>OY294038.1:38310451-43218329 GCA_958510855.1 Rhagonycha lutea
CACATGCGTCGTTTCCTTGGCAGTGTTAGAAACTTTGAGCATATAAATATTTTACATCCATCAGGTAGCTTGCTAGACTTACCTTCAGATGTGCCTGTATCCTGGTTTTTATATTAATGGTAGCAATTCACTAACCCAGGGGACCACCAGCTTAACGTACCTTCCGAAGCACGGAGACTAGTCATAAGAAAGTTTGACTCTCCCCAGGTTTCAACCCGGTACCCCATATTCGCATCCAACTGCGTTAGCTGCAAGGCAATGACCGTCTCCGTCTCCAAGGCAAACCCGTTCCCTTGGCTGTAATTTCGCTAGAAAGTAGGTTGGGACCTTAGATCATGTGTTGGGACAGTACAGACTAAATCTCGTTAATCCATTCATGCGTGTCATAATAAATTGCGGCGGACTGGTGGCAATGGTGGCATCCCTCCTGAAGGTTTGTTTTTTTTCTTCTCGTCTGGTAAAAAAACTATCACTTGTAGGTTGTCAAAATTTTCAATCCCTTTGAAAATTAAAACTGGTGTTTCTTGTTTGAAAAAGCTCATGTATCATTATAATGCTACACTAGAGTCAAGCTCAACAGGGTCTTCTTTCCCCCCATATTTTTCCAAGCACATTCCCTTGGCTGTAGTTTCGCTAGAAAGTAGGCTGGTACAGTAAGAATCTCGTTAAGCCATTCATGCGCGCCAAAAAAATAATTTTTGGCCCATAAAAATTTTATTTATCAAAATAAAATTTTTTAATTTACGGCACAAGGTAGCACACCCCGAGCACAATCCGGCACAATAAAAATTTTTGGGATTGTCGAAAATGGCAGTGCTAACTTCGTTTTTGGGCCAGAAAAGTTTTATTTTGCAAAATAAAATTTTATTATTTACGGCACACGGTAGCAGGTAAGTAGGCTCAGCTCGAGAATATTAAATTTATTAAAAAAATCTCGACGGATTTAGATAGAAAAAATATAGACGAAGCGATTAAGGTGAGGGTGAAAGTCGTATATCGATTAGTTTGGCCAATAATCGATTTTAAAGTTGCCAATTTTAGCTCGATTTTGAAACGTCACAGTCATTCTGTCGTCCGTCCGTGTGGTGTGAGTTACTCTAACACTTGGAAAATTCGGAGCACGCGTGTGCTCCCAGTAGTAGCTAGTCCGTCGCGCAGTTAACATGGACATAATTTCACTTTTTAGGGGTATTTTTGACTAAAAAACACGGGGAAATTCATCGTACAGTTAACGTCGAGGTAAATTCACATTTTCAACGTATTTTTGGCTTAAATTTGCAGCAAAAAAAAGCGAGATTCACCCCTTGCTAATAGCACAATTTGCCGAGTTGGATCACCCTCGGGGGATGTTTTTAATGAGATTAGTGTTGCCGAAAAATGGGTCTGTAGCGTGCGGAGCGCAGCGTAGCGCGCGAAAGGGCCATTTCGGCAACACAAACACCCCCGCCAGAGATGCATAACAAAAACGAGATTCACCCCTAGCTAATAGCACAATTTGCCGAGGTGGGCGCGAAAGGCCCATTTCGGCAACACAAACACCCCCGCCAGAGTTGCAAAAAAAAGCGAGATTCAACATCGTTAAAACCGTAACCCTTTCTAAGTATTTTTGGTCCTAAAAAGAACTGTTTTTTAACGCTCAACACACGACACGTTGTTGTGATGTGTAATATTTTGTCCATTTTTCGTTAATTGATGGTGGTACGGGTTTATCCCAATCCAATTTTTGCTCCCATAATTCTTGCAAGATTAATTTTGCTGTGACTATTACTGGCGATAACCATCCTAGCGGATCGAACACCTTTGCTATTTTCGATAATATATTCCTTTTTGTTGTTTTTTCGTACGTTGTGATTTGTGTTTTAAATTGGAACGTGTCATTGTACGGTGCCCAGTATATGCCTAGAGCTTTATGTATCTCCTGATCCGTGATTTCTGTAATATTTTTGCTTTTGAGTTGCTCAGGTAATTTATCTAGCACTGTTTGTTTATTGCTTGTCCATTTTCTTAAATTGAATCCTCCCGATTGTAGTAGTTGTATTAATTCATCTTGTAATTGTTGTGCATCTTCTTCTGATTCTTCTCCTGACATTGCGTCGTCCACATAAAAATCTTTTAATAGTACCTTAGCTGCTTTAGGATACTTTCTTTCTTCATCTTTAGCTAATTTTTGTAAGGTTTTAACTGCCAAATACGGGGCTGAGGCCATTCCATATCTTATTGTTGTTAGTTGGAACTCTTGTATTGGTTGTTCTTTTTTGAATCTGTAGAATATGTGTTGAAATTGTCGATCTTCTTTTGCGATTTTGATTTGTCTATACATCTTTTCTATATCTGCACAAAATACTACCGGATGTTTTCTCCATCTTAGTAATATTTCCCTCAATTCTTGTTGAAGCCTTGGACCAGTATGCATTGTTTCATTTAAACTTTTGTTATTTGTTGTTTTCGAGGATGCATCGAATACTACTCTTAATTTGGTGGTTGTGCTTTCTCACGGACTACTGGTTGATGTGGAATGTAGTACTTCCCTTGATTTTTTCGTTTAATCGGTACCATGTGACCAAGGTCTAAATATTCTTGCATGAACGTGTTGTATTGTATTTTTAGTTCTTGATTTGTTTCAAGTTTCTTTTCTAGTTGATGAAATCTTGCAAGGGATCTTTGTTTTGATTCTCCTAACTGTGGTGGGTTTTCTTTGAATGGTATCTTTACTGTGTAATTGCCGTTTTCGCTTCTCTTTGTGTTCTTTTAAAAATGTTGTTCGCATTGTTCGTTTTCTTCCGAAATTGTTTTTTCATTCTCTACTTCTTCCAATTCCCAAAATTTTTGCAGCTTTTTATCTTCTTCATACCGACTGATCATGCTGATTATTTCTACTGGTTTATGCGATTCTTGAGTAATGCCACCTGATAGTATCCATCCTAATTTCGTTTCTTGACTGATTATTCCATCATTGATTTTTTGAAAACCGTTTTGTAATATTCGTCCTAATTCTTCGGCTCCCAATATTGCATCTATTGGACCTGGTAGATTGAATGTTGGATCTGCTAGTAATTTGTTGTTCCATGATTGTGGTAATTCCATATTCAAATGTTCGTTGGGATGATTTTTTGTTAATTTCGGCAATATGATGAAATTGACATTTAATGAAAATTCACTTGGAAATCTTGGTCTTACTGTAGCTTGCATCTTAAATTTTGAAACTTTCGGGCTGTTATTGCTTATTCCAGTTATTTCTGCCAAAATTTTTTGTTTTAGATTTCCTACTCTTTGTGCCGCTTCTTCACTAATTAATGCTGCTTGACTTCCAGAATCTATTAACACTCTTAAGTATTCCATATTTCCTTGATGTGAAGTGGTGCATACTAGGGCTGTTGCTAGTAATACTATGCTTTCATTATGATTGACTGAGTTCGATACTTGCTTTTTAACTTCTTCTGTGTTCGAATTGGATTGTTTTGCACTTGTTGTTGGTTGATTTCTCCAGGTTTGATATGACCTAAATTGATTCCTTCCAGAATTTGAATTGAATTGTCTTGGCTTTGAATTATCGTATCTTGGGCCTTGTGGAGCCTTCCATTCTTCATGTAGTAATGTATGATGTTTTCTTCTGCAAATGTGGCAACTTCTGTTGCTAAAGCATGGTGCTCCAAAATCGTGTTGATTTAGACAATTGAAACATCCTTTGTTTTCTTTTACAACTCCTTTTCTTTCAGCTATAGTCATGTTTTTAAATTTGCTGCATTCGTAAATTTTATGTGCTTCGTTGCAACATATGCATTTAAATGAATTATTAAATTTCGGTGCATTATTTTGAAACGTTGCTGGTTTTGTTTGATAATAATAATTATTACTTCTTGTATTTCTTGATTCAACTGCTTGACACCTCTTTTCTAAAAATTCAAGTAACTCCGATAATGATTGAAGTTCGTGGTTGTTCGATATTGTTTGTTCATATAATTTGTTTGTGTCTGGATCCCATTTTTGGCTGACCCATCTTTCGATCATTGGACCCCAACTTTCAATTGAAATGCCTTGGTTTTCTATTGCTTTTAAACATTCATGTACGGTGTTATGAATATGACGTAGTTGTCTTAAATTTTGTTTTTGCATTATTGGTAGATTTATTATTTGATCCATTAATTTTGTGATAATAAGTCTTTTGTTTTGATACCGCTTTATTAATATTTCCCATGCTGAGTCGTAGTTTTCTTCTTTTATTAATAGATGTTGTATTAACTTACTCGCTTCTCCTCTTGCATGCGTTTTTAGATATTGCATTTTTTCAGTTTTAGTAATTGCTTTGTTATTATGAATTACTTTTTGAAATATGTCGTAGAATGTGCTCCAGGCTTCATATCCTCCACTAAAATATGGTAGTTCAATTTTTGGTAATTTTATGTTTGGTTTTTCTGTCGAATCTTGAATTATTTTTTGTTCTAATTTGACCAATATTTGACGGTATTCCTTTCTAATTTCCTTGAGCTTGTTGTCGGTGAAATATTCATGTTCAAATTTGTTCTCATTTGCTTCTATATCATCGTTGAGTTCCTCTATAGCGGACCATTGTTTTACTAAATCATTTAATTCTCTCTTGTATGTGATTGGCATGTTGTCTTCCTTTAAACTATCTTCTGTGACTTCCATTGCATCGAGTAATGAATTTAACTTTGACTGCTGTTTTTTGATACGTATTAGTTGATCTTGTCCCATTTCAATTTCTTGTTCTGATGTTTTTTGCTGATATTTTTGTAAATTGCTTGTTGATGCGTTTTGACCGACTGCGGGTGTTTTTGATTCTTTTTCTGCTTTTGGACAGTTTTGTAAGTACTCCATTGTTTCAGTGAATTTCTCTTCCATGGCTTCATAATATTTTGTCGATAAGTAGGTGTGCTCTGATATTTTTAGCTCTTGAAATTTGGTATGATTATTTCTTGCTTCCTTGATGTATTCTTTTAATTTCTCTTCTCGTGTTTTTATGTACGCCTCTGTTTTTCTAGATTGCCCATCCTTTCTTGCATTTGTTAAGATTGTTACCATCGATTTTCCAATTTGTTCTTGTTTGATTGCAATGTCGTTAGCTTTTTCCATTTTTTCGGCTTCACTCATCTTGATAGATTGGTTTTAATTTTCTTCTTGGTTTTAAAGTAGTCGTTGGTGGACCTGGCGTGTTTTGATTATTTTGGCTTCGCTGGCGGACCCTGTGTGTGTTTGGATTTGTTTGTTGTCGCTGGTGGTTGATTGCTGTCGCTGATGGACCTGGTGGATTGAATGCTTTGGCCGGCGTCGCTGCGTGGACCCGGTGGTTGCTGTGTGGCTAGTGGCCTGTTGATTTGTTTGATTTTCTGGCGTCGCTCTGTGTGGACCCAGTGGTTGTTTGTTGTCGCTGGTGGACCTGGTGGATTGATTGCTTTGGCCGGCGTCTTTGCGTGAACCCGGTGGATTGTGCTGATTTGTTTGATTGTTGTAGTAATTGACTTTGGCTAGCTTGCAGACTCACAAGCTAATTAAACTGATGGAAAGTCCTGGTGTACCAAAGTCCGTAGCTATGGTGGACGTAGTGCAAAGTTGCTGGTGTCTTCGTTGAAGGACCATGAATAAATTACTCCCGACCTGGAGATAATTTATGTGGCGTCTTCTCAGTTTAGCGCAATTCAGTCTCAAATTGCGGGGTGTGGAATACTTGGAACTAAACTGGAGGCCGCTTGGTGGAGTCAGAAATAATAACTACAGGAGCGTTCAATGCTGACTGAATTTTATTAACAAAATAGTGGTTTATATACAAAGAAATATGTACAGGTTTCAATTATCTTGCTAAAATATTTGATGAGTAATATAATACTTTGATATTTACCTATTACTAGTTATTTGAATTATGCTAAGATTATACATTTTAAGTTCGTTGTCTGCCCTACTTATTATTCATGCATTAGTCTGCATTATTAAATTACAATGTTGCAAATTGCATTACAAATGTGAATGAATCTTAAATTAATTGCCAAAATTGTTTAAAAAATATAATTCTATTTGAATTATATTTTTTAAATAATTCTATTTGAATTATATTTTGCATGGTTAAAATTACCAAATTTGTAATTTGTTAATTTTGAACAGTATGGTATGGACATATGCGACGAATGCAACCCCATAGATGCCCACAAAAAATATGGACCTTGACCCCTCCGGAAAGAAGAAAACGAGGATGACCCCCGAGACGATAGATGGGATGATTTTGAAACTATAACTCAGAGGTCTGGGGATGGACTTAAAAAATTTATATTATTTTATTAAAAATTTGGGCAGCTGGAAATTTCTATGTCAATACATTAATATTTTTGCTCATGGTCGGAAAATCACCTCCTTAACCAGCGTAGTAACGAACCACAGTGGCACTGATACGATAATTTAAATATCATTACGTATCGGTTAACATTTCACTAACAATAATAAAAATTGGTTGATTTATTTATTACAAAAGAGATCAGTTTTAGATAAAATCATAATATACTAGTAAATACAATGTAAAAATAACACAATGGAATTTGTTAGATAATAATAATAGCAAACAAAACAGGAACAGAATGATTATTATAGTTATCAAAAGATCTCATCGGAATTTGATAGATATCATTAATATAAAATTTATAAACTATGGGTCAACATTAAATATCGATTAGTTTATGTAAAAAACTATTTCAAAGATTTGAATTTAATATAATAATAAAAGTAAAACTTCAATATTATTGAGTAGCAAATCCGCCCCCTCCTAGTTGGGGTTTGAAAAATTTTATACATACGTAACTAAATATTGCCAATTTTTTTGAGACGGGTGGGATTGTTGTACAGCGAGATTTTTTTTAAATTTCAACAAGGAGTCGCAAATCCACCCAAGACCTTTTTTTTTAAAAAAAAAAACTAAAATATATTGACATACGATTTTCGACGTGATACATTTTCCTCTACATAAACTAAACCTATGCCGATTCTAATAAATATTAAATTGATAAGTACAATAAAATATCTAGTTATTTATTTATAAAATTTAAAAAAAAAAAAAAAAATTTAAATTAACTTTCGGGAATTAAAGAATTAAAGTCCAGCCGCTTGGTTGAACAATTAAATACAGCCTTACATACATTTTCAAACATTTTACGATTAATTTTTCTATTCATATTAGTAACTTATATTAGCTATGTACCTTTATGTAGTATAGTTAAGAAGAGTACTTACTTTTGCTATAAAAGCTTCATCTACTTTGAAAGCCACAGTTCCGTACAAAGATATAAAAACAATTCTAACTAAAAATATTATTAAAATAGCTTTTAAGAAAATCATTTTACTTTAATCACTATCTCCCGTCGACATAAAATTCATAAAAATAATTCACGACACCACAGTTTAATAATTATAGAACAGTAATATTTAAAATACTGACAGACTGAGCTACTTTCTGATGCTGCAGTATAAGCAAACCGCGCAAGTTGAATGAATAGGAATTTAGCTTTAGTGAATCCCTAAAAGTAACGCGCGAAATTGATTGCCTAATGTATTGATGCGCTCAGTCATGATACAAAATTTGCTCTTGCACATAATGTCCTTGATTGTGACGAACCTGAGCGATGTTTACAGGTGTACGCGAATTGTACATTTCTGCAGAATATTTTTTAATAGATCAAACGAACTTACCTTAAGGCTGTTCAGTAGGGATTAAAAAATTAATAATATGCTGATTTTCTAGTAATATTGTTATAAAATAATGCATTTTAAGTGAAATCAACGAATTTATTCGTGACACGTTTGATGTGAAGCATATTGAATACAATTTCAACAAGATGATTCGGCAAAGTAATTGCTTACACTAATTGCTTACACATTAGTGTAAGCAATTACTTTCCCGAATCATCTTGTTGAAATTGTATTTTAAGTGACATTTACTGAAAAAAAAAATCTGTAAAAAAATTAGTTTAGCCACAATTTCCAATTAAAGTGTGAATTTAACTTGTACTCTCATGCACAATCTAGAAAAGATACAAAAATGCGACTTTCGCTAAGCTCAAGAATTCTTGTTTTACTTTGTCACTATATAATTTTTATCTTGATGAATTCTAATCATCATATTCTTGTAAAAAAATGTTTAATTCGAGTAAAATCGTGCTATTTTGAGTAAGTATAAGATTACATATTAATTAAGCTTGCCATTGTATAAAATAATTAAAATTTATATCAACACATAGATTGAACTTTCAACTTAAATATCTACAAAAATTTTATGAAAAATATTTTTTAATAAAAACAGGAAACTACAAGAAGTCTAATAATGTCTTGACATCTGTTATTTCTACTTGTTCTATCTTTGTTTAAGTACCCCCACCTTATTAAACTACACGTTGAATGCTGTGGAAATAGGAGAAATTTGCACGTGTTAATTGATAATGCACTTACCTTGTTGCAGAAGAATGCAGCTTCACTTTTATTAGTTTTGAGATAAATAAAAACCTTTATTAAAATCTATATAATTTGGAATTTATTTATAGGTTTTTTTAAGTACCAATAAATTCGTGATTTTGTTTTACATGCTTTGGTGTAAATAACTCATTTTTTGCCAAAAGTGGAGCTGCATCCTTCTTGTCTTCAATTTTTCAGTAAAACGCGTTACAACAGTAAAGATACGCGTTAGTCCGACCAGTGGTTCCTATAGCGTCAATCAGCCAAAAATTGGATTTCACAGTACGTTATATATGAATCTTACCGTCTGGATAATAATCACCTCCGTGGCATAGTGCGAAGAGCGTGTACCTACGGATAAGTCGATCCCGGTTCTAATCCGGCAATTTTTTTTTCAAATATTTTCTTTTAACAATGTAATTTAATATCTAAATTATGTAATTGTATTTTAAAATTTTTTAAGAAAAGATATTATATTACATCTCATTGTTTTAGATTAGCATATTTTAGCTGTAAAAATAATCGATTGTTCGATTGTTTTCAAATAATCGATTAATCGATTATTGATTGTCCGATTAATCGATTGTTCGATTAATCGATATAATCGATTGTTTTTACACAATCGATTTTCGATTGTTAAATTTAACAATCGCCCAGCCCTAATAATTGTAAGTACCTAATACCCTAGACTTCAATTACTTAACAAATTTTAAATCGCTAATAGATAACTCAAACAATAGTCATTCATAAATGTCTTGCTTATAAAATTTTTCATTTGGTTAATTCGCGCTCTGTACAAAACAACGACGATTATACAATAAAGTTATACCACGTGCAAAATTGTATTTTTTCTGGAATGAAGGTCAAGAACTTGTATACGTACATTACGTAATATTATATTACATTATCGCTTCTTGTTTGATAACGCGACTCACGCTTAAAAGTAAAGTGGAAGGTTTAAAGCCATTTGAGGGGAATATAACATTTAAACAACTAGATGGTAGCGCCCCCATAGCGGAAAAGTTTTGCGTAATCGTCTACTGATCATCCTTAAGTGAAGATTATTTTTGCCCTTCGCGAAATAAATAATATTAACTCTGTAGTCTCCATTTTGATGCTACAATGTCACACATTTATAGAGGAAAACAACCCTTAAACGCTGCTCGTGATGTGATCTTACATCATTCCATTTTAAAGGTAGAGTTGTGTTGCAACGGAGTTTTGGGTTGGGCGAGATTTATTTATTTCGCGAAGAACGAAAATAAATATATTTCCTAATTATAAAAGTAAATAACTATCGTAAATAAATATTATTTATTTATGTACAGGTAGTTTGGTGTAGTGGTTAGGGAGTATACCTATAGATCTAATGGCGTAGTGCATAACACTCCAGGTTATCCAAGTAAAAAGAAGAACGAAGGCAAAGGAAGAAAAGATACGATCGATATCGAGGAGAAAGAAGAAGTGGCCGAGAATAATAATATTTTGGTGGAAAGTGGTCCATATATCGAACACTATAGAAATACCAATTTAAAAAGGACGTTCCCCATTGGCGGGATTTTAAAAACACGATGGATGACAAGGTTAATAACGACACCAATGAGAGCGAAGAAAATTTAAATAAAGAATACACTGGTCACGCGGGAAATTTGAATTTGAATGATACTAACAATACGCAAAACAATGGAAGAGGAAACAAAATAACGGAAGAGGACATCATGTGGAGGGTGTTCTCTCAACGTCAAGGAAAGCTAAATAGGATGAAGGAGATGTTAAAAAGGAAAGCCGATGTAGCCGAAAGCCAAAATAGTGAAAGAAAGCGCCCGGCGCCGGCGTCCCACACCACAGGTCAGGAAAAGAATAACGAACGTGTAACGAAGAAACCCAAGAGAGGAAGAACGCAATCAAAGGTGTCGGTTGGAACAACGGAGACCTTCAACAGATTTCAAGTACTGGCCGGGCTTGAGGAGGGCCAACAGGATAATCCCCCAGAAAACCCAATAAGAAATCAAGAAGATAATGACGTGTCTATGGATGAAGACGAAGACGATAATGAGAAGGAAGAAGATTATGAAGTCCAGATTATAGGGGCTAAGAAACAGCAGAAAAATACAACGAAGGTGAAACCCCCACCGATAATAATCGCAATGCAGGTAGAAGGCAAACAGGAAGATTTCCGCAAGTTAATACGAAAATATGCGACGAAAGGTTTCCAGCTATCCTATAGGCAGGACTCAGTGGCGGTGCATGTAACCAATAAGGATGAATACGAATTGTTGTTGGCCCAATTAGACAAACAAATGATGTTACATCATACTTACACCCCAAAGGATGAAAGGACACACGCCTTTGTCCTAAGGGGTCTTACGAACGATGCAAACATGGCAGAAATACAAGACGAACTACGGTCGCAGAATATCTCGGTCAAGAAAGTGTATAGAATGAACGGCATGCGTTCGGCAGCGTTCCTGGTGATTACTGAAAACGATGTGACACTGAAGACTCTGAACGGGAATGTACGTAAACTACTGGATGCAAGAATAAATTGGGACCGGCACAGGAATAATAAAAAAATAATCCAATGCCACCGTTGTCAGATGTGGGGCCATGCCACTGCGAACTGCAGAAGGGCATTCAATTGCCTGAAATGCGCGCAAGAGCATCCCACATCGGAGTGCACGCGAGTGGCAACGGAAAAACCAACCTGTGCCAATTGTGGCGGGGATCACACTGCCAATAACATAAACTGTGAGGTATACCTCAGAAAATTAAGACAACTCGAAGAAACTGAAAAGAAAAGGGGCCCTCCTCAACCCGGCCCTCGATTCATTGACGCTCCTATACCCACCAAGCCGGCATGGCAAAGGAATACCATGCCCGCATTCTCGAGCTCGCAGCCACCCAAGGCATCGGCGCGCATGGAATTCCCACCGTTGCGCACTCCATGGGCTACCCAAACTCAAGTGCGACCCCAGACACAGCAGCAACCACCCCAACAAAAACAACTACATGAACCATATCAACAACGAACACACATGCAAAAATCACAACCACCTAATCAACAACAAGCACACCAGCAACAGCAAGGATCAATGCCGCAATCACCTCTGAACTTTGGGAACTTGTTTGCAGATTGCGCCCAGGCGTGCAATGTAATTAACCAACAGACGAACGTAGGAGAACTTCTAAGGGCCCTAAGGGATTTTGGCAACCTTCTGACGAGATGCAATGCGCAAACTGATCGCTTCGCAGCTTCGCAAAACTTTTTCTCAAACTTAAGTTCTTATGGCTTCTAAGCTGAAGATAAACTTATGGAACGCTAACGGGATAAATAATAAGCTTTATGAGCTCAAAAATCATCTAGTCACTAATAATATAGATATTTGTCTTGTTACAGAAACCAAACTCACAACCAACAGATGCCTCAAGATTCAGGGATACTCCGTTCACCGGCAGGACAGCGGAGGCCACGGAGCTGGAGGAGTGGCAGCAATAGTACGGAACGATATCCCTCACAAAAGAATACAAAACATACCAGGTAATAGTATGGAAGTCTTGGGGATAAAACTCCAACAAAACATAACACTAGTGGTCGCATACAACCGGCCACTAAACACATTCAGTCAAACAGATTTCAGGGACCTGTTTGGATTGGACGGAAAGGTCATCGTGGCTGGCGACTTCAATGCCAAACATCCACTTTGGAACTGCCATACGTCCAATCCAAACGGGAACACACTCTTAAACTTTTCCACATACAATCACATACAAATTTTACACCCAGACAAACACACACATATTCCAATGAATGGTATGACTCCAACCACGATCGATCTCGTTCTAACCAAAAACATTCCTCACATATCTAAACCCACAGTCAAATATTCCCTAAACTCAGATCACAATATAGTTCAATTCTTTCTTCATAATATCACTCGCAATAGGTCCTTCAGACAAATATAACCAGCTTCAAACACACCGATTGGTCCAAATTCCGTTGTAGGCTAGACGATCTTATCTGCATTAACAATAACATCATTGACACGGACACGGTAGATCGAGAAATCGAACTCCTTACCCAAAACATCAACAAAGCCAAAGCCGAAAATTCCAAAACGATAACGCCTAAAAACGACAGGGACGTCTTTCCGGACGATATCCAGTTGTTGATAGGCGAACGTAAACGGAAAAGAAAGCAATGGCAACAGACGGGAGATATCTCCCACAAAACCGCTATGATTGACTTGAACAGGCAAATACAACAAAAAATTACACTTCACAAAAACAATTCCTGGGAGAAACTTCTTTCCTCATTAAGTCCTTCAGACAATACCCTCTTCAAGGTTTCCAAATTACTGCGGAAACCTTACCAGCCAATCCCGGCCCTATCCGACACTAGTTCTCCCGCCATGAGCGATGCCCAAAAAGCTGAGCTCTTGGCCTCCACCTTCCAAAAAATTCATACATTAGATAATACCGATACACCGGAACAAACCGAGATAAAACAAACCGTTCTTGCCTTTTCAAGTCAAACATATGCAATCCCAGCCAATCAGCTTGCATCTTATCAAACCAGTCCCTTTGAAATCTCACAAATTCTTAAATTTTTACACAATAACAAAGCTCCAGGCCCGGACAAAATTGAGAACAAAGTTCTCAAAAATTTGTCCCAGAAGGCTACTGTTCAGTTGAATTACATCATTAACGCTATTCTTAAACTGCAGTACTTTCCGAAAGCCTGGAAGCACGGCCTCACCATTCCGATTCATAAACCAAATAAAGACCCCTCCCTGACTCTCAGTTACAGGCCAATAACGTTACTTAACACGATGGCCAAAGTAACTGAGAGAATTATTCACAAGCGGCTGATTGGCGAACAAACGAAACTGAAAATCACGAACCTGTCGCAATTCGGATTCACAGCGGGCTTTAACACGTCCCTGCAGGTGACCCGAATCGTGGTTGAATGATCGAAGGTTTCAATAAGGGTAATGTCACGGTCATGACATTGCTGGATATAGAGAAAGCCTTCGACAGAACTTGGACCGACGGTCTCATATATAAATTAATTCACTACGGCTTCACCAATCACCTCATTAAACTCATTTACTCATACCTCACAGACAGATCGATCGCGGTTAGAGTCAACGCCACCATCTCAAATACGAAACACATACAAGTTGGAGTTCCCCAAGGGTCCGTACTAGCACCGACTTTATTCAATCTTTACATAAACGACACTCCGTCGTTTATGAGAACACAGATGGCTATGTACGCTGACGATACGGCGATTTATGCGCAATCGTTCAGCGCACAAGTGGCCACAAAGCAAACTCAAATTCATCTTGATATGATCAAACGTCATTGCGATAAATGGAAGATTCGATTGAACGCCGGTAAGACGGAGACGATAGTTTTCGCCAGAAAGCGGACAAACCATAGGGTCTTCCAAAAACTCAAATTAGACGGACATCCCATAGAACCTAAGACGAGTGTCAAGTACCTAGGTGTGACTCTTGACTCTAGGTTAAACTTCGACACTCATCTTAAGGTCAGACGTCAGCTGGCGTACGCAGCAAATCGCAAGATTTACCCCTTGATGAAAGGGAGTCAGATGAGCTCCGAAAACAAGCGTACGTTATACAAAACCGTGCTAAGACCGATCCTAACGTATGCTTGCCCTGCTTGGGCGAACGTGTCTAAGACGCGCTTCCGTCCCTTGCAGGTGTTTCAGAACCGCTGTCTCCGTCTAGTCACGGGGGCTGATAGATACGCCAGACTGACGTCAATCCACGATGACGCAAAGGTAGAATTTTTGAGAAACCACGTAACTCGGTTATCGACAAAATTCTACCAAACGCAGATTCAAAAAAGCCCTTTAACGGCAAACATGACACAGGACAGTGCACCCCGCAAATATGGGCTTCCGTTCCAAACACTCCCCTCATACACTACACCCTGAACACACAGAATTCCGTACTAAAGCTGCCACTATGGGCGAAGTATCCTTGAAAATATGAGTGCACAGGTAAAACCCGTTAGCGTTCCAGCGGCTGCAAAACATCCAGCACTACGACAACTTCTCATATGATTGTATGAATTATATGAATTATACCATTACCCGTCACTCCACTGTTATTTATAACATACCATTCTGTTACTGTTACTGTTATCCTATTCTATTTTGTTATTTGTTATTGTTATTATTGTTCTTCTTGTTATTGTTATCATTATTCTTTTTGTTACTGTTATTCATTGTCTATCATCTGTTATCGTCATGGCGAATCTGTAAATAGTTCCTAATTTTCAGAAGTTGGTTTTTCAGTTGTTTTCCAACAAACAAATACGAAAACGCATCATGGTACCACAACATCCTTCAAGATAGAAGGAAGAAAATATATCTAATTATTGTAAAACCTCTTGGAAGGTTATTTAGAAGAAACCCGGGGATATGTTTCGACGAGGGGCCCCAAACCTTGTATTAAAATTAAAATGTAAGACCCAACGGCGCTTTGCGTCGAAAGATCAAACAAATTTGTATATATTATTAATTAATAAAAGATTTTAAAAGTAAGTAGTAAAGATCTAAAGGTCGTAGGTTCGAATCCCGATCGCTCCCAAATTTATCTGTGCCGTGTTTAGGATTATACACGTTAAACCATTATCCTACTATGACGTCTAGTCAGCAAAAGTAAACTGCTGACTTGTAATTCGGTCTTGGCCTTAGGGTTTTAGCGGGTTTATCCCGTGTTCTAATATTCAAAATAATCATCGTTAGATGTCGTGTTTGGAGTCATCGTTTATCTCGTGTTTAAAAAAGGATCATCGGTAGATGCCGTGTTAATTCGAAGAGTCGCTTAGATGTCGCGTGAATGTCGGAAGAATTTAAATGTGTAATATTTGTATGCTTATAATCTGTAATCTTGTAATTTGTAATCTGTAATTTGTAATCTTATAATGTAAAAAGGATATTTCCGTATATAAATAAACTAAACTAAACTAATCAGCAACAGAAAAAGAATAAATATAATATAGCTTAATGCCAACAGGAAAAGACACAGTAATAGTCCAAATAAGCATGCGCACTACAGAGTAAGAAGATGATGAAGTAGAAGAAATCTACGAACACATAGAGAAAGCTATAAAATATGTAAAGGGTGACGAAAATATGATAATCATGGGTGATTTTAACGCTGTAATCCCACAAGGGATGCAGGATACAGGGAGTTTAGGAACAAGATCTAAAGAGCAACCAAAAAGCAAAAGAGAACTATGTACACAGAAGAAAACTGCAAAGCGATCCAGGATGAAATAATAGCAGGCAGGTTGGATAAACCATACGGAAGAATAAAGGCATGCTCAACGAAAAAAGGTCCCGATGGCAGAGCATAGATCTACGAGCCTACTTACAAGAGGAGAGCCAACTTTGTTCGTCACAGATCTACACCACTTACCTTTATACCTTTTCAACCCAATTAGATCGTCACTTGATGAAAATTTAACGACCCAGAATTTAGAAAATTTTGAGAAAATAATTTTGAAAAAGTAATGTAAAATTAAAATTTTTAGTAGTTCAAACGTATCGAAGTATTATTCCCTTCGAGAAGGTTATGTCGAGCAGCTGTCAAGTGTCGATTGATGTTTTAGGAAGGGAATAATACTTTAATACATTAATTTGAACTACTAAATATTTTAATTTTACATTACTTTTTGAAAATTATTTTCTCAAAATTTTCTGAATTCTGGGTCGATAAAATTTTCATCAAGTGACGTTTTAATTGGGTTGAAAAGGTATGAAGGTACGTGATGCAGATCTGTAACGACCAAAGTTGGCCTTCCCCTTGTTAGATGAATTCAAATCGAACAAGAAAAGCACCACCAGCCGGAAACATACACAATCAATTTTTCAACAGATTTATTCAACCCAAGAAGACCCAGACGACAAAATACGATAAACGAAGTAAAAGCAAATTCGATCAAAAGTGGCCGATAAAATTACTCTACTAAAACTACCTTGAAGCAATACGTCAAAGGATTCTAAAAGAAAGAGATCCGTGCTCGGTATCAAACGGTCTAACGGTCTCTTAACTGCTGAGGACCTTAAACGACTACGCAGTTCAAATTTCGATCGTAGAACTCGTATAACACATTAGACAAACGCAAAACTACGTCAAAGAACAATAAATTCAAAGTCATTGAACGAAAGTGTCGTTAAAGAACTATCGCACAAGATACTCACCACCGTTACAATAAATTATAGTCCTTTAACTTTTGACGGCTGTCACGGAGTAACAGGACTATATGCTTTGATTCCTTTGGATGATGGATAGCGCATAAAGCACTTCGGATGGTGTGTGTTACGTACGGCATGCCATACCGCATCGAAAGCTATTGCAACATTTAAAGCGATGCAACTATACATTGTTTCTTCTTTCTTACTATCTTCTTCTTCTTTAGGTGCCTATCCGATTTCGGATTCACGGCGATCCCCCCGACTTAGCCAAGTAGGCTGTACCAGGGAAATGTTAATGGGGTGGTGGTTTGCCTTCCCCTTAGTCCACAATTCAATTCAAGAAAAATCTTCGAATTCAACGGATTTGAAATTAGTTCCATTATCCGTAACCACAACATTAGGTAGACCAAATCGAGCAAATATCTCCAACAAAATATCAATGGTAGCCGTTTGGAACCTGCAAGATACAGCCACTGCTAATTTTACTATTTTAATGGTAGATATAAATTACGCTTGTGACTATGCAACTTTTGTTTACCTACGAATAATTTATTTATGTTATAAATTTTACAACTTTTACTGATGCCACCTCCTATTTATATCACATTCATTTTAGGGACTTTTGGTTACAAACCAGAATCTTTTGGTTTTTCCGGGTTGTGTTCCGGTTTGTGCGGGGCCCTGATTGGTCGAGGACTCGATTCTGGCATGGCGTCTGAGAACACACGAAAATTTTAAGCGTGTTTAAAATTGCAAAGTAAATTGCATTTTTCGACAGTAAAACGACGTATATTAGTTGTTTGCGACTCGTAGTTACGCTGTGCGTTTTTCCGATTCATTGTAGCCGGATAAGCCGTGGATTTTTGATGCAATTTGGTAAACGACATGTGGTACTGCACCATTTTCTTTGGAAGTCAAATATTTGGCTGGTGCGTTCGATATTTGCTGATTGTGTCGCATGCGAGGAGAATTACGCGGATATATTTGAGTCATTTTGGGACGATTCTACCTTTTTACTTCCCATTAAGAAGCTTCAGCCCACTTTTGTTGAATTGGTTCACTTTAACGTGGAAACGAAAGTTCTGACGGGTCATCCCCTGTGGCAACACCCTGGTTATTTCCGTGGGGAACTATATTAGTAATACTGATATTGCCATTGAATCTTTTATGCTTACGCTGATAGATCTGCTGGCCTTAGTTTGCTTCTTATATGGTAATTTACGTGTGTCTTCTTGTCTTTTAGTACCAGATCAAAGGGCTTATCCAAGTAGTCCAGTCGAACAACGAAAGGAATTCCAGTATACTGCGGACGCCTATCTCGTTGGACACTCTTTAAGGAAAATGACAGTTGGTGAGTCAAGACCTCACAGTATTATTATTATATTTGCTGCTTGCTTTAGAGCCATTAGTTTTGCTATTCATATGAGTAGATTTATTCTGTACACAGGGTTCAGTGTGCAATATAGTATCAATTTAATGCCTGATTTGTACATTATAACAAGGTCGTCGACCTCTGTATTGTTGAAGATATCCAATTCAATAAGCGATTATTTGGAGCTACTCGCTCAATTATTGTGTACATTAATCTTGGCTGTGTTGTTCAATAAAATCATTATTGTTAGTTCGGATCGAAGCACATTAGTTTACTTTCCAGCAACTAGCTGGCGCCCTACCCCTCATTCAATTTCAGAAGCTGCAGTTGGCGTACGAGAGCCGACAGTAGCGACCTACGGCCGCATTTCCGGGATCGGGATCAATCGAATCTGCGAACCGCTTCCGAGCGACCCAAGCTTTCCGTATCTGTGGGTTAAATACCCGAAGTTAGCTACTCTCAGCAACATCGAGAGGTCAAGTGGCATTTGTGACCAGCAAAGCAGGGTTACGGTTACACGTTGACGTAATAGAACTTGTCGGTAGAGCTTCCATCCATTTTGAATAAGAATTTACCATAATGAGTAAATATTTACCATGAAGTGGACCAGCATAATCTAAATGTATTCGTTGCCATGGTGTCATGTCGTAGCGTAATCCTATACGGATGAACAGTAACCTTGGTTGGATTGTTTCGTGTTTTACAACATTCTGTACATTCTCTTGTTGTTTTCTCTATATCGTTGTCGATTCCTGGCCACCACACATGTCCCCTTGCTAACGCTTTCATCTTAACTATTCCTGAATGTGAACAACGAAGTTCTTCCTATATCCCATGACGGAAAATTTTTGAAATAGGCACTCGAATTCCTTTTACTAAACAACCATCTTGTAGCGTAAAATATATTATTTGGTATCCGTTTGATAGTTTTGTTCTATTTTCTACGGCCATATAGATTTGAAGGAGCTCCGGATCTTTTAACGTGTGCTTCCGAATATCTTTATTGGTTTTTGGAAGATTTTCAATTTGCGTAATTTTAAATATTTCTGCTCTATCATGTGTAATTTGTGCCAACTCAACAAGTTCTCGGGACAGATAATCAACATTGCCATGATCCTTTGTTTTCCTCTATTGCAGTGTTTCCCAAAGTGGTCTATATCGACCCCCAGGGGTCGATGACGACTTGCAAGGGGTCGATGTCAGCGAAAAAAGAAATTGGGGGTCCATGAGATGTAAATGGGGGTACACGACTTTTGGTGGATGCTTTTCCATCCTCATACTTAGTGGAAAGGGGTTTCAGCGCGGTTGCCAATATTTTAACAAAAAAAAAAAGAAACAGACTGGACATCACTAACAGAGGCGATTTGAGAGTAAACCTAACTAAATTGATACCAAATGTTGAAAATTTATTATTAATGCACCAGGCTCATCCCTCCCACAAAAATTAAAAAAAAAAAATTTTCCATTAGTTATTTAATGTAAATTTTAATTTGTTAAAATTTAAAAAATGTCCTATTACCCTTAAATGTCCTAAAAAAAAAGTGAGCAGTAGAGGGGGTCTACGCAAAACCGAAAATCATGGCAAGTGGTCTACGAGACAAAAAAGTTTGGGAAACACTGCTCTATTGAATTTCGTAATCGAACCAAGAAATATCGCGTAACGTAATAACCTCTGGTTGCTGATGTTGCTGGTAAGTCCATATTTTTATGAAAAATTCTTATTAACGGTTGATTATCATCAGTTACTAAAATAAACTTTCTTCCGTAACAATATTGAAAAAATTTCTTAATTCCCCATACAATAGCTGTTGCTTCTTTGTCAATTTGACTGTAATTTATTTCAGCTGTGTTTAATGATCGAGATGCAAACGCGATTGGACTTTCCGATTTATCTGGAATAATATGTGATATTGCTGCACCCAGGCCAGTGGGAGACGCATCTGTTGGTAACACTGGCGGAAGATTCTCATTGTACGATACCAATACTTTTGTACTTGTTAGTTCCTTCCGGAGCTCGTTAAAGGATTTTTCATATTCTTGGTTCCATTGAAACCGCGTATCTTTCTTCGGTAGTTATACAAAGGATGTAGTTTCATCGCGATATGGGGCATGAATTTTTGGTAATAAAGTATTAATCCTAAAAATGTACGTAGTTGTGAAACATTTTATGACTTTGAAGTTTTTGTGATTGTATCTACTTTATCTGGAATTGTGTGTAATCCGTTGCAATCAATTTGATGACCTAAGTAAGTTATTCTGTCTTCGAAGAATCTACATTTCGCTTTGCTTAAGTGTAATTTGTTGCTTCGTAACCGATCCATTACTTTTTTTAATCGTTGAAACAGCTCTTCTATTGTACTGCCTTGAACTCCTATATCATCAAAAAAAGCACGTTACTCCTTCAAGATCTTGAAGCATTTGATCCATAAATCTTTGCCATGCTTTTGGTGCTGTTTTTACTCCAAACATTAGTCGCTTTACTTTGAAAACACCTTTATGTGTGTGAAATAGAAGTAATCGCATACGCGGATGATATTGTAATAGTAGCGAGATCGCTTAAGAGGATGATCGAAACATTCAGAGAGTTAGCAAGAGCAGCGGATAAGATGGGCTTGAAAGTGAATGATAACAAGACGAAGTACATGAAATGTGATAGAAACCCTGATTACAGAAGAAATAAATTGAAAGTGGACAACTATGAGTTTGAAGAGGTTGAAACATTCTGCTACCTGGGAGTGCTAATGGACAGATCTGGAAGGAGAAGAGAGGAGATTGAAAGTAGAATTAAGGCTGGAAACAGGACATATTATGCAAATAAAAATTTACTGGTGAATAAACAACTAACAAAAGGCACAAAGATTAAAATATACAGAACACTTATCAGACCAGTGGTCACATATGCGGCTGAAACCATGTGTATGTCGATGGAGGACGAGGAGCGACTGAGAGTTTTTGAGCGAAAAGTTTTGAGAACAATATTGGGACCCAAGAAGGAGAATAACGAAGAGATGAGACGGATTATGAACCATGAAATTTTGGAGGCTATGGGTGGGGAGGATATAGTCAAACTTGTGAAAGCTCAAATAGGATGGATGGGACATATAATGAGATCCAGTAATACTGAGGCGATAAAAGCCATCACGATGTGGAAACCGAGAGAGAGTCGCCCAAGAGGTAGACCTAGAATAAGATGGAGGGATCAGGTTGAACAAGACCTTAGAACCATGAAAATAGACAGATGGAACGAGAAGTATGGTGACAGAAGGCTTTGGAAGAGGATTGTGGATGAGGCCAAGAGACACCCTAGACTGTGAAAAAGAACTTGTAGAATTAGTTTGTGAAAGTTTAATATGTGATTATGATTAGTTTAGATATACTGTAAAATGGGGAGTAATCCACCCCAATAAAAGGATTTGTAAATCCTATAAATTGCTATAAGAGATAGCAATATTCTATTAAGAGTGTAATGCTGATTAATAATAATAATAATAATAATAATAATCAGGAATAGGTTGGTGTAAGTGGACGCCTTCTTAAACCAACGTGGGAGCAGTCGATTCACCCAAACTCGTAAATTAAAAATTTACTATAGAAATCATGACGGAATTAGAGAGATAAAATATAAACGAAGCGATTAAGCCAAGGAAAAAAGTCGTATATCGATTAGTTTGGCCAATAATCGATTTTAAAGTTGCCAATTTTTACTCGATTTTCGAGCGTCACGGTCATTCTGTGGTCGGTCCGTGTGTTGTGAGTTACTCTAACACTTAGAAAAATCGGAACTTTTTTATGCTCTCAGTATTACCTACACCGTCGTGCAGTTAACATCGACATAAATTTTCTTTTTAGGGGTATTTTTGGCTAAAAACACGGGGAAATTCAACGTACAGTTAACGTCGAGGTAAATTCACATTTTCAACGTATTTTTGGCTTAAATTTGCAGCAAAAAAAGCGTAAATTCATGGTACAGTTAACGACGAGGTAAATTCACATTTTTAACGTATTTTTGGCTTAAATTTGCAGCAAAAAAAGGGAGATTCACCCCATGCTAATAGCACAATTTGCCGAGTTGGATCACCCTAGGGGGATGTGTTTAATTAGGTTAGGTTAGAGTTTTGGTTAGAGTTTAAGTTTGGTTACGCTGCGTTTTGTACGCTACAGGCCCATTTTTTGGCAGCACAACCACCCCCCCAGAGTTGCAAAATAAACAGATTCGACGTCGTTAAATCAATAACCTTTTCTGAGTATTTTTGGCCCTAAAAAGGACCGGTTTTCTTATCCGACAGATGCGACTAAACCGGGTACCGTTCGGCGATATGTTGCAACATGTTGCGGTAGCGGTCATGATGTGTCCGCCCGAACATGCCTACCCACAAGAACTGGTCCAGGTGGCTAGGTAGCATGCTAGAATGCATAACCCCTAACTTGCGACACCAGCCTTTCATTTTCGACCAGTAGCCTTCTATCCCATTTGTACAAACCCCTGACACGGGATCGACAAAATTGCGGCTATGGTTTACAGTCCTGTGTGTGGAGGGGGATACGCGCCCGATTCTATCTAGCTTGGAATAACCCTTCCAGCAATCCGTCCAGATTTCTTTCCCGGGTCGCACAAGCTGTGAAATTACGCGTTCAAGGGTAGGAGCGTCGCGTTTGTGGACATACAAAGCCATCCCGCGCCGTTCAGTATGACTGTACATGCCTACAATCCAACGCTCCCCTCCGGCACGCACACGGCCCACATGATTTTTACGTTTGCCAACACAGGTTTCGTCTATTTGTACGTTCATCCCGGGTCCGCCAACTGGAAGGTCGTCCAAAATTTGCATTTGCTTCCAGGTACAAATGTCCCGGAATTTCAGAAACAACCGATAAACGGTTTGCCTGTGAATTCCGTGGTTATTTGCAACTGAAACGCTGCGCATTTCGCAAGCCCATCCCCACAAGATGTAAAACACAACCTTAGGTGGAAGTATAATGTCCGAAAAGAAGGTACCGTCGGTTAGGTTATACCTTCTATCTTCGATAGAGAGTTTTAATTATTTTCGACTATAATTTTTTATTAATTATTTTCGATACAGAGTTTTTATTATTTTTGACAATAATTTTTTATTTAACTATCTTGGAGACAGATTTTTAATTATTTACGACTATAATTTTTTATTTAACTATCTTGGATACAGAGTTTTAATTAGTTTCGACTATAAATTGTTATTTAACTACCTCGTAACAAAGATTTAATTAATTTCGATACAGAGATTTGATTATTTTCGACAATAATTTTCTATTTAACTATCTTCGATACAGAGTTTTAATTATTTTGGCAATAATTTTTTATTTAACTATCATGGAGGAAGAGTTTTAATTATTTTCGACTATAATTTTCAATAGACCACGGTGTGGAGTGATGTGATCGCTGGTTGAGTTACGGAGCGGAAATTCTGGGTTCAAGTCGCGGACTTCGCAGAGTTTCTTAGCCCGGCCTTCCGGTGGACAACCACACGCTGTGGTGAAAATTTGTAGTAAAAAGAGTAGCAAAAGAGGATTAATCCACCTCGTGAAATGGATTCTAAAGACTTCAATAGAAGTGGCAATATTCCGACAGGAATGGAAAAGCCTACGTATATGTATAATTTTCAATTTAACTATCTTGGAGGCAGAGTTTTGATTATTTTCGACAATAATTTTCTATTTAACTATCTTCTATACAGAGTTTTAATTATTTTGGCAATAATTTTTTATTTAACTATCTTCGATAGAGAGTTTTAATTATTTTCGAAAATAATTATTTATTTATTTATCCTCGTAACAGAGTTTTAATTATTTTCGACTATAATTTTTTATTAATTATTTTCGATACAGAGTTTTAATTATTTTTGACAATAATTTTTTATTTAACTATCTTGGAGACAGAGTTTTAATTATTTACGACTATAATTTTTTATTTAACTATCTTGGATACAGAGTTTTAATTAGTTTCGACTATAAATTGTTATTTAACTACCTCGTAACAAAGATTTAATTATCTTCGATACAGAGATTTGATTATTTTCGACAATAATTTTCTATTTAACTATCTTCGATACAGAGTTTTAATTATTTTGGCATTAATTTTTTATTTAACTATCTTGGAGGCAGAGTTTTAATTATTTTCGACTATAATTTTCTATTTAACTATCTTCGATACAGAGTTTTAATTATTTTGGCAATAATTTTTAATTTAACTATCTTCGAAACAGAGTTTTAATTATTTTTTTCAAAAATTTCTTATTTAACTATATTCGAGAGAGAGTTTTAATTATTTTCGAAAATAATTATTTATTTCTTTATCCTCGTAACAGAGATTTAATAATTTTCGACTATAATTTTCTATTCAACTATCTTCGATACAGAGTTTTAATTATTTTTTACAATAAATTTTTATTTAACTATCTTGGAGACAGAGTTTTGATAATTTACTACTATAATTTTTTATTTAACTATCTTCGAAACAGAGTTTTAATTATTTTCGACTATAATTTTTTATTTAACTATCTTCGAAACAGAGTTTTAATTATTTTTGACAATAATTTTTTATTTAACTATCTTCGAAACAGAGTTTTAATTATTTTCGACTATAATTTTCTATTTAACTATCTACGATACAGAGTTTTAATTATTTATGATAATAATTTTTTATTTAACTATCTTGGAGGCAGAGTTTTAATTATTTTCTACTATAATTTTTTATTAATTATCTTCGATACAGAGTTTTAATTATTTTTGACAATAATTTTTTATTTAACTATCTTGGAGACAGAGTTTTAATTATTTATTACTATAATTTTTTATTTAACTATCTTGGATACAGAGCTATAATTATTTTCGACTATAAATTTTTATATAACTACCTCGTAACAAAGATTTAATTATCTTCGATACAGAGATTTGATTATTTTCGACAATAATTTTTAATTTATTTATCCTCGTAACAGAGATTTAATTATTTTCGACTATAATTTTCTATTTAACTATCTTCGATACAGAGTTTTAATTATTTTGGCAATAATTTTATATTTAACTGTCTTTGAGGCAGAGTTTTAATTATTTTCGACTATAATTATTTATTTAACTATCTTGAATACAGAGTTTTAATTATTTTCGACTTTAATTTTTTATTAATTATCTTCGATACAGAGTTTTGATTATTTTCGACAATAATTTTCTATTTAACTATCTTCGATACAGAGTTTTAATTATTTTGGTAATAATTTTTTATTTAACTATCTTCGATAGAGAGTTTTAATTATTTTCGAAAATAATTATTTATTTATTTATCCTCGTAAC
Organism: Rhagonycha lutea; assembly: GCA_958510855.1. NCBI lineage: Eukaryota > Metazoa > Arthropoda > Insecta > Coleoptera > Cantharidae > Rhagonycha > Rhagonycha lutea. The sequence continues at coordinate 38,335,828 of OY294038.1, forward strand.
AGAGTTTTAATTATTTTCGACTATAATTTTTTATTAATTATTTTCGATACAGAGTTTTAATTATTTTTGACAATAATTTTTTATTTAACTATCTTGGAGACAGAGTTTTAATTATTTACGACTATAATTTTTTATTTAACTATCTTGGATACAGAGTTTTAATTAGTTTCGACTATAAATTGTTATTTAACTACCTCGTAACAAAGATTTAATTATCTTCGATACAGAGATTTGATTATTTTCGACAATAATTTTCTATTTAACTATCTTCGATACAGAGTTTTAATTATTTTGGCATTAATTTTTTATTTAACTATCTTGGAGGCAGAGTTTTAATTATTTTCGACTATAATTTTCTATTTAACTATCTTCGATACAGAGTTTTAATTATTTTGGCAATAATTTTTAATTTAACTATCTTCGAAACAGAGTTTTAATTATTTTTTTCAAAAATTTCTTATTTAACTATATTCGAGAGAGAGTTTTAATTATTTTCGAAAATAATTATTTATTTCTTTATCCTCGTAACAGAGATTTAATAATTTTCGACTATAATTTTCTATTCAACTATCTTCGATACAGAGTTTTAATTATTTTTTACAATACATTTTTATTTAACTATCTTGGAGACAGAGTTTTGATAATTTACTACTATAATTTTTTATTTAACTATCTTCGAAACAGAGTTTTAATTATTTTCGACTATAATTTTTTATTTAACTATCTTCGAAACAGAGTTTTAATTATTTTTGACAATAATTTTTTATTTAACTATCTTCGAAACAGAGTTTTAATTATTTTCGACTATAATTTTCTATTTAACTATCTACGATACAGAGTTTTAATTATTTATGATAATAATTTTTTATTTAACTATCTTGGAGGCAGAGTTTTAATTATTTTCTACTATAATTTTTTATTAATTATCTTCGATACAGAGTTTTAATTATTTTTGACAATAATTTTTTATTTAACTATCTTGGAGACAGAGTTTTAATTATTTATTACTATAATTTTTTATTTAACTATCTTGGATACAGAGTTATAATTATTTTCGACTATAAATTTTTATATAACTACCTCGTAACAAAGATTTAATTATCTTCGATACAGAGATTTGATTATTTTCGACAATAATTTTTAATTTATTTATCCTCGTAACAGAGATTTAATTATTTTCGACTATAATTTTCTATTTAACTATCTTCGATACAGAGTTTTAATTATTTTGGCAATAATTTTATATTTAACTGTCTTTGAGGCAGAGTTTTAATTATTTTCGACTATAATTATTTATTTAACTATCTTGAATACAGAGTTTTAATTATTTTCGACTTTAATTTTTTATTAATTATCTTCGATACAGAGTTTTGATTATTTTCGACAATAATTTTCTATTTAACTATCTTCGATACAGAGTTTTAATTATTTTGGTAATAATTTTTTATTTAACTATCTTCGATAGAGAGTTTTAATTATTTTCGAAAATAATTATTTATTTATTTATCCTCGTAACAGAGTTTTAATTATTTTCGACTATAATTTTTTATTAATTATTTTCGATACAGAGTTTTAATTATTTTTGACAATAATTTTTTATTTAACTATCTTGGAGACAGAGTTTTAATTATTTACGACTATAATTTTTTATTTAACTATCTTGGATACAGAGTTTTAATTAGTTTCGACTATAAATTGTTATTTAACTACCTCGTAACAAAGATTTAATTATCTTCGATACAGAGATTTGATTATTTTCGACAATAATTTTCTATTTAACTATCTTCGATACAGAGTTTTAATTATTTTCGAAAATAATTATTTATTTATTTATCCTCGTAACAGAGTTTTAATTATTTTCGACTATAATTTTTTATTAATTATTTTCGATACAGAGTTTTAATTATTTTTGACAATAATTTTTTATTTAACTATCTTGGAGACAGAGTTTTAATTATTTACGACTATAATTTTTTATTTAACTATCTTGGATACAGAGTTTTAATTAGTTTCGACTATAAATTGTTATTTAACTACCTCGTAACAAAGATTTAATTATCTTCGATACAGAGATTTGATTATTTTCGACAATAATTTTCTATTTAACTATCTTCGATACAGAGTTTTAATTATTTTGGCATTAATTTTTTATTTAACTATCTTGGAGGCAGAGTTTTAATTATTTTCGACTATAATTTTCTATTTAACTATCTTCGATACAGAGTTTTAATTATTTTGGCAATAATTTTTAATTTAACTATCTTCGAAACAGAGTTTTAATTATTTTTTTCAAAAATTTCTTATTTAACTATATTCGAGAGAGAGTTTTAATTATTTTCGAAAATAATTATTTATTTCTTTATCCTCGTAACAGAGATTTAATAATTTTCGACTATAATTTTCTATTCAACTATCTTCGATACAGAGTTTTAATTATTTTTTACAATAAATTTTTATTTAACTATCTTGGAGACAGAGTTTTGATAATTTACTACTATAATTTTTTATTTAACTATCTTCGAAACAGAGTTTTAATTATTTTCGACTATAATTTTTTATTTAACTATCTTCGAAACAGAGTTTTAATTATTTTTGACAATAATTTTTTATTTAACTATCTTCGAAACAGAGTTTTAATTATTTTCGACTATAATTTTCTATTTAACTATCTACGATACAGAGTTTTAATTATTTATGATAATAATTTTTTATTTAACTATCTTGGAGGCAGAGTTTTAATTATTTTCTACTATAATTTTTTATTAATTATCTTCGATACAGAGTTTTAATTATTTTTGACAATAATTTTTTATTTAACTATCTTGGAGACAGAGTTTTAATTATTTATTACTATAATTTTTTATTTAACTATCTTGGATACAGAGTTATAATTATTTTCGACTATAAATTTTTATATAACTACCTCGTAACAAAGATTTAATTATCTTCGATACAGAGATTTGATTATTTTCGACAATAATTTTTAATTTATTTATCCTCGTAACAGAGATTTAATTATTTTCGACTATAATTTTCTATTTAACTATCTTCGATACAGAGTTTTAATTATTTTGGCAATAATTTTATATTTAACTGTCTTTGAGGCAGAGTTTTAATTATTTTCGACTATAATTATTTATTTAACTATCTTGAATACAGAGTTTTAATTATTTTCGACTTTAATTTTTTATTAATTATCTTCGATACAGAGTTTTGATTATTTTCGACAATAATTTTCTATTTAACTATCTTCGATACAGAGTTTTAATTATTTTGGTAATAATTTTTTATTTAACTATCTTCGATAGAGAGTTTTAATTATTTTCGAAAATAATTATTTATTTATTTATCCTCGTAACAGAGTTTTAATTATTTTCGACTATAATTTTTTATTAATTATTTTCGATACAGAGTTTTAATTATTTTTGACAATAATTTTTTATTTAACTATCTTGGAGACAGAGTTTTAATTATTTACGACTATAATTTTTTATTTAACTATCTTGGATACAGAGTTTTAATTAGTTTCGACTATAAATTGTTATTTAACTACCTCGTAACAAAGATTTAATTATCTTCGATACAGAGATTTGATTATTTTCGACAATAATTTTCTATTTAACTATCTTCGATACAGAGTTTTAATTATTTTGGCATTAATTTTTTATTTAACTATCTTGGAGGCAGAGTTTTAATTATTTTCGACTATAATTTTCTATTTAACTATCTTCGATACAGAGTTTTAATTATTTTGGCAATAATTTTTAATTTAACTATCTTCGAAACAGAGTTTTAATTATTTTTTTCAAAAATTTCTTATTTAACTATATTCGAGAGAGAGTTTTAATTATTTTCGAAAATAATTATTTATTTCTTTATCCTCGTAACAGAGATTTAATAATTTTCGACTATAATTTTCTATTCAACTATCTTCGTTACAGAGTTTTAATTATTTTTTACAATACATTTTTATTTAACTATCTTGGAGACAGAGTTTTGATAATTTACTACTATAATTTTTTATTTAACTATCTTCGAAACAGAGTTTTAATTATTTTCGACTATAATTTTTTATTTAACTATCTTCGAAACAGAGTTTTAATTATTTTTGACAATAATTTTTTATTTAACTATCTTCGAAACAGAGTTTTAATTATTTTCGACTATAATTTTCTATTTAACTATCTACGATACAGAGTTTTAATTATTTATGATAATAATTTTTTATTTAACTATCTTGGAGGCAGAGTTTTAATTATTTTCGACTATAATTTTTTATTAATTATCTTCGATACAGAGTTTTAATTATTTTTGACAATAATTTTTTATTTAACTATCTTGGAGGCAGAGTTTTAATTATTTACTACTATAATTTTTTATTTAACTATCTTGGATACAGAGTTATAATTATTTTCGACTATAAATTTTTATATAACTACCTCGTAACAAAGATTTAATTATCTTCGATACAGAGATTTGATTATTTTCGACAATAATTTTTAATTTATTTATCCTCGTAACAGAGATTTAATTATTTTCGACTATAATTTTCTATTTAACTATCTTCGATACAGAGTTTTAATTATTTTGGCAATAATTTTATATTTAACTGTCTTTGAGGCAGAGTTTTAATTATTTTCAACTATACATTTCTATTTAACTATCTTCGATACAGAGTTTTAATTATTTTTTACAATAATTTTTTAATTAACTATCTTCGATAGAGTTTTAATTATTTTTGACAATAATTTTTTATTTAACTATCTTGGAGGCAGATTTTTAATTATTTTCGACTATAATTTATTATTAATTATTTTCGATACAGAGTTTTAATTATTTTTTACAATAATTTTTTAATTAACTATCTTCGATAGAGTTTTAATTATTTTTGACAATAATTTTTTATTTAACTATATTGGAGGCAGAGTTTTAATTATTTTCGACTATACATTTCTATTTAACTAATTTCGATACAGAGTTTTAATTATTTTTTACAATAATTTTTTAATTAAATATCTTCGATAGAGTTTTAATTATTTTTGACAATAATTTTTTATTTAACTATCTTGGAGGCAGAGTTTTAATTATTTTCGACTATAATTATTTATTTAACTATCTTGAATACAGAGTTTTAATTAATTTCGACTTTAATCTTTTATTAATTATCTTCGATACAGAGTTTTAATTTTTTCTTACAATAATTTCATATTTAACTATCTTCGATAGAGAGTTTTAATTATTTTCGACTATAATTTTTTATTTAACTATCTTGGAGACAGAGTTTTAATTATTTACGACTATAATTTTTTATTTAACTATCTTGGATACAGAGTTTTAATTAGTTTCGACTATAAATTGTTATTTAACTACCTCGTAACAAAGATTTAATTATCTTCGATACAGAGATTTGATTATTTTCGACAATAATTTTCTATTTAACTATCTTCGGTACAGAGTTTTAATTATTTTGGCAATAATTTTTTATTTAACTATCTTGGAGGCAGAGTTTTAATAATTTACTACTATAATTTTTTATTTAACTATCTTCGAAACAGAGTTTTAATTATTTTCGTCTATAATTTTTTATTTAACTATCTTCGAAACAGTTTTTTGAATTATTTTTGACAATAATTTGTTATTTAACTATCTTCGAAACAGAGTTTTAATTATTTTCCACTATAATTTTCTATTTAACTATCTACGATACAGAGTTTTAATTATTTATGACAATAATTTGTTATTTAACTATCTTGGAGGCAGAGTTTTAATTATTTTCGACTATAATTATTTATTTATCTATCTTCGATAGAGAGCGCCATTTTGGAAATCCGAGCCAATTTATTCCATGGTCCATTTTTTGGTGATAATCCGCTAATGGGATCAACAACCCTATCAATCCAGTACGAAATAAGTCCTTTGAAAGAATTCGAGTGTGCCACTGTTACAACCACCATCTCAAGTGTCCATGCAACGATTTAACAACCTGCTACGATATGATCAGTTTGTAGTGAAAGCATTAGAATTATTAGTTACCAACATTCGTATTTATATTTGTCTGTAAGTATGTAATGTAACGAATTTTAGTTCTGCTGCATAAACTTCTCCACAAATAATTACTCAAATATTCTGAGTACGGCCCAGACTTAATTTTCTAGATATTTTAATTTCTGCTTTGTGTTACTGACCTTCGAATTTACATTTGGTTAGGGCTGTCATGTGATACGCGCTTGGAGGTAGAAGGGACACGAGGTAACGGGATTGAGTGCCTGGCAATCATAGAAAACGGTCGAGAGAATATTTAAGTGCGTAAAAACATCATTTTTGGCTGAAATCTTTGAGTGACGTCATTGAAGTTTATACCATTGTGACCAGTGAATTTTGGCGGTCCTGTACGTGTATTTGGGATACCACCGGTACACAGTATCATTTTTCTGTATCCACATGTGGCAGACGCTATCGTGCTCACGCGCATTTCTCTCGACGCAGGCATTTTCTGATTCGTATCAGCTCGAGCTCACTCGTGAAGGCTGGATTCTTTGTTGACAAACACGGACCAAAATTTAACCTTTTTGGGTTATGGTCAACTGTTTCACCATTTACATCTATGAGGAGATCCAACTTTACTTTAACATCATTTCAACATCATTCCAACCGTTCCAGCAGCTGTATCTGCACTTTTTTTATAATCGAAGCCAGTTTGACAAGTGCGTCTGGAGTCGCGAAGCTGTCCAGGTGCTTCTGTGTTAATTAATACGAATGCCAGTCCTCATTCAACTAGAGGACACGTCGGTCGCAAGTGGCATACTTGTCACCATTTTAAGATCTTCCAAGAGCTCTTGGGGTGAGTTATCATTTTTTTGTATCCATTTTGTCTCTGACGTGTGTTGTTGTCAGCACCATTATTAATATAGAACTGTGTATTTGTATTTGTTATTGCGAACGCTTGTTTGACAGTAAAGTCAGTGGGCTGTGTTTTATTAATAACCAGCCGGTTCGGTTGCTATTGTTTGTAAGCAGAGAGCACGTCTCTAATTTTGTAATTTCCATCATTATACACTTGTTAAGATCACTGTGTTTTTATTCAACCCCTGGCTACAGAGTTTATTTCAGAACCTACGGTCCCCGCTTTCCACACGAATTGCGAGCGAGCCTACATTTACCATCGTGGCCAACAAAACCTGAGAGTTTCTCGGGATTGTTTCGAACGCGGCACTCCGATTGGGTTAAATCTCCCATTAGGGGTTACCTTTCAGAGGGTGGCGTTGGTGACAGTATTACTAGTATAGATTATAACATCAAAATCGTAAGTAAACTGAGAGTTGCTTGCTATAGATATATGTATATTACGTCTGTTGATTCTACAAATTACTTGCTAACTGATTTTCATCATTTCGAATGCCACTGCGTTCAACATTTTATACTAACCGTTCTTGCAACTTGTACTGCAAAATCTATTTAGTAGCTTTGAATCTTGGCTATGCTTTAAGGAACGTATTCTTAATAACGTTAAGTAACCAAAATGTTAAAATGTGTAAATATCTCTGTAAATTACTTTCAATCTTAATTTTAAAGTGCATAGTATAAGAATTTTTGTAATTATTTCATGTCGTTTAAGTGTGACTTTTTTATTTTGTTAACGTATGTTTATTCATACCTTTTTATTTCATTTTATAACAAATATACACTGTTACGAACCAAAGGCAGTTGTTTTCTTTGTTATTGGCGCCCTATCGAGTTATTCCTTACTGAAGAGAAACCATTTACTAGTACCCACGATACTCGTTAAGATCCCGAGTAACCCAACATCTCCGACGCTGACTGAACTCTATGAGCTAGCCGTTCCGTTAATTCCACCTACGAACGCGAAAAGCGGCATCTTTGGCCATCCAGCTATTTGGCTTTGTTTAAGGTGGTACAATAGCTCTCTTTATTCCATCGTTCCACGATCTTCTCGGTCTTCCACGCTTCCTTCTTCTTGGAGGTATCCATTTAAGTAACCGCTTTGGCAATCTGTTGTCCTCCATCCTTAGTAGATGTCCAAACCAACGTAAACCACGTTTCTCAATCCCTTGCGTTACTTCCTCATTTGCGTTCATTTTCGCTCTTATTTGCTGGTTTCTTATGTGTTGAAAGCGAGACACCCCGGCACTTCTACGCAGGTAGTCCATTTCGACTGCCTTTAGTCGTCTTTGCATGTTCGCATTTGGACTCCAAACTTCACACCCATAGCAAAGGACAGACTCGAGTCTTTCTATCGGAGATATTTTTGTTCCACCACAATGAATTCAGCGCTCGTATGATTTTCCTGGCCTGTAGCATACGATTACGAATTTCATCAGTCCGCAGACCCTCTCTATTAATAGTGGCTCCCAAATACTTAAACCGCTCCACCTGCTCAACCTGAACCTCGTCATCGATCAGGATCTCAAATGCAGCTTCGGTGTTCACTGCAAGATATTCTGCCTTTTTAAAAGCCGGTTCACACTATCTGATTTCTCATCTCTCTTTATCATGAACTCGAGGTCGTATGAGTCATGTGCTACCACCACCTGATCATCTGATCAAACGTCGACATACTGAAACCATACTTTAAACACTGGAAAATAAAACTAAATCCACAAAAGACTGAGACAATCATTTTTACACGAAAACGGACTAACCACAAAATTTTTGAACCTCTTACGGTAGACGGACACAAAATTGAACCGAAAGTAAATGTGAAATATTTAGGAATGAACATGGACACGAGACTTAATTTTCGAAATCACTTACAATACAGAAAACAAATTGTATACGGACAAATGCGAAAAATATACTCACTGATGAAAGGACAAACGATGACTAACAAGAACAAATTGCTACTTTACAAAACACTATTACGACCTATACTGACATATACATCGGCAACTTGGTGTAACGTTTCCAAAACGGCAATCAAGCCACTACAGGTATTCCAAAACAAAAACTTAAGACTTATAACAGGATGCGACCGTTACACGCGAATAACGAGACTACATGAACTAACCGACGTCGAATACTTTCAAGATCATGTTAACAGACTATCTACAAAATTTTACGAGACCCAAATTTCGAAAAGCAAACTAACAAGAAACTTAACTAACATTCGACGAGACAACGCTCCTTTTAGAATTAAGCACAAACTGACATATCAAAATTTACCTATATTCCGACAAACACTGACGGCAGACAACGACGAAGATGACCACAACGATATTAACAATGGCAACGCCACCGGTACGGAGTAACTGATATACCTACCTCTAAATTACCATATATTATCAAGTATTTTTAACCATTTAGTAAGTAAGTTTTATTCCAAATTCTAAATTTAAAAAAAAAAAAAAAAAAAAAAAAAAAAATTTTTTTGTTTCTTTTTCATTCAAGCAGGTTTAGTTTTTCCTGCAACTACCAAATTAATCAATTTAAAATCCACAACGAAACTATCAATGCAATTTATCACTAATATTAATTATTTAAAAATGTTTCGGCACTAATTACTTAAGCAAAGAGAGTTACGCGCAGGCAGGGTCTCTCAACTTCTCGCTCATCGTTAAATTTTAAATTTTATTGTTATAAGTTTTAAAATAATAGATATTGTAATGTTAATAGTAAATAAATTTTGTTCTCTCTCTCTCTCATCTGATTTAGTCATATATAAGAAGTCATAGCTAAAATCATACCATCTTAAAAGCTGGTTCACACTATATGATTTTTCATCTGACTCGGTCATACGAGAAGTCATGGCAAAAATCATACGAAACTCTTTTTTCTCTCTCTTTTCATATGACCAACAATTTTTATGTTCACACTGTGTAATATTGCTTGTGACTTTTCTTATTACTAAAACGTCAAAATGGCTGTCATATGTCAAAAATATTCTAATTAACCTAAGTTTATAGCAATAAGTGGTTGATTTGGAATTGAATTTTATATCTAATAGAAATTATTCTGTCATCAGTGTCTATTTCTTCTTTTTATCCAATAATTTTTTAAGAAATAATAATTTTTGACGAAAAATAATGTTGACGAAATTTTTAAAAATTTTAAGAAAAGTCTAAAATGTTCGATAAATTTTTGTTTAAAAACATTTCAGTTTTTGTGATTATTTCAATAAATAATCATTTGTTATAAAAATTTAGTTTTTGAAATTTCGGAAAAAAGTCACTTTTTTGAAAAATTAACGATATTTTGAAAAATTTAAAGAAAAATTTTCCATAAATTTTTGTTAAAATATATTTCATTTTTTGTGATTATTTCGATAAATAATAATTTTTTTATAAAAAATTCAGTTTTTGAAATTTTGTAAAAAAATCTTTCAAGAAGTCATAGCAAAATAGACCGGTGCACTCGAACTGCAGTGCGGTTAATCCCTCTCCTAATTTTTACCCATGGTCCCTATAATCTGACCCTCGAACTGCAGGAGACACTCGAACTGCAGTACGGTTAATCCTCAAGTCTAATCCGACCCTCGAACTGCAGTGCAACCTTAAATTCTTGTCAAATATATTTATCTCTCGACCTTTATATGCATATTTCATCACATTATCCGTTGAAACCTTAAGACGTTGAGGCGTTAAACCGATTAAAAAATTTACCCCCACCACTAAAAAATGTAAAAAATAATAATTTTTTACATTTTTTAGTGGTGGGGGTAAATTAACCGATTAAAAAATTTACCCCCACCACTAAAAAATGTAAAAAATAATAATTTTTTACATTTTTTAGTGGTGGGGGTAAATTTTTTAATCGGTTTAACGCCTCAACGTCTTAAGGTTTCAACGGATAATGTGATGAAATATGCATATAAAGGTCGAGAGATAAATATATTTGACAAGAATTTAAGGTTGCACTGCAGTTCGAGGGTCGGATTAGACTTGAGGATTAACCGTACTGCAGTTCGAGTGTCTCCAACCACATCGGGTTATAGAAAATTGTGTACAGGATTTGGTGCCAAATGGTAATTAGCCAATAGAAAACGCATCTTGGATACTAACATCTGTTTTCTATTGGTTGGTTACCATTTGGCACCAAACCCTTTACACAATTTTCTATAACCCCTCCCCCCTGTACCCCCTGTAAACCCTGTACAAAGAGTTTTATCACCCCCCCCCCTATCTACGTAGATTAACTGATAATTGATGATAAACAATAAACTGTACCCATCAATAATTGAATATATTGGCTAATTAAGTAAAACTTAAATTACAAATTTAAAAAAAACTCCAGCACAAAAAAAACTCTAAAAAATAATTCTGTAACCCCCCGACGCGACGCGACGGTTAGTTCGATTTTTTTATTTTACTTTTTAGAGTTTTTTTTAAATTTGTAATTTAAGTTTTTATAATGTAATATTGGTAACGTACGAATTTTATTGCTTTCGGTCTGCAAGACATGTAAATATTTTTGCACTCTTTTAAATAAAGCTGAACGACATCCTAAATTACATTCACTAATATTATTTCTTAATCAGAATTTCGTGACGTAGAGGCAAATTTATTTGGAGCGAACTACACCGACGACCTATTATTAACTAACCGTCCTAACCTAAGGTAGATACGATCCTGGAATAGGCAGCCATCGAAAATCTTAGAGAAATAACTTGTCAAGAGCCGAGTTAAAATTGTGTCATAATTCATGAATCACAAGAATTTTGCATATCTTGAATGAAAATCAACTGCCAGAAACACAATAAAAGCTTAAAGAATTAGAAATACTTAAAAGCTTAATAATATTCTTGACCGCCTCGACCTAATTCGCCATCAGTGGAACTTACATGTGGAATAAAAGTGATCTAAAACCGACTGGTGGAACTTACAGGTCGGATTAATGAAGATTTGACCCAGCAGTGGAAGTTACAATCGCCCGTTATTTTGTTAAATACATCGTTAACAAAAGATAAGTGGAGATTTGTTCGTTGTCAACACACCGACCACATAACTTAATACCCACAATATAATTAACGGATAATGTGATGAAATATGCCTATAAAGGTCGAGATAAATATATAGTATTATAGACTTGAAAACAATTTTAAAGTGAACCTCAATAACAGAGGAGATTACAAAAATGTCTAACATCCTACCTTTGCAATCGATAGCAATTCAAGAACTAACTTCTAATGACTATCTTTCAACTGATCACATCTCAAAGTTTAACGAAATCCTGGTGGTTAATACAGAGTTCAGACCACAAGAAGCTTTATTGATGTGGCATATGTACAATGATATAGTTTCAGTGAGTACACGGCATAATCAAATTCTGCCTGCGAGAGCAACTGACAATATCACTCACTGGATATGCACATATTATTACGATGGTTCTGTAATACATATCTATGACAGCGCCAATAATTATAAGGTTAATAATCTTACTTCTGATCAGCTACGGTTTCTTGATCGGTTATTTCCAAATAAACTTCCCATTATATACGAAGATGCTCAACAACAAACCAATGGCGTTGATTGCGGTGTGTTTGCGATAGCTTTCGCTGTTGCTATAGCTAACGGCATGAATCCATCGCAACAGATATTCAATATTCTTGTGATGCGGAACCATTTAAAAGATATTTTTAATCAGAATTTACTTTTAAGTTTTCCTGTTAATATTACAAATTGCGAGGTTCCTTCAATTATGGCAAGAGATAGAACAAACCCAAACAAAAGAAAACGATCAAACAGTATGTCTTTAGGCATAGAAAGTGGCACAAAGAGAAAAAGGTAAGAGAAGAATGCGGAGGTTAACGCAACAGAAACTAAACAACAAAGAAATGCAAAGTTAGAATGTGAACGAGAAAGAATGAAAACAATGAGAGCATTGGAAACAGAAGAAAAAAGAAATGCGAGGTTAGAAAATGTTAGAGAAAGAATTAAAAAGATGAGAGCATTGGAAAAGAGCAGTGTTTTCTAAAATATATCGAGCTTGTGAACGAAAACACCGATCGTGATCAGGAGGAGAACATCGGTTCTGCAACTAACAACGGCGATGATGTTTCTGCGGTTGGCAATATAAGACTGTGGATAGAGTTCCCCAACACCGTGATCGGTCGGAAGAGACGCGTAAAAGCCAGACCTCATGTGATGTGCAAGTCAACTGTAATTAGTCGAGACTGGACGCATATTAATACTTGCATGGCCAACATATCTCTTGATGTTGGAATCAAATGCAAACGAAGGCAGTTTCCGCTAGTCCCTGCTTGCGCGTTGACCATACACAAATCGCAAGGCGGGACGGGACGTTCGACGAAGTTGTCTTTCAGTATGATCGTTCGCAACAGACTCAATTGGTATATGTGGCGATGAGTCGAGTAACATCTCTGCAAGGACTCTATATAACCAACTCGACAGACGATTTCAAGTTCTATCATGGCTATGGTAGCGCAACACCTACTATCAAAGACATACGTGACGAGTACGCAAGAATGGCCAATCATAGTTTGCAAACTCTTACTGAGCGGGTTGAACGGTTCATAGGAACTAAAACAAGGTCCCATGGCGATACTGATGGTAAGGTTGATATAATCGCGTGCAGTCTCAACACCCAGTGTTTGGTGGTACACTCTCGGGACATAACTTCTGACACCGTGATTAGTGGATGCGATTATTTAATCTGCAGCGAAACGTGGATGGACGAGTCTCTGCCACCGGTGAACATTGAAGGTTTTGAATGCAAGGTTCACAATAACAACAAGCTCCTATCGGTGGCAGACAAATCCATAATCGTGCAGCCTACAAAACGCAAAGCCGGCGGAGTCTGTATCTACAGAAATATCCGCAGTTTGACAGATTGTAACGTCATAACCAGAGGCGACGACAGAATGCGCAACGACTGGGAAGATGCGGGAGACATGTGCATGGTAAGCGTGCAGTTCAAGAACCAGTTCAAGTTCTTACTTGGTTCTATATATATTCATCCGGGTGTGTCGCAGTCGTCTCTACAGATCTTTATGTCGATGCTCAAACAGTACTCGGAATCAGTAAAGAAGCATATTAGAACCATGTGCCCCGACACCGAAACACCAATGGTGCTATGCGGTGACTTTAACGTGGATGTTGTGCAGAACAAGAACTTCTTAGAGTTCATGAAACGAGAGTTCAATATGGACTGCGTACAGAACTCTCCAAGCACTCTTGGCAATACTTGCCTTGATCTGACATTTACCCGGAATATTGATGTATCCTGTATGCCATAATATGTCACCTATTTTAGTTACCTTACCACAGGACTATTATGAATAAAATTGTCTTCGATGTTTAACGACGACGACAACGACATTTTTATCCGTTGCTTCCATTAGGAAGACCAGAAATACGCTACGGTGTTCATTTAGAAAACTTTTACTTTTATAATAAATTTTATTAAGTTAATATTTACCAGTTTAATAATAAATTACCGCCACTCCAATATTTTGTGACATTCCTATTACAGAGTTTGTGTGAATAGGTCATCTTGGGAACTTCCAAACTTTTGCTAATGGATCAAATCATATCAACGGATAATATGATAAATTATGCTATAGTATCGACACTGGAAAGGTCAATAGGCGTAACCCACATTAAATTTTTTTTTAAATATTGGTTGATATCTATTAAACCAAGGGTAGTATTATTTCACAATAATTTTCAATTGATAAAACAAAACTTATTACACACAAAATTGCAGTTTTCAACCATAACAATGCATACATGAATAATTAATTTAGTTTCTCCTGGCAAAAAAAAGAAAAACTTTTAGTGAGGGTTACGCCCATTGACCTTTCCAGTGTCGGTATGTCTACATAAATGTATAATATTATAATATATGAATCGCTGATTGCAGAAAGGAAAGTACTACAAAATCAACATTTCGAAATACTCGATTTAACGCGTCTGCGGTGTGTAAAATTGATATCCAAATTGTATTTTTTTTTCACAATCCTTGAGAAATATATTGTTGTGATATTTCCCATCAATTAAGAGTGACAGCACTTAATATTTACCAGTTTAATAATAAATTACCGCCACTCCAATATTTTGTGACATTCCTATTACAGAGTTTGTGTGAATTATTGTGTGAATTGTGTGAAAACAGCAAATAAGAGAGTAATTTGATTTTATTTAATTTTTGATTCAATAGTCAGTTGATATGGCTGATAAGAAAGTAAGATTTGCATCAAAAACAAAAAACCACCACATGTAACGAATTATTACACATAAAAAACAATTTTGAATTTATTTGTGAAATACAAAATTTTTGTAACATCCTGTAAGTGATTTTTAATTTTAAAAACAACGACAGATTCCTGTAAAACGAGAGTGAAAATAATAATTTAGTGCACAAGCAATTAACAGCACCATGTTACCTGTCATAAGGGTCAATTTAGCAAACCAAGATAAACAAAACTCCCACCTATAAAGATCCAATTTCGAAAACTTTGAAAAACGCAAACGGCGAGCGAGCAGAAACACGCCAGTTCCTAAGTGGCCTCCAAGCCGAGAGGAGTTCATTGGTGAAACTCAAGCCGAGTACACGTGCAGTTCTTGGGGAGACGTTGATCGAGAAAACACGTAAATTTCTCGATAAAATCCCAATTAAGGAACTCAATTGCGGTTCTTTGGTACAAAAACCAAAGCATTAATTTACTTGATTAAGCGGAAGTAAATGAATAGTGGAGTCGTAAAGTTACGAAATTTCGGTAGTTTATTAAAAATTGTGTATTGTGAACGTGGCGAATTGGAAATTGACTTCACATTTGGTGACGTATTTGTATTTGGAATACTGGCTGACGTGTGGAACATTCACAGCTTTGGACAGGTTGAAGCAGCTGGCGACTACTGGCAGGAATTTCGACACATGCCATCAGGCAACACACGGAGTTTAATGGAATGTTATCAGTTTGCGATAAGGTACAAGATTTGTTTTATTTTAATGAATCTGATTGTAAAGCAACGACTTGTGTTGTCATTAGATTGATTAATGGACTTAGTTAAAGTTGATTATAATAAATTATTTACATAATTACACAAATAATGAAATATCCAAGTTTAGTTCCCAAAATCGAGGATTTAAATGTAATTTGGATGATTTAATTATTACACATAAAATAACACATTGGTTTGAGACAAAATTATTGTCTAAAGTAATTTGATGCAAATTTTAACTACTGATTTCCTTTTATCATTAAATAAATTATGATGTTTACAATGAATTGCCCTCTTATTTCGTCTATTGAATCCACTGGCTTTGAACCAGAGAAAAACTCTACTCCGGCGTAACGCTAGTTTTTGGGGTTTTTTGGGGTGATTATTCTTAAAGGGAGAATATCACATCAATATTTTCCTTATATGAAACAACAAAAAAGATACAATTTTTAGATCAATATCAGACGCTTTAAGTCGAGTATTTCGAAATGTTGATTTTGTAGTACTTTCCTTTCTGCAATCAGCGATTCATATAGATAGATACATATTTAATTAAATTTTTGAATGTTATGTTATCCGATCGGTATAGACGGGGGCGAAAACGGGTATCCCGGGACGACGTATTCACGCAAACCATACGGCCATGTTCCTGAACATAGCCTCGATCCGAAGGATCCCGATTTTATTAAATTTTTCAACATGCGGGGTATACTTTTCGTACAAACACACATTTTTTCGTTACATAGTTTTATTAAATTTTTCAACATGCGGGGTATACTTTTCGTACAAACACACATTTTTTCGTTACATAGTTTTATTAAATTTTTCAACATGCGGGGTATACTTTTCGTACAAACACACATTGTTCGTTACATAGTTTTATTAAATTTTTCAACAAGCGGGGTATACTTTTCGTACAAACACACACTTTTTCGTTACATAGTTTTATTAAATTTTTCAACATGCTACCGATTTTATAGACGTATTCACGTCAAAAATTGTCGCAGCATTATTGCAGAACTAAATCCGTGGTTCCGGGGAGTAAGGGGATAAGTCGAAAATTTTATTCATTGGCTTCCAATTTTCGCGGCTAATCCAGTGAAAAACTATTTAAAATTTTACAAAATTTTCGACTTGTCCCCTTACTCCCCGGGAGCACGGATAATAAAACTTACAAAAATTCGCACAATTTTTCAATATTATTTGTCACTAATTGCCGTTCTTCTTTAGCAGCTCTCTTACAGCTCTCTTGGGCAGCCTTTTCAATTGCAGGGCCAACTTCTCTTTCATACCGTTTAAACATTTTTGTAGAAATTGTTGGTATGTTTGAACAAGCCAATATTTTGTTCAGTCCAGAGCAACCATAGCCAGCATGTATAGCACCTACAATTGTTAATATTTAAAAATCAGTATTTTATTTAAAAGCAATCAGTAAAATTTTTTCTTTTTTGGAGTAATCATAAAATTCAATTAGTTTTTATGTTTTCATGAAATAATAATTGTAACAAATACAGATTTATTAAACTTACCGAGTACTACGCCCGTGGTAGAGTCAGAATGTATACGTTTTTTATTATTGTTGACGACATCTAATTTGCCTGTAGGTACTAGTGATATCGTATTACATTTTTTACATTTAATTGTTAGAATAGAATGTAACCCTGAACGTGTTTCATCAACGACATCAACGAGACTTAGGACGTCATTACATTGACAACATTTTAAATTTTTGCCTAATTCTTTTAGGTCTACGACACGAGCACCTTCAATTGGGTTACACTCAACAGGTTCCACATTACTCGCTTCTTTTTTTTTCTGTTTGCAATTATATACCTGTTTGATTTTTTGATCTAGCACTTTTCTTTTAATAAATCTTCCTTTATGACGAAGTTGGTCTCCCATAATTATTTATTAAATTAAATCCTTTTACTTTTACCAAACGCGAAGTGAAGCTGTACTGTAGGCGAATTAATAAGCATGCGAGTATGCGAATGCGACGTTGTCAGATTTTTATATACACAATTTATAGTGTGGGGGTCGTGGTAGGAGTTACACTCACGTTAAAAAAACTTCGCCTATTTCGTTAGTGCAGCCGCTTCGTATAACATGGGTAACAAGCCATAACTTTCTGACTGGAATGTACGGAAAGAACTACCTTAAGGATATTAAATTAATATTGTATTTTTGACATTATGTAATTTTTGGCTAGTTTAATGTCGCATTCGAGTAATCGCTGCCGTGCGACTTGGTCGAGGTTCCAACTTCGGGGTTGCACTGCCAATTCGTGAGTGGCTTGCGGTCGCGCTAAAGCGCGACATCTGATCTTCTCGTTATTTTTTAATTACGTCAACCAAAGCAGGTTTTTGAAACTTTTATCCTACAGTTCCATCAACTTTTTCTCATTAACTAAACTTTCACATACCCAATTAAATATAGAAGAGAGGGCTACAGCCCTAATATCTATAACTATGTAATTACCGGGAATTCTAAGATGTCCTCGTGCCTCGTACTTAATGAATTAATATTATATTATTATAAATGAAATTTTTGTGCGCATTTATATTCACAAATCAAACATGTAAACGGTTTCTCCCGTTTTTGAGATTTTAAATGTTCTATTAAATGTGACTTTTGAGCACATTTTTATAGTCACAAATTTAACAACACAACGGTTTCTCCCCGGTGTGAGATTTTAAATGTTCTTTTAAATTTGATTTGTGAGCACTTTTATAGTCACAAATCTTACAACCAAACGGTTTCTTCCCAGTGTGAGTTTTTAAATGGCGTTTTAAATGTACTTTTTGAGCACATTTATAGTCACAAATCATACAACCAAACGGTTTCTCCCCGGTGTGAGTTTTTAAATGGCGTTTTAAATGTGATTGTTGAACAAATTTATAGTCACAAATCTTACAACCAAACGGTTTCTCCCCAGTGTGAGTTTTTAAATGTTCTTTTAAAGATGATTTTTGAGCACATTTATAGTCACAAATGTTACAACCAAACGGTTTCTCCCCGGTGTGAGTTTTTAAATGTTCTTTTAAATTTGATTTGTGAGCATATTTATAGTCACAAATATTACAACCAAACGGTTTCTCCCCGGTGTGAGTTTTTAAATGTTCTTTTAAATTTGATTTTTCAGCACATTTATAGTCACAAATCTTACAACCTAACGGTTGCTTCCCGGTGTGAGTTTTTAAATGTTTTTTTAAATTTGATTTGTGAGCATATTTATAGTCACAAATCTTACAACCAAACGGTTTCTCCCCGGTGTGAGTTTTTAAATGGCGTTTTAAATTTGATTTTTGAGTAAATTTATAGTCACAAATTGCACAAACAAACGGTTTCTCCCCGGCGTGAGTTTTTAAATGTTCTTTTAAATCTGATTTGTGTGCACTTTTATAGTCACAAATCTTACAACCAAACAGTTTCTCCCCGGTGTGAGTTTTTAAATGTTGTTTTAAATTTGATTTTTGAGCAAATTTATAGTCACAAATTGCACAAACAAACGGTTTCTCCCCGGTGTGAATTTTTAAATGGCGTTTTAAATGTGCTTTTTGAGCACATTTATAGTCACAAATGTTACAACCAAACGGTTTCTCCCTGGTGTGAGTTTTTAAATGTTCTTTTAAATTTGAGTTTAAAGTAAATTTATAGTCACAAATCACACAAGAAAACGGTTTCTCCCCGGTATGAGTTCTAATATGTAGGAGTAACTGTGATTTATATACATATTTATGACCACAAACTTCACAATAAAACGATGTCTTTCGAGTACGAGTAATTTTTGAAGGTTTCTTTTCCAATAAAGCTTTTCCATCGCTGTCTTCCTCCTTGATATCAATTGAATGATGTAAATCTTCTACATTAAATTTTATATCTTCAGATTCCTCCGTTTTAAGCTCGACTCTGCTGCTTGAATTATACGGAATTTCCAAATTGTTGCTAATGTTTTCCATAATTTCCAACTCTTTGAAATAGATTATATTAATTGTTTTTTTGCGTTGAACTCACAATGTTTTTGATTTTGAGAAGAAAATGTTTTGAACCAATTCATCAATTTTGCGAATGCAAAAATTTAGTGTTTCAAAACAATTTCAAAGCGTCAGCGTCATCTGCTCTTGCAGAAGTATCCGCAACCAACTGACCACAAACAACTGACGTCCCAATATTATTTATAGCAATTTGTAGTTTGTACTGTCAATTTCTTCCTTGTGCCTTTGTGCCATCAGTGCCATCTATCTTTGTAGGCTGGATTTCTTGCAATGTTTCGAACGTGCGACCCTTGTGTGACCTTAGAATATTATAGAGTAGGTATGCAACCCCTAACCCCGGTGTGAATAGATAAAATTATAATGAGATTTTTAGTTTTTCAGTTTTTTGAATTTTTGGTAATTTGGTAAAAGACAAATAATAATGTTCGGTATTGTTTTGTTTTATGAAATAGAGGAACAAAGTGCACCTTTGAAATCCATCAAGTGCTGACTGAGCACAGAGAATTTTGTTGAATCAAAATGTAGACTGCAGGAAGTCAACGTAAAACTAATAGGAAATTTTGGATTGAAAAGTTTTCGAAAATTTGATTAAGGAGGTTGGCAGGAGAAGATTGATAAAGGAGAGCCGATTGTGATTTTGTCCGAGTTGGACGTGTTTTTGGTTGCGGCTCGAGAACTGAGCCCAATTTGATTTTTTATTTTCAAAGTGCCTCTATGGATGCTGAAGATGCGGTAAGTCGTTGCATAACGATGTTAATTATATTTGCGTACACGATCAGTATAATTATTTCCTCGATGTTCGAAAATTTATTTGTGATAAGGACGTGTCACATTTTGAAGCCAGTTATTGCGCATATTTCGTAAATTTTAGATACCGAATATTTATTTTATTAATTTCAATGCTTGTAATTATTGACCATTATCAACAATTATGTTTATCGGAATATTTTGGATATTAATGATGCGGATAGTTACTGGATAGTTATTGTATTAATTTTTGAATAGACTGGACGATTTGCAAGGCCAGGAATGAAAATTTGCTATTATTAAATATGCCTTGCAATTTGTTCCGTCTGTTTAGTAACAGTTTGTTTTGATTAATAAAATTTCGATTTTGTTTTTGATTTAAAAGAGTCTCATGTGTTTTATTTAATTTTTCGCTGAGTTAGCTGGTTGGGATTGCCATCGACCG
This sequence comes from Rhagonycha lutea, assembly GCA_958510855.1. Lineage (NCBI taxonomy): Eukaryota > Metazoa > Arthropoda > Insecta > Coleoptera > Cantharidae > Rhagonycha > Rhagonycha lutea. The sequence continues at coordinate 38,356,932 of OY294038.1, forward strand.
TGTGGGTTACAGGAGCAATTTTTCTTAATTAATTTTATTTTTTTAAAACCATTCGGACAATATATTTACATTAAATATCGTTTTTATAATTTAGATTTCCAAAAAATGAGATGAGAAAGGTTATTTGGTTGAAAAATATGAAAATGCCAGAATATTGGTCTCCAACTACATCGTCACGCTTGTGTTCAAAACATTTTACTGACGATTGTTTTGATCGAACATCTTCTGTATACAATAGTACAGACTAATAAGTCAGATTATTTCTAACTGCGATACCAACAATTCAAATTAACAGATTAAGGGCCAGGCTCACCAAAGTCAGATAGTTTATCCGAGATGTAAAAGTTGGGATAGAATTTTTATCGTGTAAGTGGGGCTTTGAATAAATTTGACGTTTAATTTCCAAACGCCATCTGTCATCTGTTGCATAGCGCAATAATTCATACATGCGTGCAAATGATAAAATAATTACATAAAAATCTTATTATTAACAGCCGTATTCACCATTTTCAATTTAACAGTTTGATAAGTAACAAACTGTTAATACTTGACAGTCTGTTAAAATGAATTCGTATTCACCATCACATTTCAAAGTTAAAATAGTAAACTAGCGGTTATTAAAAAGTTACTAAAATTATTGTTGGTAAAACTCGCTCCAGCTAATTTCACTCGTATTAAATTAACCTTAAAAGTGTGGGTAGATCACGATCTAGTAAGGGGCCATCCATAAATTACGTCACACATATTTTACGATTTTTTAACCCCCCCCCCTCCCCCCTTGTCACACGTTGTCACATTTTTGAACACTCCCCCCTCTGGTGTGACGTCACATATTTTTCAATTTTATAATATAATTAGAAATAATAATTAAAAAAAACAGCAGTTGAATTTTTTTTCCATTAAATAATAAAATATTTCATAAACAACATAAAAATCAATTATTTTAAATAATAATAATAATAAAATCATTTATTTAGCCAAAAAAAAGCAAAAAAATACAAATCACAAACATTTACAAAACTTAATCAACTTGTGTCCATGGACTTTGTAATATTTTCAAGTTTTTTGTTCACATATAAATTTCGCATTTTAATTGTTTAGACAATTGTGTTTAGACTTTTTATATAGACATTCCACTAAGTAATTTACATCAGTGATACGTCAACCACCCCGCAAAATGTCGTATGTAATCAGTGTAAGCGGTAATAGCTCCGAATTGCAATCTGAAATTAGTCCTGTGATACGTGTTGATGATGGGCAATATGTCTTAGCCTTAACAAATTTTGAAACATATAACACAATACATAACGTTAAGGTTGGATGTAATAAATTTTATTATGGTGATGAGATTGTTTTAATAATTCCTACGGGGGTTATTAGTGTTGAGAATCTTGTTAAAAGTATACAGACAGATATAAATGATGGTGTTATTTCTATTGTTCCGATAGAATTTGATCAAATACCTCGGATAAAATATGATAAAATAGCTATCGAATGTATACCCCAAGTGAGAGATGATAATATTGATATGATATTCGCCCTTGAACGAATATTCACCCCAAAAAGACCCCAAAAACTAGCGTTACGCCGGAGTAGAGTTTTTCTCTTGTTCAGGGCCAGTGGATTCAGAAAACGAAATAAGAGGGCAATTCATGGTAAACATTATTTATTTAATGAAAACAAAATCAACTGTTAAATTTGCATCAAATTACTACTGACAACAAATTTGTCTCAACCAAATGTGTTATTTTATGTGTAATAATTAAATTATCCAAATTACATTTAAATCCTCAATTTTGGGAGCTAAATTTGGATATTTCATTATTTGTGTATCATGTAAACAATTTATAATAATCAATTTTAATAAAGTCCTTTAATCAATCTAATGTCAACACAAATCGTTGATTCACAATCAGATTCATTAAAATAAAACAAATCCCGTACCTTATTACTTTCCACTTGATCTAGTGCATTACCATAAAACAGTTGGTAACATCATGTTGCCTATTCTGCCAGGAGCCATTAACGTCTTCACAGCTACCGGTGAATGTGTTTCAAATTTGGTGATTAAAGTGCTGCTCAAATCCTTTTTCTTCTGTTAACCAACTTCAAAAACTGTTGGTTAAATAATCTTCGTGTTTAATCACACTTCGGTAAGTAATCAATTAATTTATCAATTTTAACCTGTCCACCACGTGTGAACATAACCTCTAATTCGTACCGATTGTACAAATATCTGTAATCCACTTTTATTTCAGATATTCAATTGACAAATATCCAATCACGCACGCAATACACAACTTTCATAAAATACCGGAATTCCGTAAATTTACGACTCCACTATTTATTTACTTCCGCTTAATTAAGTAAATTAATGCTTTGGTTTTTTGTACCAAAGAACCGCAATTGAGTTCCTTAATTGGGATTTTATCGAGAAATCTACGTGTTTCTCAATCAACGTTTCCCCAAGAACTCCACGTGTACTCAGCTTGAAGGCCACTTAGGAAGTCCACTCTCCTTGAGTTTCACCAAGAGACTGCCGTTCTTGCTCGCCGACTTTCTGTCCCTTTCCCAGTTTTTCGAAATTGGATATTTTAGGTGGGAGTTTTTTCATCCTGGTTTGCTAAATTGACCCTTATAGCAGGCAACACAACGTCGTTAATTGCTTACGCACCAAATTGTTATTCACATTTTACACTTTCAAGGACTTTGGCGCTAATTTCAAATGAAATTCATACACATGGCGTGTCACAAGTTTTATATTACACAAATAAATTCAGAAATGTTTTGTTTTGTGTGTAAAATTGTTACAAGTAACGGTTTGTTGTTAATTTGATGCAAATTTCACTTTCTTATCAGCCACATCACCTGACTACTGAATCAAAAATCAAATAAAATTAAATCACTCCCTTATTTGTCTGCTTTCACCCTTTAAATGACTAAAATATCACAACAATATATTAATAGGTCTTGGCTTCAAAATGAATACAAAATCGAATCAATACATTTTAGACTTGAAAGATGCTGCATTCCATTGTGATTATGAAAAACCTAGGTTTTTCTATACCGATAAAAAAAAGTCTAAAATTAGCGAAAATTGGGAATTATTCACTCAAAGATTTACTATATCAAATAAAAAGCAAAATAGATGAAAAAACACCTAATAAGTTTATAATTGCATTCGATGAGATACGATTAGAATCATTAATTGATTCACCCAATACCACTGAAGAAATTGATAATGATATTAAACCACTTTTGGGTTTCGTTAAACAAGAAAATGGAGACTATGTATTCGATTTATCTAAAAGTCAATTGGCGGTTTTCGATGGATTCAATAAGTTCCGCTTGGATCAAAAAGTTATTGAGATTCCTTCGGGGGCGTATGAAATCAGCGATATTAAATCATATTTACAAACACAATTAAGTGCTGCTAATATCTCCCTAGAACTCACAACAAATACGAATACTTCAAAAGTGGATATTAAATGTTCAGAACGCGTTAATTTTAATCCAAATGATAGTATCGGACCATTATTGGGTTTTGATAAGCAATCCATCGATAAAAATAAACAGGTAGAATCTAATCAAGGTGTGAATATTTTATCGGTAAACGCTATTTGCATTGAGTGTAATATTACTACTGGTTCCTATAAAAATGGAAAACTGAGTCACATAGTACACGAGTTTTTTCCATTAGTTCCACGTGGTTATAAAATAGTTGAGATTCCATCAAACGTCATTTATTTGCCCATAAACACTCAATTTATAACAAATATTTCAGTTCGAATAGTAGATCAGAACGATAAGGTTATAGATTTTAACGGAGAAGAAATATCAATAAGATTCCACATAAAAAAGCTCTAGATATGGTAATCCTATATTCGAAAAACACTCGTCAACATTATAAACGTTCATCTAACTTAAAAACAATCAGTTCAAAATCTTCGACGGCATTGATAACACCGATCAATAGAGCGTTTTTAAAAGCTTTAGGTTATAAAGTTCTAGTGTAAAATGGGTATTTTGGATATTACAGAAAAGTTTTTAGAAGATAATTCGATTACAAATGCCGAATTTCACACACATCAGCCATATGCATCCACATCATTTGATAATAACGATGAAATTAGAATTCCTATTCAACAACTAGATGCATATACCGCACCAAGTCTTAGCTATCTTTACGTGGAGGGTTTGTTAAAAACAGATGCGGGGGATACTTCGAAGACTGCCAATTTCACCAACAATGGTGCAGCTTTTTTATTCAGTGAAATTAGATATGAGTTAAACGGAGTCGTGATTGATTCTTCTAGAAATCCAGGTATTACCTCCACTATGAAGGCATATCCATCTTACTCTGATAATGATTGTTTAAAATTAAAAAATGCTGGGTGGGCTGTGAAATTACATAAGGAAATGGTGCTAAATCAGGGTGTTGATGGTCATTTTAACGCTTGCATACCATTGAAGATGCTTTTGGGTTTTTGTGAGGATTGTAATAGGATAATATTGAATGCAAAGCAAGAATTGGTGTTAATTAGAAGTAATAGTGATATAAATGCATTGGAATCTTCTGTTAATACTGAAAAGCTTCAAGTTACTATTAATAAACTTTTTTGGAAGGTTCCACACATATCGGTTTCGCTAGAGCAGCAGCTACGTTTAACAAAATACATCGATAAAAACATCGAAATCCCCATAGCATTTAGATCGTGGGAGCTTCATGAATATCCACAATTACCTCTAACAAATCGTCATTCGTGGACCGTAAAAACTACCACTCAAGTAGAAACACCTAGAATGATAATAATCGCATTTTCAACGAATAGAAAAAATAAAGTTAGTAGTGATATGAGTAAATTTGATTCTTGCGATTTGGTAAATTTAAATATTTACTTAAATTCAGAGCGTTATCCATATGACAATTTAAATATAAACTATAAAAAGAATTCCTTTGCAATTTTATATGAAATGTTTGCAAATTTTCAACAAACTTATTATGGTAAAGAAAACGAACCAATGTTAACACCTGCAGAATTTAAAGATTATGCACCAATGGTTGTGGTAGATTGCGCACGTCAGAAGGAGAATCTTAGTAAAGGGCCAATAGAAGTAAGAGTAGAATTCGAGAGTGGTGAAAGTATAAAAGCAAACACTACTGCATATTGTTTAATCCATCAATTCAAGCCTAGCGCTCAACCACAACACAACATCAAAGATCACACCATCAGATGAAGGAGACAAAGGGTTCGTCCCTGCCGCTCCGCGACAGTCAATCAGAAGAAGAAGAAGAAGAATTGTTTAATCCTACACGATCGTGTGTTTAATTATAATCTGCTAACAAATTCGGTCAAACAAATATGAGTAATAGAATAGTTTTGGATGTGCAGGGTTTTATCACCTCCCACAAAGTGTTTACACCGAAGGAATTGGCAGCTTACGATGGGTTCAAAACGGCCCATTATGTATTTAAAGCACCATTTAAATTTGTTTGTTTACCAATGGAATTCAAAAAGCAAGCAAAATATTTAATGAGGAACCATCATGGAATATTGTGGGAAAGCGGCTTCACACCGGTGCATAAATTTGATGAAATCGTGAAAGATTTGGTTTCATCAGCCGACGTTGTTTACATGAAGGGGCGAGAAAAATCATTGTACGTGGAAGGAATAATTGGTAAATCGGTGGTAGAATTTGACGAACAACCCACACTACCAAAGGGGAGGCCATATTGTTTTAATCACTCGTTAACAGAATGTATTTGCGCGCTGTCTAATGTTTTTTATTTGTATAACAATTTTATTATGTCCGAATAAAAAAATTTTTTTTATATTGTTTTTTTTATATTATTCTTTTATATTGTTTTTTTATTTAGCGAATATTAATAAATTGAATCTTAATTCACATCCTTCACACCAAGCGTTGCGGTTATCCCAATCGCTATCTGAAAAAAAAAGTTTCTATATGCTATTCTTATGTTTATTAAATATATAATCAGTTACATGAAGACCATGAGTGGGTATACTGAAGAAGCAGTTCGCCTTTACTCGTTTAGAGATTGGCACTATTCGCTTGCGGATCCAACGGAGTTGGCGAAAGCTGGGTTTTACAATTTACGAAGTGGTGATAATGTGCAGTGTGCGTTTTGTGCCGTAGTTATTGGTAATTGGGAAAAAGGTGATAACCCCATAACAGAGCATCGAAGGTGGTCCCCATATTGCACCTTTATTGGTGAAGATGTTTGTGGGTTATATGCAGGGAGAGATTTTGGTGAAGATGTTTGTGGACCATATGCAAGGAGACATGTTGGTGAATTACGTCAAATTTACCCCAATTCGATACCGGAAAACCATTCAAACAAACTACAGTATGAAAAGGGGATTTTTGAAAAAGTTGATAATCGACATGATTCCGACAAAATCCATTGCCCATCTTGTGTATTACAATAGTGTTAAGAGGACTTTATACCTAACATAAAGTTTGGTTTACACTCATAATTGAATTAAATAATTCGTTAAACCGGCAATGTTATGGGTGTAAACCAAATTTTACGATTTAAATGCACTTTCTTAAAAAGCAAATATGTAAGGGTTTTGTCTTATATAGATAGATATTTTAAAAATAGTTTTAATTTAAATAGTTTGTATATTCATGGAAAGTCACTTGCAGATCACTGGAGTGATGAATTATTATAATAAAAAATGAAAAATTTTTTTTTTAACTTCTTAATGACTTTCCGTGAAACTAGATTTTTTTTCTAATCGTTTACTTCAAACCGCATTAAATTCCATACATTAATAAAAGAGCTATATGGATATTCGTTAAAAGTTAGGTATACAGCCCTCTTAATTAATAATAATACTAATATGATGGGTTAGGTATATATTCACAAAATTAGAATTTGCAAACATGTACCTAACCCATCACACATAATGTTTAACCTATGAAATAATAATAATATAAAAATACATTTTAAAAAATAATTATTGTTTAATTTTTGTTTTGTTTTACAGGAAAAGTTTACATTGTTTCAATCTTGATCTTAATCTAATATATACAATCATTAAAACGTATAATATAATACTGATGAAAAATAAAGATTCGAAAATGTTAGCCTTAATATGAGTGTTGTAGTTGTTTCTTAGTTCGCTCAAATTGAGTACCAAATATTCACCTGGGTTTCGTATTTGACTTGCATCTTGAAATTCGAAAATGGTCTCATAATATAAAACGGATTTACCATTATCAATTACTAGTGGATGTGTGATAATGTATTGATCGCTTTGCATAAGTTCAATAAACATTTTATCGAATTTTTCACACTGTTTGAACTCCTCATTAATGTTCAGATATTGAATGCAAATCATGGCGTTTTTTAAATTTCTAGGACATGTTAATATAATGCTGCTGTTCCATATCGCTGATATGAAGTAAATTAACGTTGAATTCATTTTACTTTGTGTACTTGCTTTCTACACACGTCTACTTCACTGGAGAAACTATTAATAATTGACTATGTAAAACCCTATCAATACACACACACATAGTTTTATAATAATTTTATTATATTTCATCACCAATACATTCGTTTAGTTTATATTCTATTACAAATCCATATGGTATAAAATATATTATTTTACTTATAATATCTTTAAAATTTTTATTTTTTAATGTGCTGCAAAATGCTTCCAACGTTATTAACTTTTCCAAAAATTGATCGCATAACTCCACTTGAGCTTCATACTTCGCCGATATATCTGCAGCCTCCTCTAAGTTTGGATATCCTATCTTCATATATGTAGCGCCATGTTCGATATCAAACGCCATATCCGTTAAAGTGCACCTCGCTCGCCCGATCGCCGAATTTAGATCCACAGCTTCCGGTTAACTTTGTTTAGCATACGCCATCCACATCCTATAATTTAATTGCATTAGCAATTTCCAGATCTACAATAATTTTTTCTGGTAAAAACTGCATCATCTCCATGAGTGTATAAGCGTTGAAACCATCGGTTTCCATGTTGATAAATTTGGTAATATTAGATGGACTTTCTAGCAGGTTTAAATTATTTGTAATGATATCGGAGTAAAATACATCAAATGAATGTTTATGTAATACTGATAAATAAGCGTTTATCAAATCAACTAATTTCCATAATCCAGTGATAGTTTCAACCCCCAAATAAGCCCACATTTCTTTATCAGTATATAATTTTATAAGCTTTTTGTTTTTAAAATTTTGAAATTCAATCGTAAACAAATCAAATACTGGAGACCATTTTGAACCATTTTCATTAAAATATGATGTTAGCATAGATTTGTAAAAAATAAAACGTTTCCATTCGTCTTCACTTAATACCACTCTATGCTTTAGACCGTTAATTGTAATGCTAGGTTTCAAATTGAGTTTAGATAATCCGATTGAGATGGTTTTAGATCGAGATTTGTTTAGTGGATAAGATTTTTCATTTAACAATTCCACTGTAACGAAATTTTTACCAATTATTTTTTATAATTATATATTAATTATAAAATTAATTAATAAATACTTCACTTACTTGTTTCAAATTGATCAGGTACCTTGAGTCGATTCAGCACGTTGATAAACACTTAACATTATGCCCAGTGCGAAGTCAATATATTGTAAGGGGCCATCCATAAATTACGTCACACGTTTAGGGGGTGGGAGGGGGTCAACAAAATGTGAGATCGTGTGACATGGGGGGAGGGGGGTCAAAAATTTTGTGACATCACACGTTAAAATTTAAAATATTAAAATGCGAAATTTATATGTGAACAAAAAACTTGAAAATATTACAAAGTCCATGGACACAAGTTGATTAAGTTTTGTAAATTTTTGTGATTTGTATTTTTGCTTTTTTTTGGCTAAATAAATGATTTTATTATTATTATTATTTAAAATAATTGATTTTTATGTTGTTTATGAAATATTTTATTATTTAATGGAAAAAAAATTCAACTGCTGTTTTTTTTAATTATTATTTCTAATTATATTATAAAATTGAAAAATATGTGACGTCACACCAGAGGGGGGAGTGTTCAAAAATGTGACAACGTGTGACAAGGGGGGAGGGGGGGGGTTAAAAAATCGTAAAATATGTGTGACGTAATTTATGGATGGCCCCTAATGATATTCACCCTTAAATGAATAGTCACCCCAAAAAGACCCCAAAAACTAGCGTTACGCCGGAGTAGAGTTTTTCTCTTGTTCAAAGCCAGTGGATTCAGTAGACGAAATAAGAGGGCAATTCATTGTAAACATAATTTATTTAATGATAAAAGGAAATCAATAGTTGAAATTTGCATCAAATTACTTTAGACAATAATTTTGTCTCAAACCAATGTGTTATTTTATGTGTAATAATTAAATCATCCAAATTACATTTAAATCCTCGATTTTGGGAAATAAATTTGGATATTTCATTATTTGTGTATTATGTAAACATTTTATAATAATCAATTTTAACTAAGTCCATTAATCAATCTAATGACAACACAAGTCGTTGCTTTACAATCAGATTCATTAAAATAAAACAAATCTTATACCTTATCGCAAACTGATAACATTCCATTAAACTCCGTGTGTTGCCTGATGCATGTGTCGAAATTCCTGCCAGTAGTCGCCAGCTGCTTCAACCTGTCCAAAGCTGTGAATGTTCCACACGTCAGCCAGTATTCCAAATACAAATACGTCACCAAATGTGAAGTCAATTTCCAATTCGCCACGTTCACAATACACAATTTTTCATAAACTACCGAAATTTCGTAACTTTACGACTCCACTATTCATTTACTTCCGCTTAATCAAGTAAATTAATGCTTTGGTTTTTGTACCAAAGAACCGCAATTGAGTTCCTTAATTGGGATTTTATCGAGAAATTTACGTGTTTTCTCGATCAACGTCTCCCCAAGAACTGCACGTGTACTTCAGCTTGAGTTTCACCAAGGAACTTCACGCGTTCTCAGTTTGAGCTCTCCCAAGAGACCTCACGTGTACTCAAATTGAGCTCTACTCCGAGACTCCTCTCTCCTTGAGTTTCACCAAGAGACTGACGTTCTTGCTCGCCGACTTTCTGTCCCTTTCCCAGTTTTTCGAAATTGGATATTTTAGGTGGGAGTTGTTCTTTGTTATCTAAAATGGTCCTTGTAGCAGGTAACACAACGTTGTTAATTGCTTGTGCACTAAACTGATATTAACACTTTTGTTTTACAGGAATCTGTTGTTTTTAAAATCAAAAATCACTTACAGGATGTTACAAAAATTTTGTATTTCACAAATAAATTCAAAATTGCTTTCTATGTGTAATAATTCGTTACATGTGGTGGTTTCTTGTTTTTGATGCAAATTTCACTTTCTTATCAGCCATATCAACTGACTATTGAATCAAAAATTAAATAAAATCAAATTACTCTCTTATTTGCTTGCTGTCACTCTTAATTGATCAAAATATCACAACAATATAGCAAATGTGAAGGTCAATATTAGACCTTGAATCTTTCAATAGCCAATAATAATTGTGGTAGTTTGTCCTTGAGTAATAACCTGTATCGATGATCTTGTACTTAAACTTGAAAGTGGTGGGAGACTTTCAATCAATAGGAACTCGACCTTGAGAAGTGGGTGGAGAATTTTGACCAATAGGAACTTGACCTTGAGAAGTGGGTGGGGACTTTTAACCAATAGGAGCTTAACCAATAGGAGCTTGATCTTGAAAAGTGGGGTGTGGCTTTCGACCGATAGGAACTTGACCAATAGGAGCTTGATCTTGAAAAGTGGGTGGGGTTTTCGTTCAATAGCAGCTTGACCTTGGAAAGTGGGTGGGGACTTTCGACCAATCAGAGCTTGACCTTGGAAAGTGGGCGTGTCCATGGGCGGGGTGGGTGTGTCTATGGGCGGGGTTTGGTGGAAAGGAGTGGGGGGAGCAAAAGAGTGGGGTCATACTCTCAATTTATCTCTACTAAGGGTATAAAGTTAACCTATAAATTAATGTTGGCTGTCATCATTACATTTTGACGTTTAATTATTTAGAAATTTTAAAATTCCGTTTCAAATTCACGATGAAAACAAATCAACACCGATTTACTACAATAACAGTTTATTTATCGCTTTTAAAAGTTCAAGTTGTTGCAATGAAAGCGTTTGCTGAATATTTCATAATTTTTATTAAAAAGAAACAAATTAATAATAATTTACAATAACAAAATTATAATACTAACTTCTAAAATTATACATAATATTAACTTATGTTTTATTGGGAAGAATTTCTTTAATAGCTTGGTTTTCTTCGGGAGTTGCTTTACTCAAATTGGGTTTAGCAATTATTTTTTTTTGTAAGTAGAAATAAACCGATCTTGGATTACTATATTCGTATACGCATGAACAACAGACTGCAATGCCAATGAATAATGATGGAACAGACTAGTGTATACCTGAAGTTACGTTTGATGTACCCATTAAATCAATACACGAGAACTGTTAGCAGTTCATCTATATTTTTTAAATGTCAAGTTGTTGCAATAAAGCTGTTTGCTAAATATTCCATAATTTAAAAAAATAGAGGAAAGTGACCAAATATGGAATAGTATCCCTAATGTGGAATACCATTAAATTTTCGAAACCACTGCCTCTATTTAGCCATTACTAGGATAAATGACAACCTAGTAAGAGTAGTTGGCCACCCCAAACTTTACAACGCTCTATTACCATTAATATCCACATGGCGGGACATTATTCTTTGTACGCACTTGCGAAACTTTATTGTTAGTGGTGCAAATTTTGATCTATAACGTAAGTATTAGGAATTTGTTAATTACTCTACATTTATAAGCATGCAGAAGGATGACTGATAATATTACGTATGTTACTTTTAAGGAAAATATAACCTGGCTTTCAATAAAAAAACATTATTCTTAAGTGAGCTTAGTTCCTAATATGGAATATAGAAAATTATATGGAAATCTTATGTAAGGAATGGACGCCTGTTGGTGACCATAGTGTGTGTGGTGTGTGATTTTTGCAGTAGAATAAGTTCATTTTAACGTAATAAGTTACTTTTATTTTTGACCAAAGTCTCAAGATCTGTTATAAAAAGACGTTACTGTTTTTGTTAATTTTTGTAAAAGAAACTTGGTTCTTATTTCCATATTCCATATTTGGGGGTCTATTCCATAAATAGCTACTATTATGTTAATTTAGATTTGTAAATAAAACAAATTTGTTGATTAATATTAAAACACAAGACTATGACTAAGATAAGCCAAAATGTATGACTGACTGTGTTTATAATTAAATTTGCATTTAATTCATGATAGTTTTTTTTTATGCTACAAAAACAAAATGGTATTCCATATTTGGTCACTTTCCTCTACCGAATAATTAACAAATTAAATTAAAATAAATATGGGAGTGAATGTTGGGTAACAAACACAAGACAAGAAAGCCAGATCCAGGCGGCGGAGATGAGATTTTTGAAAGTGGTTAAGGGTTGTAAGCGAGAGGACAGAATAAGGAACGTTGAAATTATAGAAGAGTTGGGAATCTTCAGTATAAGAGATAAACTGAAAGAAAACAAAAACAAATGGTCACAACCAGGGCCGCCGCTAGGGGTACTTCCGCCCGTGTGCAAAGTTTAATTTGGCCGCCCTTATAGCCGATTTTTTGCAGTTTTTTAATACAATTTCATAAAATTTCTACTACTTATTCCCTGCCGTAAAGTAAATGACCTTTTCTAAACCCCTATTTTTGGGATTTTAGCCGCCTCTAATTTTGGCTGCCCGTGTGTTTTGCACACTGTGAACAATAGGGCGCGGCGCCCCTGATCACATCATTTAGACAGAATGGGGCAAGAAAGAATACCTACACAAGTGAGAAGATACAAGCCGCAGGGGAAGAGAAATGTCGGACGACCTAGAAAGAGATGGGCACCGTGACAGGCAGAAACGCCTAATGCGAAAAGTGAAGAAGAAGAAGAAGAAGAATTAAAATACTCCTAAAATTATACAGGGTGTCCCTGCACTCACTTTACATAACTTAGGTGGTGATAGAGGACACTTTTCTAAGAACAATATTTAACAAAATTTTTTTTCTAAATTCAAACCCTCGAGAGTTAGGCCTCTTTAAAGCATTTTTTTTAATTTCCACCTTCGCGTGGCCATAGCCCCGAAAATAATTATTTTTCAGTAAAAGTGGTATAGAGCTTTTTTCAAGAGCGTGAAATAATCTACAAGCTATATTTAAATAAACCTTTTATTGTCTAAAATCAACGGCCCTCGAGTTATGAATTAAGGCGCCGCTCTTCCCAATCCGTAAAATATTGTTGGCGACACTCACAAAGTTCAGAAAATGACAAACTTATACAAATGCAATTCATGCCGTGTAATTAAATATATTACGACGTGTAGGGGAAGGTGACGTACCTTGCGACCATTTTTGCAAAAGTGTTCCTAAAATGTCTTTGAAATGACATTTCGTTAATATGGTTGTTGCTATCATAACTTTGACTATTTGTCTACACTATGATAATATGGTTTGTGGAAAAATATTTTGGGGAAAAATTTTATAAATTAATGAAAAAAACGTGAAAAGTGGCTCAAGGTACAACATGGGGTTGTACCTTGATCCATATGGTAATGTACACCTTGAGCCAGGATATAAAAATATCAATTAAAAATACAATTTTATTGTTTTGATTATTTCAAAGCATATGGGCTAAGATCTACTGGAAATCGGAAATATACTGCTGACGAGCCGATCCTCCTGTGGTCATTGGAGAGGGTAGTTTCATAATCACATATCTTTCATCAACCATATAACTTTTGACTGAATTATCTAACAAGAATTTGTTTATCCCAGGAACTTTTTTTAAGTAAGTGATATAGAATTCCGGTTTCACTGCCAAAACCTTGGCCACAAAATATTTGAAGCTTTTTTTACCGGACAGCTTAATCAATAGGTATTCGCTGATAGTTTCAGTCTCTAATTGCTTTTCCAGTTGTTGGGCATTTACCTCGTCAATGAAACTAATATCGTCATCAGAATTGAACGACAACTTTAACTCATCTGATTTGTCTGAACTGATTTAAGTTGTTTGTCAGTATTGGTGCAGGTTTTTTCTTGAAAAAGTCTCTCGGCACTGTCTCCACTATCTTTATTTATTTATTTCAAATCCTCCAACCGTTTAGCCTCTTCTAATTCTTCTTTTTCGGGAGTTTCGGTAAGGATTCGTGATTTTTATTTATATTATACTCCAAAAGTGATGTACCTTGAAACGGTGCAAGGTACAGTACCCAGGCGTGGATCAAGGTACATCACACGTAGTGTCTTTAAATAAATCAAGATGGTGATGTTTAGCTTAGGAGTTGAATAAATGTAATATTACGGTTAGATGGCGAAGACCACATAATATCTAAGATTGCCATCGCGGAACAACTCTAAATAACAATTAACATGTAGTTACACAAACACTTACCTCCTTTTTTCTTACTTTTCTGACAGTAAAACAGTTTTCATCAAAAATTTCACAAACTACGCTTTACATTTAACTGATTGTCGGCTAGGACCATATACTGAAATATAAGAGTACTAAAACTTACGCATGGATGGTGTGCAGCTAAAAGTGGCGTCAAAATTGAAGGTGGCTCAAGGTACGAACCTGTTCAAGGTACGTTACTTTCCCCTACTACAGAGAATTTATTGTGGGTAGAGACTTGTGTCATATCTTGACAAAGTTTATAAACAATATCAGATTTTATCACGTAGCGTTATACAAGGTCTTGTGGGTTTGGGTCTTGATCACCACACAAATTGCAATAGTATAGAAGACCACTTTTACTCGCATTTTGTATTCAAGTAGTCCTTCCTTACCTATTATATTCTAAGGGTCGCACGTTCGAAACATACGAGCAACTAACGGCAGCCGGGTCTCAAAAATTTCCGTCCAATAGGAGCGAACTAACGTCGCGCGCATTCGTTTTAAATTTGTATTTTTGGTATTTTTGGAAAGTTGGTGAGTAAAATTTTATTTTCATAAATCAAATACGGGTCTGATGATAGAAATGTTACGTGTAGAAACGTAACTAATCTTGAAATGCATTACCCGTTAAGGTGGTTCTTTGATTTTAGATTTTTTTTTGCTAATTATTTGAATATACGTCGTATCCTAATGACGGCCCTGGTTGTTTTGTGCTTTTGTGTTAATGGATTGTAAGAAGTAAATTTAAAATCTACTTGTTGGATTATTTTAGATCTTTTCTCAACTATAATTTGTTTTATATTAATTTAAGATCAACTATTTACGTTTTTTAAAATTCTGGGTTTTTTAAATTCAAATTTTGGAAACATTTTTTTGACGTTTATAAATGTAGAAATTTAACCTATAAATTAATGTTGTCTGTAATCATTAAATTTTGACGTTTAATTATTTATAAATATTAAAATTCTGTTTCAAATTTACGATGAAAACAAATCAACACCGTATTTACTATATTAACAGTAGTTTATCTATCGCTTTTAAACGTTCAAGTTATTGTAATACAAGCGTTTGATGAATATTTAGTATAGGAGGCAATGATATTTCATAATTTTTATTAAAAAGTAACAAATAATAATTTACAAAACAAAATTATAATAGTAACTTATGTTTTATTATGAAGAATGTTCATATAATAATTTCACAAGAGAGTAAGAATAAATTGAAAATAATTTCACATATTTTCGAAAAGTTGCCCGAAGGGATCGACGCGCGACGTTAGTTCGCTCCTATTGGACGGAAATTTTTGAGACCCGGCTGCCGTTAGTCGCTCGTTCGAAACATTGCAAGAAATCCAGCCTACAAAGATAGATGGCACTGGATGATTGACAGTACAAACTACAAATTGCTATAAACACGCTATAAATATATTTGAACGTCAGTTGTTTGTGGTCAGTTGGTTGCGGACGGATACTTCTGCAAGAGCAGATGACGCTGACGCTTTGAAATTGTTTTGAAACGCTAAATTTTTACATTCGCAAAATTGATGAATTGGTTCAAAACATTTTCTTCTTCTCAAAAACATAAGTTCATCGCAAAAAAACAATTAATATAATCTATTTCAAAGAGTTAGAAATTATGGAAAACAGCAATAATTTGGAAATTCCGTATAATTTAAGCAGCAGAGTCGAGCTTAAAACGGAGGAATCTGAAGATATAAAATTTAATGTAGAAGATTTACATCATTCAATTGATATCAAGGAGGAAGAGAGCGATGGAAAAGCTTTATTGGAGAAGAAACCTGCAAAAATTACTGGTGCTCAAAAAACATCGTTTTATTGTGAAGTTTGTGGTAAAAAATATGTATATAAATCAAAGCTACTCGTACATATAAGAACTCATACCAAAAAGAAACCGTTTTCTTGTGTAATTTGTGACTATAAATTTACTCAAAACTCAAATTTAAAAGAACATTTAAAAACTCACACCGGAGAGAAACCGTTTGGTTGTAAGATTTGTGACTATAAATGTGCTCAAAAAGGACATTTAAAACGCCATTTAAAAACTCACGCCGGGGAGAAACCGTTTGTTTGTGCAATTTGTGACTATAAATTTACTCAAAAATCAAATTTAAAAGAACATTTAAAAACTCACACCGGGGAAAAACCGTTTGGTTGTAAGATTTGTGACTATACATGTGCTCAAAAAGGACATTTAAAACGCCATTTAAAAACTCACGCCGGGGAGAAACCGTTTGGTTGTAAGATTTGTGACTATAAATGTGCTCAAAAAGGACATCTAAAACGCCATTTAAAATCTCACGCCGGGAAGAAATCGTTTGTTTGTGCAATTTGTGACTATAAATTTACTCTAATATCAAATTTAAAAGAACATTTAAAAACTCACACCGGGGAAAAACCGTTTGCTTGTAAGATTTGTGACAATAAATTTGCTCGTAAATATTCTTTAAAAGAACATTTAAAAATTCACACCGGGGAGAAACCGTTTGCTTGTAAGATTTGTGACTATAAATGTGCTCAAAAAGCAAATTTAAATCGCCATTTAAACGCTCACGCCGGGGAGAAACCGTTTGGTTGTAAAATTTGTGACTATAAATGTGCTGAAAAATCAAATTTAAAAGAACATTTAAAAAATCACACCGGGGAGAAACCGTTTGGTTGTAATATTTGTGACTATAAATATGCTCACAAATCAAATTTAAAAGAACATTTAAAAACTCACACCGGGGAGAAACCGTTTGGTTGTAACATTTGTGACTATAAATGTGCTCAAAAATCATCTTTAAAAGAACATTTAAAAACTCACACTGGGGAGAAACCGTTTGGTTGTAAGATTTGTGACTATAAATGTGTTCAACAATCACATTTAAAACGCCATTTAAAAACTCACACCGGGGAGAAACCGTTTGGTTATATGATTTGTGACTATAAATGTGCTCAAAAAGTACATTTAAAACGCCATTTAAAAACTCACACTGGGGAGAAACCGTTTGGTTGTAAGATTTGTGACTATAAATGTGCTGAAAAATCAAATTTAAAAGAACATTTAAAAAATCACACCGGGGAGAAACCGTTTGGTTGTAATATTTGTGACTATAAATATGCTCACAAATCAAATTTAAAAGAACATTTAAAAACTCACACCGGGGAGAAACCGTTTGGTTGTAACATTTGTGACTATAAATGTGCTCAAAAATCATCTTTAAAAGAACATTTAAAAACTCACACTGGGGAGAAACCGTTTGGTTGTAAGATTTGTGACTATAAATGTGTTCAACAATCACATTTAAAACGCCATTTAAAAACTCACACCGGGGAGAAACCGTTTGGTTATATGATTTGTGACTATAAATGTGCTCAAAAAGTACATTTAAAACGCCATTTAAAAACTCACACTGGGGAGAAACCGTTTGGTTGTAAGATTTGTGACTATAAAAGTGCTCACAAATCAAATTTATAATAATAATAATATAACATTTATTCATTAAGTACGAGGCACGAGGACACCTTACAATTCCCGGTAATTACATGGTTATAGATATTAGGGCCGTAGCCCTCTCTTCTATATTTAATTAGGTATGTGAAAGTTTAGTGAATGAGAAAAATTGAGTGAAGTGCAGGATAAAAATTTCAAAAACCTGCTTTGGTTGACTAAATTAGAAAATAATGAGAAGTTTAGGTGTCGCGCTTTAGCGCGACCGCAAGCCGTTCACGAATTGGCAGTGCAACCCCGAAGAGCTGCACGACCAAGTCGCACGGCAGCGATCACTCTTATGCAACATTAAACCAGCCACGTACCTTCTAATTGAGTTAATTTAAATAAAAAACAAAAAAGAAAAACAAACAGTGTAGCACCGGCCTTAATTGCAATATTTGAATAACATTACAATATCGGTGCGACGCTGACCTAACCATATTAAACATAGGTGAGTTACAGAAAACTTCCGATGTTGGTAAGTGAATGACATTGTAAAAATGGGCGAAAAAAGCTTACGTTAAAAATGACAAAAACAAAGAAAAAAAAGGGGATTACAAACAAAAAGAAGAAATAACATTACATTACAAGGTACAATAATAATTAATTTAAAATTTGTTTAATAGATCGCTTCACGGTTTTGAAAAGTTCGTCGTTATCGTAGGACATCGCTTCGGCTATGAGCGGATTCTGGTGAGTCGTCATTTGCTTGATGATCTTTCTGGTCTTCTCCTTGATGAACGTGTCGATGGTTTCGATTTCCAAGTCTTCATGCATGAAATCGATGGTAGTATATCTGGGATATCGGCCAATCAACCTCAGGAATTTGTTTTGCATTGTTTGGATGGAATCCATCTTCGTCTTGCATGCGGTAGCCCAAATGGGGGCGTTGTACGTAAGTATTGACCTGGCACAAGCTTTGTACAAAGTCACTTTTTCTCTCTTCTGTGTTCTAGCACCTGGCCCTATGAATGGATATAATAATTGGATAACAAAGTTGCTCTTGTCCAGTCGAGCCTGTATTTCTTGGCTGAAAAGCAGCTTGGAGTCCAATATGGTTCCCAGGTATTTCACTTGATTCTTCCATTCGATGGTTTTATCGCCAACTTTAACGCCTTTTACTTCTGGAGGTTTGTGTTTGTAAGTGAACCGAATTGCTTCCGTTTTGGGTATATTGACTATAAGTTTCCAGGTCCTAAAATAATCAAGAATTAATGCAGCGTGTTCTTCTAGGTACTTTGCGTATTTTCTGGTTTCCTTGGAATGGGCGAAAATGGCTGTGTCGTCTGCGTACACTCCAATACTTGTTTTGGGATGTCGAGGAATGTCGTTAATGAAAATGGAGAAAAGTATCGGACCCAATAATGAGCCTTGCGGAACACCGGCTGGGACGTCTATCATGTCGGAGACGGCTTGGTTGACGACAACGAAGAATTGTCTATCTTCTAGGTAGCTGACGATCATCTTTATTAAATTTATAGGAGCCTTGACTAACTTAACTAACTTATAGATAAGTGCTTTGCGATTAACCACGTCGAAAGCTTTTTCCAAGTCCAATAACACCATGCCCGTGTCTTTATTTATGTGTCTTTTGTGCACGATGATTTCCTTGATGCGCGCTACTTGATGCGTTGTGCTGTGTCCGGCTCGGAAACCGAATTGTTCGTCCATGATGATTCCGTGTTCGGTTAGATGGTACAACAGCTCCTCCAGTATGATTTTCTCTAAAACTTTACTGAGAGTTGAGAGCAGACTAATGGGCCTGTAGTTAGTGGCGATGTTTCTTGCCTTGTTGGGTTTTGGTAGCGCAATCACCTTGGCCACCTTCCATTGAGTGGGGAAGTAGCAGTTCGAGAGGCATGCGCGAAATATGTAGTACAGGAGGCAAACTCCTTTCCTGGGAAGGTATTTGAGCTGTCTGTTCGAGATGCCGTCCAGACCGGGAGCTTTTTTGTTCTTCAGCCCTCGAATGATTTTCGCAATTTTAGCCGGAGTCGTATTGAGGGAACTTTCATCGAGGTTATCTGGATTAAGGTGAAGGTTATCGTAGGTGGCATTTACTTCCTCGTCCATGGGAGAGACGTCATTGATAGTTTTGCTGTGGGCATCCAGAAAAACATTTGCAAAAGCGTCGGCCTTTTCTTTATCGGTGTACAGGTTGACGTTATTTGATTTAATTATGGGGATCTCGTCGTGTTTGTTCTTTAAACATTTATAGACCTGCCAAAGTGAGTTGTCCCGGAGCGCTAGGTTTTCTGTCAGCTTTCTCCAATTTTCATTTCTTCCTTCTTGAAGCAACTGCTTAATCTCTTCTGTTATGCGATTTTTGGCGATGCGGTGTGTTGGATCTCCCGTGCGGATCCACTGCTTCTTTTCCCAGTTACGAATTGTTTTCAACCTCCCGATTTCTGGATCCACTTTGTACGTTTGTTTGACTTTCTTCTTAGTGGTTGCATCTTTGAAGGCAGATTGCAGTACCACTGTGAATTTGTTTATGGCTTCGTCGATATCTGCATTAGTGACAAGGTTGGTGTCGATTACCATTCGCTCGTTGCAGAGTTGCTTGTAGGTTTGCCAGTTGGTCGTACGAATGTCTCTTTCGTGCAAGTCGCAGTTGAGAAAGAGGGTCATCACCACCGGATAGTGATTTGAGGAGAGGTCTTCCAGGACCGTTGGTGTAGTGTGTTCACCGACACCTTGGAGGAGGAAGATGTCGAGTGTGGATGGTTGAAATTGCGCCCCTTGATGGTATGTGTGTTCGGGCGGGTATACTATAACAAAATTCTTTTCTAGGGATAAGTCTCGCAGGATATTGCCAGAGCGATTGCTTGCACTGCAATTCCAAAACGAGTGTTTTGCATTGAAGTCTCCTCCAATGACGATGTTGGGATACTGTCTCATAAACACGTTCAGCTCTTCCGCTAGGTGTTCGTGAAGGTCGGGTGGATTGTAAGCTGCGCCGACGTAGAGGGGCGGGCTGGCCTTGATCTTGTAGACGATAATTTCTAGGTTTCGGGAAATTTCTGGTTTTGCTGGTTCGTGCGGGATGCCTTTTTTGATGATGATGGCAACTCCTCCGCCGTGTGCTATTCTGTCCAGTCTGTAAATATGGAACTTCTTTAGTGTAAATTTGATATCAGGTTTTAGCCAGGTTTCACTGATAAGTGCGACGTCGATATTGTTCGATATAAGGAAGTCCTCCAGTTCTTCCTTTTTGTTTACCACACTGGTAGCGTTCCAGTTAGCAATTTTTAGTTTGTCTAAGGTTGTCTTACCCATTGATCTTGATCTTTTTAATGGCAGCAAATGCATCGTTTGCTTCGTTACAGGCCGTCAGCATGTCCATTGCATTAGTTGCATTGGCTAATTGGTGTTTTAGCTTCCTTAGCATTTCCGTAAGCTTTTTGAAGTCAAACATCTTGTTAATATCGTCCATTTCCTTTAGGAACTCCTCGAAGGACGAGTTTGCAGCTGGGGCTGGGGTGGATGTCGGTGCAGCTCTTGGTTGCTGCGGTCTTCTGGCTTCAGGTTTGGACCAAGGGTGGCTCGCCTGCTGTGTGGGTGGATTATTAATACGTGGGGGCTCCACTGGTGTACTCATCAGAGGTCTTATTGGTAATTCGGGGTACTCCCTAGGGTTATGAGAGTAGCCTCTCCTCGTCTCATATTTCTGCCGTTGCTTGTGGCTCTGTTGCTCTTTTTTCGCTTTAGCTTTATCCTCCGCTTGTTTGTATTTTGGGCACTCTATTGATGTGCCTCTGTGGTTACCGTAACAATTTCCACACTTCGGCTCGCTTTCCTGAACCGGGCAATTCCATGTGTTGTGTCGCTCGGTGCAGTGACCGCAGACTTCCTTTGCATGGCAGTATCTGCTACCATGACCGAATTCTAAGCAGTTTCCACACTGCATGATGTTCCTGGGAGCCCTGTACTTCTCCCAGTAGCAGGTGCTGTGTACGAGGTGTCGCACCTTACGTACCTCTTGCAATGTTGTTCCATTAGCAAACGATATTCTATACTTCGGATACAGAATGGGAGCATCGTTCTTCGTTTTGTTGGCAAGCAGTCTACACGCTTCCGGTTTTAGACCTTGACTCCTCAGGTCCTCCATGATTTCATCGGGATCAATCTCGTTGGTGCCCTTGAGTACGAAAGAGCTTCGTTTGGTGTCGTCCGTACCGAATGAGAAATATTCGACCTTCTTCTCTTTCAGGTCTTTCACCAGGAGGTTGTAGTCTTCCATCGACTCCACGATGACTTTAGTTTGGTTGCCTAAATTTTTAATCGAAAAATTGTTATTTTTTATTACCTGCTTTATATCGGTAATGGTGTCCTTGTAATCCTTGGCCCCGATAAGGCCACGCTTCAGTATGATCGGAGTTGGTCTGATCCTCCTGGGTTGTGCTGCTGGTGGTTCTTCGATTTGTTTAGCTGCCGGTGGAGGTAGTTTAGTCGTCTTCTTCTCGGTCTCCCTTTGAAGGGCTGCGAACCGGTTTCTAGTGGGCAAAATAAAATTTTGTGGTCTTACCTTTTTTGCAGTAGGGCTGGCGCCGCTTTCGCTGTTCCTCTTGGAGGTTTGGATTTGAAATGGTAGGTCTGCGAAGTCCATGAGTAGACTAGCATCTTGTAGTGAGTTATCATATTCCTGTGAGTGGGCCATCTCGTCGATGGTTTTGTTTAGTGATAATTGAAAATTACTTGAAAGACCACGAGGGCTTTTGGTTACGTTTGTTTTAAAGTACTGTTTAAGTACGTTGTTTCGTGAGTTCCCCTTGAAAAGAGGATTTTGTTTTGTAGATATCGCAGGAGAAATTTCCCACAACGTATCTAAAAAATAAAAAAGTTAAAAATTTGTAGAACAATTAACTTACACGTTTTTATTTGTGAGGTTATATTCCAAATTTTCAGATATAATTTTGAGGTTATTAAGTAGGTGTTGCTCGCTTGGTGGTCAAATTTAAAAGTACATTTAAAATCTCACACCGGGGAGAAACCGTTGTGTTGTTAAATTTGTGACTATAAAAATATGCTCAAAAGTCACATTTAAGAGAACATTTAAAATCTCAAAAACGGGAGAAACCGTTTACATGTTTGATTTGTGAATATGTTGGCGACAGATGCCGAATTCGGCCCGTGGCCGAATTAGTTGGACATATCGGGATATGTCCGTGACAGAATGCCAGATGCCGAAATAATGATACAATTCGGCATCTGGCTAATACCTAGTTTACACGAGCTTAGTAGCTAATGCTTAGTACTAATGCTTAGTACTAATGCTTAGTACTAATACCTTGCGTGTAAACATGCTGAAATAGTGCTTAGTATTAGTGCAACCGCCAGTGCAAGTGAATAGAAGTCGGTTCTATTTACTAACGACAAGTTGACCACCTCCACCAAAATTTAACATAGCACTTGTCGCTTGCTGACGTCATATCGCCGTTCCGGCAAAACAATGACGCAACTGGATACGGATTTAGTATACAGTTGCGTCATTGTTTTACCGGAACAGCGATATATCTTGCTACTAACAAGATCGTGGCTACTAATACCTTTTTACTAATACCAACGTGTAAACGATTACTTCTTACTCGTGTAAACTAGGCATTACTCAATTTGAACACATCCCGACATGCGCATATACATAATGAGCTGATGCCGATCTAAACATAAACAATATAACCTTAACAAATGCAGTTTGATTTTTAGTGGTTTTTGTACCGTAAATACAAAATTTTAATGCAAGTAATCGTTTTAATTATGGAGAGTGAAAAATATGCAGTTGACAAGTGTATGTTTGAAAAGAAGCTTCTTGAATTGATTGAAAAAAGTAGCGGTGATAATTTTACCACCGTAGTAACCGTTGATCAGTATTTAAATATTTTAAATCAAGTCAAGGATAGCATGAGAAAGAAAGAAGCCGGCGAAAAACTAAGCTGCCAAGAATACAGGCTACTAAATAGATTTGAAATTATAAAAATATGGGAAAAAGAGAAAAAATGTTTGAATTGTATTGACAAAAACTTACTTTTTATAATAATTTTATAAACATTTGCCTTTGCCTGCACAAAATTTTTGAATTTGTAAGTGACCCGTTGCAAAAAAAGGTTGCTCATCCCTGCGTTAGTCCCTATAAAGCCTTTTTGTTATACTTAAATAATCGTGTTTGTCATATGACCAAAGCGTAATCTAACATTTCGCGATGTGTCTAAATTCACATAGTCCGATGCCAGATTTCGGCATCTGGCACTTCTTTCACGGACATATCCCGATATGTCCAACTAATTCGGCAACGGGCCGAATTCGGCATCTGTCGCCAACAAATATAAATGCGCACAAAAATTTCATTTATAATAATATAATATAACATTAATTCATAAAGTACGAGGCACGAGGACATCTTACAATTCCCGGTAATTACATAGTTATAGATATTATATCTCTCTTCTATATTTAATTAGGTATGTGAAAGTGTAGTTAATGCCGCAAGTCACTCATGAATTGGCAGTGCAACCCCGAAGTTGGAACCGGAACCAAGTCGCACGGCAGCGATTACTCTTATGCAACATTAAACTAGCCAAAAATTACATAATGTCAAAAATACAATATTAATAGACCATTTCACGAAATAAAACCCTGTGGCGCATTTGTGACGTGTTTAAAATGATGTTTAAATTTGAGCTCTAATACTAGAGCGAATAGTGCCAATAATTTGTACAATTTTAACTCGATTTTTCTACCGTTAAGGGTGGAATTTTTGTTTTTAAAATTTAAATGGGACCACCGTCGAACTGTACCCTATCCAATAAAAAAAAGAATCATCAAAATTGAACTACTCTGTAAAAATTATAACACAATATATAAGCACGTTTTTACACGAAAAAGCATAGGGAAAGTAGCAAAAGTAGTAAGTTGGTCCGAACATCTAGCTGTCTTATTCTATTTCTCGCGTCATTCTGCTCTACAACGCAAGCGCTGTAGTTTGCGTGAAATGGTCTATTTAATATCCTTAATTCGTATATTAATAAAATATTCCTACTAATTTATTTTCACGAATTAAAAACTAACCAATTTAAAATAATTCAAATGTACTATCATCGGTATAATAATCGAAAAAAAAAAATAATAATGCAAAATAAGTTCATTCTATCAGTTCAGGTGGTTAGAATTTTTAAAGGTTTGTCAAAAATTATATGTAATGAATACATAATAATGTATTATGTAATGAAGTTTTCGTATAACTACATAATTACTAATTAATTTCATTTATTGCGTCCATATTTTACTAAATTTCTTGCTGTTTTCCTTTACAGAGGTGGGAAGATGTAACTAGACCTTAGTAGGTATATTGCTGAACTTGTAAGTAATTTAATGCTTATAATAATAGTTTTATTTATTTTATGTATATTAGTAATTAAGAAATTAAATGCAATTATTATTAATTTTAACGTCGATAATTTACAATAAACAGTTGTTTTATTTTAGCTGTCCGTCTATTGAGCAAAACATCCTATTGAATTGTACAGTTCGAAAACCTTTATACCATATGAGCCTATGAAAACCATAGTGGTCTAAGTCAACATCATGTTTTGAATTAATAGCTGAGTCAACTTCATATTATAGACATCTATACTTACTGAAAAAATTTTAAAAATATAAGTCATTGTTTGTTACATTGTAAGTAACTTGACTTATATTTTTAAAATTTTGTCAGTAAGTCTAGTAGTCTATAATATGAAATTGTTTCAGCTATTAGTTCAAAACATGATTTTGACTTAGACCACTATGGTTTTCATAGGCTCTATAGCGGGAATAGTCGACCCACCCGAACTGCGATTTTAAAAATTTTCTAGTGAAATTCTCATAAAAAATGGTCCAAAGAACAATTGTAAAAAAGAAATTTTGGGATACATTGCAAATAGGGCCTTCCACAGCCAAATTTTAAAATTCGGTCTTTGTAGGAGGGTTTTAAAACTGTACGCGATTTCATTGGCTGTCGTAAACCACACCTCGCAAGAAGTCTATAAATACGAGGTACGTTGTGGGCTGCATCCAGTACGCGTATTCTATCACGATGGATGTGACGTGCAATGAAGATATTGTGGACCTATTTAGAGTCGATCATCGCGCTCAAGTAGAGTTATTGCAACGATTGCACTTGATACCGGAGAACAAGCGTTGTACGTATGGACCGTGTCGGCGGTATTGCAACTTGATCGCATGTGCCGACTACTACCTTCATTACTGTTTCAGATGTCCTAAATGCAAGCGAAGGTATAACCTAACCGACGGTACCTTCTTTTCGGACATTAGACTTCTACCTAAGGTTGTGTTTTACATCCTGTGGGGGTGGGCTTTCGAAATGCGCAGCGTTTCAGTTGCAAATAACCACGGAATTCACAGGCAAACCGTTTATCGGTTGTTTCTGAAATTCCGGGACATTTGTACCTGGAAGCAAATGCAAATTTTGGACGACCTTCCAGTTGGCGGACCCGGGATGATCGTACAAATAGACGAAACCTGTGTTGGCAAACGTAAAAATCATGTGGGCCGTATACGTGCCGTAGGGGAGCGTTGGATTGTAGGCATGTACAGTCATACTGAACGGCGCGGGATGGCTTCGTATGTCCACATACGCGACGCTCCTACCCTTGAACGCGTAATTTCACAGCTTGTGCGACCCGGGACCGAAATCTGGACGGATTGCTGGAAGGGTTATTCCCGGCTAGATAGAAGCGGGCGCGTATCCCCCTACACACACAGGACTGTAAACCATAGCCGCAATTTTGTCGATCCCGTGTCAGGGGTTTGTACAAATGGGATAGAAGGCTACTGGGCGAAAATGAAAGGCTGGTGTCGCAAGTTAGGAGTTATGCATTCTCGCATGCTACCTAGCCACCTGGACCAGTTCTTGTGGGTAGGCATGTTCAAGCGGACACATCGTGACCGCTACCGCAACATGTTGCTACATATCGCCGAACGGTACCCGGTTTAGTCGCATCTGTCGGATAAGAAAACCGGTCCTTTTTAAGGCCAAAAATACTCAGAAAAGGTTATTGATTTAACGACGTCGAATCTGTTTATTTTGCAACTCTGGCGGGGTTGGTTGTGTTGCCAAAAAATGGGCCTGTAGCGTGCAAAACGCAGCGTAACCAAACTTAAACTCTAACTAAAACTCTAACCTAACCTAATTAAACACATCCCCTAGGGTGATCCAACTCGGCAAATTGTGCTATTAGCATGGGGTGAATCTCGCTTTTTTTGCTGCAAATTTAAGTCAAAAAATACGTTAAAAATGTGAATTTACCTCGTCGTTAACTTTACCATGAATTTACGCTTTTTTTGCTGCAATTTAAGCCAAAAATACGTTGAAAATGTGAATTTACCTCGACGTTAACTGTACGATGAATTTCCCCGTGTTTTTTAGTCAAAAATAACCCTACAAAGTGAAATTATGTCGATGTTAACTACGCGACGGACTAGGTACTACTGAGAGCGTAAGCGAGCTCCGATTTTTCTAAGTGTTAGAGTAACTCACAGCACGCGGACGGACGACAGAATGACCGTGACGCTCGAAAATCGAGTAAAAATTGGCAACTTTAAAATCGATTATTGGCCAAACTAATCGATATACGACTTTTTTCCTTGGCTTAATCGCTTCGTTTATATTTTATCTCTCTAATTCCGTCATGATTTCTATAGTAAATTTTTAATTTACGAGTTCGGGAGAATCGACTGCTCCCCAAATTCGTATAATTCTTCACAATTGATAGTGATTACAGGTGAAAATTGTTCGAATATCATTCGATATTTTTCTGTTTTAGTCTCCGACTAATGTATTAAGATATTTAATACGAGTAGATACGAGTGGTAGATACGGTACTGTTAGGACGTGTTTAATACGTGCGCTTGGTATTCGTGGTATTTTTGCGAGATTTTTTTTGGGAGCTGAGTTGTTTTGTGTGGTAATCTGACTCTTGTGTGATGGAGTTGAATTGTGGAAAGTGTGGTGGCGGTTTGCGAAAGGAACAGCGTGTACTGATATGTGCTGGCTTCTGCAGAAAGTCATTTCATGCTAAGAAGTGTTATGACATCGCTGGAATGGAATTTGACTTATTGAAGAGGAATGATAACATTAAATTTATATGTGATTTTTGCATCGATACATATAATAAGGTATTGAGGGCAAATCATGATAAGATTTTGACAGAGATAAAACATAACGAGTTTGAAATGAACTGTTTAATTGAGTCAAAAACTAGAAGCATTTTGCAAAAGGTTGAAACTGTAATTAGTGAATTTAAAAGTGAAATAAATTTTGACTTGAGGAAAATAAATGCGAGTGTTGAAGATAGTGGAGCGATAGAGTCATATGCGGATAAGCTTAGATTGCCTGTAATCGTTAAATCTAGAGAAAAAACACAAAGTGTTGTGGAAACCTTGGAAGCTGTAAAGAAAAATATTAACCCGTCATCGATTTCTGTGAAAGTAAATAATATTGTGCAGTTGAAGAAGGATGGTGCGATTTCAATAAGTTGCAATAATAAACAGTCAGCTGATAGAATTGAAAAAGAGATTGTAAGTAAAATGGGCAAAGATTATGAAGTTCGTGTTTCTAATTTAAGAAAGCCAAAAATTTTGGTAGTAGGAATGAGTGAAGAGTTAAGTAAAGAAGAAATTTTGGGAGCAATTAAATCTTAGAATGATATACATTTTCATGATTTGAGTTGTTTACAGGTGTACAGATCATTCAAGAATTCTAAAGTTTTTAATGCAATTTTGGAGGTGGATGGTAAATCTTTTGAACAATTGATGAAGGTTGGAAAAATTAATGTAATGTGGGACAGATGTGCGGTTTATGAAAGTATGAACTTATTGAGGTGCCTGAAGTGTAGTGGCTTTAATCATAAGGCTCAGAATTGTACGGTTAGGGCTGTATGCTATAAATGTGGATCGGGTGGCCATGTTGCCAAGGATTGCGGTGAGGAACAGGCGAGGTATGTAAATTGCTGTAAAGCTAAGAAGGAGTTAAATTAAAAGAATATTGATGTGAAACATAGCACATGGAGCACTGATTGTCCGATATATAGACGAAAAGCTAACATTGCAAAAGATAGAACTGCATATTAGCAGTTGCATAGTATCGAGGGGTGTCATCAACAACTTCTGTGAGATGGAACCGAAGATTAAGGAGTATAATCCGGAATTTGTGTGCTTAAGCGAGACTCATTTGACATAACGGCTTGAAATTTTCTAGTTTTAAGAGAAAAATTAAAGATTATGTAGGTGTCAATTTTATTTAATGATATGTAAAGTGTGTTGTACAATAATGTTTTTTTTTATAATGGTTATATACCAAATAAAGTTATTATTATTAATATTATTTATTTCCGGGACATCACAAATATTTAAATAATTCTTAGTGTTCTTTCAAGAATTTTATATAAAGACCCTAACGAAAATTGATTTTCTAATGAACATCGTATAATTCGGAAATTTTTCTCATAAGTGTGGTATTCAAATAAATAAATCAATTTCCTTTAGCGTATTTACATAAAAAAAATGTTGAACGATTATGTAATACTAACAATAATTATCTAACCGTACATTGTACAGTTTCTCAATTGGTTGGAAGAAACCTATATATTGTTGTGAAACGAAATGAAAATTCAGCTTTGTGTTAGTAATTTGCCTTAAATTAAGGGATGTGTTATCCATAGTGACATGGTCGAGCACGGTTTTGTAAATCAAGGTCGATTTATGTTACCACTAACACAAGCTAGCGCAGGAGTGTAAGTCGCCGCTTCGTGTTCAGGAAGTGCTGGTTCGATCCCAGCGAGAGTCTAGAAATTTATAGGCAGAAATTACAGTGTATTAAGTCGCTGGTTCTGAGATAAATAGAAGTTTAAGAACGTTGGCGTGCGAGTGTAGAGCCAGCAAGGCGTATTTTTGGTGACGTCCACCATAAGTGACCAATTTTCGATTTTTCTTGAAAAACCCAAGTGTTTTTCAAGCTGAAAAGTAGTGAGAAATGTCGTCTAAAGTAGACGAGTGTTTTTAGATTGATTTGGAAGTAGAATCTTCAAGTTGCAGCGTTTTTGGAAACGCACATTTGGAAAGTTTGGCATCACACATGTGGATAAGATTGTCATTCCGCCATTGACGAATGATCGAATGATTTCTGTAATCACGACGATTACGTGCCTACAATTAAATGCTTAGAAGAAAGAATTCAAATTCGTTAAAATTTGAATAATTTTTACATACCAAAATTTGAGGTTAGTTACACGATTTATTTTAATCAATCGGTTCAAATCGATTGCGTTTTGCCAACAAACTTTATTATACGATTGCCGATCGTCCTTATCTTGATATTTTGAGAAGAATTGCGAAGATTTGATGCTCCAATTCGATATTTCCACAACACAGAAATTAACAGGTTGCCGAATGACAGGTGTCGAGGTGTGAAAGCAAGAAAACAGCGGTTCTAAATCGTCGACAACAAGTGCCGCATCACTGGTAAATAATAAACTTTGAATTTTATCACACCATTTATTATTGTAATTTTATATGTCACACAATTACATTTTAATAGAAACCTGGAGTATTTTGAGTTCGATTTTGCAAGTAAATGCAAATACGAAGGGTTTCTATAACACAATCTAACACTTTAACGACCAAAACGAATCTGTTCGTAAACAGCTCATGCTCGACCTGTTTTTTGCTTATTTAAAAATTGAATTTATTTTATGAAAATTAAATTAGTCATTTTTCACGAAGCTGTGTTTGATTTTGTTTTAATACAACGACTCGTTCCCAAATTTAGTTTTTTAGTGTTGTCGAGAACGACAATAAATTTGATTAAGGCAATTTATGCAATTTTGTTCCCAAGAGTGGAATTTCGATTGATCAATATTAATGCGGTAGCAAGGCTACTCATTTTGTTTTATTTGGCGACCCGAAAAGGAGAGAAGTGCGAACCCAGCCCTGTGATTTGTCTCCGCACAGAAATTATATGTGAACCGATACATAGCTGTCGACGGTACTCTAGTGTTGAGATATTGTCCTGGTAAAAAAAATAATTTTAAAGTTGAAGGGTCGCAGGAAATATCTCTACAATATGTATTGAAGTGTTATTTTCTTCCCTTCGAATATTAAATATAAAACTTTCCAACTCTTTTTGGTAAAATTTTCAATCGGGCGGAGAAATCACTTCTTACCCGCTAGCTCAATCGGTTATCTTTTCAACGCCGGCCCTTATCAACCGACCTTCAATACCTTTTCCAAAATAATTCCACTTGCAAATTTAATACTTGACAAATTTTCTCTTCAAAATTGTAACTCTAAAAGAAATAACACTCTTTCAAATTTCACTTGTCTTTTATTTTCAAAAAAATCAAATTTTTACAACTAAAAATCGTCAGAAATCAAAATGTCGACCGTCCACGACTTGGACGGCGTACGCAAGTCTACATCCTCTCTGCTCGCGCTCTCTCGGCTTCCCCGAAACCGCGAAACATCCAAAATTCAAATTTTTTAACAAAAAGTCAAACCAACCACTTCCTTATTCCAAAATTTACACGACAGTATATTTCGGGCTACGTAGTACATTATACTTGCATAATTTATACATTGAATACTGCATCATACAATTAGAATTGTTTACCCGATTCCCAATCTCCACCTCTCTATTGGTTGCATCTTCTTCTTCCAAGTTCCTCACTGCCATAGCTCTCTTTATTCCATTGTTCCACGATCTTCTCGGTCTTCCACGCATCCTTCTTCCTGGGGGTACCCATTTAAGTAGCCGCTTTGGCCATCTGTTGTCCTCCATCCTTAGTAGATGTCCAAACCAACGTAAACCACGTTTCTCAATCCTTTGGGTTACTTCCTCATTTGCGTTCATTTTCGTTCTTATTTGCTCGTTTCTTATGCGTTACAAGCGAGACACCCCGGCACTTCTACGCAGGTAGTCCATTTCGACTGCTTTTAGTCGTCTTTGCATGTTCGCGTTCCGACTCCAAACCCAACTATTTTCTTATTTCTATCTGAGATATTTTTGTCCTACCTCAATGAATCTTTTAAAACGATCACGACTGTGTAGTGAAAATGAGGGTGGTCATTTTCAACATTTTTACTATGTAATAAATTAATAAAATAATTTTTCAAAAAAAAAAAAATAGAGTGAATTTAATGTTTTGTAGCTGCCTTGTTTATTATTTTCTGATTTTCTGTGAAATGGATTGGTTTCTCAAAAATTGTTATTAGAAGAAAGTTGTACTGCGTTAAATTTCTGATCCGGAATGGGGCGTCAGATTTTTTGTAAAATGTTTCGTTTGAAAGATACAGGGTTTTGAAAAAAATCCAAAATAAAAAGAAAGCTCAAATTTTTCCACATTTTTTAACTTACTTTAATTCATAACTCGAAAGCCGTTGATTTTAGACAATAAAAGGTTTAAATCAAGTTGTAGATTATTTCAGGGTCTTTAAAATAGCACTAAACCATTTTTACTGAAAAATCAATATTTTCGGGGCTATGGCCACGTGAAAGTGGAAATTAAAAAAAAAGCTTTAAAGAGGCCTAACTCTCGAGGGTTTGAATTTAGAAAAAAATTTTTATTAAATATTGTTCTTAGAAAAGTGTCCTCTATCACCATGGTACAATAAATTATAAGGTATGATCTTTACCTGTTCTAAACTCGTTCAATTTGTGACTGGTGACAACAATACCTGCGCAAAATCATATCTCTTGATCAGGATTGGTTGATACCTGTTCTAAACTTGTTCAGTTTTGCAATGGCGACAACAAAACCTGCGTAAGATCATACCTCTTTAGTTATTATACCATGCTCTATAACCACTAAAGTTATGTAAAGTGAATGCGGGGAATTCCTGTGTAATTGTTCGAAAGCTGAGCCGTAGGTTCTGAAAACAAGAAGAGTTGCTTGGAGGAACTCAAAAAAACGCAAATAGTATTAAAATGCTTTAATTGACAATAGAATTTGAGAAATATGCTATCACATTTTCAATAATTGCAATGTGTTATATTATGGCTGTGCTAAACATATACACAATATTGTAGCAAGAATAATTACGGTGTCGCAATAAAAAAATGTACCCAACTTAATTTTACAAGCACCACAACAATAGAGTAACCTCATGGGTTACCAAAATTGAAATACAAGAGCCAAAAATATATGTCGGTCAAACGAATAGGAAAGAATTAAAATTACTTACATAAGCGCTTGTAAGTTTACAACTTATTGGTGACAGGTGTTTTCTTCCACTGCAAATACGATGGCTGACTCCTAAAGGTAAAATCGACCTCTTTTTAGATTTTAAAAATTTAATAAATTGCAAACTTTACACCGGAAACATTTGTTGGATTTCCACGATCACAGAAGCACTCCTTGTTGATCTGATGAGAGAGACGATGATGGTATACGAGATAACATCGATCCTCGATGTTAGAAACTCCAAATAACGAACACAACTAAACGGCCCGAAATTAAAGAATCCTCACTACGCCGTTTGCTGATATTTAACCCTTCATGTGTAGCATGAAGAGATCTTATGATTGCCCAACCGTATCCAATACCTCTGGGGACAGAGTTACTGCCTTACAGAGTAAGGTTACAGTTAGTAAGGTAACAGAGTTGCCTTATACAGGCAATACTCCAACAGATCAAGAACGTTCGCTGTATCGGCCCGATCGTGGTCAGGTTCGAGGAATCGAACCAATGAACCCATCACCTGCAATGTTACAGATGCCATAACTTCGGACACGGATCCAGTTACTACAACGTGAACCGGGGTGCGTAAAGTGCACCCTCAATCACCCAACTGCCGATTGCCTAATAATGTTTGTTTAAGTCTCAGGACACAATCAAAACAAGCAAATTAATCTTCCAAGAAAAAAATTAGTTAAAGGCTGTGTATCATTCACATGTTTGAATCAAACCGAATCCAAACTCTCGATAACCGAGTGATCTTGTAAATCAACCAATTATTGCTTTTATTTCATCTTCACCCTAAAAGGATAGAGAGCTTTTTATGATTTTCCCCTCTTTGTGTTTGATTTTATATTGTACGAGATTGGAAGATAATAATAATAAAAGTAACGATAAATAATAAATATTATACTAATGTATTGTTGTGGTATTTTGATCAATTAAGAGTGACAGCAAGCAAATAAGAGAGTAATTTGATTTTATTTAATTTTTAATTCAGTAGTCAGTTGATGTGACTGACAAGAAAGTGGAATTTGCATCAAAAACAAAAAACCATCACATGTAACGAGTTATTACACATAAAACACAATTTTGAATTTATTTGTGGAATACAAAAATTTTGTAACATCCTGTAAGTGATTTTTAATTTTAAAAACAACAACAGATTCCTGCAAATAAAGTGTTAATATCAGTTTGGTGCGCGAGCAATTAACAACGTTGTGTTACCTGCTAGACAGACCATTTTAGTTACCAGCAACAAGATTCCCACCACAAAATCAAATTTTCGAAAACTGGAAAAGGAGCAGAAACACGGCAGTTCCTAAGTGACCTCCAAGCGGAGAAGAGTTCCTAAGTGACCTCCAAGCGGAGAAGAGTTCCTTGGTGAAACTCAAGCTGAGTGCACGTGGAGTTCTTGGGGAGACGTCGATTGAGAAAGTGTGTAAATTTCTCGATAAAATCCCAATTAAGGAACTCAAT
This sequence comes from Rhagonycha lutea, assembly GCA_958510855.1. Lineage (NCBI taxonomy): Eukaryota > Metazoa > Arthropoda > Insecta > Coleoptera > Cantharidae > Rhagonycha > Rhagonycha lutea. The sequence continues at coordinate 38,391,625 of OY294038.1, forward strand.
TGCGGTTCTTTGGTACACAAAAGACCAAAGCATTAATTTACTTAATTAAGCGGAAGTAAATGAATAGCGGAGTCGTAAATTTACGGAATTCGAGTATTTGATGAAAGTTGTGTATTGCGTGCATAATTGGATATTCGTGAATTGAATATCTGAAATAAAAGCGGATTACAGATATTTGTACAATCGGTACGAACTACAGGTTATGTTCACACGTGGTGGACAGGTTAAGATTGATAAATTAATTGATTACTTACCGAAGTGTAAGTAAACACGAAGATTATTTAACCAACAGTTTAAAAGTTGGTTAACGAAAGAAAAAGGATTGAAGCAGCACTTTAATCACCAAATTTGGAACGCATTGACCGGTAGCTGTAACGACGTAAATGGCTCCTTACAGAATCGGCAACATGGTGCTTACCAACTGTTTGATGGAAATACACCAGATCAAGTAGAAAATAACAAGGTACAAGATTTGTTTTTTATTTTTAATGAATCTAAATTGTGAATCAACGATTTGTGTTGATTTTAGATTGATTAAAGGACTTTATTAAAATTGATAATTATAAATTGTTTACATGATTACACCAATAATGAAATATCCAAATTTAGTTCCTAAAATCGAGGATTTAAATGTAATTTGGATGCTTTAATTATTACACATAAAATAACACATTGGTTTCAGACAAAATTATTGTCTAAAGTAATTTGATGCAAATTTTTACTACTGATTTCTTTTTATCATTCAATAAATTATGTCTACAATGAATTGCCCTCTTATTTCGTCTATTGAATCCACTGACTTTGAGCAAGAGAAAAACTCTACTCCGATAAAACACTAGTTTTTGGGGCCTTTTGTGGGGTGATCATTCATTTAAGGGTGAATATCATTGCAGTATATAACAAAACTTGTCGATTACTGTATAAACAAAAGTAAGCAAATATTGAACTTTTCGCTTAAATATAGAAGTACCTGGGTGACCGATCTCCGATCGTAACTATTCTTATTTTTGTTTACAAGAGAAAGATGTAGGTTCTCCTTTTATTTTTATATAAGGACATGTCGTTATCTTAAGCGTGGTCTAGTTGTCTTAATATCAAATAGGGGGTTAAAATGAATGTGATACAGCGTGCAAAGGAGAGGAGGGTATCAAAAATGCTGGAATTTTGCGTGACGTAAAATTAAGAGCAATATCCACTATTTACTGAATAATTTGTGTTTTATGCCATTTATTTCCAGGACGTTACACAAATTTAAGTAATTGCTAGCATTACACTATCCTTCAACACTTTTTTATGTAAATACGCTAAAGGAAATTGATTTATTTATTGGAATAACACGTTATTCGAAAATTAGAATGTGGAATCTCCCCCCCTCCAAGTCGGCAAATTTTAATTCGTTTTTAATGATTTTCGTGGACGTCAAAATATTTATATAAGGAGACGTTTTTAGGTGGCGGCGGCTTAACGATGCTACACCTAACTAACGGATCTCGTCCCAATTGTGATTGGTTGATTATACAAAATCTAATTTTTTTGTATCAACCTTGTATAATCAATCAATCAGGACTGGGATATGGGCATGAACATCTTTCGGTTCGTTTTTTTCGCGAAAATGAATTTTCCTTGACCATCGATTGGTAGACCCAAAAAAAAACCAGTTAGTGAAAAGGGGTTTAGGCCACTTTCTAGAAAGTCAGTGCAGCCTGATTGGTAGATTAGTGCACCAATATTTTTGTGGCCTTACATCGAGGATTTACGTCAAAAAACAAAAAAAATGTAGTTCAGGGGGCCCCAAAAATTGGGTCAAGAAGTTTTTACCACCCGGCATATACGCGACTTGGGCCCTATTCTTGAAAATACTCGAATGGGATTACTCGAAGATACCAAACCATCATTGGTCAAATTCATCATTGGTCAAATTCATCATTGGTACAATAGGGCCCCTGGTGACCTGTTCTGAAGTAGGGAGGTCTGTAGATAGCAACAGAACCGGTTCGCTTTTTACCATAGACATTTGTTGATCTGTCAACGCGAAAAATAATTGAAAAAGGTAACCAACAAAATTTTGATTTAGTAGGCCACGATTTAGTAGGCCGTTACCTTTCGCGGCCTACTAAATCGCGGTTTACTAAATCGCGGCTTACTTAATCGCGGCCTACTAAATCCGCTATTCAAGTCGCTTTTTCTCGCGAAAATGAATTTTCCTAAAGATGAGACCCTGCCAGATCGATTTGTAGACCCAAAAAACCCCTAGTCCGTGATTTTCATCGAAATCGTTGGGGCCGTTTTCGAGAAAGCCATTGCATATATTGCTATGTCTCTCTCGTTTTTATATTTAAACGTTAGATGGATGCCGCTTAGTTGGAATCCGACATTCGCTGTGTTCCGCTCGTATGGTTATTTTACCTTGCCCGGCTTCTTAAATACAAGCTGTCAAAGTAACAGTTCATCGATAGACCCGACTCCAAGCCAATTCCCTTGTTTAATTATATTTGTAGTGCTGTTAATGAATTTAAACACAGAGTGACGTTATAAAAAAATTTGTTTACTGACAGGTAAATGTTAGAGAATACAAAAATGAACATTAACTTATAGACTAGAAAATATTTGTTAACACAGAAAATTATAACCTAGAAACCAGTGACGTGTTTAAATATTTCTGACATACAATATCAGTGGCGTAGGTAAATTATTTAAATTGTTTATTTAATTATTTAGATCGATCTAATAAAAATTTTACTACCTTAATTTCAGTGGAAACTGGTAATGAAGCACAAACACTCCGGACTAATTTAATTTCGCACAAGAATTACGTAAATAAAAATTATTTCAAAATAATTTTATTTCGACGAACAACTTTTTCTATCGTTTTGTCAAGTTTTAGTCAAACCATGTGACCTTTCGGTTGCAGCTACTAGACAAGAATGACCAAAACTGCATTTTTCCACCGCCTTTTATAGTTTTTGGTCGAAAAGGTAGCTTGATTTTTGTGATAAACCAAAATTTATGCAATTTGGATCACTTGATGTTTTCGATTTCCAAAAATCTTCACCAAACTTCTTGAAATTTTGGACACATGTAGGTACCCCCTATTTACACTCACTGAAGAAAGGAAATAATTCTAAGTACAATAGCAACAGCGCTAGAATTATTTCAAATTGGTAAATGTCAGAAAAAATATTATTTATATCAATTTAAATTTTAACATTATATTTTAGATTTGACATCATAAAAATTATCCTGAACACAGAATACAACAATATCAATATTAACATTTGGTCGAGCAATTGGAATAAACCCACATCGTGCAATTCAAAATTTGACATATGAAAAGCTGACATCTTCTCTCTGGTGAATTATATTTTGTTACCCACACTTGTATGTCTTCTCCAAGTGCCCTTTTACCTAATTACTAACAAACAATACTTAAAATTAACAAATTCTGTCTCAAATATCTAAAACATTGATATCGGAACACATCTTTCTATATTCGGTACTCCTTGATAGTCATATGGACTCTTAATTACGTTAATGCAAATTAGTTTCAAGTATAATTAAACAAGAATCATCTTTACTTCAACTTTATAATGTAAATTTTTATGAAATGTAATATTTTTAATTTTATTAACTTTGAAATGCCACATCGGCACACACCATCCAAACAAAACCAGCTCTGTAGCCTATTCCAGCGTCTTAAACATGACATAATTACCCCGAAATTAAAGATTTCAAATTCTGACTGTGCAAAACTCCACATGAAGAATTTTAAATGTTTTCATTTTCTGCCCATGTTCGTGATTCCTATATTATTTTATCTAAACTACTTTCTAACTACATCAAAAACTATTCTACTCCTCCAAACTAAACTAAATTATCCAACTACCTATTTTATCAAAAACTATCTCCTAATTACCTCCTATCATTATTCTAAATTTTACTAACTATCAACTCTTCATAACACTCTAATTACTTTCAAATCTATATCTTCTACTTCCCATCTTTTTATTCCAAAACACATATTTTATTCTACCTCTACTTATTTTTCACATCTCATTTTTTTATTTCCTCCTCTATTTATCTTGCATATCACATTTTTTTATTTCCCCCTCTATTTATCTTGCACATCACATTTTTTTTATTTTTTATTCTCCTACTGTATGTCATACCATTTTATTTAATTTTCAAATAAATCGATCGTACATGCTTATTTTCCCTTTACAAATTTATTTTACTATATTTTGCTATTTATCCTTCTTTCTATTTTTAAATTTCTTATTCGTCCTTATTAATTAAAGTATACTTTAGTTGACCTTATCCTCAATGTACCCCTTTTCATCTATTTTAATCTCCGGCAACTTTCCTCGGATTCCTTACACCTTTTCGACAACTTTGTCCTATATTACTTCCCATTTCTCAGTCCTTTGACTGTTCTCAAAACTTCTACTACTTCCTAGACATCTTCGTCCTAATTCAACATTTTCTCCTTCCACTATTTCTGGACACCTTTGTCCTACTTCAACTTTTTCTCCTTCCACTATTTCTGGACACCTTTGTCCTACTTCAACTTATTTATCTCGTCAACTATTTTATACTTTATATTTTACTATACTGTCCCATTTTACATTTAAGTTATTATTATTATTTTTGACAATAATTTTAGTTAAGTTAAGTTAAGAGTTTTAATTATTTACGACTATAATTTTTTATTAAATATCTTGGATACAGAGTTTTAATTATTTTCGACTATAATTTTTTATTAATTATTTTCGATACAGAGTTTTAATTATTTTTTCCAATAATTTCTTATTTAACTATCTTCGATAGAGAGTTTTAATTATTTTCGAAAATAATTATTTATTTATTTATCCTCGTAACCGAGTTTTAATTATTTTCGACTATAATTTTTTTTTAATTATTTTCGATACAGAGTTTTAATTATTTTTTACAATAATTTCTTACTTAACTATCTTCGATAGAGAGTTTTAATTATTTTCGAAAATAATTATTTATTTATTTATCCTCGTAACAGAGATTTAATTATTTTCGACTATAATTTTTTATTTAACTATCTTGGAGGCAGAGTTTTAATTATTTTTTACAATAATTTCTTATTTAACTATCTTTGATAGAGAGTTTTAATTATTTTCGAAAATAATTATTTATTTATTAATCCTCTTAACAGAGATTTAATTATTTTCGACTATAATTTTCTATTCAACTATCTTCGATACAGAGTTTAATTATTTTCTACAATACTTTCTTATTTAACTATCTTCGATAGAGAGTTTTAATTATTTTCGAAAATAATTATTTATTTATTTATCCTCGTAACAGAGTTTTTATTATTTTCGACTATAATTTTTTATTAATTATTTTCGATACAGAGTTTTAATTATTTTTGACAATAATTTTTTATTTAACTATCTTGGAGGCAGAGTTTTAATTATTTTCGACTATAATATTCTATTTAACTATCTTCGATACAGAGTTTTAATTATTTTCGAAAATAATTATTTATTTATTTATCCTCGTAACAGAGTTTTAATTATTTTCGACTATAATTTTTTATTAATTATTTTCGATACAGAGTTTTAATTATTTTTGACTATAATTTTTTATTTAACTATCTTGGACACAGAGTTATAATTATTTTCGACTATAATTTTTTATTAATTATCTTCGATGTAGAGTTTTAATTATTTTTTACAATAATTTCTTATTTAACTATCGTCGATAGATAGTTTTAATTATTTTCGAAAATAATTATTTATTTATTTATCCTCTTAACAGAGATTTAATTATTATTGACTATAATTTTCTATTTAACTATCTTCGATACAGAGTTTTAACTATTTTTGACAATAATTTTTTATTCAACTATCTTGAATACAGAGTTCTAATTATTTTCGACTATAATTTTTTATTAATTATCTTCAATACAGAGTTTTAATTATTTTTTACAATAATTTCTTATTTAACTATCTTCGATAGAGAGTTTTAATTATTTTCGAAAATAAATATATATTTATTTATCCTCGTAACAGAGTTTTAATTATTTTCGACTATAATTTTTTATTAATTATTTTCGATACAGAGTTTTAATTATTTTTTCCAATAATTTCTTATTTAACTATCTTCGATAGAGAGTTTTAATTATTTTCGAAAATAATTATTTATTTATTTATCCTCGTAACCGAGTTTTAATTATTTTCGACTATAATTTTTTTTTAATTATTTTCGATACAGAGTTTTAATTATTTTTTACAATAATTTCTTATTTAACTATCTTCGATAGAGAGTTTTAATTATTTTCGAAAATAATTATTTATTTATTTATCCTCGTAACAGAGATTTAATTATTTTCGACTATAATTTTTTATTTAACTATCTTGGAGGCAGAGTTTTAATTATTTTTTACAATAATTTCTTATTTAACTATCTTCGATAGAGAGTTTTAATTATTTTCGAAAATAATTATTTATTTATTAATCCTCTTAACAGAGATTTAATTATTTTCGACTATAATTTTCTATTCAACTATCTTCGATACAGAGTTTTAATTATTTTTTACAATAATTTCTTATTTAACTATCTTCGATAGAGAGTTTTAATTATTTTCGAAAATAATTATTTATTTATTTATCCTCGTAACAGAGTTTTTATTATTTTCGACTATAATTTTTTATTAATTATTTTCGATACAGAGTTTTAATTATTTTTGACAATAATTTTTTATTTAACTATCTTGGAGGCAGAGTTTTAATTATTTTCGACTATAATATTCTATTTAACTATCTTCGATACAGAGTTTTAATTATTTTCGAAAATAATTATTTATTTATTTATCCTCTTAACAGAGTTTTAACTATTTTTGACAATAATTTTTTATTTAACTATCTTGAATACAGAGTTTTAATTATTTTCGACTATAATTTTTTATTAATTATCTTCGATACAGAGTTTTAATTATTTTTTACAATAATTTCTTATTTAACTATCTTCGATAGAGAGTTTTAATTATTTTCGAAAATAAATATATATTTATTTATCCTCGTAACAGAGTTTTAATTATTTTCGACTATAATTTTTTATTAATTATTTTCGATACAGAGTTTTAATTATTTTTTCCAATAATTTCTTATTTAACTATCTTCGATAGAGAGTTTTAATTATTTTCGAAAATAATTATTTATTTATTTATCCTCGTAACCGAGTTTTAATTATTTTCGACTATAATTTTTTTTTAATTATTTTCGATACAGAGTTTTAATTATTTTTTACAATAATTTCTTATTTAACTATCTTCGATAGAGAGTTTTAATTATTTTCGAAAATAATTATTTATTTATTTATCCTCGTAACAGAGATTTAATTATTTTCGACTATAATTTTTTATTTAACTATCTTGGAGGCAGAGTTTTAATTATTTTTTACAATAATTTCTTATTTAACTATCTTTGATAGAGAGTTTTAATTATTTTCGAAAATAATTATTTATTTATTAATCCTCTTAACAGAGATTTAATTATTTTCGACTATAATTTTTTATTAATTATTTTCGATACAGAGTTTTAATTATTTTTGACTATAATTTTTTATTTAACTATCTTGGACACAGAGTTATAATTATTTTCGACTATAATTTTTTATTAATTATCTTCGATGTAGAGTTTTAATTATTTTTTACAATAATTTCTTATTTAACTATCGTCGATAGATAGTTTTAATTATTTTCGAAAATAATTATTTATTTATTTATCCTCTTAACAGAGATTTAATTATTATTGACTATAATTTTCTATTTAACTATCTTCGATACAGAGTTTTAATTATTTTCGAAAATAATTATTTATTTATTTATCCTCGTAACAGAGTTTTAATTATTTTCGACTATAATTTTTTATTAATTATTTTCGATACAGAGTTTTAATTATTTTTGACTATAATTTTTTATTTAACTATCTTGGACACAGAGTTATAATTATTTTCGACTATAATTTTTTATTAATTATCTTCGATGTAGAGTTTTAATTATTTTTTACAATAATTTCTTATTTAACTATCGTCGATAGATAGTTTTAATTATTTTCGAAAATAATTATTTATTTATTTATCCTCTTAACAGAGATTTAATTATTATTGACTATAATTTTCTATTTAACTATCTTCGATACAGAGTTTTAACTATTTTTGACAATAATTTTTTATTCAACTATCTTGAATACAGAGTTTTAATTATTTTCGACTATAATTTTTTATTAATTATCTTCAATACAGAGTTTTAATTATTTTTTACAATAATTTCTTATTTAACTATCTTCGATAGAGAGTTTTAATTATTTTCGAAAATAAATATATATTTATTTATCCTCGTAACCGAGTTTTAATTATTTTCGACTATAATTTTTTATTAATTATTTTCGATACAGAGTTTTAATTATTTTTTCCAATAATTTCTTATTTAACTATCTTCGATAGAGAGTTTTATTATTTTTGAAAATAATTATTTATTTATTTATCCTCGTAACCGAGTTTTAATTATTTTCGACTATAATTTTTTTTTAATTATTTTCGATACAGAGTTTTAATTATTTTTTACAATAATTTCTTATTTAACTATCTTCGATAGAGAGTTTTAATTATTTTCGAAAATAATTATTTATTTATTTATCCTCGTAACAGAGATTTAATTATTTTCGACTATAATTTTTTATTTAACTATCTTGGAGGCAGAGTTTTAATTATTTTTTACAATAATTTCTTATTTAACTATCTTCGATAGAGAGTTTTAATTATTTTCGAAAATAATTATTTATTTATTAATCCTCTTAACAGAGATTTAATTATTTTCGACTATAATTTTTTATTAATTATTTTCGATACAGAGTTTTAATTATTTTTTCCAATAATTTCTTATTTAACTATCTTCGATAGAGAGTTTTAATTATTTTCGAAAATAATTATTTATTTATTTATCCTCGTAACCGAGTTTTAATTATTTTCGACTATAATTTTTTTTTAATTATTTTCGATACAGAGTTTTAATTATTTTTTACAATAATTTCTTATTTAACTATCTTCGATAGAGAGTTTTAATTATTTTCGAAAATAATTATTTATTTATTTATCCTCGTAACAGAGATTTAATTATTTTCGACTATAATTTTTTATTTAACTATCTTGGAGGCAGAGTTTTAATTATTTTTTACAATAATTTCTTATTTAACTATCTTCGATAGAGAGTTTTAATTATTTTCGAAAATAATTATTTATTTATTAATCCTCTTAACAGAGATTTAATTATTTTCGACTATAATTTTCTATTCAACTATCTTCGATACAGAGTTTTAATTAATTTTTACAATAATTTCTTATTTAACTATCTTCGATAGAGAGTTTTAATTATTTTCGAAAATAATTATTTATTTATTTATCCTCGTAACAGAGTTTTTATTATTTTCGACTATAATTTTTTATTAATTATTTTCGATACAGAGTTTTAATTATTTTTGACAATAATTTTTTATTTAACTATCTTGGAGGCAGAGTTTTAATTATTTTCGACTATAATATTCTATTTAACTATCTTCGATACAGAGTTTTAATTATTTTCGAAAATAATTATTTATTTATTTATCCTCTTAACAGAGTTTTAACTATTTTTGACAATAATTTTTTATTTAACTATCTTGAATACAGAGTTTTAATTATTTTCGACTATAATTTTTTATTAATTATCTTCGATACAGAGTTTTAATTATTTTTTACAATAATTTCTTATTTAACTATCTTCGATAGAGAGTTTTAATTATTTTCGAAAATAAATATATATTTATTTATCCTCGTAACAGAGTTTTAATTATTTTCGACTATAATTTTTTATTAATTATTTTCGATACAGAGTTTTAATTATTTTTTCCAATAATTTCTTATTTAACTATCTTCGATAGAGAGTTTTAATTATTTTCGAAAATAATTATTTATTTATTTATCCTCGTAACCGAGTTTTAATTATTTTCGACTATAATTTTTTTTTAATTATTTTCGATACAGAGTTTTAATTATTTTTTACAATAATTTCTTATTTAACTATCTTCGATAGAGAGTTTTAATTATTTTCGAAAATAATTATTTATTTATTTATCCTCGTAACAGAGATTTAATTATTTTCGACTATAATTTTTTATTTAACTATCTTGGAGGCAGAGTTTTAATTATTTTTTACAATAATTTCTTATTTAACTATCTTTGATAGAGAGTTTTAATTATTTTCGAAAATAATTATTTATTTATTAATCCTCTTAACAGAGATTTAATTATTTTCGACTATAATTTTTTATTAATTATTTTCGATACAGAGTTTTAATTATTTTTGACTATAATTTTTTATTTAACTATCTTGGACACAGAGTTATAATTATTTTCGACTATAATTTTTTATTAATTATCTTCGATGTAGAGTTTTAATTATTTTTTACAATAATTTCTTATTTAACTATCGTCGATAGATAGTTTTAATTATTTTCGAAAATAATTATTTATTTATTTATCCTCTTAACAGAGATTTAATTATTATTGACTATAACTTTCTATTTAACTATCTTCGATACAGAGTTTTAATTATTTTCGAAAATAATTATTTATTTATTTATCCTCGTAACAGAGTTTTAATTATTTTCGACTATAATTTTTTATTAATTATTTTCGATACAGAGTTTTAATTATTTTTGACTATAATTTTTTATTTAACTATCTTGGACACAGAGTTATAATTATTTTCGACTATAATTTTTTATTAATTATCTTCGATGTAGAGTTTTAATTATTTTTTACAATAATTTCTTATTTAACTATCGTCGATAGATAGTTTTAATTATTTTCGAAAATAATTATTTATTTATTTATCCTCTTAACAGAGATTTAATTATTATTGACTATAATTTTCTATTTAACTATCTTCGATACAGAGTTTTAACTATTTTTGACAATAATTTTTTATTCAACTATCTTGAATACAGAGTTTTAATTATTTTCGACTATAATTTTTTATTAATTATCTTCAATACAGAGTTTTAATTATTTTTTACAATAATTTCTTATTTAACTATCTTCGATAGAGAGTTTTAATTATTTTCGAAAATAAATATATATTTATTTATCCTCGTAACCGAGTTTTAATTATTTTCGACTATAATTTTTTATTAATTATTTTCGATACAGAGTTTTAATTATTTTTTCCAATAATTTCTTATTTAACTATCTTCGATAGAGAGTTTTATTATTTTCGAAAATAATTATTTATTTATTTATCCTCGTAACCGAGTTTTAATTATTTTCGACTATAATTTTTTTTTAATTATTTTCGATACAGAGTTTTAATTATTTTTTACAATAATTTCTTATTTAACTATCTTCGATAGAGAGTTTTAATTATTTTCGAAAATAATTATTTATTTATTTATCCTCGTAACAGAGATTTAATTATTTTCGACTATAATTTTTTATTTAACTATCTTGGAGGCAGAGTTTTAATTATTTTTTACAATAATTTCTTATTTAACTATCTTCGATAGAGAGTTTTAATTATTTTCGAAAATAATTATTTATTTATTAATCCTCTTAACAGAGATTTAATTATTTTCGACTATAATTTTCTATTCAACTATCTTCGATACAGAGTTTTAATTATTTTTTACAATAATTTCTTATTTAACTATCTTCGATAGAGAGTTTTAATTATTTTCGAAAATAATTATTTATTTATTTATCCTCGTAACAGAGTTTTTATTATTTTCGACTATAATTTTTTATTAATTATTTTCGATACAGAGTTTTAATTATATTTGACAATAATTTTTTATTTAACTATCTTGGAGGCAGAGTTTTAATTATTTTCGACTATAATATTCTATTTAACTATCTTCGATACAGAGTTTTAATTATTTTCGAAAATAATTATTTATTTATTTATCCTCTTAACAGAGTTTTAACTATTTTTGACAATAATTTTTTATTTAACTATCTTGAATACAGAGTTTTAATTATTTTCGACTATAATTTTTTATTAATTATCTTCGATACAGAGTTTTAATTATTTTTTACAATAATTTCTTATTTAACTATCTTCGATAGAGAGTTTTAATTATTTTCGAAAATAAATATATATTTATTTATCCTCGTAACAGAGTTTTAATTATTTTCGACTATAATTTTTTATTAATTATTTTCGATACAGAGTTTTAATTATTTTTTCCAATAATTTCTTATTTAACTATCTTCGATAGAGAGTTTTAATTATTTTCGAAAATAATTATTTATTTATTTATCCTCGTAACCGAGTTTTAATTATTTTCGACTATAATTTTTTTTTAATTATTTTCGATACAGAGTTTTAATTATTTTTTACAATAATTTCTTATTTAACTATCTTCGATAGAGAGTTTTAATTATTTTCGAAAATAATTATTTATTTATTTATCCTCGTAACAGAGATTTAATTATTTTCGACTATAATTTTTTATTTAACTATCTTGGAGGCAGAGTTTTAATTATTTTTTACAATAATTTCTTATTTAACTATCTTTGATAGAGAGTTTTAATTATTTTCGAAAATAATTATTTATTTATTAATCCTCTTAACAGAGATTTAATTATTTTCGACTATAATTTTCTATTCAACTATCTTCGATACAGAGTTTTAATTATTTTTTACAATACTTTCTTATTTAACTATCTTCGATAGAGAGTTTTAATTATTTTCGAAAATAATTATTTATTTATTTATCCTCTTAACAGAGTTTTAACTATTTTTGACAATAATTTTTTATTTAACTATCTTGAATACAGAGTTATAATTATTTTCGACTATAATTTTTTATTAATTATTTTCGATACAGAGTTTTAATTATTTTTGACTATAATTTTTTATTTAACTATCTTGGACACAGAGTTATAATTATTTTCGACTATAATTTTTTATTAATTATCTTCGATGTAGAGTTTTAATTATTTTTTACAATAATTTCTTATTTAACTATCGTCGATAGATAGTTTTAATTATTTTCGAAAATAATTATTTATTTATTTATCCTCTTAACAGAGATTTAATTATTATCGACTATAATTTTCTATTTAACTATCTTCGATACAGAGTTTTAACTATTTTTGACAATAATTTTTTATTCAACTATCTTGAATACAGAGTTTTAATTATTTTCGACTATAATTTTTTATTAATTATCTTCGATACAGAGTTTTAATTATTTTTTACAATAATTTCTTATTTAACTATCTTCGATAGAGAGTTTTAATTATTTTCGAAAATAAATATATATTTATTTATCCTCGTAACAGAGTTTTAATTATTTTCGACTATAATTTTTTATTAATTATCTTCGATACAGAGTTTTAATTATTTTTTACAATAATTTCTTATTTAACTATCTTCGATAGAGAGTTTTAATTATTTTCGAAAATAAATATATATTTATTTATCCTCGTAACAGAGTTTTAATTATTTTCGACTATAATTTTTTATTAATTATTTTCGATACAGAGTTTTAATTATTTTTTCCAATAATTTCTTATTTAACTATCTTCGATAGAGAGTTTTAATTATTTTCGAAAATAATTATTTATTTATTTATCCTCGTAACCGAGTTTTAATTATTTTCGACTATAATTTTTTTTTAATTATTTTCGATAGAGTTTTAATTATTTTTTACAATAATTTCTTATTTAACTATCTTCGATAGAGAGTTTTAATTATTTTCGAAAATAATTATTTATTTATTTATCCTCGTAACAGAGATTTAATAATTACGTTCGACTATAATTTTTTATTAATTATTTTCGATACAGAGTTTTAATTATTTTTGACAATAATTTCTTATTTAACTATCTTCGATAGAGAGTTTTAATTATTTTCGAAAATAATTATTTATTTATTTATCCTCTTAACAGAGATTTAATTATTTTCGACTATAATCTTCTATTTAACTATCTTCGATACAGAGTTTTAACTATTTTTGACAATAATTTTTTATTTAACTATCTTGAATACAGAGTTTTAATTATTTTCGACTATAATTTTTTTTTAATTATTTTCGATACAGAGTTTTAATTATTTTTTACAATAATTTCTTATTTAACTATCTTCGATAGAGAGTTTTAATTATTTTCGAAAATAATTATTTATTTATTTATCCTCGTAACAGAGATTTAATTATTTTCGACTATAATTTTCTATTCAACTATCTTCGATACAGAGTTTTAATTATTTTTTACAATAATTTCTTATTTAACTATCTTCGATAGAGAGTTTTAATTATTCTCGAAAATAATTATTTATTTATTTATCCTCGTAACAGAGTTTTTATTATTTTCGACTATAATTTTTTATTAATTATTTTCGATACAGAGTTTTAATTATTTTTTCCAATAATTTCTTATTTAACTATCTTCGATAGAGAGTTTTAATTATTTTCGACTATAATTTTTTTTTAATTATTTTCGATACAGAGTTTTAATTATTTTTTACAATAATTTCTTATTTAACTATCTTCGATAGAGAGTTTTAATTATTTTCGAAAATAATTATTTATTTATTTATCCTCGTAACAGAGATTTAATTATTTTCGACTATAATTTTTTATTTAACTATCCTGGAGGCAGAGTTTTAATTATTTTTTACAATAATTTCTTATTTAACTATCTTCGATAGAGAGTTTTAATTATTTTCGAAAATAATTATTTATTTATTTATCCTCTTAACAGAGATTTAATTATTTTCGACTATAATTTTTTATTTAACTATCTTGGAGGCAGAGTTTTAATTATTTTTTACAATAATTTCTTATTTAACTATCTTCCATAGAGAGTTTTAATTATTTTCAAAAATAATTATTTATTTATTTATCCTCTTAACAGAGATTTAATTAATTTCGACTTTAATTTTCTATTCAACTATCTTCGATACAGAGTTTTAATTATTTTTTACAATAATTTCTTATTTAACTATCTTCGATAGAGAGTTTGAATTATTCTCGAAAATAATTATTTATTTATTTATCCTCGTAACAGAGTTTTTATTATTTTCGACTATAATTTTTTATTAATTATTTTCGATACAGAGTTTTAATTATTTTTTCCAATAATTTCTTATTTAACTATCTTCGATAGAGAGTTTTAATTATTTTCGAAAATAATTATTTATTTATTTATCCTCGTAACCGAGTTTTAATTATTTTCGACTATAATTTTTTTTAATTATTTTCGATACAGAGTTTTAATTATTTTTTACAATAATTTCTTATTTAACTATCTTCGATAGAGAGTTTTAATTATTTTCGAAAATAATTATTTATTTATTTATCCTCGTAACAGAGTTTTAATTATTTTCGACTATAATTTTTTATTAATTATTTTCGATACAGAGTTTTAATTATTTTTGATAATAATTTTTTATTTAACTACCTTGGAGGCGGAGTTTTATTTATTTTCGACTATAATATTCTATTTAACTATCTTCGATACAGAGTTTTAATTATTTTCGAAAATAATTATTTATTTATTTATCCTCTTAACAGAGTTTTAACTATCTTCGATAGAGAGTTTTAATTATTTTCGAAAATAATCATTTATTTATTTATCCTCGTAACAGAGTTTTAATTATTTTCGACTATAATTTTTTATTAATTATTTTCGATACAGAGTTTTAATTATTTTTGACAATAATTTTTTATTTAACTATCTTGGACACAGAGTTTTAATTATTTTCGACTATAATTTTTTATTAATTATCTTCGATATAGAGTTTTAATTATTTTTTACAATAATTTCTTATTTAACTATCGTCGATAGATAGTTTTAATTATTTTCGAAAATAAATATATATTTATTTATCCTCGTAACAGAGTTTTAATTATTTTCGACTATAATTTTTTATTAATTATTTTCGATACAGAGTTTTAATTATTTTTTCCAATAATTTCTTATTTAACTATCTACGATAGAGAGTTTTAATTATTTTCGAAAATAATTATTTATTTATTTATCCTCTTAACAGAGATTTAATTATTTTCGACTATAATTTTCTATTTAACTATCTTCGATACAGAGTTTTAACTATTTTTGACAATAATTTTTTATTTAACTATCTTGAATACAGAGTTTTAATTATTTTCGACTATAATTTTTTATTAATTATCTTCGATACAGAGTTTTAATTATTTTTTACAATAATTTCTTATTTAACTATCTTCGATAGAGAGTTTTAATTATTTTCGAAAATAAATATATATTTATTTATCCTCGTAACAGAGTTTTAATTATTTTCGACTATAATTTTTTATTAATTATTTTCGATACAGAGTTTTAATTATTTTTTCCAATAATTTCTTATTTAACTATCTTCGATAGAGAGTTTTAATGATTTTCGAAAATAATTATTTATTTATTTATCCTCGTAACAGAGATTTAATTATTTTCGACTATAATTTTTTATTTAACTATCCTGGAGGCAGAGTTTTAATTATTTTTTACAATAATTTCTTATTTAACTATCTTCGATAGAGAGTTTTAATTATTTTCGAAAATAATTATTTATTTATTTATTTATCCTCTTAACAGAGATTTAATTATTTTCGACTATAATTTTCTATTCAACTATCTTCGATACAGAGTTTTAATTATTTTTTACAATAATTTCTTATTTAACTATCTTCGATAGAGAGTTTTAATTATTCTCGAAAATAATTATTTATTTATTTATCCTCGTAACAGAGTTTTTATTATTTTCGACTATAATTTTTTATTAATTATTTTCGATACAGAGTTTTAATTATTTTTTCCAATAATTTCTTATTTAACTATCTTCGATAGAGAGTTTTAATTATTTTCGAAAATAATTATTTATTTATTTATCCTCGTAACAGAGTTTTAATTATTTTCGACTATAATTTTTTATTAATTATTTTCGATACAGAGTTTTAATTATTTTTGACAATAATTTTTTATTTAAATATCTTGGATACAGAGTTTTAATTATTTTCGACTATAATTTTTTATTAATTATCTTCGATATAGAGTTTTAATTATTTTTTACAATAATTTCTTATTTAACTATCGTCGATAGATAGTTTTAATTATTTTCGAAAATAATTATTTATTTATTTATCCTCTTAACAGAGATTTAATTATTTTCGACTATAATTTTCTATTTAACTATCTTCGATACAGAGTTTTAACTATTTTTGACAATAATTTTTTATTTAACTATCTTGAATACAGAGTTTTAATTATTTTCGACTATAATTTTTTATTAATTATCTTCGATACAGAGTTTTAATTATTTTTTACAATAATTTCTTATTTAACTATCTTCGATAGAGAGTTTTAATTATTTTCGAAAATAAATATATATTTATTTATCCTCGTAACAGAGTTTTAATTATTTTCGACTATAATTTTTTATTAATTATTTTCGATAGAGTTTTAATTATTTTTTCCAATAATTTCTTATTTAACTATCTTCGATAGAGAGTTTTAATTATTTTCGAAAATAATTATTTATCCTCGTAACCGAGTTTTAATTATTTTCGACTATAATTTTTTTTTAATTATTTTCGATACAGAGTTTTAACTATTTTTGACAATAATTTTTTATTTAACTATCTTGAATACAGAGTTTTAATTATTTTTGACTATAATTTTTTATTAATTATCTTCGATACAGAGTTTTAATTATTTTTTACAATAATTTCTTATTTAACTATCTTCGATAGAGAGTTTTAGTTATTTTTGAAAATAAATATATATTTATTTATCCTCGTAACAGAGTTTTAATTATTTTTTCCAAAAATTTCTTATTTAACTATCTTCGATAGAGAGTTTTAATTATTTTCGAAAATAATTATTTATTTATTTATCCTCGTAACCGAGTTTTAATTATTTTCGACTATAATTTTTTTTTAATTATTTTCGATACAGAGTTTTAATTATTTTTTACAATAATTTCTTATTTAACTATCTTCGATAGAGAGTTTTAATTATTTTCGAAAATAATTATTTATTTATTTATCCTCGTAACAGAGATTTAATTATTTTCGACTATAATTTTCTATTCAACTATCTTCGATACAGAGTTTTAATTATTTTTTACAATAATTTCTTATTTAACTATCTTCGATAGAGAGTTTTAATTATTCTCGAAAATAATTATTTATTTATTTATCCTCGTAACAGAGTTTTTATTATTTTCGACTATAATTTTTTATTAATTATTTTCGATAGAGAGTTTTAATTATTTTTTCCAATAATTTCTTATTTAACTATCTTCGATAGAGAGTTTTAATTATTTTCGAAAATAATTATTTATTTATTTATCCTCGTAACCGAGTTTTAATTATTTTCGACTATAATTTTTTTTTAATTATTTTCGATACAGAGTTTTAATTATTTTTTACAATAATTTCTTATTTAACTATCTTCGATAGAGAGTTTTAATTATTTTCGAAAATAATTATTTATTTATTTATCCTCGTAACAGAGATTTAATTATTTTCGACTATAATTTTTTATTTAACTATCCTGGAGGCAGAGTTTTAATTATTTTTTACAATAATTTCTTATTTAACTATCTTCGATAGAGAGTTTTAATTATTTTCGAAAATAATTATTTATTTATTTATCCTCTTAACAGAGATTTAATTATTTTCGACTATAATTTTCTATTCAACTATCTTCGATACAGAGTTTTAATTATTTTTTACAATAATTTCTTATTTAACTATCTTCGATAGAGAGTTTTAATTATTTTCGAAAATAATTATTTATTTATTTATCCTCTTAACAGAGATTTAATTATTTTCGACTATAATTTTCTATTCAACTATCTTCGATACAGAGTTTTAATTATTTTTTACAATAATTTCTTATTTAACTATCTTCGATAGAGAGTTTTAATTATTCTCGAAAATAATTATTTATTTATTTATCCTCGTAACAGAGTTTTAATTATTTTCGACTATAATTTTTTATTAATTATTTTCGATACAGAGTTTTAATTATTTTTGAGGGATTAGTCGACCCACACGAACTGCGATTTTAAAAATTTTCTATTGAAATTCTCATAAAAAATGGTCCAAAGAACAATTGTAAAAAAGAAATTTTGGGATACATTGCAAATAGGGCCTTCCACAGCCAAATTTTAAAATTGGGTCTTTGTAGGAGGATTATAAAACTGTACGCGATTTCATTGGCTGTCGTAAACCACAGCTCGCAAGAAGTCTATAAATACGAGGTACGTAGTGGGCCGCATTCAGTACGCGTATTCTATCACTATGATATTTAGAGTCGATCATCGCGCTCAAGTAGAGTTATTGCTTTTGCAACGATTGCACTTGATACCGGAGAACAAGCGTTGTACGTATGGACCGTGTCGGCGGTATTGCAACTTGATCGCATGTGCCGACTACTACCTTCATTACTGTTTCAGATGTTCTAAGTGCAAGCGAAGGTATAACCTAACCGACGGTACCTTCTTTTCGGACATTAGACTTCCACCTAAGGTTGTGCTTTACATCCTGTGGGGATGGGCTTGCGAAATGCGCAGCGTTTCAGTTGCAAATAACCACGGAATTCACAGGCAAACCGTTTATCGGTTGTTTCTGAAATTCCGGGACATTTGTACCTGGAAGCAAATGCAAATTTTGGACGACCTTCCAGTTGGCGGACCCGGGATGATCGTACAAATAGACGAAACCTGTGTTGGCAAACGTAAAAATCATGTGGGCCGTATACGTGCCGGAGGGGAGCGTTGGATTGTAGGCATGTACAGTCAAACTGTACGGCGCGGGATGGCTTCGTGTGTCCACAAACGCGACGCTCCTACCCTTGAACGCGTAATTTCACAGCTTGTGCGACCCGTGACCGAAATCTGGACGGATTGCTGGAAGGGTTATTCCAAGCTAGATAGAATCGGGCGCGTATCCCCCTACACACACAGGACTGTAAACCATAGCCGCAATTTTGTCGATCCCGTGTCAGGGGTTTATACAAATGGGATAGAAGGCTACTGGACGAAAATGAAAGGCTGGTGTCGCAAGTTAGGAGTTATGCATTCTCGCATGCTACCTAGCCACCTGGACCAGTTCTTGTGGGTAGGCATGTTCGGGCGGACACATCGTGACCGCTACCGCAACATGTTGCTACATATCGCCGAACGGTACACGGTTTAGTCGCATCTGTCGGATAAGAAAACCGGTCCTTTTTACGGCCAAAAATACTCAGAAAAGGTTATTGATTTAACGACGTCGAATCTGTATATTTTGCAACTCTGGCGGGGGTGGTTGTGTTGCCAAACTTAAACGCTAACCAAAACTCTAACCTAACCTCATTAAAAACATCCCCCTAGGGTGATCCAACTCGGCAAATTGTGCAATTAGCATGGGGTGAATCTCGCTTTTTTTTGCTGCAAATTTAAGCCAATAATACGTTGAAAATGTGAATTTACCTCGACGTTAACTGTACGATGAATTTCCCCGTGTTTTGAGCCAAAAATACCCTTAAAAAGTATATTTATGTCGATGTTAACTGCACGACGGTGTAGGTAATACTGAGAGCACAAACGAGCTCCGATTTTTCTAAGTGTTAGAGTAACTCACAGCACACGGACCGACGATAGAATGACCGTGACGCTCGAAAATCGAGTAAAAATTGGCAACTTTAAAATCGATTATTGGCCAAACTAATCGATATACGACTTTTTTCCTTGGGTTATGATTTCTATAGTAAATTTTCAATTTACGAGTTCGGGAGAATCGACTGCTCCCGAAAATTAATTCAAGAAAACTACAAATGGGACTACCTTAATTTTTGAGTAGTTATGTACTAATGTCAATCTTACTAGAAGTTGGCGTACAATGTTGTCTGTGTGTGAGGTTGGACGGTGTACATGATTTTGGCAATTTAGTAAAGTCTTCTTGGCTTAGCCAGGAAGATCGCTAACATCCGAAATCGGATAGGCACTTGAAGAAGAAAACAATAAAAAAAAATTTTCATTGAATGTGTGAGCTATCGCATGTTAAACCGGGGGATACTAATACAAAATTCCAATTAATTTCTTACAAGTATGACGACTCTTGAGGGGTCAGGTAAATAATGAAAGAAAAAATTTATTATCTTTGGGTAAACATTCACGAAAATCACTGTCCCATACCGTTTTGACGGTTCCAAATAACCGCAAAGAATTTATTCAATAATGTAAAACGATTTGTTACAGTATGGCACTTGAATCTTGAACAATTTATAATAATTATGAATACAATGAGACTGTTAATATTATTGCCATACTTCTCGTGTAGCACAAAAGTGGTGCCATAACCCATAATTTATCCCACAAGTTCAATTAATTATCCTGCAATTACGACCCAACGATTAGCGTTATGACCATTATTTTTCTTTCATTAATTACCTAAGACCCCTGAACATTATAATAAATGACTTGGAATTTTGTGTTAGTATCTCCCGGTCTAAGTCAGGAGACTCGGTTGAATTTTTTTCGTTTAATTTTTTATTTAAAAAATATCGTTTTAATGCGCATTTTTGAAAAATTATTGCAAAAATTTTTGTTCAACAATTAAAACAAATATAGGTAAAATCTCCCAACATGATGTGATAAGTGATAACCCACACATAGTAATTATTAATGATAAAAATTTTTTAATTGTTTTCACATCTAAATTGCCAAAATCATGTACATCTGGGTCCTGGGTCCAACCTCACACAAGAACAACTTCTAGTATAATTGACATTAGTAAGTACTTCTTTGGTAAGTACCCAAAAATTAAGGTAGTCCCATTTGTAGTTTTTCTGGAATTCATTTTCAAAATGTACCTATATGTTTTATAGATACGAAAAACGGATCTCTAAATCCCGGGAATGGATAGCTGTATTCTAACGAATGTATAGCTTGAAATAATAATAATAATAAATAAAATAAATAATAAATACTGATGTTTTATCGTAGTATTTATTTCCCCTTAATTGGAAGATATATTAATTGAGTACATACCAATTAACAAAAATATTTGTTTTATCAATGAAAACGTCGTACAGAGTAAATTCACAAAGAACAATATTTTCTTATTTTCTATTGGAAAGGTAATAACTGGGTAATAACGGTAATAAGTAATAACTAACAGCACCAACAGACAGTCACACGCAAACGAATAGAAGAATAGAATCGAGTTTGCATTTAAGAACACTCAGTGGCGCATGCGTCAAACCAACCATGTGGAACCAACCAATGGAACGTAAATTGACTAAAACACGTGTCGGTGCTATTAAACATGTGTCTATGGGGATTGTAACAATGATAGCCGATCAGAAAGACCAGGATTTAAACCGAATTTGAGATTTTTTCAATTCCCTAAAACTTGTTTGTTATTTACAAATTATAAAGCACGCGTTTTAACGTAAAAGTAGGAACATGGTTCGAAACTCAAAATTCAGCTTCTCCCACGCAACTGTAGTTTGCGTCTAAAATGGTCAATTTAACAAAATTACATTTTATGTAATAAGAAAGCGTGAAGACATTGAATTTGGGAAAAAAAGTTAAACTGGAAGTCTTGTTACGATGTGGACATTATTCGCAACGTGCAATTGCCAAATATGAGAAAGTTTAATATATTGTCGTGATGCACGGCTCAATGACACCCCCAATTATAGTCGGCGGTGAAACCTCGCTTAATGTGGTCCACTTCAACAAAATAGGTCCGGCTAGCTTTAAGTTCGGTTTACATATCTGAGGCCACAATATCTGCAGGTTGTAGGTTTCAGCGATATTAAGCAAATCAATAGCCACAATAAATCATAAAGTAATTTATTCATATGACTCAAAAGCAAATATGAAGCAATTTTGGACGTCCTTGACACAATCGTCAAGCGATATTCAAATAGGTATGTAAATGTGTAGAAACATCCAATAAACAGTATCATTTATGTACAACACTTTAGCTATACTTTTATTAGATGTTCCATAAATGTGAAATAGTGTAACATCAATAAAGAAAATTTACAACAATGGTGTTTTTATAAAATAATGTTCAATTTTTTACTCATAAAAATTTTGTAGTAGATACTTATTACGAAGCACCCAGTACATCAGACCGTACGCCGCTGCTCAGCATTCCCTTGACAAGATGACGTCCAGTTGGTAAAAACGGTAGCGAATTAACATCTGTGTTGATCCAGAAACCTTTTCATTTATCCAAATAAACAGTGAAGTGAACGTGTGGAAATCCTCCAGTGTAGTGTTCAAACCTCGAATGTCGGTTTAAACAAATCTTTCCAACTTCTTAACCAAATCGGAACCAAAAAACATCTGGCCTGAAAATTAACCTCCAAATTCCACATGTGGTTCTTTTAAACCACCAAAATTAACGAACATCTACTCAAATCGGTACGCACAATGAAATTGATTTGTGTAATTGTACAAATCATTGAAATTAATCTTCTGAATGTAATTTCAGATACGAAATTATCCAAAAAGCAAAATGGCATCAATAGAGTCGAGTATTGCTTGCGCCCACAAAGTGCACGTAAAAACGTTGATTCACGAAATAATACGTTTAAAAAGAAACTCACGTTTATCTCCTATCGCTGGTATAATGGTTTTTCTGACTACAAAAACTCCCAAAAATGGTCTTCTTGGGTAAAATTGAGAGGTAATTTTTTGCGACACCATGAAACGCACTCATGAACGGTCGTCTTCATCAACGGTCGGCGCAAGACAAGGCCCTTGCCGTAAAATTGGCTTAAAAGTTCAAAATACCACAATAATAACATAAAATTCAGCAACCATTCCGTAAGTATCCGCTTCATTCTTTACCGCCACAGATTTAAATATCACTTTCACTTTCAGATAAACATCACATTCTACATGAGTTAAAACACCATAAATTCTCAAGAAATACAGCAGTCCTTTATGAAATATCAAATTTGTATCGTTTTATGTGTTGGAAGTAACAAAACAATCGCTTCCGTCATCTCAAAATTGCTTCAAATTAAATGTTTACAATCGACAAAATTTAAATCTAACCAAAATTACTATTTGCTCATTTGATCGACTTATTTCACACTTCAATATAAATACATGATTTCTGGAGAGATATTAGATTTCTGTGAAACACAAAAGAACTACAGTTCATTATGAAATTCGCAAAATCAGAATCAATGTTCTTAAAAATCGGGATCGTTTCTGGACGAATTCGGGAAAGATACGATGTATAAATCTGGTCATTGTGTTTTGATACCAAACTCATTATCAACCTTCCCCGAAATGTCCTCTTGATAAGTTGTTGTACCGTTAAGTTTAGTCTTAGTTATCTCTGTAAATTGTTAAGATACGTAGAAATACACCAATTTCTATGTCCATTCATGTTCACATATTACAATATGTTTCAATTTATGTTTAGGTATTCTTAGAACTTAATTTAAGCCATAACGCAATTAGAGTCACCTAATTATTTACGATTCCAGAAAAGGATGACTCTAATATTTATGGCAGATATTGTTATGTAATGTACAATAGGCCGATCTCTAACTGTAAGTACTGGTACCATAAATAACTCATTTTTTTGGTATGTAGGGTAACTGCACAACTGACCAGTTTTGTAAGGGACGTTTGCAGTTTACCGTTCCACTTTCTTGCTCTAGGCTCATTTCTGATTGGTGATAACGAAATCAGCTTATGGCCTTATTTGGGCAAATTCACAAGTACCATACCCCAATTGGGCGTGACTTTTCATCTCACTATTTTATAATTTGTAATTTTAAGGATTATGTTCTGATACATCAATCGCTCGGTATCTGTGAAAACATCCCGTCTTTCACGTTGTTAAGATACCAACCACCGAACTTCATATTTAAGTTACGATTGAATCGACACAATTTGTCTCCTTCTAATTTGAATATTGTTCATTCACAGTGTTAAATGTAAATGTTTGTAAAAAGTATTAAGTGTAAATAAATCGTCTATATTAAAAACTACAGCGTTTAATACTCATCAAACTGGTCCTTCAAAATTCATTACTTCAACCGAGATTTGTACGTCATCACGTGTCTGCAAATCTCTTCAGTTTCGATTGTAGAACACTCGAATTGATTTCTAATTGAATTCTATTTAACTGAAGGGAACGTAAATGATTATTTAAAATGGCTAGTTGTTAATTCGTGATAATAAATTAATTTATATAATTTAATAATTTTACGAATTAATCATTTTGTAAATGATTATCTTTTAATGCTTTTTATGCCATAAAATAATATTTAGAAGAAGGCATAGTTGAAGTCAATGAAGTAATTGCGATAAATTAGAGTATTCTAACAGCTTCCAATGTACTTCACAACTTTGAAGAGAACTTTGCATTTTTGATAGTGTTGCAGGTGGAATTTTTAGGATTTTTTTTTATTTTGTAGTAATTCCAAAGTAGAATTTTGTCAAATTTTCTTATTCTAGTCGGAAAATTCTAGCATGGTTAAATAATTTTTTTTAAAGTTGATAAATTCGTATTTCGTTGAATTTAACTGTGAAGATTTTCCAAAAAATTATTTTCATATTTCTTAGGTGATTCTTGATTTTTCAGAATTTTTTGAGATTTTCCGATATCTTTTAGTACAAGAAAAATGAAGAAACGTGAAAAAGCAGTTTTTTTCTTCTAAAATCCACAGGAAGTAAATTGAAAAGCTGAAATTTTGTACAAGACTGTCTTTTTACATAACAAACTTTGAAAAAAATTTCCACCATGAAATTCAAAAAAGGCATTTTTAACATACTTAACCGGCCAGACCCTTTATAAGAAAATTATGTATACTTACCAAACGATCTCCTGTCGTAGATTTATATTGTGGCCACTTCTTGTAAATGTCTTCTAAAGACATATTTTTCATATCCAGAAAGCGATACTCCCGACATGCCTGCCAAGTTCTATCGTAATCTTCAGCAGTGAGACGGCTGAATTTTAACAGTCGAACAGACTCTTCGGCATTTTCTTCTGCAACTAATTTTTTTTTAAATAAAAACAAAGCTAGATGCAACAAACTACTTACCAAATTCTGTAAAGGCTCTCTTTTTGATAGTTGTGGAACTAGCATTAATATCTTGCAATACTTTTGTGACAGGTTTCCACTTCTTTTTTACGTTTTGATATATATTGTAAATTTTCCCACGGCCATTTCCATATAGGCTCTACAAAAATAGTTATAAAAAACACATTAAGTAATTTGCTTTTACTGCTTACCGGTCTTTCAGTGGGAAAAATTTCAACAATTTCTTTCACAATTACATCGTTTTGTTTAACAGACAAATGTAAATTCATTGACGAGTAATGATTTACAATTGTCTCGATGAGAATTTTGGCACTTAGATCAATTATCTCTGCAACGCTTCTATGTTACCGCTGCCGTTGGAAAACTCAAACACGGCATTCCAATGGACTCCCTCCATTGTTTGAAGTTACTTTCGAATAAAATTCGAGTTCCTAAAGTGAACTCCGCTAACTTTTCCAAATGGTGGAATTCCATAATTTCCAATATTGGAATGGTAATTTCGTTTTCTAAAACAAATTTACGTGTTTACTGTGTGTGGTTGTGTACAACTTATTTTAACTTACCATCATAAAGATAATCGGTGTGCTTCACCAAACTATCAGACCACGAAGACAACAAATTTCGTAAGTTTGTTTTATCTAAGTTCTCGGTATTGTTTGCCATTTGAATTCACTGAAGGGACGTCTGCGATAAAAGTTACAATAGTATTTGTAATTAATTTGTAATATGAATTCAAAAAAAAAAGAAGTAAAACTTACCGTTTAATAATAACTTTAATAACTTTTTTATTATTATTAAAATTTTTTTACCACATATATTTATTATAATCACACAAACATGGCCAGATAGTACCAACCACACAAGATGATAAAGATTAAAACTTAACTCGTCGTGATGATGTTGGTTGGTAATGAGATTTAAATATATAAAAAAAGAATTTATAATTTATTATCATAATAATAATAAAAAAGTAAGCAATATTATGCAATGGCGCTTACGCCGCATTTGTGTAGTAATAATAGCGTGTACTAATATTAACGATAGCGTGTAGTAATATTAACGAAGTACAATTTTAATATTACAATTTCGTAATAGTTATGAAATTTTTGTTAAATTTGTGTAGTTATATTAACGAATAGCGTGTACTAATATTAACGATCTATTTCGTTATAGTTACGAAAATTTCGTTACATTTGTGTAGTAATATTAACGATAAGTGTAGTAATATTAACGAACTACAATTTAATGAAAATTTCGTAATAGTTACCAAATTTTAGTTAAATTTATGTAGTAATATTAACGAATAGCATATACTAATATTAATGAACTACAAATTTACAATTTTATGAAAATTTCGCAATAGTTACGAAATTTTCGTTAATTTGTGTAGTAATATTAACTAATATCGTGTACTAATATTAACGAACTATTTCGTAATAGTTACGAAATGTTCGTTAAATTTGTGTAGTAATATTAACGAAATGGGTGTAGTAATATTAACGATCTGCAATTTTACGATTTTAAGTAAAATTAATAATAGTTACGAAATTTTCGTTAATATAATTAATTATAACATAGACAGGTTTGCAGGTTGCCACCTACTGCAGGTTGCCACCTACCTTTGATTTTGGTGTTGGACCAATGTCATAAACTAAATTTTGACTGAAATCGAAACCTAAGGAGGTGTGATCACTTTTAAAATAGTTCTGGAGCGAACAGAGCCACTAAGACAGTGTGTGTTGACAAAAGTTTGAAAAGTTGTATCGTGAAAATTTAAAAATTAAAATTGTGTTTTTGTTCTGTGGTCATAAATTGAACATTTTAATCGAGAAATCAAGGTAAATATTTTTTCTGTATTGCTTTTACATTCAACTTACAATATCCTAACAAAATTTCAAACATATCATGAAATAGCAATTTTTTTCAGATATAATTCTAAAATAGTGCTAGAATGCAGGTTGCCACCCTTTACGATTTGCAGGTTACTACCTATCGTGTTTCGCTTGTTTACACTCATATGCCCGTTTTTATGATTGTTTGATGTTTACAATTGTTATTGAGTCAAAAGTGAAGTGTTTTTATTGCATTCAATAATTAAATTTGCAAGATAATATGAAATCATGCAAATTAACATGAAAAATCAAATTTTGATTTTTTATGCCAATTTACACTAATTTTTTTATGTTTACGACCACTGAGTGTCAATAAAAAGCCATAAATTTTGTAAATCAGTTGTTTTTCTTTCCTTTTTTCTACATTTTCAGCAATTTCTCGATGGGTGGCAACCTGCAAGCCTAAATTCCAAGAGCTCGATTTTAGGTACTTTTGAAAAACTCCTGTATAATTTTTATTTTTTGAAAATTCAAATAATTTCTACATCAGGATTGTGCCTTTTGAGTTCCTCTTTCCAACGAATATTATAATATCAACAATATGTAAAATAAACTTTATATTAGAGGAAATTTTCAATAATTTTCAGAACGATCTATCAGCTTGTTTAATCTTAAATTTAACAATTTAATCTTAACCATGTAAATTTTGCAATTTAATCTTAACCATGTAAAATTCATTTCTTTTCGGGTACTAGCATCTCAACGAATTAATTCATCAAATAACAGCATCCAACTTATCACATAGAGAGGCAGAATGTTTAAAATTACAAATTGACTTTTGTAATTTCAATCAAGAATTATATTTAGTAAACAAAATTAAGTATATCAGGTTAAATAGGTGTTAGCAAAAATAAGTGTAACATAGTTAAAATAGTGACAACGCAGACAGAAAAATGTAATATTAAGGTTAACTTTACTATAGAAGTTGCAAATTAATTAAGAAACAAACTTGAATAGTCATAACAAACCTACATTAAACAGATGACAAGGGAAATGGGAAATACAAAATAGCAGAATAGGCACTGACCTAGTACCTATTTGTTTATTGTTAACTGTATATAAATAGAATAGCAATTCTTTAATAAAGAAGTATTAAATCAGATTCGTTGGTGTTCACTACTCCAAAGTTGTTACTGCCAGTGGAAGCTGGTAGGTAACAACAACCTCAGTAATTTGATTTACAACCAGATTTGTCCCATCATCCCCATCGCCCCTGCTTCTTTCGTCAAAATCAAAGTGACCATCATCAAGACCAAGATTTAGAAAGCCCCAGGACCAGACACGATCACCAACATGGTCCTCAATCAACTGCTGAAGAAAGCAGTATTTGCACTGACTTGCCTCGTTAATGCTACGTAGAGATTGAAACACTTTCCGAGCTCATGGAAAATAGCCGACGTCATCGTTCTATCGAAACCTGGAAGTGCAAATCCTGGCCGGAAAATTACCGACCAATCTGCTTTCTTCCCCCGTCGCCAAGATAGCCGAACGAATCATCCTCAACCGCCTTAACGAAGCCGTAGCTGGACTTAAGATCATTCCACGACATCCCGAAACTTGCCAAGACCATTCTATCCATATACGCAGACTCTAAAACGAGCAATCGGACTGATCGAGAAGGCTCTCAACCTCATGGAACCGTAGTACCGTACTTGGCGCATCGACATCAATTCGGACAAGAGTGCTGTAATCATATTTTCAAGACGAAGACAGATTTCCGCATAAGTCAAGATGTTCGGCAAGATTATCCCCTGCACTAACTCCATCAAATATTTAGGAGTAACTCTCGACAAATTGCTCACTTAATCGAGGTTCCGACAACCGATAATCAAATGAAAAAGATCCATACCACAGAAAATGTTTGCATCCGAAGAATCACCAAAACCCAATGTTTAGTTTCCGACCGCCAACTTCGCACCGGTTCAAGTTGTTACACTTCAATTCGTTGCAACGATCATCCCAGCCCGGTGTAACGGATAAAGTTTTGCCGACTTAGCTAGCGTGAGGTTATGGGTCCTTTAACGTAAACTTTAAGGGGTGATCGAACATAATCTTACGACGGGGCGTGTCGATATCGTCATAATGGGGTTTGTCTATTCCTAGATGAGCGCCATTCTATTAAATACAAAACGCAGATGGTAGTAAAGACTCGAAAAATATGCCAACAGAGAACTCATAATTTCTAAATCTCAACGCGTAACTTACTAAAATAAACCTTGCTTTGATTCGTTCGATTGTCCAAGGCGTCTTTACAAAGTGAAGTCCATATAAACCTATAAACTTAAATACACAAACACAAAATAAAATACTTAAATGTGGAACAACTTATAGGTATAATGACGTAATAATTACATGATGGTACAATTTAACAACTATGGATGGTTTCATCCATAACCTTAAATTCTATTTACGGAAAGTGATTTAATTGAATTAATTGGCCAATTTACTAAACTGATCTTAAATATTTAACTCTAACGTAAAATTAATAACAAAATATGGTCGAAATTAGCAATTACTCAAAGTTCCAAAATGATGATTTAATTTACACATAAATTTGATGAAAAGACCGCTTAATTCACTCTGCACTAAACGTTGATTTTGACGAATACAAAAGTACAAATACGACTTACTTGGTAACTACAATAATTTGGTGGTTGATGTTTAGACTTCAGACAGCTCTGGCTACAAACGAATGAATCCTCAAAAGCATTTAGGTTTTCTTAAAACTGGAAGCGATGTGTGCATCTTCCTTTAACTTTACTGATACTTGACTACTGATCGGTAGCGATAAACTTCACTCTCTCTCACTCTTAAAAGCACGAAAATTTGGATAGCGAACACTTTTTATCATTGGTTAACTCGAATTTTGAATGTCCGAAGCTGATGATTATAAATGAGACCGAAGTCTCGAAGTTAACATAATTTTTGAGAAGGGTATTCTAGAATCTTATTGGTCGGCGTAAAGAATATCGCAGCTGTGCTGGGACACAATAACAACTTGATGCGTGGGTTTGAAAGTACGCGCCAACTAGACGTTGTACATGATATTTAGCGAGTTATCACTAGGATTCTAGGCGTTAATATCAGGTTACACGGCAAAAGGACTTGATGACGTTAGTGGCAGGTGTTATTTCTGTATGACCGTGAAGTACTTATATTGCTTTAAATTTATAAAATGTAATCTAAACGCTTATTATTAGTACATTTCTGTACTTACCAGGTGAATTCAAAAAGTTATGTTTTAAATCAATTTTTTTTTAAATGAATGCTAAAATTAAAATTCACGTCACAAAGTTCCCATGAACGAGGACTTCAAGAGGAAGGTCACCAAGAAGTCAACCAGCGATCATATCATTCCACTGCTGTGTATGTAAGTATCTTTATCTTATCCCGAGCACTTCCGAGTACCCCGAGCACTTCCTGAGCGTGTTCAACAACTGCCTCGTTAAGGGAGAATTCCCTGTGGGGTGGAAGACGGCCAGGCTGATGCTCATCCGCAAGGGCACCAAGCCGCCAGAGAACCCCTCCTCCTAGAGGCCAATCTGCCTAAGTGACCACGTCGCGAAGCACCTAGAACGCATGATTGCCAACCGTGTAAAAAACGTGATTGAAACCAGCGGCGGTCTCTCAAACAACCAGTTTGGCTTCCGTACCGGAAAGTCAACAACCGACGCGTTAAAGACCATCATAGGAGCGGTAAAAGCGGCAAAAAGCGACACGTGGCGGAAAAAGAAGTATGTCGTGCTGGTCACCCTGGACGTCAAGAACGCGATCAACAACGCGGGGTGGCGACATATTCTCGCTGCACTGAGGGAGCTCAAAATAGACCCGGAAACATACAGTATTCTGGTGGACTACCTCAGCGAGATACACCTCCTCCTTGGCCTGGAGGAAGGAGAAGACGACACGCCCGTCGCAGTCGCGAGTGGTGTTCCACAGGGGTCAGTGCTCGGGCCCCTCCTGTGGAACATCATTTACGATTGAGTACTACGTCTTAAGCTCCCACACGGAGTGAAAATAATGGGCTTCGCGGACGACATCACCCTGATCATCGAGGACGCCGACGGGGACGAACTCCAAACTAAGGCAAACGAAGCCATCCGCACCATCTCGGATTGGGGCTAGAACTCGTCCCCAAAAAATCGGAGGCGGTAGTGGTGTGCGGGCGTCGAATCGAACCCACCGTGAAACTCCTCCTAAATGGCGAACCCATCAAGATGGAGAAAAAAATGACGGTCCTTGGTGTGGTGATCGATAAATAGTTAAATTTCGCTTCCCACATAAAGGCGGCCACGGCAATAGCGCATGCGATCACATATGCCAAACACGGGCGGCCCTGGGACAACCAAGAGAAGAATTCTTGGAAGTGTGACCCAGTACATTGTCCTTTATGCGGCGCCCGTGTGGCTGGACGCGGTGTACCCCTTGCGGTACGGGACGGCACGTAACCGGCAAAGACTGCAGTACGTGCAGAGATGTATGGCGCTCAGGGTCGTTTGCGGCTATCGGACAATGTCCGCGGACGCCGCCCTGGTCCTCGCCTCCATGCCACCCCTGGAGATACAGGTGCTAGAACGGGCGGGAGTGTGCGGGGGGCTTAGTGTTAGTGCCGCGAAGGAGCAAACAATAGCGGAGTGGCAAGCCGGTTGGGATAGTGCTGAATTTAGCCGTTGGACATACCGACTCATTCCTAACTTAAAGGAGTGGGTCGGAGGAGGGCACGGAGAGTTAAGCTATTACTTGACCCAGATGCTCTCTGGCCACGGCTGTTTTAACGCGTACCTATAAGCCGATTCCACATCTGCGATCGAGACACGTGCGCTCACTCGACATGTGAGACATCTCCGAGCACACCTTCTTCCAGTGCTGCGGGTGGGAACGTCAGAGACAGCTCCTCTCCTTTGAGTTCGGATAATTGATCACTCCGGATAACGTAGTACATGACATGACAAGTGACGAGAGGAGCTGGAAAAAGATTGCAGCATACATAACAGCAATCCTAAAGACGAAGGTACTCGAAGAAAGACTGCGTGAAGCAGGAGACATATCCCCACAAAGGGACAGGCCCAATACTCCTTCCCGTTCCACCCCCCCTCATGACGTCCACCCGGGCACAGACCGAGACATTGCAGAAACATCTGCTGGGATGTTAAACGAGGGGAAGCTCATCGAGCTAAGGGAAGGAGTGGAGGGCCATAAGACACAACACCTTCTCCCTCCTAAGTCGTCACTCCGATCGAAGATCGAGACATTGCACGTACAACTGCAGGGACGGAAACAAGTAAGGAGGTTGAGGCAAGGAAAAGTGCCACCAAACCGGAGAAAAATCCATCAAGAGAAACAGGTCAAG
The DNA here is from genome assembly GCA_958510855.1 of Rhagonycha lutea. Lineage (NCBI taxonomy): Eukaryota > Metazoa > Arthropoda > Insecta > Coleoptera > Cantharidae > Rhagonycha > Rhagonycha lutea. The sequence continues at coordinate 38,424,976 of OY294038.1, forward strand.
AAGAGAAAAAACCAGAGAAACAACGCACGAGAAACGAACTGAGGTAATCATGGGAGCCTGGGCGAGTTTAGTGAGTGACACCTCACACTTCCGGGCAAATTGACCCGGGGTCGTTTTCAAGATTCTCACCTCCCTGCCTGCTCAAGCAAAAAAAAGTAAAGTACTATCTTTATCTGACTAAATCTTTCTGATTCTGTCTGAGAATATCTGTCTGTAAATCTGTGTTTGATTAAGTCAATCAGATACAATTTTACTTTTTACTTTATTATGTATTTTGGGAGAATCCTCCTGTAGAAGGAAGTCGCTCTCGCCTTTTTTTTTCTTTGGAATTTTGGGATCTTTTTTCTTTCTCCATTTATGACTGGTTTGAAGACCAGAATATTCACAGTCCTGTTCTTTTTGATTATTTTCTGTTCGTCGAACAGTTTTCAAATTTTTAACAAGGCACTAACGGTTTCAACAAAATACTGTTAGAGAGCGACACGAAAGATTCAATCAAAGAACTTAGAGAAACTATTGCGGTGTTATTGTGCACCATAAGCCAGACGCTATGAGCAAGATAACCATCCGGAAGGAATATGCCCGGAGAGGAAATCGGATCATCGTCACATAAGGGCATAAACAATGAAAGAGCGACATGATCATTTAAAAGTGGAAAGTTGAATAGATGCATCCTTATGTGATTACGATTTTCTTTTTGAAAGGAGTGGTAAGTTGGACTTGTAGTTGTTTCAAATACTGCATGTTTCCCTATACAAAAAAGCGGATCAGGCGAGAACGGTTTGAAACAGCAATATAAAAATTGAGTAGTTTGTAATTTGTTATTTATTGGTTGTAGAAATTATGTATTGTTATGTATTGTTGATAACCAGGCACCCGGGCGACTGTTGGTAAATAAAAATTATCAATCAAGCAGGACGACATAAATACTGGAGAGAAGAAAAAAATGAAAAACGAGAAGAGCTGGGCAACGGGAAAAATAAATAAGGTAGAGTTACTCAAGGACCTTGAATGAGAAAGGTGTGTTGATCGGGAAGTCCGATTTTAGTTAGACAAATTCGGATTCAACGACAAATAATAAAGAATTATCCTAAAGGGGGAACGACGAGTGATTTAGAAAGCATAAAGTTCATTTAGGAAGTGAATTGTGGAAACCGGTGTTCGGTCAAAGTGCTACGAGGTGAGGTGTACATGGGTCGCCGTGTATCCAGAACGAGGAAAGGCCGATGAGCTGGAGGATCATCGAGTACAACCGTACCAGTTTGGCCAAAAGGTTAAAGAGGTTCAGGAGTTCAGGTACTTACGTTATCCGGGTGCACAAGGTTAATTTTTAGAAATATTTTTAAAAACATTGTTACTATAGAAATTATTATTTGGTGAAGAAGAGCATTTTGGTGGGACGATTTATCGAAAAGAATTTTTGTTAAATAAATTATGTTCATGTTAATCACTGTTTGCTTGCATTTTCGCCTCGTCGGTTGTCAAAGATAAGAGCCAGTTGTTTTTTGTTGTTAAATCCATTCAGAAGGCAAAGCGGATTGATTCGTTTTCCGACGACGGTGTGTCCGACCAGGAGGATTATCTTGTTGATGAGCGAAAGGCTCATATTAGCTGAGCAATATACGCGGTAAGTATGCCTGTCTGCAAAACAAAATCCATAAGCGGGAGGACAGTGCACTATATTATATCTTTTGCATGGAAATAATGATTCTAAAATTAAAACAGATGAAATTGAAGACATTGAAATCAAATTAGAAGATCTGCACAATAGGATGCTACGGTTGTAAATTCATCTACCGAGTTTGGTCCTTCCAAATTTTGAATCATGTTTAATTATACAGAAGCCTTCCTTGCAACCTCTATTGTCTTCTATTAGAGGTCGGTACAGGTACGGTTTTTGGAATTTTTGAAGTAAGTCACCTGATGTAAGTGAGGGATGTAGATAAGAATTTTTGTGGTTGCACCATTTTTGATAACTATTTTTCAAGAAGGTTTTTACACAGACGTTTGGTGTTTGTGGAATTTTTATGGAACGGTTTGGTTCGAACCAATTATTTTGGGATCCTATTTCACACCACTTTTTGATGATTCTTCCCATATTTATCGGCTTTTTGAAGCAAGTTTTCGCATTGGGTGTGTCTTTGGCTTCATACTGAAGGAGTGTAACGTTTCTAGTGTAAAATACCGGATGAAATAATACATTATCAACTAGTTATATTCATAATAACATTAATAACTAATAATTACACTTTAGATTTTCATTTAAAATATTTTACTTCAAGTTTCTGTTCCAATTATTAATTCGCGTTAAAGTTGGGTTTTCAATTCTTTTAGTATTTATATTTTGGTACAAAACGTGAGGTTTTCATTCATTAATCAACTCGCGTTGTTTTTGAATTTTAATCGTCTAGCAAGCGTACACTTTTCTGTCAAATTAGGTATTATACATTTTTAATTGTCAGCAATTGACCGAAAATTCCTTTACACATTTTTTGACTTCAATTATTATGGTTTTTGATTTTTTGATGGTTAATTATTACCAAGGAACTACAGTTCATTTGTAAGTTATAATTTTTCATAAAGATTTTTAATTTTTTAATATTTTTAATTCAAATATTTTTTCAATTTCATTATTACACATTTACTAGATTTTTATAATTTAAAGAGTAACTTTATCATATTATAAACAAGGTAATAACAATAATCCGAGTGAAGTAAGAACTTTCTTCTGACCGTCTCCCCTCGGAAGGCAATGGCAAACCACCGAGAGTAATATGCCAAGAAGAATCCTTAAAATGTTAATGATCTAAATAAGTCCAAAATTGATCTGTGGACTAAGGGGAAGGCAAACCACCACCCCATTAACATTAACATTTCCCTGGTACAGCCTGCTTGGCTAAGTCGGGGGGATCGCCGTACGTCCGAAATCGGATAGGCACCTGAAGAAGAAGAAGAAGAATAACAATAAAATAAATCATATGTTGTTCTTTGCATAAAGTTAAAATTCTAATATTTTAGCACTTAGGTCCGATTTCATTATAAAAGCGTTAATTCCCACTTAAGTACAAGTTCCTAATTAACCAACATGAAACGTGTGTTAACTCTAACAAATCAAATCAAAGGCTTTTCCATTCCTGTCGGAATATTGCCACTTCTATTGAAGTCTTTACAATCCATTTCACGAGGTGGATTAATCCTCTTTTGTTACTCGTTTTACTACAAATTTTCACCACAGCGTGTGGATGTCCACCGGGAGGCCGGGCTAAGAAATTCTGCGAAGTCCGCGACTTGAACCCAGAATTTCCGCTCCGTAACTCAACCAGCGATCACATCACTGCACACCGTGGTCTACTCTAACAAGCCAATAGAAATCCATCTTTACTTTTAACGGCTCTTTAAAAGTTTTATGAAATATATTAGGCGGTTGGAAGACTTATGGCCGGTTTCAGCAACATTATGTTATAGTTAATATCTGATTAAGTTAACCCAGATCAAAATATGAACCAATGGAAAACGACTAGAAGTCATAAAACCGATTTCTATTAGTTCATATTTGATCTGGGTTAATTTAATCAGAGATTAACTGTAATATAATGTTGCTGAAAATAAGTCTTCCAACCGCCTAATATATTTCATAAAACTTTTAAAGAGCCGTTAAAAGTGAAGATGGATTTCTATTGGCTTGTTAGAGTTAACACACGTTTTATACTTATTGGTTAATTAGGAACTTGTACTTAAGTAGTGGGCAATAACGCTTTTATTATGAAATCGGACCTACATAAGTGCTAAAATATTAGAATTTTAACTTTATGTAAAGAACAACATATAATAAATTTTATTTAATATCACTTTAAAATCATTCTTCTTCTTCTTCTTCTTCTTCTTCTTCTTCAGGTGCCTATCCGATTTCGGATGTTAGCGATCCTCCTGGCTAAACCAAGAAGACTTTACTAGGGAAGTGTTAATGGGGTGGTTTCCCGTTGCCTTCCCCATAGTCCACAGATCGATTTTGGACTTTATAGATCACAGCACATATCCGACGCAATCAGGATTAGAACCGCAGTTTCCCGCTCTGTAGTCTATCCGTGTTTGATTTACGCCAGACTGTTGGTCTATAAAATAATAAAATAAAATAATAAAATAATTGTTATTTCTTAATAATGACAAGGTAGAACCAGAAACTATTTATACGGCGAACTGTTATCTGCGAGTCGTTCCCGGCGAAATGTACCCAACCCTTGAATTTATACTTACGATTGTTCTTCAACTCGAAATTAGATTTTTAGTAGCTGCCATCAACGGTTCCTTAGAAACCGTAAAAATTTTTGACAGAAGCGTGTTCGGAAACGTAGGAGAACAAGACTCAGTAAACTTTTAAGGTGAGAAATTAAAGAGTTTAAGGGCCGATTTCATAATCAAAGTTAACATGGCATTAAAATTTAAAAGGAGACTTAAAATAAAAATGAATTTCATAAACAATTTTAACGACCTGTCAATATTTAATGGACTGTTAATTTAAGTCATCGGTTTGTGGGCATTAAATTTTTAAAAGGCCTGTTAAACATAACATAACCTATAGAAATCATGAGTATTATTCTATATTGCGGGTTTTTGTGAAATAATGAATATTTTATTAGATAGCAGATGAATTATAATATCGTCGCTGGTTTGTAGTAAGGGCGAATAAGCCATTTTTTCGAAAATGGGATTTTAATGAAAAAATAATATTCAATACACTAATATTGTTGTGTGAAAATATCACATTTGTATTTTCACAGGTAAGGCCAATATGACGATGTCATAACGGCGAATATCCAAAATTGGTTACGTATTAAAGGCGAATGTAGGATATTCGCCCTTTCATAACAGTGTTGTATACTAGACTTGATAAAATTTTTATGTTGTAAGGGCGATTATACCACATTTGCTCATTATTTCGTTTTCTTATTACAGGTAAATAAATATAATAGCTAACAGCAAACTGCAATCATAGTTATTGGGATCTAATATTAAGATCCCAGCGCCAGTGCGGATAAAATCTTAACTACTCCTGGAGACATCGTTCGTGTTTATGTTAAGGTTTATATGGAGGTTATGCGTTTTAAACTTTGTTTTTAAACATATAAAACAATCATTTTAAACAATTTAAAATGTTGTGTGTCGTAGTTTTGTTTATTGGTAACAAATTAATTTGAGTTTTGGTTATTGATAACGAATTTTGTACGATTTATGATTATGTAAACATACTAATAGAATGTAAGTAAACATTGTATTTGAGTTCAATGTATTATGGATTTGTAGAGATGAAACACATATTTCTGTTGTAGATTATTTTAAGGAAGTCTATGGCAATAAAAATTCACGAAGTTTAATACAAGGCATGTAATTATGTTTGGTGTTTTAAATGCTTTATTCCTATAAACCTGTTGCAGGTGAAAAACACTTTACTGAGGGTATACAAGGTATAATTTTTGCACTATTATGGTAATTTTTTACTATCTTACTGTATTAATGATTTTTAGAACTTCGATTAACAAATTTGAAGTAATATTGCAGACAGACATTCAGTGTTCGTGGTCATGTTTTTGGTCAAATTTTCAAATAAATATACAGATTATGGTTTATAATAAGATCCACATCCTAGAAAACTCTTTAAAACAAGTACTGGGTATAAATGAAGTTGTCGAAACAGGACTAGTAGTATCTCCGACTGACTGACGTAGTATGTCTGCTAACGGAGAAACATAATTTCTATGGCCAAATACAATTGCAGATGATATTATTTAATTTTTCAATGTTATTTTGTAGTTTATTGATAGTTTAGCTAAAGTATGAGAATTTGCTCACAAATTAGTCTTTAACGTAAAAGAAGAATATTTTAAAATGTTACGATCACTATACAATTAAAGGCTTTTTCATTTATTTGTTTTTATTATTTATAAATTATTATCATCTACATTTTTGGAACAATCTGGGCTCACATCTTGTATGGGTTCTAAGTTATAAAAGCATTCCTTTCTTGATTTTTAGTATCATTTTGAAGTTGACGATTGATGGGCCAGCACCTGGTCTTAAACTACATGGAAGATGAAGTGATTGACAATAATTATATTGTGGGAATTGCCAATGGTTTTAAAAACTTTTTATGACCAATTGTAAAACCTAAATAAAATAAGAAATAAGTATTTTTGATGTCAATAATTAGAATGTGCTTACCTTTATTGAATGGGTTCTTTATCAAAATTTGACAAACTCTCATAAAAGGGCTAATCATTTTCGTAACTTTTAAAGAATCTGGATTCTTTGTCCTCCAAGTATTGCATTAAGATTCGTAACAATAAGTAACAAAATTAAAAGAAAGGTAACCCAACCTATAACTTGCTGGTATGTAACTTTTCTTATTTTCACTTTTTAAAAACTTCTTTGGCAAATAAATTACACTAAATATACGCGACTACAACTGTACTATATACTATTAATTTAAATATTATCATTACTATACGTAAAAACATAAATAATCTAAAAAAACGGTAACACAACCTATAACTTGCATGTAATTTTTGTTTGTTTATGTCTCCAGGAGTAGTTCTAAAATTCACCGCAAGACGACGTAGTCCTTAGCTGGAGATCCCAATCATTGCATATAAAATATAATAAATTATGCATGTAGGTATTGCAAGATGCAATTTATTGACTCGTGAAGTGTTCATAGTTGTTGCTAGTATTCTGTAGTCATTCATTTTTACAAAGTTTTCATAAATGTTCTAATGGTAAAGCAGAATGGCTCAAAATAAAATGGCTTTGTTATCAGAAAAGCGAACCAAACGTAATTTTATTTCGTTATTATTTTAATGAAGAATTCAAAAAAATTATGTTGCTGGCTGCCCTGCTTTAATACGGAATACAACAACCGATTGCCAAACACTTAAGGCTGGAATTCGCCAAGCAGGAGTTCGTTTTGGCTCGTGTGGTGGCGCATAGGATTGTGAATTTATAATTAAATAGATAGGCAACACAATAAACTTTTTTTAGTTCAACTTTTCATTAAAGTGTGTCGCCGCACAAATAAAGAAATCTATTTTTAAACAGAATTCATGTGGTTTTTACGAATAATATATCTATTTCACAAAAGTCTCTCCCTCTCTTTTTGTATCAGATTTTTCAGGACATTGAAATAAATTTCTAAGCTATGCGATAAAATTACTAAACGTGCATAAGCGATAATGTAGGTATGCGTGAATCACACAAGCAAGTCTATATTGTTTAATAAAGACGCCTTTGAATTTACAATTATTCAAACAAGACTCCAATAATTTTTTGGCTTTTAATTTTAATTCTTCTTTTATATTTTTATTTATTCATTCGAAGGACTTTTATTACTTCTTAATAATAAAAAGACACTTTAATTTAATTTTTTATAAAAGATATTGTTTATTGATAACATACAATAAATTATTGCTATTTATATTATTGTATATTAATTATTGATTTGAAAATATACAATCAACGAAGTTTTTCGTGACACATGTGATGTGAAGCATCAAACATATAAAAGACCAGCACGCTCCGCCGCCGCCTCCTCCAGCGTGTCAATTTTTTAGGACACACAGCGCATTTTGATTGGTCGTTGGTAGTACCAACTTAAAAGTTAAAATCACCTCCCCCTCTCCCGAAAATGATTCGGCAAAGTAATTGCTTACACTAATTATTAAGGGTCCTGTTCGCAATGCCCGTGTAAAATGGCCTTTAAAATGCGTTGTAAAGCATATTTTCCAATAAAAGTTTAAATATCTTGGTCGGTTTTAAAAAGCAGCTCTATAGCGGAATAGAATAATTTTTTCTTGATACTGTCAACTTTTGGTAATTTTATTTAGTAATAGGTATATTAAAGAAATCTTTAATTCCAATATTCAGAATTTTCAAAAAAAGGAATGTCAAATTTCTTTTCAAATGTAGTCATAAAGATAATTAAAAATACTTCATAGTTTCCAGAAACGATCATTCTATTGCGCTAAAGAGCTGAATTTTTAAAATTCCAAAAATATTTAAACATTTCTTGAAAAACATGTTTAACGAATCTTTTTAAAGAACGTTTTACACCAATATTTAGTCACATTATGAACAGGACCCTTAAAATAAAACAATTTATTTATTTACGACAAATGGAGGAAGAAAGGGACATTTCTTGGACGTTAGGATCTAGGAACGTGGATTTCTCATTAGAATGCAATATCTATAGAAAGCCGACAACGACGGACATTGTTATCATTTGTTCAATGTTCATCTAATCAATTGAGAAAAATAAAGACGTCTGTTTCCATTCATTCATAGACTCTTTAACCCTCTCCCGAGGTCACGGTATATCTGACAGATACATGCAAAATGTTTTCTTAACCTTCATCCGCTCGCGTACGTGGCAAATTGGCCGCATTTCTTAATTTTCTCTCCCATTTTCTTCCAGAGCGTCATGGGAGGGGTGGGAAGGGCTTGTATTCTCTAATTACTATCTCCTCCAATAGACCATGCCCGTGTTCTGATAAGAAAGCTCCACCAGCCGGTTCAGTACAGCCACAAACTACCCTAGGTGTCTTAATGCGGCCAATTTGCCATATAGCGCAATCGATAACGTAACTTTTTATCAATACTCGAATGTTGGTTTTACTGAGAAAATATTAGTAAATATAAAATAATAAATTAGAGACAAATTTTGAGGAATAAAATATTATTACAAATTGAGTGCCGTAAACGATTACAGTACATTTTGAATTTTTTAAGTTAAGTTTCGTGTAATTTTTTTAAATGTTAAATATAACTTTGATTTTAAATTTTAATATAGATTTTTTTGTCCAAACATGTACTTGTAATGTTATGTCAGAGTTCATAAGTCCTAAACAATTTAAATCATGCACTTTGAATGAAGAAAAACTCATGAAAACGATAAAAATCATATGCGGCCAAATTGCCGCATACGTGATCGGGAGTTTAACTTTTATAGGCGCGAGCGGATGAAGGTTAAATATTTTCGAAATTATTTAGCGCAGCGGTTCTCAACCTTTTTACGACGCGACCCCCAAATTTTCTTGCTTATTTTATGCGACCCCAACAAAGTTTGCGGGGGCTAAAAAAATGTTTTCAAATAATTTTTTAAATGGGGGGGGGTAAAAATAACGAAAAATTGCGCCGCAGGCAAAAAAATTTTGATTTTTAAGGTCAAGAGAGCTTAGATTTGAAGTTAGAAATTATAAAATAGATGTTTTTGTACTAATTTTTAGGATTTCAGTGGCAGAAAACTATTTTTTGAAAAATAATAAGCTTCTCGAAAGCCTGGCCTTCGACGCTAACGTCATCGTTTGCTAATCAATTCAAGTTTCTTTCCCCATTAAACTGAAATATCATAATAACAAAAATAATTATAAAAATAAAAGGGCAGTTCTTAACATTTCTTAAGAAATCAACTAAGTGGGAGGATTGCCAACTCAAAAATAAAATTTCTGTGGAAATTCAGTGTTTACTAAGAGGGTAAGGGTTGCGAATTTTAAGTTAATCAATTCGTCATAATATCGCCATTAAAAACTAATAATTGTTGGGATATTTTGGGGGGTTTACTTGAATTTTAGGAGGTATAGCCCCCCCGCCCCCCTAGTTGCGCCTATGTCAGTAGTCAAAAATAGTCATAAATAACTATTGTTTAAAATTTATATTAAAAAAAGATACACAAATCTAAAAAACACACAAATACTTCACTTGTACTTTTTTTTTACTTATTAATGACTTCCTTGATCTTGATGTTTTGATACGAGTTTATCAATCCTATATTCCAGGGGTGGCCAACAAGTCGATCGCGATCGACCGGTCGATCGTGAAGCCAATTTTGATCGATCGCTGAGTGTGAAAATGTATCGAATAATCAAATTTTTAAAAGTGTCGAAAAATCAAATTTTTTCGGTTTATTTTCGACAATGTCGATCGCGACACATTTTTAAGATAAAAAGTAGATCTTGTGTACACAAAAGTTGACCACCCCTGCTATATTCAATTGTTTGAGCAACAAAGTAACCTTTAGTTTTTGTTTAATTTAAGAATTTTAATTTCCAATTCAAAACTAATTTTGGAAAGAAATCGCTAAATTTTCTGCGACCCCCTAAAATAGATCCGCGACCCCCAGGTTGAGAATCGCTGATTTAGCGCATAGCACAAGGCTTTGACTAGCTGTGCATACATATCTTAGAAATGATAAGCCGTATCGTTTACGATATGATATAATTTTGATTACAACAGTGCATTGCGCATTTTTATGCACGCCCTAATAGATTCTGACTAATTACTGTAAGCAAACATCTGTTTAGATTTTACTTATATGTATTTTAAAATCTTACTTCGAAACAATTTTCGTAAATAAATTGTTTTATTTTATTTAGTGTAAGCAATTACTTTGCAGACTAATTTTATTTTAAATTATGAAAATATACACTTACTTCCTATAAGGTAGCAAACAATTAAAAATAATCTTGATTGGTATATAATGTATCTATGTAAAGAAAGCAAAAACAAAAGTTTTTTTAGCGTAACCATAATTAAATAAAATATAAGAAAAAAAATACGGTTTATCAAAATGATTACGTACGAATGTATAGCATTCCTCGACCGAAATAAATTCCTAGACATCCGTCGGGAAATCCCCGCAACTGTTGGTTTTAGTTCTCTAATATGCTTAGTAGGAAAGAGACAAACACAAGATCGTATGTGCGAACTGTCGTAAGTCGATGACTACTTGTAAGTATTACACGTAAGAACAATCTTATGAATTTGCATTTAACTTTCAAGCGCACGCGCCAAGTAAAATGTGCTGGTAAACCAGATAACTGTAGGCAAAATTTTTTAAAATTAGTTTCGCCTGCATATTACTAGCTGAACTAAATATTTGAATTTGATCTTGGTGGGAGTATCCAGTACATTATTATTATAATTACATTTTTAGTACGTTTTAGGTAAAATAAACTTTCAAAAATTTACATATGAATTCATTTTCGCTTATATATTATTTCAATTAAAGAAATTTAATTAACTGATAAATTATTTACTATATTAAAATTATTATTATTGTTATAAATAAAATTATTATGTTTAAAAATAGGAGGTACTCTTCGTATTGGTATTATAAATATTATCTCAAAATTTCAAAGTGATCCATTTATTCGTTTTCGAGATGACTACGTATTAGTGTGCCGATTTAAGTCTGGCAAACTTTTATTTCCATTTTCAATGTTAATTGTTTATAAGTAATTAATTTCAGCAACTTGATTTTCTCAAAAAAATTTACAAACGGGCTATTTTAAAAAAATTAATTAAAAAAAATTTAATTAAAAAAAAAGAAATAGGAGCGGATGTTCCTTAAGGTATCATACGCACCTAATCTAAAAATTTGATCGCAATCCATCAAATCGTTTTCAAGTTAACTACGTATTACCACGAGTACACTGTAATATCCTAGCCTTAAGGAAAATATTATGATTTGATATCATTATGCAAGGTTGGTGCAATTTATCGAAATTTCCATAAATATTATTAACCCTCCGTTAGGCGCGTAAAGAACTAATAAAACCAATAATTTACCACTTCAAAAGTTCAAAAACTACTGGATCCGAAAGATTGACTCATTTTTGTCAGCTACTCAAAGATGCAACCGATATAATTCGAACTGTTACGAGCTATGGCGGTTTAAAGAAGGCATAAAAAAGTATGGTCTTCGACCGTAAACCACTGGAGGGTTATAAGGACTCCCCCTCATACAAAAAATAGTATCAACAGACGACAACGAATAATAAAATTAATATTTTATCTTCTACTTCTTCTTCCTCCTCCACTTTCTAGAAACAATTCTAAGAGAATCCTCTTCTAGTAGGCCAAATCATATTATTTTTCAAACAACTACCTCGTTTCATCGGCTGTGTTAGAAACTTTGAGCATACTTATAAACATTTTTACATCATTAGGTAGCTTGCTAGACTTGCCTTCAGATGTGCTATACAGTGGCGGATCCAGGAATTTTTTCTGGGGGGGGGCACAAGGGGCGGACGGGCAAAAAAGTCAACAAAAACTGTTATCATATCACACAAAAATATAAAAATATACATAAAATGCACTTGCCCCCCCCCTGGATCCGCCTATGGTGCTATATATCCTTGTTTTTATGGTAATGGTGGCAATTCACTAACCCAGGGACTACCGGCTTAACGTGCCTTCCGAAACAAGGAGACTAATCATAAGATAGTCTGATTCTCCCCGGGTCTGAACCCAGTACCTCGCATTCGCAGTTGATCACGTTAGCTGCAAGGTAACTAATGACCGTCACATAATATTTTATGTATGCTTTAAATTTATAGTATTTTTCCAAAAATCGTCATAGAAACAATACTTCCCTGCGTATCTACGCGCAGGGAAATTGAATTATAATGACTAGTCCGGTAATGTCAGTAATTGATTTTTTCAATGTGTTTTGACACATTGACAAACTTGATTTTTACTAATTTTAAAAATGTTGTTCAAGTTTTGACACATTGACAAACTTGATTTTTGCTCATTTTAAAAATGTTGTTCAATTAGTGCTTTAAAATTTCGATTTTTTACGATTTTCGGAAAAATTTAATACAAAATACGTCAGGAAAATATCTCACTTTACTCGGAGCTCTAAAATACTCGGCACGCAGTGCCTCGTATTTCAACATTGCTTCTCGTCAGTAATATATCATTTTCCTGACTTTCATATAAATAACTATTACCTTAATTTAATATTTAAATTTTTATTTTTGTAAGTACCTGTTCAAATTATTTGTTTTTATTGTTAAAATTGCAAGCCCTTCGCTTTTTATCATATTTAATAATCATATCCATTATTATTTAAATCTAAATAATGAGATTTTTCATTTAATTCACTTTACATTAAGGCGAATATCCAATTCAGTCCAAGTTTAAGATACGTATAAAGGGCGAATATCCATTTACACATATTTTTCTCTTTGCACAAATAAGCTGAAGCATTATTTTTATATTTTATAGTAAGTAATACCCCTAGGCTTTAATATTAACATTGAACAACTTTTAAATCGTTAATAGATAACTCATACAATAATGTTAAAAGTCATAAACGCTCCTCCTGTAAAATTTAACCATAAATCTAACCATATGGTTAATTCGCCCTTACTACAAACCAGCGACGATATGTTAGGCGTAAAAAATGGTAGGTACAGGATAAGACAAAATCACGTAGAAGACTTGGACGAGTTAGATTTTTTTGAAAGGTTTCGATTAACTAAAGAAACGTTTAATGTAGTATTGCAACAAATTTAAGATCGTTTGTAACTCAGGACGAGACGATAAGTTACCTCCTCACAGGAGGTTGGCTACCATTGTAACGAATTTTATTCGGTTGCATTGACTCCTTCTCAAATAATTTCTCAAATATTCTGAGTACGGCCCTTACATTTATTGTATGCATTATTTCAATATTTGGATGCTGACCTTGAGAACTTTGTTCATGGTGAGATGCCACGTGGTGTGTAGGTCATGGAGGGGCAATGAACATTTTTCTAGGACTTGGCATTAAGACCTCGATCTGAGCGGTCGTTTGCATAGTGAAGTTCGCATTTAACATCATTTTTAGCGGTTATCGGTGGGTGTTGCTAATGATTTTTAGCTCCACGTGACCGGCGATTTTTTACGGTGCTGTGGATGTAATTTTGGAAGCTATAGAGTTAGTTTCCGGAAGTCTTATTTTCCACATCTGTAAACCAGCGAAGCGTGCCTAGGTCACGCGCATGCATTCGGCGCAGTCCCAGTTCGTGCCCATCGAGTTCACTCGAGCAGTTGCTCGGGTGATTGTTTACCAACAACTGTTCAACAATTGGTCATTGGTTAACCAAGTCAGATTTATGAAGAGTTGTTACAGCCATTTCCCTCTTACAACACCAGTTCTGTGCTTTTCTTTTGATCCGAGTCCAGCGGCAGCAGGTCAACGAGTCAATAGCAGTGTTTGTGGTTCTATCGCGTGGTGTCAGGTGCAGTTAGTATCGACTGAATAAATGCCAGTATTTACATCAACTGAAGAACACGTCGGTTACGAGTGAACACATTTTACCACCTCGTAGATTCCTCGAGAGCTCTCTAGGTAAGCTGCAGCTATTTTTAATTCATCTCGTCGGTCTGACGTGTGTTGTATGTCAGACCATTAATTATTACTGGGCATTTATGCGGTGTTATTGTTTGTGCTTTTTGATATTGCTGTTAGAGTCACTATTGCTGCGTTTTGTGAACGAGCAGGATACGCTGCAATTGTGTGGGCGCTTAAGCACGTCTCAAATCATTGTTTTGATTTTGTTCAATTATACACTGTTTTCTACCTTTGTGTTTTTCTACCCCTGGCTACAAATTTTTTTCAGAAACCCATCGACTCAGCCTCCGGCATTAAATCGCGAGTTAGTCTAATTACCATCGTGGCCGACAAAAACCGAAGAGTATCTTTGGATTGTCGCAGGTCGAGGTCTCTGTCCAGGATCGACCCTCCCATTAGGGGTTGATTTTCAGAGGGCCGATTTGCTACACCATGATGTTGTATTCGTCTTTGTTCTTCGCGAGTTTTGTTGCGGCGTCCCGGATATCGAACCATTGCCTCAGATTTTTCAGCCATAATTGCCTTTTTCTTAAGAGACCTCGTTTACCCTCTATCTTCCCCTCCATGATCAGCTGGAGAAGAGCATACTTTTCATTTCTGAAAATATGCCCGAAGTAAGCCGCCTTTCTTCGTTTGATAGTTGTGAAGACTTCTCGATCTTTGTGCATGAGGCGTAAAATCCAAGATATTTATTCTGAGCATTCTTCTGTACATCCACATCTCGAAAGCCTCCAGTTTATTAATGGATAAAATCTTTATAGTCCATCCTTCAACTCCATAGAAGAGTATCGATAGGACATAGCACTTTGCGACGCGCCAGCGGGTTTTCAGATCTAATTCCTGGCCGCATAACAAGGTCTTCAACTTAAAAAAGGATGATTTACGTGCTATCTGTATCCGCTTCTTGATGCATCATCTGGATTCCAATCTTCGTGCAACCAACATCTCAAGTACTTAATCTTATCCACCCTCTCTAGTCGATCACCCCCTATATTAATATTTATGTTGTTAAATTGGTCTCTTTGATATTACCATCACTTTTGTTTTTTGTTTGTTTATGCGAAGACCGTATGCGTTGCTTGTTTCATTTAATTTATTTAACAATATTTGCAGACCTTCAAGGCTGTCGGCAAATATGAGGGTGTCATCTGCGTATTGGATATTATTGACGATTCTTCCGTTCACCTTAATTCCATGCTGTGACTCCCCCAGAGCTTCCTCAAAAATGGCCTCTGAATACAAATTGAAGAGAAGCTGTGAGAGCACACAGCCCTGACGAACTCCCCTCTGCATCTCTATGTCCTCGCCGGTTAATTAGTTAAATTAATTATTGCTGTTTATTAAAGAGGTGGAAGCATTCAACCTGTTATTCAATTGCTGTTAACTCTTTGATTTTATGCAACAGGATGTATGCAAAAATCGGTAGCGGACTTCTGTGGAGTTTCAACATCTTCGACATCGAGAGTCATCTTTCGAATATCTGATTCCATTGCTATGTTAGCTCCAAACTACATTAAAATGCCTGAAACCCGAGACGATATGACGAAAACCGCTGCAGAATTTTATAAAATTGCTCGATTTCCAAGGTATCAGATTGCTTGTTCTCTACAATGTGCTTCAAATCTTCTACTTCAGTTAACAAACGAAGTTCTTCTTTACTGAAGTTAGAACTTCGAAATCTTCCTGCTCCTTTATCCATTGTGTTAAAAAATTATGTTATTCACAACAATTCAATCATTATGGTCAAATAGTTGTCATAATTCATAAACAATATTTGCTTTACCACACATAATAATATATTGGTTGGTAATTGGTATCAAGTATACCGTACGTCAAAAAATTTATATCTGACAGTTTTTAGTTCAAATACGAATTATAGTTCTAAATGCTCCATTAGCTAAAAAATTTTTGAAAATTATTATGAAATGCAAAATTTTAACAGGGTACTTAAGTGTCTCGTTACACTAAAAAAAATTTTAGTTAAGTGTCCATTAACGTTTTGATTATGAAATCGGCCCTTAGTTAATTTAAATTTTTGGTTTATTAACAGAAAAATTAATTTAACAAAGTAACCATTAAGTTTATTGCAACAAAAAACAAACCTAAATTTAAAACAAAGTTTCAAAACTTAATTTTACCCCAAAACCTTAAGTTCAATAACACATAATCCATACCCAAAAATTAAAACATAAATTCGAATTTTGAATGCAGGTTTCCATCGAGCGTTATCTTAATATCCTTTGCAGGTTTGCATACTTCTGACAAATTACTTTTTCGGTATCTTAATTGGTATATATACTTCTGCATATGCATTCCCGACTGCAATTTCTTCCTCTCCATATAGTAGAGTTACTTCTGATTTAAACTCACCAGTTGGAAATAAAGGTGGAAATTGAGTTTCATCGACAACAAAATTACAAACGCGATAAATGAGATCCTACGACATTTTTCCGTTACCCTTTTGCAATCTTTACATGCCTCTAATTTATCTAATGACGCATATACCTTGACAGGGCACTTGGTAAAATTGAATTCCGAGGCCTCATATACAATAATGAAGAAACAGAATGTAGATTTCTTAAATTTAATTTAACTTTGACAATAAGGCTAATAATAGGTAAGTTAAGAGGGCGCCTTTAAAAAGCAGGTTTCAACAGGTGGCGCGCCCTAAAATATTAATCTTTTCTACTCATCTGTTCAGCAATACAGAATTTTAATAATTTATAAAAGTCATATGAATAAACGATACCTAATTTAGGTTAGACGGGGAAACGAGGCAAAACGGGGCGCTTGTCAGGTAGTAGATCTAATTTATAAATCTCCCTAAGTAAGTACCTTTAGTGCCTATAAGGTAATACGTCACTGGACTTACTGTTATAATAGTTTACCTTTTTGGATCCGCAGCTAGTAACATTTCCACATTTCAATGCGTTACGTAGTCCAAACACATTACTGTTAAAAAATTTGCAATAATTAACTCTTGCACGGGCTGGAAATAATCGATATTCATTACTGGCACGTTTATACGACTGAATAATAAACTAAAATATTAAACATTTAAAATTATAATATTAAAAAGATATAGGTTTTTTTTACATCAAATTCAACGGAAGCGTCAACTTTAAAAGATGTGGTAATATTGAATGCAGTGACAGTGCGATTAAATTTGAAAGTTTTTAATTCCATACGATTCACATACTTCTTATTAATACTGACAATTTCTGCTCGTAGATCTCTCAATTTGTATGTGTTTTGATGAAACTGGAAAAAATAATAAGAATTAATTATTTACGTTATAAAAAATTATCCATTTTTTTTATTATATAAAAATTATCGATAAAAAATCGTAAACACATTTACGTCGATAAGAATACCTCCTTAAAAACAAGAATGAAGTCCACTTATAACCAATAACCCCAAATAAACATATGACAGGAAATTTTATAATATATTTGGATCGTGGATGAAAAATGTTACCAACCTTAACATCCGACAGTTTACTAAGCCAGCAGTTAGTTGTATGTTTTAATACCAAAGTACAGTGGAATCCTACTAATCCGTTCAGGCGCGTCAGTTGTACTCTGAAACAATTTAGACCTGAATCTAATCGGCTCTAAGTTACAATATAATAGAAGTAAATATAATTTTTTGAGTGAGTTTTAAACTATTTTGGTTGGTAGTAAATGAAAGACACTATCAAAGACGAGGAAGGAGGGGATCCGCTATTTAACCGCTCTCCAAAAATTGGGGGAGGACGGGAGAAATCGCGAAGGTAACTGCTGCACAGGAACCAACAGAGCAGTCAACCCACCCAAACCTCGGAGAGGCCCTCTGAACTGACATAGAGAGTGAATATGACCAAGCGGGTCCAATCCTGGTCACCAACCCCTCTCTAATAATCGCACCATCTTACTTATTGAAAAAGGAAGTTCCCCAGACTTGAGACCATCCTGAAATCACGCTACTCCAAATTCGGGAAGGTGAAAACACGCGTGAAGTCATTCATATCACTACGGCTCAGCATAAATGCAATTACATAGTTTTTCCTCTTCCCAAAGTAAAGCCTGTTAAGTCATCATTAGGGGGCTCCCTCAAGATTTCGCACCGGCAGAGATTCAGGAAAATCTCGAGGAACAAGGTTGTAGTAACCCGCCTTTAACCGTAAATTGGAAATATAATTATTTTTGCATATAAATTAAATATTGATATAAATAATTATCAATTGTCAAAAGTTTTAAATTTAGTTATTATAAAAATTATATTTCTAAAGCCAACCCTGTATAATTTTATATTGTTATCTAATTGATGAAATGATATAAATTTTAAGTTGGTAAATTTGAATAAAAAGAAATTTAATTTGAAACTCAAATTAAACTTCTTATTTATTATAATTGTATTTTAATTTAGTTATATTATGTTAGCAAAAATATTTAACCAAATTATTAGTTATTTAAAATATTATTTTAAATAAGTCAAATCATTTCCACATGTTAAATATTTTTGGGTAACTTACATCGTAACCAGTGATAAGATAAATCCTGAGGGCGATGATTGAATTATATAAAACTTACGTAATTTTTAGTCATTTTTGAGAAAAACAAAGCTATAAATTTCAATTATAGATTTTGATAAACATATGGGATATGTAATATTACAAAATACTGGAAATTTTCCATAATTAAGTGAAATGATAAGAAATATTTTAAGGGAAGAGAGTAACTTAATGTATTTTAGAAAATCAGTTGTGTCTTGCCTTTGAACTAGAGTAGTTCAAATTTTCCATTTAAAGTAAATTCAGTGTTGTTTGTTTTTCAACTTATTTGTAAGTAAATTTTTAAATGTTTTTATTCTTCACCTTCTTTTTATATTAACAATTTTTAACTTTTTCAAACTTTTATATTTTAACGAAGATAAAATTAAATAAATACGAATTATTTAATTTTATTCAATTACAATTTATGTTATTTAACTTTGTAAATAAATGTGAACTGGATTATTACTTTATTTTGTTTTGTTTGTGTATGTTTAATTTAATTGTTTTGTTTTAAATAAATTGAGTAAATTAAATTTCAATTCTTTTATTCATAAAAGTTTATAGTGACAAATTATAAGTTAAATTTCCTACGCTTCTGAATAAACACGTCTACTAATAAATAAATAAACTTGATGGAGTTTGTTAGAATCTCGAATAAAATTCTAACTGGTGGCAGAAAAAAATCGATTAAATATTAAAGCAGAATAGTAAGTATTTCAAATTCAAAGGAAGAGAAAATAATCAAAGACAACCTTAAAGTACCAGGGTCTTACAAGGTTACCCCGTCACAGCGGTATACCAATTTCGTAAATGGCCCGATAGGAGAATCCTCCCACTCTTCCAGATCACTTTGAAGAAAAACGAGCGGGAGAAACAAATCTTCCACTTAACGATTTATCATGACCATACCACCGTGTCATCTAGCGGATTTCTGGCGGGATCGCCGTGTCATCTAGCGGTTTTGCAAATTTAACTTTCGAACTTCTTCTTCTTCTAGCATTTATCTTAGTATTTCTAGTATTCATCTTAGCAACGTCTAGTAAAACTTTATTTGCAAAAATGCAATTTTAACAAATTAGTTTGTTTTTAGGTTATATTTCCATTTCATTAGAGCAGGGTTTCTTAAATTTTTTGTTTTCCCAAACCTTTTTTGGTATGAATTTGACCGTGGACACACTTATTTCATAAAACTCATAAATATTGTTAAAAATAAAATTTTAAGCTTATTAGTTATTAAATAAATATTATGATTTAAATTTATTATATCAAACACTTGTGTAACTCACAATTTTCGTCTTATTTCATACAAATGCCGTTTGTGACGTAAGCTTCATATTCGTGCAAACAACTGTATTTTGTATAGTTTGTAATTTTTTAATTTTTAAAACAGAGCTCGTTGCTGGTGATAGCTGTCACGTGATCTAGTCGCCGCTGGCTGCTTTTAAAGTTGAACATATTCAACTTCACCAGCCGCTGGCAAATACTCTTTTTTTTGTGGTCACACCGATCGTGGTCACACCAAGCTGTTCAACGGTTGGCAACAGCGGCTAGTTCAATTTGAGGCTGGTAACCAGCCTAATGTGACCGGTGTTTTAAAAGATTAACATGTCAAAATTCACCAACCGCTGGCAAATACTCGCCGGCTGGTGGCACGAGTGGCGAATTTTGCGGTCACACCAGGCTTGCAGTAGCGGCTAGTTCAATTCGCGGCTGGTAACTAGCCTAATGTGACCCGTGTGTCGGTGCGGGTAACCACAGGGCCTCCACTTGTCACAACAAGGAAGAGGACAGGTCCAAAATCACTCTAAATTGCAGTAACGGCTGCCGCGCGCACCCGGCCAACTAGGCGGTTGCCCCAGCCCTCCGCAACTGCGCCTAACCAAAACAAGAGCAACAGGCGCCCAGAACATCCCCCTCACGGAAGGGGCTAGACGACGCCACCTAATAACAATTACAATCAATTTCAGGGTTCACGCTGGTGAAATGGAAGAGGAGGCCCGCCCGTAAGGGCAAAGGTACCCCTCCGCTTCCCCAGGGTCCCAAAACCGATAAATACTTTGATCTCCTGAAATCGGCTCATTCCCTTATCAAGAACGACCGGCCACTGCGGCAAAGCCAGGCTTGCAGGACATCTCCCGTGATAAGAGCTCTAAATCTGTAACTGTATTCTTAATATTAGAGGCGGTCGGAGCATAGCGTTCACGCGAGTTGACTATGAACGCTAATCACCCGGTTCGAATCCGAGTGAAGTAAAAACTTTATTCTGACCGTCTCTCCCCTCGGAAGGCAATGGCAAACCACCGGGGTGTAATCCGCCATGAACGCCTTTAACAAGCATTGTTAAAGGTCACGACGCTTCTGTCAAGAAGCAATACGATGGAGAAAACGGAGAATTCTTAATATTATGTAGTAAACCGAAAAAAGGCAAATCCCACATTCCTACAAATCGCATACTGGAACGTAAACCGGTTAGGAACTCGCAGATTCGAGCTACTCGAGTTTGCAAGATGGCATGACCAGGATGTTATTCTGGTATGTGAAACGCATCTCAAATTATGCCATACAGTAAAACTCCATAGTAACTCCCTCTACAGAAACGACCGACTCATTGGCCGAATGGGCGGAACCGCAGTCTACGTCAGAACCTCGATAGAGCTTCACGTATAGTAACCACCCCGGAATCTCTCACCCATGTGGAGGCAACCACCGTTAAAATCCTGAAGGGTAACAACTGTTGGCTGCAACTCACATCTCTGTATAGATCTCCCCTAACCCAGTTGATAATCTCAGATATATATACTGTAGTGTCCTCCGGGATTTGCTCGTATCACCGAAGAACGACCACACACTTACCTCGTTTATCTCTACTTATCTGAGACAAAAATGCTTAACACGTTTTCGCCCCAATCCTGCAGCTCGTCTTACCTCCCGCCAACGTTGTTATCAACTGGCAACCTTGAATTGAGATCTTTTACTTTAGCAATGATAAATAACAGGACGGTTACATGTTAATTTCGACTAGATTTATTAACTTAACAATTTTCACCCCGTATACACACCAATAAAATTTATCCCCAAATATTTACACAACTAGCTACCTAGGTATCCTTAATCACGGTAGTCTTCCCAAAATGGCATATCCCCTTCGGCCCAAATAGACTGCACCAAATACCACCAATGATTCTTCCCTTCTTTCTGCTAGTCCACCACCGTTCCACCAACCTTTGGTCCAATACTCATCCAACCAACAACCACTTAATTTCCTTTACTGATCCAAATTCCTTAATTTCATTTACTGATACCAATTGCACATCCAATGTCCACTAATGATCCAATAGTAAATTGTATTAACCAATTATCCAATTTGAATTTCCAGACCACTTAATTATTTGCGATGCTTCCAATTAATTGTCTTATCCAACATGGGTTCAACCCTTCCAAATTGCAATTATATTATTTTCTTCCACCCCAAAACACGTCTTCTCAGTTTGGGTGGCCTTTGTTGATTGATTTTCTTTATATTTTTCGTTACCATCACGAACTTCGTCTTCACTTGTTTTTATGTTTTTTATTTCCCATCATATTTTCCAGGTTCATTCTTTTATCTCGAGTCTCGACTACCGTAAATCAAGGATACCTAGCTAAATTCATGGTAACCAAATTAACAATTTATAATACATTTTTTTACAACAATTTGATTTTAATTTGTACACAGTACCCCGATCCGTTTTATTATTTTTAGTTATGGAAACATGCAATTTTTGCAATAATTGCACGTCCAATGACCACTCTTCCCAAAGTTACTTTTCCTCAGCTCAGGTCAACTTAACTTCGTCATATTATGAATTTTGTTCCAAGTTGTCCTGAACTGAGTGATCCTCTCTTTGTCGCGCACAGTCTGCAAGACCGTGACTTTGACCGGTGTTAAGCATTCTTATTAGGTGTTCTACCTTCCATGAGCGCGAGTGTAAAATTCATATTATGATGTCATTTTAGGAATTATAGCTTTTTAAATAGTACAAATTTAAAATTTTTTTGTCAGACCAACCACGAAAGTACTAAATTAATATTTTTCTATACATTTACTTTATATTTTGTGTTATGTTCTCAAATATACGAAAAAACTCAAAAGACAGCTTATAATTCCATATACATATATGCTTCATTAACCCTTATGTCAATACCCGGGTACCCTTTTGCATGTTCTTACTTAAATATGTTATGTATTTAAAGAGATATCTTCAAATCCGGTCAGATCCTCGTTATTTGAGTTAATTGACGTCGATTCATATAAGTTTTGATATTTAAATATTCAAGAAAGTAGAAAAAATTAGGCGCTAAAGTTGAATACCCAGTTGATCAATACCCGGGGTACCCGGGTACCCATATATGTAAAAACTTAATACTTCTACAGATTTTCAAAATAATAAATAATTTAACTAATCTCTAGGGGGTCAGAAATAATATTTTATATACAAATAAGCGTAGACATTTAACTTTTAATTATAAATTAATTACATTTAAATATAAATTATATGTAAAATATCCTCATATGAACGACGAATGACGATATGAATGACAACGGAGACTTTACTGTTTCCCTTCCTCCTTGCCCTTTATTATTCCATAAATTAACAGGTTTTGTGGCAGTAGGTATTCCCACTGTGACTCCCAACAACATAGAATTTGAAAATAAAAATTTCCCAATTCCAATTCCTTTTGTTGACGAAATATAGCATAGGGTACCCGGGTATTGAACAACGTAATAAACACTGGGTATTCACATAAGGGTTAACAAAAATTTTTTCTAAATTCAAACCGTCGAGAGTTAGGCCTCTTTAAAGCATTTTTTTTAATTTCCACCTTCACGTGTTCATAGCGCCGAAAACATTGATTTTTCAGTAAAACTGATTTAATGCTTTTTTAAAGAGCGTTAAATAACCTACAAACTAGATTCAAACCTTTTATTATCTAAAATCAACGGCTTTCGAGGTATGAATTAAAGTAAGTTAAACAATGTCGAAAAATTGGAGCTTTCTTTTTTTTGGTTTTTTTCAAAACACTGTATCTTTTAAACGAAACATTTTACAAAAAATCTGACTGCCCATTCCGGATAGGAAATTTAACGGACAACAACTTTCGTCTCGTAAAAATTTTTGAAAAAACAATCCGTTTCACAGAAAATCAGAAAATAATAAACAAGGCAGCTACAAAACCTAAAATTAAATTCACAAAATTTTTATTATTTTTGAAAAATTATTTTATTAATAAATTAATTTTAAACTATTACATTAAGTAAATGTTGAAAATGACCACCCTCATTTTCAATACACAGTCGTGATCGTTTTAAAAGATGTTTTATTATTTATAAAATTTCCCCTTTTGTTTAGAGCTACTATACAGGGTGGTCAAGAAGGTCGAGGGATTGACCGGTCATTCACGAGGCCAATTTTGGTCGTCGGTGAGTGTGAAAAAGTGTCAAAAAATCGAATTTCAAACATCTTTTAAAACATTCACGACTCTGTATTGAAAATGAGGGTGGCCGTTTTCAAAATTTACTTAAATAATGTAATAGTTTAAAATTAATTAATAAAATAATTTTTACTAAACGAAAGTTGTAGTCCGTTAAATTTCCTATCTGGAATGGGGCGTCAGATTTTTTGTAAAATGTTTCGTTTAAAAGATACAGGGTTTTGAAAGTAACCAAAAAAACAGAAAGCTCAAATTTTTCGACATTATTTAACTTATTTTAATTCATAACTTAATTTCATAACTTTAATTTATAACTCTCGGAAGGCAATGGCAAACCACCGAGAGCATGAACATAGAAGTAGAGGACTGGTATCTCCTTTGTTAAATTACCTAAAATGGCGTGCGCTTAACCGTATACCCCCCAAGTGGAACCACTAGGCGGCGCTGCAGAAAAAGATGGTTATTCTGTTTGAGTTTACTATGATTAGGTTACAATAAAATAACATATTAATAATTTAAAAATAAATTAAACAGATAAAATAACTATGTTACAAAAGAGAGAAGTTTAATTTATATTGTGTTCAAAAATTGACATAAAATAAGTGATTTATAACATTTTAGAGTGTAAATAAGAGGTAAGTAATTTATTTGTTGCAACTTGAAAAAACTTGTTTTCATTAATTTTTCTTTCTACTAGATTAAAAATGGGTTATGTGTGTATAGTTCATAATGGTAAAAGTGGTTACAAAAGTGAAGAAAACATACAAACACAATTTTACCTCGATAATATTATTATTACCAATTGTTTGTATTTTAGTGTATAAAATTATAGTTTGTGTAATATTTTTTGGAAAATAGGATACGAATATTTTTTAAGGGTATTATAATAATAATAATAATTTTATGTTTTATTACCTAGGTCGTATTTCAAAGCAATATCCACTGCTTTTTGAATAATTTGTGTTTTGTCATTTATTTCCAGGACGTTACAAACATTTAAATAATTGCTAGCATTACAAAATCTTTCAACACCTTTTTATGTAAACACGCTAAAGGAATTTGATTTATTTATTGGAATACCACGTTATTCGAAAATTAGATCATGGGAATCTCCACCCCCCCTTCCAACCATCATGTTCAAATAAGTAAATAAAATTCCTTTAGCGTTTTTACATAAATAAATGTTGAAAGATTCTGTAATACTAGCAATTATTTAAATTTTTGTAACGTCCTGGAAATAAGTTAATTTATTTATTGGAATACCTACCACGTTATTCGAAAATTTGATCATGGGAATCTCTCCCCCCCCCCTTCCAACCGTGATGTTCAAATAAGTAAATCAATTTCCTTTAGCGTTTTTACATAAATAAATGTTGAAAGATTCTGTAATGCTAGCAATTATTTAAATTTTTGTAACGTCCTGGAAATAAGTTAATTTATTTATTGGAATACCTACCACGTTATTCGAAAATTTGATCATGGGAATCTCTCCCCCCCCCCTTCCAACCGTGATGTTCAAATAAGTAAATCAATTTCCTTTACCGTCTTTACATAAAAAAATGTTGAAAGATTCTGTAATGCTAGCAATTATTTAAATTTTTGTAACGTCCTGGAAATAAGTTAATTTATTTATTGGAATACCTATCACGTTATTCGAAAATTTGATCATGGGAATCTCCCTCCCCCTTCCAACCGTGATGTTCAAATAAGTAAATCAATTTCCTTTACCATTTTTACATAAAAAAATGTTGAAAGATTCTGTAATGCTAGCAATTATTTAAATTTTTGTAACGTCCTGGAAATAAATGACACTAAATAAAACACAAATTATTCAGTGTAGCACTGGACATTGCTCTTAACCGAAAACACTATACCAACATTATCGAAGAATGAATTATCGAAGAAAGCGATTTAGTTAGCAATCACAATTAAGCCCTTGAAAACAACGAAATTATTTTAAATGAAATGATATTAATTTGTATTCTGTATTTTTTAGAGATTGTTTGGAACTATTCGACAAAGAATTGGTAATAATAATTATTATCGAAGTAAAATTGTGTTTGTTTATCTTCTTCACTTTTGTAACCACTTTTACCATTATGAACTATACACACATAACCCATTTTTAATCTAGTAGAAAGAAAAATTAATAAAAACAAGTTTTTTCAAGTTGCAACACATAAATTACTTACCTCTTATTTACACTCCTAAAATGTTATAAATCACTTATTTTATGTCAATTTTTGAACACAATATAAATTAAACTGCTCTCTTTTATAACACACTTATTTTATCTGTTTAATTTATTTTTAAATTATTAATAATATTATGTTATTTTATTGTAACCTAATCATAGTAAACTCAAACAGAATAACCATCTTCTTCTGCAGCGCCGCCTAGTGGTTCCACTTGGGGGGTATACGGTTAAGCGCACGCAAATTCAAAGGCAGTTACCAGTCCTCTACTTCTATGTTCATGACCGAGAGTAATGTGCCAAGAAGAATCCTTAAAATGTTAATGATCTAAATAAGTCCAAAATTGATCTGTGGACTAAGGGGAAGGCAAACCACCACCCCATTAACATTAACATTTCCCTGGTACAGCCTGCTTGGCTAAGTCGGGGGGATCGCCGTACATCCGAAATCGGATAGGCACCTAAAGAAGAAGAATTCATAACTAGAAAAGCCGTTGATGTTAGACAATAAAAGGTTTGAATCTATGTGCGTGAAGTTAGCACTGCCATTTTCGATAATCATAAATTTTTTTATTGTGCTGAGTTGTGCCGCGTTGTGCCGTATTTTTGTTTTTTGTTTTTATTTTTCGGATGTTATGGACATAGCCGATTTTTAGGGTAGAAGTTAGCACTGCCATTTTTGATAATTCCCAATTTTGTTGTTGTGCCGGATTGTGCTCGTGGTGTTCTACTGTGTGCCGTAAATAATAAAATTTTATATTGAAAAATAAAACTTTTCTGGTCCAAAAACGAAAATCGATAACGAAGTTAGCACTGCCATTTTCGACAATCCTAAAAATTTTTATTGTACCGGATTGTGCTAGTGGTGTGCTACCTTTTGCCGTAAATTTAAAAATTTTATTTTGATAAATAAAATTTTTATGGGCCAAAAATTACTTTTTTGACGCGCATGAATGGATTAACGAGATCCTTACTGTACCAACCTACTTTATAGCGAAACTACAGCCAAGGGAATAGGTTTGGAAAAATATGGGGGGAAAGATGCTGGAGTCAAGCAAGTTGAGCTTGACTCTAGTGTGGCATTATAAGGATACATGAGAGGTGTAGCATAAGTGTGCCGTAAATCCCTCCTTAATGTGGTTGTTTCTCTCTTCAAACAAGTAGTTATTTTTTAAAAGCACTAGTTTTAATTTTCAAAAGGATTGCAAATTTTGAAAACCCAGAAGTGATAGTTTTTTTACCAAGCGAGAAGAAGAGAAACAAATCTTAAGGAGGGATGCTAGTCCGCCAACTTTTATGATTTACTCAATCGATATCCTACATAATTGACCCTAATCTTGTATGGTATAATAAACTTAAAATCTTTCCTGGAAAGTCGGAACGTAACCCGTATCGTGATTTGAGTGTACTGGGGAAATTTACATTTACTATCTGTAAAAAGCACCCTATTATAATAAAGAGTGACATAAAACCTGGTAGCATATTCCACCACCTGGTCGATAAAACTTGGTGTCGATGAGGCGGCAAAACACAAAATCGGCAAAAAAGGAAAGTTGGTATGCGATTTAAAAAAATGCGACGAAAATGGTCTAAAAATGTGATATCTTAGTGCCGAGTTTTCCCGGTGCCAGGTTAATATATGTAATACTGACCATCGCATCGGATCGAATAAAGTTTTCCTATGCAGGGTGTCCCGAAACTCAAATTAAAAATTTTTAAACTTATCGATTTAACTTCCATCGATATAGTTTTTGGTCCAAAAAAATTTAATTTGTAAAAAAAAAAATTTATGATTTACGGCATACTTATGCTACACCTCTCATGTCTCCTTATATTGCCACACTAGAGTCAAGCTCAAAAGGTTCTGCTTTCCCCCATATTTTTCCAAACCCGTTCCTTCTTCTTCTTCTTCTTTCTAGAAGTAATTCTCTAGAGAATTCTCTTCTAGTTGGCCAAGGCCTGTTATTTTCCAACACATGCGTCGTTTCCTTGGCAGTGTTAGAAACTTTGAGCATATAAATATTTTACATCCATCAGGTAGCTTGCTAGACTTACCTTCAGATGTGCCTGTATCCTGGTTTTTATATTAATGGTAGCAATTCACTAACCCAGGGGACCACCAGCTTAACGTACCTTCCGAAGCACGGAGACTAGTCATAAGAAAGTTTGACTCTCCCCAGGTTTCAACCCGGTACCCCATATTCGCATCCAACTGCGTTAGCTGCAAGGCAATGACCGTCTCCGTCTCCAAGGCAAACCCGTTCCCTTGGCTGTAATTTCGCTAGAAAGTAGGTTGGGACCTTAGATCATGTGTTGGGACAGTACAGACTAAATCTCGTTAATCCATTCATGCGTGTCATAATAAATTGCGGCGGACTGGTGGCAATGGTGGCATCCCTCCTGAAGGTTTGTTTTTTTTCTTCTCGTCTGGTAAAAAAACTATCACTTGTAGGTTGTCAAAATTTTCAATCCCTTTGAAAATTAAAACTGGTGTTTCTTGTTTGAAAAAGCTCATGTATCATTATAATGCTACACTAGAGTCAAGCTCAACAGGGTCTTCTTTCCCCCCATATTTTTCCAAGCACATTCCCTTGGCTGTAGTTTCGCTAGAAAGTAGGCTGGTACAGTAAGAATCTCGTTAAGCCATTCATGCGCGCCAAAAAAATAATTTTTGGCCCATAAAAATTTTATTTATCAAAATAAAATTTTTTAATTTACGGCACAAGGTAGCACACCCCGAGCACAATCCGGCACAATAAAAATTTTTGGGATTGTCGAAAATGGCAGTGCTAACTTCGTTTTTGGGCCAGAAAAGTTTTATTTTGCAAAATAAAATTTTATTATTTACGGCACACGGTAGCAGGTAAGTAGGCTCAGCTCGAGAATATTAAATTTATTAAAAAAATCTCGACGGATTTAGATAGAAAAAATATAGACGAAGCGATTAAGGTGAGGGTGAAAGTCGTATATCGATTAGTTTGGCCAATAATCGATTTTAAAGTTGCCAATTTTAGCTCGATTTTGAAACGTCACAGTCATTCTGTCGTCCGTCCGTGTGGTGTGAGTTACTCTAACACTTGGAAAATTCGGAGCACGCGTGTGCTCCCAGTAGTAGCTAGTCCGTCGCGCAGTTAACATGGACATAATTTCACTTTTTAGGGGTATTTTTGACTAAAAAACACGGGGAAATTCATCGTACAGTTAACGTCGAGGTAAATTCACATTTTCAACGTATTTTTGGCTTAAATTTGCAGCAAAAAAAAGCGAGATTCACCCCTTGCTAATAGCACAATTTGCCGAGTTGGATCACCCTCGGGGGATGTTTTTAATGAGATTAGTGTTGCCGAAAAATGGGTCTGTAGCGTGCGGAGCGCAGCGTAGCGCGCGAAAGGGCCATTTCGGCAACACAAACACCCCCGCCAGAGATGCATAACAAAAACGAGATTCACCCCTAGCTAATAGCACAATTTGCCGAGGTGGGCGCGAAAGGCCCATTTCGGCAACACAAACACCCCCGCCAGAGTTGCAAAAAAAAGCGAGATTCAACATCGTTAAAACCGTAACCCTTTCTAAGTATTTTTGGTCCTAAAAAGAACTGTTTTTTAACGCTCAACACACGACACGTTGTTGTGATGTGTAATATTTTGTCCATTTTTCGTTAATTGATGGTGGTACGGGTTTATCCCAATCCAATTTTTGCTCCCATAATTCTTGCAAGATTAATTTTGCTGTGACTATTACTGGCGATAACCATCCTAGCGGATCGAACACCTTTGCTATTTTCGATAATATATTCCTTTTTGTTGTTTTTTCGTACGTTGTGATTTGTGTTTTAAATTGGAACGTGTCATTGTACGGTGCCCAGTATATGCCTAGAGCTTTATGTATCTCCTGATCCGTGATTTCTGTAATATTTTTGCTTTTGAGTTGCTCAGGTAATTTATCTAGCACTGTTTGTTTATTGCTTGTCCATTTTCTTAAATTGAATCCTCCCGATTGTAGTAGTTGTATTAATTCATCTTGTAATTGTTGTGCATCTTCTTCTGATTCTTCTCCTGACATTGCGTCGTCCACATAAAAATCTTTTAATAGTACCTTAGCTGCTTTAGGATACTTTCTTTCTTCATCTTTAGCTAATTTTTGTAAGGTTTTAACTGCCAAATACGGGGCTGAGGCCATTCCATATCTTATTGTTGTTAGTTGGAACTCTTGTATTGGTTGTTCTTTTTTGAATCTGTAGAATATGTGTTGAAATTGTCGATCTTCTTTTGCGATTTTGATTTGTCTATACATCTTTTCTATATCTGCACAAAATACTACCGGATGTTTTCTCCATCTTAGTAATATTTCCCTCAATTCTTGTTGAAGCCTTGGACCAGTATGCATTGTTTCATTTAAACTTTTGTTATTTGTTGTTTTCGAGGATGCATCGAATACTACTCTTAATTTGGTGGTTGTGCTTTCTCACGGACTACTGGTTGATGTGGAATGTAGTACTTCCCTTGATTTTTTCGTTTAATCGGTACCATGTGACCAAGGTCTAAATATTCTTGCATGAACGTGTTGTATTGTATTTTTAGTTCTTGATTTGTTTCAAGTTTCTTTTCTAGTTGATGAAATCTTGCAAGGGATCTTTGTTTTGATTCTCCTAACTGTGGTGGGTTTTCTTTGAATGGTATCTTTACTGTGTAATTGCCGTTTTCGCTTCTCTTTGTGTTCTTTTAAAAATGTTGTTCGCATTGTTCGTTTTCTTCCGAAATTGTTTTTTCATTCTCTACTTCTTCCAATTCCCAAAATTTTTGCAGCTTTTTATCTTCTTCATACCGACTGATCATGCTGATTATTTCTACTGGTTTATGCGATTCTTGAGTAATGCCACCTGATAGTATCCATCCTAATTTCGTTTCTTGACTGATTATTCCATCATTGATTTTTTGAAAACCGTTTTGTAATATTCGTCCTAATTCTTCGGCTCCCAATATTGCATCTATTGGACCTGGTAGATTGAATGTTGGATCTGCTAGTAATTTGTTGTTCCATGATTGTGGTAATTCCATATTCAAATGTTCGTTGGGATGATTTTTTGTTAATTTCGGCAATATGATGAAATTGACATTTAATGAAAATTCACTTGGAAATCTTGGTCTTACTGTAGCTTGCATCTTAAATTTTGAAACTTTCGGGCTGTTATTGCTTATTCCAGTTATTTCTGCCAAAATTTTTTGTTTTAGATTTCCTACTCTTTGTGCCGCTTCTTCACTAATTAATGCTGCTTGACTTCCAGAATCTATTAACACTCTTAAGTATTCCATATTTCCTTGATGTGAAGTGGTGCATACTAGGGCTGTTGCTAGTAATACTATGCTTTCATTATGATTGACTGAGTTCGATACTTGCTTTTTAACTTCTTCTGTGTTCGAATTGGATTGTTTTGCACTTGTTGTTGGTTGATTTCTCCAGGTTTGATATGACCTAAATTGATTCCTTCCAGAATTTGAATTGAATTGTCTTGGCTTTGAATTATCGTATCTTGGGCCTTGTGGAGCCTTCCATTCTTCATGTAGTAATGTATGATGTTTTCTTCTGCAAATGTGGCAACTTCTGTTGCTAAAGCATGGTGCTCCAAAATCGTGTTGATTTAGACAATTGAAACATCCTTTGTTTTCTTTTACAACTCCTTTTCTTTCAGCTATAGTCATGTTTTTAAATTTGCTGCATTCGTAAATTTTATGTGCTTCGTTGCAACATATGCATTTAAATGAATTATTAAATTTCGGTGCATTATTTTGAAACGTTGCTGGTTTTGTTTGATAATAATAATTATTACTTCTTGTATTTCTTGATTCAACTGCTTGACACCTCTTTTCTAAAAATTCAAGTAACTCCGATAATGATTGAAGTTCGTGGTTGTTCGATATTGTTTGTTCATATAATTTGTTTGTGTCTGGATCCCATTTTTGGCTGACCCATCTTTCGATCATTGGACCCCAACTTTCAATTGAAATGCCTTGGTTTTCTATTGCTTTTAAACATTCATGTACGGTGTTATGAATATGACGTAGTTGTCTTAAATTTTGTTTTTGCATTATTGGTAGATTTATTATTTGATCCATTAATTTTGTGATAATAAGTCTTTTGTTTTGATACCGCTTTATTAATATTTCCCATGCTGAGTCGTAGTTTTCTTCTTTTATTAATAGATGTTGTATTAACTTACTCGCTTCTCCTCTTGCATGCGTTTTTAGATATTGCATTTTTTCAGTTTTAGTAATTGCTTTGTTATTATGAATTACTTTTTGAAATATGTCGTAGAATGTGCTCCAGGCTTCATATCCTCCACTAAAATATGGTAGTTCAATTTTTGGTAATTTTATGTTTGGTTTTTCTGTCGAATCTTGAATTATTTTTTGTTCTAATTTGACCAATATTTGACGGTATTCCTTTCTAATTTCCTTGAGCTTGTTGTCGGTGAAATATTCATGTTCAAATTTGTTCTCATTTGCTTCTATATCATCGTTGAGTTCCTCTATAGCGGACCATTGTTTTACTAAATCATTTAATTCTCTCTTGTATGTGATTGGCATGTTGTCTTCCTTTAAACTATCTTCTGTGACTTCCATTGCATCGAGTAATGAATTTAACTTTGACTGCTGTTTTTTGATACGTATTAGTTGATCTTGTCCCATTTCAATTTCTTGTTCTGATGTTTTTTGCTGATATTTTTGTAAATTGCTTGTTGATGCGTTTTGACCGACTGCGGGTGTTTTTGATTCTTTTTCTGCTTTTGGACAGTTTTGTAAGTACTCCATTGTTTCAGTGAATTTCTCTTCCATGGCTTCATAATATTTTGTCGATAAGTAGGTGTGCTCTGATATTTTTAGCTCTTGAAATTTGGTATGATTATTTCTTGCTTCCTTGATGTATTCTTTTAATTTCTCTTCTCGTGTTTTTATGTACGCCTCTGTTTTTCTAGATTGCCCATCCTTTCTTGCATTTGTTAAGATTGTTACCATCGATTTTCCAATTTGTTCTTGTTTGATTGCAATGTCGTTAGCTTTTTCCATTTTTTCGGCTTCACTCATCTTGATAGATTGGTTTTAATTTTCTTCTTGGTTTTAAAGTAGTCGTTGGTGGACCTGGCGTGTTTTGATTATTTTGGCTTCGCTGGCGGACCCTGTGTGTGTTTGGATTTGTTTGTTGTCGCTGGTGGTTGATTGCTGTCGCTGATGGACCTGGTGGATTGAATGCTTTGGCCGGCGTCGCTGCGTGGACCCGGTGGTTGCTGTGTGGCTAGTGGCCTGTTGATTTGTTTGATTTTCTGGCGTCGCTCTGTGTGGACCCAGTGGTTGTTTGTTGTCGCTGGTGGACCTGGTGGATTGATTGCTTTGGCCGGCGTCTTTGCGTGAACCCGGTGGATTGTGCTGATTTGTTTGATTGTTGTAGTAATTGACTTTGGCTAGCTTGCAGACTCACAAGCTAATTAAACTGATGGAAAGTCCTGGTGTACCAAAGTCCGTAGCTATGGTGGACGTAGTGCAAAGTTGCTGGTGTCTTCGTTGAAGGACCATGAATAAATTACTCCCGACCTGGAGATAATTTATGTGGCGTCTTCTCAGTTTAGCGCAATTCAGTCTCAAATTGCGGGGTGTGGAATACTTGGAACTAAACTGGAGGCCGCTTGGTGGAGTCAGAAATAATAACTACAGGAGCGTTCAATGCTGACTGAATTTTATTAACAAAATAGTGGTTTATATACAAAGAAATATGTACAGGTTTCAATTATCTTGCTAAAATATTTGATGAGTAATATAATACTTTGATATTTACCTATTACTAG
This sequence comes from Rhagonycha lutea, assembly GCA_958510855.1. Taxonomy (NCBI): domain Eukaryota; kingdom Metazoa; phylum Arthropoda; class Insecta; order Coleoptera; family Cantharidae; genus Rhagonycha; species Rhagonycha lutea. Next base: position 38,459,180 of record OY294038.1, read on the forward strand.
TTATTTGAATTATGCTAAGATTATACATTTTAAGTTCGTTGTCTGCCCTACTTATTATTCATGCATTAGTCTGCATTATTAAATTACAATGTTGCAAATTGCATTACAAATGTGAATGAATCTTAAATTAATTGCCAAAATTGTTTAAAAAATATAATTCTATTTGAATTATATTTTTTAAATAATTCTATTTGAATTATATTTTGCATGGTTAAAATTACCAAATTTGTAATTTGTTAATTTTGAACAGTATGGTATGGACATATGCGACGAATGCAACCCCATAGATGCCCACAAAAAATATGGACCTTGACCCCTCCGGAAAGAAGAAAACGAGGATGACCCCCGAGACGATAGATGGGATGATTTTGAAACTATAACTCAGAGGTCTGGGGATGGACTTAAAAAATTTATATTATTTTATTAAAAATTTGGGCAGCTGGAAATTTCTATGTCAATACATTAATATTTTTGCTCATGGTCGGAAAATCACCTCCTTAACCAGCGTAGTAACGAACCACAGTGGCACTGATACGATAATTTAAATATCATTACGTATCGGTTAACATTTCACTAACAATAATAAAAATTGGTTGATTTATTTATTACAAAAGAGATCAGTTTTAGATAAAATCATAATATACTAGTAAATACAATGTAAAAATAACACAATGGAATTTGTTAGATAATAATAATAGCAAACAAAACAGGAACAGAATGATTATTATAGTTATCAAAAGATCTCATCGGAATTTGATAGATATCATTAATATAAAATTTATAAACTATGGGTCAACATTAAATATCGATTAGTTTATGTAAAAAACTATTTCAAAGATTTGAATTTAATATAATAATAAAAGTAAAACTTCAATATTATTGAGTAGCAAATCCGCCCCCTCCTAGTTGGGGTTTGAAAAATTTTATACATACGTAACTAAATATTGCCAATTTTTTTGAGACGGGTGGGATTGTTGTACAGCGAGATTTTTTTTAAATTTCAACAAGGAGTCGCAAATCCACCCAAGACCTTTTTTTTTAAAAAAAAAAACTAAAATATATTGACATACGATTTTCGACGTGATACATTTTCCTCTACATAAACTAAACCTATGCCGATTCTAATAAATATTAAATTGATAAGTACAATAAAATATCTAGTTATTTATTTATAAAATTTAAAAAAAAAAAAAAAAATTTAAATTAACTTTCGGGAATTAAAGAATTAAAGTCCAGCCGCTTGGTTGAACAATTAAATACAGCCTTACATACATTTTCAAACATTTTACGATTAATTTTTCTATTCATATTAGTAACTTATATTAGCTATGTACCTTTATGTAGTATAGTTAAGAAGAGTACTTACTTTTGCTATAAAAGCTTCATCTACTTTGAAAGCCACAGTTCCGTACAAAGATATAAAAACAATTCTAACTAAAAATATTATTAAAATAGCTTTTAAGAAAATCATTTTACTTTAATCACTATCTCCCGTCGACATAAAATTCATAAAAATAATTCACGACACCACAGTTTAATAATTATAGAACAGTAATATTTAAAATACTGACAGACTGAGCTACTTTCTGATGCTGCAGTATAAGCAAACCGCGCAAGTTGAATGAATAGGAATTTAGCTTTAGTGAATCCCTAAAAGTAACGCGCGAAATTGATTGCCTAATGTATTGATGCGCTCAGTCATGATACAAAATTTGCTCTTGCACATAATGTCCTTGATTGTGACGAACCTGAGCGATGTTTACAGGTGTACGCGAATTGTACATTTCTGCAGAATATTTTTTAATAGATCAAACGAACTTACCTTAAGGCTGTTCAGTAGGGATTAAAAAATTAATAATATGCTGATTTTCTAGTAATATTGTTATAAAATAATGCATTTTAAGTGAAATCAACGAATTTATTCGTGACACGTTTGATGTGAAGCATATTGAATACAATTTCAACAAGATGATTCGGCAAAGTAATTGCTTACACTAATTGCTTACACATTAGTGTAAGCAATTACTTTCCCGAATCATCTTGTTGAAATTGTATTTTAAGTGACATTTACTGAAAAAAAAAATCTGTAAAAAAATTAGTTTAGCCACAATTTCCAATTAAAGTGTGAATTTAACTTGTACTCTCATGCACAATCTAGAAAAGATACAAAAATGCGACTTTCGCTAAGCTCAAGAATTCTTGTTTTACTTTGTCACTATATAATTTTTATCTTGATGAATTCTAATCATCATATTCTTGTAAAAAAATGTTTAATTCGAGTAAAATCGTGCTATTTTGAGTAAGTATAAGATTACATATTAATTAAGCTTGCCATTGTATAAAATAATTAAAATTTATATCAACACATAGATTGAACTTTCAACTTAAATATCTACAAAAATTTTATGAAAAATATTTTTTAATAAAAACAGGAAACTACAAGAAGTCTAATAATGTCTTGACATCTGTTATTTCTACTTGTTCTATCTTTGTTTAAGTACCCCCACCTTATTAAACTACACGTTGAATGCTGTGGAAATAGGAGAAATTTGCACGTGTTAATTGATAATGCACTTACCTTGTTGCAGAAGAATGCAGCTTCACTTTTATTAGTTTTGAGATAAATAAAAACCTTTATTAAAATCTATATAATTTGGAATTTATTTATAGGTTTTTTTAAGTACCAATAAATTCGTGATTTTGTTTTACATGCTTTGGTGTAAATAACTCATTTTTTGCCAAAAGTGGAGCTGCATCCTTCTTGTCTTCAATTTTTCAGTAAAACGCGTTACAACAGTAAAGATACGCGTTAGTCCGACCAGTGGTTCCTATAGCGTCAATCAGCCAAAAATTGGATTTCACAGTACGTTATATATGAATCTTACCGTCTGGATAATAATCACCTCCGTGGCATAGTGCGAAGAGCGTGTACCTACGGATAAGTCGATCCCGGTTCTAATCCGGCAATTTTTTTTTCAAATATTTTCTTTTAACAATGTAATTTAATATCTAAATTATGTAATTGTATTTTAAAATTTTTTAAGAAAAGATATTATATTACATCTCATTGTTTTAGATTAGCATATTTTAGCTGTAAAAATAATCGATTGTTCGATTGTTTTCAAATAATCGATTAATCGATTATTGATTGTCCGATTAATCGATTGTTCGATTAATCGATATAATCGATTGTTTTTACACAATCGATTTTCGATTGTTAAATTTAACAATCGCCCAGCCCTAATAATTGTAAGTACCTAATACCCTAGACTTCAATTACTTAACAAATTTTAAATCGCTAATAGATAACTCAAACAATAGTCATTCATAAATGTCTTGCTTATAAAATTTTTCATTTGGTTAATTCGCGCTCTGTACAAAACAACGACGATTATACAATAAAGTTATACCACGTGCAAAATTGTATTTTTTCTGGAATGAAGGTCAAGAACTTGTATACGTACATTACGTAATATTATATTACATTATCGCTTCTTGTTTGATAACGCGACTCACGCTTAAAAGTAAAGTGGAAGGTTTAAAGCCATTTGAGGGGAATATAACATTTAAACAACTAGATGGTAGCGCCCCCATAGCGGAAAAGTTTTGCGTAATCGTCTACTGATCATCCTTAAGTGAAGATTATTTTTGCCCTTCGCGAAATAAATAATATTAACTCTGTAGTCTCCATTTTGATGCTACAATGTCACACATTTATAGAGGAAAACAACCCTTAAACGCTGCTCGTGATGTGATCTTACATCATTCCATTTTAAAGGTAGAGTTGTGTTGCAACGGAGTTTTGGGTTGGGCGAGATTTATTTATTTCGCGAAGAACGAAAATAAATATATTTCCTAATTATAAAAGTAAATAACTATCGTAAATAAATATTATTTATTTATGTACAGGTAGTTTGGTGTAGTGGTTAGGGAGTATACCTATAGATCTAATGGCGTAGTGCATAACACTCCAGGTTATCCAAGTAAAAAGAAGAACGAAGGCAAAGGAAGAAAAGATACGATCGATATCGAGGAGAAAGAAGAAGTGGCCGAGAATAATAATATTTTGGTGGAAAGTGGTCCATATATCGAACACTATAGAAATACCAATTTAAAAAGGACGTTCCCCATTGGCGGGATTTTAAAAACACGATGGATGACAAGGTTAATAACGACACCAATGAGAGCGAAGAAAATTTAAATAAAGAATACACTGGTCACGCGGGAAATTTGAATTTGAATGATACTAACAATACGCAAAACAATGGAAGAGGAAACAAAATAACGGAAGAGGACATCATGTGGAGGGTGTTCTCTCAACGTCAAGGAAAGCTAAATAGGATGAAGGAGATGTTAAAAAGGAAAGCCGATGTAGCCGAAAGCCAAAATAGTGAAAGAAAGCGCCCGGCGCCGGCGTCCCACACCACAGGTCAGGAAAAGAATAACGAACGTGTAACGAAGAAACCCAAGAGAGGAAGAACGCAATCAAAGGTGTCGGTTGGAACAACGGAGACCTTCAACAGATTTCAAGTACTGGCCGGGCTTGAGGAGGGCCAACAGGATAATCCCCCAGAAAACCCAATAAGAAATCAAGAAGATAATGACGTGTCTATGGATGAAGACGAAGACGATAATGAGAAGGAAGAAGATTATGAAGTCCAGATTATAGGGGCTAAGAAACAGCAGAAAAATACAACGAAGGTGAAACCCCCACCGATAATAATCGCAATGCAGGTAGAAGGCAAACAGGAAGATTTCCGCAAGTTAATACGAAAATATGCGACGAAAGGTTTCCAGCTATCCTATAGGCAGGACTCAGTGGCGGTGCATGTAACCAATAAGGATGAATACGAATTGTTGTTGGCCCAATTAGACAAACAAATGATGTTACATCATACTTACACCCCAAAGGATGAAAGGACACACGCCTTTGTCCTAAGGGGTCTTACGAACGATGCAAACATGGCAGAAATACAAGACGAACTACGGTCGCAGAATATCTCGGTCAAGAAAGTGTATAGAATGAACGGCATGCGTTCGGCAGCGTTCCTGGTGATTACTGAAAACGATGTGACACTGAAGACTCTGAACGGGAATGTACGTAAACTACTGGATGCAAGAATAAATTGGGACCGGCACAGGAATAATAAAAAAATAATCCAATGCCACCGTTGTCAGATGTGGGGCCATGCCACTGCGAACTGCAGAAGGGCATTCAATTGCCTGAAATGCGCGCAAGAGCATCCCACATCGGAGTGCACGCGAGTGGCAACGGAAAAACCAACCTGTGCCAATTGTGGCGGGGATCACACTGCCAATAACATAAACTGTGAGGTATACCTCAGAAAATTAAGACAACTCGAAGAAACTGAAAAGAAAAGGGGCCCTCCTCAACCCGGCCCTCGATTCATTGACGCTCCTATACCCACCAAGCCGGCATGGCAAAGGAATACCATGCCCGCATTCTCGAGCTCGCAGCCACCCAAGGCATCGGCGCGCATGGAATTCCCACCGTTGCGCACTCCATGGGCTACCCAAACTCAAGTGCGACCCCAGACACAGCAGCAACCACCCCAACAAAAACAACTACATGAACCATATCAACAACGAACACACATGCAAAAATCACAACCACCTAATCAACAACAAGCACACCAGCAACAGCAAGGATCAATGCCGCAATCACCTCTGAACTTTGGGAACTTGTTTGCAGATTGCGCCCAGGCGTGCAATGTAATTAACCAACAGACGAACGTAGGAGAACTTCTAAGGGCCCTAAGGGATTTTGGCAACCTTCTGACGAGATGCAATGCGCAAACTGATCGCTTCGCAGCTTCGCAAAACTTTTTCTCAAACTTAAGTTCTTATGGCTTCTAAGCTGAAGATAAACTTATGGAACGCTAACGGGATAAATAATAAGCTTTATGAGCTCAAAAATCATCTAGTCACTAATAATATAGATATTTGTCTTGTTACAGAAACCAAACTCACAACCAACAGATGCCTCAAGATTCAGGGATACTCCGTTCACCGGCAGGACAGCGGAGGCCACGGAGCTGGAGGAGTGGCAGCAATAGTACGGAACGATATCCCTCACAAAAGAATACAAAACATACCAGGTAATAGTATGGAAGTCTTGGGGATAAAACTCCAACAAAACATAACACTAGTGGTCGCATACAACCGGCCACTAAACACATTCAGTCAAACAGATTTCAGGGACCTGTTTGGATTGGACGGAAAGGTCATCGTGGCTGGCGACTTCAATGCCAAACATCCACTTTGGAACTGCCATACGTCCAATCCAAACGGGAACACACTCTTAAACTTTTCCACATACAATCACATACAAATTTTACACCCAGACAAACACACACATATTCCAATGAATGGTATGACTCCAACCACGATCGATCTCGTTCTAACCAAAAACATTCCTCACATATCTAAACCCACAGTCAAATATTCCCTAAACTCAGATCACAATATAGTTCAATTCTTTCTTCATAATATCACTCGCAATAGGTCCTTCAGACAAATATAACCAGCTTCAAACACACCGATTGGTCCAAATTCCGTTGTAGGCTAGACGATCTTATCTGCATTAACAATAACATCATTGACACGGACACGGTAGATCGAGAAATCGAACTCCTTACCCAAAACATCAACAAAGCCAAAGCCGAAAATTCCAAAACGATAACGCCTAAAAACGACAGGGACGTCTTTCCGGACGATATCCAGTTGTTGATAGGCGAACGTAAACGGAAAAGAAAGCAATGGCAACAGACGGGAGATATCTCCCACAAAACCGCTATGATTGACTTGAACAGGCAAATACAACAAAAAATTACACTTCACAAAAACAATTCCTGGGAGAAACTTCTTTCCTCATTAAGTCCTTCAGACAATACCCTCTTCAAGGTTTCCAAATTACTGCGGAAACCTTACCAGCCAATCCCGGCCCTATCCGACACTAGTTCTCCCGCCATGAGCGATGCCCAAAAAGCTGAGCTCTTGGCCTCCACCTTCCAAAAAATTCATACATTAGATAATACCGATACACCGGAACAAACCGAGATAAAACAAACCGTTCTTGCCTTTTCAAGTCAAACATATGCAATCCCAGCCAATCAGCTTGCATCTTATCAAACCAGTCCCTTTGAAATCTCACAAATTCTTAAATTTTTACACAATAACAAAGCTCCAGGCCCGGACAAAATTGAGAACAAAGTTCTCAAAAATTTGTCCCAGAAGGCTACTGTTCAGTTGAATTACATCATTAACGCTATTCTTAAACTGCAGTACTTTCCGAAAGCCTGGAAGCACGGCCTCACCATTCCGATTCATAAACCAAATAAAGACCCCTCCCTGACTCTCAGTTACAGGCCAATAACGTTACTTAACACGATGGCCAAAGTAACTGAGAGAATTATTCACAAGCGGCTGATTGGCGAACAAACGAAACTGAAAATCACGAACCTGTCGCAATTCGGATTCACAGCGGGCTTTAACACGTCCCTGCAGGTGACCCGAATCGTGGTTGAATGATCGAAGGTTTCAATAAGGGTAATGTCACGGTCATGACATTGCTGGATATAGAGAAAGCCTTCGACAGAACTTGGACCGACGGTCTCATATATAAATTAATTCACTACGGCTTCACCAATCACCTCATTAAACTCATTTACTCATACCTCACAGACAGATCGATCGCGGTTAGAGTCAACGCCACCATCTCAAATACGAAACACATACAAGTTGGAGTTCCCCAAGGGTCCGTACTAGCACCGACTTTATTCAATCTTTACATAAACGACACTCCGTCGTTTATGAGAACACAGATGGCTATGTACGCTGACGATACGGCGATTTATGCGCAATCGTTCAGCGCACAAGTGGCCACAAAGCAAACTCAAATTCATCTTGATATGATCAAACGTCATTGCGATAAATGGAAGATTCGATTGAACGCCGGTAAGACGGAGACGATAGTTTTCGCCAGAAAGCGGACAAACCATAGGGTCTTCCAAAAACTCAAATTAGACGGACATCCCATAGAACCTAAGACGAGTGTCAAGTACCTAGGTGTGACTCTTGACTCTAGGTTAAACTTCGACACTCATCTTAAGGTCAGACGTCAGCTGGCGTACGCAGCAAATCGCAAGATTTACCCCTTGATGAAAGGGAGTCAGATGAGCTCCGAAAACAAGCGTACGTTATACAAAACCGTGCTAAGACCGATCCTAACGTATGCTTGCCCTGCTTGGGCGAACGTGTCTAAGACGCGCTTCCGTCCCTTGCAGGTGTTTCAGAACCGCTGTCTCCGTCTAGTCACGGGGGCTGATAGATACGCCAGACTGACGTCAATCCACGATGACGCAAAGGTAGAATTTTTGAGAAACCACGTAACTCGGTTATCGACAAAATTCTACCAAACGCAGATTCAAAAAAGCCCTTTAACGGCAAACATGACACAGGACAGTGCACCCCGCAAATATGGGCTTCCGTTCCAAACACTCCCCTCATACACTACACCCTGAACACACAGAATTCCGTACTAAAGCTGCCACTATGGGCGAAGTATCCTTGAAAATATGAGTGCACAGGTAAAACCCGTTAGCGTTCCAGCGGCTGCAAAACATCCAGCACTACGACAACTTCTCATATGATTGTATGAATTATATGAATTATACCATTACCCGTCACTCCACTGTTATTTATAACATACCATTCTGTTACTGTTACTGTTATCCTATTCTATTTTGTTATTTGTTATTGTTATTATTGTTCTTCTTGTTATTGTTATCATTATTCTTTTTGTTACTGTTATTCATTGTCTATCATCTGTTATCGTCATGGCGAATCTGTAAATAGTTCCTAATTTTCAGAAGTTGGTTTTTCAGTTGTTTTCCAACAAACAAATACGAAAACGCATCATGGTACCACAACATCCTTCAAGATAGAAGGAAGAAAATATATCTAATTATTGTAAAACCTCTTGGAAGGTTATTTAGAAGAAACCCGGGGATATGTTTCGACGAGGGGCCCCAAACCTTGTATTAAAATTAAAATGTAAGACCCAACGGCGCTTTGCGTCGAAAGATCAAACAAATTTGTATATATTATTAATTAATAAAAGATTTTAAAAGTAAGTAGTAAAGATCTAAAGGTCGTAGGTTCGAATCCCGATCGCTCCCAAATTTATCTGTGCCGTGTTTAGGATTATACACGTTAAACCATTATCCTACTATGACGTCTAGTCAGCAAAAGTAAACTGCTGACTTGTAATTCGGTCTTGGCCTTAGGGTTTTAGCGGGTTTATCCCGTGTTCTAATATTCAAAATAATCATCGTTAGATGTCGTGTTTGGAGTCATCGTTTATCTCGTGTTTAAAAAAGGATCATCGGTAGATGCCGTGTTAATTCGAAGAGTCGCTTAGATGTCGCGTGAATGTCGGAAGAATTTAAATGTGTAATATTTGTATGCTTATAATCTGTAATCTTGTAATTTGTAATCTGTAATTTGTAATCTTATAATGTAAAAAGGATATTTCCGTATATAAATAAACTAAACTAAACTAATCAGCAACAGAAAAAGAATAAATATAATATAGCTTAATGCCAACAGGAAAAGACACAGTAATAGTCCAAATAAGCATGCGCACTACAGAGTAAGAAGATGATGAAGTAGAAGAAATCTACGAACACATAGAGAAAGCTATAAAATATGTAAAGGGTGACGAAAATATGATAATCATGGGTGATTTTAATGCTGTAATCCCACAAGGGATGCAGGATACAGGGAGTTTAGGAACAAGATCTAAAGAGCAACCAAAAAGCAAAAGAGAACTATGTACACAGAAGAAAACTGCAAAGCGATCCAGGATGAAATAATAGCAGGCAGGTTGGATAAACCATACGGAAGAATAAAGGCATGCTCAACGAAAAAAGGTCCCGATGGCAGAGCATAGATCTACGAGCCTACTTACAAGAGGAGAGCCAACTTTGTTCGTCACAGATCTACACCACTTACCTTTATACCTTTTCAACCCAATTAGATCGTCACTTGATGAAAATTTAACGACCCAGAATTTAGAAAATTTTGAGAAAATAATTTTGAAAAAGTAATGTAAAATTAAAATTTTTAGTAGTTCAAACGTATCGAAGTATTATTCCCTTCGAGAAGGTTATGTCGAGCAGCTGTCAAGTGTCGATTGATGTTTTAGGAAGGGAATAATACTTTAATACATTAATTTGAACTACTAAATATTTTAATTTTACATTACTTTTTGAAAATTATTTTCTCAAAATTTTCTGAATTCTGGGTCGATAAAATTTTCATCAAGTGACGTTTTAATTGGGTTGAAAAGGTATGAAGGTACGTGATGCAGATCTGTAACGACCAAAGTTGGCCTTCCCCTTGTTAGATGAATTCAAATCGAACAAGAAAAGCACCACCAGCCGGAAACATACACAATCAATTTTTCAACAGATTTATTCAACCCAAGAAGACCCAGACGACAAAATACGATAAACGAAGTAAAAGCAAATTCGATCAAAAGTGGCCGATAAAATTACTCTACTAAAACTACCTTGAAGCAATACGTCAAAGGATTCTAAAAGAAAGAGATCCGTGCTCGGTATCAAACGGTCTAACGGTCTCTTAACTGCTGAGGACCTTAAACGACTACGCAGTTCAAATTTCGATCGTAGAACTCGTATAACACATTAGACAAACGCAAAACTACGTCAAAGAACAATAAATTCAAAGTCATTGAACGAAAGTGTCGTTAAAGAACTATCGCACAAGATACTCACCACCGTTACAATAAATTATAGTCCTTTAACTTTTGACGGCTGTCACGGAGTAACAGGACTATATGCTTTGATTCCTTTGGATGATGGATAGCGCATAAAGCACTTCGGATGGTGTGTGTTACGTACGGCATGCCATACCGCATCGAAAGCTATTGCAACATTTAAAGCGATGCAACTATACATTGTTTCTTCTTTCTTACTATCTTCTTCTTCTTTAGGTGCCTATCCGATTTCGGATTCACGGCGATCCCCCCGACTTAGCCAAGTAGGCTGTACCAGGGAAATGTTAATGGGGTGGTGGTTTGCCTTCCCCTTAGTCCACAATTCAATTCAAGAAAAATCTTCGAATTCAACGGATTTGAAATTAGTTCCATTATCCGTAACCACAACATTAGGTAGACCAAATCGAGCAAATATCTCCAACAAAATATCAATGGTAGCCGTTTGGAACCTGCAAGATACAGCCACTGCTAATTTTACTATTTTAATGGTAGATATAAATTACGCTTGTGACTATGCAACTTTTGTTTACCTACGAATAATTTATTTATGTTATAAATTTTACAACTTTTACTGATGCCACCTCCTATTTATATCACATTCATTTTAGGGACTTTTGGTTACAAACCAGAATCTTTTGGTTTTTCCGGGTTGTGTTCCGGTTTGTGCGGGGCCCTGATTGGTCGAGGACTCGATTCTGGCATGGCGTCTGAGAACACACGAAAATTTTAAGCGTGTTTAAAATTGCAAAGTAAATTGCATTTTTCGACAGTAAAACGACGTATATTAGTTGTTTGCGACTCGTAGTTACGCTGTGCGTTTTTCCGATTCATTGTAGCCGGATAAGCCGTGGATTTTTGATGCAATTTGGTAAACGACATGTGGTACTGCACCATTTTCTTTGGAAGTCAAATATTTGGCTGGTGCGTTCGATATTTGCTGATTGTGTCGCATGCGAGGAGAATTACGCGGATATATTTGAGTCATTTTGGGACGATTCTACCTTTTTACTTCCCATTAAGAAGCTTCAGCCCACTTTTGTTGAATTGGTTCACTTTAACGTGGAAACGAAAGTTCTGACGGGTCATCCCCTGTGGCAACACCCTGGTTATTTCCGTGGGGAACTATATTAGTAATACTGATATTGCCATTGAATCTTTTATGCTTACGCTGATAGATCTGCTGGCCTTAGTTTGCTTCTTATATGGTAATTTACGTGTGTCTTCTTGTCTTTTAGTACCAGATCAAAGGGCTTATCCAAGTAGTCCAGTCGAACAACGAAAGGAATTCCAGTATACTGCGGACGCCTATCTCGTTGGACACTCTTTAAGGAAAATGACAGTTGGTGAGTCAAGACCTCACAGTATTATTATTATATTTGCTGCTTGCTTTAGAGCCATTAGTTTTGCTATTCATATGAGTAGATTTATTCTGTACACAGGGTTCAGTGTGCAATATAGTATCAATTTAATGCCTGATTTGTACATTATAACAAGGTCGTCGACCTCTGTATTGTTGAAGATATCCAATTCAATAAGCGATTATTTGGAGCTACTCGCTCAATTATTGTGTACATTAATCTTGGCTGTGTTGTTCAATAAAATCATTATTGTTAGTTCGGATCGAAGCACATTAGTTTACTTTCCAGCAACTAGCTGGCGCCCTACCCCTCATTCAATTTCAGAAGCTGCAGTTGGCGTACGAGAGCCGACAGTAGCGACCTACGGCCGCATTTCCGGGATCGGGATCAATCGAATCTGCGAACCGCTTCCGAGCGACCCAAGCTTTCCGTATCTGTGGGTTAAATACCCGAAGTTAGCTACTCTCAGCAACATCGAGAGGTCAAGTGGCATTTGTGACCAGCAAAGCAGGGTTACGGTTACACGTTGACGTAATAGAACTTGTCGGTAGAGCTTCCATCCATTTTGAATAAGAATTTACCATAATGAGTAAATATTTACCATGAAGTGGACCAGCATAATCTAAATGTATTCGTTGCCATGGTGTCATGTCGTAGCGTAATCCTATACGGATGAACAGTAACCTTGGTTGGATTGTTTCGTGTTTTACAACATTCTGTACATTCTCTTGTTGTTTTCTCTATATCGTTGTCGATTCCTGGCCACCACACATGTCCCCTTGCTAACGCTTTCATCTTAACTATTCCTGAATGTGAACAACGAAGTTCTTCCTATATCCCATGACGGAAAATTTTTGAAATAGGCACTCGAATTCCTTTTACTAAACAACCATCTTGTAGCGTAAAATATATTATTTGGTATCCGTTTGATAGTTTTGTTCTATTTTCTACGGCCATATAGATTTGAAGGAGCTCCGGATCTTTTAACGTGTGCTTCCGAATATCTTTATTGGTTTTTGGAAGATTTTCAATTTGCGTAATTTTAAATATTTCTGCTCTATCATGTGTAATTTGTGCCAACTCAACAAGTTCTCGGGACAGATAATCAACATTGCCATGATCCTTTGTTTTCCTCTATTGCAGTGTTTCCCAAAGTGGTCTATATCGACCCCCAGGGGTCGATGACGACTTGCAAGGGGTCGATGTCAGCGAAAAAAGAAATTGGGGGTCCATGAGATGTAAATGGGGGTACACGACTTTTGGTGGATGCTTTTCCATCCTCATACTTAGTGGAAAGGGGTTTCAGCGCGGTTGCCAATATTTTAACAAAAAAAAAAAGAAACAGACTGGACATCACTAACAGAGGCGATTTGAGAGTAAACCTAACTAAATTGATACCAAATGTTGAAAATTTATTATTAATGCACCAGGCTCATCCCTCCCACAAAAATTAAAAAAAAAAAATTTTCCATTAGTTATTTAATGTAAATTTTAATTTGTTAAAATTTAAAAAATGTCCTATTACCCTTAAATGTCCTAAAAAAAAAGTGAGCAGTAGAGGGGGTCTACGCAAAACCGAAAATCATGGCAAGTGGTCTACGAGACAAAAAAGTTTGGGAAACACTGCTCTATTGAATTTCGTAATCGAACCAAGAAATATCGCGTAACGTAATAACCTCTGGTTGCTGATGTTGCTGGTAAGTCCATATTTTTATGAAAAATTCTTATTAACGGTTGATTATCATCAGTTACTAAAATAAACTTTCTTCCGTAACAATATTGAAAAAATTTCTTAATTCCCCATACAATAGCTGTTGCTTCTTTGTCAATTTGACTGTAATTTATTTCAGCTGTGTTTAATGATCGAGATGCAAACGCGATTGGACTTTCCGATTTATCTGGAATAATATGTGATATTGCTGCACCCAGGCCAGTGGGAGACGCATCTGTTGGTAACACTGGCGGAAGATTCTCATTGTACGATACCAATACTTTTGTACTTGCTAGTTCCTTCCGGAGCTCGTTAAAGGATTTTTCATATTCTTGGTTCCATTGAAACCGCGTATCTTTCTTCGGTAGTTATACAAAGGATGTAGTTTCATCGCGATATGGGGCATGAATTTTTGGTAATAAAGTATTAATCCTAAAAATGTACGTAGTTGTGAAACATTTTATGACTTTGAAGTTTTTGTGATTGTATCTACTTTATCTGAAATTGTGTGTAATCCGTTGCAATCAATTTGATGACCTAAGTAAGTTATTCTGTCTTCGAAGAATCTACATTTCGCTTTGCTTAAGTGTAATTTGTTGCTTCGTAACCGATCCATTACTTTTTTTAATCGTTGAAACAGCTCTTCTATTGTACTGCCTTGAACTCCTATATCATCAAAAAAAGCACGTTACTCCTTCAAGATCTTGAAGCATTTGATCCATAAATCTTTGCCATGCTTTTGGTGCTGTTTTTACTCCAAACATTAGTCGCTTCACTTTGAAAACACCTTCATGTGTGTGAAATAGAAATAATCGCATACGCGGATGATATTGTAATAGTAGCGAGATCGCTTAAGAGGATGATCGAAACATTCAGAGAGTTAGCAAGAGCAGCGGATAAGATGGGCTTGAAAGTGAATGATAACAAGACGAAGTACATGAAATGTGATAGAAACCCTGATTACAGAAGAAATAAATTGAAAGTGGACAACTATGAGTTTGAAGAGGTTGAAACATTCTGCTACCTGGGAGTGCTAATGGACAGATCTGGAAGGAGAAGAGAGGAGATTGAAAGTAGAATTAAGGCTGGAAACAGGACATATTATGCAAATAAAAATTTACTGGTGAATAAACAACTAGCAAAAGGCACAAAGATTAAAATATACAGAACACTTATCAGACCAGTGGTCACATATGCGGCTGAAACCATGTGTATGTCGATGGAGGACGAGGAGCGACTGAGAGTTTTTGAGCGAAAAGTGTTGAGAACAATATTGGGACCCAAGAAGGAGAATAACGAAGAGATGAGACGGATTATGAACCATGAAATTTTGGAGGCTATGGGTGGGGAGGATATAGTCAAACTTGTGAAAGCTCAAATAGGATAGATGGGACATATAATGAGATCCAGTAATACTGAGGCGATAAAAGCCATCACGATGTGGAAACCGAGAGAGAGTCGCCCAAGAGGTAGACCTAGAATAAGATGGAGGGATCAGGTTGAACAAGACCTTAGAACCATGAAAATAGACAGATGGAACGAGAAGTATGGTGACAGAAGGCTTTGGAAGAGGATTGTGGATGAGGCCAAGAGACACCCTAGACTGTGAAAGAGAACTTGTAGAATTAGTTTGTGAAAGTTTAATATGTGATTATGATTAGTTTAGATATACTGTAAAATGGGGAGTAATCCACCCCAATAAAAGGATTTGTAAATCCTATAAATTGCTATAAGAGATAGCAATATTCTTTTAAGAGTGTAATGCTGATTAATAATAATAACAATTGTTACGATTAACACGCTTTTAAAAAAATTACGCCTTTAAAAATAATATAATTTTACTTATTCAATTTTATAAAATAAATAAAACTTAAATATTACTTATTCGATTCGTTGGTAAATTACTAAATATGTTTAAATAAAGAACGTCTGGGAATTTGTTATTGTATAAAAATAACCATAAAATTCTTTATGTTTAAATTAGTCAATTTTGCAACTTTAAATCTAAATGCTAGAGCCTACAGACTGGTATCATATTTTTCTTAGACTTTCATTGTTACTTGCATCCTGGTAAAACTTAATCTTATTGGTACACGACTAACAGGTCACTCTGAATAACCAATTAGAAACAGTTATTCAAAAGATAAACCGAAAGGAAGGGTACATTTCTAAAACGTGAACACACTTGTCTTCTGGCTTTGGTTCAGTAAAGAAGTCATTATGTTACGAAATGAATTAGTTAACTTATCGCTAACACTTTTAATCTGCCTTAAAATAATAATGAGTGTCAACTCAATTATCGTATAAACTAAGATAGTTATTTATCAAAAATCTATTCGAATATTTCGTTTGTGAATTCTACAATTATTAAAAATGTATCTAATTTTAAGAAGTTACGAAATAAATTTGGTGAACTCTTTAAACAGTGAATTATAAAATACAGTGTCCTTAAAAATATGGATAAATGTATCGCCGAATTGGAATTTCATGGATTTTGGACCACGTACCATCAATAATTAAAGAAAGTAAATGGATTGGGAAATCAACCAACTTTGACAACAAAATGCGCACAATGAGTGAATTCGTATTTATAATAAACTTTTGGGTACGTACCTATCACAATTATAATTTATCGAATTTCTATTTGGTAAACTTTGATTACTGGTTTAATTCCTTTAGTTTTTGATTAAATATGATCTTTTAATAATTTTGTCACATTTACCGTAATCACAGTTTATTTGTGTATTTATGTTTTTTAGAATAAGTTTTTGTGTATTAATTATGATAGATGTTACTCCGACTTTTAAATTACGAGTCAAGATTTGTGATCCATTTTGGCTTTTGTAATATTAAAAATGTATCGTTCAATTAAGTTATTTCTATATATTATAATTTTTTTATCTAATTCTGATTGATTTAATTTCTGTCTTTTCAACCTTTAATATAAAAGAAAAGCAGGGTAAGTATTCTCACTTAAATGCTAACTCCGGCCTTAAGATAAGATTTCATGCAGAGCTAGCTGGTCTGAGTTTTAAAAAGAGCGAAATCGCAACAATGTCGCCCGCAAGTGGAGCATTTAATTAAGAATAGCTTTCTGTAAAAATTAAATCAATCAGAGATGGAGGTTAAATTACGAATCGTATTGGTAAATAACAAACTCTTAACTACAAAATTCTTTAGTAAAAAATGGGAAGAAAATGTTAGCGATATTAAAAAATCTTTAACAGAATTTAATAAAATATTAAAAAACAATTTAACGTATGAAATTATCGAAATTTCGAAATCAAAAATTAGTTGCATATCAAATAAAATAAGCAATAACGATACAAAAGGTTTTTTGGCTAAAGAAATAAAAATAGAGGAAAATTATAATGAATAAATACCTACACATAAATGGAAATTAGATTCATTTTAGGGAATCAACGGTAGGATTTCTGGTCAAATACGATTTTTGATTTTTAAATAACAGCATAACTTTTACTTTTATGTCTCTATACCTTAATTTGGTGTATTTTGATAAAAATATTTTATATGAGTATAACGACTTCATTTTTGTATAACTATTTTAAAAATTCCTTAAATATTCAAACTTTTTGCTAGCTAAATGTTTAACGTTGATTAAACAAATGAAGTAACAATTTGTTTTAATGTTATCTGATTGGAAAGTAAGATCGGAAAAAATATTATTTTTGATGTACAAAAATAATGTCAATATAATTTTTGATTTTAAATCAAAATTAATTATGAAGAGAATATTGATTACTGATTTTGATAAAGTAATGAGATGTTGGGTGAGATTGAAAAGACCAAATAATCCCAATTATGACTGATTAAAATCCTGATTATGACTACTCCTGTTTCTTGAGAAAAATATCGAAATGCTTCCTCAGTAATTTCGAATCTATTAATACCGTTGTAAATATTGATAAAAAAAGCTTTTTGTATAAATTATTTTAATTAGCGCTTTTTATGAAAACATTGTCGTAGACAAATGTTTATTATGACTAACATTATTACGAACTTTTCTTCAAAATTTGAGTTAAACTATTTTTTTTGTTTTTAATGATTAATTTGTAATATTTAAGAAAAACTTAAATCTTCCAAAAATCAATTTGAAATTATCTAATCCTTTAAAATTATTATTGACGTTTACTATGTGAGTATCCTTGGAAATTTTAAGTCATCTATTTTCTTTTGTCATAAAATATTATTTTGAATATTATTTATTATTATAATAACGTAGCTAAGCTTCCTAAAATTAAATTGAGAAATTATCAAATCTTTTAAAGTATATTAAAGTTTAATTTTGATCGTCCCTTAACAAATTAAAGTAAAAAAAAAAAAAATTATTTTCTGTGTAATCAAGTAATGTAATATAAATTACTATCTAATTAATTGTCGGAAATTTTATTAAACAAATTTTGATTTCTTGTGTAAAAAAATATTTAAGTCAAATTAACGTGTAACATAATAGCTATTTTATTTTTTCTTGTAAAACTGGATCGTAAACGAATGGGTTTTGAGGGAGTCGGCGCTTTCGAGCAAATTTGTTTAGGTATGAGGTCATATTATCCTTTTGTTTAGGAATGAGACGAACTCAGAAGTTTTAACTGATAAATAATAACTACTAAATTAAATTTTTTTAGGAAAATATAAATTAATTTTGTATAGAACTTTTTAATAACCCCGTGTAGTAACGAATTACATTTTTTATTCTTAAACATATGTTTCTTTATGTCTTATCAATTATAAATTTTAAATTAGATAAATTTTGCTTCTTTGAAAATCATTAATAATTACCTTGATCAAGTAATTAACTTAAAATAATAAATCAATTCTGTTAGTGAAAATTATAAAAACTAAAATCTCTTTCATTAAAATTAATAATTAACTTATATTTTTAACTTGTTTAGTAACCCTGTTTTATACTTGCGAGAAGCAACTTGTTTGGTGACCCTTGTTTCTAAGAGACGATGATATCATAGGTATCGAACCCTCGAGTTCATAACTTAATAGTGTAATTCTTTTTAATAATTAACTCATAACGTATTCGAATATTTTTAAGAAAAGTAAATTTCTTAGTCCCTATTTTAAAAATTATTTTAAATAGCTTTATCAAATATATTTTAAATATCAGAAACTTAGTTTTGAAGATTGTGTTTTTAAATTTCGTAAACATGTAAAGTTAACGTAATTTTTTGTTTTTGCGAATTTTTGGAATTCTAATTATTTAGATTAAAAATTATTTTTGAAAATAATTTCGAATGTTAAGAAAACCATTGCTTCACTTATAAATTCGTAGATGTTTTTACATTAAATGTACATGTAAACGTACAATGTACTAATTATTTAACTATGAGTGGGTCGTTAATTTATATTAGATATCCATTTTAAATCCTTTTAGCTTTTCGTATTTTTATTTGCGGTCATAACGTAATTAATTTTTAAGTAAGTAAAACCCAATTCTTTTAATTTTGGATAAAGTTAGTTTCGTTAATTAAAAAACTAAATTCTTTTACTTTCTGAAAATCTAATTTTTGAACATCTCTTTAAATTTTGATTTTCCAAATTACGTATATTTGAATTAATTCTCTTACATAAAAGTTTATAGATTAACGTCCTTTTATAGATTTTTATTTTTGTTTTTATTGTAGTATAGTAATTTAAATCCTCCCTTGTATAGGAATTTCATGTAGAGATTTTGTCTAGTAATTACTCCTTAGATTTTTATTGTAGATTTTTACGTATTATCAAGTAATTTAGTATTTCCCTAATAAATAATAAAGTATAGATTTTTTGTTTTTGCATGTAATCTTTTAGATTAAATTTTTCCTTGTGTATAAAATTAACTTAGGTTGTCTAATAATTATCAATTATAGATTGACATTTTTATTTTAAGTACGGTCAAGTATTTTAGAAACTCCCTGTAAATAAAGTAAAGTTACCTTGACTATAAATTATTACTTATAGATTTTTATTTTTTGTTTTAGGTATAATTGAGTTAATTAAATTTCTTCTCTGTATATAAATTAAATTAGGCTATCTAATTATTATCATTAATAGATTTTTATTTTGTGTAACCATACTCTTTAGTAAGTAATTTCTTTTAGTGTAAAAAATAACCTCGTTAGCTAATTTTAGGATTTTATCGCGTAAGAATTTTGCTTAAATTATTAAATTAAGTCATTTATAATTATTCCCTGTAAATAATAAATCTTAAATAAGATTTTCGTTAATTCATTTTAGATCAAGAAATATTATTAAGTATTTAACGTAAATTATTTTTAAGTTGTTTTAAAGCTTTCCGTAATATTAAGTTTTATAGTTTTTAAGAATATGTGATTACGTCATTAATTATCGAGACGTCGATAACTAAAGAACAATGACCAACTTATTCCTTACAGGCTACCTCATCAAGTCCGTGAATAACACCAGAGGTGTTCGTTTCATTTATTTTTAGATCTGAAAGTTATACATTACAACTTATTCTGCAATAAATAATATCATTCTAGCTTTTAAAATGGAATTTTATTTAAAAATTATATTTTCTTTTCTAAAATAAAGTAAATTAACTATCAATTATTTAGTCATTTTGGAAACTAGCATTGAATTAAATTTTAATTTTTTCGTTTGATCATTTTTACTGATTAATTTATCATTGGTGTAGGACCTTAACTTTTCAAGTTCAAGGTGAACTTTGTTGTCGTTTCACATTCTTTAGTAATATAATTAGAACATTTTAATTTTATTTTTGCATACATAAATTAGTATCTTTATTATCATTTTTGAATTTAATTATAAAAAAAAAAAAATTTTATTTATAACTTAGTGTTATGTTTTGAATTACTTAACTGATTTCTATAATAAAATAATACGTACCTTATTGCGTTGATGGATTTATTTTAATTGTATTTCTGTTCTACCAGAGCTCGGTAAAAATTTGAAAAATTATTAGAAGTCCAGTTATGAAATAAAACTTCGATTATCTTTTATACGATTATTTAATGAATATCGAACTAATGCCGTTATAGTATTGTTAAATTTTGTTTGCAGAATTATTAAGTTCAAATTAACTTTAATAGCGTTTGAAATAGTAACTAAACCCTTTAGTGTTAAATTATTTCAGTTCAATTTATTATCCTTTTTGTAAATTAATACTTTTCTTGAATTAAATAAATTCATTATGTAAATTGTAATAACGTTAAATTTTTGTTTTATCTTCATTTTTATTTTTAACCCTTCATTGTTAAATCACTTCAGTTCAATTTATTATTTCTTTTTATCAATCAATATTTTCTTTGAATCAAATACATTCATTATTTAATTTTAGTAACGTTAAAATTATTGTATTATCTTCAATTTCATTTTTGAATTTTTATAAGTAATTTCTTGTTTATCAAATCTCAATTATATTATTTTGCGTAAGTCACTTTACTTTGTTTTTAATTAATCATTAATTAATTATAATAATGTTTTACCTTAATTCATTTAAATTTCTTTTCGACGTTTTATAACTTATATGAATTAAAACAATTTGAATTTCTTTAACAACATTTAATCATTTTAACTTCAAATTAAATTAGTAACTTCCCTTTTTATAATCATTTTTATTAGAATGATGACTTTATCTAGGTAGATTAGTACTACTATCTTAATTTTGTTATCATGTCCTATGGTTAATAAGGATGAGTAGCAGAAGGAAAAAATAGGTAACCCTACAAAATTATTGGAATCGTTTTTCCAGTAATTAAGTAGATACAACTTTTAAGTTGAAATTAATATTGGCGGTTGGCCATATGTAATTGACTCTTTGACAGGTAGGATCTGAACTACAAAAAGAAGTTAATTAAATTTCATATCAATTATAATTCTCGAAGTTAAGATTTATCGAAAACATTTTATTGTCTTTACGATTTATCAACAAACATCAATATTGAGAATTTTTATGGAACTGGTCCATGTAAATATGAATATCTTTAAGTCATTTTAAATAATAAATTTAAAAATGAACAATTATCGGATTACATAAAATACGTATACAATAATTGTCCTGTCTGAGGTCAAGTATTACGAATTATGTAACTTTAATCGATCTGTTATCAAGCATATTTTATTTTTATGTGCTCATTTAATAATATTATAGAGCTATGTTGACTTATTAATTATATTATTTTAATATAGTAAATTCGTTAAGATGTAGGAAGTAATAAACCTTTTGATAATAACTTATGCCTTTATAAAGAGAATATCGAACATTTTAAGTGATTCTAAACAACCACTTACGTATGGCCCTGAACTTTCTTTGAATGTCGAGTATTATTATTTATTTTAGGTTTCTAAAAATTTTATAACAACATTATTATCAGCTTCCCTCATTTCAATAAAGAACAATATGAATTTCATTAAGATTTAGGAATTAATACACCTTAATAATACTACACTTGTATCTAATAGAAAAAAAAATCTCTAACAGAATTAAGTATTCTAAACACCCACATATGTATGGCTCTGAATTGTCTTAAATTTGTAGAGTATGATTATTTAATTTAGATCTCTTAATCTTTTTAACATCATTGTTATCGGCTTTCCTCAGCTCAATAAGAAGAGTTAGGAATTTATTAAACATCTTTTATTAACATCTTGGTTAAGGCCCAAATAAAATTATTTTGGCAATTATTCAGTTGCTGTTAAATAAATAAGGAATCAGAATTACGTCTGGTAATGCGTATTCCAGTTTAAAATCCCTTAGTGCTTCCAAGACATGTGTTTGGCTGTTAAGGAATTACAAAGTTACTTGAGAGAACTTATTGACGACGGGTTTTTAAACAATCATTATCTTTGCCTATACCATTTTGCCGATTACTTTAAGATTTAGTTGGTATAGTAAGTTAAGTTCCTAAATCAACAATTTTTTAAATGTAGGTCAACAATAGTTTAATAATTATAACAATAGTTATATATTATAGTTAATCGTTAAAATATAACAACTAACGATAATAATATATTTTATCTAAAAGATAACAGAATTATCGATGATTAACTTCAAATGATTAGCATCGCGTATCGATTAAATATCGCTAGCAATCTAACAATATCTTATACCGATAAGTCTCGAGCAAAAATCTTATCTTGCCGTCTCTTATCTTAATATTTTCTTTTCGAATCATTCCGAATAAAATAAGAATATTTTATTCCACATAATAATATGGTAGTCTTTGGTCGCAACCCCAATAATGTTTAATCGCTCCTTGATTTACTTTACCATTGATTATGGATTGATCACCTATAGTCGGTAAATGTAATGTTGTTTTGTTGATAGGCTCATTTCACTTTTAATATTTTAATTTTATCATTTTTTAAAATTTTTATTCTTAATAATTAATCAATTTAACGTAGTTATTCCTTGAAAACTTATAAAATTTTGGTATTTTGATATCATAAATTTTAGCATTTTAAATTTGTTTGTCTAATTAATAAATAATCAATCTATTTAACGTAGTTGTCACTTGAAAGCCTATCTGATTTTGTATTTT
Source organism: Rhagonycha lutea (assembly GCA_958510855.1). Lineage (NCBI taxonomy): Eukaryota > Metazoa > Arthropoda > Insecta > Coleoptera > Cantharidae > Rhagonycha > Rhagonycha lutea. The sequence goes on from OY294038.1 coordinate 38,482,604, forward strand.
GTTGTCTTCATTTTTAGAGTTTTGAATTTGTTTTGTCTAATTAATAATTAATGTCGAGTATATTATTACTTTTACTTTTGTCTTAAATAAATTAAGTTTATATTATTTAACTTTAACGTCACGCGTGAATATGTTAAAAAAAAAAAAAAAAATTTTTTTTGAATTAACTATAACGTCCCGTGTTGTAAGATTGAACATTATGTCCTTTTTCTTTTCTTGTGTATTGTTGAATTTATTAAATGTCGTAATTTACGAAGTTATCTAAATTAATAATTATTTTAACTATAAAAAATTTAAAATTCCCTTAGCTTAAAATTAGCTTAACCTTAGCTTAAAATTAGCTTAACTTCAGCTTAAAATTAGCTAGTATCTAATTTTGTGTTATTGAAAGACCATTGCGACTAGAACTAAACCTGCCATATTCTACGAAAAAGAGCTCTATAAATATTAAATATTTTAAATGCATCGCATTAAATTTAAGGCGTCTGGCCAATAACAATTTAGGCGTCTGGCCCATAATAATATTTTCATAATCCCCATTCAGGAGTGGCGGATATGAAGTAAGTTTCCATATCTTCTGAAATATTCAATACCGGAAATTGAATATTGTAAATTTGATTCTTCACATCAGGTTAGGTTGGGAAAATTTGAATAGGATGCTTCCTTATAATTTATTGGGACAAATAATGGCAAGACGACTCGGACTCTTGATATTACTCTGTAATTTTATTTGGTTGAATTTCCTTTACAGGACCGAACTTCCTAATTTTGATGCAACGGATTATTTTTGATAATTTATTATCTGAAGTAATACACTTCGAAACTTTTCTAGAAAATCCCTTTATTAATTTTTAATTTTAGGTTAGGTAGGGCAAAACCCAGCTTTTGGTCCCGTTAGTCTTCTCTTGATTTTATTAAATATTTTCTAGATACAAGACGAAGTTAACATAGTTTGATTTTGGATTATTCACTAATTTAATGTAAATATGATTTTAAACCTCGGATGTTGGAAGGAGAACTTGGGTTGATTTCAAGACTTTATTGGGATTAGAGCGCTCGGTTGACGCGGATACCGAATGTCACTCTGTAATTGTTTTGTTTATTAAATCTACAGGTCCGAACTCTGAATTTTGAGGCACCTTTTTATTTTAATAAGTTGGTGACTGTGAATAATACACTTTGTATTCTTAGGGAAATCCCTTTAGTAAATTATTTTTGATTAATTAGGTAGGGCAAAACATAGATTTTGATCCCGTTAGTTTTCATGATATTTTCTAAATATTTGTCTGAACATAATATGAAGTTAATTAGTTTTTTATTTCATTTAAATTACAAAGATTAAGATCTTGAGGATTAATTAGAATGGTTTGTAAATATGATGACCTTTTGTAAATTCTTATGGAATATTTCATGTTCTAAAGCGCATGCACCTGTAGGATCATAGCGGTTCTGAATCCCGTGCAGGAACTATCTACCTTCTCGTACATTGTTAATTAGTCCATGTTAAGAACTCTAATAATTTTTATGAATAATTGATCTTTAAGCCTGTAAATATGATGACCTGATTTTTACCCTGTGCAGTGTTGTAGATATGATTACACTTTTCAAGTTTTTTTATAAACTTTCTTTTACGTGCTGTAAATATGATTGCACCAATACTTTCTGGCTTCATTTCTTGATTTTAGGGTCAGAATATTCCAAATCAAGTGGCGCCTAACATATATTTCCTGAATCAATCCTTTGGTTCAGAAGAACAATAAGATCTTGTTATCATTTTCGAGCTAGTCCCTCCGTGAATATCTCAAGAAACTATCCTTTCCTATTCCAATTCCTTTTGTTTCCTTTACAATCCTTTTCCTACTTATATTGTGACTAAATAAATAATTAATTTTGGTTTTACGAAACATTTTCTGTATGTTTCTAACTTCACTATTATTTTACTACGACTATTACGCATTTTTTTTTGTTTTTTTATAACTTTAAAGGGAATTGTTACGATTAACACGCTTTTAAAAAAATTACGCCTTTAAAAATAATATAATTTTACTTATTCAATTTTATAAAATAAATAAAACTTAAATATTACTTATTCGATTCGTTGGTAAATTACTAAATATGTTTAAATAAAGAACGTCTGGGAATTTGTTATTGTATAAAAATAACCATAAAATTCTTTATGTTTAAATTAGTCAATTTTGCAACTTTAAATCTAAATGCTAGAGCCTACAGACTGGTATCATATTTTTCTTAGACTTTCATTGTTACTTGCATCCTGGTAAAACTTAATCTTATTGGTACACGACTAACAGGTCACTCTGAATAACCAATTAGAAACAGTTATTCAAAAGATAAACCGAAAGGAAGGGTACATTTCTAAAACGTGAACACACTTGTCTTCTGGCTTTGGTTCAGTAAAGAAGTCATTATGTTACGAAATGAATTAGTTAACTTATCGCTAACACTTTTAATCTGCCTTAAAATAATAATGAGTGTCAACTCAATTATCGTATAAACTAAGATAGTTATTTATCAAAAATCTATTCGAATATTTCGTTTGTGAATTCTACAATTATTAAAAATGTATCTAATTTTAAGAAGTTACGAAATAAATTTGGTGAACTCTTTAAACAGTGAATTATAAAATACAGTGTCCTTAAAAATATGGATAAATGTATCGCCGAATTGGAATTTCATGGATTTTGGACCACGTACCATCAATAATTAAAGAAAGTAAATGGATTGGGAAATCAACCAACTTTGACAACAAAATGCGCACAATGAGTGAATTCGTATTTATAATAAACTTTTGGGTACGTACCTATCACAATTATAATTTATCGAATTTCTATTTGGTAAACTTTGATTACTGGTTTAATTCCTTTAGTTTTTGATTAAATATGATCTTTTAATAATTTTGTCACATTTACCGTAATCACAGTTTATTTGTGTATTTATGTTTTTTAGAATAAGTTTTTGTGTATTAATTATGATAGATGTTACTCCGACTTTTAAATTACGAGTCAAGATTTGTGATCCATTTTGGCTTTTGTAATATTAAAAATGTATCGTTCAATTAAGTTATTTCTATATATTATAATTTTTTTATCTAATTCTGATTGATTTAATTTCTGTCTTTTCAACCTTTAATATAAAAGAAAAGCAGGGTAAGTATTCTCACTTAAATGCTAACTCCGGCCTTAAGATAAGATTTCATGCAGAGCTAGCTGGTCTGAGTTTTAAAAAGAGCGAAATCGCAACAGGATATCAAAATTTTTCCTTCATTTTGGTGTATTATGAACAGGAAAATCATAAAATGAAACCTAGGACAGAAAAAAGTTCTTTTTTTGTCGAGTTGTGTAATCATAATACGAAATTACAATGATCTTTGCATGTGAGTTCTATACAAACCAAACTAGGTATATTTAATGGAATATGTTTCAAATGCATCTGACCCATGTAGTATATCGTTACAACTTGATAAAAATCAGCTCACGAATACACCTATCTATTTAATTGGGCTAGCATAATAATATATGGAGATACACTCCCAAGAAAACCAATAAGTATCCTGAAATTTACTACACTATAAGTCAATACCCTCACATTTCTGCAGCCGGACTGTTCAATATAAATTGCAGGATACTTATTGGTTTTCTTGGGATTGTATCTCCATATATTATTATGCTAGCCCAATTAAATAGATAGGTGTATTCGTGAGCTGATTTTTATCAAGTTGTAACGATATACTACCGGTCTAGGACATTTGAACGCAGTCGTTTGAACGCGACCGGTTGAACGCAGCCGTTTGAACGCAGAAACTATTGAACGCAGAGACGTTTGAACGCAAGGACGTTTGAACGCGAGGTCGTTTGAACGCAGGGACATTTGAACGCGAGGACGTTTGAACGCAGGACGTTTGAACGCAGGGACGTTTGAACGCGAGCAATTAGATAGGTACTTAATTAGATAATTGGATTAGGTACCGACCTTTTAATGACCTTCTCTTAAAAAAAAGTCGTTTCCTAACCGGAAAATGAAGCCTCAACCGGGATTTACCTTTTAATGACCTTCTCTTTAAAAAAAGTCGTTTCCTAACACTAACCTAGCCTCAACCGGGATCCACCTTTTAATAATGATCCTCTCTTTAAATAAAAGTCGATTCCTAACACTAACCTAGCCTCGACCGGTGGATCTACCTTTTAATGACCTTCTCTTTAAAAAAAAGTCGTTTCCTAACACTAACCTAGCCTCAACCGGGATTTACCTTTTAATAATGATCCTCTCTTTAAATAAAAGTTGATTCCTAACACTAACCTAGCCTCAACCTGGATCTACCTTTTAGTAACGATCCTCTCTTTAAATAAAAGTCGATTCCTAACACTAACCTAACCTCGACCGGTGGATCTACCTTTTGCCCTAATTTGGACATAATAAAGTGCGTCGTTAATAAGTCGAGGGAAGGTGCAATTTCTCGCGTTCAAACGTCCCTGCGTTCAAACGTCCCTGCGTTCAAACGTCCCTACGTTCAAACGTCTCTGCGTTCAAACGTCCTCGCGTTCAAACGGCCGCGTTCAACCGGTCGCGTTCAAACGGCCGCGTTCAAATGTCCTGCTCCGAGTTTGCTAACATAAGTAACTCTTTTCTCAAAATAGCATCTTGAGATATGTTGGACTTTACGTGTACTTTTGATAAGAAATTGTAGCATGTGGTTGTTATATTTTTACCTCGTTTGTAGTTTCATCACACAGTATAACAACCATGATTACCATTATCTGAAATTTTTAATTATCTTAAAATTAACTTCTAACATGCAAGGTATATTTTTCCTGTTCCTAACTTTAATTAAACAATTCTTATTTATAATTCAGATTAGTAAATACTGTCGGCCTCACAGCCGCCTATGTTGCAGCTCTATGGAGTCGAATAACGAACAGCATGCCTGAATGGTTACATCCGAACACTGATGGGCATCTCAGAGCTAATCAAATAAACGACCTTGACGCCTAAAGTACTGGTTCTTCTGAATTATAATGGACACTTTAACTTACCAACGAAGTACAGCCAATAATTCCTAACATTAAACATGTTAAATTTCCATTTACAGTGTTCAGACTCTTAGCCATCACAATAGATAAATTAAGCAGGTCCAAAATTTGCAAAAAAATTCTTGCCATTACAAAGAGTAATTTATACCCTAATATTTTATTGTAAATTGAGCAAATGTTAAAAGCTAGCGAAAGCAAATTTCGTATTTTGTTGACTTCTTTTGATTCCAGTCGTACAGATATTGTATTCATTACATTTAAATTGATGTGGGAATAATTTTTATAAATTTTAAGTAAGTACGATATACGTTTATTTAATATTCTCAAACGTAATTTAATTAAAGAAATGAAATTGTTAATTAACAATACTGAAGTAATAAAATATGCAAAAATTTGTTCTATTTGCACAAATATAATTGAATAAAGGAATGCCCCGCTTCTTGATGATGCCAAAAACATGTGAAAGATGTATAGTAAGATAGCAGTCATAACATATAAGAATATCAAAAATTTTAAAGCAACGTAAAATTTTCCAGGTTTCCAAAATATGTTTCGATTATTTAAACCATCATCAAGTTTTTTAAAAAGGTCATTTAGTGAGTAAAATTCGTCTACATCTGAGAATCCTGTCTTGTAAATATCAATTAAAATAATAATAATCGATACTAATCGATAATAATCGATCGATACAGATAATTTGATCTGCTGTATCTTTTATGAATACGTCGCTTAATTTCAGATAAATAGCTAGTAACCACATAGTAAATAATAATAAAGAAACAATTAAAATTGTAGAATATATCCTATATGTCTTGAGCTTGGAATCATTAATTGGAGGAATTAATCATAATATATTTCCTGCACGGTATCCTACTTTTATAATTTCTCTATAAGGTAAAACACCCAGCACTTGAACACCGCAAGAAATGGAACTAGTACTTGAACAGATTTTTGAAATTGTATTAATGCAAAAACGGAATATTCATAATAAGTAATATCCGTATTTTATAATTACTTGATGATTTAGCAATTGATTTCTATAAGTTTTTTTAAATTATAAATCGAAATAATTATATTTTTGTTAACTTGAAAGTTGACATGTGGAATAGCCGATAAGCATGCTACTTTTGCCATGCAAAAGTTACTAACCGTAAACCGCGCAATCACAGTTTTTAGGTTATGAACTTGAACTCGAAAAAACTAACATAAAATGATCACGTTTGTCCATTACGTTTGTCATACATAAATAAATCAATGTTGCCAAATGTATCTTTAGAATATCGATTGGATTTTTGTTTGATTTTGACTGATTTTGACTATTTTCACACGTGTTCAAGTACAACCACCACGGTTGCGGCTCAATTACGGCTGCGATTCAAAATAGATTGTTCAATTACAGCTGCATTTGAAGTATATTTTAAAAACCTTGTAAAAATATGATAATTTTATTAATTATTCCTTTTTTCTTTGCTATTATATGCAAAACTATCTATATTTTTATAAATAACATATTTTAATCAAATTAATCGAATTTTATTTGCTTAAATTAGAGTGAAATAGGTTTTACTTTCAAAACTGTTCAACTAGTGGGTGTTTTACCTTAGCAGGTATTATTTTGTATGCTTTCACCCATTTTGTTACACAAACTGTTTTATGTGTAACGTATAAAATCAATTATTAGTTAATAACAAAAACATAGCTACAATGTTTGTATGTTAAATAAGAATATTTTAAATTATACAGTTACTCACATAAAAGAAGGTGTATTTTTATTATATTAAAGATATATAAAATTTCACACCTTTCCAGTTCTAAATATAAAGATGATAGTACACTCATAGAAATTTATGTCACAAAAAGTAGGTGAACAAACACAAAATTATATGTTAGTACCCACTAACATATAATTTCTTCTTATTTTAATAATTCTTCTGCCTGGCCCCCTCTTTCCTTTAAGCTTACCCTGCATTATTAGCTGTAGCAAATCATATTTATTGTTTCTCATTATGTGCCCGAAGTAATTCATCTTTCTTTCTTTAACCATTTTAAGAACTTCTTTATCTCTTCCTATTCTTTGGAGAACTGCAACATTTGTAACGTGGTAAATCAATGAAATTTTGAGCATGCGCCTATAATCGTCGTTGGGTTTCCTTCGTGAGTGTCCAAACCTCTACTCCGTACATGAGGACGGTGATCACGTAGCATTTCAGCATTTTGAACCTGATCTATACGTGGGTTGCCTTTTATATTTCGGGATTCAGCTACCCTAGTGCTGCCATCTGGCAACTAATATTTTTATCGTAAAGTTTGACATTTTTGAAGGTCTATGTATTCAGAACTTTTTGTCGTATGAGCGCCATTTGTGCTGTTTAAAAATTCTTGAAAAATAAATTCGTCCAAAAATTGAACCATGAACCATACGTAGGTTGCCTTTTATATTTCGGGATTTGAGAACAACAATAAATATTTTTCATCAAAAATGACTTTATTAGTTTTGAAAATACTCTTCATGAAGATCAATATACTTTTGCATGCGTTAAAATCAATTCTTGAAGCCCTTTTCCACTCCGATTGAGGTACCTCCAAAACTTGCATTTTGAACGCATCAGCCGCTCCTTCAGGTGTCGAAAAACGTTGACCTCGCTATTTATTTTTGACGTGCGGAAATGAAATGAAGTCATTGGTTGCTAAATTAGGACTATACGGCGGATGGTCCATCAAATCGACGTTTTGAGTGCTCAAAAATTCACTTGTTTGAGCCGATGTGTGAGAGCTCACATTGTCATAGTTGAGAATGATCCGTCTTTGGCGGTTGGTTTTCCTTATTTCTCCGAAGACTTCTGGCAAATAAATAGTTGTGTACCATTCAAAATTTACCGTTCTACGTTGTACCAATGGTAGGGATGAACCATATCCAGTTTTTCCGAAGAAAACAGGCGACCATTTCTTCGAAGTGTTTCGTGGGCGAACAGCTTTTGTTGGATGGCTCATTTTGAAAAACGCACACAGTCGGCCGGTTTTTTATTTTTGGGCTCATACGCGTAGATCCATGATTCGTCACCTGTCGCGATGTCATAGACTCATTTTGAAGCACCGCAATCGTATATTTTGAGCAGTTCTTTCGACCAATTGATAAGAGCCTTTTTTAAGCGATTGTGAAATTATGCGGGATCTAACGTAAAGAAATCTTTTTGACAAGCAAATGTTTATTCGATATTGAATGTGAGCTGGTCCCGATAATACCCAAGGATGCCTCAATCTAACGATAAATCATATGACGATCTTGCAGTATCAGTTCACCCACAGCATCAATGTCTTCGGGAACAAGAACCGATTTTGGCCGACCTTCACGAAATTCGTCGTTGAGCAAACTACGACCACGATTGAATTCGGTTAACCAGCGATAAACACTGGTCCTTGATGGTGCTTCATCGCCAATAGTCGAATTAAGTTCATCGATGCACTGCTGTTGAGTCAATCCACGTAGAAAGTTGTAAAAAATAGTCGAGATTATAGTTGCACACTCTTAAAAAACGCGGGATTTACATGATGCTGTTATGGTTGGTACAAATTTAAACTGGTTTATGTAGTTCAAACGTACGAGGTGCTTCTTTCGTTAAAATTTATATGCCAACACTTGCAAAATTATCATTAATCGAAGTAATATTCAAGAATTAATGAAAGTTTGTAATTTTGTTCCAAGTAGAGCCACGATTTACAGTAATTTAACGAAATAACCATTTTTATTTTGCTCTCTGGCAGAAAAAGTTTCAAACTCAAAACGAACATTGTTGGCAACCCCAAAATAGTGGCCATTTTGGTTGACAAATAAATGATTTAATTACTAGTAAGATTAAAATGTTTCTGGGTAGTTCTAATCGCTGATTCTATAAATCAACTTGAGATATAACGTCATTAGTTACTGTTACATCTTACATCGTAAATTACTCATTTTTTTTTTAAAAGAGAATGAAACTTGATTTAAAATATTTATTCGTGTAAGTATTATTATAACTATATAGAGTGCTTTTATTTATAATAAAGTATCAAAGTAATGATATTTAGTACCTACTCCTGTATATTATTCGTAGGTGAGTTTTAAAGAAATACAATCAGATATATTTAATGGAAAAATATGTTGCATGTTTACGGCCCATGTAGTTATGGTTTGATAAAAATCACCATAATATAAGAATACTTCTATCTATGTATTTGTACAATCAAAATAACATATGAAGAAATACTGCCAAGAAAGCCAATCAGTATTCCACGATTTACATTGAACAGAGGTCCATTTCCCCAGCCCCCCCCCATTTCGAATTTTGGAAAACTTTTTGTGTCATTCGTTTGTGCATCGTTTGTGTAGGTTTGTGCAAACATTTTTTTCGTTTGTGCAATCTCCGTTCGCGAATTATTTAAGAAACAAGTTTGGGGGGCTGGGGAAATGCCAGCCCCCCCCATTTCGATTTTTGCATAAAATTTTATGTTAATCGTTTGTGCATCGTTTGTGTACGTTTGTGCATTCAAAATTTTCGTTTGTGCAAATACCGTTCGCGAAATATTTACAATTTTAGTGGGGGGGGCTGGGGAAATGCCAGCCCCCCCCCATCGCGAATTTTGGGTCAAATTTGGTGTCAGTCGTTTGTGCATCGTTTGTGTACGTTTGTGCAATAATTTTTTTCCTTTATGCATTCACCGTTCGCGAATTGTTTAACAAATCAATATTTGTAAATCTCCGAGCAACAGTCGCCATAGTGTCTTAAGTTAGATCAACTTGAAATTAAAATTCCTGTTATGGTGTCAAATGTACATGTATTGAGAAAGTGTAATTTAGATTGTAAATGTTTCTTACACCTTTAAGATTTAAAAAAGTACCATTTTGTAATCAGCCACTGACATTTACTCAGGGGCGGCTCTAGCAAGATTTTCAGATAGTGCGAGATTTCATATTGACTAAAGGTAATATACGTTTCTACATTATTATTTATTTGTTAAACAATTCGCGAACGGTGAAAGCAAAAACGAAAAAAATTATTACATACACGTATACAAACGGTACACAAACGAAAAACACAAAAATTGATCAGAAAATCGAAGTGGGGGGGGGGAGAAATTATTGTCGTTTTTTCAATTGAAGATATATCGCAAACCGTGCTTGCACAAACGAAAATAATAAATGCACAAACGTACACCAACGATGCACAAATGATTGCCACCAATTTTGACAAAAAAAGTATTTGCACAAACGAATGACACAGAAATTGGTCAATAATTACCCCCCCCCCCCATTTCGATTTTTGAATTAATTTTCATTTCTTTCGTTTGTGTACCGTTTGTTTACGTTTAGGTAATAATTTTTTTCTTTATGCATTCACCGTTCGCGAGCTGTTTAACACATAAATATTTGAAAATCTCCGAGCAACAGTCGCCAAAGTGCCTTAAGTTAGCTTAACTTGAAATTTAATTTCGTGTTATGGTGTTAAATGTAGAAGTATTGGGAAAGTGTAATTTCGATTGTGAATAATTGCACCTTTAAAGCCCGTATGACACGACATTAAATTTTTATTAATTCGCGAACGGTGAATGCATAAAGAAAAAAATTATTACCCAAACGTAAACAAACGGTACACAAACGAAAGAAATGAAAATTAATTCAAAAATCGAAATGGGGGGGGGGAATTATTGACCAATTTCTGTGTCATTCGTTTGTGCAAATACTTTTTTTGTCAAAATTGGTGGCAATCATTTGTGCATCGTTGGTGTACGTTTGTGCATTTATTATTTTCGTTTGTGCAAGCACGGTTTGCGATATATCTTCAATTGAAAAAATGACAATAATTTCTCCCCCCCCCCCACTTCGATTTTCGGATCAATTTTTGTGTTTTTCGTTTGTGCACCGTTTGTATACGTGTATGTAATAATTTTTTTCGTTTTTGCTTTCACCGTTCGCGAATTGTTTAACAAATAAATATTTGTAAATCTCCGAGCATCAGTCGCCATAGTGTCTTAAGTTAGCTAAACTTGAAAATATTAAATTCGTGTTATGGTGTTTAATATAGAAGTATTGAGAAAATGTATGCAAAATTTAATGTTGTGTCATACCGGCTTTAGATCTAAAAAAGTACCATTTTTTAATAATACTATGACAGAACCTTTAGTTATGCTCGACCTAAGCAATATTTTCAGGTAGCGTGAGATCTCATTTTGCCCCCCCCCCTTAGGAGACTAAATTCATGTTACTGTTATTGTATCTCATCCAAAATTAGGCGTTTCAAATTAAGATTGTAGCGCCTCTAGCGGTCACGTTGGTACTCGAAGTTTTGAGACTACTTCTACATAAATAAATGACATTACCATGTTATTAAAACAAAAACGTAATTGTGAAGGTGTTTATCGTGGTATCTGTTAATTATTTATTTACATATTTAAAATATATTAGGGTAAGTTTGTTTATAATACAAGTTTGTCTTTAAAATAACTGGCTAAGTTAAATAACAAGGTCAAGATGTTGGGGTTATGTTATTCCATTAGTAGTTGATTATTTATTTATAAAATATAATTTTAGAAACAATGTCTGGTCTTCGTTTTACCGTGGTTGAATTGCATTTACGAAGGTAAAGAGGTTCTTCGTGTTGGACATGTTTTGTGTGCTGGACAACCAGTTCATATTAATTTGATTGCTATGTGCACATAAACAACAGAAATTATCTCAGATCCACACCAAATAGAAGGTGTGATAAAGCTAATAAGAACCAGGCTCGTATTTCCAGCATTACTCGTACATGTAAAGCCACGCAAGGATGTCGTTGTAAACAGATTTCTGCTGTGGTGCCCATCAAGGTATGTTGAATTTTATTTTAACATTCTTATCTTATTAGGTATTTTGTTTAAGAGATGACCTACATAAAATTGAAGTTATATCACAAACTGACATAAAATGTGATAGTCGCAGTAAAAACACAGTACGAAAGAAAAGTATAAGGCAGTCCCAGTATTAGACATGCCATGCTTTGCCAACTATAAACTCACTTTGTATATCAAGTGGATGCAGAAAACCTGAAGAAATTATATATCAATGAATTACCGACTGAAGCTTTTGCAAAGCACACGTATGTATTTAGTCGTTATAAAGTGTTTAAAAGTAATAAGTTAGTTTGTTTCAGTGTTTCAATTGACGCAAAATGAGCTACAAACAAATTCAAGTATGCCGTGCTCCGTACAGTCTCACACGTGCACAATCAGTATTACCGTATTAATGAAATGGATCTCAGGCGAAGAAGTGGCATTTTTTGAAATCATGATTAACACCTTATAATCACCTTGTGTTTTAAATTAAAAGGAGGAAAACTTTCAAAAGTACTGCACTGATATTTTTTCCAAATAATTAACTAAATCTAAATTTGTTTAAATTAAATCACTTTATTTTCTATGTTACAAAAAATCATAATGAAATGATTATTAAAACTTATCAGACAAAATTGCTACCGATAAATTTGTAATGCCACTTATAATAACTAGTGAATACTGTAAAGGACTTGAATAAATTTTATAAACATAATGTTTTGAAATTGATTTCCCAATTTTTAGTTTAAGAACCCACGCTGCTTAACGATCAACCTGTTCACGAATATTCAATTTGTTAGTAAGGCATACTTTACTTTCTCCCTTTTTGAGAAATGAATGAAAATTAAGATTAGTATTTCTCTTAACCATAGAACTGCATCCAAAAACGGAACAATACACTCCACTACTCATTACTACCAAATTTCGTTCTAAACTCTCAAAAATTTTAAAAAAAATGAGTTATTTAGTATTGCTTATATACTGAATAATATAATTTTTTTAATTTTTGTTCATTACTAACTCAAAATCTCACATTTATACCTGCATATAAAGTAAAAGTTCAAATGTAAACAAACATTCCAACACGATCCCCAGAGTACAAAAACTTGCCACCAGATAGCGTATCGCTTATCTTGAAACGCCTATACTACTAACCTTTCGTAGATACAAGTTATTATTAAGAGGACTTTATACCTAACATAAAGTTTGGTTTACACTCATAATTGAATTAAATAATTCGTTAAACCGGCAATGTTATGGGTGTAAACCAAATTTTACGATTTAAATGCACTTTCTTAAAAAGCAAATATATAAGGGTTTTGTCTTATATATATAGATATTTTAAAAATAGTTTTAATTTAAATAGTTTGTATATTCATGGAAAGTCACTTGCAGGTCACTGGAGTGATTAATTATTATAATAAAAAATGAAAAATTTTTTTTTTAACTTCTTAATGACTTTCCGTGAAACTAGATTTTTTTTCTAATCGTTTACTTCAAACCGCATTAAATTCCATACATTAATAAAAGAGCTATATGGATATTCGTTAAAAGTTAGGTATACAGCCCTCGTAGAAACGTATATTACCTTTAGTCAATATGAAATCTCGCACTATCTGAAAATCTTGCTAGAGCCGCCCCTGAGTAAATGTCAGTGGCTGATTACCCTTTGGGTGCGTTCCACTTAAAGGCCACGACGACTGCGGTGTGGTCCCGTGGTTTTTTGATTGGACTAAAGATCCAACGCGATTATTTGATTGGACTGACGATCGACCGTGGTCGTCGTGGGCTTTAAGTGGAACGCACCCAAAATGGTACTTTTTTAGATCTTAAAGGTGTAAGAAACATTTACAATCTAAATTACACTTTCTCAATACATGTACATTTGACACCATAACAGGAATTTTAATTTCAAGTTGATCTAACTTAAGACACTATGGCGACTGTTGCTCGGAGATTTACAAATATTGATTTGTTAAACAATTCGCGAACGGTGAATGCATAAAGGAAAAAAATTATTGCACAAACGTACACAAACGATGCACAAACGAATGACACCAAAAAAATGTCAAAAATCGAAATGGGGGGGGGGGCTGGAGAAATGATCGCGGAAATTTCAATTAACGATATTTCGCTAACCGTGCTTGCACAAACGAAAATAATAAATGCACAAACGTACACAAACGATGCACAAACGACTGACACCAAATTTGACCCAAAATTCGCGATGGGGGGGGGGCTGGCATTTCCCCAGCCCCCCCCACTAAAATTGTAAATATTTCGCGAACGGTATTTGCACAAACGAAAATTTTGAATGCACAAACGTACACAAACGATGCACAAACGATTAACATAAAATTTTATGCAAAAATCGAAATGGGGGGGGCTGGCATTTCCCCAGCCCCCCAAACTTGTTTCTTAAATAATTCGCGAACGGAGATTGCACAAACGAAAAAAATGTTTGCACATACCTACACAAACGATGCACAAACGAATGACACAAAAATTTTTCCAAAATTCGAAATGGGGGGGGGCTGGGGAAATGGACCTATTGAACAGACTGGCTGCAGAAAAGTGAGGGCATTGATTCAATGCGAAGTTGGCTAATAGAAGTAACTCTTTTCTCAACATGGCATCTTGGTGTATGTTAGACTTTATTTGAACTTCTGATAAAAAATTGTAGCATGTGGTTCTTATGTTCTTTACCTCGTTTGTAGTTTCATCACAAAGCAAAACCACCATGATTCCAATTATCTGAATTTTAGCTTTTATTAAATAATTGTCAGTTAAATTATAAATATTTGAGAACAGTCAGTACTTGCGGCCTCATATCGATCCCCCCTAGTGGCCAGAAGGGTTCAAGCTGAATACCGAAGGGTATCGCGCAGCTAACTAAAAATGTTTCCTTGAGGATGCCGAAAGTACTGGTTTTTCTGAAATATAATTCACACATTAACTTACCAACAAAGACATGCAGGTAATTACTAAAAATGAACATAATATAACACGATTCGATTTTAAACTTCCATCTGCACGGCTCTGACTATCAACCATCAGCATAGATACATTAATCAAATGCAAAGTTCGTAAGAAAATTATTACCACTACCAAGAGTAATTTATACCCTAACGTTTTATCGGAAATTGAGAAAATGTTAAAGGCTAGCGAAAGCAAATTTCGAATTTTGTCGACTTCTTTTGATTCCACTGGTCCAGACATTGTATTTATTACATTTATTCCGCAATGGGAATAATGCTTATAAATTTTAAATAAGTACGTTAAGCGTTTATTTAATATACTCAAACGCAATTTAATTAAAGAAACGAAATTATAAATTAACAATATTGAAATATAAAAATATGGAATTTGATATATTTGTTGAATTATAATTTGAAAAGCTAGTACCGCACCTTGTAATATAAGCATCTGAAAGATGTGAATTAAAGAAGTCATAAAGTTTAAGAATATCAAAGTTTTTAAAGAGATGTATAATTTTCCCGGTTTCCAAAATATTTTTCCGTTGTTCAAACCATCGTCAAGTTTTTTAAAAATGTAATTTAGTCGGTAAAATTTGTCAATATCTGAGAATCCTGTTCTATAAATATCAATTACTATTATAATAATAGATACCGTTAGTTGACCAACGGTTATAATTACTTCAGCAATATCTCTTGTGTTTCCGACCTTTAGTTTGAAATAAAGAGCTAGTAACCATGAAATTAACAGTGAGAAAATTAAAATTGTAGAGTATATCCTATATGTCTTGAGCTTGGAATCGTTAACTGGAGGAATAAATCCTAATATGTTTCCTGCACGATACACAAATTTTATATCTTCTATATAGTAGGTATTATTTAGTATATTTTCACCCATCTTGTTTCACCAAACAATGTCTTATTTGAATTGTGTAAAATCAATACTTGTAGTGAATAATAAATACAGGTTTACCATGTTTGTATGGTAAATAATACAATTTTAATTATTGTATTTAATACTTGGTAATATATCATAGGGTACCGCCTTAATGAGAATCTATTAAGATTGTAATATGTACATCCTTATTTCTACAGTAAATAATATACTGAAATGTTATTTTTCACCCCCAAAATATTAAATATCGAGCCTTCAAATTCTCTTTATAAAATTTTCAATCGGGCGGAGAAATCAACTTCGTACCCGCTAGCTCAAGTCGGTTATCTCTCACACACCTGACGCGACCTTCCAATATTCAATAAATTTTGCAATTTTAGTTTTGTTGTAAAACTAGCAAATGAAAACTTCTTCTGGTCCAACTGATGGTCTCTAAAATAAAACGCACCACTTCTCAATATAATTACTTATTTCTTACTTCAAAATTCACTCTAAATTTTACATTTTCTATCATAAATCAAAAAGAACGACCGTCCACGACTTGGACGGCGTACGCAAGTCTTCTCCTTCATTCCTCGCGTTCTGGAACATGCGCTCCACCGCGACATCGAACCGCCGCAAAATTCAAACTTAAATTTTCCCAACAATTTTTCCCACTTTACAATATTGATGGTTGTTCCTTATCCAAAATTAACACGACAATACATTTATTTGTGTTTCAAGTTTTATATAGGGTGTTTTTTTAGCTGCATGAGAACTTCAAAATGAAATAAAACATTAAAAATCTGACGGAATGTTTTGGTTATAATTTTTTTACGAAAGTACAGTTAAAGGCATTTATGATTTGAACATGACTTCCGGCATGTGACCACCACGACTAATGGTTACGAAGCGCATCCGTTCAGTCCAATTTTTGACCACTTTTTCCAATATTTCTGGCTTTATTTCATAAATGGCTTGCTGAATATTAGCCTCCAATGCTTCTAGAATTGTTGGTTTGTTAGCATAAACCATGGATTTAACATACCCCCACAGAAAATAATCTGGAGGTGTCAAATCACAAGATCTTGGAGGCCAATTGATAGGACCACGTTTTGAAATAATGTTGTCACCAAATTGTCCTTTCAATAAATTGATGGTTTCGTTGGCTGTGTGGCACGTAGCACCATCCTGTTGGAACCATAAGTTGTCAATGTTTAGCTCTTGAAGTTTTGGAAACAAAAATGTATTGAGCATGTGTCGATATCTCACACCATTTACCGTAACGGTAGCTCCTTCCTCATTTCGAAAGACATATGGACCAATGATGCCGTTGGCGTGTATTCCACACCAAACAGTCAATTTTAATGGATGCAATGGAGTCTCAAGATAATGTCTCGGATTGGTCTCACTCCATATACGGCAATTTTGTTTGTTCACATACCCATTTAACCAGAAATTTGCCTCGTCACTGAACAAAATTTTACGGTAAAAAAATGGATCCACTTCCAATTGGTTGTGAGCCCAATCTGCGAACTCACGACGCAATCGATGATCATCAGGCTTCAGTTCTTGAACCAACTGGATTTTATAAGGTAGTAAATGAAGATCTTTCCGTAAAATTTTCCATGTAGTGGACGGACAAAGCCCAAGTTGTTGAGCACGATGGCGAATTGAAATGTTTGGGTCCTGTTGCACACTTTCACTCACAGAACTGATAGCTTCTTCGGTACGCAGATAATTTCGTCTTGCTGGTGTTTTTATATCACGCAACGAAGAAGTGGTACGAAATTTGTATACCACCGCACGAATGGCTTGCTCAGAAGGTCGAAAATGTCCAACATAAAATGGGCGAAGGGCTCTATATGTTTGGCGAACAGAGCTTTGATTTTTAAAATATATTTCTATAATTTGGTAGCGTTGTTCAATGGTCAATCTATGCATTATCAAATGCCAAACCTTGCTAAACACAAATGTCAAAAAACTGTTTCCATAGCAATCTTGATTCAATTGTTATCCCTATTGAAAGTTCTCATGCAGCTAAAAAAACACCCTATATTACCCCACTTACTGATTACCTATAATTTATAACGATAAATTCGGCGTTTTCCCTAAAATTACATAATTAAATATTATGCGAGATATTATGTAATATTGCAATTCAAATTAAGTTGCTAATCATGTCGCCTGGTTTTTACACTCGTTTTCCAGGAAGTAGCCCACGTATGAGGACGCCAAACATCTAAAACGACCATACGGACGCTGATATGCTACGCAGGAGCAGCGAAAATTTTATGTATATAAAAACCGTCTTCTGTAGCAACTTGGTTGCTGCAGGAGACAATGTGTTTGTAATATGTCAAAAAAAAAAATAATAGAGTCTGTTGAACTCCTCCATTAAATTTATATGAACAAAAAGTAATATAAAATTCACAAGGTGCAACAGTAGTAAGAGATTGATGGTACCCCCACCACTTTTGGCGCCCCCTTCCACTTATACTTCTCACTACACTTCAAAAAGAAGAAAAATACCGGCAGACCTGTATCTGTGTACCGGTGAATACCGGTCTACCGCAGTACCGGTGAACTACTGGTTCACCAGTACCAGCCATACCGGCTAGGTTTGTCGGTATTTTTCTCCTTTTTGAAGTGTGGTGGGAAGTATAAGTGGAATGGGGTGCAAAAAGTGATGGGGGTACCATCAATCTCTTACTACTTGTAACCGAAATTTTCCTCATGCAAAGCCAATTAATATGGTTTAGAAAGACATCCTGATAAGAGACAATGAAAAGGATTATAGACGGATAAAAACAAGTGTCTAAAAGGGAATAGATGTAAGTATTCTATATAGGATATTGCGGGTAGTTCTCGCCGATCGTTCACCCTTGCCCGCAATAAAAATGCCGGCAGCTCATGTCGCAAAGGTCGTAGGTTTACTCGATATTCTTAAAGGGGAACGATGGTTCTACAAGCCGGTATACTTAATCTTACCAAATTGGGGGGGGGATAAGATTGCAATCTTATTGCAATAGAGAAATCATACGGCACCAGACTTCCCGAACTTTTAATTAACTTAAAACGTTGTTAGATGATACAGTTCGATGATCTTTACATTGAAACTTAAACTTAAAACAGAATACAAACCATCAACAACGGCCAAAAGACCGAACTAAAAATGCCAATTAAATAGAACTTGATATTATGAAGATAAAAGTCACTAAAATACATGTAACGTCGTTTGCGCAAACAAACGCCGCCAATGTTGACGGGTGGCTAGCTAGAGGGTTGCACCTCCGTCCAGTACCAGAGCTGGGTCGCGCTTGCGCGGTTCGTGGGTACTTGCAGTACTTACCTCACTTAACGGAACAAGCTTAAACTTAAACATAGATATAGATGTGTAAATGCTGATGAGACCTGTTTTTTGTTTAACTGAACGAAGAATCACGTGCTGCTGTGGCGTCGGAGACGCGCGGGTAGACGAATGCGGAAGGTATAGAATAAAAGGCAGAGCTACACCACCCATGCTGCACATGGTTGGACGAAGATACCTCCTAAAACAGATAGATTGGATTGCTCCATAGTGCCAATTATGATACCTGATACCTGGTGACTATTTATTTATTTATTTATTATTTATAGCTTTATACATTCAATAGTAGTGAATATTGCTATCCCTGTCTGGGATTTACAAATCCATTCTAAGGGGAGGATTAACCCCCATTAAACATCGATAGTTCATAACCTTGCGTGCGTCCTTGCGTCCTTGACAATTTCTTTCCAAACCTGTCGATCTTGCACCTTAAGTGACCATTCCTCAACTTGCATCTCTCTCAAGTCGTTCTTCACCTGGTCCATCCATCTCAACTTTGGTCTTCCGCGGGTTTTTTTCTTCGCTGGGTTTCCATGTAGTTATTTTCCTCACAGTTTTGTTATCTTCTCTTCTGCAGATATGCCCCAACCACTTCATTCTCTGCGACTTGATGAACCTTACTATGTTTTCTCCTTGTAGTTCGTTTTCTATTTCGTGGATCATCAGAGGTCTACATTCACCGTTGTTATCCTTTTTTGGGCCTATTGTTTTTCTTGTTAGTTTATTGTCCGTTAGCAAATTTCTATTCGCATAGTACGCCTTATTACCTGATTGTATTCTACTTTGCAATTCTTCATGACGATTTCAGTTCTTATCAATGTATATTCCTAGATAGTTGAAACTGTCCACCTCATCAAAACTATAATTGCCTATTTTAATACCTTGCTTGTTTCGGGTCCGTTTACTTGGCACCACCAAGTTAATATTTTCTCCCCAAAAGCTAGCTCCCGAATCCTTATAGCTAGCACCGGCTAGCACCCAAATATAAAAGCTAGCACCATTATAGTTTTTCCACAAATCGATATTGAAAATGGGTGGAGCCAAGTAAACGCAACTCCACCAAGTTAATATTTTCTCCCAAAAAGCTAGCTCCCGAATCCTTATAGCTAGCACCACCTAGCACCCAAATATAAAAGCTAGCACCATTATAGTTTTTCCACAAATCGATATTGAAAATGGGTGGGGCTAAGTAAACGCAGCTGCACCAAGTTAATATTTTCTCCCAAAAAGCTAGCTCCCGAATCCTTCTAGCTAGCACCAGCTAGCACCCAAGTATAAAAGCTAGCACCGTTATAGTTTTTCCACAAATCGATTTTAAAATGGCTGCACCCTGGTAAATCCTATAATCATGGGAAATATGTACCTATGATTGTACACTCGTGTCTAGAGACAGTATATTTTGATTTTGATCCTGAATCCTTACGCATGCGCATTTGTTTCTTTTTGTACTTGAGAAAATCAAATGTAATTTTGACAGCTGTCAAATTACGTCAAAGTAGTACGTTTATTATTTGAATTATTTCCTTCTATAATAATAGACTGTAAACGGTAATACTACTAATTGTTTAGTAGTTTCAGTGTGAAATTTGTGATTACAAATGTAAATAAAAGGACAATTATTAAAAAAATCACTTTAAAACTCATACAGGCGAAAAGCCGTCTTTAAATTACCACATTTAAATAATTTCCTTCTACAATAAACTGGCGTTCATAATAATTAATATAATATATTAATACTAGGGGGGCTCTGCCCCCCTGGCCGCTGACGCGGCCCAACCCCCCAGAGCCGCTTTGCGTCCCTAATAACTTCAAGTTATAAAACTTATTTCCATACAACATTTTTTATGTCGCTTTGACTTTGAATTTGTATTCCATCCTTCGCTCGACATCTTGATAATGCTACATATAACTGTCCATGACTAAACAAAGGCCTATCGATGTATATACTAAATTTGTTAAAGCTCTGCTGGCATAACAACAGATCCTATTTTGAGTTTTAATTTGTGTACCGGAAAACCAGGGAAATTCAACGAATTTAAATATTCGACTTCATGTTTAGCTGTATCTTCACTTAAGTAGGCATTAGAAGCATGCAATTAGAAGCTGTAAATGTTCTGAATTATATTTGTAGATTTCCAGCTATTCGGTACTTTCAATAATATAATGCTGCTTGGCCAAATTGATGTTGACTTTAAAGTATAATTGACTATCTCCACAGGTGAAGCGTATTTTATAACAGGTAAAACTTGACGAAAGTCACCACCGAAAATAACAAATTTGCCACCAAACGGATTTTTGGATATACATATATATTGAAGTGTGCAAAAAGTCAGTCAATTTAGCCAGTTGAATTTTGCCTAAAATTAATTGTGTCGATTTAAAGACATTGAAGTTGGATGCAATTTGACGACACGAAAGAGATATTTTTGTAACCTATGACACATGAAACATACAATTTTGATTCTTTTCATTTGTAACTTGATGCGAGTTTGTGTTCTATTCTGGAAGTGAAAAGTGATATTTAAACTATGGCGGTAAAAAGGTGGCGCATACTTACGATTATTGTTGCTATTTTTATTGTTATTAGGATGGTATTTTGAACTTTTAAGCCAATTTGACGGCGAGGTCTTGTCTTGTGCCGAGAGTGAGGAGAGACGTTGGTAAATTGCGGACATCTTCGCGATTTTACAAAAGAAGACCTTTCTGCAAGCTTTTGTTGCCACAAAAGCTAATATATCGGCGATAAATAGTACAAGTGAGTTTGTTGAATATTTTACTGTGTAAAAACGAGGTTTTTACACTTTTTTGTGAATCGAGCACATTTTTCGATTCCATCATAAAAATTTGCGTTTTGGATGCCATCGCGTCTAAAATATCCTGAAGAACAATTATTTCATGATTGCTGCGTTATATAAATCAAGGTTTATTCTACTAACCGACTTTGATGATTAAGAAGTTGGATGATTTTAATCATAATTAAAATTTGGAGGTTAAATTTCACGACACATGTCCACATTTTTACTGTTCGACACAAAAACCATACAACTTTGTTTAAATCGAGGTTCGAGATTTAAATATCACATGAGAAGAATTCACTCATCGTTTTCACTGGTTTCTTGCAAAGAAAGAAGATTTGGACAAAAAGCGGGAGACGATTGCTACCGGTCCGACCAAACGAGAAGCCACGCTGCAGTACAGTTTGCCTACCGTTCTATCATAATAATTTCTACTACGAGGTACAGGGTGCTTCAAAAACTCGTGTACATCAAAAATTTAATGAATAAGGTACAGAACTTTAAATTTGTAAACATTTTTGATATTCTATTGATTTCTTACATTTTAAACATTTTCACAGTGTTAAATGGAAGTGTAGGATATTGTTTGAATTTAAATAATACCATCCATTTCATACTGTGTACACAAGTACATAAATTCACATTCTCTTTGACATTTGTGTCAATATCGTTTCAATTTGCTCCAGCATTATATCTAAATAATTCAAATAAATTACCACTTGACTCTTTGCACTCTTTAATTGACCTGCTATCGTTGAATTCCGCAACCTGCAGATATTGTGGCCTTAAATTTGTGAACCAACTTAAACCTAGCCGGACCTATATTGTTCGAGTAAACACATTAGGCAAGATTTTATTCTCGGTAGTATTACTGGAGGGTTTGATTGAGCCGTGCAAAACGACAATATATTTACTACTAGTTTCGCTCTCTCGAGCATTTTCAAGTTACTGATGCTTATACTACGAGTTATATTGGTTTTGCTTAATAACCAACTAGACCTTAATAAATCACCACTTCTCAACCTCTTTTGAGATTAATCATGTCAAACAACATGTGTATGCAGTTAGCTTTAAGAATGTCCCTTCTGGAAATATAAAACCAATGTAACTCGTAGTATAGGGTGTTTTTTTAGCTGCATGAGAACTTCAAAATGAAATAAAAGATTAAAAACCTGACGGAATGTTTTGGTTATAATGTTTTTATGAAAGTACGATTAATGGCATTTATGATTTGAACATGACTTCCGGCATGTGACCACCACGACTAATGGTTACGAAGCGCATCCGTTCAGTCCAATTTTTGACCACTTTTTCCAATATTTCTGGCTTTATTTCATAAATGGCTTGCTGAATATTAGCCTCCAATGCTTCTAGAGTTGTTGGTTTGTTAGCATAAACCATGGATTTAACATACCCCCACAGAAAATAATCTGGAGGTGTCAAATCACACGATCTTGGAGGCCAATTGATAGGACCACGTTTTGAAATAATGTTGTCACCAAATTGTCCTTTCAATAAATTGATGGTTTCGTTGGCTGTGTGGCACGTAGCACCATCCTGTTGGAACCATAAGTTGTCAATGTTTAGCTCTTGAAGTTTTGGAAACAAAAATGTATTGAGCATGTGTCGATATCTCACACCATTCACCGTAACGGTAGCTCCTTCCTCATTTCGAAAGACATATGGACCAATGATGCCGTTGGCGTGTATTCCACACCAAACAGTCAATTTTAATGGATGCAATGGAGTCTCAAGATAATGTCCCGGATTGGTCTCACTCCATATATGGCAATTTTGTTTGTTCACATACCCAATTAACCAGAAATGTGCCTCGTCAATGAACAAAATTTTACGGTAAAAAAATGGATCCACTTCCAATTGGTTGGAAGCGAATTTGGTAGCATTGTTCAATGGTCAATCTATGCATTATCAAATGCCAAACCTTGCAAAACACAAATTTCAAAAAACTGTTTCCATAGCAATCTTGATTCAATTGTTATCCCTATTGAAAGTTCTCATGCAGCTAAAAAAACACCCTATATAAGCATCAGTAACTTGAAAATGTTCGAGAGAGCGAAACTAGTAGTTTATAATAAATAAATATTTGTGAAAATTAGACACGTTAATTATTTTATTCCTTCAAGAATATTTTAATTAAAGCTATAAACGGGAAAAATATACATTGCATGTTACAAGTTAATTTTAAGATAATTGAAAATTTTAGATAATGGGAATAATGGTGGTTATACTTTGTGATGAAACTACAAACGAGGTAAGGAATATAACAACCACATGCTACAATTTCTTATCAGAAGTACACATAAAGTCCAACATTTCTCAAAAAGCCATTTTGAGAAAAGAATTACATCTGTTAGCAAACTACACTATAATTCAATACCCTCACATTTCTGCAGCCGGAGTGTTCAATGTAAATCGCAGAATATTTATTAGTTTCTTTGGGAGTATATCACCATATATTATTATGCTAACTGAATTAAATAGATAGGTGTAGTCGTGAGGTGAATATTGATTTTGATCAAGTCGTAACAATATTGTATGAGTCAGATACATAGGAAACATGTTCCATTAAAAATACCTAGTTTGATTTCTATAGAACTCACATGCAAAGATCATCATAATTTCCTATTATGATTATTTAAATCAATGCACTCTGTACTTAGTATTATATTTTCACAAATAAATTATTTAAATCAAGGTTAATATTTAATCTAAAACCTGATACCCAGTGCCAGTCTGAATTTTCCAGTTAATATTTTACGTGCCGGTAAATTTTATTTTCCAAATGAATTAGGTCGAGAAATTTTCATTTTAACTAATACATCTGATTGGAAACCTTAGCCCAACTCATCGGTTTAGAGCTAGGAAGGTATAGAAAATCACAAATAAGACTGACTGAGTAATTTCATTAGGAAGAAGGAAGGTAAGGTTAGGAAGATAAGAGACAAGAAGAGGTTGAGACCGCATAGGTGCAATACTAGAGACATTTACACTAATATTGGAAAAGAAAAGAATAGGTTTATCATCTCTGAAGGGTTCCCTTGGATCGTAGATCAACATACACCATGATTAATAATTTGTAAAATTCCCATCGACTTACGTAAGCGCAAGCGAATGAGCGAATTTGGAAGAGACGTGTGAAGAGTTTGTATCAAAACGGACTACGTAGAGTTCCCGCAGAAATTGAGTACCCTCGGTTGCCTGCCAGATGTCCAACGGAAGCAAAAATTATAATTCCTAACGACAGCCAGTTTTACTCGTTTAAACGACTTAGCTTGTAAAACAGTTATGTCGGAAGCGGAACATAAATCATTCAACGTAAAACTAACGGAACTTTTGACAAAAGTTGTCAAAACTCAAAAATCAGCTGCTCGTCGCAATATTTATTCGAGTACTAAAATTCGTACGCTCGCGTTCAGTGCACATCACCTGCATGCGTGCATCTCGATTAAATGAATAAAAATGCAAGGCTGGAATGAAGAAGATCATGAAATAAAATTTAAAAAAGTAGAAACACGTAACAGTTGCAAAAATTCGTTACAAAATATACTGCCCCGTAAAGTTAAAAGGCCCTAGCACCAATGTTTTTCTGAATTGTGTTTTATTTATGTTCCAAATCGGTTTAAAAAATACTCCTTTTATGACATGAGAAAACCCAAATGCAATAGAATGATGTTGATGAGTAATATTGAAATTTTTACTGGCCCCAACTCCAGATTAACGTCGTTTTAGATAAAAGTAAAATTTACTATCGGAGATAGAACGCGACTAGAACAAATGGAAGCTCATAGAATATTCTGGATCCTTCTAAACCGGAAAGAAGCATATCGAAAGCGTAGATAGCAGTTACGTAAAATAGCGTAGTAATAATGATTCAGCGTAATTTTTAATATATTATTGTAGTTAACGAATAAAAAAGTGATTCATTATACCACCTAGCAACAATTATTGTAACTGATGTAATATTTTTAATCTTAACAAATTGAATTTATACGAGATAAAAATTGAAACTTTTTGTACACTAAATTATTATTATTATTATTATTCACTAATTTTCATATAACAACAAAAAGGAACGTTAAATTTCAAAATCTGCTAGCAAACTCTTCTGCAATGGCTATAACTTTTGATATATTTCGAATTTTGTTATGAAATTTGTGTATAAAATACAAAGATGCGTTGACATGTTAAAAGATATTTTATGTGACTTGTAAAGTTTCTTGTATGTAAAGTTATAATCAATTACACTTTTAAATTGCGTAGGCACGTGACTTATGTCTGCAAGAAGTCACTCCCTACCTTCCTAATAAATTTCCTGGGTTATTGATTCCTATAACTCTATGAAGAAGATCATATCATCATCATCGCGGCTTTTAGAAGAAAGATCTGAATTTATAGATTAAATGATCAGTGTAGTTAGCGACGGCTTCTTTCTTATTATGGCAGTTGTAGAGTGGTGACCAAATGCTATGCCTCTGTATCCTCACTAGGTGCAAGTGTATTAGTTCTATCCTATTGACCTATACATAAGTAGATTTATTGCATGAGATACTCTCAAAAAAAAATTATAATATCAATGATTTATTACCAAGTTTCGCCGGCGGCCCACCCCCTGTTGAGTCGGGAAATGAAACTCACCGGACTCGCGTCACACTTCAACAATAAAAACCACGGACAAGCTTTGGGTCGGTTCGCATTAATTGAAAATACGCATCTGCAGTTTGCAAGCCCCAGAAAGTCAATAAAAGGCTGAGTGCATAAAGGGTTCAAATTTATTACAATCAAAATAGCAAGTAAACAGATCGAGCAATTTTCTATATTATTATCTATTCAATATTTTTCTAGACACAAAAAGTCTGGTGGCATGAAATGTGTGGTGTGTATAAATATCAAACAATTAAAACACAACATTTACTTCTCAAGCGTACCCTACACGTTTGCTTGATATTTGTTTCAATGTTAAATGTGTTATAAAATTCAAATAATACAAGTTTTGGTTAATCACAAAATAAAATCTCTGATAACTCACAACTTTGTACGACCCTGATGGACATGTGTTGACAAACAGCTGATGCCTTGCGCATAGGAATCTTATGCCTGTTTTCACCAACAATTTATTTAAGAATTTCCTAGTAAAGAATTACTTAGCTAGGATTCCATAAATGTGATTGGTGATGACATAGTATTGACATAAAAAAACTCATGTCAAATTTGACCAATCACATTTATGGAATCCTAGCTAAGTAATTCTTTACCACGAAATTCTTAAATAAATTGTTGGTGAAAACAGGCATTAGTTCCGCTACCGTATTGAATGTTCACCATGTGTGGATGAAATCCTGTTGATGTGGACACCAATCTTGTAGATTTCCATACAAATAAAACAGATGTCTTGTGAAAATGTGGCGCTTCTAACCTCAAAGTAAACCTTCCAAAACTCGAATAAATCCTCGAAATTTGTGGACATCTACTTATTCAAATTATTAAAATTGATTCACTACTGACCAGGAATCCACAGTAGAGAGACGCTGCGCTCCGCACGCTACAGACCCATTTTTCGGCAACACTAAACTCATTAAAAACATCCCCCGAGGGTGATCCAACTCGGCAAATTGTGCTGTTAACAAGGGGTGAATCTCGCTTTTTTTGCTGCAAATTTAAGCCAAAAATACGTTGAAAATGTGAATTTACCTCGACGTTAACTACTGTACGATGAATTTCTTCGTGTTTTTTAGTCAAAAATACCCATAAAAAGTGAAATTATGTCGATGTTAACTGCGCGACGGACTAGGTACTACTGGGAGCACAAGCGTGCTCCGATTTTTCTTAGTGTTAGAGTAACGCACAGCACACGGACTGACGACAGAATGACTGTGACGTTTGAAAATCGAGCTAAAATTGGCAACTTTAAAATCGATTATTGGCCAAACTAATCGATATACGACTTTCATCCTCACCTTAATCGCTTCGTCTATATTTTTTCTATCTAAAACCGTCGAGTTTTTTTTAAATAAATTTAATAATCTCGAGCTGAGCCTATTTACCTGATACCAAATAATTTATGGATTTTAAATATTCGCGCCGAGAAACTTCTTCATTTGAGTGTACATTTTTAATTTTAGCAGCGCCTGACACGCCCCTAAAGTCGGTTCTAACGTTGGTGGAGCTGTAGCTCACGTTTTTAAAGTAAATAATACGCTTTACTCAAAACTGGACATAACACACAATATTTATCACTTGACGTTTGTGTCTAAGAATTCAGTAATTGCTATCATCATTTTTATTCGAATTAATAAAATACTGTTTGATTTCCATGACCTTTTAATTGACTTTTTGCAACTTGCTAACTGCAGAGCTGTGGTCTTTAAAAATGCGAACCGACTTAAACGCTACTGTGGTACTCTTTTTGTTCGAGTGGTATTCATTGCTGTGAGACTCTGTTCCCGTATAAATAAGGGAAGGGGTTTAGTCGTTGTATCACGACAATATATAAAATATAAATTATACGCAGGTAACAAGGGTTGTATTGTCGCGCCTAAAACGCGTAATTTAAATTATCAAATTTATAAGGCATAATTGTATCAATTAGTAAAACATAAAAAGTATTCACAACGGAAAAGAGGACGATGACCAGGTCGGATGTTACAGGTCAAATACCAGACCTTCTAAGAAAAGCAAACTTGCAAGTTAGCTAATAATAAATTAATAATGCAAACTAAGGCGCTTGCAGGTTGATTTCTTGAAGGGATATGGATCAGCACTTTATGCAATAATGAGTAAATGAACTCATGTTGACAGGAAGTGTCAGCATTCTATTTATGCATATAAAAACCACACATTACCAATGACAGGGCAGTCGAGATCGAGAGGTGAATCGGGCAACAGCACTAGTCGGCGTGCGGGGCACTAGTGGCATTGTTGTGAGGGTTAAGTCCGTGCATTAACCCTGCTCCTTATCAAGGGTAGTCGAGTTAAAGTTGCAGACATTGGTAATGTTTGGGTAAGTGCCAAATATTGTTTATGTAAATGTTTTAGTAATTAAGATTATTAAACCCCCAAATTGATATAATTTATTTGAATATTAAATGTAAGAATTAAATAAGTGTTACTAGGAAGTACATGCCTTTTATTACAACCCCTCTGGAACTCTTTTAAAGGTACCTGTATAGGAACTCTTAAGCCCAAATGCTTAGGACCAAAAAACTACACGCAACAACTGTATGGGGCTAATGAGCCACAGGCGTAATTTATACCATGAACAATAGTAAAAATAACAGTGTTGTGCAGATAGCAGGTTACATGAGCTTCCATTTCTTCGTTGGAGCTTCAACCGTCGCGGAGTTATTCGTGAAATCTTGGGGGGGGAGGGGTAGACAAGTTTTTCTATTTTCGTTATATTTTTGAATTTTTTGGTGAAATTGGTGTCAAATGTTAGAGCAACGTTAGAGTCTAAAGGATCTTCCATTTTTTCGTTTGAGCTTCAACCGTCGCGGGGTTATTCACGAAATTATATCGAGACAGGCACAACTTGTCAGGTTTTGGATTAAACATTAAACTTGATTTAAATTGTTTATTTGTGAAAATATAATAGTAAGTACATAGTGCATTGATATAAATAATCATAATTGGAAATTATTATGATCTTTGCATGTGAGTTCAATAGAAATCAAACCAGGTATATTTAAAGGAATATGTTTCAAAATATCAAATATGAATATGTAGAGTATATCGTTACGACTTGATAAAAATCAGCTCACGAATACTTCTACCTCTGTATTTGTACAATCAGAATAATATATGAAGAAATACTGCCAAGAAAACCAATCAGCATTCCACGATTTACATTGAACAGACCGGTTGCAGAAAAGTGAGGGAATTGATTTGATGCGTAGTTTGCTAATAGAAGTAACTCTTTTCTCAAAATGGCATCTTGGGGTATGTTAGACTTTAATTGAACTTTTGATAAAAAATTGTAGCATGTGGTTGTTATGTTCTTTACCTCGTTTGTAGTTTCATCACAAAGTAAAACCACCATGATTCCAATTATCTGAATATTAGCTTTAATTAAATAATTGTCAATTACGTATACATATTTGAGAACAGTCAGTACTTGCGGCCTCACGGGACCCTCCCCATCTCGTAGCTGTATGGGATAGAATACTGAATACCGAACAGCATCGTACAATTAGTAGCCAGAAGGGTTCAAGCTGAACACTGAAGGGCATCGCGCAGTTAACCAAGGAAGTTTCCTTGAGGCCGAAAGTACTGGTTTTTCTGAAATATAATTGACACATTAACTTACCCAGAGAGAACTACAGCTAATTCCCAACACTAAACATAATATAACACGATTTGATATTAAATTTCCATCTACCGGCTCCTGACTTTTAATTATCACCATTGTTACATTAATCATGTGCAAGGTTAGTAAAAACATGGATACGATTATCAAGAGTAATTTATACCCTAATGATTTATTCGAAATAGAGCAAATGTTAAAGACTAGCGAAAGCAAATTTCGTATTTCGTTGACTTCCTTTGATTCCACTCGTACAGAAATTGTAGTTATTACATTTAAACTGAAGTGGGAATAATACTTATAGATTTCAAATAAGCACGATAAACGTTTGTTTAATATTCTCAAACGCAATTTAATTAAAGAAACGAAATTATAAATTAACAATATTGAAATATAAATATATTGAATTTGATATATTTGTTGAATTACAATTTTGAAAGCTACTGCTGTGCCATTTAATACAAGCCTGTGAAAGATGTATATTAAGAAATTCATAAAGTTTAAGAATATCAAAGTTTTTAAAGAGACGTATAATTTTCCAGGTTTCCAAAATATTTTTCGGTTGTTATTCAAACCATCGTCAAGTTTTTTAAAAAGGTAATTTAGTCGGTAAAATTTGTCAATATCTGAGAATCCTGTACTATAAATATCAATTACTATTATAATAACAGATACCGTTAGTTGATTAATGGTTATAATTAAATCTGCAATATCTTTTATGATTATTGGTTCCTTCAGTTTCATATAAATAGTCAGTAACCATACAGTTAACCATGAGAAGATTAAAATTGTAGAATATATCCTATATGTCTTGAGCTTGGAATCGTTAACTGGAGGAATTAATCCTAATATGTTTCCTGTACGGTACACTAATTTTATATTTTCTATATAACAGATATGATTTTGTATATTTTCACCCATCTTGTTCCTCGAACAATATTGGTGACAATATTACAAGTGTGTAAAATCAATCACTAGTGAAGAATAAACACATATTTACGAGTTTTGTATGGTTAATAATACAATTTTAATTATTGTAGTAGTACTTTTACAATATATTATACTCATTTATTTGTGTTTCAAGTCTAACATTAATCAACTTGCGGATTACCTATAATCTATAGAACGATTATTCGGCGTTTTCCCTAAAATTACATGTTTAAATAAATGATAGATAAAAATTTAAAAAAGATTCTAAGAGTATTTACCATGTAAGTACTTTTATATTAAGGTGTTACGGATTGCTCTCGCCGATCGTTTACCCTTAGTTGCACTGAAATGTGCCAACAGCTCATATCATGATAGATTCTTGGAACTGCTTTCCAACAAAGTTTTTTACTCCAAAATATGACTTCCAAATAATAATATTGATTTCTCTGGTACCGTGTCGAGAATGAGTTGTTAAATTCCGAATTGACTTGATACAGGGTGCGGCAGGGAAACTACCTTACTTTAAAAATGAATAACACAAACAGTATAGGAGATAAGAGCTTAATTATTTTTCCATATCACAGGGAGACTGTTGATCGCGCACTAAATTAAATTTCACATCGCTGTTCGGTCCTCTTGTGAAATTCCTGATTCTTATCTAATCGAATTGCTAACTACCTAATTGTCCACCCTTATTTTGAAGTCTTTCTTTAAGTTTTCCATAAGGTCACTTATCGCGGTTTTCGATGAACTTAACACTAATCCATCGTCTTTCATTTTTAATTTTTCAACAAACCGACACTGATCACTTTTTAGTTGTTGAAAATTATGCTCACTACGAAATTTTACAAATTTTCTGTTAAAACATCTATCGTCCTGTTTTAATTCGTACAAACTGTTCTTTAGTTTGAAAATATGCAGTGGATACTGCTGATCTACAAAACTAATGGGTTTTCTCATAAAAATTGTTTCTTTATCCATTTTAAGATTAAATACGCATTTCTTATCTTTGAGAGCTTTCACCTCTTCGTTTATTGCAATTTTCTACTCTTGTTCATTTTTCCCTTTCATTGCACTTTCAACATTTATTGGCTCTCTAATAATTGTTGTTGGGGGTTCGCTACAGAGGTAGTACCTTTCATCAGGTCGGCCACACCAAGTGTCATAGACAGGAGGTGGACTGGGCCTCGTAGGGTCCCCAGCTCTCATCTATGATTCCATGTGCCACACCCTGGGCAACTGCATTGGCCTGCAAGATGAACTAGATGAGAGAAGCCAGATATGGCAAATAACAGGGCACCTTTTTGCCCTCAAGGCGGATGAACCAACAAGCAATGGTCAACGACATAAGGTCAAGAAGGCAAGGGGAGACTAAAATCCCATGAACGCATCAATGATGACAAACAATTTTATAGATAAGGTTTTGCTGAGCGATCCGGCTAGCGACCGGCGCCAGGCTGGGTCCGGGCCAATTGGTGTAAAAATGGCGACCGGGCATATAGAGGTGAAATACCAGGTCTCACATGGGAAATGGGCGACTGGTTCGAGAACGGAGATGAAAGCCAGATTGCGTATTGGCACTTGGAACGTAAGGGGTATGCTACAGATTGGCAAACTCAACATCACGAAAAGAGATATGGAAGAAGCCGCAGTGGGGGTTTGCGGCGTCACAGAGACACATTGGAGAGGTAGCGGACATTTCACGACAGATGAACACTGTGTATACTTTTCCAGTGGGGAGAGAGGTGGACATGGTGGTGTTGCTATAATCATAGAAAAGCAACTGGAAATATATTGTCGTGAAACGAAATTAAAAACAACTTTGCATTAATAATTTGCCACAAATTAAGGGATGTTTTATCCGAAATAACATGGTCGAGTACGGTTTTGTGAATAAAGGTCGATTTATGTTACCACAAGACACAAAAAAGTCGCCGCTTTGTGATCAGGAAGTGCTGGTTCGATCCCAGCGGGAGTCTAGAAATTTATAGGCAGAAATGACAGTGTATTAAGTCGCTGGTTTCTGAGATTGTTATAGTAGGTAGAATGTCAGTGTATTAAGTTGCTGGTTCTGCGTGGTTCTGGCGTGCAACTAACCTCAAATCAAACAAAATTTAGTTGCACGATTTATTAAAAATGGTTCAAATCGATCGAGTTTTGCCAACAAACTTTATTATACGATTGTTGATCATCCTTATCTTGATATTTTTGGAAGAATTGTGAAGATTTGATGCCACAATTCAATATTTTATGGAACACAGCTGTTCGAAAACGCAACAGGTGCTACCGTGTGACAGATGCTAGCGCAAGCGGAGAATTTTGGAACACAAAAAACAGTGGTTCGAAAACAATTTTCAACAAGTGTCGCATAAATGGTAAATAAACAATTTGAATTTGTACACATTTATAAAAATTTATTTATGTCACACAATTACACTTTAATAGGAACCTGGAGTATTTTGAGATTTCGATTTGCAATTAAATGCAAATACCAAGGGTTTTTATTACACAATCTAACACTTTAACGACCAAAACGAATCTGTTCGTAAACAGCTCATGCTAGACCTGTTTTGCTTATTTAAAA
The DNA here is from genome assembly GCA_958510855.1 of Rhagonycha lutea. Lineage (NCBI taxonomy): Eukaryota > Metazoa > Arthropoda > Insecta > Coleoptera > Cantharidae > Rhagonycha > Rhagonycha lutea. The sequence goes on from OY294038.1 coordinate 38,516,337, forward strand.
TTGAATTTATTTTATGAAAATTAAATTAGTCATTTTTCACGAAGCTGTGTTTGATTTTGTTTTCATGCAGCGAGACATACTCAAATTTAGTTTTTTAGTATTGTCGATTACGACAGTAAATTTGATTAAGGCAATTTATGCAATTTTGTTCCCGATAGAGGAATTTCGATTGAGCAATATTAGTGCGGTAGCAAGGCTACTCATTTTGTTTTATTTGGCGACCCGTAAAAAGGAGAGAAGTGCGAACTCAGCCCTGTGATTTGTCTCAGTACAGAAATCGTATGTGAACAGATACATAGCTGCCGACGGTACTCTATAGTTTTGAGATATTGTCCTGGTGAAAATAAATTTTAAAGTTGAAGGGTCGTAGGAAATATCTCTACAATATGTAGAAAGCTATAAACCGGTGAATGAAAGAATTATAACACTGACACTAAATACAAAAACAACAAAGATGAGAATAATACAGGTATATTTTCCGACGATGGGGGAACCGGATGAAGAGATTGATGATATGTATGGATTAATAAAAGACATAATAAACGAAAACGGATCTAAGAATATCACAATAGTACTGGGCAATTTCAACGCCAAGATTGGATCAACTAAAACCGACAATCATATTCGCGACAACTTGGGCAGATACGGATGTGGTGAAAGGAACGAGAGAGGAGAAAAACTGATACAGTTCGCGACCGGAAATAATATGACAGTCATGAACACCACTTTCAAGCACCATGTTGGAGACTTTTCACCTGGACGTCTCCGGACGGTAACACTAAAAACCAAATTGACTACATCCTAATAAACAAGAGATGGAGAAGCTCTTTTAAAAACGTTAAAACAAAGCCCAGCGCCGAATGTGGATCTGATCATCGACTATTAATTGGAGATTTCTTCATAAAATTACGATCAAACACAATAATAAAGAAGGCAAAAAGAATGAACACACCAAGCCGTGTAGGACCTCCAGGATGCACTATACAGAATAAAACAACCTGAGCAGACAAATGATCCGAACCAATTATGGACAAGAACCGAAAAATGGATAAAGGAAGCAGTTCAAGCATGTAACCCTCCAAAAACCAGAGAAAAAAAGAAAACATTGGTTGACAGAACAAACATGGCACCTTGTAGAGGAAAGAAGAGAAATCCGAATAAACAACTTGGACCCAATAGACAAAGCCATGAAAATGAAACAAATCAACCGTAAAATTAAAAAACAAACACGGCGTGATAAGAACTAGTATCTTAATGAGATATGCCTGGAACTAGAGACCTACTCAGAATATAACAACACCAGTGACCTGTACGACAAGGTTAGATACCTCTCTCTCTCTCGAGAATTAAAAACCAAAAACCCAAATCATACAAAACGATCAGGGAAGAACGATAACTGATATAAAAGGAATGGCTGAAGTCTGGAAAAAATACTGCGCGGAGCTTTACAATGATATAAGCTATATATCATGCTATGGGGAGAGCAGAAACAACTATGAAAGAGAACCAGATTATACTAAGAAGCGAGGTGAAAAAGGCAATCAATAAACTATCAAATGGAAAGGCACCGGGGTCCGACGATATAACAGCGGAGATAGTGAAAGCAATGGGGGAAATTGGAATTGATGCAAATATGCCTGTGCATTATGGTCATCGGAAATATGGCCAGAGAATTGGACTAATGCCATCCTAATCCCTATACATAAAAAGGGAACCCCGACACTATGTCTGATCTCCCATGCTAGTAAGGTCATGCTAAACATACTGGCCGACAGACTGAGATCCTTTCTATTACCACAAATAGCAGAGGAACAATCAGGCTTTGTGCCAGGAAAAGGCACGTGCGAACAAATATTAAACGTAAGACAGATAATAGAGAAAGCAAGAGAGTTCAAGGTGAAGGTATTTCTGTGTTTCGTGGATTATAGCAAGGCCTTTGACAAGGTAAAATGGAATAAACTGTGGAGAATCCTAGAAGAAATGGGAAAACCCATACATCTAATAAGAATTATACAACAGCTATACGAAACGAGCAGTGCGGCAGTGAGCGTGGGCAACACCTTGTCAAAGGACTTCAAATTATAACAGCTGGGGTGCGACAGGGATGCATACTGTCACCCATATTATTTAATATCTACACGGAATACATTACGAGACGGGTTTTTGAGGACTGCGATGGTGGAGTTTCAATTAGTGGAAGGAAAATAACCAACTTGAGGTATGCGGATGATACTGTCATATTCACAACAGATGAAGAAGATATGTGGAGTATTATGGAACGGCTTGAGGAGGAAAGCATGACATATGGGCTGGAAATAAATAGATGAAAGACAAAAATCATGATTATAGACAGGGCCAACAATAATCAGCCTCTGATTCAAAGAGTGGCCGGGTTCGCGGTAGTAGACAGTTTCCAGTATTTAGGATTAACAATAGATAATAATGGTGGATGTGAAATAGAAATTCGAAGACGATTGGCGATTGCCAGAGCATCATTGACGAAACTAAAAAGAATTTGGAAAGATCGAGCAATAACAATAAATACGAAACTTAAAATAATAAAAACTCTGATATTCTCAATAGCAACTTACGCCTCGGAAACATGGACGATTAAAGCTGCCGATGAACGAAGAATAGCAGCGTTTGAAATGTGGTGCTATAGGAGACTGCTGCGCATCCCATGGACGGCGGGTCGAACTAATGTGTCCATTATAGAGGAACTCCACATCAACAGAAGATTGGTAGAAATAGTCAACCAGAGATATCTGGGATATCTGGGACATGTAGCAAGAAGAACTGACACTATGGAAAGGTTGATCATGGACGGAAAAGTAGAAGGAAAACGCCCCAGAGGAAGATCGCCGACACGCTGTAGCGATCGAACTAAGAAGCTGATATAGGACAACGACTGCACGAGTCTATCACAGCAGCGCAAAACCGAAACAAACTGCATACAGTCGAATCGATTCGACTTTCGCTAAGTGGCTAGAAATCGATTTGCCATCGATCATTCGAATTTCGTAGTTCTGTCATACTAGTTCCCTTGATAATTCCGTTTTTTGTTCATGAGTCGTTGTTAATTTCTTCCACATTTCTGCTGCGGACGTGCAATTAACGAGACATTCTAGCATATTTGGCGTCATCGTAGCTAAAAATATTACCTGGGCTCTCGAGTCTTTTACTTCCCAATCTTTCCATTCGGTTGATTCTCGAGGTTTTGGTTCTCAAATTTGTCCATTTACAATTTACATTAGTTTATCTGCTTTGAAAACAATGGAGATAATTGGAAATTTGTGCCGTTAAATTTAACAATCTGTACACAGCGGCGGTTCTAGGGCGGTGCGACCGGTGCCGTCGCACCGTGCGCCATCCTAAGGGGGGCGCCAAAATGACAAAATATTTCGAACATATTAATAATATGTTTTTTTTTTTAAATATGCAAGCGCAAAAGCAAGGAAAGTAGCTTTGTAGTTAATTTTTCTTTCTTAATTTGTTTAAATACACCTTTTTAAACAAATATTGTTTCCTTTTACGTTTTACTACACGCGGGGTGGGGCGCCAAAATGAGATCTTGCACCACTTAAAAATCTTGTTAGAGCCGCCGCTGTCTGTACAGGTTCCCTTCGCGATGCGGTTGCCATTTTTATCACTTACGATTCGCGCGGTTTTCACTAAAATTACTTTTTATTGTCTGCTAATTTTATCAGGTTGGTTACTGATGATTTTATCCAGCTGGTTACTGATAATTTGTAACATATATAATTATCTAAGTAATAATCTGCAAACCTGGGCATCTGGGTCTCTGGGCCCATAACATGTTGATTATAATTATTATTTTCTTAGATTGCAGAAAAACAAAGATTAACATGTAAATAAAAAGTTTGTGTGGTTTTCTAAGTTTATTCAGTAACGGTTGCTACAAGACTAAAAGCTAAACTATGTTGTAGATAACAGATTGAATATTTTTCTTCAGTTGAGCTGCGAGGTGAGAAAGATGAAAATGATACTCATCGCTAAAGAACACAAGGGACACAAATATTGTCACGAACGGCTTCCCATGCATTTTTTCGTAAAAAAAAAAATTGCGTGGATTACGTTCTTGCACCAGTATCAGTTTGTATGGATAAAATTGAAGTTCTTTATGAAGCATTCGTCTTACAGAACGATCAGACATCAACACCAGTTGCATGTTTGCGCCCTGATCGCCTAGAAGATCGCAAAATTGACTGCCTAATCTGCTCGATGTCTTCAGGTATCCTGACGCTTCTTGAACCTTCAGGATCTTTTTCTGCACATCACCAGTTTTCCTAAAGCTGTCCACCCATAAAATAATCAATTTCTGATCAGAAACACGACCCGCGAGCGCGATATTAAAGTGATTCCTGAATGCACGTTGTGTGGAAGGAGAAAAAGACGCAACTTTCGTGTCGGAACATGCCCATCAATATTTGGTGTCGCTTCGAGCCCATCATACGCGCAAATGATAGTTTTTATGGTAAGAACTTTGGTTATCGGAATACAAATGGCTGTAATTATTTCTTATTTAAAATGTTTATTTTGGACGTTATGACGACAAATCAAAAAGATGTGACGGGGACAGTTGCACGAATACTTAGGGGATGGAGAGCTTCCACAATTTTAATTGCATTTACTTAAAACTTTTTGCGAATATTTTCCAAATGATGTAGTTAAAGAAAATTAAAAAAAAAATTGATTTTTTGAAATGTCTAGAATAGCTAGACTCCTTAACACTCCATTCAACGGATGGGGTCTATCAGAACTGAGAAAGTCCTAAACATTAAGAACTATAACTTTTGTCTAATATAAATATAAACTTTAGTTTATATGACTTCATAAAAATCAGCTCACGAATACACCTATCTATTTAATTGAACTAGCATAATAATATATGGAGATACACTTCCAAGAAAACCAATAATTATTCTGCGATTTACGTTGAATAGTCCTGCTGCAGAAATGTGAGGGTATTGACTGATAGTGTAGTTTGCTAAGAGATGTAACTCTTTTCTCAAAATGGCTTCTTGAGATATGTTGGATTTTACGTGTACTTTTTATAAGAAATTGTAGCATGTGGTTGTTATATTCTTTACCTCGTTTGTAGTTTCATCACAGAGTATAACCACTATGATTGCCATTATCTGAAATTTTCAATTATCTTAAACTTAACTCCCAATATGCAAGGTATATTTTTCTTGTTTCTAGCTTAAATTAAAAAGTTCTTGTTTATAATTCAGATTAGTAAGTATTGTGTGCTTCACAGCCGCCTGTCTTGTTTTCCCTGATTACCTGAATCGGGAAAAGCATATTTGGGGCTGTTAGCCTGAATGATTAAGCTGAACCCTGATGGACATCTCAGGGCTAAACAAATAGGCGACCTTGACGCTTAAAATACTGGCTCTTCTAAATTATAATTTACACTTTAACTTACCAACGAAGAACTGCAGACAATTCCTAATATTAAACATGTTAAAATTCCATTTGGAGTGTTGAGACTTTTGGCCATCACAATAGATATATTAATCATGTCCAAAGTGTGTAAATAAATTGTTACCATTACAAAGAGTAATTTATACCCTAATATTTTATTATAAATGGAGCAAATGTTAAAAGCTAGCGAAAGCAAATTTCGTATTTCGTTAACTTCTTTTGATTCCAGTCGTACAAGAATTGTATTTTCTACATTTAAATTATTGATGTGGGAATAATACTTATGAATTTTAAATAAGTACGATAAACGTTTATTTAATATTCTCAAACGTAATATAATTAAAGAAATGAAATTATAAATTAATAATATTGACGTCATAAAATATGTAATAACTTGACTTATTTGTGCAGATACAAGTGTGAAAGCTATTGCCGCCTTCCGTGGTAAAATAAGCATGTTTAAGATGTACAACAAGGTAGTAGTCATTACATTTATGAATATCAAGGATTTTAAAGCAATGTTAAATTTTCCAGGTTTCCAAAATATGTTTCGGTTGTTCAAGCCATCATCAAGTTTTCTAAAATGATAATTCAGTGAGTAAAATTTGTTCAGGTCTGAGAATCCTGTTCTGGAAATATCAATTACAATAATAATAATCGATACCGTTAGTCGAATAACTGTGATACTTAAGTCTGCTGTATCTTTTACTATGTATGGCTCGCTTAGTTTCATATTAATAGCTAATAACCATATAGTTAAGAAAGAAACAATCAAAATTGTAGAATATATTCTATACATCTTGAGCTTGGAATCGTTAACTGGAGGAATTAATCCTAATATATTTCCTGCACGGTATACTACTTTAATATTTTCTATATAGCAGGTATTATTTTGTATGCTTTCACCCATTTTGTTACGTAAACTGTTTTATGTGAAATGTGTAAAATCAATTATTAGTAAATAATAAACACATAGTTACAATGTTTGTATGTTAAATAAAACAATTTTAAATATGTATTGATTAGTTAAGACATCATACCCACTAGACATGTAACATTAAATTAACATCGGCGATGTTAGATTTTTCAATGTTAATACAACATTACTATACAACATTGCGTCGATGTTGCTTTAACATTTGCAATGTCGTCACAACATCGGATTAACATTGCATCTGCAACATCGATTTAATATTAATGCGATGTGGCGGGGATATAATTTAAACATCGTTATAACATTGTGCAGATGTTATTTTTAACATAAATTAAATGTTTCTTAACATAAAAAAATAACGTTTAGCTAACATTAAAAATTAATTTATATACACAAAGCGGTAAAGGGGTACATTTTTTGAGGTATATTAAAATTTATTATTTGAGTATTTGGGTCGTTCTCGTATAATTTGTTCATTACAAATTAAATTTTTAATCAAAATATCAATTTCTGCCAAATGACATGATAAATTAACATCGGCGATGTTAAATTTTTTAATGTTAATACAATATTTGTATAAAACGTTGCATCGATGTTGATTTAACATCTGCAATATTGTCACAACATCGCATCAGCGACATCTGTTTAACGTTAATGCGATGTGGTGGGGATATATTTTAAACATCGTTATAACATTGTGCAAATGTTATTTTATAACATTTTATTTTATATTAAGGATAAATTTTCGTCCATTTTTAAATTAATTTATTTTCTTTTATCAGGTAGTGGACTTTAATAATTACTCGATTATCTGACTCCTACGTTTCGCTATTATATTAAAAGCTTCATCAGGAAGTACAAATTACAGAAATTAAGATAAAATGATAATTTAAAATTTTTTTGAATGATAATGAGTCAGATAATCGAGTAATTATTAAAGTCCACTACCTGATAAAAGAAAATAAATTTATTTTATATGTTATTTTTATATTATTATTATGTTATTTTATAATATTTGCACAATGTTGTGGAGTTAACGTTTAGCTAACATTAAAAATTAATTTATATACACAAAGTGATAAAGCTGTAAATTTTTTGAAAATTAAAATTCATTATTTGAGTATTTGGATCGTTCTCGTATAATTTGTTCATTACAAATTAAATTTTTAATTAAAATATCAATTTCTGCCAAATGTTATGATAAATTAACGAGCGATACACTGAAAAAAATATTAGTAGTACGTAATATTAAAGAGCTTTAATTAAATTTCACGCGACAAAAGGAACTTCCTGGATACGTTAACATAACGAAATGGCAAATAAATACAAATTAATACATTAAATACAAATAAAGATTGGTTTATTAGTTAATCTAAAATATTCTTTCATATAAAGAATTTTTCATCTGTCTAATGAAATGTTTTCCTTATATGAAGAAATTCCAATATTAAATAATTATTACAAATTGCAAGAAATGTACCTAATTGTACCTACAGTGTAGTAACGGTAAAGGCCATAAAAATTTCAAACCTTTTTTTATGGCTCTTATTGTGTTTTGGTCATAAAATACTATTTTTGCTCCAAGCTAGATCCGAAATAAATATGTATTTTTTTATATCAATACTGTCTTTGTGTAACCGTATATTTATATTCTAATGATTTTAATAACACAAAATAATGATTATCTTATACCCCATTAGATAATCATTATTTTGTGTTACTAAAATCAGCCACTCCGGCTGATATGAATAAAACTGAGCATATGAAGTTAATAAATTGTGAATTAAATCTCCGATTATCCGAATAAAAATAAATAGGTATTCTTATTATCTACTCATTTAACAACTAATTTATATACACAAATCGATAAAGGTGCTTTTTATTTAAAAAAAATTGAAGCTGAGAGACTTACAAAAATTAATTCATCTATTAATAATTATAACATTTGACGTGAATTAATTAATATTAATTTAAATTATTTAATGTTTCCCTCGCTATAATATAAGGTGATAACTATAGTGCGTGGATTAATATGCACTTAGTTTTACAAAATACGCGCATATAATAAGCACTAAAAATTTAAAAACAAAGCGCAATAAAAGTTTAAATCAGCATAGTCAAGAAATAAGCTACCTGCCCTTTCTAGTAAAATGGGTCACATTTTTGAAAGCTTGTAAAACAAATGTTTTTTTGATTTCAAACAAATTGATTTCAAGTAAACGTTATTTGTTATTAATTTTTATTTTATTATTAGATATTGTTATGATCTTCTCGTCAAACGAACTATAACTAAGACCCTCAAAACTAGTTTTTCGCCGAAGATGGGTTTTTCTCTTCCTCAGAGTCGATGAGTTCGATAAACGAAATAAAAGGGTGTAAATCCGTGATAAGCATAATTTATTATTTGAACGTAAAAAATTTTTATAAACAGTTTGCATCAAATTTTATGAGGACAATAAGTTTGTCACAAACCACAAGTGTTCTGGTGTAATAGCTCAGACATGCACGTAACATTTAACGTTTTAAATTGTAACACTGTACGTGTAAATCTGTCCATTCATGTAATAAGTGTAATTTTATAAAATAGCAAATACAATTTTAATTAATAAACTCACTATTAACAGAAATCATTGTTTTATTTGAGTTCACTAATTTTTAATCAAATTTCATTTACCTTATAAATGATAAACTTCTTTAAGTTTTTGTGCGCCACTGTTTAGTCGATCGTCTACATCTGCATTACCAACCATCTAGTAAGGAACCATATGCGTTCCAGTGTGTTACTCCCGTATTCTTGTGTATCCAATTTTTGATAAAATCGCCAATCTTCCGTTCAATCTTCTCAGTAATTGTTGATTGAATAACTGCTACTTGAAACAGCGTTTCCGGTAAGTAACTTATCCGTAATCAATTGTAATTTTTCACTAAACGTGGAAGTAACCTCCAAATTTTACATGTGCTTACAATTTTAATCATCAATTTTCTGTTGTAGGTATTCAATTTACTAATACCTCAACTCGTCAGAAATACACAACCGTTCACTAATTATAAGTCGTAATTAGTAATTACGCGATGACTCGACTTCCGCAAATTATTCACTTCTTAGTGAATTCGCGAAATTACACTTCCCTGACCCTCGGATCAAAGAGAAGTTTTAGGAGTTCTTCCTTCTTTGAAGACCACCAAAGAACTGGCCCCTCTCTTACTTGCTCGCCGTTTTTCGTTTTTCAAAGTTCGAAATTTGGATATTTCTATGGTGGGAATCGATATTTTTGATCACTAATGTCGCACTTATTTATAGGTAATATGGTGTTTATAATTGTTTGTTCACTAAATTTTTATTTTACAAGAAACTGTCGTCACTTTTAGAGTTTAATAACATTCACAGAGAGTTGCAAAATATTTGTATTACATAAATCACTATAAATTTGTATGGTTTTATGTGTAAATTGTTACATGCTGCGGTTTGTTATTAATTTGATGCAAAAGTCTATTTTTATCAGTCAAATTAACTGATTATTGAATTTAATTAAAGAATTTTCAATTTATCACCTTAATAATTCATTTAGATAACTTAAATATTGAAATATCACAACAATATATTTATGCAATAATTAATTCATTAAGAAAAGCTGAAATAAGCATAAAGATGTTTTTTAAGCAAAATATTAGGAAAAAAGTAAAAGCAATTTACGTCAAATCACCGTAATTTTTTAGAAGCGTTAAAGATAAAAAAACTGAATAATTAATAATTTACAGCAATAAGCAAAATGCTTAGAATCCGCGCTCGAGTGATAACCATAGAAATATTAATTACTACGTGTTGGTATTATTTTGAAGTCTATAATCATAAGTTTTGTAATGCAGAATAATAATTTTTGATAATTCATCTTTTTCTATACCTATATTACATCCACTATTATTTAATTACCAATGTAAGAAAAATTTATAATCACGAAGTTATTATAATTTTTTCAACAAAGAGAAACATCTGAATATTTAACGAAAATCACTATTTTTCAAACGGAACTTCCATAGCATAGTGGTCTCCATGGATTTGATGCAACCTACGGCCCAGGAAACATGAGTTCAGTTCCCAGCGAGGTAAAGATTTTTAAAATTATATTTTCAGATAACATGACAACAAGGCCTAGGTACTAGATCGTGGCACTAGGTAAATATACAATAATATAATAATAATTATAATTAGCAATTAAGGCACATAATAATATTAATTGCTATTACAAATTATATAATATTTCATGATAAATCACAGGTCGAAAAGTTACCTGCTACTAAGTATTAATTTTTATTTTTTTTAATTATAATTAATTTTTATTTTTTTAATTATAATTAATTTTATATAAATTTTTTACGGTGTGATGAAAAGTTAATGTTGAAACAACATCACTTTCTCACTTAAAACAAACGTTAACAATTAACATTGTATAGGCGGACATTCGACGGTTGTAGCAATGTTGCTATAACATCGCCTCAACAATTGAAGCAACATTATTCCTTAATGTTAAAGCAACATTACTTTCTAATGTTGAAATAACATCATTTTTTCACTTAAAAACAACGTTAGCATTTAACGTTGTATGGGCGGACATTCAACGGTTGTAGCAATGTTGGTACAACATCGCCTCATCAGTTTAACCAACATCGCAAGTGAATTTTTGATATCGCGTCAACATTGTGACAATGTTATCTTGCCTAGTGGGTAGGGCACCGCCTTAAAAATGATTTACTAGGGTTTTGATTTGTATGCTTACACCTGTATTTTCACAGTAAATTATACACGTTTATTCGGTGGCGGATTTAGCACTTGAGACGCCTCAGACAAAATTTAATTTTTAGCCCTCCTGTAAGTAATTTCGCTACTCCTAGAGTAGTAAATATTCAACCTTTATACCTTGCTGACGGCACAATTTTAGCCAAGTCGAGTTCTTTCGATACATCGAAGAGTTTGAGGGCGGGTAAAGCTCGCTAGCATTAGTGGCACAGACGATGCATTTTTAGGAAATACTATAAATAGAAATTTCTTTGGGACTTTTGAAGAATGGACTAAAATCGCAAACTGTATCAGAAAAATAGCTCAAAGACCTGGTGACACACCGGTTAAAAATCATTGCCAATCAGTGTAACATCAGCAAACCTTTAGATATAGCCAGACAGTTGTAATTTTATATTGATTAATTATTTTAATGTCATTTCCCAATGTCTTACTTTTTTGATAATTACATAAATTAATTTTGTTTTACTTTGTGAGCGGAATTTTGAACCCTGCTTGATTTATGAGACCTCAAGAAATGAACCACAGGTCTATTCGAAAATCCGCCGCTGCGTTTATTTATAAACAAATGAATTTGGTTTTTAACTTTCATCAAATATTTATTAAATAAATTAACGAAAACACACGCGGTCCATCTCTCCGATGCTGGGTAGGAGAGATGGGCTAATTTAAGTGTTCAGTTTTTTATGTTTATTTTTATGGGATTACTTTTGGTTTATTAAAGTTTACCAAAAGGGCAAGCATTGTTTTAATGTATTGTAATGTTATTTCCCATAAAAACTTTGGGCGCCAGATTTCTATCTTAATCGTTCCAAAGGAATGAATAACGCTAATCAAAAGGCTTGCGGTAGCTATTTAGTAGGAGAACGTTAAAAAGAACTCTCTCAAACGGTCGTGGATTCAGGTTCCTAAACTCCTTATTGGTGCGCACGTTGATGCGCTTAACGATGAAATTGTGTGGCCAACCTACCGCACTATTCTCGTTCGAATAAAATTGAATCGGCATCTACTACCTAAACTGACTCTACCGTCAACTGCTGATAACACAACTCGACAAAAAAAGAACTTTTTTCTGTCCTAGGTTTCATTTTATGATTTTCCTGTTCATAATACACCAAAATGAAGGAACAATTTTCATATCCCCTTTAAAGTTTGCTTTTGTAGTTGTAATGCTAATAATACTGATTCTTGCGTTTTTATAGAAACAGTAACTAATTATGATATATTTAAACACACCGCGAAAAAATAAAAGGGATTTTCACATTCGTACGGTACCTACGATATCTCCAGATAGCGCTTACGCCAAAAACAACAATAAAGTGTTATGTACCAATCTCAAAAAGGTTAAAATGTCATCGAGAAAGTGTAAGAATGATGCTGATGCACTTTGTTATATATGTGGAAAATTTATTAAAGTACGAGGTATAAAATTTAAATTGAACATCAGTGGCAAGCTTTGTGAAGCCTACGAAACATAATTTGAGTGCCCTATTCGGAATCATGATAGGCCAGGGGCTCCACATGTTGCGTGTAGTAATTGCAAAAGATGTTATAAGGTAAACAGTTTTCAGTGAGAAAACTATTATAAATAAAATGTTTATTTATATTTTTATTTAGTCTCGGTGGGTCAGTGGCGTTTAGCACTTGAGAGGCCCCAAGCGCAATTCAATTTTGAGGCTCCCTTATAAATATTTTCACTACCCCTACAGCCTACAATATGTATTCTACGCGCACGTGTTTTACTCTGGTATAAGTAATCATTGGGGCGGTTGGCCTGCGAAAATTTTAAGGACATTGGAAAAATAGTTCACTAGGATAACTATTTTTTAACGGTCCTTAAAATTTTCCTAGGCCAAACCGCCTTTTTGACTACTATACTATAATTCAAAGTTGGTGATTCAAAAAAGCTGAATTTTGAGGCCCCCTTGATTTGTGAGGCCCCAGGCGCGCGCCTCATGCTCCTATTCGGAAATCCACCACTTCGGTGGGTTGGTTCTAGGTTTCATCAAGACGTTATGAACTTTAAAAGCCGTTATCAAGTAATGATAACCTAATAATAAAAATAATAATAAATTAATAATAATCAAGAAATGGTACTAGGGTTCACTTTTAAATTTTTTTCCTTTATTTTATAACCTACTGTCTACTGTAATAGTTAAAGTTAATAAAAATAATAAGCAAATATATTTGTTTGGTTTTTATAACAAATGAAAATTATAATCATAGATTTTTTAAAATATTTAAAAAAATTTTAAATAGCTCTCCTGGTTACAAAAGCAAACTTTTTTATGAAATATAATTTTTTTTCGGATGACTGTCAATGTACCTATCGTAATTACTAAAAAAAATTTGTTGGCAAAATTAATGTTGCCTTGTGTAATACGCAATAACTAAAATTCAAAAGTAGGGGGTCCAACGTGACCCCCGGATCCTTAGCGGAGCAGCTCCACGGAATCTGTTCGCCGTACATAGTTAGCTTAAAATTATGGGGCTGCCGATAGGCTTTACTGAAGACCATGGCCACGCTTTTGGAGGGATTGACCTTCAGTCTCTACTTGTGGTACCATGGCTCCACGATCTTAATTGCGTCCCTCATTATCTTGAGCATTCTCTGGCGGTTCCTGGATTTATCTATCATCCCGACGCGACGTGTTAGCGTGAGCCAAAATAATTGCGATAAATAATTATTTACCACGCTTGTAATGCCAACTTGGGTATGATCTAAGGCAGAGTTTCTTAACCTGGGGTCCATGGACCCCTAAGGGGTCCGTGCAATGATTGACGGGGGTCCATGGCGAGCCTGCCCTAACATAATGCAATAATATAATAATTGGGTCCATCTCCTGATCTAAGCCTTTTTTTTGTCGAAAAAAATTCAAAAATATATGTCAAAGCATTTGGAAACACTTCAGAGCGCTTTCGAAGGATACTTTTGTCCAGAACAGTTAAATCAGGAAACATGGGTACGAAATCCATTTTTGATTGACCTCGACAAAATTGACGATGAAGACCTCGTGAAAGATGATCTCATTGATTTGAGATCAAAAGAAGTGTTGCGAGCGGAATTTGACACAAAAAACATTGTTGACCTTTGGTGTCATTTAGCTCTAGCTTCTAAGAAGCGGAATCGGTTAGAAGTGAAAGATGACATGCGCCTTGCGTTATCCAAAACAGCTCCTCAATTTGACAATCTAATCCGACATAAGCAGCAGCAACTGTCACACTTATGTGACTATATTATGTAAAGTTCCCAAACAATAAAACCTGGTAAAAGTTAAATCTTGTTTTTTTTTCTTTTCAGAAGGGGTCCATGGGCTTTTTGAAATTTTGAAAGGGGTCCATGACTACAAAAAGGTTAAGAAACCCTGATCTAAGGCATTACCTAGTCACACTTCGACTTCATTTTTAAATTACTAGTCAGGGCCGCACTCCATCAATATCATATACAGGTCCGGGCTCAGGTTGTATGGTTTAGCAATACTCGCCTATTCTTATACAGCCATCCTGCAATTGTCGCGTCCTCGTGACACAATCTCATCTAAACAGAACCTGGATTAACTAATTCTAACAATAATTTGGATTAAATTTTCACTTCTACTTAATATCAACCTACTATCGGAGTAAAAAGTTCTGACCCCTGAGTTTGAAGTCTAATATTTCAAAAAGTAATTGATCAAATTTTATGCACTAAGAAGATACAGATGAAGAATTTAATTTTGTATAGCATAATATAATTTCAAAGTGATTGGCTTCATAGTGTGGTTTTGGCATACAGATATTTAAAAAAAGAGGCACAATTTATGCAACAATTAGCACATCGACAACTTTACAATTTTTTTTCTCGTAAAGTGTTTTCTCAAATTTAATGAAATTTGAACTGTAGATACCTACATCTTTTATCTCTATTCCTAAATTTTTGTAATGATATATTTTAAATATTTTTTGAATTATTAGGTATAACAGTAAAGTATAATAACTTCGTTATTATAACGAAATTTTTTAAAGTAATTGGACACATCAATCGAAAACTATGGTAGAGTATTATTTTTCAATTAAATAAACAAAATTTTTAATTATATTCCAAACTATGGCAGTTTCAAAATATTAAAATGCGATAGAATTAATAGTTTACGGGGTGTAGGGACGGAAGGGAACGTAATGTTCATGCCCTTATTGTTGAAATGCGGCAATCGCTGATCCATAATATTAAAAATTATAATATTGATAATAACGTGGCATGTGCCGCCTATATACAAAAACTCATTTTACGATTTCATACGGTCGCAAAACGTGCATCTCTGATTCTATGCTTCTCTGTCTAATAAGGAAATTATTTAAAAACCATTATTTTATTGTTTAAAAATGAATTGTTTAAATATTTTTGTAGGGAATGTCTTTTAATACATTTATTACAGCTATTAACAAAAATTTGTTTAAATTGAACAATTATGTACAAAGAAAATATCGACTTGTAGAAATCGACTTTTAACAGCAATTTGACAAAATTCCAATAAAATTTTTATATTGCTAAAGATAGTATACTTTTATCTATGTACTACATAAATTTTATGTAATTTGAAAAGAAAATACGATAGTTGTAGGTATTTGAAGTTGCAACTTTTCGTAATGAGTGCTAAAAACTACACTTTTTTGAACATTTTTTTAAATAATTATAAAAGCGCGTTAGTTAGAAGTATAAAATTTTAATATGACATGTAGCAATAATCAATTGATATCATATATTTTTTTCAAATCTTTTCGCTGCTAACTTTTGATTTTATTTGACTTCAAACTCAGGGGTCAGAACTTTTTACTCCGATAGTAGTGGGGTACGCATTTACACATCCACATAATTTACCTTTGTGAGGTACGAATTTACTCATCCACATTATTTACCTTTGTGGGGTACGAATTTACTCATCGACATTATTTACTTTTGTGGGATACGAATTTACTCATCCCCATTATTTACCTTTGTGGGGTACGAATTTGCTTATCCACATTATTTACCTTTGTGGGGTACGAATTTACTCATCCACATTATTTACCTTTGTGGGGTACGAATTTACTCATCCACATTATTTATTTTTGTGGGATACGAATTTACTCATCCCCATTATTTACCTTTGTGGGGTACGAATTTGCTTATCCACATTATTTACCTTTGTGGGGTACGAATTTACTCATCCACATTATTTACCTTTGTGGGGTACGAATTTACTCATCCACATTATTTATTTTTGTAGGATACGAATTTACTCATCCCCATTATTTACCTTTGTGGGGTACGAATTTGCTCATTCACATTATTTACCTTTGTGGGGTACGAATTTACTCATCAACATTATATTATCAACATATCATTATAACAGGGGGTAAAGGGGGCGAGACGCGAATATACAGCCTCTCTCGCTCAAAAGCCAACCTCACCTTCACGTGGTACCCCTGTTAATACTAACGAGGCTCTGGCGACCGAGTCGTGGCGGAATAACCACTCCAACTCTCGAAGGGGAAATACTACGAGAACAAAAGGATGAGGCCACGCATCCAATTACGTGGCCTACCCAACGTAAGGCTGGTAACCTGACTTGGGGAAATCTATATTACTCGAAAACTCAAAAGTCGCCTCGGATGTATGGACGGATCTAACAAAGACGAAATAGGCAAGAACATAGGAAAACGAGAATGGATAGCGAACTCAGTGAATGTGTCAACTTGGAATGTTAGAGGTATCAACACAAAGGAAAATGAAATATTAAAAATAATGAATACACGAAAGACTGATATTCTAATACTGACTGAAACAAAGAAAAAACTAAAAGGAACCCAAGATATAGGCGATAGCGTAATAATCTGGAGTGGTGTGGAACACAATGTAAGAGCCCGGGCAGGTGTCGCAGTGATAGTCAATAACAAATGGCGGGATGCTATACAAAGTTACCTGTACATTAATGAACGAATACTACAAGTTAAGTTTAGAACGGAAAGAGATCCATTAGTTATCTTCGCGATATATGCTCCGGATGAAGGAAAGAGAGAAGAAACCATGGAATTCTACAAGATATTAAATGCGGAATACAGCAAACTCAATAAAAACAACTACATAATCCTTGCAGGTGATTTTAATGCGAGAATTGGCAATACAACGATAGATAATATCGTAGGTCCCTATGGTGAATACACTATAAACTTCAATGGAGAACAACTAAGACAGTTTGCGACGTTTAACGAACTTAAAGTGGCAAACACCTTTTACCGAAAAAAGGACATCAATAAGTATACGTGGAGTGCAAGAGGACATAGATCTCTAATAGACTACATAATAATAAACAAAAAACTAAACCCTCTAATAAAAAACATCCATGTCTACAGAGGATACGATATAAACACAGATCACTTTCTCGTAGAGAGTAACTTTGACATCCCACACCGATGGGTCAAAACCAAATCAAAACGTGGAACTGTAGAACAAAGCTATAAGGTTTATAAATTAAGAAAAACACAAGAAAGGATGATATACGAACACAAATTGTCACAATACCTAAGCTGCATCAATACGGAAGAAGATGTTGAAGTAGAGTGGAATAATATTCGAACGGCAATACATCGAACAGCAACAGAAACGCTAGGGCTAAGAAAGAGGAATCAAAGGAAAAAAGGCCTCAAAACATGGAACAACGATATAGCACAGATTATAAAGGAAAAAACATTAGCGTACAAAAACCTATTACATAAAAGAACAATAGAATCCGAAATAAATTATAGACATAAATGTGCCATAGCGAAGAGAGAGACGAGGAAAATTCAAAGAGAGAGCTGGGACAGATATATTGAAGGTATTGAGAAAGATGTACACGGAGAACAGACACGAGCATTCAAAATCATGAAACACCTCAATAAGAATGAAAAGGAAACGGCACGGCTAAACGTAATCGAACGAGCTAAATGGGAGGAACATTACAAAGACTTATGGTACGATACAAGCAGTCAAGAAGAAAACGCCCCAGGCCGAGAGGAAATAGGCGAAGTTGATCAAATAACCATACAAGAGTTGGAAGAGGCAATTAGAACCGCTAAAAACCGAAAAGCAGTAGGTGTAGATGGAATAAATATAGAACTCATAAAATATGGAGGGCTGCTACTGAAGTTCCGACTGCTGCATCTAATTAACATGTGTTGGAAAAATTTGAAAATTCCAGAAGAATGGACAATTTCCAAGGTCCGCCCACTTTTTAAAAAAGGAAAAAGAGACTGCTGCGAGAACTACAGAGGCATTAGCATCCTAACTGCAGGTTACAAAATATACTCGAGTATCATTACATCAAGACTACGTCCAATAGCAGAAACATTATTAAATGAAGAACAGAATGGTTTCCGAAAAGGGCGCTCGTGTTCCGATGGAAGCCTATCTCTCAAATTACTAATAGAAAGCCGGCGTGAATTCAACCTCGAAACACATCTCGCGTTTGTGGACTATCAAAAAGCGATCGATAGAATAAAGCGATCCATACTATGGCAAATCATGGAAAAAAAGGGCATACCCCGCCACATGATACAGGTTATACAAAGTCTATACAGGGGCACAAAAATTTTAATTGACACAGGTGAAAACACACCGCAGAAAAACTATATTAAAACTAATCAAGGAGTTAGACAAGGGTGCGGACTTTCGCCCATGCTTTTTAATCTATATATTGACGAAATGATAGACGAGTGGAAAGCTAACATACCACCAGGAATATACATCAACCGAGATACCTTTATAAATACACTGTTATATGCTGACGACCAAGTCATATTCGCAGCAAACGAGGATGAGCTACAAATAGCAGTTTATCAACTGAATAAGATATCGCAGATATATAATTGCAAAATTTCCACGGAGAAAACTAAAGTTATGGCTTTTAGGGGGAAAGAGCCTGTTAGATCAAAGATAGTGATAGACAACCAAATCATTGAACAAGTCTCACACTTCAAGTACTTAGGGTTTGATATAACATACTGTAGAGAAAACGATCTGAGCAACAAACTAAATCTCTTCCAAGCAATGTGCGGCACCATAAAAAGAACAATTGGCAACAAAACAAGACGAGAAACCCAAATGAAATTCTACAACACAATGGCTGTACCAACGCTGATGTTTGGATGTGAATTATGGACGATGTCTAACAGAGACAGATCAAGAGTCCAGGCAGCAGAAATGAGATTTCTCCGATCCGTAAAAGGCTGCACAAGAGTTGATAGAATTCGCAATGATGATATACGGGAAGAGCTGAAAACGACTCCTTTGCAGGAGAGAATAAAACAACGAAGACAAAGGTGGGAAGAACACCTACATAGAATGGACTGCTCAAGAATTCCCAGAAAAATGATTTATTACAAACCCAGAGGGAAGAGAGACGTAGGAAGACCACTATCAAGATGGCGACTTGAGTCGGAACAGGCCATCGGGCCTAATCCATGAAGTAGATGATGATGACATTATAACAACCTTGAGAAGACACTGGCTTCTACTACACTACGTAACACTAACATGAATTCGCCCCCCTCCATGTGCTTGCAACCTTGTAGTTGGTGAGGGGGCTTGAGTGTTTTGATGAAGCTACAGGCGTGAACCCCAGGACGAGCGGCGGGGGAGGAAAACCCCTTCACTGTCGCGCGGACGGGGGTCGGTTTGGGGCCGTCCGGGACATAAAACTCTTTGTGTCGGTTATGGGCTGTCTTCTGAAGGCTACTAACGGCTGTAGTTGAGAGACCAGACTAATTGGCAAGCACAAAAGATCAAACCGTAAACCGCTTGTGGGCTGCAAAGACTCTTCTTCAGGAATTAATTCTTGGGAGATAGTAGTGACAAGGGGCACGGGAGTCTTGGCTTAACCGCCTGGGCTAAGTGGATGAGGAACCACCATAAAAACCTCCCAATTCTCACGGTAGGTGACGCCAATGAGATGCAAGGCTGAGGGGAAGCTTAGTTGTTAGTCACCGAACCTCAGGGAACCAGGCGAACCCTGTTGTATTTAGCCCCCGTCGTACATGGGGCTCTGTGCGGCGGTGATCTTCATTTCCCCTTTACTCGTGGGAACATTATGAATCCAATAGTTAATAAAAAACCAACTGATGAGGTCTCCGAAAGGACGAACTCACAAAACCCAAATGATGGGGTCTCCGGAAGGACGAACCCATCAATCCCAAATCCAAACGGTGGGGTCTCCGAAAGGAAGAACCCACCAATCCCAAATCCAAACGGTGGGGTCTCCGAAAGGAAGAACCCACCAAATCCTAACCTAAAAGATGGGGTCTCCGAAAGGACGAACCCACCTAAATCAAAAACATCCGGGGCATCCATCAAACGCCGGCAACGGCTAAGACGGGCACTCGAGAGAAAGAAAAACCAAGGTGAGGGAACCTCAAAGGAAACCACACCTCTGGTTGCAGGGGAGGGCACTTCGACCGGTGGGCAAAAGCGTAACCGGTCACCAGGAGGAACTCCAAACAGTGCAACTAGGCCGGCTAAGAAGGGCAAGGGACAAGTACCTACTCGTTCTTATAAGGCAGTTTTAACGGATATCCGAGTGGCTATTAAGCCACAAGGATTTCCAGAAACTACTCTAAGTGCAGAGCAAAGTGACTTGATAAAGGGCATGCTGCTCAAAGCACTAGACGAGTTAGTCAAAGGAGGACCATCCCCGAAATTCTCGGAGATGAGACTCAAAGGGGGTCTCCTCGTTGCCTCCTGCGCTGACCAGTCCACTAGGGACTGGATGGAGCGGGTGATAGCGGAGGGGAAGCCCTGGGAGGGGGCTGAACTTAGCGTCATTGATGCTAAGGACATCCCCAAACCAGTTAGAACGATGACATGGATTCCGGGACCCATTGAGGAACCGGAAAAAGTGTTAAAGCGCTTGGAACTACAGAACCAGAGTCTGACAACCAGTACCTGGGGAATTGTAGGCAAGAAGGAAGACCCGAAAGGGCAACAACTCACCATATTGATGGACGAAGGGTCGTGGAGTAAAATCCAGGAACTTCAATGTAAGCCTTACTTGAACTTTTCCCGGGTGACTTTTAAAGCACTGGGAAAGAAACAAGAAGGAGATACGGAGAGGATGGAGGTAGAAGAGGGGGATAAAAACCCTGAAACGGCCCCAACATCTCCCGATAACCCCCAAGCTGTTTCCGACAGCATGGAGGCAGAAACAGACCGGGATGAGGCGTAGACCATGTTCCGGTTTGTTCAGATAAACTTGCACCACTGCATGGATGCCTCGGCCTACCTGCAGAGGTTCATTTTAAAACACAACATAGATGTGGCCCTGATACAAGAACCTTGGCTAAACAAGGGCAAAATCAGGGGTTTAAATATATCAGGGGACTGGGAATTAATAAGCCCGGTAAATATCAACCCTAGAACATGCATTATTGCTAAAAAGAAGCATAATGTGTTACCGCTATGGGGACTCACTTGCAGGGACCTTGTAGCGGTAAGGCTAAAGATCATAAGGGAGGAAGGCGCAATGAACCTGGTGGTCGCATCAGCGTATCTTCCATATGATCAAACAGGACCACCACCTACTAGGGTAGTAAAAGAACTAGTAAGTCAATGTGAAAAAAGCAAAACACAATTAGTGCTCGGTTGTGACGCTAACTCACACCATGTTGTGTGGGGCAGTACAGACACAAACAGAAGAGGTGAATTCTTATTAGAATTCTTTTCCAGACGCAATCTGGAAATCATGAACAAAGATAACGAACCAACCTTCGTCATTACGACGAGAAGGGAAGTTATAGATCTAACAATCGGGACACCGACTGTATGTGGTGTGGTGCGGGACTGGCATGTCTCTAAGGAGGAGTCACACTCGGACCACAGATACATAAGATTTAATATCAAAACTTCGAAGGAAGAGGTTGAAATGTACAGGAATCCAAAATCCTGCGACTGGGGACTCTATAGAGAGCACCTGGAACAGGAACTGGAAAACTGTCCACGGAAACCTAAAACTCCAGTAGAACTGGAACTGATGAACGATTACGTTACATCAGCAATCACTACTGCCTACGATAAAAGCTGTCCTTTGAGGAGTAGGGCAGCAAAGAGCGAAACCACCTGGTGGAATCGTGAGCTTACCATCCTCACGTCAGAAACTCGTAGACTCTTTAACCGGGCCAAAGTGAACGGTGACTGGGAAACCTATAAGGTGACTCGTCTTAAATACGCTAAGGCCATCAGAGAGGCGAAACAGAGGTCTTGGAGGAAGTATTGTGAGGAGATCGAAAGAACTCCAGAATGTGCTAGACTCCAAAGAGCTCTGATGAGAGACAACAAAGGCAAAGTTGGATCTCTACAAAAACCTAACTCCAAGGAGTATACAACTAACGGGGAGGAAACTCTGGAGCTATTGCTCCAGACGCACTTTCCAGGTAGTACACCAATACAAGTTCATGCAGCGGACCAACCGATCTCTGACAACCCGAGGAATCGGAGGGTCGGGAGAGGGTGGGCGGTTGCCAATGAGCTGATCAATATCCCTAAACTTGAATGGGCTATGAAGTCTTTCAAACCATACAAGTCTCCGGGACCAGACGGGATATTCCCCGCTCTACTCCAACAAGGAATGGATTTACTATCCATTCCCTTGTGCACTATTTATAGGGCCAGCATAGCTCTTGAATATGTGCCAATTAGTTGGCGAAAGGTTAAAGTGGTATTTATACCTAAGCCGGGGCGTGAATCGTATGCCCAGGCTAAATCTTTCCGCCCAATAAGCTTAATGTCATTTCTCCTCAAAACCTTGGAGAAACTGATAGATAGGCACATAAGGGACGGTGCCCTGGCAGAAATGCCTTTGCACAAGCACCAGTATGCCTACCAATCAGGAAAATCATGTGAACTAAGTATTCACGAGTTAACCCTAAGGATAGAAAAATCTCTCCAGTTCCGAGAAATCGCCCTGGGGACATTTCTTGATGTAGGGGGGGCATTTGACAATACGTCATTTACCTCTATAGAAAACGCCCTTCGAAGACGTGGAGTCAACCCGTTCATAATAGGATGGATTGGCGCCACTCTAAGAGGTAGAAGAATAAGTGCCGCACTAGGTGCAGTAACAGTGGGGGTTATGGCTGCGCGAGGGTGCCCGCAGGGAGGAGTTCTCTCTCTCCTTCTGTGGTGCCTGGTTGTAGACAGCCTCCTAGAGGAACTGGAACTATGCGGAGTACATGCGCAAGGATATGCAGACGATATCACAATCCTTGTCAGCGGCAAATTTGGGGCTGTTGTCTCTTCATTGATGCAGCGAGCCCTAAAAGTCGTTGAACAGTGGTGTACAAGGGAAGGATTGTCGGTTAACCCTGATAAGACCGCTGTGGTAGCCTTTACAAAACGCATAAATTTGCAGGATGTGAGGATGCCCAGCATATGGGGTAAAACACTACAGTTAGTAGAGGAGGTTAAATACCTGGGTGTTACTTTAGACAGCAGGCTAACCTTCACAAAACATATAGGAAATATAACGACCAAAGCTACTAGGGCCCTATGGGCCTGTAGGAGAACGATCGGAAAGACGTGGGGACTAAAACCAAATATGGTTCTTTGGCTTTATACCAAAGTTGTGATACCCACAGTGACATATGCATCCCTTATCTGGTGGCACAAAGCCAGTAAAGTGGATAGTATTACAAAACTCAACAAGTTGCAAAGACTTGCCTGTTTGGGAATTACGGGGGCGATGTCTATGACACCCACCGCAGCTATGGAGGCGCTAGTGGGACTCCACCCACTACATTTAGTGGTGGAAATGGAGGCCCAATTAGCAGCCTATAGGCTAAACATTAGTGATCAGGGGGTGATGAATCCAAGGGCGGGATATCACACCATGATCTTTAAATCAATTAAGAACTCAAACATGCTATGCATGCAATCAGACAGAACCCGCACTGTAAGGGACTTCCAAAAACCTTTTAGAGTAGAAATACCTAAGAAGGAAGAGGTAAGCACCAAGCAGGAGCTGGGGGCTCGATTTGACACCATCTGGTACACGGATGGATCCAAAACGGATATAAGTACTGGAGCGGGAGTTGGGGGTGACAGAACAGGGGTTGCTATCAGCATAAACCTGGGCTGCTACGCAACTGTCCTCCAGGCGGAAATTATCGCCATAATGGTCTGTGCTGAGGAGATGATGGGGAGGGCTTATGTAAATAGGCGTATCTGCATCATGTCCGACAGCCAAGCGGCACTCAGGGCCCTGGAAGCGGTAGAAATACAATCCAGGGCCGTGAAGCAATGCCTCAAAGCCCTGGGTGGGCTGGCACAACGCAACAGCGTTATGCTGAGGTGGGTTCCGGCTCACACAGGCATAAGAGGTAACATACAAGCAGACTTCTTGGCAAAGAAAGCTGCAAGAAAGCATCTAATAGGTCCGGAACCAACATGCGGGTTAGCTTATCTGACCGCAAAGGGGGTAATTAAGGAACTACTACGTAACAAACACCTTGAATACTGGCGGGGCCTCCAGGGACTCAGGCAGTCCCGGATGTTCATGGAGGGCCCCTCCAGTGGACAAAGGAAAAAGGAAATCCTCCAGCTGAGTAGAGTGCGGCTGAGAAAGATAGTAGGACTGTTTACCGGACACTGCTGTCTTAACAAACACCTGAACGCAATAGGTGTTGTGGAAGATCCTACATGTAGATTATGCGGGATGGAGGAGGAAACTCCACACCACATACTATGTGTATGCACAATTCTAGCCCCTAAAAGGCTACAACATTTTGATTGTCTATATCCGACTCTCGGTGAGATAAATCAGGTTCCCATAGGTCGAATCCTCAATTTTATAGAGGATACAGAACTATTGGAGTAAAACACGGAACGCGGGGTACAATAAGCCAGGAGCTTCAGTGCAAGTGGTTCGTAAGAAACACACCCGTTCAGCAATAATAATAATAATAATAACATGAATTCGCACCACTACTTATATTAACCTGGAGAACTCACATCCTTCTACCATTTAATATAAAATCTGAACTCTAGTTTGACATCAAAATGACTAACTTTAATGAAAGAAAAATAATACAGTAACTTTACTACTTCCCTTCGGTGTTCATTGGCTTGCTCCGACATCCAAAATCTCAATAATTATTCATGCACTGCTACACTTCTCACTTTCATTCCATCTAGGTATATCTGATACAGCAAATCTCAAAAGTGACAACTTCATAAATCAATCTTTCAACCACTCGTCCAATGACCTACTCGCTATCAACTCATATCTTTTTTTTTATTATTATATTGAATACCACAATTGCCTGGGATTCAGTCCCTATTCTTTTGTATTGACTTATAATCCAGTACATTGAAATATTTTTTGACCAATGAATACATCGATTGTGGCGTTACTTAAACTCTGCGCTCACAAAATCCAATTTATTAAACCTTCAGAGCTTACCTGCACTCCTGGGTCTCTCAAGCGGCGCTACGGCTTAACTCAGTGTAGAACACTTTGTGGGGGGGTTGCAAGCCGAGGAGATCCTCGACCCTATCAAAAAAACTACACAAAGAAAAAATAAAAAGCGCCACGTGCTTATCGCCGCTTATCAGATGTTGGTGAGGCCTGAAAGCACGAAAGTAAGAAATAAAACTCCAGTGCATAGGTAGATGGTTTTAATAAAAGGAAACAAAGAAATGGTCAAACCAATTACAATTATACCCCACAGTAATCTTGTCAGGCGCAGCTGGAAATAATTAAGTACCGCGTCAGATCTGATTCGGCGTACAAAAATCATACAATCGGAACTTTCGCTCCGATTTTCTCAAACAAGATGGTAATTTAGGAAGATAGCAAATCTTCTTCGCCGAAAAATCGCCCGCGTACTTAAGTGCACTAATATGTCGTACCGAAGCTCTCGAAGCACTTCACTTCGTACATACAGAAATCAATGTGAAATTAAAACGCTCACCCTTTTCAAATCGATGCGCCTCTACAACACTACTGCTTCACTGAATACGGCCGACTGCAATAAATGATCGCTTCCTACGAAAGATAGCAAGGTGGAGTACAGTTGTTGATGGCTCTCGTAAATCTTGTTTATACAACCTGGATGTTACTGGCGTTGTAGGTGGTAATGATGTCAAAACAACAAAGGGGAGACATCCTAAATTGTTGAACACTTATATCGAAATAGCAGCCTCGAATCTATCGGATTGGAACCCATATCAAGTGGAAATCACATAGAGCATCCCATAAACATTTGACGGCCCGTAGTGAACAATAATCGATACGATTGTGTAATCGGAAAACCGGAGTTAAATTGGTACGTTAATTTAACTATAATAATTAATCGATATCGACCGCTAAATTCGCACTTTTCTATTTTCGTCGTAAATCACTAATATACAAAAATCGTCTGCCAGTTCTTATCAGCGATTATCAACCTGCCCATACAAAATTTTCAAGCCCTCATACCATTCTTGCTTGGTTCCAATATGAAAATTACCAAAAACTTGACAAATTTATGTTACACGATATTGAAGATGGTGCCATATCGTACTGGTGTTTGGATAGTTTTCTTTCTAATTCGCTTGGATTAGTAATCATTTTGAAATAGTTAGCTTTCTAATCTATTGTTTCCCTAATACATTTACATAATCAATTTTCGTTTGAGTTTCTTATTTGAGAAACCCCTTGGTTGGTATTAAAACTAGTTTTTCTTTCTCCTGTAGTTGGCATCAATGTATAATTGCTTCAATTTTTTTTAAAGTAATTTGATTTGTTAGACCCTAATCGATGACAAAATCACATTTCGACATAATATCCTTCCTTTTTTCCAAAATTTAAGTCTACTTCATCAAACGAAGTCTTCCTTCTTCCTTCATAACCCACTTTTCCTTTCATTGCATCAAATAATATAACCAAATTCTTGACCCCTTTTAGATAACTAGATTTTCTTAATTTAACCAAGTGCATTTTTTTCCTCTCGAAGTCATTCTCCTTAAGTGATTCTCTTACCAACTCTCGTTCTGCAACGAAATTCCAGATCACCTAAGCAATTGGAAATTTCCCCACACCCAGTTATAACTGGTAAATTTGCGTGTGGTGGCCCTGATGGAAAAACTAGCTCTATGGTAATCAGGAGGCAAGGTGAGGATTCGGTTTGCCACTTCTCGAGGTAAATAAAACCAATAAGTAGGAAACAAAGGTTGCGGTTATTAATAATTTCTGCCACAATAATAGCACACACAAAGGACATCCGTCGACTATATTACTAACTTGGTCAAATGGCGTTAGAAAGTACGTGGACGTACCAAGGCAGAACATAAACTGACTCAAGGTCATGCGCCAGGTGTAAAAACCACAAGGTATGGGAATAAAAAAACCACTGTACAACTCTTGAGGTCCACGTCGCAAATAATAGAATTCCGATAAACAGCTTACAACTAAGCCAGGATCAAAACAACAAACGGAAAAATCCGCAATCAAGCGCCGCGTCGTCAAGGTGACACAGGAGCAAAACAGGTGTCTTTATCATACGATATTCACTAAACGTAAACCAAAACGTAATCACGATAGCTCCTATTCAAAAAATGACAGAACTCCTGATAATACGGGCAATTAGTGATGACGAAGCAAAGGTAAGCGCTCACAAAGCGCAAATGGCGGGAAATATTGGGTTCTAAACATTGCAAAATTAACATGGGAAAATACAGAGCGCAAAGAATAATTCGAAAACGAGAGATTTCTTAGCTATAAGATTCATATAGCACCAACAATGCACTAATAAGGAATATAACTGGCAAGTTTCAATGCAGTAGATAAACTCAAATTTAAATGATTACGATTTGAATGTTTGAACTATTTAACCTCCCTTTTTGTTACAGATATAATTTTCGTAAAATCACGCAAATAACTAGTTAATATGTTACTTAGACATGTTACAATTACTGAAAATTAATTTATCGTACTTTCTGTACGTTTTACAAATACTAACTAGTTAACATAATGGTTTCGTAGTTACAAATTGCTACGATAAGGAAATTTGCAAGTTTTTTTAATTTCCCACCGATTCAAACACCGATTCAACAAATGAGACGGAAAAAACATTTCAGATCAGATTTCACAGCGAACTTTGCGATATGAAGCATCAGAAATTACAGTTTTGCAAAACCATTTTAAAACACACCTACCGGCGAAAAACCATTTGAATGTGAAAGTTGAAGTAAAGAATGCTTTATAAATAATGTAGATGATTGTGTTTGTAATTTGCTTTTCTTTACAGTGATACAACAATGATACATAATAGACATTTACTCTTATTGTTATTCATATTTTATTAATTGTTAATTAAAAATGCAGTTAGGGAAAACTAGGATCTTTTGATTTCGCATCGAGTCGCATGTTTTGAATAAATTACTATTAACAAACACAAAAGCTTAAAAAACAAATTAACTAGCAATTGTAGAAACAACACTAATATTTGGTATAAATTTGTTAACATAAAAGTTTTCCAAAATAGCAATCTTGATTTCCCTGCTTTTTGATCTTAAAATAATTACAATTTGGGTTTCTTTGGGAGTCCACACCACCAAATGGCAATATTTCTTGTTTAAAATGTACGACAATGATTACCTGTAAAGAAAAGCAAATTACAAACACAATCATCTACATTATTTATAAAGCAATCTTTACTTCAACTTTCACATTCAAATGATTTTTCGCCGGTAGGTGTGTTATAAAATGGTTTTGCAAAACTGTAATTTCTGATGCTTCATATCGCAAGGTTCGCTGTGAAATCTGATCTGAAATGTTTTTTCCGTCTCATTTGTTGAATCGGTGTTTAAATCGGTGGGAAATTAAAAAAACTTGCAAATTTCCTTATCGTAGCAATTTGTAACTACGAAACCATTATGTTAACTAGTTAGTATTTGTAAAACGTACAGAAAGTACGATAAATTAATTTTCAGTAATTGTAACATGTCTAAGTAACATATTAACTAGTTATTTGCGTGATTTTACGAAAATTATATCTGTAACAAAAAGGGAGGTTAAATAGTTCAAACATTCAAATCGTAATCATTTCAATTCAATTCGAACAATTCGACAAACATCTTTTAAAACAATCACAACTGTGTATTGAAAATGAGGGTGGTCATTTTCAACAATTACTTTATTAATGTAATAATTTAAAATTAATTTTAAAATAATTTTTCAAAAAAAATAAAAATTTTGTGAATTAAATTTTATGTTTTGTAGCTGCATTGTTTGTTATTTTCTGATTTTCTGTGAAATGGATTGGTTTTTCAAAAATTCTTACTAGACCAAAGTTGTAGTCCGTTAAATTTCCTATCCGGAATGGGGCGTCAGATTTTTAGTAAAATGTTTTGCTTAAAAGATACAGGGTTTTGAATAAAACCAAAAAAAATTAAAGCTCAAATTTTTCGACATTTTTTAATTTACTTTAATTCATAACTCGAAAGCCGTTGATTTTAGATAATAAAAGGGTTAAATCTAGTTTGTAGATTATTTCACGCTCTTTAAAAAAGCACTAAACCATTTTTACCGCAAAATCAATATTTTCGGTGCTATGGCCACGTGAAGGTGGAAATTAAAAAAAATGCTTTAAATAGGCCTAACTCTCGAGGGTTTGAATTTAGAAAAAATTTTTTGTTAAATATTGTTCTTAGAAAAGTGTCCTCTATCACCACCTAAGTTATGTAAAGTGGTTTTAAAGTTTATTGTGTAACAATAAACAAATAGGTACTAGGTCAGTGCCTATTCTGCTATTTTGTATTTCCCATTTCCCTTGTCATCTGTTTTAATCTAGGTTTGTTATGACTATTCAAGTTTGTTTTTTTAATTAAATTGCAACTTCTATAGTAAAGTTAACCTTAATATTACATTTTTCTGTCTGCGTTTCACTATTTTAACTATGTTACACTTATTTTTGCTAACACCTATTTAACCTGATATACTTAATTTTGTTTACTAAATATAATTCTTGATTGAAATTACAAAAGTCAATTTGGAAAATAATAAACAAGGCAGCTACAAAAAAAAATTAAATTCACTAAATTTTTTTATTTTTTTTTGCAAAATTATTTTATTAATTTTAAACTATTACATTATTTAAGTAAATGTTGAAAATGACCACCCTCATTTTCAATACACAGTCGTGATCGTTTTAAAAGATGTTTTATAGTATTATTTATAAAATTTCCTCTTTTGTTAAGAGCCACTATAGCAGGGTGGTCAAAAAGGTCGAGGGATCGACCGGTCGATCACGAGGCCAATTTTGGTCGATCAGTGAGTGTGAAAAAGTGTCAAAAAAACGAATTTATGCGATTAAAAGTGTCGAAACATCAAGTGTTTTCGATTTTTTCTCGACAAACCTCTTTTAAAACAATCACGACTGTGTATTTAAAATGAGGGTGGTCATTTTCAACATTTACTTAAATAATGTAATAGTTTAAAATGAATTAATAAAAGTCGTTTAAACTTGGTTGTCATTTGGAATTATAATTTTTGCTTCCGTTGGACATCTGGCAGGCAACCGAGGGTACTCAATTTTTGCGGGAACTACTACGTAGTCCGTTTTGATACAAACTCTTCACACATCTCTTCCAAATTCGCTCAATCGCTTGTGCTTACGTAAGTCGATGGGAATTTTACAAATTATTAATCATGGTGTATGTAGATCTACGATCCAAGGGAACCCTTCAGAGATGATAAACCTATTCTTTTCTTTTCCAATATTAGTTTAAATTTCTCTAGTATTGCATCTATGCGGTCTCAACCTCTTCTTGTCTCTTATCTTCCTGCTTCTTAATAAAATTACTCAGTCTCTCTTATTTGTGATTTTCTATACCTTCCTAGCTCTAAACCGATGAGTTGGGCAATGGTTTCCAATCAGATGTATTGGTTAAAATGAAAAATTCTGGACTAATTCATTTGGAAAATGAAATTTACCGGCAGGTAAAATATTAACTGGAAAATTCAGACTGGCACTGGGTATCAGGTTTTAGATTAAATATTAACCTTGATTTAAATAATTTATTTGTGAAAATATAATACTAAGTACAGAGTGCATTGATTTAAATAATCATAATAGGAAATTATGATGATCTTTGCATGTGGGTTCTATAGAAATCAAACTAGGTATTTTTAATGGAACATGTTTCTTATGTATCTGACCCATACAATATTGTTACGATTTGATAAAAATCAAAATTCACCTCACGAATACACCTATCTATTTAATTGGGCTAGCATAATAATATATGGTGATATACTCCCAAGAAAACCAATAAATATTCTGCGATTTACATTGAACAGTCCGGCTGCAGAAATGTGAGGGCATTGACTTATAGTGTAGTTTGCTAACAGATGTAATTCTTTTCTCAAAATGGCTTCTTGAGAAATGTTGGACTTTACGTGT
The DNA here is from genome assembly GCA_958510855.1 of Rhagonycha lutea. Classification (NCBI taxonomy): domain Eukaryota; kingdom Metazoa; phylum Arthropoda; class Insecta; order Coleoptera; family Cantharidae; genus Rhagonycha; species Rhagonycha lutea. The sequence goes on from OY294038.1 coordinate 38,547,944, forward strand.
ACTTCTGATAAGAAATTGTAGCATGTGGTTGTTATATTCCTTATCTCGTTTGTAGTTTCATCACAAAGTATAACCACCATGATTCCCATTATCTGAAATTTTCAATTGTCTTAAAATTAACTTCTAACATGCAAGGTATATTTTTCCCGTTTATAGCTTTAATTAAAATATTCTTATTTATATTCAGATTAGTTAATACTGGCGGCCTCACAGCCACCCATTTTGTAGCTCTAGGGAGTCAAATACCGAACAGCATATTGGGGCTGTTAGCCAGAATTGCTAAAGCTGAACACTGATGGGCATCTCAGAGCTAATCAAATAGGCGACCTTGGGCGAGGATCACCAAAGTCAGTTAGTTTATCCTCCTGCTAAATACATAGTTGCATATAACTGTTATCGTGTAAGTGGGACTTTGAATAAATTTGACGTATAATTTCCAAACGAAATCTTCTGTAATCTGTAGAACTGTAAGTTAGCATATAGAATCTCTTGTAAATTAAAAAATAATTTACTTTGAGCTTACTGTTTTTATGCGTGATTTATCACTTACAGGATAACAATTATACCAACTATTTAGCAGTGGGAAAGTTAGGATAAACTAACTGACTTTGGTGATCCTCGCCCCTTGACGCCTAAAGTACTGGCTCTTCTCAATAATTATAATGAACACTTTAACTTACCAACGAATTACAGCCGATAATTCCTAACATTAAACATGTTAAATTTCCATCTACAGTGTTCAGACTTTTAGCCATCAGAATAGATAAATTAATCATGTCCAAAGTGTGCAAAAAAATTGTTACCATTACAAAGAGTAATTTATACCCTAATATTTTATTGTAAATTGAGCAAATGTTAAAAGCTAGCGAAAGCAAATTTCGTATTTTGTTGACTTCTTTTGATTCCAGTCGTACAGAAATTGTATTTTCTACATTTGAATTGATGTGGGAATAATACTTATGAATTATAAATAAGTACGATATACGTTTATTTAATATTCTAAAACGTAATTTAATTAAAGAAATTAAATTATAAATTAACAATATTGAAGTAATAAAATATGCAATAATTTGCCCTATTTGCACAGTTAAAATTGAAGAAGCGAATACCACGCTTCTTGATGAAATCAAAAACATGTGAAAGATGTACAGTAAGATAGCAGTCATAACATTTAAGAATACCAAAGATTTTAAAGCAACGTAAAATTTTCCGGGTTTCCAAAATATATTTCGGTTGTTTAAACCATCATCAAGTTGTTTAAAAAGGTCCATTAGGGAGTAAAATTTTTCTACATCTGAGAATCCTGTTCTGTAAATATCAGTTACCATGATGATCGATACCGTTTGATGTCCTATGTCGATAATTAGGTTTGCTGTATCTTTTATGGATACGTCGCTTAATTTCTTATAAATAGATAGTAACCATAGAGTTAGCAAAGAAACAATTAAAATTATAGAATATATCCTATATGTCTTGAGCTTGGAATCGTTAACTGGAGGAATTAATCCTAATATATTTCCTGCACGGTATACTACTTTTATGTTTTCTATACAGTAGGTATTATTTTGTGTGCTGCTTTCACCCATTTTGTTATGCAAACTGCTTTATGTGAAATGTGTAAAATCAATAATTATTAGTTAATAATAAACACATAGTTACAATGTTTGTATGTTAAATAAAACAATTTTAAATATGTATTGATTAGTTAAGACATCATATTTAGATTTACTAGGGTTTTGATTTGTATGGTTACACCTGTATTTTCACAGTAAATTATACACGTTTATTCAGTGGCGGATTTAGCACTTGAGAGGCCTCAGTCAAAATTTAATTTTTAGCCCTCCTGTAAGTAATTTCACTACTCCTAGAGTTCTTCATCAGCCTTTTTTTCCGCCCACTGCTGGACATAAGCCTCTCCATATTATGGAGGATCTGGCCATAACTCACCACGCTGGCCAGACGGGTTGGTGAGTAGTCCGCAGATCGATTTTGGACTATAGTTGTTTTACATCCGGTGTAGCAGCTTACTAGGCTAGCATTCAGATGTGCCTGTAGCCCTGTTTTTTGTTAACGGTGGCAATTCGTCAACTCAGGGGGACCGCCGGCTTAACGTGCCCTCCGAAGCACGGAGACTTGGTCATAAGAAAGTTTGACTCTCCCCGGGTTTGAACCCAGTACCCCGCGTTCGCATCCAACTGCGTTATCTGCAAGGCAATGACCGTCAACTACTACTCCTAGAGTAGTAATCTTCAAACTTTATACCTTGCTGACGGCACAATTTTAGCCAAGTCGAGTTCTTTCGATACATCGAAGGGTTTGAGGGCGGGTAAAGCTCGCTAGCATTAGTGGCACAGACGATTCATTTTTAGGAAATACTATAAATAGAAATTTCTTATGGACTTTTGAAGAATGGACTAAAATCGCAAACTGTATCAGAAAAATAACTCAAAGACCTGGTGACACACCGGTTAAAAATCATTGTCCATCACTATGCAACATCAGCAAACCTTTAGATATAGCCAGACAGTTGTAATTTTATATTGATTAATAATTATTTTAATGTTATTTCCCAATGCCTTACTTTTTTAATAATTACAAAAATTAATTTTGTTTTGTTTTGTGAGCGGAATTTTGAACCCTGCTTGATTTATGAGACCTCAAGAAATGAGCAACAAGTCTATTCGAAAATCCGCTGCTGCATTTATTTGTCAACAAATGAATTTGGTTTTTAACTTTCATCAAATATTTATTAAATAAATTAACGAAAACACACGCGGTCCATCTCTCCGATGCTGGGTAGGAGAGATGGGGTAATTTAACTGTACAGTTTCTTATATTTATTTTTATGGGATTACTTTTGGTTTATTAAGTTTACCAAAAGGACAAGCATTATATTAATGTATTGTAATGTTATTTCCCTTAAACACTTTGGGCGCCAGATTTCTATCCTAATCGTTCCAATGGAATGAATAACGCTAATCAAAAGGCTTGCGGTAGCTTTTTAGTGGGAGAACATTAAAAAGAACTCTCTCAGACGGTCGTGGATTCAGGTTCCTAAACTCCTTATTGGTGCGCACGTTGATGCACGATGAAATTGAAACAGACTCTACCGTCAACTGCTGATAATACGCAATAATAATAAGCAAATTTCTATTTTCGCTCTTCATTTGAATTTTTTGGTGAAATTGGTGTCAAACGTTAGAGCATCGTTAGAGTCTAAGTGATCTTCCATTTCTTCGTTTGAACCTCAACCGTCGCGGGGTTATTCGTGAAATTATATTGAGACTGGCACAACTTGTCAGGTATTGGATTAAACATTAAAATTGATTTCAATTCTTTATTTGTGAAAATACTATATAATAGCAAGTACAGAGTGCATTGATTTAAATAATCATAATAGGAAATTATCATGTGATTTGCATGTGAGTTCTATAGAAATCAAATTAAGTATATTTAATGGAATATGTTTCAAATGTATCTGACCCCTATAATGTAAGTATATCGTTACGACTTGATAAAAATCAGCTCACGAATACACCTATCTATTTAATTGGGCTAGCATAATAATATATGGAGATACACTCCCAAGAAAACCAATAAGTATCCTGCGATTTACATTGAACAGTCCGGCTGCAGACATGTGAGGGCATTGACTTATAGTGTAGTTTGCTAACAGATGTAACTCTTTTCTCAAAATGGCTTCTTGGGATATGTTGGACTTAACGTGTACTTTTGATAAGAAATTGTAGCATGTGGTTGTTATATTCTTTACCTCGTTTGTAGTTTCATCACAAAGTATAACCACAATGATTCTAATTATCTGAAATATGCAATTATCTTAAAATTAGCTTCTAACATGCAAGGTTTATTTTTCCTGTTCCTAGCTTGAATTAAAAAATCTTAAATATCATTCAGGTTAGTCAGTACTGTCCGCCTCACAGCCGCCCATCTTGTAGCTCTATGGAGACGAATACGTAGCAGCATCTTGGGGCTCTTAACCTGAATGGTTAAAGCCGAACACTGATGGGCATCTCAGAGCTAATCAAATAGACGACCTTGACGCCTAAAGTACTGGCTCTTCTGAATTAGAAAGGACACTTTAACTTACCAACGAACTACAGCAGATAATTCCTAACATCAAACATGTTAAATTTCCATTTATAGTGTTCAGACTGTCAGCCATCACATTAGAAAAATTAATCACATTAAATAAAAAATTTTGTTAGCATTACAAAGAGTAATTTATAGCCTAATATTTTATTGTAAATTGGACAAATGTTAAAAGCTAGCGAAAGCAAATTTCGTATTTTGTTGACTTCTTTTGATTCCAGTCGTACAGAAATTGTATTCACTACATTTAAATTTATGTGGGAATAATTCTTATAAATTTTAAATAAGTGCGATATACGTTTATTTAATATTATCAAACGTAATTTAATTAAAGATATGAAATTGTAAATTAACAATACTGAAATAATAAAATATGCAACAATTTGTTGTATTTGCATAAATATATAATTGAAGAAGCGAATGCAGCGCTTTTTGATGGTATCAAAAACATGTGAAAAATGTACAGTAGGACAGCATTCATAATTTTTAAGAATATCAAAGATTTTAAAGCAACGTAAAATTTTTCAGGTTTCCAAAATATGTTTCTGTTATTTAAACCATCATCAAGATTTTGAAAAAGGTCATTTAGTGAGTAAAATTTGTCTATATCTGAGAATCCTGTTCTGTAAATATCAATTACAATAATAAAAATCGATACCGTTACATGACCAATGCTGATAATCCTGTCAGCTGTATCTTTAATGAATAGGTCGCTTAAATTCAGATAAATAGCTAGTAACCACATAGTTAACAATAAACCAATTAAAATTGTAGAATATATCCTATATATCTTGAGCTTGGAATCGTTAACTGGAGGAATTAATCCTAATATATTTCCTGCACGGTATACTACTTTTATATTTTCTCTATAGCAGCTATTATTTTCTATGCTTTCACCCATTTTGTTACACAAACTGCTTTATGTGTAATGTGTAAAATCAATTATTAGTTAATAATAAATACATAGCTACAATGTTTGGATGTTAAGTAAAACAAATTTAAATATACAGTTAGGTACTCACAACAGTAGGTTAACAAGGTATATTATTTTCTTTACATATAATATTTAGTTTCAGGGTTACTTATTATCTAAAACAAAAAAAATAAAAAACAATCTTAAAATAGTTAATTTTCGTAAATCTTTGAAAAAATATATAAAAGGCTGTAGTACGTTAAGATGAATCGGCCTTCTTCTAGTCGTACTAACGGTTTTTGCTTTGTTTTTGAACTTATATTCCCTAGTAATTTGGACTTATTGTATTGAAGATACAATAACGAACTGACCTGGTCTTCTTGTAGACTCTGTGTTAGTGTTACATCTTTGAAATTCAATCAATACCTACTACTCATTATGCCATATCAGTAAAATGTCCAGGAATACGCAAAATGCATTACATCTATGTTCGTTATTATCTCCAATACAATAAGTCCAAATCACTAGGCCGTACATAAGTCCAAAAAACAAAGCAAAAATTGTTAGTACGACTAGAAGAACAATAAGAAAGCGAATCGATGCACAGCAAACACAAAATCGCATTCTTTGATTTTTATTGATGTTTTGTTTTATTAGTGTATCGTTTTGTTTAGTTTTAAGTAAATACCTGTTACTTTAATCTAAAAATATTATTTTTATTTGAATTCCTGATTATTATAATAATTTCACATTGAGCTCATTTTTCAGTAAAATAGCTATATCTTCTTTTCTAAAGTATTATTATAGCAAATTTTATACCATTTTGAAAACTACACTAAATGAGCAATTTTTTAAAATAACTTGCCAGGTTAGTGTAGTAAAAATTTTTTACAGTATGAAGAGTCGAAGTTGGCAAATAAAATAAAAAAAATTTTGAGGCTCGCAAAAACATTTTCTTTTTTCAAAAAGTATGGCAAATATTAGTTCTGGTTTAATCTGTGATCAATAACAGGGCTATTCAGGGTTACTTAACCAAAATTATATTCTTATAATATGAAATTTCGTACCTGTGGCACACAATAACTGATTGAATGTGTCGATTTTTACAAAATTCATAAAAGTGCCAATATCTCGAAAACTAACGATATTTTAATATGGGTATATTTCGATATTCTGGTCAGTCATGAGCTGGCCTATCATCCCTCCAAGGGATAACGTTCAGGTCTGGGACACCCTGTATATAGGGGTGCTAGTACAAATGTCGAGCGGGTAGCTGGATTATCACATAATTTATTGTGGATATATATATATAGATATATGTATATTGTAAGATAATTGGATTAGGTACCGACCTTTTAATGACCTTCTCTTAAAAAAAGTCGTTTCCTAACACTAACCTAGCCACGACCGGTGGATCTACCTTTTAATTTTTTTACCTCTTTAAAATAAGTCGTTTCCTAATACTAACCTAGCCTCAACCAGAATCCACCTTTTAATAATGATCCTCTCTTTAAATAAAAGTCGATTCCTAACACTAACGTAGCCTCAACCGGGATCTACCTTTTAATAGTGATCCTCTCTTTAAAAAAAGTCGTTTCCTAACACGAATCTAGCCACAACCGGGATCTACCTTTTAATAATGATCCTCTCTTTAAATAAAAGTCGATTCAAAACACTAACCTAACCTCGACCGGTCGATCTACCTTTTGCCCTAATTTGGTCATAATAAAGTGCGTCGTTAATAAATCGAAGGAAGGTGCAATTTCTCGCGTTCAAACGTCCCTTCGTTCAAACGTCCTCGCGTTCAAACGTCTCTGCGTTCAATAGTCTCTGCGTTCAAACGGCCGCGTTCAACCGGTCGCGTTCAAATGTCCTGCTCCGATATTATACACATTTATTTGTGATTCAAGTCTTATATTAACCCATTTACTGATTACCTATAATTTAGAACAATATATTCGGTGTTTTCTCTAAAATTACATGAGTATAAATATGTAATATTGAAATTCATATTAAGTTTACTCCTCCATTAAATTTATATTAACAAAAAGTAATATAAAATTCACGAGATGCAACTGAAATTTACCTCATGTAACAAAGCCCATTGAAATGGTTTAAAAAGACAACCCGATAACAGAGAATGAAAAGGAATATAGACGGATAAAAACATAAAAAAGTTTATATGAGATATTGATGAGTAGGGTCCGGATTTGTAGGCACTAAAAACTTGAAAATATGCAGGCAAATATGCTCTAAAAACTTCAAAAAAAGCACTCAAATATGCGCTAAAAAACAGGCACAAACGAAGTATTATAATCGATTGAGCCTATTTTGAATCCGAAATTCAAATTTCAAAAACTGTAAATATTGCCACATCATGCTAATACGTGTTACCGAAAATCTCGAATATTTCAAAAACTATTTGGGTACAATCGAAAATAATGTTTGCACAAACAAGCACAAATGAAGTACAATCGATTAAGACTATTTTGAATCCGAAATTCGAATATCAAAAAGGCATGTCTCTACCCCCCCCCCAGCTTAAAATTGAATTATCTCGAAAACTATTTGGGTACAAACGAAAATAATGTTTGCACATTACATAAACAAAGCACAAACGATTGAGACTATTTTGTAGTCAAAATTTGAAATGGGGGGGGGGGAGACATGCACCTTCTTAAAATTAGATATTAATTAAAATTATTGTTTTAAATAATACAAAAGGCGGCAATATCAGAAAGAGAATAATTAAAATTATTTAAAATTTTATTACTTGATTTGCTAAATATGCAAAATATATACCAATATAAGCAAATAAGCATTTATAGGCAACAAACCGCCAAATATGCACTTAAACTCAAAATATGCATTATAGGCAAAATAAAAACTATATAAAACGATTCAGAAAGGTGTAAAACATGCTCCCCTTTTAAAGTTTTTCACGTGCCTGTACGCAAAAAAAAACATGCAAATGCCTACAAATCCGGATCCTATTGATGAGGGTTTTGTCTCGCCAATCGTTCACCCTTGCTGTCAAGAAAACGTGTCGACAGTTGTTCATGTAGCGAAGGTCGTGGGTTTACTCGATATTTTTCAAGGGGAACGATGGTTCTACACGGATGTATACTTAATCGGGGTTGTCTTGACCGGTATATGCGCCACTTTATTAGTGTCAAAATCATAGGTTTACATTTAAATGGAAATAGACGTCACAAAAATACATTTGGATTAGCTAAAACTGGTTGTCCCCGGTTATCGTATTAATTCCAAAATGTAATGCAAAAAGTTAACCTGGCCAGTACAAAATGAATTAATTGAATTGAATTTCTTAATAATAATATAATAGTAATTTAACAAAATAGGTGAACTGAATACAAAAGATTAAATTGACTTAAATGTCGATTAATTAAAATTGAATTCACTAAAATATTGAGTCGTTGACTGTTCACTAAATTGACCCTTTTTTTTGGTTTACGTTGGAAGGGGGAAAATCTTAATAAAGCCACCATCAGCCCGTGCTGCTGATAGTGTGGGGTTGTACCCACTAAAGACCCCCTCCCGTTGATGTACGCAGGTTTCACCTTACGGTATTTTCTTTTGCGGACATCACGTATACAGATCTTCTGCCATTTCGGGACTTTGTTCTTCTTAGTTTTCAAAAGATTTTGAAGGGACGCGTTTCGATCTACACGGTCAGTCGATCACCTTCCTTCTCCTTTCGCTCATCTTCTTCCTTAATGGCCATGATCTCGTTGATGGCCAATTTTCCTCTGATGTCAGCATTGAACAAATGAAGTTGTTGGGCGTCAATTGCTGCATTTCAGCGTTACGTTTGATGTCGTCCCACAGGGGGCAGTTCAAGAGCGTATGTCCAGCGGTGTCTTCCTCTGAGCAATATTGGCATCCTGGGTTGTCCCTCTTTCCGATCCTCTTTAAAAAGCTGTTGAAATAGCCATGTCCCGTTAAGAATTGTGTTAGTCTAAAATCTAGCTCACCAAAAGTGCGCTCGACCCAAGGTCTAATGGTCGGTATTAGCGCTCTTGTCCAGGAACCATTGGAACTGGCTGTCCATTTGGTTTGCCGCTTTTCAAAGAGGATATTTCTTTTCGATCTCCTTTCTTCTTTGGTCTTCTCGGAGCGATAGTTCGAGTTACTTTAGTAATTAACAATTACTACTTGCTATCTGACTACATAGTTAGACCGGAGCCTTTGAGATTGTTATTTTTGAGCGCGTTTAGGACAAGCAGTTTTGTCAGCGCAGAAAATAACAGTACAATATACAGAGTATTGTGCAATTTTACAAGGTCAATTTAGTCCCTCGGGAGAGGCTGAAACTCCTAGAGGGCGCGTCCCCAGGTGGCGGATAGGGGAATGCTCGGCCGTAAGACAGGGTAAGTGGGAAATAAAATACCTCCCGCGGACAAAACAGTTCATGCAACTTGTCGAAGATCTGACTACTCCTAAGTCAAGGTGATGGAGGTCGTGCCGAAAACTGCATGGCGTCCGGGAGTACTGCGGACGTTACTAGCGATTCCAAAGGTTAAGAGGCCCCGACAGAAATCTCTCAAATAATGAAGAATGAATAGCAACCAAAAAGATATAAATGCTACGGTGCAGGGAGTCGGAAACCCAGTACCGGTCGGAAAGGAGAGTGAGAAAGCGAGCTCTCAGCGATCGTCAACCATCGACCCCTCAACTACCCCGGTGGGCTGCCAGACCGGAGCGGTCCTCAAAGCTACTGGCAAAAATCAAGCAAAGGAAACATCTCCCTTGCTACGAAGAAAAATGAAGGTGGAAGGGATTATTGATAAAATAAAAGCATAAACCAAAAAGAATCCCAAAAACACGTTTAAAGCCGTTAGGGTATTGCTGGATGACCTTTACAAACATCTGAGTGAAGCGGGACCGCCAATGCTAACATCGAAACCTAAGACGGCTACAATGGAGGAAACGTCAGCAAGAGGAGATGCTGAAGTAGATATGAGAAATAAAACGGATATGGAAGCGTTGTCAGAATTCGTTCCCTTGAGGCTGACATTGCCAAGGTTATTCAGGCCATTAACACGATTAGGATCAGTGTTGAGGGGATGGAGAACACGATGCTAAATTTGGGTTCTCAACAATTTGAGACATCCCTACCGCACGAACAAACTACACAATTCGAGAGACTTACAAGAAAGATATCAGAGTTGACACCAACCATCTTAGGTCTTACTGAAAGAATTAATGTAGTAGAAGAAAAGAGTGCGACGATACTAATGCCTAATATACTAATATTACTAATACTAATACTAATAATACTAATACTATACTAATTATAATAATAATACTAATTCGTGAGACTATATCAAGGATTGACCCTCGGTTAAACCGTAACCGGGTAACTAGATAGAGAGAGAAAACCGAGGTTCAATCCTTGATCTCGGCTTGATCCGCGACTATAGGTACGGGCATTAAAGACTGCGCGACAAACACATCGTTGGTATGCGACAAGAACCAGAAACCAAAAGAAGAAAATCAAAAAGACCCCTTAACAGCCCTTCATAGTCTGGCAACGGAAGTGAGGGAACTAAAAGATATGGTGACTATACTTGCAACCCACATAGTTGCAATCCAAGAAGCCGGCAAAGAAGACAAAGAAGAGACCGATAGCACGAGAGAACGTCTAGCCCAACTATTGGAGGTGGGCGAGACACAGGAATCTGCAGACATAAAAAACACCTGCCCGGAGATTTCTGAAGAAGAAAATCAATTTACAACGGTAAGGTTGAAGAAAAATAAAAAGAAGCCGAAGAAGACAAATAAACAAAGTAGTACAACAAACCGCAGCTATGACAATCAGACTCGCCAGGCGAAGAGCAAAAAAAAAAACGTCTAAACGCTGGACCAATATACAAACGTAATACTGACAAAAAAATGAAGCTGTAATTCTGAAAGTTCAGCCCGGTGAAACATCCGCTGCCACCTTAAGAAAATTATCAACTGAGTTAAAAAAGGCTGAGGAGGGAATAGACAAGGCGGTACCAATAAGGGACGCTGTGGTACAGACGTTGGGCGAACAATACGTGAAAGCTAAAAAAGTCCGCACGGAGATACTTGAGATACTAGACCTGCCTGAGACCGCAACAATTCGTGAAGCCGAGGAAGAAATACGGAGAGTGCTCTGTACTGAAGACGGCTTTGCAATCAAAGAAATGAGACCGTCACATCGGGGCACTCAGAAAGTGATATTGGAAGTCGAAGAGCAACACGTGGAAACTATAATGAAGGCCAACCTTAAAATCGGACTCGTTAGTGGTTGTAAGATTAGAAAAAAGCCATTTTGTGTGTTCTGCTTCAGATGTCTACACGGGGGACATAGTAGATACGAGTACAGGGGAGAAGATAGAAGCAAGTGTTGCGCCAGATGCGGCGAAGAAGACCACCAGGTCACATTTTGCACAAACAAACCAAAGTGCATGGACTGTGGATCGGCGCACCAAACCGGAAGCCGGCTCTGTAGGAAACCAGACAAGGGTGCTGCAGGTTTGCAAATGTGTGCGCTTTAACTCCTGCTACCGAAACTTTTCCAAATCGTTGCTGGAACTTCAGTGCAAGTGGTTCGAAAGAAACACACCCGTTCAGCAATAATAATAATAAAATAAGATATCGAAATTACAAAGTCTTCGAGTTCTTGTACAGGTTTGTACAAATTTGTACAGTCCAGGTGATTTCCTTGGATGATTAGAAAACCATTGAAACGTGCAGTTGATTGTTGTTTGTCGATGCACCAAACAGCGGCCTATAAATTAGAAATTCAGGAAAAATTTATAAGTGATTTCAAATCGGTGGAGATTTGGTCAAACACATCTGCAGTGGCGGATTTAGCACTTCAGAGGCCCGAGGCGCAATTCAATTTTGAGGCCCCCTCTAAATATTTTCACACCTATGTCACACTTTTTGGACCACCTGTATACGGTTTGTTTCAAAATTGGGATCTTTAACAAAAAAAAAAATGAAATCTATCAAATGGGTATCATTATCAGATTATCACTGTTTATTAAACATTAAATATTAATATAAGTAGGTATAATAATAAAAATAACAAATCTTTTTTCGCAATACTAACAACAAACTAAATCGGAACTTTTCTCGCTTTAGCTTTAGCAAATTTATCAATTAGACTTTCATAATCAATTAACATAACTATATCATTTTCTATAAACATCATAGACAAATGACTTAAATGAAGTGAAGATAAGGAATTTCTTAAATAATTTTTAACTCTTTTAAGAACTGAAAAAGAACGTTCTCCACTTGCATTACAAATTGGAATTGTCAAAAATATTTTTAAAATTGTCTCTACATTAGGAAATGTCGATTGCAAACCTGCAATTAACAATTTATACATCTCCACAGGATTGGTGACATTTTCTTCTCTTACGTAGGCAATAAAATGAACAAGTTCGTCTTTAAAGTTTTTAATATCAATATCATTTTGATATTTTGTACATAAGTTTTCCACACAATCATTAAATTGGACGTCAGGCATTTTAAAATCAAAAAATAATCCAAAATCTTTTAAAACTTCACTCTAAATGGCGCTTCTTCGTGATAATTCTGATATGAGTACATCAAAAATAACAGTAGGTCAAGGCCAGGTAGAAGAAAGGTACAAAACAAATTTCAAAATTTCCCAAAAAGTAGCTTATTTGGCAAGCAATTTGTACCTACCTGCAGATTAAAATCGGTAGAATTTGTAACAATGGGGTCTATAAATACAGAAATTTATTTAAATGAATGCATCAAGAAACGGTTGCTACCCTTTCTGGCATCACAAAACACCCCACCATTGTTCTGGCCCGATTTGGCAACCTGTTCATCAGATTAATCATCAAGTTATATAAGAGCAACATCTATGAAATTATGAAGTACGCTGTGATAATATTAATTATTAAAATTAATTATTATATTTTTATCATAAAAATAAAATTATTTTATTTTATTGTGAGAGCTGAAATTTGAGGCCCCCTGGATTTATGAGGCCCGAGGCGCGCGCCTCATGCGCCTGTTCGGAAATCCGAATCCGAAATCATTAGAATTAGAGCGTTTGTCATTTAAAGGATAGAAAATAAAATTTATGTAAGCGTTAGCCAAAATAATTGCGATAAATGAAATAATTTTCCATTTACTACCATTTATTCAGTTTATTACTTTATTTCTGTGCGTTTTTGTATTCCGGTGTGTTATAACCTCAATTCATGACCACGCTAGTAATCACTAAACATGCCGACTTGGGTTGGCATTACCTGATCACACTTCATTTTTAAATTACTAGTCAGGGCCGTACTTTATTAATGTCATATACAGGTCCGGGCTTAGGTTGTATGGTTTAGTACTCCTCGCTTATTCTAACATTTATAATTTTAAAAATGAAAAATTTTAAAAACAAAATAATTCAACAATTGTATTAAATGAACATATATTTTTAAACAACTGCTTAAATTGCAAAAAAAATTTTCAACTAACGTCGATTTGATTAGAATTAAAACCTTAGAAATAAAAGCTTTAGATAATTTAAATTTTGTAATAAAAAGTAAAACGGCGTGCCATACACATCTGTATAACGTAGCATTTGAGGTTAGTTAGAGAGTTAATTTTATGCGTGGTTTCAAATCAATGGAGATTCGATCACAAACATTTATTTTACGAACACCGAGCAATTTATTTGGATGTTTGGTTGATTTTTGGAGATTTTTGAGTCAAAAATTGGTAATTCACTGATTTGCACAGAAGCTGCAACTGTTTACAACAAGTGCTCAAGAAGCAACAGGTGATGTGGAGGAATTTGGAACTAGGAAAACCAGTGATTCCAAAACAATCACCAGCAAAATTCAGCAATGGTAAATAAAAACTAATTTGAACACTTTTATGTAAAAATTTATTTGCGTCACACATATTACATCACAATAAATACCTGATGCAATTTGAGATTGTTAGATTTGAGACTAAATGTAATTGCGAAGGGTATTTATTTTTACAATTAAACACCTACGGCCAAGAACGAAATTTGTTCGTCAACAATTTATGCTCGACTTGTTTGTCATCATTATTATTTGAAAAATTAAAGTTATTATTTTCTACGAAGCCTCGTATTGTCATTATTTCACACTACAAGTTGTTTTTCGACTTTGCCTTTGTTGCGAATAGCCTGCTGCAGTTGGTAGGAAATTTAATTTTGGTGGTCCGTGCTAAGGCAGGACTCACACGTATGGATTTGAGGGACCTGAATCTACGACCTTGAGTGAACATGATTTCCGGATATAAAGCGTGTCGTAAGTCTTTGATTATTGTTATTATTTTCCTTGAACCATATGTTTGGGCGTGTTCGGAGAAATAACAATATAGTATAGGTGCTATAGAGTGCTCTTGTTTATCAAGTATCAAAGTAATGATATTTGGTATTCAAGTGTTCTTATAATATTGTTCTCATGTGGATTTTATAGAAATACAACTAGATTATACTTATACATAGTAATACTTCTATCTATTTATTTGTACAATCAGAATAATATATGAAGAAATACTACCAAGAAAGCCAATCAGTATTCCACGATTTATATTAAACAGACCGGCTGCAGAAAAGTGAGGGCATTGATTTGATGCGTAGTTTGCTAATAGAAGTAACTCTTTTTTCAAAATAGCATCTCGGGGTATGGTAGACTTTAATTGTACTTTTGATAAAAAACTGTAGCATGTGATTGTTATGTTCTTTACCTCGTTTGTAGTTTCATCACAAAATAAAACCACCATGATTCCAATTATCTGAATATTAGCTCTAATTAAATAATTGTCAATTAGTTATACATATTTCAGAACAGTCAGTACTTGCGGCCTCACAGCCCCCCCCCCACCCAATCTCGTAGCTGTACGAGATCGAATACAGAACAGTATCGTGTAGTAGCCAGAAAGGTTTAAGCTGAACACCGAAGGGCATCGCGCAGCTAATCAAAAAAGTATCCTTGAGACCGAAAGTACTGGTTTACCTGAAATATAAATGACATATTAACTTACCAACAAAGAAATGCCGGTAATTCCTAGCAATAAGTATAATATAACAGCAGTCGATGTTAAATTTCCATTTCGAGTGTACACACGTTTAATCATCACCATACAAAAATTGCCCAAGTGCAAAGTGTGCAAAAAAATTGTTACCATTACCAAGAGTAATTTATACCCCAATGTTTTATTGGTAATTGAGCAAATTTTAAAGGCTAGCGAAAGCAAATTTCGTATTTCGTGGACTTCTTTTGGTTCCACTCGTTCAGAAATTATATTTATTACATTTAAACTGAAGTGGGAATAATACTTATAGATTTTAAATAAGGACGATAAACGTTTGTTTAATATTCTCAAACGCAATTTAATTAGAGAAACGAAATTATAAATTAACAATATTGAAATATAAAAAAATGGAATTTGATATGTTTGTATAAATATAACTTTTAAAGCTACTGCCGCGCCTTTTATAACAAGCATGTGAAAGATGCACATTAATAAACTGATAAAGTTTAAGAATATCAAAACTTTTAAATAGACGTATAATTTTCCAGGTTTCCAAAATATTTTTCGGTTGTTCAAACCATCATCAAGTTTTTTAAAAAGGTAATTTAGTGAGCTAAATTTGAGATTCTGCAAGTCTGAGAATCCTGTACTATAAATATCAATTACTGTTATAATAATAGATACAGTTAGTTGAATAATGGTAATAATTAAGCCTGCTATGTCTTTATTGTATCCTACCGTTAGTTTCAAATAAATAGCTAGTAACCATGAAGTTAGCAATGAGAAAATTATAATTATAGAATAGATCCTAAATGTCTTGAGCTGGGAATCGTTAACTGGAGGAATTAATCCTAATATGTTTCCTGTACGGTATACTAATTTTATATCTTCTATATAGTAGGTATTATTTTGGATATTTTCACCCATCTTGTTTTTCGAACAATGTTTTATTTGAAATGTGTAAAATCAATTCCTAGTGAATAATAAGTACATGTTTACCATGTTTGTATGGTAGATAATACAATTTTAATTATTGTATTTAATACTTGGAAATATATCATAGGGTACCCCCTTAATAATAATTTCTTAAGGTTGTAATAAATATGTAGGTACATCTGTATTTTTATAGTATATTATTCACATTTATTTGTGATTCAAGTCTTATATTAACCCACTTACTGATTAGTGATTACTGATTACCTATAATTTAAAACAATTTATTCGGCGTTTTCCCTAAAATTGCATGATTTAAATAATATGTAAAATATTGCAATTCAAATTAATATACTCCTCGATTAAATTGATTTGAACAAAAAGTAATTTAAAATTTACGAGGTGCAACTGAAATTTACCTTATGTAACAAAGCCCACGAAAATAGTTTTCTAAGATAACCTGATAAGAGAGAATGAAGAGGTATATAGACGACTAAAAACAGAAAAAAGGTTATCTAGTATAATGCGGGTTTGTCTCGCCAATCGTTCACCCTTGCCCGCAATAAAACGTGCAGACAGCTCATGTCGCGATGGTCGTGGGTTTACTCAATATTCTTAAAGGGGAACTCGAATAAGCGAGATTCAAATCGTTCCAACCTGCGCACTTCGCAATCTAGCGGAAATCAACATAACCTGGGACGTAAACATCCCAGTTCAGAAACAGCTGATGGTCAATTCGGTGGTGTTAACCTCCCTCTGGACAAGAACTACGCCTGTGTGTACGGTTTGCGTATCAATTCAATTATTTATACTCCACCTCAAAGCGTTGAAATCATTCTCACTGTCATCGAAACCATTTGTTGCTTCCTGAAGCCCGTTTACATAGCCGGTGTTGTGTAACATTCAATAAGGACCGAACATCATAACTCTAATTTATTGTTTTGCACATAGTTTTTGTTTATTCACCAACCAGCCTATCAGTGGGTGACATTGGGTTCACTTTTGCCTGACCAACATTTGCTTCAATATAGTGTAGTGTCCTCCTAGTGTAATTAATTTCGCCAAAGGAAACCACACATTTACCGTTCGGTGTCCACACTGATAGGAGAATAAAAATGCTTAACTCTGGCTAGCTCGTGACTTGCTACTTTGCTCCGTCTCAGAGAACATTACACTGATCTGCGACTCTGAGTCAAGATCCTTCCTTGCCAAATTGACATAATGATAAAACGATTACAAAATAATTAAACTCAAAAATTGTACAAATATACCGAAACTTTATACCTGTAGGTATCCTTATTGCAGGTAGTCCTCCAATTTTCTCCAACTGCCCACATACGCAATTCCAGCAAGGAATCTTCACTAATAACCTCTACCGGATCCAATATTTCTGCCACTGCTTCTTATAATTCGCAATTCCAAATGGGAATCTGCACTCTTGACTTCAATAGGATCCAATATTATACCAATATTATCCAATCCTTCTACCTCTGGTTAACATATCCATTACTACCTTCCAAAATTTTATCAATAAATGGTTTCCAAATCTTTATCTTTTTCTCCACTATCGCGCGTGGAGGATGCTGATGTCCAGCAAGTCGTCACTAATTGTGATTGAAAGTTTATTAATATTGTCCAAATTAATGGTGCCACAAATTTGCAACTGGTTTGTTCGAATCACTCAGCTTCACTCCTCTTCACTTCTGGTGTATTCACCAGACATGAACTTAATTATTTATTTTGATAATTTATTTGAGCTCGCAATTTTGCGACCGCTTACCTTTGTCGCCCGGCATAAACTAACTTGTTTATCTTTCTCGTTACTATATCAAAACCATTTTCTTTTGTTTCTTGATTTGAATATTTCTTTTATCGTTTCTTGCTAGATTTATTGTATTTGGAGTACCTTCAATAAAGACACCTAGGTTGAACAACATAACGACAAATAATATTACAACAATGTGCCCGAATATCTTTTCAATTATTTACAATTCCAAAGGTGCATGTCGCCAGCCCCCCCCCCAAATCGAATTTTGGGATGAAATTTGTGTCAAACGTTTGAGCATCGTTTGAGTATCAATGAGCTTCCAATATTTTCGTTTGAGCCTTGACCGTTGCGGAGTTATTCGCGAAAACTATTGGGGGGGCTGGAGACATGCTGGCCCCCCCCCAAAGTGGAATTTCGGGGTGAAAATAGTGTCAAACGTTTGAGCATCGTTTGAGCATCAATAAGCTTCCAAACTTTTCGTTTGAGCCTCAACCGTCGCGGAGTTATTCGCTAAATTCTTGGGGGGCCTGGAGACATGCTAGCCCCCCCCAAGTGGAATTTTGGGGTGAAATTGGTGTCAAACGTTTGAGCATCGTTTGAGCATCAATGAGCTTCCAAATTTTTCGTTTGAGCCTCAACCGTCGCGGAGTTATTCGCGAAACACTTGGGGGGGGGGCTGGAGACATGTTTTTCTATTTTCGTTCCTATTTCGAATTTTTCTGTGAAATTGATGTCTATCGATAGAGATTCGTTTGAGCTTGAATGAGCTTACATTCCCATCATTTTATTTTCATTTTCTGCAAAGTTACGAGTATTTCAAATTTCTAGTGCTCCGAGCAAGTTCCGTTCAATAACCCTCAATATTAAATCGATGTTATAAGATTAAAATTTTCGATCCGATTAAGAAAACTTAATCCTGCTTAATCTGTTAAGTGATAACTAGATTGATGGAATAATATTGAAGTTGAAATTTTGAAAAGAATCTGTTTAATAAAATATCTTTGGTGTTTATCAATAAAACTTGGTCCAATATGTTGGCTTTTAGGACTAGAAGAGTTGGGAAAAGTCTGTGTAATGCAGAGAAACTTATTAAATGTTTAAGCAATTATTAAATTAAATAATTGTTTAAAATAATTTAAGAATTTAAAAAGAAAAAGAAACATGTCGCTGACGCCTCCTAAATGAAATTTTTCAGAAAAATTTGTGAGAAAAACATTTTAGCATCATTGAATTTTCAATATTTTTATTTGAGCGTCAACCGTCGCAGGTTAATCTGAGAAAGAATGGGGGGGGGGGGCTGTATACACATTTTATTTTATCCCCTCCAAGTGAACTTGGAGGTTCAACTTTTTTGTTGAAACCTATGTCAAACATTTAAGTATAGTTTGAACATCAAAGAGCTTCCAAATTGTTTTTTTGACCCTCATCCGTCTCGGAGTTATTCGCGAAGCTCTTGGGGGGGGGGGGTGCTGTAGACATGCTTTTCTATTTTCGTTCATATTTCAAACTTTTTTTGTGAAATCAATGTCATCAATGATTATTTGTAACTTAATTTGTTTGTAACTTGTAACTTTGCAGAAAATGAAAATAAAATGATGGGAATGGAAGCTCATTCAAGCTCAAACGAATCTCTATCGATAGACATCAATTTCACAGAAAAATTCGAAATAGGAACGAAAATCGAAAAACATGTCTCCAGCCCCCCCCCCCCCAAGTGTTTCGCGAATAACTCCGCGACGGTTGAGGCTCAAACGAAAAGTTTGGAAGCTCATTGATGCTCAAACGTTTGACACCATTTTCACCCCGAAATTCCATTTGGGGGGGGGCAGCATGTCTCCAGCCCCCCCCCCAAGTTTTCGCGAATAACTCCGCGACGGTTGAGGCTCAAACGAAAATATTGGAAGCTCATTGATGCTCAAACGTTTGACACAAATTTCATCCCAAAATTCGATTGGGGGGGGGGGGCTGGCGACATGCACCTCAATTCCAACATTATTAAATTTATACAGTTACCCCGATTTCGTCTTATCACTTTTAGTTAATGGAAACATGCAATCTTTTCAATAATTGTATGTCCAGTGATCACTCTTGTCAAAATTACATTTCCTCAGCCCAAAAATTTCCGAGATAATAATGATACAGAAGCCTGGATAACCTGCCGAGGACGTCAAATCTTATAGACCCATACATCGCGTCTTATAGACGCGAACATGCAACAATAGAACAGGTACATAGACTAGCTGCAAAAATTAATAAAAACTTTGAAGACAAAAAATATTGCTCAGCTGCCTTTATCGGAATCACTAAGATACACCCGTGGATACACCCAATTAGGGCTGGGGTACCACAAGGAAGTGTGTTGGGGCCTATCCTTTATTTGTTGTATACGGCTGATCTGCCCACTAACGAAAGGGTCACCACAGCAACATTTGCAGATGACACAGCCATACTTGCTGCTCATGAAGATCCTGCTGTGGCCTCACAGATATTACAAGAATACTTCAATATAATGGAACCATGGTGTAGAAAGTGGAAAATAAAAATTAACGAAAGCAAATCTGTTCAAGTAACATTTACGTTAAGAAAAGATACATGTCCTCCAGTAAGATTAAATAATCAGCAACTACCACAATCAGAAGACACCAAGTACTTGGGTATTCATCTATATAGGGGCCTGACTTGGAAAAATCATATTATAACCAAAAGAAAACAACTCGGATTAAAATTAAATAAAATGAGTTGGATTATTGGAAAACACTCAAAAATGACCCTGGATAACAAACTATGAATTTACAAAGTTATTTTGAAGCCTGTCTGGACCTATGGCATCCAGCTATGGGGTTCAGCCAGTAGCTCCAATGTAGAAATACTGGAGAGACTACAGTCCAAAATACTAAGAATGATCACAGGAGGTGATTAATCCATTAAAGAAGAGATCATCAACTATAGTAAATCGTATCATGCAAGATTAGATGTCCATCCCAATAAACTGGTTGAAGAACTGAATACCAGAGACAACAGAATCAAACGTTTAAAGAGAAGAAACATCAATGATTGGTTGAGCAGACTTTAGTATTGCTTGATAAATAGTTTAAAGCAAGGAAGCGTCACAAAATTCCTACATGTCTTGTATCATACATATTACTTAAATGTCTTAGGATAGATTGTAATAAATATTAGACCAATAAATAAAATATATTGAAGTGAGAAAAAGTCAATAATCTGCCGAAATGCTGGCACGACAGAGAAAAGTTGTTTTTTGTTGTCTCGAAGCCAAAACTTGTCACAATTTCCACTTACACTGATACAAATAATTTTATGCTTGTTGATTTGTCTTGATAAAGTGTTATTTTTAAATCCTATCTAAAAGTGAAATTTGTAAGTGACAGTGAATTTCAAAGTTTACCACTAAAAGTTAGGAACTTACGTTTTGGAAGTAGAGTGCCGTTTTGTAAAAAAGGTACGAGAAAGTGGAAGGAGAATTTTTGTCTTTCCCAGCGACCATTTGCGAGGCCAGGTGTTTTTTGGAGGCACCGACAAAAAAAGTGATTTTCGATAGTTTTTCTTGGAACCAGGATGTCCGAGATATGATTTTTGTGTAAAACACAAAGTTTACAATCGCTGGAAGTGAAAACGTGAGTCTTTTACTTTAATTTTGGTATTTTTCACTTGAACATGTGGCCGTTTGACCTCGTCATAATTTTCACATAAAATGCGATCCAGTTTATGATTTGACGATCGTGGGGATTATTGATTGTGTGAAAGAGTTATTTATTCGATTTATTTCATCAGATAAACCCTATAATTGCAATTTTGGTTAAATTTGGATATTGTAAAAATTTGAGGTTAAATTTTACCTTACAAAGCGGCGTAGTAATTTGGATGCTCGTAAACGTTATCCAGGATTTATTTAACAAGTATTCTTTGCTGGAAAACACTGGCAACATTGGTAAACACCAAATAAGTTTAATTTGGATGAAATTAGAAATTTATGAATGCAGCACCTGTCAAGTTTGGACAGTGGCGTGCCATATAGCAGTTTCCAGTGGCGGCGTGTATTTGTTCGATGTTTGGAGGCTCCTATTTTTATCAAGTTGTGACAACTTTACTTCACGGAGTTACAAGGGTTAGTGAAATTATAAACTTTTATTGTATCAAAATTGATTTATTTTGTAAACCTTTTTCTCTAACACATTTACAATTAATCCAGTCGTAAATTCGTTCAGAAAATTTTTATGAACAGTAAATGCAACAGAATTTGCGACTGCGATTCACTTTTACACCTCACGGCGGAGAAGGCATTTATGAGCCTAATAATTAACAAGAACAACTTTTCCCTTTTAAAAAGATTTGCTTTCCTTTTTGTTTTGGGTCATTTGAATAAATTGATTAATGATTTATTGTTGCCTATTGATTTGCTTTAATCTTGCCGATACCCATAACCTGAGATATTGTGGCCTCGTATATGCAAACCGACGTAAAGCTAGCTGGACCTCATTTGTTGAAGTGGACCACATTGGGCGAGGTTTCACCGCTGACCATAAGTAGGGGTGTCATTGAGCTGTGGATCACGACAATATATATTGTCGTATATTTAATATGCCCGGCTACCTTATTCGATTTAAAAATATTCTAGAAAAAACTTTTAATCAAAATAATTTTTATTTCACTTTTAAAAACAGATAAATCGCTGATACAGCTTCGTGATGCCTACCTGGCATATCGATACAACATTGTTAAGTTTTGAAAAATAATTAATTAACCCAGTCAATTTTACTCCTTGATTAATCCACAATCCACACATTTAATTTTAATAATTCTCCCCTACAATTGTGGATCAACCAAATAAAGAGCGCAATACATCTTAAAATTAATAATTACAAAGTTTCTGTACGAGTTTTAAAATTGAAGTTATTGAAAAATATCTTTTCCAATGCTCAAATCATGTGTTTAACCAAACAAAACCGACGTTTTCACGTTGAGTGTTCCATGCTCTATCAGATGTGTTGAAATATGCGCGCGTCACGTGAATGTTCTTATCTTGGTAGCATTTAAGTTAACAAATTTTTAAAATTTTACCTTATCGGTGTTTCTAGGCTGGGTGATAACTTCCTGGTGTGTTTGCTGGGGACTGCTTCCCCATAAATTCAAATGACTCCTCCTGACTTCTTTAAACTTGCAAGTTTCTTCCATACGAAAATTATTGCAACAAAACGAGCAATTTAATTTCGTGTTTCAATTTTGAACCCATAAAATTCGTTGCTTCCTGATTGAAGTCTTCCATAAACTTATTCTATTTTCATTGAATCACCGATCTATTAAGTTTGCTACTGCGAGCAATTTTAACTTTATTTTTAAGCACTTTTATTAAAATTTGTGTGGCCGGCTTTTCTAACCCAACCGCTCTGCTCTACTCTCCATTGGAAGAGGCCACTCGTCGTTACTTTTTCCGACACTATCACTTTTTTAACGCCCTCTCGTGATTTAAATTCCAACACATTTAAAATTTTGAATTTTCCAACTCTATCGTACATCATTATTTACAATAAAAAAACACTAAATTACTCCCTCTCCATTGAGTTGATTGACTGTTCAAAACCGTGTGCACCTGTTCATTCACAGGTCTTTATTTGTATCGATATTGCCAACCCTTAACTAGAGTAATATCATTTTAATAGAAAAATAAAAAGCAAAATTTTATCTGTTCTTAAACTCAATTTCAATTTCAGTTTTAAAAATATGACAATATTAACACCGTAGGCAATCACAAAATAGTTCCCATTTCGGTTGACAAAAAAATTCTGGGTAGTTCTAATCGCTGATTCTTTAAATTAAGTTGAAATAGATGTCATCAGTTACTGGTATATCGTAAAGCACTAATTTTGTTACCTTAATTAGAGAATATGTCACAAAAACCACCCTCTGTAACGTCACCCCTAATGGGAGGATTACCCCAAACAGAGAGCAGAGTTCGAAACAATCCGGAGAGGATCTCTCCAGTTCGTTTTGCCACTATGGTAAATAAACTAGCCCTTTATTTTTGTGGAGGCTCGAGTCTACATGTACATCCAATCGTAGCCGACGTGTTCTTAGCTGAAGTAAAACTGGCACTTGTACAGGTCTATACAGAAGCACATGATACCACGTGGCACAAAAAAAATACTGCTATAGACCTCGTACTTGCAGCTGGTATGATGATTGAGAGAGTTCAGATGACACAGATTGTAATTGCTGTTGAACTGGACCTCTTCCAAAAATTCACCCAAAAGTAACAAATAGGGTTATAAATAATTATTGTTGACCTTATGGTGACAGATCAACAAAAACGAATAGTTGTTCGAGCACCGTCACTGAAACGAACGAAACTAGCCTGCGTCGACTGATTGCGCGAGTGAATGCACAGAAAAACAGATGTTATTGTGCGGCTACCGTAAAATGCATCTGTGGCTACCCAAAATAGATCCACAGGACTGCAAAAAAATACGGAAGCCGGTGTGCTAAAAAACTTCAGCAACACTAAAAAATAACCGCATTCAAAGGTGTTTAATCAATCTTTGCTTAAAAAGCCGACCGCTTCGTTACCAAGTCCAGCATAAACTCCCCGCATACCTATGCGTCTCCCTCCCAAGTAACATTTTTAATCTGCCATCAGATATCTGCTAGGGCTCTGGCAGAGAAATCTCGCAGGGCCCTGTCTCTGTAATCGGATTGTAATAGGGCTCTGTCACATAATATGAGACAGAGAAAATGGACCCTGCAAACCCTCTGCAAGAAATTTGTCGCAAACATCATCCCTTACTGAAAATGTAATACAACAACCAATAGTTGAACAAGAAAGTACAGCAAACGATCTCGACAGTAATGAATTCTTATTCGATGACGATAATGGAGGTGACTCGGATGGCGATGATAGGAGCTGTGATAGCAGCAATTATAGTAATAATAAGAATAACATTGTATCTCGATTAAATTCCATTTCTGAGTTGAAAAGTAATTTACGACAATGGTCAACTAAATTTAATACGTATTACACAAGTTGCTGTTCAAGAACTTTTAGAACTTTTAAATATTACGTTTAAGTTAAATTTGCCAAAAGATGCAAGAGTATTGAAAAAAACTCCAAAGAATATTCTTGTTACTAATTTCGATGATAAAATTAATGGTCAGTATTCTGTTCTGCAGAATACATTCTAGTCTGCAGAAATGCTTCGAAGGCATAAATAGTAATAAAATTCCTGCAGAAATATCGGTAAATGTTAATATGGATGGATTACCGATTTATAACAGTTCAAAATCTGAATTTTGGCCTATTTTAATGAACATTTATGAAATGAGTTACGTGAAACCAATGGTCATAGGTATTTACTGTGGAGAAGGCAAATCTAGCTCTATCGATAAATTTTTATTGCTATTTTGTGAAGTGAAAGTAAATGAACAGCAAGTAAAAGTACGTATGAGATGTTCACTTGTGACTCGCCAGCGCGTGCATTTATAAAAGGTGTTGCTAACTTTAATGGGAAGCACGGTTGCTTAAAGTGTGCCTACATCGGTGAATATTCCTATTTAGCCCATTGTAATGTATTTCCTCGATTCGATTTTGAGGCACGCACAGATGATAGTTTTCGTAGTCGACGCGATGAAGATCACCATAAATACACATCACCAATAGAAAACCTACCCATCAATATGGTAGATGATTTTCCAGTTGTGGATTTGTGTGCATAAAATAATTCACGTTATTTTAATAAATAAAAATAAATAAATAAATAAAATTATTATCTAATAATAAAGTCTTTATTTCCTATGGGGTCACTACATTATACAAAATTCAAAGTTATGCTGCACATACTGGCTAGCAGAATAAACGCCTTTCTCATACCACAGATAGCTGAAGAACAATCCGGATTTATGCCGGGAAAGGGCACCCGAGAGCAGATACTAAATGTCAGACAAATCATTGAAAAAGCAAGAGAGTTTCAGGTGAAAGTCTTTATATGTTTCGTAGACTACAGCAAAGCATTTGACAAGGTGAGGTGGAGAAAGCTGTGGAAAATAATGGAAGAAATGGGGACACCCATGCACCTTATTAGACTGATCAAGGAGCTGTACAATACTAATCAGGCATATGTAAACGTATGCGAATCTAGATCAAAACCTTTTAAAATAAAGACTGGAGTCAGACAGGGGTGCATATTGTCTCCTATACTGTTTAACATCTACACGGAACACATAATGAGAGGAGTATTGGAGGACTGGGATGGCGGTGTCTCAATAGGGGGAAAAAGAATCACCAACTTACGATATGCAGATGACACAGTAATACTTACGACCGAAGAAGAGGAAATGCGGACAATCATGACACGGCTTATAGAAGAGAGTAGACTTTGTGGTCTAGAAATAAATAGAAATAAAACAAAAATTATGATAATAGACAGGGCAAACAACAACCTACCACATATACAAATAGTGGCTGATTTTGAAGTAGTCAATAGCTTCCAATATCTAGGATCAAGGATAGACAATACGGGCGGATGTGAGCAAGAAATAAGAAGACGATTGGCGATAGCCAGAACATCGCTGACAAAGCTCAAAAAAATATGGACAGATAGATCCACAACAGTTAACACTAAACTAAAAGTAGTGCGATCCTTGATCTTCCCCATAGCAATGTATGCATCTGAAACATGGACAATTAAGGCTGCAGACGAAAAAAGAATAGCCGCTTTTGAAATGTGGTGCTATAGAAGATTACTCCGCATACCTTGGACGGCGCGCTGAACAAATGTATCCATAATAGAAGAGCTGAAGATAACAACTAAGCTACCCCAAATAATCAACCAACACTATTTGACATATCTTGGACATATTGCGAGAAAAACCGACGCCATGGAGAAGATAATTGTGGAAGGCAAAATAGAAGGACGTCGACCAAGAGGTAGATCACCAACGCGCTGGCGCTGGATCGACCGCACAAAAACTCTAATAGGATGCGGACTACATGAATCAATTACAACGGCACAAAACAGAGAGACCTGGCGACAAATAGTCAAACAAACTCAACATTGATACCACCACACCCTGACGAAGGGTTATGGACTGAAGAGGAGAGTGTGCACTTGCCCTAATTGTAATTCCGATAATGATTTCGAATGATTTCACATCATTTTACAAAATTAAATTTGGAAAATAATTAAATTTCGTTTTTTACATTGCCTAGTCAATGTGAGTCTGTTACATTTTTAAAAAGCACATTAACTAACAATATAGACAATGTGCACATTGCCTGAAAGACCGTAGCCATTTTGCAGATTGCCTAAAATACTAGTGAATTTGCACAATACCTTACGACTTGGTGGGTTTACACATTATCTAGGCATTGTGCAAATTGACTAATTTCGCAGATTGCCGGTAACATAATATTGTCGTATTTTTTTGAGCCCCAATTGACAATAAAATTGGATGGGGAAAATATTTGTACAAATAAGTTGGTATTGTTAAAATGAGAGATAAGGGGGACTCGCACTTTGACCGCCGTGCGGGCAGGTTGCGAATTTTGGTTAATTATATTGGAAAGAGTAAATTTTTGAATAATTGTGAAAGAAAAATAAATACTGTTGATTTGAAAAGTGTTTTTATTTTAGAGATCATTAATTTGAAGATTTTTAATTTGAAATTTGAAAGTGGAATTTGTTGAATATTATTAGAAGGTCACGCGTAAAGTGGTGATAAAAATTTTGGAACCGACGAGCAAGCCGCGGCGTATGTTCAGAAGATAATTCAGCGGCTCGATTAAATTATTTTTGAAAAGTTTTTTAAGAAAAGTTGGGGGCTGGATTATTTTACGTCATTTATTATTATTATTCCTTACAGAATGGATAGCAGAATACCAATTTGTCGATTTCTATAACAAGCAGTGCTGTGACACACTATAGCTTATAGTTCTATAAGATTTATAGAGTTATAGGTGTTATTAGCAGAATAAGCACATAAATTTAATTGTCAATAAATCTATAATATTTTTATTAACAATTGGAACCAATCGGAATGAAGAAATATGTTATCGTTAACAAAATTCTTGATTCTAATTGGTATTGTGTTTATACGGTTTATACCAATAAATTTGAAACTAATAAAAGTACAATAATACTCCTAGTAATTAAATTAAATTAATTGTTAAAAATAATTAATTATGATAAATAAATAATAAAAAGTTGGTAAAAAAGACAATTTTTATGGAGACCACGTGGTTTTACATTTTTATTTTTTATTAACTTTGCAAATTAATAATAATCTATAACAAAGACTCTGGCAGGGCTCTACCACAGAGTTTTTGCAGGGCTCTGCAAATTACCTGTAAAGGGGACCCTGCCAGGGCTCTACCACAGAGTTTTCGCAGGGCTCTACAAATTACCTGTAACAGGGACCCTGGCAGGGCTCTACCACAGATTTCTTGCAGGGCCATGCAAATTATTTTCAACAGAGACCTATCAAGGCTCTGCCAGAGCTATTTTTCAGGGCCCTGCAAATAATCCGTTATAAATACCTGCCAGGTATCTGTAAGAGCTCTGTCAAAAGAAACCCTGTTATAAACCCCTGATAGATATTTGCCATGGTCCTAGCAGAGAAATGTTAATTTCACCAGGGAAAAATGTTACTTGGGCTCCCACGTCCTTGCATGCCACGTGACGTGTAAGAATGCACAAAAGTTCTAAGGTCAGGAGCATTTAACAGTAAATTCTGGGGATCTGCTGGGGGCAGGGATATTGAGGTGATAGGAGAAGCGGATACTACATATTATTATATCCAAACTCTGTTATAACACAAATTTGTTACATATAATTAAACTTTATTTAAAATATTGATTCATGTAAGTATAATTATAAGGATATAGGTGCTATATAGTGCTTTTATTTATAAATTGTCAAAGTAGTGATATTTAGTACTCCTGTATTCTTATATATTCTTTCTCATGTGGGCTTTATAGAAATACAACTAGATACATTTAATGGAAATTTTTTTTGCATGTTTACGGTCCATATCGTTATGACTTGACAAAATCTCTATTTATTTGTGCAATCAGAATAATATATGAAGAAATACTGCCAAGAAATCCAATCAGTATTCCACGATTTACATTGAACAGACCGGCTGCAGAAAAGTGAGGGAATTGATTCAATGCGTAGTTTGATAATAGAACTAACTCTTTTCTCAAAATGACATCATGGGGTATGTTAGATTTTAATTGTACTTCTGATAAAAAATTGTAGCATGTGGTTGTTATGTTCTTTATCTGGTTTGTAGTTTCATCACAAAGTATAACCACCATGACTCCCATTATCTGAATTTTAGCTTTAATTAAATAATTGTCAATTAGGTATACATATTTGGGAACAGTCAGTACTTGCGGCATCACAGACTCCTACACATTTCGTAGCTGTATTTGTAATTGTAATTTATTGTAATTTATTAGTAGAGACAGGATAGTTAGGCAAAATGCCTTTTTTTTTTAAATTGAAATATTTCAGGCAGACCAGATTTAAAATCCGTTTCAGAGCATGTACTATTCAAAAATTCATTTTTTGTTTTGCCTTTTTGGGGGGGTTTCCAGTCTTTTTTGCCTTTTTCACCTATTTTGCGGTTGTTTTTGCCTTTTTTGTGCTTTTTGAACCAAAATATTTCTTTTTTGCTTTTTTAAAATTTATTTCTTAATTTTATTTAAAAATTTCTAAATGTTATATTTAATAAATTATAAAAATTTTAAATTTTTAAATTCAAATTCTACTAATCGGTAGAATCCGATTCTTGAAATAATCTGGTTATGCTAGACGTAATTAGTAAAACAAAACCTCTTCTCCATTCGATTATGAAGCGCGCGTTATCACATTACTACGATTCGACGACGTTATGCTTATTTGACGAATTCCAAACTGACTGAGATGTTATTGTTATATTAGCTTTCCAGTGAAGCAGAGAATCGACACTAGGGAAAAAATTTAATGAAAAATTAATATAATGTTTTAAAATAAAATCCATCGTATAAAATTATACAGGAAATTTCTAAAATACATCAAGGAATTTCGAATGACGATATTGATTTAGAGCTAACTCCAGATCAGATAAGTTCATTGAAATTTGCCCCTAGCACGTCTTGCGATGTGGAGATATCGTTCTCCACATTCAAACAAATTTTGACTGACAGGAGAACAAATTTAAGCTGCTGTAGATAATATCGAAAAATTTCTGGTAACCAGTTGGTACAAAAATAAAGATAATTAATTTGAATTTGTATGATTTTTGTTGAAAAAACGTTTGTGCCTTTTTTGTACCTTTTTGCCTTTTTTGCTTGTTTTTAATGCCTTTTTGCCTGCCTTTTTTGAGGTTTTATTTTGCCTAACTATACTGTCTCTATTTATTAGTAACCAGAAAGTTTCAAGCTGAATACCTAAAGGCATCGCGCAGCTAACCAAAAAAGTTTTCTTGAGGCCGAAAGCACTGGTTTCTCTGAAATATAATTGACATATTAACGTACCAATAAAGTACTACTGGTAATTACTGCCAATAAACATACTAGAACACGATTCGGTACTGCATGTCCATCTAGAGGGTTCGGACGTTTAACCATCACAATAGATAAATTAATCATGTACAAAGTTTTCAAAAAAATTGATACCATTACCAAGAGTAATTTATACCCTAATGTTTTATTGGAAATTGAGCAAATATTAAAGACTAGCGAAAGCAAATTTCGTATTTCGTTGACTTCGTTTGCTACCAATCGTACAGACATTGAATTTATTACATTTAAACCGAAGTGAGAATAATACTTATAAATTTGAAATAAGTACGATAAACGTTTATTTAATATACGTAAACGCAATTTAATTAAAGAAACGAAATTATAAATTAACAAGATTGAAATATAAAAATATGGAATTTCATATGTTTGTAGAAATTTCATTTTAAAAGTTACTATCACGCCTTTTAATACAAGCATTTGAAAGATGTGCATTAAGAAACTCATCAAGTTTAGGAATATCAAAGTTTTTAAAGAGAAGTATAATTTTCCAGTTTTCCAAAATATTTTTCGGTTTTTCAAACCATCGTCAAGCTTTTTAAAAAGGTAATTTAGTGTGTAAAATTTGTCAATGTCTGAGAATCCTGTACTAGAAATATCAATAACTATTATAATAATAGTTACCGTTAGTTGACCAGCGTTTATAGTAAAGTCTGCAATATCTTTTATGGATCCGACCTTTAGTTTGAAATAAATAGCTAGTAACCATGAAGTTAGCAATGAGAAAATTAAAATTATAGAATATATCCTAAATGTCTTGAGCTTGGAATCGTTAACTGGAGGAATTAATCCTAATATGTTCCCTGTACCGTATACTAATTTTATATCTTCTATATAGTAGGTATTATTTAGTATATTTTCACCCATCTTGTTTCTCGAACAATGTTTTATTTGAAGTGTGTAAAATCAATTCCTAGTGAATAATAAGTACATGTTTACCATGTTTGTATGGTAGATAATACAATTTTAATTATTGTGTATTTAATACTTGGTCATATATCATAAGGTACCGCCTTAATATCATTTATTAAGGTTGTAATATGTACATCTGCAGTTTGACAGTATATTACACACAATTATTTGTGATTCAAGTCTTCTATTAACCCATTTACTGATTACCTATAATTTAGAACGATATATTCGGCGTTTTCACTAAAATTACATGATTAGATATGTAATATTGCAATTCAAATTTAGTTTACTCCTCCATTAAATTTATATGAACAAAAAGTAATGTAAAATTCACGTGGTGCAACTTAAATTTACCTCATGTAACAAAGCCCATGAAAATAGTTTAAAAAGACAACCTGATAAGAGAGAATGAAAAATAATATAGACGGTTAAAAACATAAAACAGGTTATATAAGATATTACGGATTTGTCTTTCCAATCGTTCAACCTTAGCGTTTCAAACACGCGCAATCGTATTGAATTTCGAAAGTTTGTCAAACGTTCATTCTTCGCTTATCTGCATGAAAGATAGAAGTTTCATTTTTCGTTGTGTGCAGTTTTATGTTTCGAAAGCCACAAATTGTTAGTTTATTGAAGTGATTTTTTTTTATTTTACCTTCTGTGCTACATTTGTGGGTAAGATTGCATTATTTTCTATCATGAGCGGAAGTTTGACTTTGATAAATTTTAGCTTTTTCGTACTACCACGTTAATTTTCTGTGACGTCAATTTTTGGTTTCCAATTTTAATTATGGTTTTTGAGCGGTGCACATGGTGGGCAGTAGTCGATTGTTTATCTGGCTGTTTTATCCACCAACCATATGGTTATTTGTATGGATATGGGCCAGCAGTTTGGTTATCTTGTTTCCACCTGTGATAACCTTGATTCCTGCGTCGAACCATCTGTGTCAGCCATTTTTAACGATGTTGGGATTTCGTTTTTGGGTTCACCATTCCTGTATGAGATCAATGGAGAGGGCAGGACTGATCAACATTCATTTATCCCCAGCTTCACCGCAGTTTTGCGTTTTTGATTAAGAAGTGGTGTGATAAGTTTGTCACTTTGGCCGTCTCCTTTGACGATTTATCCATACTTTTTGGGAAGACGTGCGAGCTCCATTCCAATATCGAGGGATTTTTGTCGCAGCGGTAGCGTGAGCCTATACCACTATTCCATCTCTAGTGGTTAAGACAGCACCAACGACGTAGGATGGCTGGAAAACCATTAATTAGTTTTTTTGTGGAAGTGCATTTAGGAGATTTGCTTGTATTAATTATTTACATCGTTATTGAGATGATATACCGTTCGCAGGTGAATTGATTCTTGTTTAATTGTGCAGTTTTTGTTATTTTTAGCTTTACACCTGAAACTCAGTTTAAACGATGAACCATTAATATTCCAGAGGTTCCAAAAGAATTGAGATGTTGAATCGGACGGATTGAGGTGGAAGGGTAAGTTAGAATGCAATTGCTGTATTTAATTTTACTTGATGATATCTCTTGCGAATGTGTTATTTTGCAGTCAATTTTACCAACGTTTTTATGTCTGCGTTGGGCAATCTCCTGGATGCGCGGATTATTTTTGTGAGTTGTTTTCAGATAGCAACTCATCTGTATTTTATTTTTTTATTTGATTATCCCAAGGTATCCCTTCAGGGTATCTTGGATTTTACTTGATTTGTTAATGTGTTTTGTGTCTCCTATTGGAGTTTTGGAATCAGATATTGTCAACCCCATCTTTATCTAAACTTTGTTTTTTTTAAATAAAACCAACTCTTATTTACTTCCGAGTTTTATTTAGAGGACTGGCGCCCGAAAGGTTTTTTTTCCTAAGTTAGTTGCCAATTGATCGCCTGAGCCACAACAGAAGAACCTACGAACCGCGTCCGCGCGACCCATGCTCTGGCACTGGACGGGGGTGTAATCCCTTAGCTGGCCTGTCTACCATTCCATTCGTAGATCAGCGGGGCAAGTGGCCCAAATTAGAGCAATTTGCGATACAACGGCTGTATAATTAATCGGGGTTAACTTGACCGGAAAAGGCGCCACCTTATTAATGCCAAAAGCGCAGGGGGTAATCTTATTGTTGTAGGGCTAACGACACCATCGGGAAATTTTCCACCGCATTTTAAGAAGTTCTTTTTGGAGTTCACCTGCCACGCTGCCATTTTATAATATTTTGACTTGAAAAAGTTGTTAAATGATTTTCAATAATGTCACAATTAGAAAATTAATAAATAATAACAATGAACTTATGATGAACTATGATTCATTAAAACGCCTTAAGTAAAGCGAATGATTCATACGCACGAACCAGGAAATTGAGTTAAATGTGACAAATCCTGATCGCCAGTTAATCGATATAAAAGCTTTAGAATAATCGAAGTAATCGCATCTCGATCGAGTTGGAAGCAATCATCTCACAATGACGTCCCACATTGCGGTCTTCAAAAGGGTTAGTTAAAAACAATTATTTGTTATAACCACATTTTATTTGTAAATTTTTATATTGCGCACACATTAAAAATAATCCTTTCGGAAGATCATTTAGAATTATTGAACATTAAATGTAATGATTTTTCGAAAAGGACACACAATTTTACACGAGCCGCTAACGGACATTGATGAGTCCGATTAACAAGATTCTTTTTTATACTTCAAAAGTGAAATTCTATAAAATTACTCATCACTAAGGATCTTTTGTTTTAATTACTTTCTGGAACCGGCTATCTGCAGATAAATGGTCTAAAAAGGAGTCATACGCGAACCGACTAATAGTTTCTGGAGCACTATTTTTTTGTTGAGTTGATGACTCAATAGGGGGGGACATATAGTAGTATTGTTAGTTTTAGATGCTAGATGTGCACTTAAGAGTTATCCTGCATCCTCCCCCTAGGAGAACTTGAGGTCCACTCGAGATCATTACCCAAGTGTTGAGGTTTCCTCACATAGGGTTCCTCTGCTTTTGGATTTTGGACCTTCTTTCTGTTTTGGCCTAAATTTTGCTTAGCTTTGATCCTCAGAGATCAATGACCTTTGAGGGTTGGCTCCCTGTCAGAGTCAGATCCACTGCCCATTATGGTTTGGTTGGCAGGTTCCACTTTTAACTTGTTTATTATTGTCAAGGTGGTCTGAGGTCCTTAACTGTATGGGTTAGGATCAATTAATTCTTTCGTTCACCATGGGTCTCCATCTTGTGTGACCCCATTTGAATTTTGGTAGGTGGTTAGGTTTTATATCAGGACCTGATAGCAAAACCCAACCGAGTCATCGGTACGTCCTCCGAGGAGTTGTACCTTACTCAAGGCTACGCTACGAGCCCGAGCAGTCTATCGGTCACACACAGATGGTTGCTTGCTCTAGCCCTCCTGATTGACCATTCGCCAGTGCATTTGGTGGAAATCCGGAACATGAAGTTCGCGGATAACCCTTCTGGGGCCACCACGAGGAGGCATGCATTTGACCTTGCCGTACAGTCTTGGGGTTCTTCTGAATATCCGGAAGAGACCAACTAAAAGGGGGTAAGACTTGGCACGTAACATATGTCCTCACGTCTGCCAACCCCAGCGTCATTAGACGACGAGGCATTTGTTTATAATCTTTTTTATTTTGTTTAAGTATCTTATACATTTCATCAACTCAAAATAACAGCTTCCCTTTCAGAAGGTTTAAATTTCCACATTCAGTCAACGATACAAACAATCTTACTTATTTACACAACACAACATTCTCCTTTCGGGTTAATCAATATTTAAAAAATTTTACAGCAAAGGCTCCCAGGGGCACCTCCATAATCTTCCATCTTCCTTCTTCCGCACAACAGCGTAGTATTTCTTTTTTTCGCGCTTCCGCAGTTGCTTCTTTTCTTGTTACTTCGCAGTGACTCTGTTCCCCTTAGTTGTCCGGTTGCGGCCGAGTTGGGTGGCGGAGGGGGGGTTGCTATTCTGGTTTCCATAATCTAGATGAGCTCTTCCTATAGCGATGAAGGACCTAACAGTATCAGTTATCTAATCACCACAAGAAACAACTCCACCTTCTGCACCCCCAGCTTGTTCTTCAAGACTTCCACCAGCGAGCTGTATTTCCTGATCTTCTCGTTGCTAGCCTCCGCCAAGGAACCATCCTGTTCAAGCCGAACGGTCACATCCACAATACACGCAGAGTCCCCATTCTTGATAACAAGGTCAGGTTTGAGTGGGATTCCATCCGTCGTGTGAAACATCTGTTCCTCGTAGACTTCCGATTGGGGTGGTTGGCACTTCGCAATTTCTTCAACCCGTTTGTTGTGTCTATTTATTCGCAAGGCATTACCAGCGACGCACTCTCCTAATACATGGCCTAGCGTTTCCGGTTTTAAATGGCATCTTCTACAGTTTATATCTAGCTGTTTGTTCTCGGCTCTTATTAGTGATTCCTTAACACCAAATGTGTTAGTCCTCATTTTTAGGGCGTCAATGTATTCCCCAGGAAGTAGTG
Source organism: Rhagonycha lutea (assembly GCA_958510855.1). Lineage (NCBI taxonomy): Eukaryota > Metazoa > Arthropoda > Insecta > Coleoptera > Cantharidae > Rhagonycha > Rhagonycha lutea. The sequence goes on from OY294038.1 coordinate 38,583,713, forward strand.
TTCTCGGGAACAACAGCCAATGATTTGCTGCAGGGTTGTTCTTGAAGGCTTGCACCCCTTTGCCTTGTGACGATGACGGCTGCCGGATCCATTCTTCAAGTTCTTGCTGTTTTTCTTGTTTCTTCATTATGTTGAAATCTTCTTTTCTTACTGGGAGTTTGATTTTCTTATCTTTTGCGAAGTTCTTTATCGTTTTACCGAAGTCCGTGTTTTTAGCAATAGCTCTCACCTTCCAATCGTCGTCCATCTTGGTATTTAATAGTGCCCTTATTCCATTATTTACGATTAGAGTTTTTAGTCTAGGAATTCCTAAACCACCGTCGCGTTTCCGACTTAAGTTTCCTTTAATACATTCATTTTCTCAGAAAAAATTCACAATTTTGAACTTTTTATTTTTGCCCGCAAGGTGTAAGGAAAATTAAATTTGGTGCTAGAGTTTGGTTTTAAGTCGAGTTTTCAATGTAGGGAAGCTCTAGCAACGGATTGTGTGTTGTTTTAAAGAGGAGATTATTTGTCCTTTGATCATTAACTACTGAATGAGTAGTTATAAATATAAATTTTTGTTGAGTTGTGATGCTAGGTTTTGCACTTGTGTGATCCCTGAATTAAAATTTAATTAGTGAAGGTGCGGAATTGTGCTGATTTGATTTTCCCGCGAAGCGTAAGATAATGGTGCATAAATTTTCATGTTCGAGGTGTGGTTCCAACAAACAAGAATACCCATCTTTCAGAGAGAAAAGACAACCACCAACATCGATACCAGTAAGAAACAACATAGAACATAGAATCGCAAATAAAATCAGACAAAGCATGGAAGACAAAAGTTACTGTACAGCTGCGTTTCTCGATATAACGCAGGCCTTCGACAAGGTTTGGATTCCTGGTTTCCTCTACAAGATTAAAAAATACCTGCCACATAGATATTACGGAGTTCTAAAGTCATACCTTACAAATAGGCACTTCCTCGTGAAAGTCACAGGATGAGGTCTCCTCAATTTTGCCAATTGAATCTGGAGTCCCTCAGGGCAGTGTGTTTGGTCCAATTCTCTATCTAATTTTTACAGTTGACCTACCAACAACCCGAGGTACAGTAGTGGCGATCTTGGCAGATAATACTGCAATTTTGGTGTCTCATCACGATTCATTAACCGCGTCCGCACTACTACAAATCTAACTCACTTAGTTCGAAAAGTGGTTAAAAAAATGGCGTATCAAAGCAAATGATCAAAAGTCAGTACACATAACTTTCACAAATAGAAGAGCCCCTTGTCCTCATGTGTGAGGCTCAATGGAAGTCTTTTACCTCAGAAGAAGAATGTACTTGGACAGAGGATTGACATGGAGTAGGCACATCTGGAACAAAAGGCTGCAACTGGGTCACAAACCTTTAGAAAACCTAAACAAGTTATACATTGTGATCTTGAAATTCCTAACATCGAAGAATGTATCAAAACACATAGTATCAGGTATTATAATTGTGGAAAAAAAACACCCCAACTCTCTTGCGGTAGACCTACTGGCTACCAATCGAAACAGGAAGCTGAAACGAAACGACCCAACAGATCTGCGCAAACGCTTTTGATATGGCATTCGAAAATCAGCAAGGACCTGTAATATATCACTCTGGGGTGTTAAAATGTAAATGGGGCGAGCCACTGGGCGAACTCCTTCTATGTCAATCACTGTCAAATCATTTACTTATTGTCAATAGACAGATTGTAAAATTAGAGGAAGTCAATAGAAAAAAAAAATTATAATTATACTTAAATATTATTGAAGTACATGTCATTTATATAGAGCAACACCCCCAAATACTTCTATCTATTTAATTGCGCCAGCATAATAATATATGGTGATATACTCCCAAGAAAACCAATTAGTATTCTGCGATTTACGTTGAACAGTCCGGCTGCAGAAATGTTAGGGCACTGACTCATAGTGTAGTTTGCTAACAGATGTAACTCTTTTTTCAAAATGGCATTTTGAGATATGTTGGACTTTCCATTTAGTTTTGATAAGAAATTGTAGCATAAGGTTGTTATATTATTAACCTCGTTTGTAGTTTCATCACAAAGTATAACCACCATGATTCCCATTATATGAAATTTTCAATTGTCTTAAAGTTAACCAACATTCAAGGGATATTTTGCCCCCTTTCCAGCTTTAATTAAAAAATTGTTATTTATATTTCAGATTAGTAAGTACTGGCGGCCTCATAGCGGCCCATCTTGTAGCTCTATGGGGTCGAATACGGAACAGCATCTTACGCCCGTTAGCCGGAAGGGTTGAAACTAATAATCTTATACCTCCTTTTCCCCACCGTTATGGTGGTCCAGGAAGCGATTATTGCTCACCAGGTAGAGAGCTACCTGTTAAAATGTTGCCCTTTTTGACAGCTTAGCTCCGACGGTAGGCTAGGGGGTGAATTACCCTGAAAATTGACTTCAAAGAAAACACTTGAAAATCAAACCACCAATCAAAGTTAACAAACGTATAATAAATACTTATTACAAAATAAAACTATTTTGGTACAGGCTTCAACTCACGACGGATCTGGACGATGTAAATTAAGTAGAATGAAAAAATCAGTCAAAGGACTGCACTTCCAGTTGAAACTATCCAGTTAAAAATTAAGGTCAATAATACCTTCCATAATTGAATAAACTTAGCAACTTGCAGAAAGACGAAATTAAAATACTAAAATAAAAATCTTACCTTCACGTCCAAAGATCTTTGTAGGAGGAGGTTTACAAACTTCTACCTTATACAATTGGTTTAGTAATTAAATCGTCAACTGCAATCGCTCTGGAGATGTTGATAAGCAGTAGATTTCCAAAACTGGTAGTGACGCTACTGTGGCGAAGTCCGACTTCCGAAACCAAAAAAACTATCCAGTACAGACTTGTATAATTGCAGGATGCACTAATAGATAAGGCAATACTATGATGCGTTGAAAAACAACAATGCTGATAACCACCAAACAATAAGTTTGTACGAGCAATTTGGCGATATTGATAAGGCACTGATAATAAATGTACGCACAATCAATGACGGCCGTAGAAAAATTGCTTGCTATGTTAGGAACTCACAACGACAAGCCAAAAAGGAATTTCCAAGCGTAGTAGACGTCGTTACTATTGCGAATATTTAGATTCTGGTGTAATTAACACGATTCTAATAATGTAATTGGTAAATAATTACCGATGTTCAAAAACACGTCATACTTGCTCAAAAATGGCGTACCCGTCCCTTATCAAACGTGCGCTGTCGAACGTCGCAAGTCTGCGTCGTACCTATTGTTAACTGCAAATATATACAAGGTGCTGCAAAATTTAAGTAACGAATACAAAATTCGTTACAGGGTTTAAGGTGAACACTGAAGGCATCTCACATTAGAGCTAACGAAAAGGGCGACCCTGACTCCGAAAAAACTCGCTCTTCTGAATTATAATTGACTCTTTAACTTACCAACACAGAAATGCACATAATTCCTAAAATTAAACTTGTTACACGTCCAACTGCAATGTTACTTTTAACCATCACTATAGATATATTAATTATGTTCAAAGTGTGCAAGAAAATTGTTACCATTACCAAGAGTAATTTACACCCTAATGTTTTATTGTAAATTGAACAAATGTTAAAGGCTTGAGACAACAAATTTCGTATTTCGTTGACTTCCTTTGCTTCCACTCGTACAGAAATTGTATATATTACATTATTTAAACTGAAGTGGGAATAATACTTATAGATTTTAAATAAGTACGATATACGTTTATTTAATATTTTCAAACGCAGTTTAATTAAAGAAACGAAATAGTAAATTAACAATATTGATGTCATAAAGTATATAATAATTTGACTTAGTTGCACAAATAGAATTGAAAAAGCTACTATCTGGCTTCCTGATATTGTAATCATGTTAAAAATGTACCATAATGTAGTAGTTATAACATTTATGAATATCAAAGATATTAAAGCAATGTAAAATTTTCCAGGTTTCCACAATATGTTTCGGTTTTTCAAACCATCATCAAGTTTTTTAAAATAGCTATTTAGTGAGTAAATACTGTCCACGTCTAAGAATCCAGTTCTGTAAATATCAATTACAATAATAATAGTCGATACCGTTTGTTGACCCATGTTGATAGTTAAGTCTGGTATATCTTTTATAAAAATGTCGCTTTGATTTACATAAGTAGCTAGTAACCATAGAGATAACAAATAAACAATTAAAATTATAGAATATAACCTGTATGCCTTGAACTTGGAATCGTTAACTGGAGGAATTAATCCTAATATGTTTCCTGCACGGTACACTACTTTTACATTTTCTAAATAGCAGAAGATATCCTTTTGTATACTTTCACCCATTTTGTTTCCCGAACTATGTTTTATCTGAAGTATGTAAAATCGATTATTAGTAGTTAATAATAAATATTTTGTTACCGTGTTTGTATGTCAATTGATACAATTTTAATTATTATATTTTCTTGGTATTATATCGTAGGGTACCGCCTTAATAATAATTTATTTAGGTTTTGATTTGTTTGCTTACACTTATATTTTGACAGTAAATTATGTATAACGTATACGTTTATTTGTGTTGCAAACCTTATATTAATAACGTAGTTTCGAATCCCTTATTTTATAATGTAGAACCTTTAATGCAGCAATTTTCCTAAAATTACATTATTAAATAATATGCAATATGCACTTCAAACTGTGTGATTAAATTTGTCTGATTAATAATATTATAAACGTATTCATGATCTTCCCCACTATGAAAACGCGGTCTGCGTTAAAGTTAAGAGATTTAAAAACCAACCTTCCTCGTTTATTTTTAACGCAGGGCCAATGATCATCGTGCCAGTTACAAAATTGGATGGAATAATTAATAAAGAAGAATTTAGAATTATTAGAATAATTTATTGTAACGCAAATTAATTGTCTTATACGACATGTTAAAAATGGGAATCAGTCCTTCTCATCTTAAATCAGTGGCCGACTAGCTAGAAATAGTGGAGACGGCGTGGTTCAAATCTAAAGACACTGAAATAAGGAAAGGAACGAGAACCAACATCGAGAATTGCTCAAAGATCGAGAGGGCGCCACCAGCAATAACTTTCAGGCGACGACTCCCTAAAAGCAATAGTATTCGCTGGAAAATCAAACTAAAGGTTAATAGACGACAGCAAAATTTAATAAACGGAAAGAGGCCAAATTTAGAAAAATTGAAATAATCAAGGCGGAGGCGGTCGCAGCATAGTGTTAACGCGAGTTGACTATGAACGCTAAATACCCGGTTCGAATCCGAGAGTGAAGTAAGAACTTTATTCTGACCGTCTCCCCTCGGAAGGCAATGGCAAACCACCGAGAGTAATATGCCAAGAAGAATCCTTAAAATGTTAATGAACTAAATAAGTCCAAAATTGATCTGTGGTCTAAGGGGAAGGCAAACCACCACCCCATTAACATCAACATTTCCCTGGTGCAGCCTTATTCTTGGCTAAGTCGGGGGGATCGCCGTACATCCGAAATCGGATAGGCACCTAAAGAAGAAGAAGAAGAAATAATCAAGATAAAGTAGACTATACAGTCTTATCTACATATTGCTCCCAAAAGACTAATACCTGTTTTCACCAACAATTTATTTAAGAATTTCCTAGTAAAGAATTACTTAGCTAGGATTCCATAAATTTGATTGGTCAAATTTGACATATGAATTTTTTATGTCAATACTATGTCAAATTTCACCAATCACATTTATGGAATCCTAGCTAAGTAATTCTTTACTAGGAAATTCTTAAATAAATTGTTGGTGAAAACAGGCAATAGACTCTTGATCTGATTATAAGCAAAATTTATAAAAAAAATTTTGGTTGGGGAAAAAGTAATCCATTATTTTGTCGAGTTGGCTTTAGTGATATAAATGTGGTGATATATTCGTCGGATCGAGTAATCCCTATACTTTTTGGAAAGGCGGGAATGTGAACTAAAAAAGTAATTGGTATAGTTTTGTGATTGATCAATCCCGTAAACAAAGAGAAAATTTAATATATTGTAGAGATATTTCCTACGACCCTTATTTATAGTATTATTTTCTTCAGGACAATATCTCAACACTAGAGTACCATCGGTAGCTATTTTAGTGGTGAACATACGATTTCTGTACGGAGACAAATCTCAGGGTTGGGTTCGTACTTCTCTCCTTTTCGGGTCGCCAAATAAAACAAATGTGCTGCCTTGCTACCGCACTATTGTCGCTGAATTGAAATTCCTCTATCAGGAGCAAATTTGCATCAATTGCCTTAATCAAAATTATTGTCGTTATCGACAACGCTACAAAACTAAATTTGGGTACGGCTCTTTGCATGAAATCAAATCAAACACAGCTTCGCAAAAAAATGACTAATTTAATCTTCACAAAACAAACTCAATTCAATAAGCAAAACAAGTCGAGCATGAGCTGTTTACGAACAGATTCGTTTTGGTCGTTAATGTGTAAAATTGTGTGATAGAAACCCTTCGCATTTGCATTTAACTGCAAATCGAAATCTCAAAATACTCCAGGTTCCTATTAAAATGTAATTATGTGACAAATAAATCATTTATAAATGTGTACAAATTCAAATTGTTTATTTACCAGTTATGCTGCACTTGACGTAAATTGTTTGCGAACCACTGTTTTCTTGTTTCATAAAATCCTCACCTTGCGCTTGCATCTGTCATACAGGTGGCATCTGTTTACAAGTTCTGTAATTTTATGAAAAATATCGAACTGCGACACCAAATCTTCGCAATTCTTCCAAAACATCCAAATTAAAACGATCGGCAATCATATTCAAAAGTTTGTTGGCAAATCTCAATCAATTTGAACCAAATTTAATAAATCGTTCGACTAACCTCAAATTTTGGTACGTAAAATTATTTTACTCAAAATTTAACTGATTTGAATTTATTCTTCTAAACATTTAATTGTAGGCACGTAATCGTCGTGATTACAAAAATCATTCGATCATTCGTCAATGTTGGACTAACAAATATGCACACCTGGCATACAAAAATTTTCCAATGACGCTTTTACAAAAATCGCTATAATTTGAAGATTCTACTTCAAAATTTAACTAAATTCAATCGCCTACTTTAGACGACACTTCGCACTACTATTATCCCGCAATCAACCCCTGGATTGCGAGTAAACCCGAAAAACTACCACTAATGGTGGACACCACCAAAAACGCTCCAGCTGGCTTCACAGTCGCACGCCAACCCACGTCAACATTCTCTACCTTCTATGTTTAAAAACTTCAAAATACCAACAGAAAATCGAAATTTTGAGCCACTTTGCACTTCAAAAAAGGTAAAATTTCGCGCTCAAAATTCAAATGCAAATAATTAAATTCGTTCCTTTTTAGGTTTAAATCGCCGCAAACAACTTTATAAATCACTGGATTTCAATTACGTTCAACAACAATAGTGTACTTGTGTCAGCGGTAACATAAATCGACCTTCAATTACAAAACCATGCTCGACCATGTTATTTCGGATAAAACATCCCTTAATCTATGGCAAATTATTTATACAAAGCTGGATTTCATTTCGTTTCACGACAATATTTTACAGTTCTGTTCAGATAATGACGACATCGCAAGTCAGGAGGCTGAAAATGTGAATAGTATTCATTGTCCCGATACTGTAACAGTCAATCACGTAAAATTTGGATCTAGACAATTCCGTTCCGGTAATTTAGATGTCAAAGATGCAGCAAGCTCTGAAAGGCCAATCATCGAAAATGTCGATAAAATTATGGAAATGATTAAGTTACACCGGTATGCGAGCAGTCGTAGCATTACCCTTGAGCTAAAGATCGACCACGAAACCATTTTAAACCATTAGAAGTAGGTTGGATTCAAAAAGAAGCTCGATGTTTGGGTGCCTCACGAAAAAACTTTATAGACTGTATTTTCATCTAAGAATCCTTGGCCAAACGTCAAGAAATCAAACTATTTTAAAAACGGATGGTGACTGGGGATGAAAAATGAGTCACATTTGTGTGAAAATGATGAGCGAAGCCACCCAAACGATGGCCAAACCAGGATTAATGGGCAGGAAGGCTGTGCTCTGTGTTTGGTGGGATTGGTAAGGAATCATCCACTATGAGCTGTTCCTGTCCGGCCAGACACTCAATTCGAACCTATACTGCCAACAATTGGACCAGTTGAAGCTGGCGATTGACCATAAGCGACCAGATTATTCCAAAAGGAGAGGAGTGTCTTTCCATCAGAACAACGCCAGGCCACACACGTCAATAATGACTCGCCAGAAACTCCGAGAGCTCGGATGGGGGTTTAAATACATCCATCTTATAGTTCGTACCTGGGACCAAGACACTATCATCTTTTCCCATCCATGTTTGTGAAAATTGGTTGTCCGAGTATTTTGCCAATACAAAATTAGGTTTTATGAGAAAGGAATCCTGAAATTACCATCACAATGGTAGCAAATTGTCGAAAAAAATGGCGCATATTTATTTCAATTGAAATTATTGTAGCCATGCTGAATAAAGTATTAAAGTAAACGCCAAAATGAATGATTACTTTTTCCCCAACCTAATAATTCTAATTTAATAACTAAATTACTGAATTAAATTTAACCGAATAATCGTATGCCAGAAATAAGAGCAAAAATGGAACCCGCCTTTGCCAGGGTGGCCAGGCCTTCCTTGAGGAGGGTAAATGTCGGTTTAAGCTGATCCGAGTTCATTTCATTCTGAGTCTGCCTGATGACAGTACGAGAAGTTTGACGGCTCCTCTTCTTCCATTGGACCAGGGTGAACTCAGAATTTTGGGCGTTGTAAGGCTTTGCCTGTTCCCTCTCCTGAGGGGAGGGGTACAAAGCCCTGTTTTTTGGTTTTCACATGGCGCAGTTGCGGTCGAATAGAACAGCCTGTCCAGTTGGATGGGTGCTCACCTCCGCAGCCTGCTCATTGTAATTTTGTTTTAGTTCTATCTTCGTGCCTGATAGCGCAGTTGGTAGATCTGTGGCTCCCGCCTAATCCTATTAGTGTTTTGGAGTTCTCATCTCAATTTAGGACCTTGCTCCTTTCGTAATAGTTACATAATTAAGGCGGTCGGGATACTAGGCATCCCTCGTATAATTCTAAACAGCCGTCTCGAGGTGCGTCCTCTTTAGACTCACCCAATCCAGCCTCCCGGGGTTTGGGTTGACTCTTGACCGTTTTGCGGCGTCGGAGCGGGACCCGGTCCACGAAGAACTAATGTATTGAAGTGTGCAAAAAGTCGGTAAATTTAGACAGTTGAATTTGCTTAAAATTAATTGTGTCGATTTGAAGACATCAAAACTGGATGCAATTTGACGACACAAAAGAGATATTTTGTAACCCATAACACACAAAACGGCGCAGAGGGTAAGTCGTCGGTTTGTTGTGCGAGAATCGCTGGTTCGATCCCAGCTGGAGTCTAGAAATTTCTAGGTAGAAATGACAGTGTATTAAGTCGCTGGTTTCTAAAATTGATATAGTAGGCAGAATGACAGTGTAGCAAATGTAAATCGCTGGTTCTGAGATAAATTGTCTTGTGCCATTTGTGAAAGGAGACGGGTGTAAATTGCGGATGTCTTCGCGATTTTACAAAAGAAGACCTTTCTGCAAGCTTTTGTTGCCACAAAAGCTATTATATTGGCGATTAATAGTACAAGTGAGTTTGTTGAATATTTTACTGTGTAAAACTGAGGTTTTTACACTTTTTTGTGAATCGAGCACATTTTTCGATTCCATTATAAAATTTACGTTTTGGATGCCATCGCGTCTAAAATATCCTGAAAATCGATTATTTCATGATTGCTGCGTTATATAAATCAAGATTTATCCTATTTACCCATTTTGATGTCTGAGAAATTGGATGATTTTAACCACGATTAAAATTTGGAGGTTAAATTTCTCAACACATGTCCGCATTTTTGTTGTTCGACACAGAAGCCGTGCAACTTTATTTAAATCGATTTTCGAGATTTGAATACCACTTGAGAAGATTTCACTCATCACTTTCACTGTTTCCTTGCAAAGAAGGAAGATTTGAGAAGAATACAGGAGTCGACTACTGTTTACACGACCAGGTTGAAAGCCACGCTGCCGTGCTGCTTGCCTACCACTCCATCTCAATAGTCCAGACTACGAGGTACAGGGTGATTCAAAGATTTGTGTTTACCAAGAATTTTATGAAAAAGGTACAAAATTTTATATTTGTGAACATTTTTGATTTTATGCTATTTTATTACACATTTAACATTTACACAGTGTTAAGTGGAGGTATAGAATATTGTTTGCATTTAAATAATACCATCCAGTTTACACTGTGCACACAAGTACACAAATTTACATTCTCTTTGACAATTGTGTCAATTGTGTCTCAATTTGCTCCAGTCTTACATCAAATTAATTCAAATAAATTACCACTTGACTCTTTGCACTCTTTAATTGATCTTATCTCGCCGATACCTACAACTTGCAGATACTGCGGCCTTAAGTTTGTGAACCGACGTAAAGCTAGCTGGCATTCAATTGTTCGAGTGCACACATTAGGCGAGGTTTCATCCCTGACTATAATTAGTGGCGTCATTGAGCCGTGTTACACGACAGTATTGTGGTGTTTTATTTGAGTTTGTAGTGGTAAAAGTTTTCATGCTGGCCAATGCTGGAATTTTGATGAAAATTCAGTTTGCGCGAGCGCAAGTATAAAAGAGACTCGCCGGCAAGCCGGTGAATCGAATGTATTTATTATTATATTTCATCTGATAAAATTTTATAACATCTGCCACCGTAACGTGGAGCTTTGAATTTTATTACATCTGGCAACCCAATTACGTGGGGCTGTGGAAAAAAGATGGCCAATTTTTCCAAGGAACTCACTATTGACCCTGAGATTATTTTATGGAAATATAATAAAAAATTAATATTAGTGATATAAAAATCTAAATGACAACAGCCATGGATGAGTCAATGGCTACTGAACAGGATAAAATTGAAGAAACTTGGCAATGGATGATGGAAAGAAAAGGGGAAAAGATTTCCGAATAAATAATGAGGCTAAATGAAAATTGTGATACAGAAGCAAAGAGAAAAATTGACAAATTTCATCGGGAGATGGAGTTGAACAATGGAGATCATGAGGAAAGAAGGAGAAATGGGAAAAAACATTGTACAGAATTGCACGAGGACTTTGATGGATACTATGAGTAATTAAAGAGAATACTTTTAAAAGAAGAAATTGAGAGAAAGAAGAAAAAAGAAAGAGTTATAAAAGACACATTTGAGAAAATGATTGATGATTTGTCGAATTACGTTGTGGAAGAAAAAGAAATAAAATGTTACTCAGGCGAAATTGTCAAGAAAATAGTTCTGACCTTAAAAGAGAACATAGTTGAAGAATTGGAAGACCGTACAGATGAAAAATTGGAAGAGGTTAAGGAAGTCCCTGGATTGGATGAAGTTGTTGTTCGGGAATTGGGGGAAGTAGTAATTGCTGAATTTGACGAAATTAAAGAAGTCTCTAAATTGAAAAAAATCACAGAAGAAAAATTAGAAGAAAATAGCATATAGAAGAAACCGTGTTGATCGAGGGGATGGAAGCCATTAAGAAGGAAGTAAATGTCACAGGCAGCAATGGTAATAAAGTCCTGATTTATTCTAGGAAGCCAGTGAGAGGAAGAAAATGGAGGAAGTTGAAGCCTAAAAGAAAATTCTTTTGGTTGGGAAGAAAACATTTTCCTAACAAGTTTATTAATAAAGTGAAAATGAAGAATTTTGTTGCAGAGTTGAATTTGAAATTGGAGGAAGCTTCGAAGTCAGGAGGGTGTAGTGATTTGGATGATGTTGTGGCGGAGGAAGACGCTATATCATCAAATAAGTTCATAGGGTTTTTCCAAGTGGGAAAAATTTTTGATAATGGGAAAAAAAATTAAGAAGGGAGAAAATTGTTCGAAGTGGTATAATAAAGAAGATCAATTTGGGGAAAACGCAGATTCTAACTCTACAAAAATGGGGATACCGATGGGTGAGATGGAAATGTACCGAAGAAGAATCACTCCAATGAATTTAAGTAAATGGGAAGGGAGAAGTTTAAGACGACCGCGATGAATAGGAAAGTGTAAATTTGATAAATCGTGTAAATAATTAAGAGACATTGTATGATTAATTAAAACGGGATCGTCACCAAGAACAAAATCATAAATAATTGAAGCAATTAAAACAATTAAGCATTTAAAAAATGAAAATTTAAACCAACGCACATGAACATTTTGAATAATAACAAAGATTTAAATAAGGTGAAGTTAATTAACAATTATTTTGAAGATAGAAGCAAGTTGGAAATTTTTGAAAGTTCTGGAAGAAATTTAGACAGGAAACGGGTTTTCCACCTAAAATAAGGAAAATTATAAATGAATGGGCGACAACGGTCGACGATGAAAATTTTAAGGCGCATTGAGCAATAATTTGGAAATATTTGAAAATGAAAAGTTATTTTAGAACGAATTTGTCGCTATTAAATTGGTATTTGAAGAAATTAATAGAATTGGATAATAATTATAAAATAACTATGAATAATTTGGCTAGATGACCACTCTGATATGATGGCATCGATTTAAATTGTGAAAAAATTGATTGAATAATAAATAAAAATTTGGAATAATTGAAGAAAATTAAATAATGGCGAAGGATTTTAGTATAAAGAGTTAATGGAAGTTTTGGAATAGTTAAGAAGATTTATTTACGATACGCAAGATTAGAATGGTTGATTGGTCATGAAGAAATTTAATGTTTTAGGAAAATTTTGGAAAAATTGGAAGGAAGATAAGATTTGCTAATGTTTTGAAAAGAAATTGGTCGATTCACCAGGAAGGTTTAAAAGTCAAGGGGATGGATGAAGTTTTGTGCGAATAAATTTTGAAGACCACGATGTTTCTAATTGAAGAAGGTGAAGAAAAGTTGGTGACGATGCTGCATTTTTGTAAGATTTAAGATGTAATTTTGGATTTTAAATTTTTTTGATTTTCAATCTTTTGTAAATTTGATAAAAGTGAAAACTGAGGTTCATTCTTGTTTGCTTCATTTTTTGCATTCATTTAAAGTTTAGGGGATAGATGGGAGTGAGTTATTTTTGAGATGTAACAAGTTTTTGATTTGAGAGAGGGGTGATCCACTCACGTGAGACACCTACGGAGTGTTAATTTGTTTATTTTTGTAAATTTGATTTAATCCTGTTCAAGGAGTAATTTTTTGACACCACTTTTATTTTGTGTGAAAAACCAACAGGCTACACTATTTTTGCAAAATTGCTTACCGGTTGTCTTTTAACAAGGGGATGAAAGATGTGGTGTTTTATTTGAGTTTGTAGTGGTAAAAGTTTTCATGCTGCGCCACTGGAATTTTGTTCAAATTCAGTTTGCGCAAGCGCAAGTATAAAGCTTGAATTACATTATACTTTTTTCGACTTTTTTCGTCTAGATTCTCGTTCGATTTTGTTTCGAGTTTTTATTTCATTTGCTTTAGTATAGATGGCGCCAATACGAACTACCTATCACGGACCTCTTACCTATACTACGCCAATAGGGATGTTGGCACTCCCGAACTTGGACCGACCTCGGACGAAAACTCGGACGGACTGCATATTTCTATTCGAGAAATCTAGACGAAAAAAAGTATAATGTAATTCAAGCTTAAAAGAGACTCGCCGACAAGCCGGTGAGGCGAATGGCTGCGAAAATTTAGATAGAGTTAAAATTTTTGTAAAATTGAAATTTTGTTTGAATAAAATTAGTGAAATTGTTAGAAGAAAGTGTTTTAATTTCTTTTTAGAATTACAACCGAAAGTAGTAGTTGACTGAGCGAGCTGAGGCATATTAATACAACGGACCGAGCGGTGGAGAAACAAGCTTATCGGCCCACATTTTTTGATAATTCGAAAAAAATTTGTATTTTAAAGTTTGTGGTCGGAAAATGTTATTACAGTATGTTAGAGCCCTTACGTAGCGGGGGCCCCTTTCCATCGACCGCTCGAACGGCCGAGCTTTGCAGCCGGTCCTATCATGGAGAGGTTCAACCATGTTCCCTAATCATTCGTAAGCGTCCGAGGTAATAAAGGGTTTATGATACTTCCTGAACCGGGTAGGTAGATTGGGCAAGAGAAAGAGTTTGGCCAGGGAGAGAGCAAGCTCCCCCTTACTTTGGTCGGTTTTAGTCTCGTCTACATTCCTTCTACAAAGACCGAATTTTAAAATTTGGCTGTGGAAGGCCCTATTTCCAATGGACATCCAATTTTCTTTTTTAGAATTGTTGACCCTATATGCTTTTATATGAGATTACCACTAGAAAATTTTTAAAATCGCAGTTCGGGTGAACATTCTATTCCAAACCTTGATTCCCGACACACAGTGCGATGACAAATTCCATTCATTGTTAAGATTCGCAGATGAACTAATGGCATCGTGAAAATGGAACACAAACGATATTTCACTATTACGTATTGAAACTCCGAAAATTTTCTAAAGCAAATTCCACTGGGTGTAAAACGACATAATTACAATAGCAAAAACACTATAGTTGGACTGGACATTCCTCGTAAATACTTCACAATCGACCAAAGTGTCCCATCCAATTTATCACACCCTTCCTAACCCATGGTTGAAATCAAAGTTAATCGCATTGTTCACAAGACATGTATCAAAACCGAGGACAAAACAAAAAGAAAATGATCAACAATCCATAACATTGAAATAATAAACTCTCCCTCTCAACGATAGAGAGCGCGAGAATAAGTGAACTACAAAAAATATTACAAAGTTATCAGCGTAACTTTTCGGTGCCCCACTTATATTATGCATTTACCATCAAGGTGAAGGATTTGGCACATTATTCTGACTTTTGCCCTCCACGAGCTAGCCAAAGAGGCAATTTGATCTTGTGTTGCTAAATAGCCCTGAGATATTAGTTTTCGGGTAGCAAAAGTATTGACGCCCAACAAACAACGTAACAACTTGATTTAAAATATTTATTCGTGAAAGTACAATAATAAGTTCACAGTGCTTTTATTTGAATATTTATAAAAGTAAAAGTTGAATACCTAGTACTTATGAATGCCCTTCTTCTTATATGAACTTTAAAGAAATCCCATTAGGTATATTTTCTGGAGTAATATGCTTCATATTACAGACCCATATTGAATGACTTAATAAAAATTACCACACGAATACTTCTATCCATTTATTTGTATAAGCATAATAATATATGAAGAAATACTGCCAAAAAAGCCAATCAGTATTCTGCGATTTACATTGAACAGTCCGGCTGCAGAAAAGTGAGGGCACTGATTCAATGCGAAGTTTGCTAATAAAAGTAACTCTATTCTCAAAATAGCATCTTGGGGTATGTTAGATTTTAATTGTTCTTCTGTTAAAAAATTATAGCATGTGGTTGTTATGTTCTTTACCTCGTTTATAGTTTCATCACAAAGTATAACCACCATGATTCCAATTATCTGAATTTTAGTTTTAATTATACAGGGTGTCTGATTGTCATGCATTGGAGGGATGATAGGCCAGCTCATGACTGACCATAATATCGAAATATACCCTTATTAAAATATCGAATATCTCGAAAACTAACGATATTTTAATAATGGTATATTTTGATATTCCGGTCAGTCATGAGCTGGCCTATCATCCCTCCAAGGGATGACGTTCAGACACCCTGTATAATTGTAAATTACCTATGTATATTTCAGAATAATCAGTACTTGCGGCTTCATAGCTGCCTATGTCATAGCGGTACGGAATCGAATACCGAACAGTATCGTACAGCTAGTAGCCAGAAGAGTTCAAGCTAAACACTGAAGAGCATCCCACAGCTTACCGAAAAGGTTTCTTTGAAGCCGAAAGTACTTGCCCTTCTGAATTTTATTTAACTCATTAACTTACCCACATCGAAATGAAGATAATTCCTAACATTAAACAAAATATTATAAGATTCGATGTTAAATTTCCATTTACAGTGTTCAGAATTTTAACCGTCACCATAGATACATTAATCAAATGCAAAGTGTGCAAAAAAATTGTTATCATTACCAGGAGTAATTTATACCCTAATGTTTTATTGTAAATTGCGCAAATGTTAAAGGCTAACGAAAGCAAATTTCGTATTTCGTTGACTTCTTTTGATTCCACTCGTACATTAATTGTATTTATTACATTCGAACTGATGTGGGAATAATCCTTATATAGGAATAATCCGTACTTGAATAAGTACGATAGACGTTTGTTTAATAATCTCAAACGTAAGTTAATTAAAGAAACAAAATTATAAATTAACAATATTGAAATAATGAAATATATAATTTGATAAGTTTGTATTAATATAATTGAAACAAATACTACCGTGCCTCTTAATATAAGCACGTGAAAGAAATTCATTAAGGCAGTCATAACATTTAGAAATATCAAAGTTTTTAAAGCAGCATACATTTTTCCAGCTTTCCAAAATATTTTTTGGTTCTTCAAACCATCGTCAAATTTTTTAAAAATATAATTTAGTGAGTAAAATCTGTCCACTTCTGAGAATCCTGCGCTGTACACATCAATTACAATTATAATAACAGATATCGTTAGTTGACCAATGGACATAGTTAAATCTGCAATATCTTTTATGTCTGGGACCGTTAGTTTCAAATAAATAGCTAGTAACCATGAAATTAACAATGAGAAGATTACAATTGTAGAATATATCTTATATGTCTTGAGCTTGGAATAGTTAACCGGAGGAATTAATCCTAATATGTTCCCAGCACGGTATACTAATTTTATATCTTGTATATAGTAGTAGGTATTATTATTTAGTATATTTTCACCCATTTTGTTTCTGGAACAATGTTTTATTTAAAGTGCGCAAAGTCTTTAATTGTTAATAATATAATACATAGTTACCGTGTTTGTATTGTAAAGCAATTTTAATTAAAATACTATTAAATACTTTGTAATACATCATAGGGTATCGCCTTAATAATAATTTATTAAGGTTGTAATTTGTACACCTGTATTTTTACAGTATGTTATAGACATTTATTTGTGTTTCTAGTCTTTGCAGATCATTTATATTCTAGAACGATAAATCTGACATTTTCCCTAAAATTACATTATTCACTTCAAATTAAATTTACTTGGGGTTTAACTTTTTCTAATCTATATTTATGTAATTAAATTTCATGAGGTGTTACAGAAATTACCTCATACAATGCCCATGAATATTATGTTTCAGAAGGCCATCCAGAGGAAGCATATTATAATAGGAAAAAAAGTGGTACAGTCGATGCTCCCGAACTCGTTAAATTAAAATTTACTAAAGAAAACACGACGGGTTTAGATAGAAAAAATTTTATGTGACACAAACACACGATTTTCCCATTTAAAAAAAAGAAGTTACGGTGGAGGGATTTCAACCAAAATCTAATCAGTTCTTTAGACCGTTTGTTCAAACTAGTATGCAAAGTTTCAAATCAATTGATGCGCGCGTTTGGTCGTAATCGTATCCGAAAAACTGTCGACACAAGACATTGTTCCAAAAATCGTTCACGATTAAAATCATACCTATGAATCGAAATTCTAATGTGCCTAAACGCAAAGTTGGTTTTTGACTCGATCACAATACTTTCCTTTACAGAAGCAATTTTTATATACTGTGATGGTCTAAACCAGCGATTCTCAACCTTGGGGTCGCAGAAAATTTAGCGATTTCTTTCCAAAATTAGTTTTGAATTTGAATTGGAAATTAGTAACCTGAATTAAAATTCTTAAATTAAACAAACACTGAAGGTTACTTTGTTGCTCAAACAATTGAATATAGTATTGATATGCCCCCCCAAAATTCAAGTTAGCTCCCCCTAAATATCCCAAAAATTATTAGTTTTTAATGGCGATATTATGAAAAATCGATTAACTTAATATTAGCAACCCTTAGCCTCTTAGTAAACACTGAATTTCCACAGAAATTTTATTTTTGAATTGGCAATCCACACACTTAGTTGATTTCTTAAGAAATGTTAGAAGTAATAGTGTGGTAAGTTTTGAAAATAAATAAATATTAACAAATTTTAATTACCGAATATGCTATAATATGTGCAAAAATTATTTTTGTTATTATGATATTTCAGTTTAGTGGGGAAAGAAATTTGAATTGATTAGCAAACGATGAGGTTAGCGTCGAAGGCCAGGCTTTCGAGAAGCTTATTATTTTTCAAAAAATAGTTTTCTGCCTCTGAAATCCCAAAAATTAGTACAAAAACATCTTTTTATATTTTCTAACTTCAAATCTAAGCTCTCTTGACCTTAAAAATCAAAATTTTTTGCCTGCGGCGCAATTTTTCATTATTTTTACCCCCCCCCCTCTTAAAAAATTGTTCAAAAACATTTTTTTAGCTCCCCAAACGTTTGACCCTAGTTGCGTCTATGATTACTGACATTGTTGGGGTCGCAGAAAATAAGCAAGAAAATTTGGAGGTCGCGTCGTAAAAAGGTTGAGAACCACTGGTCTAAACCAGCTTGGCCAACCCCAAAACAAACTAAAGTGCGCCGACAGCTTTATTCCGGCAGAACATTAATTAAAACTCTTCCCCATGGCTTGGGTTCCGGCTCAACTACAACTCGGGTTTTCTGGTTCAAAACAATAAAGAGAATAAGCTCGAGTTAATTAATTTAATTCTGGACAAATCGAGCATAAAATCAACAACGATAATCTCGTATAGGTCATATGTGTGTTCATGAATGGTCAACAGTCCCCATATGCAATTACATTTAAGCTGTAAACCTTTTCTAAATTGCATCGAGCGATTGTCATCAGTGTAAAAATTGTGTCACCAAATAAAACTAATAAAATGTTACAATGATTGTTATTTACCCCGTGCGTAATATTGTAGTTTAGGTGCCGTTGTCCATGTGCTGCCTCTAATGACTCATGACCATGGACATGACTAATGAATCAAATTTTTATATTGCCCACATATTAACATCAAACCTTTCGGAAGATCATTTAGAAATTTTGAACCTTAAATGTAATGATTTTTTGAAAAGGAAACCCAATTTTTACACGAACGGCTAACGGACATTGATGAGTCCGATAAACAAGATCAATTTAATACCTGTAGAATCAAATTTAATAAAATTACTCTACACCAAGGATTTTTTGTTGTCTTTACTTTCTGGAACTGGCTAACTGCAGAACAAGTCTCTAAAAAAATTACACGCGAACCGACTAATATTTTCCGAGGCACTATTTTTTGTTGAGTTGATAGCACATCAGCGTGTTCCATCGCTCGACTCAATAGAGGGGTGGACAGTTGGTTCGAAACACGACAATACGCTAAAAGACCCCCTCCGGCTGTCTTTGGCTGGTTGAAAGTTATGTAGTCCGTCAGTTTTGGTGGACGTATTTTGTTTAAATTAGTTTCCTGTATTAAAATAATGTCGGGTTTTAAGTCGTCCGCAGAGACTGCCAGCTCGTGCACTTTCCGGTAGATGCCATTCACGTTCGAGGAGATTAGAGTTATTTTTGATTTATCTGACATCGAATTTGATAGCAATTTTGTTTAAAATCGTTAGTTCTTGAAATGCGCTTGTTACACCCGTCTCTCCGTACATTCCATTATCATGGCGTATGTACGGGAAAATCAATTAATTCATCCAATACCCTAACCGCCAGCATTACGCGATTAATATCTACCGGAGCTTCGGATGGGTATATTGGGTTACTACTGAGGTTTTTTTGGACTTCTTGTTGCACCACTTGAGAAATGGTGAACTGGGTCATTGGTAGGCGTGCAGGGAGAGCAGGAACGGATTGCATGCTCGCAATGTTTAAGGAAGGAGCAGGTGAGGATTGTGAAGGTGTGGTTGTGTTTCGCCTGACATTTGCGCTCACCTTTGCAGCATAATGAACGTATTTTGGACACTCCGACCAGTTGGCAGCATGAGATCCACCGCAGTTGCAGCATCTGACCCCGTCATCTTGGTGGTTCTTGGACAGGCTGCAGTTGGATGTGGAAGGGTGCACTGAACGCACCTCAGATTAACATTGCAGTGCGCGCTCGAATGACCGAAGTTTTAGCAGCGAAAACACTGCAGATGATGGATGCGAAGTGCACCACGATGGGACCCAGGGTTTTTACTGATTTAATGGCACTCATCGTTGTACCGGCGGCGAAGTTGACCAGGAATGACGGGGTCAAGTCTTGATATTTATTCTTAAGCTGGGTGACTTTAATCGTTTGGATTCCATGCTCTTGCTGTAACTCTTCTTTGACGTAAAATGGATCCATATAAGGTGATTCCTTCATTACCAATAATTTTATTGTACGATATTCTTTGTATCCATATGTGAACCCTTGCGGGTCACCTGGAATGAGGATGATTTTCTTTAACGCTTCATGATCTTCTCTTGTATTGGCCTAGATCCATGTTTGTCCGCGTACGTGCTGTAAGCGGACGTTTTCCTTTACTATGGGTTTTATTCGTAGATTGCCAATTGGGGTTGCCAGTACAATGGGAGGCGGTCTTTGGACTCTCGGAACAGTTGGTGGTGCAGCTGGTGCTCCGGCGGCCCCCTGGGGAACGGATGGCCGCGGATGTCTTTGAGATGCGACAATTTGCCACTTGGTGTAGCTGGACGGGGTGGTTGCTCTGGATCTTTCTCCAGTATTCCAAAACCATTGTAGAGCTTGATGTTCGGCGCGACAACGTCGAACACCGAGAGCTTCGTGATGTTTTCTGCTACCTCCATGGAGGTAACTGGGGTCGGGTTATTTTGCACTGGAGTAGTGGAATTGGACGGCGTGAAAATCATGGTGGGCTCGGAAATAATTTCCTCAAGGCTGGTGGTCGCCATAATACGGCTGGTGGTCGTATATAAAGGCAATATTTATGTGTTTTCTATTGTAACTTTGTGGAATCCTCAAGAAGAAGTGGTTACAACCCTTCGAAACATGTAGAAAAATTTTAATTTTTAATAAAATTTTTAATTTTTATAATAATAAATAGGTACAGAGTGCTTTTATTTAATATTATATTTATAAAAGTTAATCATAATTTAGTACTTCTGTACTCTTAT
This sequence comes from Rhagonycha lutea, assembly GCA_958510855.1. Lineage (NCBI taxonomy): Eukaryota > Metazoa > Arthropoda > Insecta > Coleoptera > Cantharidae > Rhagonycha > Rhagonycha lutea. Next base: position 38,604,879 of record OY294038.1, read on the forward strand.
CTATTCTTCGCATGTGAATTTTGCAGAAAACCAGATACATATAATTAATAGAACAAAACTTTGTATGTTTACGATCCATATCATTATGACTTTATAAAAATCACCATATGAATACTTCTATCTACTTATTTGCACAAGCATAATAATATATGAAGAAAGACTGCCAAGAAAGCCAATCAGAATTCCGCGATTTACATTGAACAGTCCGACTGCAGAAAACTGAGGGCACTGATTCATGGCGTAGTTTGCTAATAGCAGTAACTCTCTTCTCAAAATGGCATCTTGAGATATATTGGCCTTTACGTCTACTTTTGATAAGAAATTGTAACATATTGTTGTTATGTTCTTAACCTCGTTTGTAGTTTCATCACAAAGTAAAACCACCATGATTCCCATTGTCTGAAATTTTCAAAAATCTTAAAATTAACTTGCTACTAACAAAAATGAGTAAGTGCTGACGGCCTCACAGCGGCCGATCTTGTGGCTCTATTTGAAGTTAGCCGGAAGGGCATCTCAACGCAAACCAAAAGAGCGACCTTGACGCCGAAAGTACTGTCTTTTCTGATTTATAATTATTAACACCTTAACTTACCAATGTAGAAATGCAGACAATTCCAACCATTAAACCAAATATAACATGATTTGATGTTAAATTTCCATATGCAGTGTTCAGATGTTTAGCCACCACCATAAATAAATTAATCACGTACAAAGTGAAAAAATAAATTGTTACCATTACCAAGAGTAATTTATACCCTAATGTTTTATTGTAAATTGAGCAAACCTTAACGGCTAATGAAAGCAGATTTCGTATTTCGTTGATTTCTTTTGATTCCACTCGTACAGTAATTGTATTTACTACATTCAAACTGAAGTGGGAATAATCCTTATATAGGAATAATCCGTACTTGAATAAGTACGACATACGTTTGTTTATTATTCTCAAACGCAATTTAATTAAAGAAACAAAATTGTAAATTAACAATATTGAAACTATAAAATATGCATGTTGGTTTATTTGTGCAAATATAAATGCAGAAAATGTACCACCCAATAAAAGCATGTGAAAGATGTACATTATGTTAGTCATAACATTTAAGAATATCAAAGTTTTTAACGCAAAGTAAAGTTTTCCAGGTTGCCAAAATATGTTGCGGTTGTTCAAACTATCATCAAGTTTTTTAAAAAGGTAATTTAATGAGTGAAATTTGACTACGTTTAAAAATCCTGTTCTATAAATATCAATTACAATTATTATAATAGATACCGTTTGTTCACCAATGGACATGGTTAAGTCCGCAATATCTTTTATGATTGATTCGTTTAGTTTCAAATAAATAGCCAGTAACCATATAATTAACCATGAGAAGATTAAAATTATAGCATATATCTTATATGTCTTGAGCTTGGAATCCTTAACTGGAGGAATTAATCCTAATATGTTGCCTGCACGGTACATTAGTTTTATATTTTCAATATAGCAGGTATTATTTTGGATATTTTCACCCATCTTGTTACCCGAATAATGTTTTATTTGAAGTGTGTAAAATCAACTATTAGTTAATATTAAATACGTAGTTACCGTGTTTGTATAGTAAAAAAATAATAGGCACAATTCTAATTATGATATTACTTGGTAATATCTCATAGGGTACCGCCTTAATAGCAATTAAGGTTGTAATTTGAATACACCTCTTTTATTTGTGTTTCAAACCTTAAATTAACCAAATGACTAATTTGGCGAAATAATATTATGTAATATTGCATTACAAATTAAGTTTACTGGGCCAACAACTTTTATGAAGTATCCAGATAAGAAGAGAGAGAGAGAGAAAAATTGTATATTGTCATCATTCAAATGGGATTAATAATTATTAAATTAGTTAATTAATCGAGCATTTCATAAAATATGAATTTTGTTTATTTTCATATTGGCATATCGGAAAATTACAACGATCGTCGTAATTTTCCAATCTCCAAAATTTCTCTCAATTGAACTCGATGATTTCCTGTTTACAGGAATAACGCATGCAGAATCACTCTATCTATTCCAGAATCAAGTTTTATTCCAGAAAGTCTCAAAACTATTGCAAAACCAAACGCACGAAAACCCGTGCGTCGTCGTCCCACCAAAATGAATAACGGATCAGAACCTCATTTCATAGTGCCATCCGTCGAAAACAATATATTCTACCCTTATATTGGGTAAATCACAATTGCACAACGTTGTACTTTCACTATTTGTAATTTTACTTTAGGTACCAACAAAGGAAACACCTAAACATTCTAAATTGTTGTCCTTAATTCCTTATTCGCTTGAGGGTCAAATTTTCCGTTATCACTTTCTATAAGGGAAAGAAAACACCAAACAAAATCAACCATTAGATCGCACCAAACTTTTCACCCTTCGGTGATTTGATGAACTTTTCTTCAAAATATTTGCAAAATCTTCATTTTTCTAAAATGTTTCATAAATTTTCTAAACTTTGTGTTTCTTCATTGGACCGATTGGACCTTTAATAATTTTCAATTTTCTCGTACTTGCAATTTTCTTTTTATCATTAAAATTTTCCATAAACACTTCATAATTAAATTCTTCATTGTTACTCAATTATTTAATTTTCTAAATTACTTTCAAATTTTGTGAACTCCGCTAAATGCAAAAAGGTCGACAGTAATCCAAAATGTGAACTCCGCCAACAGCCATTTAACAATGTGTTAATTATTTATATCATAAGCCGGAGATTATGGTTATTGGAATTTAAGGACGGATTAATCATACCAATAGAAATGCGTGAATTTTTCGTAAATGTTTTTTTAAGAGAACGTCATTAAATGTAGATACACCGGTAGAGTCTAGATTGGTGATGGGAATCGACTTGTATTTAAGAAGAGATACCCGATTAAAAGGTGGATCCCGGTTGAGGCTAGGTTAGTGTTAGTTTTCGACTTTTTTTTAGGAGAACGTCATTAAAATGTAGATACACCGGTAGAGCCTAGATTGGTGTTGGGAATCGACTTGTATTTAAGAAGAGATTCCCGATTAAAAGGTGGATCCCGGTTGAGGCTAGATTAGTGTTAGTTTTCGACTTTTTTTTTAAAGAGAACGTCATTAAAAGGTAGATGCACCGGCAGAGCCTAGATTGGTGTTGGGAATCGACTTGTATTTAAGAAGAGATACCCGATTAAAAGGTGGATCCCGGTTGAGGCTAGGTTAGTGTTAGTTTTCGACTTTTTTTCTAGGAGAACGTCATTAAAAGGTAGATACACCGGTAGAGCCTAGATTGGTGTTGGGAATCGACTTGTACTTAAGAAGAGATACCCGATTAAAAGGTAGATCCCGGTTGAGGCTAGGTTAGTGTTAGTTTTCGACTTTTCTTTAAGAGAACGTCATTAAAATGTAGATACAGCGGTATAGCCTAGATTGGTGTTGGGAATCGACTTGTATTTAAGAAGAGATTCCCGATTAAAAGGTGGATCCCGGTTGAGTCTAGGTTAGTGTCAGTTTTAGACTTTTTTTTTAAGAGAACGTCATTAAAATGTTGATACACCGGTAGAGCCTAGATTGGTGTTGGGAATGCAGCTTTTAAACGCAATTTTAATTCTCATCCGAATATCTACCAATTCGTACATGCTCTTCAACAAGAGCAGAACAAAACATACGTTGCTCTAAATAGTACTGCGAAACCACCTATACAAAACAGTTACTCCAAAAACAAAGAAAAAGTTATTGAGCAACAATTGTTAAAGTATAATAACAAAGAAATTTCGCGGTTAGATTTCGTAAAAGCAGTCTCCTTTTACGGTACCCCTATTATAAGTAAATAAATTTTTGTTATTTTTAAAAGTAAAATTATTGGTAAAAACAGGGATGCGTCGGTAGGTTACTGTTACAAACGATTACTTTTTTAATTAAATATAAATTTACTAATAAATCCCTCCCTAAATAAATCCCTTAATCCCGTATGTTAACTCCACCCAAAATTGGCGTGGATTACATTTCAGATTACTGTCGACCTTTTTGGTTTTGGCGTAGTTCACACTTTTTTGTTTTTTTCTGCCTGCCGAATTGGCGGAGTTCACACTAACCCATTTATAAGTGGTAGCAAAATCATTACCATCAATACTCATTTCATATAAATAATTTTTTTTATTTTGTTTTTAGAGATATTTTACAGCTACATTTATTATAGCTATGCTTCCTCAGCCAGTTTGAAGGGTTTCAAACAGTCACACGCATGCTTCTTCTTCTTCAACGCAGTTTAAGCCGTAAGCAACCGTAACCAACATCTGCGTCGCTTCCTTGGAAGTGTTAGTTCTGTGAGCATATTATACATGTTTATTTTACATCCATTAGGTAGCTTGCTACACTTGCCTTCAGATGTGCAAGATCCTGGTTTTTATGTTATGGTGGAAATTCACTAACACGCATGCGCAGATTAAAATTACAACGTGAATTTGAAACTCCGCATGCGTCTGACAGTTTCCAAAGGTTTTAAAACTGTCCAAGCTGCTGAAAGAACAGACCTATAATATTACGATATCAACGCAGATGAACTTTGTGAATTTAAACATTTATTTCTTGATTTAAAAAAGGATAAAAGTAAGTTTTTTTAAATATCTTCGTATGTCTGATTATGAAGACGATTCATTTATCGCGTTGCTTAGCTTCAACTCCGCACACAAAAGCAACGAGGCGCGACGAACGTCGCTCAAATGCCTCTCAGACGATTCGAGCTTAGAACCGCCACCTCGCGTCGCCGTCGCCTTAATATGCGGGCTCCCATTTGATTCTATGTAAACTTCTCTAAGCGTCAAGAAACTCTTCGCGTCGCCTCGCTTCGCCTAAGGGTGCGGGCACCTTAAACCAATGCTACTATTACCTTAATAAGAACATTAAATTTGTTTTAAAATATTTATTTGCGTAGGCACAATAATCATGACAGAGTGCTTTTATTTCAATAGTTATGAATTCACGACCCTGGGTGAGTTTTTCTCCGGGAAGCATATAAACATTCCTTACCCTCCTCGATACCAGGGTCTCTACGCAGGCGCCAAAACATGTTGTGATTGGCTGACAAGTATGACATCATTTGACATTTCATTTGTTTGTTCTATTTTTAGACCATTTAAACTTTATTTAAACGGTCTAATGTTCTATTAATATAATATTCTATTTTGTTTTAATTCATTATATTCATTTAATTCATTAATAGCAAAAAAAAAATTAAAGGAAACTAACGGATTTAGATAGATAACATTAAAATGAAACGAACTGGATACGGAGGAATGTTGTATATCGATTAGTTTGGCTAATAATCGATTTTAAAATTTCCAATTTTCGCTCAATTTTCGACCTTATTGGACATTCTGTTCTCTTCTTCTTCAGGTGCCTATCCGTTCCGGATGTTGGCTATCATCCTGACCACTTTGACCTTATTCACCGCTGCTCGGAAGAGCTCTGTGGTCGTCATAGAGTACCATGTTCTTAGGTTTTTCAACCAGGATATTCTTCTTCTGCCGACATTTCTCTGTCCAGCTATTTTCCCCTGTAAAATGCATTGTAGGAGTTGGTATCTACTTTCGTTCCTCATTATGTGGCCGAGATACTGCAATTTTCTACTCTTCACTGTATTGATAATTTGCAGGTCTTTACCTATTCTTCGGAGTATCTCTTGGTTTGTCACTCTTTCCACCCACGACACTCTCAGGGTTCTTCGGTATAGCCACAGCCACATCTCGAATGCTTGGAGTTTCTTTGTCGTCGCTTCCGTCAACGTCCAGGCCTCTACTCCGTAAAGCAATACAGGAAAAATATAACATTTCATCATTCTTATCTTTGTTTCCATTGTCAGATTATGGCTCTTAAACAGTGCAGCCATTTTAATGAACGCGCTTCTTGCTTTTTCGATGCGACACTTGATTTCTTGGGAATGGTCCCATTGTTCGTTGATGATGGTGCCCAGGTATGTGTATCTATTCACTCTTTCTATTGGTTGGTTGTTGACATTTAGTTGGCAGTTTGTGATGTTATCCTTGCTTATTATCATAAATTTAGTCTTTTTGAAGTTAATATCCAACCCATATTTACTGCTAGTTTCGCTTATTTTGTTCATTAGCTGTTGCAGTCCCAGTATACTATCCGCTAGGATTACTGTGTCGTCAGCATACCTAATGTTATTTTGTTGTTCCCCATTCAATACTATTCCCGCGTCCATCTCTTCAAGTGCTTCTCTAAAGATATATTCGGAATAGAGGTTGAACAGCAACGGCGACAAGACACATCCTTGTCTCACTCCTCGCATAATGAGTATTTTCTCCGTCTGTTCTCCATCCACCCGTATCACTACTTCTTGGTTCCAGTAGAGATTTGCTACAATTCTCAAATCCTTGCCATCCAGTCCTATTCTTTTCAGAATTTCCATCATTTTCCCATGCAGAACCCTATCAAATGCTTTCAGGTAGTATATAAAGCAAAGATACACGTCACAATGTAACAAACCATTGTTACATGGCTTGGCCAGTCTTGTTTTCCCTTTTTGTTTACATTTTGAAACATTTTTATTTTATAGAGGTAAGATATTTTTAAGAAAATTTTGTTTGAGGGTAACTGGTTTAGTCAAACCTGAGAGCCAATGAGGGCTCGAGTATTTTCCGAGTAGCTGCGCAGAGCAGATATTCAGGGTTGAAAACCGAACTGTGAATATACGACATACAAATTTTGATGTGAAGAACAAAAATTCATAATTTTTAACCAAATCGATGTGTTACCAGTAGAAACTGTGTTTCAAAACGTGCATTACAATCTCCTGTATATGTGAGAACGTTATTTCGAGTGTGACAATTTTTTAAGTCCACAATTTTTGAAATATCAAAAATCGTACTACAGACGCCGGTCATCGCCATTTTGGAATGGCGGACTTTTAATGAAAATCGAGTTCATTCCAGTCGAGAGTCATTTTGCGACCGACAACTATAATAACCGTAATCAATCTAATAAGCCCTTTGGAAGGAAATTTATATCAAATCGAGTGTGCATTCAACTACCCAGTACTTCTTCGAAGAATCGACTACTCCTTACAAAAGATACAGTTTGTAACCAAAGCTGTAGCATCTTAGTTATTGCAGCTTTCGTTAATTATAGTTTTTTATATGTATGTAATTTTGATTGTAGCTTTCACCAACATATTGAAATGTGATAAAGTCAGTCAAATATGCCAGTTAAAGATTTTGCTTAAAGTTAAAATTTTGTCACTTTATAAGACATCTGATATGCAGGCAATTTTGTATAACAAGCGATTGTTTTGTAACTTTTAACATAGAAAACTAAACAGATTTGGTTTCCTTGAGAATGTGATGTGCTTCGTGCGAATTTTGTGGTGTGTTTACACAGGTATAGTGATTGTTTACCTGTAATTTGAAAATTCTGTTATTTAAATGAACGGCGCCAGGAAGTGAGCACATACGATTTTGTGTTGGAATTTGGATTTTTGTAGTGAAAAAAAGATTTTGATAAGGTCGTTTCCGACAAGGTTGTCTTGCACGAGTCGTCTTTGGGACACGTTGATAAGTTGCGACCATTTTTCGCAATTATTACCAAAAAAGACAATTTAGTGAGCTTTTGAGTCACAAAAGCAATTATATCGATGTTATAAAGAAACGTGAGTGTTTTGGAACGTTTTATTTTCGTGGAAACGACATTTTCACATACCTTTGTTGGTCGCGAGCGATTCTCGACCGTAATATTGAAAATTGCATATTTTGGGATCGTTATACCTGAAATAACGTAAGGAAGATTAAATTAATGGTTTATATGTTGTATGAACGAGTTTTACATCACTTATCGAACTATATGACCAATATTTTCACCGATTTAAAAATATCACATTTGGATTTTGAAGTTAATGAAAAAGTTGTACGTTTTGGCTTCCATTTTTGGTTTAAAGGTTGGAGAAGTTTATTTAAATCAACCCTCGAGATTTAAATGCACCACTGGAAGAACTTTACACTTACACGTCACTTATTTTTGGATAGAAGCACAAATTTGGAAATTTTCAGGAGCCGAGCTACTGAATACGTTGAAGCTAGAAGCCATCTTGATGTCAAGGTTGCCTACTGAATTCATCTGTCGCCGATGTACATGCATACAGTAAAAGTCGCTACGTGCGCGCGTGCGCAGTTACTCTCGGCGATTGCGACGTTGTACCGGTTGGTATTATTTAGTTACACTTGGTTAAACTTTAGTTGGTACTTCTGCAACCATTAATTGGAAGTTTTGGGTACAGTTCTTTTCGGTGCTCTCGAACTGCAGTTTGTTTTTGCACAAATTTTTAAAGCCTCCCTTTTAAAGCTATGAATTAAGCTGCAAATATACGAATTTTTTCGAGTACTTGAAAAAATCAACAATAATTAACAAGCAGTCGAGCTAAGGTTAGTTTTACGAAACGATTTTTTTAATGAGGAAACCGTTAAAAGAGAGATCCACCAGTCAAGTTTAGGTTAGTGTTAAGAAACGATTATTTTAATGTGAGGGAGCACGATATAATAATTTTGTTCTACCATGGGAGACCGTTAAAAGTGAGATCCACCGGTGGACCTTAGGTTAGTGTTAGGAAACAACATTTTTTTATTGAGGGGACCATGAAAAGCGAGATCCATCGGTTGAGCTTAGGTCAGTGTTTGGAAACGATTTTTTTTAAATGAGGAGACCCTTAAAACAGAGATCCACCGGTCCAGCTTAGGTTAGTTTTAGGAATCGTTTTTATTTTAATGGGGAGACTGTTAAAAAAGAGATCCACCGATCGAGTTTAGGTTAGTGTTAGGAAACCATTCTTTTAATGAGGGGACTCTTAAACTAGAGATCCACCGGACGGGCTTAGGTCAGTGTTAGGAATCGATTTTTTTAAATGGGGGAACCGTTAAAAGAGAGATCCACCGTTCGAGTTTAGGTTAATGTTAGAAAAAGCTTTTGTGTTAGGAATTGATTTTTTTTAATGGGGGAAATGGGGGGAGACCGTTAAAAGAGAGATCCACCGATTGAGTTTAGGTTAGTGTTAGGAAACCATTCTTTTAATGAGGGGACTCTTAAAAGAGAGATCCACCGGTAGGGCTTAGGTTAGTGTTAGGAATTGATTTTTTTTAATGGGGGAACCGTTAAAAGAGAGATCCACCGGTCGAGTTTAGGTTAATGTTAGGAAAAGCTTTTTAATGACAGGACCGTTAAGAGTTAAATAAAGTTTTAGATTTGGGCCCCAAACTCTGATCCGGTCCTGTTTATAAAACTAAAAATTTAATTTTTACACACATTCGGCGCACATTCGACTTGAGTATGGCGCATGCGCGCACTTTACATTTAAATACGCTTCACATTTGCCGGGAATTTTTGCGCGTGCGCACATTCGACGTGAGTAACAGCGCACGCGCGCACGTAGCGACTTTTACTGTTTGCTCGATGTACAGGGTGTTTCACGACTTATGTTATACATCGAATTATTGTAACAAGTAAGAAATTTGAACTTTTTTATCAAAACACTATTGTACAAAATTTTCTTTATTGTGTTTACACCATTTACATAAGCATAACGCCAAATAAAAGTATAGCTGAATTTTTGAAAAACTGAAAATGTAAAACTTGGTGGCGTAGTGCATCGAGGAGAAAGAAGAAGTGGCCGAGAATAATAATATTTTGGTGGAAAGTGGCCCATATATCGACCACGATAGAAATACCAATTTCAAAAGGACGTTCCCCATTGGCGGGATTTTAAAAACACGATGGATGACAAGGTTAATAACGACACCAATGAGAGCGAAGAAAATTTAAATAAAGAATACACTGGTCACGCGGGAAATTTGAATTTGAATGATACTAAAAATACGCAAAACAATGGAAGAGGAAACAAAATAACGGAAGAGGACATCATGTGGAGGGTGTTCTCTCAACGTCAAGGAAAGATAAATAGGATGAAGGAGATGTTAAAAAGGAAAGCCGATGTAGCCGAAAGCCAAAATAATGAAAGAAAGCGCCCGGCGTCCCACACCACAGGTCAGGAAAAGAATAACGAACGTGTAACGAAGAAACCCAAGAGAGGAAGAACGCAATCAAAGGTATCGGTTGGAACAACGGAGACCTTGAACAGATTTCAAGTACTGGCCGGGCTTGAGGAGGGCCAACAGGATAATCCCCCAGAAAACCCAATAAGAAATCAAGAAGATAATGACGTGTCTATGGATGAAGACGAAGACGATAATGAGAAGGAAGAAGATGATGAAGTCCAGATTATAGGGGCTAAGAAACAGCAGAAAAATACAACGAAGGTGAAACCCCCACCAATAATTATTGCAATGCAGGTAGAAGGCAAACAGGAAGATTTCCGCAAGTTAATACGAAAATATGCGACGAAAGGTTTCCAGCTATCCTATAGGCAGGACTCAGTGGCGGTGCATGTAACCAATAAGGATGAATACGAATTGTTGTTGGCCCAATTAGACAAACAAATGATGTTACATCATACTTACACCCCAAAGGATGAAAGGACACACGCCTTTGTCCTAAGGGGTCTTACGAACGATGCAAACATGGCAGAAATACAAGACGAACTACGGTCGCAGAATATCTCGGTCAAGAAAGTGTATAGAATGAACGGCATGCGTTCGGCAGCGTTCCTGGTGATTACTGAAAACGATGTGACACTGAAGACTCTGAACGCGAATGTACGTAAACTACTGGATGCAAGAATAAATTGGGACCGGCACAGGAATAATAAAAAAATAATCCAATGCCACCGCTGCCAGATGTGGGGCCATGCCACTGCGAACTGCAGAAGGGCATTCAATTGCCTGAAATGTGCGCAAGAGCATCCCACATCGGAGTGCACGCGAGTGGCAACGGAAAAACCAACCTGTGCCAATTGTCGCGGGGATCACACTGCCAATAACATAAACTGTGAGGTATACCTCAGAAAATTAAGACAACTCGAAGAAACTGAAAAGAAAAGGGGCCCTCCTCAACCCGGCCCTCGATTCATTGACGCTCCTATACCCACCAAGCCGGCATGGCAAAGGAATACCATGCCCACATTCTCGAGCTCGCAGCCACCCAAGGCATCGGCGCGCATGGAGTTCCCACCGTTGCGCACTCCATGGGCTACCCAAACTCAAGTGCGACCCCAGACACAGCAGCAACCACCCCAACAAAAACAACTACATGAACCATCTCAACAACGAACACACATGCAAAAATCACAACCACCTAATCAACAACAAGCACACCAGCAACAGCAAGGATCAATGCCGCAATCACCTCTGAACTTTGGGAACTTGTTTGCAGATTGCGCCCAGGCGTGCAATGTAATTAACCAACAGACGAACGTAGGAGAACTTCTAAGGGCCCTAAGGGATTATGGCAACCTTCTGACGAGATGCAATTCGCAAACTGATCGCTTCGCAGCTTCGCTAAACTTTTTCTCAAACTTAAGCTCTTATGGCTTCTAAGCTGAAGATAAACTTATGGAACGCTAACGGGATAAATAATAAGCTTTATGAGCTCAAAAATCATCTAGTCACCAATAATATAGATATTTGTCTTGTTACAGAAACCAAACTCACAACCAACAGATGCCTCAAGATTCAGGGATACTCCGTTCACCGGCAGGACAGGGGAGGTCACGGAGCTGGAGGAGTGGCAGCAATAGTACGGAACGATATCCCTCACAAAAGAATACAAAACATACCAGGTAATAGTATGGAAGTCTTGGGGATAAAACTCCAACAAAACATAACACTAGTGGTCGCATACAACCGGCCACTAAACACATTCAGTCAAACAGATTTCAGGGACCTGTTTGGATTGGACGGAAAGGTCATCGTGGCTGGCGACTTCAATGCCAAACATCCACTTTGGAACTGCCATACGTCCAATCCAAACGGGAACACACTCTTAAACTTTTCCACATACAATCACATACAAATTTTACACCCAGACAAACACACACATATTCCAATGAATGGTATGACTCCAACCACGATCGATCTCGTTCTAACCAAAAACATTCCTCACATATCTAAACCCACAGTCAAACATTCCCTAAACTCAGATCACAATATAGTTCAATTCTTTCTTCATAATATCACTCGCAATAGGTCCCTCAGACAAATAACCAGCTTCAAACACACCGATTGGTCCAAATTCCGTCGTAGGCTAGACGATCTTATCTGCATTAACAATAACATCATTGACACGGACACGGTAGATCGAGAAATCGAACTCCTTACCCAAAACATCAACAAAGCCAAAGCCGAAAATTCCAAAACGATAACGCCTAAAAACGACAGGAACGTCTTTCCGGACGATATCCAGTTGTTGATAGGCGAACGTAAACGGAAAAGAAAGCAATGGCAACAGACGGGAGATATCTCCCACAAAACCGCTATGATTGACTTGAACAGGCAAATACAACAAAAAATTACACTTCACAAAAACAATTCCTGGGAAAAACTTCTTTCCTCATTAAGTCCTTCAGACAATACCCTCTTCAAGGTTTCCAAATTACTGCGGAAACCTTACCAGCCAATCCCGGCCCTATCCGACACTAGTTCTCCCGCCATGAGCGATGCCCAAAAAGCTGAGCTCTTGGCCTCCACCTTCCAAAAAATTCATACATTAGATAATACCGATACACCGGAGCAAACCGAGATAAAACAAACCGTTCTTGCCTTTTCAAGTCAAACATATGCAATCCCAGCCAATCAGCTTGCATCTTATCAAACCAGTCCCTTTGAAATTTCACAAATTCTTAAATTTTTACACAATAACAAAGCTCCAGGCCCGGACAAAATTGAGAACAAAGTTCTCAAAAATTTGTCCCGGAAGGCTACTGTTCAGTTGAATTACATCATTAACGCTATTCTTAAACTGCAGTACTTTCCGAAAGCCTGGAAGCACGGCCTCACCATTCCGATTCATAAACCCAATAAAGACCCTTCCCTGCCTCTCAGTTACAGGCCAATAACGTTACTTAACACGATGGCCAAAGTAACTGAGAGAATTATTCACAAGCGGCTGATTGGCGAACAAACGAAACTGAAAATCACGAACCTGTCGCAATTCGGATTCACAGCGGGCCTTAACACGTCCCTGCAAGTGACCCGAATCGTGAAAGACGTGATCGAAGGTTTCAATAAGGGTAATGTCACGGTCATGACGTTGCTGGATATAGAGAAAGCCTTCGACAGAACTTGGACCGACGGTCTCATATATAAATTAATTCACTACGGCTTCACCAATCACCTCATTAAACTCATTTACTCATACCTCACAGACAGATCGATCGCGGTTAGAGTCAACGCCACCATCTCAAATACGAAACACATACAAGTTGGAGTTCCCCAAGGGTCCGTACTAGCACCGACTTTATTCAATCTTTACATAAACGACACTCCGTCGTTTATGAGAACACAGATGGCTATGTACGCTGACGATACGGCGATTTATGCGCAATCGTTCAGCGCACAAGTGGCCACAAAGCAAACTCAAATTCATCTTGATATGATCAAACGTCATTGTGATAAATGGAAGATTCGATTGAATGCCGGTAAGACGGAGACGATAGTTTTCGCCAGAAAGCGGACAAATCATAGGGTCTTCCAAAAACTCAAATTAGACGGACATCCCATAGAACCTAAGACGAGTGTCAAGTACCTAGGTGTGACTCTTGACTCTAGGCTAAACTTCGACACTCATCTTAAGGTCAGACAAATCGCAAGATTTACCCCTTGATGAAAGGGAATCAGATGAGCTCCGAAAACAAGCGTACGTTATACAAAACCGTACTAAGACCGATCCTAACGTATGCTTGCCCTGCTTGGGCGAACGTGTCTAAGACGCGCTTCCGTCCCTTGCAGGTGTTTCAGAACCGCTGTCTCCGTCTAGTCACGGGGGCTGATAGATACGCCAGACTGACGTCAATCCACGATGACGCAAAGGTAGAATTTTTGAGAGACCACGTAACTCGGTTATCGACAAAATTCTACCAAACGCAGATTCAAAAAAGCCCTTTAACGGCAAACATGACACAGGACAATGCACCCCGCAAATATGGGCTTCCGTTCCAAACACTCCCCTCATACACTACACCCTGAACACACGGAATTCCGTACTAAAGCTGCCACTATGGGCGAAGTATCCTTGAAAATATGAGTGCACAGGTGAGACCCGTTAGCGTTCCAGCGGCTGCAAAACATCCAGCACTACGACAACTTCTCATATGATTGTATGAATTATATGAATTATACCATTACCCGTCACTCCACTGTTATTTATAACATACCATTCTGTTACTGTTACTGTTATCCTATTCTATTTTGTTATTTGTTATTATTGTTATTATTATTCTTCTTGTTATTGTTATCATTATTCTTTTTGTTACTGTTATTCATTGTCTATCATCTGTTATCGTCATGGCGAATCTGTAAATAGTTCCTAATTTTCAGAAGTTGGTTTTTCAGTTGTTTTCCAACAAACAAATACGAAAACGCATCAAGGTACCACAACATCCTTCAAGATAGAAGGAAGAAAATATATCTAATTATTGTAAAACCTCTTGGAAGGTTATTTAGAAGAAACCCGGGGATATGTTTCGACGAGGGGCCCCAAACCTTGTATTAAAATTAAAATGTAAGACCCAACGGCGCTTTGCGTCGAAAGGTCAAACAAATTTGTATATATTATTAATTAATAAAAGATTTTTAAAAGTAAAAAGTAAAGTTGACTATGAACGCTAAATGCCCGGTTCGAATCCGGGTGAAGTAAGAACTTTATTCTGGCCGTCTCTCTGGTCCTCCAGGTTGGGGGTCGGGGCGATGGGCCAGCTCCCCATCACCTGTAAAGAAAACTAAAAAGCTTTAAACCATGACCAAGCCTCGCAAGAGACTTAGGAAATGGGAACGGATAAAACACTTACTAGCTGTAGCTTGATGTGTTATGAGGTGTTTATTTACCTTGCAATGCAAAAAGCAGTCCGAAATATATATATTTATATACATTTTACACACCATATTGCATATTGCTTGACATTTGTGTCAGAAAGTATCAAAATTGCTCCATTTTTGGTTTTGAGTTATCTGAATAAATTACCCTCTGATTTATTGGAATCTGTGATTGACTTACTATCGTTGAATCTACGACCTGCAGATTTGTGGCCTCAAACGTGTAAACTTGACTTAAGGCTAACCGGGGTTATTTTGGTCGAGTGGTCCACATTAAGCGAGGTTCTATTGCCGATTATAATAGGGAGTCTAATTGAGCCGTGGGTCACGACAATATATATGCCGAACGATTGCCAGGGGTGCACTTACTGGGATCCGATTGACAAACATATCATTTTTCTAGCTTCAACAAAGCCGTAAGTAAATCCAGAATTGCTTACTGTAAAAAAATCTATACTTTACGTCTGTTGCTTTATGATAACTACACTGCAGGCTAATTCTTTGTCAATTTACATACTATTGCATTTTGTATCTAACAACAACTGTTTGTATAATTCTTATACTAAAAGCCTTTTAACCGCTTTGTATCTTGTCGATGCCTTCAAGAACAAATTTTTAAGTACTTTAACCAACAAAAATATCAAATCTTACTGTATGTATACCTGTAAATTATCTTCATATTTTATAACAGTAGTAATAAGCAAGAATTTTGTAATTTCATTTAATCTTTTTATGTGTGACTCAATTTTTCTTTCGACGTATGTTTATTCATATTTTTTTATTTGTATTTTGTTGTAATTATAAGCTATACAATACACTATAGTCTTTGATTATTGCTGGCGCCCTCCGAGATATTTCTAGTGGAGGAAAACCATTTACTCAAGTACCCACGATACTCAATTACATCGAGAGTAACCTTCAATCTCCGACACTGATTGAACACTACGAGCTAGCCGTTACGTACAGTTCATCTACGAACGCGAAAAGGGGCTTCTCTTGCCATCAAGCCATTTGGCACCGTTTTAAGGTGGCACAACAATTCATATCTCTACATCTTTGGATCAACACCTGTACGCTGAAGAGAGCCTCTCTTGTACCCAATGCATCTCGGAAGCCAAATTGTGTAGGCGATATTTGTTCTTCGCAGAGTTTATAAATTCGTCTGTGAATAATTTTTAAGAACACTTTTAAAAAATGGCTCATCAGGCTGATTGTTCTATATTCTTCACATTTCTTGGCATTTGGTTTCTTCGGTATTGTTATAAACTCTGACTTCAGCCATTCGTATGGTATATTGCCGCTGTTATATATTCTGTTGACTATGCCTGTTATCCATTTTATTCCATCTTCGTCCATTAATTTAAAAAACTCTGCCTGAACTTTATCAGGTCCTGGGGACCTTCCGTCTTTCATCTGTTTAATTGTCGCCTCTACTACAGAAGACTGCGGGACGGAAAAAATCCCGTCCCGTTCCGCGCGCGGGACGCCAATTGAGTCCCGCGCGGGACGGGATTTCAATTGAGTCCCGCGCGGGATGGGATTTCAATTTAGTCCCGCGCGGGACGGGATGTCAATTGGGTCCCGCGCGGGATGGGATTTCAATTGAGTCCCGCTCGGGACGGGATGCCAATTAAGAGGAATCCTTAAAGTTGGAAAATACACTTACGTAATTCAATGATATCTTGCTTAAAGTCAAGAAAATTGCACAAAAGTATATATTTTTTAAATAAACGCTAATAAACGTTTTCTAGTAGTAACAAATTTTTCTTAACCAATTGTTTATAGGGGTGTTACTTCAAGATCGATCTGTTGTGCATAAGTGCACATAAATCAGGACCCGCGGGATTTGTGAGAGCCGCGGGACCCGCGGAACGGGGCGGGACTACAGAACGAAGCGGCTCTGCGGGACGGGACGGGACAGGACGAGAAAAAGTAGTCCCGCATTCTTCTCTAGCCTCTACTTCTTCGATCATAATTGTCGGTCCCGATTCTTCTTGAATTGTGGGTTTCTCTGGTCTGTCATCTTGAAAGAGTTTCTCTATGTATCTTTTCCAGGTTTCTTTTCGGTCATTCATATCTAATATTGCTTTTCCATTTTCATCTAAGATTCTATTTATTGGTTTTGTTTTATTTCTTCCCGTTAGTTCCCTTATTTTGAGGTGCATATTGAAGTTATAATGCTTGTCTTGCAGCATCTCTATTTCGCTGCATTTCTCTCTTGCTTCCTGTTCCTTAGCTTGTCTTATCTCTTTCTTAATGGTTTTATGTATCTCTTTATACCCCTTTGTGTCGATATGCTTCATCTTTCTTCTCTTTTCCATCATCTCCAGGATTTCGATGGTGATCCATGTCTTTCTCTTTTTCTTCCCATCCGATTTAAGCGTGTTCTTTCTCGTTTCTTCTATTATTTTATTGAATCTGTGGATTTCTTCGTCAATGGATGAATCTATGTTTTCGCTTATAATTTTGAACTTCCCCTTTAGTTCATTTTGTATCTTTTCTTTTACAGTACTATCTCTGATTTTATCGATACAATTCGCTTTGTAAAAGCCGATTTTTGTAAAGATCAATATATTATCAATGAGGTTCAATCTCTAGATCGTAAACGGGCGACTGAAGCAGGCTGTTCTCACTTCACTTAAGGATAAGTTTGCGACCTTCTCGCATGATGGGCTCACGCGCACCGACAAGGTAGCCCATAATATTGATACTGGAGATGCGGCTCCTATCAAGCAACGAGCTTATCCACTCTCTCCTGCAATGCGCAAGATTGCAAAAGACCCAAAAACTCTCCCTGAAACCCATCAAGCTACCGGACCTTGTTTGCAACTGAAAGGTTGCGACAACCAGTAAAACTGATTGTTACTTAGCCAATGTTTCATTTGGAAAACTGGTCCCAAACCATGCAGCATTCCGTGGATTTTTTGTTTGGAATACCCTCTCGTTATGGGTCGACAGGTTAGGGTAAACCTACGTTTCATTTCATAATTCATGTTCATGATTCCACGATTCAAAGCTTTAGTAATTCTTGTGTCCTTAATTTTTCTATTGGTCTTATTGCAATCCAATTGTGTTTTCATTAACCTGATGATCAGATTTACTCTGATTATTTTATGTTCCTTGGTTCAATTAATAAAGTCGACTATTATTAGTCGATAAAACAAAAAATAATAACCTTCGTAAATATTAAGAAAAATTATAGTTGAGAATGCGGTCGTTAATAATCTAAATATAGATTTGAAGTTTTACTTCTTACATATCATCATAACAAAAATAAGAACAAACTGGTCCGTCTAAGGGATACGAAGTTCATTGAAAAAATTAGCAAAGAAAATTATAATAATTCAAGATTTTTAAATTTGTTATATATTTTTTATTATATTATAAATTCAAATATTTTCAAACATTATTCGTAAATATTAATTATTGAATTTAAAGTTTACACAAAGAATCAATAATGTTTGTTTTAAATATTATGATTACTATCAGTTTTTTTATAAGTTTGCTAACAGATTTTCTATAAGTTCCTAGACTCATTTATTATATTAATATAAATACAAACAGTAGATCATGTTTACTGATATTTGCTATGTTACTAGGATAATACATACAAAATTTAAAATTTGTCGTATTTATCTTTGTAAAGTATTGTAATTATTTTGATATTGATTTTTACAAAAATACCGTTCTATTCAGTCTGCTCTTAGTTGGCTAGAAAGTAACTGTGGTATCCCTAAAATAAAGTGCTCTTTTAGATTTCAAATTTTGCAGTAATAATGGCTTATCAGGTGTCACCTGATTGTTTGCATTGTGTTATTGGTCTATATTTTTTTTGTTTGAGCTGGATGGGATTCATAAGAACACTTTTGGCTTGCAATCATACAAATAACGTAATTCAACGAATAAGAGAACCTGTTTTTTTCAAATGGAAGGCACTCCCTGCAATTTTATTCCTGATTCTAATTTCGACATGTCACTACTATGCAACATTAACTATCAATGCAGACATCAGAAACAAAGTCGCACTTTACGATTACTTATTCAAAACTTCTGACTTAATCTTGTACGAAATTGTAATCCTGTCAACCCTTCAGCATATGTGTAACATGTTAGAAATTCAAAGCCTACTACTGTACGTAGATTCTACAATCAAATATTTTTACACCCATACGTCACACCATATATTATCAATTGAAGATGGTACTGGGATACGCATAGTAATTTTATTATTTCGTGGATTGCGGGGAATTATTTATTGTATTGCTACATTAGCATTATACATTTATGAAATAGAACCTGCTTGGAGTAGATTGGAGAAATTTGGTATATTGCTTTCTCTTGATGTACTCCTTGTGGCGTTTATTACAGTACTGGTATTAGCTAAGGGGTATTCTTACTTACATCAAAAATATAATAACTTCTTAAAACTTGATTTGGAAAATATAATTTACGATAAAACAATTTTGAATTTAACAAATGAAGATATTTGCATTGTTTCCTTGCCACAAGAAAACATAGTAAATTTACTAAGAGTCTACGCTGAAACTTACATTGCATTCGTAAAGATATTAAAGTTTTTTATTGAAGTCTGCACAAGTCCTTTAGTATTAATAATTGTCCTATTGGGTTTAACCGTCGTTATAATTTATATATTTGTAATAGTACTGCTTGTAGTATATCACATTCCACTATCTACAAGGATTTACTGTAGTGCATGGCTTGCACTAAATATAATGCTCTCAGCAGGATTACTGATGTCAGAATATTCCAGATGTAGCAGCTTTGTAAGTAAAGAGACACAATTATACTGCACTACTGAGTTCACATGTAAATTGCAAAAATCAGACTACGATCAAAAGTATGACTTTTTCACTTGGTGCCTTTAGCTTCAAATAATTGAAGTTTTTTGAAGTGTTTTGTTCAGGAGACCATATAGAATATCGATGGACACATAATGTGAATTGAGTAACAAAATCTTGAAGCAAAATTTTTTAATGTTAAATATCGACAAAAATGAAGGGCAAAAAGAAAGTAAACAATATTAATGCATGCTGAATTCTCACCTCAATGCAATTCTTTTCATTTCAAACAACATGAAAAATAATAATTAATTTGTTTAAGCACATCGAAATGCTGTCTTATTTAACAAAGTTTCCAATGAGTATATTAAGTCCTGCTGAAAAACTTCAGGTACGTATACATATTCTATCTTGTTTGAAGTAATTTCTTGCTATTCAAAAAATTTTTCACCATCAATTAATTATGTCTAAACTTTTTCATTTTTATCCTACTAAGGATTTCAAAAGAGATAAAATACTCATATTATTTTCATTACCATATGAGTATTTTCAATAATTATTATACTATATTTTGTTACTATTTATAGTATAATTACTACTATTATTGTCATCTTCCGTTTTTAAGGGCAAATTGATAAAGAAAGCACCATGAAAGTACATTGCAATGTTCTCTGCTTTCTGGTTTAAATTGTTGTTTGCTTTTGCTTAAGGCTTAAGTCACATCTATTCTTTAACATTCTTTTTTAAGATTTATTTCTATTGTTTTCAGTTTATTATCCTGGTACATGCCGTTGAAAAATATCCTAACGATATAAAACTTTCAGGCATTATGCCGATGGATATTCACTTATTTGGAAATGTAAGTCAAGATTATTAATTTTATCGTAAGAAACTAAATATAAAATTTTTGTTTTAGATGTTGGCTACAATACTAGCCTACGTCTTAGTTGCAGTACAATTTGAGTTTGTGGCACCTACGGTTTTCTTTTTCAAAAAGCAACTCAGCACTTTACCATTTTGAGATTTCATATTAAATTTATAATGACGATTTAATGAGAATTGGGTATATTTTCATTGCAAATTTTTGATATTCTTAATTCGAGTATGATTGACTAGAAAACACATAAAGAGTTCTTTCTGCAAAAAAACATTTATTGAGACTACTTATTACTCAAGGAAGACTGATGGATTCTAATTACAATTAAGAGACTCCGAATACTTTATATTATTTAATGGATCTGAATATATAATGTGAGAATTTGATTTTGTTATTTGGACTAAAAATTGTCCTGTTGCAATATTTGTAAGTTTGTGTAATTGTATCAAACCACCATTACATTTGAAGGGTCCACTGGAAAAACGATGAGGGTCACATTTTTAAAAAGTCGAGTAAAACGAGGTTTAAAGTTTCACAACTGGTCACAACGCGTAACGTTACATTGTGCTGCCTATTTTCAACCGCAGTTTTTAGTGGAATTTCATTGTTTGTTTCCTGTGAGGATTGGTATGTTCATAGCTTATAAGGACTGTTCATTTTACTAAGCAGACAACGTTAATCGCCTGTAATAATTATAATTGTCAACCAATTTTTTTCTATTATGCGTCATTTGTTTAATCCAAGTGTTAACTATTACATACCACTTTTAGTTCCTTATTTTTATCAAAAATTAACATCCTGGAACGAATTAGCATCCCAAGTAACATTTTTCCCTGTTGAAATTTAAATTTCTCTGCTAGGGCCCTGGCAAATATCTACCAGGGGGTTATAACAGGGTTTTTTTGACAGAGCTCTTACAGATATCTGGCAGGTATTTGTAACGGATTATTTGCAGAGCCCTGAAAATTAACTCTGGTAGAGCCCTGGTAGGTCTCTGTTGAAAATAATTTGCAGGGCCCTGCAAGAAATCTGTGGTAGAGCCCTGCCAGAGTCCCTGTTACAGGTAATTTGCAAAGCACTGCAAAAACTCTGTGGCAGAGCCCTGCCAGGGTCCCTGTCACAGGTAATTTGCAAAGCTCGTATATACCACGTGGTCTTCATAAAAATTGTCTTTTTTTACCATTTTTCAATTAATTTTAATTTTAACAATTCATTAAATTTAAATACTATATTGTACTTTTAACAGTATAACTATTACAGGTAGATATAAACACAATAATGCTTATTAAAATTTTAGCCAATCAGAATCAAGAATTTTGTTAACGATGTAAACTTTCTTCATTCATATTAGTTAAGATTGTTAAAAGGAATATCTTTAGAGAATTATTGAAAATTAATTTTCAGTGTGAATTTTCATTAATCGATTTTTTAAAGCAACCAACGATATCATTTAAAATCACTTTAAAGTTCACATTTCATTTAAATTAAAGTATTGTACTTTCATTCGTATTACAGATTTATTAGTATAAATACATTTTTTATTATCAAGTATATTATGACAGAGACTTTGTGAGGGTTGACAGACAGAGACAGCTACATTAAAGTTACGAGTAGGTACCTTTTCATAAAGTGTCCGTAATTTTGAGCCAAAAATTTAAATCTAGTTACTATGTGACGAAGTAGGATAGCGCTATAATATATATTGTTATGAGAAAAAGAGATAAAATAGTTTTAGTTTAGGTCATTAGAATATTAGAAATACAAAGAATTCGAAGAATTACCCTACCCTCCTAATCCGCTTTGTTTTAAACGTCATTTATGTGCAATTTATAAATTTTAACAGTTTAGTAGTTTAAAGAAATCATAATTAAACCACGATCTAGAATTAAACAACAAAACATTTGTTATATCATTTTGTTAAAAAGTGCTTAAATTTTTACAGTCCTAACAATTTAAATTATCCTATTACTTAACTGCACTATTACTGATTCGTTTTGATCAATTATTTATCAAAAATTAAATTTCTCATATTATACAACACTCACAATTCTGGAAATTTTAAGTTAAAATCTGATTTTTGAAACTTATTTATCGATGGTAACCCGTCCAGTCATTATAGACATTGTTTGTTGCAAAAGGTGGCGTAGAAGATTTTATTTTTTTAACTTGTATATATGGGTGCCAACATGTAAAAAACAAAAATGCTAACACGGGCGACCTCGGGAGAACTTTTGACCTCCAAAAAACCTCCAAATTTTAGGACTTTTCTTCTTTTCTTGTCCATAACTCCTAAACGGTGCATCCTAGCAAAAAAGCAACTGTATAATAAATTAAAGATTATTTAATTCTGCGTCGAATGAGTACCACAACTTAATAATTCGGTCAAGTTATGTGGTCGAAAATCACGGTTAAAAAACGACTACTTTTTCCAACATTGTCGAAAACTGAGATAGAGTACTATATTATATGAGTCTGTAGTTTGGAGATGAGTAAAAAACGTTCAGACGAGGCAATTTGGTAAGTGATTTAGTTAATTTTAACTTAATTTTAACTTAATTTTAAGTTAATTCCACGTGTGGACAGTTGATTTAGTGGTAAGTGATTAAGTAACAATTTAGTTGATAAGTGGTAAGTAAAATAGAATCCAGTCTATTTTTCGATTTAGTTAAGTTGCGCGCGCATCTTCTAGGCGTGGTCAGCACTGTTTATAAACTTATTGCGTGTAAACACTTAATAAAAAACTTTTTTAACTTGACGTTTTAAACTTTTAAAGTTTAAAATCATTCTAAACAGATATTTGTTTGAAAATGTCGAAATGAACGGAAGAGTCGACAATAAAATTTGTAGAAAATTATGTACTACACGATTGTTTGTGGAATTTTAAAAGTTCGGCTTATAAAAATAAGCAAGCCAGATAAAGTGCCATGACTGAAATTGTACATCATGCAATGCAAATTAATAATTTTGGTATAAAGAAAGTGGATAAAAAATAAAAAGTATCCGACCTACTTACCACTTACCACTAAACAACTTAAATGCGTGTGGACGGACAGCCACTAAATTTTAACTTAAAATTAACTTAACGATTTAGTTACCACTTATCAACTTGCCTCGTCTGAACGGCCCTTAAGGGATTATCAAATTTTTTTTTCAAATGGCAACATGTCTTTTTGTTTTAACATTTTCGCAATCTGCAATTTTTTCTCTATATCAACCTACGTAATAATAATAATGTAATGGTTAAACTAAAACAATAACCTTTGTATCTGTTATTTATTGAATTTAAAGTTTACACATAGAATCAATAATGTTTGTTTTAAATAATATGACTATCTAGTACTATCAATTTTTTTCTAAGTTTGCTAACAGATTTTCGATAAGTTCTTATAGTCATTTATTATAATATAAATACAAACAGTAGATCATGTTTACTGATATTTACTATGTTAATAGGATAATACATACAAAATTTAAAATTTGTCGTATTTAGCTTTGTAAAGTATTGAAATTATGTTGATATTGATTTTTACAAAAATACCTTTCTATTCAGTCTGCTCTTAGTTGGCTAGAAGGTAACTGTGGTACCCCGAAAATAAAGTGTTCTTTGAGATTTCTAATTTTGTATTAATAATGGCTTATCAGGTGGCGCCTGATTGTGTGCATTGTGCTCTTGGTCTATACTTTTTTTGCTTGAGCTATATGGGATTATCAACAACATTTTTGACTTGTAATCATACAAATAAAGTTATTCATCGAATAAGAGAACCTGTTCTTTTCAAATGGAAAGCACTCCCTGCAATTTTATTCTTGATACTAATTTCGACATGTCACTACTATGCAACATTAACCATCATTGCAGATATCAGAAACAAAGTCGCACTCTACGATTACTTATTCAAAGCTTCTGACTTACTCTTGTACGAAATTGTAATCGTGACAACTCTTCAGGTTATGCTTAACATTTCAAGAATTGAAAGCGCAATACTATACGGAGATTCTATGATGAAATATTTTCACACATATACGTCACACCATCTATTATCGACTGAGATTAGTACACGGTTGCGAACAATTAGTTACTTATTTCATGGTTTGCGGGGAATAATTTGTTGTGTTCTTATATTATCATTATACATTTATGACATAGAACCTGCTTGGAGTAGATTGGAGAAATTTGGTTTATTGCTTTCCGTTGATGTACTCCTTGTAACGTTTATTTCATCACTAGGAGCAGCTAAAACGTATGCTTACTTGCATCAGAAATATAATAACTTCTTAAAACTGGATTTGCAAAATCTAATTTACGATAAAACAATTTTGAATTTAACGACCGAAGATAATTGCATTGTTTCCTTGCCGCAAGAAAACATAGTAAATTTACTAAGGGTCTACGCTGAAACTTATATTGCATTAGTAAAGTTATTAAAGTATTATATAGAAGTCTGCGCCAGTCCTTTAATATTAATAGTAGTCCTATTAGGTTTAACCGTGGTTATAATTGAAATGTTTTTAATAGTACTGCTCGTAGTATATCAGATTCCACTATCCATAAGGATTATCATTACTATATTGATTCCACTCATTGTAATGGTCTTAGCAGGATATCTGATGTCAGAATATTCCAGATGTGCCTGCTTTGTAAGTAAAGAGACACAATTTTATTGCACTACTTATTTACCATGTAAATTGTAAAAATAAACTTCAATCAAAATTATGTATTCTCCACTTGGTGCCTTCAACTTCAAATAATTAAAGTTGCAGTTTCCATTATAGTTGCTTGTTTTTGCTCAGGAAACCGTATAGATGGAACATATAATGTGAATTGAGCAATAAAATCTTGAAGCAAAATTTTTTAAAATTGCATATCGACAGAAATAAAGGCCAAAAAAAAGTATAAAATATTAATGCATGCTGAATTCTTACATTAATTTAATTCTGTAAATTTCTAACAACTTGAAAAATAATAATTAATTTGTTTTAGCACATCGAAGTGCTGTCTGATTTACAAAAGTTTCCAATAAGTTTATTAAGTCCTGCTGAAAAACTCCAGGTACGTATGTTCCATCTTCCTTGAAGTGATTTATTCTCTTTGAAAAAATTATTTCACCATCAATTCTTTCAAAACTTTTTCATTTTTACCTGATTATCCGACCGAGGATTCCAAAAGAGATAAAATGCTATTATATTTCCGTACCATAGCAGTGTTTCCAATTATTCGTAGTGTACTATAATATTTTGTTTCTTTTCTTTCAAAATTCTATGTTTTTCATGCCCGCCTCTTTTTTAAATTTATAGTATCCCTATCATATTTTCCAAATATTTAGTCCTACCCTAGCACTAAGGGATAAATATTATAATGTCGTTAAAGTGTTTTTTGACTTTCTCTGCTTTTTTAGTTTATATTGTTGTTATATTTTCTTTAAATCACACCTATTCTTGATCATCCTTTATTAAGAATTATTTGTATTACTTTTCAGTTTCTTATCCTGATTTATGCCGTTCAAAAATATCCTACCGATATGAAACTTTCAGGCGTTATGGCGATGGATATTCACTTATTTGCAAATGTAAGTCAAGATTATTAATTTTATCATAAGAAACTAAATATAAAATTTGTGTTTTAGATGTTGGCTACAATACTAGCCTACGTCTTAGTTGCAGTACAGTTTGAGTTTGTGGCACCTACGGTTTTCTTTTTCAAAAAGGAACTCAGCACTTAACTATTTTGAGATTTTCTTATTAAATTTATAATTACGATTTAATGAGAATTGGGTATATTTTCATTGCAAAATTTTTGATATTCTTAATTCGAATATGCTTGATGGAAAACACATGAAGAGTTTTTTCTGCAAAACTTGTAACCATAGGGTACCCATTAAGAATATTCTCAATTTTGTTCGCTTTATATTTAACCAATATCCAAATAATTGGTTTAATTGTTACGGAAAAGATACTTATACCTTGAAAAGTGCACAATTTTCCGGTAAATATACCTACCCTTATGCCGGCGCTTATGGTAAATGTATTGTGTCCAACTGCAAAGCCCCTCACGCGGAATCTAAGATGAGTTGTAATGTTTTGAACCTGTACAACTTATTACTACTTATTACTCAAGGCAGACTGGATTCTAATTACAATTAAGAGACTCGGAATACTTTATATTGTTTAATAGATCTGAATATAAAATGTGAGAATTTGATCTTGTTATTTGGACTACAAATTATTGTCCCGTTGCCGTATATGTAAGTTTGTGTAATTGTATCAAACCACCATTACATTTAATATTAATTTTACTACATAGCGCTTTGATAAAATCTACGATCATTTGTGTGGCACAATCCATAGTTGTACAAAAATAATAATGTTATAATAAACAATTTTGACAAACCGCAAAGTTATTTGTTTGAGAACCCCTGTACTGCAAGCCACGCTGTCGGAAGTTAACTCAGTAGCCAAGCTGTAACGCATATGATATTTGTACGTTTTGGATCATGCTCCGTGCTTATCGGCCTCGTATAAGTTTTATCAAAAAAATAGTACAAGAAAATTGTATTTTGCCAATATCATTAATAAATAGCAAAAACAAGATTGGCCCACAATGAGACCCCTGGAGAACACCTGAAGACACTAGAATGATATATGATAGAAAGTTATTGATTCTAATTTTTTAAGTTCTACCTGTTAAGAAGCTGCAGAGCCATTTAATGATGATCGGACAAAAACTGACCGAACATCCAGATGTAACAGCTGCTTGCTGACACCTAACCTCAACTTTTGTATTACTTATTTATAATTCTTCGTTATTTCAGGAATCATACAGTATATTAACCGTCGAATTAACCAATGTCAGCGCAATTCGATTTTGGATGATCACAAATTTGTAACGAAAATTTGTTAAATTTAATTAACATCAGTTTTCGTTTGCTTTCCTTCTTATTTTTGCCATCTGCATTTTTGCTTTTTATAATGCACCAATTTTATTTGGAACGGCATTATTTTTCAAGGCCGCGTTGACTGCAGTCTTATCTCTGTCCACATGACCTGCCTCAACCAATGGAATATTGGCGTGTGTGCGTTGCAGTGGAGGTACTACATTTTTGAATGCATTCTATTCAGTCTTTCTCGAGCTTCTAAGTAGGCCGCATCGATCCGTGGTCAAACTTTTAGTTGAAAGTTCCTGACCTCGTCGTATCACTACTGCTTTACCATGAGTGCAGTTTTAGTTTAGGCGGTTTTTACTTTGATACCAGTTATATGACTCGAGTATTCGAATATCCGAATATTTTGCTGAACACCGATGCATTTTCGTCCTTGGGAGTAACCGATATCTTTGTTACGATCCATGTGCAGTGGTGTTGTGGTTACGATCTTCCGATTGTCAATTACGAGAGATCTTAGTAAGCCGTTGCTTACTTTGTTGAAGTTCCTTGTTGGAATTCAAGTTCATTTTTCAAATGCGAGAAGGACCATCGTTTCAACCCAACTACGAATAGTTAACAAATGTTTGCGTTTCCTGCAGTGAAAACCAAGTATCGCGTTAAAGTGATAGTGCCTCCAGTCGTTTGCTTTGATACCAGTGCATTGTTGATCCCATCACTAGGCACGGTCTGTTGCGAGAGAAAAACATCGATTGTCATTCTGATTGTGTGAGTACCGATAGATATCTGAAGGTAACATATTTTTTGCTTTTTCTTAAGTGACTCAGACCATATTATTTGCCTTTGTTATCAAATTTTGATGGATAATAATTATCATTGCACTGGTGTGATTCTTCATTTGTTTGAAGCACTTTTTGCTACCGTTTTTCAAATTAGCTGGACCATTTTAGTCCAGCATTATAATAATTTGTATTTACTTGTTAGTAACACGTCGTACATTTACATTTGCATTTCCTTTATCATTAAACTTTGTTATTGTTTGATAACTTGTTTTATTTCGGAAGCTACTAAGATTATTTTACAGTTCCTACGACTTCGGCTCTCCCTACTTGTAACAAAAGAAAGCTTAGCCTATCTCAAAAGGGACAACACTACTTCGAAACCAGGATTTTTCTGGATTGTTTCCATCCAACTATTCTCTGGTTTTTAGTCAGCTCTCCCATTAGGGGCTGGAGATCAGAGGGTGGAAAGTTGTGTTTCAAATTTTATCCAAAATTCCCAAATAAGTGTGATTCTCGTAAACGTGCATGAAACGGCTTCGTTTCAGAAATCTACACAATACTCTTGCATTGACCAAATATTCGGATATCCCGAACTAGGAAAAACACTATTCAATTGCTCGAAAGATTTCCCTGGACCGAAAGTTCGTTCCAAAGAATAAAAACGCAAAATTCCACAAAATAATTTCGCAGGGATCCTCCGCAAACTCGCAAATCAATGATTTTTTTTTAAAAATCAAGATTTTTTTGATTTTTACTTTACCATACATAATGGTAAAGTATTGTAATCGAAAAAAAAAAAAATTTCTGTTTTCGACAGATTTATGGTCCTTGAGGTCCAACGAGTTGTTTGAGACCAAACATCAAGAAATGTCTGTGTGTGTGTGTGTGTGTGTGTATGTCACGTAAATTTTGTGTGCGCTCTAGCGCTCAAACTAACAAGAATTTCTCAACCAAATTTCATATTTAGTACTTTTATATTGAGACTTAGAGCTGATTAGATTTTGGGTGAAATTGGTTCACGGAAACTTGATGGCGGGGGCCACGCGAGGGAATGGATTAACGAGATTCCACTGTTTTTATATAACTATGTATTTATAACTTATACGACATATGAGATGTTATAATACCATATCATTAATGTATGGTAAAGTCATGGGATGGCCACATCAGAATCCCAGTGAGGCCGTAGGCCGAACAACCACATCCGAAATTTTTTAAATTTTTATTCGAGATTTGTCGAAATAAAAAGAAAAAAAACATGAAATTATGACAATAATCCATTTAACATCCATAATAAGTCCATTTTTACTTTATTTCAATGTTGTATAAAAATAATGTTCTAAAACATTTACAAATACTTCATTATAGCGGAGCGCTAAGTTAGTTACTATAAGCGCGATGCTGGAATGAAGCTTGCCACCGAGGTATGTATACAATTTTATTCACAATTCACAAAATTGCTGCAAATTTAACGCAAAAATACGTTGAAAATGTGAATTTACCTCGACGTTAACTGTACGATGGATTTCCCCGTGTTTTTTAGTAAAAAATAACCCTTTTTTTAATGTTTCCGCGGAATATTTTGGCTGTTTATCGGCGATTACGACCCCCCCCCCTCCAAAATTTTCGATTCTGGGCCATGACCGTCTTCTAGAATCATACCAAAAATTAAAAAAAAACAAAAAAAATTTTACGGGCAAAAAAATAGTTTCCGCGCAAAAATTTTTAGTGATTCGTGTTCAGGACATCATGGAGCATGTCCACACCAAATATGAAGAAGATCGGTGTTGTGACCGTAAACTAGAACTTACCCAAGTGTGAAAGCGAACACCTAAAGTTGTGACAATAAATCTTGATTACATTTAAAGCCAACTTGTTCTCTTACACATTACACAAACACAATATTTTTGTTTCTAAAAAGTTACTGTGTGGGTGCTATGATGAAAATTTGATAAGCCTGCAAAGAAGAATGATTAGTTTGAAAATTCGAATTTACCGCCAAAAATAGTTACTTCCTAATTTATATCTAAATGTTAGGGAATTTATTGGTTTTGGTGAAGAGAAGGTTATGGAGAAAGTATTGTCACGCTCCGCTCGCCGACATTTGCAGGGCAGCTACGAAATTTTGTGACGTCGAAGTTATTTGGCAAATTTTACGTTTTATATTCTTTGGAACGAAGTTTCGGTCCGAGGAAGTTTTCCAAGCGATTAATGTGCTTATTCTGCTAGTAATTTTGAAGCCTATAAGGCCCCTATAGCGCTATAAAACTATAAATCTATTAGGGTTATAGACTTTAGTAAGAAATGGTATTCTGCTCATACTTATAGAGTCTATAACACTATATAAATTCTATAATTCTTATAGGCAAATTTTTTTCCCTATAACGGCTATTAGTCCAGTCATTATAGATTTTGACCCGTGAATAATTTCTTAGTGGTTTTTTTTTCACAGCTGTCTCGGGGGGGTCACTGGGAGTGTAAATTGAAAATCTCGACCAAATTATGCTTTTGCGTATATTCCAAAAATGGTTTTTTTTTCGTAAAAAACGGTTTTTCTTGAATAACTCGGCCATTTTTGATTTTACATAAAAACCGTGGGAACAAAAATTGTGGGAAATTTGATTCTCTACAAGTTTCGTCCTTACAATTTTTCTTCTAGGATCGATATTTTTGGAATTGGACCCGAAAAAAGCGACAAATTCAAAATAATATCGTTATCTCTTTTATTTTCAACTTAACAGCATAAATGAAAAGGAACAAACTTGTAGAGAATAAAATTTTGGACAAATTTGGTCTCCACATGTTTTTACAAAAATCGATATTTTCGGAATTTAACCTAAAAATATTATTAATTTTTTTTATTATTAATTTTTATTAGGCAATATTAAAATACATAAAATACATTTTAGTACATATTACCTAAAAGGGTGAAGGGTCAGCAAAGCTGTTTTTCACCTAAACCCTCACTATAGTTTGACCATCAACCTCGCTTTGAACGACTCACCATTCCGAGACACCGAGTATATGTCAGCATATTTGTTAAATATATGTGACGCTAAGTATTGGAATGAACCTTCGAATTTGGAACCATAGTGTTGTGGAACCGACAGAAGCAAATTGGAGCGAAGATCTCGGTTATGTACTTCCGACCTTCTGATGAGGAGATCCTTAAGATATCCTGGTTGACCAAACTTTAATATTTTGAAAATCAGCACTGCGAATCGGAATTTGAAGCGAGTATCAAGTTTCATTATTCCTTGGGCAGAATAATGAGGGGTAACATGGTCCCTATACCCGACGTCATAAACAAAGCGGAGACAAGCATTTTGCAGTACTTGGAGCATATTTCTTATTTCGTCCGTCAGATTTCCATAGTATACAGTGATACAGTAATCGACATGGCATAGTACCAGGCTCTCGACAATTCTCCATTTTACCACGGACGATAGGAAGTTCTTGTATCTATAAATTGTCTTAAGCTTGAAATAACATGTCCTGACGATATTCTTGACATGAGCAGAAAAAGACAAATATCTATCCCATATCACTCCAAGGTTTTTTACTTCGGTGCACCACTTCACTACGCACCCGTTAACATGTACGTCGGTATGTTTAGCTTCCTCAGCTGTCTGGCAGTGATGAGGACTGCCCATACACATTGTAAAAGTTTTGGACGGGTTTAGCAGTAGCCCATTTTTTATACACCAACGTTGTATCAAAGACAAGACAAAGTTCATTTCGTTGATAATACGATTTATGTCGAATGGTGAGCCAGATATGTAAATCTGTATATCATCGGCATACATATGGAAGAAGCAGAAATCAGGTAAAATTTTCGGAAGATCCGCAGTGCGAAGATTATAAATAATAATGGCCCAAGGAGGCTACCTTGAGGAACTCCACGTCTGTTTTTCCTTTCATCGGATACCTTACCATTCAGCTTGACCCTCTGGGTACGGTTTGTAAGGTAAAAATATAGCAGATTTAAAGCCATGTCGCTAAGGCCGTAATATTTGAGCTTAGCAATAAGTAGGTCAGGGTCAATGACATCAAAGGCTTTGCTGAAGTCCAAAAACGTGATTAGCGTTATTTTAGAGGCATCCATATTAGCAAGGACATCTCCGGCCACTTTCAATAAGGCAGTTGAGGTGCTAAATCTTGAACGAAAGCCTGATTGAGCGTTAGGTACCACGTGATTCAGTTCAATATGATCGAAAAGTTGTTTTCGAATAAAATATTCCAGTACTTTATATAGAGCTGGAAAAATGTTTATTGGCCGCAGCTCGCCAAAGCTGCAGGCAGTACTAGATTTTGGAATTGGCAAAATAATCGATTTTTTCCATAAGTCAGGCACGTAAGAGTTTACCAGACAAGAATTTATGAGATCAGTTAAACTGGGCAAGCAATACGGCAGAATAAGCTTCAACATTCTGGAGTTGATTCCATCGATACCTGTGGCATTAGACTTCAGCCTACAAATGGCGTTAGCTACCTCTTCCCAACTCACAGGGCAGAAAATCAAGGTCCCAGTCCGTAACGGATGGTTGCTACGCGAAAAATCATCCAATGTGGCATCGTCAATAGCTGTGTTAGGGACAGCATTTATAAAAAATTCGTTCAAATCATTCGCATCATCTTCTTCTAGGGTTATTACTTTCTTGGGTTTAGAGTGTATATTAGTACGGTCAAAAAATTTCCATAGTTTCTGTGGATTGTGAAGGTTACTTTCCACTTCGTATTGAAAGTAGGCTTGTTTTTCCTTCTTAATACTTTGTGTCACCAAGTTACGGAGTTCTTTAAAATAGTTGAAATCCACATTTAATTTAGACTTGGAATACTTTTTGTAAGCTTCCTCACGTAACTTTATCATACTTTTAATCGTTTCGCTTAGCCATCCAGGTTTCGGAGTATCAATTTTAATTGTATGCAGCGGAGAGTGAAGGTCAAACAGTAGGGTAATCTTTGAGTTAATAAATTCGAGTTTCTCATTTATGTCCACTATAGCTTCAGAGAGAGACCAATCTACGTTATTAGCATCTCTAGCAAAATCTTCCACATTAATTTTGCTAAAATTTCTAAACGTAATTGATTTAGCTTGATGTTTATCTACTGGAAACGTTAAGTTACAATATACAAGTTTGTGATCTGATATTCCATTTACATTAAGTGTCCCGACATTGTAGAAAGAGATGTTCTCACTTAAGCAAATGTGGTCGATTAACGTAGAGGTCAGGTCAGTTATTCGAGTAGGTTCGTTCACTATTTGTGTTACATTTAAAGATGACAGTATGGACTTCAACATCTGGGTGGGCCTACAATCCGATAGCCAGTCAGCATTAAGATCACCTAACATTATTATGCCAACATATTCCACATGCAATTTAGTTAGCACTTCTTCCAATTGTTGAAATGATGAAACAGGGGCATTTGGAGGACGGTATAAAGTGCCCAGTGCATAAAATTTGCCTTTTAGTAACAGACGTAGCCATAGTTGTTCAATAACACCATCATTATCAATGTCAATGATTTTACATTTTAAGCTGTGACGAACATAACAGCAAACTCCACCACCACGATTTACTCGATCCTTTCTATATAGGGAATATCCTGGGATTGAAATCAGAGTAGATGGAAAATCGGGAGATAACCAATGTACAACCATATGTACCCATTTAGAAATATTCCTTTATTTTCAATTTTACAGGTACAGTTAATAAGGCGAACATTGTCGCTTTTTTTGGGTCCAATTCCAAAAATATCGATCCTAGAAGAAAAATTGGAAGGACTAAACTTGTAGAGAATCAAATTTTCTACAATTTTTGTCCCCACGGTTTTTATGTAAAATCAAAAATGGCCGAGTTATTCAAGAAAAACCGTTTTTTACGAAAAAAAAACATTTTTCGAATATACGCAAAAGCATAATTTGGTCGAGATTTTGAATTTACACTCCCAGTGAAAAAAAAACCACTAAGAAATTATTCACGGGTAGGGTCGGTTTTTTGGATATAATGACTGGACTATATAAGTGCTATATATAGTGGCGTACATCTCACACCCCTTACAAAAACGACCCTGTTAAACATTGTATTTATGTACGATTGGTAGAGATGGACTCTGGAGAGGGAGACCAGACTTTTTAAGAAATATAAAAAGATAGTTTAGGAAGTTTCTAAACTTATATAACTGTGCGGTCTGCAACTGTCAATTTCAATCGAGTGTACAATAATTGTTTGAATTATTCAAACAGTTTTTATTGAATATTATAAAAACTGGATGTTTCGAATATTCATAATATTCCATTCTTTATTATGGCGTTACTTGAAAATTATTTTCGAAGATAGTAGACTGAAATTTTTCCTTACTAGCTAAGGACACCCAATTCCACCAATTGACATCAACATAGACCCGACCTGACGATTTTTCGTTTCTGCACATTAGCTCCGTCTAGTCACTAAGGAAAAATTTTAATTTCACTCTACTTTAAATTTATTTTTATTAACCTATGAATAACCAATCAAAGTTGTCCATTTACTTCTTCACACCACTGTTATTGTTGCCAACCTCAAGATAAAATTATTAGAATACTATAACACTATAAGAAAGTTCTTATATGAGCCTATGAAAACCATAGTGGTGTAAGTCAAAATCATGTTTTGAACTAATAGCTGAAACAACTTCATATTATAGACATCTATACTTACTGAAAAAATTTTAAAAATATAAGTCATTGTTTGTTACATTGTAAGTAACTTGACTTATATTTTTAAAATTTTGTCAGTAAGTCTAGTAGTCTATAATATGAAGTTGTTTCAGCTATTAGTTCAAAACATGATTTTTACTTAGACCACTATGGTTTTCATAGGCTCATATATACGCTCCTTACAGAATGGATAGCAGAATAGCAATTTGTCGATTTCTATAACAAGCAGTGCCATGACACACTAGAGCCTATAGTTCTATAAGATTTATAGAGTTATAGATGTTATTAGCAGAATAAGCACATTAGTGGTGAGTTTCCTATAGGTCGGGATCTCCGAATTATTTGATAATTACGATAGAAACGGTGAAATAAAGACAGCACCCACCATTTTGTGAAAGCGTGGACTGGGTCCTCAAATTTTGAGAATTCGAAGTAAATCTGTAGTTATCCGACATCGAATTTCGTTTACACATCATGTAGATTCGACGGTGAATACGCTGAATGATGCCCGAAACAGCAAAAATTATCATAAATAAGGAATAAAAGAGTGAGGTTAGGTACCTGCAAACAGCTGTTAAATGTAGATGTTCGATTACACTAATTCACATCAGAAGCACAAATATTATTCGTTGCCGCTACTGAGAATATTCAAAACCATCATCCGTCCTGTAGTAACTTATGAAACTCCAGTATGGGCCATTATTTCACAGGCATAGACAAAGATACTCTAAACCATCCAGAACGTGTATTTCAGAAGGATACTGGAGGCCGAATGGTACATCCCAAAGGAGAAGCTGCACGAAAATGCAAAGTTGTAGACACTTCAAGAGGTCATGAAGAACTATACGGTTAAATTATGCGACCGAATGAGGGCTCAGATAACCCACTAATAAGTGAGTTGGGCCAGTACAAGATCTGTTTTTGGATCCAGATTCCTCCTCCAGTCTATCCGTCTTAACAGACGCGTAGTGATTACGTCAAGTGTCCAAACGAGCCGCAGCCTACCGTATTGTCTCGCACCATCCTTCTCTATCATAAGTGGATCGGACGGCATGCTCAACATCCGCGTCCAGGAGCACCTCAACGGTATCTAGCCAGCGTTTAGGAGATCTACCACGCCTCCGTTTGCCCTCAGGTTTTCCCTGTATCATCAGTTTTTCCAACTTGTCGGTTTGAGTAATGTGGCCAAAGAATCTAAGTATGGTGCCATACACAATTGTGGATAACCGCTGTCTAATTTTTACCTCTGCTAGTACGGACACGTTGGTTCTGTGTTCAGTCGAAAAAACTCCAAGGATTTTCCGCCAACACCACATCTCGAAGGCATCGATGCGTTGTCGGTCTGCAGCACGAGCAGTCCAGGTCTCGTATGCATATCTTAACACAGAGAACACCAGCGTTTGGACCAGGTTTATTTAAGTGCTACTAGTGATGTGTCGGTTCTTCTATATTTTTTACAGCTGAGTCATGGACGCCCTTCCAAGCTGGATTCTTCTACGAATCTCATCTTCGCATCGTCCAGAATTGGTAATGACGGCACCAAGGTAGACAAACTTGTCGACAACTTCGTAGATGCCTATTTGGCATATTTGTTGTTGATTTTGGTTGCCTCTGTCGACAATCAATACTTTATAGTCTTGTGTTTGTTTATGTGAAGGCCGTGTTCTAGACTGATAATTTCCAGTTTTTGCATGATGGTCAGGAGCTCCTGCTCATTGTTTTTTGCAGATTGGAGATCTTTACTCCCCCGATCGCAATACCCCCCTATCTATCCAGTACCATTTTCATTATGTACTCAGTATACAGGTTAAAAAGCTGGGGGGACAAAACACAGCCCTTTCTGACCCCTTTTTGAATTTTATAGTCCCGAGAATAAGCAAGGATAGTTCAGGATAGATGCATCCGGGATAAAAATATTCAGATTCTTTCAGATAGTACTAGGCCGGAGCTTGTGGCACATCGGGGCCACAAGATCACCTGCGGTCTGGTGCTCGATTGCATCCAGACACTGATGAGATATCCAGCCAAAATGGCTTTTCTCTCTGGTGGGTTAAGGGACATCAAGGTGACGAGGGCAACA
Source organism: Rhagonycha lutea (assembly GCA_958510855.1). Lineage (NCBI taxonomy): Eukaryota > Metazoa > Arthropoda > Insecta > Coleoptera > Cantharidae > Rhagonycha > Rhagonycha lutea. The sequence continues at coordinate 38,641,977 of OY294038.1, forward strand.
CAAGAGCTGATGAACTGGCGAGGAACTTCAATGAGTTCATCATTGAGAATGTCAAGGCTCCAGATGCACTCCTAAAACAACATACCCTAAAACTGCATACTTCCAGATGGGTAGGCGATCTTAACTGGACACTACAGATTAAAGAAACACCTTTACAATATGAGGTGTGCAGATGACCCTATATGTTGTGGATGTAATGAAGAGGAGGAAACAGCCGAGCATGTACTCTGTTACTGTCCGGCGTTAACTTCAATAACAGGATCTGTGTTGGGGGACTTCTGGCCCGATATGGCCAGAATCAATGATACTCCGCCTGCCAAAATCCTAGAGTTCGTCTTACAGCTGGACTACTGGCTTGTTGGAGAGTGACAGGATCGGGGTGAAACTGTTTGATTTTATCTTACCCTCCACAATAAATCCAGAATCCAGATACCTCCCGGGTGTCTAACACATCAACATGCCTCTATATTTCTGTGCAAATATTATTAAGATAGTTGTTCTTATCCTTCCTACAGTTTCGCTGTATTTCGGCTGGTAATTTGTTGTACGCTACCCTATCCTGTGTCGTATTTAAGCCTAGAGCCATCAGTTTTCTTCTTTTTGATGTTAAATGTAGATTCGCTAATCCAAGGTTTCTTCTTCTGGTTTCTTCCAGGTTTAGGCATCGTAGCGATAGCTTTCAATATGGAGTTCTTCATATTGATCCATACATCATTAGAATTATTGCCAGGATTTGAATCAGGTATAGCATGTGTCAACTCTTTTTGGTTAGACTTAATGGATTTGTGATCTTATATCTTTTCATGGTATCGCTCTTTTTACTGACCTTTAGTTTAATGCGGAATCTACAAGAGAACATTTTGTGGTCCGAATTGCAGTTGGCTCCAGAAAGGGTTTTTGCACTGCTGACTGCACTACGCCATCTCCTTCTAATAAGAATGTAGTAAATTTAGTTTGTCTTAGTTTGTTTGGGGAAGTCCATGTAAATAATTTACGGACAAGATTTAGAAGTTGGTATTAGTAATAGTGAACGCGTTATCGATACAGAACTGAATAAATCTGTCTCCACTACTGTTTCGGGTCCCCATTCCATATCTGCCCACTACGTCCCGAATATGATCGTCATGTTTTGTGCAGCCGACCTTGGCATTAAAATCACCAATGACTATCTCATTGTTAGATATTTTTGAGATGGCTGCTCTAGAAGCGCCATAAAAATCATCCTTGATTGATTGAAAAATCATCATAAAAAAAGCCTGCATCAGTTGGCGTCCATGGTAGGGGCGTATATTTGGAAGATGTTAAGAATGCAAGGAGTAGCATTAATGGGAATAGATATAATTCGGTCACTTATTGGATTATATCCCAAGACGGCATTGTCAATCTTGTGGGACAGGAGAATGGCAACCCCCCTCCTGCTAGTATCGGGCCCCGAGTGATATATATATTGTAAAGTGATCATTTCGGAAATAACCTGACTGGTGCCAGTGAGTGTCCGACAGTTCGGCAATAGTTATGCCGTATCTCATCAGTTCACCTACAACAATTGCCAATTTACCAATCTGCCGCAAGCCGCGAACATTTCAAGTCGCTAAGCGGCTTATTGATCTTCCCTTCATCTTGTTCTGCTGTTTACTTTCATCATTCTGACCACTGTTCACCGATTCCCATGTGGTACCCAGTGATCCATACCCATATTCCCAGTAGCCAATTTCGCACTCTCCGCCCTGGACGCAGAGGAGCGCCGGGCGTTAGCCGGATCGCCAGACAAACAACCGCTCAAAGACAACATGATCATAATGATCCAGATTAGAAGTTAAGAATTTGCAATATTTCCACATCCAAGGATGACTACAATTAATTAAAGAAATTAATTCAAGCAGCAGTCCCGATTAGAAACTGCAAAGAAATGGTAACACCCCACCCAAAGGAACACTGGCGCGTTGTTAGAATTTCTAGGTGTTACACTCCCAACATTATTATTTATTGTCAGTGTTTTTATTTATTATTTATTTCACGGATAAAACCATTTTACAACTAAATACAAAGATTCCTTAATTCGTAATTTATTAATAATTAAACAAATTTATTTTCACGAATTAATAATAAACCAATTCTAAATACAAAGATATAAAAGATAAAAAAACATACATATACAAAAAGTAGATTATATTAAATCATAAGCACCAGTTGCAGCAATGTCCAAGTCATTCAACATCGTCTTGAAGTTGGCCAGAGGTTGGCTGAACAAATCGACGATTCCATTGTCATTCAAACAGTTGACAAAACGAGCCATTCGAGTAATAGGGCTAAACAGTCCATAGTTAGTAGAATGGTGTTTGATTACAAACATCCTCCTTGATCGTGTGAATCTTTCGGGTTCCCTAATATGTAGCTTATCCAATAGAATCCGACAATCAATCCTACCACTAAAAAGCCCATGCAAGAAACATAGGTCAGCGACAAATCTCCTATCAACCAATGACTTTGTCCGACAAAATAAAAGGCAATCAGCATCAGAAAAATCGTCAGCCGAGAGCCCACGTTTAAAGTGCAGGTATTTAAAAAAACTTGTGTTGAACCCGCTCAAGTTGTTTTATGGATACTTGATAGTGCGGAGTCCAGACACACGACAGTGTTATTTAATTACCCATTTATTCTTAAAGACAACGATTTACTAACATGCCAAATAATTTTGGGCAAATAATGCGAAGCGCAGCCAACGCAAATAACACTTTGACCTTGTCATTCAAAAAGTGAAGAACTTTCTATAACCAAATAAGCTGTTTTACTTCATCTGCCTCCAAGTAGGCTGCAAAAGACTTCGCCTGTTGCCATTTGATCAGTTCATTAAATAAATAATTTTTAACGATTCAATAAAATTTATTATTTTATTTATAAAATTTAAAGTTTACAAATAGAATCAATAATGTTTGCTTTAAATATGACTATCTACTATCAATTTTTCTCTAAGTTTGCTAACAGATTTTCGATAAGTTCTTATAGTCATTTATTATAATATAAAATACAAATAGTAGATCATGTTTACTGATATTTGCTATGTTACTAGGTTAATACATACAAAATTTAAATTTTATTGTATTTATCTTTGTAAAGTGTTGACATTATGTTGATATTGATTTTTATAAAATACCATTCTATTCAGTCTGCTCTTAGTTGGCTCGAAGATAACTGTGGTATCCCGAAAATAAAGTGCTCTTTTAGACTTCAAATTTTGTAGTAATAATGGCTTATCAGGTGGAGCCTGATTGTGCGCATTGTGCTATTGATCTATATTTATTTTGTGTGATCTGGATGGGATTATCAAAAACATTTTTGGCTTGTAATCATACAAATAACGTAATTCAACGAATAAGAGAACCTGTTCTTTTCAAATGGAAAGCACTCCCTGCAATTTTATTCGTGATTCTAATTTCGACATGTCACTACTATGCAACATTAACTACCATTGCAGACATCAGAAACAATGTCGCACTCTACGATTACTTATTCAAAGCTTCTGACTTAATCTTGTACGAAATTGTAATCCTGTCAACCCTTCAGATTATGTTTAACATGTCAGAAATTCAAAGCCTACTACTATACGCAGATTCTACATTCAAATATTTTCACATCCATACGTCACGCCATATAATAACGACTGAGATTTGTACACGGATACGATCACTTAGTTTCTTATTTCATGGATTGCGGGGAATTATCTATTGTCTTGCTATATTAGCATTATTCATTTATGACATAGAACCAGCTTGGAGTAGATTGGAGAAATTTGGTTTAATGCTTTCTGTTGATGCACTCTTTGTGACGTTCATTTCAGCACTGTCAATAGCTAAGGGGTATGCTTACTTACATCAGAAATACAATAACTTCTTAAAACTGGATTTGCAAAATATAGTTTACGATAAAACAATTTTGAATTTAACAACCGAAGATAATTGCATTGTTTCCTTGCCACAAGAAAACATAGTGAATTTACTAAGAGTCTACGCTGAAACTTATATTGCATTCGTAAAGATGTTGAAGTGCTTTATTGAAGTCTGCACAAGTCCTTTAATATTAATAATAATACTATTGGGTTTAACCATCATTATAATTTATATGTTTGTAATAGTACTGCTCGTAGTATATCAGATTTCACTATCTATAAGGATTATCGTTACTGCATTGATTGCACTAACTGTAATGGTCTCAACAGGATATCTGATGTCAGAAATATCCAGATGTACCTTCTTTGTAAGTAAAGAGACACAATTATATTGCACTACTGATTTAACATGTAAATTAGAAAAATTAGAATTTGATCAAAATTATGACTTCTTCACTTGGTTACTTTAGCTTCAAATAATTGAAGTTGCAGTTTCCATTACAGTTGCTTGTTTTGCCCGAGACCATAACAGATGGAACACATAATGTAAATTGAAAATCTTGAAGCAAAATTTTTTAATATTAAATATCGACAAAAGTAAAGGGCAAACCGAAAGTAAAAAATATTAATGCATGCTGAATTCTCACCTTAATTTATTCTTCACATTTTAAACAACAAACTTGAAATATTATAATTAATTATTTGTTTAAGCACATCGAAATGCTGTCTGTTTTACAAAAGTTTCCAATGAGTTTATTAAGTGCTGCTGAAAGACTCCAGGTACGTATGTTCTATCTTCTTTGAAGTACTTTCTTCCTTTTAAAAAAATTATTTCGCCATCAATTATTTCGAGACTTTTTCGTTTTTAACTGATTATCCGACTGAGGATTTCAAAAAAGATAAAATGCTATTATATTTCATTACCATAGCAGTGTTTTCAATTATAGTAGTATATTTTGTTACTTTTTCTTTCAAAATTCCTCCTGATCCTCCAGGTTGCAGGTCGGGTCGATGAGCCCATCACCTGTAAAGAAAACAAAAAAGCCCATTGAACCAGACCAAGCCTCTAAGAGGATTGGCAAATTGGAATGGATAAGTAGTTAATGGATAAGATGTAGCTTGATGTGTTGTGATGTATTTATTTACCTTGCAATGCAAACAGCAGTCCCAAATATAAATATTATTATGTTTTTCAAATAATATTTCTAGTCCTACCTTGTCAGAAAGGAATAATTAAAATTGCGCTGAAGTATTTTTTTACTTTCCCTTCTTTATTAGTTTAAATTGTTGTTTGCTTTTCTTTAAATCACGTCTATTCTTGATCATTCTTTTTTAAGATTAATTTGTATTATGTTTTAGTTTCTTAACCTGTTATATGCCGTTGAAAAATATCCTAAAGATATAAAACTTTCAGGCGTTATGCCGATGGATATTCACTTATTTGCAAATGTAAGTCAAGATTATTAATTTTATCATAAGAAACTAAATATAAAATTTGTGTTTTAGATGTTGGCTACAATACTAGCCTACGTCTTAGTTGCAGTACAGTTTGAGTTTGTGGCACCTACGGTTTTCTTTTTCAAAAAGGAACTCAGCACTCAACCATTTTATTATTAACTTTATAATTACGATTTAATGAGAATTTTTTATATTCTTAATTCGAGTATGATTGACTCGAAAACACATGAAGGGTTCTTTCTGCAAAACTTGTAATCATAGTCATAGGGCACCTATTAAGAATGTACTCAATTACGTTCGCTTTATATTCATTTAACCAAAATCTAAATAATTGGTGTAATTTTTACGGAAAAAGTACATAATACAAGTAAAAGTGCATATTGATGAAAAGAAAGTTCACTTTCATCTCAAAACAATTTTAAACAAAATTCATGATAATATAACAAAATAGAATTGAACTGAGATGAAGAGATGGGAATTTGAAAAGAATTTTTCACTAGACATGTAATCATTGCAAAGATTATATGGTTCTATTTACTAAAAGTGATAAAATAAATTGTGAATATTATTTGTAAAGTTTATGTGTGCGAAATTGATTATTAATATTTCAAATTTGATTGTCGCTGATTATGTAAATAATGTAGTTAATTAGTAGCTAAGTTGTTCGACCTAGGTATCCTCAACGACAGATAGTCCAAATTAAAAGAAATTTAGGCAGAAATGATTACACAAAATTCAAATCAAAAACAAAAGAAGAGAGGTCGTAATAGTAACGATTTTTGATAAACAAATTAGTTAAGCCAAGGCATTGAGGAAAAGCAGGCGCATGTTGGAGGAGCACTCCACTTTGAAATATTTGGATAAATATTTCCACCAAATAGTGACCATCAAATGAATAGATATTAATTCAAGAAGGTGAATACGGGAAAAATTAATAGAACAATTTTATGGAAAAATTATGGTTGAACGAAATAGATTTGGTTGGTAATGAGTAGGTATTGGATCCCAGGTTGGATAATTGAATAAGAAATTAAATAGTGGATCACAGGGGGTGGATAATTTGGGTGTGTATTAAACAATGGATCTAGTGGATCCCAAGGTGGATAAGTTGGATCACAGGGGTGGATAAGTGTTGCAGATATTCAATAGTGGATCCTAGGTGGATAATTAAAGCAGAATCAAGAAAGAAGTTGATTTTGATGTTGAAGAGTGCAGTCCAAATTGGATTAGTGTTGCGTTAGTGGAGAAGAATCGATTATTAAATTGAGTACATGGGAGCAGTGGCAGAAAGAACGACTACCGGAGGTGAGGATACCAAGGTAGTAAAGTTTGATAATTTGTAAATTGGGGTTGATTTGATAAATAATATTGTTGGGAATAATTTTTGGGTGTTTATGATATTGAATAAATTGTAATCGTTTTATCACTTATCAATCTGCGATAAGGATCTTAATTCAGATTAATATAGATCAGTGAAGCATTCTCTGAAACGATACGAGGTAGTGAGACACGATCTAGCGGGTATTAAGCATTCTGATTCCTTTATAAGTAAGGAAAGTACGGTAAGTGTGTGGTTTCCTTCGGTGACATAATAACTACCGGAGGACACTACAATACATTACAATGTACTTTTCCCAATAGAATTAGGAATATGTGCACATATTCGCTGGGTGCGTGACATCTGGCCACGTTTTTTGCACAATTTGTCCGCAGCGCTGGCGTCGTTTTTTAATACCCCCACTATGCACTTCGCACCCAGCGAATACCAAGCGATGATGGGAAAAGTATATTGAGACATGAAAATACCTTCCTCACATAGTATACTTTTGAAAAATAAATATTTTCTGTAGAGGACATTTTTGCAAACACATTTAAAAAATTACAGAATTATTATAATTTATTTACATTGTTGAACTAGTATTTAGAACCCCAATGATTATATTATTATGACATATATATTTGTTATAATGATAGTGCCCAAGTAACATTTTTCCCTGGTGAAATTTAAATGTCTCTGCTAGGGCCCTAGCAAATATCTGCCAGGGGGTTATAACAGGGTTTTTTTGACAGAGCTCTTACAGATACCTGGCAGGAATTTGTAACGGATTATTTGCAGAGCCCTGAAAATTAACTCTGGTAGAGCCCTGTTAGGGCTCTGTTAAAAATAATTTGCAGGGCCCTGCAAGAAATCTGTGGCAGAGCTCTGGCAGAGTCCCTGTTACAGGTAATTTGCAAGGCCCTGCAAAAATTCTGCGGCAGAGCCCTGACAGAGTCCCTGTTATAGGAAATTTGCAAAGCTCGTATATACCACGTGGTCTTCATAAAAATTGTCTTTTTTACCATTTTTCAATTACTTTTAATTTTAACAATTCATTAAATTTAAATACTATATTGTACTTTTAATAGTAGATACCTACTACAGGTAGATATAAACACAATGCTTATTAAAATTTTAGCAAATCAGAATCAAGAATTTTGTTAACGATGTAAGCTTTCTTCATTCATATTGGTTAAGATTGTTAAAATGAATATCTTCAGAGATTTATTGAAAATTAATTAATCGATTTTTTCAAGCAACCAACGATATGACAGAAACTTTGTCAGGGTTACAGAGACAAACAGAGACAGCTACATTGACAGTTATCTTTTATGAGTTACAGGTATAAAAAAATTCGTAAGCGCCTCGTAATTTTGAGCCAAAAATGTAGGTCTAGTTACTATGTAACGAAGTAGGATAGCGCTATAATAAATATTGTTATGAGAGAGAGAGATAAAATATTTTTAGTTCAGGTCATTTAGAATATTCTAGAATATTAGAAATACAAAATACAAAGGCTAATCCGCTTCGATTTTAAACGTCATTTATGTGCAATTTATAAATTTTAACAGTTTATTTATCCAATTTAAAGAAATCATAATTAAACCACGATCTAGAATTAAACAACAAAACTTTTTATCATTTTGTTAAAAAGTGATTACATTTTTACAGTCCCAACAATTTAAATTAATATCCGCTGAACTTAACTATTACTGATTCGTTTTGATCAATATTAGTTATCAAAAATTAAATTTCTCATATATACAGCACTCACAATTATTCTAGAAATTTTAAGTTAAAATCTGATTTTTATAACTTATTTGCCGATGGTAACCCATATTTACAAGACAAAATATATCGGCCCTAAATATTAATAAAATAAATTTTTGTCGCATTCTTTAAAAAAGTTAATTTTTATTTTTAACTTCTTGCAATCCATACTGATTGTGTAATTATGTAATTGAACTAATTTAACTCTGGGGCTTTCAATTTTATTACTACATCTATATTTGCAGTTACAATTACGAATTATTGTATCATATTTTAAATTGCGATGTTTTACATCGATATAATTTCCATTTTATTAAAAAAGGTAAGTAAAATACGTTGATTTCTCAGCGGTTCACTCATTATTATACACAAAAGTGTGACCATCATATTACCAGTAATTTCAAAATAATTTATAAGTAGGGTCCGTAGGTAAGTGGTAAGAACGAGAGGCTACGGAGCAGTCATGGATGTAGGTACAGGTTCGAATCTGGATTGTAACAAAAATTTTTAAATTTAAATATTATTTTCAGGATAGGTAACAACATCGACAGAATGGAATTCAACCAATAATACAGAATACCAAGCATTAGAATATATTAATAGATATAATTAATAATGTAACCATGTAAATAAAATTGAAACCCCCAGAGTTAAATTAAATTAGTTCGATGCGATGTGTAATAACACAATCAATGGATTGCAAGAATCTAAAAATAAAAATTGATTTTTCTAAAAAATGTGACATAAATTTATTTTATTAAAATTTAATATTTTTTTTATACCTGTCTCTGTCTGTCTCTGTAACAGGGACAGACAGAGCCCTGCCAGAGTCTCTGTCACAGAGACTCTGGCAGAGTGCCTGACAGAGCTCTTGCAGAGTCTCTGACAGGGTACCTAACAGATACCCTGTTAGGATTTGCGACAAATTTTCTGCAGAGGGTTTGCAGGGTCCATTTTCTCTGTCTCATGTTATGTGACAGAGCCCTGTTACAATCCGATTACAGAGACAGGGCCCTGCGAAATTTCTCTGCCAGAGCCCTAGCAGATATCTAGCAGGGGGAAAATGTTACTTGGGTGTGTTGCACCTTGTTATTAAATATGATATTAATGAATTAGTATTATTATTATTATAAGTCGGCACTCCATTCCTTCGGAATATCGCCACTTCGATAGACGCTCTTCAATCCGTTTTTAGGGTGGATTAGTCCCTATTTTCCACCTTTTAATTTCTTTCCAAGTCATTCACAGTTCTCTGTGCACTTTTGTCTCTTCTACGATCCTTCTCAATCTCCATCTTCTCATCCTATTCCGTGCAGTCTCTCTCCAGTTCCTTATCCCCATCGCTCTCAAATCACTATAAATCTCCTCCTCCCATCTTGTCGTTGGTCTTCCTCTCGGTCTCTCGACGTCTGATCTTCATTTCATGATGCACATAATTTTGCTATCTTCATTTGCTCTTTCGACTTATCCAAACCACCCCAGTCTCAATGCCTTGATATTGTTTTCCCCTGCAGTTCGCTTTCTATTTCTTCATTTGTTCTTACTCTATATCTCTCTTCGCTAATTTTGATTAGTCTCAGAATCTTCCTAATTATGTTTCTTCCAAAGAGTCGCAGTTTCTCCTCTTCTCTTCTCGTTAAACACATTGTTTACATACCATAAGTTACCACGGGTCTGATCAGGGTTCTGTATATTTTCATCTTCATTTCCTTTTTAATTGCTTGTTCGCTATTAGCTTCTTATTACAATAGAAAGCTCTATTTCCAGCCATTATTCTGTCTTTTATAACCTCCTCTCTATCACCTGCGTAGTTAATCTGTACTCCTAGGCATTTGAAAGTTCTTACTTTTTCGAAATTATACTCCAAAATCTTAACCTCTCTCAGCTCTCTATTTCCTCTTCTACTTCATCTCATTACTTTGGTTTTTGTTTCGTTTATTTTGAGTCCTACTCTATCTGTTGCTTACTTTTATTTTCGTGAACATTTCAACCATTGCTTTGTTTGTTCTTGAAATTATCACAATGGCGTCGGCGTAAGCGACTATTTGCACTTCTCTCTTTGCAATGGTTCCGCACTGTATTTGGTTTTTCTTATTATACCTTCTAGGGTGGTAGGTAAGTAACCTCAGCTCGGATTTTTAAAATTTCCACTATCAAGAATCATTAAAAACGGTACAAAAAGCTATTATAAAACAAAATATTTGCGAACCATTGTAAATAGGGCTCTAAAAAGTCAAATTTTCAAAATTTGTATTGTCCGATGCAGTCTTACGAGTTAGAAACGGTTTAGAACATTCCATTGGCTGCCGAAACCCCGCCTCTAACATATCCCACCAAAAGCTTATATAAGGTGTGTACTTCATAAAATGCTCTCAGTACATACTGGCGATCACAACAATGTGTCGTGTGTTGAGCGTTAAAAAACAGTTCTTTTTAGGGCCAAAAATACTTAGAAAGGGTTACGGTTTTAACGACGTTGAATCTCGCTTTTTTTTTGAAACTCTGGCGGGGGTGGTTGTGTTGCCGGCATTTTTCGGCAACACTAAACTCATTAAAAACATCCCTCTAGGGTGATCCAACTCGGCACATTGTGCTATTAGCAAGAGGTAAATCTCGCTTTTGTTATGCATCTCTGGCGGGTGTGTTTGTGTTGCCGAAATGGGCCTTTCGCGCGCTACGCTGCGCTCCGCACGCTACAGACCCATTTTTCGGCAACACTAAACTCATTAAAAACATCCCCCGAGGGTGATCCAACTCGGCAAATTGTGCTATTAGCAAGGGGTGAATCTCGCTTTTTTTTGCTGCAAATTTAAGCCAAAAATACGTTGAAAATGTGAATTTACCTCGACATTAACTGTACGATGAATTTCCCCGTGTTTTTTAGTCAAAAATACCCCTAAAAAGTGAAATTATGTCGATGTTAACTGCGCGACGGACTAGGTACTACTGGGTGCGTAAGCGAGCTCCGGTACATACATACATACATAGCATCTCTGAGTTAGAGCGTCTTGGAACCGCAGGTTCCCTGAGCTCTTTAAACATCTCTGGACCGTCACGTTGATAACAAACAGGCCGGCTGATTAACAGCCGGCGAGCGGTGATCGAGCGCAAGGCCTGAACGCGCTCGAAATTTTGCTGAAAAACGCGATTGGCATTAATTTCAGCCTTCGGGAGTTAAAAAGTTATATTTACGTCTTGAGCGAAAATAAGACTTTTTATTTTCTTTCAGCAAAAATTCGCTAACGTCTCTTGGTGCTAGTTTAGTAGTACTTTGGTAGAGTCCGGTTCACAGGACAACTGGTCCTGCTCCCCATCTAATCGACCCCCTGAAGGGGCTGTTTTAGGTCGGCGCTGGTGCATCAAGTTTTAAGACAAACTGGATGTTTCAGCTGTGACCATCTACAGAAATGTGAAGCATTTCTGGGTCATTAAAATTGTTAGTGACGCTCGACAATTTTAGATCATGAAGCTCACATGTGATTCATGTGAGTTTCTCCGGGTCATTCATACACCTTTCATACTGTAAACTAATCATCGTCGGGTTCAATGAAAGTCGGGCGTTAGCTCTCGATTTTTATTGAACCCGTTGGAGTGCAAGGGAGGAATTTCATCGTCTCCGGTTGAAGCAAATTAAAAAGTGGCCAGCATGGTCGTCTTTTTAATTCGAGATCAAGTAGCGAGCTCCGGTTTTTCCAAGTGTTAGAGTAACTCACACCACACGGACTGACGACAGAATGACTGTGACGTTCGAAAATCGAGCTAAAATTGGCAACTTTAAAATCGATTATTGGCCAAACTAATCGATATACGACTTTCATCCTCACCTTAATCGCTTCGTCTATATTTTTTCTATCTAAATCCGTCGAGTTTTTTTTAATAAATTTAATATTCTCGAGCTGAGCCTACTTACCTGCTACCCCTTCTAGTACTACATTGAACAACATGACCGACAACGCATCACCCTGTCTCAATTCAGTATTTATGCTAAATTCATCTGTAATACCCTTTCCTGTTTCCACCACAGCTACCGATTTATTGAGTGTCATTTGTATCAATCTCACATGTCTCCCAGGCACCTTCAATTCTCTTAATATCTTGATTACGTAACTTCTGTTGACTCTGTCAAAGGCCTGTCTACAATCGACAAACAACATCTCTATCCCTATGTCATGTTCGTAACATCTTTCCATAATTTGTCCAATCACAAATATTGCGTCTGTTGTTGATCTACTGGTCTAAAGCCCTGCTGGTAGTCACCCAACTCTTTGTTCATGTGTTTCAGTAGTCTTGAGTGTATTATTTTCGATAAGACCTTATAAGCGTCATTCGGCAAAGATATTCCTCTGTAGTTACTACATTCTTTCATGTCTCCTATTTTATAGATTGTAACTATTTTTACCACCCTCTATTCTTTTGGCATTCTCTATTCTTTCCACACTAACAAAAACAGTTCATATAATCTTCTCTTGGTCGCTTTATCACTCATTTTTTAATGAAAATGAGTGATAAAGTTTTTTTTGTTTTTCATCGACCTGTGAAATTCATCATACTCTGGTGCCGCCCCTGTTTCCTCTTCTTTAAGGTCTGATGTTCTATCTTCTATTATGTTTTCTTTTGTTTCTTCATTGAGCAGTTCTTTAAAATATTCTTTCGATATGGTATTGATTTCCTTTTCATCATATTTGAAATCTCCTCTCTTGTCATCAATTCCTCTTGCTTTCGTTTTGTTGCTACTCTTCTGTTGTTTTATTTTCTTGTAAAAATCATTGGGGTTTCTTTGGGCTTCGTCTATGTCTGTCATTATGTCTTCTACGCATTTTTGTTTATTATCTTTACACATTCTAACAGTCTGTGTTCTTGTGTCTTTGTATTTTTCTTCATCTTCTGTTTTATGGAAACTCACCCGTTTTAGTCTTGTTTCTTTTTTGGATTTTATCATAGCTTCCCATGCTTCGTCAAACCATTAATTTCTTGTAATGTTTTCCATTTGACCCAGTGTTTTTTCTGTCGCATTCAGTATACTGGTCTTAATATTTATCCATTCTTCATCTACGTTCTGGGTTTGTTGTTTATTTTTTATCTCTTCTTGCAAAGCTTTTGTTAATTTCTCTCTTTTTTTTCATCATTCAACTTTTCCGATGCAAATCTGTTTTTTTTGTTCCTTCAATCCTTGACTCTCTTTTAATCCCTTTTATTTTCACTTTCATTATCACCATGTTATGATCTGTGTCTACCTTAGTTCCTCTATATGATCTTGCATCATTTATCTTAAAAGATCTTTTCTTCGACACCAGGATATGATTAATTTGGTTTCCTTCGTTACTGCCCGGTCTCGACCAGGCCTCTTTATGTTTGCTTTTATGTTTGAAATTTGTTGTTACATCTGCAAGTTGCAAGGCAACTGCAAGGCGGTTGGAGCTTAGCGGTCACGCGAGTTAACTATGAACGCTAAATACCCGGTTCGAATCCGAGTAAAGTAAGAACTTTATTCTGGCCGTCTCTCCCCTCGTAAGGCAAACCACCGAGATGTAATCTGCCATGAAAGTCTTTGTCAAAAAGGTTTCTTTCACGCTTCTGTCGCTGACGCTTCTGCTTTGTTATTCGACGCTTCCACAGCCTCACGATCCTCGCATCACAATCCCAAATCCACTAGAAAACTCACACCACAATCGATTCAGTACCAACCCCATCAATCAAGCGTTCCTCAGCTTCTTCATCCTAAAAGAACACGACAATAATAGTAATAGGTTGAAACACCGCGAGAACCAGGAGGTATGGAAGTAATTAGTAATAAATTAGTAATAATAATAATTTAAAAAAATTTAATCGCATTAATTGAGAAAATGTCGAATATTTGAAGTGATTAATATCACATTGAATACAAAAAAAATGCAGTGCTTAATTAGCTGTCAAAATACAGTTGCTGGAATACAAATTACAACCGTAGTATATTACAATTAAATGTATTAACTAAACAACATATACTTAAAATTGTATAGGTTATCATAAAAACTCAGTAATATAATACATTTACTTCGTATTTACTAATAATTGGTTTTAAACGTTTTAGATAAATTATTGTTCGGAAAACAAGATGGCTAGAATGAGCAATAAAATATGAAGCAATAAAATTAGTTGTGGTGTTGAGTTAGCCTACTCACACGACCTAGAAAAATCCAAGAATTTTAGTTTTATTTTATACTTAACCTTTATTTTGGAAAATTTGAGCGTGAGGATTATTCCACTTTAATATACCTAAAATTGTATTGCTCACCATACAAATACGGTAACAGATACATTAATTTACTATTTAATAATAATTGATTTGATTCATTTTAGATAAACTATTGTTCGGAAAACAAAATGGCTGAAAGTATACCAAATAATATCTACTATATTGAAAATATAAAATCAGTGTACAGTACAGGAAACATCTTAGGATTAATTCCTCCAATTATTGATCAAAAGCTAAAGATATTGTCGTGTCCCAGATGACCTTGACTTCCCAAGTTTTTCAATTAGACGCTTGGGGTAGTCGGCATTCACCGGAACGAATGACAGAATTGAGTCCACGGTTTGCTTTAAGCCGGTGAGCACTTAAACAGTTACTTGGAGACCACTTTTCCCAGTTAGCAGGATCCTAAGAAGGGTAACAAGGGTTTGTTGGGCGCCAGAATAAAATTCTTGAATATAAAAACAATATTGAATTTTATTCAAAATAAAAAGAACAGGAGAAAAGTTGTTCTTCTTTGTCAGGCTCATTAATGCCTGTTCCGCCGTGAGGTGTAAAAGTGAATCACAGTCGCAAATTCAGTTACATTTACTGTTCATAAAAAATTCTGAATGAATTTACGACTGGATTAATTGTAAATGTGTTAGAGAAAAAGGTTTACAAAAATAAGTCAATTTACAAAAATAATCAGTTTGGTTATAAAAATAATCAATGATTTCACTAACCCTTGTAACGCAGTCAATAAAATGTGATGAAAAAGAAACATCTACGCATTGAGGGAATGCACTCCGCCACTGGATTTTGTACACCACTGGACTTCGTGATCAGCAGCTAAGATCAGCAGCCTCCTTACTACTACCAAATTTGACAGGTGCCTCACAAATGTTGACTTCCAACTCCATCCAAATCAAATTCATTAGTAAATTTATAAAAGCTTCAGTGTTCTCCAGCAAATAAAACTTGTTGAGTAAATCCTGGTTAACGTTTACGGGCATCCAAATTACTACGCCGCTTTGTAAGGTAAAATTTAACCTTAATTTTCACAATATCCAAATTTAACCAAATTTTCATTTATAGGGTTTATTCGATGTAATAAATCGAATAAATAATTCTTTCACACAATCAATAATTCCCACGATCATCAAATCATAAACTGGATCGCATTTTATGTGAAAATTATGACGAGGTCAAACGGCCACATGTTCAAGTGAAAAGTACCAAAATTAACGTAAAAGACTCACGTTTTCACTTCCAGCGATTGTAAACTTTGTGTTCTACACAAAAATCAGATCTCGGACATCTGGTTCCAAGAAAAACTACCGAAATTCACCTTTTTTGTAGGTGTCTCGAAAAACACACCTGGTCTTCAATGGTCGCCGGGAAAGACAAAAATTCTCCTTCCACTTTCTCGTACCTTTTACAAAACGGCACTCCATTTCCAAAACGTAAGTTCCCAACTTTTGAGTGGTAAATTTGAAAATCACTAACACTTACAAATTCGATTTTTAGATAGGATTCAAACGCAACACTTTATCAAAACAGAACAACAAGCATAAATTTTTGTATTTGTGTAAGTGTAAACTGTGACAAGATTTGGCTTTCGATACAACAAAAAACAACTTTTCTCTATCGTACCAGCATTTCGGCAGACAGTTGACTTTACTTTTTATCAAGAATTTCACTCTCGAATAAAACGCTGCAATATATAGGATATACTCTACAATTTTAATTGTTTTTTGTGTTATTCAGTTTTCCATAACTGCTTTTTCGGGCCTTTATAACACTATCGAAAACAATTTTATATTAGAAACTTTGGGCAAAAGTGAACTAACGGTATCGATTGTTATAATTGTAATTGATATTTACAGAAACGCATTCTCAGACGTAGACAAATTTTACTCACTAAATTACCTTTTTAAAAAACTTGATGATGGTTTGAAAGACCGAGACATATTTTGGAAACCTGGAAGATACTATGTTGCTTTAAAAACTTTCATATTCCTGCATGCTATGGGTACCCTAATATTCTGCTGTAGCTTAGTTATATCAAGTGGCGCGGTGGTATTTATTAAAGCATTATTTATAAAAAATGGTTTATATACCACATATTTTGTGGTTTCAATATTGTTAATTTATAATTTTGTTTCCTTACTTAAACAGCGATTGTTAATATTAAACAAACGGTTATCGTGCCTATTGAAAAGATATAAGAAGTACAACTCCCACTTGAATGTGATTGCCACAAATTCAATATCTTTACGAGTGGCATCCAAGGAAGTGAACGAAATACGAAATTTGCTTTCAATAGCTTTCAACATTTTTTCCATTTATAATAAAACGTTAGGGTTTAAATTCCTTTTGGTAAAGATCACAATTTTCTTTGAAACTCTAAGTATAATTAGTTACATTATGGTGATGGATTTGAACACAGAAAATGGAAAGTTAGCACTCGATCGTGTTATATCAATTATAATTTTAGGAATTCTCTGCTCTTTATTCTGGGTAGGTTCCAATTGGAAAAATGTCAATTATAATTCTGAAGAGCCTGTAATTTAACCCTTCCGGCTAAATAGCCATACATATGCCATTGGGAATTTGGCCCGGTAGAGCTACGAAATAAGCGACTGTGATGAGGGTGCTAGTACTGGCTAATTTGAAATATAATTGACGATTTTTAAATTCAAGGTCGAAATGGTGGAAGAATTTACACTGTTTGCTCTAGTTAATTTTAATATGATTTGTGAATTTCAGATAATGGGAATCACCGTGGTTATACTTTGTGATGAAACTACAAACGAGGTAAAAAAGATAATCACCACAAGCTAAAACTTCTTATCAGAAGTGCAAATAATAGCTACCATATCCCAAGATGCCATTTTGAGGAAAGAGTTACTTCAATTAGCAAACTATGCTATGACTCAGTGTCCTTGCATTTCTGCTGCCGGACTCTTCGATGTAAATCGTAAAATTATTATTGGTTTTCTTAGAAGTATATCTCCATATATTATTATGCTAGCGCAATTAAATATGTAGAAGTATTCGTGTGGTGATTTGATTAAGTCATAGCGATGGTTCTGTTGATAAAGTTATTGAAAAGCTAGTTTTTAAATCGGTAAAGCAATTTTGAACTATTGTATATTCAAGGAACACCGGTTCCAATTCAATAATAAGAAGCAGTTTGGGTTAATTAATTTAATTTTGAAGCAAAACAAAATCGAGCATAAAATTTCAAGTACGACAATTTTCGTATTGGCCTTTGTATGTAAAGTGAATAAACAACAAACAACTAAACAACCGTCCCCATGCAATTACATTTAACTTGTGAAATCTAACTTTACTACATTGCACAAAGCGACAGCTTTTAATGTAAAATGTGTGTCGCCAAATAAAATTTAAATAAAATATTACAAAAGTTATTATTTACCATATGCGCCACTTGTTGACTACTGTTGATGTGTGAAGCCTCCAATGTTTACTACACGCGCTTAAAATCAAATATGGTCGGTGTATGTGCCTCGAATTTTGCTTTTACTTTTCCTTATATTGCATTTTGTTCCACCACAGCTTTAATCCCCTTATTAAATGGAAATTTGCAAACAATTTTGTAAAAATAGTGGGGCCTGTTGTATTTCTGTTCTGTATCTCACAGAAAATAGACCTGATTAAAAAATGCTCTAGAACACGGCTATATCAAATTTACATTAATAAAACTAATCAAAATTAACTCTCTCTAGGTGTCTCACGTGAGTGGACCACTCCCTTTTCTCTTCAAATCAAAAATTCGTTAAATTTTAAAAATTCCAAAAATAATTTTTATCAAATTCAAATAGAATAATCCTATTCATCCCCTAAACTTTAATCGTAAGGACAATCTCTCAAAAATTCATATCCCCTATCTAAATAAATGCGATATCCCACATAATTAGTATTATTAAACTCAACAAGATCCCAAGACTTGACTGCTTGGAAATTTCAGGGAAAATGTCCACGACACCCACCGCAGCCATGGAGGCACTTTTGGAACTTCACCCACTACACCTAGTGGTGGTAAGGGGGCCTAGATGGCGGCCTGCAGGCTAATTATAAATGATCAGGGGGTAATAAATAATAAAAAACATGCTTTTCATGCAATCAGACAGAAGCCACACTGTAAGGACCTCCAAAAACCTTTTAAGGTAGTAATACCTGAAAAGGAAGAGGAAAGCACCAAGCAGGATCTGGACACTCGATTTTATACCATGTGGTATACTGATGGATCCAAAACGGATATAAGTACTGAAGCAAGAGTTGAGGGAGACAGAACAGGGGTTGTCATTAGCATAAACCTGAGTTGTTACACTGAACAAAAAAGCTACATTATATTGATATGAACACTATTCATCAAGTGAAATGCATCATAATGATGAAAAACTGATCAATATGATATACAAAATCATGAATTAAATTTGATTTCATCAATTTATTTTTATCATGGTGATGAAATAATCACCAATATAACGTATACCAAGTAATCGATGAAGTTTTAAGAATGATGAATGATTCGTTAATACAATTAATATGATTTCATCAATTTATTTTTATCATCGTGATGAAATAATCATCAATATGACGTACGAAGTCATCGATGAAGTTTAAAGAATGATGAATGTTTTATCAATATAGTGAATATTGCTTCATCGTTTTCAATAATTTCTATATTATACCGGGTGTTGAATGAGTTATATGAGGCGCCGTTTCGGACTTAATTACATTACAAATATATGTGTTTTTTTTAGCATTATATAATTTAATTTCTAGCAAATATATCGAAATTAACACAAATATATTTCAATATTTGGTATATATACAGAAAATTATTTATATAACACGTTTGACAAAGAAATATATATTTGACGGAAAATAAATATATATTTGTGACAATTACCATATTTATATAAAGTAGGGTTTCATAATTTGCCGCTAGGTGGCTTAGAAGTCTGGCAACTTCCTTCAACTGTCGTTCGTAGTTTTAAAATTTGTGAAATTAAAGTGGCTATCCTTTTAATTTTAAAATGTCTGGAATATCGATGGAAGCTTTTTTGCTGAATTAGAAGAGCAAATTACATTTTTGAGAAATATTGGATTGAATTGGGAGCGAATATCTAAAACTTTAGGTATTTTTACAAGAACACTTTATAGACATCGTCGAGAATTAAACCATTACACAGCAACTGCAATACACAGTTTCGCGCTAAACTCTGTTGCGGTGTTGCCAGACTTCTAAGCCACGTAGCGGCAAATTAAGAAACCCTACTTTATATAAATATGGTAATTGTCACAAATATATATTTATTTTCCGTTAAATATATATTTCTTTGTTAAACGTGTTATATAAATAATTTTCTGTATATACTATACCAAATATTGAAATATATTTTTGTTAATTTCGATATATTTACTAGAAATTAAATTATATATGCTAAAAAAACACATATATTTGTAATGTAATTAAGTCCGAAACGGCGCCTCATAGAGTTAGCCGAACATAGGATATTAACATGTAAAAACTTATTTATGCAAATTCCTGCTTCCCTAATTATTTTAGAGAAAAATTGACACAAAAATAATGCAGAAATATAAACTACAAATGATAAGAGCATTAGATTTTATCTAGCTTTTACTTAAAAGGTCAAAAAATGCTTTTGAAATTGTTAAAATTTTCATTTATCAGACTGGCCATGTTGTTTTTTATTACTTATCAAAAATAATTACCTTAGAAACTTTCATGGCCAGTCTGATAAATGAAAATTTTAACAATTTCAAAAGCATTTTTTGACCTTTTAAGTAAAAGCTAGATAAAATCTAATGCCCTTATCATTTGTAGTTTATATTTCTGCATTATTTTTGTTTCTTTCAATTTTTTCTAAAATAATTAGGGAAGCAGGAATTTGCATAAATAAGTTTTTACATGTTAATATCCTATGTTCGGCTAACTCATTCAACACCCGGTATAAAAACCGTTTCTTGGGATTTTTGGAGGTACAGAAAAAAACAACAACCTTTACATTTCTTACTGTGAGTACCAATGATTTTAATTAACTTAATTTGTATTGACTTGTAAAAAAATTTTTTAGTGCCATGATTATGGTGTAAAATATAACACCGAAACGTCGGCCGGTTAGCGACTTTTGTTGCAGGAAAGAGCGGTTTTTATATAATTATGTGTTAGTGAAAACCTCGTAAGTCCAAATTTGGCAAAAATTGTTTTATTCAAAAATATAGTTGACAACCTTGCTTCTCAAATGATTACGCGTTAAAACCATTAAAAAATAGATTGCGTTATAATTTATAAATGATAAAATGAAAACCTCGTATATTTAACCGTAAAATGAAAAACTCGTAAGTGAAAGTGTGTTGAAAGCTACGAACTATTTCTTATAATAGATAGATGTCGTGGCGATAAAGTATGTCTATAAAACAAGCTAAGCCACTCCCCCAAAAGCCCGCGATATTCGAATTTAATTTTTCTATTGGTCAAATTTTTATTTACTTACTGAATTTGCCGTGCTCCCCTGTTGACTTACGGTCGTTGAATTTGAGATGGTGTATATATTTGCTGAAGTTTTTTTTTTATAGATGAAACAATAAAATTACTTGAATAAATTTTTGGTGTTCTTTATTTTAGCTTTTATTAGTCGAACAAAATTGGTATACTTATTGATTTATTTTGCATTATTAAAATTGTTTGGACAACGAAGGTTACCTGATAATTCATAATACCTACCATAATACCATAATACCTAAAATACCATCAATTACCTGATGAGCGATTATATTTTTGATTGAGTTAGCCTACTCATACGACCTAGAAAAATTCAAGAATTTTATTTTTATTTTAAAACCTTTATTTTTGAAAAGTTTGATCGTGAGGATTGCTCAAAATAATCTGTTAATGAGGTATAATCCCTCATTCAAAAGCTAAACGGCCATCATGCAAAGCAACAAATATAAAATTCTACAGTGAGTTTTGAACTTACCTAGGTTTCGTGATTACCAAAGTGTCCTGCGAGTGGAAGTTTCTACGATCGATCGCAAATCTGTCCTCGCATTCTAAATCGTGACCAATGTGTAGGTCGTTTATTAGGTTCTAAAAATTCAAAATACACTTGACACAAATTATATTGTAATGTTATCGAGTTTTGAGCGTTTGCAGAGGCCGAATGATTATTTTTGTGTTTCAAAGGCGGGTGAATTTACACCCATATAAAATAAATTGAACCAAATATGCACATATAGGAGCGAAAATGTTACTTCTTATTAACTAGTTATTCTGGAACTACAATATTTGTCATTGGCGTCTCGCGAATACGGGGTAAATAACAAAACAATTTATTTAGAACTCTATTATTTTGAATTATGCTTTCACTTGACATTTTCAAATGAGAATACAAGGCAAATTAGAGTAGAGAAAATTACAATAAATGTGTTTGCCTTATATTTATCATTAACACAAATTCTACACTTAAAGCTTCAGAACGATAAAGTATCGAAGACAGTTTTGGTTTAATCAATTTAATTAATTATGGTTTGTTAATAAATAATCATTTGGTTTACACATACGCTTTATTGTTCGAAATTTACAGCTCCGCATTTAAAGTTAGTTGTTCAATAAAGATAATTTTCTTAATAAAGAGAGAAGATAAAGAATTCATTAAAGATAAATTTTGACAATTTAATACAATTATTACCGCACATCAGTTTGTGCAGTAAAAAGGCAAGCCAAATTATAACCAGCGCAGCGCCTCCTCAGCTAAGTTTAATCAAGTAAGTTTATTTAATGAAAGAGAGTCTACTTGGACCATCACCCGAAAACTTGTAGCACTTTTAGGATTCATAACCCTAACGAGATTAGTCTCGAACATCATACACAAAACTCTAATTATCACGGTATTTAGACAGATATCATTGCTTTGCTTCTATATAGCTGCCGATCGCACTCTACGTTGTCAAACTTCCTGCGTAGTTGAAACAAAGCTAATTTGTGTACGCACAGTGAAAAACGTTACAATATATTGTGGTATTTTAAAAATGAACGAAATAATTTCCATAAGAAACAAAAAGGTAAATGTTTGCGTTTGAAGTTTATTTATTAAGATAAAATAGTTGGAAGGTATTGGCATAACGAATGTATGGACGAATGAGAACGTACATAAAATTTTAAATAATCAAACATGCATTAGTCAGCAGCATTAATTAGTTAGTTGATGTTATAAATGTAAAAGATGTGGTGTGAAGTTAAATTTTGAATTTGAATGAGTTCGAAGGAACGACGCTAAGGGCATTTTTGGAAAGGGTCCGGGAAGACCACGTGAGGTGAAAAATAAATTATTAAAAATAAACAAAAAACCCGACTGCGTTGAAAAATATCAACTAAAAAGCAAAAAACAAGCTCTATAATATCTAGAAATTTGTAAGATCAAAAGGTATTGCAGGCGGGGACAAGCTAATAGTCCAAGTTGGTGATCTTTAAGTGAAAAAATTTTTACAACAAAATGTGTTTTGTAATTCTTTGCTTATCCCCGCCTGCAATACCTTTTGATCTTACAAATTTCTAGATATTATAGAGCTTGTTTTTTGCTTTTTAGTTGATATTTTTCAACGCAGTCGGGTTTTTTGTTTATTTTTAATAATTTATTTATTTCTAGCTTTTCAGTTCACATTTTTCATTTTAGGTAAAAGGTTCTTTTTTTATTAAATTTTTTATTTCATTTTCTATTTAAATTTTTATTAGTCATATTTTTTTCAAATACAGCTTCTGTATTTAAACTAATGTAATTTCATCCTATCAGAATTCTCCATGTATGTGTTTTAGATGTTTGATGCTTCGCCCTGTATACATAATTCAAGCTAAATAGATAATGTGCTGATATTTTTTTTTCGCGGACGCTTTAATTAAGTATTATAGCCTATGTCACTCCCACAATGAATACGATTCTAATGACACCTCATATGTTAAAATCCGTCAAACCGTTTAGCCTGTAGAGCGTGCCAAAGAAATAGACATACATACATACATACATACATACATACACTCGAAAAACATAACCCTCTTTTTTTTTGGCAGTCGGGTAAAAAAGAAGGAACGAAGCGCGCTCTCTGGCATAATATGACGCTTGAAGCGAGTAGGTTGGGTTTGTAAAGCCCGATTAGAAAATGTTAACAAAAGTGCGAAGTAAAGTGTTTAAAATGCAGTAAATTGGCATTTTAATTAATAATAAATGATCACGTAATTAATTGAGTTTTCCTGGAGAAGAAAATTCCAGATAAAGCGAAATAAATGCATTTAACCCATTAGATGCGTCCATGTGTTATACAAAACTGAAGCGCATTAATTTTAAAACATCTTTATAACGAAAACGTAAATCATGAGGATGATGGAAACCAAAACGTACAACCAGAAAATTGGGAAGATAATCGGACCCGAGTTAATCAAATTTAAGGTAAAATCGTTACAAACTTTTAAAAACGTGCAAACTAATTCAATGCAAGCGGAGACCTTGAACCGTTCGTTCTTCCATGCCGCCACCTGCCTGCGTTATTAACTTGCAAGTTTATTTCTATTGTTAAAAATTTATAAAAATGTTAATTTGATTTGTTTATTCTCTGCTTTTGATTAATCAATACATGAATTTAGTAGATTATCCATTATCATTAAATGTGGGATTCATGTGCTGGTTAAAAAAGTAATGCGTGTGGATTATCGCATTTTTAATACAATTTTAAAATTTAACAAAGTTATGCCAATATACCACAGATGTTCAATTAATTTTGTATTAGCAATTTGTCTATTGTGTGTTGATGAAAATTAAAATTCGTTTATTGAAATATCGACTCCTGTTTTTATTAAGTGCGATTGAGTTAGCCGTGGCAAGATCAATCCTCGACCATTTTTCAGCAACCTTAATTCCAAAAAGGTACAAAAGTTTTAGGGGTAGGTTAGAGGACAATATATAAATTGTAAACTTAGCCAGCGAATCTAAAAGAACAAACAGATTCAGTGGCAAACCAGGATATGACAGAATAAATAATAGTAAAGATTGTGAAACCAGACATAAGTAAATAAACGTCGATGCCAGGACTACTTGATCGGCTTAAGCAGGTTGAACGTTGTTCAGAAGTGCAGCTTCAAGACTTGCAATTCGGGTTGAATTCAGCAAGGTAAACGAATAGAATGGCGCATGGCGCCACAAAGGAATGACTCGATCTGGAACGGATGTAGAGGTTCCACGACTTGGATTGAATTCAGTAATAAACTTCTCCAAGGTACAGCGTTCAAATTTTGTAGTACGAATGCACGGCGTCATCAGTATGTGCGAATCAAAAGAAGCGAGGTTAACCAGAGGTTCCAAGGGCAATGAATCTCCAGAGCTCAAAAACAATGCTTAGAAACACTCACGATTAACACTTGTTTCAAACAGGTAGGGTTGATCGTTAAATCAATCTCGACATATCGGGTTAATATGCAAAACTACTAAATTTTGAGGACGACGCTATGATTAAGAGGACTTTATACCTAACCTAAAGTTTGGTTTACACTCATAATTGAATTAAATAATTCGTTAAACCGGCAATGTTATGGGTGTAAACCAAATTTTACGATTTAAATGCACTTTCTTAAAAAGCAAATATATAAGGGTTTTGTCTTATATAGATAGATATTTTAAAAATAGTTTTAATTTAAATAGTTTGTATATTCATGGAAAGTCACTTGCAGGTCACTGGAGTGATTAATTATTATAATAAAAAATGAAAAAATTTTTTTTTAACTTCTTAATGACTTTCCGTGAAACTAGATTTTTTTTCTAATCGTTTACTTCAAACCGCATTAAATTCCATACATTAATAAAAGAGCTATATGGATATTCGTTAAAAGTTAGGTATACAGCCCTCTTAACCCTCATGTTACCGAATAAAAAAACAACATATATCACCCGGATGGGGTACCCGGGTACCCCAGCATAATTTTTGCGAATTTATGTTTTTTAGTGCTTTTTTCGAGATTGTTAGTGTTTTGTAGGTAATATCACTTGCATTATAAAAAATAACTCACTTGTTTTCATAAAATCATCCGGTTTTAGGTCAATAATATGCGATTTTCAATAAGGGGTACCCCGACATAATTTTTGCGAATTTATGTTTTTTAGTGCTTTTTTCGAGATTGTTAGTGTTTTGCAGGCATTATCACTTGCATTATAAAAAATAACTCACTTGTTTTCAATAAAATCATCCGTTTTTAGATCAATAATTTGCGATTTTCAATAAGGGGTACCCCGACATAATTTTTGCGAATTTATGTTTTTTAGTGCTTTTTTCGAGATTGTTAGTGTTTTGTAGGCAATATCATTTGCATTATAAAAAATAAATAACTTGTTTTCAATAAAATCATTCGTTTTTAGGTCAATAATATGCGATTTTCAATAAGGGGTACCCGGGTACCCCCTTCGGGGTACCCCGAAAATTTTTTTTGCTAATTTATGTTTTTTAGTGCTTTTTTCGAGATTGTTAGTGTTTTGTAGGCATTATCACTTGCATTATAAAAAATAAATCACTTGTTTTCAATAAAATCATCCGTTTTTAGGTCAATAATATACGATTTTCAATAATAGGTACCCCGAAATAATTTTTGCGAATTTATGTTTTTTAGTGCTTTTTTTGAGAAAAAAAGTTGTGGTACAGTGTTTTGTAGGAATTATCACTTGCATTATAAAAAATAAATCACTTGTTTTCAAGAAAATCATCCGTTTTTAGGTCAATAATGTGCGATTTTCAATAAGAGGTACCCCGACATAATTTTTGCGAATTTATGTTTTTTAGTGCTTTTTTCGAGATTGTTAGTGTTTTGTAGGCATTATCACTTGCATTATAAAAAATAAATCACTAGTTTTCAATAAAATCATCTGTTTTTAGGTCAATAATATGCGATTTTCAATTAGGGGTACCCGGGTACCCCATTCGGGATTATAGGCATAGTCTGTTATAATCGCGAAAAAATTGCATTTGTAAATATAGAAAAACTTTTAAAATTGCTTTAATTTATTTAGAACTATATTTTATAAGATGTCACAAAGTCCCAATACGCTGTGAAAAATACAAACTGAGATATACACCTGCAAAGTCAAAAAAGTACCCGGGTACCCCTATTCGGTAACGTAAGGGTTAAGCGTCCATCTTGGTCGCATCCGTAGATCGGACGACCCTCGCCAAAATTTTGTAAGTCACGTGTGGTACTCACAAACCTGGGTAAACCTAAAAACTTTGGTTTCAAAACGAAATATCACCATAATATGACAGATAAGTGTCAGTATCAGGAGGTAAACAAAATTAAATACGTATACAGTAATTAAGTTGCAAAATTTTACAATCTTTTAAAAACTTTTTTCGTTATGTCGTATCCTTGGCTTCCTTGCGGAAGTCTTACGGTATGTTGGTCTTGAGTTTATTAGATCGTAGTGCAACAAGGTCGTTCTGTAAAATATTACAGGTCCGTGCTCTAAGATCGGTAGTTTGTTTTCATTCAATAATAAAATGACATGCAGGAGGAGGAGGAGCGTGCTGGCCTTTTAAATGTTTGAGAGTAATTACAGCTCCACCAAGCTTAGAAAGGACGCGGCAAATATGCCAACTAATTTGATAAAAATTTGAATGAACCAATGAACGTTGAGTTATTTCTCAAGTACATTCTGTTGTAAAAGTTACAAATCATTGCGTGTGTTTACATTTGTCGTGGTTTTTTGTGTTATTCGGTTTTGTGTTACTTTATAATTTATTCCAAAAGTGCTTTATTTAATATTTTGCGGTAACATTTTTTACGTATTTCGTGACTGCAATTTGACAAAATAATTTATGGATTTTAAATATTCGCGCAGAGAAACTTCTTCATTTGAGTGTACATTTTTAATTTTAGCAGCGCCTGACACGCCCCTAAAGTCGGTTCTAACGTTGGTGGAGCTGTATATAAATACAATGAATCTCTCAGATAATGCTATTGATGATGTTGTTCTTCGGAATTTGGATTAATTTTATTAATAATAATAACAAAAAGTTTAATCGAACGGAAAATTATTATATTTGAAAAACAATGTAATATAATAATAGAATATTACATAATTAATCGTGAAACTTTGGGAAAATGCCGTATACATAATCGTTCAAATTTAAAAGCGATCGACAAGTGGGTTATTATCACATAGAAAACGCCAAAAAAACGTGTGTAATTTACTCTAAAACTACAGGTGCACGCACACAAATCACCACCTTAGTATAGTACAATAATTAAGGCGGTGTCCTATGATGTATTAACTAAACAACCTATACTTTTTGTATATTAAATTGTTTAAAATTTTACAATACAAACATGGTAATATACACATATATTTATTATTACCTAAAAATTGATTTGACACGTTCTAGATAAACGATTGTTCGGAAAACAGTATGGCTGGAAATATAGAAAATAATGTCTACTATATTGAAAATATAAAATCAGTGTATCGTACAGGAAACATATTAGGATTAATCCCTCCAATTGTCGATCTAAGGATAAAGATATATAGGGTATACTCTACAACTTTAATTGCTTTTTGTGTTATTCAGTTTTTATTCATAACTGTTATTTCGAGACTACACAACACTATCGCAGAAGATTTTATATTTGTAACTTTGGACACAGGTGACCTAACGGTATCGATTATTATAATTATAATTGATATTTACAGAAACGCATTCACAGACGTAGACAAGTTTTACTCACTAAATTACCTTTTTAACAAACTTGATGATGGTTTGAACGACCGAGGCATATTTTGGAAACCTGGAAGATACTATATTGCTTTAAAAATATTGATATTCCTGCATGTTATGGGGATCCTAATATTCAGCTGTAGCTTTGTTATATCAAGTGGCGCGTTACTAGATATTAAAATATTATTTATAAATGGTTTTTATACTGCATATTTTATGGTTTCAATATTGTTAATTTATAATTTTGTTTCCTTAATTAAACTGCGATTGAGAATATTAAACCAACGGTTAACGTGCTTATTAAAAAGGTATAAGTACAATTCCCACTTGAATCTGATTGCCACAAATTCAATATATTCACGAGTGGTATCCAAGGAAGTCAACGAGATAAGAAATTTGCTTTCGATAGCATTTAACATTTTCTCTATTAATAATAAAACTTTAGGGTATAAATTACTTTTGGTAATGTTCTCAATTTTCATTGAAACTTTAAATATAATTAATTACATTATTGCGATGAACACGGAAAATGTAAATTTAGCACCTGATCTTGTTCTATCATCTATAATATTAGGAAGTATCTCCTTTTCTTTCTGGGTAGGTTTCAATTAGGAAAATGCCAATTATAATCCTGAAGAGCCTGTAATTTGGACCTCAGGGTCGTCTTTCTGGTTATCTCTAGGATAATAACCATATTATGGTCTTCAGTATTCAGTATTAACCCTTTTGATAATAGCCATACAACGCCATTCGGTATTTGGCCCAGTAGAACTTCGAAATAGACGACTCTGAGGGTAGAAGTACTGGCCGATTTGAAATATAATTGACGATTTTTAAATTCATTTTGAATTTATTTGATAATTTCAGATACTAGGAATAACAGTGGTTATACTTTGTGATGAAACTACGAACGAGGTAAAGAAGATAATCACCACAAGCTACAATTTTTTATCAGAAGTACATATAATGTCCAACACATCCCAAAACGCCAATTTGAGAAAAGAATTACTTCTATTAGCAAACTACACTATAAGTCAATGTTCTGACATTTCTGCAGCTGGACTCTTCAATATAAACCGTAGAATGATTTTTGGCTTTCTTGGGAGTATATCTCCATATATTATTGTGCTAGCGGAAGTAAATAGGTAAAAGTATTTGTGTGGTGATTAGGCTGGGAATTAATTTAGATTAATCGATTATTTAATCGATTGTTTGATAATTTTCGAATAATCGATTATTGGATTGTTTTTGATTAATCTATGTTGAATTGTTATCAATAATATTACAAAAATATTGACACCACTCTACCCAGGTACTACGTAAGGCTGGATTACGTAATATAGTTTTAAAACAACTCAAAAATTTTTGACTTAATCACTATTTTTCCGCTTTATAATTTTGTGTGTGCACAGAACCGTTTTTGTAGAGATGTCGCCGAGCTCAAAAAACTCGACCTAGAAGGAAAAACGTTATGCTGATGCTGTCTTAAAGTTAAAATAGTACCCGAGTACTAGGTATGGCTCCAGATTAGGATTAAATAAGTTTAGTTATCTGTAGTAATACTAATGATTTTTTTCGATTATCCAATAATCAGATGTTTGATTACTTGATTAATCAGATGTTTGATTACTTGATTAATCGATTGTTAGAATAATCGATTGTTCTATTGTGAAATTTAACAATCGCCCAGCCCTAATGGTGATTTTTATCAAGTAATGACGACATGGGTCAGATACATAATATTAGGAAAATTGTTGTTTCAATGAATATAAATATCTAGTTTTCTTTTGTATAAAATTCACTTTTAAGGAAGGAGGCTATATAGCATAACGTCGACCTAATTTTAAAACATCGTAAGTCCAAAATTGGTTTCAAATTTAGTTATGAGCATTTTATTTAAAAAGAGTTTGTCACAAAAACTGCCCTCTGAGATCACAATCCGTAATGAGAGGGTTAACCCAACCCGAAACCAGAGTCCGTAAAAATCCGGAGAGGACCTCTCCAGTTTGTTTGGCCACGATGGTAATAGACCAGCTCATTATTCATGTAGAGGCATGGATCGTGTGTTTCTGAAAAAAGACCGGTAGCTTGGGAAAACTCAAAAAAACGCAAATAGAAATCAAATTGAGAACATTATTTCTTCTATGAGAGAAGTAACTTGAGAGATGTTGCCACAGTTCCCCAACAATTGCAATGTATATGGCTGCGCTAACATGCACAGTAGCAATGAATGATTACAATCAAATAGTGCACCCCATAAACACGTTGGTTCATGCGAATTGGAAAAGATGAAATTGCTTACCGCGAGCTTGCGTATAAGCTTACAATATAATGGTGACAGCCGTTTGTCTCCAACCGCTTTCCCAACGTGTGATGTTGGAGACGTCATCCAAACAATGAAAAGAATTCCCAACTCAACAAACAACAAGTTTTAATTCCTACAATATTTCTCTACGGGGTGGCCCTTTGAAAACGAAACAGACGGGATTGTGGCCAGTAGAATAATTTTTTCAAGAAATGCAAAAACATGTCAATTTTATCATCGAGGGGGACAACTTTTGCGACCAATGTCACTCCCGTATTGTTTCATCCCTTCGCGCTGTCATAACAACCCCTGAAATGTTAATAGGGATGATATGTCAAGTGACACCTCATTTGAAAGGTCTTGCTTCCCTGAATTCAGCGAAATAATTTTTTTGAAGTTTTATCAATTATTCAAGAAAAAAATTGCAGCTGCAAAAATTCGAAATAAATCCGGTATTTCAAGACATTTAGGAGTAAAAAAGTGAAAAGCGCTTGGACAGCTTGATTTTAATTTCAATGGGGTTACTTTTACTACTATTCATAAACATTGACAGTTCAACCCTTAAGGTAAAGGGCAAACCACCCTTACAGTCATGAATGCAATGAGGAATTGAAACAATTCTTTCATTGAAGAAGCTGGTGGTGAGTAATTTGAACATATAATTTGATTAAACTGATCTTTTTATCAGACCCATAATTTTAATCAAAATTCTAAGGGTGGTTTGCAGTTTACCTTAAGGGTTTAACTATCAATGTTTATGAATAGCAGTAAAAGTAGCCCCCTTGAAATTAAAATCAACCTGACCAAGCGTTTTTCACATTTTTATTCTTAAATGTCTTGAAATATCGGATTTATTTCGCATTTTTGCAGCTTCAATTTTTTTGTTGAATAATTGATAAAACTTCAAAAAAATTATTTCGCTAAATTCAGGGAAGCAAGACCTTTCAAATGAGGTATCACTTGCTATATCATCCCTATTAACATTTCAGAGGTTGTCATCACAGCGCGAAACAATACGGGAGTGACATTGGTCGCAAAAGTTGTCCCCCTCGATGATAAAATTGACGTGTTTTTATATTTCTTTAAAAAAATATTCTGCTGGCCACAATCCCGTCTGTTTCGTTTTCAAAGGGCCACCCTGTATGTGTAAAAACAAGAAACCAAAAAAACGGTTGCAATTTATTTACTTGATTAAAATATAAGACATTTTCTATGCTCCCCTGTAAAATAAAGGAAAATGACTTGCGAGGTTTTAAACTTAGGCCGACGATAAGTACTAATCTGTCATTAGTTCTTATGACTATCGAAATAAAAGCACTCCGTAATTATTATTATACTTACACACATAAATATTAAGTTGTTGAGAAAGTAATCCATTATTTTGGCGTTTACTTTAATGCTTTATTTAACACGTTTAGTTTTTTTTATGGTTGTTTACTTACTTGATATCCTTTTTAATAAACGCAATTAATACAAAAAATTAAGCATTTTGTTTTATTTGGAATTAAGAGGAGATTTATTTCCGCACATCCGTAGCTCCCCTGCGATTGAGTTGCACACCAAGTAAGTTTCATCTGGCATGTACTATATTGCGGTGATATTTCTTAATTTAGGGGTCCAAGCAGACTGATAGGGTGGTAGTTTGACTTCATTTGCATTAAAGTCAATAGCCAGATAATTCGACTGGTATAAAAAGCGATATTTGCATCAGTTTAACAAAAACCATCAATTTTGTGACAGAACCACACATAAAACTAACACTGGCGGATTGGAAAGATTTTGGTGCTCGTTTCTTCTCCACGTGTGTGCTTGATTTCGTCAGAAGACCAAACTTTGAACGATGATTTGATGTGCGAGTAGAATAAAAAACACTATTGTTAAATATAATGCGTTTAATATACATACGATTTGTTTCAATCCTTTTTGCATGGATGTGAAAATACTTGTAACTTGTTGAGTGTATGAATGTTGATTCGTAACTGATTTGTTCATCAGTAGCCGCCATCATTCATCAGCAACGAGCTCCGTTGAGCCGCCCGATGATTACAAGAGATGGTGCGGCTGTTCTCAAGAAAACCAAAAGCGGGAGATTCAAAATGTTATTGAAATCTTAACATAGCCCGCGGGTTGAAATAACTTATTTCAATAATTTACAAGTAAAATGCTATTAACCAAATGAGGAGGTTAATAAAGAATGGAACAAGACAATAATTTACAATATAAGGTAAAAATTCATAGATAGTTTAAATAATACTTAAAAATAAACAGGTAAAAAAAAAAAAAAATATAGGTACTTATATATAAAGAAAAAATTGAAAAATAGTCATATAGAAAAGAAAAACACAGGACATAAGGAAAAGCATGACATAAATGTTCACACAAAAACCGAAAAAAAAAAAGGTAGTCACTGCACTATAGTCATCACAAACTCACGAACTAGGTAACGGGCAAAGTTTCGAGAATGCTCGTTTCACTGTTCCAGTTGTGGTTCGCAGGGTAGCAACTCGATTGATGCCGTCAGTTCCAGGATGAAGCTTGATGACACGACCGAGTTTCCATTTGAGGGGTGGCAGGTTGTCTTCCTTGATTAAGGCAAGAGAGCTGATGGCGAGGTCGGAGCGGTGAGTTTTCCATTTGACTCGTTGCTGTAGCTCGGATATGTACTCCTTACTCCAGCGCTTCCATAGATGCTGGAGGAATTTCTGGATGGACTGAAATTGATCCAACCGATTTTCGGCTATAAGGGTGACATCTGGATCCGGGAGAGCGCTTAATGGACGTCCGACCAAGAAGTGTCCTGGCGTTAAAGGCTGCAAGTCGTTAGGATCAGAGGACAAGGGAGAAGGAGGACGGGAATTGAGGATGGCTTCTACTTGGTAAAGTAATGTACAAAATTCCTCATAAGTAAAAACGCGATTCCCCATAACTCTTTTTAAGTGTGATTTGCAAGACTTAATCCCTGATTCCCACAAACCCCCGAAGTGTGGGCTATGAGCAGGAATGAAGTTCCAGTTCATTCCCAGATTGGCCGCAAATTCGGTAATTGCGGAGCCATTGACCCTTAAAAATTTTCCTAGTTCTAATAGCTGATGATTAGCTCCCACAAAGTTGGTTCCGTTATCGGAGTATATTTGAAGAGGCTTACCACGACGAGAGATAAATCGTTTCATCGATAGCATAAATAATTCAGTAGAAAGACCGGTGACTAGCTCGAGGTGCACGGCCTTGGTTGCAAAACAGACATATAGGCACAAATAAGCCTTAGTGGTCCTTGATCCACGACCCTTTCTATCCTTAATTAAGATTGGACCAGCATAGTCAACACCAGTATGGAAAAATGGAAAGTTAGATTGGACTCTAGCTTTAGGCAAATTTCCCATAATGGGTTGAGTGACTTTAGGGGAAACACGAAAACATGTGACGCATTGGTGCACGATTTGTTTAACCACGTTTCTACCTGATGTGATCCAAAAGCGGTCTCGTAAGGTTGACAATAAAAGCTGGGGGCCCGCATGAAGCATTCTAATATGCTCACGAGACGCTAGCAATTTAGACATATGATGTTTTCCCGATATTAGAAGTGGATGTTTTTTATCGTGGGAGTAGAGGGAGTTGAATAGTCGCCCGCCTACGCGCATTAAACCATCAGAATCGATGAATGGATTAAGGCCAATTATGGAAGAAGAGGATCTTAGAGACGATCCCTTTTTAAGAAGCTCGTGTTCCGCACGGAATGATTCAAGTTGTGAGAGTTTAACCAAGGTATTTGAAGCAAGTTTAAGTTCTGTCGCGGTTAATGGTCCAAACCTTCGTTCTTCTACTTGCAGAGAGCAATTTTTTCTGAAGCGTAAGCAATAAGCTATAGTTCTCTCCAGCTTAGTTAAACTAGAGTAATCTTCGAACTTAAAAGGAAGTGGCGCAATAGTGGCAAAGGTTTGAACTTCCCTTTTAACTTCGGGCAACTCGACATCACAGAGTTTTGGGTTTGGCCATAAAGGTTCATTTTCACGAAGCCAAGGTGGACCGTTCCACCACAACGTTGAATCCTTTAGAACTTGAGCGGTCGTTCCCCTGGAGAGGAGATCGGCTGGGTTCTGTTTTGTAGGAACATGACGCCACGTAGCGTCCAAAGTGAGGTCTTGAATGTCAGCGACACGATTGCAAACGAAAGTTTTGAGTAGTTTGGGACTTGTTTTTAACCATCCCACAACAATAGTGGAATCCGTCCACAAGAAGCACGAGGAAATTTCTAGAATGATAGACTTTTTTACTTGACGCAACAGCTTGCTCAAGAGTAACGCTCCGCAGAGTTCCAATTTGGGTATTGTGATAGGCCGTAAAGGTGAAACTTTGGACTTAGCACATAACAGGTTTACATAAACATTATTATTGCAAGTGGACCTTAGATATATGCAGGCGCCGTAACCGTGAATAGAGGCGTCGCAAAATCCGTGGATTTGAACATTTGTGGGATTTGCACAAGTAACATGCCTGGGAATTCTTAGTTCATTCAAAATGGACAATTCATTTCGATATGAAAGCCACTTGGCTTGGATTTCCCTTGGAACAGCGTCGTCCCAACTAAGCTTTTCCAGCCACAATTTTTGCATGAAGATCTTTGCCACAAAGGTACAAGGCGTGAGCAGGCCAAGTGGATCAAAAATCTGAGCAATTTCAGATAGCATTTGACGTTTAGTTATTTTTGCATCTGATGAGTTGGAGATGGCAAACATGAAATGATCGGTTTGAAAGAACCAAGTTAAACCCAAAGTACGCGAGGATTCATGATCTCCAAATTGGAGTATACCGGGATGTAAGTCGGCCTCTGGGAGGTCGGCCAATACCTCAGGATCGTTGGAAATCCATTTGCGTAGATTGAAGCAACCTGCTTTTAGAGTACTAGAAAGTTGTTTGCAAATTCTCTTAGCATCCTCAATGCTGTCTGCACCGCTAAGCAAATCGTCAACATAAAAATCGTTTTTGATTATTTCGGATATTTGGGGCAGAGAGCCTTCAACATCAATGCCTAATTGAGTTAAGGAGCGTATTGAAAGATGTGATGCCGATGCCGTACCGTAAGTCAAGGTGTTTAAATTGTAAATTTGTATGGGATCGGTGGGTGCAAATCTCCACAAGATTCGTTGTAAGACCCGCTGTCCTGGTTCTACGAGGACTTGTCTGTACATTTTTTCGATGTCGGCCGCAATAGCATAAGGGCGCTGTCGAAATCGTATGAGAACCGTAAATAGGTCGGATTGGATCGTAGGGCCAATCATTTGTATGCTATTTAACGAGTGTCCAGTCGTAGTAATAGAAGACCCGTTGAACACTACACGGAGCTTGGTAGTGAGGCTGTCCAATTTTTGCACCCCGTGATGCGGAAGATAATACGCGGGACTTGGTCGGGTGTTGTCCAATGACATGTGACCCAAGTCGAGGTATTCCTGTACAAATTTTGAATATTCCCTTTGTAGGGCTGGATTGGTCTGCAACCGTCTTTCGAGCGCAAGGAATCTTTTTTGAGCGACTGCGAAGGAGTCTCCCAAGAGGGCTGGAGGTTCCTTGAAAGGAATTGTCACGATAAACCGACCGTGAGCGTCGCGACGCGTGTTAGCAGCATAATGGGCTTCGCAGGCATTTTCCTCGGTGGAGAGTACCCTTTCCGAAGGATAATTATCAACTTCCCAAAATCGGGTAAGTTGATCCTGCAAGTCGTTTGAGGTGCTTAAATGACATTGTACTTGATCGTTTAATTGACAACCGGTGGGACCCGAGATAATCCAGCCAAAGTGGGTTTTTTGTAGTATAGGCAAGCCGGTACCTAATTTTATCTGACCGATGCAGAGTAATTCGAAGAAGGTCGAGGAACCTATAAGTATGTCAATCTCTCCAGGTTTGTAAAAATTGGCATCAGATAGCTGAATATTTTCTGGTATTTTAAAATTATTTAAGTTTATATTGACGCTAGGGACGCTTCCAGTGATTTGGTCTAGCACCAAACATGATAACTTTATTTTAAAATTAGAGTGATGAGAATGGAGCTCCACCTCGCACTTAGCCCTTATATTAGTGTTGGAATTGTTCAACCCGGTGACTAGAACGTTTGCACTAGTGGTGCGTAAACCTAACTTGTTGCAGGTGCTGGTTTTTACAAAATTAGATTGCGAACCGGAATCGAGCAATATTCGCACGGAGTGGTAGGCTCCCGTGGAGTCTTGTACCTTGCCGCTAGCCGTGGGCAGTAGAACCTGTGTGGTCGTGGAGCAGAATGCAGATACCACTTGAGTAGGTTCGACTACTGTGGACGGTGGTGTTACGACAGGCGCGCTGACGGTAGGAGTTCTGACTACGGGGTTTGACGCGTGAAGCATAGTATGATGCTTCGATTTGCATATCCTGCATGTATATTTGGATGCGCATTGCGGTTGAAAATGATTTTTCGACAAGCAGTTAAAACAAATTTTTAACTCCTTGACCTTTGCCGATCTTTGCTCAACGGTGAGACTGGTGAATCGATCGCACCTGCTAATGCTGTGCTCTCCGTTGCATAAAGCGCACGAAGGGGTGTTGGTGACAAATGATTTTGAGTACGTTTTTGGTTTTTCCTGTACTTTCTTTATTTGTCTTCTTTCAAGGTTTTCTAACAAATTGGAGTAATTTGTTAGAAAATCTTTGAATTCTTTGAGGGTGGGTAATGCCGCTAAGTTTTGATTCAAATTGACTTCCCATTCCCTGACAGTATCCGCGTGCAGCTTGTTCGACACCAGTGACACAACTAAGGTTTCGAACAATTGCTCTGTAGTGGCAAGAGATTTTAAAGCAGTTACATGCTTGAATAAGGTGTCGCTGACCTTTCGTAACTCCTGCGCTGACTCCTTACTTTGAGCCTTAAGCTCAATAATCGAATTTAAATGGGTTTTTAGGATTACCCGTGGTTGATCAAACCGCGCAACCAATGCGTCCCATGCAATTGAGTAATTTTCCGCTGTGAAGCTCAACGAACTTATCACATCGGAGGCCGTATGAGTGTGACTGGCCTTTAAATAATGCAATTTTTGTACATCGTTTAACTGATAGTTTTCGTGAATTAAATTAATGTAAATGGCTTTGAATTCAAACCAAGACTGTGCATCCCCATTGAATTTTGTTAAGCTAATTTTAGGCAAGCTGATAGAGGATCTTAGTGAGTTTGAATTTAGTAGTTCGACCGATGCGTTAATACTTGAATTGTTTAAGCTTCCGGTGCTTTCACGTGACTCGCGAGAACATTTATTTAAAACCGATTTAGCAATCCCGACTAGCTCGTGGTAAGCATCCTCGAAATTTATTAAATGATGCTCTTCTGCCTCGTCTTCATCATTTGCCGTAATTTGGTAGTGCAAAATTTTGAAATCTTTAAGCAAGGGCAGAGTGCTTTCTAATCTAGACTTTAAAGTTTCAAATTGAGTATCGTTAATTATACTAGATTCATCCAACTTTTTTAAGAAAGTTTCAAACCTTGTCAAATCTTTTTTCATCTGAGTTCTGGTTTTCTTAAGTAGATCCATGACCACGTTTTTTAAATTAAATAATAAAGTGCAAACGATAGAACGGTATTATAAATGCTAATAAATGTGTATAAAATTTGTACAATCAAATTACCAAGTAAAACCTGATGTTAGTGACACAAAGAATTCGTAATAATGTTAGTAAAGGAATATATTTACCGACTTGTAGCCTCGTGCTAGGTGCGTTGTAATTGATGGCGTCCGCTGTAGAGGCTAATGGCTGCCGCGCGCTTGCTAATAATCTTATTTCACACTCGCTTACTTGGAAGACAAAGTGCTACTAAATCGATTACTATTAATTGCGTGTTGCGTACCTTGAATAATTGATTCGACACGAAGGACCATATGGCGGATTGGAAAGATTTTGGTGCTCGTTTCTTCTCCACGTGTGTGCTTGATTTCGTCAGAAGACCAAACTTTGAACGATGATTTGATGTGCGAGTAGAATAAAAAACACTATTGTTAAATATAATGCGTTTAATATACATACGATTTGTTTCAATCCTTTTTGCATGGATGTGAAAATACTTGTAACTTGTTGAGTGTATGAATGTTGATTCGTAACTGATTTGTTCATCAGTAGCCGCCATCATTCATCAGCAACGAGCTCCGTTGAGCCGCCCGATGATTACAAGAGATGGTGCGGCTGTTCTCAAGAAAACCAAAAGCGGGAGATTCAAAATGTTATTGAAATCTTAACAAACACATTGAATTTATTTGTAAAGTACAAAGTTTATGCCGCGTCCTGTGTATAATTTTCTACATGGTGAACAGTGCCAGAATCCTAAAAGACAAAGTGTTAACAATATTTCGGTGCGTACACGAATAAAAACTTTATATTACCTGCATTGTACATTGTACCTGATTGTACAGGTAGTTTGGTGTAGTGGTTAAGGAGTAGATCTATAGATCTGCAACTTTTAGAACTATACACGTAAAACTACGTAAATTCGAATTCACTGGCCGTCGTAGAGGTAAGACGTGTCCTAAAAAGTTCGAGAAAAGTCAAAAATTGGCCTAAAAAGTGACGAAAACAAGAAGAAGCTTAAGCAAAGTGAAGCAAGTACGATACTTATCGAGAAGAAAAGAGAAGTGCCCAAGAAATTCGAATTTTTTGAGAAAATCAAGACTACTAATATAGTTAGGTGGGAATACCAACATTGTTGGACGAAAACTAGCGAACGCTCATTGGTCAAGATTTGGCGCAAAGAAAATTTAAAAAAAATTTAAAAAATCAAAATGCATGACGAAATGGAAGACGATAACATTATGAAAGACACCGATGGGAATAACGATAACGTCACAAATAACGACAATCCGAGAACAGAGAAGGAAATAACCGTGGAAGACCTCATGTGGCGCAAATTTTTCAGCCAAAGTCGAAAAGAAAATGAAATGAAGGAAAAGAAAAAGAGATGCAAAAGACAATCGCGAGCAGAGTAGAAACGGAGAAGATTTTGAATGAGCAAAGAAAACGCCCCGCAGGCGATGGTGAAAACCCAGAAGATAACGAAAGGGAGCGGGATCCCAAGCGAGCCAAAAGTAGAAGGAAGGCTAAACAGACACCGACACCTTCACCGATTACGATAAAAAATAGATTCAATGTACTGTCCGGGCTCGAGGGGGGCCCCAATGGTAAGGATCCAATTGATGAAGAAGACATTATGCTTATCGATGAAGATGGAGAAAACAGCGATAAGGAAGAAATACCAGATAGACGGACGCCAGCAGCAAAGGCAGGTAAAAAAGCGAAACCCCCACCAATTGTGAGGGGAGACGGAATTCCGTCAGATCCTAAAGAACTACGCAAAAAAAGGTTTCGAACTAGTGTATAGAAGAGATTCGGTTACGGTTTATACAAACGATAGGGACGATTACGAACTGCTCCGAGTACAGCTGGAGAAGAACAACCTTATGCATCACACATATACCCCCAAAGACGAAAGGACACATGCCTTCGTCCTAAGGGGTTTAACCAGTGATGCC
The DNA here is from genome assembly GCA_958510855.1 of Rhagonycha lutea. Taxonomy (NCBI): domain Eukaryota; kingdom Metazoa; phylum Arthropoda; class Insecta; order Coleoptera; family Cantharidae; genus Rhagonycha; species Rhagonycha lutea. The sequence continues at coordinate 38,682,258 of OY294038.1, forward strand.
AAGGTCGAAGAAATCGAAACAGAGTTGGCCTCCAAGGATATAATGATCAAGAAAGTGTACCGGATGAACGGTATGAAGACACCTGGTTTCTTGGTCGTTACGAACAATGGGGTGACCGAAAGGTCACTCAACCAAAACGTTAAAAGCTTGTTGGATGCCCGAGTCAGATGGCAGAGGCACTACAACAACAAGCAAATTATACAGTGCCACAGGTGTCAGTCTGGGGGCACGCCACCGCAAACTGCAGACGCGCCTACAAATGTTTGAAATGTGGTCTGGATCACCAGACGAACAAATGTGAAAAACTCGACACAGAAGCACCAAAATGCGCAAATTGCGGCGGCGATCATACTGCGAATAATATCAATTGTGAGGTTTACATAAGGAAGATGAACCAATTACAAGCAAGTACGCAAAGTAGGGCCCCCCCTCAACCCGGTCCACGATTCATTCCCGCTCCCTTACCGACGACTCCGGCATGGCAAAGGACGGCCATGCCAAGATTATCGAACTCGCAGCCTCCCAAGGCATCGGCGCGCATGGAGTTCCCACCGTTGCGCACTCCATGGGCTACTCAAACGCAAACACGGCCCCAGGTGCCACAACAACCTCAACAAATTACAAGAGCTGTACGGGAGCAACCAGCACAGCAACCTCAACCTCAACCACAACCGCAAATGACTCAACAAACCACTTCGAATTTTGGAGACGCATTCGCAGATTTCGCCCAGGTCTGCGACGAAATAAACCAACAAACCAATCTTGATGAGATGTTAAGGGCCATGAGGGACTATAACAACATCCTGAAGGCCTGCCGTACGAAACCTGAACGCGTTGCAGCCTCTATGAGATTCTTTTCAAACTTAGAGTCTTATGGCTGCTAAGTTGAAAATTAACTTATGGAACGCTAACGGGTTGAGCAATAAAATATATGAACTCAAAAACCATCTTAATAAAAATAATATTAACATTTGCTTTGTTACAGAAACGAAGTTCAATTCTAACCGAACCCTCAAGATTCAGGGATACTCCGTCCATCGGCAAGACAGGGGAGGTCATGCAGCAGGAGGAGTGGCAGCGATAGTACGGAATGACATACCACACCATAGAATCAACATCAGAACAGGTAATAGTATGGAAGTCTTGGGGATAAAACTCCAACAAAACATAACACTAGTGGTCGCCTACAATCGGCCACTAAACACATTCACTGACAAAGACATGGATGAGCTGTTTGGATTGGATGGGAAAGTCATTGTGGCTGGCGATTTCAATGCCAAACATCCACTTTGGAACTGCCACACGTCCAATCCAAACGGCAATACTCTAATTAATTTTTGTACTCAAAAAAACATTCAAATTCTACACCCGGTCAAACACACCCACCATCCCATGAACGGCATGACTCCAACCACGATTGATCTCATCTTAAACAAAAATATCCTCCACATCTCCAACCCCACCGTAAAACAGTCCCTTAATTCAGATCATAATATAGTCCAATTTTTTCTTCATAACGTCACTCGCAATAGGTCCTTCAGACAAATCACCAGCTTTAAACACACCGATTGGTCCAAATTTCGTCGAAGGCTTGATGACCTAATCAGCATTAACAATAACATCATCGATACGGACACGGTAGATCGAGAAATCGAACTCCTTACCCAAAACATCAATAAAGCCAAAGCCGAAAATTCCAAAACGATAACGCCTAAAAACGACAGGGACGTCTTTCCGGACGATATCCAGTTGTTGATAGGTGAACGTAAACGGAAAAGAAAGCAATGGCAACAGACGGGAGATATCTCCCACAAAACCGCTATGATTGACTTGAACAGGCAAATACAACAAAAAATCACACTTCACAAAAACAATTCCTGGGAAAAACTTCTTTCCTCATTAAGTCCTTCAGACAATACCCTCTTCAAGGTTTCCAAATTACTGCGGAAACCTTACCAGCCAATCCCGGCCCTATCCGACACTAGTTCTCCCGCCATGAGCGATGCCCAAAAAGCTGAGCTCTTGGCCTCCACTTTTCAAACTGTACATACTTTAGATAATACCGATACACCGGAGCAAACCGAGATAAAACAAACTGTTCTTGCCTTTTCAAGTCAAACATATGCAATCCCAGCCAATCAGCTTGCATCTTATCAAACCAGTCCCTTTGAAATTTCACAAATTCTTAAATTTTTACACAATAACAAAGCTCCAGGCCCGGACAAAATTGAGAACAAAGTTCTCAAAAATTTGTCCCGGAAGGCTACTGTTCAGTTGAATTACATCATTAACGCTATTCTTAAACTGCAGTACTTTCCGAAAGCCTGGAAGCACGGCCTCACCATTCCGATTCACAAACCCAATAAAGACCCCTCCCTGCCTCTCAGTTACAGGCCAATAACGTTACTTAACACGATGGCCAAAGTAACTGAGAGAATTATTCTCAAGCGGCTGATTGGCGAACAAACGAAACTGAAAATCACGAACCTGGCACAATTCGAATCGTGAAAGACGTGATCGAAGGGTTCAATAAGGGTAATGTCACGGTCATGACGTTGCTGGATATAGAGAAAGCCTTCGATAGAACCTGGACCGACGGACTCATTTTCAAATTAATACACTATGGCTTCTCCAATCATATAATCAAACTAATTCACTCTTACCTTACCGACAGATCGATCGCGGTTAGAGTCAACGCCACCATTTCTCAAACGAAACACTTACAAGTTGGAGTTCCCCAAGGGTCCGTACTAGCACCGACACTTTTCAATCTTTACATAAACGACACTCCGTCGTTTATGAGAACACAGATGGCTATGTACGCTGACGACACGGCGATTTATGCGCAGTCGTTCAGCGCACAAGTGGCCACAAAGCAAACTCAAATTCATCTTGACATGATCAAACGTCATTGCGATAAATGGAAGATTCGATTGAACGCCGGTAAGACGGAGACGATAGTTTTCGCCAGAAAGCGGACAAACCATAGGGTCTTCCAAAAACTCAAATTAGACGGACATCCCATAGAACCTAAGACGAGTGTCAAGTACCTAGGTGTGACGCTTGATTCTAGATTAAACTTCGACACTCATCTTAAGGTCAGACGTCAGCTGGCGTACGCAGCAAATCGCAAGATTTACCCCTTGATGAAAGGGGGTCAGATGAGCTCCAAAAACAAGCGTACGTTATACAAAGCCGTGCTAAGACCGATCCTAACGTATGCTTGCCCTGCTTGGGCGAACGTGTCTAAGACGCGCTTCCGTCCCTTGCAGGTGTTTCAGAACCGCTGTCTCCGTCTAGTCACGGGGGCTGATAGATACGCCAGACTGACGTCAATCCACGATGACGCAAAGGTAGAATTTTTGAGAGACCACGTAACTCGGTTATCAACAAAATTCTACCAAACGCAGATTCAAAAAAGCCCTCTAACGGCAAATATGACTCTTGATAATTCCTTCAGAAAATATAAATTGCCTTTTCAAACATTGCCTACATTCTCTACTCACCCACACATAACATAATTACACTGAATTCCGTACTAATGCTGCCATGATGGACGAAGTATCCCTGAAGAAAATATAAAAAAAATAATAAAAAAAAAAAAAAAAAAAATGAAACTGAGAGCAAAAGCGAAACCCGTTAGCGGGCTGTAACGCATTCCAGATCTACGATAGCATCAAGTCTTGATTGGTTCCTACAACACCTAGTGTTTTGTTAATTTGTTACTTGTTATTTGTTATATGTTATTTGTTATTCTGTTCTGTTCTTGTTATTTATTATTTGTTATTGTTTGTATAGTCTATTTCTGTTATCGTCCAGCCGGACGAATCTGTACAGTCTCTAATTATTAGAAGTTGGTTTTTTCGAGTTAGTTTTCCAACAATAAGAAGAAAGAAAATATTACGCACCATCCGAAAATACATGGCTTAAATGCCTGGAAGAAGCACGAATTATTGTAAATCTCCTACGTGAGATAATTAAGTTGTAAACTTGGGGATATGTATACACGAGGGGCCCCAAACCCGTAAAATAATGTAAATGTAAGACCAAACGGCGATCTGCGTCGAATGGTCGAACAATGTATCTTATGTAAATTAATAAAAATTAATTAATAAAAAACTATAGATCTAATGGTCATAGGTTCGAATCCCGATCGCTCCCAAATTTATCTGTGCCGTGTTTAGGATTATACACGTTAAACTATTATCCTACTATGACGTATAGTCAGCATAAGTAAACTGCTGACTTGTAATTCGGTATTGGCCTTCATGGTTTCAGCGGGTTTATCCCGTGTTCAAGTATTCAAATAATCGTCGTTAGATGTCGTGATTATTTGAAGAAACGTTCGTTAGATGTCGCGTTGATGTCAGAGAATATTCAAGAATTTAAATAATATGTTGTACTTGTAATGTTTTATTTTTTTTTTTTTATTTTAAATTTTACCAATTTGTAAGGTAAAAATTTGTTTTATTTTAATAAATCCAAATATTAAAACGACGATTTGTGTTGTTAATGAATTTATTAAAAACTTTGTAAAATTGATTTATGAATTACACACGTTTACACGAATGATTAAATATCCAAGTTTAGCTTCTGTATTTGAGCAATTAAATGTTTCTTGGATTTTTGAATCGTTACACATTTGGTTCGAGGCAAACTTATCGCCAACAATAAACTGATGCAAATTTACGAAATTGAATATTTTCATTTAATAAATTATGTTTACTGCGAATTATTGCCTTGTTATTTCGTCTGTCTGAATCCACTGACCCTTGACAAAGAGAAGAACTCAGCTACCGGCGTGAAACTGGTACAGCGGCCTTTCAAAAAGTTTTGATAGCCAAATATCATAACAATATAGTTGTCAAATACCAGGACGCTGACCCACCTGAATTAATGTATCCTACAATCTAATTGGTCCAACATTTTACCAACTTAAAATCACCTCCCCCTGGGATCGATTTGCATACTAAGTAAATTACTATTGGCTAATATAGGGTGAATGAGAGCACCCGTATCAGCAATTTTTTTCCAAAAACGGCTAGTCGTAGAGAGTTGGGTTAAAAAAATTTATTATAAAAGCCATAATAAAGAATCGAATGGTGATATTATTATTTCTCGGAAAGGTCGGTGTCCCGAGTAGTTTGCTCCAGAAACTCCAGAACTCCAGAATTTTAAATAGCACCATAGATCGAAAATGATATCGTTGAAAAGATCTTGCAAAAATAAGCAAGTTTTGTAGGAAAAATTATTTTATTACTCCCACCCTTTTTAAGTAATATTCGATTGCATGTTGTGGGTGAATGCGACAACCCGTATCAGTCATTTTTTTTCAAAAACGGTAAGTCGTAGAGAGTTGGGTCAAAAAAATTTATTATAAAAGCCATAATAAGGAATCGAATGGTGATATTATTATTTCTCGGAAAGGTCATCATCCCGAGTAGTTTGCTCCAGAACTCCAGAATTTTAAATGGCACCATAGGTCGAAAATGGTACAGTTGAAAAGATATTGAAAAAATAAGCAAGTTTTGTAGAAAAAATTATTTTATTACTCCCTCCCCTTTTAAGTAATATTCGATTGCATATGGGTGAATGAGACTACCATTACTTAAAAGGGGTGGGAGTAATAAAATAATTTTTCCTACAAAACTTGCTTATTTTTGCAAGATCTTTTTAACGATACCATTTTCGACCTATGGTGCCATTTAAACTTCTGGAGTTCTAGAGTTTCTGGAGCAAACTACTCGGGACGCCGACCATTCGGAGAAATAATAATATCACCATTCGATTCTTTATTATGGCTTTTATAATAAATTTTTTTAACCCAACTCTCTAAGACTAGCCGTTTTTGAACAATATGACTGATACGGGTGCTCTCATTCACCCTGTATAAAAGGCCAAGACGCTGATCCACCTTTATTAATCTGTGCGACAAATTAATTGATCCAAATGTATTTCCATTAGTCCGATAATTCAACACCATAAAGCGATGATTTTAAAAGTTTACAAACCAACGCGAACAATTAAAATTATCATATTTGTAATGAAGCCCTTTGATAGTTAACTTTAGGTTAGTGATAATAGTTGGAAACGATATATTTTTAATTAATGCCGCTAAAAGTGAGATCCACTGGCTAGCTACCCGTCCATGGACGGTCTTTTAAACTAGTCAAACATATAAAAGACCAGGAAGCTCCTCCTCCACCGTGTAATTTTTTAGGACAAACCTTTTTTTTTTGTTTTTGTTTTGCGGAGAAGGGGGAAAATCTTTCAAAGACACCAGGAGGACCGCGCTCACTGGTAGTGTGGGATTTTCACCCACTAAAAACCCCCGCCCGTGCTTAGCTGTTAGCCGCCAGTCACGACTGGCACGTGGAACTATTAATCTTCACCTTGTCAGTCGGAGTAATTCTTTACTTTTTTTTTCCGGGAACCCGATTCGTTGTTCTTAGCGTTGTTCAAGGGCTTCTCTAGCCCGTTCTTCGGCTTCCTTCTTGCTCATTATGTTTACTATCATCAGGTTTACCATCCCCCACTCCTCCTCACCCTGGAGCATATATGCAACTATGTTGTCGGGGCTGAGGTTGATGTTTGCTCCTCTGAGAGCGTCCCACTCTTTGCATTCAAACAGGGTGTCACAGTATGTGCATTTGGCAGTTGCAGATTTCCCGATCTTATGGAGATACTTGTTATAGCATCCGTGTCCAGTGAAGGCCTGTGTGAGGTGGTATCCCAACTCTCCGTGTGGTCTGTTAATCCATATCGTGAGATCTGGAATCAGCCGACACGTCCAGCTTCCTTTCTCAGCAGTGGACCACTCCACTTGCCACGCATCTTCTAGAGCTTTTCTGTTTAGTCTCTTCTCTTCAGGTGTGTTCGCTCCGAACTTCGCGGACCTCTCGGCAACAAGCAGGTGTATAGGTGGAGTACCCGCCAAGGCCAGGATTGCATCTTCTGAGACCGTGCGATAAGCACTGCAGATCCTAAGGGCTGCTCTTCGAAGAAGTCCGCTCATCCGGAACCCGTAGCTCTGAACATTCATTGCCTTTTTCCAAATCGGGGCCGCGTACATGAGTATGGACTGGACCACCATCGCCATCACTCTACGTTTGGAGGATTTGGGGCCCTCCATATTTGGCATTATTCGGGTCAGAGCTGCTAAACTATAGCCTCTGCTTTTTTTGTAACTTATTCTACGTGGGCGGCGAAGGTCAGTCCCTTGTTTATCGTAACCCCCAGAATTTTAACTTCGCTCTCGGGTTTTATAACCGCATCCCCCATCTTGAACTCGACTTTACCGATCTGTCTTTTCCCGGTGACAAGGATGGCCTTCGTCTTTTCTGGGACAAGTCTAAGTCCATATGGTCGCTTATCCATTCCACAATTTTTTCAATGGCTGCATTGGTCTTCAGCACCACTTCTTCCGCAGTCTTGCCCACCACCAACAGGGTGATGTCATCTGCAAATCCGACGAGTGTTACCCCATCGGGTAGGGTTATTCTGAATATATCGTCGTACATTACGTTCCACAGGGTTGGCCCAAGTACAGATCCCTGCGGAACTCCGCTAGACAGTTGTAAGTCTTCTTCATCAAAGAAAAGGCCCCTTAGCCAAAGGGGCCACCCCCTCTATATATAACTCTATATATTTGTGATCGCTCCTTCTTTCCTCGTCAAGGACTTGCCATGAATAATTGGAGGTCACGACACCAGGAGATCGAAGTGTCACATCGATCACTGATTTTAGGCCCCTCTGCTCCCACGTGGGTACCGACCCAATGTTACCGACAGTTAGATTTAATGTTGCCATTGCTTCCGCTAGCATTCCGCCCCTTCGATCACTTTTATCGGATCCCCACTCTGGCGACTTAGCGTTAACGTCTCCGTCCACCACTACCAGCATTGTTCTATCGCGCACTGTACCAATAAGTTCATCAAGGTCTCGCTCGAATTTTTTGATGTCGTTAGACGGGATATAACAACTAAAGTAAGTCACCCCGCCCCGCCCCACTCCACGTAGTCTTGTAGTACGTAATCTTACGACAAGATTTTCGCAAGCTTTTATTTGACTTGGCAAGTCAACTTTCACAAGTAACGTACTCTGATTGGTCGTTGTATGGTCGTTGTCAAACAACATTCAGAAGAAAACCAAAATATAAAACAAACTAAAGTAAAGCAAATACAAAACCAAAGACAAACCGAAGACAAAATCAAAGACCAAATCAAAGACAAAAGCAAAAACAAGGACAAAAACAAAGACATGCACAATTACAAAGACAATGACAAACACAAAGGCAAACACAAAGACAAAGAGAGAAACAAATAATACAAAGCCAAAATAAAACTAAACAATGCACGCTGTACCTGCTCCAGCGTGTCATATTTTTAGGATAGTCAACTCACTTTGATTGGTTGTTATCGTTGGTCGTACCAACTTAAAATCACCTAATTACCAGTAATAACCAGTAATTACTAACTTAAAAAAACAGATGCCAAATAAATCATTGTATTCGGTATCATGAACAGGAGAGGTAGTTCGGTATTGAAAAACATGTTCCATATTTAATACATTAGTCAGAGACTAAATTAGAAGGAAACCGGGCGCGCATCGCCGAGTTTTTAAATAAAATAAACTCTTCCATTACTTCTGAATTTTATTTAGAGGACTGGCGCCCGGACATTTTTTTCTTAGTTAGTTGCCAATTGATCGCCTGAGCCACTACGGAAGAACCTACGAACCGCGTCCGCGCGACCCAAGCTTTGACACTGGACGGGGGTGTAATCCCTTAACTGGCCTGTCTACCATTCCATCGTAGACCAGCGGGGCAAGTGGCCCAAATTAGAGCAATTTGAGTTACAAGTAAGGGAAATCCGAATGTTACGCCACTGAGATGTACTGAAAAAGAAATTAACAATTAATTGTTTCACACATTAATTAATTAATTATGACGTTGGTGATGAATGAATTTGGCACAACAACAGCGACGTAAATTTACTACGTGCAGGAACAGGAGTCGCGTCGGCGTCGTTTCGACAAGAATATCTTTCGTTGGGCGCAAAAACGAAATCGCTACGCTCAGAGGTTGAGTTATGAAAACGGTTTCCAAGAAGCCTAATGAAAATTTTAAAAATCCGCGCTTATAACGGTTTTCTCAAAAATTTTATAAATTAAACGTTTTCCAAAGTTTAATATCCAAAATGACCGGATGATTTCACAGCATACCCCACATCAGCTCAGTAGTAAATCTAATCTTCTTTACGGGCTTATCGCACGACTTTGCTATTTTTTGATTATAAAGATTTGCAAACTTAAATTACTCAATGTAATTAAAATTATCCAATTCCTCTCGTCTTTTCAAATATCAACTAAAATACAAATGACACCAACTTATTTCTCACTAACTTTATTTCATTTCTCAATAAAAAATTCAACTCTGTTCCAAACACTTTATTAACCAACCAAGATCATGACCGTCCCCGTTGGGGATTCGTGCGCATCTACACATTCTTTATCGAAAACTATACTTTTCAATGGTATTGGACAAAACTTTCCAAAATTTTTCAAAATCAAAATTCCCAAACAAAATTCTGACAGCCAATCCAACAGCCTCTTCATCCCAAAAGAACACGACAATAGTAATGTGTTGAAACACCGGGAGAACCAGGAGGTATGGAAGTATGAAATACCTTCCAGGTATGCAAAGTTAAATATTGTGTAATACCTAAATATGCGTAATAATAACTCTGCTCAATTATATCTCAATAGAAATTAACCAAATAAAATGAATCACTCCGATAACACCGTTGATGTTATTCTTCGGCATTTGGTAAAATTGGTAAAATTTAAAACCCTGCATGGATTACGTTTTTGAACCAGTACCAATTTGTATGGATGAAATTACAGTTATTTATGAAGATTTCGTCTTGCAAAACTATCATACAGCAACAGCAGTTGCATGTTTGCGCCCAGATCACCTAGGAGATCGCAAAATTGACTACCTAACCTGCTCGATGTTTTCGGGTATCCTAACCGTTGTTGAACATCCGGGATCTTTTTCTGCACATCACCGGTTTCCCTAAAGCTGTCCATCTATAATATAATCGATTTCCGATCTAGAACACGACCCTCGGGCGCGATATTAAAGTGTTTCCCGAATGCACGTTGTGTGTGGACGATTAAACGGTCGCTTGAAAAGTACGTTTCTCAAGCGAACGCGTGCTCCTCCCTGGTACACTGCATGATCGTTACCAAACCTACATGACAGAAAACTTTTAGTTTCGCTCTTTCGAATGAGCGTCACCCCACCCTTCTCGGAATAATTGTCGCTTCAGGGTACGCGTTGCAAATAAGGAACCGCACCCTGTATTACGTTTTTCTGTTCTTAAGAGTGAATCGGAGATTGTTTTGGGACAATCATTGCCGGAGAGGAGTATGATTATCGGGTATAATTTTGGATTGCATAAGGAAAGAACTATTTGAATAACATTGCGTGCTACGTTGAGGATTCGATGTCTCGGGTGACTGCAGAAATAGTTGAACAGTCTACCCGAGTATGTAGGCTTGTGATATCAAGAGGTGATAAGCGTAACACCCAACTCATCCCTGTAAATGCGTTATATATAATCTAGGAAGGGGATATTTCTCTTAGCATCTTTTCATAGCGAATTGAAGGTCATTATGGAGTTGTTGAAATGATTTAAGATATAGGATAGACATTCACTAGTACTTATCAGCAGGAAAAGATCATTGACATAATTCCTAATTAATGTGATGCCATTCTTGTGAATAGCATTGAAGGAGGAAACTCTATCATCGAGAAGCAAATTCATGCAGATGTTGGCTAAATCCACAGATATGCTGCCACCCATAGGAACACCTTTCTTTTGAAGAAAGGATTTCCCCTTTGCTACAAAGTAGCTTTTCCTACTTATGAGTCGAAGTGATTTAACTAACAAGGGGACCTTATCAATACCACCTCACCGATTTGCACAATTTTTAACACACCTTTAGGCCATATTTAGTTATGCATAAATTTAAAATCTCAGCTTGCACAATTGCGGCAACTCGGAGAAAATCGATTTTGAAAATCCAATAAATTACATACTAATCATTCGAATATATCGCCCTTTAAGTACATGTGTTTAGTGATCACGTGTTCGCTCAGAGCGGGAAATTTTTCAAATTAACCTGCAAAATACAGAGCGTAAACCTAAAGAATAATTCGAAAACGAGAGATATGTTAGCAATGAGATTCATATAGCACCAACAATGCAGCAATAAGGAATATAACTGGTAAGTTTCAATGCAGTAGATAAACCCAAATTTAAATGATTTCGATTTGAATCTTTGAACTATTTAACCTCACTTTTTGTTACAGATACAGATTCTCGTAAAATCCACTCTGAAAAGAACATTGCAAGTTTTTTTAATTTCTCAACGATTTCAAAGAAGAAATTAGATGGAAGGAACTTCTCATATCAGAATTCACTGCAAAATTTTGACATATAAAGTATCAGAAAATTAAAATTCATATGCCGAGATATCGACAACTTATGGGTGTAGCAGTAGTGGTTCTAGCTGGTGATTTCAGGCAAACGTTTCCTGTTATTCCTAGAGGAACAATAGCTGGATGAGCTTAAGGCGTGTCTTAAATCATCCCAGCTTTGGAGACATGTTAAAACTTTTAAATTAACTACAAACATGAGGGTTTATTTACAGCAAGATATCAATGACGGATGATTTGCTGATCAATTGCTTGCTTTAGGAGATGGACGGTTTTATAAAGAATCAAGGTACCAAAATATTTCTGCAATATTGTGAACTCAATAGAACAACTTCAAGACAAAATATTTCCTAATATAGGGTGTTTTTTTAGCTGCATGAGAAATTTCAATAGGGATAACAATTGAATCAAGATTGCTATGGAAACAGTTTTTTGACATTTGTGTTTAGGAAGGTTTGGCATTTGATAATGCATAGATTGACCATTGAACAACGCTACCAAATTATAGAAATATTGTTGTGATATTTTGACCAATTTAAGGGTGCAAGCAGACAAATAAGGGAGTAATTTAATTTTATTTGATTTTTGATTCAGTAGTCAGTTGATATGGCTGATAAGAAAGTGAAATTTGCATCAATTACAAAAAACCACCACATGTACGAATTATTATACATAAAAAACAATTTTGAATTTATTTGTGTAATACAAAACTTGTGACACGCCTTGTGTATGAATTTCATTTGAAATTAGCGCCAAAGTCCTTGAAAGTGTAAAATGTGAATAACAATTCGGTGCGTAAGCAATTAACGACGTTGTGTTGCCTGCTATAAGGGTCAATTTAGCAAACCAGGATGAAAAAACTCCCACCTAAAATATCCAATTTCGAAAAACTGGGAAAGGGACAGAAAGTCGGCGAGCAAGAACGGCAATCTCTTAGTGAAACTCAAGGAGAGAGGAGTCTCTTGGTGAAACTCAAGGAGAGAAGAGTTCCTGGGTGAAACTCAAGCAGAGCAGTTCTTCTTTGGTGGTCTTCAAAGAAGGAAGAACTCCTAAAACTTCTTATTGATCCGGGGATCAGGGAAGTGAGATTTCGTGAATTCACTAAAAAGTGAATAGTTTGCGAGAATAAAATTTTCGCGTAGTTACTAATTACTATCCATAATTAGTAAAGTTGTGTATTTCAAACGTAATAAGGTATTAGTTGATTGAATACCTGCAATAAAAAAGTGATTATAAAAATTCCCTGCACGATGTTGACGTGTGGTGTGTGTAAATTGGCGGTAACCAAATACGAGGATTGCATCCAATGTAAGATGAAGTGTAAAGTAAATTACCATATAGAGTGCGTTAAAATGTCCATAGAAACATTTAGTGATCTGAATAGAAGTGGAAAAATAGATCAGTGGAGTTGTCACGAATGCGATCCGGCAAACTTAACTTCAAACGCAATCGTCGGTGAAATTGAAAATTCAAATACTGTAAAAAACAGCAAACAAGCAAACCTACCAGACAATCAAAACGACTGGTATAAAACTATGCAAGAGGAAATGATGGCAAAAGCACAAGATCTGGCCGATGAAATGATAGCCCAATATAAAAAAGATAACGAATTGACCACAGTTGCATATTCACGTAAAAAGAAAAGAAGTTCCCCGGACCCACCAAGAAGAGTCAGGCAGAGAATGATGACAGAATACAGTAAAACAGTGAATCCAAACAATAAGTTCCAAGTTCTAGAAGGATTACAAGAAGATAACCTAACTGAAGATAAAACAAGTAAGCCCGCTAAAACAAAACCTCCTCCTATTTTTGTTGCAGAAATCAGAGATATAGACGGGTTAACAACATTATTAAACTCAATAGATGAAGTTAAAGAAAAATACGCATTAAAAATTCTGTCAAAAGGTGAGGTTAAAATAATGGTCGAAGATGAGAATTCTTACAGAGCGGCTACTGCAAAACTATTGGAAAAAGATGTAAAATACCATTCATACCAGATTAAAAACAAAAGGAGCTTTCGCGTGGTGATCAAGGGACTCCACTATTCTGAAAATATCGATCGCCTAAAAAATGAAATAACAAACTTGGGACACGAAGTAAAAAGTATTTATAATCCTAAAAGTAGGACAAGCAAACTGCCACTACCTATGTTTTTCATAGAATTAGAACCCAATGCAAATAACAAGGACATATACGAAATAGAACACTTGCAACGCTGTAAAATAAAAGTTGAACCGGTACGTCAAAATAGAGAAATCCCCCAATGCGCCAAATGTCAGCGCCTAGGACATACAAAAAACTACTGTTCTCGTCAACAAAGATGTGTTAAATGCGGCGGATTCCACAGTAATCTAACATGCAAAATCTCCGAACGAAGGGACCTGAAATGCGCACTTTGCGGTAAAAACCATCCCGCCAATTACAAGGGGTGTAAAGTATATAAAGAAATTCAACAAAAACAATACCCAGCTTTACGACAAAAGCCACAGCAACAGCAAAATACGAAGGTTTCAACAAAACTACCAGAAACTGCCTACACTAATACGATTAATACAAATAGCAAGTCTTATGCTTCAGCTACAGTAAATACAGAAGTGAACACAAATCTCCTCAGTAACACCACTACAAAACCATCACACAACAAAACAGAAGATAGGATCTTCAGACTAGAGAAGCTAGTAGAACAGATGGCGCTACGAATGGACACGATGATGAATATCGTGTTAAAATTGCTCGATAAGGTAAACTAATGGATCAAAACCTAAAAATAGCTGTGTGGAACGCCGATGGCCTTGTCAAACACGGGCCAGAAGTCCAAGCTTTTCTGGGAGAACATAACATGTTAATCTCGGAAGCACACTACACAAATCGCAGCTATTTAAGGATCCACAACTACACCATCTACGTTACAAAGCATCCAAACAACAAAGGATGGGGAGGAAGTGCCATCATTATAAAAAATAAAATAAAACATTATGAAACACCTAAATATGAAACAGAATACATCCAGGCTACAACAATAGTAGTCGAGGACATGAGAGGACCTATAACCATAACCGCAATCTATAGTCCCCCAAAACATGCCGTGAAGGAAGAACACTACAACGACTACTTCGCCACACCAGGAAATAGGTTCCTTGCTGGCGGAGATTATAATGCAAAACACCTAAAATGGGGCTCACGTCTGACAACAACCAAAGGTAGAGAATTGGTAAAATGCATTGATAAACACAACTTCAAAGTATTATCAACAGGAAAACCTACGTACTGGCCAAGTGATACAAAGAAAATCCCCGATGTCATCGATTTTTGTGTTACAAAAGGTATTCCACCAGATAACCTCACAGCCGAACAAAGCTTTGATTTATCATCAGATCACTCTCCAATTTTGGTAGTGTTAAGCACAAAAGTTATAAACAAAGCAAAACCAGTAACACTTGCCAACAAGAAAACAAACTGGGAACTGTTTGGGATACTAGTTGATGATAAGCTAAAAAATAACACCTCGCTTAAAACACCAAAAGACATAGACTCGGCGGTAGAAACATTTATAACATCAATACAGCAAGCGGCATGGGACTCGACCCCGGAACTGAATGAGAACATAGCCAAACAAAATCACTCAAACCTAGTCAAAGAAGCAATCAGGGAGAAGAGGCAGTTGAGGAGAACCTGGATGACGACTAGAGCCCCGCAAGATAAAGAAAAACTTAATAGAGCAATAAGAACTACTAAAGAGCTTTTAAACGACGAGCGAAACCAAGCTATTCAAGATTATCTCGAAGGACTGACCCCGACAGAGGTCACCGAATACTCACTCTGGAAGGCAACCGCAAAAATTAAAAAAACCAAAGACAACATGCCCCCCATTCGAAAATCAGATGGTTCATGGGCAAGAACTGATAAACAGAAAGCAGATGCATTTGCTAAACATCTAGAAAGCGTATTCAAACCCTTTGCATCTGAAATAACTCAAGAAGAAGAAGACGAAATAGAAATGTCTTTACAAGCACCGCTCCAAATGTCACCACCCATAAAACCAATAAAACTAAGCGAACTCAAAGGGCTGATTAAAAACAACCTGAATCCAAAGAAAGCTCCTGGCTATGATCTAATAACCGGCGTAATTATTAAACAGCTACCGGAGAGAGCTCTGATTGCCTTGACACAGATTTTCAATTCAATTCTGAGAACCGGCCACTACCCATCACAGTGGAAAGTGGCCCAAATAATACTGATTCCAAAACCGGGAAAGCCAACAGAGCAGGTCTCATCGTATAGACCAATAAGTCTTCTACCCATTATATCAAAACTGTTTGAAAGGTTGCTTTTAAAGAGATTGAAACCGGTGCTTGACGAGCTTAGCATCGTGCCGAAGCATCAATTTGGATTCCGCAAGAAACACGCGACTGTTGAGCAGATACACAGGGTAGTTGAAGTAATAAATAACACGTTTGAGCGCAAAAAATACTGTTCTGCCGCCTTCTTGGATGTGACTCAGGCTTTTGATAAGGTCTGGCACCGGGGACTGCTGTACAAAATAAAAGCAAATCTACCTGCACCGTACTACCAAATTCTGAATTCATACTTGACAAACAGATACTTCATGGTTAAATTCCAAGAAGAGATTACTGAACTGTACACAATACAATCGGGTGTTCCACAAGGCAGCGTCCTAGGACCAGTACTGTATCTACTATATACTGCAGACATTCCGACTACACCAAATACAGTAACAGCGACGTTCGCTGATGATACTGCCATCATGGCAACTAGTGAAATACCTGCTTATGCCTCTGAGAAACTGCAAGAAGCTCTGAACGAGATACAGAAATGGCTCAGAAAGTGGCGCATAAAAGCAAACGAGGCCAAATCTCAGCACATAACGTTCACATTGAGAAAAGAGACATGCCCTGGTGTAACCATTAACGGACAAGAACTACCCCAAGCAGAGAGTGCAAAATATCTTGGTATGCACCTGGATCGCAGGCTGAACTGGAAACACCATATATTCACCAAGCGAAAACAACTAGGAATAAAATTCTCTAAACTATACTGGCTGCTTGGCAGAAAATCTAAACTTTCGTTGGAAAGCAAGCTGTGCGTGTATAGGGTAATCCTTAAACCCGTGTGGACCTACGGAGTGCAGTTGTGGGGTGCAGCGAGTGTCTCGAATATTGAAATACTCCAGCGATTTCAATCAAAAACACTACGAACAATCGCGGATGCACCGTGGTACATAACCAATAAATCGTTACACAGTGACTTGAATGTTCCTTTCGTGTGTCAGGAAGCTAAGTGCGCGAGTGAGAAATACTTATCGCGACTCAAACAACACCCAAACCCTCTTGCAGTGAACCTCTTGGACAACAAGTGCACAGTTCCTCGACTAAAACGCATAAACCCACTAAACATAAAAAATGTCCCGCATAGGTAAAATATTGTAATTATGTTATTTTATTGTAATGCTTCTAAAACAGACTGTCATTTCTTTTTAACGCTTGTTTAATGTTAATGTTAAGGTTGCGTAGTAACCCAACTTGTTAGGTCTTTAATGTGAGACTCTAACCGCCTGTTGTGATTTATTACACTAAAATTAAGACTAACAATTATTGCTTACGAGCAGATTTTGTGTATTTATGATAATTAAAATAAAAATAAAAAAAATAAAAATTCTGCACGGGTCTTCGAAGTTGTTGGAGATTGACTTCAGATTTGGAACACTGGCTGAAGTTTGGGACATCTGGCGCTCTCAAGACGAAAGAACATGTGGTGACTACTGACGACTCAACTTACAGTGGCGCACGAGAAATTTATGAAGTTTACCATTTGTAAGGTAGAAAATTTGTTTTTCATTTTAATAAATCCAAGTTTGGAACTGTTTGTGTCATCATTGGATTAATTAAAAATTGTTGTTAATTTGATTTATGATTTTACACGTCACACAAATAATAGGAAATCCAAATTTAGCACCTAAATTTGATAAATTAAATGTAATTTCGGATTTCTTAATTATTACGCACTACACATTTGGTTTGAGGCAAGTTTATTGTCAAGAATAATTGATGCAAAAATTAACTATTAATTATTTTCAATTAATAAATTATGTGGTACTGGAATTACTCTCTTTTATTTCGTTTGTCGAACCCATCGACTCTGTATAAGAGAAAAACTCTACTCCGGCGAAAAACTAGTTTTTGGGGTCTTTTTGGGGTGAGTATTCGTTTAAGGGCGAATATCATTACAATATATTTTAAAAATCAAAGATCTGTTCGCCAAACATATAGAGCCCTTCGTCCATTTTATGTTAGACATTTTCGACCTTCTGAGCAAGCTATTCGTGCGGTGGTAGACAAATTTCGTACCACTTCTTCGTTGCGTGATATAAAAACACCAGCAAGACGAAATTATGTGCGTACCGAAGAAGCTATCAGTTCTGTGAGTGAAAGTGTGCAACAGGACCCAAACATTTCAATTCGCCATCGTGCTCAACAACTTGGGCTTTGTCCGTCCACTACATGGAAAATTTTACGGAAAGATCTTCATTTACTACCTTATAAAATCCAGTTGGTTCAAGAACTGAAGCCTGCTGATCATCGATTGCGTCGTGAGTTCGCAGATTGGGCTCACAACTAATTGGAAGTGGATTCATTTTTTTACCGTAAAATTTTGTTCAGTGACGAGGCACATTTCTGGTTAAATGGGTATGTGAACAAACAAAATTGCCGTGTATGGAGTGAGACCAATCCGGGACATTATCTTGAGACTCCATTGCATCCATTAAAATTGACTGTTTGGTGTGGAATACACGCCAACGGCATCATTGGTCCATATGTCTTTCGAAATGAGGAAGGAGCTACCGTTACGGTGAATGGTGTGAGATATCGACACATGCTCAATACATTTTTGTTTCCAAAACTTCAAGAGCTAAACATTGACAACTTATGGTTCCAACAGGATGGTGCTACGTGCCACACAGCCAACGAAACCATCAATTTATTGAAAGGACAATTTGGTGACAACATTATTTCAAAACGTGGTCCTATCAATTGGCCTCCAAGATCGTGTGATTTGACACCTCCAGATTATTTTCTGTGGGGGTATGTTAAATCCATGGTTTATGCTAACAAACCAACAACTCTAGAAGCATTGGAGGCTAATATTCAGCAAGCCATTTATGAAATAAAGCCAAAAATATTGGAAAAAGTGGTCAAAAATTGGACTGAACAGGTGCGCTTCGTAACCATTAGTCGTGGTGGTCACATGCCGGAAGTCATGTTCAAATCATAAATGCCTTTAACTGTACTTTCATAAAAAAAATTATAACCAAAACATTCCGTCAGGTTTTTAATGTTTTATTTCATTTTGAAGTTCTCATGCAGCTAAAAAAACACCCTATATTGTACAAAATCTCTCGAAGGCTACTAATGACATTAATATGCAATCTAAATAGGTAAATTATTTAATACGCTTCCACTGGAGGAATTGAACATATTCGTAAACCAAAATTAATTAAGAAAAATTAATTAGTAATTCAATAACTAAAATTATTTCTATATGCACGGGAAAAATAAGTATTTTATTTTATGTCAGACACCGGGCGAAGCCGGGTGTCCAGCTAGTTAATAATAATAACAAAAAATTTAATCGAACGGAAAATTATTATATTTGAAAAATAATGTAATAATAATAGAATATTACATAATATTAAATCGAGAAGCTTGGGGAAAATGCCGTATATAGTTACAATCATTTTAACTCGAGCATCAGTTATCGAAAAAATTATATGCATCAAAATGTGCAAAACGTACGTCTTAGAGTTCATTCAATTAAGATATAACCTCACAAATGTTTGTTTATAAAATGTAACTGTCAAGTTCAATAGATTTACTAAGTAAGTAAGGTTAGGATCAAATGAAGTGACAGAATGCAATCTTATAATTAACGTACGTTTATTTCATTTACATAACAAAGTTACCCCGACGTACTCCTTTTCTTTCTGTCTCTTTTCTACTGCTTATTTTTTGTAAATATGACAAAGATAACCAAATGCTGTGCGTTAAATCTTACTGCATTCACGTATTAGTCGTAGTCGAGTGTCCAGTCATTCGGTGCAATTTTCTAAAAAAGTTGTTATCGCAGTTGTTACTAAACAACTCAAAAATAACAACTGCAAATAACGATGTTCTTAGCAACTATAAATATTTTGCAATTTCGTAATACAAAATTGAACAACGTCGTTATAAACAGTATTTTATAACAATCGTTGTTATAATCTGAATTGAGTAGTACGTCGGTGCTTAAATTTATATAAATTATAAACTTCAAACACAAAGGTAACTTATAAATTTATTTTCTTATTAACCTAGAAATAATTTGTTCATGTTGTGTTGTACGTTTCTGTATCAGTTTTTCAAGTTGAAATTATTTTGAAATAAATTAATAAGTTGAATTAGTGACCATGAATAAATTACCAAAAGCAATAATTTAGCAAGAGCCATAACTTTATTGGCAAAATCCAATAAGTAGATAAATATTATATGAATTATATAATAATTATATAAAGTTTCTTTCTATTATAAAGTGTTTTCCATTATCTGCATTTTCATCATCCTCTTCTTCGATTTCATGATGTTCATCATCTTCTATATCAGGTTCATCTTCAAGTACTTCTAAATTGTGATCTAAACAATGTCTAAACACATATTATGCAACACCGCACATGCATATATAATTTTACCCGCTTTTGGTGGTAAATAATGCAGGCAACGATGCCTCAAAGGACAACGAAATCTACCTTTAAGCACTCGGCACTCCATTCAATCTTTCTACTGTGTTTCTTACTAAACAATGGAGTTTTGTGTAAAGTCCTTCGGGAGTTTCTGGTGCTGCATTTTCAATGGGTGTTAGTAACCAAGGTTGTAACGGATAACCGGAATCCCCTAGAAGTCATCCATTTAATTCACCAGAAAAAAATTTTGTTCTTAAGAATTGCTGTAAGAGACGGTCGGAGCATAATGGTCACGCGAGTTGACTATGAACGCTAAACGTCCGGTTCGAATCCGGGTGAAGTAAGAACTTTATTCTGGTCGTCTCTCTGATCCTCCAGGTTGGGGGGTCGGGTTGGTGGGGCCAGCTCCTCGTCACCTGTAAAGAAAACAAAAAAAGCTCATGGAACCATGACCAAGTCTCGCAAGAGACTTGGCAAATGGGAACGGATAAGCAGTTAAACTGTAACTTGATGTGTTGTGAGGTGTTTACTTATCTTGCAATGCAAAAAGCAGTCCTAGATAGTTATATAAAATTGCTGTATGTTACTCATTTGCCAGATAGCAGAATCATGTGTTGATCCTGGGTACCTAACATTTATTGCAGTAATTTTTAAATCTGCATCACAAATCTGTTACAAGTACAACACAAAGAAAAGTATAAATTATAACTAGTAATTTGAAAAATGAAATACATTCTTACAATTAACACATTGATACTGGTGTACCCTTTTCTGTTATAATATAGCTGCAGGATACAGTTCATGTTCAATAGGAGGACTTACATGGGTACCATCAATACATCCAATTTCGTTTGGAAAACCAAACTTGTTGAAAAATCTATAGATATAGTTTTTCCTTTTTCAGATTGGCAACAAAAAGAATTTAATATTAAATGTACTATGTACCTTTCGGGAGCAGTCGATTCACCCGAACTCGTAAATTACAAATTTACTATAGAAATCATGACGGAATTAGAGAGATAAAATATAAACGAAGCGATTAAGCCAAGGAAAAAAGTCGTATATCGATTAGTTTGGCCAATAATCGATTTTAAAGTTGCCAATTTTTACTCGATTTTCGAGCGTCATGGTCATTCTGTGGTCGGTCCGTATGCCGTGACTTACTCTAACACTTAGAAAAATCGGAGCTTTTTTATGCTCTCAGTATTACCTACACCGTCGTGCAGTTAACATCGACATAAATTTACTTTTTAGGGGTATTTTTGGCTAAAAACACGGGGAAATTCATCGTACAGTTAACGTCGAGGTAAATTCACATTTTCAACGTATTTTTGGCTTAAATTTGCAGCAAAAAAAGCGTAAATTCATGTTACAGTTAACGACGAGGTAAATTCACATTTTTAACGTATTTTTGGCTTAAATTTGCAGCAAAAAAAGCCAGATTCACCCCATGCTAATAGCACAATTTGCCGAGTTGGATCACCCTATAGGGGGATGTGTTTAATTAGGTTAGGTTAGAGTTTTGGTTAGAGTTTAAGTTTGGTTACGCTGCGTTTTGCACGCTACAGGCCCATTTTTTGGCAACACAACCACCCCCGCCAGAGTTGCAAAATAAACAGATTCGACGTCGTTAAATCAATAACCTTTTCTGAGTATTTTTGGCCCTAAAAAGGACCGGTTTTCTTATCCGACAGATGCGACTAAACCGGGTACCGTTCGGCGATATGTTGCAACATGTTGCGGTAGCGGTCACGATGTGTCCGCCCGAACATGCCTACCCACAAGAACTGGTCCAGGTGGCTAGGTAGCATGCTAGAATGCATAACCCCTAACTTGCGACACCAGCCTTTCATTTTCGACCAGTAGCCTTCTATCCCATTTGTACAAACCCCTGACACGGGATCGACAAAATTGCGGCTATGGTTTACAGTCCTGTGTGTGTAGGGGGATACGCGCCCGATTCTATCTAGCTTGGAATAACCTTTCCAGCAATCCGTCCAGATTTCGGTCCCGGGTCGCACAAGCTGTGAAATTACGCGTTCAAGGGTAGGAGCGTCGCGTTTGTGGACATACGAAGCCATCCCGCGCCGTTCAGTATGACTGTACATGTCTACAATCCAACGCTCCCCTCCGGCACGCACACGGCCCACATGATTTTTACGTTTGCCAACACAGGTTTCGTCTATTTGTACGATCATCCCGGGTCTGCCAACTGGAAGGTCGTCCAAAATTTGCATTTGCTTCCAGGTACAAATGTCCCGGAATTTCAGAAACAACCGATAAACGGTTTGCCTGTGAATTCCGTGGTTATTTGCAACTGAAACGCTGCGCATTTCGCAAGCCCATCCCCACAGGATGTAAAACACAACCTTAGGTGGAAGTCTAATGTCCGAAAAGAAGGTACCGTCGGTTAGGTTATACCTTCGCTTGCACTTAGGACATCTGAAACAGTAATGAAGGTAGTAGTCGGCACATGCGATCAAGTTGCAATACCGCCGACACGGTCCATACGTACAACGCTTGTTCTCCGGTATCAAGTGCAATCGTTGCAATAACTCTGTGACGTGATTTTTACATACGCCGACTAAAGGCAATTTTATTCTAGAATAATATGTTTTTAAATCGGGTTTGTACAAAAATTTCGTAGCTGTACCTCGTATTTATCAAATAGAGTGGTTATTCATCGAGACATGAGTATTTTTCCGTTAAATAATAAATACTAGATTTTATGGGATTACTAAATTAAATGTCAACATCATGGTCAAAAGTAAAATGATATTTTTAGTCAAGTACAGCTGCAAATAATAAAACGAGATCCAAAAAGCAATTATAGGCCTAGTTTTGGGAAAACTAATATTATTTAGTTAAGCCGGTCTCGAGTTTTATGGCTTTTTCAGAGAAGGGAACAAAGAAGCGGCTGTGAGTTAAGTCATTGGGACGGGCACGAGTGTTTGTGACCGGTTTACCAAAAAGTACCGCGCGCCATAATGTCGCGTTTAAAATTACCAAAAAGCACGTATATCTATTATTCACAAACTCATTAATAGGTTTTAAGAAATCATAAAAATTGGGGGAGTGATTAGAAAAAAAAGGAAGAGGGAAACCCAAAATGAGATCTCTTATTGGATGGGACCCTTCCTAAAAATTAGGAAATTTATGTTAACGAGTAGAAGGGAACAGGCAGATCGACTCACTCGACAAAGTGATTCTGCTCAAGTAAGACGTGAAGTCTTGTAAATCCACCTAACTTGTGAGATCATTTTGTAAAACGTTTAACATCTAAGTTTTCGGGTCAAAAATAGTTAAAGTTTCGACGGTCAGTACTTGTAAAAATTATTTTATAAGTACTGGATACACCAAGAACACCTAAAGCGGTAGTCGAATCGAAAGTAATAATAGAAATTATTAGTGAATAAAGACATTATTTCGAGTGTTAAAGTAGTGAATTTCGTTAACAAACTATTGAACTTATCACGTTTATTTTAAGAGTGTATAAAGCCGATCGTTAATTATATTTATTAAGAACATTTAGCGTCTGGAAGAATCGAAGTTATTAAGTTTTAGTCATCCAGAATAATTAGAAAATTAGTTCTCGATGCAAGTTTAACGCGAATTAGCGGGATTATACGGTTTAAGGTGAATTAAATGTTTATGTTTGAAACATCGTCGTGGCCCAGGGGTGCAAGTAAAGCGATCTTTGATTTCAAATTCTTTTAAGTCCTTCGATTTATTAAGATTCTGACCTAAAGTTCATAAGGAATCCACAAAATTACGTGCGTAATATTATAATTTCGACGACGTAAAAATCACCATAGTGATTAATTTGGTCAAGTAAAACTTATCCAAAGCGAATGAACATTATTTTATCTGATAAAAATTATTAAGTTGGGAGTTCATTCATATTATACACATTTAAATTAACAATTCGTGTGAAAACCATCATAAAGTTCAAACACCGTATTTAACATCTTTTGGGGCCAAGGAGCCATTTCATCAATCAAATCAAGGACCGACACTATCAAATCTATTGCAGTCAAGGAATATCCACAACGAGTGAATCATTGTGTAAGACACCTGTATTCAGCCATAGTAAGTGATACTTTGTTATTTTTAAAAACACATAATTTTCAAGAATCGGTGTGAAGTTTATTTAATTATTGTTAGGATATTTAAAGTTTGCCTAATTGTATTCAAGTTTTGTATTAATTTCGTTACATATATTTCATTAGAAATATATGGATGCGAGTAGCTGACAAAATTTGTGTTTTAAGTTCAGAAATTAAAGAATAGGGTTGTAATTCAAATCGTCATAAATTTAATTATTAATTCTAATTTTGTCTATGATAAATTTGGGGATTTTTATTGAAATTAAGGGAATTTTACTTTGATATAAAGATTAATCAGTCAGTTACTCAAATCATTAAGAATCATTATTTTATTAGCATTAAGAAAACTTAGCTTTACATCGAGCTCGAATAATTTTGATAGGTTTTATTATTAGTATTGATCAGTGCTTTTGGCATTGAATGTAAGTAAGTTTGTATTTTGAAATTATCTTATTATTATATATTTGTTTTCCAGTTTTCATTTGTTTTTATTGCGTAACTGTGTTACGATATTTCTTTTACAGGATATTCCATATTGTGAGACTCGATAGATTTACGATAGTCCATCGTCCCTTGATAAATTACATCTAATCCTTTCACTAAACAATTTTTATTCATTACATATAAAAACTATTAATTCCAGACCAACAGCCGTGCGTGGATAAAGGGGATAAACCGTGTTCTCTGTTACATCGTTTACCGGTCCAAGCAATTAAGATCAGGGGCGGGTCGGAATTAAACTTAACAGAGTGGCGCCTTTAGTAACTCCACAAAATCGGGGTTATCAGTCGAGCATTGTAAATAGTAACCAGCGACACTATGCCATAACACTTTTTCCCGTAATTTTAGTAATTAAAGAATCTACGCCGAAAACCACTGAGTTAGTTGAGTGCTTTCCTTAAGTGTCATAACCTTTATTACGTGATCGAGGGAAAAAGGGCGTAGTGTGAAAATAACACGTAATAACTCTACTTGAGCGCGATGATCGACTCTAAATAGGTCCACAATATCTTCATTGCACGTCACATCCATCGTGATAGAATACGCGTACTGGATGCAGCCCACAACGTACCTCGTATTTATAGACTTCTTGCGAGGTGTGGTTTACGACAGCCAATGAAATCGCGTACAGTTTTAAAACCCTCCTACAAAGACCGAATTTTAAAATTTGGCTGTGGAAGGCCCTATTTGCAATGCATCCCAAAATTTCTTTTTTACAATTGTTCTTTGGACCATTTTTTATGAGAATTTCACTAGAAAATTTTTAAAATCGCAGTTCGGGTGGGTCGACTATTCCCCTTTCAAGTGATCGTGAATAAACGTCGATATAGATGGTCTCGGTAAGATCGGATCTAATTGCCGAAAAAGGGAAAAGCAAGTTCTCTGCTTAATCTGAATATTTTCTTAAATCGCATTTCAGGAATTTCAAAAGGATTACTATAATCCCTAAAAAAAAATACAATAATTACCTTTGTTCTTGCTCTTCAATAATATTTAAAAACTCATATCCATACAATAAAATATCGTGAAAAGCCATCGTTGTTACCGTAAAACACCACAATTTAGTAGTTGCTATGATAGCGATAAAAAATAACAACGAGTCGTTAACTTGAACAACTTTGAATTTTAGAAAATACCAAATTCATTCATAACAACTAACCCTTCACGTAACAACTTAATTCAGTTGTTATAAATAACAACTTTCCTTAGAAAATTGCACCGATTATGTCCGAAAAAATGGCATATAAATGCAAATGAACCGAACTGGCTGATTTTTATATATTGTGTAGGGGAGGCTTAGAAAAGCTTAACTTGAAGTTTTCGACCAAGATTTCCTAGGAGCTTCCTCCGCCACGTTGAAAAAAAGGATAAATTTTGTTTTCTTGCGATAACTCGACTCTCCGTCATGGTAAAAAAATTGTGAATCAATACTTTTTTGTTAAGCATTTTATGCTCTACAATTTAGTCTATATGAATTTTTTCCCTACCGTTGATCGTTGTTGATGTATCGAACGTGAAAGTAAAAAGTTACGTGCTTGGAACTTGTATTTTGCCATTTTCTCCTTTCTCGTAATACATATCGAAAAAACGTTCATTATCAAACTTGTAGATCATTTTAATATCTGCAATTTAGCTTTTTTATTTTATTTTTAATACAAAAATTACGACTTGTAGTACGCCGTAAAGTTGGTATAAGTCCACGCAAAGTTGTGATTTCATAGCTCGCGCGATTTTATAAAACAATATAAATAAATTTAATAACGCAGCAAAATTTATTATGAATCACATAATTATGTATAAAACTAATTATTCAAATACATGTTTTTATGTTGTACAGCACAAGATGGAGATGAATGGAGGATCGTTCTTAATACTTATATTTTTCTTCCTTTCGATGGTCCTGGTTTACAGTCTTTCTGTTCGGAATACTCATCGAGTTGTGCAGATTTTCTAACCACATAAAATTATTCTTCGATTGTCGAATCATCCTTATAATCCTCATTGAGCAGGATATCGATTTTGGCGATGTTGCATGTTTGCCCACTGCAATTTAAGGAAATAATGGAACAAGCATCCTTGCTTTACTGCACCCACAGGCAGCTCCACATTTTTTCTTGCACTTGCACGATATGAGCTTTAAAAGCTCAGGTGGCGCGGGTTCAACTGTGCTCATAACCGGTTCAGTGATCAACCAGTCCATGATTTGTTCGTCGCCAATCCCATTCCTTAGGATCCATGTAAAACGAGCCACGTTTGCACCTGGTGATATGTACATACGGAATAATATGCTTGCGTGCTACGCTTTTCGTTGGTGGAAGTAGTGGGAGGTGGTTCAATTTATTTTTTAGTGCAAGGAAAAATGTGGAGCTGCCTGTGGGTGCCGAAAAGCAGAGATTGCTTGTTCCTTTATTTACAAAAATTGCAGTGGGCAAACATGCAACAATTTTTGACCGTTATTTTTCGATTTTCTCGGAAACTAAATAACGAATTTTTATCCTCATAGTCGTATTCTATAGGTTTTTTCATTGTCTACAACTTTCTAATTTGACATTCTTTTGTAGGATGCTTCATTTATTCTTAAATCGTAAAAAACCGTTTTTCGACTTTGTGCAATTTTTTAGGTTATGTTCTACACCAGCTAGAGCGATGAAAAAAGTGCTATCTTTCTTAGAAAGTTTTCTTCTACACGACCCTATTTTTTGCTTCCGGGTAGCATCGTTTTCGACTTTATCATTATCTCGTTCGTAGAATGACTGTATGATTATCTATAAAATCGTGCTAGCTATGAAATCACAACTTTGCACGGATTTACCAACTTTACGGCGTACTACAAGTCGTAATTTTGGTCTTGAAAATAAAATAAAAAAACTAAATTGCAGATATTAAAATGATCTACAAGTTTGATAATGAACATTTGTTCGATATGTATTACGAGAAAGGAGAAAATGGCAAAATAGAAGTTCCAAGCACTTAATTTTTTACTTTCACGTTCGATACCTCAACAGCGATCAACGGTAGGCGAAAAATTCATATAAACTAAATTGTATAGCATAACATGCTTAACAAAAAAGTATTAATTCATAATTTTCGTACCATGACGGAGAGTTGAGTTATCGTTTATATAAAGTAAACATAATTTATCCCTTTTTATAAAGTGGCGGAGGAAGCTCCTAGGAAATCTTGGTCGAAAACTTCAAGTTAAGCTTTTCTAAGGCTCCCCTACACAATATATAAAAATCAGCCAGTTCGGTTCATTTGCGTTTTCAAATGTATATAATGACTGGACTAATAATAATCGTTCAAATTTAAAAGCTATCGACAAGTGGGTTATTATCACATTGAATACACCAAAAAACGTGTGTAATTTACTCTAAAACTACAGGTGCACGCACACAAATCACCACCTTAGTATAGTACAATTAAGGCAGTGCCCTGTGATGTATTAACTAAACAACATATACTTTATGTATACTAAATTGTTTAAAATTTTACCATACAAACATGGTAATATACACATATATTTACTATTACCTAAAAATTGATTTGACATGTTCTAGATAAACCATTGTTCGGAAAACAGTATGGCTAGAAGTATACAAAATAATCTCTACTATATTGAAAATATAAAATCAGTGTATCGTACAGGAAACATATTAGTATTAATCCCTCCAATTGTCGATCTAAGGATAAAGATATATAGGGTATACTCTACAACTTTAATTGCTTTTTGTGTTATTCAGTTTTATATAACTGTTATTTCGAGCCTATACAACACAATCGCAGAAGATTTTATATTTGTAACTTTGGGCACAGGTGACCTAACGGTATCGATTATTATAATTATAATTGATATTTACAGAAACGCATTCACAGACGTAGACAAGTTTTACTCACTAAATTACCTTTTTAACAAACTTGATGATGGTTTGAACGACCGAGGCATATTTTGGAAACCTGGAAGATACTATGTTGCTTTAAAAATATTGATATTCCTGCATGTTATGGGGATCCTAATATTCAGCTGTAGCTTTGTTATATCAAGTGGCGCGTTACTAGTTATTAAAATATTATTTATAAATGGTTTTTATACTGCATATTTTATGGTTTCAATCAAGGGGTAAGCCGCTGGCCAAAAAACGTACAAAACTTCCATTTTTGTGGAAGTTCTGCAGAACTTCTACGGATTTCCATGGAATTCTACGGAACTTCCATGGAATTCTACGAACTTTCAAGAAATTCCATGGAATTCCGTGGACTTCCTTGGGTTTTGAGCCAAATTTCGTCAAATAAAATAAGCAGTGTTGAAAACTAAGACCTTTTAATCTTAATTAATATAGTGATATTTATTTAATTTAGAGGCCCTAGAGTTGTGTAAGTATTTCTACATTTGAAATTTGATAATATTTTTTGGGCTTAATTTTTCTTTTGGTTGGTAGCATTAATTTGAAGAAAAGGTAATCCAGGAATGTATGATCCACGATTCACCTATAATAGTCTTCCTTTAGATAGGAAGTAAAATAAAACAAACGAATAGCATAGATTGCAAAAATATATTTTAATATTTTAAGAGGGGCCTAACAGAGATAGAATGAAACTATATCGCACTCATGGCGCAAGATGGGCGAACCAACCCTTGTTGGTGGCGAAGATTTTTCCTAAACCATAAAAACATTTTCAGATTTTCAGATTTTCTTTTGGTTTTTGGAATCTACATAGTTACCATTTGGCGGTAAAGAAAATTGAAGCTATTTCGTTGAATACTTTAAAATATAGTATAGCGATATAAAAATCACCCTAATTATTGGTCATTTCTATATCGCTATATATTTTAAGGTATTCAACGAAATAGCTTCAATTTTCTTTACCGCCAAATGGTAACTATGTAGATTCCGAAAACCAAAAGAAAATCGGAAATTTTTTTATGGTTTAGAAAAAATCTTCGCCACCAACAAGTGTTGGTTCGCCCATCTTGCGCCATGAGCCCGAGAGAGTGAGATATAGTTTCATGCTATCTCTATTAGGTCCCTCTTAAATATTATATATTTATATACCGGGTGACCGGCCGCCGATGTGAACATAGGAAAATAACATAGGAAATAGATTTTTTTTTAAATTCCTGCTTCCCATTATAACGGATTAGAATGAAAAGAGCATCAATTTAAAGAGGTTTATTTTCCGCATCTAAATACACCCAATCATTTGATGGTTTGTTCTTTGATCATTGTTAAAAACTCAAAATAAAATGACAAAGTATCACTTTTAAATAGATATTAGATGCATTGTTTAATTCATTGCAATTGTGGTATGATTGCAACTATGCAACTATGAGCATGGTTATGAGTATAATTGAAACAAACTCCCCTTTAATAATAATGGGCTTGTCCAAACTTCCACGGACTTCCACGGACTTCCAAGGACTTCTATGGACTTCTAAGGAATTCTTAGGACTTCTATAGAACTTCCTATAACTTCTTGGACTTCTACACCAAACGTACAAAACTTCCACCTGCGGTTCACCCTTGGTTTCAATATTGTTAATTTATAATTTTGTTTCCTTAATTAAACTGCGATTGAGAATATTAAACCAACGGTTAACGTGCTTATTAAAAAGGTATAAGTACAATTCCCACTTGAATCTGATTGCCACAAATTCAATATATTCACGAGTGGTATCCAAGGAAGTCAACGAGATAAGAAATTTGCTTTCGATAGCATTTAACATTTTCTCTATTAATAATAAAACTTTAGGGTATAAATTACTTTTGGTAATGTTCTCAATTTTCATTGAAACTTTAAATATAATTAATTACATTATTGCGATGAACACGGAAAATGTAAATTTAGCACCTGATCTTGTTCTATCATCTATAATATTAGGAAGTATCTCCTTTTCTTTCTGGGTAGGTTTCAATTGAGTCCGTTAGTGTGACGTCACAACGCCTAGAAATTGGCAAACCGTCTAACGCGAATTGACTAAGTGGTTTGCGTCCATTTGAAAAAGAACATAACACGAACATATGCAAACACGACGATCGCATCAAGGAAAGTGTCAAGAGTTTCAACATAACCCTATTTAATTCATTTAATTGTTATAAACTTATATTAATTATGTAAATAATTCACTATTCTACTATTGTAGTCTACTATTTTATGGTAGAAAGTTCCTTAAGTATTTAAAGCAAACCATTTTTTAAATTTAATTGGTTGCTCTCATTCTGGAGAAAAACCATTAGAATGAATTACATTATAATTAATAGTTTAAAGAATATAAAGACCTTTTAAAACCTTTTTAACGTATAGATTTAAATTTCAGGAAACATACTGTGGTTTTACCGCTATGGTGCCTTTTTCTTCGAATTATATTTTATTTAAAAATGTGTTAAAAATAATTGTCAAACGTAGAAGGTTTCTCGCTACTGTGATTATACAATTCAATCACAATTATACAATTGTGCACTTCACTAAATTTTTCTCATTAACTAAACTTTCACATTCCGTAAAATGGGGTGAATCACAACAGGAAGGTGAATCACAACAGGCAGGTGAATCACAACAACAAAAGTTTGGGAAGGCACAAATAATTTTTCTGTATGTTTCCTGAAATTTAAATCTATACGTTAAAAAGGTTTTAAAAGGTCTTTATATTCTTTAAACTATTAATTATAATGTAATTCATTCTAATGGTTTTTCTCCAGAATGAGAGCAACCAATTAAATTTAAAAAATGGTTTGCTTTAAATACTTAAGGAATTTTCTACCATAAAATAGTAGACTACAATAGTAGAATAGTGAATTATTTACATAATTAATATAAATTTATAACAATTAAATGAATTAAATAGGGTTATGTTGAAACTCTTGACACTTTCCTTGATGCGATCGTCGTGTTTGCATATGTTTGTGTTATGTTCTTTTTCAAATGGACGCAAACCACTTAGTCAATTCGCGTTAGACGGTTTGCCAATTTCTAGGCGTTGTGACGTCACCACTAACGGACTCAATTAGGAAAATGCCAATTATAATCCTGAAGAGCCTGTAATTTGGACCTCAGGGTCGTCTTTCTAGTTATCTCTAGGATAATAACCATATTATGGTCTTCAGAATTCAGTATTAACCCTTTTGATAATAGCCTTACAACGCCATTCGGTATTTGGCCCAGTAGAACTTCGAAATAGACGACTCTGAGGGTAGAAGTACTGGCCGATTTGAAATATAATTGACGATTTTTAAATTCATTTTGAATTTATTTGATAATTTCAGATACTAGGAATAACAGTGGTTATACTTTGTGATGAAACTACGAACGAGGTAAAGAAGATAATCACCACAAGCTACAATTTTTTATCAGAAGTACATATAATGTCCAACACATCCCAAAACGCCAATTTGAGAAAAGAATTACTTCTATTAGCAAACTACACTATGAGTCAATGCTCACACATTTCTGCAGCTGGACTCTTCAATGTAAACCGTAGAATGATTTTTGCGTTTCTTGGGAGTATATCTCCATATATTATTGTGCTGGCGGAATTAAATAGGTAGAAGTATTCGGGATCAAATGGAGTGGTGAAGCCAGTGGCGTAACTACCGGGGTGCGCGGTGTGCGAATGCACACGGCCCATCAGTCTGAGGGGCCCAAAGGGCCCGAAGCTACCGAAAAAAATTATAAGTAAAAAATAATATTTGGAGAAATTCAAAATTACGAACTTTAAAAATTTGTAATTTAAAAAATAATAAATTGAACAAATTAAAGATTACGAACTTTAAAAATTTAAAACCATATTATAGTTGGGTTTTATAACGTAGCTCCCTTTGTTAATTGTTAACAGGTAGGTACTTTGTGAATAACATTAATCTATGCAGAAGGTTTAACAAGTTTATTCTTTATTATGTAAAATGTACAGTTATTTAAATATACTGTGGTGGTATTTTGACCATTAGAGGGTATAAGCAAGCAAATAAAAGGGTGATTCAATTTTATTTTATTATTAATTCAATAATCAGTTAATTTGACTGATAAAATAGACTTTTGCATCAAATTAATAATAAACCGCCGCATGTAACAAATTACACATAAAACCACACAAATTTGAAGTGAATTATGTAAAACAAGTATTTTGCAACATCTTGTGTATGATTTTTAATTTTTAAAACAACCGCAGTTTTCTATAAAAGTGTAAAATGAAAATAAAAATTCAGTGAACAAACAATTATAAACACCATGTTACCAGTAAATAAGTGCGACATTGGTGATCAAGAATACCGAACCCCACCACAGAATCCAAATTTTGAAAACTAGGAGAGGGACAGAACGGCCAACAAGCCGGAATGAAGCCAGTCTCTTGGTGAAACTCAAAGAGGGAACACGCCAGTTCCCCGCTGAAACTCAAGCGGAGAGGAGTTCTTTGCTGCTCCTCAAAGAAGGAAGAACTCCAAAAACTTCTTTTTGATCCGAGGGTCAGAGAAGTGTAATTTCGCGGATTCACAAAAAAGTGAATAATTAGCGGAAATCGAATCTTCGCGTAATTGTTAATTACGATTTATAAAAAGTGTGCGATTGTGTGTTTCTGACGAATTGGGTTGTTGGAGAATTGGCTGGTTTTTGGAATGCTGGCTGCTGTGAGGAACGTTTGATAGATTGGAACAGCTGGCGACTGCTGACGAGAGTTTGGCCACATGGATCCGGCAACGCACTGACTTCAATAAAAATTTACCATTTAATAGTGAGTTTATTGATTAAAAATTGTATTTGTTATTTTATGGAATTACACCTATTACATGAATGGACAGATTTATATGAGGCGCCGTTTCGGACTTAATTACATTACAAATATATGTGTTTTTTTAGCATATATAATTTAATTTCTAGCAAATATATTGAAATTAACACAAATATATTTAAATATTTGGTATATATATAGAAAATTATTTATATAACACGTTTGATAAAGAAATATATATTTGACGGAAAATAAATATATATTTGTGACAATTACCATATTTATATAAAGTAGGGTTTCTTAATTTGCCGCTAGGTGGCTTAGAAGTCTGGCAACATTGCTGGCAACTTCCTTCAACTGTAAACACAACACATGTGCAGTGAAGTAATGCAAATTCGTAGTTTTAAAATTTGTGAAATTAAAGTGGCTATCCTTTTAATTTTAAAATGTCTGGAATATCAATGGAAGCTTTTTTTGCCGAATTGATTGAAAAAATTACTTACGACAAATCTATTAATGACACATATTTGTTAAATAATATTCATTTATATACAAGCGATTATTGTCGAATTATCAACAGCATAATTTGTAATACACAAAATGAAAATTTGCAAAATTTATTGATGAGACTATATAATGCACTTGTCGATCAATGTAATGAAATTGAAAGCAAATTATCTGAATTATCAACTACACTAAATAATAATGAATATACAATTAATTTAATTAGGCAAGGATCATATGGTAGACCTAAATACAATATTCAAAAAGAGCAAATTACATTTTTGAGAAATATTGGATTGAATTGGGAGCGAATATCTAAAACTTTAGGTATTTCTACAAGAACACTTTATAGACATCGTCGAGAATTATTATTGGATGATCCGTGCCCAGTTCTTATAACTGATACAGAATTAGATAACTCGATTCGTAATATTTTGACTGACACACCGAATTCGGGAGAAGTTTACGTTATAGGAGCTTTAAGAGCGCGTGGAATACGTATTCCTAGATGGAGAGTAAGAGAGCGTTTGCAAATTATTGACCCTATTGGAAGAATCATTCGAAGGCGAACTACAATTGAAGGGCTTAGAATACAAGTAGTACAAGTGAGTTATAAGTAGTTTTGAGCAAATGAAGGTCGAAGTTGGAGGTGCTTCCCAAATCTAATACATGTGTTTATTTATATTTATACTCACTTTCATTTTTAGGTGACTTTTCTCTTCATCATTTAAAAAAACTATCATCATCAGCCTTCTACTTTAGCAAATATTTGTGATTTAAAATTTTAAAGTTGCACTTATACTACTTGTCTACCAACTATAACACTTATACTGATTGAACATTCAGTATGAAGTAATAAAACTTTAGAATTAAAAGAAAACGGTTTATTTATTATTAAATTATTATAAGATAAGATAAAGTTACTTAAATGTAACAAATTATTTTTATTCAAGTTATAGGAATAGAATCTATATTATTATATTATATTATTAAATTTATTGTCAAAAATACAGGTATGGCATGGCTAGTGTGCCTAGTTAGAGTCTGAATCTAGTAGATCGTCCTCAAAGGGTTCATCATCCTGTTTTCCGATGATAAAGTTAATGTTCTTGTAAAACTCATGGTAGATGGGGAATGTACGGCAGAAGACTCACTAGGTCATCGAATTTTTTTTTTTATTTGATTGGTGATCGGAGGAGCGTCCGTCAGGATTTTGATAAATGATAATGTTTGATATTTTCTGCCTTTTCGTTTCGGGGCCATATTAATATTTTCGAAAGGCATTTCCTCATTCAAGGTATATTTGAAAAATAACTTACAAGGTTCATCTGCCGTGTAGTGCATCCATTGCATCTTTTGAATTCCACCAACATTTTCTTGAAAATAAGGCATTAAGACATTCCTTATGACTTTCATCTGTCCAGCCATTTTACAGACCTGGAATTTTTTCCAATTGATAGTTACCTGCGCAGAGCTATGCGCACTGAAAAATTGTACTCCAAACCGGCGCTTACCAAACAGTATAAGTGCACTTGTACTCCTCTTATTCCAAACGCGCGACTTAAATGCACTTGTAGTTAGTGTCAACTACAAAAATGAGAGGGAAACAAATGTTTCTCATTTATACTGTTATAACTCAAAAATAAAACATTTTTTGAATTATTTTTCCGCACACTTAACTCATTTTTTTTTAAATTGCACTTGTACTACTTGTATTCTAAGCCCTTCAATTCACAGAAGAGTTTATAACGTAAAAGGTCCAAATTACCTATGGTAAGTAGTAGGCATCAATTTGCTTTAATACAGATTTTATTATTATATTACTTACAGGCATATTGATTCAAACCACAAATTGTGTTCCTTTAGGTTTGTCTACCATGGTGCAATTGATGGGCACAGTAGGTGTATAATATATCTTCAATGTTTAACAGATAATAAATCACAAAGTGTTTTGAATTTATTTGAAAATGGAGTTGTCAAATATGGATTACCTATCAGAGTCAGAAGCGATCATGGTACTGAAAATTTATTGGTTGCCGAATATATGCTACGACACAGAGGATTAAATCAAGGTAGTATTATTACAGGTAGATCAGTGCATAATCAACGAATTGAACGGCTGTGGAGTGAAGTGAATAGAACAGTTACAAAACATTTTAAAGAGTTGTTTATTGAATTGGAAAACGATGGGCTACTAGATGAATTGGATGAAATAGACCTCTTTAGTTTAAAATTTGTTTTTTTACCTCGTATAAGAAAATCGCTAAGTGAATTTGTTAATCAATGGAACAATCACTCTTTAAGTACTGTAAGGAGTTATTCCCCAAAGCAACTTTGGTGTACAGGAATGTTACAAACTCAACATGAGAATACGATTGAAGATGCATTGTATGTTGAAAATTCTTTGGAATATGGTGTCGATTACGAAGGACCCCTTACTTCTATTGTAACTCGAAACAATGTTCAAATTCCAGAATTTCAGCAGAATTTGTTGAATCTTGAACGTCAACTTGAAGATATTTTACCTAATCCCTTAATTGACGATGGTCATAATGGCATCCGACATTATTTACATATTAGAAGTTATTTAAAATCTGTACCATTATGATTCCTTTTAGTAAATTAAACAATGTTTGCTAAGCACAGTTTGGGTCAATTACAAAACTGTATATTATTGTACACTATAATCAAGTAGGGGTTTCCATATCAAACAACTGTACAATAACAAAAGTTTATTTCTAAAATTAAATAAAATTCAAACACGTGAATGTAAATAAAAAATTTTCTTTAAAATAAAATCTCTTCACTTGCAACTTAAAGTAACAACTGAATGCTATGCCGTAACAACGTTGTTACGGCATAGCATTCAATTCAATGAATATGATGACTTACAATTTAATTTAGACACGGAAAGAGCAATATTATGTAGTGCAGTAGAAACTAATTTTAAAACTTCCGAGCATGAAGAAAAAACATTGCAAGATATACTACGCAGTTATAAAAGTGCTATTTCTGAGGCTAAATATTATTACCACTATCGGTGAACACTGTATATTATGCTACTTATGAGATTTTAAAATTCAATAAATTCAATTTATGCAAAAGCGAAATCTTGGCAATTACCAATTCCAAAATTCATAAAATATTTGAATTCTTCATAAGTTTTATGCATTGTTGGTAAAGACAATTCTAAACCGCACGTATTTGCTGAGGGGTACAGGACACCATCTTCATGAACAAAATTTAATTTTGGGTTCCATTCAAATCCTAGTACAGGTATTTGGTCTGCACCTGTAGCAAAAACGAGAATCTCCTTTGGCGTAACACATGCATCGTTTTCTAAAAAAATATAATTTTCAAAGTAGTAAAAAAATAATGCATCAAAGTTACTAGATATTATAATATTATGTTTAATTTCTTAGATACCAATCGTGAACAAATTAAATCATGATAATAAGTAATCAAATGCATATCATATTAATATAACTTAATTACACTTACCCTCACTTTCAAGAAGAAAATCTCTAAAAAACGCAATAATCCTATTCTCTGTTTGCCTTTTCGTGCTTCCCTTTTCACTAAAGTCAGGTAAAAACAATTTTTCTAGAACGTCTGCTGTAATGTTCACATCTTCAAAGCACATAATTTCCTTGAACAGATGGGGATACTTTTGCATGTCATCAAAAATACCTCCTGCTCTTAATCCATCTACAAGTTGGTCTAAAGCTGGCTTAATGCGATAAATTGCATAAAAGTTGATCATATCTATAAACATGTACATAAGTAGATACAAACCAAAAAAATTAAAACTCATTATTACCTTTGATTACTTTATCTTTTTCTGAAATATTTGTTACAATCTGACATCCGGCTATTGCAAAAATTGATTCTTCATATACATATCTTTGAAAGCTTTCAAAATCATTGAATTCATTCAGTAGCATAATTTTGCTTCGAATTTCATCTTCAACTGCCAATAGAGTGGGTTTTGCGTTCACAAGATCAGAAACAATCATAGAATACAGGTGTTTGGAAAAAAATTTTGGTCCACATCCCCCATGTATAATAGTAAGTGAAATAATGCGCCCAGCTTCAAAATAATCACGCTTTTCTAAAGCTTTACCATTTAAAGTTATATATTTTTCTTTATCACCAAAAATAAATTACCATCTTTAATGTGATTAATTACCAACCGACACATTTCACGAGTGGGACCACCAATGTCAACTGCTCCTTCTGATTTCCCTTCAATATCACTAAATTGAACTGATAATTTATTGAATGGTGAAAAACTTTTACGATTTAGTGCTCTAACGCAACAGTCAAATATTTCTTCTCTGTAAATATTAATTTGCGTAGTGTTTTCCTCACAAATAGCATTTTTATAACTGCGTAGTATATCTTGCAATGTTTTTTCTTCATGCTTCGAAGTTTTAATATTAGTTTCTACTGCACTACATAATATTGCTCTTTCGGTGTCTAAATTAAATTGTAAGTCGTCATATTCATTGTTTAAAGGTTCATTACTACCCAAGTCAACTTTTGATTGTTCAATTTCATACTGATTTGAA
This sequence comes from Rhagonycha lutea, assembly GCA_958510855.1. Classification (NCBI taxonomy): domain Eukaryota; kingdom Metazoa; phylum Arthropoda; class Insecta; order Coleoptera; family Cantharidae; genus Rhagonycha; species Rhagonycha lutea. The sequence continues at coordinate 38,720,893 of OY294038.1, forward strand.
ATATTTTGCAATGGCCGCACATATATAACTTTTTGTTGAAACATCGCTTTGAGACAATTTCCTTCTAACTCTTGATTAGGTGGCAGATTGGGTTTCGTAAGTCGACCACCCATCGGAACCATTATTTCAAATCTTACTTCCTTTAATTTATCTTTGAATAAATTAGAAATATGTTGATAAATATCCATGTATGTCCAGGAAACATTAAATTGAACATTTGAAAATGCTAAACCTAAAATTTGTTAAACATTATAATCACTTCAAATTTATGTATGTAAATAAAACTTACCATTTTCAAATGCATGCGATTTTGTAATCGCCCTTAATGTAGTTGTACTTGTAGAAACTTCAAGTAAAATTACATCTTTGGAGAACATTACATTGTGATTTTTTTTTGAAGTTCTGGATGGAGTTCTTCTAGCAACTGTCGAAGATCCATTAATACTTGGAAACAATCGAGTTAATTCTTGCCTAATAGAAGTATTATGATTTTGTATTTGTGGAGGGTTGATGTTTCTAACAGCAGACTCCAAAGAATTCCTCAATTCGGGACTTCGCAAGACTTGTGACACAATTTCATTCACATCCATTTCTAATTGAGCTCGTAGGCTGTAAAACAAAGTCAACCACCGAATTATTAACTATTATTACCCCTAACCATAAAATCACAGTGAATAAAGTAAAATGTAGTACTTATGTATCTTGTCCTAGCCACAGGTAGGTATACCGCACAACAAGGTCATTTACTATTTAACCTAATTTTTAACATGCAGTGAAATTTATAAGTTCGGCACATACATATACAACCAGAGGCATAACAAGTTATACCGCGATTTTAAATTAAAAATATTTATAATTTATAAAGGATAGGAACTTACCATACAAAACAAAAAATGAAAAAATACATTAAACCATTACCACACAACATACCATTACACTTTTGTGCATTACACAGTTTCGCGCTAAACTCTGTCGCGGTGTTGCCAGACTTCTAAGCCACCTAGCGGCAAATTCAGAAACCCTACTTTATATAAATATGGTAATTGTCACAAATATATATTTATTTTCCGTCAAATATATATTTCTTTATCAAACGTGTTATATAAATAATTTTCTATATATATACCAAATATTTAAATATATTTGTGTTAATTTCGATATATTTGCTAGAAATTAAATTATATATGCTAAAAAAACACATATATTTGTAATGTAATTAAGTCCGAAACGGCGCCTCATAGATTTACACGTACAGTGTTAAAAATTTAAAACGTTAAATATTGCGTGCATGTCTGAGCCATTACACCAGAACACTTGTGGTTTGAGACAAATTATTGTCCTCATAAAATTTGATGCAAACTGTCTATGAAAAATTTTTACGTTCAGATAATAAATTATCCTTATCACGAATTTACACCCTTTTATTTCGTTCGTCGAACCTATCGACTCTGAGGAAGAGAAAAACCCATCTTCGGCGAAACGTTAGTTTTAGGGGGCTTTTGTGGGATGATTATTCATTTAAGGGTGAATATCATTGCATCTATTGGCGCACGAACGCTGGGGCAAGAAAAACGGACGAAATTAGGGGTAGTTAGACGTAAAAATCAAAAATAAAAATCAAAAATTTTAAATTAAAAATTTTAAAAATTTTTAATAAAATTAACTTTCAATGTGTTAGAGAGAGCACATTTGTTAAATTTAAAGGATAGGAACACGTGAATTTATTCAAACCACGAAATAAAAGGTCGAAAATATTGCAGCTGCAAATAAATCCATTGTTAGGTTTAACAAAATTTAACAAAATAAAAATTTGATAAACACATGCGTGAAAGTCACAACATTTGTGAGGCCAGGTAGAAAATTTAAATAAAAATAATTTGCACATTTAAATTAAAATAAAAATTTTTAAAAATGGGTGATAGCGACCAAGATAATACAGGTGTACCGGATTTAAACGCACCAATTGTAGACACAGGGTTAATCCAGGGCGTCGAAGACACAGGTACTGAGACTCAACTCACACAGGGTACGATTTTGGGAGATGCATCCCAAATTTCTGATACAACTCCGGAAGTTCCGATAGCTACTAGCACACCAGTAGCAGGTTTGCCACAAACGCAAACAATCCCAATTCCGAGTACAGACGTGGATGCTATCGTGGCCGCCATAAATAAAAACTTCGATAAAAAATTAGATAGTAAATTCAAAGATAATGCCCTAGACCTCAATAATAAATTTGAGGGTATGAACGATAAGTTTGACAACAAATTAAGGGAAAATGCATTAGACCTCGATAATAAATTAGATAGTAAATTCGGGGACCTCAATAGCAAATTAAACGCTATGAATAATGAATTTGATAATAAATTTGAAGCCCTGGACGTAAAATTAAGCAATGAAATTAAAAATTTTGAGGTCAGAATAAACAAAAAAATGGATGAAGTTATGGATCAAGATTTTTGTAACCTGGATTCTGAAATAAAAGAAGACAAATTAATAGAATCCGTATTAAGCGAGGGGGTAGATACCCTTGCGAAAGAAAATGTCACAGGCGGCATTGTAAATAAAGAAGTCCTGCAGGAAGAAATTGAAAAATTAAAAGAAAATAAAGTTAATAAAACGGAAGCTAAAGTCGATAAAACGGAAGAACTTAAATTAGAAGAAATCGTCAAAGAAAATAAAACAATAAAAGAAAAGGAAGATAATGTCACAGGCGACATTGCAGATAAGGAAGTCCTGGAGGAGGAAATTAAAAATTTCAAAGAAAAACAAAAAGAAACTCCAGTTGAAACAATTGAAATGGGTTTAGAAAATGAAATAATTGTAAAATGGGAAGAAGTAGAAGACCTGGTTTTGGAAGAATACCCCATCGAAAAAGTCCTGGTTATGGAAAATTTTAAAGTTGAAGAAGTCCCAACAATAGAGAAGGAAGTTATAATTGCAGAGTGCGAAGAAATAATCGTAGAAAAAATTGAAAATAAAAATTTGGAAGAAAATGAAAAATTAAGAGAAGTTGGGGTGAAAGAAGTTATCGCAAATGAGGGGGTAGTAGCAAACCCGATGGTGGAGGATGTCGCAGGCGACATTAATAATAAAGTCCTGGTGGAAGTTTATTCAGACGAGGGGGTAGAAATCCCAGAAGAAATCGAAAATGAAAAATGTGGTGTAGGCGGCACCACTGTTAAAAAAGTCCTGATTTACTCACGAAGGGAAATAAGAAGAAGAAAATTTGAAAAGCTGCGAAGGAAAAGAAAATTTAATTGGATAAGAAAACAAAATTATTCAACTGAAAATAAAAACGAAATTAAAATAAAAATTAATTCTAATAAGTCAAATGAAGAGGTGGAAAGTACTCCGAGTTCAGGGGGTGATAATTTGGAGGAAGTTATTGCGGACGAAGACGTCATACCGTCTAGTAAAATGAGATGGTTCTTTGAAATGAAGAAATTTTTTAAGAAAAACAAAATTTTGAAAATTAAGAAAATTTATGGAAATTTTCAAATTAAGAAGAAGATGAAGGTGGCAGAAGAGATAGGGGTAGTTATTCCCTCTAAATGGCAATATCGGCGAGTACGTTGGAAATTCACCAACGAAGACAACCCACCCCAATGAATTAAGAAAAATGGGAAAATGGAAAATTTAAGACAACCGCAAGAAAATGGAAAAGTGTAAAATAAAATTAATAGTGTAAATAATTAGTGAATAAGGACTTGTAAATTTGATAGATAACTAAACGCGAATCGTCATCAATAAGAAGAATTTTTAAATCAAGAATAATTAAAACAAATTTAATAATAACAAACAAAAATTTAAAGCTACGCACATGGAATAATTTGGATTTGAAGAGTAAATAAGAAACTTAAATAGCAGTGAAATTTAAAATAACGCGATAAACAATAATCTTCGAAACAGAAGCAAATTAATAATTAATAATTTTATAAAGTAATTAAAAATAAATAAATTTTTCGGAAAATTAAACATGGACTTAGTGAAAAATGGAAAATAAAAGTTGTACTGAGCAAGAAGAAAATGGAATTATTTAAGAATGAATTGAAGTTTTAGAAAATGATTTGCCATTGCGAAAAATTAAGATAATGATAATTAAGAAGTTTGAAGGTTGAATAGTTAACGTAAAGTGCACAGAAAAAAATCCTTGATGTTAAATTCGCACAATATTGTGTTCTTGAAATTGTGTTCTTGTTAATCCCAAATTGAGTTCTTAATAGGTACTGGGCTTGTTAGAAATATGCAAATTTTTGTACCTGGAAAATTGTATTGTATATGGTAACTATTGTTGTTTAAGTTCCACCCAATAATTGTGTTCTTAAGATTGTGCGAATTGTAAACGTAAAATTTTACTTGAATAATTATTATTACCACGGTGTGGAGTGATGTGACCGCTGGTTGAGTTACGGTGCGGAAATTCTGGGTTCAAGTCGCGGACTTTGCAGAATTTCTTAGCCCGGCCTTCCGGTGGACATCAACACGTTGTGGTGAAAAGTTGTAGTAAAAAGAGTAGCAAAAGAGGATTAATCCACCTCGTGAAATGGATTAAAGACTTCAAATAGAAGTGGCAATATTCCGACAGGAATGGAAAAGCCCTTGATTGATTGATTTGAATTATTATTAAAGCAGTAAAATTTGAAAAAAATTTTCATTTTTAGATTATATACATTTAATCCGTAATTATGCAAACGATTAAAATATAATTTAAATATTTACCGTTATTTATAGTTTTAACACGTGGATAATAATTTTATTTTAAAAATTTAAACTTAATAATTATTATTAATAATTCTCTTTGCTTAAAATTAACGAACATTTTAAGATTAAAGAATTTACTGCAATTAGAATTAAATGTTAAAAATTTAATCTAAAGAAGTGTGATAATCGTATTAATTTACTGTAAAATTATAAATTCAACAAAAGCTTAAGTAAACGTTAAAACATTAAAATTTTAACCGTAAGTAAAGACAACATACAAGAAATTTTATTTAGAACCTTTTATCACAAGATAGAACCAGAAAATATTGGAAAATATGAAAATTTCAAATACGTGGGGGGGGGGGGGTCAAACAACGTGTTGTTTTTTAAAAAAGGTGAAAAATATAGTAAAATTATTGAATAATTTACAAAAGTATCTTATTACTTTTCGTTGTATCGTATTTATTTTTTAAATTCTACAATAATTTCACTATATTTTTCAACTTTTTTAAAAAACACCACGTTGTTAGATCCCCCCCCCCTTATTAGACATTATTTCATATTTTCTGGTTTTCTTGTGACAAAAGGTTAAAACTGTTTCTAAATAAAATGACTTGCATGTTGTTCTTTAATTAGGGTTAAAATTTTAATGTTTTTAAATTTTACTTAAGTTTTTTATAAGTTATTAATTTTAAAATAAATTACATACGATTATCACACTTCTTTAGATTGATCTTTTAACATTTAATTCTAATTACAGAAAAATTCTTTAATCTTAAATTTTGAACTTTCAGCAAACAGAATTATTAATAATTATTAAGTTTAAATTTTTAAAATAAAATTATAACCCACGTGTTTAAAACTATAAGTTAAGGTAATTGTTACGGTAAATATTTAAATTTTATTTTAATCGTTTACGTAATGTAATATTTTAACGTTTGCTTAACGTTTTGTTAACTTTATATTAAAATTTTAAAATTAAAACAATTTTAATGTAAAGAATTAAATGTTATAAAACAGAAATCTAAAGAAGTGTGATAATCTGATATTGTAAAATTATAAATATAGAAAAACTTGAATAAGCGCAAAAATATTAAAATTTTAACTATCAGTAAGAATAACATTGATTAAATTTTATTATTTTTGAATTATTTCATTTTTGTTAACTCGATATATTTTATTTATTAAATTTAAAATTAATTCTCCAAGCATAAGTATAACTTAAGCTTATTATTATAATTCCCTTCGTAGACCAGTGAGTACAGAGTACGCCTATAGATCCAGAGGTTACAGGTTCAAATCTTCAAAATCCAAAAAAAAGGTAAGTAAACTTTGTCAAGTGTGTTCCCTAAAATTTATCGCAATTTAAAAATAAAAGTATAATAATAAATTAAGATCTGTGAATACAGATATTTCTAATAAAATTTATTTATAAATTAAAAATTTTATTTTAATAAATTTTCTTATACAAAACACAAAATTGTGTTGTGGACTAGTAAAAAGGTTTTACCATAAGAAGGCATAATTTGGGTTGTATGCAGGTATAGATAGGTTGACCCAAAAGTTTACCTGCTTGGAACACAATGTTTTACTTGTAACCTATTTCAACCCAAATTTTACCTGGAGTATGCACAATTTTACTTACGTTTAGCACAATTTTTTTTCTGTGTGAATTGAATAGAATTGAAGTATTGCTACCGCTCATGGTATGAAGTAGCCAGTTAATGAAGAAAAGTTTAATAGAAGAATTGTTGAAGGTAATGAGTTGCTACCGTTTTCAAGAAAGAAAATGTAGCCAGTTAATGAAGAAAAGTTTTGAAGAAAATGAATTTGAAGATTATGAATTTTAATTCGCAATGGAGGATTTGACAATAAGATGAATCGAAATATTGAATAGTAAAATGGAAATTATGCAAGTACGATGTTATAGAAAAGTTTTTTAAAAGGTCCACTCCACGTTCGAAAAATAAAAAGTTTGAAAAATTATTGAACGAATTTTGAAATGAAAAGATTTGAAATTTTGAAGAAAAGTTTATCGAATCACTGCAAGTGAAGATTTATGAAATCATAGGGGGTAATTAGAATTTTGTGCGAAATAATTTTGGAAAGTTTTGAAATTTGATTAGAATGACAAAGATTGGTGACGATAGCGAGATTTTTGATTAGGGGATGATTTAATTTGAAAGATTTTATTTGAGATTAGTAGATTTAAGTTAGAGTAGGTTGTAAATTTGATTTTTGGGAAAATTTGAATGAGGGTGAAATTTTTGAAATTTTGGGACGCCAATCATGGATGAAACACAGCTCAGCTGGTACAAGATAATGTTGAAACCCACGTGTTTTATAGTAATTACGAAGGGGTCTATCCTAAATCGCAATTTAGAAGGGAGATTGCACTCATTTAAAAATTTAGGGGATGATTTCACTTACGTGAATCATTGAAGGGAGAGTTTATTTTTGATTTTTAATTATTGTAAATTTGATTATGATGAAGGCTGAAACTTGTTATGAGGTGGATAGAATTCAAAATATCACCTCTATCTTGTGTAAGAAATACCAACAGGCCGCACTTATTTTGGAAAAACGTTTGCTGATGGCATTACTTACAAGGGGGTAAAGCTGTGGTGGTATTTTGACCATTAGAGGGTATAAGCAAGCAAATAAAAGGGTGATTCAATTTTATTTTATTATTAATTCAATAATCAGTTAATTTGACTGATAAAATAGACTTTTGCATCAAATTAATAATAAACCGCCGCATGTAACAAATTACACATAAAACCACACAAATTTGAAGTGAATTATGTAAAACAAGTATTTTGCAACATCTTGTGTATGATTTTTAATTTTTAAAACAACCGCAGTTTTCTATAAAAGTGTAAAATGAAAATAAAAATTCAGTGAACAAACAATTATAAACACCATGTTACCAGTAAATAAGTGCGACATTGGTGATCAAGAATACCGAACCCCACCACAGAATCCAAATTTTGAAAACTAGGAGAGGGACAGAACGGCCAACAAGCCGGAATGAAGCCAGTCTCTTGGTGAAACTCAAAGAGGGAACACGCCAGTTCCCCGCTGAAACTCAAGCGGAGAGGAGTTCTTTGCTGCTCCTCAAAGAAGGAAGAACTCCAAAAACTTCTTTTTGATCCGAGGGTCAGAGAAGTGTAATTTCGCGGATTCACAAAAAAGTGAATAATTAGCGGAAATCGAATCTTCGCGTAATTGTTAATTACGATTTATAAAAAGTGTGCGATTGTGTGTTTCTGACGAATTGGGTTGTTGGAGAATTGGCTGGTTTTTGGAATGCTGGCTGCTGTGAGGAACGTTTGATAGATTGGAACAGCTGGCGACTGCTGACGAGAGTTTGGCCACATGGATCCGGCAACGCACTGACTTCAATAAAAATTTACCATTTAATAGTGAGTTTATTGATTAAAAATTGTATTTGTTATTTTATGGAATTACACCTATTACATGAATGGACAGATTTACACGTACAGTGTTAAAAATTTAAAACGTTAAATATTGCGTGCATGTCTGAGCCATTACACCAGAACACTTGTGGTTTGAGACAAATTATTGTCCTCATAAAATTTGATGCAAACTGTCTATGAAAAATTTTTACGTTCAGATAATAAATTATCCTTATCACGAATTTACACCCTTTTATTTGGTTCGTCGAACCTATCGACTCTGAGGAAGAGAAAAACCCATCTTCGGCGAAACGTTAGTTTTAGGGGGCTTTTGTGGGATGATTATTCATTTAAGGGTGAATATCATTGCAATACCTACCCTTGCTTATTTCGACCGCATTTTAAAATTTTGTAAAGCTTTCGAGGATTAGGGATTAATTTTTGAAAATGATTTAACGCACGTGTACTAATTTTTTAAAAATTAAAAAAAAAATTAGTAACAACCCATTGATTGAATGATTTTTAATCATTGGACAAACGATTGAACAATGGACTGTTAAAATTTTTTTTAAATTAGTACACGCCCCCCCCCCACTGATCCCTATAGGTATTGGGTGTTTGCGTTTGGTTCAAAAAATGTATGGTAAATCTAGCTTTACAGTATACATTTTTGAAATTTTCTCCCAAAAATGTGGATTGTAATGTGGGAGAAGGAAAAAAAGAAGAGACGGTCGGAACATAGTGGTCATGCGAGTTGACTATGAACGTTAAATACCCGGTTCGAATCCGAGTAAAGTAAGAACTTTATTCTGACTGTCTCTCTGGTCCTCTAGGTTGGGGGTTCTTCGTCGGGCTGGCTCCCCGGTGTAGGTAAAAAATACAATGCTGTGAATACCATTTGATATTAAAAGTTAATATATAATGGTCAGCCAAGACCCATCAGGGTTGTAGCGCTACACGATAGATAGATAGAGAAGGAAAACAAGTTAAATAAAAGCTTTTAAAAAGAAATGTTTGGTAGCGTAAGTAGCTTCTGCCCGAACGCAGGGTATATCTCTAATATCTTATATCAAAGAATGGAGTAAAAAAAGAAATAAGACTTTATATCGCAAATAATAAAATATCGCAAATTCTGGTGAGTTGCTTCGTAAACAGAAATTTGAAGAGGAACAAAACAAAGCAAATTTCTAAAAATCACCAGTTTCTTTACATTCAATTCTGGCATAAATGATAACATTGAATCCGCTCATTCATATTCGAGTTCATCGGGTATTGCAATTACAGTGTAATTCAAATTTAAAATTTTTGCCTGCGGCGCTTAGAAGGATTCCACAAACCCGCCTCGCACCCATGGCTACGCTACGGGCCTAACGGGACTACGTCGCGGTCGTCGTGAGCTTTAAGTGGAACGCACCATTAATAATGCTTCATTTTGTATTTATATGCCTTTTATTTATTTTTGAATTAAATAAAGTTAAAATAAAATTTAATGTGACAGTTTTTATAAATTTTTTTTCGTTAAATAATATTTCTAAGTAAAAAATTCTGAGTATGGGGGGAGGGGGGCCCGCTCCACAATTTGGCACACAAGAAAATTTCACGTTGTTACGCCACTGGGTGAAGCGTCCTTTATAGCCTCTCCCACTCAATTCCTACTCGCACCTCCAAGCTGGTGGTCCCTGGTAACTTGCGGAGGATTCCCAGAGATCGGGTAACCAACCCCGGTGGATGGGAAAAATCAGCAGGGCTAACGCGAGAGGGAGACACCCTTCGGGTTGGGCGTGAGGCCAGCACCCTCACACCATAAAAAAATTAAAAATGCTAAAAATCCTAAGACCAAGCCTCGGAAAAAGCTGGACAGGAAAACGGACACTCGAAACAGGCAAAGAAAACGGACTTTGAATATAGGAACATGGAACATCCAGGGAATAAGCACAAAGCGAAGCGAAGTGTTTGAAGAACTAAAAAAGTACCAAATAGATATTGCAACACTCACGGAAGTCAAAAAAAAGGGTACGGGCACTCTAGAAAGTGGGGACTATATATGGTTTTACAGTGGGGTACCAAAGGAGAGTAGAGCAAAGGCAGGAGTCGCAATTGCGATAAGAAAAAAGTTTAAAAATAACATCAAACACTGGGAAGAGATAAACGAAAGAATGATGAAACTAGAGATTGAACTATGGGGTTACAATATAGTGGTGATTGCAGTGTATGGACCAACAGAAGATTACAGTATTACGAAAAAGGACGAGTTTGAAAGCGATCTGACGACACTTCTCGATACTATAGGAAATAGAAAAGAGGTACTTTTAATGGGTGATTTAAATGCAAGAACTGGAAAGAGTAAAAACAGCAAAGTAGTGGGAAGATTTGGAGAAGAAATTGTGAATGACAATGGAGAAAGACTGATAGAGATATGCCATAGGTTTGAGCTGAGGATTGCAAATGGTTATTTCCAACATAAGAACATTAACAAGTACACGTGGACTCAACCAACCCGAGGGCTCAAGTCGATAATTGACTATATAATACAGAGACAGAAGGCAGATATCAGGATTAACGATGTCAAAGCAATGAGAGGGGCAGAATGTGGATCAGACCACATGCTGCTTGGAGCCAAAGCGTATCTAAAATACAGGAATTACGTTAAAAGTATAGAGGACGATGCGGATGAGTTGAACCAGAAGGAATACAAATTGGAATTACTACGGGAAGAATCGATACAGTTCTTGTATAAAAGTAGAATGGCTGCGAAGCTGCAAAGTGGTATTGTCGGGAGTGTGGAGGAGAGCTACGAACAAATAAAGAAAATGATCCATGAGGCCGCAAGGGAAGCGCTAGGTGAAAGAGAGAAAAAAAAGAAGAAAATGGAGAAATTCTGGTGGAATGATGATGTGGAAGCGTTAATAAAAAGAAAAAAAGAATTATATCAGAAATGGTTAATGACGCAGGATCGGGAAGACAGAAGACTATATGCTAAAATGACTAGAGAAGTGAAAACAGAAATTGCAAAGGCCAAAAACGATGCATGGAATAGAAAATGTAACGAGATCGATAGTTACATAGGAGGGACACAAACACAAGAAGCATGGAAGACAATTAGAAACCTGAAGCAGAATAACCAAAACTTAACAAACATACAAGTCATAAAGATGGAGGATTGGAAGAAGCACTTTGAAACAATACTAAACGAAGACAGAGACGAGTTTAAGAAAGCAAAATTAACAATCAAATTAAAGGACAATAAAAGTGAAAAAATAGCAAGTATCACAAAAAAAGAAATCTACCAGGCCCTGAAATATATGAAAAATGGAAGATCCCCCGGCCCTGGAGGAATTCCGATTGAACTAATAAAGAATGCCCCGTCGTGCCTCATAGAGGTTGTACAACGAATATTTAATGAATGCCTAATAGGAGGTAAAAAGGTGCCACAAGAATGGAAACTGGCATACATTACACCAATATATAAAAAAGGAAAAAAAACAGATTGCAATAATTATAGAGGGATTAGTGTGTTATCCTCAATCGGAAGACTGTATGGGAAGATATTAAAAACAAGATTAGAGGGTGAGATCAATGTTGGGGAAGAACAAAGTGGATTTACCGCAGGAAGATCATGCGTGGACAATATATTTTCAATTCGTCAACTTTTAGAAAAAAAGAAAGCAAGAGGTAGAGAAGTACACCTAGTTTTCGTCGACCTTGAAAAGGCATATGATACTGTTCCCCTTCCGAAGCTATTTGAAGTACTAATCGAGTTAAATATAAACGAAAAATATATTGAAGCCATAAAAGATCTATATCATGAAAATAAAGGTATGATCAAAATTGGAAAAAAAGTATCAAAATGTTTCAATACGAATAAAGGACTGAGGCAGGGATGCTGTCTATCGCCAACTCTGTTTAAAATATACATCAACACAGTCCTAAAGGAATGGCAAAGAAAGTGTAAACCAATGGGGATAGAAATAGATGGAGATATGCTTCATACTCTTCTGTTTGCAGATGACCAAATAGTGATAGCCCAGGACGAAGACGATATCATATACATGATGAAAAATTTGACTAAAACCTATGAAAAATGGGGTTTAAAAGTAAATTTCAACAAAACTAAGTACCTGGTAGCAGGAGGAAAAGGAAGAGACTTAGATATAGAGGGAAAAAAAATAGAAGCAAACGGAGAGTACAAATATTTAGGAGTGGTTATATCTGAAGAAGGAAATTGCCAAAGCGAAATATCGAACAGAATTAGAAAAGCTAAACAAGTAACGCAAAAGTTAAATGCACTTCTCTGGTCAAAGGATCTAAGGAAAAAAACAAAGAAAAGAATATATAACAGCATGTTTAAGAGCATTCTTACCTATGGAGCAGAAACGTGGGAAACAACAAAAAGAAATAAAAATAGGCTCTTGGCGGCGGAAATGGATTTTTTGCGACGAAGCTGTGGGATAAGTAGGCTGCAACACATCAGAAATGAAGAAATAAGAAAAAAAATGAAAATGAAGGAAACAATAACGGAGGAAGTGGAAAAAAGGCAACTGATATGGTATGGGCATATGCGACGAATGCCACCCCAGAGATGGCCACAAAAAATATGGTACTGGACCCCCCCGGAACGAAGAAAACGAGGTCGCCCCCCAAGAAGATGGGAAAATGACATTCACGAAGCTATGGAAAGGAGACAGCTGGAAGAGGATCAATGGCAGGACAGAGACCTCTGGCACTTAGGATGCGGAACACGGCCATAATGTATTAAATTATTATTATGTAAAAAGCTGTAATATATCCGCAATATATATATATACATATATATATAAGTATTCGTGTGGTGATTTTTATTATTATTAGGAAAATTGTTGTTCCAATAAATATATCTATAGTTTTCTTCTACATATTATATAAAACTTACTTGCCAAGAAAGCTATATTATGTATAACGTCGAACTAATTTTAAAACACCGTAAGTCCAAAATTGGTTTCAAAAGTTTCTTTTTCCATTTTATTTGGCAAGAGTTATTATTTCTACAATATTCCTATTCGCTATTCCTCCTGCTGTCGTCTGGCGACTCAATAAAGAAAATGAATTGGGACTGTTTTAGCAATATCAACTGTTAATATTAAGAATTTTTGATGGAAATTTAAATACTTTGATAGATAAATAATAATAATTAATAGATAAATAAGTCTCTTATCGTTTCTATTACGGCCACTCCGAATGCTTCGATCGGTTTTCGTATCCCCTCTCCACCAAAGCGAATATCTGTAAAGAAAAACAAGGGAAAAATTAAATGAAAATTACTTACGAGGTTTTAAAATTAGGCCGATGATAAGTACTAAATACGATATAATCTGTCGTTAGTTCTATAACTATCGAAATAAAAGCACTCCTTAATTATTCTTATTATGGTTATAGCACTAGTGGTTCATTGCAATAGTTGATTTTCATCAGAAAAAGTTCATTTTTAATAAACGCAATTAATAAAATAAATTAAGTATTAATTGTGTTTTATTTGGAATTAAGAGGAAATTTATTCCCGCACATACGTAGCTCATTTACCATGCGAAATTGGCTTTACCGCGATTAGAACACTTTCTAATCCAATCAACATCTAAGTGAGCCTGGTGGCAGCTCAGTGATTGTTTAGTTAATTTGTCTTCAGAGGGCAAATAAACTAAGCAATTAACAATTATTCGTCAAATTACCCAAGCGGCACACTGTCGTTATAATGACGTCATTTGTTGGTCATTATTCGTCTGCGACGTCGTGGTCCGAATAACTGACGTAGATTATGACGTGACTTTCAAGACAAAAAGTTGTCGTCGTCAAGAGACGTTGCTTTGACGTCAAAATGACGTCATTTAGTACGTCATTTTCGACGTCTTCGACGTCACTACAAGCCCAATAACTAACGTCATTATGACGCCAGTGTGCCGCTTGGGTAGCAACCGATAGTCAAAAAATTATTTAAGTTTTTATCTACTGCATTGAAACTTACAAGCAATATTCCTGTTAGGGTATTGTTTGTGCTATTCCTGATCCTTGAACTTATTTTGACTATTATTATTGAAAAGGGGAAGCCCATTTGTCCCCAGCAGAGGAGGTGCTTCGACATTAACCTCCATTAATAGAGGGATGTCTTGCGATCCTAAGGGATACTCTCTGACAGCGTCAAGATGCGACCGTTGAGAACTGACGTATCCCGTTGGGAATCTTGGCGCCCAGTTGAAAGGAATGAAACGTTGTGGAGGTTGCTGAATCCTCCATATTCTTGGGTAAGAACGGCAACTTTGCCAGTTTGCCCCCGCAATTAATACATTAGGGGTCCGTGTACGGACTCTTGTGCAGTCACCGATCAAATGCTTACCAGTGCATTTGAAACATCTGGGGGCTGCTCTACAGCTGCTTTGAGCGTGTCCAAAGCCCTGGCAGCTCTGACATTGCCCAATCTTAGTCTTGGCGTGAGGGACCTCGACCTTAATGTCGATGGTTAACAGTTTATCCTCGTTAAATATATTACGAGCTTCCTCAGTTTTGTACATTGTAACCATGATCAGGGAGAGGGGTCTGCGATCCCAATATTTTCTAATGAGCGCCACCGAAGTAGGCTCATATTCCAATCTGGAGAGATCCTCCTTAACATACTTAACGTCGAGATCGTGAGGGATCCCTCTAATGACTGCCTTCAGGGGTTTATCGTCACTGAGTTATTGGTGAAAGTACCAGCCCCCTTCCTCTGGGGACAGCACCACCTTAACGTGACGATCAATCGCCTTTAATCGGCTTCGGTGGCGGAGGTAATACGAAGTCCATCTGCCGGTAGCTTAGCCTTGGTATAGTTTATTTTCTTCTCTTTGAAGGACTTTTGGATCTCGGCCCACTTCCCGGTTTCCTTGAGTACAAGGGGGGAATCCTTTACCCCTCTGCAAAGGGGGGTATTATTAGTGTCAGATTGGCTAGCATCGTTATTTGGCGAGGAAGACGGGAGAAGAAAAAACACAAGGGGAGATCAATAACCATCCCCAACAGACAGCGCGGTCCAATAGCGTCGCTGCTGGATTCTCGGCTCCCTTAAATATCGGATAAAATCCTTCTGCCTTATGATTGGCCGGACACACTTGTGGGGTGTGCATTGGTTGGTCAGTTAAAGTGACGTTAGGCGTGACTATGGTTGCGCTTGGAGTAGAGCCTACAACGATTTCGGGGCGAGAGTTGGCTTTTGGGCCAAATGGGGAGGAATTAGAATCAACTGAATAAATACCAGAAACGGAGGTTCAGTACTTACCATCTCCTGCTTGCTCTTGTATATCGAGCGATTCCGTGATCTGGAGCCACCAGGGGTTTCACTCATTGAAGCCTTCCTCGATATTAAAAATTATCTCCCGTTTTCTTCCTGATCATATTATCCTTATACAGATAATTTTGTTTATATCGATTTTGAAAATATGAGCATATTTTTCAAGTTGTCTCAGGGACGTAGCTAATGGGGAACTAGGGAAGCTACATTTTATTTGTATTTTGAATTTTAATTGTGATAAAATTAAGTATACTTGTAATACATTTTCCTCAAATAATTTTTTCTAGTCGGGGAGGGGGGTTAATAGAACGTTAGGTAGGGTGTAGCTAGGAGGACTTACCCCTCTCCAAAAAATGAAATGAACACTTGAAAAATGTGATAAAATAAGTAAATGCAGATTATATGCTTTGCTAAAAAATGCTAAATGCTAAAAAATATATTCCCTGGTTATTTTTTGGTACGAACTTCCTTCCCCCCTCAACTGTAAGCAAGAAACAAGATAACTTTTCCAGAATCAAATTTATATCTTGCCCCTTGATGCCCTGGATACCGCGAGGCCTGAACCAGAGGGTCTGGGAGGTACGGAATATCTCCCAACTCTTGAAAGGGCGACTTTTGAAGAATCAAATTTTGAATTTGATCAATTATGAAAAGTCATTTGTTGCTCTCTTATAGCTAAGGGGTAAAATGTGAAGAAATGGTTGGGAAACCGGGGAGTGTGGGGAATACCCCCCTCCCATGGATACCAATAATTAAACAACAATTTGACTTTTTAGGAATCAAATTAGAATAGCCATCTTCAGGCCCGTAGCCAGGGGGGGGGGCACTTGGGGGCACGTGCCCCCCCCCGAAATGTTGAAAAGACAAAGAAAATGGAAGGGGAAAAACTGAAAATTTTACATTTTACAAAAGGTTTTTCGTTATGCCGGTCTAGAAAATGGGGTTTCACGTCCTCATTTGAGGTACGTAAAGTGCCTCTTTTCACTCCCTAGGGAGTGTAAAGTGGGGGGTCATGAATTTTCACGTCCTAGGGAGTGAAAAGTGGGGGGTCATGGGTTTTCACGTCCTAGGGAGTGAAAAGTGGGGAGTCATGGGTTTTCACGTCCTAGGGAGTGAAAAAGGGGGGGGTCATGAAAAATAACAACAAATTACAACACAACCTGTAATAAAAAAATGTGTTAAAACGTGTACATAAAACGTGATAGTAAAACTTACTTTTGCTACCAAATGCTGTTCGTTTGTCGCCAACTTGAGAAAGTTTTGCACGTGCTCTTTTGTGAACACGGCCGCTTTCTTAATGTCCTTCGGCACATCGCCCTTCCTCTTGCAGAAGCTTTTTAGCTTGTGATAATTTGAGATATCGATGCCGTTCTCCGTGACCAAAGTCGACTTGACCATCGATAATTTCGACCACAATGTGCTGGCACTGTAAGTTTTGCCCAACTTAACAAAGTAGGCCAGCAACGTGTCCTCGTTGAGGTTATCGACCAGCACATCGTTGTCTTGCAAAAAGTCCATGAACTTACGATACTCGTTCATGTACCGGTCGGTCGATTTACTCGGCAACAAAGATTGTTTTGCCTCTCTTGCGCCTTCCTCAATTGATTTACTTGCCATTCTTTGCGATAACTTCGTAAACGTATAACGATAACTATAACTTCGTATAACGATTCACTTCACTAATCACTACTACAAATCACAAATAAAAATGGTGTGGTCCCGTCCACGATACACTGATATACCTATTTTGTAAAGCAGTGATACCACACATCAAATATTCCATATTGCAACCAACCAATCACGATGTTCAATTTGAATTTATTCTGCCGCGTGACGTCATGCGCAGAAATTGATGTGGTCCCGTCACAACGAAAAGTTGTTTACACCACTCGGCCGTAAAGTGCTTTTACACCCTCGGGTGCGTTCGGGCGCCTCGGCTTCGCCTCGGCTACGAAAACCTGCCCCTCGGGTGTAAAATGACACTTTCCGGCCTAGTGATGAAAACTACTATTTCACAAGTGCCCCCCCCGAAATGAAATCCTGGCTACGGGCCTGGCCATCTTATTGCTTCTTTATAGCTGGAGAGGGTATTCCATACCCCCAGACCAGGTGTTACATTAATTGCTTCATAAGTAAATAATCTAAAAAAAACGGTGGGTCGGGGGGCATGGAATGGTTATAGAATACCCCCAGCGGTAAGAAAAAGTTGTATTTTTAACAATTAAATTTGCGTCTTTGTCAATATTGAAGTCATCTTTTATATTTTCCTATATTGATTTTCCATTGTTTGGATTTTGCATTGAGCAGATTTGGAAGCGCTCATTTGCAGCGAGTACTAAAATCCCGTATTAACTCGATCCTGCAGTAGATGGCGCTGAACTTTATTATGAAACTGTTTTACGTCAGTCACGACAAAAGTAATCGATTCAGTAGTTTCCAGTTAAATAAAAAGGGTTTATATACCAATTCATCATCATCATTATTACCTCCTTCTAACGCAATCTGCTACAGACATGACTCAAAAATTGCAAATTACGGAAGATATTGGTGAAGTTTTGGAAACTTTCAACAATTCTGACAGTTGCGAAATTAAAGTAGAATTTATGGAAGACATGAAATTTAAATTAGAAGATTTGCATCATTCGATTGACATTAAAGAAGAGTGGAATGCTGAACATCTAACACCAAAGAACCCAGCAAGTACACCTAAAAATGAGTTAAAATTGAATTTAAGAGATACTAGCAAGAAACAGTTTACTTGTGAAATATGTGATTACAAATGTGCACGTAAATTACATTTAGAAACTCATTTAAATACTCATACCGGTGAGAAACCGTTCGCATGTGAAGTTTGCGACTACAAATTTAGACATAAATCAAGTTTAAAAATGCACTACAAAACTCACACCGGTGAGAAACCGTTTGGTTGTGATATCTGCGATTACAAATGTATACGGAAATCACACTTAGAAAGTCATTTAAAAACGCACACCGGTGAGACTCGGTTTGCTTGTGTGATTTGCGAATATAAATGTACCCATCCCACAAGTTTTAAAATGCATTTAAATACTCACACTGGAGGAAACTCCTTTGCTTGTGCAATTTGTGACTATAAATGCGCACTGAAATCAAATTTAAACAGACATTTAAAAACTCACACCCTTGAGAAACCATTTTCTTGTAAACTTTGTGACTATAAATGTGCACAGAAAACCAGTTTAAAAATGCATTTAAAAACTCACACCGGGGAAAAATCGTTTGCTTGTGTAATTTGTGACTATAAATGTGCACATAGCTCAAATTTAAGAAAGCATTTTAAAATTCACACTGGTGAGAAACCGTTTCCTTGTGAATTTTGCGATTATAAGTTTGCACATAAATCTAATTTAATAAACCATTTAAGAACACACACCGGCGAAAAACCGTTTTGTTGTGAGATTTGTGACCATAAATGTGCACGTAAATCAAGTTTAAAGAAACATTTGAAAACTCATAGTGAATAGTAACGGACGTGGATTCCACAACTTCCTGTTTAGAATTAAGATTCTTCTGCTATGAACGGATTAATTAATTTATCTGTCTATTTATGAATTAAATTAAATGCTACCACAAGTTTGTTTTATAATCACAATAATAAAAGTTTTTCTTCCAGCATTTGAGTTTAAAGATTTGAAAAAACTCAAAAGTGTATGAATTTGGCGCCCCTTGAATTGCCGCCCGGAGCAGATGCCAAGGTTTGCCCCCTCCCTTAGATCCGGTGCTGGTAATAAATCGCTCGAAAATGTTTCCTGGACCCGAAACTTTGGTCCAGACAAATAAAACTCGAAAATTTGCAACATAAAATCGATATTACTTTCATCCACTGGCTTGGGTGAAAAAATTTGAATTTCATGCACTAGTAAATTCTTCTTTTCAGATTCACCAAATTAAACAATAAGCGCACAAATCACTTCAGAAATCAAGATATTGTACCTGTGTAGTGTGTTAACAGTAACAAATATGACTTTGGATATTAACAAGATCAATTTTTACACCTTCAAGTATTCGCTTGCATACCTTTTTTGACAAAATAACCATCCCGAATCTCCTATTCATTTTTTATCATTACAATATATTATATCAAATCAGGTAAACACAATCAAGTCAACATAAAGTATCATTTTTATTTAATTAAGTTATTCATAATTATTTATAAATCTGTCAATTAATTATACATTCGAACTAACAGGGTAAAGTTCGAAAATGTTATGTGAAAATATTGTGTCCAGTATTTTAGGTCCCTTATCAAAATTAAGTTCAATATTTTTGGTTTTCCGCTTCTTTGCCAGATTTGTAAACATTCTGAGATAAATATAACTTCTATGTTATAGGCTAAATAGTTATTAATAGGCTAGCTCTCGATTTGTACGAAGGCTGAGTCATAGGTTCTGACAAAATTGTAGCTACAGGGAAAAAACGCAAATAGTAATTAGGGTGTTTTAATTGACGACAGAATTTGAGAGATCCTATCACAATTTCAATAATTGCAATGTATATGGCTGTGCTAAACATAACACACAGTAGCAATGAATAATTACGGTGTCGCAATCAAATCAAAATCAAATCAAAAGACTCTATTGTTTTTAAATATTTACATTGCGTATTATAATTTAATCCTAGTGCCTATTGCTACTACAATTAACCTAGGTGAGTATAATTTATTTATAGTATAATTTATTTACAGATATGTTTTACCCTGGGAAAAAACGAGTGCAAAAACCCAGCGCTCTGGTTGTACAAAAAAGAAAAGGTTACAAGGGCGTGATTTTATTTATTTGGTTGCTTAATTGTTTGTAAGTTATGTGTTGAAATTTATTAATTGGTGGTGAATGAGTTTATGTTTGTATTTAAAATGAGCATTTTTGGTAGATGTAATTGACGTGATGTTTTTGGTAAGTGGGTTGTTTGGTGTGGCGTGTTTGTAAAATTTGATTGCTTCGTTTGTGATTACAGTGTGTAATGGGGGTACGCTAGTGAGCTGGTGAAGGGTGTGGATGGGTGTGGTGTATTGTGAGCCGGTGATTAGCCGAAGACACTTGTTTTGTATTATTTGTAGTTGATCTATGTGTGTTTTGGAAGCTTTGCTCCATATTGGAGACGTGTATAGCAAAATTGGTCTTATCATTACCTTGTAGAGTTGAATTTTAATGTTTTGATTTAAGTGATTTTTGCTGGTTAGCAGCGGATACATGGTATGAAAAGCTCGGTTTCCCGAAGCTTTCTTGTTTTCGCAGTGTTGTTTGAAGGTTAGTGATTTATCCAAGGTCACCCCTAGATACTTGACCATAGGGGTTGGCTCAATGATGTTTCTATTGACTTGGAGGGTGGTGGTGTAGTCGTCGTGTTTTTTGGAGAATATTGTTAACGTTGTTTTGTCTGAGTTTAAGTTTATTTTCCATTTCTTATAGTAAGGAGTTAGTACGTCTAAGTGTCGTTGAAGATAAGAAATGGATTTATTTTTTCGTCTGGATGATGCTATGAGTCCTGTGTCGTCGTCCGCGAATAGGGCCACTTCGGTGTTTGAGTGTTTTGGAATGTCATTTATATAGTAGGTGAATAGTATGGGGGCTAAAACGGATCCTTGTGGGACGCCTGCGGGTATGGAGTGAATATTTGAAAGGGCATTTTTGATGCGGACCTGATAAGTACGATTTTGGAGATAAATTCTGATGGTTTTGATGAGATAGCTAGGGATGTTTAGGTTTATTAGTTTGAATATTAAGCCGTCATGCCAGATAGTATCGAAAGCTTTTTCGATATCCAGCGTGACGACCGAGGTGGTTAGTCCTGTGTTGAAGTTGGTGGTTATGATATTTGTTAATCGAGCTAATTGTAGAATCGTACTATAATTGGATCGGAATCCAAATTGCTCGGGTATGATTAAGTCATTTTCGAAATTGAATTGCTGAAGGCGGCTTAACATGACTTTTTCTAATAGTTTTGAAATTGTGGGTAGAAGACTGATGGGGCGGTAACTGCTAGTTAAATTTTTTGGCTTTCCTGGTTTTGGGATGGGGATTACAATTGCATGCTTCCAGGATTGCGGGAAATATTGATTTTTAAGGCATTGGTTTAATATATAGTAGATTTGTAATATTTGTTTTTTGGGCAAGTGTTTTAAAATTTGTGGAGTGAGATTGTCGTGACCTGGTGCTTTGTTTTTGAATGTTTTGATTAACCTTTTGACTTCTTGTGGGGATAGCAGGACTTCAGGGGGTGTTTCATGGTCGGTCGAACGCACTTAAGGTTTGTTGGACCATGTTTATGGTTTGTGGGTCAGAGTGTCCCATAGTGGTGGAGTGGTTTTCATGGTAGGTGGCCGCTATTGCGTTTGCTTTGTCGATGTTTGTGTTTTTCTGTCCTTGTGGCGTTTGTAGGGTGGGTATGGTTTTTTCGTTATTTGTGTTTTTTAGTGCTTTTGCTATACGCCAAAGCTTCTCTTTATTTTGTGGTGTGATGGTAGCAAGTGCTTTATTCCAGTTTTGATTTTTGATGTCTGCAATTTCTTTGTTAATGTCGTTTGTAAGTCTTGTAATTTGTGTTTTGGTTGATTGGTAATTGTGTCTTTGATATATTTTTCTGAGCTTGTTTTTATTTTGTATTTTGGTTTTTAGTTTTTGTGTTAAGTTTAGTTTGATTTTAATTGGTGTTTCTTTTGTATTGACTTTGTATGCGTTCATGACTTCATCAGTGAAGTTTTTTACTGCTTCATCGATGTCGTCATTTGTTTGTATTTTTGTGTTTAGTGGTATTTTGTTTGTGTCGAGCCCGAATTGTTTCCAATTCGTGGTTCGAGCGGGTATGGGTGGGTAAATCGGGAGTTGCAATCTCCCGATTTCTATAAACAATGGTGTGTGGTCTGAACTTAGTTTGCTGAGGGCTGTGATTTCATCGACCGTAATGTTTTTGGAGAGCATTAGGTCGATGGTGGATGGATCTTGTGTTTGGTTGTAACTGTAGTGTGTGTAATTGTCTGGGTGTGAAAGTAGGATATTTGCATCTTCAACGACATTTTTGAGGAAAATGCCGTTGTTATTGTTTGTTATGTTGTTCCAGTCCGTGTGTTTGGCGTTAAAGTCTCCAATTATGGCTGTCTTATTGTTGGTTTGTATTAGGTCGTTGATTTCGTTCTCGTCAGAGTGACGCCCTGGCGAGACGTAGTAATTTATAATTGTGGTGTCATTTAATGTTAGTGCTAGTGCTTCGGCTATGTTTGTGGTGGTTGGTGTGATGTTTGCATTGAAGATGTCTTTAACGTACGTCAGGAGTCCTCCGAACGTCGTTTTGGGTTTATTAAAGGTTGTGTACTGTGGAATTTTGGGGGGTGTTTTTTTGTTTAATTTGGTTTCTTGTATTAAAATGATGTCTGGGTTTAGTTCGCTCACTAGCGCGTGTAGTTCGTTGAATTTACTGTGTATGCCATTAGCGTTCCATGATATGATTTTGATATTTTCCTTTGTTGCGCAATTAAGCATCGTACTTAGCGGCAATGTCTGAGAGTATTGATATTTTAATAAAGGTATCAGTTACGCCGCTAAGTTTGATCTTTATCTCCCTTATTATGGCGATCATTTGCGCAACATTGAAAGATTCATTTAGTTCTTTTAATTCCTGAAATAGTGTTTTAATGTCATTTGGGTTTGTTTGATTTATGTTTGAAGTATAATTTGGTGAGGCCGTTATTGGTGTAAAATTCGGTATAATGTTTGTGGCTGGTAGTCCAGGGAAGTTGGTTGTGTTGTTTTGCGGTGGCTTGGGTGCGTTTGACCTTCCAACAGGCCCCGGGGCTAAGCGCTGGGTTTTTGCACTTACCTTTTCCTGATATGTAATATATGCCGGACAGGCACTGTAGTTGGCTGCATGGTTTCCTTTGCAATTGCAACAGGCTACTTCTGTGTCCCTCGAGGTACGGGTGCATGATTGTGTCAGGTGGGCTCCCAGACATTTGACGCATCTTAGCTGAAGGTTGCAGTTACTGGACCCATGTCCAAAGGTTTGGCATCTGTGACATTGTACGCGAGTGGTCTTGGGCGAGTAGTTTTGCCAGCGTACAATAACTGGTCCTATGGCTCGTATATTCCTCAACAGATTGAGGTTTGCTTCAGATCCGAAATGTATCAGATACGAGGAGGAGGTCTTTCCGGCCTTCGTCCTCATGTTTACTATGTTGGATGGCGGTATGTTTGCTTCGTTTAGTTGGAATTGGATATCTTCGGCAGTTAGGCATGGGGATCCTTTTAGGACCATTTTTTGTGTTCTTTGTTCGGGGGGGGGTGAAGGTGTATCCTTCTACTCCTCCTTCTTTGAACCATTCCTTCTTGAGTTTTTGTTGGTCAGTTACGGAATTTGCGTAGACCCATGTTTGCCCCCTGATGGTCTGGAAGGTCACTGGATTTTCTGTTATTTGATTTGTCGCTTGTATGAAGGCTTTTGCATCCTTGACTACCGCTGGTAGTATTATGGGTGGCGGTCTGGTACTTCGTGCTGCTGCAGGAGCAATGGTTTTGTTCGCAAATGTTGTTTTCATGTTGCTAAATCTCGGTGGTGCATTAACGGTTGGCGTTGTTTGTGCTGGAGGGTCTTGGTTTTCTTTCAAGTTGGCCAGTAGTCCATACTTGTTGTAGGTGGCATGTGCAGAAATAATGGTCTCCTCTTGTTCCATGATTTCGTCTTGGATTGATTCAGCCTGGATTGGATTTTGTTGGTTTACTTCAGTTTTCGTGTTTTTCTCTGGATGGAACTGGATACGGAGGAATTTCGTATATCGATTAGTTCGGCTAATAATCGATTTTAAATTTTCCAATTTTCGACTTTATTGGACATTCTGTTCTCAGTCCGTGTTAATTTTTAGGTCTTGAGGCGCGGAGAGTGGTAATCGACGCAGCACTGCTGGTTGTACCTACACCATTGTACAGTTAACATCGAGCTAATTTCAATTTTTAGCGGTATTTTTTGTTTAAATTTGCAGCAAGACAAAGAGAGATCCACCCCTTCCCAGTAGCACAATTTGCCGAATTGGAAGACCCTAGGGAATATTATTAACTGGTATAATGTTGTCAAACCTCCACTCTGATTCAACGTCGTTAAATTAATTAAAAACCCTTTCCTAGTATTTTTGGTCCTAATAAAAATGTTAAGTTCTGACAAGTACCTACAGCGCCGGCGCAATTTTCAGCCAATCGAAACATGTTTTTTTGGCGCCTGCGCAGAGATCAT
The DNA here is from genome assembly GCA_958510855.1 of Rhagonycha lutea. Classification (NCBI taxonomy): domain Eukaryota; kingdom Metazoa; phylum Arthropoda; class Insecta; order Coleoptera; family Cantharidae; genus Rhagonycha; species Rhagonycha lutea. The sequence continues at coordinate 38,745,565 of OY294038.1, forward strand.
GGTGTCGAGAAAGGTAAGGAATGTTTATATGCACACCGGAGACACTTGACTTCCGCAAACACAGAAACACTGCTTGTAGATCTGATGATCCTGCTTGACCGTGAGAGAGACGATGATGGTTTACGAGGTAATATGGATTCTCGATGTTAGAAACTCCAAATAACGAACTTGATGTTGTCAAAAGAATTGAAATGACGTTATGGTTATGTTGTTTGGTATAACAATTAATTGTAAATTGTAACAAATAATAGTAACGGTTAAATATTGCATCTCAAAAGTATCCAATAGGAGCAAACTAATGTCGCGCGCATTCGTTTTAAATTTGACGTTTAAAGGGTATAAAGTTAACCTATAAATTAATGATGGTGTCATCATTACATTTTGACGTTTAATTATTTAGAAATTTTAAAATTCCGTTTCAAATTCACGATGAAAACAAATCAACACCGATTTACTATATTAACAGTTTATTTATCGCTTTTAAAAGTTCAAGTTGTTGCAATAAAAACGTTTGCTAAATATTTCATAATTTTTATTAAAAAGAAACAAATTAATAATAATTTACAAAAACAAAATTATTTTCTTCGGGAGTTGCTTTACTATTTTTTTTGTAAGTAGAAATAAACAATAAATCATTGGCAATGCCAATGAATAATGATAAACAGACTCGTGTATCATGAATAGAGCGCGGATTCTATGCATTTTGCTTATTGCTGTAAATTATATGCAGAAGATATTCCTTTTGGATCTTTACGTTTCTAAAAAATTGCGGTGATTTGACGTAATGTTGATAGTGCATATTTTGCTTTTTTCTTAATAATTTGCATAAAACGCATATTTATGCATATTTGAGCATTTTTTAATGAATTTTGGCATTTTGAATATTTTTTTAAGAATTTTAAATTGTCACGTATTATTTACGAAGTTGTGCGGCAAGTAATCTTTTTATTTTTAAACTACACTTGCAAGTTTACAACGTCTTTCAACATTAGTCACCTAAACACATGGGAAAATAATGCATAAATGCATATTATGGGTAAAGCGGCTACCACCTTAACATTTTTTCGTCAAACTATATGATTCATTTTACGTGCTTTTCCCATGGATTACCTCGAATAACCGAAACGATAAGATGTTATTGATAGCACCGCTTAAAATACATATTTCCAAATGGGGAACATGGTTAACAGCTGCTGTGTATTATGCAGAACATATACGACAATTTAAAAAATTCGTGTGTAATTTGTCCGATTCAGCTGCAGTAGCAATTAAAGATCGTCAAGAAGTTTTAAAAATGACAAACTAAGGACAGGAAAATTTGGAATTTCTAAAAGCTAATTATTGGTACGCAGGTGAATGTATTAAAATCTTGAAGGAAAGAATCCTCTACAGCTAGATTCTGTAAAACTTCTTTGTAAAAATGATGGTTTTCAAGTGCTTGCTAACACAGCAAAATTATTAACAGGATAAACGATCGAGAATAGTACTCCCAGCAAATGTATTTAAATATGCGCCGATAACGTCAGTTGACGTAGAAAGAAGAAGAAAATTTAGAAAAGTATTTGATTATTTATTGTTTTTCTTACAACATCCATAATTCTAATTAATTCTATTTTGTGTAAGCCATTCATGTATTAAGAATACATTTATTTTTAGTGAAGATTAAAAGTTAAAATTTTGTATGTAGCTTTTTTGACTGCTTATTTAAGATTTTATTGTGCTTTTTTTTCACTTTTTAGTGCTTTTTTTTTTCATTTTTTAGTGCTTATTATAAGCGCTTATTTTCAAAAAATAAGTGCATATTAATCCGCGCTCTAATCATGAAGTTACGTTTGATGTACCCATTAAATCAATACACGAGAACTGTTGGCAGTTCATCTATATTTTTTAAATGTCAAGTTGTTGCAATAAAGCTGTTTGCTAAATATTCCATAATTTAAAAAAATACCGAATAATTAACAAATTAAATTAAAATACTCCTAAAATTATATATTATTTTTATGTCCTGGAAGACAGCATCAGATTCATTTCTGAAAAATGAATCTGATGCTAGTTGACCAAATAATTGGTTGACCACAAAATGACCACTTTTCTAAAAAAACCACTTTTATTAGGAATTATTGACTTTTTACACTTTAAAGACATAAATAAGGTAAAACCACATTAAAATACTGAAAAAAAATATTGAATAAGTATAGTTATTTATTACTTTAGAAATTATTAAAACGCTCACATAATCGCTATACAGACTCCCTTAGGAGCATGATCCTGCGTTAATATTTTGCCCAGGGGAAGCTTATACGGTTATAATAAGTAAAATATATTTCAGACACACAAAAATTCAGGGTCCTTCGGGGTTCCCCGGCACCCGAAAGATTGATATTTGCAAATTTGCTCACATATTCGCTATACAGACTCCCTTAGGAGCATGATCCTGCGTTAATATTTTGCACAGGGGAAGCTTATAGGGTTATAAGTAAAATATATTTCAGACACACAAAAATTCATGGTCCTTCGGGGTTCCCCGGCACCCGAAAGACTGATATTTGCAAATTTGCTCACATATTCGCTATACAGACTCCCTTAGGAGCATGATCCTGCGTTTATATTTTGCACAGGGGAAGCTTATAGGGTTACCAATAAAATATATTTCAGACACACAAAACTTCAGGGTCCTTCGGGGTTCCCCTGCGAAAACTGAGAATTGGTCGGAGGGGGGGGGATATTCCCACATTGTAATTTTCTAATGAAATGGTATTCAAATCTCTTCCGTCCGTAACCCTTATACAAGGTGTGGTGGCATCAATTTGACATATTTACGACTGTTCGTCTCTAGTTTGTTCTGTTTTGCGCTGCTATGATAGACTCGTGTAGTCCTTGTCCTATCAGCTTCTTAGTTCGATCGATCCAGCGTGTCGGCGATCTTTCCTCTTGGGCGTTTTTCTTCCACTTTTCCCTCCACGATCAACCTTTCCATAGTGTCAGTTCTTCTTGCTACGTGTCCCAGATATCCCAGATATCTCTGGTTGACTATTTCTATCAATCTTCTGTTAATGTGGAGTTCTTCTATAATGGACACATTAGTTCGACGCGCCGTCCATGGGATGCGCAGCAGTCTCCTATAGCACCACATTTCAAACGCTGCTATTCTTCGTTCGTCGGCAGCTTTAATCGTCCATGTTTCCGCGGCGTAAGTTGCTATTGAAAATATCAAAGTTTTTATTATTTTAAGTTTTGTATTTATTGTTATTGCTCGATCTTTCCAAATTCTTTTTAGTTTCGTCAGTGATGCTCTGGCAATCACCAATCGTCTTCGAATTTCTATTTCACATCCACCATTATTATCTAATGTTGATCCTAAATACTGGATACTGTCTACTACCGCGAACCCGGCCACTTCTTGTATCAGAGGCTGATTATTGTTGGCCCTGTTGTGACGTGGTTTTTAAATACGCCGACTAAAGGCAATATTAGTTAGGAATATTAGGTTTTTAAATTAATTTTGTACTAAAACTTAGAGATTGTACCTCGTATTTGTCAAAAGAAATAACGTATTTGTTCATCGAGTCATAAAATAGTAGAATTTATGGGACTTTTAAATTAAACTTCATAATTATTATTTTAAGTAAAATAATACTATTTTCTTACATGCAGCTGAGAACAATAAAAACGCGGCAAGCTAACTATGAGAGTACCGGAAAGGCATTTTACGTTAGTATTGACCTCGGTATTTATTGTTTTTCCCAAGAAAATAACAAAGAACGCAGCTGTGGATTAAGTCATATAGGTAGACATAGCTTTGGGATCGCGACGTCAAAGTATACCGACGTAATGTGGTGCCACAAAGTCGCCTAAAAAGTTACCACAAAACACGTATGAGCATTAGTCAAAAACTATTAATCGTTTTTAGGAACATATTAATTTTGCGTGTGGGAGTAAGCCAGAATTGCGTGAGAACGAACGGAACGGAGAAAGACCATTGGTGGGTCCCTTTCTTATGTGGTCGTGGCTAAACGTTAACGAGTAGAAGGGAACAGGCAGATCGACTCACTCGGCAAAGTGATTCTGCTCAAGTAAGACGTGAAGTCCTATAAATCCACCTAACTTGGGAGATCATTTTGTGAAACGTTCAACATCTAAGTTTTCGGGTCAAAAACAGTTAAAGTACTCGACAAAGTGATTCTGCTCAAGTAAGACGTAAAGTCTTATAAAGTCATCTAACTTGTGAGATCATTTTGTAAAACGTTTAACACCTAAGTTTTCGAGTCAAAAATAGTTAAAGATTCGACGGTCAGTACTTATAAAAATCATTTTATAAGTATCGAATACACCAAGAACATCTTATCGGTAGTCGAATCGAAAGTAATATTAGGAATTATTAGTGAATAAAGACATTATTTTATGTGTTAAAATAGTGAATTTCGTTAGTAAACGGGTGAACTTATCACGTTTTATATTTTAAAAGTGTATAAAGCCGATCGTTAATTATATTTATTGAGAACATTTAGAGTCTGGAAGAATCGAAGTTATTAAGTTTTTAGTCATCAAGAATAATTAGAAAATTAGTTCTTGATGCAATTTTAACGCGAATTAGCGGGATTATACTGTTTAAGGTGAATTAAATGTTTATTTCTGAAACATCGCCGTGGCCCAGGGGTGCAAGTAAAGCGTACCTTGATTTCAGATACTTTCAAGTCCTTCGGTTTATCAAAGTTCTGACCTAAAGTTCATTAGGAATCCACATAATTACGTGCGTAATATTATAATTTCAACGACGTAAAATCACCGTAGTGATTAATTTGGTTAAGTAAAAATAATCCAAAAAGAATGAACATTATTGTGCGAAGAGGCGCGTATTTTTTATAAAATTATAAAGTTGGGAGTTCATTCATACTATACACATTTAAATTAATAATTCTTGTGAAACCATCATAAAGTTCAACACCGTGTTTAATATCTTTTGTGGCCAAGGAGCCGCTTCATCAATCAAATCAAGGATCGACACTATCAAATCTATTGCAGTCAAGGAATATCAATAAGGAGTGAATCATTGTGTAAGACACCAATAATAATCAAAAGTAAGTGTTTTAATTTGTTATTATCAAAACGCTTAATTTTCAAGAATCGGTGTGAAGTTTATTTATTTGTTATTAAGTCATTATAAAGTTGGCATAATTTTATTCAAGTTTTGTATTAATGTCGTTACGTATATTTCATTAGAAATATATGGATGCGAGCAGCTGACGAAATCTTTGTTTTAAGTTCAGAAATTAAAGAATAGAGTTGTAATCTAAAACGTCATAAATTTAGTTAATAACCTTAGTTTTGCCTATGGTAAATTTGGGGATATTATTGAAATTAATGGAATTTTAATTTGATAAATAATAAGTATTGATAACATAAATTACATAACTATTCAAAAATACAAAGATTAATTCGGTCAGTTACTCAAATCATTTAAATTATTATTGTCAAAATCATTATTTTAATAGGATTAATAAAATTTAGCTTTGCATCGAGCTCGAATAATTTTGATAGGTTTTATTATTAGGATCGATAAATGCTTTCGGCATTTACTGTAAGTAAGTCTGTATTTTGAAGTTTTATTATATGTATTTGTTTTAAAGTTTTCATTTGTTTTTATTGTCGTTACGTAACTGTGTTACGAGATTTATTTTTCAGGATATTCCATATTGTGAGGCTCAATAGATTTCTGACAGTCCATCGTCCCTTGACATTTTACATTCAATATATTCACTAAGTAATTTTTATTTATTACATACAAGAAATATTAATTCCATACCATCAGCCGCGCGTGGATAAGAGTAGATAAACCGTGTTCTCTGTTGCATAGTTTACCGATCCAGGCAATTAAAATCAGTAGCGTGCAGGAATTAAACCAACAGAGTGGCGCCATTCGTAATCCATTAACATCGGGTTATCAGTCGAGCATTGTAAATAGTATTAGCGACACTGCGCCATAACACTTTTTCCCGTAATTTTAGTTAGTGAAGAATCTACGCCGATCAAACCACTGAGTTAGCTGATCGCCTTCCTAAAGTGTCGAAACCTTTATTACGTGATTGAGGGAAAAAGGGCGTAGTGTGAAATTACCACGTAATACTGTCTATGATCATGATTTTTGTCTTTGATCTATTTATTTCCAGTCCATATGTCATGCTTTCCTCCTCAAGTCGTTCCATAATACTCCGCATATCTTCTTCATCTGTTGTTAATATGACAGTATCATCCGCATACCTCAAGTTGGTTATTTTCTTTCCACCAATTGAAACTCCGCCAGCCCAGTCCTCCAAAACCCGTCTCATGATGTATTCCGTGTAGATATTAAATAATATGGGTGACAGTATGCATCCCTGTCTCACCCCAGCTGTTAATTTGAAGTCCTTTGACAAGGTACCGCCCAAGCTCACTGCCGCACTGCTCGTCTCGTATAGCTGTTGTATAATTCTTATTAGATGTATGGGTGTTCCCATTTCTTCTAGGATTCTCCAAAGCGGACTCCATTTTACCTTGTCAAAGGCCTTGCTATAATCCACGAAACACAGAAATATCTTCACCTGGAACTCTCTTGCTTTCTCTATTATCTGTCTTACGTTTAATATTTGTTCGCGCGTGCCTTTTCCTGGCACAAAGCCTGATTGTTCCTCTGCTATTTGTGGCAGTAGAAATGATCTCAGTCTGTCGGCCAGTATGTTTAGCATGACCTTACTAGCATGGGAGACCAGAGCTATGGTTCTATAATTACTACACAGTGTCGGGGTTCCCTTTTTGTGTATAGGGATTAGGATGGCCTTAGTCCAATTCTCTGGCCATTTTTCCGATTCCCATATGCACTGGCATATCTTATACATTGCATCAATTCCAATTTCCCCCATTGCTTTCACTATCTCCGCTGTTATATCGTCGGACCCCGGTGCCTTTCCATTTGATAATTTATTGATGGCCTTTTTTACCTCGCTTCTTAGTATATCTGGTTCTCTTTCATAGTTTCCTCTGCTCTCCTCATAGCATGATGTATAGCTTATATCATTGTAAAGCTCCGCGCAGTATTTTTTCCAGACTTCCGCGATTCCTTTTATATCAGTTATCGTTCTTCCCTGATCGTCTTGTATGATTTGGGTTTTTGGTTTAAACTCTCGAGAGAGAGAGGTATCTAACCTTGTCGTACAGGTCACGGGTGTTGTTATGTTCTGAGTGGGTCTCTAGTTCCAGGCATATCTTATTAAGATACTGGTTCTTATCTTGCCGTGTTTGTTTTTTAATTTTACGGTTGATTTGTTTCATTTTCATGGCTTTGTCTATCGGGTCCAGGTTATTTATTCGGATTTCTCTTCTTTCCTCTACAAGCTGCCATGTTTGTTCAGTCATCCAGTGTTTTCTTTTTTCTCTGGTTTTTGGCGGATTACATGCCTGAACTGCTTTCTTTATCCATTTTTCGGTTCTTGTCCATAATTGGTTCGGTTCATTTGTCTGCTCAGGTTGTTTCATTCTGTATAGGGCATCCTGGAGGTCCTGCGGATTTGGTGTGTTCATTCTTTTTGCCTTCTTTATTATTGTGTTTGCTCGTAATTTTATGAAGAAATCTCCAATTAATAGTCGATGATCAGATCCACACTCGGCACTGGGCTTTGTTTTAACGTTTTTAAAAGAGCTTCTCCATCTCTTGTTTGTTAGGATGTAGTCAATTTGGTTTTTAGTGTTACCGTCCGGAGATGTCCAGGTGAAAAGTCTCCGAACATGGTGCTTGAAAGTGGTGTTCATGACTGTCATATTATTTCCTGTCGCGAACTGTATCAGTTTTTCTCCTCTCTCATTTCTTTCACCACATCCGTATCTGCCCAAGTTGTCGCGAATATGATTGTCGTTTTTAGTTGATCCAATCTTGGCGTTGAAATCGCCCAGCATTATTGTGATATTCTTAGATCCGTTCTCGTTTATTATTTCTTCTATCAATCCATACATGTCATCAATCTCCTCATCCGGTGCCCCCATCATCGGAAAGTATACCTGTATTATTGTCATCTTTGCTGTTTTTGTATTTAGTGTCAGTGTTATAATTCTTTGATTCACCGGTCTATAGCTTTCTACATATTTTTCCAGTTGTTTTTCTATGATTATAGCAACACCATTATGTCCGCCTCTCTCCCCACTGGAAAAGTATACACAGTGTTCATCGGTCGTGAAATGTCCGCTACCTCTCCAATGTGTCTCTGAGACGCCGCACACCCTCACTCCGGCTTTTTCCATCTCTCTTTTCGTGATGTTGAGTTTGTCAATCTGTAGCATGCCCCTTACGTTCCAGGTGCCAATACGCAATCTGGCTTTCATCTCCGTTCTCGAACCAGTCGCCCATTTCCCATGTGAGGCCTGGTATTCCACCTCTACATGCCCGGTCGCCAATTTCACACCAGTTGGCCCGGACCCAGCCTGGCGCCGGTCGCTAGTCGGATCGCTCGGCAAAACCTTATCTATAAAATTGTTTGTCATCATTGATGCGTTCATGGGATTATAGTCAGGTGGTTTCCCCTTGCCTTCCTGACCTTATGTCGTTGACCATTGCTTGTTGGTTCTTCCGCCTTAAGGGCAAAAAGGTGCCCTGTTATTTGCATATCTGACTACTCTCATCTAGTTCAGCCTGCAGGCCAATGCAGTTGCCCAGGGTGTGGCACGTGGAGCCATAGATGAGAGCTGGGGACCCTACGAGGCCCAGTCATCATAGTCCACCTCCTGTCTATGACACTTGGTGTGGCCGACCTGATGAAAGGTACTACCTCTGTAGCGAACCCCCAACACCCCAATTTTCAGGTATTCAAATAAATACCTCAAATTCCTTTAGCGTGTTATCATAACACGGTTAAAGGATGTTTCAATGCTAGCAATTATTTAAAAATTTGTAACGTACTGGACATAAATGACATAACACATGGATTATTCAGTCAGTAGTAGCGATATTTTTCTCAATAACTAAAAAAATTTAAATACAGAGGGGTCAACTTGAAGTTTTTTTCAAAAATTGCTATTACGATTCTTTATAAAATAAATAAACCCAACAATTTCGAATAAATTTAACAAAAATAAAATTTCAAAGTGGGGGGGGGGCGTCAAGATAATTTATCGTCAATTTATTATTAAAGTTATAACGGTCTCAGCCCTTTCAAAATAAACAACATTCGTCAGAATTTTGATAGCACAAATTTTAAACGAATAAATAATTCGGTGGCGGTAAGGTGGCAAGTGTGAAATATGTACCCTCTTCGGTTAAAAATATTGAGTAGGTACTGCTGAATTATGCGGAAAGATGAACAGATTTTTTCAATTGGGCGGAACATAGCCAAGAAGCTCGTACGGTTTCGCAGAGAGCTGGGAATTTGGAGATTCAAAAATAAAATGCCAAAGAGTATCTATAATACGTATATAAAAGGCACCAACTAATGAACAAATACTCTTCGAGGTTATTAAAATTTAATAGTTTGGCAAGTAAACCTTATCACCAAGCTTATTTACATTTAATATTAAATTAACTCCCCCTCTAAGGGAGCAAGAGGGTGTCAATTTCACGCCTAACCCCACCCTCGCCGCCGACTTATTTATTCTTTTAAAATTTGCTGTTAGCTGTAATTAAATTTGCAAGTGCTGGGTTTATTTAATATTGATTAAGAATTGAAATGTCAACTGTTGACTGCTTTTGATAAAAACGTCAAGTTGACCCCTTTGTATTTAAATTTTTTTAGTATTTATTTTTTGTTTTATGTCATTTATTTCCAGGGCGTTACAAAAATTTAAATAATTGCTAGCATTACACAACCCTTTAACCAATGTTTATGATAACACGCTAAAGGATTTTGATGTATTCATTTGAATACCATTAGTCCAGTCAAAATAGACAAAAAAAAGTGCAAAGTTTGCAATAATTCGCATCCAGCTGAAAATTGCCATAAACCTTAAATGCACTATTACAAACAAAATATCAAAAGTCCCCACCGATCCCACATCTGCTAAAAAAGTTATTCAAGATCAAAGGTCAACAATATCGGTTTTTTAAATTTTGCTCGTAAATGATAAGTGTTATCGTAAAAATAGGTTAGACAAAAATTATAGATCATGAAATTCTCTACAAAAATTATTCTTATACTTATTTTCGTACGAATCGCTATTCCTGATATATCGCGATTTCGATAATCATTTAATCATTACCAATATTACCATTTTTTCAATCAATAGGTCACTGTCTAATAAAACTTCCCAACTTTTTGAATCGTGATATCTGAGGAATAACGATTCGTCCGAAAAAAAGTATAAGAATAATTTTTGTAGAGAATTTCATGATCTATAATTTTTGTCTAACCTATTTTTACGATAACACTTATCATTTACGAGCAAAATTTAAAAAACCGATATTGTTGACCTTTGATCTTGAATAACTTTTTTAGCAGACGTGGGTTCGGTGGGGACTTTTGATATTTTGTTTGTAATAGTGCATTTAAGGTTTATGCCAATTTTCAGCTGGATGCGAATTTTTGCAAAGTGAAATGTCTATTTTGACTGGACCGTCCCACATGTGAGCAAATTTGCAAATATAAGTCTTTCGGGTGCCGGGGAACCCCGAAGGACCCTGAATTTTTGTGTGTCTGAAATATATTTTATTGATAACCCTATAAGCTTCCCCTGTGCAAAATATAAACGTAGGATCATGCTCCTAAGGGAGGCTGTATAGCGATTATATGAGCGTTTTAATAATTTCTAAAGTAATAAGTATAGTTATACTTAAACAATATTTTTTTTCAATATTTTAATATAGTTTTACCTTATTTATGTCTAAAGTGTAAAAAGTCAATAATTTTTAATAAAAGTGGTTTTTTAGAAAAGTGGTCATTTTGTGGTCAACCAATTATGTGGTCAACTATTCAGATTCATTTCTGAAAAATGAATCTGATGCTGTCTTCCAGGACATATTATTTTTAAATGTCAAATTTAAAACGAATGCGCGCGACGTTAGTTAGCTCCTATAGGACGGATATGTATTGAGACCCGGCTTGCTGTTCTCAAAATCAAAAACATTGTGAGTTCAACGAAAAAAAAAAATTAATGTAATCTATTTCAATGAGTTAGAAATTATGGAAAACATTAGCATTAATTTGGAAATTCCGTATAATTCAAGCAGCGGAGTCGAGCTTAAAACGGAGGAATCTGAAGATATAAAATTTAATGTAGAAGATTTACATCATTCAATTGATATCAAGGAGGAAGAGAGCGATGGAAAAGCTTTGTTGGAGAAGAAATCTGCAAAAATTACTCGTACTCGAAAGACATCGTTTTATTGTGAAGTTTGTGGTAATCAATATGTATATAAATCACAGTTACTCGTACATATAAGAACTCATACCGGGGAGAAACCGTTTTCTTGTGTGATTTGTGACTATAAATTTACTCAAATCTCAAATTTAAAAGAACATATAAAAACTCACACCGGGGAGAAACCGTTTGGTTGTAAGATTTGTGACTATAAATTTGCTCAAAAAGCACATTTAAAACGCCATTTAAAAACTCACACCGGGGAGAAGCCGTTTTGTTGTGAAATTTGTAAATATAAATGTGCTCATAAATCAGCTTTAAACGAACATTTAACAACTCACACTGGGGAGAAACCGTTTGGTTGTAAGATTTGTGACTATAAATTTGCTCGTAAATATTCTTTAAAAGAACATTTAAAAACTCACACCGGGGAGAAATCGTTTGGTTGTAAGATTTGTGACTATAAATTTGCTCAAAAAGCAAATTTAAAACGCCATTTAAACACTCACACCGGGGAGAAACCGTTTGGTTGTAAGATTTGTGACTATAAAAGTGCTCAAAAATCATCTTTAAAATATCATTTAAAAACTCACACCGGGGAGAAACCGTTTGGTTGTATGATTTGTGACTATAAATGTGCTCACAAATCATATTTAATAGCTCATTTAAAAACTCACACCGGGGAGAAACCGTTCGGTTGTAAGATTTGTGACTATAAATGTGCTCAAAAATCATCTTTAAAAGAACATTTAAAAACTCACACCGGGGAGAAACCGTTTGGTTGTATGATTTGTGACTATAAATGTGCTCACAAATCATATTTAATAGCTCATTTAAAAACTCACACCGGGGAGAAACCGTTCGGTTGTAAGATTTGTGACTATAAATGTGCTCAAAAATCATCTTTAAAAGAACATTTAAAAACTCACACCGGGGAGAAACCGTTTGGTTGTATGATTTGTGACTATAAATGTGCTCACAAATCATATTTAATAGCTCATTTAAAAACTCACACCGGGGAGAAACCGTTCGGTTGTAAGATTTGTGACTATAAATGTGCTCAAAAATCATCTTTAAAAGAACATTTAAAAACTCACACCGGGGAGAAACCGTTTGGTTGTATGATTTGTGACTATAAATGTGCTCACAAATCATATTTAATAGCTCATTTAAAAACTCACACCGGGGAGAAACCGTTCGGTTGTAAGATTTGTGACTATAAATGTGCTCAAAAATCATCTTTAAAAGAACATTTAAAAACTCACACCGGGGAGAAACCGTTTGGTTGTATGATTTGTGACTATAAATGTGCTCACAAATCATATTTAATAGCTCATTTAAAAACTCACACCGGGGAGAAACCGTTCGGTTGTAAGATTTGTGACTATAAATGTGCTCAAAAATCATCTTTAAAAGAACATTTAAAAACTCACACCGGGGAGAAACCGTTTGGTTGTATGATTTGTGACTATAAATGTGCTCACAAATCATATTTAAAAGAACATTTAAAAACTCACACCGGGGAGAAATCGTTTGGTTGTAAGATTTGTGACTATAAATTTGCTCAAAAAGCAAATTTAAAACGCCATTTAAACACTCACACCGGGGAGAAACCGTTTGGTTGTAAGATTTGTGACTATAAAAGTGCTCAAAAATCATCTTTAAAATATCATTTAAAAACTCACACCGGGGAGAAACCGTTTGGTTGTATGATTTGTGACTATAAATGTGCTCACAAATCATATTTAATAGCTCATTTAAAAACTCACACCGGGGAGAAACCGTTCGGTTGTAAGATTTGTGACTATAAATGTGCTCAAAAATCATCTTTAAAAGAACATTTAAAAACTCACACCGGGGAGAAACCGTTTGGTTGTATGATTTGTGACTATAAATGTGCTCACAAATCATATTTAAAAGAACATTTAAAAACTCACACCGGGGAGAAACCGTTTGGTTGTAAGATTTGTGACTATAAATTTTCTCAAAAATCACATTTAAAACGCCATTTAGAAACTCACACCGGGGAGAAACCGTTTGGTTGTAAGATTTGTGACTATAAATGTGGTGAAAAATCAAATTTAAAAAAACATTTAAAAACTCACACCGGGGAGCTACCGTTTGGTTGTAAGATTTGTGACTATAAATGTGCTCACAAATCAAATTTAAAAGAACATTTAAAAACTCATACCGGGGAAAAACCATTTGGTTGTATGATTTGTGACTATAAATGTGCTCAAAAATCATCTTTAAAAGAACATTTAAAAACTCACACCGGGGAGAAACCGTTTGGTTGTAAGATTTGTGACTATAAATGTGCTCACAAATCAAATTTAAAACAACATTTAAAAACTCATACCGGGGAAAAACCATAAAATCATCTTTAAAAGAACATTTAAAAACTCACACCGGGGAGAAACCGTTTTGTTGTTAAATTTGTGACTATGTTACTGTGAAAGACCGAAATCCAGTGAATGTCGAGATACACCGGTGAATGTCAACATTCTCTAAGTTGCTTGGCGTATGTTCGAAATATCGGTCGAATATCATTATTTCTATCTTACACCGGCGAATGTCGGCATTCACCATGCACTCATGGTGTATGTTGAAAAGAAATATTTTTTTAATAAATGAGAACAACCATAAAACTCTATTGATTATATTTATTAATAAAACATACACATGTATATTAAGTTATGTAAAAAAATATAAAGAATAAAAAAAAAAGAACAAGAAAATGTATGACAATCTTATTTATTGCAACAACTTAAACTACCATGGCACTTGGAATTGCACAAAAGGCCCTTTGATTTTACAGCTGCATTTAGCCGTGGAACACTTCCTTTTGCAGTTACAACGTGTATAGCCTTGCCCTCCAATTTTTGAATCAGCAGAAGCTGCTTCTCTTAGCGACATTTCTTAAGTTGAAACCTCATCCATGGAAAGTAACTTTTCTTTAAAAATTACGGACAGATTACGGGTGAAAAGATACTTCAAAGTACCATTTTTGTTTGCTAATTTATAAAAGTCTGAATCCTCTATTTCAACAACAACCGCTAACATATTTCGGGGGTCTATACAACCACGGTCGACTTGAATTCTTACGGTATCGCCAATTTGGGCCGGATGAAACTTCTTTTTTGAGGTTCGCAATAGTTTTGTTGCTTGAAGTAGAAGATTCTCTTTTGCGGCTACTCTTTTTGACGAAATTAGCTCGTGTTGTTCAGTCAATGCTTGAGATGAAGACGTGCTAGGTTGTGGATTAGTCTGGGCTCCAATGGCATTTTGGTTAATCACGTCGCTTTCATCTGACACATTGTCATTAATATGGTCATTACCCAAATTTTCTTCAAAAGTATTAACATAGGCTTCTAGCTGTTCTTCGGTGTCAATGTTTGCAATTTGCCCGCGAGGGAGAGATGACGATGCTATCCCCTTTTTGGTTTAACTCCAAACATAGCTTCATATGGACATTTGGACATTTACTTGAATCATTATCTTGCATCCATGCAGTTAACATATTCTGTATGTCTTGATTGGATGACGATCCAGACTAACGAAACCAAAGCCACGACAAGTTGATTGTCGACGATAGTCGACATTCTCCGAAGCTCAATTGTGTTTGTCGACATATACCGGTGAATGTTCGAATGTATAATAAAATTAACACATGTTCGGTCTTTCACCAAGACATTTGGTATTTGTCGACATTCACCGGCGAATGTTGACATTCACTAATTTCGGTCCTTCACAGTAACAACTATAAAAATGTGCTCAAAAGTCACATTTAAAAGAACATTTTTTTTAAATCTCACAAACGGGAAAAAACCGTTTACATGTTTGATTTGTTAATATAAATGCGCACCAAAATTTCATTTATAATAATATAATATAACATATGAATTCATTAAGTACGATACATGAGGACATCTTAGAATTCCCGGTAATTACATAGTTATAGATATTAGGGCTGTAGCCCTCTCTTCTATATTTAATTAGGTATGTGAAAGTTTCGTTAATGAGAAAAAGTTGAGTGAAGTGTAGGATAAAAGTTTCAAAAACCTGCTTTGGTTGACCAAATTAAAAAATAAGGTGAAGATCAGATGTCGCACTCGTGTCTAGAGACAGTATATTTTGTTTTTGATCCTGAATCCTTACGCATGCGCATTTGTTTTTTTTTGTACTTAAGAAAATCAAATGTAATTTTGACAGCTGTCAAATTACGTCAAAGTAGTACTTTTATTATTTAAATTATTTCCTTCTATAATAATAGACCGTAAACGGTAATACTACTAATTGTTTAGTAGTTTCAGTGTAAAATTTGTGATTACAAATGTAAATAAAAGGACAATTATTAAAAAAATCACTTTAAAGCTCATATAGGCGAAAAGCCGTCTTTAAATTACCACATTTAAATTATTTCCTTCTACAATAAACTGGCGTTCATAATAATTAATATAATATATTTAATATTATTAAATATAATATATATAATATATTATATTAAATAATTAATTTGTTAACTTTAAAGACGGCTTTTTGCCTGTATGAGTTTTAAAGTGATTTTTTTAATAATTGTCCTTTTATTTACATTTGTAATCACAAATTTCACACTGAAACTACTAAACAATTAGTAGTATTACCGTTTACGGTCTATTATTATAGAAAGAAATAATTTAAATAATAAACGTACTATTTTGACGAAATTTGACAGCTGTCAAAATTACATTTGATTTTCTTAAGTACAAAAAAGAAACAAATGCGCATGCGTAAGGATTCAGGATCAAAAACAAAATATACTGTCTCTAGACACGAGTAGATGTCGCGCGTTAGCGCGACCGTAAGCCGCTCACGAAATGGCAGTACAACCCCAAGGGGTGCTTGACCAAGTCGCACGGCAGCGATCACTCTTATGCAACATTAAATTAGCTAAAAATTACATAATGTCAAAAATACAATATTAATTTATTTAATATCCTTAATTCGTATATTAATAAAATATTCCTACTAATTTATTTTCACGAATTAAAAACTAACCAATTTAAAATAATTTAAGTGTACTATTATCGGTATATAATCGGAAAAAAATAAATAATGCAAAATAAGGCAAGTCCATTCTATCAGTTCAGGTTGTTTAAAATTTTGAAAGGTTTGTCAGAAATTATAATAATTATGTAATGAAGTTTTCGTATAACTACATAATCAGTAATTAACATCATTTATTGCGTCCATATTTTAATAAATTTCTTGCTTTTTTCCTTTGCAGAGTTTGGAAGATTGTAACTAGACCTTAGTATATTGCTGAACTTGTAAGTAATTTAATGCTTAGATAATAGTTTTATTTATTTTTGTATGTATTGAAGTGTGCAAAAGGTCGGTGGATTTTGCCTGTTGAATTTTGCTTTAAATTAATTGTGTCGAATTGAAGACATCAAAGCTGGATGCAAGTTGACGACACAAAAGAGATATTTTGTAACCCATGACACATAAAACAAACAAACTTGATTTTTTGTATTTGTAACTTGGTGCGAATTTTGTGATCTGTTCTGAAAAGTGGAGAGTGATTTTTTGAATTAAGGCGGCAAAATGATCGTGCATACTCACATTTTATTGTTGCTATAATTTATTGTTATTTGGATGGTAATAGCGACTTTTGAGCAAGAATTGTGGCGAGCTGGTTGTCTTGTGCCATATGTGAAAGGAGACGCGTGTAAATTGCGAACGTCTTCGCGATTTTACAAAAGAAGACCTTTCTGCAAGCTTTTGTTGCCACAAAAGCTACTATATTGGCGATTAATAGAACAAGTGAGTTTGTTGAATATTTTACTGTGTAAAACTGAGGTTTTTACACTATTTTGTGAATCGAACACGTTTTTCGATTTGGTTATAAAATTCACGTTTTGGATGCCATCGCGTCTAAAATATCCTGAAAATTGATTATTTCTTGAATGCTGCGTTAGATAAATCAAGATTTATCCTATTTACCGATTTTGATGCTTAAGAAATTGGATGATTTTAACCACGATTAAAATTTGGAGGTTAAGTTTCTCAACACATGTCCACATTTTTGTTGTACGACACAGAAGCCGTGCAATTCTATTTAAATCGATTTTCGAGATTTGAATACCACTTGAGAAGATATCACACACCACTTTCACTGTTTTCTTGCGAATAAAGAAGATTTGAGCAAAATACGGGAGCTGAACACTACATGTGCGTTCCAGCCGGAAGCCACATTGCCGTGCGGTTTGCCTACCATTCTACCACAATAATTTCGACTACGAGGTACAGGGTGATTCAAAGATTTGTGTTAATCAAGAATTTTATGAAAAAGGTACAAAATTTTATATTTGTGAACATTATTGATTTTATGCTATTTTATTACACATTTTACATTTACACTGTGTTAAGTGGAGGTATAGAATATTGTTTGCATTTAAATAATACCATCCAGTTTACACTGTGCACACAAGTACACAAATTTACTTTCTCTTTGACAATTGTGTCAATTCTGTCTCAATTTGCTCCAGTTTCGCATCAAATTAATTCAAATAAATTACCGCTTGACTCTTTGCACTTTTTAATTGATCTTATCTCGCCGATACCTACAACTTGCAGATACTGTGGCCTTAATTTCGCAAACCGACGTAAAGCTAGCTGGGATTCACTTGTTCGAGTGTGCACATTAGGTGAGATTTTATTCCCGGTAGTATTACTTGGGGGTTTGATTGAGCCGTGTTTCACGACAACAGTTTTTGTGGCACACGAACGTGGGACTCGAGAAAGGGTTAATTTAGGGGTAGTAAAGCTCAGTGTGGCGCCAAAAAATAGTTTTTGTGGCGACCAGAAGTGGGGCTCGATTTATAGGTCAGTTAGGAATTTGTAAAGTCAATTTAGGGGTGATATGGCTGACGAACAGCAGTACGAACCCATAGCCATGAGTACAGAAGGGGTGCACGATGGGCATGATCCAGTTGAGGACCTACAAGGGGAACTCAATATTGGTACCATAGACTCACCGCAAATGACTAGCACAAGAAGGGGTACTGTGGAAATGGGGGATGTTAAGATGCAGGAGGAAGTAAATTTAGGGACGGTAGAACAAAAACAAAAAAAAGATGATGATATAATGGCGATGTTGAGGAGCATGAACGCAAATATGAATGCCAATATGAGTCAAATAAGGGTGGATATGAAAGAAAATAAAGAGGCTTTAGATAATTTAAAAATAGAAAATAAAGAAACTAAGGAGGTTTTAACTAATTTAGATGGGAAGTTGGAAAGTAAAATGGAAAATTTAAACAGTAAAATGAGTGATATGTCTGTGGAAATAACGGACAAAATGATAAATTTAAGGGCAGATTTATTACAGGATTTACATGAGGTCAACAAAGAGACAAAAGATCTTTTTGATAATAAAATTGAGAGTCTAGACGCGAAATTTGAGGGTGATAATAGGTTGATACGGGAAGGTTTAAATAAAACGATCAAACGTGTCGAAGATGTAGAATTTGGTTTAGAAGCGTTACTTAAAGATGGGGTTACAAAGGCAAAAGTAGACGAAAGTATTGAAAAATGTAATACTAATTTCACACAATTATTGCAGGCAAAAGAAATTGAAATTTTGAATAAGGTAAATAGAGAGGCTTTGGATATAACTCTTGATCCTGAGTCACAAGTCTGTGAAAAATTCAGAGAATTAGAAATTGTTAAAAGGGATCTACAAAGTTGTATTATACAAAATAATAAAGTTAGGGCCCATGTAAATCAAAATAAGGATGAAATTGTAAATCTAGGTCAAAATGTGGGTATACAAAAAACAGTTGTAGAAATCTTAAAGCAAACAGTTGATGCAAAGGTGCACGACATCAATGAAAAATTAGAAGAGGTAAAATCGGGTATGCACAACTTAGAGTCGAGCGTAACAAATCAGACATTTGTGTATGACAGGGGTAGTCATAGTATGAACAGATCGATGCAGGAGGTTTCTGCGATCATTAGTAAAGATTTGAAATTAAGATTTCACGGTCAGGGTTTAAAGGGAATTAACCCTAGACAATTTTTAAAACATGCTAAGGTGGCGGTTGAAAACCTTGGCATTGACCAATTAAAAAGCGCTCTAAATTCAATGATGAAGGGCAACGCAGAGGAATGGTTTGGGATCGTACAGGATCGCTTCCACAGTTTTGACGAGTTTAGTACTATGTTCCTAAATAGATATTGGGATCAGGATACACAGTGGTGCGTGCGTCAAAAACTAGTTTCAGGTGTATATCCGGGCTATGGTAGTCTAAATGAATATGCGGAAAGCATAATAAATGTAGCCTTGCAATTGGATCCACCTTATCCCGAAAGTGAGATCGTGAGGTGTTTATCGAAACATTTTGAGCAAGATTTCTTGAATATTGTTGCTATTAAAGATGTTACGACGATAGAAGGGCTGACCACTGTCCTGAGAAGGTTGGATGGCACGGGGAAACCTAATGTGGCCAAGGAAGAGAATTTCGGGGCTAGAGTGTGGAATTATCCCGAACGTAACGAGGAAGGTATGCGAAATCGTAATAGCGGCAATAGATTCAATGGGGGAACATTTAGGGGCGCTTCACGACAAAATGCCGGGGGTAATCGCGGAACTCCGCATAATCAAAACAGTGAGAACAGGCATCATCGCGATAGTCCTCACCAGGGACGCGGAGGTAATTTCGGAGGTAGTCGCGGGGGATTCCAGAATTGGAGAAATCGCAGTGGGAATGAGCGACAAGGTGAGTCTAGCCATGAGAATAGACAGTATAGTAGTTCGGACGCGAGGCCACAATTTAATAGGCCTCCGGGAAACTCGAATTCAGGCAACGACAGAGGGAATGTTCGTGTGAACAATGTCAATATCACACATGACGTTGCAGCTACAGTAGTTGAGGGGAATGAGGATTTTCAGTAAGAGACAGTTCAGTAGCGTTGAGGGTGAATTCCTATCAGCACCCACGGGAATTCATTCTAAATGACGAGGATCAGCTTTCGGAGGCTGAGGGGAAGTCCAGTTTACCGTTTATTACTGTAAACGTAAACAATGTCAATTTCATCAGTTTAGTGGACACAGGTTCGGAACTGTCTCTAATTTCTGCAGAACTTATTGAAAGCAATGTGAGAAATTTTAAGAATTTGGTGGTCAGTACAAAGCAAGTACAGTTAGTTACTGCCAATAACAAAAAGTTTGCCCAAGCCAATAGAAGTATTATGGCTGACATTAAAATTGGTAAAGTCACGGTGCAAGAAAATTTGTTAATTATTAAAGGGTTGTCAATGGGGTGTATTATTGGCATTGACCTTATCGAAAAATTGGAAATGATAATTGATGCTACTTGTAGAAGGATAATTATTGGAGAGGAAAGTTTTCCATGGGAAAGAGGTTCATTAATAGGGGATGATATTAAACCAGTTTTGAAAGTTAATAATGTTAATGAGGTTCAGGATATGGACAAGGAAAGTTTTGTTAGTCAGGGGATAATTAATAATATTGGCCATGGGAAGTTAAATGTTAATAGGAAAAAAGAATGCCAGGTAAATCAATGTTTATCACTGGAGACATGCTTCTATAAAAGCAGGGTTAATAATATCGATGTTAATAAAGGGGAAGTTCTAGATGTAGATGGTCAATTCCTCGCGAGAGTAGAACACTTGTTAGGACAGTACGGCAACTTGGTAAATGAAAAATCAGGGGTAGCCAAGGGTTATTTACATAAACTCCAGGTGGTAGAGGACAAGCCTTTTAAATGTAAGACATACCCAATACCACACGCCTACAAGGATAAAGTGATGGTAGAGATTAAAAAGATGTTGAAGGATGATATCATTAAAAAGGCATCTACCGCTTATATTAGTCCTATCGTAGTAGTAGGGAAGAAAGATGGAAGTTTTCGTCTTTGTTTAGATGCTAGGGGGATAAATGCCATCACCAAGCCACAACATGAATCTCCAGAGGAGATGACTAGTTTGTTTTCTCGATTGGGAAACAAGCGTTATTTTTCAAAACTGGACTTGAAGAACTCTTTTTGGTTAATTCAATTACATCCAGATTCGCAAAAGTTTACAGGGTTCTGCATAAACGGGTCTACTTATGTATTCAAGGTGGTACCGTTCGGTTTATCTACGAGTTCGGCAGCATTGGTGAACGCGATGCAAGGCATTCTAGACAAGTATTGTCATTTTAGTGGACATTACATAGACGATATCATTATTTTTAGCGATACTGAGGAAGATCATTGGGAGCATTTGCGCATTATCCTACATGTCCTTAATGAATCCGGTCTAAAATTAAATTTGAACAAATGTGAGTTTTTTAAAGCTAAAATCAATTATCTGGGGTACGTTATTTCTGGATCTGAAATTGAGATAGATGAGAGTCGTGTGAAGGAAATTAAGGAATTTCCAAGACCATTCAATTTGCGCACACTTCGGGGTTTTCTAGGGTTAATGAACTATTACAAAAAGTTCATACCCGATTACTCAAAAGCTACGACACCTCTATTACAATTATTAAAAAAAGGGGAAAAATGGACTTGGGGTCCAGACAAAGAACTTGCGTTTTCGGAAATAAAAGAGGCCATGTATAAAAATTTAAAACTCATCCATCCCGATTTCAAAAGCAAATTTATTCTGCGCACAGATGCAAGCGATAAAGCTATTGCAGGGGCTTTGATACAATTTAAAGACGATTTAGAGGTGCCAATATCATTCGTATCGAGAACATTAAGGGGGCCTGAAATTAGATATTCCACTACCGAGAAAGAAATGCTTGCAATTGTGTACTCGTTGTTAAAATTGAAATTTTACTTAATAGGGAATAAATTCGAGATTCAGACCGATCATTCTGCTCTCACTTTTTTAATGCGAACTAAATTCACGAATAACCGTATCTATCGATGGGCTTTGTTGATTCAAGAGTTTGATTTTGACATCACTCATATCAAGGGGAAAAGTAATGTAGTGGCTGATGCTTTAAGCAGAAAAGACTTAGGAGATTGTGCTAAAAATGTTTTGATCGCTTTAAACCGTTTTCACACTAACGAGGTCCCGCACACGAATGATTACGTTAGAAATATACAAGGGGATGAATGTTTTGCCGAACTTAGAGATAAAATAAACAAAAAGGATGCTAAAATTTTAAAGTCATTTAAAATCATTAATGGATTTATCGTAAAATTGCTAAGGGGATTAGAACTATATGTGGTAAACGAAACTGCTACCATTGAAATTTGTGAACATTTGCATTTGAAATACGGACATATTGGCATTAGAAAGGTGTGGTTAATTTTCAGGGAGAATTACTTTTGCAAAAAAGACCTCAAAATCATCAAGAGAACAATAAATCTTTGCAACTTGTGTGCTTTAGGGAAGTACAAAAATTTTCATAACCAAAATTATTATAAAAGCGTGCAAACCTCAGAACCTGGAGAACTTATAGCATTAGATTATATAGGAAATCTGATACCCAGCGGGGCAGATTACAAAAACGTCTTGGTAATTGTTGATGCTTTTTCAAAATTCATAAAGTTGTATCCTACGCAAACTTGCACTACTGATGTCACTATCCAATGTTTGGAAAAGTTTTGTAAAGATGTTATCACGCCTCAAACCATTCTGGTTGACAACGCTAGGTACTTCCAAAGTTTAAAATTTAAAACGCACTGGCACAATAAGGGGATCAGGGTAACTTTTTGTTCTGTTAGACATCCTCAAGGGAATATGAGTGAAAGATACGTGCAGGAAACGATCAAGTTCCTTCGTTTGTTGACTTTCCAAGATCAAATTTCATGGTCCCAATACATTCCTCTGGTGGAGCGATTCATCAATGAAACCCCTAGCACTGTAACGGAATTGCCTCCTGTATTCGTCATGTTCGGGAAACAGCCTGATAGACCCTGGATTGTTGATCACGAGATTAACTACAGAGAACATTTAATTAAAGTTAGGGAACGCCTTAAAAAAAGGAGTGATAGATACTTACAGGGTGTAAATAGTAAGATTAAGAAAAAGTGTAGCTTTGCACTTGGGGATCTTGTGATTATTCGAAGCTTACGAGTTGGTTTGAGATCCAAGGATCGTTGCCAAAAGCTTCAACTTCCATTTGAGGGTCCTTACATTGTTGTTGAGAAAAATGAGAATTCGTACACGTTGAAATATCCCAATTCAAATCGAATGCGTGGAAAATTTCATCTCGACTCTATTTATTCATACGAAGATAGAAAATTTTTGGATGGAGAGTTGGTAGACGAATTTGATTTAAGCCCTGATGAAGATTAGAGATAAGTTAAGGTTAAGGAAGGGGTTAGTTTTGTTAAATTTATTAGTATAAGGGGATTTTAATTTTACTTTTATCATTGCAAGTCATTTTGTAAATTAGATTGTTATGACTTGAGCTTTATTTTTAAGAAGTGTAGGATTTTGCATGGTTGTGACGCAAATCACAGGCAAGCCACAACTTATCAGTTGGAATAACATGTCTAAGAAGTCCACGTGTAATTTTTTTATAATTAAAATTTATAGTTAACGAAGGAATCTGTCTTAATCCGGCCCTGTATTTAATCTGCATTTTTGAATATAAAAAGGGAAAGTTTTTAATTTTTTAAAAAAAAAAAATTTTTATTTTATATGACGATTTTGTCAGTTTCAAATGAACGATTTAGGTTAAATAGTATGGGTGTTTAATTTTAATTAGGATTGTTAGTTGTTTATTTAAATTAGGAATGAATAACAGAGTCAAGCTAGTGAAACGAGAACGAAGTAAGTTATCAGTTTAGCATTTGAGTGGGTTCATCTTGTTGGTTTTTTTTTATGTTTAAAAAATTTTACCTGTTTGCAAATGATTATACGATTTACGCACGATGCAATTTTTGAAACAGCGGGGCAAAGTTGAAGTGTGCAAAAGGTCGGTGGATTTTGCCTGTTGAATTTTGCTTTAAATTAATTGTGTCGAATTGAAGACATCAAAGCTGGATGCAAGTTGACGACACAAAAGAGATATTTTGTAACCCATGACACATAAAACAAACAAACTTGATTTTTTGTATTTGTAACTTGGTGCGAATTTTGTGATCTGTTCTGAAAAGTGGAGAGTGATTTTTTGAATTAAGGCGGCAAAATGATCGTGCATACTCACATTTTATTGTTGCTATAATTTATTGTTATTTGGATGGTAATAGCGACTTTTGAGCAAGAATTGTGGCGAGCTGGTTGTCTTGTGCCATATGTGAAAGGAGACGCGTGTAAATTGCGAACGTCTTCGCGATTTTACAAAAGAAGACCTTTCTGCAAGCTTTTGTTGCCACAAAAGCTACTATATTGGCGATTAATAGAACAAGTGAGTTTGTTGAATATTTTACTGTGTAAAACTGAGGTTTTTACACTATTTTGTGAATCGAACACGTTTTTCGATTTGGTTATAAAATTCACGTTTTGGATGCCATCGCGTCTAAAATATCCTGAAAATTGATTATTTCTTGAATGCTGCGTTAGATAAATCAAGATTTATCCTATTTACCGATTTTGATGCTTAAGAAATTGGATGATTTTAACCACGATTAAAATTTGGAGGTTAAGTTTCTCAACACATGTCCACATTTTTGTTGTACGACACAGAAGCCGTGCAATTCTATTTAAATCGATTTTCGAGATTTGAATACCACTTGAGAAGATATCACACACCACTTTCACTGTTTTCTTGCGAATAAAGAAGATTTGAGCAAAATACGGGAGCTGAACACTACATGTGCGTTCCAGCCGGAAGCCACATTGCCGTGCGGTTTGCCTACCATTCTACCACAATAATTTCGACTACGAGGTACAGGGTGATTCAAAGATTTGTGTTAATCAAGAATTTTATGAAAAAGGTACAAAATTTTATATTTGTGAACATTATTGATTTTATGCTATTTTATTACACATTTTACATTTACACTGTGTTAAGTGGAGGTATAGAATATTGTTTGCATTTAAATAATACCATCCAGTTTACACTGTGCACACAAGTACACAAATTTACTTTCTCTTTGACAATTGTGTCAATTCTGTCTCAATTTGCTCCAGTTTCGCATCAAATTAATTCAAATAAATTACCGCTTGACTCTTTGCACTTTTTAATTGATCTTATCTCGCCGATACCTACAACTTGCAGATACTGTGGCCTTAATTTCGCAAACCGACGTAAAGCTAGCTGGGATTCACTTGTTCGAGTGTGCACATTAGGTGAGATTTTATTCCCGGTAGTATTACTTGGGGGTTTGATTGAGCCGTGTTTCACGACAGTATATTAGTAATTAAGAAATGAAAGGCAATTATTATTAATTTTAACGTCGATAAAACATTTGTTTTATTTTAGCTGTCCGCCTATTGAACTAAACATCCTATTGAATGGTACAGTTTGAATTGAAACTAAATCTGTAATAAAAAAATACACAATTCATGACCGACTGATCGCACTAAAACTCCAAAAATGTTACAAATTCGTATAATTCTTCAAAATTGATAGTGATTACAGGTGAAAATTGTTCGAATATCTTTCGATACTTTTCTGTTTTAGTCTCCGACTAATGTATTAAGAACAGTATTCACTGTTTCCTGAATAATTTGTGTTTTATGACTTTTATTTCCGGGACATTACAAATATTTAAATAATGGTTAGCATTACAGAATCTTTCAACAATTTTATGTAAAGACGCTAACGAAAATTGATTTTCTTATGAACATTGCATAATTCGGAAATTGAGATAAGGGGGGGGGGGTTTGATTTTCACATTTTAATTTTCTCATACAGTGGTATTCAAATAAATCAATTTCCTTTAGCGTATTTACATAAAAAAAATGTTGAAAGATTATGTCATACTAACAATTATTTAACTACATTGTACGGTTTCTCAATTGGTTGGAAGAAACCTATATATATATATTGTCGTGAAACACGGCTCAATCAAACCCCCAAGTAATACTACCGGGAATAAAATCTCGCCCAATGTGTACACTCGAACAAATGAGTCCCAGCTAGCTTTACGTCGGTTCGCAAACTTAAGGCCGCAGTATCTGCAAGTTGTAGGTATCGGCGAGATAAGATCAATTAAAGAGTGCAAAGAGTCAAGTGGTAATTTATTTGAATTAATTTGATGTAAGACTGGAGCAAATTGAGACAAAATTGACACAATTGTCAAAGAGAATGTAAATTTGTGTACTTGTGTGCACAGTGTAAACTGGATGGTATTATTTAAATGCAAACAATATTCTATACCTCCACTTAACACTGTGTAAATGTTAAATGTGTAATAAAATAGCATAAAATCAAAAATGTTCACAAATATAAAATTTTGTACCTTTTTCATAAAATTCTTGGTAAACACAAATCTTTGAATCACCCTGTACCTCGTAGTCTGGACTATTGAGATGGAGTGGTAGGCAAGCAGCACGGCAGCGTGGCTTTCAACCTGGCCGTGTAAACAGTAGTCGACTCCTGTATTCTTCTCAAATCTTCCTTCTTTGCAAGGAAACAGTGAAAGTGATGAGTGAAATCTTCTCAAGTGGTATTCAAATCTCGTAAATCGATTTAAATAAAGTTGCACGGCTTCTGTGTCGAACAACAAAAATGCGGACATGTGTTGAGAAATTTAACCTCCAAATTTTAATCGTGGTTAAAATCATCCAATTTCTCAGACATCAAATGGGTAAATAGGATAAATCTTGATTTATATAACGCAGCAATCATGAAATAATCGATTTTCAGGATATTTTAGACGCGATGGCATCCAAAACGTAAATTTTATAATGAAATCGAAAAATGTGCTCGATTCACAAAAAAGTGTAAAAACCTCAGTTTTACACAGTAAAATATTCAACAAACTCACTTGTACTATTAATCGCCAATATAATAGCTTTTGTGGCAACAAAAGCTTGCAGAAAGGTCTTCTTTTGTAAAATCGCGAAAACGTCCGCAATTTACACGCGTCTCCTTTCACAAAAGGCACAAGACAACCAGCTCGCCGCAATTCTTGCTCAAAAGTCGCTATTACCATCCAAATAACAATAAAATATAGCAACAATAAATGTGAGTATGCACGATCCTTTTGCCGCCTTAATTCAAAAAATCACTCTCCACTTTTTCAGAACAGAACACAAATTCGCACCAAGTCACAAATGGAAAAATCAAATTTGTTTGTTTTATGTGTCATGGGTTACAAAATATCTCTTTTGTGTCGTCAAATTGCATCCAGTTTTGATGTCTTCAAATCGACACAATTAATTTTAAGCAAATTCAACTGTCTAAATTTACCGGCTCTTTGCACACTTCAATATATTGTAATGATATTTCCTGCACCCACTAAAATATCAAATCTAAAAGGCACACGACTAACTTTAGAGTGGGAGAGCACTTCGAACCTTTTTAATTGCTGATGCAATCAAAGGAATGTTATTGATCGTAACGAGACTTAACTCTGGGTCTGGATTCAGGCTTGTCGTAAGCCTATGGGTTTCCTTCTCTAAGTAACCTCTCTTATGAAGATTCAAGCAAATCAATTTTAATTTTATTATGCGCCGGCATGATTCAGTATGATCGAATACTCTTATTTGGGTCAAATAAAGCTCAGGTAAACTTACAAAAAAGTGAGGGTTGATTGTTTATTTATTTATTTATTACATACGGGCAATTACCCTTTTACAATTATCATCACAGAACACTACAATCTCAAATACAATTTACTATATATTGCAGTGATATCCTTGGAATAACAATGCTTAACACCGGTTAAAGTCATGGTCTTGCAGACTGTGCGCGACGAAGAGAAGATTGCTCTCAGTTCAGGACAACTTTGAATAAAATTCATAATATGACGAAGTTAAGTTGACCTGGGCTGAGGAATAGTAACTCTGAGAAGAGTGGTAATTGGACATACAATTATTTCAAATATTGTATGTTTCCATAAACTTAAAGGTAATAAAACGGATCGGGTGCACTGTGTAATGAATAAAATAAAATTGTTATGGAAATTATTATTGTAAGGTGTTGGGATATTTTAATTGTAATTTGTTGTTATGAAATTCGAGATAGGTGTTCTTTATTTACGGTAGTCCACATAAAATAAAAAGCTAAGAATAAGTGATAACGAAAAATCAAATAGAAAAACAAAAGAGAAGCAGATTTGATATGGTAACGAGCGGCGATAAACAAGTTAGTTAAGAACAGTTATCCAAATCGAGCAGTCGCGTTTTGGGGTAAAGAAATTTATTAATTGGAGTTAAGCATAGCGACCCAAGCCGGGAAGTCGCATTTTTGGATAAAGAAATTATTAATTGAAAAAACATTGAAATTTCAAAGAAAATTATTGAACACTATCAATTGGATCCATACTTGGACATAGATTGGAGTGTTGTGAAAACGGGGGACATATTTGGCATTAATAAATCGAGTCAAAATTCAAATTTTGTAAACGTATTATTATTTGTCAAATTGCAAAAAAGGATCTCAACTCAAGGTTGCTGGTCGGTCCTAACGTTCTCTGCAACGGAGATAAGCGGCAAGATACGTGCGAGCGGGGGTTAAGCATTCTTAAACTCATATAAGTTGAGGAATAGGAGGTAAGTGTGTGGTCGTTCTTCGGTGACAAGAATAACTACCGGAGGACACTACAATACTAGGCAGTCTGATAAGTCCCTGAATAATGAAACAAGGAAAAAAATTTTTGGCCATATTCGATTTTATTTCTCAACATATACTCCTTTTAGCTCGATACAACAAATCCAACGATTTTCTAACTTTTTTATACCGTTCAAATAGGACTCGATCGGAAGGTCCTTAAAATAGGCCTCAGTTTCAGCTACGAACTCCTCATTTGATTAAAAATGCTTACCAGTGAGCCATATCTTCAGGTTTGGAACAGGTAGAAGTCGCTCGCGAGCAGGTCTAGCGAATACGGTGGATAAGAGACCAGTTCAAACCCGATTTTGTACAGTTTTGCTTGTGCAACTAACGATGACTGCGCGGGCGCATTATCGTGATGATAAAGGATTTTTTCTTTTTTAAATTCGGTCATTATTGTCGATTTTACTTTTCAAACTATCCAGTAATAATGAATAATATGCGCCAGTTATGGTTTTACATATTTCAAGATAGTCGATGATTATTATTCCAACGCATCCCAAAATACGGAGGCTATAACCTTTCCAGCCTATTCTTGCGTTTTTGGACGCTTCGGAGCACTTTTACCCAGAGAAACCCATTGTTTTAACTATTGTATCGACTCTGAAGTATAGTAATGGATCCAGGTTTCATCCATGGTTATGAATCGGCGCACAAAGTCTTTCGGATTACGCATAAATATGCTCAAATTCTGCTGGGAAGTTGTAACACGAATTCGTTTTGGTCGACTGTGAGCAAACGCGGCACTCATCGCGCGCAGAGCTTCTTCATGCCCAAAAACGCATGTAAGATGTTTCCCACACGTTCTATTAACATGCCCAGAGCCTTAGCTAGCTCCCTTAATATTTATTTGGAATCATTCAAAATCATAGAATGGATTTTTCGACGTTTTCTGGTGTAGTGACCTAATTCGGGTGCCCAGAACGTTCAGTTTCATTGGCGCTCGTACGGCTACAACGAAAATCAGTAAACCACTTATGAATAGTTCCAATCGACGCTGCAGAGTCCAGGTAATAATTATCTAGCTTGGCTTTGATTTCGGTTATAGTTTTCTTGCGAAAATAATAGTGTTTAATCAAAACTCTAAACTCATCTTTTCCCATATTAAAATATCCTCGTTGGTTGGTCACTTCTTAGTGCTTTAACTTTTAAATGCGTAATTATAAATGGCTGTAATTTTGACAAACCTCCTATAAAGGATCAGGCTAGTCAAAACTGGTTCAAATTTGTGAATACTAACGCCATCTCTTAGAATTTTCAGGGACTTATCAGACTGCCTAGTATACACACATTATACAAGTTAATTATCATTACAACAAATCCATAATAACGTGGCTAAAACATCAATCCGCACGATAACAAATATTGGCCCAAAAATTACCGATCACCATCCAATCTCTGCCCCAAAAGTCCTTTAAAACCGCGCAGGGAGGAATTAAACAGGTCAACATCTACCCCGCTCAAGTGAATATTGCCCAATCTCTGGATTCTATTTAAGGGAGCGTTGTAGCTATAATTTGTAGAAGCAAAGTCGACGGAAAACAAGGAAATACGTCTAACCCCACACCTGAGAACCCGAAAATTATGATGATTGTGATGCTTATGTGCAACTTGTCGAAATGAACTAAAAAATATGATGTGTGCAAATAATAGTCGATATCCGCCAGCAAATTTATGTTTAAATTTATAATTTAGCTCAAATTGTTGTTGACCATTACTAAAATTAATGTTAAATATGTAAAGCATAGTATAAATTTTATCATACAATGATTCAAAAAAGTTAGTTTAATTAAATTTACCAGTGGTTGGTGTTCACTGGTTTTGTAGTTTCGGTAGCTGCCGCTGGTATTACACGTTCGTTGTCGTACTGTAACAATCCATTTGTTTCCTGGCTTAGCCAGTCTGGTTTTTATTAGTTTCGTTTTTATTTTGAAACATTTTTATTTTTTAGTGACAGGGTATTTTTAATAAACATTTTGAGGTTTTCTGATCTAGACAGACAGTAGAGCCAATGAGAGGGCTCGAATTTTTAACGCGCCTTTGCGCAGAACGCAGCTTCAGGTAGTCGAACACCAAGCTAATGTACTACGACAAATTTTTAATGTGTCTAACAAAAATTCACAACTTTTAAGTTAATAAGTGCGTTATCAAGTGAAACTGTGTTTCATAACGAGCGCCATAATTTCCCACGCACGGGCAAATGTTGTTTTTCGTGTGGCAATTTTATAAGCCCATGATTTTTGGAATTGTCCTGTGGACGCTGGCAAACGCCATTTTGGAAAACCAACTTTAAAAGTTGAAAATTGAAAAGTTGCAGTCAATGGTCCATCTTTTGTGACAATAAGTCAATGGAATCGACAACTATAATAATGGAAAGTAATCAAATAGTCCAGTCAAAATAGACAAAAAAAAGTGCAAAGTTTGCAATAATTCGCATCCAGCTGAAAATTGGCATAAACCTTAAATGCACTATTACAAACAAAATATCAAAAGTCCCACCGATCCCACATCTGCTAAAAAAGTTATTCAATGTCAAAATTCAACAATATCGATTTTTTGCATTTTGCTCGTAAATGATAAGTGTTATCGTAAAAATAGGTTAGACAAAAATTGTAGATCATGAAATTCTCTACAAAAATTATTCTTATACTTATTTTCGTACGAATCGCTATTCCGGATATATCGCGATTTCGAAAATCACTTAATTATAACCAATATTACCATTTTTTCAATCAATAGGACACTGTCTAATAAAACTTCCCAACTTTTGAATCGTGATATGTGATGAATAACGATTCGTACGAAAAAAAGTATAAGAATAATTTTTGTAGAGAATTTCATGATCTATAATTTTTGTCTAACCTATTTTTACGATAACACTTATCATTTACGAGAAAAATGTAAAAAACCGATATTGTTGACCTTTGACCTTGAATAACTTTTTTAGCAGAGGTGGGATCGGTGGGGACTTTTGATATTTTGTTTGTAATAGTGCATTTAAGCTTTATGCCAATTTTCAGCTAGATGCGAATTTTTGCAAAGTGAAATGTCTATTTTGACTGGACTAAAAGTCCTTTTGAAAGAATTCGAGTGTGTGCCAATCATCTCCAGTGTTTATGCAACGATTCGACAAATCTCTACGAAATAATCAGTTTGTAGTTAAAGCAGTAGATAGTTATTACGACATTCGTGTATTGTGGTGTTCTATATTGTGCTATTTTTAACATCACGAATAACAAATATTGTTTTACGCAGAAATTGAATTTAATTTGTTAATTAATTAAGAATGACTCTAAATGTGAGTGGGCATAAAAAAATAAACTAAAGTACACCTGTGAATGAACAGGTTAATAAAGGGTTGAGCGATCAATCAATATTAAGAGACTGTAGTATGAAATTGAATTGTAATGTAACTTGTGGTTTTCGTTTGAATATTTTGAAATTCAAATGTGTTCTTAATTCGACCGCCAGGTTTTGTAAAAATTTTGTATTAAAAAAGGGAAGTGGGAGAGCAAGGAACACGAAGCGTTCTATTTCGACTGGGCCCTGAAAACGTACGGTTGATTATAGCACACCGCTCATAAAATGGGTTTAAAAAGTGATTATAAGTGTTAAACTTCGCTACTGAAGTGAATAATAATGTAGGAGTGATCCTATAAGAAATTTTGGAAGAATTAATCGACCAAGTAAATTTAAACTTTTTAATTTTGTGTGCTAAGAAAAATTAACCCGCAAAATTAACTTATAATTCATTCAACTGGATGAAAATTGCAATTTGACGAATGCCAGATGGAAGCCTTTCGAGATGAACGGAGACGCTATAATTAACAAAAGGATGCAAGACGACCAACTGCAAAAGATGAGCAAGGTAAAAATTTTTTTAATTTTAAAGAACGTTAAGTTTGTTGAAATTATAACAACCAACATGAAAACGTTGATTAACTTGCGCGAGTTCGAAGAAGTTTAATTCTACAGTTATACGCGACCTAATAACATCGGTTATTTTTCGGACACCTGGGCGCACATTTTATGGAGATGTTATTTTCAAGTGTGAATTTGAATTTTATAAATGTATTTCGCAAATAATAATTTTAAGAATTTTATTGTGCTCTTTATTTGGTTGATGCATAATTAAAGGGGAAATTTTTTTTACAATTAAATGTATGAATTGTGCATTGATCAAGGAGTTGTATTGATCGAAATAATTGCTTATTTTTCTCAACTTAATAATGGTTACATTGATATGCCAGTTACTGATAAAAACTGTACCAACAATTATTGTGTGAATTTTTGCTAAAATAAAACTTTTGTTAAACGAAAAGGTGGTTAAAATTTTTATACGACTGGGTTAGTCGGGGCATAAAATAGAGCGTTCCTCAACCATAATTCCAGCAGGACTTATCCATATAGGGGAAGTTTATAATTAAAGGGAAGAAAAGAGGACAATATATGTAATTCTATTTTTTAGTTTATACCTACACGTATGCTGACCGATTATCAAGGGTGCACTTTTGAAATCTCAGGGACGAACACGTTTTTCATACATTTACCATCAAACCGTAAGTAATCTAAGAATTGCTTACTATAGAACCTGTAGTCTACGTCTGTTGTCTGCATGATAACTTTTCTGCTAACTAATTTTTCGTCAGTTCGAATGCTATCGCATTTTGTATTTAATACTAATCGTTTATGCAACTTGTACTTTAAAAGCTCTTTAACTGCTTTGAATCTTGGCTAAGCTTTCAAGAACCAATTTATGATCACGTTAGGAAACGAAAATGTTAAACTATGCATATACTTATGTAAATTATCCTCAATTTTAATATTAATAGTGCTAAACAAGAATTTTGTATTACTTTTAAGTCTTTTATGTGTGACTCGATTTATTCTTTTAACGTATGTTTATTCATATTTATTATTTATATTTTTCGTAAGAATTAAACGCTATATCAAACCCAGAGTGGCTTATTTAATTGTTACTGGCGCCCTCCGAGAATATTTCTAGTGGAGAAGAACCATTCATGAGCGAACCCACGGTACTCAATAACATCGAGAGTAGCCTACCATCTCCGACGCTGATTAAACCCTATGAGTTAGCCGTTTCGTACAGTCGATAATTGACTGCAAATAACACATTCGCAAGAGATATCATCAAGTAAAATTAAATACAGCAATTTATTGCTTTCTAACTTACCCTTCCACCTCGATCTGTCCGATTCAACATCTCAATTCTTTTGGAACCTCTGGAATATTAATGGTTCATCGTTTAAACTGAGTTTCAGGTGTAAAGCTAAAAATAACAAAAACTGCACAATTAAACAAGAATAAATTCACCTGCGAACGGTATAGCATCTCAATGTCGATATAAATAATTAAGACGAGCAAATCTCCTAAATGCGCTTCCACAAAAAACTAATTAATGGTTTTCCAGCCATCCTACGTCGTTGGTGCTGTCCTAACCACTAGAGATGGAATAGTGGTATAGGCTCACGCTACCGCCGCGACAGAAAATCCCTCAATGTTGGAATGGAGCTCGCACGTCTTCCCAAAAAGTACGGATAAATCGTCAAAGGAGACGGCCAAAGTGACAAACTTATCACACCATTTCTTAATCAAAAACGTAAAACTGCGGTGAAGCTGGGGATAAATGAATGTTGATCAGTCCTGCCCTCTCCATTGATCTCATACGGGAATGGTGAACCCAAAAACGAAATCCCAACATCGTTAAAAATGGCTGACACAGATGGTTCGACACAGGAATCAAGGTTATCACAGGTGGAAACAAGATAACCAAACTGCTGGCCCATATCCATACAAATAACCATATGGTTGGTGGATAAAACAACCAGATGGACAGCTGGCTACTGCACACCGTGTGCACCGCTCAAAAAACCATAATTAAAATTGGAAACCAAAAATTGACGTCACAGAAAATTGACGTGGTAGTACGAAAAAGCTAAAATTTATCAAAATCAAACTTCCGCTCATGATGGAAAATAATGCAATCTTACCCACAAATGTAGCACAGAAGGTAAAATAAAAGATCACTTCTATAAACGAATAATTTGTGGCTTTTAAAACATAAAATTACACAAACGTAAAATGAAACTTTTACCTTTCATAAAGATAAGCAAAAAGAATGACATTTTTGATAAATTTTGAAATTCAAAACGCTTGCGCGTGTTTGAAACACACACAGGGTGATGCCAGCCAAAATATAATAATAGCATTTGAAATACTACAGCATCTTCTTCCTCCAAGTTCCTCACTGCCATAGCTCTCTTTATTCTATCGTTCCACGATCTTCTCGATCTTCCACGCTTCCTTCTTCTTGGGGGTACCCATTTAAGTAACCGCTTTGGCCATCTGTTGTCCTCCATCCTGAGTAGATGTCCAAACCAACGTAAACCACGTTTCTCAATCCTTTGCGTTACTTCCTCATTTGCGTTCATTTTCGTTCTTATTTGCTGGTTTCTTATAATAATAATAGTCTTTATTTTCCATTATGTGTTGAAAGCGAGAAACCCCGGCACTTCTACGCAGGTAGTCCATTTCGACTGCCTTTAGTCGTCTTTGCATGTTTGTATTTGGACTCCAAACTTCACACCCATAGCAAAGGACCGACTCGACCATAACTATTCCAACTCTTTTCTTATTTCTATCTGAAATATTTTTGTCCCACCGCAATGTATTCAGCGCTCCTATGATTTTTCTGGCCTGTAGCATACGATTACGAATTTCCTCAGTCCCCAAACCCTCTCTATTGATAGTGGCTCCCAAATACTTAAACCGCTCCACCTGCTCAACCTGAACCTCGTCATCGATCAGGATCTCAAATGCAGCTTCGGTGTTCACTGCAAGATATTCTGCCTTTTTAAAAGCCGGTTCACACTATCTGATTTCTCATCTCTCTTTATCATGAACTCGAGGTCGTATGAGTCCTGTGCTACCACCACCTGATCATCTGCAAAGCTTAATGTAAACAAATGTACATCATTGATTGGAACACAACTTCTTTTCACAACTTCTTTTCCAGTTCTGTATAGTATTTTCAATGTACAGGGTGAACAATAATGGAGACAGTCTACACCCCTGTCTGAGCCCCTTACTACTTTTAATTTGGTTAGAGAGTTATTGGCCTATTTTCTCTCTTGAGATGTTCTCGTTATACAATATTCTTATTAGTTTAATCATTGACGGGCTTATGTTCCTGTTGTGAAGTAGGGTAGACCGGGGACAGTTGAAACAATTTCGACAAAATCACTGCCTGTGACAACAATTTGAACTGAACTTATTTGAAAGTATACCTTAATTGAACCTTAGTTATCTGACTACAAATGGATAAGGTTATAGTGCCATTATCTGCATTACAAAAAACACCAGAGGGCAATTTATAAAGTCAGAGAAAGTGTTTCAACTGTCCCCATATAAGGGGCAGTTGTAACAGTGAATGGGGTGAGTTGTAACACAAGCAGAATAAAGAAAATAAATGTTGTTACATACTTATTTATTGAAAAAATTACAGAATATGGTTATTTACGGATATTACTAAATTAAAAATCAACATTTGTTGATATTGGGAAGACAGAAGAGGTGTCTTCGCAATATCAAGAAATTTTGATTTTTAATTTATTATACTCTGAACAAAAGGGTTACAATCAATGTTATGGAAGATATTAAAGGCACAAACTAACGTTTAATGTAAGATAATCCTAAACTTTATAAAACTTAATTAAAAACTAAAATTTTTTTTTACTTTGTTTAAACATATGGCTCCAACAGGAGCTGAAACGTTTCAACTGACCCCGAAAAAATTGTTACAACTGACTCCACCACCTCTTTTAGAAAATTTGTCTTTATAACATCCAAAATAAACAATTTAAATAAAAAAGTTTAGCGTTAGGTAAAAAAACTCGGCGCTGTGCGCCTCCCCAGGGGGCTCAGCCCCCTGGACCCCCGGTTTCCTTCTATTTTAGTCTCTGACCTGACTAATGTATTAAACATGGAACATGTTTTTCGATACCGAACTACCTCTGCTGTTCATGATACCGAATACAATGATTTATTTGACATCTGTTTTTTTAAGTTGGTAATTACTGGTAATAATTAATAAAATTATTATTTTATAATGATAATAATTTTATTAATAAAGTTCTGAAGCGCAACTGATTCATAAGATAGCACAAAATCCATTGAAGATGTCACAGTCACTCCTGTTGACTCTCTCTCTCTCTCTGTATCAGCCTTTTCCGTCCACTGCTGGACATTAGCCTCTCCATATTATTTGGCCATAACTCACCACGCTGGCCAGACGGGTTGGTGAGTAGTCCGCAGATCGATTTTGGACTATAGTTGTTTTACATCCGGTAGCAGCTTGCTAGGCTAGCATTCAGATGTGCCTGTAGCCTGCATGTAGCCCTGTTTTTTTGTTAACGGTGGCAATTTGTCAACTCAGGGGGACCGCCGGCTTAACATGCCCTCCGAAGCACGGAGACTTGGTCATAAGAAAGTTTCACTCTCCCCGGATTTGAACCTGGTACCCCGCGTTCGCATCCAACTGCGTTAGCTGCAAGGCAATGACCGTCTCTCCTACCTTCTCGACTACCTCAACTTTATTGCAATAACAATATAATTGAATGGTTTGTTGCAAAAACGTAAGTACTGACATTTTTGACTGACAACAACCATCAATGCACGTTGTCCGTTTATCGTACTTTCTACAGCACAGATGTCTCCACAACCGTAAGAAATTTCGGAGCTAGGGTCAATCGCTATATTGTTCGTTTTGTCAAATATCATCAATATACGAGGCGAGGCGTTGAAAATATCATACAATTTTCTTTTTCATAAATCGTAGCACCGCCTGCTCGAACTTTGTCTCTTTTGTATTAGGTAACCAGATAAGGTGATGTTTTCATCGTTATTAATCCACGTCTCCGATAAAGCCAGGAGAGTATCAGTTATTAAATCGTCCTTATGCGCTTTTAAACTTTGAACGTTAAATGTGAGCAAAGACAAATCCCGTGAACCCGCTCGTTGCAGAAATTCACTGCATTCGTAGCTGATTGTTCGCTGAAAGGGCCCATCCACGGACGGGTGCTCGCCAAAGTTGGAAACCCGATTGGTGTCGTTCTCAGGGGAGGTGATTTTAAGTTGGTACGACCAACGACAACAACCAATCAAAGCGAGTTGAGTGTCCTAAAAATATTGTCACAACCCCAAAGTTCAGTAAACTTAATAATTAAAATAAATGCTGATTCATAACAATTGCGAAATCATAAGACAACAGATTCCAAGATGACAGTATTAGTTACGCTAATAAAAGGAAGATATTTTCCCAATAATATTAAATTACTTGCTAATATCAAGTTACACATAATTAATAATTAGATTCTTGGTAATCATAACAAGAATCTAATTATCTAAAGTAAACAAACATGAAAATGCAAGATTCTTCTAAAAAATGTAATTGCATTGGAATGTAAAGAATTGATAAACAAAGGAATAACTAATGGAGTTTTCAATATAAATAGAGGAACAGATTTGTGTGATTGATCAGTGTTCGGTCATCCGTCTACGGTCATGAATCTTCAGTGAACAGTCGTCAGTGTCTTAAGTGTTTGTGAGGATCCACGAGCAACACAGCCCGAATCGACATCCACCAGCCAAGCGAACTCAACAGAAGGATGTTGCCTCCTTGGTACACCGTACCGATCATCGTAGGGTATGAATAATTAAGAATATTTAATAGAAAATACCAGCAGTCTGGCGTAAATCAAACACGGATAGACTAGATAGCGGAAAACCGCGGTTCTAATCATGATTGCGTCGGATATGTGCTGTGATCTAAACAGTCCAAAATCGATCTGTGGACTATGGGGAAGGCAACGGGAAACCACCCCATTAACATTTCCCTAGTATAGTCTTCCTGGCTTAGCCAGGAGGATCGCTAAAATCCGGAATCGGATAGGCACCTGAAGAAGAAGAAGAATAGAAAATAGACCGACCAATCTCACATACGCCTCTTATTTATGTAATGTTTTATTTATAATAATTATTAAATGTATATTGTGGAAGACACGTTTTATTATGAGTTGTACTAAATCCCCCTTCGAAGAGTAATTATGGTACCGAACCGTTAAAACCCAAGCCACATAAGATGTCTAATTAATAAATTAGGCTTCAAGGATGAACCTTAAACTACAAGAGGGTTTTAAATGTGACAATATGACACGTTGGAGCAGGTACAGCGTGCATTGTTTAGTTTTGGTTTTGGCTTTGTATTTGTTTTTGATTTTGTCTTTGCTTTGCTTTGATTTTGTCTTTGGTGTTGTCTTTGCATTTGCATTTGTCTTTGGTTTTGTCTTTGGTTTTGTCTTTGCTTTTGTCTTTGCTTTTGTCATTGCTTTTGTCTTTGCTTTGCTTTACTTTGCTTTGATTCATCCATTGTTATATGTTAATTTGGTGTCGGTTTTTGGTGTCGGTTTTTGGTGTCGGTTTTTTGGCAGATAACGAGCGCTAAAACATGTTTCATGTTAAAATAATTACACCGATTTGTACTTCGACAACCAAGGTTCTTACATTAAAAACTATAATAACCGAAATTGAATAGTTTTGTATCAAATAACAAATTAACAACAAGAAAAATACTTACTTTTGCACTCAAAATTACATTGTGCCCTCTTGTACGCGTAACATGGACTCGAAGCGAAACCAAATATTGTCGGGCATGTTCCGACAAGAAAGCCGCGTCTTTTTCTCCTTGTACGCCCTCCGCTATCTTTATTAGTTTTTGAAATATTAGCGTTGTTTCAACTGCCCCCCCGTTTCAACTGACCCCGGTCTACCCTACTTGCCAAAGTTTATATCTGGGTACCGAGTCATAGGCTTTTTCTAGGTCTATAAAGGCCAGGTGGACCTCTTGTACTATTGAGATTATTTTTTCTATTATTTGTGGGAGAATAAAGAGATTATCTACACATGATCTTCCATCAGGAATAAAACCACTTTGATCTTCTCCAATTTTACCTTCTACTTCATCTCTTAACCTGATCTGTAGTATTTTACTAAATAGTCTACTAAAGGTGCTAGAAACACTCAAACCCCAATAATAATTCTTCGGATCTCTCTTGTCACCTTTTTTAAAAATGGAGACGACATAAGATTTTTTCCATTCATTCGGTACCTTATAGTTCTTCCAGCAGTTCTCCATGAATTGTGTAATTCTCTCCCGTAATTCTACTCCCCCACACTTAACTAACTCTATGTATTCCACCTGGCACTGTTGATCTGCCATTATAGCAATTTGACCTCATACCTAGTGATTTTGTCCGTATTTCTTTCTATGAGGTTGTCAATTTCTTCTCTTAGCTTAGAATTGCAACGAGAATGATGGTTTTTTATTCATGAATAGCAGTAAAAGCGGAAAGCCGGCAAAGTTTCTTTCATTTAATTTATTCTTATCATACTTGTATTTCAAGGCGGATAAACCATCGTCTTACGGTACCGAGTAGAAGCAGGTACCGACATTCCTGCTTACAAGAGGCACGCCAACATTGGATTTCGCCAATTTTCACAATTTTTAAGATACATTTTGGTCATAATTAGTTATACACCATCAGCTAAAAGTTGGAGAAAATCGATTTTAAATAACGAATTCGTATGATTACTGTATAAATTGCATTTGCATTATTCCAATGCAATATAAAATTACCTGCAATTTTCGTTCGTCAAAATCGATATTCTGTAAATTGTCGCAGTTATGGGATTTTAAATTTTTACCTGGTGTATAACTAATTATGACCAAAAGGTAACATTAAAAAATAGTGCAAATTTGTTAAATCCATAGTTGGCGCGCCCCTTGCTAGTAACAAATGGAAGTGCTCACAGTGCAATCAAATAAATAAGCGCCGAAAGTGATGTCGGCGCTGATATTTATCGGAATTAAGTGTTCACTGTGCAAGCAGGTTTCTTTAATTTATTTGTTCATTCTTGGCGACAAGTTACCTGCCAAGAGTTTGCTACAATCGTTACATAATTAAATATAATATTTGATTTTGAAACTTTATATAATACCTGGTGACCGACCGCCGATCTGAACATAGGAAAATAACATGGGAAATTGATTTTTTTTTCAAATTTCTGCTTCCCATTACAACGGGTAAGAATGAATAATGTATCAATTTAAAGAGTTTTATTTTTCGTATTTAAAGACACCCAGCACTTGATGTTTTGTTCTTTCATGTTATAGACAAAATAAATGTTAATATGCTAGCTCTCGATTTGTTCGAAAGCTGAGCCCTAGAAATATGGAGTTGGTTGTTGGATTCATGGGTTTTTTGGTGGTGGCTTGGCTCACATTGGAATTGGAAACATCGGTAAGTCACATTTAACATACTCAAGTGCACTATTTTGGAAGAGTTAACTGAGGAGCGATCTCTTCCATCACAACGCAGAAAAAACCTATGACTAGCTTCTGGTCTTCGGTTTCAAATTGTTAATACTACAATTTATATCAGATATTCAAATAATCGTCATCATTCTCAGGAACAAATTTGTCCAAACTTTCACCATGATGATTCACGAATGTTGTGGTGAATACACTAACTAGGTTTTACCTATCCAAAGCATGGAGCACAAGAAACTGTTAATTAACTGCAGTAAGCTATTATTTACTATTTATTTTAGAATCAAGAAATTATTTCGTTCCTATTAAAATATCCTATCAACAAATTAGATCAAGAAGAAGCTGATCAGGTTCATAATATTTTAATGTAAAAATACTAGCAAGTTTGTATTCCTCTTCTTATATAGATTGAGGCCTTTATAACCACATTGACTTTGCGAAAGCTATCATTAAACGCATCTGATGTATTATCTCTGAGCTTAACATTGTATGCTACGGCAAGTCCACAGAGAAGTTTGTGCCTCCATTTTCATTTTTGTTGTAGGTACAGTAATTACACATGTATGTACAACAATGCAGTTCATTAAGATATATTTTACCAATAAATAAACAGAAGAAATTTCACATGTATATTACTTTTTAATGTTAAATTGCTACCCCGCATTTGCATCCAACTGCTTAAGTACAAGGCAATGATTTTATTCCCTTTTACTTTCTTTTATTGCTTACTTTATAATATATTTTCTTCTACTTCCTTAATTACACGAATACAATTTGAAACCATAGTTTAATAATCAGTTACTAGAATTTTTGATATTATTTTATTTTTATAAAGATTTTGTTCATAAGGTACAACCATATAAATCAATTAAGCTACAGATTATTGCAAATCACAAAATGGTGGCGCTAAAGACCAAGATTAAAAATTTCCGATATCCGAACTCGGAATTTCTACTCTATTTTCAATCAGTGCGGCGATAAGACCAAACCCCTGTGGTGGTCAACGTGCAAGCAAATT
The DNA here is from genome assembly GCA_958510855.1 of Rhagonycha lutea. Taxonomy (NCBI): domain Eukaryota; kingdom Metazoa; phylum Arthropoda; class Insecta; order Coleoptera; family Cantharidae; genus Rhagonycha; species Rhagonycha lutea. Next base: position 38,787,976 of record OY294038.1, read on the forward strand.
TTAGAATTTTTTTTTGCTAATTTTTTGAATATACGTCGTATCCTAATGACGGCCCTGTTTTTTTGGTGCTTTTGTGTTAATGGATTGTAAGAAATAAATTTAAAATCTACTTGTTGGATTATTCTAGATCTTTTCTCAACTATAATTTGTTTTATATTTCATAATGAAGTTGAATGGCCTGGCATAAGAAGTGCCCTTTTAAGAAAATACGGTGATCAAAGAAACGAAGAATTACTAATATCCGCGTTGAGATCCAAAATAAATCGGAAACTCGCAACGAATATTATGATAGAAATTTATTAGCATTAAACGATTTATTACAATATGTCCAACTACATGAAAATGATAAAAGCATTTTCAATTTTAAAAAAATGTTATACCAAAGTCAATCTCTACAAGTATTTTGTTCAGGATTAATAGAACCATACCGCTCATATTTAATGAATTTTGAATTGTCTTCATTAGAAGAAGCTTTAAATAAATGTCGAGTTTACGACAACAAAATACAAGAAAATAATTATACAGATTATATTAGAAGAACGCAAGAACATAAATTTAACGAACCAACATCGAATTACGTAAAACCTAATCAAATAGTTAGCAACAACTACCCAATTGGTAATCAACATAATTATCCACAAAATAATACTTTTAATAAACAAACACCAACCAATTTTCAAAATAAACCACATTTTACACCACAACCCCAATTTCAACCAAGACCATTTTCTGGTCCTATTAACAAACCAATTTTTCAACATAATTTTTCAAACAACAGAAATAATTTTATAAACAAACCAGGACCGTTTACCCAAAGAACAAACTTTAATAAACCCACACCTATGTCTGTACAAACGTCAGCTTTCACTTTTAAACCTAAACAAAACCAAAATCAAAATACAAATAGACCAACTTTTACATCTCAAGAGTTGTTTAACGCAGAAACCGACATGGAAATGGTTAATCCGGATGAAGACATGTACGATACAGATGATTTCCCAGAAAATTTAGATATTCACAATATTCCAGAAGAAAATTTTCACATAACAGCCCAAGAGGAACAACCATCATAGACATTAATTCAATTTGCTCAACACCAAAACTACCCTTCTTCTATCTCCCTCAATTAGGTTTAAAAATTTTAATTGATTCTGGTGCTACAGATTCTATTATTAACCCTGATGTTGCGTATAAATTTAAAAATTATTTCTACAGAGAACCCTTTACGGTTTCCAGTTTTAATAAAACCTTTAAATCGGATAAGAATTTAAAAATCCCCTTATTATCGGAAATTGGAATAAACAAACTAATAAAAATAAGAATAGTAGAATGGCATAAAAAATTCGACGTCCTTATCGGAACCAAATAATTGTCCAATTTCGGTGCAAATTTAGATTACCGAAATAAAATTCTGACGCTACAAAACTGTCAAATACCTTTCTTTTTAGAATACAATAATGAACAAATAAATATTAAACAAACTGAAAAAGATTATCTGCATATACCAGTTACAATAGACAATGGCGAAATTTTTATACCATCCACCAAACTTCATAATAATATTGAAATCCCTGAATGTATAGCAATCGCGAAAAACGGAATTTGTAAAATCCCAAATATAGGGTGTTTTTTTAGCTGCATGAGAACTTTCAATAGGGATAACAATTGAATCAAGATTGCTATGGAAACAGTTTTTTAACATTTGTGTTTAGCAAGATTTGGCAATTGATAATGCATAGATTGACCATTGAACAACGCTACCAGATTGGGCTCACAACCAATTGGAAGTGGATCCATTTTTTTAGCGTAAAATTTTGTTCAGTGACGAGGCACATTTCTGGTTAAATGGGTATGTGAACAAACAAAATTGCCGTATATGGAGTGAGACCAATCCGGGACATTATCTTGAGACTCCATTGCATCCATTAAAATTGACTGTTTGGTGTGGAATACACGCCAACGGCATCATTGGTCCATATGTCTTTCGAAATGAGGAAGGAGCTACCGTTACGGTGAATGGTGTGAGATATCGACACATGCTCAATACATTTTTGTTTCCAAAACTTCAAGAGCTAAACATTGACAACTTATGGTTCCAACAGGATGGTGCTACGTGCCACACAGCCAACGAAACCATCAATTTATTGAAAGGACAATTTGGTGACAACATTATTTCAAAACGTGGTCCTATCAATTGGCCTCCAAAATCGTGTGATTTGACACCTCCAGATTATTTTCTGTGGGGGTATGTTAAATCCATGGTTTATGCTAACAAACCAACAACTCTAGAAGCATTGGAGGCTAATATTCAGCAAGCCATTTATGAAATAAAGCCAGAAATATTGGAAAAAGTGGTCAAAAATTGGATTGAACGGATGCGCTTCGTAACCATTAGTCCTGGTGGTCACATGCCGGAAGTCATGTTCAAATCATAAATGCCTTTAACTGTACTTTCATAAAAAAATTATAACCAAAACATTCCGTCAGGTTTTTAATGTTCTATTTCATTTTGAAGTTCTCATGCAGCTAAAAAAACACCCTATACAAGCCAAGTAACAGGAATTAATTTCACAGAAAGAATGGATGTATTACTAATCGATTGTTTCGACATCCAACAACAAGAAAGTGACCACAACTTAAAACACACCCTAAACATTCGTAATTTAATTAGAACAGAACATTTAAATAAAGAAGAAAAAGAAGAAATTACAAAACTATGCATAAAATATCGCGAAATATTTTATTATGAAAATTCAGACATCTCATTCACCAACCATGTAAAACATAATATAAGAACGAACAATGATAGTTCTTCTTTAGGTGCCTATCCGATTTCGGATGTACGGCGATCCCCCCGACTTAGCCAAGCAGGCTGTATCAGGGAAATGTTAATGGGGTGGTTTTCCTTCCCCTTAGTCCACAGATCAATTTTGGACTTAATTAGATCATTAACATTTTGAAGATTCTTCTTGGCATATTACTTTCGGTGGTTTGCTATTGCCTTCCGAGGGGAGACGGTCAGAATAAAGTTCGTACTTTACTCGGATTAGAACCGGGCATTTAGCGTTCATAGTCAACTCGCGTTAGTACTATGCTGCGACCGTCTCCGTCTCTATCGTAATGATAGTTCGGTCTACGTTAAATCATTTAGACATCTTAAATCAATGCAGATCGAAATACAAAATCAAATCCAAAAATTATTAGACGATAAAATTATTCAACCATCAATATCGCCATACAGTGCTCCAGTTTGGATCGTACCAAAGAAGATGGACGCTAGTGGAAAAAAGAAGTATAGAATGGTCATAGACTACCGCAAACTAAACGAAAACACCATAGAAGATAAATATCCTCTACCACGAATAGAAGAAATTTTAGACAACTTAGGTAGATGTGTATATTTCACAACCCTCGATCTAGCCCAAGGATTCCACCAAATAGAAATGGATCCCGAATCAATAGAGAAAACAGCCTTTACAGTAAATAACGGACATTATGATTATCTACGAATGCCGTTCGGTTTAACAAATCCACCGGCCACATTCCAACGAATGATGGACCATGTACTCAAAGATTTCATTTATAAATCTTACTTCGTGTACATCGATGACATAGTAATATTTTCTAAGTCACTCCAAGAACATCTAGGACATATTAAACTCATTTTCCAAAAGTTAAGAGAGGTAAATTTAAAAGTACAGCTAGATAAATCAGAATTCCTATGCAAAGAAGTCGCCTCCTTAGGACATATCATCACCCCAGAAGGAATCAAACCCATAAAAAATTACAGCTATTCAAAATTATCCAATTTCAGCAACCACAAAACAAATTAAATCTTTCCTAGGACTTGTAGGTTATTATCGAGGGTTTATTAACAACTTCGCAAAAATAGTCTCGCCCATGGCTAAATGTTTAAAAAAAGGAGCTAACTTCAATAAAAATGACAATGATTACAAAGAGTGCTTCACACTATGCAAAGAATTGTTAACCAACGCACCCATATTAGTGTATCCAGATTTTGAAAAACCATTCAAACTAACAAATGACGCTTCAAACGTAGCTATAGGATCTGTATTAAGCCAAAATAATAAACCAATTGCAAACTATTCAAGAACATTAATTCAGCAGAAAAGAATTATAAGCACTATAGAAAAAGAGTAATTAGCCATCATAGTTGATGTAACCAAACATTTCAGACCATACCTGTATGGACAAAGCTTCTTAATTGAAACAGACCATAATCCATTAGTCTGGCTCCATAAGATCAAAGAACCCAACTCTAGACTTATCAGGTGGAAATTGAAACTAGAAGAATTCAAGAATAAGAATAGAAGAAAATTAAAACAGTCATCCAAATATCCAGACGGGAAGCAATGGAACTCTGTCCAACATTGATCAAGGATACTCAAAGACTAAGAGGGGAGGAATTATAAACCTACAGTGAATAAGAATCCCTATAAGCTCACACTCTTTATACAAACATTAAATAAACGATAACATAAAGACAGCTATTGAAGACAACAGCTATTTTTATACTATCTGTATCCTGTAATTAAATTTGTAAGACTAACATCTTATTTTATGTGCTATGTGACATTTGTAAAACTAATCATTTATACTAAAAGACTATATAAGAGCATGCAACTAATGATTAAGTAATTCATTAGTTCTTTAGGCGTAAGGCTTGTAACTTGTGTTTTCGAAATAAATTCTTTTTAAAAACGCAATTTTGCGGAATCAAACTTTAATTATATAGAAGGACTATAACAACTGCTTCTACATAATGATAAGAAAGAAATCTCGGAAAATTTACAATGAACCAAGTAAAAAAAGTATGATGGTTGTTGGAGAAATCAGCATTCAGCACCCAGGCGGATGAAGAAAAAGCGAAACGGAACCCATTATGGCCGAGGAATAGACCAAAACCGTTGTAACACCGATGCCCCCAGAGACCCTCATGACTCTTCCTACACAGTAAAACGATTTTTGTCCCCGATTCACAATCACTCAAATAGAGATCAAAACTCTTTACTTACAGTTAAAATCTAATATTTTAACGTCAAGTTAAGTTTTTAATTAATTTTTATTTCACATAACACATACTAAAATCACACTCTATTCTTGAAAAAATTTCTTTTTTAAGATCATATTTCTGTAGAGATCAAAACATCTGCCGGTAATCAAACTCATGATTCTATGAACGACGAAGAAATCTCCAAATTCTGCTAAAAAAAGACCGATGAGACCCTAAACTACGAAAAAACACAGGACAAATCTCCCAACGCGCCATCCCAGGATTTTTATATGCAGAAAATCGACTCAACACCTGTCTGTCCAATTCTATCCACAGGAATCGCCACCATCCAGCAAGCTCAAATAGTTGCAGCTAGCTAGAGATTGAAATTACTTTTATTATTATAAGATACTTACCACGGATGTATAATAGGTTAGGTGGAGTGACGGGTACCTACGGCATGGGCCTCGAACGTCGCTGGCTGTGTTAGACAAGGATATCCGAAGAGCTATAGGTCTGTTTCTCTGTCTGTTTTAACCATAAGCGTATTTTCGCGAGGATCCCGGTTAGTACCGCTCGGTTACTTTTGGTCACCTTTGGTTAGTCCCCCACCACAATTTTTGAAATAACCATTTGTGGTCGCGAAAATGCAAAAAGTTACTTTTGGTTAAAAATTGAAATGAAAACTAACCAAACTTTTGTGAAATAATGTAAACAATGATTTATTCTTCAAGTTGTTTGCTTTTATTTATTACTTGTAAGGACTAATCTGTTTGATAGATATTAAAATTTGATATAGATTTACATAGCAATGGTGGACGGGTATAAAAAAGTAACTAAGAATCTATTTAAAAATATTTATTATTAAAATATATAACAATGTTATTTGGAACGACGACGTGGTTTTTTTCTTCGCCCGTCAGATTCTGAACTATCGGAGTCCGTGCTGGAAGTATATCTTCTTTTTTTCTTCTTAATTGTTGTTGTTGCCGTTGATGGGAGCCATATAAACGTTAAAATCAATGCCAGCCAGCAAGATAGCTACATTGATCGGCATCAAAACCATTCTATTAATTTAATGGGAATCTGTTCTGCAGATAAAATATTTACCTACGTGTTTGTTGGATTTCCTGGTTCGGCTCACGATTCAAGAGTTTTTTCAAACTCATTGTTAGTGAAACACATCGAAGAGTTTGGATAACAAAAATTTTTTCCGAATGAAGATTTTCATATAATAGGTGAAACGTGGCTCATGAAACCGTTTCCTAGATCCTACAATATGACACAAGTGCAAAAAAGTCATAACATCTGTTTAAGTTCAGATCGTGTATGTATTGAAAACGTATTTGGTTTAGTAAAAGGGAGGTGGGCAAGACTCCTATATAGACAGAGGCACAGTTTCAAAAGGAATTGAAATAACTACTGCTGCCTGTTTTGCATAATTTTTGTTATTTATGCCACGATGAATGGCAAATGGAAGACAATAATAATAACGATACTATAGCTAGTGATGTAGGACCACCATGCAGAGAACTACATGAAAACGATTAATCTAAATATTAATAATTCAATTGTTACAATTTTTATTTACAATGGTTAATATAAATGTTACTAAATAAAAATAAATTTTATATCAGAGTGTGTACTACTTGAAATAATAATTATGTTTTCACATTTTTTCGTTTTCTTAATTTTCAATTATTCTATGCTGTTCCAACCTTATTGTAAAAATGCATATCCGCAGCTTCATAATCAAATTAATACTTTCTTCCAACACTAGGATATTAGTAATCGATCACCTTGCTTTTTCCATCGACCTGAAAATTAATAATTAATATTATTCTAGCAAAAAGTTACAATATAAATTTATTATAAAAAAAATATTAAATTTTAAACACGTAAAGAACACAAAAGTTACCTTTCTAATATAACTGATATGCAAAATATGATATAAAAATAAGGTAAATCAGCCACCGAGTAATCTCTAGCTTTGTAGTTCATTTGATTTATCCATTACCGTAAATTGTAACAATAAATTAATTAATACTCATTAAAGTATATTTATCATTATCAATTTCTTCTCAAGTTCAACTTCAAACTACAACGTAGGATCCCAAGTAACATTTTAACCTGGGAAATTTCTGGCATTTGCCTGTCAGTGAAAACTCACCCAGGACCTGCTCCTGTGGCAGGAGTGAAGCAAGCCTGCTACAGGTGCTGTCTGAGTAATTTGGCGCATGAATTTACCTGAGGCAGCCCTGTGGCACACTTGGGAGAAAGCAAGCTGGTGCTGGCGCAAACCTGCACCACGCTTGTCGCACACCTGAGAAAAGCCTGGGGCAACCCTGAGAGAGGATTGAGGGTAAGTCGGAGGCAGGAATGAGGCAAGTCTGCTACAGGTGCTGTCTGAGTAATTTGGCGCACGAATTTACCTGAGGCAGCCCTGTGGCATACTTGAGAAAAGCCTGCAACGGTTTTGATTTCCACGTGTAAAAAAAAAATTTATTGTAAATAATTTTCAAAAAATGAAAAAATTAATTTATTTTAATTTAATTAATTTCTTAACTTAATATCCTTTTTTAGTATTCTTTTCTCTATTAATTAATTATCTATTATTATATTTTTTAATTCTCTTATTATGGTTGAACTCATAAATTACGATTTTCTTCTAATTATTTCATTTGATGATAGTTGGTCCTGAATTTATCCACGGGTTGCGTCTGCTGGAGTCTGTAAATCTGTAAATATAATTATAAATTTTAAAAATCTTACCGGAGCTGGGAATCGATCCACGGACCTTCTCACTTGTACTTCGATAACCTGGAGTGTTATGCACTACGCCACCAAGTTTAGTTGTAAAAATCATGATTTAAAAACCTGTGATTATAATCATATAATCAAATATTGTCTATTTAATTAAAGGAGTTCAAAACACATTAATTAAAAATTAATTTCCCACGTTAATTTCCTATGTTCACATCGGCGATCGTCACCCGGTATAAAGGCACGTGTACCTACTAATTTTAGAAATTTTTTGAAAATATAGGTTTTTGGTAAAAAATTTAAATTGATGGTTAAACAACCAACATTAATGCCTGTTTTTACCAACAATTTATTTAAGAATTTCCTAGTAAAGAATTACTTAGCTAGGATTCCATAAATGTGATTGGTAAAATTTGACATAGTATTGACATAAAAAATTCATGTCAAATTTGACCAATCAAATTTATGGAATCCTAGCTAAGTAATTCTTTACTAGGAAATTCTTAAATAAATTGTTGTTGAAAACAGGCATAAATGTTGTACAAACAAATTTTGTTTGTAGATTTTGAGGGAGTTGTATAATTAATAGATTAATAGTAATAATAGGCAAAAACAGAACTGACTTAGGAACGCTAATAAACGTTTTAAATATTGGTAATAAAGTTTCTCTATTGGTGAGTCAGATCTGTTTTTGCCTAACTACCCTGTCTCTAATAATTAAGTAGGTATTATAATCTTATGAACTATTTACAAATTTAAAAATTTATTACGTGTATCTACGTAATTAAATAAATTATAGGTACGTGTATACTAATCTTTTTTAAATTTTTTAAAAACACGTGCCGGACGGCCTTATGCATCTTTTGTTAATTATTATATCGTAAATTTGATTATCATATATTTTTGGTAAAAATTTTAGTGATCGAACGTCACCATCGACGTCAAAATTAACCGAAGACAAGATTGCGTTATCCGATTCAATTGCAACTTGCAAGTAGGACTAAGTTTTTTTCTAAATTTATTTGCCGTAATTCATTGTCGGCTTATAGTAGGTCAAACCTACTTATCCCTTTTTACCTGAAAACCATGGGATTAATTTAATTTAAAAGCCATGTAACGGTATTACTCAGTTTTGGAATTTCCTACATTTGTTGTAATTATTTTGTTGCAGGTTGATACTTGTTTTATAACTTATCAATATATTAGGGTACTGTTACAATGCAGTATGCAAACTAAAATATACAAACAGCTTTTAATTAACTTTGACCTGTAGTGATTATTGTAGTGAAAATTATAAAAAAAGGAACAAATTTAAGAAGGTGTGTGTGAAATGAGTGGAAAAAAGAGAGATGGTACTTTGCTATCTTTTTTTACTAAAACCCCCAAAAGGATAAAATTAGATGACGACAGCAATACGGATAATGCAGTGCCTGTTGCAAGTGAGCACATCAGTGAATATGAAGTGGAAGAAGTGATTTACAGTCGCCCTAGTTTCAGTGGAAATATTCTTAAATAATATATTTATTTGTAATAACTACCGAAAATTTTACATAAGGCTTTTTACAAGTGCCCCCCCCCCCGAAATGAAATCCTGGCTACAGGCCTGCTGTTAAAGATCTTTTAGCACTTTTATATAATACTTTTATAGAAGAAGTGGCTTATTCCTTCGAAACAATTGTCAATTTTTTAATTCGCTACTGCTGGGTCCTCCTGGTTCTTCTGATTTTCGTGGTTCAATCTGTTCAAAGTAAATTAAAGTGATTTAAATGTTTAATTAAGAGCGCGCTGCAAATTTTGATGCAAAAACATGTTCAACAAATGGCGTGCCCTAAAATATTAATCTTTTCTACGAATCTTTGAAATCTTTATAATTCTGTATTGGTGAAAAGATTAGTATAAAAGATTAATATTTCAGGGCGCGCCATCTGTTGAAACATGTTTTTGCATCAACATTTGCAGCACGCTCTTAAGATTTGGTTGGAGAACAATATATTGTAACATTATTATACAACCCAGTAAAAATTGATAGGGTTTTGTATTATTCTTACTTACCTTTTACGAAGAAGAAATCAAAACAATATAAAATTATTTTGTTTAATTCTGCAAAACTTACCTAAACACAGGGTAGTAATAAAAAAATGAGTCTGCGATATGAGTATAATGAAAATGAATGAGATAGAAAAAAAAATTTGACATACGAACATATGCGAACGATGCGAACGAGTATCTACGAACTAGTTCGAGATTGGCTTGGCGCCGAGGCTACACAGGCCAGGCGCCGGAGTGCGCAGGAGATCTGCAAGTTATTCTCAGGTATGGCTTCATAACCTGACACTGGCTTGCACCAAGCCAAGCGCAGGACATTCTCAGGTATCGCTAAGTAACCTGTAAATTACTATTTATTTGGAGTCAGCCAGGCCTGGCGCAGGCTTGGCAGGTAAAATTTGATTTTGCAGGTAATTGCCAGGATTGAAATGTTACTTGGGATATCTACCTACTTGTAAGGTCGATTAATTATCCCTGATTTTCTGAATACAGTTCCTTTATATATTTTATTGCTTCTTCAAGATCTGTAAATTAATATGAATACAATGTTCAAACATAAAAAGAATTTTATTTACTTACATTTACCCACGATTGCAAAATGATTTGCAATGTCATTCTTCACCAAGAAAAAGATACACCTTCGCACCTTAGTGTAAATTATATTCGTTTATTTCACTTTACCAAACTTTATAATAATCAAAACGATTTTATAACTTCGAAAATTAATTTATAATGATTGTTTTTAATTTAACATAACCTCAAATCCATTTTAGAACCACTTCCAACTTTAAATTTTAAATTGTGACGCACACAGATGGCGCAAAAAGTAACCACAAAAAGTAACCAGTGATTTTGAGCGGTCGTCTTTGGTTAACTTTTTTGGTTAACCAAAATCTACCTCCCCTCTAACCGTTCTCGCGAAAATGACATAAAATCTAACCGGTTACTTTTGGTTAACCAAAATGCCTCGCGAAAATACGCCTCATGTGTGATGGTTACGATCTTGACATGAATCTGTGCAATACGGAATTATGCAACATATTATGATGCCTCTCAAACAACAATTTTTTAAATTAAACATAATATAATATTTTAAAATTGAAAATAATAAAAAAAAGCGTACAAGAAAGTCAGCACCAGTAGAGCACGGTAGATCGGAATAGAAGATTATAGTTAGATTATAACATAACATCCTTTAACATAAAGGCAAAGATCGATCTTTAAAGGACAGCCTTTCATTAAAGGATTCTTTATAGGTAGTTAAAGAATATGTTCATCCTTTACATATCCTTTTCAAAAAGGAATCCTTTTTGTAAAGATCCTTTATGAGTTACAGAATAACCCCCTTAGAAGTCCCACAAACACTACTACAAACCATTATAACGATTTAAAATATAATAATTATGAGTCACCGAGTTAGAAGTTGGTCTTCTGGACTGAGCTTCTACCCGCGATTTTTGACTCGCTTTTCATGCATATGGTATTATGTATTTGCTCCTTCCTTACTACTCCATAATATTCTAAAGCTTGAATTACATTATGAGTCTTTTTTCGTCTAGATTTCTCGTTGCAGTTTCGTTCGAGGACATCTAGTATAATGTAAATCAGAAAATTGCATTCGATTTTCGTTGGAGTTTCTCGAATAGAAATATGCAGCCCGTCCGAGTTATCGTTCGAGGTCGGTCCAAATTAGGTAGTGCCGTGATAGGTAGTCCATATTGGCGCCATCTATACTAAAGCAAATGAAATTAAAACTCGAAACAAAATCGAACATAAACTCGAACGAGAATCTAGACGAAAAAAGTATAATGTAATTTATTCAAGCTTAAGGTCGCACGTTCGAAACATTGCAAGAAATCCAAAGAAATACATTATTTATAAAGCATTCTTTACTTCAAATTTCACATTCCAATGGTTTTTCGCCGTTATGTGTTTTTGCTAAACTATTGGGAATTTACATTACCGTTGGTGGCGCCACCGGCACTACCAACATGGCGCGGTTGGTGAGTATAGTTGATGTTATTTATATGGGTGTTTGTGTGTTTCTTTCATAAAATCTGTGTTAAATATGTAATGGGTACCTTAATAATTTTGTGTTTTGGACAACTCTGAATTAGTCATGTCTATACTAATCAGATTATTTTTATATTATTTATTTAAAATTATTTAAATACTTATTTAAAAAAGTGGTTTTTCTATTAATAAAAAATGTGTTTGGCATTGAAGAGAAGGTGGATAGTAGGAAAACTTGGAAGAATGCTACTATAAACTCTTTATCGGAGAATGAACAAATGGTAGTAGATAGTTTACTCCATGAGTTTACTATGCGAGTAATGTACCAAATTAATAACTGTAATTTTTAATAAAATAAAATGCATTATGATATTATGATATTATAATGTTAATATTTATTTATTTGTACATATCACATGTAACATTTTATTAAAATAATTATTCTGTAATCGTTGAATTAATTTCATTTTCATAGTAAAATCTACATCGTACTTACTTCACAATTATATTAATAAATGACGAATCAAAAGAGGCAAACGTAACGAAATAGCATTTATTTAAGTTTAATAGTGCCATTCCAAACTGGAATTGTGCATAATGTTTTTTTTTTAACAAAATTTCCCCATCAACCGTAACAACATATTTACACGTTGCGATGCACTTTACCGTCGTGGGTGAATCTGAACCAGGACTGATGTTTATTTATTTAGCCTGGTTTGTGTGTGAAAGATAGGTAATATCTATTACTCATAATTGATGACTTGCTGAAAAATACCTACATGAATTTAAACAGAAAAATATTAAGATCAACATTTGACTTTTAGGTTACGTATCTAAAATTAACGTTTTTAATATAAATTTTAAATAAAACTATTTACCAACTTAAATAAGACATGAATATATAATTAACAAATTGATTATTTGTTAATTTTAACACAAAATAATAATACACTAATCATAAACATCATACAAACAATGTAAACAAACGATCTGACAGCTACAGGTGTACTCACCAACCAAGTTCAAATTACCGAGTGGTGGCGTTTGGTTAATGTAAATTCCCAATAATTTCTGATGTTTCATATCGCAAAGTTCGCTGTGAAATCTGATCTGAAATGTTTTTTCCGTCTCAGTTGTTCTTGGAATCGGTGGGAAATTAAAAAAACTTGCAAGTTTCCTTTTCGTAGCAATTGTAAACTACGAAACCATTATGTTAACTAGTTAGTATTTGTAAAACGTACAAAAAGTACGATGAATTAATTCTCAGTAATTGTAACATGTCTAAGTAACATATTAACTAGTTATTTGCATAATTTTACGAAAATTATATCTGGGATGTTAATGGGGTGTTGCAAGCGAACATAATAGCCTCTCACACTCAAATGTCAACCTCACCTGCAAGTGGTACACCCTGCTCCGCTAACGAGGCACTGACGACCGAATATTGGCGGTATAACCATAATAACCTATCTACAGTAAATGGTAGATAAAAATACTCCTACCGGATCTGGAGACGACGAACCGGGAGCTGGATTGGAAGCTCAGAGAGGTCATCCCCCTCACCGATCTAACCTGCTATAGGATAGTCTCCTGTACAGGGAAATAAATTGACTCTCGCTCACTCAAATTTTGCCTCGGATAATGGATCGGATCTAATGATGACGGAACGCAAACGAAAACGGAATAAACGATTAAGTATAAAGAATTATATGAATATTAGATGTTGGAATGTGCGTGGTGTGGGGAATAAGATCGAGGAACTCGAGCTGGCGTTGAAGGAAAGAAAAATAGATATTGCTATTATTACTGAAACTAAGAAGAAATTAAAGGGCACCTGCGAGCTGGAGGAATACACAATGGTATACAGTGGAGTCCCACAAGAACATAGAGCCTCTGCAGGCGTTGCGATATTAATCAATAAGAAATGGAAAACTCGCATAGACTCCTATAACTTCATAAACGAGAGAATAGTTACATTAAGATGCAAAATAGATAGAGGAAACATGACCATAATAGGAGTGTATGCACCAGATGAGGGAAAAAAGGAAAACACGGAAGAATTCTATGAAGAACTACAAAAAGTAGTAGAAAACACCAGAAAAACAGATTATCTTATTATAGGAGGAGACTTTAATGCCCGAATCGGAAGAGTACCAATAGATAACTTAATCGGTATACACAACGAAGACATACTAAACGGAAACGGCAAAGCACTAAGGGACTTTGCATGCTATAATGGAACAAAAATAATGAATACCTTCTTCAAGCACAAAAGGATCCACAAATACACATGGTCTGCTAGGGGACATACCTCCACGATAGAGTATATGTTAGCTAACGACAAAACATCTGAGTATATAAGAGACACACGAGTCTACGAAGCGCAGATGTCGGAACCGACCACTACTTGCTATGCACCACAATGAACATCAAAGCAAACTGGCTAAAAAAAGGAAAAAAATCTGACAACAAAGAACTATTTAAAGTCTATCTACTCCAAGAAGAATCAATAAGAGGCCTATATCAGCGAAGATTGGATGACCACAGTAGTAAGATAAGACCAGCTACAGACATAGAAGAAGAATGGAATAACATCAAGATCATCATCAAAAAAGCTGCATCTGAAGCCCTTGGACGACGAAAAAAAACTATGAAAAAAGGAATAAAGATATGGAGCGAAGAACTTAAGGAAGCAATCAAACATAAAAAGGCAACATATCTTAAACTACTCTCGAATAAAACACAAGAAAACAAAGAAGAATATGATCAAAAAAATAGAAATTTTCCAATTTCAGGTAAACAATCGATACACCTGTGCACACATCACAAATTCGCAAGAAGCACATCACACTTATAAGAAAATCAAATCTGTTTTTAGGACGTCCAGTTACGAATGTTTTGAGGAAGTCCAATATGTTGTGCCTTTAGTGGACGTCCACAATACTTTACATGGACTTTCGCGTTTTAAGGATGTCTAGTTACGATGTTTTGAGGAAGTCCAATATGTTGTGCCTTCGGTGGAAGTCCACAGTACTTTGAATGGACTTCCACGTTTTTAGAACGTCCAGTTACGGATGTTTTGAGGAAATCCAATATGCTGTGCTTTCGGTGGATGTCCACAGTACTTTAAATGGGCTTTCAAGTTTTAAGGGCGTCCATCAACCATCAGTTACGATGTTTTGAGGAAGTTCAATATGTGGTGCCTTCAGTGGACTTCCACAATACTTTAAATGGACTTTCACGTTTTAATGACGTCCAGTTACGATGTTTTGAGGAAGTTCAATATGTTGTGCCTTAACGCTTGGAGGAAGTTCAATTATAGACGTTTTGAGGAAGAATAATATTGTGCCAAACATCCCTTCTGTGGACGTACACAGTACTTAAAATGGACTTTCACGGACGTTCAACGGATGTACGGACATACGGTGGTGGACAACATATGGATGTCCATAGAACTACTTTGTACTATATGGGATGGGTCGTCGAAAAAGGACGGCTGTAATTCTTTCAGAATTTTTGACCACCCTCCACCCTATGTCAAGGTTAGTCACATTGCCCTCCCCAAGGAAACATCAGATGGTCACAAATCAACCCCCCCTTATTTCTTTAAAATCGAAGTTGACGAAAACTTAAGGCCGTGTTCTGGTTTAAAAGCATAAATAATTATGGGCCATTTGTCGAGCTCAATAAAAATGAAACAAAAAATATTTTTACCATTCAGATTGTTACAACATATTTGCTGATATTTATAGAATATACAAAACAAATTTTGAAAACAAAAAGTTAAAATTAAAGAAGTTATAAGCTGATAAAGTTGGGGGGTAAAAAAACTAGAGGGTGTGCTGGTTGACACGATTGCAACCCTTCTGGTCATCGGAAACAAAATTTAAAAAAAGATTCTTAATTAGTAAGAATGTCGTTATAGCCCCTACCAAAGAGAAAACGGAAAAAATTTTTTCGCAAAATGGCGGCTGTCTGAAGAAAAAATTCATTTTTTGACTTTTTTTTTCACAATTTGTAATTTTTTAAAATAGTAAAACTAATAATTTTGTTACAAAAGTGGTAGGGGTGATAGACAGTTATACAGTGAAGGTTGGTACAAAATTTGAAGCAAATCGGTTAAATAGAACTTGAGATATCATGTTAACCATGTTGAAAAATGTAATTTTGAGAAATATTCGATTAAAGTTTTGAGCAAAAGTTTCTACCAGTAAAACAAATAATTTTGATACAAACGTGGTAGGGGCGATAGACAGTTATATATTGAAGGTTTGTACAAAATTTGAAGCAAATCGGTTAAATAAAACTTGAGATATCTTGTCAACCATGTTGAAAAATGTAGTTTTGAGAAATATTCGATTAAAGTTTTGAGCAAAAGTTTCAACCAGTAAAACAAATAATTTTGATATAAAAGTGGTAAGGGTGATAGACAGTTATATATTGAAGTTTGTACAAAATTTGAAGTAAATCGGTCAAATGGAACTTGAGATATTATGTCAACCATGTTGAAAAATGTTAGAATGTCATAAAATACATAATTATACTACGACCTTCGATAAATTGCTCACTGTTAGGTTCAGTTGCTGCGTCACTAAAATAGCTAAAACGTGGTAAACTATTGGAATTTTAAAATGTTCTCTTGAGAATATATTCTTAAAGGTCTAAACTTTAAGAATATGCGAAAAAAACAAAAACTTAATTTTTTTTAATTCGAAACCAGAACACGGCCTTAATGGAACAGACGACGAAATTCGCAAGATATGGAAAACATCCCGACCCGATCCATAGACTCCGTTATTTGGAATTACCACAGAATCCAAAAGTGAATTTTTTAGCGTTTCAAGTTCCGAGCCCTGGACCACTTTTTAGCCGTTTCCTTCTACCTAACATTTTTTTTTTCTTAAACCGTGTTTCCCTGTCACAACATTGGATTTTTTATTTATTTATTTTTTTTTTTTATAAAATTGCATTTGTGTTTAGTTTTGAATGGACAGCGGGAATCTCGTTAATCTCTCGACAATCTCAAAATATATTTGAACAGCCAAACAAGTATGAAATAAAAATTATTAAAATTTAATTTTACGTTAAAATCTTGCATACAGTGAAAGTCGCTACGTGCGCGCGTGCGCAGTTACTCTCGGCGATTGCGACGTAGTACCGGTTGGTATTATTTAGTTACACTTGGTTAAACTTTAGTTGGTACTTCTGCAACCATTAATTGGAAGTTTTTTTTGATGAGGAAACCGTTAAAAGAGAGATCCACCAGTCAAGTTTAGGTTAGTGTTAAGAAACGATTATTTTATTGGGAGGGAGCACGATATAATAATTTTGTTGTACCATGGGGGACCGTTAAAAGTGAGATCCACCGGTGGACCTTAGGTTAGTGTTAGGAAACAACATTGTTTTTATTGAGGGGACCATGAAAACCGAGATCCATCGGTTGAGCTTAGGTTAGTTTTTAGAAACGATTTTTTTAAATGAGGGGACCCTTAAAACAGAGATCCACCGGTCCAGCTTAGGTTAGTTTTAGGAATCGATTTTTATTTTAATGGGGAGACCGTTAAAAGAGAGATCCACCGATCGAGTTTAGGTTAGTGTTAGGAAACCATTCTTTTAATGAGGGTGTCACGGCATAAATTTGCTTACGACATAAAATAACCAGTCGAGTGGTTCTTCTCTCTTAAAGCAAGTGGCTCGCTAGCTGATTCAGTGGAGAGGGCGTGGATCAAACGTCTACTGGCACTGCAATAAGAGAGGGAGGGATGGTCGTATTTGATAACTAGTATCATGGGGTTAAGTAGGGCGCCACCAGCTAAAACGTTCCGTATCGACTCACCTTTGATTTTACCAGCTGGGAATATGTCGAAGGTCACGAGTCGCACGAAAGGGAATCTTAATACTAATGAACACAAATAACTAGGTGCAAGGAACAGAATTATATAATAAAGAGCAACAAAACAACAAGATTACCAGAATATTGCCACTCGGTTGAAGTTAGACTCTACAGTCTCGCTTTGAACGACTGGTGTGTGGCCAAAGCTCTTCAACGAGTGGTCGACTGCAATTACCACCGATTTAAAATATGTTGACGTTAATACTAAAGTTTGAATAGCAATAGTGACGGGTGTACTCGGTAGGATCTGGATCCGGACTAGTCGATGCCAAATGCGACCGAGGTAGAAGAAATTGCAGCCGAAGAAAACTACTAACTACTTGAACAATGAACAATAAATTACAATATTTATATACACACAATGATTAACAGTATTAGAAAGTTTGGGTGTTTTACCTTATTCGGTGATGTTAATCTCTCGAGTATTAAACCAATAACGATAACGATAATAACACGAGGCTGAACGGATGGTAACAATAAATAAAATAATGGTAAAGAACGCCACCACTGGCGGGGGAAAAAGGACTAAAACCTCTTCCCACGACGTTTTCTTGGATATTCAAAAATATGGCTTCCGCCTTTAAGGTATTTCTTTCCGTACATTCCAGTCAGAAAGTTATGGCTTATTACCCATGTTATACGAAGCGGCTGCACTAACGTAATAGACGATGTTTTTTTAACGTTAGTGTACCCCCCACAATACTTACGTCTACTTGACTCGGTCTTTCATATCATATCTCTCGGTCACTCTTATCTAAGCTCATATCCCTCCACTAAAAATAATAATCTAAACATGGAATTACTTTTAAATTTTTATTAAAACTACACGGTAAATAATTTTCATTTTTTTTTTAATTGTTCAAATTATATGTTTCTTCAATTTTACTAGTTTTTCGTCAGAATGCCAATACTCCTTCGAGGAAAAAAATTAAAAAACCTGTCATTTTCACTCGCTTCTTCCATGCTACATGTACAAATAATGTCATTTTTAATTGCAATTATTTCTTATTAGACACGGTAAATCGCCTTGAAATTTTAACAGCGTGTGTATGCTACATTTAGTTACTTATATTCAAAGTTTAAAAGATTTCTCAATATTTTGTTTGCGCGACCCTACTACCTTAAATCAATTATGGGTATTTGAGCTTTACTTCCCAAATCACTAAACCCAAATTAATCAGTTCTGAACTCCCAACGTGAAACCAATATTATTTAAATTAAACTCACTCTCCGCGTATTACTTATTTACTTGACAACCCCAAAAATTAAAAACAAAAAAAAACCTAAAAAAACTTAATCTGCCTACCCTGATTTTAAAAATAAAAATGCTCATAATATCAGGACTCGTTCTTATCGGCCAACAAGAATTTCCCTAAAATTCTATTAGAGGGCGCGTAAAAATTTGGAAAGGAATAAAAAAAGTTACTTGTGATTTCACTGAACATCACAAACCGTTTGGTTGTAAGATTTGTGACTATAAGCGTATTTTCGCGAGGATCCCGGTTAGTACCGGTCGGTTACTTTTGGTCACCTTTGGTTAGTCCCCCACCACAATTTTTGAAATAACCATTTGTGGTCGCGAAAATGCAAAAAGTTACTTTTGGTTAAAAATTGAAATGAAAACTAACCAAACTTTTGTGAAATGTAAACAATGATTTATTCTTCAAGTTGTTTGCTTTTATTTATTGCTTGTAAGGACTAATCTGTTTGATAGATATTAAAATTTGATATAGATTTACATAGCAATGGTGGACGGGTATAAAAAAGTAAATAAGAATCTATTTAAAAATATTATTTATTATTAAAATATATAACAATGTTATTTGGAACGACGACGTGGTTTTTTTCTTCGCCCATCAGATTCCCTGCTAGAAGTATATCTTCTTTTCTTCTTCTTCTGTTCTGCATCTGTTCAATAAATCTGTTCTGCAGATAAAATATTTACCTACGTGTTTGTTGGATTTCCTGGTTCGACTCACGATTCAAGAGTTTTTTCACTCATTGTTAGTGAAACATATCGAAGAGTTCGGAAAACAAAAATTTTTTCCGAATGAAGATTTTCATATAATAGGTGATAGTGCCTTTCCATTAAAAACGTGGCTCATGAAACCGTTTCACAGATCCTACAATATGACAAAAGTGCCAAAAAGTCATAACATCTGTTTAAGTTCAGATCGTGTATGTATTGAAAACGTATTTGGTTTAGTAAAAGGGAGGTGGACAAGACTCCATTATATAGACACAGGCACAGTTTCAAAAGGAATTGAAATAACTACTGCTGCCTGTGTTTTGCATAATTTTTGTTATTTATGCCACGATGAATGGCAAATGGAAGACAATAATAATGATACTATAGCTAGTGATGTAGAACCACCATGCAGAGAACTACAGGAAAACGAAAGAGCAGCCTACAGAAGAGCGGAAGCAAAAAGAAATGCGATAGCTGCAAGATTAATCTAAATATTAATAATTCAGTTGTTACAATTTTTATTTATAATGGTTAATATAAATTTTGTTAAATAAAAATAAATTTTTCATCAGAGTGTGTACTACTTGAAATAATTATGTTTTCACATTTTTTCGTTTTCTTAATTTTCAATTCTATGCTGTTCCAACCTTATTGTAAAAATGCATACCCGCAGCTTCATAATCAAATTAATACTTTCTTTCAACTCTAGGATATTAGTAATCGATCACCTTGCTTTTTCCATCGACCTGAAAATTAATAATCAATATTATTCTAGTAAAAAGTTACAATATAAAATTTATTATAAAAAAAATTTTAAATTTTAAACACGTAAAGAACACAAAAATTACCTTCTTCTTCTTCTTCACTTTTCGCATTAGGCGTTTCTGCCTGTCACGGTGCCCATCTCTTTCTAGGTCGTCCGACATTTCTCTTCCCCTGCGGCTTGTATCTTCTCACTTGTGTAGGTATTCTTTCTTGCCCCATTCTGTCTAAATGTTGTGACCATTTGTTTTTGTTTTCTTTCAGTTTATCTCTTATACTGAAGATTCCCAACTCTTGCGAATAACAATAACAAAAATTACCTTTCTAATATAACTGATATGCAAAATGTGATATAAAAATAAGGTAAATCAGCCACCGAGTAATCTCTAGCTTTGTAGTTCATTTGATTGATCCATTACCGTAAATTGTAACAATAAATTAATTAATACTCGTTAAAGTATATTTATCAATTTCTTCGCAAGTTCAACTTGCAACTTCTCACTTCAAACTACAACGTAGGATCTACCTACTTGTAAGGTCGATTAATTATCCCTGAATTTCTGAATACAGTTCCTTTATATATTTTATTGCTTCTTCAAGATCTGTAAATTAGGTAATATGAATACAATGTTCAAACATAAAAAGAATTTTATTTACATTTAGGTACCTTTCAAATGATTTGCAATGTCATTCTTCACCAAGAAAAAGATACACCTTCGCACTTTAGTGTAAATTATATTCGTTTATTTCACTTATCCAAATTAAATCATACTACCAATAAATAAATTAAAGAGTTAATACTAAAGATTATAATTATTTTATTTAATATAACTTAAATCTTCATTAACAACCAACTAAAAACCAATATTTTTATTTTTAAGGCTGCCGTCTTACCTATGTTAATTATATGGGACAAATCGCTCATTTGTATGTACTAGAAGTCGAACAATTTTAACTTTTAGGGAATTATTTTGCAATCATTTTAAAGATAAAACTTGGCTCTTGGACGTGATCTAATTTTTATTACAATCGGATGATTAGAAATATTGAAAATTTTGCTGCAAAGTTACTCAATTTTTAAGATAGCAAAAATAGCCATATTATAATTTTTATACTCGTTACCGTTAATAATAGAAGTACTTGAACTAGATCACATCCAGGACAATTATTTAATCTTACTTGTGAAAAAAAATGGTTGAATTATATCCATTTTTACAAAAGTTCTAGTACATACAAAGTGATGGTACAATTTTTCTTGTTTTGATAAAATAATTTGAAATGGCAAGTAGGGTTCTATCGCTTTCTTATGATTATCTTGCCCCTTTTGCATAAAATAGTTCAACTATTATGTACACTATGGCGCTAATTTGTAAATGGTTGCTGTGGTTTCGAACTTTGCTTGATAGTATTGTAAATGCGTGATTCAGCGAAACGTATGGTGCGATAAAAATAATAGTAGTATGCACATTTTTGTCTTTGATATCTCATAGGTACATTTTTATACTGTGCAAATATAACATTTAAATTCAATCTACAAATTTAACATTTTTAGTTTTATTTCAAAATTTTCTTTGCTAATTTTTTTTTATTTCTAGATAAATTCTATTGTAAGTTGTAAATAAATTTGTTGCAGTTGACGTTGTTAAAACTTTTAAATTTTAAAATTCTTTACAATTTAGATTTACAAGAAGCCACATTGAAAGCACTAAATGTAGTAACTTTAATGTTGCTGAGCCCGTAATTTATTGATTTTCATGATAAGATATCAAAGTGTAAAATTAGATTTTTTGCCAACAAAAGTCTTCAGGGCAGGTATGCTTTGGGTAGAGTGAATTTTTTCCTTAGTGGTTGGGAGTGGCTAATGTGCATATTTGTTATTTCGGTTCTATGTTTGTATCAATTGGTGGAATTGAGTGCCACGGGCATTCTCCAGATTTGCCGCGCAAGCCCCAGTCACGTGCTAAACCACTAAGGAAAAATTCACTCTACACTGATTAAATAGGATTAAATAGGGGAGACTGGAGAGACTTGAGACAAAAATTGGATATACATAATTTTTTAGCTCATTGATTGAATTACTGTTTTATTAATTTTATTTTGAAATACAGTACAGTCTCGATATAGTGAACTAATTTATTAAGGAACGCCTTTGTTAGTCCACCGAGGTTGTTTACTATTTAGAGTGCAGAAAAAATACACAACAATGATACTTACAGTGCATTTATTACATTAATAACCTAATATTTCAAATAAAATAAGGAAACACAAATTCTTAAAAAGATACAGTATCCGACAAAAAGAAAGCGACGCATTCATAATTGTTAATTTTAGCAATGTTATTAACACTAAAATGTAGGGGAAAGGGATGTAAGTTGATCATGCATGTAAGTTGACCACCCTGCCTTATAGAAAAAACTTTGAGGTGTAACACCGCTATTTCAAATGTCATCGTGATTATTAACACAACCCTCACTTGTTATGTGGTTTTAAAGTGAATAGACGCGTTGCTGTAGCTTCTACAAACTTTGTATAAAAAGATTTTTCTTTTTATAAAAACTCAAATTTTTCGTGTGCTGATAAACTAAACAATTTTCGTTGATATCGCAAGGTAAATATATGTGTTGAACTCTTATTTCATTGAATTTTACTAATCCAAAGTGAATTTCAAACATATCGTGTATACAACAATTTTTTTGCGAGTGTAAGTTGACTGTAATTTGACTGTAATTTGAATGTAAGTTGACCACCCCTATTGTTTCCATTGCGAAACAATTTGTTATTACATTTTTATGATTGAACTTTACATCAAATCAACTTCAAACAACTTTAACTAGTCTTATTTGAATTGTTCTTTCTAATACTGCAGACTCTCCTAATTCTGCCAAAATTTGATTTGCTGATAAAAAAGGATTCGCCGATGATAATCTTTTTACTCTTCTATCAAATTGAGGGGTAGTTTTTGTTAGCCTTCCTGTGGATTTTAAGTTTACTACAACTCCCCGATGTTTGTAGTTTATTTATAGTTTTTGACACAAAAGGTTAAATGTGGCATATAGTCTTGTTATCCCAAGCCTTTAAATTGAATAGGGGAGGTTGCCACAAATGGACCGATTTTTGCTTTTTATTTTTTTCTGACTGAACAAAAAGATTTTACAGAACCATTAAAAAAATTTAGTTAATGCAAGTCGGGCAAGAATAAAATTTTCGCAGAGGGCTTATATTCCTTCAATATTTGTTTGGCAGCAAGTTCGTCCTTATAATGGACTACTTGTAATTTCACAAGCTTATGACCGGTTCATTCGAGGAAACCGAGCATGGTCCATTGGAGGAAACTGACTGTATTCGGAAATAAAAAGGCGCAAACATCTTTAAACATAACTTTAGCTGTTAGGTGAGAGAGAGGTTTGATTTATTGTTACCGCTTATATATGACCTGTTTATTTCCTCTTACAGTCCCGAGGATGGCATTTAGTTAATAAAGCCGAAACGTCGACCGACAGCTTACTTGTTTTTGTTTTGCGTATCCAATATCCCGAAAAGTTTTCGTATAAAAACTGCGAATGCGTCTGTCAGTTTGCAAGCGGTTTCAAACTGCTGAACGAACAGATCTAATAGTCCAGTCATTATAGACATTGTTTGTTGCAAAAGGTGGAGTAGAAGATTTTATTTTTTTAACTTGTATATATGGGTGCCAACGTGTAAAAAACAAAATTGCTAACACGGGCGTTCAGAGATTTTGAAATGACCGATTCAGCTTCATGGGTCCTTATGCCAATTGCCGGACATTGGGAGATTGCCAATTTGGAGAGGTCTACTTGTCCGAATTTAAAAATGTTGGTACTCATTGGACGTAGAATTTGATCTTCTATAACTTTTATTTCATAAGTTTTTCTCATACGGTACTCATCTCCAAATTACAGACTCATATATAATACTCTATCTCAGTTTTCAACAATGTTGGAAAAAGTAGTCGTTTTTTGACGGTGGTTTACGACCATATCACTTGACCGAATTATTAAGTTGTGGTACTCATTCGACGCAGAATTAAATAATCGTTTTTATTATATTGTTGCTTATTTGCTAGGATGCACTGTTTAGGAGTTATGGACAAGAAAGAAAGAAAAGTCCAAAAATTTGGAGGTTTTTTGGAGACCAAAAGTTCTCCCGAGGTCGCCCGTGTTAGCATTTTTGTTGTTTACATGGTGACACCCATATATACAAGTTAAAAAAATAAAATCTTCTACGCCACCTTTTGCAATAAACAATGGGTGATATGAATAAAAATGAACATGAAGTATATACTCAAAATTTTGAAAAATTACTCAGAGTTCTATGAACGAATATAAAAAGTAATTAGGTATATGAGTAGATACTCTTATAAAAAGAATACCCACTTGCGCTGAGCATCTACTTTTCAATCTTATTCGTATAATCTGAGTATTTATTTCAAAATTTTGAGTATATACTTCATGCTCATTTTTATTCATAACACCCAATGTCTCTATAACAATGTGCTCATAGGCATATTCATTTGCCAATTGGGAGATTGCCAAATTGGAGAGGTGTACTTGACCGAATTTAAAAATGTTGATACTCATTGGACGTAGAATTTGACGCTCTATAACTTTTATTTCATGAGTTTTTCTCATAGAGTACTCATCTCCAAACTACAGACTCATATATCGTCGCATGACAAGAAAAACTCATTAACTGCAGTTTTCGACAAAAACGAGATGTTTCACTAAGTGCGTTATTTTATGGTTATGCTTGCCTGAAAAAAAATTATGTCCCAATTTATAATATGAATGAGGATTCATTAGCATTTTAAATATCAAAACAATTGCTGTTAAATACGATTTATCAGATATAAAAAATGTTTAAACTTCATGATCTCCGGTTACTTGAAATGTACTTAATGAGTTTTTCTTGTCATACGATGATATAGTACTATATCTCAGTTTTCGACAATGTTGGAAAAGGTAGTCGTTTTTTGACCGTGGTTTTCGACCATATCACTTGACCGAATTATTAAGTTGTGGTACTCATTCGACGCAGAATTAAATAATCTTTAATTTATTATATTGTTGTTTTTTTGCTAGGATGCACGGTTTAGGAGTTATGAACAAAAAAGGAAGAAAAGTCCTAAAATTTGGAGGTTTTTTGGAGGCCAAAAGTTCTCCCG
Organism: Rhagonycha lutea; assembly: GCA_958510855.1. Taxonomy (NCBI): domain Eukaryota; kingdom Metazoa; phylum Arthropoda; class Insecta; order Coleoptera; family Cantharidae; genus Rhagonycha; species Rhagonycha lutea. Next base: position 38,813,618 of record OY294038.1, read on the forward strand.
AGGTCGCCCGTGTTAGCATTTTTGTTTTTTACATGTTGGCACCCATATATACAAGTTAAAAAAATAAAATCTTCTACGCCACCTTTTGCAACAAACACCCCTATTTTGATGCTATAATGACTGGACTATAATGACTTTTGCTTGTTTTTAGTTGATTACGCATATTATGACACGTACTTTCAAGGTGCTTACTGATAATCTTGATAAGATATAGTAACTTTCTTACCAAATTATAAATTATTTATGTATAGTATAAATACATAATTTTAAATATTTGTAGTATTTGATAAAATGTGGTTCTCATTTTTTATTAATTAATAATTAATTCGATAAAGTTAATCGTAACACTTTTTGGGTAGAGCATGGTAAATTAAAAACAAAAATTTGTTGATATTGAATATCAGCAAATTTTTGATTTTAATTGATAATAATTAAGGCAATCAATCCTCTAAAATTGACTTTTAGATAGAGGTTGAATTCTTATTAATTTTTGATATAAATAAAGTTAGATAGTTTTTGCATTATGTGCAATTTGTTCATAAACGCTGATACTCATAAAAAATAATTATCTTGTGTGTAGGTGGGTCGGTTAAATGCATAGTACCTATCAACGTCGTGTTGCATTTAATTATCAAACGCTGTAAAATAGCATAGTAGCTGAGGATTAATAGTTTTACTTCTACTCACTACGTACCGCTACTTTATAAATGAATTATATTAAAAAGATATTCGCCCACGCCGAATCCGGCCACCTTAATATAAAATAACGATAATTCTACAACAAAATATTTTTAATAATCAAAACGATTTTATAACTTCGAAAATTAATTTATAACGATTGTTTAGTTTTTAATTTAACATAACCTCAAATCCATTTTAGAACCACTTCCAACTTTAAATTTTAAATTGTGGCGAACACAGATGGCGCAAAAAGTAACCACAAAAAGTAACCAGTGATTTTGAGCGGTCGTCTTTGGTTAACTTTGGTTGCGTAACTTTTTAACCAAAATCTACCTCCTCTCTAACCGTTCCTCGCGAAAATGACATAAAATCTAACCGGTTAATCTAATACGCCTTATAAATGTACTCAAAAATCATCTTTAAAAAAACATTTAAAAACTCACACCGGGGAGCAACCGTTTGGTTGTAAGATTTGTGACTATAAAAGTGCTCAAAAATCAAATTTAATAATAATAATATAACATTTATTCATTAAGTACGAGGCACGAGGACACCTTACAATTCCCGGTAATTACATGGTTATAGATATTAGGGCCGTAGCCCTCTCTTCTATATTTAATTAGGTATGTGAAAGTTTAGTGAATGAGAAAAATTGAGTGAAGTGCAGGATAAAAATTTCAAAAACCTGCTTTGGTTGACTAAATTAGAAAATAATGTGAAGTTTAGGTGTCGCGCTTTAGCGTGACCGCTAGCCGTTCACGAATTAGCAGTGCAACCCCGAAGAGCTGCACGACCAAGTCGCACGGCAGCGATCACTCTTATGCAACATTAAACTAGCCACGTACCTTCTAATTGAGTCAATTTAAATAAAAAACAAAAAAGAAAAACAAACAGTGTAGCACCGGCCTTAACATTACAATATCGGTGCGACGCTGACCTAACCATATTAAACATAGGTGAGTTACAGAAAACTTCCGATGTTGGTAACTGAATGACATTGTAAAAATGGGCGAAAAAAGCTTACGTTAAAAATGACAAAAACAAAGAAAAAATGGGGATTACAAACAAAAAGAAGAAATAACATTACATTACAAGGTACAATAATAATTAATTTAAAATTTGTTTAATAGATCGCTTCACGGTTTTGAAAAGTTCGTCGTTATCGTAGGACATCGCTTCGGCTATGAGCGGATTCTGGTGAGTCGTCATTTGCTTGATGATCTTTCTGGTCTTCTCCTTGATGAACGTGTCGATGGTTTCGATTTCCAAGTCTTCCTGCATGAAATCGATGGTAGTATATCTGGGATATCGGCCGATCAACCTCAGGAATTTGTTTTGCATTGTTTGGATGGAATCCATCTTCGTCTTGCATGCGGTAGCCCAAATGGGGGCGTTGTACGTAAGTATTGACCTGGCACAAGCTTTGTACAAAGTCACTTTTTCTCTCTTCTGTGTTCTAGCACCTGGCCCTATGAATGGATATAGTAATTGGATAACAAAGTTGCTCTTGTCCAATCGAGCCTGTATTTCTTGGCTGAAAAGCAGCTTGGAGTCCAATATGGTTCCCAGGTATTTCACTTGATTCTTCCACTCGATGGTTTTATCGCCAACTTTAACGCCTTTTACTTCTGGAGGTTTGTGTTTGTAAGTGAACCGAATTGCTTCCGTTTTGGGTATATTGACTATAAGTTTCCAGGTCCTAAAATAATCAAGAATTAATGCAGCGTGTTCTTCTAGGTACTTTGCGTATTTCCTGGTTTCCTTGGAATGGGCGAAAATGGCTGTGTCGTCTGCATACACTCCAATACTTGTTTTGGGATGTCGAGGAATGTCGTTAATGAAAATGGAGAAAAGTATCGGACCCAATAATGAGCCTTGCGGAACACCGGCTGGGACGTCTATCATGTCGGAGACGGCTTGGTTGACGACAACGAAGAATTGTCTATCTTCTAGGTAGCTGACGATCATCTTTATTAAATTTATAGGAGCCTTGACTAACTTAACTAACTTATAGATAAGTGCTTTGCGATTAACCACGTCGAAAGCTTTTTCCAAGTCCAATAACACCATGCCTGTGTCTTTATTTATGTGTCTTTTGTGCACGATGATTTCCTTGATGCGCGCTACTTGATGCGTTGTGCTGTGTCCGGCTCGGAAACCGAATTGTTCGTCCATGATGATTCCGTGTTCGGTTAGATGGTGCAACAGCTCCTCCAGTATGATTTTCTCTAGAATTTTACTGAGAGTTGAGAGCAAACTAATGGGCCTGTAGTTGGTGGCGACGTTTCTTGCCTTGTTGGGTTTTGGTAGCGCAATCACCTTGGCCACCTTCCATTGAGTGGGGAAGTAGCAGTTCGAGAGGCATGCGCGAAATATGTAGTACAGGAGGCAAACTCCTTTCCTGGGAAGGTATTTGAGCTGTCTGTTCGAGATGCCGTCCAGACCGGGAGCTTTTCTGTTCTTCAGCCCTCGAATAATTTTTGCAATTTTAGCTGGAGTCGTCTTGAGGGGACTTTCGTCGAGGTTATCAGGATTAAGGTGAAGGTTATCGTAGGTGGCATTTACTTCCTCGTCCATGGGAGAGACGTCATTGATAGTTTTGCTGTGGGCATCCAGAAAAACATTTGCAAAAGCGTCGGCCTTTTCTTTATCGGTGTACAGGTTGACGTTATTTGATTTAATTATGGGGATCTCGTCGTGTTTGTTCTTTAAACATTTATAGACCTGCCAAAGTGAGTTGTCCCGGAGCGCTAGATTTTCTGTCAGCTTTCTCCAATTTTCATTTCTTCCTTCTTGAAGCAACTGCTTAATCTCTTCGGTTATGCGATTTTTGGCGATGCGGTGTGTTGGATCTCCCGTGCGGATCCACTGCTTCTTTTCCCAGTTACGAATTGTTTTCAACCTCCCGATTTCTGGATCCACTTTGTACGTTTGTTTGACTTTCTTCTTAGTGGTTGCATCTTTGAAGGCAGATTGCAGTACCACTGTGAATTTGTTTATGGCTTCGTCGATATCTGCATTAGTGACAAGGTTGGTGTCGATTACCATTCGCTCGTTGCAGAGTTGCTTGTAGGTTTGCCAGTTGGTCGTACGAATGTCTCTTTCGTGCAAGTCGCAGTTGAGAAAGAGGGTCATCACCACCGGATAGTGATTTGAGGAGAGGTCTTCTGGGACCGTTGGTGTAGTGTGTTCACCGACACCTTGGAGGAGGAAGATGTCGAGTGTGGATGGTTGAAATTGCGCCCCTTGATGGTATGTGTGTTCGGGCGGGTATACTATGACGAAATTCTTTTCTAGGGATAAGTCTCGCAGGATATTGCCAGAGCGATTGCTTGCACTGCAATTCCAAAACGAGTGTTTTGCATTGAAGTCTCCTCCAATGACGATGTTGGGATACTGTCTCAGGAACACGTTCAGCTTTTCCGCTAGGTGTTCGTGAAGGTCGGGTGGATTGTAAGCTGCGCCGACGTAGAGGGGCGGGCTGGCCTTGATCTTGTATACTATAATTTCTAAGTTTCGGGAAATTTCTGGTTTTGCTGGTTCGTGCGGGATGCCTTTTTTGATGATGATGGCAACTCCTCCGCCGTGTGCTATTCTGTCCAGTCTGTAAATATGGAACTTCTTTAGTGTAAATTTGATATCAGGTTTTAGCCAGGTTTCACTGATAAGTGCGACGTCGATATTGTTCGATATAAGGAAGTCCTCCAGTTCTTCCTTTTTGTTTACCACACTGGTAGCGTTCCAGTTAGCAATTTTTAGTTTGTCTAAGGTTGTCTTACCCATTGATCTTGATCTTTTTAATGGCAGCAAATGCATCGTTTGCTTCGTTACAGGCCGTCAGCATGTCCATTGCATTAGTTGCATTGGCTAATTGGTGTTTTAGCTTCCTTAGCATTTCCGTAAGCTTTTTGAAGTCAAACATCTTGTTAATATCGTCCATTTCCTTTAGGAACTCCTCGAAGGACGAGTTTGCAGCTGGGGCTGGGGTGGATGTCGGTGCAGCTCTTGGTTGCTGCGGTCTTCTGGCTTCAGGTTTGGACCAAGGGTGACTCGCCTGCTGTGTGGGTGGATTAATACGTGGGGGCTCCACTGGTATGCTCATCAGAGGTCTAATTGGTAGTGCGGGGTACTCCTTGGGGTTGTGAGAGTAGCCTCTCCTCGTCTCATATTTCTGCCGCTGCTTGAGGCTCTGTTGTTCTTTCTTGGCCTTGGCTTTTTCCTCCGCTTGTTTGAATTTAGGGCACTCTATTGATGTGCCTCTGTGGTTACCGGTGCAATTGCCACACTTTGGCTCGCTTTCCTGAGCCGGGCAATTCCACGTATTGTGTTTCTCGGTGCAGTGACTGCAGACTGCAGTTGCATGGCAGTATCTACTGCCATGTCCGAATTCCAGACAGTTTCCACACTGCATGATATTTCTGGGGGCCCTGTACGGTTCCCAATAGCAGGTGCTGTGTACGAGGTGTCGAACCCTACGTACCTCTTGCAGTGTTGTTCCATTTTCTAATGATATTCTGTACTTCGGGTACAGAATGGGAGCGTCGTTCTTAGTTTAATTCGCAAGCAATCTACACGCTTCCGGTTTGAAACCTTGACTCTTCAGGTCCTCCATGATTTCCTCCGGATCGATTTCGTTAGTGCCCTTTAAAACGAAAGAGCTTCGTTTGGTGTCCTGAGTGCCGAACGAGTAGTATTCTATCTTCTTCTCTTTCAGGTCTTTCACCAGGAGGTTGTAATCTTCCATCGACTCCACGATGACTTTCGTTTGGTTACCTAAATTCTTTATGGAAAAATTGTTAGATTTTATTACCTCCTTTATATCGGCGATGGTATCCTTGTAGTCTTTGGCCCCGATGAGTCCACGCTTCAAGATAATAGGTGTTGGTCTTATCTTCTTCGGTTGTGCTGGTGGTTCTTCTGTTGGTTTAATGTTAGCTGCCGGTGGAGGTAGCTTAGTCGTATTCGTCTTGGTCTCCCTTTGAAGGGCTGCGAAGCGGTTCCTAGTGGCCAAAATGAAATTTTCTGGTTTCCTTACCTTTTTGGAAATAGGGCTGAGGCCGCCTTCACTATTCCTCTTGGAGGTTTGGAAAGGTAATTCTGCGAAGTCCATCAGTAGACCGGCATCTTCTAATGAGTTTTCGTATTCTTGAGAGTAAGCCATCTCGTCGATGGTTTTGTTTAGTAATATGTTAAAATTACCTGAAAGACCACGAGGGCTTCTGGTTGAATTTGTTTTAAGGTACTGTTTAAGTAGCTTATTACGTAAGTTCCTCTTAAAAAGAGGATTTTGTTTCGTGATTATTGCAGGAGAAATTTCCAACAACGATCTAAAACTAAACAAAGTTAAAAATTTGTAAAACAATTACTTACACGTTTTTATTTGTGAGGTTATGTTCCAAATTTTCAGATATAATTTTGAGGTTATTAAGTAGGTGTTGCTCGCTTGGTAGTCAAACATAGACTGAAATCAAATTTAAAAGAACATTTAAAATCTCACACCGGCGAGAAACCGTTTTGTTGTTAAATTTGTGAATATAAAAATGTGCTCAAAAGTCACATTTAATATAATAATAATATAACATTTATTCATTAAGTACGAGGCACGAGGACACCTTACAGTTCCCGGTAATTACATTTTTATAGATATTAGGGCCGTAGCCCTATCTTCTATATTTAATTAGGTATGTGAAAGTTTAGCGAATGAGAAAAATTGAGTGAAGTGCAGGATAAAAGTTTCAAAAACCTGCTTTGGTTGACTAAATTAGAAAATAATGTGAAGCTTAGATGTCGCGCTTTAGTGCGACCGCAAGCCGTTCACGAATTGGCAGTGCAACCCCGAAGAGCTGCACGGCCAAGTCGCACGGCAGCGATCACTCTTATGAAACATTAAACTAGCGACTAGCCACGTACCTTCTAATTAATATCGGTGCGATGCTGACCTAACCATATTAAACATAGGTGAGTAATGGTGGGTTTATAGAACGAGATAAGGAATAAGCGATAGTGGATAGTGGCGAAGTTATAAATAAAATTATAATTAAAATAATTAAACGAATGCCTTATTTATGAATAATATATAATTTATTATAAATATTATTTATTAATTAGTAAATAACTAAGGTTTTTCATAATTATAATATTTTTAGTATATAATTAACCACATAAACCGTACTATGTATTGGTTTCCGCAGCTGACCTAGCGCGCTGTTACATACGTAATACACAGCTAAGCGCTTCCCACTTATTGCGCTCTATCTCAATAACGGTTTATTGTATAAAATATTGTTGAAGACCAAAGTTGTAGAGAATTTTATGCTCTACAACTTTTGTTATAACCGAAAATGTCATTTAGAGCAAAGGAAACAAGATATCTGCAAAATACTGATTTTCATGACCTTTGACCTTTAATATCTCAAGATGTCGGCCCGAGATTTTATGAGATTTTTGGGTCAACGTTTATAATGTCAAAACAAAGACTTGTGCAAATTTTCAGCTTATTATCTTTCATTCCAAGGTTAAATGCTTATTTGACTGGACTAAGCTGACGGTCTTTCCATTATTGGAAACTCGGCTGATTATTGTTTTTATCATTTCAATAACATAATAAACACGCTGTAAAAATTTGGTAAGGGATCAAATGATTTTTCACCACCACTTTTATTTTGGGTTCATATATAGGGGTAGCTGACGTATAAGGCATCATTTTCAGTGCAGCTGACGATTATTTTTATGTTTAATATTATTTACAGCCGTATTCACCATTTTCAATTTAACAGTTTGATAAGTAACAAACTGTTAATACTTGACAGTCTGTTAAAATGAATTCGTATTCACCATCACATTTCAAAGTTAAAATAGTAAACTAGCAGTTATTAAAAAGTTACTAAAATTATTGTTGGTAAAACTCGCTCCAGCTAATTTCACTCGTATTATATTAACCTTAAAAGTGTGGGTAGATCACTATCTAGTAAGTGTAGATCATGTTATTTTACATTTTGACAATTTTGAAACATAAATAATATTTATCAGTCAGATCAATATGGATCTGTTAACTTATGTGACGACTTGACAGACTGTTACTGCTAACAATCATTGGTGAATACGAAATGTCACATTAACAAACTGTTAATGACTTAACTCTCTGATCGCAACTTAACAGAGCTTGGTGAATACGGCCATTAAACTAAAGATTTACAAATTTTCAAGCATGATCAAATAAGTTTATTTTTTTTGTTTTTCGACATGTTTGCAATTTCGGCGTAGCCAATTGCAACAAGATGCAAACAACTGACGCAGGGTTTATTTAATAGATATGTTCAAACTATCATTTAGTAGAAAAATTGTGTCTGATCAAATGACTAACCAAAATACTACGCTGCCTCCCGTACTCTTAGCAGAGACAAAATTACAAAAATTCGCTAATAGAAGTCCCTTTAAACCTTGTCATAGATTAACCATAACTTTTGCCATTTTAATGCGATTTATTTTTAAATAAAACCACCTTAATTATCCTTATATTTGGGATGATTGTCGTATAAAAATTTATATTTACGAAACAATTCAATAATAAATTATTGCGCATCAGTTTCAATTTTTATATAAAAAATTATATGAAATTGTAATTTTATAATCCAATAGCAAAAAAATATTTAGAGTTCATAAAATATTTTGAAAAGAAGCAAATAGGCGGGTTAAAATTAATTCAAATGAACTAATTCTCAAACAAACGCGATAAGCTACAAGAAGTTGAAGAAAGTTCAACTTTTATCCCTTAGCGCTTAGCTCTTATCGCGTTGTATAAACGGTAGTACAGTACTTAGACCATATAAACTTATAGACCCGCTGTTTGCTATCTCTTCTTTAAAAGAAACTGAAGCAAATCGAACTTTGGCAACACACTGGGCATGTGACGTCATGGAGCGGGGTAAATGTACGTACAGCATAGGCTTAAATGAAGAAAACCGTTTATTTTAATTCACAGAAAACTTAAATCTGAATGTTTGAAGAGTATTTGATTAAGGGCCAATTCTACAAAGCAGGTATAAAGTACGAATAAGCTATACTGAGAATAAATCACATAGATTGCGTTCTACAATTGTCGTATAACGTTCTTGTTGGTATAAATTGTGGTTATACCTGGTTTAACTTATCCCTCTGAAAATGGTCGAATACCTGCTCGGATAAGTTATTCTTGTTTTCTATTGGTCAAATCTAATATAAACCATCATTTATTTTAAGGTTAGATTTTAGAGTTTAACAGTTAATTGAATGACAATTTTATTTATTTCAAATGTGAAATTCAATTTATTCCTGTATTTCAAGTGCTTCTATAAAGTTATTTTATTAAATCATTACTTTGATTATTTATAATTAATTAATTGAGGTTTGTGACTGAATTTAAAATTTTTGTAAAAATTCTTGTTATTGCTTATTGTTATTTATAAAGGTGTTTTTGTCATTTTTATTGTTTTTGGATATTTCATTCTCGACCCATCCCACATAGCAAAGTTTGTTTGAAAAAAGCTGGAATATAGCTGTATATGACAGCGTTGACAGCTTTTTCTCAGCTTGTCACGGTAAGCTGTACAGCTCAATTCCAGCTAGAATACAGCATCCTACTTTACACTAAACAAGCAAAACATCCAACTTTACACTGAAAGCTAAAATTACACTGAACCAAAAACGAGCATAAATAGAAAGAAAATAATTGCATCGCTGCGGTGCGCGGTGGTAGTTTTGCAAGAACGTTTCGCATGCTGTAACTGATAATTACATTTAATTGATTTAATATCATTTGTTTAAAGTAAAAGAAATTCAATTATAATTATTTATTTAGATAGATATTAATTACATATTTAATTTGATTGATTTTTGATTTTTCCTTAGTACTAAACCACCTATTGTGCAGATGCATACTAAATACATATTAATTATTAATTATTAATCATAATTTACATAATATTCATTATTTGTTTCCGTGGGTATTTATTCTATTTCTAATCAATCCATTTCATTCGCATCCATGTTTCTGAAAAATAACTATTGATAATAATCTAAATAACATCTACTTACTTTTTATTTTTTTCCAACACGGAAAAAATCCTTCCTAGTGGGGATCGAACCTGAGAACATTTTCAGTCCATTGCAAGAGTCTAGCGTTCTAACCAACTGGGCTACCAGAGGTTATATACATTTTTGTAGTAGTTTATGATTTTCAATTTTTGAGTTCACAAATTATTATTATAACTAATTTAGAAATAAATTCACTCGAGAAAATAATTCGTAGTTTACAGTATCAATTTCTGAAATGCTTAAAATAAAAATTAATGTTTAAAAAATATAAAGGGTATCCGAACAAATTTTATAAATGTGGCCTGTTAAAACTTGTAACTTAAAAGTTAATTTAAAAAATAAAATGTAAAGGTTTATTTAAAAAAACTTTGCGTTTAAAATATAAAACATAAATCAAGTGCATATTTAAAGAGTCGTTTAAAATAAAATAAATGATAAATTTGAAATCACATGGTAGTAAAGTCTTCTTAAATTTCGCGATTAACATAATATTAAATCATATTCAATACATTATAATAATATTATGTAATTCACTTTTTGAAATGATTTTAAAATAGATCTTTTAAAAACATCTTTCAAAAGCAGGTAGGTATAGATACTGCAATGAAGGGTGCTGCACATGTTTGGGTGTTAAATAATAAATACCATTGATCCGGACAAGCGTCACTGACCATATTAAATTCTTCTTTAGTACCCTTTTAAAAAGTTTAATTTTGATTCTATCTAATTTTAAAATTGTCCAATTTATTGATTTGATAATTTTTTTTACTTTTTTTTTTCAATTTACTTTATTATACAGCTTTATACAAAGGATTTAATTACCATCTTACACTTACCTGTAAAATAAAATAATCTTTTTAGATTAATAGATTCGAAAATTTTTTTATTTGTCAACATTTTTGTTGTAAGTTGAAAAAAAGAAAAAATGCATTATTGAATTTTCTATACGCAAAGTCAGTGGATAATTTTTTAATCTTATACAAAAAATTAAAATATAATTTTTAAATCGCCATGTATGAAAAATACAAAATTATTTGAATTCCAAGCGTATAAAAGCTTGTCTACAGCTAGGTACTTTAGCTGGAAACTAGTTTAAACTAAACAGCGTGTATTAAGTAAGCAGCGTCAAGTGATTGCGACATGCTTGAATTCTAAGCTAGGAGTCCGCTAGGTCTCAGCTAGGCACATTAAGGGTGGTAGGTAAGTAACCTCAGCTCGGTTTTTTAAAATTTCCACTGTCAAGAATCATTAAAAACGGTACAAAAAGCTATTATAAAACAAAATATTTGCGAACCATTGTAAATAGGGCTCTAAAAAGTCTAATTTTCAAAATTTGTATTGTCCGATGCAGTCTTACGAGTTAGAAACGGTTTAGAACATTCCATTGGCTGCCGAAACCCCGCCTCTAACATATCCCACCAAAAGCTTATATAAGGTGTGTACTTCATAAAATGCTCTCAGTACATACTGGCGATCACAACAATGTGTCGTGTGTTGAGCGTTAAAAAACAGTTCTTTTTAGGGCCAAAAATACTTAGAAAGGGTTACGGTTTTAACGACGTTGAATCTCGCTTTTTTTTTTTTGAAACTCTGGCGGGGGTGGTTGTGTTGCCGAAATGGGCCTTTCGCGCGCTACGCTGCGCTCCGCACGCTACAGACCCATTTTTCGGCAACACTAAACTCATTAAAAACATCCCTCTAGGGTGATCCAACTCGGCACATTGTGCTATTAGCAAGGGGTGAATCTCGCTTTTTTTTTGCTGCAAATTTAAGCCAAAAATACGTTGAAAATGTGAATTTACCTCGACATTAACTGTACGATGAATTTCCCCGTGTTTTTTAGTCAAAAATACCCCTCAAAGGTGAAATTATGTCGATGTTAACTGCGCGACGGACTAGGTACTACTGGGTGCGTAAGCGAGCTCCGGTTTTTCCAAGTGTTAGAGTAACTCACACCACACGGACTGACGACAGAATGACTGTGACGTTTGAAAATCGAGCTAAAATTGGCAACTTTAAAATCGATTATTGGCCAAACTAATCGATATACGACTTTCATCCTCACCTTAATCGCTTCGTCTATATTTTTTCTATCCAAATCCGTCGAGTTTTTTTTAATAAATTTAATATTCTCGAGCTGAGCCTACTTACCTGCTACCAAATTTTTTAACTCTTATTACTATATTAAAAAGATCTAATAGCAATAATTAAAATTAAAAATAATTTTAAAATAAAAAGTAATTAAATCTTAAAAAATGGACTAAAAAGTAAAAAATAATTAATTTTTATTAATAACCCTAGGGAATAGGGGTGTAGGTGTGATATTCGTATGAATTTTAGAATTATAAAACATCAATAAAAGCGTGGGGCGCTCTTAGTGGATGAAATTATTAGCCCCACGCTTTTATTGATGTTTTATAATTCTAAAATTCATACGAATATCACACCTACACCCCTATTCCCTCGGGTTATTAATAAAAATTAATTATTTTTTACTTTTTAGTCCATTTTTTAAGATTTAATTACTTTTTATTTAAGATTAAATTATTTTTTACTTTTAGTAAATTCGTTTTTTAATAAAAGCTTTTTTTTAAAAAGTATTTTTTAATAATTTTTTTTTATTTTATACTTTTTAGTCAGAAAATAAAAAAAATAATGTTTTTAAAGATTAAATAATTTTAAAGATTTCAGTTCATATTTAACCCCACACTGCTCATTGTATCATATATGAGATATATTAAAAATCGATGCATTAAATATAATGTTCAAATAATAGTATGCTAAAATCGGTGTGTATCGTATCTGTAAGGTACCAGCTATATTATAATGTTAAGATATTTAGGGCCGATCTATTCATCTCTTCGTAAAGTAGCTATTAGCGTTACGGGTAAGGTAGCAAACGTTTATTCACATCCCAATAGCCACTATTGCCTTGTAAATATGGGTTACGGCTAACATAAAGAGCCCTTTGAAGCGGCAAATATGTTTTACAAATCAGATTTTAACTTAAAATTTCTAGAATTGTGAGTGTTGTATTTATGATTATGAGAAATTTAATTTTTGATAAATAATTGATCAAAACGAATCTTTTAGATAATATTAATTTTATCCAAGACGAAAACAGAATTCAGTAATAGGATAATTTAAATTGTCGGGACTGTAAAAATGTAATCACTTTTTTAACAAAGTGATTTAACAAAAGTTTTGTTGTTTAATTATGATTTCTTTAAAATCCACTTTACTCCTTTGGATAAATAAACTGTTAAAATGTACAAATTGCACATATGGAAGGATGCTCGGGGTTGAAATCGAGGCGATTGTGGGAGGGTAGTTTCAGGTAGTTTCTCGACGTGCTTTCTTGCATTTCTAATGACCTGGACCAAAACTATTTTATCTCTTTCTCTCATAACAATATATTATAGCGCTATCCTACTCTGTCATATACCAACTAGAAGAAAACATCGATCCTGTTTAGTAAGTTAGCAATACCTAAGAACAAGATACGACAAAATGAATATACCCAAATTTTTTGCAGGGCACTTGTAAACTTATTTGGCTCGTAATTACGATGCGCTTTGCGAAGAGATGAATAGATCGGCCCTTAGACTGGCATTAGCATTATAACCATAATGAAGAAATTTAGTTGGTTGCTATCACATAATGGCGGGAGTGTATGTTTGTGCATATTTAGTCTTATCGTTATAAACTGTTTTTTTTTAAATAAAATATAATAAAATTGTATGTTTGAGCCATTAGACTGTTTAAAATAATTTTTTATAAGTTGTTTTGCGGCTCTGTGTGTTTTTATGCTAGGTAAGGCAATTAAATTGCCTTAAATAATTGCCATTAAATTAACAAAATTTAAAAATAACAGACAAAGGAGCCGTCCAAAATATTTTTCCATCATTCTATAGGTTTGTTTGTTTGTATGAACTAACTTGAACTGGGTTATCTTTCGAGATCAAAATACTCCCACCACAAAAGTTAGATAGTGTTCTAACTTGCACTGCCTACTCCTCCTATGGAGGTCGAGCACGAAATTCATGTTCGGGCATGAACTGAGCAGCCAAACGAACACAGTTCATTTGCACTAACTTGAACCGAGCAAGTTAGTTCATACAAACGAACAAACCTTAGTTATGACTTAATACACAGTTGTCATATTTTTTTTGAGTAGAAATAAAAAATGGAGCAGTGTAGGGTTAAATATGTAATGATTTTATTTTAACTTTAATTTAACTTTAATGTATTTTTAATGGTGCAATGAATTTGTTAAATTTGAAGACGATGTAGCGATGTAACTCCACTTAAAACAACACATGCCTGACCTTCGGGAAATAAATCTCCGGTGATTAGTAAGAAGGGCTTAAGTCAGAAAGCGTAGTTTTGAGTAAAACGCAATTTAGATTGAAATGCAATTGGTAAATCAGGTGATTATAATATATTGAGTTTTATTGCGTATATTTAATAGATTTGGTGTTTAATTTTAAATCTTCCATCGTTTTGTTAATTAATATTAATTAAAATAATGCTTTATTGAAATAAGAGTTAAAAATAATTGTCGTACATTAATGGTTTTTCGTCGCTTTCATTTGTTATACAAATAAGAGGTATTTACACCTTAGAAAACTGTGATTAGTGTATGGATGAGTACTAAAGAGTTAAACAATAATATGAATAAAAATTATTTAAAGTCACAATATGCAATGTATAAAAGATTTGGCACTGGTGAAAAACCATTAATATAATAATAAATCTCATACATTTACAAAATAACAACCCTATTGATTTACTCTTAACGAATCGTTATTCGTTAACAATCACCTTAATTCGTCAGAAATACACAACCGCTCACTAATTATGAATCGTAATTAGCAACTACGCGAAAATTTGATTTTCGCAAATTATTCACTTTTTAGTGAAATCACGAAATTACACTTCTTTGATCCTCAAATCAACAAGAAGCCTCGCGAGTTCTTCCTTCCTTCAGGATCACCAAAGAACTCCTCTCCGCTTGAGTTTCACCGGGGAACTTTAATTTGAGCCCTACTCAGAGACTCCTCTCTCCTTGAGCTTCACCAAGAGACTGCCGTTCTTGCTCGCCGACTTTCTGTCCCTTTCCCAGTTTTTCGAAATTGGATATTTTAGGTGGGAGTCTTTGTTCCTTTTCAGCTAAAATGGCCTTTCTAGCAGGTAATACAACGTTGTTTATTGTGCACGCACTAATTTATTATTCACACTTTACGTTTTACAGGAAACTGTCGTTTTTTTTTAAAAAACAAAATCATTCACAGGATGTTACAAAATATTTGTATTTCACAAATAACTTCAAAATTGTTTTGTTTTATGTGTAAATTGTTACAAATAACGGTTTGTTGTTAATTTGTTGCAAATGTTTCTCATATCGGCCAAATTAACTGATTATTGAATTAAAAATCAAATAAAATTAAATCACTTCCTTATTTGTTTGCTGTCACTCTTAAAATGTGAAAATATCACCACAGTATGTAAAGTTTTTGCTAAGGCTGGGGATTCAAGTGATAAAATTGATGAAAAAAAGTGATGAATTTTGCATTTGCCTTTTATTATTTTTTGTAGTTTATTAATTTTATTAAAATAAAACATGGCTTAAAATATGTATATTATTGAAAATTTTAATTCAAATAGTTTTACACTACTCCACAAAACTATCCGAATCTATTGGGTAATCCATATATTTTTATATATATTAAATTTCCAGGTTACTCCGTACTTCGCAGAGACCGCGATAACGACGTTTCTGCAGGCGGCGTTGCAATAATAATAAGAACTAATATACCACATGTACAGATTGACATTCCAAATTCCAGCATCGAAGCTTTGGGAATCAAATTGCAAGACAAGACGGTACTTATAGTGGCATATAATAGACCACGAAACCATTTTAACGATAATGACCTTGACCAACTCTTTGGAGTTGGTAACAAAATTTTGTTAGCAGGCGATCTAAACTCGAAACATAACAACTGGAACTGTGATACATACAATACCAACGGAAACTGTCTGCTACGTTACTGCAACAATAACAACTTAGATATTCTTTACTCTGACGAACATACTCATCACCCTATGAACAATATGACGCCCAGTACGATCGACATACTACTTAACAAAAACGTAAACAATGTGACAAAACCACTTTCACTGCCAAGACTAAGCTCCGACCATAACGTAATACAATTTTATTTTGGCAATTTCACGAACAATACTAACACAAAGACAATCACCAGTTACAAGAACACGAATTGGAAAAAATTTAGAACTGAGCTTGACCAAATCATCAAAATTAACCCCAATATTAATTCGATCGAAACATTAGAAGATGAAGTCAGGAACCTAACACTAAACATTACCGACGCTAAAAACAGAAATTCAAAATTAATCAAAATTAATACAAACAAAGAAAACTTCCCGGACGAAATTTTAAATTTAATTACCGACCGAAATTATTTTAGACGTTTGTGGCAGCGAACTGCTGACATTAACAATAAAATTACTATGACCCGAATGACGAAAGACATTCAAGACAAGATCCGAACATTTAAAAATAAAAAGTGGACTGAGTTTCTTTCGACATTAAAGCCACAAGATAATTCCATTTGGAAATTGACAAAAAATCTTAAAAAAACTTTTAAACCCATTCCGGCTTTAAACTTAGAAAATAACGCCACCGCCATGACCGATAAAGAAAAATCAGAGGCGCTAGCTGTAACTTTTCAAAAAGTTCATAATACGGACACTACGGACACCGACGAACAAAAACAAATTAGAAGAGACGTCAAAGATTTTTTAGACAAAACATACACACTAACGACCGACCAATATACAAAATTATTGACCAATCCTAACGAAATTAAAACTTTTATAAAAAATCTACCAAACCGAAAAGCACCGGGACCGGATCAAATAGAAAACTTAATTTTAAAAAATCTTTCGAACAAAGCAATTGTTCAACTAAATTATATAATAAACGCTATCTTCAAATTACAACATTTTCCTATGGACTGGAAACTTGGCCTTGTGATACCCATCCACAAACCCAACAAAGACGCAACGCAACCAACTAGTTACAGACCTATCAGTCTGCTCAACACCCTTTCGAAATTGACTGAAAAAATTATACTTGACCGACTGCAACGGGAAGAGGACGACCTCAAAATTACCAATAACTGCCAGTTTGGATTTACGAAAGGACACAACACTACACTACAAATAACAAGAATTGTCAACGACATAGTAAGAAATTTTAACAAAGATAAAGTAACAGTCATGGCCTTATTTGACATAGAAAAGGCTTTCGACAAAGTTTGGATAGATGGACTGACGTATAAATTAATATATTACAAATTTTCGGCCCACCTAATAAAATTAATACATTCATACCTTTCTTCACGAACCATGACTGTAAAAGTTAATAACTCAACATCTACGATAAAGACGATTAACGCAGGGGTTCCCCAAGGCTCCGTGCTGGGACCGAAACTATTCAACCTATTTATTAACGATATACCGACATTTCAAAAAACGAATACGGCTCTGTACGCAGACGATACCGCAATTTATGCCCACTCGTTCTACGCACAGGTAGCAAACAAACAAATACAGATACACGTCGACATACTGAAACCATACTTTAAACACTGGAAAATAAAACTAAATCCACAAAAGACTGAGACAATCATTTTTACACGAAAACGGACTAACCACAAAATTTTTGAACCTCTTACGGTAGACGGACACAAAATTGAACCGAAAGTAAATGTGAAATATTTAGGAATGAACATGGACACGAGACTTAATTTTCGAAATCACTTACAATACAGAAAACAAATTGTATACGGACAAATGCGAAAAATATACTCACTGATGAAAGGACAAACGATGACTAACAAGAACAAATTGCTACTTTACAAAACACTATTACGACCTATACTGACATATACATCGGCAACTTGGTGTAACGTTTCCAAAACGGCAATCAAGCCACTACAGGTATTCCAAAACAAAAACTTAAGACTTATAACAGGATGCGACCGTTACACGCGAATAACGAGACTACATGAACTAACCGACGTCGAATACTTTCAAGATCATGTTAACAGACTATCTACAAAATTTTACGAGACCCAAATTTCGAAAAGCAAACTAACAAGAAACTTAACTAACATTCGACGAGACAACGCTCCTTTTAGAATTAAGCACAAACTGACATATCAAAATTTACCTATATTCCGACAAACACTGACGGCAGACAACGACGAAGATGACCACAACGATATTAACAATGGCAACGCCACCGGTACGGAGTAACTGATATACCTACCTCTAAATTACCATATATTATCAAGTATTTTTAACCATTTAGTAAGTAAGTTTTATTCCAAATTCTAAATTTAAAAAAAAAAAAAAAATTTTTGTTTCTTTTTCATTCAAGCAGGTTTAGTTTTTCCTGCAACTACCAAATTAATCAATTTAAAATCCACAACGAAACTATCAATGCAATTTATCACTAATATTAATTATTTAAAAATGTTTCGGCACTAATTACTTAAGCAAAGAGAGTTACGCGCAGGCAGGGTCTCTCAACTTCTCGCTCATCGTTAAATTTTAAATTTTATTGTTATAAGTTTTAAAATAATAGATATTGTAATGTTAATAGTAAATAAATTTTGTTCTCTCTCTCTCATATATTTTTATAATCACCATTTATGACATTCCTGTGAATATAGTTATTTATCCTGACAAGGTCTTGTAAATTTTCTGTCTTAGGATCTTGTACAATTCCACAGCTTCTAATGGATCCTGTCCGTCCTTCATATTTTGCTCGAGCATAATAATTCTACAAAGTTCGTAAATATTAGTGTCACATGGCAGATTAAAATATTTGCATTCTTCTTTGCAAACTTCTAAGTAAGCAGGGGACACTTTACACCGGTAATTTATAGTGTCGAACTTTCTGGTAGCTCGTATTGCTGGTCGTCCAAATGGAGAATTTGCATTTTTACTATATCTTATTTTATGGTAATTCCATTCTCGTTGAATTTGAAGTAGTTCATCCTGTAAATGTAAATAGTTTTAAGGAATAAAAAAACCAATTGTCTGCCTGATCTATACTCACTTTTATTAAGTCAAGAAAACAAAACTGAATTAAAGCTTTACCAAGGTATGTACCGTCAAATAAGCCATAATCTATTAGTAATCCCAACACATTTATCCAATATTGAGTACACTGCTTCCGAAGTATGGACCACCAAGCTTCAATTCTTTGGTTCAATTGACTTATACCATAAATGAAGCTATTTTCTGCGTTAAATTTATCTTCAATATTTGCAGGTTCTTTTCTAAATATCTTTTGAAAACGTTCGACCGTTCCATTTTCAGTTCCTAAGTACTACGTATTCTTGTTGGACATTCACCAAGTCTTTCAACTGCATCGATAAAGAAACCGGCAACAATTTTTGAGTCACTAACAGTTCGACCTGCTTCTAGCCACAAAATATATCGAGAAAATCCATCAATAGCACCATTTATTGCAATTCCATATGGTTTTAATTTATCATACCAATCAATATGCCATAGGAAATTGGGACCTCTGCAGTAGTATTTTCGCCGTCGCAGCTTTCTCTTTCCTCTCAACTCCACACCAACTGGATCCAATTCTTTCAGTATACCTAAACTCGTGTCTACAGACAGTATTTTTATTTTTGATCCTGAATCCCTACGCATGCGTATTTGTATCTGTTTTGGACTTAAGAATATCAAATGTAATTTTGACAGCTGTCAAAACTTTTTGATTCTTTGAAGTTTATTATGAACGCCAGTTTATTGTAGAAGGAAATAATTTTAATGATTATGATATGATATTAATAATGAGTCGTTGCTCCAACAAGTAGTCCGAACGCCAGGTGATGGTTCATGTTTATTCCATTCAGTGGCGTAGCTAGGTGGACAAGGGCCCTGGTGCATAAAAAAAAAACCTGGCCTCCGGGGCCCCGGTGCACTGCACCGCTTTGCCCTATGATAGCTACGCCACTGATTCCATTCGTTGTCTTATTTGATGTACGGAAATTGTGAACAAAGTTTTAATGTTCGACAATTAATTGTAAATCACGTAGTGGAAAGATGGGAAATATTTCAACCTTTCACGGATGATGGAACCGGTAATAATTTTGTTGATGTACTAAACTATGAATATGAAATGCTGAAGCACAGGACATATGGAACTACCTGCGAATTGAAAGCAGCTTTTTCTTCTTAAAAGAATTCTTTAAAGTGAGGACGTTTGAGCACGAAAAATTAAAATTGTCAGTATTAGGAATCGAGCTTATGTTAGCGTTAGGAAATGACATTTTTTTTAAATTAAGACCGTTAAAAACCGCTAAAGAACAGCTCCACTGACGAGCCACCCGCCCGTGGACGGGCTTTCCAGCTAGTACATAATAAAAAAATAAACCAGTTAGTCCAGTCAAAATAGACAAAAAAAAGTGCAAAGTTTGCAATAATTCGCATCCAGCTGAAAATTGGCATAAACCTTAAATGCACTATTACAAACAAAATATCAAAAGTCCCCACCGATCCCACATCTGCTAAAAAAGTTATTCAAGGTCAAAAGTCAACAATATCGATTTGTGCATTTTGCTCGTAAATGATAAGTGTTATCGTAAAAATAGGTTGAACAAAAATTGTAGATCATGAAATTCTCTACAAAAATTATTCTTATACTTATTTTCGTACGAATCGCTATTCCGGATATATCGCGATTTCGAAAATCACTTAATCATTACCAATATTACCATTTTTTCAATCAATAGGACACTGTCTAATAAAACTTCCCAACTTTTGAATCGTGATATCTGATGAATAACGATTCGTACGAAAAAAAGTATAAGAATAATTTTTGTAGAGAATTTCATGATCTATAATTTTTGTCTAACCTATTTTTACGATAACACTTATCATTTACGAGAAAAATCTAAAAAACCGATGTTGTTGACCTTTGACCTTGAATAACTTTTTTAGCAGACGTGGGATCGGTGGGGACTTTTGATATTTTGTTTGTAATAGTGCATTTAAGGTTTATGCCAATTTTCAGCTAGATGCGAATTTTTGCAAAGTGAAATGTCTATTTTGACTGGACTAAGTAAGGTTTTTAAAAAAGGCACTTACACTTTTATTACCTAGACCAAATTTCAATGTCTAATAAATCGTTGTTCACTTATTCTTATTTACTAAAGTTCATTTTTTAATCCTAAAATTGAAATTATCCAGAAATGAAATGAAATATTCTTAGCAAAACATGGAAGTTTACTGATCTAAAAATTATAAAATAATGTTTTAAAATTCAAGTTAAACACATTCCAAGTGATACAAACCCTATTTTTGTTAAAATCTAACCAATTTTCACTTATTTTACACATTTCACTCACAAAATTAACTTAAATTCACTTAAGTCAATAATTTAGATACATGATCAAAACAATCGATTAATTTATAGGTTACAATCGCCAGGTTAAAATATATTTATATTTGCTACCAACTAATTGTACTAAATCCGCTCAATTCCCTTGAAATAGTTCAAATATGGTTCAAATTACCTAATTTCGTCTAGGAACGGCTTCGTAGTTAAAACACTGTGACAGAGCATTTATGAATGAAGAATATTTAAAAGGTGTTTTAACTTTACTGACTGTTTTAACTAAGAGAGGCTTACTAGACTCTTTTAAGTTTTTTTATGAATACGGCTGCTAATATATCAGATTTAAGGACCGTAAGCAATTCATAGCCCCACGCTTTTATATTGATGTTTTCAAGAAGTTTTCTTTATTCTTATTAAAATTATTTTTTATTTTTTAGTGCACTTTTTTAATTTTAAATAAAAGGTTTTTTTTAAAAATTTTTAATTTTTTATTTAATTTTTTTATTTTTAAATTTTTAGTCATGTTTAACTAAGTGGGAGGCGGTCGCAGCATAGTGCTAACGCAAGTTGACTATGAACGCTAAATACCCGGTTCGAATCCGAGTGAAGTAAAAGAACTTTATTCTGACCGTCTCCCCTCGGAAGGCAATGAATGACAAACCACCGAGAGTAATATGCCAAGAAGAATCCTTAAAATGTTAATGATATAAATAAGTCCAAAATTGATCTGTGGACTAAGGGACAGGCAAACCGCTACCCCATTAACATTTCCCTGGCACATCCTTCTTGGTTATTTATTATTGTTGCTAAACGGGTGTATTTCTTTCGAATCACTTGCACTGAAGCTCCTGGCTTATTGTACCCCGCGTTCCGTGTTTTACTCCAATAGTTCTGTATTCTCTATAAAATTGAGGATTCGACCTATGGGAACCTGATTTATTTCACCGAGAGTCGGATATAGACAATCAAGATGTTGTAGACTTTTAGGGGCTAGAATTGTGCATACACATAGTAAGTGGTGCGGAGTTTCCTCCTCCATCCCGCATAATCTACATGTAGGATCTTCCACAACACCAATTGCGTTAAGGTGTTTGTTAAGACAGCAGTGTCCGGTAAACAGTCCTACTATCTTTCTCAGCCGCACTCTGCTCAGCTGGATGATTTCCTTTTTCCTTTGTCCACTGGAGGGGCCCTCCATGAACATCCGGGACTGCCTGAGTCCCTGGAGGCCCCGCCAGTATTCAAGGTGTTTGTTACGTAGTAGTTCCTTAATTACCTCCTTTGAGGTCAGATAAGCTAACCCGCATGTTGGTTCCGGACCTACTAGATGCTTTCTTGCAGCTTTCTTTGCCAAGAAGTCTGCTTGTATGTTACCTCTTATGCCTGTGTGAGCCGGAACCCACCTCAGCATAACGCTGTTGCGTTGTGCCAGCCCACC
This sequence comes from Rhagonycha lutea, assembly GCA_958510855.1. Lineage (NCBI taxonomy): Eukaryota > Metazoa > Arthropoda > Insecta > Coleoptera > Cantharidae > Rhagonycha > Rhagonycha lutea. The sequence goes on from OY294038.1 coordinate 38,836,264, forward strand.
CAGGGCTTTGAGGCATTGCTTCACGGCCCTGGATTGTATTTCTACCGCTTCCAGGGCCCTGAGTGCCGCTTGGCTGTCGGACATGATGCAGATACGCCTATTTACATAGGCCCTCCCCATCATCTCCTCAGCACAGACCATTATGGCGAAAATTTCCGCCTGGAGGACAGTTGCGTAGCAGCCCAGGTTTATGCTGATAGCAACCCCTGTTCTGTCACCCCCAACTCCCGCTCCAGTACTTATATCCGTTTTGGATCCATCCGTGTACCAGATGGTGTCAAATCGAGCCCCCAGCTCCTGCTTGGTGCTTACCTCTTCCCTCTTAGGTATTTCTACTCTAAAAGGTTTTTGGAAGTCCCTTACAGTGAGGGTTCTGTCTGATTGCATGCATAGCATGTTTGAGTTCCAACAAAGATCTTTGAAAGGCGTTGAGTGACATTGCCAATTCCTCCTCATCTTCTTTTTTCTTTTTCTCTTCCTCTTCTAACAAAGATCTTTGAAAGGCGTTGAGTGACATTGCCAATTCCTCCTCATCTTCTTTTTTCTTTTTCTCTTCCTCTTCTAACAAAGATCTTTGAAAGGCGTTGAGGGACATTGCCAATTCCTCCTCATCTTCTTGTTTCTTTTTCTCTTCCTCTTCTAACAAAGATCTTTGAAAGGCCTTGAGAGACATTGCCAATTCATCCTCATCTTCTTTTTTTTTCTCGGCCTCTTCCTCTTCTAACAACGATCTTTGAAGGGCGTTGAGTGACAATGACAATTCCACCTCCTCATCTTCTTTTTTTTTCCTTTTCAAAATGACATCCGTCAATTCCTCATCACTTTTTCGTTTCAGAGTACGCTCCGCTGCAACTTTTTCTTTCGCAACGTTTAGCTCAAGTGTACGCGTTTCGCTTTCGCAAAATTCTTTTACCACCTTGCTTAAAGATCGCGTTGTAGCTTGAGCGAATTCTAATTTCACTTGCAAATCTTCATGCTGTGCAATTTCCGAAACCTTATTTAACCCCTCTTCTATAACCTGATTAAATTGTGTTGACGACATTTTTAAAAGCTTTTTAAAAGATTTTATTTATTTTTTATTGAAAACCTCACATATTTTACATTGTGGAGGTTTTATTATTTATTATTATTATTATTCGTTTATTTCTCATTTCTCTCAGTATTTTACTGGTTATATTACATTAAATGATGCGGGCATACACCAAGCATTTTAATTGTATTTTAATAAAATATTTAAAAATGTTTTTCTTTTTATTCCGTATCTTGATATCCTAAAAATCGTCTCGTTATTATTATTATTACAGTAGAACCTCGGTTAACCGCCACTCGTTTATCCGCCACTTCTCGGAAATTCACTCTGCTATCCGCAGGGTATCCGTAACAGAAGTGGGAGGAAGCTTACATCATCTCATAACTAGGTGCATCTACTGCTTGTAGATATGATTTCTTATCACGTTGGAAATATCGAATTTATATTATGTACCTTGTATTTGAACAAAAGTTTTGTTGTTTTTAAATAATAGATACTACTTCCCAAATTAATTTGATAACAATTTTAAAATGTATGTACAAGTGAGGTAATGTTTGAAAGTTGATTTTAATTTATTTACTCATCAATTTACAATGTTTTTTTCAATTTGTTTCAATTCAAAAAATTTAATTTGTAATGGTCTAAAAATATTTTATTGCATTGTTAAACAACACGGACGAAGGAAGTTTTATTTGTAAAACAAAGAAAATATTGTACGTTGTTATTATAATCGAGAATAATTATGTGTAATACAACACTCGCTGACTATGAATAAATTATATGCTTGATATTTATTACAATCTCGGTTTCACTCGTTTATCCGCACATTCGTTTATCCGCCAGCAAATGGGTCCCGTTGGTGGCGGATAATCGGGGGCTTACTGTATTATAATTTTCTATTTAACTATCTTCGATACAGAGTTTTAACTATTTTTGACAATAATTTTTTATTAATTATCTTCGATACAGAGCTTTAATTATTTTTTACAATAATTTCTTATTTAACTATCTTCGATAGAGAGTTTTAATTATTTTCGAAAATAATTATTTATTTATTTATCCTCTTAACAGAGATTTAATTATTTTCGACTATAATTTTCTATTTAACTATCTTCGATACAGAGTTTTAAATATTTTTGACAATAATTTTTTATTTAACTATCTTGAATACAGAGTTTTAATTATTTTCGACTATAATTTTTTATTAATTTTCTTCGATACAGAGCTTTAATTATTTTTTACAATAATTTCTTATTTAACTATCTTCGATAGAGAGTTTTAATTATTTTCGACTATAATTTTCTATTTAACTATCTTCGATACAGAGTTTTAAATATTTTTGACAATAATTTTTTATTTAACTATCTTGAATACAGAGTTTTAATTATTTTCGACTATAATTTTTTATTAATTATCTTCGATACAGAGCTTTAATTATTTTTTACAATAATTTCTTATTTAACTATCTTCGATAGAGAGTTTTAATTATTTTCGAAAATAATTATTTATTTATTTATCCTCTTAACAGAGATTTAATTATTTTCGACTATAATTTTCTATTTAACTATCTTCGATACAGAGTTTTAAATATTTTTGACAATAATTTTTTATTTAACTATCTTGAATACAGAGTTTTAATTATTTTCGACTATAATTATTTATTAATTATCTTCGATACAGAGCTTTAATTATTTTTTACAATAATTTCTTATTTAACTATCTTCGATAGAGAGTTTTAATTATTTTCGAAACTAATTATTTATTTATTTATCCTCGTAACGGAGTTTTAATTATTTTCGACTATAATTTTTTTTTAATTATTTTCGATACAGAGTTTTAATTATTTTTGACAATAATTTTTTATTTAACTATCATGGAGGCAGAGTTTTAATTATTTTCGACTATAATTATTTATTTAACTATCTTGAATACAGAGTTTTAATTATATTTTAAAATAATTTCTTGTTTAACTATCTTCGATAGAGAGTTTTAATTATTTTCGACTATAAATTTGTATTTAACTACCTCGTAACAAAGATTTAATTATCTTCGATACGAGATATCATTATTTTCGACGATAATTTTTAACTTATTTATCCTCGTAACAGAGATTTAATTATTTTCTACTACAATTTTCTATTTAACTATCTACGATACAGAGTTTTAATTATTTTTAAAAATAATTTTTTATTTAAGGCGCCTATCTTTGCAATCCATAAAATATTGTTGGCGACACTGACAAAGTTCAGAAAATGACAAACTTATGCAAATGCAATTCATGCCGGGTAGTTAAATATATTATGACGTGTACTGTAGAAAATTTATTGTGGGTACAGACTTGTGTCATATCTCGACAAAGTTTATAAACAATATCAGATTTTATCACGTAGCGCTATACAAGGTCTCATCAGAAATGTTGAAGACCTATAAAATAATTAATTTACTATTACAATTAATTATTATGAAAAAAGAGTATATAAATTTTTTATTACATTTAAAATTGGGATAAAAAATATAATTTTCAAATGTGTGTTTCGCAAATTGTATTTTTGTAGTGCATTTCACAAATATTTAAAAATGCATGAAAAATTAACAAATTATGGATGGATACGAATCGCAACCATGTTCTTCCAGAAATATCGAAACTAAAATATCAAATTACATGCAGATGTCCAACGACCGTGAGAACTGCCTTTCGATTATTTAGCTTAAAAATATAGTGTAACATTAAAATAAGGGCAGTTTTTGAGTTGATCGCTTTAGAACAACATCGTTTGTAGTTGACCAATTATAAGTGAAATCGCTGTATTATAACGTCATTTCATTTCGTTTATGTGCTGGACAAATAAAAGTGTAAAACTGTAAACATCGTTTTTTTATATTTAGTTTTTGAAACCTGAACTTCTTCATTCACAAACCTTTAGGACATAGGTAACTTTCCGTTATTTTAATTATATTATGTTTATTTCATGTTGCTATTTCAGTCGCCTCTCCTGTCCTAAAATGCTAAAAATGCAAGTGCAGACTGTGCTGTTAAAACTAAATATTTTTAAATAATTCAAAAAAATAATATAAAATAAAATAAATAACTATTTTGGTACACGCCTAAAATTTTTAAATTTAAATTAATTTCGAAGCAATATTGTTTTCAAATATGACCAATCATATTGCTTACATTGGTGGTTATTGCTTTTAAATTATTTTTAATTTCAAAATTTTAAGCCAGTATCAAAATAGTTTCATGTTTTACCTAAATAATTTATTTTAATCATTTAATATACTGTTATTATTAACAGCACAATCTTGACTTGTGCAGGACCTTGCATTTTAAGTTAGGAGAGCAACCTTATAGAGGCAACCCGGTTTAGGAGGCTAGAAAAGGAGGTTTTTATGAATTTTTTAATAGACTATTTCACGCAAATTATAGCGCTTGCGTGGGAGAAGCTGAATTTGATGAAAAAATGACTTTCGAACCAAGGTAGAAACGTTAAAGCGCGTGTTTAGATATTGTGTTACAATTTTTACAGAGTAGTTCCATTTTGATGATTCTTTTTTTTATTGGCTAGGGTACAGATCGATGTTGATTCCATTTAAATTTGAAAAATAAAATTCCACCCCTAACGGTAGAAAAATAAAGTTGAAAGTGTACAACCGAACATTAAATTATTGGCACTATTCGCTCTAGCATTAGAGCACAAATTCAAGCCTTGGTTCGAAAATCTTGACACATGCGCCACTGAGTTTTCTTAAATGAAAACTAGCTTCTTATATACTATATTGCCAATAAAGGAGTTATAATATATAACTGCCTATTTAAAGATTTTAAAAAAAAGTTTACATTGTAAAATAATAGAAAAATCCCGCCGTGGTGTAATCAGACATTCTTCAATTCAATCTGCGGGAAAAATGTAGCCCGCAATTTTGATCTGAAACAAAAAAAACAAAAAAGAATATTAATTTTCAGATATTTTTATTCTATGTGACCCTCAAATATTGGTGAAAACATTACTTTCGATAATTATTGTTATTGCATAAAAACGGAGGTAATTTTTTCTCAAAAATGTCATTTTTTTGTTGTTCTTCTTCTGCTTTTGGCTAGGGTCAACCCTGTTTGCCTGGCCTTTGGATTATTCAGTGGAAGAGGAGAACCAGCTCTTTTTTTGTTAAAGCGCTAAATGTTTTGTATTTTACGGTTTTTCAACCATATTGTTGATTCACAATACATGCAAATTAATAATTCTTTTGGTTCTTTTGTTTCACATCAACATTTTTTCCGTAGATTGGCAATTCGGTTGGCGAGGCGCTCTGATTAGATTATTTTATACAATATAAAATCGTTTTTATATCTTCAAATAGGCAGTTGAATATTATAGAAGTTTTAGAAATAAAAAAAATCATAAAAATCTCTTTTAAAGCATCTGTTATTCTCACTTCATTATATCACTTATCATTTAACATTTAAGAAATTAACCAGGAGCTATATTAGAAATACAGCCAGTGCGCCGTATAGCCATTTCTTTTAAGAGGACGACTTTAGCCAAGTTTTTAAAGAGGTTAGCTAGGATCACCACCAACCTTAAGCTATCTATCACAAGGGGGAAACTATATACACTTTAAAACTGCAATATTTTTGAGATAATTTGAGCTATTAATTATAGCAAGCATTATCTGTCTCTCTTGTTCTGTCTGGTGATATTTCAGATATTATTGCAGTACAAAATATAATAAAATTTCTATAAGATACTATAGTTTTTTGATAAAAAAAATTATAATTTGATCATTTAAAGTGTTAAGAACAGTATAATTACCACATCATTCATTATACAGTAAGTAAAATTTGGTATTATAATTTACTAATCAAATTATTTTAGTTAACATCGCAAAGTATTTTATTGTAAATTTCTAAACTTGACTAAAATGGGTAGAAGTTTATGCCGAATTGCTAAAAGGACGAAGCGAGCTAAAATTTCGAAACTTCTTTGGGAAGGAAAAAGAAATGGGAATTCTTCACAACTTTTTGATGATTGTGATGAGGTGATTGATGATAATAGAACATCTAAACGAATGCTGATAATTTGAATACTGAAAGTGCGAGGTAAATGAAATTTAACAAAATTTTTAATTATTCTATATCCGTTTTCAGGCTACGGACTTTTATGCATGCATATGCGCATGCCTAGCCTGTTGGTTTTTATTTTAAACGAACTTGTTTACATTGCGAGATTTTAACAGTTATTTATTTTATTTGTTAATAACAAATATTATAATAATATGTTATTTGTGCGTTTCGAAATTTGTATTGAAATTATTAATCTCGTATTTGGATTACAAATATTATAAGATAATTCCATTTAGGATTAAAGTAATCGAGTGTAACAAATAAAGAGAAGTGAGCGAAATATTTTATTATTATAATATTATTTATTATTTATTTATTATATAATATTAAAATAATTTAATATTGTAATCATTTAAAAGCAGTAGAAATTAGAAAAAGTTTTGTTTTTATTTTATGTTGACCAAATTTTAAAATAATCTGTTATGAAAGTGCAAATCACATTTAATAGGTTTTTATTAATAAAAATAAATATTTTATGAATAAAGAATTAATTATTATGTGATATCAAAAATACCTTACAAAATACACATTTTGTGTAAAAATTCAAAATCTCGCAATGTAAACAAGTTTGTTTAAAATAAAAACCAACAGGCCAGGCAAGCGCATGCATGCATAAAAGTCATATTATGCCGCCGTTTGGCTTAACGTAGCCTTCCGTTTTCATACTAGAACGACTATAAAATTCAATAACTCGAACTTTCATATCAAATGTTTGTGTATTTGTATAATTCTAGAACATTGGCGACAGACGTTGAAGCCATAATATGTAGTTTTGATGAAGAAAGGTGAGTTTACTTATATATTACAATTAAAACAAATTTAATGTTATTGCTTTGGTTTAGTGCAACGAATAGTTTACTTGAAGCATCGCAGTTGAAAAGAAATCCAAAATGGTGTTCTGTAACTTATCCAGCTGTCAAGGAAAGACAAATCCTTAAAAATTCTTTTCAAACAACAGGAATTATTGATTCAGATGAATACAACAGGTAAGATTGATAGCGTTTAATTCATGGTTTATTTAATCAAGAGTTTTGTTGGTTTTTAGCATTGATAATAGTCAGTTATGTTTTGAATCTGAACGTAAAAATCCCTCCCCGATTATGGGTAACAGAATTGTTGACCTAAATTACGTGTTACAATGGTCAGTGCCATTACAGTATAAGCACTCAAAAATTTGTACTAGTGGTGAGCTATATGTGAAAAGCGAAAGTAGAGCAAATAAAGGTTTAGCTAGCACTATCACATTCAATTGCACAATGTGTTCTGCAGTTTTAAAATATTCTACTGAAAATCCATGTGAGCCAATTTCTAAAATAAATTATGGTGCAGTTTGGGGAACATTGGCAACAGGAAGTACATATGGTCACTTAGAAGAACTACTAAGTTGCATAGATATCCCTGTTATGGCAGATAATATTTTTTACGACATTGAAAATAAAGTTGGAGAGGTAAAAGTTAATTATTTCATTACCCAACAATTAAGCATTTTATATTATAATAATTATTATGTTTGTAGGAGTGGAGGTTATCATTGTGGAGATCGATGAAAGCTGCTGGAATTAAAGAACGGAACTATGCTATTGAGATGGGATCGGTATGTCCAGATGGTACGCCATGGGTAAAGATCTATGTTGATGGATCTTGGGCACAGCGTTCTTATGGCACTAATTTTAATTCAAAATCTGGAATGGTAGCTATAATTGGACAATATACAGGAGAAATATTATTTATAGCAATTAGAAATAAATATTGCTCAATTTGTGCAAGAGCCGAAAATAAAAACGAAGATGTTAGAGACCACAGATGCTATAAAAATTGGTCTTCGTCAGCACCTGCCATGGAGTCCGATATGGTTGTAGAGGGATTTTTGTGTAGTGAAGAAATGCATGGTCTCAAATACCTAGAATTTGTAGCTGACGCTGATGCAAGTGTATATGCAAAAATTAAAGCAAAAGTACCATATGGACAAGAAGTACGTAAGATTGAATGTACAAACCACGCATTGAAAAACTATGGAAAAAATTTAAGAAAAGTAAAGGCAGATACTCACATTGATCTTCGAGGTAGAAAGTTATTAACTGGGAACAAAATTGAATTGCTTACAAAAAGAGCACAATGTAGCATTTATGAACATGCCAAATCTGATAGCAATGATGTTGAAGAACTTAGACAACAATTAAAGAATGGATTACAGCATGTATTTGGAAATCATTTGCAGTGCACTGAAGGGACATGTAATAATATTGGTGATACAGAACATAATTTAGTTCCTGACCTAGAATCTACGGGCATATTTAATCATTTATACGGTACGTCATCAGTTTCTTTGTTTACATCAATATTTTTTTAATTTTCTATTTTTTTGTAGGTGTACTCAACTTACTAGTTAGGAAGGCACACTTATTAATACAAAATGAAAACAATAATCGTGCTGAAAGGTTAATGAATATTGTGGCTCGTTTTAATATGGGAAAAAGGTTAAATTTAATTCAACGCGGTTCATATGAACGAAGAGTGAATTTATCAGGATTGAGATACAATAAAAGTTTTGCGTGGCATGTGAGTCCGTGGAAGAAATGCGTTGGAAGTAGTCCAGGCCGTCACTTTAAAAACTTTATTAAAAAGCACCAACGAAAAAAGGTTACTTGCCGAAAAAATTTATTTCCTGCAATTAAAAAAAGGAAACGGAGCTGTAAAACACCAAGTGTGAGTAAAAACACAGATTATGGACAGTTCGCAAATGAACCGGAGGATATTGAGGATTCAGAATTTATTCTGAAGGAAGCTAAACAGCAAACACTACGGTTACAAGTAAAAATATTAACATAATAAAATTTATAAGCTGGTTCTGATTTTGTTGATTTTCTAGGTTAGTACGGAAGAAAAAAATCGTATCCAAAGTGAGACTGTGGGGCAATTTGGAAACAAATTGTATGAGTACGAAAGACATCCCAGACTAACGGCATCAATATTTGGAAATGTTGTAAAACGTCGGCAACATACATCGTGCCATAACTTAGTCAAATCGTGCTTAAATCACAATTCATTTTATTCTCTGGCAACCCAATATGGTATATCAAAAGAGACTGTGGCTGCATCACTATTTGAGAAAGCAACTGGAAAGAAAGTTCATAAATCGGGTCTCTGGATTGATGAAGATCATGGTTTCTTAGCTGCTTCACCGGATGGTAAAAATAGATAATAGTATTAGCTATTCAAAGAAATAACATAACTTTAATTTATTATAACAGGTTTGATAGGAGAAAATGCAATTTTAGAAATCAAATGCATTTACTCACCTGATACACAAGCTACTTCTTTGTTAGAGCTAATCGAGATAAAGAAATCAAAGATTTATTTAAAAAAAACGAAAACAATGAGATACAATTAAATCGCAATCACAATTATTATTATCAGGTACAACATTACTTTTAAACTTTATAGATGTCACAATACTAATAAAATATTTCTAGGTTCAAGGGCAACTAAATATCACCAAAAAGGAAAAATGTTATTTCGTTGTTTATATCAACGACAAAATACCAATCTTCATAGAAGAAATTTACAGAAATGAACAGTTGTGGAATAATTCTATGTTGCCCAAATTACAACAATTTTACACTGAATGTATAGCTCCTGAATTAATTCGCAATAATTTAAAGAAAAACAAAAAATGTGTAGATCCACCATACATTCAAGATGCTATTGCTGAAAATAATAAACGGAAATTACCAAAAAGTGTTAAAACAATTACAGAAAATAATGCAAGGTAGTACAACTATAAAAAATCGCCTTGTTTCATTTTGTGTGGCCTCCGAAGGGTTGACTTGGGCTGCTTCTCATCCGCGAACATACGATTATTAATAAAGAATTTAATTTTAAATTGTGTGTATTTATTTTATACTTTGAAAAAGTGGCCCTTTGTTTTTTTTTTATATTCAATATTGTAAAAAAAATACCTGCCTATATCTTTTAGGCTACGTTAAGCCAAACGGCGGCATATGACTTTTATGCATGCATGCGCATCCCTAGCCTGTTGGTATTTATTTTAAACGAACTTGTTTACATTGTGAGATTTTGAATTTTTACACAAAATGTGTATTTTGTAAGGTATTTTTGATATCACGTATTAGCCATTTCTCCTTTCAACCGACGATATTATTATAATATTTGTTATTAACAAATAAAATATTTGAAACGTACCGTTAAATTATAATATGAAAATTTCGAACTGTCAAAATCGCAATGTAAACAAGTTCGTTTAAAATAAAAACCAACAGCCGAAAGTACAGAATTCTGTATTATTACCCTATGAAGTAATGGACGAACTAGAAAAATTGGATGTGCTACTCGAGATTATGATCTAAATTTGAAATATTTTAATTTTCGCAAAAACATATGGAAAAACTTTATTACCGAACTTTTAACGTTTATTTTTTTAAATTAGCACATTTATAATGTTAGCTTGGGTGCGAGATAAAAAAAGTTTACTTTATTAACAAAAAAATTCGTAAATTTTCAAATTTCATTTAACAATAAACAATACACCACGACGGAATTTTGTAATGAAATTTCTTCATGACCTAAATAGATCTGTTGTTTTTATATATTTTCAATCAGAAGCAAAAAATTTTAAAGTGTTGAACATTTGGACATCTACAAAAATTTGTCTAATTTTGTACATGTGGCGCTCGTAGCGGTAAAATTCGCAGCGGTCGTGCTCTTAACCGCTATGTTTTGGTTAATTCTCTTAAATATTTGGAAAAAATCTTGTTGCGATGTGCAAGAGGTTTCGCCCCAATATTTATACTATACCATGATATTCATTTAACCGTGGTATGTTGAAGCTAATTTTTAGTAATAGAAGTGAACCATTACAAATGTTTTTTGGAATTATTTACAGTTGGATTTAAATATGGGCAAAAAAGATAATCCTTTGGGTGCTAAACGTCTTAGCATGAAGCGTAGAATGAATAATATAAGAGGCAGTAAACAGCGGAAAACCGTTAAAGTTGCAATAGAAAATCAAGCAACGGGACTTGAATGTAATCAAGACTTAGTGGCCAGTTGTTCCTTTTCTATCCAACAGAAAAATATGCCTGGTACCTCACCAAAATCATTTACATCAAACATGCAATCGAATGAAATACATGATATTGCGCTTCAATCGACATCTTCTATCACTCCACAAGTACCGCAAGACATACCAAAAAGAAGCCCTTCTCCCGCTTCTCCCGAACCATCAACATCTACATTAAATTTGCCTTTCGTTAAACAACAACAGTATGAACCAACAGGAAGGCGTATTATTAATCTTAAGGACTTTTTTGAAAATATTAAAAACTTTCCCCACTTAGAAATATTTTCGTGTCTTAATGAACACTTAGAAATAATTAGTGAGCAACGCTTAGGGCTGTAACGAATTTTTTATTCATTACTTAAATTCTGCAGCACCTTGTATATATTTGCATTTAGCAATAGGTACGACACAGACTTGCGACGTTTTACTGCGCACGTTTGATAAGGAGACGGGTACGCCATTTTGAGCGAGTACGACGTGTTTTCGAACATCGGTAATTATTTACCAATTACATTATTAGAATCGTGTTAATTACACCAGAATCTAAATATTCACAATAGTAACGACGTCTACTACGCTTGGAAATTCCTTTTTGGCTTGTCGTTGTGAGTTCCTAACATAGCAAGCAATTTTTCTACGGCCGTCATTGATTGTGCGTAATTTATCATCAGTGCCTTATCAATATCGCCAAATTGCTCGTACAAACTTATTGTTTGGTGGTTATCAGCATTGTTGTTTTTCAACGCATCATAGTAGTGCCTTATCTATTAGTGCATCCTGCAATTTCACAAGTCTGTACTGGATAGTTTTTTTTTGTTCCGGAAGTCGGACTTCGCCACAGTAGCGTCACTACCAGTTTCGGAAATCTACTGCTTATCAACATCTCCAGAGCGATTGCAGATGACGATTTAATTACTAAACCAATTGTATAAGGTAGAAGTTTGTAAACCTCCTCCTACAAAGATCTTTGGACGTGAAGGTAAGATTTTTATATTAGTATTTTAATTTCGTCTTTTTTCAAGTTGCTAAGTTTATTCAATTATGGAAGGTATTGGCCTTAATTTTTAACTGGATAGTTTCAACTGGAAGTACAGTCCTTTGACTGATTTTTCATTCTACTTAATTTACATCGTCCAGATCCGTCGTGAGTTGAAGCCTGTACCAGAATAGTTTTATTTGTAATAAGTATTTATTATACGTTTGTTAACTTTGATTGGTGGTTTGATTTTCAAGTGTTTTCTTTTGAAGTCAATTTTCAGGGTAATTCACCCCCTAGCCTACCGTCAGAGCTAAGCTGTCAAAAAGGGCAACATTTTAACAGGTAGCTCTCTACCTGGTGAGCAATAATCGCTTCCTGGACCACCATAACGGTGGGGAAAAGGAGGTATAAGATTATTAGTTTCAGGGCTTAATTCTAAATTAATTGTACAATGCAAAATGTGTGAAGTTAAAAAACAAGTGCATTTAGATAATTCTATTTCGACCTTAAATATTAATAAAGCAGCAGTTCTTGGAACAATTTCAACTGGAGGAGGTTACAGCCAAATGCAGGAATTCCTTGCTCATTGCAATATCCCGTGCATGAGCTCAAATGTATTTAATTCCCATCAACAGGAAATTGCGACATCCATACACGACATTGCATGGAAAGTTATAGAAGATGCTGGAAAGGAAGAGTACGATTTAGCAGTTTCCGAAAACAGAATTGACACAGATGGTATACCAATGATTACCGTAATAGCTGATGGCGCATGGAGCAAGCGTTCTTACAGGGTGAATTATAATGCTTCTTCAGGAGTAGGAGCAATAATAGGTATGAAAACAGGAAAAATTTTATTTCTTGGAATAAGAAACAAATATTGTTGTGTTTGTGCAAGATCTGCTTCATTACAGCAAGAGCCTACTGAACATAATTGCTGTAAAAACTGGAATTCATCGTCAACTTCAATGGAATCTGACATAATCTTAGGAGGCTTTATTTCTAGTGTGGAAATGCATAAATTAAAGTATATTTATTTAGTTGGCGATGGAGACAGTAGTGTGACTAGGAAACTAGCAGAAGCAAGACCCTATGGTCTGAAGTTAGTTCAAAAAATAGAATGTCAAAATCACCTACTCCGAAATTATTGTTCGAGTCTGGATAATTTAACAAAGAAATCCATAAGCTCAAAAGGACTAAAAGTACCTGTCATCCAACGGAATTTGTTAAATAAAAGAATTAAGAGACTTCGTTACGGGGTTCTATATGCTGCAAAGCATGTAATTGAAAATTGCGATGATTTGGTTCACCCGGAAAAAATAAAGCAACTGCGCAAAGATATATTGAATGGACCCCACCACGCGTTTGGGGATCATAAAAACTGCGGAAGCTATTTTTGTACAGGTATCAAAGAACCCAATGAAAAAAATTGGATACCAGAAATAATCGAGTGCGGATTATATCAGGACTTAATGGTTGTTGTGGATCGAGTTGCCCGAAAAGCTGAAAGCTTGCTATTCAATATGAACAATAACGTTGCAGAACGTTACAATTCTGTTGTATGTAAATTTGTAGGCGGCAAGCGAATCAACTTTTCTCTAAGAAGATCCTACGAAACTCGATGTGAAGCTGCCTCGATTTCTTTTAACGTAGGAGCAACAGAATATCCCCATGTGCTCCATAAGAAAATGAGTAATCGTAGTCCAGGATACTTCACGAAAAAATATATGAAATCTTTAACCGCGAGAAACGTTAGAGCAAATGTTCGAAGAAGATTATTTAAGAAGAAGCCTGGTACAAATAAAATAATTGCTCCAGCTGATGCTGATTATGGGGGAGATGTGGAGCAATTAAATTTATCTGAAGAGGAATATAAAATTCAGAAGGCAAAATACTTGAGTCTTTTAAACAAGACTTCTGTAGAATTGGAAAACTTGTGCAATGACACAATTGGCCAATCAAATAATATTTTGTGGAGAGACGAGCGTTCCTTCCGAATAACAGCTTCGAACTTTGGAAGAATCTGTCGAATGAAAATAACCACCCACTGTGAAAATACTGTTAAGACCCTTTTATATGACATTTTCCGTGGTAATGACTTTACAAAATGGGGCAATGATCACGAAGCCATAGCAATTAGGGAATATGAAACTTTATATAAAGTACATGTCAAAGAGTGCGGTTTATTTGTCCATCAGCAAAATCAATTTCTTGGTGCATCTCCAGATGGACTTATCGAAGAAAATGGTATAATCGAAATTAAATGTCCCAAATCTGCTGCAGATAAAAATATGTCTCCAAGAGAAGGCATTATTAATAAAATTATTAAATTTGTAAAAATTATAGACAACGAAGTGAAGTTAATCCAACGTCATCCATATTATTATCAAGTTCAGGGCCAACTAAACATTACAAATCGAGAATATTGCATGTTTGTAATCTGGACTCCTCGTGGATTGGAACGAGATATTATATATAAAGACGAAGCATTTTGGAATCGAATGATTGGTCCATTAAAAGAATTTTATTTTAAGTGCGTGTTACCCGAATTAATCGATCCACAACACCGAAAGAAATTAAAAATTAAGGATTTTAGAATTGAACCTCATAATGAATCTAATGAATCAGACTAAATGTATATAAACTGATAAAATATATTAATGTTAGTGCACCTTATACTATTGATTACTTTATGTTTGTGATGTGATGAGTAAATAAATTGACAGAAAAATGTTTGAAAACTTCAAGTTGATTCAATTTAGCCCCCTGCGGCCTTCCCACTGTAGATCCGCCACTGTCTTCTAAAATAATAAAATCTTGAAAACTAATAAAAGTAAAAGTTCTTTCTATTTGAAACTATTTCTTCAAAATTAAATTTATTTTCAAAATTTTAAATTTTACCAAATTAAAAAAATAGCGAAATTCAATAAAATATTTAAGTGGTTGGGGAATTAAAATAAATCGACTTATTTAACTTTTTGTAAAACACCCGTACGGTATAAAAATGTAATGTAGGCGGTAAGTAATACTAGAACATTGTTTACGTTTCCAGCACGTACCTAGATGAGATGTATGTATCACGCGAATTCTTTTAAATTAAAATAAGAATTTTATCCTACGTTATAGGCAATTGTATTGAAAAAATTAATAAAACTATCTTTTTTCAAGTTTAAGTCACAGCTCGCTCAATGAATAAAAAATGTTCATTTTTTGAGAGTCAACAAATAAAGGTTTATTCTATTTTGGTACGCGATTAAAATTTTGATAAGGTGTGCTGATTATGATATATAAGCGCTGAAAGTTTATCATATTTGAAGACATTATTACTACGAAATTCATTTTATTTTCAAAATTTCAAGCGCGTACCAAAATAGATCCATGTTTTACCTAATTAATTTTTTTTAAATCATTTAAAAATATTGATTATTAACTGCACCAAATGAACTTATTCAAGACACTACATTTCAAGCAGGTAGAGAGGCGAGTTAACTATCTTGGAGGCAGAGTTTTAATTATTTTCGATTATAAATTTCTATTTAACTATCTTCGATACAGAGTTTTAATTATTTTCGAAAATAATTATTTATTTATTTATCCTCTTAACAGAGTTTTAACTATTTTCGACTATAATTTTTTATTAATTATTTTCGATAAAGAGTTTTAATTATTTTTTACAATAATTTCTTATTTAACTATCTTCGATAGAGTTTTAATTATTATTGACAATAATTTTTTATTTATCAATCTCAGAGGCAGAGTTTTAATTATTTTCGACTATAATTTTTTATTAATTATCTTCGATACAGAGTTTTAATTATTTTTGACAATAAGTTTTTATTTAACTATCTTAGAGGCAGAGTTTTAATTATTTTCGACTATAATTTATTATTAATTATTTTCGATACAGAGTTTTAATTATTTTTTACAATAATTTTTTATTTAACTATCTTCGATAGAGTTTTAATTATTATTGACAATAATTTTTTATTTATCAATCTTGGAGGCAGAGTTTTAATTATTTTCGACTATAATTTTTTATTAATTATCTTCGATACAGAGTTTTAAATATTTTTTACAATAATTTCTTGTTTAACTATCTTCGATAGAGAGTTTTAATTATTTTCGAAAATAATTATTTATTTACTTATCCTCGTAACAGAGATTTAACTATTTTCGACTATAATTTTTTATTTAACTATCTTGTAGGCAGAGTTTTAATTATTTTTTACAATAATTTCTTATTTAACTATCTTCGATAGAGTTTTAATTATTATTGAAAATAATTTTTTATTTATCAATCTTGGAGGCAGAGTTTTAATTATTTTCGACTATAATTTTTTATTAATTATCTTCGATACAGAGTTTTAAATATTTTTTACAATAATTTCTTATTTAACTATCTTCGATAGAGAGTTTTAATTATTTTCGAAAATAATTATTTATTTATTTATCCTCGTAACAGAGATTTAATTATTTTCGACTATAATTTTTTATTTAACTATCTTGGAGGCAGAGTTTTAATTATTTTTTACAATAATTTCTTATTTAACTATCTTCGATACAGAGTTTTAATTATTTTTGAAAATAATTTTTTATTTAACTATCTTGGAGGCAGAGTTTTTATTATTTTCGACTATAATTTTCTATTTAACTATCTTCGATACAGAGTTTTAATTATTTTCGAAAATAATTATTTATTTATTTATCCTCTTAACAGAGTTTTAACTATTTTCGACTATAATTTTTTATTAATTATCTTCGATATAGAGTTTTAATTATTTTTTACAATAATTTCTTATTTAACTATCGTCGATAGATAGTTTTAATTATTTTCAAAAATAATTATTTATTTATGTATCCTCTTAACAGAGATAAAATTATTTTCGGCTATAATTTTCTATTTAACTATCTTCGATACAGAGTTTTAACTATTTGTGAAGATAATTTTTTATTTAACTATCTTGAATACAGATTTTTAATTATTTTCGAATATAATTTTTTATTAATTATCTTCGATACAGAGCTTTAATTATTTTTTACAATAATTCCTTATTTAACTATCTTCGATAGAGATTTTTAATTATTTTCGAAAATAATTAAATCTCTGTTGAGAGGATAAATAAATAAATAATTTATTATATAATTTTCTATTTAACTATCTTCGATACAGAGTTTTAACTATTTTTGACAATAATTTTTTATTTAACTATCTTGAATACAGAGTTTTAATTATTTTCGAGTATAATTTTTTATTAATTATCTTCGATACAGAGTTTTAATTATTTTTTACAATAATTTTTTATTTAACTATCTTCGATAGAGTTTTAATTATTATTGACAATAATTTTTTATTTATCAATCTTGGAGGCAGAGTATTAATTATTTTCGACTATAATTTTCTATTTAACTATCTTCGATACAGAGTTTTAATTATTTTCGAAAATAATTATTTATTTATTTGTCCTCTTAACAGAGTTTTAACTATTTTCGACTATAATTTTTTATTAATTATCTTCGATATAGAGTTTTAATTATTTTTTACAATAATTTCTTATTTAACTATCGTCGATAGATAGTTTTAATTATTTTCGAAAATAATTATTTATTTATTTATCCTCTTATCAGAGATTTAATTATTTTCGACTATAATTTTCTATTTAACTATCTTCGATACAGAGTTTTAGCTATTTTTCACAATAATTTTTTATTTAACTATTTTGAATACAGAGTTTTAATTATTTTCGACTATAATTTTTTATTAATTATCTTCGATACAGAGTTTTAATTATTTTTTACAATAATTTCTTATTTAACTATCTTCGATAGAGAGTTTTAATTATTTTCGAAAATAATTATTTATTTATTTATCCTGGTAACCGAGTTTCAATTATTTTCGACTATAATTTTTTTTTAATTATTTTCGATACAGAGTTTTAATTATTTTTTACAATAATTTCTTATTTAACTATCTTCGATAGAGAGTTTTAATTATTTTCGAAAATAATTATTTATTTATTTATCCTTGTAACCGAGTTTTAATTATTTTCGACTATAATTTTTTTTAAATTATTTTCGATAAAGAGTTTTAATTATTTTTTATCTTATTTAACTATCTTCGATAGAGAGTTTTAATTATTTTCGAAAGTAATTATTTATTTATTTATCCTCGTAACAGATTTAATTATTTTCGACTATAATTTTTTATTTAACTATCTTGGAGGCAGAGTTTTAATTATTTTTTACAATAATTTCTTATTTAACTATCTTCGATAGAGAGTTTTAATTATTTTCGAAAATAATTATTTATTTATTTATCCTCGTAACAGAGTTTTAATTATTTTCGACTATAATTTTTTATTAATTATTTTCGATACAGAGTTTTAATTATTTTTGACAATAATTTTTTATTTAACTTTCTTGGACACAGAGTTTTAATTATTTACGACTATAATTTTTTATTAAATATCTTGGATACAGAGTTTTAATTATTTTCGACTATAATTTTTTATTAATTATCATCGATATAGAGTTTTAATTATTTTTTACAATAATTTCTTATTTAACTATCTTCGATAGAGTTTTAATTATTTTCGAAAATAATTATTTATTTATTTATCCTCGTAACCGAGTTTTAATTACTTTCGACTATAATTTTTTTTAAATTATTTTCGATAAAGAGTTTTAATTATTTTTTACAATAATTTTTATTTAACTATCTTCGATAGAGAGTTTTAATTATTTTCGAAAATAATTATTTATTTATTTATCCTCGTAACAGATTTAATTATTTTCGACTATAATTTTTTATTTAACTATCTTGGAGGCAGAATTTTAATTATTTTTTACAATAATTTCTTATTTAACTATCTTCGATAGAGAGTTTTAATTATTTTCGAAAATAATTATTTATTTATTTATCCTCGTAACAGAGTTTTAATTATTTTCGACTATAATTTTTTATTAATTATCTGCGATATAGAGTTTTAATTATTTTCGAAAATAATTATTTATTTATGTATCCTCTTATCAGAGATTTAATTATTTTCGACTACAATTTTCTATTTAACTATCTTCGATACAGAGTTTTAGCTATTTTTGACAATAATTTTTTATTTAACTATTTTGAATACAGAGTTTTAATTATTTTCGACTATAATTTTTTATTAATTATCTTCGATACAGAGTTTTAATTATTTTTTACAATAATTTCTTATTTAACTATCTTCGATAGAGAGTTTTAATTATTTTCGAAAATAATTATTTATTTATTTATCCTGGTAACCGAGTTTTAATTATTTTCGACTATAATTTTTTTTTAATTATTTTCGATACAGAGTTTTAATTATTTTTGACAATAATTTTTTATTTAACTATCTTGGACACAGAGTTTTAATTATTTACGACTATAATTTTTTATTAAATATCTTGGATACAGAGTTTTAATTATTTTCGACTATAATTTTTTATTAATTATCTTCGATATAGAGTTTTAATTATTTTTTACAATAATTTCTTATTTAACTATCGTCGATAGATAGTTTTAATTATTTTCGAAAATAATTATTTATTTATTTATCCTCGTAACCGAGTTTTAATTATTTTCGACTATAATTTTATTTTAATTATTCTCGATAAAGAGTTTTAATTATTTTTTACAATAATTTCTTATTTAACTATCTTCGATAGAGAGTTTTAATTATTTTCGAAAATAATTATTTAATTATTTATCCTCGTAACCGAGTTTTAATTATTTTCGACTATAATTTTTTTTAAATTATTTTCGATAAAGAGTTTTAATTATTTTTTACAATAATTTCTTATTTAACTATCTTCGATAGAGAGTTTTAATTATTTTCGAAAATAATTATTTAATTATTTATCCTCGTAACAGAGTTTTAATTATTTTCGACTATAATTTTTTATTAATTATCTTCGATATAGAGTTTTAATTATTTTCGAAAATAATTATTTATTTATTTATCCTCGTAACAGATTTAATTATTTTCGACTATAATTTTTTATTTAACTATCTTGGAGGCAGAGTTTTAATTATTTTTTACAATAATTTCTTATTTAGCTATTTTGAATACAGAGTTTTAATTATTTTCGACTATAATTTTTTATTAATTATCTTCGATACAGAGTTTTAATTATTTTTTACAATAATTTCTTATTTAACTATCTTCGATAGAGAGTTTTAATTATTTTCGAAAATAATTATTTATTTATTTATCCTCGTAACCGAGTTTTAATTATTTTGGACTATAATTTTTTTTTAATTATTTTCGATACAGAGTTTTAATTATTTTTTACAATAATTTCTTATTTAACTATCTTGAATACAGAGTTTTAATTATTTTCGACTATAATTTTTTATTAATTATCTTCGATACAGAGTTTTAATTATTTTTTACAATAATTTCTTATTTAACTATCTTCGATAGAGAGTTTTAATTATTTTCGAAAATAATTATTTATTTATTTTTTTATCCTCGTAACCGAGTTTTAATTATTTTCGACTATAATTTTATTTTAATTATTCTCGATAAAGAGTTTTAATTATTTTTTACAATAATTTCTTATTTAACTATCTTCGATAGAGAGTTTTAATTATTTTCGAAAATAATTATTTAATTATTTATCCTCGTAACCGAGTTTTAATTATTTTCGACTATAATTTTTTTTAAATTATTTTCGATAAAGAGTTTTAATTATTTTTTACAATAATTTCTTATTTAACTATCTTCGATAGAGAGTTTTAATTATTTTCGAAAATAATTATTTAATTATTTATCCTCGTAACAGAGTTTTAATTATTTTCGACTATAATTTTTTATTAATTATCTTCGATATAGAGTTTTAATTATTTTCGAAAATAATTATTTATTTATTTATCCTCGTAACAGATTTAATTATTTTCGACTATAATTTTTTATTTAACTATCTTGGAGGCAGAGTTTTAATTATTTTTTACAATAATTTCTTATTTAGCTATTTTGAATACAGAGTTTTAATTATTTTCGACTATAATTTTTTATTAATTATCTTCGATACAGAGTTTTAATTATTTTTTACAATAATTTCTTATTTAACTATCTTCGATAGAGAGTTTTAATTATTTTCGAAAATAATTATTTATTTATTTATCCTGGTAACCGAGTTTTAATTATTTTCGACTATAATTTTTTTTTAATTATTTTCGATACAGAGTTTTAATTATTTTTGACAATAATTTTTTATTTAACTATCTTGGACACAGAGTTTTAATTATTTACGACTATAATTTTTTATTAAATATCTTGGATACAGAGTTTTAATTATTTTCGACTATAATTTTTTATTAATTATCTTCGATATAGAGTTTTAATTATTTTTTACAATAATTTCTTATTTAACTATCTTCGATAGAGAGTTTTAATTATTTTCGAAAATAATTATTTATTTATTTATCCTGGTAACCGAGTTTTAATTATTTTCGACTATAATTTTTTTTTAATTATTTTCGATACAGAGTTTTAATTATTTTTTACAATAATTTCTTATTTAACTATCTTCGTTAGAGAGTTTTAATTATTTTCGAAAATAATTATTTATTTATTTATCCTCGTAACCGAGTTTTATTTATTTTCGACTATAATTTTTTTAAAATTATTTTCGATAAAGAGTTTTAATTATTTTTTACAATAATTTCTTATTTAACTATCTTCGATAGAGAGTTTTAATTATTTTCGAAAATAATTATTTATTTATTTATCCTCGTAACTGATTTAATTATTTTCGACTATAATTTTTTATTTAACTATCTTGGAGGCAGAGTTTTAATTATTTTTTACAATAATTTCTTATTTAACTATCTTCGATAGAGAGTTTTAATTATTTTCGAAAATAATTATTTATTTATTTATCCTCTTATCAGAGATTTAATTATTTTCGACTATAATTTTCTATTTAACTATCTTCGATACAGAGTTTTAGCTATTTTTGACAATAATTTTTTATTTAACTATTTTGAATACAGAGTTTTAATTATTTTCGACTATAATTTTTTATTAATTATCTTCGATACAGAGTTTTAATTATTTTTTACAATAATTTCTTATTTAACTATCTTCGATAGAGAGTTTTAATTATTTTCGAAAATAATTATTTATTTATTTATCCTCTTATCAGAGATTTAATTATTTTCGACTATAATTTTCTATTTAACTATCTTCGATACAGAGTTTTAGCTATTTTTGACAATAATTTTTTATTTAACTATTTTGAATACAGAGTTTTAATTATTTTCGACTATAATTTTTTATTAATTATCTTCGATACAGAGTTTTAATTATTTTTTACAATAATTTCTTATTTAACTATCTTCGATAGAGAGTTTTAATTATTTTCGAAAATAATTATTTATTTATTTATCCTCTTATCAGAGATTTAATTATTTTCGACTATAATTTTTTATTAATTATCTTCGATACAGAGTTTTAATTATTTTTTACAATAATTTCTTATTTAACTATCTTCGATAGAGAGTTTTAATTATTTTCGAAAATAATTATTTATTTATTTATCCTCGTAACCGAGTTTTATTTATTTTCGACTATAATTTTTTTTAAATTACTTTCGATAAAGAGTTTTAATTATTTTTTACAATAATTTCTTATTTAACTATCTTCGATAGAGAGTTTTAATTATTTTCGAAAATAATTATTTATTTATTTATCCTCGTAACAGATTTAATTATTTTCGACTATAATTTTTTATTTAACTATCTTGGAGGCAGAGTTTTAATTATTTTTTACAATAATTTCTTATTTAACTATCTTCGATAGAGAGTTTTAATTATTTTCGAAAATAATTATTTATTTATTTATCCTCGTAACAGAGTTTTAATTATTTTCGACTATAATTTTTTATTAATTATTTTCGATACAGAGTTTTAATTATTTTTGACAATAATTTTTTATTTAACTATCTTGGACACAGAGTTTTAATTATTTACGACTATAATTTTTTATTAAATATCTTGGATACAGAGTTTTAATTATTTTCGACTATAATTTTTTATTAATTATCTTCGATATAGAGTTTTAATTATTTTTTACAATAATTTCTTATTTAACTATCGTCGATAGATAGTTTTAATTATTTTCGAAAATAATTATTTCTTTATTTATCCTCGTAACCGAGTTTTAATTATTTTCGACTATAATTTTTTTTAATTATTTTCGATACAGAGTTTTAATTATTTTTTACAATAATTTCTTATTTAACTATCTTGAATACAGAGTTTTAAATATTTTCGACTATAATTTTTTATTAATTATCTTCGATACAGAGTTTTAATTATTTTTTACAATAATTTCTTATTTAACTATCTTCGATAGAGAGTTTTAATTATTTTCGAAAATAATTATTTATTTATTTATCCTCTTATCAGAGATTTAATTATTTTCGACTATAATTTTCTATTTAACTATCTTCGATACAGAGTTTTAGCTATTTTTGACAATAATTTTTTATTTAACTATTTTGAATACAGAGTTTTAATTATTTTCGACTATAATTTTTTATTAATTATCTTCGATACAGAGTTTTAATTATTTTTTACAATAATTTCTTATTTAACTATCTTCGATAGAGAGTTTTAATTATTTTCGAAAATAATTATTTATTTATTTATCCTGGTAACCGAGTTTTAATTATTTTCGACTATAATTTTTTTTTAATTATTTTCGATACAGAGTTTTAATTATTTTTTACAATAATTTCTTATTTAACTATCTTCGATAGAGAGTTTTAATTATTTTCGAAAATAATTATTTATTTATTTATCCTCGTAACCGAGTTTTATTTATTTTCGACTATAATTTTTTTTAAATTACTTTCGATAAAGAGTTTTAATTATTTTTTACAATAATTTCTTATTTAACTATCTTCGATAGAGAGTTTTAATTATTTTCGAAAATAATTATTTATTTATTTATCCTCGTAACAGATTTAATTATTTTCGACTATAATTTTTTATTTAACTATCTTGGAGGCAGAGTTTTAATTATTTTTTACAATAATTTCTTATTTAACTATCTTCGATAGAGAGTTTTAATTATTTTCGAAAATAATTATTTATTTATTTATCCTCGTAACAGAGTTTTAATTATTTTCGACTATAATTTTTTATTAATTATTTTCGATACAGAGTTTTAATTATTTTTGACAATAATTTTTTATTTAACTATATTGGACACAGAGTTTTAATTATTTACGACTATAATTTTTTATTAAATATCTTGGATACAGAGTTTTAATTATTTTCGACTATAATTTTTTATTAATTATCTTCGATATAGAGTTTTAATTATTTTTTACAATAATTTCTTATTTAACTATCGTCGATAGATAGTTTTAATTATTTTCGAAAATAATTATTTATTTATTTATCCTCGTAACCGAGTTTTAATTATTTTCGACTATAATTTTTTTTAAATTATTTTCGATAAAGAGTTTTAATTATTTTTTACAATAATTTCTTATTTAACTATCTTCGATAGAGTTTTAATTATTTTCGAAAATAATTATTTATTTATTTATCCTCGTAACCGAGTTTTAATTATTTTCGACTATAATTTTTTTTAAATTATTTTCGATAAAGAGTTTTAATTATTTTTTACAATAACTTCTTATTTAACTATCTTCGATAGAGAGTTTTAATTATTTTCGAAAATAATTATTTATTTATTTATCCTCGTAACAGATTTAATTATTTTCGACTATAATTTTTTATTTAACTATCTTGGAGGCAGAGTTTTAATTATTTTTTACAATAATTTCTTATTTAACTATCTTCGATAGAGTTTTAATTATTTTCGAAAATAATTATTTATTTATTTATCCTCGTAACCGAGTTTTAATTATTTTCGACTATAATTTTTTTTAAATTATTTTCGATAAAGAGTTTTAATTATTTTTTACAATAACTTCTTATTTAACTATCTTCGATAGAGAGTTTTAATTATTTTCGAAAATAATTATTTATTTATTTATCCTCGTAACAGATTTAATTATTTTCGACTATAATTTTTTATTTAACTATCTTGGAGGCAGAGTTTTAATTATTTTTTACAATAATTTCTTATTTAACTATCTTCGATAGAGAGTTTTAATTATTTTCGAAAATAATTATATATTTATTTATCCTCGTAACAGAGTTTTAATTATTTTCGACTATAATTTTTTTTTAATTATTTTCGATACAGAGTTTTAATTATTTTTTACAATAATTTCTTATTTAACTATCTTCGATAGAGAGTTTTAATTATTTTCGAAAATAATTATTTATTTATTTATCCTCGTAACCGAGTTTTAATTATTTTCGACTATAATTTTTTTTAAATTATTTTCGATAAAGAGTTTTAATTATTTTTTACAATAATTTCTTATTTAACTATCTTCGATAGAGAGTTTTAATTATTTTCGAAAATAATTATTTATTTATTTATCCTCGTAACAGATTTAATTATTTTCGACTATAATTTTTTATTTAACTATCTTGGAGGCAGAGTTTTAATTAATTTTTACAATAATTTCTTATTTAACTATTTTGAATACAGAGTTTTAATTATTTTCGACTATAATTTTTTATTAATTATCTTCGATACAGAGTTTTAATTATTTTTTACAATAATTTCTTATTTAACTATCTTCGATAGAGAGTTTTAATTATTTTCGAAAATAATTATTTATTTATTTATCCTGGTAACCGAGTTTTAATTATTTTCGACTATAATTTTTTTTTAATTATTTTCGATACAGAGTTTTAATTATTTTTGACAATAATTTTTTATTTAACTATCTTGGACACAGAGTTTTAATTATTTACGACTATAATTTTTTATTAAATATCTTGGATACAGAGTTTTAATTATTTTCGACTATAATTTTTTATTAATTATCTTCGATATAGAGTTTTAATTATTTTTTACAATAATTTCTTATTTAACTATCTTCGATAGAGAGTTTTAATTATTTTCGAAAATAATTATTTATTTATTTATCCTGGTAACCGAGTTTTAATTATTTTCGACTATAATTTTTTTTTAATTATTTTCGATACAGAGTTTTAATTATTTTTTACAATAATTTCTTATTTAACTATCTTCGATAGAGAGTTTTAATTATTTTCGAAAATAATTATTTATTTATTTATCCTCGTAACCGAGTTTTATTTATTTTCGACTATAATTTTTTTTAAATTATTTTCGATAAAGAGTTTTAATTATTTTTTACAATAATTTCTTATTTAACTATCTTCGATAGAGAGTTTTAATTATTTTCGAAAATAATTATTTATTTATTTATCCTCGTAACAGATTTAATTATTTTCGACTATAATTTTTTATTTAACTATCTTGGAGGCAGAGTTTTAATTATTTTTTACAATAATTTCTTATTTAACTATCTTCGATAGAGAGTTTTAATTATTTTCGAAAATAATTATTTATTTATTTATCCTCGTAACAGAGTTTTAATTATTTTCGACTATAATTTTTTATTAATTATTTTCGATACAGAGTTTTAATTATTTTTGACAATAATTTTTTATTTAACTATCTTGGACACAGAGTTTTAATTATTTACGACTATAATTTTTTATTAAATATCTTGGATACAGAGTTTTAATTATTTTCGACTATAATTTTTTATTAATTATCTTCGATATAGAGTTTTAATTATTTTTTACAATAATTTCTTATTTAACTATCGTCGATAGATAGTTTTAATTATTTTCGAAAATAATTATTTCTTTATTTATCCTCGTAACCGAGTTTTAATTATTTTCGACTATAATTTTTTTTAATTATTTTCGATACAGAGTTTTAATTATTTTTTACAATAATTTCTTATTTAACTATCTTGAATACAGAGTTTTAAATATTTTCGACTATAATTTTTTATTAATTATCTTCGATACAGAGTTTTAATTATTTCTTACAATAATTTCTTATTTAACTATCTTCGATAGAGAGTTTTAATTATTTTCGAAAATAATTATTTATTTATTTATCCTCTTATCAGAGATTTAATTATTTTCGACTATAATTTTCTATTTAACTATCTTCGATACAGAGTTTTAGCTATTTTTGACAATAATTTTTTATTTAACTATTTTGAATACAGAGTTTTAATTATTTTCGACTATAATTTTTTATTAATTATCTTCGATACAGAGTTTTAATTATTTTTTACAATAATTTCTTATTTAACTATCTTCGATAGAGAGTTTTAATTATTTTCGAAAATAATTATTTATTTATTTATCCTGGTAACCGAGTTTTAATTATTTTCGACTATAATTTTTTTTTAATTATTTTCGATACAGAGTTTTAATTATTTTTTACAATAATTTCTTATTTAACTATCTTCGATAGAGAGTTTTAATTATTTTCGAAAATAATTATTTATTTATTTATCCTCGTAACCGAGTTTTATTTATTTTCGACTATAATTTTTTTTAAATTACTTTCGATAAAGAGTTTTAATTATTTTTTACAATAATTTCTTATTTAACTATCTTCGATAGAGAGTTTTAATTATTTTCGAAAATAATTATTTATTTATTTATCCTCGTAACAGATTTAATTATTTTCGACTATAATTTTTTATTTAACTATCTTGGAGGCAGAGTTTTAATTATTTTTTACAATAATTTCTTATTTAACTATCTTCGATAGAGAGTTTTAATTATTTTCGAAAATAATTATTTATTTATTTATCCTCGTAACAGAGTTTTAATTATTTTCGACTATAATTTTTTATTAATTATTTTAGATACAGAGTTTTAATTATTTTTGACAATAATTTTTTATTTAACTATCTTGGACACAGAGTTTTAATTATTTACGACTATAATTTTTTATTAA
Source organism: Rhagonycha lutea (assembly GCA_958510855.1). Lineage (NCBI taxonomy): Eukaryota > Metazoa > Arthropoda > Insecta > Coleoptera > Cantharidae > Rhagonycha > Rhagonycha lutea. The sequence goes on from OY294038.1 coordinate 38,864,386, forward strand.
ATATCTTGGATACAGAGTTTTAATTATTTTCGACTATAATTTTTTATTAATTATCTTCGATATAGAGTTTTAATTATTTTTTACAATAATTTCTTATTTAACTATCGTCGATAGATAGTTTTAATTATTTTCGAAAATAATTATTTATTTATTTATCCTCGTAACCGAGTTTTAATTATTTTCGACTATAATTTTTTTTAATTATTTTCGATACAGAGTTTTAATTATTTTTTACAATAATTTCTTATTTAACTATCTTGAATACAGAGTTTTAAATATTTTCGACTATAATTTTTTATTAATTATCTTCGATACAGAGTTTTAATTATTTTTTACAATAATTTCTTATTTAACTATCTTCGATAGAGAGTTTTAATTATTTTCGAAAATAATTATTTATTTATTTTTTTATCCTCGTAACCGAGTATTAATTATTTTCGACTATAATTTTATTTTAATTATTTTCGATAAAGAGTTTTAATTATTTTTTACAATAATTTCTTATTTAACTATCTTCGATAGAGAGTTTTAATTATTTACGACTATAATTTTTTATTAAATATCTTGGATACAGAGTTTTAATTATTTTCGACTATAATTTTTTATTAATTATCTTCGATATAGAGTTTTAATTATTTTTTACAATAATTTCTTATTTAACTATCTTCGATAGAGAGTTTTAATTATTTTCGAAAATAATTATTTATTTATTTATCCTGGTAACCGAGTTTTAATTATTTTCGACTATAATTTTTTTTTAATTATTTTCGATACAGAGTTTTAATTATTTTTTACAATAATTTCTTATTTAACTATCTTCGATAGAGAGTTTTAATTATTTTCGAAAATAATTATTTATTTATTTATCCTCGTAACCGAGTTTTATTTATTTTCGACTATAATTTTTTTTAAATTATTTTCGATAAAGAGTTTTAATTATTTTTTACAATAATTTCATATTTAACTATCTTCGATAGAGAGTTTTAATTATTTTCGAAAATAATTATTTATTTATTTATCCTCGTAACAGATTTAATTATTTTCGACTATAATTTTTTATTTAACTATCTTGGAGGCAGAGTTTTAAATATTTTCGACTATAATTTTTTATTAATTATCTTCGATACAGAGTTTTAATTATTTTTTACAATAATTTCTTATTTAACTATCTTGAATACAGAGTTTTAAATATTTTCGACTATAATTTTTTATTAATTATCTTCGATACAGAGTTTTAATTATTTCTTACAATAATTTCTTATTTAACTATCTTCGATAGAGAGTTTTAATTATTTTCGAAAATAATTATTTATTTATTTATCCTCTTATCAGAGATTTAATTATTTTCGACTATAATTTTCTATTTAACTATCTTCGATACAGAGTTTTAGCTATTTTTGACAATAATTTTTTATTTAACTATTTTGAATACAGAGTTTTAATTATTTTCGACTATAATTTTTTATTAATTATCTTCGATACAGAGTTTTAATTATTTTTTACAATAATTTCTTATTTAACTATCTTCGATAGAGAGTTTTAATTATTTTCGAAAATAATTATTTATTTATTTATCCTGGTAACCGAGTTTTAATTATTTTCGACTATAATTTTTTTTTAATTATTTTCGATACAGAGTTTTAATTATTTTTTACAATAATTTCTTATTTAACTATCTTCGATAGAGAGTTTTAATTATTTTCGAAAATAATTATTTATTTATTTATCCTCGTAACCGAGTTTTATTTATTTTCGACTATAATTTTTTTTAAATTACTTTCGATAAAGAGTTTTAATTATTTTTTACAATAATTTCTTATTTAACTATCTTCGATAGAGAGTTTTAATTATTTTCGAAAATAATTATTTATTTATTTATCCTCGTAACAGATTTAATTATTTTCGACTATAATTTTTTATTTAACTATCTTGGAGGCAGAGTTTTAATTATTTTTTACAATAATTTCTTATTTAACTATCTTCGATAGAGAGTTTTAATTATTTTCGAAAATAATTATTTATTTATTTATCCTCGTAACAGAGTTTTAATTATTTTCGACTATAATTTTTTATTAATTATTTTAGATACAGAGTTTTAATTATTTTTGACAATAATTTTTTATTTAACTATCTTGGACACAGAGTTTTAATTATTTACGACTATAATTTTTTATTAAATATCTTGGATACAGAGTTTTAATTATTTTCGACTATAATTTTTTATTAATTATCTTCGATATAGAGTTTTAATTATTTTTTACAATAATTTCTTATTTAACTATCGTCGATAGATAGTTTTAATTATTTTCGAAAATAATTATTTATTTATTTATCCTCGTAACCGAGTTTTAATTATTTTCGACTATAATTTTTTTTAATTATTTTCGATACAGAGTTTTAATTATTTTTTACAATAATTTCTTATTTAACTATCTTGAATACAGAGTTTTAAATATTTTCGACTATAATTTTTTATTAATTATCTTCGATACAGAGTTTTAATTATTTTTTACAATAATTTCTTATTTAACTATCTTCGATAGAGAGTTTTAATTATTTTCGAAAATAATTATTTATTTATTTTTTTATCCTCGTAACCGAGTATTAATTATTTTCGACTATAATTTTATTTTAATTATTTTCGATAAAGAGTTTTAATTATTTTTTACAATAATTTCTTATTTAACTATCTTCGATAGAGAGTTTTAATTATTTACGACTATAATTTTTTATTAAATATCTTGGATACAGAGTTTTAATTATTTTCGACTATAATTTTTTATTAATTATCTTCGATATAGAGTTTTAATTATTTTTTACAATAATTTCTTATTTAACTATCTTCGATAGAGAGTTTTAATTATTTTCGAAAATAATTATTTATTTATTTATCCTGGTAAACGAGTTTTAATTATTTTCGACTATAATTTTTTTTTAATTATTTTCGATACAGAGTTTTAATTATTTTTTACAATAATTTCTTATTTAACTATCTTCGATAGAGAGTTTTAATTATTTTCGAAAATAATTATTTATTTATTTATCCTCGTAACCGAGTTTTATTTATTTTCGACTATAATTTTTTTTAAATTATTTTCGATAAAGAGTTTTAATTATTTTTTACAATAATTTCATATTTAACTATCTTCGATAGAGAGTTTTAATTATTTTCGAAAATAATTATTTATTTATTTATCCTCGTAACAGATTTAATTATTTTCGACTATAATTTTTTATTTAACTATCTTGGAGGCAGAGTTTTAAATATTTTCGACTATAATTTTTTATTAATTATCTTCGATACAGAGTTTTAATTATTTTTTACAATAATTTCTTATTTAACTATCTTGAATACAGAGTTTTAAATATTTTCGACTATAATTTTTTATTAATTATCTTCGATACAGAGTTTTAATTATTTCTTACAATAATTTCTTATTTAACTATCTTCGATAGAGAGTTTTAATTATTTTCGAAAATAATTATTTATTTATTTATCCTCTTATCAGAGATTTAATTATTTTCGACTATAATTTTCTATTTAACTATCTTCGATACAGAGTTTTAGCTATTTTTGACAATAATTTTTTATTTAACTATTTTGAATACAGAGTTTTAATTATTTTCGACTATAATTTTTTATTAATTATCTTCGATACAGAGTTTTAATTATTTTTTACAATAATTTCTTATTTAACTATCTTCGATAGAGAGTTTTAATTATTTTCGAAAATAATTATTTATTTATTTATCCTGGTAACCGAGTTTTAATTATTTTCGACTATAATTTTTTTTTAATTATTTTCGATACAGAGTTTTAATTATTTTTTACAATAATTTCTTATTTAACTATCTTCGATAGAGAGTTTTAATTATTTTCGAAAATAATTATTTATTTATTTATCCTCGTAACCGAGTTTTATTTATTTTCGACTATAATTTTTTTTAAATTACTTTCGATAAAGAGTTTTAATTATTTTTTACAATAATTTCTTATTTAACTATCTTCGATAGAGAGTTTTAATTATTTTCGAAAATAATTATTTATTTATTTATCCTCGTAACAGATTTAATTATTTTCGACTATAATTTTTTATTTAACTATCTTGGAGGCAGAGTTTTAATTATTTTTTACAATAATTTCTTATTTAACTATCTTCGATAGAGAGTTTTAATTATTTTCGAAAATAATTATTTATTTATTTATCCTCGTAACAGAGTTTTAATTATTTTCGACTATAATTTTTTATTAATTATTTTAGATACAGAGTTTTAATTATTTTTGACAATAATTTTTTATTTAACTATCTTGGACACAGAGTTTTAATTATTTACGACTATAATTTTTTATTAAATATCTTGGATACAGAGTTTTAATTATTTTCGACTATAATTTTTTATTAATTATCTTCGATATAGAGTTTTAATTATTTTTTACAATAATTTCTTATTTAACTATCGTCGATAGATAGTTTTAATTATTTTCGAAAATAATTATTTATTTATTTATCCTCGTAACCGAGTTTTAATTATTTTCGACTATAATTTTTTTTAATTATTTTCGATACAGAGTTTTAATTATTTTTTACAATAATTTCTTATTTAACTATCTTGAATACAGAGTTTTAAATATTTTCGACTATAATTTTTTATTAATTATCTTCGATACAGAGTTTTAATTATTTTTTACAATAATTTCTTATTTAACTATCTTCGATAGAGAGTTTTAATTATTTTCGAAAATAATTATTTATTTATTTTTTTATCCTCGTAACCGAGTATTAATTATTTTCGACTATAATTTTATTTTAATTATTTTCGATAAAGAGTTTTAATTATTTTTTACAATAATTTCTTATTTAACTATCTTCGATAGAGAGTTTTAATTATTTACGACTATAATTTTTTATTAAATATCTTGGATACAGAGTTTTAATTATTTTCGACTATAATTTTTTATTAATTATCTTCGATATAGAGTTTTAATTATTTTTTACAATAATTTCTTATTTAACTATCTTCGATAGAGAGTTTTAATTATTTTCGAAAATAATTATTTATTTATTTATCCTGGTAACCGAGTTTTAATTATTTTCGACTATAATTTTTTTTTAATTATTTTCGATACAGAGTTTTAATTATTTTTTACAATAATTTCTTATTTAACTATCTTCGATAGAGAGTTTTAATTATTTTCGAAAATAATTATTTATTTATTTATCCTCGTAACCGAGTTTTATTTATTTTCGACTATAATTTTTTTTAAATTATTTTCGATAAAGAGTTTTAATTATTTTTTACAATAATTTCATATTTAACTATCTTCGATAGAGAGTTTTAATTATTTTCGAAAATAATTATTTATTTATTTATCCTCGTAACAGATTTAATTATTTTCGACTATAATTTTTTATTTAACTATCTTGGAGGCAGAGTTTTAAATATTTTCGACTATAATTTTTTATTAATTATCTTCGATACAGAGTTTTAATTATTTTTTACAATAATTTCTTATTTAACTATCTTGAATACAGAGTTTTAAATATTTTCGACTATAATTTTTTATTAATTATCTTCGATACAGAGTTTTAATTATTTCTTACAATAATTTCTTATTTAACTATCTTCGATAGAGAGTTTTAATTATTTTCGAAAATAATTATTTATTTATTTATCCTCTTATCAGAGATTTAATTATTTTCGACTATAATTTTCTATTTAACTATCTTCGATACAGAGTTTTAGCTATTTTTGACAATAATTTTTTATTTAACTATTTTGAATACAGAGTTTTAATTATTTTCGACTATAATTTTTTATTAATTATCTTCGATACAGAGTTTTAATTATTTTTTACAATAATTTCTTATTTAACTATCTTCGATAGAGAGTTTTAATTATTTTCGAAAATAATTATTTATTTATTTATCCTGGTAACCGAGTTTTAATTATTTTCGACTATAATTTTTTTTTAATTATTTTCGATACAGAGTTTTAATTATTTTTTACAATAATTTCTTATTTAACTATCTTCGATAGAGAGTTTTAATTATTTTCGAAAATAATTATTTATTTATTTATCCTCGTAACCGAGTTTTATTTATTTTCGACTATAATTTTTTTTAAATTACTTTCGATAAAGAGTTTTAATTATTTTTTACAATAATTTCTTATTTAACTATCTTCGATAGAGAGTTTTAATTATTTTCGAAAATAATTATTTATTTATTTATCCTCGTAACAGATTTAATTATTTTCGACTATAATTTTTTATTTAACTATCTTGGAGGCAGAGTTTTAATTATTTTTTACAATAATTTCTTATTGAACTATCTTCGATAGAGAGTTTTAATTATTTTAGAAAATAATTATTTATTTATTTATCCTCGTAACAGAGTTTTAATTATTTTCGACTATAATTTTTTATTAATTATTTTCGGTACAGAGTTTTAATTATTTTTGACAATAATTTTTTATTTAACTATCTTGGACACAGAGTTTTAATTATTTACGACTATAATTTTTTATTAAATATCTTGCATACAGAGTTTTAATTATTTTCGACTATAATTTTTTATTAATTATCTACGATATAGAGTTTTAATTATTTTTTACAATAATTTCTTATTTAACTATCGTCGATAGATAGTTTTAATTATTTTCGAAAATAATTATTTATTTATTTATCCTCGTAACCGTGTTTTAATTATTTTCGACTATAATTTTTTTTAAATTATTTTCGATAAAGAGTTTTAATTATTTTTTACAATAATTTCTTATTTAACTATCTTGAATACAGAGTTTTAAATATTTTCGACTATAATTTTTTATTAATTATCTTCGATACAGAGTTTTAATTATTTTTTACAATAATTTCTTATTTAACTATCTTCGATAGAGAGTTTTAATTATTTTCGAAAATAATTATTTATTTATTTTTTTATCCTCGTAACCGAGTTTTAATTATTTTCGACTATAATTTTATTTTAATTATTTTCGATAAAGAGTTTTAATTATTTTTTACAATAATTTCTTATTTAACTATCTTCGATAGAGAGTTTTAATTATTTTAGAAAATAATTATTTATTTATTTATCCTCGTAACAGAGTTTTAATTATTTTCGACTATAATTTTTTATTAATTATTTTCGGTACAGAGTTTTAATTATTTTTGACAATAATTTTTTATTTAACTATCTTGGACACAGAGTTTTAATTATTTACGACTATAATTTTTTATTAAATATCTTGGATACAGAGTTTTAATTATTTTCGAAAATAATTATTTATTTATTTATCCTCGTAACAGATTTAATTATTTTCGACTATAATTTTTTATTTAACTATCTTGGAGGCAGAGTTTTAATTATTTTTTACAATAATTTCTTATTTAACTATCTTCGGTAGAGAGTTTTAATTATTTTCGAAAATAATTATTTATTTATTTATCCTCGTAACCGAGTTTTAATTATTTTCGACTATAATTTTTTTTTAATTATTTTCGATAAAGAGTTTTAATTATATTTTAAAATAATTTTTTATTTAACTATCTTGGAGACAGAGTTTTAATTATTTACGACTATAATTTTTTATTAAATATCTTGGATACAGAGTTTTAATTATTTTCGACTATAATTTTTTATTAATTATCTGCGATATAGAGTTTTAATTATTTTCGAAAATAATTATTTATTTATTTATCCTCGTAACAGATTTAATTATTTTCGACTATAATTTTTTATTTAACTATCTTGGAGGCAGAGTTTTAATTATTTTTTACAATAATTTCATATTTAACTATGTTCGATAGAGAGTTTTAATTATTTTAGAAAATAATTATTTATTTATTTATCCTCGTAACAGAGTTTTAATTATTTTCGACTATAATTTTTTTTTTAATTATTTTCGATAAAGAGTTTTAATTATTTTTTACAATAATTTCTTATTTAACTATCTTCGATAGAGAGTTTTAATTATTTTCGAAAATAATTATTTATTTATTTATCCGCGTAACAGATTTAATTATTTTCGACTATAATTTTTTTTTAATTATTTTCGATACAGAGTTTTAATTATTTTTTACAATAATTTCTTATTTAACTATCTTCGATAGAGAGTTTTAATTATTTTCGAAAATAATTATTTATTTATTTATCCTCGTAACCGAGTTTTATTTATTTTCGACTATAATTTTTTTTAAATTACTTTCGATAAAGAGTTTTAATTATTTTTTACAATAATTTCTTATTTAACTATCTTCGATAGAGAGTTTTAATTATTTTCGAAAATAATTATTTATTTATTTATCCTCGTAACAGATTTAATTATTTTCGACTATAATTTTTTATTTAACTATCTTGGAGGCAGAGTTTTAATTATTTTTTACAATAATTTCTTATTTAACTATCTTCGATAGAGAGTTTTAATTATTTTCGAAAATAATTATTTATTTATTTATCCTCGTAACAGAGTTTTAATTATTTTCGACTATAATTTTTTATTAATTATTTTAGATACAGAGTTTTAATTATTTTTGACAATAATTTTTTATTTAACTATCTTGGACACAGAGTTTTAATTATTTACGACTATAATTTTTTATTAAATATCTTGGATACAGAGTTTTAATTATTTTCGACTATAATTTTTTATTAATTATCTTCGATATAGAGTTTTAATTATTTTTTACAATAATTTCTTATTTAACTATCGTCGATAGATAGTTTTAATTATTTTCGAAAATAATTATTTATTTATTTATCCTCGTAACCGAGTTTTAATTATTTTCGACTATAATTTTTTTTAATTATTTTCGATACAGAGTTTTAATTATTTTTTACAATAATTTCTTATTTAACTATCTTGAATACAGAGTTTTAAATATTTTCGACTATAATTTTTTATTAATTATCTTCGATACAGAGTTTTAATTATTTTTTACAATAATTTCTTATTTAACTATCTTCGATAGAGAGTTTTAATTATTTTCGAAAATAATTATTTATTTATTTTTTTATCCTCGTAACCGAGTATTAATTATTTTCGACTATAATTTTATTTTAATTATTTTCGATAAAGAGTTTTAATTATTTTTTACAATAATTTCTTATTTAACTATCTTCGATAGAGAGTTTTAATTATTTACGACTATAATTTTTTATTAAATATCTTGGATACAGAGTTTTAATTATTTTCGACTATAATTTTTTATTAATTATCTTCGATATAGAGTTTTAATTATTTTTTACAATAATTTCTTATTTAACTATCTTCGATAGAGAGTTTTAATTATTTTCGAAAATAATTATTTATTTATTTATCCTGGTAAACGAGTTTTAATTATTTTCGACTATAATTTTTTTTTAATTATTTTCGATACAGAGTTTTAATTATTTTTTACAATAATTTCTTATTTAACTATCTTCGATAGAGAGTTTTAATTATTTTCGAAAATAATTATTTATTTATTTATCCTCGTAACCGAGTTTTATTTATTTTCGACTATAATTTTTTTTAAATTATTTTCGATAAAGAGTTTTAATTATTTTTTACAATAATTTCATATTTAACTATCTTCGATAGAGAGTTTTAATTATTTTCGAAAATAATTATTTATTTATTTATCCTCGTAACAGATTTAATTATTTTCGACTATAATTTTTTATTTAACTATCTTGGAGGCAGAGTTTTAAATATTTTCGACTATAATTTTTTATTAATTATCTTCGATACAGAGTTTTAATTATTTTTTACAATAATTTCTTATTTAACTATCTTGAATACAGAGTTTTAAATATTTTCGACTATAATTTTTTATTAATTATCTTCGATACAGAGTTTTAATTATTTCTTACAATAATTTCTTATTTAACTATCTTCGATAGAGAGTTTTAATTATTTTCGAAAATAATTATTTATTTATTTATCCTCTTATCAGAGATTTAATTATTTTCGACTATAATTTTCTATTTAACTATCTTCGATACAGAGTTTTAGCTATTTTTGACAATAATTTTTTATTTAACTATTTTGAATACAGAGTTTTAATTATTTTCGACTATAATTTTTTATTAATTATCTTCGATACAGAGTTTTAATTATTTTTTACAATAATTTCTTATTTAACTATCTTCGATAGAGAGTTTTAATTATTTTCGAAAATAATTATTTATTTATTTATCCTGGTAACCGAGTTTTAATTATTTTCGACTATAATTTTTTTTTAATTATTTTCGATACAGAGTTTTAATTATTTTTTACAATAATTTCTTATTTAACTATCTTCGATAGAGAGTTTTAATTATTTTCGAAAATAATTATTTATTTATTTATCCTCGTAACCGAGTTTTATTTATTTTCGACTATAATTTTTTTTAAATTACTTTCGATAAAGAGTTTTAATTATTTTTTACAATAATTTCTTATTTAACTATCTTCGATAGAGAGTTTTAATTATTTTCGAAAATAATTATTTATTTATTTATCCTCGTAACAGATTTAATTATTTTCGACTATAATTTTTTATTTAACTATCTTGGAGGCAGAGTTTTAATTATTTTTTACAATAATTTCTTATTTAACTATCTTCGATAGAGAGTTTTAATTATTTTCGAAAATAATTATTTATTTATTTATCCTCGTAACAGAGTTTTAATTATTTTCGACTATAATTTTTTATTAATTATTTTAGATACAGAGTTTTAATTATTTTTGACAATAATTTTTTATTTAACTATCTTGGACACAGAGTTTTAATTATTTACGACTATAATTTTTTATTAAATATCTTGGATACAGAGTTTTAATTATTTTCGACTATAATTTTTTATTAATTATCTTCGATATAGAGTTTTAATTATTTTTTACAATAATTTCTTATTTAACTATCGTCGATAGATAGTTTTAATTATTTTCGAAAATAATTATTTATTTATTTATCCTCGTAACCGAGTTTTAATTATTTTCGACTATAATTTTTTTTAATTATTTTCGATACAGAGTTTTAATTATTTTTTACAATAATTTCTTATTTAACTATCTTGAATACAGAGTTTTAAATATTTTCGACTATAATTTTTTATTAATTATCTTCGATACAGAGTTTTAATTATTTTTTACAATAATTTCTTATTTAACTATCTTCGATAGAGAGTTTTAATTATTTTCGAAAATAATTATTTATTTATTTTTTTATCCTCGTAACCGAGTATTAATTATTTTCGACTATAATTTTATTTTAATTATTTTCGATAAAGAGTTTTAATTATTTTTTACAATAATTTCTTATTTAACTATCTTCGATAGAGAGTTTTAATTATTTACGACTATAATTTTTTATTAAATATCTTGGATACAGAGTTTTAATTATTTTCGACTATAATTTTTTATTAATTATCTTCGATATAGAGTTTTAATTATTTTTTACAATAATTTCTTATTTAACTATCTTCGATAGAGAGTTTTAATTATTTTCGAAAATAATTATTTATTTATTTATCCTGGTAACCGAGTTTTAATTATTTTCGACTATAATTTTTTTTTAATTATTTTCGATACAGAGTTTTAATTATTTTTTACAATAATTTCTTATTTAACTATCTTCGATAGAGAGTTTTAATTATTTTCGAAAATAATTATTTATTTATTTATCCTCGTAACCGAGTTTTATTTATTTTCGACTATAATTTTTTTTAAATTATTTTCGATAAAGAGTTTTAATTATTTTTTACAATAATTTCATATTTAACTATCTTCGATAGAGAGTTTTAATTATTTTCGAAAATAATTATTTATTTATTTATCCTCTTATCAGAGATTTAATTATTTTCGACTATAATTTTCTATTTAACTATCTTCGATACAGAGTTTTAGCTATTTTTGACAATAATTTTTTATTTAACTATTTTGAATACAGAGTTTTAATTATTTTCGACTATAATTTTTTATTAATTATCTTCGATACAGAGTTTTAATTATTTTTTACAATAATTTCTTATTTAACTATCTTCGATAGAGAGTTTTAATTATTTTCGAAAATAATTATTTATTTATTTATCCTGGTAACCGAGTTTTAATTATTTTCGACTATAATTTTTTTTTAATTATTTTCGATACAGAGTTTTAATTATTTTTTACAATAATTTCTTATTTAACTATCTTCGATAGAGAGTTTTAATTATTTTCGAAAATAATTATTTATTTATTTATCCTCGTAACCGAGTTTTATTTATTTTCGACTATAATTTTTTTTAAATTACTTTCGATAAAGAGTTTTAATTATTTTTTACAATAATTTCTTATTTAACTATCTTCGATAGAGAGTTTTAATTATTTTCGAAAATAATTATTTATTTATTTATCCTCGTAACAGATTTAATTATTTTCGACTATAATTTTTTATTTAACTATCTTGGAGGCAGAGTTTTAATTATTTTTTACAATAATTTCTTATTGAACTATCTTCGATAGAGAGTTTTAATTATTTTAGAAAATAATTATTTATTTATTTATCCTCGTAACAGAGTTTTAATTATTTTCGACTATAATTTTTTATTAATTATTTTCGGTACAGAGTTTTAATTATTTTTGACAATAATTTTTTATTTAACTATCTTGGACACAGAGTTTTAATTATTTACGACTATAATTTTTTATTAAATATCTTGGATACAGAGTTTTAATTATTTTCGACTATAATTTTTTATTAATTATCTACGATATAGAGTTTTAATTATTTTTTACAATAATTTCTTATTTAACTATCGTCGATAGATAGTTTTAATTATTTTCGAAAATAATTATTTATTTATTTATCCTCGTAACCGTGTTTTAATTATTTTCGACTATAATTTTTTTTAAATTATTTTCGATAAAGAGTTTTAATTATTTTTTACAATAATTTCTTATTTAACTATCTTGAATACAGAGTTTTAAATATTTTCGACTATAATTTTTTATTAATTATCTTCGATACAGAGTTTTAATTATTTTTTACAATAATTTCTTATTTAACTATCTTCGATAGAGAGTTTTAATTATTTTCGAAAATAATTATTTATTTATTTTTTTATCCTCGTAACCGAGTTTTAATTATTTTCGACTATAATTTTATTTTAATTATTTTCGATAAAGAGTTTTAATTATTTTTTACAATAATTTCTTATTTAACTATCTTCGATAGAGAGTTTTAATTATTTTAGAAAATAATTATTTATTTATTTATCCTCGTAACAGAGTTTTAATTATTTTCGACTATAATTTTTTATTAATTATTTTCGGTACAGAGTTTTAATTATTTTTGACAATAATTTTTTATTTAACTATCTTGGACACAGAGTTTTAATTATTTACGACTATAATTTTTTATTAAATATCTTGGATACAGAGTTTTAATTATTTTCGAAAATAATTATTTATTTATTTATCCTCGTAACAGATTTAATTATTTTCGACTATAATTTTTTATTTAACTATCTTGGAGGCAGAGTTTTAATTATTTTTTACAATAATTTCTTATTTAACTATCTTCGGTAGAGAGTTTTAATTATTTTCGAAAATAATTATTTATTTATTTATCCTCGTAACCGAGTTTTAATTATTTTCGACTATAATTTTTTTTTAATTATTTTCGATAAAGAGTTTTAATTATATTTTAAAATAATTTTTTATTTAACTATCTTGGAGACAGAGTTTTAATTATTTACGACTATAATTTTTTATTAAATATCTTGGATACAGAGTTTTAATTATTTTCGACTATAATTTTTTATTAATTATCTGCGATATAGAGTTTTAATTATTTTCGAAAATAATTATTTATTTATTTATCCTCGTAACAGATTTAATTATTTTCGACTATAATTTTTTATTTAACTATCTTGGAGGCAGAGTTTTAATTATTTTTTACAATAATTTCATATTTAACTATGTTCGATAGAGAGTTTTAATTATTTTAGAAAATAATTATTTATTTATTTATCCTCGTAACAGAGTTTTAATTATTTTCGACTATAATTTTTTTTTTAATTATTTTCGATAAAGAGTTTTAATTATTTTTTACAATAATTTCTTATTTAACTATCTTCGATAGAGAGTTTTAATTATTTTCGAAAATAATTATTTATTTATTTATCCGCGTAACAGATTTAATTATTTTCGACTATAATTTTTTATTTAACTATCTTGGAGGCAGAGTTTTAATTATTTTTTACAATAATTTCTTATTTAACTATCTTCGATAGAGAGTTTTAATTATTTTAGAAATTAATTATTTATTTATTTATCCTCGTAACAGAGTTTTAATTATTTTCGACTATAATTTTTTATTAATTATTTTCGATACAGAGTTTTAATTATTTTTGACAATAATTTTTTATTTAACTATCTTGGACACAGAGTTTTAATTATTTACGACTATAATTTTTTATTAAATATCTTGGATACAGAGTTTTAATTATTTTCGACTATAATTTTTTATTAATTATCTTCGATATAGAGTTTTAATTATTTTTTACAATAATTTCTTATTTAACTATCGTCGATAGATAGTTTTAATTACTTTCGAAAATAATTATTTATTTATTTATCCTCGTAACCGAGTTTTAATTATTTTCGACTATAATTTTTTTTTAATTATTTTCGATACAGAGTTTTAATTATTTTTTACAATAATTTATTATTTAACTATCTTCGATAGAGTTTTAATTATTTTCGAAAATAATTATTTATTTATTTATCCTCGTAACCGAGTTTTAATTATTTTCGACTATAATTTTTTTTAAATTATTTTCGATAAAGAGTTTTAATTATTTTTTACAATAATTTCTTATTTAACTATCTTCGATAGAGAGTTTTAATTATTTTCGAAAATAATTATTTATTTATTTATCCTCGTAACAGATTTAATTATTTTCGACTATAATTTTTTATTTAACTATCTTGGAGGCAGAGTTTTAATTATTTTTTACAATAATTTCTTATTTAACTTTCTTCGATAGAGAGTTTTAATTATTTTCGAAAATAATTAATTATTTATTTATCCTCGTAACAGAGTTTTAATTATTTTCGACTATAATTTTTTATTAATTATTTTCGATACAGAGTTTTAATTATTTTTGACAATAATTTTTTATTTAACTATCTTGGACACAGAGTTTTAATTATTTACGTCTATAATTTTTTATTAAATATCTTGGATACAGAGTTTTGATTATTTTCGACTATAATTTTTTATTAATTATCTTCGATATAGAGAGTTTTAATTATTTTCGACTATAATTTTTTATTAATTTTTTTCGATACAGAGTTTTAATTATTTTTGACAATAATTTTTTATTTAACTATCTTGGACACAGAGAGACACATTTATTTATCCTTGTAACAGATTTAATTATTTTCGACTATAATTTTTTATTTAACTATCTTGGAGGCAGAGTTTTAATTATTTTTTACAATAATTTCTTATTTAACTATCTTCGATAGAGAGTTTTAATTATTTTCGAAAATAATTATTTATTTATTTATCCTCGTAACAGAGTTTTAATTATTTTCGACTATAATTTTTTATTAATTATTTTAGATACAGAGTTTTAATTATTTTTGACAATAATTTTTTATTTAACTATCTTGGACACAGAGTTTTAATTATTTACGACTATAATTTTTTATTAAATATCTTGGATACAGAGTTTTAATTATTTTCGACTATAATTTTTTATTAATTATTTTAGATACAGAGTTTTAATTATTTTTGACAATAATTTTTTATTTAACTATCTTGGACACAGAGTTTTAATTATTTACGACTATAATTTTTTATTAAATATCTTGGATACAGAGTTTTGATTATTTTCGACTATAATTTTTTATTAATTATCTTCGATATAGAGTTTTAATTATTTTTTACAATAATTTCTTATTTAACTATCGTCGATAGATAGTTTAATTATTTTCGAAAATAATTATTTATTTATTTATCCTCGTAACCGAGTTTTAATTATTTTCGACTATAATTTTTTTTTAATTATTTTCGATACAGAGTTTTAATTATTTTTTACAATAATTTCTTATTTAACTATCTTCGATAGAGTTTTAATTATTTTCGACTATAATTTTTTATTAATTTTTTTCGATACAGAGTTTTAATTATTTTTGACAATAATTTTTTATTTAACTATCTTGGACACAGAGTTTTAATTATTTACGACTATAATTTTTTATTAAATATCTTGGATACAGAGTTTTAATTATTTTCGACTATAATTTTTTATTAATTATCTTCGATATAGAGTTTTAATTATTTTTTACAATAATTTCTTATTTAACTATCGTCGATAGATAGTTTTAATTATTTTCGAAAATAATTATTTATTTATTTATCCTCTTATCAGAGATTTAATTATTTTCGACTATAATTTTCTATTTAACTATCTTCGATACAGAGTTTTAGCTATTTTTGACAATAATTTTTTATTTAACTATTTTGAATACAGAGTTTTAATTATTTTCGACTATAATTTTTTATTAATTATCTTCGATACAGAGTTTTAATTATTTTTTACAATAATTTCTTATTTAACTATCTTCGATAGAGAGTTTTAATTATTTTCGAAAATAATTATTTATTTATTTATCCTGGTAACCGAGTTTTAATTATTTTCGACTATAATTTTTTTTTAATTATTTTCGATACAGAGTTTTAATAATTTTTTACAATAATTTCTTATTTAACTATCTTCGATAGAGAGTTTTAATTATTTTCGAAAATAATTATTTATTTATTTATCCTCGTAACCGAGTTTTAATTATTTTCGACTATAATTTTTTTTAAATTATTTTCGATAAAGAGTTTTAATTATTTTTTACAATAATTTCTTATTTAACTATCTTCGATAGAGAGTTTTAATTATTTTCGAAAATAATTATTTATTTATTTATCCTCGTAACAGATTTAATTATTTTCGACTATAATTTTTTATTTAACTATCTTGGAGGCAGAGTTTTAATTATTTTTTACAATAATTTCTTATTTAACTATCTTCGATAGAGAGTTTTAATTATTTTCGAAAATAATTATTTATTTATTTATCCTCGTAACAGAGTTTTAATTATTTTCGACTATAATCTTTTATTAATTATTTTCGATACAGAGTTTTAATTATTTTTGAAAATAATTTTTTATTTAACTATCTTGGACACAGAGTTTTAATTATTTACGACTATAATTTTTTATTAAATATCTTGGATACAGAGTTTTAATTATTTTCGACTATAATTTTTTATTAATTATCTTCGATATAGAGTTTTAATTATTTTTTACAATAATTTCTAATTTAACTATCGTCGATAGATAGTTTTAATTATTTTCGAAAATAATTATTTATTTATTTATCCTCGTAACCGAGTTTTAATTATTTTGGACTATAATTTTTTTTTAATTAATTTCGATACAGAGTTTTAATTATTTTTTACAATAATTTCTTATTTAACTATCTTGAATACAGAGTTTTAATTATTTTCGACTATAATTTTTTATTAATTATCTTCGATACAGAGTTTTAATTATTTTTTACAATAATTTAAATTATACAAGTTTACAAGTTATACAAATTATACAAATTTTACAAGATTTAATTATTTTCGACTATAATTTTTTATTTAACTATCTTGGAGGCAGAGTTTTAATTATTTTTTACAATAATTTCTTATTTAACTATCTTCGATAGAGAGTTTTAATTATTTTCGAAAATAATTATTTATTTATTTATCCTCGTAACAGAGTTTTAATTATTTTCGACTATAATTTTTTATTAATTATTTTAGATACAGAGTTTTAATTATTTTTGACAATAATTTTTTATTTAACTATCTTGGACACAGAGTTTTAATTATTTACGACTATAATTTTTTATTAAATATCTTGGATACAGAGTTTTAATTATTTTCGACTATAATTTTTTATTAATTATCTTCGATATAGAGTTTTAATTATTTTTTACAATAATTTCTTATTTAACTATCGTCGATAGATAGTTTTAATTATTTTCGAAAATAATTATTTATTTATTTATCCTCGTAACCGAGTTTTAATTATTTTCGACTATAATTTTTTTTAATTATTTTCGATACAGAGTTTTAATTATTTTTTACAATAATTTCTTATTTAACTATCTTGAATACAGAGTTTTAAATATTTTCGACTATAATTTTTTATTAATTATCTTCGATACAGAGTTTTAATTATTTTTTACAATAATTTCTTATTTAACTATCTGCGATAGAGAGTTTTAATTATTTTCGAAAATAATTATTTATTTATTTTTTTATCCTCGTAACCGAGTATTAATTATTTTCGACTATAATTTTTTTTTAATTATTTTCGTTAAAGAGTTTTAATTATTTTTTACAATAATTTCTTATTTAACTATCTTCGATAGAGAGTTTTAATTATTTTCGAAAATAATTATTTATTTATTTATCCGCGTAACAGATTTAATTATTTTCGACTATAATTTTTTATTTAACTATCTTGGAGGCAGAGTTTTAATTATTTTTTACAATAATTTCTTATTTAACTATCTTCGATAGAGAGTTTTAATTATTTTAGAAAATAATTATTTATTTATTTATCCTCGTAACAGAGTTTTAATTATTTTCGACTATAATCTTTTATTAATTATTTTCGATACAGAGTTTTAATTATTTTTGACAATAATTTTTTATTTAACTATCTTGGACACAGAGTTTTAATTATTTACGACTATAATTTTTTATTAAATATCTTGGATACAGAGTTTTAATTATTTTCGACTATAATTTTTTATTAATTATCTTCGATATAGAGTTTTAATTATTTTTTACAATAATTTCTTATTTAACTATCGTCGATAGATAGTTTTAATTATTTTCGAAAATAATTATTTATTTATTTATCCTCGTAACCGAGTTTTAATTATTTTCGACTATAATTTTTTTTTAATTAATTTCGATACAGAGTTTTAATTATTTTTTACAATAATTTCTTATTTAACTATCTTGAATACAGAGTTTTAATTATTTTCGACTATAATTTTTTATTAATTATCTTCGATACAGAGTTTTAATTATTTTTTACAATAATTTAAATTATACAAGTTTACAAGTTATACAAATTATACAAATTTTACAAGATTTAATTATTTTCGACTATAATTTTTTATTTAACTATCTTGGAGGCAGAGTTTTAATTATTTTTTACAATAATTTCTTATTTAACTATCTTCGATAGAGAGTTTTAATTATTTTCGAAAATAATTATTTATTTATTTATCCTCGTAACAGAGTTTTAATTATTTTCGACTATAATTTTTTATTAATTATTTTAGATACAGAGTTTTAATTATTTTTGACAATAATTTTTTATTTAACTATCTTGGACACAGAGTTTTAATTATTTACGACTATAATTTTTTATTAAATATCTTGGATACAGAGTTTTAATTATTTTCGACTATAATTTTTTATTAATTACCTTCGATATAGAGTTTTAATTATTTTTTACAATAATTTCTTATTTAACTATCGTCGATAGATAGTTTTAATTATTTTCGAAAATAATTATTTATTTATTTATCCTCGTAACCGAGTTTTAATTATTTTCGACTATAATTTTTTTTAATTATTTTCGATACAGAGTTTTAATTATTTTTTACAATAATTTCTTATTTAACTATCTTGAATACAGAGTTTTAAATATTTTCGACTATAATTTTTTATTAATTATCTTCGATACAGAGTTTTAATTATTTTTTACAATAATTTCTTATTTAACTATCTTCGATAGAGAGTTTTAATTATTTTCGAAAATAATTATTTATTTATTTTTTTATCCTCGTAACCGAGTATTAATTATTTTCGACTATAATTTTTTTTTAATTATTTTCGATAAAGAGTTTTAATTATTTTTTACAATAATTTCTTATTTAACTATCTTCGATAGAGAGTTTTAATTATTTTCGAAAATAATTATTTATTTATTTATCCGCGTAACAGATTTAATTATTTTCGACTATAATTTTTTATTTAACTATCTTGGAGGCAGAGTTTTAATTATTTTTTACAATAATTTCTTATTTAACTATCTTCGATAGAGAGTTTTAATTATTTTAGAAAATAATTATTTATTTATTTATCCTCGTAACAGAGTTTTAATTATTTTCGACTATAATTTTTTATTAATTATTTTCGATACAGAGTTTTAATTATTTTTGACAATAATTTTTTATTTAACTATCTTGGACACAGAGTTTTAATTATTTACGACTATAATTTTTTATTAAATATCTTGGATACAGAGTTTTAATTATTTTCGACTATAATTTTTTATTAATTATCTTCGATATAGAGTTTTAATTATTTTTTACAATAATTTCTTATTTAACTATCGTCGATAGATAGTTTTAATTATTTTCGAAAATAATTATTTATTTATTTATCCTCGTAACCGAGTTTTAATTATTTTCGACTATAATTTTTTTTTAATTATTTTCGATACAGAGTTTTAATTATTTTTTACAATAATTTATTATTTAACTATCTTCGATAGAGTTTTAATTATTTTCGACTATAATTTTTTTTAAATTATTTTCGATAAAGAGTTTTAATTATTTTTTACAATAATTTCTTATTTAACTATCGTCGATAGATAGTTTTAATTATTTTCGAAAATAATTATTTATTTATTTATCCTCGTAACCGAGTTTTAATTATTTTCGACTATAATTTTTATTTAATTATTTTCGATACAGAGTTTTAATTATTTTTTACAATAATTTCTTATTTAACTATCTTGAATACAGAGTTTTAAATATTTTCGACTATAATTTTTTATTAATTATCTTCGATACAGAGTTTTAATTATTTTTTACAATAATTTCTTATTTAACTATCTTCGATAGAGAGTTTTAATTATTTTCGAAAATAATTATTTATTTATTTTTTTATCCTCGTAACCGAGTTTTAATTATTTTCGACTATAATTTTATTTTAATTATTTTCGATAAAGAGTTTTAATTATTTTTTACAATAATTTCTTATTTAACTATCTTCGATAGAGAGTTTTAATTATTTTCGAAAATAATTATTTATTTATTTATCCTCGTAACAGATTTAATTATTTTCGACTATAATTTTTTATTTAACTATCTTGGAGGCAGAGTTTTAATTATTTTTTACAATAATTTCTTATTTAACTATCTTCGATAGAGAGTTTTAATTATTTTAGAAAATAATTATTTATTTATTTATCCTCGTAACAGAGTTTTAATTATTTTCGACTATAATTTTTTATTAATTATTTTCGATACAGAGTTTTAATTATTTTTGACAATAATTTTTTATTTAACTATCTTGGACACAGAGTTTTAATTATTTACGACTATAATTTTTTATTAAATATCTTGGATACAGAGTTTTAATTATTTTCGAAAATAATTATTTATTTATTTATCCTCGTAACAGATTTAATTATTTTCGACTATAATTTTTGATTTAACTATCTTGGAGGCAGAGTTTTAATTATTTTTTACAATAATTTCTTATTTAACTATCTTCGGTAGAGAGTTTTAATTATTTTCGAAAATAATTATTTATTTATTTATCCTCGTAACCGAGTTTTAATTATTTTCGACTATAATTTTTTTTTAATTATTTTCGATAAAGAGTTTTAATTATTTTTTACAATAATTTTTTATTTAACTATCTTGGAGACAGAGTTTTAATTATTTTCGACTATAATTTTTTATTAATTATCTTCGATATAGAGTTTTAATTATGTTCGAAAATAATTATTTATTTATTTATCCTCGTAACAGATTTAATTATTTTCGACTATAATTTTTTATTTAACTATCTTGGAGGCAGAGTTTTAATTATTTTTTACAATAATTTCTTATTTAACTATCTTCGATAGAGAGTTTTAATTATTTTCGAAAATAATTATTTATTTATTTATCCTCGTAACAGAGTTTTAATTATTTTCGACTATAATTTTTTATTAATTATTTTCGATACAGAGTTTTAATTATTTTTGACAATAATTTTTTATTTAACTATCTTGGATACAGAGTTTTAATTAT
Source organism: Rhagonycha lutea (assembly GCA_958510855.1). NCBI lineage: Eukaryota > Metazoa > Arthropoda > Insecta > Coleoptera > Cantharidae > Rhagonycha > Rhagonycha lutea. The sequence continues at coordinate 38,886,498 of OY294038.1, forward strand.
TTACGACTATAATTTTTTATTAAATATCTTGGATACAGAGTTTTAATTATTTTCGACTATAATTTTTTATTAATTATCTTCGATATAGAGTTTTAATTATTTTTTACAATAATTTCTTATTTAACTATCGTCGATAGATAGTTTTAATTATTTTCGAAAATAATTATTTATTTATTTATCCTCGTAACCGAGTTTTAATTATTTTCGACTATAATTTTTTTTTAATTATTTTCGATACAGAGTTTTAATTATTTTTTACAATAATTTATTATTTAACTATCTTCGATAGAGTTTTAATTATTTTCGACTATAATTTTTTTTAAATTATTTTCGATAAAGAGTTTTAATTATTTTTTACAATAATTTCTTATTTAACTATCGTCGATAGATAGTTTTAATTATTTTCGAAAATAATTATTTATTTATTTATCCTCGTAACCGAGTTTTAATTATTTTCGACTATAATTTTTATTTAATTATTTTCGATACAGAGTTTTAATTATTTTTTACAATAATTTCTTATTTAACTATCTTGAATACAGAGTTTTAAATATTTTCGACTATAATTTTTTATTAATTATCTTCGATACAGAGTTTTAATTATTTTTTACAATAATTTCTTATTTAACTATCTTCGATAGAGAGTTTTAATTATTTTCGAAAATAATTATTTATTTATTTTTTTATCCTCGTAACCGAGTTTTAATTATTTTCGACTATAATTTTATTTTAATTATTTTCGATAAAGAGTTTTAATTATTTTTTACAATAATTTCTTATTTAACTATCTTCGATAGAGAGTTTTAATTATTTTCGAAAATAATTATTTATTTATTTATCCTCGTAACAGATTTAATTATTTTCGACTATAATTTTTTATTTAACTATCTTGGAGGCAGAGTTTTAATTATTTTTTACAATAATTTCTTATTTAACTATCTTCGATAGAGAGTTTTAATTATTTTAGAAAATAATTATTTATTTATTTATCCTCGTAACAGAGTTTTAATTATTTTCGACTATAATTTTTTATTAATTATTTTCGATACAGAGTTTTAATTATTTTTGACAATAATTTTTTATTTAACTATCTTGGACACAGAGTTTTAATTATTTACGACTATAATTTTTTATTAAATATCTTGGATACAGAGTTTTAATTATTTTCGAAAATAATTATTTATTTATTTATCCTCGTAACAGATTTAATTATTTTCGACTATAATTTTTGATTTAACTATCTTGGAGGCAGAGTTTTAATTATTTTTTACAATAATTTCTTATTTAACTATCTTCGGTAGAGAGTTTTAATTATTTTCGAAAATAATTATTTATTTATTTATCCTCGTAACCGAGTTTTAATTATTTTCGACTATAATTTTTTTTTAATTATTTTCGATAAAGAGTTTTAATTATTTTTTACAATAATTTTTTATTTAACTATCTTGGAGACAGAGTTTTAATTATTTTCGACTATAATTTTTTATTAATTATCTTCGATATAGAGTTTTAATTATGTTCGAAAATAATTATTTATTTATTTATCCTCGTAACAGATTTAATTATTTTCGACTATAATTTTTTATTTAACTATCTTGGAGGCAGAGTTTTAATTATTTTTTACAATAATTTCTTATTTAACTATCTTCGATAGAGAGTTTTAATTATTTTCGAAAATAATTATTTATTTATTTATCCTCGTAACAGAGTTTTAATTATTTTCGACTATAATTTTTTATTAATTATTTTCGATACAGAGTTTTAATTATTTTTGACAATAATTTTTTATTTAACTATCTTGGATACAGAGTTTTAATTATTTACGACTATAATTTTTTATTAAATATCTTGGATACAGAGTTTTAATTATTTTCGACTATAATTTTTTATTAATTATCTTCGATATAGAGTTTTAATTATTTTCGAAAATAATTATTTATTTATTTATCCTCGTAACAGATTTAATTATTTTCGACTATAATTTTTTATTTAACTATCTTGGAGGCAGAGTTTTAATTATTTTTTACAATAATTTCATATTTAACTATCTTCGATAGAGAGTTTTAATTATTTTAGAAAATAATTATTTATTTATTTATCCTCGTAACAGAGTTTTAATTATTTTCGACTATAATTTTTTATTAATTATTTTCGATACAGAGTTTTAATTATTTTTGACAATAATTTTTTATTTAACTATCTTGGACACAGAGTTTTAATTATTTACGACTATAATTTTTTATTAAATATCTTGGATACAGAGTTTTAATTATTTTCGACTATAATTTTTTATTAATTATCTTCGATATAGAGTTTTAATTATTTTTTACAATAATTTCTTATTTAACTATCGTCGATAGATAGTTTTAATTATTTTCGAAAATAATTATTTATTTATATATACGCGAATAACCACTATGTGGCACCAATAACTAAAAAGACGTTTACGCACCCAAAACTTTTTAGAAACAATATGAGCAAGTGGCACCTATATATGTTTCGTTTATATATATTCGTTTGGGCGCCTTATATATTGTATATATGACTAACGGTTTGTCAGAGCATGAAACATCAAGTCATTATTAAATTTTAAGTTAACCCATTTATTCCCACTACTAAAAATAGCAAATAAAAATATTGTTTTTTTTGTAAAAAGAGTTTATTTTAATCTCAAACAAGAAAACAATAACACAAAATTTTTTTTATTATTTTTATGACAAATACCAAAATAATTGAGTTGCGTTTTCGCAATAAACGACATTCAATGCTACAAAAAATACTTAAAAATTGTAATTTTTGGCAGTTTCACGATTGCAGTATAAAATATAAACCGTTATGCAAAAAAAATTCACCAAATAACAACATTTAATTTATATAAAAAAAATTAAGATAGAATAATGTTCGTATTAATAGTCGCGGATTGAATCGAGATTCAGAATTAACCCTCTCTCTCTCTCTCTCTCTATCTCGTTACCCGGTTTCGGTCTAACCGAGGGTCAATCCTGAATCTCGGATCAATCCGCGACTATTAATACGAATATGAGTGCGCTATTTCAAAACCAAAAAATCCTGCTTTTTGAAATCGTTTTAATGGACCCATTTGATAAATTTTTTATTTTTAAAAATTGCAATATCTTTTTTCGAAACAAATTAAAAGGCCACATTAAAATACAAAATCTAAATTGTTACTCTACATTTCATAAAAAAATTAAGTTTGTTTAAAAATGCAACTCTGAGAAATAAATGGGTTAAACCAACCTTTTACCTGAAGACTGGAAGGTACATTCTTATTCATAAAATACAGGTTGAGACTGAATATTACCAATTGGTATGCAAAATTAAGTTAATCCAGAATTTATTGAAAAGCAAAGAGGTATTTTTTGGCAAAGTTTTTCAAATTATTTTATAATCCTAGCTCATTCGAATATTAGTAAAATACCAGTGCACTATTCAGTGTTTCAATAAATTCATCTCCCGATAAATTTCTTTTTACTTTTCTCATAAATCTTATCTTAGTTAATAAATCTTAGTTTTTAAATTAATGTTTCCAAAATTAGAATTTAAAAAACCCAGAATTTTAAAAAACGTATATAGTTGATCTTAAATTAATATAAAACAAATTATAGTTGAGAAAAGATCTAAAATAATCCAACAAGTAGATTTTAAATTTACTTCTTACAATCCATTAACACAAAAGCACCAAAAAACCAGGGCCGTCATTAGGATACGACGTATATGCAAAAAATTAGCAAAAAAAATTATAAAATCAAAGAAACTCCTTAATCGTTTCAACCTTAGCCACGTTTTTATACGTGACATTGGTATCGTCAGATCCGTATTGGTTAAATGAAAATACAATTTTACTCACAATTTTTTATTTTACCCGCTATTCAAATCTGTAAATAAATTTCTTTTAGTTGTTCACAGTCTTCTTCTTAGTCGTTATTTCATTTTAAATCATGTGCGTGGGAACGATCGCTTCTTAAGGTGCATGTCGCCAGCCCCCCCCCGTCGGCCATTTAGAATTTTGAATCGAAAATAGTCTAAATCGTTTGTGCATCGTTTGTACCCATTTGTGCAAAAATTATTTTCGTTTGTACCTAAATAGTTTTTGAGAAATTTCAAAATTTCGCTGGGTTGAGGGGGGGGAGACATTCTTTTATGAAATTTTGAATTTTGGATTTAAAATAGTCTAGATCGTTTGCACTTCTTTTGGCCTTGTTTTTTTCAAGTATTATTTTCGTTTGTACCCAAATAGTTTTTGAGATTTTCAAGAAAAACATCAACGACACCGACGCGTATGATTGAATTAGCGAGATTCTCCTTAAGGTAACACATACAATTTTATGAAATTTCGAATTTCGGATTCCAAAATGGTCTATTCGTTTGTGCATGATGTGCAAGTCTTATTTTCGTTTGTACTCAAATAGTTTTTCAGATTTCCAAGACAAACATAAAAGACGTTAACGGGCGTGATATTGTTAACAAGATTCTGGGGAACACATACATGTTGAAGTTCAAAATAGTCTCAATCATTTGTACTTCATTGTACTTGTTTGTGCAAAAATTATTTTCAATAGAAAATCAAATAGATTTAGAGAAATTTCAAAATTTAGCTGAGGGGGGGGGGGTAGCTGGAGACATGTTCAAACGAAAAAGATTAAATCTTGTTTAGGCTCTAATGAGGTTCTAATATCTGCCACCAATTTCACACAAAAATTCAAACTAAGAGATAAAAAAATAGAAAAGATGTCTACCCCCCCCCAAGATTTCACGAATAACTGCGCCAAGGTTGAGGCTCAAACGAATAAATGGAAGCCCGTTTAGGCTCTAACGTTTGACACTAATTCTACCCCAAAATTCGACTTTGAGAGGGGAGCAATTCGACTTTTCTACTTTAAGAAATGGCGTTCAATTTTATAGTTGCTGTAGACACGTCCCCCCCCCCCTCCAGCTTGAATTTTGTGGTGAAATTGGTGTTAAACGTTAGAGCCTAAATGAGCTTCCATTTTTTTCGTTTCAGCATCAACCGTCGCAAAGTTATTCGCGAAGTCTTTTTTTTGGGGGGGGAGGCTATAGACTTGTTTTTCTATTTTCGCTGTTATTTGAATTTTTGGGTGATATTTGTGTCAAACGTTAGAGCTTCGTTAGTATAGAGTTTGAATGAGCTTCTATTTCCATAATTGTAATTTCATTTTCTACAAAGTTACGGGTATTTCAAATTTTCTAGTTCTCCGAGCAAGTTCTGAATGATAATCTTCAAGTTTAAATCTATTTGTTGAGATTAAAAGTAATTTTCCGTCAGAGGTGTGAAAAAATAGACATTTTAAAGAATTTTTTGAACTGTTAAAATTCTTACACTGTATTTTAAGTAACTTTTACGAAAAATGAAAAAAAAATATTTATTCTGCACCAAGTTATCAGTTCGATTGAAGACCTTTTTGGAGTCGTTCATTAATTACTTGGACCCATTAATTACTTAGCGGTTGCAAGAAATACATGAAAAATTATATTTAATCAGAAATGTCTATAATTATTTAACAATGTTTCGTTGCGAAAAGGGGTGCCAAAATCGGATTTCACTTTGGGGTCGAGTTAAAGTTATACCGGTTATACCTGTCCATTACCTGACCATTAGTCATATTTAAAATTGCAAGTCATTTATAATATTTGATAATAATATTTCAAAAAGGTATGTCTTTTACAACATCAGAAAAAGGTATACATTTTGTAAAATTATTTTTTGATAATTCTATGATAATAAAATTTTTACGTCTTCATTTTGCAAAATTTTTCTTTTTCGTATTGAGAATTTTTTTATGGAAGATCATTCGAATAAAGAACATAGAAAGTGCAAGTATAAACTAAGAATAAGCTATACTGAGAATAAATCTCTAATGTTCTCTCTCTAAATTGCTCTAAATTAATTTTTTCAAGCACAACTTTTTGAATTTCCAAATTTCTTTTTATCTACACAAAAGACAAAGGTCCAAACCTACTAGCCTTTCTATTTAGTGCATATCTGGACATTTTATAAAACCCCTGTTTGTAGTATGACTTTATTTGATAATTGTGCAAGTAAAGTACTAATTATAAGTAAATAATTGCAGTTTACTTTGATGATTTCTTGCAACGGCATTAAAACGCCCGGTTTTTAATTGATTGCAAAATCCGTTACCCCTAACTCTAACTTGACAAGGTTATTGAAGTCTAAACATTGAGTCCGATCTGGTTGCACTAAAAGTAAACATAAAATAAACATTTCAATAATTTTGAAATTTCAGCAATAAATTATCAATTAATAATTGACTACATGATTGGTACTTTCTCGGAGCTCAAAGTTACAGTTAAAATACGTACAAAGACGACAGAAATCGTCAACTGCAAGTGCTGCCTTTGAATTTTTTCTATCATATTATTATTCTTTAATATTATGCAGGTGAGGTGCCAATTCGTCGTTATACTTTAATATTGAAAAGGGTGCCAGTTCGTTAAGTGTGAAATCTAGTGGTGCCTCTTAGTCGCCTTAAGCATTTTTGCTGAGAGCGCCCCCTGCACATTATACGGTTCAATTAAAATTGAATTTTTATGGATATATCGTCCAAATGGCACCATCGTGATATTTCGTAGTTATGATAACCCAACGCTCTAGCACCTAAATATGAAGTAAAACGTTCTGGCACCTTCAATTGGTGCCACTACGTAAATATGGGTGCCACTTCGTCCATATACATATGAATTTGGTGCCTAAACGTTGCATTTTATATATATTTATCCTCGTAACCGAGTTTTAATTATTTTCGACTATAATTTTTTTTTAATTATTTTCGATACAGAGTTTTAATTATTTTTTACAATAATTTCTTATTTAACTATCTTCGATAGAGTTTTAATTATTTTCGAAAATAATTATTTATTTATTTATCCTCGTAACCGAGTTTTAATTATTTTCGACTATAATTTTTTTTAAATTATTTTCGATAAAGAGTTTTAATTATTTTTTACAATAATTTCTTATTTAACTATCTTCGATAGAGAGTTTTAATTATTTTCGAAAATAATTATTTATTTATTTATCCTCGTAACAGATTTAATTATTTTCGACTATAATTTTTTATTTAACTATCTTGGAGGCAGAGTTTTAATTATTTTTTACAATAATTTCTTATTTAACTATCTTCGATAGAGAGTTTTAATTATTTTCGAAAATAATTATTTATTTATTTATCCTCGTAACAGAGTTTTAATTATTTTCGACTATAATTTTTTATTAATTATTTTAGATACAGAGTTTTAATTATTTTTGACAATAATTTTTTATTTAACTATCTTGGACACAGAGTTTTAATTATTTACGACTATAATTTTTTATTAAATATCTTGGATACAGAGTTTTAATTATTTTCGACTATAATTTTTTATTAATTATCTTCGATATAGAGTTTTAATTATTTTCGAAAATAATTATTTATTTATTTATCCTCGTAACAGATTTAATTATTTTCGACTATAATTTTTTATTTAACTATCTTGGAGGCAGAGTTTTAATTATTTTTTACAATAATTTCTTATTTAACTATCTTCGATAGAGAGTTTTAATTATTTTCGAAAATAATTATTTATTTATTTATCCTCGTAACAGAGTTTTAATTATTTTCGACTATAATTTTTTATTAATTATTTTCGATACAGAGTTTTAATTATTTTTGACAATAATTTTTTATTTAACTATCTTGGACACAGAGTTTTAATTATTTACGACTATAATTTTTTATTAAATATCTTGGATACAGAGTTTTAACTATTTTCGACTATAATTTTTTATTAATTATCTTCGATATAGAGTTTTAATTATTTTTTACAATAATTTCTTATTTAACTATCGTCGATAGAGAGTTTTAATTATTTTCGAAAATAATTATTTAATTATTTATCCTCGTAACCGAGTTTTAATTATTTTCGACTATAATTTTTTTTTAATTATTTTCGATAAAGAGTTTTAATTATTTTTTACAATAATTTCTTATTTAACTATCTTCGATAGGGGGTTTTAATTATTTTCGAAAATAATTATTTATTTATTTATCCTCGTAACAGATTTAATTATTTTCGACTATAATTTTTTATTTAACTATCTTGGAGGCAGAGTTTTAATTATTTTTTACAATAATTTCTTATTTAACTATCTTCGATAGAGAGTTTTAATTATTTTAGAAAATAATTATTTATTTATTTATCCTCGTAACAGAGTTTTAATTATTTTCGACTATAATTTTTTATTAATTATTTTCGATACAGAGTTTTAATTATTTTTGACAATAATTTTTTATTTAACTATCTTGGACACAGAGTTTTAATTATTTACGACTATAATTTTTTATTAAATATCTTGGATACAGAGTTTTAATTATTTTCGACTATAATTTTTTATTAATTATCTTCGATATAGAGTTTTAATTATTTTTTACAATAATTTCTTATTTAACTATCGTCGATAGATAGTTTTAATTATTTTCGAAAATAATTATTTATTTATTTATCCTCGTAACCGAGTTTTAATTATTTTCGACTATAATTTTTTTTTAATTATTCTCGATACAGAGTTTTAATTATTTTTTACAATAATTTATTATTTAACTATCTTCGATAGAGTTTTAATTATTTTCGAAAATAATTATTTATTTATTTATCGGTGGTAGGTAAGTAACCTCAGCTCGGATTTTTAAAATTTCCACTGTCAAGAATCATTAAAAACGGTACAAAAAGCTATTATAAAACAAAATATTTGCGAACCATTGTAAATAGGGCTCTAAAAAGTCAAATTTTCAAAATTTGTATTGTCCGATGCAGTCTTACGAGTTAGAAACGGTTTAGAACATTCCATTGGCTGCCGAAACCCCGCCTCTAACATATCCCACCAAAAGCTTATATAAGGTGTGTACTTCATAAAATGCTCTCAGTACATACTGGCGATCACAACAATGTGTCGTGTGTTGAGCGTTAAAAAACAGTTCTTTTTAGGGCCAAAAATACTTAGAAAGGGTTACGGTTTTAACGACGTTGAATCTCGCTTTTTTTTGAAACTCTGGCGGGGGTGGTTGTGTTGCCGAAATGGGCCTTTCGCGCGCTACGCTGCGCTCCGCACGCTACAGACCCATTTTTCGGCAACACTAAACTCATTAAAAACATCCCCCGAGGGTGATCCAACTCGGCAAATTGTGCTATTAGCAAGGGGTGAATCTCGCTTTTTTTTGCTGCAAATTTAAGCCAAAAATACGTTGAAAATGTGAATTTACCTCGACATTAACTGTACGATGAATTTCCCCGTGTTTTTTAGTCAAAAATACCCCTAAAAAGGGAAATTATGTCGATGTTAACTGCGCGACGGACTAGGTACTACTGGGTGCGTAAGCGAGCTCCGGTTTTTCCACGTGTTAGAGTAACTCACACCACACGGACTGACGACAGAATGACTGTGACGTTTAAAAATCGAGTTAAAATTGGCAACTTTAAAATCGATTATTGGCCAAACTAATCGATATACGACTTTCATCCTCACCTTAATCGCTTCGTCTATATTTTTTCTATCTAAATCCGTCGAGTTTTTTTTAATAAATTTAATATTCTCGAGCTGAGCCTACTTACCTGCTACCTTATTTATCCTCGTAACCGAGTTTTAATTATTTTCGACTATAATTTTTTTAAAATTATTTTCCATAAAGAGTTTTAATTATTTTTTACAATAATTTCTTATTTAACTATCTTCGATAGAGAGTTTTAATTATTTTCGAAAATAATTATTTATTTATTTATCCACGTAACAGATTTAATTATTTTCAACTATAATTTTTTATTTAACTATCTTGGAGGCAGAGTTTTAATTATTTTTTACAATAATTTCTTATTTAACTATCTTCGATAGATAGTTTTAATTATTTTCGAAAATAATTAATTATTTAATTATCCTCGTAACAGAGTTTTAATTATTTTCGACTATAATTTTTTATTAATTATTTTCGATACAGAGTTTTAATTATTTTTGACAATAATTTTTTATTTAACTATCTTGGACACAGAGTTTTAATTATTTACGACTATAATTTTTTATTAAATATCTTGGATACAGAGTTTTAATTATTTTCGACTATAATTTTTTATTAATTATTTTCGATACAGAGTTTTAATTATTTTTGACAATAATTTTTTATTTAACTATCTTGGACACAGAGTTTTAATTATTTACGACTATAATTTTTTATTAAATATCTTGGATACAGAGTTTTAATTATTTTCGACTATAATTTTTTATTAATTATCTTCGATATAGAGTTTTAATTATTTTCGAAAATAATTATTTATTTATTTATCCTCGTAACAGATTTAATTATTTTCGACTATAATTTTTTATTTAACTATCTTGGAGGCAGAGTTTTAATTATTTTTTACAATAATTTCTTATTTAACTATCTTCGATAGAGAGTTTTAATTATTTTCGAAAATAATTATTTATTTATTTATCCTCGTAACAGAGTTTTAATTATTTTCGACTATAATTTTTTATTAATTATCTTCGATATAGAGTTTTAATTATTTTCGAAAATAATTATTTATTTATTAATCCTCGTAACAGATTTAATTATTTTCGACTATAATTTTTTATTTAACTATCTTGGAGGCCGAGTTTTAATTATTTTTTACAATAATTTTTTATTTAACTATCTTCTATAGAGAGTTTTAATTATTTTCGAAAATAATTATTTATTTATTTATCCTCGTAACAGAGTTTTAATTATTTTCGACTATAATTTTTTATTAATTATTTTCGATACAGAGTTTTAATTATTTTTAACAATAATTTTTTATTTAACTATCTTGGACACAGAGTTTTAATTATTTACGACTATAATTTTTTGTTAAATATCTTGGATACAGAGTTTTAATTATTTTCGACTATAATTTTTTATTAATTATCTTCGATATAGAGTTTTAATTATTTTTTACAATAATTTCTTATTTAACTATCGTCGATAGATAGTTTTAATTATTTTCGAAAATAATTATTTATTTATTTATCTTATCAGAGATTTAATTATTTTCGACTATAATTTTCTATTTAACTATCTTCGATACAGAGTTTTAACTATTTTTGACAATAATTTTTTATTTAACTATCTTGAATACAGAGTTTTAATTATTTTCGACTATAATTTTTTATTAATTATCTTCGATACAGAGTTTTAATTATTTTTTACAATAATTTCTTATTTAACTATCGTCGATAGATAGTTTTAATTATTTTCGAAAATAATTATTTATTTATTTATCTTATCAGAGATTTAATTATTTTCGACTATAATTTTCTATTTAACTATCTTCGATACAGAGTTTTAACTATTTTTGACAATAATTTTTTATTTAACTATCTTGAATACAGAGTTTTAATTATTTTCGACTATAATTTTTTATTAATTATCTTCGATACAGAGTTTTAATTATTTTTTACAATAATTTCTTATTTAACTATCGTCGATAGATAGTTTTAATTATTTTCGAAAATAATTATTTATTTATTTATCTTATCAGAGATTTAATTATTTTCGACTATAATTTTCTATTTAACTATCTTCGATACAGAGTTTTAACTATTTTTGACAATAATTTTTTATTTAACTATCTTGAATACAGAGTTTTAATTATTTTCGACTATAATTTTTTATTTAACTATCTTGGAGGCAGAGTTTTAATTATTTTTTACAATAATTTCTTATTTAACTATCTTCGATAGAGAGTTTTAATTATTTTCGAAAATAATTATTTATTTATTTATCCTCGTAACAGAGTTTTAATTATTTTCGAATATAATTTTTTATTAATTATTTTCGATACAGAGTTTTAATTATTTTTGACAATAATTTTTTATTTAACTATCTTGGACACAGAGTTTTAATTATTTACGACTATAATTTTTTATTAAATATCTTGGATACAGAGTTTTAATTATTTTCGACTATAATTTTTTATTAATTATCTTCGATATAGAGTTTTAATTATTTTTTACAATAATATCTTATTTAACTATCTTCGATAGAGAGTTTTAATTATTTTCGAAAATAATTATTTATTTATTTATCCTCGTAACAGAGTTTTAATTATTTTCGACTATAATTTTTTATTAATTATCTTCGATATAGAGTTTTAATTATTTTCGAAAATAATTATTTATTTATTTATCCTCGTAACAGATTTAATTATTTTCGACTATAATTTTTTATTTAACTATCTTGGAGGCAGAGTTTTAATTATTTTTTACAATAATTTCTTATTTAACTATCTTCGATAGAGAGTTTTAATTATTTTCGAAAATAATTATTTATTTATTATTTTCGATACAGAGTTTTAATTATTTTTGACAATAATTTTTTATTTAACTATCTTGGACACAGAGTTTTAATTATTTTCGAAAATAATTATTTATTTATTTATCCTCGTAACAGAGTTTTAATTATTTTCGACTATAATTTTTTATTAATTATCTTCGATATAGAGTTTTAATTATTTTCGAAAATAATTATTTATTTATTTATCCTCGTAACAGATTTAATTATTTTCGACTATAATTTTTTATTTAACTATCTTGGAGGCAGAGTTTTAATTATTTTTTACAATAATTTCTTATTTAACTATCTTCGATAGAGAGTTTTAATTATTTTCGAAAATAATTATTTATTTATTTATCCTCGTAACAGAGTTTTAATTATTTTCGACTATAATTTTTTATTAATTATCTTCGATATAGAGTTTTAATTATTTTCGAAAATAATTATTTATTTATTTATCCTCGTAACAGATTTAATTATTTTCGACTATAATTTTTTATTTAACTATCTTGGAGGCAGAGTTTTAATTATTTTTTACAATAATTTCTTATTTAACTATCTTCGATAGAGAGTTTTAATTATTTTCGAAAATAATTATTTATTTATTATTTTCGATACAGAGTTTTAATTATTTTTGACAATAATTTTTTATTTAACTATCTTGGACACAGAGTTTTAATTATTTACGACTATAATTTTTTATTAAATATCTTGGATACAGAGTTTTAATTATTTTCGACTATAATTTTTTATTAATTATTTTCGATACAGAGTTTTAATTATTTTTTACAATAATTTTTTATTTAACTATCTTCGATAGAGAGTTTTAATTATTTTCGAAAATAATTATTTATTTATTTATCCTCGTAACCGAGTTTTAATTATTTTCGACTATAATTTTTTTTTAATTATTTTCGATAAAGAGTTTTAATTATTTTTTACAATAATTTCTTATTTAACTATCTTCGATAGAGAGTTTTAATTATTTTCGAAAATAATTATATATTTATTTATCCTCGTAACAGATTTAATTATTTTCGACTATAATTTTTTATTTAACTATCTAGGAGGCTGAGTTTTAATTATTTTTTACAATAATTTCTTATTTAACTATCTTCGATAGAGAGTTTTAATTATTTTCGAAAATAATTATTTATTTATTTATCCTCGTAACAGAGTTTTAATTATTTTCGACTATAATTTTTTATTAATTATTTTCGATACAGAGATTTAATTATTTTTGACAATAATTTTTTATTTAACTATCTTGGACACAGAGTTTTAATTATTTACGACTATAATTTTTTATTAAATATCTTGGATACAGAGTTTTAATTATTTTCGACTATAATTTTTTATTAATTATCTTCGATGTAGAGTTTTAATTATTTTTTACTATAATTTCTTATTTAACTATCGTCGATAGATAGTTTTAATTATTTTCGAAAATAATTATTTATTTATTTATCCTCGTAACCGAGTTTTAATTATTTTCGACTATAATTTTTTTTTAATTATTTTCGATACAGAGTTTTAATTATTTTTTACAATAATTTCTTATTTAACTATTTTGAATACAGAGTTTTAATTATTTTCGACTATAATTTTTTATTAATTATCTTCGATACAGAGTTTTAATTATTTTTTACAATAATTTCTTATTTAACTATCTTCGATAGAGAGTTTTAATTATTTTCGAAAATAATTATTTATTTATTTATCCTCGTAACAGAGTTTTAATTATTTTCGACTATGATTTTTTATTAATTATTTTCGATACAGAGTTTTAATTATTTACGACTATAATTTTTTATTAAATATCTTGGATACAGAGTTTTAATTATTTTCGACTATAATTTTTTATTAATTATCTTCGATATAGAGTTTTAATTATTTTTTACAATAATTTCTTATTTAACTATCGTCGATAGATAGTTTTAATTATTTTCGAAAATAATTATTTATTTATTTATCCTCGTAACCGAGTTTTAATTATTTTCGACTATAATTTTTTTTTAATTATTTTCGATACAGAGTTTTAATTATTTTTTACAATAATTTCTTATTTAACTATCTTCGATAGAGTTTTAATTATTTTCGAAAATAATTATTTATTTATTTATCCTCGTAACCGAGTTTTAATTATTTTCGACTATAATTTTTTTTAAATTATTTTCGTTAAAGAGTTTTAATTATTTTTTACAATAATTTCTTATTTAACTATCTTCGATAGAGAGTTTTAATTATTTTCGAAAATAATTATTTATTTATTTATCCTCGTAACAGATTTAATTATTTTCGACTATAATTTTTTATTTAACTATCTAGGAGGCAGAGTTTTAATTATTTTTTACAATAATTTCTTATTTAGCTATCTTCGATAGAGAGTTTTAATTATTTTCGAAAATAATTATTTATTTATTTATCCTCGTAACAGAGTTTTAATTATTTTCGACTATAATTTTTTATTAATTATTTTCGATACAGAGTTTTAATTATTTTTTACAATAATTTCTTATTTAACTATCTTCGATAGAGAGTTTTAATTATTTTCGAAAATAATTATTTATTTATTTATCCTCGTAACCGAGTTTTAATTATTTTCGACTATAATTTTTTTTTAATTATTTTCGATAAAGCGTTTTAATTATTTTTTACAATAATTTCTTATTTAACTATCTTCGATAGAGAGTTTTAATTATTTTCGACTATAATTTTTTATTAATTATCTTCGATACAGAGTTTTAATTATTTTTTACAATAATTTCTTATTTAACTATCTTCGATAGAGAGTTTTAATTATTTTCGAAAATAATTATTTATTTATTTTTTTATCCTCGTAACCGAGTTTTAATTATTTTCGACTATAATTTTATTTTAATTATTTTCGATAAAGAGTTTTAATTATTTTTTACAATAATTTCTTATTTAACTATCTTCGATAGAGAGTTTTAATTATTTTCGAAAATAATTATTTATTTATTTATCCTCGTAACAGAGTTTTAATTATTTTCGACTATAATTTTTTATTAATTATTTTCGATACAGAGTTTTAATTATTTACGACTATAATTTTTTATTAAATATCTTGGATACAGAGCTTTAATTATTTTCGATTATAATTTTTTATTAATTATCTTCGATATAGAGTTTTAATTATTTTTTACAATAATTTCTTATTTAACTATCGTCGATAGATAGTTTTAATTATTTTCGAAAATAATTATTTATTTATTTATCCTCGTAACCGAGTTTTAATTATTTTCGACTATAATTTTTTTTTAATTATTTTCGATACAGAGTTTTAATTATTTTTTACAATAATTTCTTATTTAAATATCTTGAATACAGAGTTTTAATTATTTTCGACTATAATTTTTTATTAATTATCTTCGATACAGAGTTTTAATTATTTTTTACAATAATTTCTTATTTAACTATCTTCGATAGAGAGTTTTAATTATTTTCGAAAATAATTATTTATTTATTTTTTTATCCTCGTAACCGAGTTTTAATTATTTTCGACTATAATTTTATTTTAATTATTTTCGATAAAGAGTTTTAATTATTTTTTACAATAATTTTTTATTTAACTATCTTGGACACAGAGTTTTAATTATTTTCGAAAATAATTATTTATTTATTTATCCTCGTAACCGAGTTTTAATTATTTTCGATACAGAGTTTTAATTATTTTTTACAATAATTTCTTATTTAACTATCTTCGATAGAGAGTTTTAATTATTTTCGAAAATAATTATTTATTTATTTATCCTCGTAACCGAGTTTTAATTATTTTCGACTATAATTTTTTTTTAATTATTTTCGATAAAGAGTTTTAATTATTTTTTACAATAATTTCTTATCTAACTATCTTCGATAGAGAGTTTTAATTATTTTCGAAAATAATTATTTATTTATTTATCCTCGTAACAGATTTAATTATTTTCGACTATGATTTTTTATTTAACTATCTAGGAGGCTGAGTTTTAATTATTTTTTACAATAATTTCTTATTTAACTATCTTCGATAGAGAGTTTTAATTATTTTCGAAAATAATTATTTATTTATTTATCCTCGTAACAGAGTTTTAATTATTTTCGACTATAATTTTTTATTAATTATTTTCGATACAGAGTTTTAATTATTTTTGACAATAATTTTTTATTTAACTATCTTGGACACAGAGTTTTAATTATTTACGACTATAATTTTTTATTAAATATCTTGGATACAGAGTTTTAATTATTTTCGACTATAATTTTTTATTAATTATCTTCGATATAGAGTTTTAATTATTTTTTACTATAATTTCTTATTTAACTATCGTCGATAGATAGTTTTAATTATTTTCGAAAATAATTATTTATTTATTTATCCTCGTAACCGAGTTTTAATTATTTTCGACTATAATTTTTTTTTAATTATTTTCGATACAGAGTTTTAATTATTTTTTACAATAATTTCTTATTTAACTATCTTGAATACAGAGTTTTAATTATTTTCGACTATAATTTTTTATTAATTATCTTCGATACAGAGTTTTAATTATTTTTTACAATAATTTCTTATTTAACTATCTTCGATAGAGAGTTTTAATTATTTTCGAAAATAATTATTTATTTATTTATCCTCGTAACCGAGTTTTAATTATTTTCGACTATAATTTTTTTTAAATTATTTTCGATAAAGAGTTTTAATTATTTTTTACAATAATTTCTTATTTAACTATCTTCGATAGAGAGTTTTAATTATTTTCGAAAATAATTATTTATTTATTTATCCTCGTAACAGATTTAATTATTTTCGACTATAATTTTTTATTTAACTATCTAGGAGGCAGAGTTTTAATTATTTTTTACAATAATTTCTTATTTAGCTATCTTCGATAGAGAGTTTTAATTATTTTCGACTATAATTTTTTATTAATTATTTTCGATACAGAGTTTTAATTATTTTTTACAATAATTTCTTATTTAACTATCTTCGATAGAGAGTTTTAATTATTTTCGACTATAATTTTTTATTAATTATCTTCGATACAGAGTTTTAATTATTTTTTACAATAATTTCTTATTTAACTATCTTCGATAGAGAGTTTTAATTATTTTCGAAAATAATTATTTATTTATTTATCCTCGTAACAGAGTTTTAATTATTTTCGACTATAATTTTTTATTAATTATTTTCGATACAGAGTTTTAATTATTTACGACTATAATTTTTTATTAAATATCTTGGATACAGAGTTTTAATTATTTTCGACTATAATTTTTTATTAATTATCTTCGATACAGAGTTTTAATTATTTTTTACAATAATTTCTTATTTAACTATCTTCAATAGAGAGTTTTAATTATTTTCGAAAATAATTATTTATTTATTTATCCTCGTAACAGATTTAATTATTTTCGACTATAATTTTTTATTTAACTAGCTAGGAGGCAGAGTTTTAATTATTTTTTACAATAATTTCTTATTTAGCTATCTTCGATAGAGAGTTTTAATTATTTTCGAAAATAATTATTTATTTATTTATCCTCGTAACAGAGTTTTAATTATTTTCGACTATAATTTTTTATTAATTATTTTCGATACAGAGTTTTAATTATTTACGACTATAATTTTTTATTAAATATCTTGGATACAGAGTTTTAATTATTTTCGACTATAATTTTTTATTAATTATCTTCGATATAGAGTTTTAATTATTTTTTACAATAATTTCTTATTTAACTATCGTCGATAGATAGTTTTAATTATTTTCGAAAATAATTATTTATTTATTTATCCTCGTAACCGAGTTTTAATTATTTTCGACTATAATTTTTTTTTAATTATTTTCGATACAGAGTTTTAATTATTTTTTACAATAATTTCTTATTTAACTATCTTCGATAGAGTTTTAATTATTTTCGAAAATAATTATTTATTTATTTATCCTCGTAACCGAGTTTTAATTATTTTCGACTATAATTTTTTTTAAATTATTTTCGATAAAGAGTTTTAATTATTTTTTACAATAATTTCTTATTTAACTATCTTCGATAGAGAGTTTTAATTATTTTCGAAAATAATTATTTATTTATTTATCCTCGTAACCGAGTTTTAATTATTTTCGACTATAATTTTTTTTTAATTATTTTCGATAAAGAGTTTTAATTATTTTTTACAATAATTTCTAATTTAACTATCTTCGATAGAGAGTTTTAATTATTTTCGAAAATAATTATTTATTTATTTATCCTCGTAACCGAGTTTTAATTATTTTCGACTATAATTTTTTTTAAATTATTTTCGATAAAGAGTTTTAATTATTTTTTACAATAATTTCTTATTTAACTATCTTCGATAGAGAGTTTTAATTATTTTCGAAAATAATTATTTAATTATTTATCCTCGTAACAGAGTTTTAATTATTTTCGACTATAATTTTTTATTAATTATCTTCGATATAGAGTTTTAATTATTTTCGAAAATAATTATTTATTTATTTATCCTCGTAACAGATTTAATTATATTCGACTATAATTTTTTATTTAACTATCTTGGAGGCAGAGTTTTAATTTTTTTTTACAATAATTTCTTATTTAACTATCGTCGATAGATAGTTTTAATTATTTTCGAAAATAATTATTTATTTATTTATCCTCGTAACAGAGTTTTAATTATTTCCGACTATAATTTTTTATTAATTATCTTCGATTTAGAGTTTTAATTATTTTCGAAAATAATTATTTATTTATTTATCCTCGTAACAGATTTAATTATTTTCGACTATAATTTTTTATTTAACTATCTTGGAGGCAGAGTTTTAATTATTTTTTACAATAATTTTTTATTTAACTATCTTCGATAGATAGTTTTAATTATTTTCGAAAATAATTATTTATTTATTTATCCTCGTAACAGAGTTTTAATTATTTTCGGCTATAATTTTTTATTAATTATCTTCGTAACCGAGTTTTAATTATTTTCGACAATAATTTTTTTTTTAATTATTTTCGATAAAGAGTTTTAATTATTTTTTACAATAATTTCTTATTTAACTATCTTCGATAGAGAGTTTTAATTATTTTCGAAAATAATTATTTATTTATTTATCCTCGTAACAGATTTAATTATTTTCGACTATAATTTTTTATTTAACTATCTTGGAGGCAGAGTTTTAATTATTTTTTACAATAATTTCTTATTTAACTATCTTCGATAGAGAGTTTTAATTATTTTCGAAAATAATTATTAATTTATTTATCCTCGTAACCGAGTTTTAATTATTTTCGACTATAATTTTTTTTTAATTATTTTCGATACAGAGTTTTAATTATTTTTTACAATAATTTCTTATTTAACTATCTTCGATAGAGAGTTTTAATTATTTTCGAAAATAATTATTTAATTATTTACCCTCGTAACCGAGTTTTAATTATTTTCGACTTTAATTTTTTTTAAATTATTTTCGATAAAGAGTTTTAATTATTTTTTACAATAATTTCTTATTTAACTATCTTCGATAGAGAGTTTTAATTATTTTCGAAAATAATTATTTAATTATTTATCCTCGTAACAGAGTTTTAATTATTTTCGACTATAATTTTTTATTAATTATCTTCGATATAGAGTTTTAATTATTTTCGAAAATAATTATTTATTTATTTATCCTCGTAACAGATTTAATTATATTCGACTATAATTTTTTATTTAACTATCTTGGAGGCAGAGTTTTAATTTTTTTTTACAATAATTTCTTATTTAACTATCGTCGATAGATAGTTTTAATTATTTTCGAAAA
The DNA here is from genome assembly GCA_958510855.1 of Rhagonycha lutea. Lineage (NCBI taxonomy): Eukaryota > Metazoa > Arthropoda > Insecta > Coleoptera > Cantharidae > Rhagonycha > Rhagonycha lutea. Next base: position 38,906,668 of record OY294038.1, read on the forward strand.
TAATTATTTATTTATTTATCCTCTTATCAGAGATTTAATTATTTTCGACTATAATTTTCTATTTAACTATCTTCGATACAGAGTTTTAACTATTTTTGACAATAATTTTTTATTTAACTATCTTGAATACAGAGTTTTAATTATTTTCGACTATAATTTTTTATTAATTATCTTCGATACAGAGTTTTAATTATTTTTTACAATAATTTCTTATTTAACTATCTTCGATAGAGAGTTTTAATTATTTTCGAAAATAATTATTTATTTATTTATCCTCGTAACAGATTTAATTATTTTCGACTATAATTTTTTATTTAACTATCTTGGAGGCAGAGTTTTAATTATTTTTTACAATAATTTCTTATTTAACTATCTTCGATAGAGAGTTTTAATTATTATCGAAAATAATTATTTATTTATTTATCCTCGTAACAGAGTTTTAATTATTTTCGACTATAATTTTTTATTAATTATCTTCGATATAGAGTTTTAATTATTTTCGAAAATAATTATTTATTTATTTATCCTCGTAACAGATTTAATTATTTTCGACTATAATTTTTTATTTAACTATCTTGGAGGCAGAGTTTTAATTATTTTTTACAATAATTTTTTATTTAACTATCTTCGATAGAGAGTTTTAATTATTTTCGAAAATAATTATTTATTTATTTATCCTCGTAACAGAGTTTTAATTATTTTCGACTATAATTTTTTATTAATTATTTTCGATACAGAGTTTTAATTATTTTTGACAATAATTTTTTATTTAACTATCTTGGACACAGAGTTTTAATTATTTACGACTATAATTTTTTATTAAATATCTTGGATACAGAGTTTTAATTATTTTCGGCTATAATTTATTATTAATTATCTTCGTAACCGAGTTTTAATTATTTTCGACAATAATTTCTTATCTAACTATCTTCGATAGAGAGTTTTAATTATTTTCGAAAATAATTATTTATTTATTTATCCTCGTAACAGATTTAATTATTTTCGACTATGATTTTTTATTTAACTATCTAGGAGGCTGAGTTTTAATTATTTTTTACAATAATTTCTTATTTAACTATCTTCGATAGAGAGTTTTAATTATTTTCGAAAATAATTATTTATTTATTTATCCTCGTAACAGAGTTTTAATTATTTTCGACTATAATTTTTTATTAATTATTTTCGATACAGAGTTTTAATTATTTTTGACAATAATTTTTTATTTAACTATCTTGGACACAGAGTTTTAATTATTTACGACTATAATTTTTTATTAAATATCTTGGATACAGAGTTTTAATTATTTTCGACTATAATTTTTTATTAATTATCTTCGATATAGAGTTTTAATTATTTTTTACTATAATTTCTTATTTAACTATCGTCGATAGATAGTTTTAATTATTTTCGAAAATAATTATTTATTTATTTATCCTCGTAACCGAGTTTTAATTATTTTCGACTATAATTTTTTTTTAATTATTTTCGATACAGAGTTTTAATTATTTTTTACAATAATTTCTTATTTAACTATCTTGAATACAGAGTTTTAATTATTTTCGACTATAATTTTTTATTAATTATCTTCGATACAGAGTTTTAATTATTTTTTACAATAATTTCTTATTTAACTATCTTCGATAGAGAGTTTTAATTATTTTCGAAAATAATTATTTATTTATTTATCCTCGTAACCGAGTTTTAATTATTTTCGACTATAATTTTTTTTAAATTATTTTCGATAAAGAGTTTTAATTATTTTTTACAATAATTTCTTATTTAACTATCTTCGATAGAGAGTTTTAATTATTTTCGAAAATAATTATTTATTTATTTATCCTCGTAACAGATTTAATTATTTTCGACTATAATTTTTTATTTAACTATCTAGGAGGCAGAGTTTTAATTATTTTTTACAATAATTTCTTATTTAGCTATCTTCGATAGAGAGTTTTAATTATTTTCGACTATAATTTTTTATTAATTATTTTCGATACAGAGTTTTAATTATTTTTTACAATAATTTCTTATTTAACTATCTTCGATAGAGAGTTTTAATTATTTTCGACTATAATTTTTTATTAATTATCTTCGATACAGAGTTTTAATTATTTTTTACAATAATTTCTTATTTAACTATCTTCGATAGAGAGTTTTAATTATTTTCGAAAATAATTATTTATTTATTTATCCTCGTAACAGAGTTTTAATTATTTTCGACTATAATTTTTTATTAATTATTTTCGATACAGAGTTTTAATTATTTACGACTATAATTTTTTATTAAATATCTTGGATACAGAGTTTTAATTATTTTCGACTATAATTTTTTATTAATTATCTTCGATACAGAGTTTTAATTATTTTTTACAATAATTTCTTATTTAACTATCTTCAATAGAGAGTTTTAATTATTTTCGAAAATAATTATTTATTTATTTATCCTCGTAACAGATTTAATTATTTTCGACTATAATTTTTTATTTAACTAGCTAGGAGGCAGAGTTTTAATTATTTTTTACAATAGTTTCTTATTTAGCTATCTTCGATAGAGAGTTTTAATTATTTTCGAAAATAATTATTTATTTATTTATCCTCGTAACAGAGTTTTAATTATTTTCGACTATAATTTTTTATTAATTATTTTCGATACAGAGTTTTAATTATTTACGACTATAATTTTTTATTAAATATCTTGGATACAGAGTTTTAATTATTTTCGACTATAATTTTTTATTAATTATCTTCGATATAGAGTTTTAATTATTTTTTACAATAATTTCTTATTTAACTATCGTCGATAGATAGTTTTAATTATTTTCGAAAATAATTATTTATTTATTTATCCTCGTAACCGAGTTTTAATTATTTTCGACTATAATTTTTTTTTAATTATTTTCGATACAGAGTTTTAATTATTTTTTACAATAATTTCTTATTTAACTATCTTCGATAGAGTTTTAATTATTTTCGAAAATAATTATTTATTTATTTATCCTCGTAACCGAGTTTTAATTATTTTCGACTATAATTTTTTTTAAATTATTTTCGATAAAGAGTTTTAATTATTTTTTACAATAATTTCTTATTTAACTATCTTCGATAGAGAGTTTTAATTATTTTCGAAAATAATTATTTATTTATTTATCCTCGTAACCGAGTTTTAATTATTTTCGACTATAATTTTTTTTTAATTATTTTCGATAAAGAGTTTTAATTATTTTTTACAATAATTTCTTATTTAACTATCTTCGATAGAGAGTTTTAATTATTTTCGAAAATAATTATTTATTTATTTATCCTCGTAACCGAGTTTTAATTATTTTCGACTATAATTTTTTTTAAATTATTTTCGATAAAGAGTTTTAATTATTTTTTACAATAATTTCTTATTTAACTATCTTCGATAGAGAGTTTTAATTATTTTCGAAAATAATTATTTAATTATTTATCCTCGTAACAGAGTTTTAATTATTTTCGACTATAATTTTTTATTAATTATCTTCGATATAGAGTTTTAATTATTTTCGAAAATAATTATTTATTTATTTATCCTCGTAACAGATTTAATTATATTCGACTATAATTTTTTATTTAACTATCTTGGAGGCAGAGTTTTAATTTTTTTTTACAATAATTTCTTATTTAACTATCGTCGATAGATAGTTTTAATTATTTTCGAAAATAATTATTTATTTATTTATCCTCGTAACAGAGTTTTAATTATTTCCGACTATAATTTTTTATTAATTATCTTCGATTTAGAGTTTTAATTATTTTCGAAAATAATTATTTATTTATTTATCCTCGTAACAGATTTAATTATTTTCGACTATAATTTTTTATTTAACTATCTTGGAGGCAGAGTTTTAATTATTTTTTACAATAATTTTTTATTTAACTATCTTCGATAGATAGTTTTAATTATTTTCGAAAATAATTATTTATTTATTTATCCTCGTAACAGAGTTTTAATTATTTTCGGCTATAATTTTTTATTAATTATCTTCGTAACCGAGTTTTAATTATTTTCGACAATAATTTTTTTTTTAATTATTTTCGATAAAGAGTTTTAATTATTTTTTACAATAATTTCTTATTTAACTATCTTCGATAGAGAGTTTTAATTATTTTCGAAAATAATTATTTATTTATTTATCCTCGTAACAGATTTAATTATTTTCGACTATAATTTTTTATTTAACTATCTTGGAGGCAGAGTTTTAATTATTTTTTACAATAATTTCTTATTTAACTATCTTCGATAGAGAGTTTTAATTATTTTCGAAAATAATTATTAATTTATTTATCCTCGTAACCGAGTTTTAATTATTTTCGACTATAATTTTTTTTTAATTATTTTCGATACAGAGTTTTAATTATTTTTTACAATAATTTCTTATTTAACTATCTTCGATAGAGAGTTTTAATTATTTTCGAAAATAATTATTTAATTATTTACCCTCGTAACCGAGTTTTAATTATTTTCGACTTTAATTTTTTTTAAATTATTTTCGATAAAGAGTTTTAATTATTTTTTACAATAATTTCTTATTTAACTATCTTCGATAGAGAGTTTTAATTATTTTCGAAAATAATTATTTAATTATTTATCCTCGTAACAGAGTTTTAATTATTTTCGACTATAATTTTTTATTAATTATCTTCGATATAGAGTTTTAATTATTTTCGAAAATAATTATTTATTTATTTATCCTCGTAACAGATTTAATTATATTCGACTATAATTTTTTATTTAACTATCTTGGAGGCAGAGTTTTAATTTTTTTTTACAATAATTTCTTATTTAACTATCGTCGATAGATAGTTTTAATTATTTTCGAAAATAATTATTTATTTATTTATCCTCTTATCAGAGATTTAATTATTTTCGACTATAATTTTCTATTTAACTATCTTCGATACAGAGTTTTAACTATTTTTGACAATAATTTTTTATTTAACTATCTTGAATACAGAGTTTTAATTATTTTCGACTATAATTTTTTATTAATTATCTTCGATACAGAGTTTTAATTATTTTTTACAATAATTTCTTATTTAACTATCTTCGATAGAGAGTTTTAATTATTTTCGAAAATAATTATTTATTTATTTATCCTCGTAACAGATTTAATTATTTTCGACTATAATTTTTTATTTAACTATCTTGGAGGCAGAGTTTTAATTATTTTTTACAATAATTTCTTATTTAACTATCTTCGATAGAGAGTTTTAATTATTATCGAAAATAATTATTTATTTATTTATCCTCGTAACAGAGTTTTAATTATTTTCGACTATAATTTTTTATTAATTATCTTCGATATAGAGTTTTAATTATTTTCGAAAATAATTATTTATTTATTTATCCTCGTAACAGATTTAATTATTTTCGACTATAATTTTTTATTTAACTATCTTGGAGGCAGAGTTTTAATTATTTTTTACAATAATTTTTTATTTAACTATCTTCGATAGAGAGTTTTAATTATTTTCGAAAATAATTATTTATTTATTTATCCTCGTAACAGAGTTTTAATTATTTTCGACTATAATTTTTTATTAATTATTTTCGATACAGAGTTTTAATTATTTTTGACAATAATTTTTTATTTAACTATCTTGGACACAGAGTTTTAATTATTTACGACTATAATTTTTTATTAAATATCTTGGATACAGAGTTTTAATTATTTTCGGCTATAATTTATTATTAATTATCTTCGTAACCGAGTTTTAATTATTTTCGACAATAATTTTTTTTTTAATTATTTTCGATAAAGAGTTTTAATTATTTTTTACAATAATTTCTTATTTAACTATCTTCGATAGAGAGTTTTAATTATTTTCGAAAATAATTATTTATTTATTTATCCTCGTAACAGATTTAATTATTTTCGACTATAATTTTTTATTTAACTATCTTGGAGGCAGAGTTTTAATTATTTTTTACAATAATTTCTTATTTAACTATCTTCGATAGATAGTTTTAATTATTTTCGAAAATAATTATTTATTTATTTATCCTCGTAACAGAGTTTTAATTATTTTCGGCTATAATTTTTTATTAATTATCTTCGTAACCGAGTTTTAATTATTTTCGACAATAATTTTTTTTTTAATTATTTTCGATAAAGAGTTTTAATTATTTTTTACAATAATTTCTTATTTAACTATCTTCGATAGAGAGTTTTAATTATTTTCGAAAATAATTATTTATTTATTTATCCACGTAACAGATTTAATTATTTTCGACTATAATTTTTTATTTAACTATCTTGGAGGCAGAGTTTTAATTATTTTTTACAATAATTTCTTATTTAACTATCTTCGATAGAGAGTTTTAATTATTTTCGAAAATAATTATTAATTTATTTATCCTCGTAACCGAGTTTTAATTATTTTCGACTATAATTTTTTTTTAATTATTTTCGATACAGAGTTTTAATTATTTTTTACAATAATTTCTTATTTAACTATCTTCGATAGAGAGTTTTAATTATTTTCGAAAATAATTATTTAATTATTTATCCTCGTAACCGAGTTTTAACTATTTTCGACTTTAATTTTTTTTAAATTATTTTCGATAAAGAGTTTTAATTATTTTTTACAATAATTTCTTATTTAACTATCTTCGATAGAGAGTTTTAATTATTTTCGAAAATAATTATTTAATTATTTATCCTCGTAACAGAGTTTTAATTATTTTCGACTATAATTTTTTATTAATTATCTTCGATATAGAGTTTTAATTATTTTCGACTATAATTTTTTATTAATTATCTTCGATACAGAGTTTTAATTATTTTTTACAATAATTTCTTATTTAACTATCTTCGATAGAGAGTTTTAATTATTTTCGAAAATAATTATTTATTTATTTATCCTCGTAACAGATTTAATTATTTTCGACTATAATTTTTTATTTAACTATCTTGGAGGCAGAGTTTTAATTATTTTTTACAATAATTTCTTATTTCTTATAACTATCTTCGATAGAGAGTTTTAATTATTTTCGAAAATAATTATTTATTTATTTATCCTCGTAACAGAGTTTTAACTATTTTTGATAATAATTTTTTATTTAACTATCTTGAATACAGAGTTTTAATTATTTTTGACTATAATTTTTTATTAATTATCTTCGATACAGAGTTTTATTATTTTTTACAATAATTTCTTATTTAACTATCTTCGATAGGGAGTTTTAATTATTTTCGAAAATAATTATTTATTTATTTATCCTCGTAACAGATTTAATTATTTTCGACTATAATTTTTTATTTAACTATCTTGGAGGCAGAGTTTTAATTATTTTTTACAATAATTTCTTATTTAACTATCTTCGATAGAGAGTTTTAAATATTTTCGAAAATAATTATTTATTTATTTATGCTCGTAACAGAGTTTTAACTATTTTTGACAATAATTTTTTATTTAACTATCTTGAATACAGAGTTTTAATTATTTTCGACTATAATTTTTTATTAATTATCTTCGATACAGAGTTTTAATTTTTTTTTACAATAATTTCTTATTTAACTATCTTCGATAGAGAGTTTTAATTATTTTCGAAAATAATTATTTATTTATTTATCCTCGTAACAGATTTAATTATTTTCGACTATAATTTTTTATTTAACTATCTTGGAGGCAGAGTTTTAATTATTTTTTACAATAATTTCTTATTTAACTATCTTCGATAGAGAGTTTTAATTATTTTCGAAAATAATTATTTATTTATTTATCCTCGTAACCGAGTTTTAATTATTTTCGACTATAATTTTTTTATAATTATTTTCGATACAGAGTTTTAATTATTTTTTACAATAATTTCTTATTTAACTATCTTCGATAGAGTTTTAATTATTTTCGAAAATAATTATTTATTTATTTATCCTCGTAACCGAGTTTTAATTATTTTCGACTATAATTTTTTTTAAATTATTTTCGATAAAGAGTTTTAATTATTTTTTACAATAATTTCTTATTTAACTATCTTCGATAGAGAGTTTTAATTATTTTCGAAAATAATTATTTAATTATTTATCCTCGTAACAGAGTTTTAATTATTTTCGACTATAATTTTTTATTAATTATCTTCGATATAGAGTTTTAATTATTTTCGAAAATAATTATTTATTTATTTATCCTCGTAACAGATTTAATTATATTCGACTATAATTTTTTATTTAACTATCTTGGAGGCAGAGTTTTAATTTTTTTTTACAATAATTTCTTATTTAACTATCGTCGATAGATAGTTTTAATTATTTTCGAAAATAATTATTTATTTATTTATCCTCGTAACAGAGTTTTAATTATTTTCGGCTATAATTTTTTATTAATTATCTTCGTAACCGAGTTTTAATTATTTTCGACAATAATTTTTTTTTTAATTATTTTCGATAAAGAGTTTTAATTATTTTTTACAATAATTTCTTATTTAACTATCTTCGATAGAGAGTTTTAATTATTTTCGAAAATAATTATTTATTTATTTATCCTCGTAACAGATTTAATTATTTTCGACTATAATTTTTTATTTAACTATCTTGGAGGCAGAGTTTTAATTATTTTTTACAATAATTTCTTATTTAACTATCTTCGATAGAGAGTTTTAATTATTTTCGAAAATAATTATTTATTTATTTATCCTCGTAACCGAGTTTTAATTATTTTCGACTATAATTTTTTTTTAATTATTTTCGATACAGAGTTTTAATTATTTTTTACAATAATTTCTTATTTAACTATCTTCGATAGAGTTTTAATTATTTTCGAAAATAATTATTTATTTATTTATCCTCGTAACCGAGTTTTAATTATTTTCGACTATAATTTTTTTTAAATTATTTTCGATAAAGAGTTTTAATTATTTTTTACAATAATTTCTTATTTAACTATCTTCGATAGAGAGTTTTAATTATTTTCGAAAATAATTATTTAATTATTTATCCTCGTAACAGAGTTTTAATTATTTTCGACTATAATTTTTTATTAATTATCTTCGATATAGAGTTTTAATTATTTTCGAAAATAATTATTTATTTATTTATCCTCGTAACAGATTTAATTATATTCGACTATAATTTTTTATTTAACTATCTTGGAGGCAGAGTTTTAATTTTTTTTTACAATAATTTCTTATTTAACTATCGTCGATAGATAGTTTTAATTATTTTCGAAAATAATTATTTATTTATTTATCCTCGTAACAGATTTAATTATTTTCGACTATAATTTTTTATTTAACTATCTTGGAGGCAGAGTTTTAATTATTTTTTACAATAATTTCTTATTTAACTATCTTCGATAGAGAGTTTTAATTATTATCGAAAATAATTATTTATTTATTTATCCTCGTAACAGAGTTTTAATTATTTTCGACTATAATTTTTTATTAATTATCTTCGATATAGAGTTTTAATTATTTTCGAAAATAATTATTTATTTATTTATCCTCGTAACAGATTTAATTATTTTCGACTATAATTTTTTATTTAACTATCTTGGAGGCAGAGTTTTAATTATTTTTTACAATAATTTTTTATTTAACTATCTTCGATAGAGAGTTTTAATTATTTTCGAAAATAATTATTTATTTATTTATCCTCGTAACAGAGTTTTAATTATTTTCGACTATAATTTTTTATTAATTATTTTCGATACAGAGTTTTAATTATTTTTGACAATAATTTTTTATTTAACTATCTTGGACACAGAGTTTTAATTATTTACGACTATAATTTTTTATTAAATATCTTGGATACAGAGTTTTAATTATTTTCGGCTATAATTTTTTATTATTTATCTTCGATATAGAGTTTTAATTATTTTTTACAATAATTTCTTATTTAACTATCGTCGATAGATAGTTTTAATTATTTTCGAAAATAATTATTTATTTATTTATCTTATCACAGATTTAATTATTTTCGACTATAATTTTCTATTTAACTATCTTCGATACAGAGTTTTAACTATTTTTGACAATAATTTTTTATTTAACTATCTTGAATACAGAGTTTTAATTATTTTCGACTATAATTTTTTATTAATTATCTTCGATACAGAGTTTTAATTATTTTTTACAATAATTTCTTATTTAACTATCTTCGATAGAGAGTTTTAATTATTTTCGAAAATAATTATTTATTTATTTTTTTATCTTCGTAACCGAGTTTTAATTATTTTCGACAATAATTTTTTTTTAATTATTTTCGATAAAGAGTTTTAATTATTTTTTACAATAATTTCTTATTTAACTATCTTCGATAGAGAGTTTTAATTATTTTCGAAAATAATTATTTATTTATTTATCCTCGTAACAGATTTAATTATTTTCGACTATAATTTTTTATTTAACTATCTTGGAGGCAGAGTTTTAATTATTTTTTACAATAATTTCTTATTTAACTATCTTCGATAGAGAGTTTTAATTATTTTCGAAAATAATTATTTATTTATTTATGCTCGTAACAGAGTTTTAATTATTTTCGACTATAATTTTTTATTAATTATCTTCGATATAGAGTTTTAATTATTTTCGAAAATAATTATTTATTTATTTATCCTCGTAACAGATTTAATTATTTTCGACTATAATTTTTTATTTAACTATCTTGGAGGCAGAGTTTTAATTATTTTTTACAATAATTTTTTATTTAACTATCTTCGATATAGAGTTTTAATTATTTTTTACAATAATTTCTTATTTAGCTATCGTCGATAGATAGTTTTAATTATTTTCGAAAATAATTATTTATTTATTTATCCTCTTATCAGAGATTTAATTATTTTCGACTATAATTTTCTATTTAACTATCTTCGATACAGAGTTTTAACTATTTTTGACAATAATTTTTTACTTAACTATCTTGAATAAAGAGTTTTAATTATTTTCGACTATAATTTTTTATTAATTATCTTCGATACAGAGTTTTAATTATTTTGACAATAATTTTTTATTTAACTATCTTGGACACAGAGTTTTAATTATTTACGACTATAATTTTTTATTAAATATCTTGGATACAGAGTTTTAATTATTTTTTACAATAATTTCTTATTTAACTATCGTCGATAGATAGTTTTAATTATTTTCGAAAATAATTATTTATTTATTTATCCTCTTATCAGAGATTTAATTATTTTCGACTATAATTTTCTATTTAACTATCTTCGATACAGAGTTTTAACTATTTTTGACAATAATTTTTTATTTAACTATCTTGAATACAGAGTTTTAATTATTTTCGACTATAATTTTTTATTAATTATCTTCGATACAGAGTTTTAATTATTTTTTACAATAATTTCTTATTTAACTATCTTCGATAGAGAGTTTTAATTATTTTCGAAAATAATTATTTATTTATTTATCCTCGTAACAGATTTAATTATTTTCGACTATAATTTTTTATTTAACTATCTTGGAGGCAGAGTTTTAATTATTTTTTACAATAATTTCTTATTTAACTATCTTCGATAGAGAGTTTTAATTATTTTCGAAAATAATTATTTATTTATTTATCCTCGTAACCGAGTTTTAATTATTTTCGACTATAATTTTTTTTTAATTATTTTCGATACAGAGTTTTAATTATTTTTTACAATAATTTCTTATTTAACTATCTTCGATAGAGTTTTAATTATTTTCGAAAATAATTATTTATTTATTTATCCTCGTAACCGAGTTTTAATTATTTTCGACTATAATTTTTTTTAAATTATTTTCGATAAAGAGTTTTAATTATTTTTTACAATAATTTCTTATTTAACTATCTTCGATAGAGAGTTTTAATTATTTTCGAAAATAATTATTTAATTATTTATCCTCGTAACAGAGTTTTAATTATTTTCGACTATAATTTTTTATTAATTATCTTCGATATAGAGTTTTAATTATTTTCGAAAATAATTATTTATTTATTTATCCTCGTAACAGATTTAATTATATTCGACTATAATTTTTTATTTAACTATCTTGGAGGCAGAGTTTTAATTTTTTTTTACAATAATTTCTTATTTAACTATCGTCGATAGATAGTTTTAATTATTTTCGAAAATAATTATTTATTTATTTATCCTCGTAACAGAGTTTTAATTATTTCCGACTATAATTTTTTATTAATTATCTTCGATTTAGAGTTTTAATTATTTTCGAAAATAATTATTTATTTATTTATCCTCGTAACAGATTTAATTATTTTCGACTATAATTTTTTATTTAACTATCTTGGAGGCAGAGTTTTAATTATTTTTTACAATAATTTCTTATTTAACTATCTTCGATAGAGAGTTTTAATTATTATCGAAAATAATTATTTATTTATTTATCCTCGTAACAGAGTTTTAATTATTTTCGACGATAATTTTTTATTATCTTCGATATAGAGTTTTAATTATTTTCGAAAATAATTATTTATTTATTTTTCCTCGTAACAGATTTAATTATTTTCGACTATAATTTTTTATTTAACTATCTTGGAGGCAGAGTTTTAATTATTTTTTACAATAATTTTTTATTTAACTATCTTCGATAGAGAGTTTTAATTATTTTCGAAAATAATTATTTATTTATTTATCCTCGTAACAGAGTTTTAATTATTTTCGACTATAATTTTTTATTAATTATTTTCGATACAGAGTTTTAATTATTTTTGACAATAATTTTTTATTTAACTATCTTGGACACAGAGTTTTAATTATTTCCGACTATAATTTTTTATTAATTATCTTCGATTTAGAGTTTTAATTATTTTCGAAAATAATTATTTATTTATTTATCCTCGTAACAGATTTAATTATTTTCGACTATAATTTTTTATTTAACTATCTTGGAGGCAGAGTTTTAATTATTTTTTACAATAATTTTTTATTTAACTATCTTCGATAGATAGTTTTAATTATTTTCGAAAATAATTATTTATTTATTTATCCTCGTAACAGAGTTTTAATTATTTTCGGCTATAATTTTTTATTAATTATCTTCGTAACCGAGTTTTAATTATTTTCGACAATAATTTTTTTTTTAATTATTTTCGATAAAGAGTTTTAATTATTTTTTACAATAATTTCTTATTTAACTATCTTCGATAGAGAGTTTTAATTATTTTCGAAAATAATTATTTATTTATTTATCCTCGTAACAGATTTAATTATTTTCGACTATAATTTTTTATTTAACTATCTTGGAGGCAGAGTTTTAATTATTTTTTACAATAATTTCTTATTTAACTATCTTCGATAGAGAGTTTTAATTATTTTCGAAAATAATTATTAATTTATTTATCCTCGTAACCGAGTTTTAATTATTTTCGACTATAATTTTTTTTTAATTATTTTCGATACAGAGTTTTAATTATTTTTTACAATAATTTCTTATTTAACTATCTTCGATAGAGAGTTTTAATTATTTTCGAAAATAATTATTTAATTATTTACCCTCGTAACCGAGTTTTAATTATTTTCGACTTTAATTTTTTTTAAATTATTTTCGATAAAGAGTTTTAATTATTTTTTACAATAATTTCTTATTTAACTATCTTCGATAGAGAGTTTTAATTATTTTCGACTATAATTTTTTATTAATTATCTTCGATATAGAGTTTTAATTATTTTCGAAAATAATTATTTATTTATTTATCCTCGTAACAGATTTAATTATATTCGACTATAATTTTTTATTTAACTATCTTGGAGGCAGAGTTTTAATTTTTTTTTACAATAATTTCTTATTTAACTATCGTCGATAGATAGTTTTAATTATTTTCGAAAATAATTATTTATTTATTTATCCTCTTATCAGAGATTTAATTATTTTCGACTATAATTTTCTATTTAACTATCTTCGATACAGAGTTTTAACTATTTTTGACAATAATTTTTTATTTAACTATCTTGAATACAGAGTTTTAATTATTTTCGACTATAATTTTTTATTAATTATCTTCGATACAGAGTTTTAATTATTTTTTACAATAATTTCTTATTTAACTATCTTCGATAGAGAGTTTTAATTATTTTCGAAAATAATTATTTATTTATTTATCCTCGTAACAGATTTAATTATTTTCGACTATAATTTTTTATTTAACTATCTTGGAGGCAGAGTTTTAATTATTTTTTACAATAATTTCTTATTTAACTATCTTCGATAGAGAGTTTTAATTATTATCGAAAATAATTATTTATTTATTTATCCTCGTAACAGAGTTTTAATTATTTTCGACTATAATTTTTTATTAATTATCTTCGATATAGAGTTTTAATTATTTTCGAAAATAATTATTTATTTATTTATCCTCGTAACAGATTTAATTATTTTCGACTATAATTTTTTATTTAACTATCTTGGAGGCAGAGTTTTAATTATTTTTTACAATAATTTTTTATTTAACTATCTTCGATAGAGAGTTTTAATTATTTTCGAAAATAATTATTTATTTATTTATCCTCGTAACAGAGTTTTAATTATTTTCGACTATAATTTTTTATTAATTATTTTCGATACAGAGTTTTAATTATTTTTGACAATAATTTTTTATTTAACTATCTTGGACACAGAGTTTTAATTATTTACGACTATAATTTTTTATTAAATATCTTGGATACAGAGTTTTAATTATTTTCGGCTATAATTTATTATTAATTATCTTCGTAACCGAGTTTTAATTATTTTCGACAATAATTTTTTTTTTAATTATTTTCGATAAAGAGTTTTAATTATTTTTTACAATAATTTCTTATTTAACTATCTTCGATAGAGAGTTTTAATTATTTTCGAAAATAATTATTTATTTATTTATCCTCGTAACAGATTTAATTATTTTCGACTATAATTTTTTATTTAACTATCTTGGAGGCAGAGTTTTAATTATTTTTTACAATAATTTCTTATTTAACTATCTTCGATAGATAGTTTTAATTATTTTCGAAAATAATTATTTATTTATTTATCCTCGTAACAGAGTTTTAATTATTTTCGGCTATAATTTTTTATTAATTATCTTCGTAACCGAGTTTTAATTATTTTCGACAATAATTTTTTTTTTAATTATTTTCGATAAAGAGTTTTAATTATTTTTTACAATAATTTCTTATTTAACTATCTTCGATAGAGAGTTTTAATTATTTTCGAAAATAATTATTTATTTATTTATCCTCGTAACAGATTTAATTATTTTCGACTATAATTTTTTATTTAACTATCTTGGAGGCAGAGTTTTAATTATTTTTTACAATAATTTCTTATTTAACTATCTTCGATAGAGAGTTTTAATTATTTTCGAAAATAATTATTAATTTATTTATCCTCGTAACCGAGTTTTAATTATTTTCGACTATAATTTTTTTTTAATTATTTTCGATACAGAGTTTTAATTATTTTTTACAATAATTTCTTATTTAACTATCTTCGATAGAGAGTTTTAATTATTTTCGAAAATAATTATTTAATTATTTATCCTCGTAACCGAGTTTTAATTATTTTCGACTTTAATTTTTTTTAAATTATTTTCGATAAAGAGTTTTAATTATTTTTTACAATAATTTCTTATTTAACTATCTTCGATAGAGAGTTTTAATTATTTTCGAAAATAATTATTTAATTATTTATCCTCGTAACAGAGTTTTAATTATTTTCGACTATAATTTTTTATTAATTATCTTCGATATAGAGTTTTAATTATTTTCGACTATAATTTTTTATTAATTATCTTCGATACAGAGTTTTAATTATTTTTTACAATAATTTCTTATTTAACTATCTTCGATAGAGAGTTTTAATTATTTTCGAAAATAATTATTTATTTATTTATCCTCGTAACAGATTTAATTATTTTCGACTATAATTTTTTATTTAACTATCTTGGAGGCAGAGTTTTAATTATTTTTTACAATAATTTCTTATTTAACTATCTTCGATAGAGAGTTTTAATTATTATCGAAAATAATTATTTATTTATTTATCCTCGTAACAGAGTTTTAATTATTTTCGACTATAATTTTTTATTAATTATCTTCGATATAGAGTTTTAATTATTTTCGAAAATAATTATTTATTTATTTATCCTCGTAACAGATTTAATTATTTTCGACTATAATTTTTTATTTAACTATCTTGGAGGCAGAGTTTTAATTATTTTTTACAATAATTTTTTATTTAACTATCTTCGATAGAGAGTTTTAATTATTTTCGAAAATAATTATTTATTTATTTATCCTCGTAACAGAGTTTTAATTATTTTCGACTATAATTTTTTATTAATTATTTTCGATACAGAGTTTTAATTATTTTTGACAATAATTTTTTATTTAACTATCTTGGACACAGAGTTTTAATTATTTACGACTATAATTTTTTATTAAATATCTTGGATACAGAGTTTTAATTATTTTCGGCTATAATTTATTATTAATTATCTTCGTAACCGAGTTTTAATTATTTTCGACAATAATTTTTTTTTAATTATTTTCGATAAAGAGTTTTAATTATTTTTTACAATAATTTCTTATTTAACTATCTTCGATAGAGAGTTTTAATTATTTTCGAAAATAATTATTTATTTATTTATCCTCGTAACAGATTTAATTATTTTCGACTATAATTTTTTATTTAACTATCTTGGAGGCAGAGTTTTAATTATTTTTTACAATAATTTCTTATTTAACTATCTTCGATAGATAGTTTTAATTATTTTCGAAAATAATTATTTATTTATTTATCCTCGTAACAGAGTTTTAATTATTTTCGGCTATAATTTTTTATTAATTATCTTCGTAACCGAGTTTTAATTATTTTCGACAATAATTTTTTTTTTAATTATTTTCGATAAAGAGCTTTAATTATTTTTTACAATAATTTCTTATTTAACTATCTTCGATAGAGAGTTTTAATTATTTTCGAAAATAATTATTTATTTATTTATCCTTGTAACAGATTTAATTATTTTCGACTATAATTTTTTATTTAACTATCTTGGAGGCAGAGTTTTAATTATTTTTACAATAATTTCTTATTTAACTATCTTCGATAGAGAGTTTTAATTATTTTCGAAAATAATTATTAATTTATTTATCCTCGTAACCGAGTTTTAATTATTTTCGACTATAATTTTTTTTTAATTATTTTCGATACAGAGTTTTAATTATTTTTTACAATAATTTCTTATTTAACTATCTTCGATAGAGAGTTTTAATTATTTTCGAAAATAATTATTTAATTATTTATCCTCGTAACCGAGTTTTAATTATTTTCGACTTTAATTTTTTTTAAATTATTTTCGATAAAGAGTTTTAATTATTTTTTACAATAATTTCTTATTTAACTATCTTCGATAGAGAGTTTTAATTATTTTCGAAAATAATTATTTAATTATTTATCCTCGTAACAGAGTTTTAATTATTTTCGACTATAATTTTTTATTAATTATCTTCGATATAGAGTTTTAATTATTTTCGAAAATAATTATTTATTTATTTATCCTCGTAACAGATTTAATTATATTCGACTATAATTTTTTATTTAACTATCTTGGAGGCAGAGTTTTAATTTTTTTTTACAATAATTTCTTATTTAACTATCGTCGATAGATAGTTTTAATTATTTTCGAAAATAATTATTTATTTATTTATCCTCTTATCAGAGATTTAATTATTTTCGACTATAATTTTCTATTTAACTATCTTCGATACAGAGTTTTAACTATTTTTGACAATAATTTTTTATTTAACTATCTTGAATACAGAGTTTTAATTATTTTCGACTATAATTTTTTATTAATTATCTTCGATACAGAGTTTTAATTATTTTTTACAATAATTTCTTATTTAACTATCTTCGATAGAGAGTTTTAATTATTTTCGAAAATAATTATTTATTTATTTATCCTCGTAACAGATTTAATTATTTTCGACTATAATTTTTTATTTAACTATCTTGGAGGCAGAGTTTTAATTATTTTTTACAATAATTTCTTATTTAACTATCTTCGATAGATAGTTTTAATTATTTTCGAAAATAATTATTTATTTATTTATCCTCGTAACAGAGTTTTAATTATTTTCGGCTATAATTTTTTATTAATTATCTTCGTAACCGAGTTTTAATTATTTTCGACAATAATTTTTTTTTAAATTATTTTCGATAAAGAGCTTTAATTATTTTTTACAATAATTTCTTATTTAACTATCTTCGATAGAGAGTTTTAATTATTTTCGAAAATAATTATTTATTTATTTATCCTCGTAACAGATTTAATTATTTTCGACTATAATTTTTTATTTAACTATCTTGGAGGCAGAGTTTTAATTATTTTTACAATAATTTCTTTTTTAACTATCTTCGATAGAGAGTTTTAATTATTTTCGAAAATAATTATTAATTTATTTATCCTCGTAACCGAGTTTTAATTATTTTCGACTATAATTTTTTTTTAATTATTTTCGATACAGAGTTTTAATTATTTTTTACAATAATTTCTTATTTAACTATCTTCGATAGAGAGTTTTAATTATTTTCGAAAATAATTATTTAATTATTTATCCTCGTAACCGAGTTTTAATTATTTTCGACTTTAATTTTTTTTAAATTATTTTCGATAAAGAGTTTTAATTATTTTTTACAATAATTTCTTATTTAACTATCTTCGATAGAGAGTTTTAATTATTTTCGAAAATAATTATTTAATTATTTATCCTCGTAACAGAGTTTTAATTATTTTCGACTATAATTTTTTATTAATTATCTTCGATATAGAGTTTTAATTATTTTCGAAAATAATTATTTATTTATTTATCCTCGTAACAGATTTAATTATATTCGACTATAATTTTTTATTTAACTATCTTGGAGGCAGAGTTTTAATTTTTTTTTACAATAATTTCTTATTTAACTATCGTCGATAGATAGTTTTAATTATTTTCGAAAATAATTATTTATTTATTTATCCTCTTATCAGAGATTTAATTATTTTCGACTATAATTTTCTATTTAACTATCTTCGATACAGAGTTTTAACTATTTTTGACAATAATTTTTTATTTAACTATCTTGAATACAGAGTTTTAATTATTTTCGACTATAATTTTTTATTAATTATCTTCGATACAGAGTTTTAATTATTTTTTACAATAATTTCTTATTTAACTATCTTCGATAGATAGTTTTAATTATTTTCGAAAATAATTATTTATTTATTTATCCTCGTAACAGAGTTTTAATTATTTTTGACAATAATTTTTTATTTAACTATCTTGGACACAGAGTTTTAATTATTTACGACTATAATTTTTTATTAAATATCTTGGATACAGAGTTTTAATTATTTTCGGCTATAATTTATTATTAATTATCTTCGTAACCGAGTTTTAATTATTTTCGACAATAATTTTTTTTTTAATTATTTTCGATAAAGAGTTTTAATTATTTTTTACAATAATTTCTTATTTAACTATCTTCGATAGAGAGTTTTAATTATTTTCGAAAATAATTATTTATTTATTTATCCTCGTAACAGATTTAATTATTTTCGACTATAATTTTTTATTTAACTATCTTGGAGGCAGAGTTTTAATTATTTTTTACAATAATTTCTTATTTAACTATCTTCGATAGATAGTTTTAATTATTTTCGAAAATAATTATTTATTTATTTATCCTCGTAACAGAGTTTTAATTATTTTCGGCTATAATTTTTTATTAATTATCTTCGTAACCGAGTTTTAATTATTTTCGACAATAATTTTTTTTTTAATTATTTTCGATAAAGAGTTTTAATTATTTTTTACAATAATTTCTTATTTAACTATCTTCGATAGAGAGTTTTAATTATTTTCGAAAATAATTATTTATTTATTTATCCTCGTAACAGATTTAATTATTTTCGACTATAATTTTTTATTTAACTATCTTGGAGGCAGAGTTTTAATTATTTTTTACAATAATTTCTTATTTAACTATCTTCGATAGAGAGTTTTAATTATTTTCGAAAATAATTATTAATTTATTTATCCTCGTAACCGAGTTTTAATTATTTTCGACTATAATTTTTTTTTAATTATTTTCGATACAGAGTTTTAATTATTTTTTACAATAATTTCTTATTTAACTATCTTCGATAGAGAGTTTTAATTATTTTCGAAAATAATTATTTAATTATTTATCCTCGTAACCGAGTTTTAATTATTTTCGACTTTAATTTTTTTTAAATTATTTTCGATAAAGAGTTTTAATTATTTTTTACAATAATTTCTTATTTAACTATCTTCGATAGAGAGTTTTAATTATTTTCGAAAATAATTATTTAATTATTTATCCTCGTAACAGAGTTTTAATTATTTTCGACTATAATTTTTTATTAATTATCTTCGATATAGAGTTTTAATTATTTTCGACTATAATTTTTTATTAATTATCTTCGATACAGAGTTTTAATTATTTTTTACAATAATTTCTTATTTAACTATCTTCGATAGAGAGTTTTAATTATTTTCGAAAATAATTATTTATTTATTTATCCTCGTAACAGATTTAATTATTTTCGACTATAATTTTTTATTTAACTATCTTGGAGGCAGAGTTTTAATTATTTTTTACAATAATTTCTTATTTAACTATCTTCGATAGAGAGTTTTAATTATTATCGAAAATAATTATTTATTTATTTATCCTCGTAACAGAGTTTTAATTATTTTCGACTATAATTTTTTATTAATTATCTTCGATATAGAGTTTTAATTATTTTCGAAAATAATTATTTATTTATTTATCCTCGTAACAGATTTAATTATTTTCGACTATAATTTTTTATTTAACTATCTTGGAGGCAGAGTTTTAATTATTTTTTACAATAATTTTTTATTTAACTATCTTCGATAGAGAGTTTTAATTATTTTCGAAAATAATTATTTATTTATTTATCCTCGTAACAGAGTTTTAATTATTTTCGACTATAATTTTTTATTAATTATTTTCGATACAGAGTTTTAATTATTTTTGACAATAATTTTTTATTTAACTATCTTGGACACAGAGTTTTAATTATTTACGACTATAATTTTTTATTAAATATCTTGGATACAGAGTTTTAATTATTTTCGGCTATAATTTATTATTAATTATCTTCGTAACCGAGTTTTAATTATTTTCGACAATAATTTTTTTTTAATTATTTTCGATAAAGAGTTTTAATTATTTTTTACAATAATTTCTTATTTAACTATCTTCGATAGAGAGTTTTAATTATTTTCGAAAATAATTATTTATTTATTTATCCTCGTAACAGATTTAATTATTTTCGACTATAATTTTTTATTTAACTATCTTGGAGGCAGAGTTTTAATTATTTTTTACAATAATTTCTTATTTAACTATCTTCGATAGATAGTTTTAATTATTTTCGAAAATAATTATTTATTTATTTATCCTCGTAACAGAGTTTTAATTATTTTCGGCTATAATTTTTTATTAATTATCTTCGTAACCGAGTTTTAATTATTTTCGACAATAATTTTTTTTTTAATTATTTTCGATAAAGAGCTTTAATTATTTTTTACAATAATTTCTTATTTAACTATCTTCGATAGAGAGTTTTAATTATTTTCGAAAATAATTATTTATTTATTTATCCTTGTAACAGATTTAATTATTTTCGACTATAATTTTTTATTTAACTATCTTGGAGGCAGAGTTTTAATTATTTTTACAATAATTTCTTATTTAACTATCTTCGATAGAGAGTTTTAATTATTTTCGAAAATAATTATTAATTTATTTATCCTCGTAACCGAGTTTTAATTATTTTCGACTATAATTTTTTTTTAATTATTTTCGATACAGAGTTTTAATTATTTTTTACAATAATTTCTTATTTAACTATCTTCGATAGAGAGTTTTAATTATTTTCGAAAATAATTATTTAATTATTTATCCTCGTAACCGAGTTTTAATTATTTTCGACTTTAATTTTTTTTAAATTATTTTCGATAAAGAGTTTTAATTATTTTTTACAATAATTTCTTATTTAACTATCTTCGATAGAGAGTTTTAATTATTTTCGAAAATAATTATTTAATTATTTATCCTCGTAACAGAGTTTTAATTATTTTCGAAAATAATTATTTATTTATTTATCCTCGTAACAGATTTAATTATATTCGACTATAATTTTTTATTTAACTATCTTGGAGGCAGAGTTTTAATTTTTTTTTACAATAATTTCTTATTTAACTATCGTCGATAGATAGTTTTAATTATTTTCGAAAATAATTATTTATTTATTTATCCTCTTATCAGAGATTTAATTATTTTCGACTATAATTTTCTATTTAACTATCTTCGATACAGAGTTTTAACTATTTTTGACAATAATTTTTTATTTAACTATCTTGAATACAGAGTTTTAATTATTTTCGACTATAATTTTTTATTAATTATCTTCGATACAGAGTTTTAATTATTTTTTACAATAATTTCTTATTTAACTATCTTCGATAGAGAGTTTTAATTATTTTCGAAAATAATTATTTATTTATTTATCCTCGTAACAGATTTAATTATTTTCGACTATAATTTTTTATTTAACTATCTTGGAGGCAGAGTTTTAATTATTTTTTACAATAATTTCTTATTTAACTATCTTCGATAGATAGTTTTAATTATTTTCGAAAATAATTATTTATTTATTTATCCTCGTAACAGAGTTTTAATTATTTTCGGCTATAATTTTTTATTAATTATCTTCGTAACCGAGTTTTAATTATTTTCGACAATAATTTTTTTTTTAATTATTTTCGATAAAGAGCTTTAATTATTTTTTACAATAATTTCTTATTTAACTATCTTCGATAGAGAGTTTTAATTATTTTCGAAAATAATTATTTATTTATTTATCCTCGTAACAGATTTAATTATTTTCGACTATAATTTTTTATTTAACTATCTTGGAGGCAGAGTTTTAATTATTTTTTACAATAATTTCTTATTTAACTATCTTCGATAGAGAGTTTTAATTATTTTCGAAAATAATTATTTATTTATTTATCCTCGTAACAGATTTAATTATTTTCGACTATAATTTTTTATTTAACTATCTTGGAGGCAGAGTTTTAATTATTTTTTACAATAATTTCTTATTTAACTATCTTCGATAGAGAGTTTTAATTATTTTCGAAAATAATTATTAATTTATTTATCCTCGTAACCGAGTTTTAATTATTTTCGACTATAATTTTTTTTTAATTATTTTCGATACAGAGTTTTAATTATTTTTTACAATAATTTCTTATTTAACTATCTTCGATAGAGAGTTTTAATTATTTTCGAAAATAATTATTTAATTATTTATCCTCGTAACCGAGTTTTAATTATTTTCGACTTTAATTTTTTTTAAATTATTTTCGATAAAGAGTTTTAATTATTTTTTACAATAATTTCTTATTTAACTATCTTCGATAGAGAGTTTTAATTATTTTCGAAAATAATTATTTAATTATTTATCCTCGTAACAGAGTTTTAATTATTTTCGACTATAATTTTTTATTAATTATCTTCGATATAGAGTTTTAATTATTTTCGACTATAATTTTTTATTAATTATCTTCGATACAGAGTTTTAATTATTTTTTACAATAATTTCTTATTTAACTATCTTCGATAGAGAGTTTTAATTATTTTCGAAAATAATTATTTATTTATTTATCCTCGTAACAGATTTAATTATTTTCGACTATAATTTTTTATTTAACTATCTTGGAGGCAGAGTTTTAATTATTTTTTACAATAATTTCTTATTTAACTATCTTCGATAGAGAGTTTTAATTATTATCGAAAATAATTATTTATTTATTTATCCTCGTAACAGAGTTTTAATTATTTTCGACTATAATTTTTTATTAATTATCTTCGATATAGAGTTTTAATTATTTTCGAAAATAATTATTTATTTATTTATCCTCGTAACAGATTTAATTATTTTCGACTATAATTTTTTATTTAACTATCTTGGAGGCAGAGTTTTAATTATTTTTTACAATAATTTTTTATTTAACTATCTTCGATAGAGAGTTTTAATTATTTTCGAAAATAATTATTTATTTATTTATCCTCGTAACAGAGTTTTAATTATTTTCGACTATAATTTTTTATTAATTATTTTCGATACAGAGTTTTAATTATTTTTGACAATAATTTTTTATTTAACTATCTTGGACACAGAGTTTTAATTATTTACGACTATAATTTTTTATTAAATATCTTGGATACAGAGTTTTAATTATTTTCGGCTATAATTTATTATTAATTATCTTCGTAACCGAGTTTTAATTATTTTCGACAATAATTTTTTTTTAATTATTTTCGATAAAGAGTTTTAATTATTTTTTACAATAATTTCTTATTTAACTATCTTCGATAGAGAGTTTTAATTATTTTCGAAAATAATTATTTATTTATTTATCCTCGTAACAGATTTAATTATTTTCGACTATAATTTTTTATTTAACTATCTTGGAGGCAGAGTTTTAATTATTTTTTACAATAATTTCTTATTTAACTATCTTCGATAGATAGTTTTAATTATTTTCGAAAATAATTATTTATTTATTTATCCTCGTAACAGAGTTTTAATTATTTTCGGCTATAATTTTTTATTAATTATCTTCGTAACCGAGTTTTAATTATTTTCGACAATAATTTTTTTTTTAATTATTTTCGATAAAGAGCTTTAATTATTTTTTACAATAATTTCTTATTTAACTATCTTCGATAGAGAGTTTTAATTATTTTCGAAAATAATTATTTATTTATTTATCCTTGTAACAGATTTAATTATTTTCGACTATAATTTTTTATTTAACTATCTTGGAGGCAGAGTTTTAATTATTTTTACAATAATTTCTTATTTAACTAT
This sequence comes from Rhagonycha lutea, assembly GCA_958510855.1. Lineage (NCBI taxonomy): Eukaryota > Metazoa > Arthropoda > Insecta > Coleoptera > Cantharidae > Rhagonycha > Rhagonycha lutea. Next base: position 38,931,585 of record OY294038.1, read on the forward strand.
CTTCGATAGAGAGTTTTAATTATTTTCGAAAATAATTATTAATTTATTTATCCTCGTAACCGAGTTTTAATTATTTTCGACTATAATTTTTTTTTAATTATTTTCGATACAGAGTTTTAATTATTTTTTACAATAATTTCTTATTTAACTATCTTCGATAGAGAGTTTTAATTATTTTCGAAAATAATTATTTAATTATTTATCCTCGTAACCGAGTTTTAATTATTTTCGACTTTAATTTTTTTTAAATTATTTTCGATAAAGAGTTTTAATTATTTTTTACAATAATTTCTTATTTAACTATCTTCGATAGAGAGTTTTAATTATTTTCGAAAATAATTATTTAATTATTTATCCTCGTAACAGAGTTTTAATTATTTTCGAAAATAATTATTTATTTATTTATCCTCGTAACAGATTTAATTATATTCGACTATAATTTTTTATTTAACTATCTTGGAGGCAGAGTTTTAATTTTTTTTTACAATAATTTCTTATTTAACTATCGTCGATAGATAGTTTTAATTATTTTCGAAAATAATTATTTATTTATTTATCCTCTTATCAGAGATTTAATTATTTTCGACTATAATTTTCTATTTAACTATCTTCGATACAGAGTTTTAACTATTTTTGACAATAATTTTTTATTTAACTATCTTGAATACAGAGTTTTAATTATTTTCGACTATAATTTTTTATTAATTATCTTCGATACAGAGTTTTAATTATTTTTTACAATAATTTCTTATTTAACTATCTTCGATAGAGAGTTTTAATTATTTTCGAAAATAATTATTTATTTATTTATCCTCGTAACAGATTTAATTATTTTCGACTATAATTTTTTATTTAACTATCTTGGAGGCAGAGTTTTAATTATTTTTTACAATAATTTCTTATTTAACTATCTTCGATAGATAGTTTTAATTATTTTCGAAAATAATTATTTATTTATTTATCCTCGTAACAGAGTTTTAATTATTTTCGGCTATAATTTTTTATTAATTATCTTCGTAACCGAGTTTTAATTATTTTCGACAATAATTTTTTTTTTAATTATTTTCGATAAAGAGCTTTAATTATTTTTTACAATAATTTCTTATTTAACTATCTTCGATAGAGAGTTTTAATTATTTTCGAAAATAATTATTTATTTATTTATCCTCGTAACAGATTTAATTATTTTCGACTATAATTTTTTATTTAACTATCTTGGAGGCAGAGTTTTAATTATTTTTACAATAATTTCTTTTTTAACTATCTTCGATAGAGAGTTTTAATTATTTTCGAAAATAATTATTAATTTATTTATCCTCGTAACCGAGTTTTAATTATTTTCGACTATAATTTTTTTTTAATTATTTTCGATACAGAGTTTTAATTATTTTTTACAATAATTTCTTATTTAACTATCTTCGATAGAGAGTTTTAATTATTTTCGAAAATAATTATTTAATTATTTATCCTCGTAACCGAGTTTTAATTATTTTCGACTTTAATTTTTTTTAAATTATTTTCGATAAAGAGTTTTAATTATTTTTTACAATAATTTCTTATTTAACTATCTTCGATAGAGAGTTTTAATTATTTTCGAAAATAATTATTTAATTATTTATCCTCGTAACAGAGTTTTAATTATTTTCGACTATAATTTTTTATTAATTATCTTCGATATAGAGTTTTAATTATTTTCGAAAATAATTATTTATTTATTTATCCTCGTAACAGATTTAATTATATTCGACTATAATTTTTTATTTAACTATCTTGGAGGCAGAGTTTTAATTTTTTTTTACAATAATTTCTTATTTAACTATCGTCGATAGATAGTTTTAATTATTTTCGAAAATAATTATTTATTTATTTATCCTCTTATCAGAGATTTAATTATTTTCGACTATAATTTTCTATTTAACTATCTTCGATACAGAGTTTTAACTATTTTTGACAATAATTTTTTATTTAACTATCTTGAATACAGAGTTTTAATTATTTTCGACTATAATTTTTTATTAATTATCTTCGATACAGAGTTTTAATTATTTTTTACAATAATTTCTTATTTAACTATCTTCGATAGAGAGTTTTAATTATTATCGAAAATAATTATTTATTTATTTATCCTCGTAACAGAGTTTTAATTATTTTCGACTATAATTTTTTATTAATTATCTTCGATATAGAGTTTTAATTATTTTCGAAAATAATTATTTATTTATTTATCCTCGTAACAGATTTAATTATTTTCGACTATAATTTTTTATTTAACTATCTTGGAGGCAGAGTTTTAATTATTTTTTACAATAATTTTTTATTTAACTATCTTCGATAGAGAGTTTTAATTATTTTCGAAAATAATTATTTATTTATTTATCCTCGTAACAGAGTTTTAATTATTTTCGACTATAATTTTTTATTAATTATTTTCAATACAGAGTTTTAATTATTTTTGACAATAATTTTTTATTTAACTATCTTGGACACAGAGTTTTAATTATTTACGACTATAATTTTTTATTAAATATCTTGGATACAGAGTTTTAATTATTTTCGGCTATAATTTTTTATTAATTATCTTCGATATAGAGTTTTAATTATTTTTTACAATAATTTCTTATTTAACTATCGTCGATAGATAGTTTTAATTATTTTCGAAAATAATTATTTATTTATTTATCCTCTTATCAGAGATTTAATTATTTTCGACTATAATTTTCTATTTAACTATCTTCGATACAGAGTTTAACTATTTTTGACAATAATTTTTTATTTAACTATCTTGAATACAGAGTTTTAATTATTTTCGACTATAATTTTTTATTAATTATCTTCGATACAGAGTTTTAATTATTTTTTACAATAATTTCTTATTTAACTATCTTCGATAGAGAGTTTTAATTATTTTCGAAAATAATTATTTATTTATTTATCCTCGTAACAGAGTTTTAATTATTTTCGACTATAATTTTTTATTAATTTTATTCGATATAGAGTTTTAATTATTTTCGAAAATAATTATTTATTTATTTATCCTCGTAACAGATTTAATTATTTTCGACTATAATTTTTTATTTAACTATCTTGGAGGCAGAGTTTTAATTATTTTTTACAATAATTTTTTATTTAACTATCTTCGATAGATAGTTTTAATTATTTTCGAAAATAATTATTTATTTATTTATCCTCGTAACAGAGTTTTAATTATTTTCGACTATAATTTTTTATTAATTATTTTCGATACAGAGTTTTAATTATTTTTGACAATAATTTTTTATTTAACTATCTTGGACACAGAGTTTTAATTATTTACGACTATAATTTTTTATTAAATATCTTGGATACAGAGTTTTAATTATTTTCGGCTATAATTTTTTATTAATTATCTTCGTAACCGAGTTTTAATTATTTTCGACAATAATTTTTTTTTTAATTATTTTCGATAAAGAGTTTTAATTATTTTTTACAATAATTTCTTATTTAACTATCTTCGATAGAGAGTTTTAATTATTTTCGAAAATAATTATTTATTTATTTATCCTCGTAACAGATTTAATTATTTTCGACTATAATTTTTTATTTAACTATCTTGGAGGCAGAGTTTTAATTATTTTTTACAATAATTTCTTATTTAACTATCTTCGATAGATAGTTTTAATTATTTTCGAAAATAATTATTTATTTATTTATCCTCGTAACCGAGTTTTAATTATTTTCGACTATAATTTTTTTTTAATTATTTTCGATACAGAGTTTTAATTATTTTTTACAATAATTTCATATTTAACTATCTTCGATAGAGTTTTAATTATTTTCGAAAATAATTATTTATTTATTTATCCTCGTAACCGAGTTTTAATTATTTTCGACTATAATTTTTTTTAAATTATTTTCGATAAAGAGTTTTAATTATTTTTTACAATAATTTCTTATTTAACTATCTTCGATAGAGAGTTTTAATTATTTTCGAAAATAATTATTAATTTATTTATCCTCGTAACCGAGTTTTAATTATTTTCGACTATAATTTTTTTTTAATTATTTTCGATACAGAGTTTTAATTATTTTTTACAATAATTTCTTATTTAACTATCTTCGATAGAGAGTTTTAATTATTTTCGAAAATAATTATTTAATTATTTATCCTCGTAACCGAGTTTTAATTATTTTCGACTTTAATTTTTTTTAAATTATTTTCGATAAAGAGTTTTAATTATTTTTTACAATAATTTCTTATTTAACTATCTTCGATAGAGAGTTTTAATTATTTTCGAAAATAATTATTTAATTATTTATCCTCGTAACAGAGTTTTAATTATTTTCGACTATAATTTTTTATTAATTATCTTCGATATAGAGTTTTAATTATTTTCGAAAATAATTATTTATTTATTTATCCTCGTAACAGATTTAATTATATTCGACTATAATTTTTTATTTAACTATCTTGAATACAGAGTTTTAATTATTTTCGACTATAATTTTTTATTAATTATCTTCGATACAGAGTTTTAATTATTTTTTACAATAATTTCTTATTTAACTATCTTCGATAGAGAGTTTTAATTATTTTCGAAAATAATTATTTATTTATTTATCCTCGTAACAGAGTTTTAATTATTTTCGACTATAATTTTTTATTAATTTTATTCGATATAGAGTTTTAATTATTTTCGAAAATAATTATTTATTTATTTATCCTCGTAACAGATTTAATTATTTTCGACTATAATTTTTTATTTAACTATCTTGGAGGCAGAGTTTTAATTATTTTTTACAATAATTTTTTATTTAACTATCTTCGATAGATAGTTTTAATTATTTTCGAAAATAATTATTTATTTATTTATCCTCGTAACAGAGTTTTAATTATTTTCGACTATAATTTTTTATTAATTATTTTCGATACAGAGTTTTAATTATTTTTGACAATAATTTTTTATTTAACTATCTTGGACACAGAGTTTTAATTATTTACGACTATAATTTTTTATTAAATATCTTGGATACAGAGTTTTAATTATTTTCGGCTATAATATTTTATTAATTATCTTCGTAACCGAGTTTTAATTATTTTCGACAATAATTTTTTTTTTAATTATTTTCGATAAAGAGTTTTAATTATTTTTTACAATAATTTCTTATTTAACTATCTTCGATAGAGAGTTTTAATTATTTTCGAAAATAATTATTTATTTATTTATCCTCGTAACAGATTTAATTATTTTCGACTATAATTTTTTATTTAACTATCTTGGAGGCAGAGTTTTAATTATTTTTTACAATAATTTCTTATTTAACTATCTTCGATAGATAGTTTTAATTATTTTCGAAAATAATTATTTATTTATTTATCCTCGTAACCGAGTTTTAATTATTTTCGACTATAATTTTTTTTTAATTATTTTCGATACAGAGTTTTAATTATTTTTTACAATAATTTCTTATTTAACTATCTTCGATAGAGTTTTAATTATTTTCGAAAATAATTATTTATTTATTTATCCTCGTAACCGAGTTTTAATTATTTTCGACTATAATTTTTTTTAAATTATTTTCGATAAAGAGTTTTAATTATTTTTTACAATAATTTCTTATTTAACTATCTTCGATAGAGAGTTTTAATTATTTTCGAAAATAATTATTAATTTATTTATCCTCGTAACCGAGTTTTAATTATTTTCGACTATAATTTTTTTTTAATTATTTTCGATACAGAGTTTTAATTATTTTTTACAATAATTTCTTATTTAACTATCTTCGATAGAGAGTTTTAATTATTTTCGAAAATAATTATTTAATTATTTATCCTCGTAACCGAGTTTTAATTATTTTCGACTTTAATTTTTTTTAAATTATTTTCGATAAAGAGTTTTAATTATTTTTTACAATAATTTCTTATTTAACTATCTTCGATAGAGAGTTTTAATTATTTTCGAAAATAATTATTTAATTATTTATCCTCGTAACAGAGTTTTAATTATTTTCGACTATAATTTTTTATTAATTATCTTCGATATAGAGTTTTAATTATTTTCGAAAATAATTATTTATTTATTTATCCTCGTAACAGATTTAATTATATTCGACTATAATTTTTTATTTAACTATCTTGGAGGCGGAGTTTTAATTTTTTTTTACAATAATTTCTTATTTAACTATCGTCGATAGATAGTTTTAATTATTTTCGAAAATAATTATTTATTTATTTATCCTCGTAACAGAGTTTTAATTATTTTCGACTATAATTTTTTATTAATTATCTTCGATTTAGAGTTTTAATTATTTTCGAAAATAATTATTTATTTATTTATCCTCGTAACAGATTTAATTATTTTCGACTATAATTTTTTATTTAACTATCTTGGAGGCAGAGTTTTAATTATTTTTTACAATAATTTTTTATTTAACTATCTTCGATAGATAGTTTTAATTATTTTCGAAAATAATTATTTATTTATTTATCCTCGTAACAGAGTTTTAATTATTTTCGGCTATAATTTTTTATTAATTATCTTCGTAACCGAGTTTTAATTATTTTCGACAATAATTTTTTTTTTAATTATTTTCGATAAAGAGTTTTAATTATTTTTTACAATAATTTCTTATTTAACTATCTTCGATAGAGAGTTTTAATTATTTTCGAAAATAATTATTTATTTATTTATCCTCGTAACAGATTTAATTATTTTCGACTATAATTTTTTATTTAACTATCTTGGAGGCAGAGTTTTAATTATTTTTTACAATAATTTCTTATTTAACTATCTTCGATAGAGAGTTTTAATTATTTTCGAAAATAATTATTAATTTATTTATCCTCGTAACCGAGTTTTAATTATTTTCGACTATAATTTTTTTTTAATTATTTTCGATACAGAGTTTTAATTATTTTTTACAATAATTTCTTATTTAACTATCTTCGATAGAGTTTTAATTATTTTCGAAAATAATTATTTATTTATTTATCCTCGTAACCGAGTTTTAATTATTTTCGACTATAATTTTTTTTAAATTATTTTCGATAAAGAGTTTTAATTATTTTTTACAATAATTTCTTATTTAACTATCTTCGATAGAGAGTTTTAATTATTTTCGAAAATAATTATTTAATTATTTATCCTCGTAACAGAGTTTTAATTATTTTCGACTATAATTTTTTATTAATTATCTTCGATATAGAGTTTTAATTATTTTCGAAAATAATTATTTATTTATTTATCCTCGTAACAGATTTAATTATATTCGACTATAATTTTTTATTTAACTATCTTGGAGGCAGAGTTTTAATTTTTTTTTACAATAATTTCTTATTTAACTATCGTCGATAGATAGTTTTAATTATTTTCGAAAATAATTATTTATTTATTTATCCTCTTATCAGAGATTTAATTATTTTCGACTATAATTTTCTATTTAACTATCTTCGATACAGAGTTTTAACTATTTTTGACAATAATTTTTTATTTAACTATCTTGAATACAGAGTTTTAATTATTTTCGACTATAATTTTTTATTAATTATCTTCGATACAGAGTTTTAATTATTTTTTACAATAATTTCTTATTTAACTATCTTCGATAGAGAGTTTTAATTATTTTCGAAAATAATTATTTAATTATTTATCCTCGTAACAGAGTTTTAATTATTTTCGACTATAATTTTTTATTAATTATCTTCGATATAGAGTTTTAATTATTTTCGAAAATAATTATTTATTTATTTATCCTCGTAACAGATTTAATTATTTTCGACTATAATTTTTTATTTAACTATCTTGGAGGCAGAGTTTTAATTATTTTTTACAATAATTTCTTATTTAACTATCTTCGATAGAGAGTTTTAATTATTATCGAAAATAATTATTTATTTATTTATCCTCGTAACAGAGTTTTAATTATTTTCGACTATAATTTTTTATTAATTATCTTCGATATAGAGTTTTAATTATTTTCGAAAATAATTATTTATTTATTTATCCTCGTAACAGATTTAATTATTTTCGACTATAATTTTTTATTTAACTATCTTGGAGGCAGAGTTTTAATTATTTTTTACAATAATTTTTTATTTAACTATCTTCGATAGAGAGTTTTAATTATTTTCGAAAATAATTATTTATTTATTTATCCTCGTAACAGAGTTTTAATTATTTTTGACTATAATTTTTTATTAATTATTTTCGATACAGAGTTTTAATTATTTTTGACAATAATTTCTTATTTAACTATCTTCGATAGAGAGTTTTAATTATTTTCGAAAATAATTATTTAATTATTTATCCTCGTAACAGAGTTTTAATTATTTTCGACTATAATTTTTTATTAATTATCTTCGATATAGAGTTTTAATTATTTTCGAAAATAATTATTTATTTATTTATCCTCGTAACAGATTTAATTATATTCGACTATAATTTTTTATTTAACTATCTTGGAGGCAGAGTTTTAATTTTTTTTTACAATAATTTCTTATTTAACTATCGTCGATAGATAGTTTTAATTATTTTCGAAAATAATTATTTATTTATTTATCCTCGTAACAGATTTAATTATTTTCGACTATAATTTTTTATTTAACTATCTTGGAGGCAGAGTTTTAATTATTTTTTACAATAATTTCTTATTTAACTATCTTCGATAGAGAGTTTTAATTATTATCGAAAATAATTATTTATTTATTTATCCTCGTAACAGAGTTTTAATTATTTTCGACTATAATTTTTTATTAATTATCTTCGATATAGAGTTTTAATTATTTTCGAAAATAATTATTTATTTATTTATCCTCGTAACAGATTTAATTATTTTCGACTATAATTTTTTATTTAACTATCTTGGAGGCAGAGTTTTAATTATTTTTTACAATAATTTTTTATTTAACTATCTTCGATAGAGAGTTTTAATTATTTTCGAAAATAATTATTTATTTATTTATCCTCGTAACAGAGTTTTAATTATTTTCGACTATAATTTTTTATTAATTATTTTCGATACAGAGTTTTAATTATTTTTGACAATAATTTTTTATTTAACTATCTTGGACACAGAGTTTTAATTATTTACGACTATAATTTTTTATTAAATATCTTGGATACAGAGTTTTAATTATTTTCGGCTATAATTTTTTATTAATTATCTTCGATATAGAGTTTTAATTATTTTTTACAATAATTTCTTATTTAACTATCGTCGATAGATAGTTTTAATTATTTTCGAAAATAATTATTTATTTATTTATCTTATCACAGATTTAATTATTTTCGACTATAATTTTCTATTTAACTATCTTCGATACAGAGTTTTAACTATTTTTGACAATAATTTTTTATTTAACTATCTTGAATACAGAGTTTTAATTATTTTCGACTATAATTTTTTATTAATTATCTTCGATACAGAGTTTTAATTATTTTTTACAATAATTTCTTATTTAACTATCTTCGATAGAGAGTTTTAATTATTTTCGAAAATAATTATTTATTTATTTTTTTATCTTCGTAACCGAGTTTTAATTATTTTCGACAATAATTTTTTTTTAATTATTTTCGATAAAGAGTTTTAATTATTTTTTACAATAATTTCTTATTTAACTATCTTCGATAGAGAGTTTTAATTATTTTCGAAAATAATTATTTATTTATTTATCCTCGTAACAGATTTAATTATTTTCGACTATAATTTTTTATTTAACTATCTTGGAGGCAGAGTTTTAATTATTTTTTACAATAATTTCTTATTTAACTATCTTCGATAGAGAGTTTTAATTATTTTCGAAAATAATTATTTATTTATTTATGCTCGTAACAGAGTTTTAATTATTTTCGACTATAATTTTTTATTAATTATCTTCGATATAGAGTTTTAATTATTTTCGAAAATAATTATTTATTTATTTATCCTCGTAACAGATTTAATTATTTTCGACTATAATTTTTTATTTAACTATCTTGGAGGCAGAGTTTTAATTATTTTTTACAATAATTTTTTATTTAACTATCTTCGATAGAGAGTTTTAATTATTTTCGAAAATAATTATTTATTTATTTATCCTCGTAACAGAGTTTTAATTATTTTCGACTATAATTTTTTATTAATTATTTTCGATACAGAGTTTTAATTATTTTTGAAAATAATTTTTTATTTAACTATCTTGGACACAGAGTTTTAATTATTTACGACTATAATTTTTTATTAAATATCTTGGATACAGAGTTTTAATTATTTTCGGCTATAATTTTTTATTAATTATCTTCGATATAGAGTTTTAATTATTTTTTACAATAATTTCTTATTTAACTATCGTCGATAGATAGTTTTAATTATTTTCGAAAATAATTATTTATTTATTTATCCTCTTATCAGAGATTTAATTATTTTCGACTATAATTTTCTATTTAACTATCTTCGATACAGAGTTTTAACTATTTTTGACAATAATTTTTTATTTAACTATCTTGAATACAGAGTTTTAATTATTTTCGACTATAATTTTTTATTAATTATCTTCGATACAGAGTTTTAATTATTTTGACAATAATTTTTTATTTAACTATCTTGGACACAGAGTTTTAATTATTTACGACTATAATTTTTTATTAAATATCTTGGATACAGAGTTTTAATTATTTTTTACAATAATTTCTTATTTAACTATCGTCGATAGATAGTTTTAATTATTTTCGAAAATAATTATTTATTTATTTATCCTCTTATCAGAGATTTAATTATTTTCGACTATAATTTTCTATTTAACTATCTTCGATACAGAGTTTTAACTATTTTTGACAATAATTTTTTATTTAACTATCTTGAATACAGAGTTTTAATTATTTTCGACTATAATTTTTTATTAATTATCTTCGATACAGAGTTTTAATTATTTTTTACAATAATTTCTTATTTAACTATCTTCGATAGAGAGTTTTAATTATTTTCGAAAATAATTATTTATTTATTTATCCTCGTAACAGATTTAATTATTTTCGACTATAATTTTTTATTTAACTATCTTGGAGGCAGAGTTTTAATTATTTTTTACAATAATTTCTTATTTAACTATCTTCGATAGAGAGTTTTAATTATTTTCGAAAATAATTATTTATTTATTTATCCTCGTAACCGAGTTTTAATTATTTTCGACTATAATTTTTTTTTAATTATTTTCGATACAGAGTTTTAATTATTTTTTACAATAATTTCTTATTTAACTATCTTCGATAGAGTTTTAATTATTTTCGAAAATAATTATTTATTTATTTATCCTCGTAACCGAGTTTTAATTATTTTCGACTATAATTTTTTTTAAATTATTTTCGATAAAGAGTTTTAATTATTTTTTACAATAATTTCTTATTTAACTATCTTCGATAGAGAGTTTTAATTATTTTCGAAAATAATTATTTAATTATTTATCCTCGTAACAGAGTTTTAATTATTTTCGACTATAATTTTTTATTAATTATCTTCGATATAGAGTTTTAATTATTTTCGAAAATAATTATTTATTTATTTATCCTCGTAACAGATTTAATTATATTCGACTATAATTTTTTATTTAACTATCTTGGAGGCAGAGTTTTAATTTTTTTTTACAATAATTTCTTATTTAACTATCGTCGATAGATAGTTTTAATTATTTTCGAAAATAATTATTTATTTATTTATCCTCGTAACAGAGTTTTAATTATTTCCGACTATAATTTTTTATTAATTATCTTCGATTTAGAGTTTTAATTATTTTCGAAAATAATTATTTATTTATTTATCCTCGTAACAGATTTAATTATTTTCGACTATAATTTTTTATTAATTATCTTCGATATAGAGTTTTAATTATTTTCGAAAATAATTATTTATTTATTTTTCCTCGTAACAGATTTAATTATTTTCGACTATAATTTTTTATTTAACTATCTTGGAGGCAGAGTTTTAATTATTTTTTACAATAATTTTTTATTTAACTATCTTCGATAGAGAGTTTTAATTATTTTCGAAAATAATTATTTATTTATTTATCCTCGTAACAGAGTTTTAATTATTTTCGACTATAATTTTTTATTAATTATTTTCGATACAGAGTTTTAATTATTTTTGACAATAATTTTTTATTTAACTATCTTGGACACAGAGTTTTAATTATTTACGACTATAATTTTTTATTAAATATCTTGGATACAGAGTTTTAATTATTTTCGGCTATAATTTTTTATTAATTATCTTCGATATAGAGTTTTAATTATTTTTTACAATAATTTCTTATTTAACTATCGTCGATAGAGAGTTTTAATTATTTTCGAAAATAATTATTTATTTATTTATCCTCGTAACAGAGTTTTAATTATTTCCGACTATAATTTTTTATTAATTATCTTCGATTTAGAGTTTTAATTATTTTCGAAAATAATTATTTATTTATTTATCCTCGTAACAGATTTAATTATTTTCGACTATAATTTTTTATTTAACTATCTTGGAGGCAGAGTTTTAATTATTTTTTACAATAATTTTTTATTTAACTATCTTCGATAGATAGTTTTAATTATTTTCGAAAATAATTATTTATTTATTTATCCTCGTAACAGAGTTTTAATTATTTTCGGCTATAATTTTTTATTAATTATCTTCGTAACCGAGTTTTAATTATTTTCGACAATAATTTTTTTTTTAATTATTTTCGATAAAGAGTTTTAATTATTTTTTACAATAATTTCTTATTTAACTATCTTCGATAGAGAGTTTTAATTATTTTCGAAAATAATTATTTATTTATTTATCCTCGTAACAGATTTAATTATTTTCGACTATAATTTTTTATTTAACTATCTTGGAGGCAGAGTTTTAATTATTTTTTACAATAATTTCTTATTTAACTATCTTCGATAGAGAGTTTTAATTATTTTCGAAAATAATTATTAATTTATTTATCCTCGTAACCGAGTTTTAATTATTTTCGACTATAATTTTTTTTTAATTATTTTCGATACAGAGTTTTAATTATTTTTTACAATAATTTCTTATTTAACTATCTTCGATAGAGAGTTTTAATTATTTTCGAAAATAATTATTTAATTATTTACCCTCGTAACCGAGTTTTAATTATTTTCGACTTTAATTTTTTTTAAATTATTTTCGATAAAGAGTTTTAATTATTTTTTACAATAATTTCTTATTTAACTATCTTCGATAGAGAGTTTTAATTATTTTCGAAAATAATTATTTAATTATTTATCCTCGTAACAGAGTTTTAATTATTTTCGACTATAATTTTTTATTAATTATCTTCGATATAGAGTTTTAATTATTTTCGAAAATAATTATTTATTTATTTATCCTCGTAACAGATTTAATTATATTCGACTATAATTTTTTATTTAACTATCTTGGAGGCAGAGTTTTAATTTTTTTTTACAATAATTTCTTATTTAACTATCGTCGATAGATAGTTTTAATTATTTTCGAAAATAATTATTTATTTATTTATCCTCTTATCAGAGATTTAATTATTTTCGACTATAATTTTCTATTTAACTATCTTCGATACAGAGTTTTAACTATTTTTGACAATAATTTTTTATTTAACTATCTTGAATACAGAGTTTTAATTATTTTCGACTATAATTTTTTATTAATTATCTTCGATACAGAGTTTTAATTATTTTTTACAATAATTTCTTATTTAACTATCTTCGATAGAGAGTTTTAATTATTTTCGAAAATAATTATTTATTTATTTATCCTCGTAACAGATTTAATTATTTTCGACTATAATTTTTTATTTAACTATCTTGGAGGCAGAGTTTTAATTATTTTTTACAATAATTTCTTATTTAACTATCTTCGATAGAGAGTTTTAATTATTATCGAAAATAATTATTTATTTATTTATCCTCGTAACAGAGTTTTAATTATTTTCGACTATAATTTTTTATTAATTATCTTCGATATAGAGTTTTAATTATTTTCGAAAATAATTATTTATTTATTTATCCTCGTAACAGATTTAATTATTTTCGACTATAATTTTTTATTTAACTATCTTGGAGGCAGAGTTTTAATTATTTTTTACAATAATTTTTTATTTAACTATCTTCGATAGAGAGTTTTAATTATTTTCGAAAATAATTATTTATTTATTTATCCTCGTAACAGAGTTTTAATTATTTTCGACTATAATTTTTTATTAATTATTTTCGATACAGAGTTTTAATTATTTTTGACAATAATTTTTTATTTAACTATCTTGGACACAGAGTTTTAATTATTTACGACTATAATTTTTTATTAAATATCTTGGATACAGAGTTTTAATTATTTTCGGCTATAATTTATTATTAATTATCTTCGTAACCGAGTTTTAATTATTTTCGACAATAATTTTTTTTTTAATTATTTTCGATAAAGAGTTTTAATTATTTTTTACAATAATTTCTTATTTAACTATCTTCGATAGAGAGTTTTAATTATTTTCGAAAATAATTATTTATTTATTTATCCTCGTAACAGATTTAATTATTTTCGACTATAATTTTTTATTTAACTATCTTGGAGGCAGAGTTTTAATTATTTTTTACAATAATTTCTTATTTAACTATCTTCGATAGATAGTTTTAATTATTTTCGAAAATAATTATTTATTTATTTATCCTCGTAACAGAGTTTTAATTATTTTCGGCTATAATTTTTTATTAATTATCTTCGTAACCGAGTTTTATTATTTTCGACAATAATTTTTTTTTTAATTATTTTCGATAAAGAGTTTTAATTATTTTTTACAATAATTTCTTATTTAACTATCTTCGATAGAGAGTTTTAATTATTTTCGAAAATAATTATTTATTTATTTATCCTCGTAACAGATTTAATTATTTTCGACTATAATTTTTTATTTAACTATCTTGGAGGCAGAGTTTTAATTATTTTTTACAATAATTTCTTATTTAACTATCTTCGATAGAGAGTTTTAATTATTTTCGAAAATAATTATTAATTTATTTATCCTCGTAACCGAGTTTTAATTATTTTCGACTATAATTTTTTTTTAATTATTTTCGATACAGAGTTTTAATTATTTTTTACAATAATTTCTTATTTAACTATCTTCGATAGAGAGTTTTAATTATTTTCGAAAATAATTATTTAATTATTTATCCTCGTAACCGAGTTTTAATTATTTTCGACTTTAATTTTTTTTAAATTATTTTCGATAAAGAGTTTTAATTATTTTTTACAATAATTTCTTATTTAACTATCTTCGATAGAGAGTTTTAATTATTTTCGAAAATAATTATTTAATTATTTATCCTCGTAACAGAGTTTTAATTATTTTCGACTATAATTTTTTATTAATTATCTTCGATATAGAGTTTTAATTATTTTCGACTATAATTTTTTATTAATTATCTTCGATACAGAGTTTTAATTATTTTTTACAATAATTTCTTATTTAACTATCTTCGATAGAGAGTTTTAATTATTTTCGAAAATAATTATTTATTTATTTATCCTCGTAACAGATTTAATTATTTTCGACTATAATTTTTTATTTAACTATCTTGGAGGCAGAGTTTTAATTATTTTTTACAATAATTTCTTATTTAACTATCTTCGATAGAGAGTTTTAATTATTATCGAAAATAATTATTTATTTATTTATCCTCGTAACAGAGTTTTAATTATTTTCGACTATAATTTTTTATTAATTATCTTCGATATAGAGTTTTAATTATTTTCGAAAATAATTATTTATTTATTTATCCTCGTAACAGATTTAATTATTTTCGACTATAATTTTTTATTTAACTATCTTGGAGGCAGAGTTTTAATTATTTTTTACAATAATTTTTTATTTAACTATCTTCGATAGAGAGTTTTAATTATTTTCGAAAATAATTATTTATTTATTTATCCTCGTAACAGAGTTTTAATTATTTTCGACTATAATTTTTTATTAATTATTTTCGATAGAGAGTTTTAATTATTTTTGACAATAATTTTTTATTTAACTATCTTGGACACAGAGTTTTAATTATTTACGACTATAATTTTTTATTAAATATCTTGGATACAGAGTTTTAATTATTTTCGGCTATAATTTATTATTAATTATCTTCGTAACCGAGTTTTAATTATTTTCGACAATAATTTTTTTTTTAATTATTTTCGATAAAGAGTTTTAATTATTTTTTACAATAATTTCTTATTTAACTATCTTCGATAGAGAGTTTTAATTATTTTCGAAAATAATTATTTATTTATTTATCCTCGTAACAGATTTAATTATTTTCGACTATAATTTTTTATTTAACTATCTTGGAGGCAGAGTTTTAATTATTTTTTACAATAATTTCTTATTTAACTATCTTCGATAGATAGTTTTAATTATTTTCGAAAATAATTATTTATTTATTTATCCTCGTAACAGAGTTTTAATTATTTTCGGCTATAATTTTTTATTAATTATCTTCGTAACCGAGTTTTAATTATTTTCGACAATAATTTTTTTTTTAATTATTTTCGATAAAGAGCTTTAATTATTTTTTACAATAATTTCTTATTTAACTATCTTCGATAGAGAGTTTTAATTATTTTCGAAAATAATTATTTATTTATTTATCCTTGTAACAGATTTAATTATTTTCGACTATAATTTTTTATTTAACTATCTTGGAGGCAGAGTTTTAATTATTTTTACAATAATTTCTTATTTAACTATCTTCGATAGAGAGTTTTAATTATTTTCGAAAATAATTATTAATTTATTTATCCTCGTAACCGAGTTTTAATTATTTTCGACTATAATTTTTTTTTAATTATTTTCGATACAGAGTTTTAATTATTTTTTACAATAATTTCTTATTTAACTATCTTCGATAGAGAGTTTTAATTATTTTCGAAAATAATTATTTAATTATTTATCCTCGTAACCGAGTTTTAATTATTTTCGACTTTAATTTTTTTAAAATTATTTTCGATAAAGAGTTTTAATTATTTTTTACAATAATTTCTTATTTAACTATCTTCGATAGAGAGTTTTAATTATTTACGAAAATAATTATTTAATTATTTATCCTCGTAACAGAGTTTTAATTATTTTCGACTATAATTTTTTATTAATTATCTTCGATATAGAGTTTTAATTATTTTCGAAAATAATTATTTATTTATTTATCCTCGTAACAGATTTAATTATATTCGACTATAATTCTTTATTTAACTATCTTGGAGGCAGAGTTTTAATTTTTTTTTACAATAATTTCTTATTTAACTATCGTCGATAGATAGTTTTAATTATTTTCGAAAATAATTATTTATTTATTTATCCTCTTATCAGAGATTTAATTATTTTCGACTATAATTTTCTATTTAACTATCTTCGATACAGAGTTTTAACTATATTTGACAATAATTTTTTATTTAACTATCTTGAATACAGAGTTTTAATTATTTTCGACTATAATTTTTTATTAATTATCTTCGATATAGAGTTTTAATTATTTTCGACTATAATTTTTTATTAATTATCTTCGATACAGAGTTTTAATTATTTTTTACAATAATTTCTTATTTAACTATCTTCGATAGAGAGTTTTAATTATTTTCGAAAATAATTATTTATTTATTTATCCTCGTAACAGATTTAATTATTTTCGACTATAATTTTTTATTTAACTATCTTGGAGGCAGAGTTTTAATTATTTTTTACAATAATTTCTTATTTAACTATCTTCGATAGAGAGTTTTAATTATTATCGAAAATAATTATTTATTTATTTATCCTCGTAACAGAGTTTTAATTATTTTCGACTATAATTTTTTATTAATTATCTTCGATATAGAGTTTTAATTATTTTCGAAAATAATTATTTATTTATTTATCCTCGTAACAGATTTAATTATTTTCGACTATAATTTTTTATTTAACTATCTTGGAGGCAGAGTTTTAATTATTTTTTACAATAATTTTTTATTTAACTATCTTCGATAGAGAGTTTTAATTATTTTCGAAAATAATTATTTATTTATTTATCCTCGTAACAGAGTTTTAATTATTTTCGACTATAATTTTTTATTAATTATTTTCGATACAGAGTTTTAATTATTTTTGACAATAATTTTTTATTTAACTATCTTGGACACAGAGTTTTAATTATTTACGACTATAATTTTTTATTAAATATCTTGGATACAGAGTTTTAATTATTTTCGGCTATAATTTATTATTAATTATCTTCGTAACCGAGTTTTAATTATTTTCGACAATAATTTTTTTTTTAATTATTTTCGATAAAGAGTTTTAATTATTTTTTACAATAATTTCTTATTTAACTATCTTCGATAGAGAGTTTTAATTATTTTCGAAAATAATTATTTATTTATTTATCCTCGTAACAGATTTAATTATTTTCGACTATAATTTTTTATTTAACTATCTTGGAGGCAGAGTTTTAATTATTTTTTACAATAATTTCTTATTTAACTATCTTCGATAGATAGTTTTAATTATTTTCGAAAATAATTATTTATTTATTTATCCTCGTAACAGAGTTTTAATTATTTTCGGCTATAATTTTTTATTAATTATCTTCGTAACCGAGTTTTAATTATTTTCGACAATAATTTTTTTTTTAATTATTTTCGATAAAGAGCTTTAATTATTTTTTACAATAATTTCTTATTTAACTATCTTCGATAGAGAGTTTTAATTATTTTCGAAAATAATTATTTATTTATTTATCCTTGTAACAGATTTAATTATTTTCGACTATAATTTTTTATTTAACTATCTTGGAGGCAGAGTTTTAATTATTTTTACAATAATTTCTTATTTAACTATCTTCGATAGAGAGTTTTAATTATTTTCGAAAATAATTATTAATTTATTTATCCTCGTAACCGAGTTTTAATTATTTTCGACTATAATTTTTTTTTAATTATTTTCGATACAGAGTTTTAATTATTTTTTACAATAATTTCTTATTTAACTATCTTCGATAGAGAGTTTTAATTATTTTCGAAAATAATTATTTAATTATTTATCCTCGTAACCGAGTTTTAATTATTTTCGACTTTAATTTTTTTTAAATTATTTTCGATAAAGAGTTTTAATTATTTTTTACAATAATTTCTTATTTAACTATCTTCGATAGAGAGTTTTAATTATTTTCGAAAATAATTATTTAATTATTTATCCTCGTAACAGAGTTTTAATTATTTTCGACTATAATTTTTTATTAATTATCTTCGATATAGAGTTTTAATTATTTTCGAAAATAATTATTTATTTATTTATCCTCGTAACAGATTTAATTATATTCGACTATAATTTTTTATTTAACTATCTTGGAGGCAGAGTTTTAATTTTTTTTTACAATAATTTCTTATTTAACTATCGTCGATAGATAGTTTTAATTATTTTCGAAAATAATTATTTATTTATTTATCCTCTTATCAGAGATTTAATTATTTTCGACTATAATTTTCTATTTAACTATCTTCGATACAGAGTTTTAACTATTTTTGACAATAATTTTTTATTTAACTATCTTGAATACAGAGTTTTAATTATTTTCGACTATAATTTTTTATTAATTATCTTCGATACAGAGTTTTAATTATTTTTTACAATAATTTCTTATTTAACTATCTTCGATAGAGAGTTTTAATTATTTTCGAAAATAATTATTTATTTATTTATCCTCGTAACAGATTTAATTATTTTCGACTATAATTTTTTATTTAACTATCTTGGAGGCAGAGTTTTAATTATTTTTTACAATAATTTCTTATTTAACTATCTTCGATAGATAGTTTTAATTATTTTCGAAAATAATTATTTATTTATTTATCCTCGTAACAGAGTTTTAATTATTTTCGGCTATAATTTTTTATTAATTATCTTCGTAACCGAGTTTTAATTATTTTCGACAATAATTTTTTTTTTAATTATTTTCGATAAAGAGCTTTAATTATTTTTTACAATAATTTCTTATTTAACTATCTTCGATAGAGAGTTTTAATTATTTTCGAAAATAATTATTTATTTATTTATCCTCGTAACAGATTTAATTATTTTCGACTATAATTTTTTATTTAACTATCTTGGAGGCAGAGTTTTAATTATTTTTACAATAATTTCTTTTTTAACTATCTTCGATAGAGAGTTTTAATTATTTTCGAAAATAATTATTAATTTATTTATCCTCGTAACCGAGTTTTAATTATTTTCGACTATAATTTTTTTTTAATTATTTTCGATACAGAGTTTTAATTATTTTTTACAATAATTTCTTATTTAACTATCTTCGATAGAGAGTTTTAATTATTTTCGAAAATAATTATTTAATTATTTATCCTCGTAACCGAGTTTTAATTATTTTCGACTTTAATTTTTTTAAAATTATTTTCGATAAAGAGTTTTAATTATTTTTTACAATAATTTCTTATTTAACTATCTTCGATAGAGAGTTTTAATTATTTTCGAAAATAATTATTTAATTATTTATCCTCGTAACAGAGTTTTAATTATTTTCGACTATAATTTTTTATTAATTATCTTCGATATAGAGTTTTAATTATTTTCGAAAATAATTATTTATTTATTTATCCTCGTAACAGATTTAATTATATTCGACTATAATTTTTTATTTAACTATCTTGGAGGCAGAGTTTTAATTTTTTTTTACAATAATTTCTTATTTAACTATCGTCGATAGATAGTTTTAATTATTTTCGAAAATAATTATTTATTTATTTATCCTCTTATCAGAGATTTAATTATTTTCGACTATAATTTTCTATTTAACTATCTTCGATACAGAGTTTTAACTATTTTTGACAATAATTTTTTATTTAACTATCTTGAATACAGAGTTTTAATTATTTTCGACTATAATTTTTTATTAATTATCTTCGATACAGAGTTTTAATTATTTTTTACAATAATTTCTTATTTAACTATCTTCGATAGAGAGTTTTAATTATTATCGAAAATAATTATTTATTTATTTATCCTCGTAACAGAGTTTTAATTATTTTCGACTATAATTTTTTATTAATTATCTTCGATATAGAGTTTTAATTATTTTCGAAAATAATTATTTATTTATTTATCCTCGTAACAGATTTAATTATTTTCGACTATAATTTTTTATTTAACTATCTTGGAGGCAGAGTTTTAATTATTTTTTACAATAATTTTTTATTTAACTATCTTCGATAGAGAGTTTTAATTATTTTCGAAAATAATTATTTATTTATTTATCCTCGTAACAGAGTTTTAATTATTTTCGACTATAATTTTTTATTAATTATTTTCAATACAGAGTTTTAATTATTTTTGACAATAATTTTTTATTTAACTATCTTGGACACAGAGTTTTAATTATTTACGACTATAATTTTTTATTAAATATCTTGGATACAGAGTTTTAATTATTTTCGGCTATAATTTTTTATTAATTATCTTCGATATAGAGTTTTAATTATTTTTTACAATAATTTCTTATTTAACTATCGTCGATAGATAGTTTTAATTATTTTCGAAAATAATTATTTATTTATTTATCCTCTTATCAGAGATTTAATTATTTTCGACTATAATTTTCTATTTAACTATCTTCGATACAGAGTTTAACTATTTTTGACAATAATTTTTTATTTAACTATCTTGAATACAGAGTTTTAATTATTTTCGACTATAATTTTTTATTAATTATCTTCGATACAGAGTTTTAATTATTTTTTACAATAATTTCTTATTTAACTATCTTCGATAGAGAGTTTTAATTATTTTCGAAAATAATTATTTATTTATTTATCCTCGTAACAGAGTTTTAATTATTTTCGACTATAATTTTTTATTAATTTTATTCGATATAGAGTTTTAATTATTTTCGAAAATAATTATTTATTTATTTATCCTCGTAACAGATTTAATTATTTTCGACTATAATTTTTTATTTAACTATCTTGGAGGCAGAGTTTTAATTATTTTTTACAATAATTTTTTATTTAACTATCTTCGATAGATAGTTTTAATTATTTTCGAAAATAATTATTTATTTATTTATCCTCGTAACAGAGTTTTAATTATTTTCGACTATAATTTTTTATTAATTATTTTCGATACAGAGTTTTAATTATTTTTGACAATAATTTTTTATTTAACTATCTTGGACACAGAGTTTTAATTATTTACGACTATAATTTTTTATTAAATATCTTGGATACAGAGTTTTAATTATTTTCGGCTATAATTTTTTATTAATTATCTTCGTAACCGAGTTTTAATTATTTTCGACAATAATTTTTTTTTTAATTATTTTCGATAAAGAGTTTTAATTATTTTTTACAATAATTTCTTATTTAACTATCTTCGATAGAGAGTTTTAATTATTTTCGAAAATAATTATTTATTTATTTATCCTCGTAACAGATTTAATTATTTTCGACTATAATTTTTTATTTAACTATCTTGGAGGCAGAGTTTTAATTATTTTTTACAATAATTTCTTATTTAACTATCTTCGATAGATAGTTTTAATTATTTTCGAAAATAATTATTTATTTATTTATCCTCGTAACCGAGTTTTAATTATTTTCGACTATAATTTTTTTTTAATTATTTTCGATACAGAGTTTTAATTATTTTTTACAATAATTTCATATTTAACTATCTTCGATAGAGTTTTAATTATTTTCGAAAATAATTATTTATTTATTTATCCTCGTAACCGAGTTTTAATTATTTTCGACTATAATTTTTTTTAAATTATTTTCGATAAAGAGTTTTAATTATTTTTTACAATAATTTCTTATTTAACTATCTTCGATAGAGAGTTTTAATTATTTTCGAAAATAATTATTAATTTATTTATCCTCGTAACCGAGTTTTAATTATTTTCGACTATAATTTTTTTTTAATTATTTTCGATACAGAGTTTTAATTATTTTTTACAATAATTTCTTATTTAACTATCTTCGATAGAGAGTTTTAATTATTTTCGAAAATAATTATTTAATTATTTATCCTCGTAACCGAGTTTTAATTATTTTCGACTTTAATTTTTTTTAAATTATTTTCGATAAAGAGTTTTAATTATTTTTTACAATAATTTCTTATTTAACTATCTTCGATAGAGAGTTTTAATTATTTTCGAAAATAATTATTTAATTATTTATCCTCGTAACAGAGTTTTAATTATTTTCGACTATAATTTTTTATTAATTATCTTCGATATAGAGTTTTAATTATTTTCGAAAATAATTATTTATTTATTTATCCTCGTAACAGATTTAATTATATTCGACTATAATTTTTTATTTAACTATCTTGAATACAGAGTTTTAATTATTTTCGACTATAATTTTTTATTAATTATCTTCGATACAGAGTTTTAATTATTTTTTACAATAATTTCTTATTTAACTATCTTCGATAGAGAGTTTTAATTATTTTCGAAAATAATTATTTATTTATTTATCCTCGTAACAGAGTTTTAATTATTTTCGACTATAATTTTTTATTAATTTTATTCGATATAGAGTTTTAATTATTTTCGAAAATAATTATTTATTTATTTATCCTCGTAACAGATTTAATTATTTTCGACTATAATTTTTTATTTAACTATCTTGGAGGCAGAGTTTTAATTATTTTTTACAATAATTTTTTATTTAACTATCTTCGATAGATAGTTTTAATTATTTTCGAAAATAATTATTTATTTATTTATCCTCGTAACAGAGTTTTAATTATTTTCGACTATAATTTTTTATTAATTATTTTCGATACAGAGTTTTAATTATTTTTGACAATAATTTTTTATTTAACTATCTTGGACACAGAGTTTTAATTATTTACGACTATAATTTTTTATTAAATATCTTGGATACAGAGTTTTAAATATTTTCGGCTATAATTTTTTATTAATTATCTTCGTAACCGAGTTTTAATTATTTTCGACAATAATTTTTTTTTTAATTATTTTCGATAAAGAGTTTTAATTATTTTTTACAATAATTTCTTATTTAACTATCTTCGATAGAGAGTTTTAATTATTTTCGAAAATAATTATTTATTTATTTATCCTCGTAACAGATTTAATTATTTTCGACTATAATTTTTTATTTAACTATCTTGGAGGCAGAGTTTTAATTATTTTTTACAATAATTTCTTATTTAACTATCTTCGATAGATAGTTTTAATTATTTTCGAAAATAATTATTTATTTATTTATCCTCGTAACCGAGTTTTAATTATTTTCGACTATAATTTTTTTTTAATTATTTTCGATACAGAGTTTTAATTATTTTTTACAATAATTTCTTATTTAACTATCTTCGATAGAGTTTTAATTATTTTCGAAAATAATTATTTATTTATTTATCCTCGTAACCGAGTTTTAATTATTTTCGACTATAATTTTTTTTAAATTATTTTCGATAAAGAGTTTTAATTATTTTTTACAATAATTTCTTATTTAATTATCTTCGATAGAGAGTTTTAATTATTTTCGAAAATAATTATTAATTTATTTATCCTCGTAACCGAGTTTTAATTATTTTCGACTATAATTTTTTTTTAATTATTTTCGATACAGAGTTTTAATTATTTTTTACAATAATTTCTTATTTAACTATCTTCGATAGAGAGTTTTAATTATTTTCGAAAATAATTATTTAATTATTTATCCTCGTAACCGAGTTTTAATTATTTTCGACTTTAATTTTTTTTAAATTATTTTCGATAAAGAGTTTTAATTATTTTTTACAATAATTTCTTATTTAACTATCTTCGATAGAGAGTTTTAATTATTTTCGAAAATAATTATTTAATTATTTATCCTCGTAACAGAGTTTTAATTATTTTCGACTATAATTTTTTATTAATTATCTTCGATATAGAGTTTTAATTATTTTCGAAAATAATTATTTATTTATTTATCCTCGTAACAGATTTAATTATATTCGACTATAATTTTTTATTTAACTATCTTGGAGGCAGAGTTTTAATTTTTTTTTACAATAATTTCTTATTTAACTATCGTCGATAGATAGTTTTAATTATTTTCGAAAATAATTATTTATTTATTTATCCTCGTAACAGAGTTTTAATTATTTTCGACTATAATTTTTTATTAATTATCTTCGATTTAGAGTTTTAATTATTTTCGAAAATAATTATTTATTTATTTATCCTCGTAACAGATTTAATTATTTTCGACTATAATTTTTTATTTAACTATCTTGGAGGCAGAGTTTTAATTATTTTTTACAATAATTTTTTATTTAACTATCTTCGATAGATAGTTTTAATTATTTTCGAAAATAATTATTTATTTATTTATCCTCGTAACAGAGTTTTAATTATTTTCGGCTATAATTTTTTATTAATTATCTTCGTAACCGAGTTTTAATTATTTTCGACAATAATTTTTTTTTTAATTATTTTCGATAAAGAGTTTTAATTATTTTTTACAATAATTTCTTATTTAACTATCTTCGATAGAGAGTTTTAATTATTTTCGAAAATAATTATTTATTTATTTATCCTCGTAACAGATTTAATTATTTTCGACTATAATTTTTTATTTAACTATCTTGGAGGCAGAGTTTTAATTATTTTTTACAATAATTTCTTATTTAACTATCTTCGATAGAGAGTTTTAATTATTTTCGAAAATAATTATTAATTTATTTATCCTCGTAACCGAGTTTTAATTATTTTCGACTATAATTTTTTTTTAATTATTTTCGATACAGAGTTTTAATTATTTTTTACAATAATTTCTTATTTAACTATCTTCGATAGAGTTTTAATTATTTTCGAAAATAATTATTTATTTATTTATCCTCGTAACCGAGTTTTAATTATTTTCGACTATAATTTTTTTTAAATTATTTTCGATAAAGAGTTTTAATTATTTTTTACAATAATTTCTTATTTAACTATCTTCGATAGAGAGTTTTAATTATTTTCGAAAATAATTATTTAATTATTTATCCTCGTAACAGAGTTTTAATTATTTTCGACTATAATTTTTTATTAATTATCTTCGATATAGAGTTTTAATTATTTTCGAAAATAATTATTTATTTATTTATCCTCGTAACAGATTTAATTATATTCGACTATAATTTTTTATTTAACTATCTTGGAGGCAGAGTTTTAATTTTTTTTTACAATAATTTCTTATTTAACTATCGTCGATAGATAGTTTTAATTATTTTCGAAAATAATTATTTATTTATTTATCCTCTTATCAGAGATTTAATTATTTTCGACTATAATTTTCTATTTAACTATCTTCGATACAGAGTTTTAACTATTTTTGACAATAATTTTTTATTTAACTATCTTGAATACAGAGTTTTAATTATTTTCGACTATAATTTTTTATTAATTATCTTCGATACAGAGTTTTAATTATTTTTTACAATAATTTCTTATTTAACTATCTTCGATAGAGAGTTTTAATTATTTTCGAAAATAATTATTTAATTATTTATCCTCGTAACAGAGTTTTAATTATTTTCGACTATAATTTTTTATTAATTATCTTCGATATAGAGTTTTAATTATTTTCGAAAATAATTATTTATTTATTTATCCTCGTAACAGATTTAATTATTTTCGACTATAATTTTTTATTTAACTATCTTGGAGGCAGAGTTTTAATTATTTTTTACAATAATTTCTTATTTAACTATCTTCGATAGAGAGTTTTAATTATTATCGAAAATAATTATTTATTTATTTATCCTCGTAACAGAGTTTTAATTATTTTCGACTATAATTTTTTATTAATTATCTTCGATATAGAGTTTTAATTATTTTCGAAAATAATTATTTATTTATTTATCCTCGTAACAGATTTAATTATTTTCGACTATAATTTTTTATTTAACTATCTTGGAGGCAGAGTTTTAATTATTTTTTACAATAATTTTTTATTTAACTATCTTCGATAGAGAGTTTTAATTATTTTCGAAAATAATTATTTATTTATTTATCCTCGTAACAGAGTTTTAATTATTTTTGACTATAATTTTTTATTAATTATTTTCGATACAGAGTTTTAATTATTTTTGACAATAATTTCTTATTTAACTATCTTCGATAGAGAGTTTTAATTATTTTCGAAAATAATTATTTAATTATTTATCCTCGTAACAGAGTTTTAATTATTTTCGACTATAATTTTTTATTAATTATCTTCGATATAGAGTTTTAATTATTTTCGAAAATAATTATTTATTTATTTATCCTCGTAACAGATTTAATTATATTCGACTATAATTTTTTATTTAACTATCTTGGAGGCAGAGTTTTAATTTTTTTTTACAATAATTTCTTATTTAACTATCGTCGATAGATAGTTTTAATTATTTTCGAAAATAATTATTTATTTATTTATCCTCGTAACAGATTTAATTATTTTCGACTATAATTTTTTATTTAACTATCTTGGAGGCAGAGTTTTAATTATTTTTTACAATAATTTCTTATTTAACTATCTTCGATAGAGAGTTTTAATTATTATCGAAAATAATTATTTATTTATTTATCCTCGTAACAGAGTTTTAATTATTTTCGACTATAATTTTTTATTTAACTATCTTGGAGGCAGAGTTTTAATTATTTTTTACAATAATTTCTTATTTAACTATCGTCGATAGATAGTTTTAATTATTTTCGAAAATAATTATTTATTTATTTATCCTCGTAACAGATTTAATTATTTTCGACTATAATTTTTTATTTAACTATCTTGGAGGCAGAGTTTTAATTATTTTTTACAATAATTTTTTATTTAACTATCTTCGATAGAGAGTTTTAATTATTTTCGAAAATAATTATTTATTTATTTATCCTCGTAACAGAGTTTTAATTATTTTCGACTATAATTTTTTATTAATTATTTTCGATACAGAGTTTTAATTATTTTTGACAATAATTTTTTATTTAACTATCTTGGACACAGAGTTTTAATTATTTACGACTATAATTTTTTATTAAATATCTTGGATACAGAGTTTTAATTATTTTCGGCTATAATTTTTTATTAATTATCTTCGATATAGAGTTTTAATTATTTTTTACAATAATTTCTTATTTAACTATCGTCGATAGATAGTTTTAATTATTTTCGAAAATAATTATTTATTTATTTATCTTATCACAGATTTAATTATTTTCGACTATAATTTTCTATTTAACTATCTTCGATACAGAGTTTTAACTATTTTTGACAATAATTTTTTATTTAACTATCTTGAATACAGAGTTTTAATTATTTTCGACTATAATTTTTTATTAATTATCTTCGATACAGAGTTTTAATTATTTTTTACAATAATTTCTTATTTAACTATCTTCGATAGAGAGTTTTAATTATTTTCGAAAATAATTATTTATTTATTTTTTTATCTTCGTAACCGAGTTTTAATTATTTTCGACAATAATTTTTTTTTAATTATTTTCGATAAAGAGTTTTAATTATTTTTTACAATAATTTCTTATTTAACTATCTTCGATAGAGAGTTTTAATTATTTTCGAAAATAATTATTTATTTATTTATCCTCGTAACAGATTTAATTATTTTCGACTATAATTTTTTATTTAACTATCTTGGAGGCAGAGTTTTAATTATTTTTTACAATAATTTCTTATTTAACTATCTTCGATAGAGAGTTTTAATTATTTTCGAAAATAATTATTTATTTATTTATGCTCGTAACAGAGTTTTAATTATTTTCGACTATAATTTTTTATTAATTATCTTCGATATAGAGTTTTAATTATTTTCGAAAATAATTATTTATTTATTTATCCTCGTAACAGATTTAATTATTTTCGACTATAATTTTTTATTTAACTATCTTGGAGGCAGAGTTTTAATTATTTTTTACAATAATTTTTTATTTAACTATCTTCGATAGAGAGTTTTAATTATTTTCGAAAATAATTATTTATTTATTTATCCTCGTAACAGAGTTTTAATTATTTTCGACTATAATTTTTTATTAATTATTTTCGATACAGAGTTTTAATTATTTTTGACAATAATTTTTTATTTAACTATCTTGGACACAGAGTTTTAATTATTTACGACTATAATTTTTTATTAAATATCTTGGATACAGAGTTTTAATTATTTTCGGCTATAATTTTTTATTAATTATCTTCGATATAGAGTTTTAATTATTTTTTACAATAATTTCTTATTTAACTATCGTCGATAGATAGTTTTAATTATTTTCGAAAATAATTATTTATTTATTTATCCTCTTATCAGAGATTTAATTATTTTCGACTATAATTTTCTATTTAACTATCTTCGATACAGAGTTATAACTATTTTTGACAATAATTTTTTATTTAACTATCTTGAATACAGAGTTTTAATTATTTTCGACTATAATTTTTTATTAATTATCTTCGATACAGAGTTTTAATTATTTTGACAATAATTTTTTATTTAACTATCTTGGACACAGAGTTTTAATTATTTACGACTATAATTTTTTATTAAATATCTTGGATACAGAGTTTTAATTATTTTTTACAATAATTTCTTATTTAACTATCGTCGATAGATAGTTTTAATTATTTTCGAAAATAATTATTTATTTATTTATCCTCTTATCAGAGATTTAATTATTTTCGACTATAATTTTCTATTTAACTATCTTCGATACAGAGTTTTAACTATTTTTGACAATAATTTTTTATTTAACTATCTTGAATACAGAGTTTTAATTATTTTCGACTATAATTTTTTATTAATTATCTTCGATACAGAGTTTTAATTATTTTTTACAATAATTTCTTATTTAACTATCTTCGATAGAGAGTTTTAATTATTTTCGAAAATAATTATTTATTTATTTATCCTCGTAACAGATTTAATTATTTTCGACTATAATTTTTTATTTAACTATCTTGGA
The DNA here is from genome assembly GCA_958510855.1 of Rhagonycha lutea. Classification (NCBI taxonomy): domain Eukaryota; kingdom Metazoa; phylum Arthropoda; class Insecta; order Coleoptera; family Cantharidae; genus Rhagonycha; species Rhagonycha lutea. The sequence goes on from OY294038.1 coordinate 38,961,539, forward strand.
GGCAGAGTTTTAATTATTTTTTACAATAATTTCTTATTTAACTATCTTCGATAGAGAGTTTTAATTATTTTCGACTATAATTTTTTTTAAATTATTTTCGATAAAGAGTTTTAATTATTTTTTACAATAATTTCTTATTTAACTATCTTCGATAGAGAGTTTTAATTATTTTCGAAAATAATTATTTAATTATTTATCCTCGTAACAGAGTTTTAATTATTTTCGACTATAATTTTTTATTAATTATCTTCGATATAGAGTTTTAATTATTTTCGAAAATAATTATTTACTTATTTTTCCTCGTAACAGATTTAATTATTTTCGACTATAATTTTTTATTTAACTATCTTGGAGGCAGAGTTTTAATTATTTTTTACAATAATTTTTTATTTAACTATCTTCGATAGAGTTTTAATTATTTTCGAAAATAATTATTTATTTATTTATCCTCGTAACAGAGTTTTAATTATTTTCGACTATAATTTTTTATTAATTATTTTCGATACAGAGTTTTAATTATTTTTGACAATAATTTTTTATTTAACTATCTTGGACACAGAGTTTTAATTATTTACGACTATAATTTTTTATTAAATATCTTGGATACAGAGTTTTAATTATTTTCGGCTATAATTTTTTATTAATTATCTTCGATATAGAGTTTTAATTATTTTTTACAATAATTTCTTATTTAACTATCGTCGATAGAGAGTTTTAATTATTTTCGAAAATAATTATTTATTTATTTATCCTCGTAACAGAGTTTTAATTATTTCCGACTATAATTTTTTATTAATTATCTTCGATTTAGAGTTTTAATTATTTTCGAAAATAATTATTTATTTATTTATCCTCGTAACAGATTTAATTATTTTCGACTATAATTTTTTATTTAACTATCTTGGAGGCAGAGTTTTAATTATTTTTTACAATAATTTTTTATTTAACTATCTTCGATAGATAGTTTTAATTATTTTCGAAAATAATTATTTATTTATTTATCCTCGTAACAGAGTTTTAATTATTTTCGGCTATAATTTTTTATTAATTATCTTCGTAACCGAGTTTTAATTATTTTCGACAATAATTTTTTTTTTAATTATTTTCGATAAAGAGTTTTAATTATTTTTTACAATAATTTCTTATTTAACTATCTTCGATAGAGAGTTTTAATTATTTTCGAAAATAATTATTTATTTATTTATCCTCGTAACAGATTTAATTATTTTCGACTATAATTTTTTATTTAACTATCTTGGAGGCAGAGTTTTAATTATTTTTTACAATAATTTCTTATTTAACTATCTTCGATAGAGAGTTTTAATTATTTTCGAAAATAATTATTAATTTATTTATCCTCGTAACCGAGTTTTAATTATTTTCGACTATAATTTTTTTTTAATTATTTTCGATACAGAGTTTTAATTATTTTTTACAATAATTTCTTATTTAACTATCTTCGATAGAGAGTTTTAATTATTTTCGAAAATAATTATTTAATTATTTACCCTCGTAACCGAGTTTTAATTATTTTCGACTTTAATTTTTTTTAAATTATTTTCGATAAAGAGTTTTAATTATTTTTTACAATAATTTCTTATTTAACTATCTTCGATAGAGAGTTTTAATTATTTTCGAAAATAATTATTTAATTATTTATCCTCGTAACAGAGTTTTAATTATTTTCGACTATAATTTTTTATTAATTATCTTCGATATAGAGTTTTAATTATTTTCGAAAATAATTATTTATTTATTTATCCTCGTAACAGATTTAATTATATTCGACTATAATTTTTTATTTAACTATCTTGGAGGCAGAGTTTTAATTTTTTTTTACAATAATTTCTTATTTAACTATCGTCGATAGATAGTTTTAATTATTTTCGAAAATAATTATTTATTTATTTATCCTCTTATCAGAGATTTAATTATTTTCGACTATAATTTTCTATTTAACTATCTTCGATACAGAGTTTTAACTATTTTTGACAATAATTTTTTATTTAACTATCTTGAATACAGAGTTTTAATTATTTTCGACTATAATTTTTTATTAATTATCTTCGATACAGAGTTTTAATTATTTTTTACAATAATTTCTTATTTAACTATCTTCGATAGAGAGTTTTAATTATTTTCGAAAATAATTATTTATTTATTTATCCTCGTAACAGATTTAATTATTTTCGACTATAATTTTTTATTTAACTATCTTGGAGGCAGAGTTTTAATTATTTTTTACAATAATTTCTTATTTAACTATCTTCGATAGAGAGTTTTAATTATTATCGAAAATAATTATTTATTTATTTATCCTCGTAACAGAGTTTTAATTATTTTCGACTATAATTTTTTATTAATTATCTTCGATATAGAGTTTTAATTATTTTCGAAAATAATTATTTATTTATTTATCCTCGTAACAGATTTAATTATTTTCGACTATAATTTTTTATTTAACTATCTTGGAGGCAGAGTTTTAATTATTTTTTACAATAATTTTTTATTTAACTATCTTCGATAGAGAGTTTTAATTATTTTCGAAAATAATTATTTATTTATTTATCCTCGTAACAGAGTTTTAATTATTTTCGACTATAATTTTTTATTAATTATTTTCGATACAGAGTTTTAATTATTTTTGACAATAATTTTTTATTTAACTATCTTGGACACAGAGTTTTAATTATTTACGACTATAATTTTTTATTAAATATCTTGGATACAGAGTTTTAATTATTTTCGGCTATAATTTATTATTAATTATCTTCGTAACCGAGTTTTAATTATTTTCGACAATAATTTTTTTTTTAATTATTTTCGATAAAGAGTTTTAATTATTTTTTACAATAATTTCTTATTTAACTATCTTCGATAGAGAGTTTTAATTATTTTCGAAAATAATTATTTATTTATTTATCCTCGTAACAGATTTAATTATTTTCGACTATAATTTTTTATTTAACTATCTTGGAGGCAGAGTTTTAATTATTTTTTACAATAATTTCTTATTTAACTATCTTCGATAGATAGTTTTAATTATTTTCGAAAATAATTATTTATTTATTTATCCTCGTAACAGAGTTTTAATTATTTTCGGCTATAATTTTTTATTAATTATCTTCGTAACCGAGTTTTATTATTTTCGACAATAATTTTTTTTTTAATTATTTTCGATAAAGAGTTTTAATTATTTTTTACAATAATTTCTTATTTAACTATCTTCGATAGAGAGTTTTAATTATTTTCGAAAATAATTATTTATTTATTTATCCTCGTAACAGATTTAATTATTTTCGACTATAATTTTTTATTTAACTATCTTGGAGGCAGAGTTTTAATTATTTTTTACAATAATTTCTTATTTAACTATCTTCGATAGAGAGTTTTAATTATTTTCGAAAATAATTATTAATTTATTTATCCTCGTAACCGAGTTTTAATTATTTTCGACTATAATTTTTTTTTAATTATTTTCGATACAGAGTTTTAATTATTTTTTACAATAATTTCTTATTTAACTATCTTCGATAGAGAGTTTTAATTATTTTCGAAAATAATTATTTAATTATTTATCCTCGTAACCGAGTTTTAATTATTTTCGACTTTAATTTTTTTTAAATTATTTTCGATAAAGAGTTTTAATTATTTTTTACAATAATTTCTTATTTAACTATCTTCGATAGAGAGTTTTAATTATTTTCGAAAATAATTATTTAATTATTTATCCTCGTAACAGAGTTTTAATTATTTTCGACTATAATTTTTTATTAATTATCTTCGATATAGAGTTTTAATTATTTTCGACTATAATTTTTTATTAATTATCTTCGATACAGAGTTTTAATTATTTTTTACAATAATTTCTTATTTAACTATCTTCGATAGAGAGTTTTAATTATTTTCGAAAATAATTATTTATTTATTTATCCTCGTAACAGATTTAATTATTTTCGACTATAATTTTTTATTTAACTATCTTGGAGGCAGAGTTTTAATTATTTTTTACAATAATTTCTTATTTAACTATCTTCGATAGAGAGTTTTAATTATTATCGAAAATAATTATTTATTTATTTATCCTCGTAACAGAGTTTTAATTATTTTCGACTATAATTTTTTATTAATTATCTTCGATATAGAGTTTTAATTATTTTCGAAAATAATTATTTATTTATTTATCCTCGTAACAGATTTAATTATTTTCGACTATAATTTTTTATTTAACTATCTTGGAGGCAGAGTTTTAATTATTTTTTACAATAATTTTTTATTTAACTATCTTCGATAGAGAGTTTTAATTATTTTCGAAAATAATTATTTATTTATTTATCCTCGTAACAGAGTTTTAATTATTTTCGACTATAATTTTTTATTAATTATTTTCGATAGAGAGTTTTAATTATTTTTGACAATAATTTTTTATTTAACTATCTTGGACACAGAGTTTTAATTATTTACGACTATAATTTTTTATTAAATATCTTGGATACAGAGTTTTAATTATTTTCGGCTATAATTTATTATTAATTATCTTCGTAACCGAGTTTTAATTATTTTCGACAATAATTTTTTTTTTAATTATTTTCGATAAAGAGTTTTAATTATTTTTTACAATAATTTCTTATTTAACTATCTTCGATAGAGAGTTTTAATTATTTTCGAAAATAATTATTTATTTATTTATCCTCGTAACAGATTTAATTATTTTCGACTATAATTTTTTATTTAACTATCTTGGAGGCAGAGTTTTAATTATTTTTTACAATAATTTCTTATTTAACTATCTTCGATAGATAGTTTTAATTATTTTCGAAAATAATTATTTATTTATTTATCCTCGTAACAGAGTTTTAATTATTTTCGGCTATAATTTTTTATTAATTATCTTCGTAACCGAGTTTTAATTATTTTCGACAATAATTTTTTTTTTAATTATTTTCGATAAAGAGCTTTAATTATTTTTTACAATAATTTCTTATTTAACTATCTTCGATAGAGAGTTTTAATTATTTTCGAAAATAATTATTTATTTATTTATCCTTGTAACAGATTTAATTATTTTCGACTATAATTTTTTATTTAACTATCTTGGAGGCAGAGTTTTAATTATTTTTACAATAATTTCTTATTTAACTATCTTCGATAGAGAGTTTTAATTATTTTCGAAAATAATTATTTAATTATTTACCCTCGTAACCGAGTTTTAATTATTTTCGACTTTAATTTTTTTTAAATTATTTTCGATAAAGAGTTTTAATTATTTTTTACAATAATTTCTTATTTAACTATCTTCGATAGAGAGTTTTAATTATTTTCGAAAATAATTATTTAATTATTTATCCTCGTAACAGAGTTTTAATTATTTTCGACTATAATTTTTTATTAATTATCTTCGATATAGAGTTTTAATTATTTTCGAAAATAATTATTTATTTATTTATCCTCGTAACAGATTTAATTATATTCGACTATAATTTTTTATTTAACTATCTTGGAGGCAGAGTTTTAATTTTTTTTTACAATAATTTCTTATTTAACTATCGTCGATAGATAGTTTTAATTATTTTCGAAAATAATTATTTATTTATTTATCCTCTTATCAGAGATTTAATTATTTTCGACTATAATTTTCTATTTAACTATCTTCGATACAGAGTTTTAACTATTTTTGACAATAATTTTTTATTTAACTATCTTGAATACAGAGTTTTAATTATTTTCGACTATAATTTTTTATTAATTATCTTCGATACAGAGTTTTAATTATTTTTTACAATAATTTCTTATTTAACTATCTTCGATAGAGAGTTTTAATTATTTTCGAAAATAATTATTTATTTATTTATCCTCGTAACAGATTTAATTATTTTCGACTATAATTTTTTATTTAACTATCTTGGAGGCAGAGTTTTAATTATTTTTTACAATAATTTCTTATTTAACTATCTTCGATAGAGAGTTTTAATTATTATCGAAAATAATTATTTATTTATTTATCCTCGTAACAGAGTTTTAATTATTTTCGACTATAATTTTTTATTAATTATCTTCGATATAGAGTTTTAATTATTTTCGAAAATAATTATTTATTTATTTATCCTCGTAACAGATTTAATTATTTTCGACTATAATTTTTTATTTAACTATCTTGGAGGCAGAGTTTTAATTATTTTTTACAATAATTTTTTATTTAACTATCTTCGATAGAGAGTTTTAATTATTTTCGAAAATAATTATTTATTTATTTATCCTCGTAACAGAGTTTTAATTATTTTCGACTATAATTTTTTATTAATTATTTTCGATACAGAGTTTTAATTATTTTTGACAATAATTTTTTATTTAACTATCTTGGACACAGAGTTTTAATTATTTACGACTATAATTTTTTATTAAATATCTTGGATACAGAGTTTTAATTATTTTCGGCTATAATTTATTATTAATTATCTTCGTAACCGAGTTTTAATTATTTTCGACAATAATTTTTTTTTTAATTATTTTCGATAAAGAGTTTTAATTATTTTTTACAATAATTTCTTATTTAACTATCTTCGATAGAGAGTTTTAATTATTTTCGAAAATAATTATTTATTTATTTATCCTCGTAACAGATTTAATTATTTTCGACTATAATTTTTTATTTAACTATCTTGGAGGCAGAGTTTTAATTATTTTTTACAATAATTTCTTATTTAACTATCTTCGATAGATAGTTTTAATTATTTTCGAAAATAATTATTTATTTATTTATCCTCGTAACAGAGTTTTAATTATTTTCGGCTATAATTTTTTATTAATTATCTTCGTAACCGAGTTTTATTATTTTCGACAATAATTTTTTTTTTAATTATTTTCGATAAAGAGTTTTAATTATTTTTTACAATAATTTCTTATTTAACTATCTTCGATAGAGAGTTTTAATTATTTTCGAAAATAATTATTTATTTATTTATCCTCGTAACAGATTTAATTATTTTCGACTATAATTTTTTATTTAACTATCTTGGAGGCAGAGTTTTAATTATTTTTTACAATAATTTCTTATTTAACTATCTTCGATAGAGAGTTTTAATTATTTTCGAAAATAATTATTAATTTATTTATCCTCGTAACCGAGTTTTAATTATTTTCGACTATAATTTTTTTTTAATTATTTTCGATACAGAGTTTTAATTATTTTTTACAATAATTTCTTATTTAACTATCTTCGATAGAGAGTTTTAATTATTTTCGAAAATAATTATTTAATTATTTATCCTCGTAACCGAGTTTTAATTATTTTCGACTTTAATTTTTTTTAAATTATTTTCGATAAAGAGTTTTAATTATTTTTTACAATAATTTCTTATTTAACTATCTTCGATAGAGAGTTTTAATTATTTTCGAAAATAATTATTTAATTATTTATCCTCGTAACAGAGTTTTAATTATTTTCGACTATAATTTTTTATTAATTATCTTCGATATAGAGTTTTAATTATTTTCGACTATAATTTTTTATTAATTATCTTCGATACAGAGTTTTAATTATTTTTTACAATAATTTCTTATTTAACTATCTTCGATAGAGAGTTTTAATTATTTTCGAAAATAATTATTTATTTATTTATCCTCGTAACAGATTTAATTATTTTCGACTATAATTTTTTATTTAACTATCTTGGAGGCAGAGTTTTAATTATTTTTTACAATAATTTCTTATTTAACTATCTTCGATAGAGAGTTTTAATTATTATCGAAAATAATTATTTATTTATTTATCCTCGTAACAGAGTTTTAATTATTTTCGACTATAATTTTTTATTAATTATCTTCGATATAGAGTTTTAATTATTTTCGAAAATAATTATTTATTTATTTATCCTCGTAACAGATTTAATTATTTTCGACTATAATTTTTTATTTAACTATCTTGGAGGCAGAGTTTTAATTATTTTTTACAATAATTTTTTATTTAACTATCTTCGATAGAGAGTTTTAATTATTTTCGAAAATAATTATTTATTTATTTATCCTCGTAACAGAGTTTTAATTATTTTCGACTATAATTTTTTATTAATTATTTTCGATAGAGAGTTTTAATTATTTTTGACAATAATTTTTTATTTAACTATCTTGGACACAGAGTTTTAATTATTTACGACTATAATTTTTTATTAAATATCTTGGATACAGAGTTTTAATTATTTTCGGCTATAATTTATTATTAATTATCTTCGTAACCGAGTTTTAATTATTTTCGACAATAATTTTTTTTTTAATTATTTTCGATAAAGAGTTTTAATTATTTTTTACAATAATTTCTTATTTAACTATCTTCGATAGAGAGTTTTAATTATTTTCGAAAATAATTATTTATTTATTTATCCTCGTAACAGATTTAATTATTTTCGACTATAATTTTTTATTTAACTATCTTGGAGGCAGAGTTTTAATTATTTTTTACAATAATTTCTTATTTAACTATCTTCGATAGATAGTTTTAATTATTTTCGAAAATAATTATTTATTTATTTATCCTCGTAACAGAGTTTTAATTATTTTCGGCTATAATTTTTTATTAATTATCTTCGTAACCGAGTTTTAATTATTTTCGACAATAATTTTTTTTTTAATTATTTTCGATAAAGAGCTTTAATTATTTTTTACAATAATTTCTTATTTAACTATCTTCGATAGAGAGTTTTAATTATTTTCGAAAATAATTATTTATTTATTTATCCTTGTAACAGATTTAATTATTTTCGACTATAATTTTTTATTTAACTATCTTGGAGGCAGAGTTTTAATTATTTTTACAATAATTTCTTATTTAACTATCTTCGATAGAGAGTTTTAATTATTTTCGAAAATAATTATTTAATTATTTACCCTCGTAACCGAGTTTTAATTATTTTCGACTTTAATTTTTTTTAAATTATTTTCGATAAAGAGTTTTAATTATTTTTTACAATAATTTCTTATTTAACTATCTTCGATAGAGAGTTTTAATTATTTTCGAAAATAATTATTTAATTATTTATCCTCGTAACAGAGTTTTAATTATTTTCGACTATAATTTTTTATTAATTATCTTCGATATAGAGTTTTAATTATTTTCGAAAATAATTATTTATTTATTTATCCTCGTAACAGATTTAATTATATTCGACTATAATTTTTTATTTAACTATCTTGGAGGCAGAGTTTTAATTTTTTTTTACAATAATTTCTTATTTAACTATCGTCGATAGATAGTTTTAATTATTTTCGAAAATAATTATTTATTTATTTATCCTCTTATCAGAGATTTAATTATTTTCGACTATAATTTTCTATTTAACTATCTTCGATACAGAGTTTTAACTATTTTTGACAATAATTTTTTATTTAACTATCTTGAATACAGAGTTTTAATTATTTTCGACTATAATTTTTTATTAATTATCTTCGATACAGAGTTTTAATTATTTTTTACAATAATTTCTTATTTAACTATCTTCGATAGAGAGTTTTAATTATTTTCGAAAATAATTATTTATTTATTTATCCTCGTAACAGATTTAATTATTTTCGACTATAATTTTTTATTTAACTATCTTGGAGGCAGAGTTTTAATTATTTTTTACAATAATTTCTTATTTAACTATCTTCGATAGAGAGTTTTAATTATTATCGAAAATAATTATTTATTTATTTATCCTCGTAACAGAGTTTTAATTATTTTCGACTATAATTTTTTATTAATTATCTTCGATATAGAGTTTTAATTATTTTCGAAAATAATTATTTATTTATTTATCCTCGTAACAGATTTAATTATTTTCGACTATAATTTTTTATTTAACTATCTTGGAGGCAGAGTTTTAATTATTTTTTACAATAATTTTTTATTTAACTATCTTCGATAGAGAGTTTTAATTATTTTCGAAAATAATTATTTATTTATTTATCCTCGTAACAGAGTTTTAATTATTTTCGACTATAATTTTTTATTAATTATTTTCGATACAGAGTTTTAATTATTTTTGACAATAATTTTTTATTTAACTATCTTGGACACAGAGTTTTAATTATTTACGACTATAATTTTTTATTAAATATCTTGGATACAGAGTTTTAATTATTTTCGGCTATAATTTATTATTAATTATCTTCGTAACCGAGTTTTAATTATTTTCGACAATAATTTTTTTTTTAATTATTTTCGATAAAGAGTTTTAATTATTTTTTACAATAATTTCTTATTTAACTATCTTCGATAGAGAGTTTTAATTATTTTCGAAAATAATTATTTATTTATTTATCCTCGTAACAGATTTAATTATTTTCGACTATAATTTTTTATTTAACTATCTTGGAGGCAGAGTTTTAATTATTTTTTACAATAATTTCTTATTTAACTATCTTCGATAGATAGTTTTAATTATTTTCGAAAATAATTATTTATTTATTTATCCTCGTAACAGAGTTTTAATTATTTTCGGCTATAATTTTTTATTAATTATCTTCGTAACCGAGTTTTATTATTTTCGACAATAATTTTTTTTTTAATTATTTTCGATAAAGAGTTTTAATTATTTTTTACAATAATTTCTTATTTAACTATCTTCGATAGAGAGTTTTAATTATTTTCGAAAATAATTATTTATTTATTTATCCTCGTAACAGATTTAATTATTTTCGACTATAATTTTTTATTTAACTATCTTGGAGGCAGAGTTTTAATTATTTTTTACAATAATTTCTTATTTAACTATCTTCGATAGAGAGTTTTAATTATTTTCGAAAATAATTATTAATTTATTTATCCTCGTAACCGAGTTTTAATTATTTTCGACTATAATTTTTTTTTAATTATTTTCGATACAGAGTTTTAATTATTTTTTACAATAATTTCTTATTTAACTATCTTCGATAGAGAGTTTTAATTATTTTCGAAAATAATTATTTAATTATTTATCCTCGTAACCGAGTTTTAATTATTTTCGACTTTAATTTTTTTTAAATTATTTTCGATAAAGAGTTTTAATTATTTTTTACAATAATTTCTTATTTAACTATCTTCGATAGAGAGTTTTAATTATTTTCGAAAATAATTATTTAATTATTTATCCTCGTAACAGAGTTTTAATTATTTTCGACTATAATTTTTTATTAATTATCTTCGATATAGAGTTTTAATTATTTTCGACTATAATTTTTTATTAATTATCTTCGATACAGAGTTTTAATTATTTTTTACAATAATTTCTTATTTAACTATCTTCGATAGAGAGTTTTAATTATTTTCGAAAATAATTATTTATTTATTTATCCTCGTAACAGATTTAATTATTTTCGACTATAATTTTTTATTTAACTATCTTGGAGGCAGAGTTTTAATTATTTTTTACAATAATTTCTTATTTAACTATCTTCGATAGAGAGTTTTAATTATTATCGAAAATAATTATTTATTTATTTATCCTCGTAACAGAGTTTTAATTATTTTCGACTATAATTTTTTATTAATTATCTTCGATATAGAGTTTTAATTATTTTCGAAAATAATTATTTATTTATTTATCCTCGTAACAGATTTAATTATTTTCGACTATAATTTTTTATTTAACTATCTTGGAGGCAGAGTTTTAATTATTTTTTACAATAATTTTTTATTTAACTATCTTCGATAGAGAGTTTTAATTATTTTCGAAAATAATTATTTATTTATTTATCCTCGTAACAGAGTTTTAATTATTTTCGACTATAATTTTTTATTAATTATTTTCGATAGAGAGTTTTAATTATTTTTGACAATAATTTTTTATTTAACTATCTTGGACACAGAGTTTTAATTATTTACGACTATAATTTTTTATTAAATATCTTGGATACAGAGTTTTAATTATTTTCGGCTATAATTTATTATTAATTATCTTCGTAACCGAGTTTTAATTATTTTCGACAATAATTTTTTTTTTAATTATTTTCGATAAAGAGTTTTAATTATTTTTTACAATAATTTCTTATTTAACTATCTTCGATAGAGAGTTTTAATTATTTTCGAAAATAATTATTTATTTATTTATCCTCGTAACAGATTTAATTATTTTCGACTATAATTTTTTATTTAACTATCTTGGAGGCAGAGTTTTAATTATTTTTTACAATAATTTCTTATTTAACTATCTTCGATAGATAGTTTTAATTATTTTCGAAAATAATTATTTATTTATTTATCCTCGTAACAGAGTTTTAATTATTTTCGGCTATAATTTTTTATTAATTATCTTCGTAACCGAGTTTTAATTATTTTCGACAATAATTTTTTTTTTAATTATTTTCGATAAAGAGCTTTAATTATTTTTTACAATAATTTCTTATTTAACTATCTTCGATAGAGAGTTTTAATTATTTTCGAAAATAATTATTTATTTATTTATCCTTGTAACAGATTTAATTATTTTCGACTATAATTTTTTATTTAACTATCTTGGAGGCAGAGTTTTAATTATTTTTACAATAATTTCTTATTTAACTATCTTCGATAGAGAGTTTTAATTATTTTCGAAAATAATTATTAATTTATTTATCCTCGTAACCGAGTTTTAATTATTTTCGACTATAATTTTTTTTTAATTATTTTCGATACAGAGTTTTAATTATTTTTTACAATAATTTCTTATTTAACTATCTTCGATAGAGAGTTTTAATTATTTTCGAAAATAATTATTTAATTATTTATCCTCGTAACCGAGTTTTAATTATTTTCGACTTTAATTTTTTTAAAATTATTTTCGATAAAGAGTTTTAATTATTTTTTACAATAATTTCTTATTTAACTATCTTCGATAGAGAGTTTTAATTATTTTCGAAAATAATTATTTAATTATTTATCCTCGTAACAGAGTTTTAATTATTTTCGACTATAATTTTTTATTAATTATCTTCGATATAGAGTTTTAATTATTTTCGAAAATAATTATTTATTTATTTATCCTCGTAACAGATTTAATTATATTCGACTATAATTTTTTATTTAACTATCTTGGAGGCAGAGTTTTAATTTTTTTTTACAATAATTTCTTATTTAACTATCGTCGATAGATAGTTTTAATTATTTTCGAAAATAATTATTTATTTATTTATCCTCTTATCAGAGATTTAATTATTTTCGACTATAATTTTCTATTTAACTATCTTCGATACAGAGTTTTAACTATATTTGACAATAATTTTTTATTTAACTATCTTGAATACAGAGTTTTAATTATTTTCGACTATAATTTTTTATTAATTATCTTCGATACAGAGTTTTAATTATTTTTTACAATAATTTCTTATTTAACTATCTTCGATAGAGAGTTTTAATTATTTTCGAAAATAATTATTTATTTATTTATCCTCGTAACAGATTTAATTATTTTCGACTATAATTTTTTATTTAACTATCTTGGAGGCAGAGTTTTAATTATTTTTTACAATAATTTCTTATTTAACTATCTTCGATAGAGAGTTTTAATTATTATCGAAAATAATTATTTATTTATTTATCCTCGTAACAGAGTTTTAATTATTTTCGACTATAATTTTTTATTAATTATCTTCGATATAGAGTTTTAATTATTTTCGAAAATAATTATTTATTTATTTATCCTCGTAACAGATTTAATTATTTTCGACTATAATTTTTTATTTAACTATCTTGGAGGCAGAGTTTTAATTAATTTTTACAATAATTTTTTATTTAACTATCTTCGATAGAGAGTTTTAATTATTTTCTCAAATAATTATTTATTTATTTATCCTCGTAACAGAGTTTTAATTATTTTCGACTATAATTTTTTATTAATTATTTTCAATACAGAGTTTTAATTATTTTTGACAATAATTTTTTATTTAACTATCTTGGACACAGAGTTTTAATTATTTACGACTATAATTTTTTATTAAATATCTTGGATACAGAGTTTTAATTATTTTCGGCTATAATTTTTTATTAATTATCTTCGATATAGAGTTTTAATTATTTTTTACAATAATTTTTTATTTAACTATCTTCGATAGAGAGTTTTAATTATTTTCGAAAATAATTATTTATTTATTTATCCTCGTAACAGAGTTTTAATTATTTTCGACTATAATTTTTTATTAATTATTTTCAATACAGAGTTTTAATTATTTTTGACAATAATTTTTTATTTAACTATCTTGGACACAGAGTTTTAATTATTTACGACTATAATTTTTTATTAAATATCTTGGATACAGAGTTTTAATTATTTTCGGCTATAATTTATTATTAATTATCTTCGTAACCGAGTTTTAATTATTTTCGACAATAATTTTTTTTTTAATTATTTTCGATAAAGAGTTTTAATTATTTTTTACAATAATTTCTTATTTAACTATCTTCGATAGAGAGTTTCAATTATTTTCGAAAATAATTATTTATTTATTTATCCTCGTAACAGATTTAATTATTTTCGACTATAATTTTTTATTTAACTATCTTGGAGGCAGAGTTTTAATTATTTTTTACAATAATTTCTTATTTAACTATCTTCGATAGATAGTTTTAATTATTTTCGAAAATAATTATTTATTTATTTATCCTCGTAACAGAGTTTTAATTATTTTCGGCTATAATTTTTTATTAATTATCTTCGTAACCGAGTTTTAATTATTTTCGACAATAATTTTTTTTTTAATTATTTTCGATAAAGAGCTTTAATTATTTTTTACAATAATTTCTTATTTAACTATCTTCGATAGAGAGTTTTAATTATTTTCGAAAATAATTATTTATTTATTTATCCTCGTAACAGATTTAATTATTTTCGACTATAATTTTTTATTTAACTATCTTGGAGGCAGAGTTTTAATTATTTTTACAATAATTTCTTTTTTAACTATCTTCGATAGAGAGTTTTAATTATTTTCGAAAATAATTATTAATTTATTTATCCTCGTAACCGAGTTTTAATTATTTTCGACTATAATTTTTTTTTAATTATTTTCGATACAGAGTTTTAATTATTTTTTACAATAATTTCTTATTTAACTATCTTCGATAGAGAGTTTTAATTATTTTCGAAAATAATTATTTAATTATTTATCCTCGTAACCGAGTTTTAATTATTTTCGACTTTAATTTTTTTTAAATTATTTTCGATAAAGAGTTTTAATTATTTTTTACAATAATTTCTTATTTAACTATCTTCGATAGAGAGTTTTAATTATTTTCGAAAATAATTATTTAATTATTTATCCTCGTAACAGAGTTTTAATTATTTTCGACTATAATTTTTTATTAATTATCTTCGATATAGAGTTTTAATTATTTTCGAAAATAATTATTTATTTATTTATCCTCGTAACAGATTTAATTATATTCGACTATAATTTTTTATTTAACTATCTTGGAGGCAGAGTTTTAATTTTTTTTTACAATAATTTCTTATTTAACTATCGTCGATAGATAGTTTTAATTATTTTCGAAAATAATTATTTATTTATTTATCCTCTTATCAGAGATTTAATTATTTTCGACTATAATTTTCTATTTAACTATCTTCGATACAGAGTTTTAACTATTTTTGACAATAATTTTTTATTTAACTATCTTGAATACAGAGTTTTAATTATTTTCGACTATAATTTTTTATTAATTATCTTCGATACAGAGTTTTAATTATTTTTTACAATAATTTCTTATTTAACTATCTTCGATAGAGAGTTTTAATTATTATCGAAAATAATTATTTATTTATTTATCCTCGTAACAGAGTTTTAATTATTTTCGACTATAATTTTTTATTAATTATCTTCGATATAGAGTTTTAATTATTTTCGAAAATAATTATTTATTTATTTATCCTCGTAACAGATTTAATTATTTTCGACTATAATTTTTTATTTAACTATCTTGGAGGCAGAGTTTTAATTATTTTTTACAATAATTTTTTATTTAACTATCTTCGATAGAGAGTTTTAATTATTTTCGAAAATAATTATTTATTTATTTATCCTCGTAACAGAGTTTTAATTATTTTCGACTATAATTTTTTATTAATTATTTTCAATACAGAGTTTTAATTATTTTTGACAATAATTTTTTATTTAACTATCTTGGACACAGAGTTTTAATTATTTACGACTATAATTTTTTATTAAATATCTTGGATACAGAGTTTTAATTATTTTCGGCTATAATTTTTTATTAATTATCTTCGATATAGAGTTTTAATTATTTTTTACAATAATTTCTTATTTAACTATCGTCGATAGATAGTTTTAATTATTTTCGAAAATAATTATTTATTTATTTATCCTCTTATCAGAGATTTAATTATTTTCGACTATAATTTTCTATTTAACTATCTTCGATACAGAGTTTAACTATTTTTGACAATAATTTTTTATTTAACTATCTTGAATACAGAGTTTTAATTATTTTCGACTATAATTTTTTATTAATTATCTTCGATACAGAGTTTTAATTATTTTTTACAATAATTTCTTATTTAACTATCTTCGATAGAGAGTTTTAATTATTTTCGAAAATAATTATTTATTTATTTATCCTCGTAACAGAGTTTTAATTATTTTCGACTATAATTTTTTATTAATTTTATTCGATATAGAGTTTTAATTATTTTCGAAAATAATTATTTATTTATTTATCCTCGTAACAGATTTAATTATTTTCGACTATAATTTTTTATTTAACTATCTTGGAGGCAGAGTTTTAATTATTTTTTACAATAATTTTTTATTTAACTATCTTCGATAGATAGTTTTAATTATTTTCGAAAATAATTATTTATTTATTTATCCTCGTAACAGAGTTTTAATTATTTTCGACTATAATTTTTTATTAATTATTTTCGATACAGAGTTTTAATTATTTTTGACAATAATTTTTTATTTAACTATCTTGGACACAGAGTTTTAATTATTTACGACTATAATTTTTTATTAAATATCTTGGATACAGAGTTTTAATTATTTTCGGCTATAATTTTTTATTAATTATCTTCGTAACCGAGTTTTAATTATTTTCGACAATAATTTTTTTTTTAATTATTTTCGATAAAGAGTTTTAATTATTTTTTACAATAATTTCTTATTTAACTATCTTCGATAGAGAGTTTTAATTATTTTCGAAAATAATTATTTATTTATTTATCCTCGTAACAGATTTAATTATTTTCGACTATAATTTTTTATTTAACTATCTTGGAGGCAGAGTTTTAATTATTTTTTACAATAATTTCTTATTTAACTATCTTCGATAGAGTTTTAATTATTTTCGAAAATAATTATTTATTTATTTATCCTCGTAACCGAGTTTTAATTATTTTCGACTATAATTTTTTTTAAATTATTTTCGATAAAGAGTTTTAATTATTTTTTACAATAATTTCTTATTTAACTATCTTCGATAGAGAGTTTTAATTATTTTCGAAAATAATTATTAATTTATTTATCCTCGTAACCGAGTTTTAATTATTTTCGACTATAATTTTTTTTTAATTATTTTCGATACAGAGTTTTAATTATTTTTTACAATAATTTCTTATTTAACTATCTTCGATAGAGAGTTTTAATTATTTTCGAAAATAATTATTTAATTATTTATCCTCGTAACCGAGTTTTAATTATTTTCGACTTTAATTTTTTTTAAATTATTTTCGATAAAGAGTTTTAATTATTTTTTACAATAATTTCTTATTTAACTATCTTCGATAGAGAGTTTTAATTATTTTCGAAAATAATTATTTAATTATTTATCCTCGTAACAGAGTTTTAATTATTTTCGACTATAATTTTTTATTAATTATCTTCGATATAGAGTTTTAATTATTTTCGAAAATAATTATTTATTTATTTATCCTCGTAACAGATTTAATTATATTCGACTATAATTTTTTATTTAACTATCTTGGAGGCAGAGTTTTAATTTTTTTTTACAATAATTTCTTATTTAACTATCGTCGATAGATAGTTTTAATTATTTTCGAAAATAATTATTTATTTATTTATCCTCGTAACAGAGTTTTAATTATTTTCGACTATAATTTTTTATTAATTATCTTCGATTTAGAGTTTTAATTATTTTCGAAAATAATTATTTATTTATTTATCCTCGTAACAGATTTAATTATTTTCGACTATAATTTTTTATTTAACTATCTTGGAGGCAGAGTTTTAATTATTTTTTACAATAATTTTTTATTTAACTATCTTCGATAGATAGTTTTAATTATTTTCGAAAATAATTATTTATTTATTTATCCTCGTAACAGAGTTTTAATTATTTTCGGCTATAATTTTTTATTAATTATCTTCGTAACCGAGTTTTAATTATTTTCGACAATAATTTTTTTTTTAATTATTTTCGATAAAGAGTTTTAATTATTTTTTACAATAATTTCTTATTTAACTATCTTCGATAGAGAGTTTTAATTATTTTCGAAAATAATTATTTATTTATTTATCCTCGTAACAGATTTAATTATTTTCGACTATAATTTTTTATTTAACTATCTTGGAGGCAGAGTTTTAATTATTTTTTACAATAATTTCTTATTTAACTATCTTCGATAGAGAGTTTTAATTATTTTCGAAAATAATTATTAATTTATTTATCCTCGTAACCGAGTTTTAATTATTTTCGACTATAATTTTTTTTTAATTATTTTCGATACAGAGTTTTAATTATTTTTTACAATAATTTCTTATTTAACTATCTTCGATAGAGTTTTAATTATTTTCGAAAATAATTATTTATTTATTTATCCTCGTAACCGAGTTTTAATTATTTTCGACTATAATTTTTTTTAAATTATTTTCGATAAAGAGTTTTAATTATTTTTTACAATAATTTCTTATTTAACTATCTTCGATAGAGAGTTTTAATTATTTTCGAAAATAATTATTTAATTATTTATCCTCGTAACAGAGTTTTAATTATTTTCGACTATAATTTTTTATTAATTATCTTCGATATAGAGTTTTAATTATTTTCGAAAATAATTATTTATTTATTTATCCTCGTAACAGATTTAATTATATTCGACTATAATTTTTTATTTAACTATCTTGGAGGCAGAGTTTTAATTTTTTTTTACAATAATTTCTTATTTAACTATCGTCGATAGATAGTTTTAATTATTTTCGAAAATAATTATTTATTTATTTATCCTCTTATCAGAGATTTAATTATTTTCGACTATAATTTTCTATTTAACTATCTACGATACAGAGTTTTAACTATTTTTGACAATAATTTTTTATTTAACTATCTTGAATACAGAGTTTTAATTATTTTCGACTATAATTTTTTATTAAATATCTTCGATACAGAGTCTTAATTATTTTTTACAATAATTTCTTATTTAACTATCTTCGATAGAGAGTTTTAATTATTTTCGAAAATAATTATTTAATTATTTATCCTCGTAACAGAGTTTTAATTATTTTCGACTATAATTTTTTATTAATTATCTTCGATATAGAGTTTTAATTATTTTCGAAAATAATTATTTATTTATTTATCCTCGTAACAGATTTAATTATTTTCGACTATAATTTTTTATTTAACTATCTTGGAGGCAGAGTTTTAATTATTTTTTACAATAATTTCTTATTTAACTATCTTCGATAGAGAGTTTTAATTATTATCGAAAATAATTATTTATTTATTTATCCTCGTAACAGAGTTTTAATTATTTTCGACTATAATTTTTTATTAATTATCTTCGATATAGAGTTTTAATTATTTTCGAAAATAATTATTTATTTATTTATCCTCGTAACAGAGTTTTAATTATTTTCGACTATAATTTTTTATTAATTATCTTCGATATAGAGTTTTAATTATTTTCGAAAATAATTATTTATTTATTATTTTCGATACAGAGTTTTAATTATTTTTGACTATAATTTTTTATTTAACTATCTTGGAGGCAGAGTTTTAATTTTTTTTTACAATAATTTCTTATTTAACTATCTTCGATAGAGAGTTTTAATTATTTTCGAAAATAATTATTTATTTATTTATCCTCGTAACAGATTTAATTATTTTCGACTATAATTTTTTATTTAACTATCTTGGAGGCAGAGTTTTAATTATTTTTTACAATAATTTCTTATTTAACTATCTTCGATAGAGAGTTTTAATTATTTTCGAAAATAATTATTTATTTATTTATCCTCGTAACCGAGTTTTAATTATTTTCGACTATAATTTTTTTTTAATTATTTTCGATACAGAGTTTTAATTATTTTTTACAATAATTTCTTATTTAACTATCTTCGATAGAGTTTTAATTATTTTCGAAAATAATTATTTATTTATTTATCCTCGTAACCGAGTTTTAATTATTTTCGACTATAATTTTTTAAAATTATTTTCGATAAAGAGTTTTAA
Source organism: Rhagonycha lutea (assembly GCA_958510855.1). Classification (NCBI taxonomy): domain Eukaryota; kingdom Metazoa; phylum Arthropoda; class Insecta; order Coleoptera; family Cantharidae; genus Rhagonycha; species Rhagonycha lutea. Next base: position 38,981,949 of record OY294038.1, read on the forward strand.
TTATTTTTTACAATAATTTCTTATTTAACTATCTTCGATAGAGAGTTTTAATTATTTTCGAAAATAATTATTTAATTATTTATCCTCGTAACAGAGTTTTAATTATTTTCGACTATAATTTTTTATTAATTATTTTCGATACAGAGTTTTAATTATTTTTGACAATAATTTTATATTTAACTATCTTGGACACAGAGTTTTAATTATTTACGACTATAATTTTTTATTAAATATCTTGGATACAGAGTTTTAATTATTTTCGGCTATAATTTTTTATTAATTATCTTCGTAACCGAGTTTTAATTATTTTCGACAATAATTTTTTTTTTAATTATTTTCGATAAAGAGTTTTAATTATTTTTTACAATAATTTCTTATTTAACTATCTTCGATAGAGAGTTTTAATTATTTTCGAAAATAATTATTTATTTATTTATCCTCGTAACAGATTTAATTATTTTCGACTATAATTTTTTATTTAACTATCTTGGAGGCAGAGTTTTAATTATTTTTTACAATAATTTCTTATTTAACTATCTTCGATAGATAGTTTTAATTATTTTCGAAAATAATTATTTATTTATTTATCCTCGTAACCGAGTTTTAATTATTTTCGACTATAATTTTTTTTTAATTATTTTCGATACAGAGTTTTAATTATTTTTTACAATAATTTCTTATTTAACTATCTTCGATAGAGTTTTAATTATTTTCGAAAATAATTATTTATTTATTTATCCTCGTAACCGAGTTTTAATTATTTTCGACTATAATTTTTTTTAAATTATTTTCGATAAAGAGTTTTAATTATTTTTTACAATAATTTCTTATTTAACTATCTTCGATAGAGAGTTTTAATTATTTTCGAAAATAATTATTAATTTATTTATCCTCGTAACCGAGTTTTAATTATTTTCGACTATAATTTTTTTTTAATTATTTTCGATACAGAGTTTTAATTATTTTTTACAATAATTTCTTATTTAACTATCTTCGATAGAGAGTTTTAATTATTTTCGAAAATAATTATTTAATTATTTATCCTCGTAACCGAGTTTTAATTATTTTCGACTTTAATTTTTTTTAAATTATTTTCGATAAAGAGTTTTAATTATTTTTTACAATAATTTCTTATTTAACTATCTTCGATAGAGAGTTTTAATTATTTTCGAAAATAATTATTTAATTATTTATCCTCGTAACAGAGTTTTAATTATTTTCGACTATAATTTTTTATTAATTATCTTCGATATAGAGTTTTAATTATTTTCGAAAATAATTATTTATTTATTTATCCTCGTAACAGATTTAATTATATTCGACTATAATTTTTTATTTAACTATCTTGGAGGCAGAGTTTTAATTTTTTTTTACAATAATTTCTTATTTAACTATCGTCGATAGATAGTTTTAATTATTTTCGAAAATAATTATTTATTTATTTATCCTCGTAACAGAGTTTTAATTATTTTCGACTATAATTTTTTATTAATTATCTTCGATTTAGAGTTTTAATTATTTTCGAAAATAATTATTTATTTATTTATCCTCGTAACAGATTTAATTATTTTCGACTATAATTTTTTATTTAACTATCTTGGAGGCAGAGTTTTAATTATTTTTTACAATAATTTCTTATTTAACTATCTTCGATAGATAGTTTTAATTATTTTCGAAAATAATTATTTATTTATTTATCCTCGTAACCGAGTTTTAATTATTTTCGACTATAATTTTTTTTTAATTATTTTCGATACAGAGTTTTAATTATTTTTTACAATAATTTCTTATTTAACTATCTTCGATAGAGTTTTAATTATTTTCGAAAATAATTATTTATTTATTTATCCTCGTAACCGAGTTTTAATTATTTTCGACTATAATTTTTTTTAAATTATTTTCGATAAAGAGTTTTAATTATTTTTTACAATAATTTCTTATTTAACTATCTTCGATAGAGAGTTTTAATTATTTTCGAAAATAATTATTAATTTATTTATCCTCGTAACCGAGTTTTAATTATTTTCGACTATAATTTTTTTTTAATTATTTTCGATACAGAGTTTTAATTATTTTTTACAATAATTTCTTATTTAACTATCTTCGATAGAGAGTTTTAATTATTTTCGAAAATAATTATTTAATTATTTATCCTCGTAACCGAGTTTTAATTATTTTCGACTTTAATTTTTTTTAAATTATTTTCGATAAAGAGTTTTAATTATTTTTTACAATAATTTCTTATTTAACTATCTTCGATAGAGAGTTTTAATTATTTTCGAAAATAATTATTTAATTATTTATCCTCGTAACAGAGTTTTAATTATTTTCGACTATAATTTTTTATTAATTATCTTCGATATAGAGTTTTAATTATTTTCGAAAATAATTATTTATTTATTTATCCTCGTAACAGATTTAATTATATTCGACTATAATTTTTTATTTAACTATCTTGGAGGCAGAGTTTTAATTTTTTTTTACAATAATTTCTTATTTAACTATCGTCGATAGATAGTTTTAATTATTTTCGAAAATAATTATTTATTTATTTATCCTCGTAACAGAGTTTTAATTATTTTCGACTATAATTTTTTATTAATTATCTTCGATTTAGAGTTTTAATTATTTTCGAAAATAATTATTTATTTATTTATCCTCGTAACAGATTTAATTATTTTCGACTATAATTTTTTATTTAACTATCTTGGAGGCAGAGTTTTAATTATTTTTTACAATAATTTTTTATTTAACTATCTTCGATAGATAGTTTTAATTATTTTCGAAAATAATTATTTATTTATTTATCCTCGTAACAGAGTTTTAATTATTTTCGGCTATAATTTTTTATTAATTATCTTCGTAACCGAGTTTTAATTATTTTCGACAATAATTTTTTTTTTAATTATTTTCGATAAAGAGTTTTAATTATTTTTTACAATAATTTCTTATTTAACTATCTTCGATAGAGAGTTTTAATTATTTTCGAAAATAATTATTTATTTATTTATCCTCGTAACAGATTTAATTATTTTCGACTATAATTTTTTATTTAACTATCTTGGAGGCAGAGTTTTAATTATTTTTTACAATAATTTCTTATTTAACTATCTTCGATAGAGAGTTTTAATTATTTTCGAAAATAATTATTAATTTATTTATCCTCGTAACCGAGTTTTAATTATTTTCGACTATAATTTTTTTTTAATTATTTTCGATACAGAGTTTTAATTATTTTTTACAATAATTTCTTATTTAACTATCTTCGATAGAGTTTTAATTATTTTCGAAAATAATTATTTATTTATTTATCCTCGTAACCGAGTTTTAATTATTTTCGACTATAATTTTTTTTAAATTATTTTCGATAAAGAGTTTTAATTATTTTTTACAATAATTTCTTATTTAACTATCTTCGATAGAGAGTTTTAATTATTTTCGAAAATAATTATTTAATTATTTATCCTCGTAACAGAGTTTTAATTATTTTCGACTATAATTTTTTATTAATTATCTTCGATATAGAGTTTTAATTATTTTCGAAAATAATTATTTATTTATTTATCCTCGTAACAGATTTAATTATATTCGACTATAATTTTTTATTTAACTATCTTGGAGGCAGAGTTTTAATTTTTTTTTACAATAATTTCTTATTTAACTATCGTCGATAGATAGTTTTAATTATTTTCGAAAATAATTATTTATTTATTTATCCTCTTATCAGAGATTTAATTATTTTCGACTATAATTTTCTATTTAACTATCTACGATACAGAGTTTTAACTATTTTTGACAATAATTTTTTATTTAACTATCTTGAATACAGAGTTTTAATTATTTTCGACTATAATTTTTTATTAAATATCTTCGATACAGAGTTTTAATTATTTTTTACAATAATTTCTTATTTAACTATCTTCGATAGAGAGTTTTAATTATTTTCGAAAATAATTATTTAATTATTTATCCTCGTAACAGAGTTTTAATTATTTTCGACTATAATTTTTTATTAATTATCTTCGATATAGAGTTTTAATTATTTTCGAAAATAATTATTTATTTATTTATCCTCGTAACAGATTTAATTATTTTCGACTATAATTTTTTATTTAACTATCTTGGAGGCAGAGTTTTAATTATTTTTTACAATAATTTCTTATTTAACTATCTTCGATAGAGAGTTTTAATTATTATCGAAAATAATTATTTATTTATTTATCCTCGTAACAGAGTTTTAATTATTTTCGACTATAATTTTTTATTAATTATCTTCGATATAGAGTTTTAATTATTTTCGAAAATAATTTATATTTATTTATCCTCGTAACAGATTTAATTATTTTCGACTATAATTTTTTATTTAACTATCTTGGAGGCAGAGTTTTAATTATTTTTTACAATAATTTTTTATTTAACTATCTTCGATAGAGAGTTTTAATTATTTTCGAAAATAATTATTTATTTATTTATCCTCGTAACAGAGTTTTAATTATTTTTGACTATAATTTTTTATTAATTATTTTCGATACAGAGTTTTAATTATTTTTGACAATAATTTTTTATTTAACTATCTTGGACACAGAGTTTTAATTATTTACGACTATAATTTTTTATTAAATATCTTGGATACAGAGTTTTAATTATTTTCGGCTATAATTTTTTATTAATTATCTTCGATATAGAGTTTTAATTATTTTTTACAATAATTTCTTATTTAACTTACGTCGATAGATAGTTTTAATTATTTTCGAAAATAATTATTTATTTATTTATCTTATCACAGATTTAATTATTTTCGACTATAATTTTCTATTTAACTATCTTCGATACAGAGTTTTAACTATTTTTGACAATAATTTTTTATTTAACTATCTTGAATACAGAGTTTTAATTATTTTCGACTATAATTTTTTATTAATTATCTTCGATACAGAGTTTTAATTATTTTTTACAATAATTTCTTATTTAACTATCTTCGATAGAGTTTTAATTATTTTCGAAAATAATTATTTATTTATTTTTTTATCTTCGTAACCGAGTTTTAATTATTTTCGACAATAATTTTTTTTTAATTATTTTCGATAAAGAGTTTTAATTATTTTTTACAATAATTTCTTATTTAACTATCTTCGATAGAGAGTTTTAATTATTTTCGAAAATAATTATTTATTTATTTATCCTCGTAACAGATTTAATTATTTTCGACTATAATTTTTTATTTAACTATCTTGGAGGCAGAGTTTTAATTATTTTTTACAATAATTTTTTATTTAACTATCTTCGATATATAGTTTTAATTATTTTCGAAAATAATTATTTATTTATTTATCCTCGTAACAGAGTTTTAATTATTTTCGACTATAATTTTTTATTAATTATTTTCGATGCAGAGTTTTAATTATTTTTGACAATAATTTTCTATTTAACTATCTTGGACACAGAGTTTTAATTATTTACGACTATAATTTTTTATTAAATATCTTGGATACAGAGTTTTAATTATTTTCGACTATAATTTTTTATTAATTATCTTCGATATAGAGTTTTAATTATTTTTTACAATAATTTCTTATTTAACTATCGTCGATAGATAGTTTTAATTATTTTCGAAAATAATTATTTATTTATTTATCCTCGTAACCGAGTTTTAATTATTTTCGACTATAATTTTTTTTTAATTATTTTCGATACAGAGTTTTAATTATTTTTTACAATAATTTCTTATTTAACTATCTTCGATAGAGTTTTAATTATTTTCGAAAATAATTATTTATTTATTTATCCTCGTAACCGAGTTTTAATTATTTTCGACTATAATTTTTTTTAAATTATTTTCGATAAAGAGTTTTAATTATTTTTTACAATAATTTCTTATTTCACTATCTTCGATAGAGAGTTTTAATTATTTTCGAAAATAATTATTTATTTATTTATCCTCGTAACAGAGTTTTAATTATTTTCGACTATAATTTTTTATTAATTATCTTCGATATAGAGTTTTAATTATTTTCGAAAATAATTATTTATTTATTATTTTCGATACAGAGTTTTAATTATTTTTGACTATAATTTTTTATTTAACTATCTTGGAGGCAGAGTTTTAATTTTTTTTTACAATAATTTCTTATTTAACTATCTTCGATAGAGAGTTTTAATTATTTTCGAAAATAATTATTTATTTATTTATCCTCGTAACAGATTTAATTATTTTCGACTATAATTTTTTATTTAACTATCTTGGAGGCAGAGTTTTAATTATTTTTTACAATAATTTCTTATTTAACTATCTTCGATAGAGAGTTTTAATTATTTTCGAAAATAATTATTTATTTATTTATCCTCGTAACCGAGTTTTAATTATTTTCGACTATAATTTTTTTTTAATTATTTTCGATACAGAGTTTTAATTATTTTTTACAATAATTTCTTATTTAACTATCTTCGATAGAGTTTTAATTATTTTCGAAAATAATTATTTATTTATTTATCCTCGTAACCGAGTTTTAATTATTTTCGACTATAATTTTTTAAAATTATTTTCGATAAAGAGTTTTAATTATTTTTTACAATAATTTCTTATTTCACTATCTTCGATAGAGAGTTTTAATTATTTTCGAAAATAATTATTTAATTATTTATCCTCGTAACAGAGTTTTAATTATTTTCGACTATAATTTTTTATTAATTATCTTCGATATAGAGTTTTAATTATTTTCGAAAATAATTATTTATTTATTTATCCTCGTAACAGATTTAATTATATTCGACTATAATTTTTTATTTAACTATCTTGGAGGCAGAGTTTTAATTTTTTTTTACAATAATTTCTTATTTAACTATCGTCGATAGATAGTTTTAATTATTTTCGAAAATAATTATTTATTTATTTATCCTCTTATCAGAGATTTAATTATTTTCGACTATAATTTTCTATTTAACTATCTTCGATACAGAGTTTTAACTATTTTTGACAATAATTTTTTATTTAACTATCTTGAATACAGAGTTTTAATTATTTTCGACTATAATTTTTTATTAATTATCTTCGATACAGAGTTTTAATTATTTTTTACAATAATTTCTTATTTAACTATCTTCGATAGAGAGTTTTAATTATTTTCGAAAATAATTATTTATTTATTTATCCTCGTAACAGATTTAATTATTTTCGACTATAATTTTTTATTTAACTATCTTGGAGGCAGAGTTTTAATTATTTTTTACAATAATTTCTTATTTAACTATCTTCGATAGAGAGTTTTAATTATTATCGAAAATAATTATTTATTTATTTATCCTCGTAACAGAGTTTTAATTATTTTCGAAAATAATTATTTATTTATTTATCCTCGTAACAGATTTAATTATTTTCGACTATAATTTTTTATTTAACTATCTTGGAGGCAGAGTTTTAATTATTTTTTACAATAATTTTTTATTTAACTATCTTCGATAGAGAGTTTTAATTATTTTCGAAAATAATTATTTATTTATTTATCCTCGTAACAGAGTTTTAATTATTTTCGCCTATAATTTTTTATTAATTATTTTCGATACAGAGTTTTAATTATTTTAAACAATAATTTTTTATTTAACTATCTTGGACACAGAGTTTTAATTATTTACGACTATAATTTTTTATTAAATATCTTGGATACAGAGTTTTAATTATTTTCGGCTATAATTTTTTATTAATTATCTTCGATAGAGAGTTTTAATTATTTTTTACAATAATTTCTTATTTAACTATCGTCGATAGATAGTTTTAATTATTTTCGAAAATAATTATTTATTTATTTATCTTATCACAGATTTAATTATTTTCGACTATAATTTTCTATTTAACTATCTTCGATACAGAGTTTTAACTATTTTTGACAATAATTTTTTATTTAACTATCTTGAATACAGAGTTTTAATTATTTTCGACTATAATTTTTTATTAATTATCTTCGATACAGAGTTTTAATTATTTTTTACAATAATTTCTTATTTAACTATCTTCGATAGAGTTTTAATTATTTTCGAAAATAATTATTTATTTATTTTTTTATCTTCGTAACCGAGTTTTAATTATTTTCGACAATAATTTTTTTTTAATTATTTTCGATAAAGAGTTTTAATTATTTTTTACAATAATTTCTTATTTAACTATCTTCGATAGAGAGTTTTAATTATTTTCGAAAATAATTATTTATTTATTTTTTTATCTTCGTAACCGAGTTTTAATTATTTTCGACAATAATTTTTTTTTAATTATTTTCGATAAAGAGTTTTAATTATTTTTTACAATAATTTCTTATTTAACTATCTTCGATAGAGAGTTTTAATTATTATCGAAAATAATTATTTATTTATTTATCCTCGTAACAGAGTTTTAATTATTTTCGACTATAATTTTTTATTAATTATCTTCGATATAGAGTTTTAATTATTTTCGAAAATAATTATTTATTTATTTATCTTATCACAGATTTAATTATTTTCGACTATAATTTTCTATTTAACTATCTTCGATACAGAGTTTTAACTATTTTTGACAATAATTTTTTATTTAACTATCTTGAATACAGAGTTTTAATTATTTTCGACTATAATTTTTTATTAATTATCTTCGATATTTTTTACAATAATTTCTTATTTAACTATCTTCGATAGAGAGTTTTAATTATTTTCGAAAATAATTATTTAATTATTTATCCTCGTAACAGAGTTTTAATTATTTTCGACTATAATTTTTTATTAATTATCTTCGATATAGAGTTTTAATTATTTTCGAAAATAATTATTTATTTATTTATCCTCGTAACAGATTTAATTATATTCGACTATAATTTTTTATTTAACTATCTTGGAGGCAGAGTTTTAATTTTTTTTTACAATAATTTCTTATTTAACTATCGTCGATAGATAGTTTTAATTATTTTCGAAAATAATTATTTATTTATTTATCCTCGTAACAGAGTTTTAATTATTTTCGACTATAATTTTTTATTAATTATCTTCGATTTAGAGTTTTAATTATTTTCGAAAATAATTATTTATTTATTTATCCTCGTAACAGATTTAATTATTTTCGACTATAATTTTTTATTTAACTATCTTGGAGGCAGAGTTTTAATTATTTTTTACAATAATTTTTTATTTAACTATCTTCGATAGATAGTTTTAATTATTTTCGAAAATAATTATTTATTTATTTATCCTCGTAACAGAGTTTTAATTATTTTCGGCTATAATTTTTTATTAATTATCTTCGTAACCGAGTTTTAATTATTTTCGACAATAATTATTTATTTATTTATCCTCGTAACCGAGTTTTAATTATTTTCGACTATAATTTTTTTTAAATTATTTTCGATAAAGAGTTTTAATTATTTTTTACAATAATTTCTTATTTAACTATCTTCGATAGAGAGTTTTAATTATTTTCGAAAATAATTATTTATTTATTTATCCTCGTAACAGATTTAATTATTTTCGACTATAATTTTTTATTTAACTATCTTGGAGGCAGAGTTTTAATTATTTTTTACAATAATTTCTTATTTAACTATCTTCGATAGAGAGTTTTAATTATTATCGAAAATAATTATTTATTTATTTATCCTCGTAACAGAGTTTTAATTATTTTCGAAAATAATTATTTATTTATTTATCCTCGTAACAGATTTAATTATTTTCGACTATAATTTTTTATTTAACTATCTTGGAGGCAGAGTTTTAATTATTTTTTACAATAATTTTTTATTTAACTATCTTCGATAGAGAGTTTTAATTATTTTCGAAAATAATTATTTATTTATTTATCCTCTTATCAGAGATTTAATTATTTTCGACTATAATTTTCTATTTAACTATCTTCGATACAGAGTTTTAACTATTTTTGACAATAATTTTTTATTTAACTATCTTGAATACAGAGTTTTAATTATTTTCGACTATAATTTTTTATTAATTATCTTCGATACAGAGTTTTAATTATTTTTTACAATAATTTCTTATTTAACTATCTTCGATAGAGAGTTTTAATTATTTTCGAAAATAATTATTTATTTATTTATCCTCGTAACAGATTTAATTATTTTCGACTATAATTTTTTATTTAACTATCTTGGAGGCAGAGTTTTAATTATTTTTTACAATAATTTCTTATTTAACTATCTTCGATAGAGAGTTTTAATTATTATCGAAAATAATTATTTATTTATTTATCCTCGTAACAGAATTAATTATTTTCGACTATAATTTTCTATTTAACTATCTTCGATACAGAGTTTTAACTATTTTTGACAATAATTTTTTATTTAACTATCTTGAATACAGAGTTTTAATTATTTTCGACTATAATTTTTTATTAATTATCTTCGATACAGAGTTTTAATTATTTTTTACAATAATTTCTTATTTAACTATCTTCGATAGAGAGTTTTAATTATTATCGAAAATAATTATTTATTTATTTATCCTCGTAACAGAGTTTTAATTATTTTCGACTATAATTTTTTATTAATTATCTTCGATATAGAGTTTTAATTATTTTCGAAAATAATTATTTATTTATTTATCCTCGTAACAGAATTAATTATTTTCGACTATAATTTTTTATTTAACTATCTTGGAGGCAGAGTTTTAATTATTTTTTACAATAATTTTTTATTTAACTATCTTCGATAGAGAGTTTTAATTATTTTCGAAAATAATTATTTATTTATTTATCCTCGTAACAGAGTTTTAATTATTTTCGACTATAATTTTTTATTAATTATCTTCGATATAGAGTTTTAATTATTTACGAAAATAATTATTTATTTATTTATCCTCGTAACAGATTTAATTATTTTCGACTATAATGTTTTATTTAACTATCTTGGAGGCAGAGTTTTAATTATTTTTTACAATAATTTTTTATTTAACTATCTTCGATAGAGAGTTTTAATTATTTTCGAAAATAATTATTTATTTATTTATCCTCGTAACAGAGTTTTAATTATTTTCGACTATAATTTTTTATTAATTATTTTCGATACAGAGTTTTAATTATTTTTGACAATAATTTTTTATTTAACTATCTTGGACACAGAGTTTTAATTATTTACGACTATAATTTTTTATTAAATATCTTGGATACAGAGTTTTAATTATTTTCGGCTATAATTTTTTATTAATTATCTTCGATAGATAGTTTTAATTATTTTCGAAAATAATTATTTATTTATTTATCTTATCACAGATTTAATTATTTTCGACTATAATTTTCTATTTAACTATCTTCGATACAGAGTTTTAACTATTTTTGACAATAATTTTTTATTTAACTATCTTGATTACAGAGTTTTAATTATTTTCGACTATAATTTTTTATTAATTATCTTCGATACAGAGTTTTAATTATTTTTTACAATAATTTCTTATTTAACTATCTTCGATAGAGAGTTTTAATTATTTTCGAAAATAATTATTTATTTATTTTTTTATCTTCGTAACCGAGTTTTAATTATTTTCGACAATAATTTTTTTTTAATTATTTTCGATAAAGAGTTTTAATTATTTTTTACAATAATTTCTTATTTAACTATCTTCGATAGAGAGTTTTAATTATTTTCGAAAATAATTATTTATTTATTTTTTTATCTTCGTAACCGAGTTTTAATTATTTTCGACAATAATTTTTTTTTAATTATTTTCGATAAAGAGTTTTAATTATTTTTTACAATAATTTCTTATTTAACTATCTTCGATAGAGAGTTTTAATTATTTTCGACTATAATTTTTTATTAATTATCTTCAATATAGAGTTTTAATTATTTTCGAAAATAATTATTTATTTATTTATCCTCGTAACAGATTTAATTATTTTCGACTATAATTTTTTATTTAACTATCTTGGAGGCAGAGTTTTAATTATTTTTTACAATAATTTTTTATTTAACTATCTTCGATAGAGAGTTTTAATTATTTTCGAAAATAATTATTTATTTATTTATCCTCGTAACAGAGTTTTAATTATTTTCGACTATAATTTTTTATTAATTATTTTCGATACAGAGTTTTAATTATTTTTGACAATAATTTTTTATTTAACTATCTTGGACACAGAGTTTTAATTATTTACGACTATAATTTTTTATTAAATATCTTGGATACAGAGTTTTAATTATTTTCGGCTATAATTTTTTATTAATTATCTTCGATAGAGAGTTTTAATTATTTTTTACAATAATTTCTTATTTAACTATCGTCGATAGATAGTTTTAATTATTTTCGAAAATAATTATTTATTTATTTATCTTATCACAGATTTAATTATTTTCGACTATAATTTTCTATTTAACTATCTTCGATACAGAGTTTTAACTATTTTTGACAATAATTTTTTATTTAACTATCTTGAATACAGAGTTTTAATTATTTTCGACTATAATTTTTTATTAATTATCTTCGATACAGAGTTTTAATTATTTTTTACAATAATTTCTTATTTAACTATCTTCGATAGAGAGTTTTAATTATTTTCGAAAATAATTATTTATTTATTTTTATATCTTCGTAACCGAGTTTTAATTATTTTCGACAATAATTTTTTTTTAATTATTTTCGATAAAGAGTTTTAATTATTTTTTACAATAATTTCTTATTTAACTATCTTCGATAGAGAGTTTTAATTATTTTCGAAAATAATTATTTATTTATTTATCCTCGTAACAGATTTAATTATTTTCGACTATAATTTTTTATTTAACTATCTTGGAGGCAGAGTTTTAATTATTTTTTACAATAATTTCTTATTTAACTATCTTCGATAGAGAGTTTTAATTATTTTCGAAAATAATTATTTATTTATTTATCCTCGTAACAGAGTTTTAATTATTTTCGACTATAATTTTTTATTAATTATTTTCGATACAGAGTTTTAATTATTTTTGACAATAATTTTTTATTTAACTATCTTGGACACAGAGTTTTAATTATTTACGACTATAATTTTTTATTAAATATCTTGGATACAGAGTTTTAATTATTTTCGGCTATAATTTTTTATTAATTATCTTCGATAGAGAGTTTTAATTATTTTTTACAATAATTTCTTATTTAACTATCGTCGATAGATAGTTTTAATTATTTTCGAAAATAATTATTTATTTATTTATCTTATCACAGATTTAATTATTTTCGACTATAATTTTCTATTTAACTATCTTCGATACAGAGTTTTAACTATTTTTGACAATAATTTTTTATTTAACTATCTTGAATACAGAGTTTTAATTATTTTCGACTATAATTTTTTATTAATTATCTTCGATACAGAGTTTTAATTATTTTTTACAATAATTTCTTATTTAACTATCTTCGATAGAGAGTTTTAATTATTTTCGAAAATAATTATTTATTTATTTTTTTATCTTCGTAACCGAGTTTTAATTATTTTCGACAATAATTTTTTTTTAATTATTTTCGATAAAGAGTTTTAATTATTTTTTACAATAATTTCTTATTTAACTATCTTCGATAGAGAGTTTTAATTATTTTCGAAAATAATTATTTATTTATTTATCCTCGTAACAGATTTAATTATTTTCGACTATAATTTTTTATTTAACTATCTTGGAGGCAGAGTTTAAATTATTTTTTACAATAATTTCTTATTTAACTATCTTCGATAGAGAGTTTTAATTATTTTCGAAAATAATTATTTATTTATTTATCCTCGTAACAGAGTTTTAATTATTTTCGACTATAATTTTTTATTAATTATTTTCGATACAGAGTTTTAATTATTTTTGGCAATAATTTTCTATTTAACTATCTTGGACACAGAGTTTTAATTATTTACGACTATAATTTTTCATTAAATATCTTGGATACAGAGTTTTAATTATTTTCGACTATAATTTTTTATTAATTATCTTCGATATAGAGTTTTAATTATTTTTTACAATAATTTCTTATTTAACTATCGTCGATAGATAGTTTTAATTATTTTCGAAAATAATTATTTATTTATTTATCCTCGTAACCGAGTTTTAATTATTTTCGACTATAATTTTTTTTTAATTATTTTCGATACAGAGTTTTAATTATTTTTTTACAATAATTTCTTATTTAACTATCTTCGATAGAGTTTTAATTATTTTCGAAAATAATTATTTATATATTTATCCTCGTAACCGAGTTTTAATTATTTTCGACTATAATTTTTTTTAAATTATTTTCGATAAAGAGTTTTAATTATTTTTTACAATAATTTCTTATTTCACTATCTTCGATAAAGAGTTTTAATTATTTTCAAAAATAATTATTTATTTATTTATCCTCGTAACAGAGTTTTAATTATTTTCGACTATAATTTTTTATTAATTATCTTCGATATAGAGTTTTAATTATTTTCGAAAATAATTATTTATTTATTATTTTCGATACAGAGTTTTAATTATTTTTGACTATAATTTTTTATTTAACTATCTTCGATACAGAGTTTTAACTATTTTTGACAATAATTTTTTATTTAACTATCTTGAATACAGAGTTTTAATTATTTTCGACTATAATTTTTTATTAATTATCTTCGATACAGAGTTTTAATTATTTTTTACAATAATTTCTTATTTAACTATTTTCGATAGAGAGTTTTAATTATTTTCGAAAATAATTATTTATTTATTTTTTTATCTTCGTAACCGAGTTTTAATTATTTTCGACAATAATTTTTTTTTTAATTATTTTCGATAAAGAGTTTTAATTATTTTTTACAATAATTTCTTATTTAACTATCTTCGATAGAGAGTTTTAATTATTTTCTAAAATAATTATTTATTTATTTATCCTCGTAACAGATTTAATTATTTTCGACTATAATTTTTTATTTAACTATCTTGGAGGCAGAGTTTTAATTATTTTTTACAATAATTTCTTATTTAACTATCTTCGATAGAGAGTTTTAATTATTTTCGAAAATAATTATTTATTTATTTATCCTCGTAACAGAGTTTTAATTATTTTCGACTATAATTTTTTATTAATTATTTTCGATACAGAGTTTTAATTATTTTTGACAATAATTTTTTATTTAACTATCTTGGACACAGAGGTTTAATTATTTACGACTATAATTTTTTATTAAATATCTTGGATACAGAGTTTTAATTATTTTCGACTATAATTTTTTATTAATTATCTTCGATATAGAGTTTTAATTATTTTTTACAATAATTTCTTATTTAACTATCGTCGATAGATAGTTTTAATTATTTTCGAAAATAATTATTTATTTATTTATCCTCGTAACCGAGTTTTAATTATTTTCGACTATAATTTTTTTTTAATTATTTTCGATACAGAGTTTTAATTATTTTTTACAATAATTTCTTATTTAACTATCTTCGATAGAGTTTTAATTATTTTCGAAAATAATTATTTATTTATTTATTCTCGTAACCGAGTTTTAATTATTTTCGACTATAATTTTTTATTAATTATCTTCGATACAGAGTTTTAATTATTTTTTACATAAATTTCTTATTTAACTATCTTCGATAGAGAGTTTTAATTATTTTCGAAAATAATTATTTATTTATTTATCCTCGTAACAGATTTAATTATTTTCGACTATAATTTTTTATTTAACTATCTTGGAGGCAGAGTTTTAATTATTTTTTACAATAATTTCTTATTTAACTATCTTCGATAGAGAGTTTTAATTATTATCGAAAATAATTATTTATTTATTTATCCTCGTAACAGAGTTTTAATTATTTTCGACTATAATTTTTTATTAATTATCTTCGATATAGAGTTTTAATTATTTTCGAAAATAATTATTTATTTATTTATCCTCGTAACAGATTTAATTATTTTCGACTATAATTTTTTATTTAACTATCTTGGAGGCAGAGTTTTAATTATTTTTTACAATAATTTTTTATTTAACTATCTTCGATAGAGAGTTTTAATTATTTTCGAAAATAATTATTTATTTATTTATCCTCGTAACAGAGTTTTAATTATTTTTGACTATAATTTTTTATTAATTATTTTCGATACAGAGTTTTAATTATTTTTTACAATAATTTCTTATTTAACTATCTTCGATAGAGAGTTTTAATTATTTTCGAAAATAATTATTTATTTATTTATCCTCGTAACCGAGTTTTAATTATTTTCGACTATAATTTTTTTTTAATTATTTTCCATACAGAGTTTTAATTATTTTTTACAATAATTTCTTATTTAACTATCTTCGATAGAGTTTTAATTATTTTCGAAAATAATTATTTATTTATTTATCCTCGTAACCGAGTTTTAATTATTTTCGACTATAATTTTTTTTAAATTATTTTCGATAAAGAGTTTTAATTATTTTTTACAATAATTTCTTATTTAACTATCTTCGATAGAGAGTTTTAATTATTTTCGAAAATAATTATTTAATTATTTATCCTCGTAACAGAGTTTTAATTATTTTTGACAATAATTTTCTATTTAACTATCTTGGACACAGAGTTTTAATTATTTACGACTATAATCTTTTATTAAATATCTTGGATACAGAGTTTTAATTATTTTCGACTATAATTTTTTATTAATTATCTTCGATATAGAGTTTTAATTATTTTTTACAATAATTTCTTATTTAACTATCGTCGATAGATAGTTTTAATTATTTTCGAAAATAATTATTTATTTATTTATCCTCGTAACAGATTTAATTATTTTCGACTATAATTTTTTATTTAACTATCTTGGAGGCAGAGTTTTAATTATTTTTTACAATAATTTCTTATTTAACTATCTTCGATAGAGAGTTTTAATTATTATCGAAAATAATTATTTATTTATTTATCCTCGTAACAGAGTTTTAATTATTTTCGACTATAATTTTTTATTAATTATCTTCGATATAGAGTTTTAATTATTTTCGAAAATAATTATTTATTTATTTATCCTCGTAACAGATTTAATTATTTTCGACTATAATTTTTTATTTAACTATCTTGGAGGCAGAGTTTTAATTATTTTTTACAATAATTTTTTATTTAACTATCTTCGATAGAGAGTTTTAATTATTTTCGAAAATAATTATTTATTTATTTATCCTCGTAACAGAGTTTTAATTATTTTTGACTATAATTTTTTATTAATTATTTTCGATACAGAGTTTTAATTATTTTTGACAATAATTTTTTATTTAACTATCTTGGACACAGAGTTTTAATTATTTACGACTATAATTTTTTATTAAATATCTTGGATACAGAGTTTTAATTATTTTCGGCTATAATTTTTTATTAATTATCTTCGATATAGAGTTTTAATTATTTTTTACAATAATTTCTTATTTAACTTACGTCGATAGATAGTTTTAATTATTTTCGAAAATAATTATTTATTTATTTATCTTATCACAGATTTAATTATTTTCGACTATAATTTTCTATTTAACTATCTTCGATACAGAGTTTTAACTATTTTTGACAATAATTTTTTATTTAACTATCTTGAATACAGAGTTTTAATTATTTTCGACTATAATTTTTTATTAATTATCTTCGATACAGAGTTTTAATTATTTTTTACAATAATTTCTTATTTAACTATCTTCGATAGAGTTTTAATTATTTTCGAAAATAATTATTTATTTATTTTTTTATCTTCGTAACCGAGTTTTAATTATTTTCGACAATAATTTTTTTTTAATTATTTTCGATAAAGAGTTTTAATTATTTTTTACAATAATTTCTTATTTAACTATCTTCGATAGAGAGTTTTAATTATTTTCGAAAATAATTATTTATTTATTTATCCTCGTAACAGATTTAATTATTTTCGACTATAATTTTTTATTTAACTATCTTGGAGGCAGAGTTTTAATTATTTTTTACAATAATTTTTTATTTAACTATCTTCGATATATAGTTTTAATTATTTTCGAAAATAATTATTTATTTATTTATCCTCGTAACAGAGTTTTAATTATTTTCGACTATAATTTTTTATTAATTATTTTCGATGCAGAGTTTTAATTATTTTTGACAATAATTTTCTATTTAACTATCTTGGACACAGAGTTTTAATTATTTACGACTATAATTTTTTATTAAATATCTTGGATACAGAGTTTTAATTATTTTCGACTATAATTTTTTATTAATTATCTTCGATATAGAGTTTTAATTATTTTTTACAATAATTTCTTATTTAACTATCGTCGATAGATAGTTTTAATTATTTTCGAAAATAATTATTTATTTATTTATCCTCGTAACCGAGTTTTAATTATTTTCGACTATAATTTTTTTTTAATTATTTTCGATACAGAGTTTTAATTATTTTTTACAATAATTTCTTATTTAACTATCTTCGATAGAGTTTTAATTATTTTCGAAAATAATTATTTATTTATTTATCCTCGTAACCGAGTTTTAATTATTTTCGACTATAATTTTTTTTAAATTATTTTCGATAAAGAGTTTTAATTATTTTTTACAATAATTTCTTATTTCACTATCTTCGATAGAGAGTTTTAATTATTTTCGAAAATAATTATTTATTTATTTATCCTCGTAACAGAGTTTTAATTATTTTCGACTATAATTTTTTATTAATTATCTTCGATATAGAGTTTTAATTATTTTCGAAAATAATTATTTATTTATTATTTTCGATACAGAGTTTTAATTATTTTTGACTATAATTTTTTATTTAACTATCTTGGAGGCAGAGTTTTAATTTTTTTTTACAATAATTTCTTATTTAACTATCTTCGATAGAGAGTTTTAATTATTTTCGAAAATAATTATTTATTTATTTATCCTCGTAACAGATTTAATTATTTTCGACTATAATTTTTTATTTAACTATCTTGGAGGCAGAGTTTTAATTATTTTTTACAATAATTTCTTATTTAACTATCTTCGATAGAGAGTTTTAATTATTTTCGAAAATAATTATTTATTTATTTATCCTCGTAACCGAGTTTTAATTATTTTCGACTATAATTTTTTTTTAATTATTTTCGATACAGAGTTTTAATTATTTTTTACAATAATTTCTTATTTAACTATCTTCGATAGAGTTTTAATTATTTTCGAAAATAATTATTTATTTATTTATCCTCGTAACCGAGTTTTAATTATTTTCGACTATAATTTTTTAAAATTATTTTCGATAAAGAGTTTTAATTATTTTTTACAATAATTTCTTATTTAACTATCTTCGATAGAGAGTTTTAATTATTTTCGAAAATAATTATTTAATTATTTATCCTCGTAACAGAGTTTTAATTATTTTCGACTATAATTTTTTATTAATTATCTTCGATATAGAGTTTTAATTATTTTCGAAAATAATTATTTATTTATTTATCCTCGTAACAGATTTAATTATATTCGACTATAATTTTTTATTTAACTATCTTGGAGGCAGAGTTTTAATTTTTTTTTACAATAATTTCTTATTTAACTATCGTCGATAGATAGTTTTAATTATTTTCGAAAATAATTATTTATTTATTTATCCTCTTATCAGAGATTTAATTATTTTCGACTATAATTTTCTATTTAACTATCTTCGATACAGAGTTTTAACTATTTTTGACAATAATTTTTTATTTAACTATCTTGAATACAGAGTTTTAATTATTTTCGACTATAATTTTTTATTAATTATCTTCGATACAGAGTTTTAATTATTTTTTACAATAATTTCTTATTTAACTATCTTCGATAGAGAGTTTTAATTATTTTCGAAAATAATTATTTATTTATTTATCCTCGTAACAGATTTAATTATTTTCGACTATAATTTTTTATTTAACTATCTTGGAGGCAGAGTTTTAATTATTTTTTACAATAATTTCTTATTTAACTATCTTCGATAGAGAGTTTTAATTATTATCGAAAATAATTATTTATTTATTTATCCTCGTAACAGAGTTTTAATTATTTTCGAAAATAATTATTTATTTATTTATCCTCGTAACAGATTTAATTATTTTCGACTATAATTTTTTATTTAACTATCTTGGAGGCAGAGTTTTAATTATTTTTTACAATAATTTTTTATTTAACTATCTTCGATAGAGAGTTTTAATTATTTTCGAAAATAATTATTTATTTATTTATCCTCGTAACAGAGTTTTAATTATTTTCGCCTATAATTTTTTATTAATTATTTTCGATACAGAGTTTTAATTATTTTAAACAATAATTTTTTATTTAACTATCTTGGACACAGAGTTTTAATTATTTACGACTATAATTTTTTATTAAATATCTTGGATACAGAGTTTTAATTATTTTCGGCTATAATTTTTTATTAATTATCTTCGATAGAGAGTTTTAATTATTTTTTACAATAATTTCTTATTTAACTATCGTCGATAGATAGTTTTAATTATTTTCGAAAATAATTATTTATTTATTTATCTTATCACAGATTTAATTATTTTCGACTATAATTTTCTATTTAACTATCTTCGATACAGAGTTTTAACTATTTTTGACAATAATTTTTTATTTAACTATCTTGAATACAGAGTTTTAATTATTTTCGACTATAATTTTTTATTAATTATCTTCGATACAGAGTTTTAATTATTTTTTACAATAATTTCTTATTTAACTATCTTCGATAGAGTTTTAATTATTTTCGAAAATAATTATTTATTTATTTTTTTATCTTCGTAACCGAGTTTTAATTATTTTCGACAATAATTTTTTTTTAATTATTTTCGATAAAGAGTTTTAATTATTTTTTACAATAATTTCTTATTTAACTATCTTCGATAGAGAGTTTTAATTATTTTCGAAAATAATTATTTATTTATTTTTTTATCTTCGTAACCGAGTTTTAATTATTTTCGACAATAATTTTTTTTTAATTATTTTCGATAAAGAGTTTTAATTATTTTTTACAATAATTTCTTATTTAACTATCTTCGATAGAGAGTTTTAATTATTATCGAAAATAATTATTTATTTATTTATCCTCGTAACAGAGTTTTAATTATTTTCGACTATAATTTTTTATTAATTATCTTCGATATAGAGTTTTAATTATTTTCGAAAATAATTATTTATTTATTTATCTTATCACAGATTTAATTATTTTCGACTATAATTTTCTATTTAACTATCTTCGATACAGAGTTTTAACTATTTTTGACAATAATTTTTTATTTAACTATCTTGAATACAGAGTTTTAATTATTTTCGACTATAATTTTTTATTAATTATCTTCGATATTTTTTACAATAATTTCTTATTTAACTATCTTCGATAGAGAGTTTTAATTATTTTCGAAAATAATTATTTAATTATTTATCCTCGTAACAGAGTTTTAATTATTTTCGACTATAATTTTTTATTAATTATCTTCGATATAGAGTTTTAATTATTTTCGAAAATAATTATTTATTTATTTATCCTCGTAACAGATTTAATTATATTCGACTATAATTTTTTATTTAACTATCTTGGAGGCAGAGTTTTAATTTTTTTTTACAATAATTTCTTATTTAACTATCGTCGATAGATAGTTTTAATTATTTTCGAAAATAATTATTTATTTATTTATCCTCGTAACAGAGTTTTAATTATTTTCGACTATAATTTTTTATTAATTATCTTCGATTTAGAGTTTTAATTATTTTCGAAAATAATTATTTATTTATTTATCCTCGTAACAGATTTAATTATTTTCGACTATAATTTTTTATTTAACTATCTTGGAGGCAGAGTTTTAATTATTTTTTACAATAATTTTTTATTTAACTATCTTCGATAGATAGTTTTAATTATTTTCGAAAATAATTATTTATTTATTTATCCTCGTAACAGAGTTTTAATTATTTTCGGCTATAATTTTTTATTAATTATCTTCGTAACCGAGTTTTAATTATTTTCGACAATAATTATTTATTTATTTATCCTCGTAACCGAGTTTTAATTATTTTCGACTATAATTTTTTTTAAATTATTTTCGATAAAGAGTTTTAATTATTTTTTACAATAATTTCTTATTTAACTATCTTCGATAGAGAGTTTTAATTATTTTCGAAAATAATTATTTATTTATTTATCCTCGTAACAGATTTAATTATTTTCGACTATAATTTTTTATTTAACTATCTTGGAGGCAGAGTTTTAATTATTTTTTACAATAATTTCTTATTTAACTATCTTCGATAGAGAGTTTTAATTATTATCGAAAATAATTATTTATTTATTTATCCTCGTAACAGAGTTTTAATTATTTTCGAAAATAATTATTTATTTATTTATCCTCGTAACAGATTTAATTATTTTCGACTATAATTTTTTATTTAACTATCTTGGAGGCAGAGTTTTAATTATTTTTTACAATAATTTTTTATTTAACTATCTTCGATAGAGAGTTTTAATTATTTTCGAAAATAATTATTTATTTATTTATCCTCTTATCAGAGATTTAATTATTTTCGACTATAATTTTCTATTTAACTATCTTCGATACAGAGTTTTAACTATTTTTGACAATAATTTTTTATTTAACTATCTTGAATACAGAGTTTTAATTATTTTCGACTATAATTTTTTATTAATTATCTTCGATACAGAGTTTTAATTATTTTTTACAATAATTTCTTATTTAACTATCTTCGATAGAGAGTTTTAATTATTTTCGAAAATAATTATTTATTTATTTATCCTCGTAACAGATTTAATTATTTTCGACTATAATTTTTTATTTAACTATCTTGGAGGCAGAGTTTTAATTATTTTTTACAATAATTTCTTATTTAACTATCTTCGATAGAGAGTTTTAATTATTATCGAAAATAATTATTTATTTATTTATCCTCGTAACAGAGTTTTAATTATTTTCGACTATAATTTTTTATTAATTATCTTCGATATAGAGTTTTAATTATTTACGAAAATAATTATTTATTTATTTATCCTCGTAACAGATTTAATTATTTTCGACTATAATTTTTTATTTAACTATCTTGGAGGCAGAGTTTTAATTATTTTTTACAATAATTTTTTATTTAACTATCTTCGATAGAGAGTTTTAATTATTTTCGAAAATAATTATTTATTTATTTATCCTCGTAACAGAGTTTTAATTATTTTCGACTATAATTTTTTATTAATTATTTTCGATACAGAGTTTTAATTATTTTTGACAATAATTTTTTATTTAACTATCTTGGACACAGAGTTTTAATTATTTACGACTATAATTTTTTATTAAATATCTTGGATACAGAGTTTTAATTATTTTCGGCTATAATTTTTTATTAATTATCTTCGATAGAGAGTTTTAATTATTTTTTACAATAATTTCTTATTTAACTATCGTCGATAGATAGTTTTAATTATTTTCGAAAATAATTATTTATTTATTTATCTTATCACAGATTTAATTATTTTCGACTATAATTTTCTATTTAACTATCTTCGATACAGAGTTTTAACTATTTTTGACAATAATTTTTTATTTAACTATCTTGAATACAGAGTTTTAATTATTTTCGACTATAATTTTTTATTAATTATCTTCGATACAGTGTTTTAATTATTTTTTACAATAATTTCTTATTTAACTATCTTCGATAGAGAGTTTTAATTATTTTCGACAATAATTTTTTTTTAATTATTTTCGATAAAGAGTTTTAATTATTTTTTACAATAATTTCTTATTTAACTATCTTCGATAGAGAGTTTTAATTATTTTCGAAAATAATTATTTATTTATTTTTTTATCTTCGTAACCGAGTTTTAATTATTTTCGACAATAATTTTTTTTTAATTATTTTCGATAAAGAGTTTTAATTATTTTTTACAATAATTTCTTATTTAACTATCTTCGATAGAGAGTTTTAATTATTATCGAAAATAATTATTTATTTATTTATCCTCGTAACAGAGTTTTAATTATTTTCGACTATAATTTTTTATTAATTATCTTCGATATAGAGTTTTAATTATTTTCGAAAATAATTATTTATTTATTTATCCTCGTAACAGAATTAATTATTTTCGACTATAATTTTTTATTTAACTATCTTGGAGGCAGAGTTTTAATTATTTTTTACAATAATTTTTTATTTAACTATCTTCGATAGAGAGTTTTAATTATTTTCGAAAATAATTATTTATTTATTTATCCTCGTAACAGAGTTTTAATTATTTTCGACTATAATTTTTTATTAATTATCTTCGATATAGAGTTTTAATTATTTACGAAAATAATTATTTATTTATTTATCCTCGTAACAGATTTAATTATTTTCGACTATAATGTTTTATTTAACTATCTTGGAGGCAGAGTTTTAATTATTTTTTACAATAATTTTTTATTTAACTATCTTCGATAGAGAGTTTTAATTATTTTCGAAAATAATTATTTATTTATTTATCCTCGTAACAGAGTTTTAATTATTTTCGACTATAATTTTTTATTAATTATTTTCGATACAGAGTTTTAATTATTTTTGACAATAATTTTTTATTTAACTATCTTGGACACAGAGTTTTAATTATTTACGACTATAATTTTTTATTAAATATCTTGGATACAGAGTTTTAATTATTTTCGGCTATAATTTTTTATTAATTATCTTCGATAGATAGTTTTAATTATTTTCGAAAATAATTATTTATTTATTTATCTTATCACAGATTTAATTATTTTCGACTATAATTTTCTATTTAACTATCTTCGATACAGAGTTTTAACTATTTTTGACAATAATTTTTTATTTAACTATCTTGATTACAGAGTTTTAATTATTTTCGACTATAATTTTTTATTAATTATCTTCGATACAGAGTTTTAATTATTTTTTACAATAATTTCTTATTTAACTATCTTCGATAGAGAGTTTTAATTATTTTCGAAAATAATTATTTATTTATTTTTTTATCTTCGTAACCGAGTTTTAATTATTTTCGACAATAATTTTTTTTTAATTATTTTCGATAAAGAGTTTTAATTATTTTTTACAATAATTTCTTATTTAACTATCTTCGATAGAGAGTTTTAATTATTTTCGAAAATAATTATTTATTTATTTTTTTATCTTCGTAACCGAGTTTTAATTATTTTCGACAATAATTTTTTTTTAATTATTTTCGATAAAGAGTTTTAACTATTTTTGACAATAATTTTTTATTTAACTATCTTGAATACAGAGTTTTAATTATTTTCGACTATAATTTTTTATTAATTATCTTCGATACAGAGTTTTAATTATTTTTTACAATAATTTCTTATTTAACTATCTTCGATAGAGAGTTTTAATTATTTTCGAAAATAATTATTTATTTATTTTTATATCTTCGTAACCGAGTTTTAATTATTTTCGACAATAATTTTTTTTTAATTATTTTCGATAAAGAGTTTTAATTATTTTTTACAATAATTTCTTATTTAACTATCTTCGATAGAGAGTTTTAATTATTTTCGAAAATAATTATTTATTTATTTATCCTCGTAACAGATTTAATTATTTTCGACTATAATTTTTTATTTAACTATCTTGGAGGCAGAGTTTTAATTATTTTTTACAATAATTTCTTATTTAACTATCTTCGATAGAGAGTTTTAATTATTTTCGAAAATAATTATTTATTTATTTATCCTCGTAACAGAGTTTTAATTATTTTCGACTATAATTTTTTATTAATTATTTTCGATACAGAGTTTTAATTATTTTTGACAATAATTTTTTATTTAACTATCTTGGACACAGAGTTTTAATTATTTACGACTATAATTTTTTATTAAATATCTTGGATACAGAGTTTTAATTATTTTCGGCTATAATTTTTTATTAATTATCTTCGATAGAGAGTTTTAATTATTTTTTACAATAATTTCTTATTTAACTATCGTCGATAGATAGTTTTAATTATTTTCGAAAATAATTATTTATTTATTTATCTTATCACAGATTTAATTATTTTCGACTATAATTTTCTATTTAACTATCTTCGATACAGAGTTTTAACTATTTTTGACAATAATTTTTTATTTAACTATCTTGAATACAGAGTTTTAATTATTTTCGACTATAATTTTTTATTAATTATCTTCGATACAGAGTTTTAATTATTTTTTACAATAATTTCTTATTTAACTATCTTCGATAGAGAGTTTTAATTATTTTCGAAAATAATTATTTATTTATTTTTTTATCTTCGTAACCGAGTTTTAATTATTTTCGACAATAATTTTTTTTTAATTATTTTCGATAAAGAGTTTTAATTATTTTTTACAATAATTTCTTATTTAACTATCTTCGATAGAGAGTTTTAATTATTTTCGAAAATAATTATTTATTTATTTATCCTCGTAACAGATTTAATTATTTTCGACTATAATTTTTTATTTAACTATCTTGGAGGCAGAGTTTAAATTATTTTTTACAATAATTTCTTATTTAACTATCTTCGATAGAGAGTTTTAATTATTTTCGAAAATAATTATTTATTTATTTATCCTCGTAACAGAGTTTTAATTATTTTCGACTATAATTTTTTATTAATTATTTTCGATACAGAGTTTTAATTATTTTTGGCAATAATTTTCTATTTAACTATCTTGGACACAGAGTTTTAATTATTTACGACTATAATTTTTCATTAAATATCTTGGATACAGAGTTTTAATTATTTTCGACTATAATTTTTTATTAATTATCTTCGATATAGAGTTTTAATTATTTTTTACAATAATTTCTTATTTAACTATCGTCGATAGATAGTTTTAATTATTTTCGAAAATAATTATTTATTTATTTATCCTCGTAACCGAGTTTTAATTATTTTCGACTATAATTTTTTTTTAATTATTTTCGATACAGAGTTTTAATTATTTTTTTACAATAATTTCTTATTTAACTATCTTCGATAGAGTTTTAATTATTTTCGAAAATAATTATTTATATATTTATCCTCGTAACCGAGTTTTAATTATTTTCGACTATAATTTTTTTTAAATTATTTTCGATAAAGAGTTTTAATTATTTTTTACAATAATTTCTTATTTCACTATCTTCGATAAAGAGTTTTAATTATTTTCAAAAATAATTATTTATTTATTTATCCTCGTAACAGAGTTTTAATTATTTTCGACTATAATTTTTTATTAATTATTTTCGATACAGAGTTTTAATTATTTTTGACAATAATTTTTTATTTAACTATCTTGGACACAGAGTTTTAATTATTTACGACTATAATTTTTTATTAAATATCTTGGATACAGAGTTTTAATTATTTTCGACTATAATTTTTTATTAATTATTTTCGATACAGAGTTTTAATTATTTTCGACAATAATTTTTTTTTAATTATTTTCGATAAAGAGTTTTAATTATTTTTTACAATAATTTCTTATTTAACTATCTTCGATAGAGAGTTTTAATTATTTTCGAAAATAATTATTTATTTATTATTTTATCTTCGTAACCGAGTTTTAATTATTTTCGACAATAATTTTTTTTTAATTATTTTCGATAAAGAGTTTTAATTATTTTTTACAATAATTTCTTATTTAACTATCTTCGATAGAGAGTTTTAATTATTATCGAAAATAATTATTTATTTATTTATCCTCGTAACAGAGTTTTAATTATTTTCGACTATAATTTTTTATTAATTATCTTCGAGATAGAGTTTTAATTATTTTCGAAAATAATTATTTATTTATTTATCCTCGTAACAGATTTAATTATTTTCGACTATAATTTTTTATTTAACTATCTTGGAGGCAGAGTTTTAATTATTTTTTACAATAATTTTTTATTTAACTATCTTCGATAGAGAGTTTTAATTATTTTCGAAAATAATTATTTATTTATTTATCCTCGTAACAGAGTTTTAATTATTTTCGACTATAATTTTTTATTAATTATCTTCGATATAGAGTTTTAATTATTTACGAAAATAATTATTTATTTATTTATCCTCGTAACAGATTTAATTATTTTCGACTATAATGTTTTATTTAACTATCTTGGAGGCAGAGTTTTAATTATTTTTTACAATAATTTTTTATTTAACTATCTTCGATAGAGAGTTTTAATTATTTTCGAAAATAATTATTTATTTATTTATCCTCGTAACAGAGTTTTAATTATTTTCGACTATAATTTTTTATTAATTATTTTCGATACAGAGTTTTAATTATTTTTGACAATAATTTTTTATTTAACTATCTTGGACACAGAGTTTTAATTATTTACGACTATAATTTTTTATTAAATATCTTGGATACAGAGTTTTAATTATTTTCGGCTATAATTTTTTATTAATTATCTTCGATAGATAGTTTTAATTATTTTCGAAAATAATTATTTATTTATTTATCTTATCACAGATTTAATTATTTTCGACTATAATTTTCTATTTAACTATCTTCGATACAGAGTTTTAACTATTTTTGACAATAATTTTTTATTTAACTATCTTGAATACAGAGTTTTAATTATTTTCGACTATAATTTTTTATTAATTATCTTCGATACAGAGTTTTAATTATTTTTTACAATAATTTCTTATTTAACTATCTTCGATAGAGAGTTTTAATTATTTTCGAAAATAATTATTTATTAATTATCTTCGATATAGAGTTTTAATTATTTTCGAAAATAATTATTTATTTATTTATCCTCGTAACAGATTTAATTATTTTCGACTATAATTTTTTATTTAACTATCTTGGAGGCAGAGTTTTAATTATTTTTTACAATAATTTCTTATTTAACTATCTTCGATAGAGTTTTAATTATTTTCGAAAATAATTATTTATTTATTTATCCTCGTAACAGAGTTTTAATTATTTTCGACTATAATTTTTTATTAATTATTTTCGATACAGAGTTTTAATTATTTTTGACAATAATTTTCTGTTTAACTATCTTGGACACAGAGTTTTAATTATTTACGACTATAATTTTTTATTAAATATCTTGGATACAGAGTTTTAATTATTTTCGACTATAATTTTTTATTAATTATCTTCGATATAGAGTTTTAATTATTTTTTACAATAATTTCTTATTTAACTATCGTCGATAGATAGTTTTAATTATTTTCGAAAATAATTATTTATTTATTTATCCTCGTAACCGAGTTTTAATTATTTTCGACTATAATTTTTTTTTAATTATTTTCGATACAGAGTTTTAATTATTTTTTACAATAATTTCTTATTTAACTATCTTCGATAGAGTTTTAATTATTTTCGAAAATAATTATTTATTTATTTATCCTCGTAACCGAGTTTTAATTATTTTCGACTATAATTTTTTTTAAATTATTTTCGATAAAGAGTTTTAATTATTTTTTACAATAATTTCTTATTTCACTATCTTCGATAGAGAGTTTTAATTATTTTCGAAAATAATTATTTATTTATTTATCCTCGTAACAGAGTTTTAATTATTTTCGACTATAATTTTTTATTAATTATCTTCGATAGAGTTTTAATTATTTTCGAAAATAATTATTTATTTATTATTTTCGATAAAGAGTTTTAATTATTTTTGACTATAATTTTTTATTTAACTATCTTGGTGGCAGAGTTTTAATTTTTTTTTACAATAATTTCTTATTTAACTATCTTCGATAGAGAGTTTTAATTATTTTCGAAAATAATTATTTATTTATTTATCCTCGTAACAGATTTAATTATTTTCGACTATAATTTTTTATTTAACTATCTTGGAGGCAGAGTTTTAATTATTTTTTACAATAATTTCTTATTTAACTATCTTCGATAGAGAGTTTTAATTATTTTCGAAAATAATTATTTAATTAATTATCCTCGTAACAGAGTTTTAATTATTTTCGACTATAATTTTTTATTAATTATCTTCGATATAGAGTTTTAATTATTTTCGAAAATAATTATTTATTTATTTATCCTCGTAACAGATTTAATTATATTCGACTATAATTTTTTATTTAACTATCTTGGAGGCAGAGTTTTAATTTTTTTTTACAATAATTTCTTATTTAACTATCGTCGATAGATAGTTTTAATTATTTTCGAAAATAATTATTTATTTATTTATCCTCGTAACAGAGTTTTAACTATTTTCGACTATAATTTTTTATTAATTATCTTCGATTTAGAGTTTTAATTATTTTCGAAAATAATTATTTATTTATTTATCCTCGTAACAGATTTAATTATTTTCGACTATAATTTTTTATTTAACTATCTTGGAGGCAGAGTTTTAATTATTTTTTACAATAATTTCTTATTTAACTATCTTCGATAGAGTTTTAATTATTTTCGAAAATAATTATTTATTTATTTATCCTCGTAACCGAGTTTTAATTATTTTCGACTATAATTTTTTTTTAATTATTTTCGATACAGAGTTTTAATTATTTTTTACAATAATTTCTTATTTAACTATCTTCGATAGAGTTTTAATTATTTTCGAAAATAATTATTTATTTATTTATCCTCGTAACCGAGTTTTAATTATTTTCGACTATAATTTTTTTTTAATTATTTTCGATACAGAGTTTTAATTATTTTTTACAATAATTTCTTATTTAACTATCTTCGATAGAGTTTTAATTATTTTCGAAAATAATTATTTATTTATTTATCCTCGTAACCGAGTTTTAATTATTTTCGACTATAATTTTTTTTAAATTATTTTCGATAAAGAGTTTTAATTATTTTTTACAATAATTTCTTATTTAACTATCTTCGATAGAGAGTTTTAATTATTTTCGAAAATAATTATTTAATTATTTATCCTCGTAACAGAGTTTTAATTATTTTCGACTATAATTTTTTATTAATTATCTTCGATATAGAGTTTTAATTATTTTCGAAAATAATTATTTATTTATTTATCCTCGTAACAGATTTAATTATATTCGACTATAATTTTTTATTTAACTATCTTGGAGGCAGACTTTTAATTTTTTTTTACAATAATTTCTTATTTAACTATCGTCGATAGATAGTTTTAATTATTTTCGAAAATAATTATTTATTTATTTATCCTCGTAACAGAGTTTTAATTATTTTCGACTATAATTTTTTATTAATTATCTTCGATTTAGAGTTTTAATTATTTTCGAAAATAATTATTTATTTATTTATCCTCGTAACAGATTTAATTATTTTCGGTTATAATTTTTTATTAATTATCTTCGTAACCGAGTTTTAATTATTTTCGACAATAATTTTTTTTTTAATTATTTTCGATAAAGAGTTTTAATTATTTTTTACAATAATTTCTTATTTAACTATCTTCGATAGAGAGTTTTAATTATTTTCGTAAATAATTATTTATTTATTTATCCTCGTAACAGATTTAATTATTTTCGACTATAATTTTTAATTTAACTATCTTGGAGGCAGAGTTTTAATTATTTTTTACAATAATTTCTTATTTAACTATCTTCGATAGAGAGTTTTAATTATTTTCGAAAATAATTATTAATTTATTTATCCTCGTAACCGAGTTTTAATTATTTTCGACTATAATTTTTTTTTAATTATTTTCGATACAGAGTTTTAATTATTTTTTACAATAATTTCTTATTTAACTATCTTCGATAGAGTTTTAATTATTTTCGAAAATAATTATTTATTTATTTATCCTCGTAACCGAGTTTTAATTATTTTCGACTATAATTTTTTTTAAATTATTTTCGATAAAGAGTTTTAATTATTTTTTACAATAATTTCTTATTTAACTATCTTCGATAGAGAGTTTTAATTATTTTCGAAAATAATTATTTAATTATTTATCCTCGTAACAGAGTTTTAATTATTTTCGACTATAATTTTTTATTAATTATCTTCGATACAGAGTTTTAATTATTTTTTACAATAATTTCTTATTTAACTATCTTCGATAGAGAGTTTTAATTATTTTCGAAAATAATTATTTATTTATTTTTTTATCTTCGTAACCGAGTTTTAATTATTTTCGACAATAATTTTTTTTTTAATTATTTTCGATAAAGAGTTTTAATTATTTTTTACAATAATTTCTTATTTAACTATCTTCGATAGAGAGTTTTAATTATTTTCGAAAATAATTATTTATTTATTTATCCTCGTAACAGATTTAATTATTTTCGACTATAATTTTTTATTTAACTATCTTGGAGGCAGAGTTTTAATTATTTTTTACAATAATTTCTTATTTAACTATCTTCGATAGAGAGTTTTAATTATTTTCGAAAATAATTATTTATTTATTTATCCTCGTAACAGAGTTTTAATTATTTTCGACTATAATTTTTTATTAATTATTTTCGATACAGAGTTTTAATTATTTTTGACACTAATTTTCTATTTAACTATCTTGGACACAGAGTTTTAATTATTTACGACTATAATTTTTTATTAAATATCTTGGATACAGAGTTTTAATTATTTTCGACTATAATTTTTTATTAATTATCTTCGATATAGAGTTTTAATTATTTTTTACAATAATTTCTTATTTAACTATCGTCGATAGATAGTTTTAATTATTTTCGAAAATAATTATTTATTTATTTATCCTCGTAACCGAGTTTTAATTATTTTCGACTATAATTTTTTTTTAATTATTTTCGATACAGAGTTTTAATTATTTTTTACAATAATTTCTTATTTAACTATCTTCGATAGAGTTTTAATTATTTTCGAAAATAATTATTTATATATTTATCCTCGTAACCGAGTTTTAATTATTTTCGACTATAATTTTTTTTAAATTATTTTCGATAAAGAGTTTTAATTATTTTTTACAATAATTTCTTATTTCACTATCTTCGATAGAGAGTTTTAATTATTTTCAAAAATAATTATTTATTTATTTATCCTCGTAACAGAGTTTTAATTATTTTCGACTATAATTTTTTATTAATTATCTTCGATATAGAGTTTTAATTATTTTCGAAAATAATTATTTATTTATTATTTTCGATACAGAGTTTTAATTATTTTTGACTATAATTTTTTATTTAACTATCTTGGAGGCAGAGTTTTAATTTTTTTTTACAATAATTTCTTATTTAACTATCTTCGATAGAGAGTTTTAATTATTTTCGAAAATAATTATTTATTTATTATTTTCGATACAGAGTTTTAATTATTTTTGACAATAATTTTTTATTTAACTATCTTGGACACAGAGTTTTAATTATTTACGACTATAATTTTTTATTAAATATCTTGGATACAGAGTTTTAATTATTTTCGACTATAATTTTTTATTAATTATCTTCGATATAGAGTTTTAATTATTTTCGAAAATAATTATTTATTTATTTATCCTCGTAACAGATTTAATTATATTCGACTATAATTTTTTATTTAACTATCTTGGAGGCAGAGTTTTAATTTTTTTTTACAATAATTTCTTATTTAACTATCGTCGATAGATAGTTTTAATTATTTTCGAAAATAATTATTTATTTATTTATCTTATCACAGATTTAATTATTTTCGACTATAATTTTCTATTTAACTATCTTCGATACAGAGTTTTAACTATTTTTGACAATAATTTTTTATTTAACTATCTTGAATACAGAGTTTTAATTATTTTCGACTATAATTTTTTATTAATTATCTTCGATACAGAGTTTTAATTATTTTTTACAATAATTTCTTATTTAACTATCTTCGATAGAGAGTTTTAATTATTTTCGAAAATAATTATTTATTTATTTTTTTATCTTCGTAACCGAGTTTTAATTATTTTCGACAATAATTTTTTTTTAAATTATTTTCGATAAAGAGTTTTAATTATTTTTTACAATAATTTCTTATTTAACTATCTTCGATAGAGAGTTTTAATTATTTTCGAAAATAATTATTTATTTATTTATCCTCGTAACAGATTTAATTATTTTCGACTATAATTTTTTATTTAACTATCTTGGAGGCAGAGTTTTAATAATTTTTTACAATAATTTCTTATTTAACTATCTTCGATAGAGAGTTTTAATTATTTTCGAAAATAATTATTTATTTATTTATCCTCGTAACAGAGTTTTAATTATTTTCGACTATAATTTTTTATTAATTATTTTCGATACAGAGTTTTAATTATTTTTGACAATAATTTTTTATTTAACTATCTTGGACACAGAGTTTTAATTATTTACGACTATAATTTTTTATTAAATATCTTGGATACAGAGTTTTAATTATTTTCGACTATAATTTTTTTTAAATTATTTTCGATAAAGAGTTTTAATTATTTTTTACAATAATTTCTTATTTAACTATCTTCGATAGAGAGTTTTAATTATTTTCGAAAATAATTATTTAATTATTTATCCTCGTAACAGAGTTTTAATTATTTTCGACTATAATTTTTTATTAATTATCTTCGATATAGAGTTTTAATTATTTTCGAAAATAATTATTTATTTATTTATCCTCGTAACAGATTTAATTATATTCGACTATAATTCTTTATTTAACTATCTTGGAGGCAGAGTTTTAATTTTTTTTTACAATAATTTCTTATTTAACTATCTTCGATAGAGAGTTTTAATTATTTTCGAAAATAATTATTTATTTATTTATCCTCGTAACAGATTTAATTATTTTCGACTATAATTTTTTATTTAACTATCTTGGAGGCAGAGTTTTAATTATTTTTTACAATAATTTCTTATTTAACTATCTTCGATAGAGTTTTAATTATTTTCGAAAATAATTATTTATTTATTTATCCTCGTAACAGAGTTTTAATTATTTTCGACTATAATTTTTTATTAATTATTTTCGATACAGAGTTTTAATTATTTTTGAAAATAATTTTCTATTTAACTATCTTGGACACAGAGTTTTAATTATTTACGACTATAATTTTTTATTAAATATCTTGGATACAGAGTTTTAATTATTTTCGACTATAATTTTTTATTAATTATCTTCGATATAGAGTTTTAATTATTTTTTACAATAATTTCTTATTTAACTATCGTCGATAGATAGTTTTAATTATTTTCGAAAATAATTATTTATTTATTTATCCTCGTAACCGAGTTTTAATTATTTTCGACTATAATTTTTTTTTAATTATTTTCGATACAGAGTTTTAATTATTTTTTACAATAATTTCTTATTTAACTATCTTCGATAGAGTTTTAATTATTTTCGAAAATAATTATTTATTTATTTATCCTCGTAACCGAGTTTTAATTATTTTCGACTATAATTTTTTTTAAATTATTTTCGATAAAGAGTTTTAATTATTTTTTACAATAATTTCTTATTTAACTATCTTCGATAGAGAGTTTTAATTATTTTCGAAAATAATTATTTAATTATTTATCCTCGTAACAGAGTTTTAATTATTTTCGACTATAATTTTTTATTAATTATCTTCGTAACCGAGTTTTAATTATTTTCGACAATAATTTTTTTTTTAATTATTTTCGATAAAGAGTTTTAATTTTTTTTACAATAATTTCTTATTTAACTATCTTCGATAGAGAGTTTTAATTATTTTCGAAAATAATTATTTATTTATTTATCCTCGTAACAGATTTAATTATTTTCGACTATAATGTTTTATTTAAGTATCTTGGAGGCAGAGTTTTAATTATTTTTTACAATAATTTCTTATTTAACTATCTTCGATAGAGAGTTTTAATTATTTTCGAAAATAATTATTAATTTATTTATCCTCGTAACCGAGTTTTAATTATTTTCGACTATAATTTTTTTTTAATTATTTTCGATACAGAGTTTTAATTATTTTTTACAATAATTTCTTATTTAACTATCTTCGATAGAGTTTTAATTATTTTCGAAAATAATTATTTATTTATTTATCCTCGTAACAGATTTAATTATATTCGACTATAATTTTTTATTTAACTATCGTCGATAGATAGTTTTAATTATTTTCGAAAATAATTATTTATTTATTTATCCTCTTATCAGAGATTTAATTATTTTCGACTATAATTTTCTATTTAACTATCTTCGATACAGAGTTTTAACTATTTTTGACAATAATTTTTTATTTAACTATCTTGAATACAGAGTTTTAATTATTTTCGACTATAATTTTTTATTAATTATCTTCGATACAGAGTTTTAATTATTTTTTACAATAATTTCTTATTTAACTATCTTCGATAGAGAGTTTTAATTATTTTCGAAAATAATTATTTATTTATTTAACCTCGTAACAGATTTAATTATTTTCGACTATAATTTTTTATTTAACTATCTTGGAGGCAGAGTTTTAATTATTTTTTACAATAATTTCTTATTTAACTATCTTCGATAGAGAGTTTTAATTATTATCGAAAATAATTATTTATTTATTTATCCTCGTAACAGAGTTTTAATTATTTTCGACTATAATTTTTTATTAATTATCTTCGTTATAGAGTTTTAATTATTTTCGAAAATAATTATTTATTTATTTATCCTCGTAACAGATTTAATTATTTTCGACTATAATTTTTTATTTAACTATCTTGGAGGCAGAGTTTTAATTATTTTTTACAATAATTTCTTATTTAACTATCTTCGATAGAGTTTTAATTATTTTCGAAAATAATTATTTATTTATTTATCCTCGTAACAGAGTTTTAATTATTTTCGACTATAATTTTTTATTAATTATTTTCGATACAGAGTTTTAATTATTTTTGACAATAATTTTCTGTTTAACTATCTTGGACACAGAGTTTTAATTATTTACGACTATAATTTTTTATTAAATATCTTGGATACAGAGTTTTAATTATTTTCGACTATAATTTTTTATTAATTATCTTCGATATAGAGTTTTAATTATTTTTTACAATAATTTCTTATTTAACTATCGTCGATAGATAGTTTTAATTATTTTCGAAAATAATTATTTATTTATTTATCCTCGTAACCGAGTTTTAATTATTTTCGACTATAATTTTTTTTTAATTATTTTCGATACAGAGTTTTAATTATTTTTTACAATAATTTCTTATTTAACTATCTTCGATAGAGTTTTAATTATTTTCGAAAATAATTATTTATTTATTTATCCTCGTAACCGAGTTTTAATTATTTTCGACTATAATTTTTTTTAAATTATTTTCGATAAAGAGTTTTAATTATTTTTTACAATAATTTCTTATTTCACTATCTTCGATAGAGAGTTTTAATTATTTTCGAAAATAATTATTTATTTATTTATCCTCGTAACAGAGTTTTAATTATTTTCGACTATAATTTTTTATTAATTATCTTCGATATAGAGTTTTAATTATTTTCGAAAATAATTATTTATTTATTATTTTCGATAAAGAGTTTTAATTATTTTTGACTATAATTTTTTATTTAACTATCTTGGTGGCAGAGTTTTAATTTTTTTTTACAATAATTTCTTATTTAACTATCTTCGATAGAGAGTTTTAATTATTTTCGAAAATAATTATTTATTTATTTATCCTCGTAACAGATTTAATTATTTTCGACTATAATTTTTTATTTAACTATCTTGGAGGCAGAGTTTTAATTATTTTTTACAATAATTTCTTATTTAACTATCTTCGATAATCGAGTTTTAATTATTTTCGAAAATAATTATTTATTTATTTATCCTCGTAACCGAGTTTTAATTATTTTCGACTATAATTTTTTTTTAATTATTTTCGATACAGAGTTTTAATTATTTTTTACAATAATTTCTTATTTAACTATCTTCGATAGAGTTTTAATTATTTTCGAAAATAATTATTTATTTATTTATCCTCGTAACAGAGTTTTAATTATTTTCGACTATAATTTTTTATTAATTATCTTCGATTTAGAGTTTTAATTATTTTCGAAAATAATTATTTATTTATTTATCCTCGTAACAGATTTAATTATTTTCGACTATAATTTTTTATTTAACTATCTTGGAGGCAGAGTTTTAATTATTTTTTACAATAATTTTTTATTTAACTATCTTCGATAGATAGTTTTAATTATTTTCGAAAATAATTATTTATTTATTTATCCTCGTAACAGAGTTTTAATTATTTTCGGCTATAATTTTTTATTAATTATCTTCGTAACCGAGTTTTAATTATTTTCGACAATAATTTTTTTTTTAATTATTTTCGATAAAGAGTTTTAATTATTTTCGAAAATAATTATTTATTTATTTATCCTCGTAACAGAGTTTTAATTATTTTCGACTATAATTTTTTATTCATTATTTTCGATACAGAGTTTTAATTATTTTTGACAATAATTTTCTATTTAACTATCTTGGACACAGAGTTTTAATTATTTACGACTATAATTTTTTATTAAATATCTTGGATACAGAGTTTTAATTATTTTCGACTATAATTTTTTATTAATTATCTTCGATATAGAGTTTTAATTATTTTTTACAATAATTTCTTATTTAACTATCGTCGATAGATAGTTTTAATTATTTTCGAAAATAATTATTTATTTATTTATCCTCGTAACCGAGTTTTAATTATTTTCGACTATAATTTTTTTTTAATTATTTTCGATACAGAGTTTTAATTATTTTTTACAATAATTTCTTATTTAACTATCTTCGATAGAGTTTTAATTATTTTCGAAAATAATTATTTATTTATTTATCCTCGTAACCGAGTTTTAATTATTTTCGACTATAATTTTTTATTAATTATTTTCGATACAGAGTTTTAATTATTTTTGACAATAATTTTCTATTTAACTATCTTGGACACAGAGTTTTAATTATTTACGACTATAATTTTTTATTAAATATCTTGGATACAGAGTTTTAATTATTTTCGACTATAATTTTTTATTAATTATCTTCGATATAGAGTTTTAATTATTTTTTACAATAATTTCTTATTTAACTATCGTCGATAGATAGTTTTAATTATTTTCGAAAATAATTATTTATTTATTTATCCTCGTAACCGAGTTTTAATTATTTTTTACAATAATTTCTTATTTAACTATCTTCGATAGAGTTTTAATTATTTTCGAAAATAATTATTTATTTATTTATCCTCGTAACAGATTTAATTATTTTCGACTATAATTTTTTATTTAACTATCTTGGAGGCAGAGTTTTAATTATTTTTTACAATAATTTCTTATTTAACTATCTTCGATAGAGAGTTTTAATTATTTTCGAAAATAATTATTAATTTATTTATCCTCGTAACCGAGTTTTAATTATTTTCGATTATAATTTTTTTTTAATTATTTTCGATACAGAGTTTTAATTATTTTTTACAATAATTTCTTATTTAACTATCTTCGATAGAGTTTTAATTATTTTCGAAAATAATTATTTATTTATTTATCCTCGTAACCGAGTTTTAATTATTTTCGACTATAATTTTTTTTAAATTATTTTCGATAAAGAGTTTTAATTATTTTTTACAATAATTTCTTATTTAACTATCTTCGATAGAGAGTTTTAATTATTTTCGAAAATAATTATTTAATTATTTATCCTCGTAACAGAGTTTTAATTATTTTCGACTATAATTTTTTATTAATTATCTTCGATATAGAGTTTTAATTATTTCGAAAATAATTATTTATTTATTTATCCTCGTAACAGATTTAATTATATTCGACTATAATTTTTTATTTAACTATCTTGGAGGCAGAGTTTTAATTTTTTTTTACAATAATTTCTTATTTAACTATCTTCGATAGAGAGTTTTAATTATTTTCGAAAATAATTATTTATTTATTTATCCTCGTAACAGATTTAATTATTTTCGACTATAATTTTTTATTTAACTATCTTGGAGGCAGAGTTTTAATTATTTTTTACAATAATTTCTTATTTAACTATCTTCGATAGAGTTTTAATTATTTTCGACTATAATTTTTTATTAATTATTTTCGATACAGAGTTTTAATTATTTTTGACAATAATTTTCTATTTAACTATCTTGGACACAGAGTTTTAATTATTTACGACTATAATTTTTTATTAAATATCTTGGATACAGAGTTTTAATTATTTTCGACTATAATTTTTTATTAATTATCTTCGATATAGAGTTTTAATTATTTTTTACAATAATTTCTTATTTAA
The DNA here is from genome assembly GCA_958510855.1 of Rhagonycha lutea. NCBI lineage: Eukaryota > Metazoa > Arthropoda > Insecta > Coleoptera > Cantharidae > Rhagonycha > Rhagonycha lutea. Next base: position 39,021,998 of record OY294038.1, read on the forward strand.
CTATCGTCGATAGATAGTTTTAATTATTTTCGAAAATAATTATTTATTTATTTATCCTCGTAACCGAGTTTTAATTATTTTCGACTATAATTTTTTTTTAATTATTTTCGATACAGAGTTTTAATTATTTTTTACAATAATTTCTTATTTAACTATCTTCGATAGAGTTTTAATTATTTTCGAAAATAATTATTTATTTATTTATCCTCGTAACCGAGTTTTAATTATTTTCGACTATAATTTTTTTTAAATTATTTTCGATAAAGAGTTTTAATTATTTTTTACAATAATTTCTTATTTAACTATCTTCGATAGAGAGTTTTAATTATTTTCGAAAATAATTATTTAATTATATATCCTCGTAACAGAGTTTTAATTATTTTCGACTATAATTTTTTATTAATTATCTTCGTAACCGAGTTTTAATTATTTTCGACAATAATTTTTTTTTTAATTATTTTCGATAAAGAGTTTTAATTTTTTTTACAATAATTTCTTATTTAACTATCTTCGATAGAGAGTTTTAATTATTTTCGAAAATAATTATTAATTTATTTATCCTCGTAACCGAGTTTTAATTATTTTCGACTATAATTTTTTTTTAATTATTTTCGATACAGAGTTTTAATTATTTTTTACAATAATTTCTTATTTAACTATCTTCGATAGAGTTTTAATTATTTTCGAAAATAATTATTTATTTATTTATCCTCGTAACCGAGTTTTAATTATTTTCGACTATAATTTTTTATTAATTATTTTCGATACAGAGTTTTAATTATTTTTGACAATAATTTTCTATTTAACTATCTTGGACACAGAGTTTTAATTATTTACGACTATAATTTTTTATTAAATATCTTGGATACAGAGTTTTAATTATTTTCGACTATAATTTTTTATTAATTATCTTCGATATAGAGTTTTAATTATTTTTTACAATAATTTCTTATTTAACTATCGTCGATAGATAGTTTTAATTATTTTCGAAAATAATTATTTATTTATTTATCCTCGTAACCGAGTTTTAATTATTTTTTACAATAATTTCTTATTTAACTATCTTCGATAGAGTTTTAATTATTTTCGAAAATAATTATTTATTTATTTATCCTCGTAACAGATTTAATTATTTTCGACTATAATTTTTTATTTAACTATCTTGGAGGCAGAGTTTTAATTATTTTTTACAATAATTTCTTATTTAACTATCTTCGATAGAGAGTTTTAATTATTTTCGAAAATAATTATTAATTTATTTATCCTCGTAACCGAGTTTTAATTATTTTCGATTATAATTTTTTTTTAATTATTTTCGATACAGAGTTTTAATTATTTTTTACAATAATTTCTTATTTAACTATCTTCGATAGAGTTTTAATTATTTTCGAAAATAATTATTTATTTATTTATCCTCGTAACCGAGTTTTAATTATTTTCGACTATAATTTTTTTTAAATTATTTTCGATAAAGAGTTTTAATTATTTTTTACAATAATTTCTTATTTAACTATCTTCGATAGAGAGTTTAAATTATTTTCGAAAATAATTATTTAATTATTTATCCTCGTAACAGAGTTTTAATTATTTTCGACTATAATTTTTTATTAATTATCTTCGATATAGAGTTTTAATTATTTCGAAAATAATTATTTATTTATTTATCCTCGTAACAGATTTAATTATATTCGACTATAATTTTTTATTTAACTATCTTGGAGGCAGAGTTTTAATTTTTTTTTACAATAATTTCTTATTTAACTATCTTCGATAGAGAGTTTTAATTATTTTCGAAAATAATTATTTATTTATTTATCCTCGTAACAGATTTAATTATTTTCGACTATAATTTTTTATTTAACTATCTTGGAGGCAGAGTTTTAATTATTTTTTACAATAATTTCTTATTTAACTATCTTCGATAGAATTTTAATTATTTTCGAAAATAATTATTTATTTATATATCCTCGTAACAGAGTTTTAATTATTTTCGACTATAATTTTTTATTAATTATTTTCGATACAGAGTTTTAATTATTTTTGACAATAATTTTCTATTTAACTATCTTGGACACAGAGTTTTAATTATTTACGACTATAATTTTTTATTAAATATCTTGGATACAGAGTTTTAATTATTTTCGACTATAATTTTTTATTAATTATCTTCGATATAGAGTTTTAATTATTTTTTACAATAATTTCTTATTTAACTATCGTCGATAGATAGTTTTAATTATTTTCGAAAATAATTATTTATTTATTTATCCTCGTAACCGAGTTTTAATTATTTTCGACTATAATTTTTTTTTAATTATTTTCGATACAGAGTTTTAATTATTTTTTACAATAATTTCTTATTTAACTATCTTCGATAGAGTTTTAATTATTTTCGAAAATAATTATTTATTTATTTATCCTCGTAACCGAGTTTTAATTATTTTCGACTATAATTTTTTTTAAATTATTTTCGATAAAGAGTTTTAATTATTTTTTACAATAATTTCTTATTTAACTATCTTCGATAGAGAGTTTTAATTATTTTCGAAAATAATTATTTAATTATTTATCCTCGTAACAGAGTTTTAATTATTTTCGACTATAATTTTTTATTAATTATCTTCGTAACCGAGTTTTAATTATTTTCGACAATAATTTTTTTTTTAATTATTTTCGATAAAGAGTTTTAATTTTTTTTACAATAATTTCTTATTTAACTATCTTCGATAGAGAGTTTTAATTATATTCGAAAATAATTATTAATTTATTTATCCTCGTAACCGAGTTTTAATTATTTTCGACTATAATTTTTTTTTAATTATTTTCGATACAGAGTTTTAATTATTTTTTACAATAATTTCTTATTTAACTATCTTCGATAGAGTTTTAATTATTTTCGAAAATAATTATTTATTTATTTATCCTCGTAACCGAGTTTTAATTATTTTCGACTATAATTTTTTTTAAATTATTTTCGATAAAGAGTTTTAATTATTTTTTACAATAATTTCTTATTTAACTATCTTCGATAGAGAGTTTTAATTATTTTCGAAAATAATTATTTAATTATTTATCCTCGTAACAGAGTTTTAATTATTTTCGACTATAATTTTTTATTAATTATCTTCGATATAGAGTTTTAATTATTTTCGAAAATAATTATTTATTTATATATCCTCGTAACAGAGTTTTAATTATTTTCGACTATAAATTTTTATTAATTATTTTCGATACAGAGTTTTAATTATTTTTGACAATAATTTTCTATTTAACTATCTTGGACACAGAGTTTTAATTATTTACGACTATAATTTTTTATTAAATATCTTGGATACAGAGTTTTAATTATTTTCGACTATAATTTTTTATTAATTATCTTCGATATAGAGGTTTAATTATTTTTTACAATAATTTCTTATTTAACTATCGTCGATAGATAGTTTTAATTATTTTCGAAAATAATTATTTATTTATTTATCCTTGTAACCGAGTTTTAATTATTTTCGACTATAATTTTTTTTTAATTATTTTCGATACAGAGTTTTAATTATTTTTTACAATAATTTCTTATTTAACTATCTTCGATAGAGTTTTAATTATTTTCGAAAATAATTATTTATTTATTTATCCTCGTAACCGAGTTTTAATTATTTTCGACTATAATTTTTTTTAAATTATTTTCGATAAAGAGTTTTAATTATTTTTTACAATAATTTCTTATTTCACTATCTTCGATAGAGAGTTTTAATTATTTTCGAAAATAATTATTTATTTATTTATCCTCGTAACAGAGTTTTAATTATTTTCGACTATAATTTTTTATTAATTATCTTCGATATAGAGTTTTAATTATTTTCGAAAATAATTATTTATTTATTATTTTCGATAAAGAGTTTTAATTATTTTTGACTATAATTTTTTATTTAACTATCTTGGTGGCAGAGTTTTAATTTTTTTTTACAATAATTTCTTATTTAACTATCTTCGATAGAGAGTTTTAATTATTTTCGAAAATAATTATTTATTTATTTATCCTCGTAACAGATTTAATTATTTTCGACTATAATTTTTTATTTAACTATCTTGGAGGCAGAGTTTTAATTATTTTTTACAATAATTTCTTATTTAACTATCTTCGATAATCGAGTTTTAATTATTTTCGAAAATAATTATTTATTTATTTATCCTCGTAACCGAGTTTTAATTATTTTCGACTATAATTTTTTTTTAATTATTTTCGATACAGAGTTTTAATTATTTTTTACAATAATTTCTTATTTAACTATCTTCGATAGAGTTTTAATTATTTTCGAAAATAATTATTTATTTATTTATCCTCGTAACAGAGTTTTAATTATTTTCGACTATAATTTTTTATTAATTATCTTCGATTTAGAGTTTTAATTATTTTCGAAAATAATTATTTATTTATTTATCCTCGTAACAGATTTAATTATTTTCGACTATAATTTTTTATTTAACTATCTTGGAGGCAGAGTTTTAATTATTTTTTACAATAATTTTTTATTTAACTATCTTCGATAGATAGTTTTAATTATTTTCGAAAATAATTATTTATTTATTTATCCTCGTAACAGAGTTTTAATTATTTTCGGCTATAATTTTTTATTAATTATCTTCGTAACCGAGTTTTAATTATTTTCGACAATAATTTTTTTTTTAATTATTTTCGATAAAGAGTTTTAATTATTTTCGAAAATAATTATTTATTTATTTATCCTCGTAACAGAGTTTTAATTATTTTCGACTATAATTTTTTATTCATTATTTTCGATACAGAGTTTTAATTATTTTTGACAATAATTTTCTATTTAACTATCTTGGACACAGAGTTTTAATTATTTACGACTATAATTTTTTATTAAATATCTTGGATACAGAGTTTTAATTATTTTCGACTATAATTTTTTATTAATTATCTTCGATATAGAGTTTTAATTATTTTTTACAATAATTTCTTATTTAACTATCGTCGATAGATAGTTTTAATTATTTTCGAAAATAATTATTTATTTATTTATCCTCGTAACCGAGTTTTAATTATTTTCGACTATAATTTTTTTTTAATTATTTTCGATACAGAGTTTTAATTATTTTTTACAATAATTTCTTATTTAACTATCTTCGATAGAGTTTTAATTATTTTCGAAAATAATTATTTATTTATTTATCCTCGTAACCGAGTTTTAATTATTTTCGACTATAATTTTTTATTAATTATTTTCGATACAGAGTTTTAATTATTTTTGACAATAATTTTCTATTTAACTATCTTGGACACAGAGTTTTAATTATTTACGACTATAATTTTTTATTAAATATCTTGGATACAGAGTTTTAATTATTTTCGACTATAATTTTTTATTAATTATCTTCGATATAGAGTTTTAATTATTTTTTACAATAATTTCTTATTTAACTATCGTCGATAGATAGTTTTAATTATTTTCGAAAATAATTATTTATTTATTTATCCTCGTAACCGAGTTTTAATTATTTTTTACAATAATTTCTTATTTAACTATCTTCGATAGAGTTTTAATTATTTTCGAAAATAATTATTTATTTATTTATCCTCGTAACAGATTTAATTATTTTCGACTATAATTTTTTATTTAACTATCTTGGAGGCAGAGTTTTAATTATTTTTTACAATAATTTCTTATTTAACTATCTTCGATAGAGAGTTTTAATTATTTTCGAAAATAATTATTAATTTATTTATCCTCGTAACCGAGTTTTAATTATTTTCGATTATAATTTTTTTTTAATTATTTTCGATACAGAGTTTTAATTATTTTTTACAATAATTTCTTATTTAACTATCTTCGATAGAGTTTTAATTATTTTCGAAAATAATTATTTATTTATTTATCCTCGTAACCGAGTTTTAATTATTTTCGACTATAATTTTTTTTAAATTATTTTCGATAAAGAGTTTTAATTATTTTTTACAATAATTTCTTATTTAACTATCTTCGATAGAGAGTTTTAATTATTTTCGAAAATAATTATTTAATTATTTATCCTCGTAACAGAGTTTTAATTATTTTCGACTATAATTTTTTATTAATTATCTTCGATATAGAGTTTTAATTATTTCGAAAATAATTATTTATTTATTTATCCTCGTAACAGATTTAATTATATTCGACTATAATTTTTTATTTAACTATCTTGGAGGCAGAGTTTTAATTTTTTTTTACAATAATTTCTTATTTAACTATCTTCGATAGAGAGTTTTAATTATTTTCGAAAATAATTATTTATTTATTTATCCTCGTAACAGATTTAATTATTTTCGACTATAATTTTTTATTTAACTATCTTGGAGGCAGAGTTTTAATTATTTTTTACAATAATTTCTTATTTAACTATCTTCGATAGAGTTTTAATTATTTTCGACTATAATTTTTTATTAATTATTTTCGATACAGAGTTTTAATTATTTTTGACAATAATTTTCTATTTAACTATCTTGGACACAGAGTTTTAATTATTTACGACTATAATTTTTTATTAAATATCTTGGATACAGAGTTTTAATTATTTTCGACTATAATTTTTTATTAATTATCTTCGATATAGAGTTTTAATTATTTTTTACAATAATTTCTTATTTAACTATCGTCGATAGATAGTTTTAATTATTTTCGAAAATAATTATTTATTTATTTATCCTCGTAACCGAGTTTTAATTATTTTCGACTATAATTTTTTTTTAATTATTTTCGATACAGAGTTTTAATTATTTTTTACAATAATTTCTTATTTAACTATCTTCGATAGAGTTTTAATTATTTTCGAAAATAATTATTTATTTATTTATCCTCGTAACCGAGTTTTAATTATTTTCGACTATAATTTTTTTTAAATTATTTTCGATAAAGAGTTTTAATTATTTTTTACAATAATTTCTTATTTAACTATCTTCGATAGAGAGTTTTAATTATTTTCGAAAATAATTATTTAATTATTTATCCTCGTAACAGAGTTTTAATTATTTTCGACTATAATTTTTTATTAATTATCTTCGTAACCGAGTTTTAATTATTTTCGACAATAATTTTTTTTTTAATTATTTTCGATAAAGAGTTTTAATTTTTTTTACAATAATTTCTTATTTAACTATCTTCGATAGAGAGTTTTAATTATTTTCGAAAATAATTATTAATTTATTTATCCTCGTAACCGAGTTTTAATTATTTTCGACTATAATTTTTTTTTAATTATTTTCGATACAGAGTTTTAATTATTTTTTACAATAATTTCTTATTTAACTATCTTCGATAGAGTTTTAATTATTTTCGAAAATAATTATTTATTTATTTATCCTCGTAACCGAGTTTTAATTATTTTCGACTATAATTTTTTATTAATTATTTTCGATACAGAGTTTTAATTATTTTTGACAATAATTTTCTATTTAACTATCTTGGACACAGAGTTTTAATTATTTACGACTATAATTTTTTATTAAATATCTTGGATACAGAGTTTTAATTATTTTCGACTATAATTTTTTATTAATTATCTTCGATATAGAGTTTTAATTATTTTTTACAATAATTTCTTATTTAACTATCGTCGATAGATAGTTTTAATTATTTTCGAAAATAATTATTTATTTATTTATCCTCGTAACCGAGTTTTAATTATTTTTTACAATAATTTCTTATTTAACTATCTTCGATAGAGTTTTAATTATTTTCGAAAATAATTATTTATTTATTTATCCTCGTAACAGATTTAATTATTTTCGACTATAATTTTTTATTTAACTATCTTGGAGGCAGAGTTTTAATTATTTTTTACAATAATTTCTTATTTAACTATCTTCGATAGAGAGTTTTAATTATTTTCGAAAATAATTATTAATTTATTTATCCTCGTAACCGAGTTTTAATTATTTTCGATTATAATTTTTTTTTAATTATTTTCGATACAGAGTTTTAATTATTTTTTACAATAATTTCTTATTTAACTATCTTCGATAGAGTTTTAATTATTTTCGAAAATAATTATTTATTTATTTATCCTCGTAACCGAGTTTTAATTATTTTCGACTATAATTTTTTTTAAATTATTTTCGATAAAGAGTTTTAATTATTTTTTACAATAATTTCTTATTTAACTATCTTCGATAGAGAGTTTTAATTATTTTCGAAAATAATTATTTAATTATTTATCCTCGTAACAGAGTTTTAATTATTTTCGACTATAATTTTTTATTAATTATCTTCGATATAGAGTTTTAATTATTTCGAAAATAATTATTTATTTATTTATCCTCGTAACAGATTTAATTATATTCGACTATAATTTTTTATTTAACTATCTTGGAGGCAGAGTTTTAATTTTTTTTTACAATAATTTCTTATTTAACTATCTTCGATAGAGAGTTTTAATTATTTTCGAAAATAATTATTTATTTATTTATCCTCGTAACAGATTTAATTATTTTCGACTATAATTTTTTATTTAACTATCTTGGAGGCAGAGTTTTAATTATTTTTTACAATAATTTCTTATTTAACTATCTTCGATAGAATTTTAATTATTTTCGAAAATAATTATTTATTTATATATCCTCGTAACAGAGTTTTAATTATTTTCGACTATAATTTTTTATTAATTATTTTCGATACAGAGTTTTAATTATTTTTGACAATAATTTTCTATTTAACTATCTTGGACACAGAGTTTTAATTATTTACGACTATAATTTTTTATTAAATATCTTGGATACAGAGTTTTAATTATTTTCGACTATAATTTTTTATTAATTATCTTCGATATAGAGTTTTAATTATTTTTTACAATAATTTCTTATTTAACTATCGTCGATAGATAGTTTTAATTATTTTCGAAAATAATTATTTATTTATTTATCCTCGTAACCGAGTTTTAATTATTTTCGACTATAATTTTTTTTTAATTATTTTCGATACAGAGTTTTAATTATTTTTTACAATAATTTCTTATTTAACTATCTTCGATAGAGTTTTAATTATTTTCGAAAATAATTATTTATTTATTTATCCTCGTAACCGAGTTTTAATTATTTTCGACTATAATTTTTTTTAAATTATTTTCGATAAAGAGTTTTAATTATTTTTTACAATAATTTCTTATTTAACTATCTTCGATAGAGAGTTTTAATTATTTTCGAAAATAATTATTTAATTATTTATCCTCGTAACAGAGTTTTAATTATTTTCGACTATAATTTTTTATTAATTATCTTCGTAACCGAGTTTTAATTATTTTCGACAATAATTTTTTTTTTAATTATTTTCGATAAAGAGTTTTAATTTTTTTTACAATAATTTCTTATTTAACTATCTTCGATAGAGAGTTTTAATTATATTCGAAAATAATTATTAATTTATTTATCCTCGTAACCGAGTTTTAATTATTTTCGACTATAATTTTTTTTTAATTATTTTCGATACAGAGTTTTAATTATTTTTTACAATAATTTCTTATTTAACTATCTTCGATAGAGTTTTAATTATTTTCGAAAATAATTATTTATTTATTTATCCTCGTAACCGAGTTTTAATTATTTTCGACTATAATTTTTTTTAAATTATTTTCGATAAAGAGTTTTAATTATTTTTTACAATAATTTCTTATTTAACTATCTTCGATAGAGAGTTTTAATTATTTTCGAAAATAATTATTTAATTATTTATCCTCGTAACAGAGTTTTAATTATTTTCGACTATAATTTTTTATTAATTATCTTCGATATAGAGTTTTAATTATTTTCGAAAATAATTATTTATTTATATATCCTCGTAACAGAGTTTTAATTATTTTCGACTATAATTTTTTATTAATTATTTTCGATACAGAGTTTTAATTATTTTTGACAATAATTTTCTATTTAACTATCTTGGACACAGAGTTTTAATTATTTACGACTATAATTTTTTATTAAATATCTTGGATACAGAGTTTTAATTATTTTCGACTATAATTTTTTATTAATTATCTTCGATATAGAGGTTTAATTATTTTTTACAATAATTTCTTATTTAACTATCGTCGATAGATAGTTTTAATTATTTTCGAAAATAATTATTTATTTATTTATCCTTGTAACCGAGTTTTAATTATTTTCGACTATAATTTTTTTTTAATTATTTTCGATACAGAGTTTTAATTATTTTTTACAATAATTTCTTATTTAACTATCTTCGATAGAGTTTTAATTATTTTCGAAAATAATTATTTATTTATTTATCCTCGTAACCGAGTTTTAATTATTTTCGACTATAATTTTTTTTAAATTATTTTCGATAAAGAGTTTTAATTATTTTTTACAATAATTTCTTATTTCACTATCTTCGATAGAGAGTTTTAATTATTTTCGAAAATAATTATTTATTTATTTATCCTCGTAACAGAGTTTTAATTATTTTCGACTATAATTTTTTATTAATTATCTTCGATATAGAGTTTTAATTATTTTCGAAAATAATTATTTATTTATTATTTTCGATACAGAGTTTTAATTATTTTTGACTATAATTTTTTATTTAACTATCTTGGAGGCAGAGTTTTAATTTTTTTTTACAATAATTTCTTATTTAACTATCTTCGATAGAGAGTTTTAATTATTTTCGAAAATAATTATTTATTTATTTATCCTCGTAACAGATTTAATTATTTTCGACTATAATTTTTTATTTAACTATCTTGGAGGCAGAGTTTTAATTATTTTTTACAATAATTTCTTATTTAACTATCTTCGCTAGAGAGTTTTAATTATTTTCAAAAATAATTATTTATTTATTTATCCTCGTAACCGAGTTTTAATTATTTTCGACTATAATTTTTTATTAATTATCTTCGATATAGAGTTTTAATTATTTTCGAAAATAATTATTTATTTATTTATCCTCGTAACAGATTTAATTATATTCGACTATAATTTTTTATTTAACTATCTTGGAGGCAGAGTTTTAATTTTTTTTTACAATAATTTCTTATTTAACTATCGTCGATAGATAGTTTTAATTATTTTCGAAAATAATTATTTATTTATTTATCCTCGTAACAGAGTTTTAATTATTTTCGACTATAATTTTTTATTAATTATTTTCGATACAGAGTTTTAATTATTTTTTACAATAATTTCTTATTTAACTATCTTCGATAGAGTTTTAATTATTTTCGAAAATAATTATTTATTTATTTATCCTCGTAACCGAATTTTAATTATTTTCGACTATAATTTTTTTTAAATTATTTTCGATAAAGAGTTTTAATTATTTTTTACAATAATTTCTTATTTAACTATCTTCGATAGAGAGTTTTAATTATTTTCGAAAATAATTATTTATTTATTTATCCTCGTAACAGAGTTTTAATTATTTTTACAATAATTTCTTATTTAACTATCTTCGATAGAGAGTTTTAATTATTTTCGAAAATAATTATTTATTTATTTATCCTCGTAACAGATTTAATTATTTTCGACTATAATTTTTTATTTAACTATCTTGGAGGCAGAGTTTTAATTATTTTTTACAATAATTTCTTATTTAACTATCTTCGATAGAGAGTTTTAATTATTTTCGAAAATAATTATTTATTTATTATTTACGATACAGAGTTTTAATTATTTTTGACAATAATTTTTTATTTAACTATCTTGGACACAGAGTTTTAATTATTTACGACTATAATTTTTTATTAAATATCTTGGATACAGAGTTTTAATTATTTTCGACTATAATTTTTTATTAATTATTTTCGATACAGAGTTTTAATTATTTTTGACAATAATTTTTTATTTAACTATCTTGGACACAGAGTTTTAATTATTTACGACTATAATTTTTTATTAAATATCTTGGATACAGAGTTTTAATTATTTTCGACTATAATTTTTTATTAATTATTTTCGATACAGAGTTTTAATTATTTTTGACAATAATTTTCTATTTAACTATCTTGGACACAGAGTTTTAATTATTTACGACTATAATTTTTTATTAAATATCTTGGATACAGAGTTTTAATTATTTTCGACTATAATTTTTTATTAATTATCTTCGATATAGAGTTTTAATTATTTTTTACAATAATTTCTTATTTAACTATCGTCGATAGATAGTTTTAATTATTTTCGAAAATAATTATTTATTTATTTATCCTCGTAACCGAGTTTTAATTATTTTCGACTATAATTTTTTTTTAATTATTTTCGATACAGAGTTTTAATTATTTTTTACAATAATTTCTTATTTAACTATCTTCGATAGAGTTTTAATTATTTTCGAAAATAATTATTTATTTATTTATCCTCGTAACCGAGTTTTAATTATTTTCGACTATAATTTTTTTTAAATTATTTTCGATAAAGAGTTTTAATTATTTTTTACAATAATTTCTTATTTCACTATCTTCGATAGAGAGTTTTAATTATTTTCGAAAATAATTATTTATTTATTTATCCTCGTAACAGAGTTTTAATTATTTTCGACTATAATTTTTTATTAATTATCTTCGATATAGAGTTTTAATTATTTTCGAAAATAATTATTTATTTATTATTTTCGATACAGAGTTTTAATTATTTTTGACTATAATTTTTTATTTAACTATCTTGGAGGCAGAGTTTTAATTTTTTTTTACAATAATTTCTTATTTAACTATCTTCGATAGAGAGTTTTAATTATTTTCGAAAATAATTATTTATTTATTTATCCTCGTAACAGATTTAATTATTTTCGACTATAATTTTTTATTTAACTATCTTGGAGGCAGAGTTTTAATTATTTTTTACAATAATTTCTTATTTAACTATCTTCGATAGAGAGTTTTAATTATTTTCAAAAATAATTATTTATTTATTTATCCTCGTAACCGAGTTTTAATTATTTTCGACTATAATTTTTTATTAATTATCTTCGATATAGAGTTTTAATTATTTTCGAAAATAATTATTTATTTATTTATCCTCGTAACAGATTTAATTATATTCGACTATAATTTTTTATTTAACTATCTTGGAGGCAGAGTTTTAATTTTTTTTTACAATAATTTCTTATTTAACTATCGTCGATAGATAGTTTTAATTATTTTCGAAAATAATTATTTATTTATTTATCCTCGTAACAGAGTTTTAATTATTTTCGACTATAATTTTTTATTAATTATTTTCGATACAGAGTTTTAATTATTTTTTACAATAATTTCTTATTTAACTATCTTCGATAGAGTTTTAATTATTTTCGAAAATAATTATTTATTTATTTATCCTCGTAACCGAATTTTAATTATTTTCGACTATAATTTTTTTTAAATTATTTTCGATAAAGAGTTTTAATTATTTTTTACAATAATTTCTTATTTAACCATCTTCGATAGAGAGTTTTAATTATTTTCGAAAATAATTATTTATTTATTTATCCTCGTAACAGAGTTTTAATTATTTTTACAATAATTTCTTATTTAACTATCTTCGATAGAGAGTTTTAATTATTTTCGAAAATAATTATTTATTTATTTATCCTCGTAACAGATTTAATTATTTTCGACTATAATTTTTTATTTAACTATCTTGGAGGCAGAGTTTTAATTATTTTTTACAATAATTTCTTATTTAACTATCTTCGATAGAGAGTTTTAATTATTTTCGAAAATAATTATTTATTTATTATTTACGATACAGAGTTTTAATTATTTTTGACAATAATTTTTTATTTAACTATCTTGGACACAGAGTTTTAATTATTTACGACTATAATTTTTTATTAAATATCTTGGATACAGAGTTTTAATTATTTTCGACTATAATTTTTTATTAATTATTTTCGATACAGAGTTTTAATTATTTTTGACAATAATTTTTTATTTAACTATCTTGGACACAGAGTTTTAATTATTTACGACTATAATTTTTTATTAAATATCTTGGATACAGAGTTTTAATTATTTTCGACTATAATTTTTTATTAATTATTTTCGATACAGAGTTTTAATTATTTTTGACAATAATTTTTTATTTAACTATCTTGGACACAGAGTTTTAATTATTTACGACTATAATTTTTTATTAAATATCTTGGATACAGAGTTTTAATTATTTTCGACTATAATATTTTATTAATTATCTTCGATATAGAGTTTTAATTATTTTTTACAATAATTTCTTATTTAACTATCGTCGATAGATAGTTTTAATTATTTTCGAAAATAATTATTTATTTATTTATCCTCGTAACCGAGTTTTAATTATTTTCGACTATAATTTTTTTTTAATTATTTTCGATACAGAGTTTTAATTATTTTTTACAATAATTTCTTATTTAACTATCTTCGATAGTGTTTTAATTATTTTCGAAAATAATTATTTATGTATTTATCCTCGTAACCGAGTTTTAATTATTTTCGACTATAATTTTTTTTAAATTATTTTCGATAAAGAGTTTTAATTATTTTTTACAATAATTTCTTATTTAACTATCTTCGATAGAGAGTTTTAATTATTTTCGAAAATAATTATTTATTTATTTATGCTCGTAACAGATTTAATTATTTTCGACTATAATTTTTTATTTAACTATCTTGGAGGCAGAGTTTTAATTATTTTTTACAATAATTTCTTATTTAACTATCTTCGATAGAGAGTTTTAATTATTTTCGAAAATAATTATTTATTTATTTATCCTCGTAACAGAGTTTTAATTATTTTCGACTATAATTTTTTATTAATTATCTTCGATATAGAGTTTTAATTATTTTCGAAAATAATTATTTATTTATTTATCCTCGTAACAGATTTAATTATTTTCGACTATAATTTTTTATTTAACTATCTTGGAGGCAGAGTTTTAATTATTTTTTACAATAATTTTTTATTTAACTATCTTCGATAGAGAGTTTTAATTATTTTCGAAAATAATTATTTATTTATTTATCCTCGTAACAGAGTTTTAATTATTTTCGACTATAATTTTTTATTAATTATTTTCGATACAGAGTTTTAATTATTTTTGACAATAATTTTTTATTTAACTATCTTGGACACAGAGTTTTAATTATTTACGACTATAATTTTTTATTAAATATCTTGGATACAGAGTTTTAATTATTTTCGATTATAATTTTTTATTAATTATCTTCGATATAGAGTTTTAATTATTTTTTACAATAATTTCTTATATAACTATCTTCGATAGAGAGGTTTAATTATTTTCGAAAATAATTATTTATTTATTTATCCTCTTAACAGAGATTTAATAATTTTCGACTATAATTTTCTATTTAACTATCTTCGATACAGAGTTTTAATTATTTTTGAAAATAATTTTTTATTTAACTATCTTGGAGGCAGAGTTTTAATTATTTTCGAATATAATTTATTATTAATTATTTTCGATACAGAGTTTTAATTATTTTTTACAATAATTTTTTAATCAACTATCTTCGATAGAGTTTTAATTATTTTTGACAATAATTTTTTATTTAACTATCTTGGACACAGAGTTTTAATTATTTACGACTATAATTTTTTATTAAATATCTTGGATACAGAGTTTTAATTATTTTCGACTATAATTTTTTATTAATTATCTTCGATATAGAGTTTTAATTATTTTTTACAATAATTTCTTATTTAACTATCGTCGATAGATAGTTTTAATTATTTTCGAAAATAATTATTTATTTATTTATCCTCGTAACCGAGTTTTAATTATTTTCGACTATAATTTTTTTTAATTATTTTCGATAAAGAGTTTTAATTATTTTTTACAATAATTTCTTATTTAACTATCTTCGATAGAGAGTTTTAATTATTTTCGAAAATAATTATTTATTTATTTATCCTCGTAACCGAGTTTTAATTATTTTCGACTATAATTTTTTTTTAATTATGTTCGATAAAGAGTTTTAATTATTTTTTACAATAATTTCTTATTGAACTATCTTCGATAGAGAGTTTTAATTATTTTCGAAAATAATTATTTATTTATTTATCCTCGTAACAGAGTTTTAATTATTTTCGACTATAATTTTTTATTAATTATCTTCGATATAGAGTTTTAATTATTTTCGAAAATAATTATTTATTTATTTATCCTCGTAACAGATTTAATTATTTTCGACTATAATTTTTTATTTAACTATCTTGGAGGCAGAGTTTTAATTATTTTTTACAATAATTTTTTATTTAACTATCTTCGATAGAGAGTTTTAATTATTTTCGAAAATAATTATTTATTTATTTATCCTCGTAACAGAGTTTTAATTATTTTCGACTATAATTTTTTATTAATTATTTTCGATACAGAGTTTTAATTATTTTTGACAATAATTTTTTATTTAACTATCTTGGACACAGAGTTTTAATTATTTACGACTATAATTTTTTATTAAATATCTTGGATACAGAGTTTTAATTATTTTCGACTATAATATTTTATTAATTATCTTCGATATAGAGTTTTAATTATTTTTTACAATAATTTCTTATTTAACTATCGTCGATAGATAGTTTTAATTATTTTCGAAAATAATTATTTATTTATTTATCCTCGTAACCGAGTTTTAATTATTTTCGACTATAATTTTTTTTTAATTATTTTCGATACAGAGTTTTAATTATTTTTTACAATAATTTCTTATTTAACTATCTTCGATAGTGTTTTAATTATTTTCGAAAATAATTATTTATGTATTTATCCTCGTAACCGAGTTTTAATTATTTTCGACTATAATTTTTTTTAAATTATTTTCGATAAAGAGTTTTAATTATTTTTTACAATAATTTCTTATTTAACTATCTTCGATAGAGAGTTTTAATTATTTTCGAAAATAATTATTTATTTATTTATGCTCGTAACAGATTTAATTATTTTCGACTATAATTTTTTATTTAACTATCTTGGAGGCAGAGTTTTAATTATTTTTTACAATAATTTCTTATTTAACTATCTTCGATAGAGAGTTTTAATTATTTTCGAAAATAATTATTTATTTATTTATCCTCGTAACAGAGTTTTAATTATTTTCGACTATAATTTTTTATTAATTATCTTCGATATAGAGTTTTAATTATTTTCGAAAATAATTATTTATTTATTTATCCTCGTAACAGATTTAATTATTTTCGACTATAATTTTTTATTTAACTATCTTGGAGGCAGAGTTTTAATTATTTTTTACAATAATTTTTTATTTAACTATCTTCGATAGAGAGTTTTAATTATTTTCGAAAATAATTATTTATTTATTTATCCTCGTAACAGAGTTTTAATTATTTTCGACTATAATTTTTTATTAATTATTTTCGATACAGAGTTTTAATTATTTTTGACAATAATTTTTTATTTAACTATCTTGGACACAGAGTTTTAATTATTTACGACTATAATTTTTTATTAAATATCTTGGATACAGAGTTTTAATTATTTTCGATTATAATTTTTTATTAATTATCTTCGATATAGAGTTTTAATTATTTTTTACAATAATTTCTTATATAACTATCTTCGATAGAGAGGTTTAATTATTTTCGAAAATAATTATTTATTTATTTATCCTCTTAACAGAGATTTAATAATTTTCGACTATAATTTTCTATTTAACTATCTTCGATACAGAGTTTTAATTATTTTTGAAAATAATTTTTTATTTAACTATCTTGGAGGCAGAGTTTTAATTATTTTCGAATATAATTTATTATTAATTATTTTCGATACAGAGTTTTAATTATTTTTTACAATAATTTTTTAATCAACTATCTTCGATAGAGTTTTAATTATTTTTGACAATAATTTTTTATTTAACTATCTTGGACACAGAGTTTTAATTATTTACGACTATAATTTTTTATTAAATATCTTGGATACAGAGTTTTAATTATTTTCGACTATAATTTTTTATTAATTATCTTCGATATAGAGTTTTAATTATTTTTTACAATAATTTCTTATTTAACTATCGTCGATAGATAGTTTTAATTATTTTCGAAAATAATTATTTATTTATTTATCCTCGTAACCGAGTTTTAATTATTTTCGACTATAATTTTTTTTAATTATTTTCGATAAAGAGTTTTAATTATTTTTTACAATAATTTCTTATTTAACTATCTTCGATAGAGAGTTTTAATTATTTTCGAAAATAATTATTTATTTATTTATCCTCGTAACCGAGTTTTAATTATTTTCGACTATAATTTTTTTTTAATTATGTTCGATAAAGAGTTTTAATTATTTTTTACAATAATTTCTTATTGAACTATCTTCGATAGAGAGTTTTAATTATTTTCGAAAATAATTATTTATTTATTTATCCTCGTAACAGAGTTTTAATTATTTTCGACTATAATTTTTTATTAATTATCTTCGATATAGAGTTTTAATTATTTTCGAAAATAATTATTTATTTATTTATCCTCGTAACAGATTTAATTATTTTCGACTATAATTTTTTATTTAACTATCTTGGAGGCAGAGTTTTAATTATTTTTTACAATAATTTTTTATTTAACTATCTTCGATAGAGAGTTTTAATTATTTTCGAAAATAATTATTTATTTATTTATCCTCGTAACAGAGTTTTAATTATTTTCGACTATAATTTTTTATTAATTATTTTCGATACAGAGTTTTAATTATTTTTGACAATAATTTTTTATTTAACTATCTTGGACACAGAGTTTTAATTATTTACGACTATAATTTTTTATTAAATATCTTGGATACAGAGTTTTAATTATTTTCGACTATAATTTTTTATTAATTATCTTCGATATAGAGTTTTAATTATTTTTTACAATAATTTCTTATATAACTATCTTCGATAGAGAGGTTTAATTATTTTCGAAAATAATTATTTATTTATTTATCCTCTTAACAGAGATTTAATAATTTTCGACTATAATTTTCTATTTAACTATCTTCGATACAGAGTTTTAATTATTTTTGAAAATAATTTTTTATTTAACTATCTTGGAGGCAGAGTTTTAATTATTTTCGAATATAATTTATTATTAATTATTTTCGATACAGAGTTTTAATTATTTTTTACAATAATTTTTTCATCAACTATCTTCAATAGAGTTTTAATTATTTTTGACAATAATTTTTTATTTAACTATCTTGGACACAGAGTTTTAATTATTTACGACTATAATTTTTTATTAAATATCTTGGATACAGAGTTTTAATTATTTTCGACTATAATTTTTTATTAATTATCTTCGATATAGAGTTTTAATTATTTTTTACAATAATTTCTTATTTAACTATCGTCGATAGATAGTTTTAATTATTTTCGAAAATAATTATTTATTTATTTATCCTCGTAACCGAGTTTTAATTATTTTCGACTATAATTTTTTTTTAATTATTTTCGATAAAGAGTTTTAATTATTTTTTACAATAATTTCTTATTTAACTATCTTCGATAGAGAGTTTTAATTATTTTCGAAAATAATTATTTATTTATTTATCCTCGTAACCGAGTTTTAATTATTTTCGACTATAATTTTTTTTTAATTATGTTCGATAAAGAGTTTTAATAATTTTTTACAATAATTTCTTATTGAACTATCTTCGATAGAGAGTTTTAATTATTTTCGAAAATAATTATTTATTTATTTATCCTCGTAACAGAGTTTTAATTATTTTCGACTATAATTTTTTATTAATTATCTTCGATATAGAGTTTTAATTATTTTCGAAAATAATTATTTATTTATTTATCCTCGTAACAGATTTAATTATTTTCGACTATAATTTTTTATTTAACTATATTGGAGGCAGAGTTTTAATTATTTTTTACAATAATTTCTTATTTAACTATCTTCGATAGAGAGTTTTATTTATTTTCGAAAATAATTATTTATTTATTATTTTCGATACAGAGTTTTAATTATTTTTGACAATAATTTTTTATTTAACTATCTTGGACACAGAGTTTTAATTATTTACGACTATAATTTTTTATTAAATATATTGGATACAGAGTTTTAATTATTTTCGACTATAATTTTTTATTAATTATTTTCGATACAGAGTTTTAATTATTTTTGACAATAATTTTTTATTTAACTATCTTGGACACAGAGTTTTAATTATTTACGACTATAATTTTTTATTAAATATATTGTATACAGAGTTTTAATTATTTTCGACTATAATTTTTTATTAATTATTTTCGATACAGAGTTTTAATTATTTTTGACAATAATTTTTTATTTAACTATCTTGGACACAGAGTTTTAATTATTTACGACTATAATCTTTTATTAAATATCTTGGATACAGAGTTTTAATTATTTTCGACTATAATTTTTTATTAATTATCTTCGATATAGAGTTTTAATTATTTTTTACAATAATTTCTTATTTAACTATCTTGGACACAGAGTTTTAATTATTTACGACTATAATTTTTTATTAAATATCTTGGATACAGAGTTTTAATTATTTTCGACTATAATTTTTTATTAATTATCTTCGATATAGAGTTTTAATTATTTTTTACAATAATTTCTTATATAACTATCTTCGATAGAGAGGTTTAATTATTTTCGAAAATAATTATTTATTTATTTATCCTCTTAACAGAGATTTAATAATTTTCGACTATAATTTTCTATTTAACTATCTTCGATACAGAGTTTTAATTATTTTTGAAAATAATTTTTTATTTAACTATCTTGGAGGCAGAGTTTTAATTATTTTCGAATATAATTTATTATTAATTATTTTCGATACAGAGTTTTAATTATTTTTTACAATAATTTTTTAATCAACTATCTTCGATAGAGTTTTAATTATTTTTGACAATAATTTTTTATTTAACTATCTTGGACACAGAGTTTTAATTATTTACGACTATAATTTTTTATTAAATATCTTGGATACAGAGTTTTAATTATTTTCGACTATAATTTTTTATTAATTATCTTCGATATAGAGTTTTAATTATTTTTTACAATAATTTCTTATTTAACTATCGTCGATAGATAGTTTTAATTATTTTCGAAAATAATTATTTATTTATTTATCCTCGTAACCGAGTTTTAATTATTTTCGACTATAATTTTTTTTTAATTATTTTCGATAAAGAGTTTTAATTATTTTTTACAATAATTTCTTATTTAACTATCTTCGATAGAGAGTTTTAATTATTTTCGAAAATAATTATTTATTTATTTATCCTCGTAACCGAGTTTTAATTATTTTCGACTATAATTTTTTTTTAATTATGTTCGATAAAGAGTTTTAATAATTTTTTACAATAATTTCTTATTGAACTATCTTCGATAGAGAGTTTTAATTATTTTCGAAAATAATTATTTATTTATTTATCCTCGTAACAGAGTTTTAATTATTTTCGACTATAATTTTTTATTAATTATCTTCGATATAGAGTTTTAATTATTTTCGAAAATAATTATTTATTTATTTATCCTCGTAACAGATTTAATTATTTTCGACTATAATTTTTTATTTAACTATCTTGGAGGCAGAGTTTTAATTATTTTTTACAATAATTTCTTATTTAACTATCTTCGATAGAGAGTTTTAATTATTTTCGAAAATAATTATTTATTTATTATTTTCGATACAGAGTTTTAATTATTTTTGACAATAATTTTTTATTTAACTATCTTGGACACAGAGTTTTAATTATTTACGACTATAATTTTTTATTAAATATATTGGATACAGAGTTTTAATTATTTTCGACTATAATTTTTTATTAATTATTTTCGATACAGAGTTTTAATTATTTTTGACAATAATTTTTTATTTAACTATCTTGGACACAGAGTTTTAATTATTTACGACTATAATTTTTTATTAAATATATTGTATACAGAGTTTTAATTATTTTCGACTATAATTTTTTATTAATTATTTTCGATACCGAGTTTTAATTATTTTTGACAATAATTTTTTATTTAACTATCTTGGACACAGAGTTTTAATTATTTACGACTATAATCTTTTATTAAATATCTTGGATACAGAGTTTTAATTATTTTCGACTATAATTTTTTATTAATTATCTTCGATATAGAGTTTTAATTATTTTTTACAATAATTTCTTATTTAACTATCGTCGATAGATAGTTTTAATTATTTTCGAAAATAATTATTTATTTATTTATCCTCTTATCAGAGATTTAATTATTTTCGACTATAATTTTCTATTTAACTATCTTCGATACAGAGTTTTAACTATTTTTGACAATAATTTTTTATTTAACTATCTTGACTACAGAGTTTTAATTATTTTAGACTATAATTTTTTATTAATTATCTTCGATACAGAGTTTTAATTATTTTTTACAATAATTTCTTATTTAACTATCTTCGATAGAGAGTTTTAATTATTTTCGAAAATAATTATTTATGTATTTATCCTCGTAACCGAGTTTTAATTATTTTCGACTATAATTTTTTTTAAATTATTTTCGATAAAGAGTTTTAATTATTTTTTACAATAATTTCTTATTTAACTATCTTCGATAGAGAGTTTTAATTATTTTCGAAAATAATTATTTATTTATTTATCCTCGTAACCGAGTTTTAATTATTTTCGGCTATAATTTTTTTTTAATTATTTTCGATACAGAGTTTTAATTATTTTTTACAATAATTTCTTATTTAACTATCTTCGATAGAGAGTTTTAATTATTTTCGAAAATAATTATTTATTTATTTATCCTCGTAACCGAGTTTTAATTATTTTCGACTATAATTTTTTTTTAATTATTTTCGATAAAGAGTTTTAATTATTTTTTACAATAATTTCTTATTTAACTATCTTCGATAGAGAGTTTTAATTATTTTCGAAAATAATTATTTATTTATTTATCCTCGTAACCGAGTTTTAATTATTTTCGACTATAATTTTTTTTTAATTATGTTCGATACAGAGTTTTAATTATTTTTTACAATAATTTCTTATTTAACTATCTTCGATAGAGTTTTAATTATTTTCGAAAATAATTATTTATTTATTTATCCTCGTAACCGACTTTTAATTATTTTCGACTATAATTTTTTTAAAATTATTTTCGATAAAGAGTTTTAATTATTTTTTACAATAATTTCTTATTTAACTATCTTCGATAGAGAGTTTTAATTATTTTCGAAAATAATTATTTATTTATTTATCCTCGTAACAGAGTTTTAATTATTTTCGACTATAATTTTTTATTAATTATCTTCGATATAGAGTTTTAATTATTTTCGAAAATAATTATTTATTTATTTATCCTCGTAACAGATTTAATTATTTTCGACTATAATTTTTTATTTAACTATCTTGGAGGCAGAGTTTTAATTATTTTTTACAATAATTTCTTATTTAACTATCTTCGATAGAGAGTTTTAATTATTTTCGAAAATAATTATTTATTTATTATTTTCGATACAGTTTTAATTATTTTTGACAATAATTTTTTATTTAACTATCTTGGACACAGAGTTTTAATTATTTACGACTATAATTTTTTATTAAATATATTGGATACAGAGTTTTAATTATTTTCGACTATAATTTTTTATTAATTATTTTCGATACAGAGTTTTAATTATTTTTGACAATAATTTTTTATTTAACTATCTTCGATAGAGAGTTTTAATTATTTTCGAAAATAATTATTTATTTATTTATCCTCGTAACAGAGTTTTAATTATTTTTACAATAATTTCTTATTTAACTATCTTCGATAGAGAGTTTTAATTATTTTCGAAAATAATTATTTATTTATTTATCCTCGTAACAGATTTAATTATTTTCGACTATAATTTTTTATTTAACTATCTTGGAGGCAGAGTTTTAATTATTTTTTACAATAAATTCTTATTTAACTATCTTCGATAGAGAGTTTTAATTATTTTCGAAAATAATTATTTATTTATTATTTTCGATACAGAGTTTTAATTATTTTTGACAATAATTTTTTATTTAACTATCTTGGACACAGAGTTTTAATTATTTACGACTATAATTTTTTATTAAATATCTTGGATACAGAGTTTTAATTATTTTCGACTATAATTTTTTATTAATTATTTTCGATACAGAGTTTTAATTATTTTTGACAATAATTTTTTATTTAACTATCTTGGACACAGAGTTTTAATTATTTACGACTATAATTTTTTATTAAATATCTTGGATACAGAGTTTTAATTATTTTCGACTATAATATTTTATTAATTATCTTCGATATAGAGTTTTAATTATTTTTTACAATAATTTCTTATTTAACTATCGTCGATAGATAGTTTTAATTATTTTCGAAAATAATTATTTATTTATTTATCCTCGTAACCGAGTTTTAATTATTTTCGACTATAATTTTTTTTTAATTATTTTCGATACAGAGTTTTAATTATTTTTTACAATAATTTCTTATTTAACTATCTTCGATAGTGTTTTAATTATTTTCGAAAATAATTATTTATGTATTTATCCTCGTAACCGAGTTTTAATTATTTTCGACTATAATTTTTTATTTAACTATCTTGGAGGCAGAGTTTTAATTATTTTTTACAATAATTTTTTATTTAACTATCTTCGATAGAGAGTTTTAATTATTTTCGAAAATAATTATTTATTTATTTATCCTCGTAACAGAGTTTTAATTATTTTCGACTATAATTTTTTATTAATTATTTTCGATACAGAGTTTTAATTATTTTTGACAATAATTTTTTATTTAACTATCTTGGACACAGAGTTTTAATTATTTACGACTATAATTTTTTATTAAATATCTTGGATACAGAGTTTTAATTATTTTCGACTATAATTTTTTATTAATTATCTTCGATATAGAGTTTTAATTATTTTTTACAATAATTTCTTATATAACTATCTTCGATAGAGAGGTTTAATTATTTTCGAAAATAATTATTTATTTATTTATCCTCTTAACAGAGATTTAATAATTTTCGACTATAATTTTCTATTTAACTATCTTCGATACAGAGTTTTAATTATTTTTGAAAATAATTTTTTATTTAACTATCTTGGAGGCAGAGTTTTAATTATTTTCGAATATAATTTATTATTAATTATTTTCGATACAGAGTTTTAATTATTTTTTACAATAATTTTTTAATTAACTATCTTCGATAGAGTTTTAATTATTTTTGACAATAATTTTTTATTTAACTATCTTGGACACAGAGTTTTAATTATTTACGACTATAATTTTTTATTAAATATCTTGGATACAGAGTTTTAATTATTTTCGACTATAATTTTTTATTAATTATCTTCGATATAGAGTTTTAATTATTTTTTACAATAATTTCTTATTTAACTATCGTCGATAGATAGTTTTAATTATTTTCGAAAATAATTATTTATTTATTTATCCTCGTAACCGAGTTTTAATTATTTTCGACTATAATTTTTTTTTAATTATTTTCGATAAAGAGTTTTAATTATTTTTTACAATAATTTCTTATTTAACTATCTTCGATAGAGAGTTTTAATTATTTTCGAAAATAATTATTTATTTATTTATCCTCGTAACCGAGTTTTAATTATTTTCGACTATAATTTTTTTTTAATTATGTTCGATAAAGAGTTTTAATTATTTTTTACAATAATTTCTTATTGAACTATCTTCGATAGAGAGTTTTAATTATTTTCGAAAATAATTATTTATTTATTTATCCTCGTAACAGAGTTTTAATTATTTTCGACTATAATTTTTTATTAATTATCTTCGATATAGAGTTTTAATTATTTTCGAAAATAATTATTTATTAATTATTTTCGATACAGAGTTTTAATTATTTTTGACAATAATTTTTTATTTAACTATCTTGGACACAGAGTTTTAATTATTTACGACTATAATTTTTTATTAAATATCTTGGATACAGAGTTTTAATTATTTTCGACTATAATTTTTTATTAATTATCTTCGATATAGAGTTTTAATTATTTTTTACAATAATTTCTTATATAACTATCTTCGATAGAGAGGTTTAATTATTTTCGAAAATAATTATTTATTTATTTATCCTCTTAACAGAGATTTAATAATTTTCGACTATAATTTTCTATTTAACTATCTTCGATACAGAGTTTTAATTATTTTTGAAAATAATTTTTTATTTAACTATCTTGGAGGCAGAGTTTTAATTATTTTCGAATATAATTGATTATTAATTATTTTCGATACAGAGTTTTAATTATTTTTTACAATAATTTTTTAATTAATTATATTCGATAGAGTTTTAATTATTTTTTACAATAATTTCTTATTTAACTATCGTCGATAGATAGTTTTAATTATTTTCGAAAATAATTATTTATTTATTTATCCTCGTAACCGAGTTTTAATTATTTTCGACTATAATTTTTTTTTAATTATTTTCGATACAGAGTTTTAATTATTTTTTACAATAATTTCTTATTTAACTATCTTCGATAGTGTTTTAATTATTTTCGAAAATAATTATTTATGTATTTATCCTCGTAACCGAGTTTTAATTATTTTCGACTATAATTTTTTATTTAACTATCTTGGAGGCAGAGTTTTAATTATTTTTTACAATAATTTTTTATTTAACTATCTTCGATAGAGAGTTTTAATTATTTTCGAAAATAATTATTTATTTATTTATCCTCGTAACAGAGTTTTAATTATTTTCGACTATAATTTTTTATTAATTATTTTCGATACAGAGTTTTAATTATTTTTGACAATAATTTTTTATTTAACTATCTTGGACACAGAGTTTTAATTATTTACGACTATAATTTTTTATTAAATATCTTGGATACAGAGTTTTAATTATTTTCGACTATAATTTTTTATTAATTATCTTCGATATAGAGTTTTAATTATTTTTTACAATAATTTCTTATATAACTATCTTCGATAGAGAGGTTTAATTATTTTCGAAAATAATTATTTATTTATTTATCCTCTTAACAGAGATTTAATAATTTTCGACTATAATTTTCTATTTAACTATCTTCGATACAGAGTTTTAATTATTTTTGAAAATAATTTTTTATTTAACTATCTTGGAGGCAGAGTTTTAATTATTTTCGAATATAATTTATTTATATTATTATTTTCGATACAGAGTTTTAATTATTTTTTACAATAATTTTTTAATTAACTATCTTCGATAGAGTTTTAATTATTTTTGACAATAATTTTTTATTTAACTATCTTGGACACAGAGTTTTAATTATTTACGACTATAATTTTTTATTAAATATCTTGGATACAGAGTTTTAATTATTTTCGACTATAATTTTTTATTAATTATCTTCGATATAGAGTTTTAATTATTTTTTACAATAATTTCTTATTTAACTATCGTCGATAGATAGTTTTAATTATTTTCGAAAATAATTATTTATTTATTTATCCTCTTATCAGAGATTTAATTATTTTCGACTATAATTTTCTATTTAACTATCTTCGATACAGAGTTTTAACTATTTTTGACAATAATTTTTTATTTAACTATCTTGAATACAGAGTTTTAATTATTTTCGACTATAATTTTTTATTAATTATCTTCGATACAGAGTTTTAATTATTTTTTACAATAATTTCTTATTTAACTATCTTCGATAGAGAGTTTTAATTATTTTCGAAAATAATTATTTATTTATTATTTTCGATACAGTTTTAATTATTTTTGACAATAATTTTTTATTTAACTATCTTGGACACAGAGTTTTAATTATTTACGACTATAATTTTTTATTAATTATTTTCGATACAGAGTTTTAATTATTTTTGACAATAATTTTTTATTTAACTATCTTGGACACAGAGTTTTAATTATTTACGACTATAATTTTTTATTAAATATCTTGGATACAGAGTTTTAATTATTTTCGACTATAATTTTTTATTAATTATCTTCGATATAGAGTTTTAATTATTTTCGAAAATAATTATTTATTTATTTATCCTCGTAACAGATTTAATTATTTTCGACTATAATTTTTTATTTAACTATCTTGGAGGCAGAGTTTTAATTATTTTTTACAATAATTTTTTATTTAACTATCTTCGATAGAGAGTTTTAATTATTTTCGAAAATAATTATTTATTTATTTATCCTCGTAACAGAGTTTTAATTATTTTCGACTATAATTTTTTATTAATTATTTTCGATACAGAGTTTTAATTATTTTTGACAATAATTTTTTATTTAACTATCTTGGACACAGAGTTTTAATTATTTACGACTATAATTTTTTATTAAATATCTTGGATACAGAGTTTTAATTATTTTCGACTATAATTTTTTATTAATTATCTTCGATATAGAGTTTTAATTATTTTTTACAATAATTTCTTATATAACTATCTTCGATAGAGAGGTTTAATTATTTTCGAAAATAATTATTTATTTATTTATCCTCTTAACAGAGATTTAATAATTTTCGACTATAATTTTCTATTTAACTATCTTCGATACAGAGTTTTAATTATTTTTGAAAATAATTTTTTATTTAACTATCTTGGAGGCAGAGTTTTAATTATTTTCGAATATAATTGATTATTAATTATTTTCGATACAGAGTTTTAATTATTTTTTACAATAATTTTTTAATTAACTATCTTCGATAGAGTTTTAATTATTTTTGACAATAATTTTTTATTTAACTATCTTGGACACAGAGTTTTAATTATTTACGACTATAATTTTTTATTAAATATCTTGGATACAGAGTTTTAATTATTTTCGACTATAATTTTTTATTAATTATCTTCGATATAGAGTTTTAATTATTTTCGAAAATAATTATTTATTTATTTATCCTCGTAACAGATTTATTTATTCGATTTATTCGCAGGCAGAGCAATTATTTCTCTGCTAACACCATTAAAATTCTTTATTTTACACTTGTTAGATCCCAGTTGGAATACGCCTCAAGTGTTTGGTCGCCTTATTACCAAACTTATATAGACAGATGCGAAGCAGTGGAACGGAAATTCCTTAAGTTTTTTCATTATAAACGAGGTCTCACTTCGGATGAATTCTCCAGTACGAATAGCCTCCTCGCCTGTAAAACAAGGTCTCTGGAATATAGACGCTTGGCTGCCGATTTATGTTTTGCTTATCGTTTGGTCAACGGAAAAATCAATTGTAAACGTTTGTTGAATTGCTTCCAACCGTATACACCAACGCATAACACAAGACATATTAATGCGTTTAGAACTTGCCAGCATGCGACCAATTATGGCCTCTACAGTCCTATTAATAGGATGATCCAGTTCATAAACAAAGCTAACGGTGTTGAATATTTCGATTTAACTCAACAATCGTTTATTGTTTTCAAACACAACATTATGTGGAAGATGGATTTGTTGAATGTCCATTAGCGACTTTTATTTTGTATTTTATTATAATTGTAATTTTTATTTAAACTGGTTTATCCGTTGATACTAAATAAATAAATAAATAAATAAATAATTATTTTCGACTATAATTTTTTATTTAACTATCTTGGAGGCAGAGTTTTAATTATTTTTTACAATAATTTCTTATTTAACTATCTTCGATAGAGAGTTTTAATTATTTTCGAAAATAATTATTTATTTATTATTTTCGATACAGTTTTAATTATTTTTGACAATAATTTTTTATTTAACTATCTTGGACACAGAGTTTTAATTATTTACGACTATAATTTTTTATTAAATATATTGGATACAGAGTTTTAATTATTTTCGACTATAATTTTTTATTAATTATTTTCGATACAGAGTTTTAATTATTTTTGACAATAATTTTTTATTTAACTATCTTCGATAGAGAGTTTTAATTATTTTCGAAAATAATTATTTATTTATTTATCCTCGTAACAGAGTTTTAATTATTTTTACAATAATTTCTTATTTAACTATCTTCGATAGAGAGTTTTAATTATTTTCGAAAATAATTATTTATTTATTTATCCTCGTAACAGATTTAATTATTTTCGACTATAATTTTTTATTTAACTATCTTGGAGGCAGAGTTTTAATTATTTTTTACAATAATTTCTTATTTAACTATCTTCGATAGAGAGTTTTAATTATTTTCGAAAATAATTATTTATTTATTATTTTCGATACAGAGTTTTAATTATTTTTGACAATAATTTTTTATTTAACTATCTTGGACACAGAGTTTTAATTATTTACGACTATAATTTTTTATTAAATATCTTGGATACAGAGTTTTAATTATTTTCGACTATAATTTTTTATTAATTATTTTCGATACAGAGTTTTAATTATTTTTGACAATAATTTTTTATTTAACTATCTTGGACACAGAGTTTTAATTATTTACGACTATAATTTTTTATTAAATATCTTGGATACAGAGTTTTAATTATTTTCGACTATAATATTTTATTAATTATCTTCGATATAGAGTTTTAATTATTTTTTACAATAATTTCTTATTTAACTATCGTCGATAGATAGTTTTAATTATTTTCGAAAATAATTATTTATTTATTTATCCTCGTAACCGAGTTTTAATTATTTTCGACTATAATTTTTTTTAAATTATTTTCGATACAGAGTTTTAATTATTTTTTACAATAATTTCTTATTTAACTATCTTCGATAGTGTTTTAATTATTTTCGAAAATAATTATTTATATATTTATCCTCGTAACCGAGTTTTAATTATTTTCGACTATAATTTTTTATTTAACTATCTTCGATAGAGAGTTTTAATTATTTTCGAAAATAATTATTTATTTATTTATCCTCGTAACCGAGTTTTAATTATTTTCGACTATAATTTTCTATTTAACTATATTCGATACAGAGTTTTAATTATTTTTGAAAATAATTTTTTATTTAACTATCGTCGATAGAGTTTTAATTATTTTTGACAATAATTTTTTATTTAACTATCTTGGACACAGAGTTTTAATTATTTACGACTATAATTTTTTATTAAATATCTTGGATACAGAGTTTTAATTATTTTCGACTATAATTTTTTATTAATTATCTTCGATATAGAGTTTTAATTATTTTTTACAATAATTTCTTATTTAACTATCGTCGATAGATAGTTTTAATTATTTTCGAAAATAATTATTTATTTATTTATCCTCGTAACCGAGTTTTAATTATTTTCGACTATAATTTTTTTTTAATTATTTTCGATAAAGAGTTTTAATTATTTTTTACAATAATTTCTTATTTAACTATCTTCGATAGTGTTTTAATTATTTTCGAAAATAATTATTTATGTATTTATCCTCGTAACCGAGTTTTAATTATTTTCGACAATAATTTCTTATTTAACTATCTTCGATAGAGAGTTTTAATTATTTTCGAAAATAATTATTTATTTATTTATCCTCGTAACCGAGTTTTAATTATTTTCGACTATAATTTTTTTTTAATTATGTTCGATAAAGAGTTTTAATTATTTTTTACAATAATTTCTTATTTAACTATCTTCGATAGTGTTTTAATTATTTTCGAAAATAATTTTTTATGTATTTATCCTCGTAACCGAGTTTTAATTATTTTCGACTATAATTTTTTATTTAACTATCTTGGAGGCAGAGTTTTAATTATTTTTTACAATAATTTTTTATTTAACTATCTTCGATAGAGAGTTTTAATTATTTTCGAAAATAATTATTTATTTATTTCTCCTCGTAACAGAGTTTTAATTATTTTCGACTATAATTTTTTATTAATTATTTTCGATACAGAGTTTTAATTATTTTTGACAATAATTTTTTATTTAACTATCTTGGACACAGAGTTTTAATTATTTACGACTATAATTTTTTATTAAATATCTTGGATACAGAGTTTTAATTATTTTCGACTATAATTTTTTATTAATTATCTTCGATATAGAGTTTTAATTATTTTTTACAATAATTTCTTATTTAACTATCGTCGATAGATAGTTTTAATTATTTTCGAAAATAATTATTTATTTATTTATCTTATCACAGATTTAATTATTTTCGACTATAATTTTCTATTTAACTATCTTCGATACAGAGTTTTAACTATTTTTGACAATAATTTTTTATTTAACTATCTTGAATACAGAGTGTTAATTATTTTCGACTATAATTTTTTATTAATTATCTTCGATACAGAGTTTTAATTATTTTTTACAATAATTTCTTATTTAACTATCTTCGATAGAGAGTTTTAATTATTTTCGAAAATAATTATTTATTTATTTATCCTCGTAACCGAGTTTTAATTATTTTCGACTATAATTTTTTTTTAATTATTTTCGATAAAGAGTTTTAATTATTTTTTACAATAATTTCTTATTTAACTATCTTCGATAGAGAGTTTTAATTATTTTCGAAAATAATTATTTATTTATTTATCCTCGTAACAGAGTTTTAATTATTTTCGACTATAATTTTTTTTAAATTATTTTCGATAAAGAGTTTTAATTATTTTTTACAATAATTTTTTATTTAACTATCTTGGAGACAGAGTGTTAATTATTTTCGACTATAATTTTTTATTAATTATCTTCGATATAGAGTTTTAATTATTTTCGAAAATAATTATTTATTTATTTATCCTCGTAACAGATTTAATTATTTTCGACTATAATTTTTTATTTAACTATCTTGGAGGCAGAGTTTTAATTCTTTTTACAATAATTTCTTATTTAACTATCTTCGATAGAGAGTTTTAATTATTTTCGAAAATAATTATTTATTTATTTATACTCGTAACAGAGTTTTAATTATTTTCGCCTAAAATTTTTTATTAATTATCTTCGATATAGAGTTTTAATTATTTTCGAAAATAATTATTTATTTATTTATCCTCGTAACAGATTTAATTATATTCGACTATAATTTTTTATTTAACTATCTTGGAGGCAGAGTTTTAATTTTTTTTTACAATAATTTTTTATTTAACTATCTTCGATAGAGAGTTTTAATTATTTTCGAAAATAATTATTTATTTATTTATCCTCGTAACAGAGTTTTAATTATTTTCGACTATAATTTTTTATTAATTATTTTAGATAAAGAGTTTTAATTATTTTTTACAATAATTTCTTATTTAACTATCTTCGATAGAGAGTTTTAATTATTTTCGAAAATAATTATTTATTTATTTATCCTCGTAACCGAGTTTTAATTATTTTCGACTATAATTTTTTTTTAATTATGTTCGATAAAGAGTTTTAATTATTTTTTACAATAATTTCTTATTGAACTATCTTCGATAGAGAGTTTTAATTATTTTCGAAAATAATTATTTATTTATTTATCCTCGTAACAGAGTTTTAATTATTTTCGACTATAATTTTTTATTAATTATCTTCGATATAGAGTTTTAATTATTTTCGAAAATAATTATTTATTTATTTATCCTCGTAACAGATTTAATTATTTTCGACTATAATTTTTTATTTAACTATCTTGGAGGCAGAGTTTTAATTATTTTTTACAATAATTTTTTATTTAACTATCTTCGATAGAGAGTTTTAATTATTTTCGAAAATAATTATTTATTTATTTATCCTCGTAACAGAGTTTTAATTATTTTCGACTATAATTTTTTATTAATTATTTTCGATACAGAGTTTTAATTATTTTTGACAATAATTTTTTATTTAACTATCTTGGACACAGAGTTTTAATTATTTACGACTATAATTTTTTATTAAATATCTTGGATACAGAGTTTTAATTATTTTCGACTATAATTTTTTATTAATTATCTTCGATATAGAGTTTTAATTATTTTTTACAATAATTTCTTATATAACTATCTTCGATAGAGAGGTTTAATTATTTTCGAAAATAATTATTTATTTTTTTATCCTCTTAACAGAGATTTAATAATTTTCGACTATAATTTTCTATTTAACTATCTTCGATACAGAGTTTTAATTATTTTTGAAAATAATTTTTTATTTAACTATCTTGGAGGCAGAGTTTTAATTATTTTCGAATATAATTTATTTATATTATTATTTTCGATACAGAGTTTTAATTATTTTTTACAATAATTTTTTAATTAACTATCTTCGATAGAGTTTTAATTATTTTTGACAATAATTTTTTATTTAACTATCTTGGACACAGAGTTTTAATTATTTACGACTATAATTTTTTATTAAATATCTTGGATACAGAGTTTTAATTATTTTCGACTATAATTTTTTATTAATTATCTTCGATATAGAGTTTTAATTATTTTTTACAATAATTTCTTATTTAACTATCGTCGATAGATAGTTTTAATTATTTTCGAAAATAATTATTTATTTATTTATCCTCGTAACAGATTTAATTATATTCGACTATAATTTTTTATTTAACTATCTTGGAGGCAGAGTTTTAATTTTTTTTACAATAATTTCTTATTTAACTATCGTCGATAGATAGTTTTAATTATTTTCGAAAATAATTATTTATTTATTTATCCTCTTATCAGAGATTTAATTATTTTCGACTATAATTTTCTATTTAACTATCTTCGATACAGAGTTTTAACTATTTTTGACAATAATTTTTTATTTAACTATCTTGAATACAGAGTTTTAATTATTTTCGACTATAATTTTTTATTAATTATCTTCGATACAGAGTTTTAATTATTTTTTACAATAATTTCTTATTTAACTATCTTCGATAGAGAGTTTTAATTATTTTCGAAAATAATTATTTATTTATTTATCCTCGTAACCGAGTTTTAATTATTTTCGGCTATAATTTTTTTTTAATTATTTTCGATACAGAGTTTTAATTATTTTTTACAATAATTTCTTATTTAACTATCTTCGATAGAGAGTTTTAATTATTTTCGAAAATAATTATTTATTTATTTATCCTCGTAACCGAGTTTTAATTATTTTCGACTATAATTTTTTTTTAATTATTTTCGATAAAGAGTTTTAATTATTTTTTACAATAATTTCTTATTTAACTATCTTCGATAGAGAGTTTTAATTATTTTCGAAAATAATTATTTATTTATTTATCCTCGTAACCGAGTTTTAATTATTTTCGACTATAATTTTTTTTTAATTATGTTCGATACAGAGTTTTAATTATTTTTTACAATAATTTCTTATTTAACTATCTTCGATAGAGTTTTAATTATTTTCGAAAATAATTATTTATTTATTTATCCTCGTAACCGACTTTTAATTATTTTCGACTATAATTTTTTTTAAATTATTTTCGATAAAGAGTTTTAATTATTTTTTACAATAATTTCTTATTTAACTATCTTCGATAGAGAGTTTTAATTATTTTCGAAAATAATTATTTATTTATTTATCCTCGTAACAGAGTTTTAATTATTTTCGACTATAATTTTTTATTAATTATCTTCGATATAGAGTTTTAATTATTTTCGAAAATAATTATTTATTTATTTATCCTCGTAACAGATTTAATTATTTTCGACTATAATTTTTTATTTAACTATCTTGGAGGCAGAGTTTGAATTATTTTTTACAATAATTTCTTATTTAACTATCTTCGATAGAGAGTTTTAATTATTTTCGAAAATAATTATTTATTTATTATTTTCGATACAGTTTTAATTATTTTTGACAATAATTTTTTATTTAACTATCTTGGACACAGAGTTTTAATTATTTACGACTATAATTTTTTATTAAATATATTGGATACAGAGTTTTAATTATTTTCGACTATAATTTTTTATTAATTATTTTCGATACAGAGTTTTAATTATTTTTGACAATAATTTTTTATTTAACTATCTTCGATAGAGAGTTTTAATTATTTTCGAAAATAATTATTTATTTATTTATCCTCGTAACAGAGTTTTAATTATTTTTACAATAATTTCTTATTTAACTATCTTCGATAGAGAGTTTTAATTATGTTCGAAAATAATTATTTATTTATTTATCCTCGTAACAGATTTAATTATTTTCGACTATAATTTTTTATTTAACTATCTTGGAGGCAGAGTTTTAATTATTTTTTACAATAATTTCTTATTTAACTATCTTCGATAGAGAGTTTTAATTATTTTCGAAAATAATTATTTATTTATTATTTTCGATACAGAGTTTTAATTATTTTTGACAATAATTTTTTATTTAACTATCTTGGACACAGAGTTTTAATTATTTACGACTATAATTTTTTATTAAATATCTTGGATACAGAGTTTTAATTATTTTCGACTATAATTTTTTATTAATTATTTTCGATACAGAGTTTTAATTATTTTTGACAATAATTTTTTATTTAACTATCTTGGACACAGAGTTTTAATTATTTACGACTATAATTTTTTATTAAATATCTTGGATACAGAGTTTTAATTATTTTCGACTATAATATTTTATTAATTATCTTCGATATAGAGTTTTAATTATTTTTTACAATAATTTCTTATTTAACTATCGTCGATAGATAGTTTTAATTATTTTCGAAAATAATTATTTATTTATTTATCCTCGTAACCGAGTTTTAATTATTTTCGACTATAATTTTTTTTTAATTATTTTCGATACAGAGATTTAATTATTTTTTACAATAATTTCTTATTTAACTATCTTCGATAGTGTTTTAATTATTTTCGAAAATAATTATTTATGTATTTATCCTCGTAACCGAGTTTTAATTATTTTCGACTATAATTTTTTATTTAACTATCTTGGAGGCAGAGTTTTAATTATTTTTTACAATAATTTTTTATTTAACTATCTTCGATAGAGAGTTTTAATTATTTTCGAAAATAATTATTTATTTATTTATCCTCGTAACAGAGTTTTAATTATTTTCGACTATAATTTTTTATTAATTATTTTCGATACAGAGTTTTAATTATTTTTGACAATAATTTTTTATTTAACTATCTTGGACACAGAGTTTTAATTATTTACGACTATAATTTTTTATTAAATATCTTGGATACAGAGTTTTAATTATTTTCGACTATAATTTTTTATTAATTATCTTCGATATAGAGTTTTAATTATTTTTTACAATAATTTCTTATATAACTATCTTCGATAGAGAGGTTTAATTATTTTCGAAAATAATTATTTATTTATTTATCCTCTTAACAGAGATTTAATAATTTTCGACTATAATTTTCTATTTAACTATCTTCGATACAGAGTCTTAATTATTTTTGAAAATAATTTTTTATTTAACTATCTTGGAGGCAGAGTTTTAATTATTTTCGAATATAATTTATTATTAATTATTTTCGATACAGAGTTTTAATTATTTTTTACAATAATTTTTTAATTAACTATCTTCGATAGAGTTTTAATTATTTTTGACAATAATTTTTTATTTAACTATCTTGGACACAGAGTTTTAATTATTTACGACTATAATTTTTTATTAAATATCTTGGATACAGAGTTTTAATTATTTTCGACTATAATTTTTTATTAATTATCTTCGATATAGAGTTTTAATTATTTTTTACAATAATTTCTTATTTAACTATCGTCGATAGATAGTTTTAATTATTTTCGAAAATAATTATTTATTTATTTATCCTCGTAACCGAGTTTTAATTATTTTCGACTATAATTTTTTTTTAATTATTTTCGATAAAGAGTTTTAATTATTTTTTACAATAATTTCTTATTTAACTATCTTCGATAGAGAGTTTTAATTATTTTCGAAAATAATTATTTATTTATTTATCCTCGTAACCGAGTTTTAATTATTTTCGACTATAATTTTTTTTTAATTATGTTCGATAAAGAGTTTTAATTATTTTTTACAATAATTTCTTATTGAACTATCTTCGATAGAGAGTTTTAATTATTTTCGAAAATAATTATTTATTTATTTATCCTCGTAACAGAGTTTTAATTATTTTCGACTATAATTTTTTATTAATTATCTTCGATATAGAGTTTTAATTATTTTCGAAAATAATTATTTATTAATTATTTTCGATACAGAGTTTTAATTATTTTTGACAATAATTTTTTATTTAACTATCTTGGACACAGAGTTTTAATTATTTACGACTATAATTTTTTATTAACTATCTTGAATACAGAGTTTTAATTATTTTCGACTATAATTTTTTATTAATTATCTTCGATACAGAGTTTTAATTATTTTTTACAATAATTTCTTATTTAACTATCTTCGATAGAGAGTTTTAATTATTTTCGAAAATAATTATTTATTTATTTATCCTAGTAACAGATTTAGGTGGTAGGTAAGTAACCTCAGCTCGGATTTTTAAAATTTCCACTGTCAAGAATCATTAAAAACGGTACAAAAAGCTATTATAAAACAAAATATTTGCGAACCATTGTAAATAGGGCTCTAAAAAGTCAAATTTTCAAAATTTGTATTGTCCGATGCAGTCTTACGAGTTAGAAACGGTTTAGAACATTCCATTGGCTGCCGAAACCCCGCCTCTAACATATCCCACCAAAAGCTTATATAAGGTGTGTACTTCATAAAATGCTCTCAGTACATACTGGCGATCACAACAATGTGTCGTGTGTTGAGCGTTAAAAAACAGTTCTTTTTAGGGCCAAAAATACTTAGAAAGGGTTACGGTTTTAACGACGTTGAATCTCGCTTTTTTTTGAAACTCTGGCGGGGGTGGTTGTGTTGCCGAAATGGGCCTTTCGCGCGCTACGCAAACATCCCTCTAGGGTGATCCAACTCGGCACATTGTGCTATTAGCAAGGGGTAAATCTCGCTTTTGTTATGCATCTCTGGCGGGTGTGTTTGTGTTGCCGAAATGGGCCTTTCGCGCGCTACGCTGCGCTCCGAACGCTACAGACCCATTTTTCGGCAACACTAAACTCATTAAAAACATCCCTCTAGGGTGATCCAACTCGGCACATTGTGCTATTAGCAAGGGGTAAATCTCGCTTTTGTTATGCATCTCTGGCGGGTGTGTTTGTTTTGCCGAAATGGGCCTTTCGCGCGCTACGCTGCGCTCCGAACGCTACAGACCCATTTTTCGGCAACACTAAACTCATTAAAAACATCCCCCGAGGGTGATCCAACTCGGCAAATTGTGCTATTAGCAAGGGGTGAATCTCGCTTTTTTTTTGCTGCAAATTTAAGCCAAAAATACGTTGAAAATGTGAATTTACCTCGACATTAACTGTACGATGAATTTCCCCGTGTTTTTTAGTCAAAAATACCCCTAAAAAGTGAAATTATGTCGATGTTAACTGCGCGACGGACTAGGTACTACTGGGTGCGTAAGCGAGCTCCGGTTTTTCCATGTGTTAGAGTAACTCACACCACACGGACTGACAACAGAATGACTGTGAAGTTTGAAAATCGAGCTAAAATTGGCAACTTTAAAATCGATTATTGGCCAAACTAATCGATATACGACTTTCATCCTCACCTTAATCGCTTCGTCTATATTTTTTCTATCTAAATCCGTCGAGTTTTTTTTAATAAATTTAATATTCTCGAGCTGAGCCTACTTACCTGCTACCCAGATTTAATTATTTTCGACTATAATTTTTTATTTAACTATCTTGGAGGCAGAGTTTTAATTATTTTTTACAATAATTTCTTATCTAACTATCTTCGATAGAGAGTTTTAATTATTATCGAAAATAATTATTTATTTATTTACCCTCGTTACAGATTTAATTATTTTCGACTATAATTTTTTATTTAACTATCTTGGAGGCAGAGTTTTAATTATTTTTTACAATAATTTTTTATTTAACTATCTTCGATAGAGAGTTTTAATTATTTTCGAAAATAATTATTTATTTATTTATCCTCGTAACAGAGTTTTAATTATTTTCGACTATAATTTTTTATTAATTATTTTCGATACAGAGTTTTAATTATTTTTGACAATAATTTTATATTTAACTATCTTGGACACAGAGTTTTAATTATTTACGACTATAATTTTTTATTAAATATCTTGGATACAGAGTTTTAATTATTTTAGACTATAATTTTTTATTAATTATCTTCGATACAGAGTTTTAATTATTTTTTACAATAATTTCTTATTTAACTATCTTCGATAGAGAGTTTTAATTATTTTCGAAAATAATTATTTATTTATTTATCCTCGTAACCGAGTTTTAATTATTTTCGACTATAATTTTTTTTTAATTATTTTCGATACAGAGTTTTAATTATTTTTTACAATAATTTCTTATTTAACTATCTTCGATAGAGAGTTTTAATTATTTTCGAAAATAATTATTTATTTATTTATCCTCGTAACAGAGTTTTAATTATTTTCGACTATAATTTTTTATTAATTATCTTCGATATAGAGTTTTAATTATTTTCGAAAATAATTATTTATTTATTTATCCTCGTAACAGATTTAATTATTTTCGACTATAATTTTTTATTTAACTATCTTGGAGGCAGAGTTTTAATTATTTTTTACAATAATTTCTTATTTAACTATCTTCGATAGAGAGTTTTAATTATTTTCGAAAATAATTATTTATTTATTATTTTCGATACAGTTTTAATTATTTTTGACAATAATTTTTTATTTAACTATCTTGGACACAGAGTTTTAATTATTTACGACTATAATTTTTTATTAAATATATTGGATACAGAGTTTTAATTATTTTCGACTATAATTTTTTATTAATTATTTTCGATACAGAGTTTTAATTATTTTTGACAATAATTTTTTATTTAACTATCTTCGATAGAGAGTTTTAATTATTTTCGAAAATAATTATTTATTTATTTATCCTCGTAACAGAGTTTTAATTATTTTTACAATAATTTCTTATTTAACTATCTTCGATAGAGAGTTTTAATTATTTTCGAAAATAATTATTTATTTATTTATCCTCGTAACAGAGTTTTAATTATTTTCGACTATAATTTTTTATTAATTATTTTCGATACAGAGTTTTAATTATTTTTGACAATAATTTTTTATTTAACTATCTTGGACACAGAGTTTTAATTATTTACGACTATAATTTTTTATTAAATATCTTGGATACAGAGTTTTAATTATTTTCGACTATAATTTTTTATTAATTATCTTCGATATAGAGTTTTAATTATTTTTTACAATAATTTCTTATATAACTATCTTCGATAGAGAGGTTTAATTATTTTCGAAAATAATTATTTATTTATTTATCCTCTTAACAGAGATTTAATAATTTTCGACTATAATTTTCTATTTAACTATCTTCGATACAGAGTCTTAATTATTTTTGAAAATAATTTTTTATTTAACTATCTTGGAGGCAGAGTTTTAATTATTTTCGAATATAATTTATTATTAATTATTTTCGATACAGAGTTTTAATTATTTTTTACAATAATTTTTTAATTAACTATCTTCGATAGAGTTTTAATTATTTTTGACAATAATTTTTTATTTAACTATCTTGGACACAGAGTTTTAATTATTTACGACTATAATTTTTTATTAAATATCTTGGATACAGAGTTTTAATTATTTTCGACTATAATTTTTTATTAATTATCTTCGATATAGAGTTTTAATTATTTTTTACAATAATTTCTTATTTAACTATCGTCGATAGATAGTTTTAATTATTTTCGAAAATAATTATTTATTTATTTATCCTCGTAACCGAGTTTTAATTATTTTCGACTATAATTTTTTTTTAATTATTTTCGATAAAGAGTTTTAATTATTTTTTACAATAATTTCTTATTTAACTATCTTCGATAGAGAGTTTTAATTATTTTCGAAAATAATTATTTATTTATTTATCCTCGTAACCGAGTTTTAATTATTTTCGACTATAATTTTTTTTTAATTATGTTCGATAAAGAGTTTTAATTATTTTTTACAATAATTTCTTATTGAACTATCTTCGATAGAGAGTTTTAATTATTTTCGAAAATAATTATTTATTTATTTATCCTCGTAACAGAGTTTTAATTATTTTCGACTATAATTTTTTATTAATTATCTTCGATATAGAGTTTTAATTATTTTCGAAAATAATTATTTATTAATTATTTTCGATACAGAGTTTTAATTATTTTTGACAATAATTTTTTATTTAACTATCTTGGACACAGAGTTTTAATTATTTACGACTATAATTTTTTATTAACTATCTTGAATACAGAGTTTTAATTATTTTCGACTATAATTTTTTATTAATTATCTTCGATACAGAGTTTTAATTATTTTTTACAATAATTTCTTATTTAACTATCTTCGATAGAGAGTTTTAATTATTTTCGAAAATAATTATTTATTTATTTATCCTAGTAACAGATTTAGGTGGTAGGTAAGTAACCTCAGCTCGGATTTTTAAAATTTCCACTGTCAAGAATCATTAAAAACGGTACAAAAAGCTATTATAAAACAAAATATTTGCGAACCATTGTAAATAGGGCTCTAAAAAGTCAAATTTTCAAAATTTGTATTGTCCGATGCAGTCTTACGAGTTAGAAACGGTTTAGAACATTCCATTGGCTGCCGAAACCCCGCCTCTAACATATCCCACCAAAAGCTTATATAAGGTGTGTACTTCATAAAATGCTCTCAGTACATACTGGCGATCACAACAATGTGTCGTGTGTTGAGCGTTAAAAAACAGTTCTTTTTAGGGCCAAAAATACTTAGAAAGGGTTACGGTTTTAACGACGTTGAATCTCGCTTTTTTTTGAAACTCTGGCGGGGGTGGTTGTGTTGCCGAAATGGGCCTTTCGCGCGCTACGCAAACATCCCTCTAGGGTGATCCAACTCGGCACATTGTGCTATTAGCAAGGGGTAAATCTCGCTTTTGTTATGCATCTCTGGCGGGTGTGTTTGTGTTGCCGAAATGGGCCTTTCGCGCGCTACGCTGCGCTCCGAACGCTACAGACCCATTTTTCGGCAACACTAAACTCATTAAAAACATCCCTCTAGGGTGATCCAACTCGGCACATTGTGCTATTAGCAAGGGGTAAATCTCGCTTTTGTTATGCATCTCTGGCGGGTGTGTTTGTGTTGCCGAAATGGGCCTTTCGCGCGCTACGCTGCGCTCCGAACGCTACAGACCCATTTTTCGGCAACACTAAACTCATTAAAAACATCCCCCGAGGGTGATCCAACTCGGCAAATTGTGCTATTAGCAAGGGGTGAATCTCGCTTTTTTTTTGCTGCAAATTTAAGCCAAAAATACGTTGAAAATGTGAATTTACCTCGACATTAACTGTACGATGAATTTCCCCGTGTTTTTTAGTCAAAAATACCCCTAAAAAGTGAAATTATGTCGATGTTAACTGCGCGACGGACTAGGTACTACTGGGTGCGTAAGCGAGCTCCGGTTTTTCCATGTGTTAGAGTAACTCACACCACACGGACTGACAACAGAATGACTGTGAAGTTTGAAAATCGAGCTAAAATTGGCAACTTTAAAATCGATTATTGGCCAAACTAATCGATATACGACTTTCATCCTCACCTTAATCGCTTCGTCTATATTTTTTCTATCTAAATCCGTCGAGTTTTTTTTAATAAATTTAATATTCTCGAGCTGAGCCTACTTACCTGCTACCCAGATTTAATTATTTTCGACTATAATTTTTTATTTAACTATCTTGGAGGCAGAGTTTTAATTATTTTTTACAATAATTTCTTATCTAACTATCTTCGATAGAGAGTTTTAATTATTATCGAAAATAATTATTTATTTATTTACCCTCGTTACAGATTTAATTATTTTCGACTATAATTTTTTATTTAACTATCTTGGAGGCAGAGTTTTAATTATTTTTTACAATAATTTTTTATTTAACTATCTTCGATAGAGAGTTTTAATTATTTTCGAAAATAATTATTTATTTATTTATCCTCGTAACAGAGTTTTAATTATTTTCGACTATAATTTTTTATTAATTATTTTCGATACAGAGTTTTAATTATTTTTGACAATAATTTTATATTTAACTATCTTGGACACAGAGTTTTAATTATTTACGACTATAATTTTTTATTAAATATCTTGGATACAGAGTTTTAATTATTTTAGACTATAATTTTTTATTAATTATCTT
Organism: Rhagonycha lutea; assembly: GCA_958510855.1. Lineage (NCBI taxonomy): Eukaryota > Metazoa > Arthropoda > Insecta > Coleoptera > Cantharidae > Rhagonycha > Rhagonycha lutea. Next base: position 39,066,020 of record OY294038.1, read on the forward strand.
CGATACAGAGTTTTAATTATTTTTTACAATAATTTCTTATTTAACTATCTTCGATAGAGAGTTTTAATTATTTTCGAAAATAATTATTTATTTATTTATCCTCGTAACCGAGTTTTAATTATTTTCGACTATAATTTTTTTTTAATTATTTTCGATACAGAGTTTTAATTATTTTTTACAATAATTTCTTATTTAACTATCTTCGATAGAGAGTTTTAATTATTTTCGAAAATAATTATTTATTTATTTATCCTCGTAACAGAGTTTTAATTATTTTCGACTATAATTTTTTATTAATTATCTTCGATATAGAGTTTTAATTATTTTCGAAAATAATTATTTATTTATTTATCCTCGTAACAGATTTAATTATTTTCGACTATAATTTTTTATTTAACTATCTTGGAGGCAGAGTTTTAATTATTTTTTACAATAATTTCTTATTTAACTATCTTCGATAGAGAGTTTTAATTATTTTCGAAAATAATTATTTATTTATTATTTTCGATACAGTTTTAATTATTTTTGACAATAATTTTTTATTTAACTATCTTGGACACAGAGTTTTAATTATTTACGACTATAATTTTTTATTAAATATATTGGATACAGAGTTTTAATTATTTTCGACTATAATTTTTTATTAATTATTTTCGATACAGAGTTTTAATTATTTTTGACAATAATTTTTTATTTAACTATCTTCGATAGAGAGTTTTAATTATTTTCGAAAATAATTATTTATTTATTTATCCTCGTAACAGAGTTTTAATTATTTTTACAATAATTTCTTATTTAACTATCTTCGATAGAGAGTTTTAATTATTTTCGAAAATAATTATTTATTTATTTATCCTCGTAACAGATTTAATTATTTTCGACTATAATTTTTTATTTAACTATCTTGGAGGCAGAGTTTTAATTATTTTTTACAATAAATTCTTATTTAACTATCTTCGATAGAGAGTTTTAATTATTTTCGAAAATAATTATTTATTTATTATTTTCGATACAGAGTTTTAATTATTTTTGACAATAATTTTTTATTTAACTATCTTGGACACAGAGTTTTAATTATTTACGACTATAATTTTTTATTAAATATCTTGGATACAGAGTTTTAATTATTTTCGACTATAATTTTTTATTAATTATTTTCGATACAGAGTTTTAATTATTTTTGACAATAATTTTTTATTTAACTATCTTGGACACAGAGTTTTAATTATTTACGACTATAATTTTTTATTAAATATCTTGGATACAGAGTTTTAATTATTTTCGACTATAATATTTTATTAATTATCTTCGATATAGAGTTTTAATTATTTTTTACAATAATTTCTTATTTAACTATCGTCGATAGATAGTTTTAATTATTTTCGAAAATAATTATTTATTTATTTATCCTCGTAACCGAGTTTTAATTATTTTCGACTATAATTTTTTTTTAATTATTTTCGATACAGAGTTTTAATTATTTTTTACAATAATTTCTTATTTAACTATCTTCGATAGTGTTTTAATTATTTTCGAAAATAATTATTTATGTATTTATCCTCGTAACCGAGTTTTAATTATTTTCGACTATAATTTTTTATTTAACTATCTTGGAGGCAGAGTTTTAATTATTTTTTACAATAATTTTTTATTTAACTATCTTCGATAGAGAGTTTTAATTATTTTCGAAAATAATTATTTATTTATTTATCCTCGTAACAGAGTTTTAATTATTTTCGACTATAATTTTTTATTAATTATTTTCGATACAGAGTTTTAATTACTTTTGACAATAATTTTTTATTTAACTATCTTGGACACAGAGTTTTAATTATTTACGACTATAATTTTTTATTAAATATCTTGGATACAGAGTTTTAATTATTTTCGACTATAATTTTTTATTAATTATCTTCGATATAGAGTTTTAATTATTTTTTACAATAATTTCTTATATAACTATCTTCGATAGAGAGGTTTAATTATTTTCGAAAATAATTATTTATTTATTTATCCTCTTAACAGAGATTTAATAATTTTCGACTATAATTTTCTATTTAACTATCTTCGATACAGAGTTTTAATTATTTTTGAAAATAATTTTTTATTTAACTATCTTGGAGGCAGAGTTTTAATTATTTTCGAATATAATTTATTATTAATTATTTTCGATACAGAGTTTTAATTATTTTTTACAATAATTTTTTAATTAACTATCTTCGATAGAGTTTTAATTATTTTTGACAATAATTTTTTATTTAACTATCTTGGACACAGAGTTTTAATTATTTACGACTATAATTTTTTATTAAATATCTTGGATACAGAGTTTTAATTATTTTCGACTATAATTTTTTATTAATTATCTTCGATATAGAGTTTTAATTATTTTTTACAATAATTTCTTATTTAACTATCGTCGATAGATAGTTTTAATTATTTTCGAAAATAATTATTTATTTATTTATCCTCGTAACCGAGTTTTAATTATTTTCGACTATAATTTTTTTTTAATTATTTTCGATAAAGAGTTTTAATTATTTTTTACAATAATTTCTTATTTAACTATCTTCGATAGAGAGTTTTAATTATTTTCGAAAATAATTATTTATTTATTTATCCTCGTAACCGAGTTTTAATTATTTTCGACTATAATTTTTTTTTAATTATGTTCGATAAAGAGTTTTAATTATTTTTTACAATAATTTCTTATTGAACTATCTTCGATAGAGAGTTTTAATTATTTTCGAAAATAATTATTTATTTATTTATCCTCGTAACAGAGTTTTAATTATTTTCGACTATAATTTTTTATTAATTATCTTCGATATAGAGTTTTAATTATTTTCGAAAATAATTATTTATTAATTATTTTCGATACAGAGTTTTAATTATTTTTGACAATAATTTTTTATTTAACTATCTTGGACACAGAGTTTTAATTATTTACGACTATAATTTTTTATTAAATATCTTGGATACAGAGTTTTAATTATTTTCGACTATAATTTTTTATTAATTATCTTCGATATAGAGTTTTAATTATTTTTTACAATAATTTCTTATATAACTATCTTCGATAGAGAGGTTTAATTATTTTCGAAAATAATTATTTATTTATTTATCCTCTTAACAGAGATTTAATAATTTTCGACTATAATTTTCTATTTAACTATCTTCGATACAGAGTTTTAATTATTTTTGAAAATAATTTTTTATTTAACTATCTTGGAGGCAGAGTTTTAATTATTTTCGAATATAATTGATTATTAATTATTTTCGATACAGAGTTTTAATTATTTTTTACAATAATTTTTTAATTAATTATCTTCGATAGAGTTTTAATTATTTTTTACAATAATTTCTTATTTAACTATCGTCGATAGATAGTTTTAATTATTTTCGAAAATAATTATTTATTTATTTATCCTCGTAACCGAGTTTTAATTATTTTCGACTATAATTTTTTTTTAATTATTTTCGATACAGAGTTTTAATTATTTTTTACAATAATTTCTTATTTAACTATCTTCGATAGTGTTTTAATTATTTTCGAAAATAATTATTTATGTATTTATCCTCGTAACCGAGTTTTAATTATTTTCGACTATAATTTTTTATTTAACTATCTTGGAGGCAGAGTTTTAATTATTTTTTACAATAATTTTTTATTTAACTATCTTCGATAGAGAGTTTTAATTATTTTCGAAAATAATTATTTATTTATTTATCCTCGTAACAGAGTTTTAATTATTTTCGACTATAATTTTTTATTAATTATTTTCGATACAGAGTTTTAATTATTTTTGACAATAATTTTTTATTTAACTATCTTGGACACAGAGTTTTAATTATTTACGACTATAATTTTTTATTAAATATCTTGGATACAGAGTTTTAATTATTTTCGACTATAATTTTTTATTAATTATCTTCGATATAGAGTTTTAATTATTTTTTACAATAATTTCTTATATAACTATCTTCGATAGAGAGGTTTAATTATTTTCGAAAATAATTATTTATTTATTTATCCTCTTAACAGAGATTTAATAATTTTCGACTATAATTTTCTATTTAACTATCTTCGATACAGAGTTTTAATTATTTTTGAAAATAATTTTTTATTTAACTATCTTGGAGGCAGAGTTTTAATTATTTTCGAATATAATTTATTTATATTATTATTTTCGATACAGAGTTTTAATTATTTTTTACAATAATTTTTTAATTAACTATCTTCGATAGAGTTTTAATTATTTTTGACAATAATTTTTTATTTAACTATCTTGGACACAGAGTTTTAATTATTTACGACTATAATTTTTTATTAAATATCTTGGATACAGAGTTTTAATTATTTTCGACTATAATTTTTTATTAATTATCTTCGATATAGAGTTTTAATTATTTTTTACAATAATTTCTTATTTAACTATCGTCGATAGATAGTTTTAATTATTTTCGAAAATAATTATTTATTTATTTATCCTCTTATCAGAGATTTAATTATTTTCGACTATAATTTTCTATTTAACTATCTTCGATACAGAGTTTTAACTATTTTTGACAATAATTTTTTATTTAACTATCTTGAATACAGAGTTTTAATTATTTTCGACTATAATTTTTTATTAATTATCTTCGATACAGAGTTTTAATTATTTTTTACAATAATTTCTTATTTAACTATCTTCGATAGAGAGTTTTAATTATTTTCGAAAATAATTATTTATTTATTATTTTCGATACAGTTTTAATTATTTTTGACAATAATTTTTTATTTAACTATCTTGGACACAGAGTTTTAATTATTTACGACTATAATTTTTTATTAATTATTTTCGATACAGAGTTTTAATTATTTTTGACAATAATTTTTTATTTAACTATCTTGGACACAGAGTTTTAATTATTTACGACTATAATTTTTTATTAAATATCTTGGATACAGAGTTTTAATTATTTTCGACTATAATTTTTTATTAATTATCTTCGATATAGAGTTTTAATTATTTTCGAAAATAATTATTTATTTATTTATCCTCGTAACAGATTTAATTATTTTCGACTATAATTTTTTATTTAACTATCTTGGAGGCAGAGTTTTAATTATTTTTTACAATAATTTTTTATTTAACTATCTTCGATAGAGAGTTTTAATTATTTTCGAAAATAATTATTTATTTATTTATCCTCGTAACAGAGTTTTAATTATTTTCGACTATAATTTTTTATTAATTATTTTCGATACAGAGTTTTAATTATTTTTGACAATAATTTTTTATTTAACTATCTTGGACACAGAGTTTTAATTATTTACGACTATAATTTTTTATTAAATATCTTGGATACAGAGTTTTAATTATTTTCGACTATAATTTTTTATTAATTATCTTCGATATAGAGTTTTAATTATTTTTTACAATAATTTCTTATATAACTATCTTCGATAGAGAGGTTTAATTATTTTCGAAAATAATTATTTATTTATTTATCCTCTTAACAGAGATTTAATAATTTTCGACTATAATTTTCTATTTAACTATCTTCGATACAGAGTTTTAATTATTTTTGAAAATAATTTTTTATTTAACTATCTTGGAGGCAGAGTTTTAATTATTTTCGAATATAATTGATTATTAATTATTTTCGATACAGAGTTTTAATTATTTTTTACAATAATTTTTTAATTAACTATCTTCGATAGAGTTTTAATTATTTTTGACAATAATTTTTTATTTAACTATCTTGGACACAGAGTTTTAATTATTTACGACTATAATTTTTTATTAAATATCTTGGATACAGAGTTTTAATTATTTTCGACTATAATTTTTTATTAATTATCTTCGATATAGAGTTTTAATTATTTTCGAAAATAATTATTTATTTATTTATCCTCGTAACAGATTTATTTATTCGATTTATTCGCAGGCAGAGCAATTATTTCTCTGCTAACACCATTAAAATTCTTTATTTTACACTTGTTAGATCCCAGTTGGAATACGCCTCAAGTGTTTGGTCGCCTTATTACCAAACTTATATAGACAGATGCGAAGCAGTGGAACGGAAATTCCTTAAGTTTTTTCATTATAAACGAGGTCTCACTTCGGATGAATTCTCCAGTACGAATAGCCTCCTCGCCTGTAAAACAAGGTCTCTGGAATATAGACGCTTGGCTGCCGATTTATGTTTTGCTTATCGTTTGGTCAACGGAAAAATCAATTGTAAACGTTTGTTGAATTGCTTCCAACCGTATACACCAACGCATAACACAAGACATATTAATGCGTTTAGAACTTGCCAGCATGCGACCAATTATGGCCTCTACAGTCCTATTAATAGGATGATCCAGTTCATAAACAAAGCTAACGGTGTTGAATATTTCGATTTAACTCAACAATCGTTTATTGTTTTCAAACACAACATTATGTGGAAGATGGATTTGTTGAATGTCCATTAGCGACTTTTATTTTGTATTTTATTATAATTGTAATTTTTATTTAAACTGGTTTATCCGTTGATACTAAATAAATAAATAAATAAATAAATAATTATTTTCGACTATAATTTTTTATTTAACTATCTTGGAGGCAGAGTTTTAATTATTTTTTACAATAATTTCTTATTTAACTATCTTCGATAGAGAGTTTTAATTATTTTCGAAAATAATTATTTATTTATTATTTTCGATACAGTTTTAATTATTTTTGACAATAATTTTTTATTTAACTATCTTGGACACAGAGTTTTAATTATTTACGACTATAATTTTTTATTAAATATATTGGATACAGAGTTTTAATTATTTTCGACTATAATTTTTTATTAATTATTTTCGATACAGAGTTTTAATTATTTTTGACAATAATTTTTTATTTAACTATCTTCGATAGAGAGTTTTAATTATTTTCGAAAATAATTATTTATTTATTTATCCTCGTAACAGAGTTTTAATTATTTTTACAATAATTTCTTATTTAACTATCTTCGATAGAGAGTTTTAATTATTTTCGAAAATAATTATTTATTTATTTATCCTCGTAACAGATTTAATTATTTTCGACTATAATTTTTTATTTAACTATCTTGGAGGCAGAGTTTTAATTATTTTTTACAATAATTTCTTATTTAACTATCTTCGATAGAGAGTTTTAATTATTTTCGAAAATAATTATTTATTTATTATTTTCGATACAGAGTTTTAATTATTTTTGACAATAATTTTTTATTTAACTATCTTGGACACAGAGTTTTAATTATTTACGACTATAATTTTTTATTAAATATCTTGGATACAGAGTTTTAATTATTTTCGACTATAATTTTTTATTAATTATTTTCGATACAGAGTTTTAATTATTTTTGACAATAATTTTTTATTTAACTATCTTCGATAGAGAGTTTTAATTATTTTCGAAAATAATTATTTATTTATTTATCCTCGTAACCGAGTTTTAATTATTTTCGACTATAATTTTCTATTTAACTATCTTCGATAGAGAGTTTTAATTATTTTCGAAAATAATTATTTATTTATTTATCCTCGTAACCGAGTTTTAATTATTTTCGACTATAATTTTCTATTTAACTATATTCGATACAGAGTTTTAATTATTTTTGAAAATAATTTTTTATTTAACTATCGTCGATAGAGTTTTAATTATTTTTGACAATAATTTTTTATTTAACTATCTTGGACACAGAGTTTTAATTATTTTCGACTATAATTTTTTATTAATTATCTTCGATATAGAGTTTTAATTATTTTTTACAATAATTTCTTATTTAACTATCGTCGATAGATAGTTTTAATTATTTTCGAAAATAATTATTTATTTATTTATCCTCGTAACCGAGTTTTAATTATTTTCGACTATAATTTTTTTTTAATTATTTTCGATAAAGAGTTTTAATTATTTTTTACAATAATTTCTTATTTAACTATCTTCGATAGTGTTTTAATTATTTTCGAAAATAATTATTTATGTATTTATCCTCGTAACCGAGTTTTAATTATTTTCGACAATAATTTCTTATTTAACTATCTTCGATAGAGAGTTTTAATTATTTTCGAAAATAATTATTTATTTATTTATCCTCGTAACCGAGTTTTAATTATTTTCGACTATAATTTTTTTTTAATTATGTTCGATAAAGAGTTTTAATTATTTTTTACAATAATTTCTTATTTAACTATCTTCGATAGTGTTTTAATTATTTTCGAAAATAATTTTTTATGTATTTATCCTCGTAACCGAGTTTTAATTATTTTCGACTATAATTTTTTATTTAACTATCTTGGAGGCAGAGTTTTAATTATTTTTTACAATAATTTTTTATTTAACTATCTTCGATAGAGAGTTTTAATTATTTTCGAAAATAATTATTTATTTATTTCTCCTCGTAACAGAGTTTTAATTATTTTCGACTATAATTTTTTATTAATTATTTTCGATACAGAGTTTTAATTATTTTTGACAATAATTTTTTATTTAACTATCTTGGACACAGAGTTTTAATTATTTACGACTATAATTTTTTATTAAATATCTTGGATACAGAGTTTTAATTATTTTCGACTATAATTTTTTATTAATTATCTTCGATATAGAGTTTTAATTATTTTTTACAATAATTTCTTATTTAACTATCGTCGATAGATAGTTTTAATTATTTTCGAAAATAATTATTTATTTATTTATCTTATCACAGATTTAATTATTTTCGACTATAATTTTCTATTTAACTATCTTCGATACAGAGTTTTAACTATTTTTGACAATAATTTTTTATTTAACTATCTTGAATACAGAGTGTTAATTATTTTCGACTATAATTTTTTATTAATTATCTTCGATACAGAGTTTTAATTATTTTTTACAATAATTTCTTATTTAACTATCTTCGATAGAGAGTTTTAATTATTTTCGAAAATAATTATTTATTTATTTATCCTCGTAACCGAGTTTTAATTATTTTCGACTATAATTTTTTTTTAATTATTTTCGATAAAGAGTTTTAATTATTTTTTACAATAATTTCTTATTTAACTATCTTCGATAGAGAGTTTTAATTATTTTCGAAAATAATTATTTATTTATTTATCCTCGTAACAGAGTTTTAATTATTTTCGACTATAATTTTTTTTAAATTATTTTCGATAAAGAGTTTTAATTATTTTTTACAATAATTTTTTATTTAACTATCTTGGAGACAGAGTGTTAATTATTTTCGACTATAATTTTTTATTAATTATCTTCGATATAGAGTTTTAATTATTTTCGAAAATAATTATTTATTTATTTATCCTCGTAACAGATTTAATTATTTTCGACTATAATTTTTTATTTAACTATCTTGGAGGCAGAGTTTTAATTATTTTTTACAATAATTTCTTATTTAACTATCTTCGATAGAGAGTTTTAATTATTTTCGAAAATAATTATTTATTTATTTATACTCGTAACAGAGTTTTAATTATTTTCGCCTAAAATTTTTTATTAATTATCTTCGATATAGAGTTTTAATTATTTTCGAAAATAATTATTTATTTATTTATCCTCGTAACAGATTTAATTATATTCGACTATAATTTTTTATTTAACTATCTTGGAGGCAGAGTTTTAATTTTTTTTTACAATAATTTTTTATTTAACTATCTTCGATAGAGAGTTTTAATTATTTTCGAAAATAATTATTTATTTATTTATCCTCGTAACAGAGTTTTAATTATTTTCGACTATAATTTTTTATTAATTATTTTAGATAAAGAGTTTTAATTATTTTTTACAATAATTTCTTATTTAACTATCTTCGATAGCGAGTTTTAATTATTTTCGAAAATAATTATTTATTTATTTATCCTCGTAACCGAGTTTTAATTATTTTCGACTATGATTTTTTTTTAATTATGTTCGATAAAGAGTTTTAATTATTTTTTACAATAATTTCTTATTGAACTATCTTCGATAGAGAGTTTTAATTATTTTCGAAAATAATTATTTATTTATTTATCCTCGTAACAGAGTTTTAATTATTTTCGACTATAATTTTTTATTAATTATCTTCGATATAGAGTTTTAATTATTTTCGAAAATAATTATTTATTTATTTATCCTCGTAACAGATTTAATTATTTTCGACTATAATTTTTTATTTAACTATCTTGGAGGCAGAGTTTTAATTATTTTTTACAATAATTTTTTATTTAACTATCTTCGATAGAGAGTTTTAATTATTTTCGAAAATAATTATTTATTTATTTATCCTCGTAACAGAGTTTTAATTATTTTCGACTATAATTTTTTATTAATTATTTTCGATACAGAGTTTTAATTATTTTTGACAATAATTTTTTATTTAACTATCTTGGACACAGAGTTTTAATTATTTACGACTATAATTTTTTATTAAATATCTTGGATACAGAGTTTTAATTATTTTCGACTATAATTTTTTATTAATTATCTTCGATATAGAGTTTTAATTATTTTTTACAATAATTTCTTATATAACTATCTTCGATAGAGAGGTTTAATTATTTTCGAAAATAATTATTTATTTTTTTATCCTCTTAACAGAGATTTAATAATTTTCGACTATAATTTTCTATTTAACTATCTTCGATACAGAGTTTTAATTATTTTTGAAAATAATTTTTTATTTAACTATCTTGGAGGCAGAGTTTTAATTATTTTCGAATATAATTGATTATTAATTATTTTCGATACAGAGTTTTAATTATTTTTTACAATAATTTTTTAATTAACTATCTTCGATAGAGTTTTAATTATTTTTGACAATAATTTTTTATTTAACTATCTTGGACACAGAGTTTTAATTATTTACGACTATAATTTTTTATTAAATATCTTGGATACAGAGTTTTAATTATTTTCGACTATAATTTTTTATTAATTATCTTCGATATAGAGTTTTAATTATTTTTTACAATAATTTCTTATTTAACTATCGTCGATAGATAGTTTTAATTATTTTCGAAAATAATTATTTATTTATTTATCCTCGTAACAGATTTAATTATATTCGACTATAATTTTTTATTTAACTATCTTGGAGGCAGAGTTTTAATTTTTTTTACAATAATTTCTTATTTAACTATCGTCGATAGATAGTTTTAATTATTTTCGAAAATAATTATTTATTTATTTATCCTCTTATCAGAGATTTAATTATTTTCGACTATAATTTTCTATTTAACTATCTTCGATACAGAGTTTTAACTATTTTTGACAATAATTTTTTATTTAACTATCTTGAATACAGAGTTTTAATTATTTTCGACTATAATTTTTTATTAATTATCTTCGATACAGAGTTTTAATTATTTTTTACAATAATTTCTTATTTAACTATCTTCGATAGAGAGTTTTAATTATTTTCGAAAATAATTATTTATTTATTTATCCTCGTAACCGAGTTTTAATTATTTTCGGCTATAATTTTTTTTTAATTATTTTCGATACAGAGTTTTAATTATTTTTTACAATAATTTCTTATTTAACTATCTTCGATAGAGAGTTTTAATTATTTTCGAAAATAATTATTTATTTATTTATCCTCGTAACCGAGTTTTAATTATTTTCGACTATAATTTTTTTTTAATTATTTTCGATAAAGAGTTTTAATTATTTTTTACAATAATTTCTTATTTAACTATCTTCGATAGAGAGTTTTAATTATTTTCGAAAATAATTATTTATTTATTTATCCTCGTAACCGAGTTTTAATTATTTTCGACTATAATTTTTTTTTAATTATGTTCGATACAGAGTTTTAATTATTTTTTACAATAATTTCTTATTTAACTATCTTCGATAGAGTTTTAATTATTTTCGAAAATAATTATTTATTTATTTATCCTCGTAACCGACTTTTAATTATTTTCGACTATAATTTTTTTTAAATTATTTTCGATAAAGAGTTTTAATTATTTTTTACAATAATTTCTTATTTAACTATCTTCGATAGAGAGTTTTAATTATTTTCGAAAATAATTATTTATTTATTTATCCTCGTAACAGAGTTTTAATTATTTTCGACTATAATTTTTTATTAATTATCTTCGATATAGAGTTTTAATTATTTTCGAAAATAATTATTTATTTATTTATCCTCGTAACAGATTTAATTATTTTCGACTATAATTTTTTATTTAACTATCTTGGAGGCAGAGTTTGAATTATTTTTTACAATAATTTCTTATTTAACTATCTTCGATAGAGAGTTTTAATTATTTTCGAAAATAATTATTTATTTATTATTTTCGATACAGTTTTAATTATTTTTGACAATAATTTTTTATTTAACTATCTTGGACACAGAGTTTTAATTATTTACGACTATAATTTTTTATTAAATATATTGGATACAGAGTTTTAATTATTTTCGACTATAATTTTTTATTAATTATTTTCGATACAGAGTTTTAATTATTTTTTACAATAATTTTTTATTTAACTATCTTCGATAGAGAGTTTTAATTATTTTCGAAAATAATTATTTATTTATTTATCCTCGTAACAGAGTTTTAATTATTTTTACAATAATTTCTTATTTAACTATCTTCGATAGAGAGTTTTAATTATGTTCGAAAATAATTATTTATTTATTTATCCTCGTAACAGATTTAATTATTTTCGACTATAATTTTTTATTTAACTATCTTGGAGGCAGAGTTTTAATTATTTTTTACAATAATTTCTTATTTAACTATCTTCGATAGAGAGTTTTAATTATTTTCGAAAATAATTATTTATTTATTATTTTCGATACAGAGTTTTAATTATTTTTGACAATAATTTTTTATTTAACTATCTTGGACACAGAGTTTTAATTATTTACGACTATAATTTTTTATTAAATATCTTGGATACAGAGTTTTAATTATTTTCGACTATAATTTTTTATTAATTATTTTCGATACAGAGTTTTAATTATTTTTGACAATAATTTTTTATTTAACTATCTTGGACACAGAGTTTTAATTATTTACGACTATAATTTTTTATTAAATATCTTGGATACAGAGTTTTAATTATTTTCGACTATAATATTTTATTAATTATCTTCGATATAGAGTTTTAATTATTTTTTACAATAATTTCTTATTTAACTATCGTCGATAGATAGTTTTAATTATTTTCGAAAATAATTATTTATTTATTTATCCTCGTAACCGAGTTTTAATTATTTTCGACTATAATTTTTTTTTAATTATTTTCGATACAGAGATTTAATTATTTTTTACAATAATTTCTTATTTAACTATCTTCGATAGTGTTTTAATTATTTTCGAAAATAATTATTTATGTATTTATCCTCGTAACCGAGTTTTAATTATTTTCGACTATAATTTTTTATTTAACTATCTTGGAGGCAGAGTTTTAATTATTTTTTACAATAATTTTTTATTTAACTATCTTCGATAGAGAGTTTTAATTATTTTCGAAAATAATTATTTATTTATTTATCCTCGTAACAGAGTTTTAATTATTTTCGACTATAATTTTTTATTAATTATTTTCGATACAGAGTTTTAATTATTTTTGACAATAATTTTTTATTTAACTATCTTGGACACAGAGTTTTAATTATTTACGACTATAATTTTTTATTAAATATCTTGGATACAGAGTTTTAATTATTTTCGACTATAATTTTTTATTAATTATCTTCGATATAGAGTTTTAATTATTTTTTACAATAATTTCTTATATAACTATCTTCGATAGAGAGGTTTAATTATTTTCGAAAATAATTATTTATTTATTTATCCTCTTAACAGAGATTTAATAATTTTCGACTATAATTTTCTATTTAACTATCTTCGATACAGAGTTTTAATTATTTTTGAAAATAATTTTTTATTTAACTATCTTGGAGGCAGAGTTTTAATTATTTTCGAATATAATTTATTATTAATTATTTTCGATACAGAGTTTTAATTATTTTTTACAATAATTTTTTAATTAACTATCTTCGATAGAGTTTTAATTATTTTTGACAATAATTTTTTATTTAACTATCTTGGACACAGAGTTTTAATTATTTACGACTATAATTTTTTATTAAATATCTTGGATACAGAGTTTTAATTATTTTCGACTATAATTTTTTATTAATTATCTTCGATATAGAGTTTTAATTATTTTTTACAATAATTTCTTATTTAACTATCGTCGATAGATAGTTTTAATTATTTTCGAAAATAATTATTTATTTATTTATCCTCGTAACCGAGTTTTAATTATTTTCGACTATAATTTTTTTTTAATTATTTTCGATAAAGAGTTTTAATTATTTTTTACAATAATTTCTTATTTAACTATCTTCGATAGAGAGTTTTAATTATTTTCGAAAATAATTATTTATTTATTTATCCTCGTAACCGAGTTTTAATTATTTTCGACTATAATTTTTTTTTAATTATGTTCGATAAAGAGTTTTAATTATTTTTTACAATAATTTCTTATTGAACTATCTTCGATAGAGAGTTTTAATTATTTTCGAAAATAATTATTTATTTATTTATCCTCGTAACAGAGTTTTAATTATTTTCGACTATAATTTTTTATTAATTATCTTCGATATAGAGTTTTAATTATTTTCGAAAATAATTATTTATTAATTATTTTCGATACAGAGTTTTAATTATTTTTGACAATAATTTTTTATTTAACTATCTTGGACACAGAGTTTTAATTATTTACGACTATAATTTTTTATTAACTATCTTGAATACAGAGTTTTAATTATTTTCGACTATAATTTTTTATTAATTATCTTCGATACAGAGTTTTAATTATTTTTTACAATAATTTCTTATTTAACTATCTTCGATAGAGAGTTTTAATTATTTTCGAAAATAATTATTTATTTATTTATCCTAGTAACAGATTTAGGTGGTAGGTAAGTAACCTCAGCTCGGATTTTTAAAATTTCCACTGTCAAGAATCATTAAAAACGGTACAAAAAGCTATTATAAAACAAAATATTTGCGAACCATTGTAAATAGGGCTCTAAAAAGTCAAATTTTCAAAATTTGTATTGTCCGATGCAGTCTTACGAGTTAGAAACGGTTTAGAACATTCCATTGGCTGCCGAAACCCCGCCTCTAACATATCCCACCAAAAGCTTATATAAGGTGTGTACTTCATAAAATGCTCTCAGTACATACTGGCGATCACAACAATGTGTCGTGTGTTGAGCGTTAAAAAACAGTTCTTTTTAGGGCCAAAAATACTTAGAAAGGGTTACGGTTTTAACGACGTTGAATCTCGCTTTTTTTTGAAACTCTGGCGGGGGTGGTTGTGTTGCCGAAATGGGCCTTTCGCGCGCTACGCAAACATCCCTCTAGGGTGATCCAACTCGGCACATTGTGCTATTAGCAAGGGGTAAATCTCGCTTTTGTTATGCATCTCTGGCGGGTGTGTTTGTGTTGCCGAAATGGGCCTTTCGCGCGCTACGCTGCGCTCCGAACGCTACAGACCCATTTTTCGGCAACACTAAACTCATTAAAAACATCCCTCTAGGGTGATCCAACTCGGCACATTGTGCTATTAGCAAGGGGTAAATCTCGCTTTTGTTATGCATCTCTGGCGGGTGTGTTTGTGTTGCCGAAATGGGCCTTTCGCGCGCTACGCTGCGCTCCGAACGCTACAGACCCATTTTTCGGCAACACTAAACTCATTAAAAACATCCCCCGAGGGTGATCCAACTCGGCAAATTGTGCTATTAGCAAGGGGTGAATCTCGCTTTTTTTTTGCTGCAAATTTAAGCCAAAAATACGTTGAAAATGTGAATTTACCTCGACATTAACTGTACGATGAATTTCCCCGTGTTTTTTAGTCAAAAATACCCCTAAAAAGTGAAATTATGTCGATGTTAACTGCGCGACGGACTAGGTACTACTGGGTGCGTAAGCGAGCTCCGGTTTTTCCATGTGTTAGAGTAACTCACACCACACGGACTGACAACAGAATGACTGTGAAGTTTGAAAATCGAGCTAAAATTGGCAACTTTAAAATCGATTATTGGCCAAACTAATCGATATACGACTTTCATCCTCACCTTAATCGCTTCGTCTATATTTTTTCTATCTAAATCCGTCGAGTTTTTTTTAATAAATTTAATATTCTCGAGCTGAGCCTACTTACCTGCTACCCAGATTTAATTATTTTCGACTATAATTTTTTATTTAACTATCTTGGAGGCAGAGTTTTAATTATTTTTTACAATAATTTCTTATCTAACTATCTTCGATAGAGAGTTTTAATTATTATCGAAAATAATTATTTATTTATTTACCCTCGTTACAGATTTAATTATTTTCGACTATAATTTTTTATTTAACTATCTTGGAGGCAGAGTTTTAATTATTTTTTACAATAATTTTTTATTTAACTATCTTCGATAGAGAGTTTTAATTATTTTCGAAAATAATTATTTATTTATTTATCCTCGTAACAGAGTTTTAATTATTTTCGACTATAATTTTTTATTAATTATTTTCGATACAGAGTTTTAATTATTTTTGACAATAATTTTATATTTAACTATCTTGGACACAGAGTTTTAATTATTTACGACTATAATTTTTTATTAAATATCTTGGATACAGAGTTTTAATTATTTTAGACTATAATTTTTTATTAATTATCTTCGATACAGAGTTTTAATTATTTTTTACAATAATTTCTTATTTAACTATCTTCGATAGAGAGTTTTAATTATTTTCGAAAATAATTATTTATTTATTTATCCTCGTAACCGAGTTTTAATTATTTTCGACTATAATTTTTTTTTAATTATTTTCGATACAGAGTTTTAATTATTTTTTACAATAATTTCTTATTTAACTATCTTCGATAGAGAGTTTTAATTATTTTCGAAAATAATTATTTATTTATTTATCCTCGTAACCGAGCTTTAATTATTTTCGACTATAATTTTTTTTTAATTATTTTCGATAAAGAGTTTTAATTGTTTTTTACAATAATTTCTTATTTAACTATCTTCGATAGAGAGTTTTAATTATTTTCGAAAATAATTATTTATTTATTTATCCTCGTAACAGAGTTTTAATTATTTTCGACTATAATTTTTTTTTAATTATTTTCGATAAAGAGTTTTAATTATTTTTTACAATAATTTTTTATTTAACTATCTTGGAGACAGAGTGTTAATTATTTTCGACTATAATTTTTTATTAATTATCTTCGATATAGAGTTTTAATTATTTTCGAAAATAATTATTTATTTATTTATCCTCGTTACAGATTTAATTATTTTCGACTATAATTTTTTATTTAACTATCTTGGAGGCAGAGTTTTAATTATTTTTTACAATAATTTCTTATTTAACTATCTTCGATAGAGAGTTTTAATTATTTTCGAAAATAATTATTTATTTATTTATCCTCGTAACAGAGTTTTAATTATTTTCGACTAAAATTTTTTATTAATTATCTTCGATATAGAGTTTTAATTATTTTCGAAAATAATTATTTATTTATTTATCCTCGTAACAGATTTAATTATATTCGACTATAATTTTTTATTTAACTATCTTGGAGGCAGAGTTTTAATTTTTTTTTACAATAATTTCTTATTTAACTATCGTCGATAGATAGTTTTAATTATTTTCGAAAATAATTATTTATTTATTTATCCTCTAATCAGAGATTTAATTATTTTCGACTATAATTTTCTATTTAACTATCTTCGATACAGAGTTTTAACTATTTTTGACAATAATTTTTTATTTAACTATCTTGAATACAGAGTTTTAATTATTTTCGACTATAATTTTTTATTAATTATCTTCGATACAGAGTTTTAATTATTTTTTACAATAATTTCTTATTTAACTATCTTCGATAGAGAGTTTTAATTATTTTCGAAAATAATTATTTATTTATTTATCCTAGTAACAGATTTAATTATTTTCGACTATAATTTTTTATTTAACTATCTTGGAGGCAGAGTTTTAATTATTTTTTACAATAATTTCTTATCTAACTATCTTCGATAGAGAGTTTTAATTATTATCGAAAATAATTATTTATTTATTTACCCTCGTTACAGATTTAATTATTTTCGACTATAATTTTCTATTTAACTATCTTCGATACAGAGTTTTAACTATTTTTGACAATAATTTTTTATTTAACTATCTTGAATACAGAGTTTTAATTATTTTCGACTATAATTTTTTATTAATTATCTTCGATACAGAGTTTTAATTATTTTTTACAATAATTTCTTATTTAACTATCTTCGATAGAGAGTTTTAATTATTTTCGAAAATAATTATTTATTTATTTATCCTCGTAACCGAGTTTTAATTATTTTCGGCTATAATTTTTTTTTAATTATTTTCGATACAGAGTTTTAATTATTTTTTACAATAATTTCTTATTTAACTATCTTCGATAGAGAGTTTTAATTATTTTCGAAAATAATTATTTATGTATTTATCCTCGTAACCGAGTTTTAATTATTTTCGACTATAATTTTTTATTTAACTATCTTGGAGGCAGAGTTTTAATTATTTTTTACAATAATTTTTTATTTAACTATCTTCGATAGAGAGTTTTAATTATTTTCGAAAATAATTATTTATTTATTTATCCTCGTAACAGAGTTTTAATTATTTTCGACTATAATTTTTTATTAATTATTTTCGATACAGAGTTTTAATTATTTTTGACAATAATTTTATATTTAACTATCTTGGACACAGAGTTTTAATTATTTACGACTATAATTTTTTATTAAATATCTTGGATACAGAGTTTTAATTATTTTCGGCTATAATTTTTTATTAATTATCTTCGATATAGAGTTTTAATTATTTTTTACAATAATTTCTTATTTAACTATCTTCGATAGAGAGTTTTAATTATTTTCGAAAATAATTATTTATTTATTTATCCTCGTAACAGATTTAATTATTTTCGACTATAATTTTTTATTTAACTATCTTGGAGGCAGAGTTTTAATTATTTTTTACAATAATTTCTTATTTAACTATCTTCGATAGAGAGTTTTAATTATTTTCGAAAATAATTATTTATTTATTTATCCTCGTAACAGAGTTTTAATTATTTTAGACTATAATTTTTTATTAATTATCTTCGATACAGAGTTTTAATTATTTTTTACAATAATTTCTTATTTAACTATCTTCGATAGAGAGTTTTAATTATTTTCGAAAATAATTATTTATTTATTTATCCTCGTAACCGAGTTTTAATTATTTTCGACTATAATTTTTTTTTAATTATTTTCGATAAAGAGTTTTAATTGTTTTTTACAATAATTTCTTATTTAACTATCTTCGATAGAGAGTTTTAATTATTTTCGAAAATAATTATTTATTTATTTATCCTCGTAACAGAGTTTTAATTATTTTCGACTATAATTTTTTTTTAATTATTTTCGATAAAGAGTTTTAATTATTTTTTACAATAATTTTTTATTTAACTATCTTGGAGACAGAGTGTTAATTATTTTCGACTATAATTTTTTATTAATTATCTTCGATATAGAGTTTTAATTATTTTCGAAAATAATTATTTATTTATTTATCCTCGTTACAGATTTAATTATTTTCGACTATAATTTTTTATTTAACTATCTTGGAGGCAGAGTTTTAATTATTTTTTACAATAATTTCTTATTTAACTATCTTCGATAGAGAGTTTTAATTATTTTCGAAAATAATTATTTATTTATTTATCCTCGTAACAGAGTTTTAATTATTTTCGACTAAAATTTTTTATTAATTATCTTCGATATAGAGTTTTAATTATTTTCGAAAATAATTATTTATTTATTTATCCTCGTAACAGATTTAATTATATTCGACTATAATTTTTTATTTAACTATCTTGGAGGCAGAGTTTTAATTTTTTTTTACAATAATTTCTTATTTAACTATCGTCGATAGATAGTTTTAATTATTTTCGAAAATAATTATTTATTTATTTATCCTCTAATCAGAGATTTAATTATTTTCGACTATAATTTTCTATTTAACTATCTTCGATACAGAGTTTTAACTATTTTTGACAATAATTTTTTATTTAACTATCTTGAATACAGAGTTTTAATTATTTTCGACTATAATTTTTTATTAATTATCTTCGATACAGAGTTTTAATTATTTTTTACAATAATTTCTTATTTAACTATCTTCGATAGAGAGTTTTAATTATTTTCGAAAATAATTATTTATTTATTTATCCTAGTAACAGATTTAATTATTTTCGACTATAATTTTTTATTTAACTATCTTGGAGGCAGAGTTTTAATTATTTTTTACAATAATTTCTTATCTAACTATCTTCGATAGAGAGTTTTAATTATTATCGAAAATAATTATTTATTTATTTACCCTCGTTACAGATTTAATTATTTTCGACTATAATTTTCTATTTAACTATCTTCGATACAGAGTTTTAACTATTTTTGACAATAATTTTTTATTTAACTATCTTGAATACAGAGTTTTAATTATTTTCGACTATAATTTTTTATTAATTATCTTCGATACAGAGTTTTAATTATTTTTTACAATAATTTCTTATTTAACTATCTTCGATAGAGAGTTTTAATTATTTTCGAAAATAATTATTTATTTATTTATCCTCGTAACCGAGTTTTAATTATTTTCGGCTATAATTTTTTTTTAATTATTTTCGATACAGAGTTTTAATTATTTTTTACAATAATTTCTTATTTAACTATCTTCGATAGAGAGTTTTAATTATTTTCGAAAATAATTATTTATGTATTTATCCTCGTAACCGAGTTTTAATTATTTTCGACTATAATTTTTTATTTAACTATCTTGGAGGCAGAGTTTTAATTATTTTTTACAATAATTTTTTATTTAACTATCTTCGATAGAGAGTTTTAATTATTTTCGAAAATAATTATTTATTTATTTATCCTCGTAACAGAGTTTTAATTATTTTCGACTATAATTTTTTATTAATTATTTTCGATACAGAGTTTTAATTATTTTTGACAATAATTTTATATTTAACTATCTTGGACACAGAGTTTTAATTATTTACGACTATAATTTTTTATTAAATATCTTGGATACAGAGTTTTAATTATTTTCGGCTATAATTTTTTATTAATTATCTTCGATATAGAGTTTTAATTATTTTTTACAATAATTTCTTATTTAACTATCTTCGATAGAGAGTTTTAATTATTTTCGAAAATAATTATTTATTTATTTATCCTCGTAACAGATTTAATTATTTTCGACTATAATTTTTTATTTAACTATCTTGGAGGCAGAGTTTTAATTATTTTTTACAATAATTTCTTATTTAACTATCTTCGATAGAGAGTTTTAATTATTTTCGAAAATAATTATTTATTTATTTATCCTCGTAACAGAGTTTTAATTATTTTAGACTATAATTTTTTATTAATTATCTTCGATACAGAGTTTTAATTATTTTTTACAATAATTTCTTATTTAACTATCTTCGATAGAGAGTTTTAATTATTTTCGAAAATAATTATTTATTTATTTATCCTCGTAACCGAGTTTTAATTATTTTCGACTATAATTTTTTTTTAATTATTTTCGATACAGAGTTTTAATTATTTTTTACAATAATTTCTTATTTAACTATCTTCGATAGAGAGTTTTAATTATTTTCGAAAATAATTATTTATTTATTTATCCTCGTAACCGAGTTTTAATTATTTTCGACTATAATTTTTTTTTAATTATTTTCGATAAAGAGTTTTAATTGTTTTTTACAATAATTTCTTATTTAACTATCTTCGATAGAGAGTTTTAATTATTTTCGAAAATAATTATTTATTTATTTATCCTCGTAACAGAGTTTTAATTATTTTCGACTATAATTTTTTTTTAATTATTTTCGATAAAGAGTTTTAATTATTTTTTACAATAATTTTTTATTTAACTATCTTGGAGACAGAGTGTTAATTATTTTCGACTATAATTTTTTATTAATTATCTTCGATATAGAGTTTTAATTATTTTCGAAAATAATTATTTATTTATTTATCCTCGTAACAGATTTAATTATTTTCGACTATAATTTTTTATTTAACTATCTTGGAGGCAGAGTTTTAATTATTTTTTACAATAATTTCTTATTTAACTATCTTCGATAGAGAGTTTTAATTATTTTCGAAAATAATTATTTATTTATTTATCCTCGTAACAGAGTTTTAATTATTTTCGACTAAAATTTTTTATTAATTATCTTCGATATAGAGTTTTAATTATTTTCGAAAATAATTATTTATTTATTTATCCTCGTAACAGATTTAATTATATTCGACTATAATTTTTTATTTAACTATCTTGGAGGCAGAGTTTTAATTTTTTTTTACAATAATTTCTTATTTAACTATCGTCGATAGATAGTTTTAATTATTTTCGAAAATAATTATTTATTTATTTATCCTCTAATCAGAGATTTAATTATTTTCGACTATAATTTTCTATTTAACTATCTTCGATACAGAGTTTTAACTATTTTTGACAATAATTTTTTATTTAACTATCTTGAATACAGAGTTTTAATTATTTTCGACTATAATTTTTTATTAATTATCTTCGATACAGAGTTTTAATTATTTTTTACAATAATTTCTTATTTAACTATCTTCGATAGAGAGTTTTAATTATTTTCGAAAATAATTATTTATTTATTTATCCTAGTAACAGATTTAATTATTTTCGACTATAATTTTTTATTTAACTATCTTGGAGGCAGAGTTTTAATTATTTTTTACAATAATTTCTTATCTAACTATCTTCGATAGAGAGTTTTAATTATTATCGAAAATAATTATTTATTTATTTACCCTCGTTACAGATTTAATTATTTTCGACTATAATTTTTTATTTAACTATCTTGGAGGCAGAGTTTTAATTATTTTTTACAATAATTTTTTATTTAACTATCTTCGATAGAGAGTTTTAATTATTTTCGAAAATAATTATTTATTTATTTATCCTCGTAACAGAGTTTTAATTATTTTCGACTATAATTGTTTATTAATTATTTTCGATACAGAGTTTTAATTATTTTTGACAATAATTTTATATTTAACTATCTTGGACACAGAGTTTTAATTATTTACGACTATAATTTTTTATTAAATATCTTGGATACAGAGTTTTAATTATTTTCGGCTATAATTTTTTATTAATTATCTTCGATATAGAGTTTTAATTATTTTTTACAATAATTTCTTATTTAACTATCTTCGATAGAGAGTTTTAATTATTTTCGAAAATAATTATTTATTTATTTATCCTCGTAACAGATTTAATTATTTTCGACTATAATTTTTTATTTAACTATCTTGGAGGCAGAGTTTTAATTATTTTCGAATATAATTTATTATTAATTATTTTCGATACAGAGTTTTAATTATTTTTGACAATAATTTGTTATTTAACTATCTTGGACACAGAGTTTTAATTATTTACGACTATAATTTTTTATTAAATATCTTGGATACAGAGTTTTAATTATTTTCGACTATAATTTTTTATTAATTATCTTCGATATAGAGTTTTAATTATTTTTTACAATAATTTCTTATTTAACTATCGTCGATAGATAGTTTTAATTATTTTCGAAAATAATTATTTATTTATTTATCCTCGTAACCGAGTTTTAATTATTTTCGACTATAATTTTTTTTTAATTATTTTCGATACAGAGTTTTAATTATTTTTTACAATAATTTCTTATTTAACTATCTTCGATAGAGAGTTTTAATTATTTTCGAAAATAATTATTTATTTATTTATCCTCGTAACAGAGTTTTAATTATTTTAGACTATAATTTTTTATTAATTATCTTCGATACAGAGTTTTAATTATTTTTTACAATAATTTCTTATTTAACTATCTTCGATAGAGAGTTTTAATTATTTTCGAAAATAATTATTTATTTATTTATCCTCGTAACCGAGTTTTAATTATTTTCGACTATAATTTTTTTTTAATTATTTTCGATACAGAGTTTTAATTATTTTTTACAATAATTTCTTATTTAACTATCTTCGATAGAGAGTTTTAATTATTTTCGAAAATAATTATTTATTTATTTATCCTCGTAACCGAGTTTTAATTATTTTCGACTATAATTTTTTTTTAATTATTTTCGATAAAGAGTTTTAATTATTTTTTACAATAATTTCTTATTTAACTATCTTCGATAGAGAGTTTTAATTATTTTCGAAAATAATTATTTATTTATTTATCCTCGTAACCGAGTTTTAATTATTTTCGACTATAATTTTTTTTTAATTATTTTCGATACAGAGTTTTAATTATTTTTTACAATAATTTCTTATTTAACTATCTTCGATAGAGAGTTTTAATTATTTTCGAAAATAATTATTTATTTATTTATCCTCGTAACCGAGTTTTAATTATTTTCGACTATAATTTTTTTTTAATTATTTTCGATAAAGAGTTTTAATTGTTTTTTACAATAATTTCTTATTTAACTATCTTCGATAGAGAGTTTTAATTATTTTCGAAAATAATTATTTATTTATTTATCCTCGTAACAGAGTTTTAATTATTTTCGACTATAATTTTTTTTTAATTATTTTCGATAAAGAGTTTTAATTATTTTTTACAATAATTTTTTATTTAACTATCTTGGAGACAGAGTGTTAATTATTTTCGACTATAATTTTTTATTAATTATCTTCGATATAGAGTTTTAATTATTTTCGAAAATAATTATTTATTTATTTATCCTCGTAACAGATTTAATTATTTTCGACTATAATTTTTTATTTAACTATCTTGGAGGCAGAGTTTTAATTATTTTTTACAATAATTTCTTATTTAACTATCTTCGATAGAGAGTTTTAATTATTTTCGAAAATAATTATTTATTTATTTATCCTCGTAACAGAGTTTTAATTATTTTCGACTAAAATTTTTTATTAATTATCTTCGATATAGAGTTTTAATTATTTTCGAAAATAATTATTTATTTATTTATCCTCGTAACAGATTTAATTATATTCGACTATAATTTTTTATTTAACTATCTTGGAGGCAGAGTTTTAATTTTTTTTTACAATAATTTCTTATTTAACTATCGTCGATAGATAGTTTTAATTATTTTCGAAAATAATTATTTATTTATTTATCCTCTAATCAGAGATTTAATTATTTTCGACTATAATTTTCTATTTAACTATCTTCGATACAGAGTTTTAACTATTTTTGACAATAATTTTTTATTTAACTATCTTGAATACAGAGTTTTAATTATTTTCGACTATAATTTTTTATTAATTATCTTCGATACAGAGTTTTAATTATTTTTTACAATAATTTCTTATTTAACTATCTTCGATAGAGAGTTTTAATTATTTTCGAAAATAATTATTTATTTATTTATCCTAGTAACAGATTTAATTATTTTCGACTATAATTTTTTATTTAACTATCTTGGAGGCAGAGTTTTAATTATTTTTTACAATAATTTCTTATCTAACTATCTTCGATAGAGAGTTTTAATTATTATCGAAAATAATTATTTATTTATTTACCCTCGTTACAGATTTAATTATTTTCGACTATAATTTTTTATTTAACTATCTTGGAGGCAGAGTTTTAATTATTTTTTACAATAATTTTTTATTTAACTATCTTCGATAGAGAGTTTTAATTATTTTCGAAAATAATTATTTATTTATTTATCCTCGTAACAGAGTTTTAATTATTTTCGACTATAATTTTTTATTAATTATTTTCGATACAGAGTTTTAATTATTTTTGACAATAATTTTATATTTAACTATCTTGGACACAGAGTTTTAATTATTTACGACTATAATTTTTTATTAAATATCTTGGATACAGAGTTTTAATTATTTTCGGCTATAATTTTTTATTAATTATCTTCGATATAGAGTTTTAATTATTTTTTACAATAATTTCTTATTTAACTATCTTCGATAGAGAGTTTTAATTATTTTCGAAAATAATTATTTATTTATTTATCCTCGTAACAGATTTAATTATTTTCGACTATAATTTTTTATTTAACTATCTTGGAGGCAGAGTTTTAATTATTTTCGAATATAATTTATTATTAATTATTTTCGATACAGAGTTTTAATTATTTTTGACAATAATTTGTTATTTAACTATCTTGGACACAGAGTTTTAATTATTTACGACTATAATTTTTTATTAAATATCTTGGATACAGAGTTTTAATTATTTTCGACTATAATTTTTTATTAATTATCTTCGATATAGAGTTTTAATTATTTTTTACAATAATTTCTTATTTAACTATCGTCGATAGATAGTTTTAATTATTTTCGAAAATAATTATTTATTTATTTATCCTCGTAACCGAGTTTTAATTATTTTCGACTATAATTTTTTTTTAATTATTTTCGATACAGAGTTTTAATTATTTTTTACAATAATTTCTTATTTAACTATCTTCGATAGAGAGTTTTAATTATTTTCGAAAATAATTATTTATTTATTTATCCTCGTAACAGAGTTTTAATTATTTTAGACTATAATTTTTTATTAATTATCTTCGATACCGAGTTTTAATTATTTTTTACAATAATTTCTTATTTAACTATCTTCGATAGAGAGTTTTAATTATTTTCGAAAATAATTATTTATTTATTTATCCTCGTAACCGAGTTTTAATTATTTTCGACTATAATTTTTTTTTAATTATTTTCGATACAGAGTTTTAATTATTTTTTACAATAATTTCATATTTAACTATCTTCGATAGAGAGTTTTAATTATTTTCGAAAATAATTATTTATTTATTTATCCTCGTAACCGAGTTTTAATTATTTTCGACTATAATTTTTTTTTAATTATTTTCGATAAAGAGTTTTAATTATTTTTTACAATAATTTCTTATTTAACTATCTTCGATAGAGAGTTTTAATTATTTTCGAAAATAATTATTTATTTATTTATCCTCGTAACCGAGTTTTAATTATTTTCGACTATAATTTTTTTTTAATTATTTTCGATACAGAGTTTTAATTATTTTTTACAATAATTTCTTATTTAACTATCTTCGATAGAGAGTTTTAATTATTTTCGAAAATAATTATTTATTTATTTATCCTCGTAACCGAGTTTTAATTATTTTCGACTATAATTTTTTTTTAATTATTTTCGATAAAGAGTTTTAATTGTTTTTTACAATAATTTCTTATTTAACTATCTTCGATAGAGAGTTTTAATTATTTTCGAAAATAATTATTTATTTATTTATCCTCGTAACAGAGTTTTAATTATTTTCGACTATAATTTTTTTTTAATTATTTTCGATAAAGAGTTTTAATTATTTTTTACAATAATTTTTTATTTAACTATCTTGGAGACAGAGTGTTAATTATTTTCGACTATAATTTTCTATTAATTATCTTCGATATAGAGTTTTAATTATTTTCGAAAATAATTATTTATTTATTTATCCTCGTAACAGATTTAATTATTTTCGACTATAATTTTTTATTTAACTATCTTGGAGGCAGAGTTTTAATTATTTTTTACAATAATTTCTTATTTAACTATCTTCGATAGAGAGTTTTAATTATTTTCGAAAATAATTATTTATTTATTTATCCTCGTAACAGAGTTTTAATTATTTTCGACTAAAATTTTTTATTAATTATCTTCGATATAGAGTTTTAATTATTTTCGAAAATAATTATTTATTTATTTATCCTCGTAACAGATTTAATAATATTCGACTATAATTTTTTATTTAACTATCTTGGAGGCAGAGTTTTAATTTTTTTTTACAATAATTTCTTATTTAACTATCGTCGATAGATAGTTTTAATTATTTTCGAAAATAATTATTTATTTATTTATCCTCTAATCAGAGATTTAATTATTTTCGACTATAATTTTCTATTTAACTATCTTCGATACAGAGTTTTAACTATTTTTGACAATAATTTTTTATTTAACTATCTTGAATACAGAGTTTTAATTATTTTCGACTATAATTTTTTATTAATTATCTTCGATACAGAGTTTTAATTATTTTTTACAATAATTTCTTATTTAACTATCTTCGATAGAGAGTTTTAATTATTTTCGAAAATAATTATTTATTTATTTATCCTAGTAACAGATTTAATTATTTTCGACTATAATTTTTTATTTAACTATCTTGGAGGCAGAGTTTTAATTATTTTTTACAATAATTTCTTATCTAACTATCTTCGATAGAGAGTTTTAATTATTATCGAAAATAATTATTTATTTATTTACCCTCGTTACAGATTTAATTATTTTCGACTATAATTTTTTATTTAACTATCTTGGAGGCAGAGTTTTAATTATTTTTTACAATAATTTTTTATTTAACTATCTTCGATAGAGAGTTTTAATTATTTTCGAAAATAATTATTTATTTATTTATCCTCGTAACAGAGTTTTAATTATTTTCGACTATAATTTTTTATTAATTATTTTCGATACAGAGTTTTAATTATTTTTGACAATAATTTTATATTTAACTATCTTGGACACAGAGTTTTAATTATTTACGACTATAATTTTTTATTAAATATCTTGGATACAGAGTTTTAATTATTTTCGGCTATAATTTTTTATTAATTATCTTCGATATAGAGTTTTAATTATTTTTTACAATAATTTCTTATTTAACTATCTTCGATAGAGAGTTTTAATTATTTTCGAAAATAATTATTTATTTATTTATCCTCGTAACAGATTTAATTATTTTCGACTATAATTTTTTATTTAACTATCTTGGAGGCAGAGTTTTAATTATTTTCGAATATAATTTATTATTAATTATTTTCGATACAGAGTTTTAATTATTTTTGACAATAATTTGTTATTTAACTATCTTGGACACAGAGTTTTAATTATTTACGACTATAATTTTTTATTAAATATCTTGGATACAGAGTTTTAATTATTTTAGACTATAATTTTTTATTAATTATCTTCGATACAGAGTTTTAATTATTTTTTACAATAATTTCTTATTTAACTATCTTCGATAGAGAGTTTTAATTATTTTCGAAAATAATTATTTATTTATTTATCCTCGTAACCGAGTTTTAATTATTTTCGACTATAATTTTTTTTTAATTATTTTCGATACAGAGTTTTAATTATTTTTTACAATAATTTCTTATTTAACTATCTTCGATAGAGAGTTTTAATTATTTTCGAAAATAATTATTTATTTATTTATCCTCGTAACCGAGTTTTAATTATTTTCGACTATAATTTTTTTTTAATTATTTTCGATAAAGAGTTTTAATTATTTTTTACAATAATTTCTTATTTAACTATCTTCGATAGAGAGTTTTAATTATTTTCGAAAATAATTATTTATTTATTTATCCTCGTAACCGAGTTTTAATTATTTTCGACTATAATTTTTTTTTAATTATGTTCGATACAGAGTTTTAATTATTTTTTACAATAATTTCTTATTTAACTATCTTCGATAGAGTTTTAATTATTTTCGAAAATAATTATTTATTTATTTATCCTCGTAACCGAGTTTTAATTATTTTCGACTATAATTTTTTTTAAATTATTTTCGATAAAGAGTTTTAATTATTTTTTACAATAATTTCTTATTTAACTATCTTCGATAGAGAGTTTTAATTATTTTCGAAAATAATTATTTATTTATTTATCCTCGTAACAGAGTTTTAATTATTTTCGACTATAATTTTTTATTAATTATCTTCGATATATAGTTTTAATTATTTTCGAAAATAATTATTTATTTATTTATCCTCGTAACAGATTTAATTATTTTCGACTATAATTTTTTATTTAACTATCTTGGAGGCAGAGTTTTAATTATTTTTTACAATAATTTCTTATTTAACTATCTTCGATAGAGAGTTTTAATTATTTTCGAAAATAATTATTTATTTATTATTTTCGATACAGTTTTAATTATTTTTGACAATAATTTTTTATTTAACTATCTTGGACACAGAGTTTTAATTATTTACGACTATAATTTTTTATTAAATATATTGGATACAGAGTTTTAATTATTTTCGACTATAATTTTTTATTAATTATTTTCGATACAGAGTTTTAATTATTTTTGACAATAATTTTTTATTTAACTATCTTCGATAGAGAGTTTTAATTATTTTCGAAAATAATTATTTATTTATTTATCCTCGTAACAGAGTTTTAATTATTTTTACAATAATTTCTTATTTAACTATCTTCGATAGAGAGTTTTAATTATTTTCGAAAATAATTATTTATTTATTTATCCTCGTAACAGATTTAATTATTTTCGACTATAATTTTTTATTTAACTATCTTGGAGGCAGAGTTTTAATTATTTTTTACAATAATTTCTTATTTAACTATCTTCGATAGAGAGTTTTAATTATTTTCGAAAATAATTATTTATTTATTATTTTCGATACAGAGTTTTAATTATTTTTGACAATAATTTTTTATTTAACTATCTTGGACACAGAGTTTTAATTATTTACGACTATAATTTTTTATTAAATATCTTGGATACAGAGTTTTAATTATTTTCGACTATAATTTTTTATTAATTATTTTCGATACAGAGTTTTAATTATTTTTGACAATAATTTTTTATTTAACTATCTTGGACACAGAGTTTTAATTATTTACGACTATAATTTTTTATTAAATATCTTGGATACAGAGTTTTAATTATTTTCGACTATAATATTTTATTAATTATCTTCGATATAGAGTTTTAATTATTTTTTACAATAATTTCTTATTTAACTATCGTCGATAGATAGTTTTAATTATTTTCGAAAATAATTATTTATTTATTTATCCTCTTATCAGAGATTTAATTATTTTCGACTATAATTTTCTATTTAACTATCTTCGATACAGAGTTTTAACTATTTTTGACAATAATTTTTTATTTAACTATCTTGAATACAGAGTTTTAATTATTTTCGACTATAATTTTTTATTAATTATCTTCGATACAGAGTTTTAATTATTTTTTACAATAATTTCTTATTTAACTATCTTCGATAGAGTTTTAATTATTTTCGAAAATAATTATTTATTTATTTATCCTCGTAACCGAGTTTTAATTATTTTCGACTATAATTTTTTTTAAATTATTTTCGATAAAGAGTTTTAATTATTTTTTACAATAATTTCTTATTTAACTATCTTCGATAGAGAGTTTTAATTATTTTCGAAAATAATTATTTATTTATTTATCCTCGTAACAGAGTTTTAATTATTTTCGACTATAATTTTTTATTAATTATCTTCGATATAGAGTTTTAATTATTTTCGAAAATAATTATTTATTTATTTATCCTCGTAACAGATTTAATTATTTTCGACTATAATTTTTTATTTAACTATCTTGGAGGCAGAGTTTTAATTATTTTTTACAATAATTTCTTATTTAACTATCTTCGATAGAGAGTTTTAATTATTTTCGAAAATAATTATTTATTTATTATTTTCGATACAGTTTTAATTATTTTTGACAATAATTTTTTATTTAACTATCTTGGACACAGAGTTTTAATTATTTACGACTATAATTTTTTATTAAATATATTGGATACAGAGTTTTAATTATTTTCGACTATAATTTTTTATTAATTATTTTCGATACAGAGTTTTAATTATTTTTGACAATAATTTTTTATTTAACTATCTTCGATAGAGAGTTTTAATTATTTTCGAAAATAATTATTTATTTATTTATCCTCGTAACAGAGTTTTAATTATTTTTACAATAATTTCTTATTTAACTATCTTCGATAGAGAGTTTTAATTATTTTCGAAAATAATTATTTATTTATTTATCCTCGTAACAGATTTAATTATTTTCGACTATAATTTTTTATTTAAAATTGGTTTATTATTAATTCGTGAAAATAAATTTGTTTAATTATTAATAAATTACGAATTAAGGAATAATTATAATGTTATATTTGAGCTTTCGATCTTGCATTAAGATCTTCGTCAGAAAATTACAAATAATTCCTTAATTCGTAATTTATTAATAATTAAACAAATATAATTTTTTATTTAACTATCTTGGAGGCAGAGTTTTAATTATTTTTTACAATAATTTCTTATTTAACTATCTTCGATAGAGAGTTTTAATTATTTTCGAAAATAATTATTTATTTATTATTTTCGATACAGAGTTTTAATTATTTTTGACAATAATTTTTTATTTAACTATCTTGGACACAGAGTTTTAATTATTTACGACTATAATTTTTTATTAAATATCTTGGATACAGAGTTTTAATTATTTTCGACTATAATTTTTTATTAATTATTTTCGATACAGAGTTTTAATTATTTTTGACAATAATTTTTTATTTAACTATCTTGGACACAGAGTTTTAATTATTTACGACTATAATTTTTTATTAAATATCTTGGATACAGAGTTTTAATTATTTTCGACTATAATATTTTATTAATTATCTTCGATATAGAGTTTTAATTATTTTTTACAATAATTTCTTATTTAACTATCGTCGATAGATAGTTTTAATTATTTTCGAAAATAATTATTTATTTATTTATCCTCTTATCAGAGATTTAATTATTTTCGACTATAATTTTCTATTTAACTATCTTCGATACAGAGTTTTAACTATTTTTGACAATAATTTTTTATTTAACTATCTTGAATACAGAGTTTTAATTATTTTCGACTATAATTTTTTATTAATTATCTTCGATACAGAGTTTTAATTATTTTTTACAATAATTTCTTATTTAACTATCTTCGATAGAGAGTTTTAATTATTTTCGAAAATAATTATTTATTTATTTATCCTCGTAACAGATTTAATTATTTTCGACTATAATTTTTTATTTAACTATCTTGGAGGCAGAGTTTTAATTATTTTTTACAATAATTTCTTATCTAACTATCTTCGATAGAGAGTTTTAATTATTGTCGAAAATAATTATTTATTTATTTACCCTCGTAACAGATTTAATTATTTTCGACTATAATTGATTATTAATTATTTTCGATACAGAGTTTTAATTATTTTTTACAATAATTTTTTAATTAACTATCTTCGATAGAGTTTTAATTATTTTTGACAATAATTTTTTATTTAACTATCTTGGACACAGAGTTTTAATTATTTACGACTATAATTTTTTATTAAATATCTTGGATACAGAGTTTTAATTATTTTCGACTATAATTTTTTATTAATTATCTTCGATATAGAGTTTTAATTATTTTTTACAATAATTTCTTATTTAACTATCGTCGATAGATAGTTTTAATTATTTTCGAAAATAATTATTTATTTATTTATCTTATCACAGATTTAATTATTTTCGACTATAATTTTCTATTTAACTATCTTCGATACAGAGTTTTAACTATTTTTGACAATAATTTTTTATTTAACTATCTTGAATACAGAGTGTTAATTATTTTCGACTATAATTTTTTATTAATTATCTTCGATACAGAGTTTTAATTATTTTTTACAATAATTTCTTATTTAACTATCTTTGATAGAGAGTTTTAATTATTTTCGAAAATAATTATTTATTTATTTATCCTCGTAACCGAGTTTTAATTATTTTTTACAATAATTTCTTATTTAACTATCTTCGATAGAGAGTTTTAATTATTTTCGAAAATAATTATTTATTTATTTATCCTCGTAACAGAGTTTTAATTATTTTCGACTATAATTTTTTTTTAATTATTTTCGATAAAGAGTTTTAATTATTTTTTACAATAATTTTTTATTTAACTATCTTGGAGACAGAGTGTTAATTATTTTCGACTATAATTTTTTATTAATTATCTTCGATATAGAGTTTTAATTATTTTCGAAAATAATTATTTATTTATTTATCCTCGTAACAGATTTAATTATTTTCGACTATAATTTTTTATTTAACTATCTTGGAGGCAGAGTTTTAATTATTTTTTACAATAATTTCTTATTTAACTATCTTCGATAGAGAGTTTTAATTACTTTCGAAAATAATTATTTATTTATTTATCCTCGTAACAGAGTTTTAATTATTTTCGACTAAAATTTTTTATTAATTATCTTCGATATAGAGTTTTAATTATTTTCGAAAATAATTATTTATTTATTTATCCTCGTAACAGATTTAATTATATTCGACTATAATTTTTTATTTAACTATCTTGGAGGCAGAGTTTTAATTTTTTTTTACAATAATTTCTTATTTAACTATCGTCGATAGATAGTTTTAATTATTTTCGAAAATAATTATTTATTTATTTATCCTCTTATCAGAGATTTAATTATTTTCGACTATAATTTTCTATTTAACTATCTTCGATACAGAGTTTTAACTATTTTTGACAATAATTTTTTATTTAACTATCTTGAATACAGAGTTTTAATTATTTTCGACTATAATTTTTTATTAATTATCTTCGATACAGAGTTTTAATTATTTTTTACAATAATTTCTTATTTAACTATCTTCGATAGAGAGTTTTAATTATTTTCGAAAATAATTATTTATTTATTTATCCTCGTAACCGAGTTTTAATTATTTTCGGCTATAATTTTTTTTTAATTATTTTCGATACAGAGTTTTAATTATTTTTTACCATAATTTCTTATTTAACTATCTTCGATAGAGAGTTTTAATTATTTTCGAAAATAATTATTTATGTATTTATCCTCGTAACCGAGTTTTAATTATTTTCGACTATACTTTTTTATTTAACTATCTTGGAGGCAGAGTTTTAATTATTTTTTACAATAATTTTTTATTTAACTATCTTCGATAGAGAGTTTTAATTATATTCGAAAATAATTATTTATTTATTTATCCTCGTAACAGAGTTTTAATTATTTTCGACTATAATTTTTTATTAATTATTTTCGATACAGAGTTTTAATTATTTTTGACAATAATTTTTTATTTAACTATCTTGGACACAGAGTTTTAATTATTTACGACTATAATTTTTTATTAAATATCTTGGATACAGAGTTTTAATTATTTTCGACTATAATTTTTTATTAATTATCTTCGATATAGAGTTTTAATTATTTTTTACAATAATTTCTTATATAACTATCTTCGATAGAGAGGTTTAATTATTTTCGAAAATAATTATTTATTTATTTATCCTCTTAACAGAGATTTAATAATTTTCGACTATAATTTTCTATTTAA
Source organism: Rhagonycha lutea (assembly GCA_958510855.1). Classification (NCBI taxonomy): domain Eukaryota; kingdom Metazoa; phylum Arthropoda; class Insecta; order Coleoptera; family Cantharidae; genus Rhagonycha; species Rhagonycha lutea. Next base: position 39,101,317 of record OY294038.1, read on the forward strand.
CTATCTTCGATACAGAGTTTTAATTATTTTTGAAAATAATTTTTTATTTAACTATCTTGGAGGCAGAGTTTTAATTATTTTCGAATATAATTTATTTATATTATTATTTTCGATACAGAGTTTTAATTATTTTTTACAATAATTTTTTAATTAACTATCTTCGATAGAGTTTTAATTATTTTTGACAATAATTTTTTATTTAACTATCTTGGACACAGAGTTTTAATTATTTACGACTATAATTTTTTATTAAATATCTTGGATACAGAGTTTTAATTATTTTCGACTATAATTTTTTATTAATTATCTTCGATATAGAGTTTTAATTATTTTTTACAATAATTTCTTATTTAACTATCGTCGATAGATAGTTTTAATTATTTTCGAAAATAATTATTTATTTATTTATCCTCTTATCAGAGATTTAATTATTTTCGACTATAATTTTCTATTTAACTATCTTCGATACAGAGTTTTAACTATTTTTGACAATAATTTTTTATTTAACTATCTTGAATACAGAGTTTTAATTATTTTCGACTATAATTTTTTATTAATTATCTTCGATACAGAGTTTTAATTATTTTTTACAATAATTTCTTATTTAACTATCTTCGATAGAGAGTTTTAATTATTTTCGAAAATAATTATTTATTTATTTATCCTAGTAACAGATTTAATTATTTTCGACTATAATTTTTTATTTAACTATCTTGGAGGCAGAGTTTTAATTATTTTTTACAATAATTTCTTATCTAACTATCTTCGATAGAGAGTTTTAATTATTATCGAAAATAATTATTTATTTATTTACCCTCGTTACAGATTTAATTATTTTCGACTATAATTTTTTATTTAACTATCTTGGAGGCAGAGTTTTAATTATTTTTTACAATAATTTTTTATTTAACTATCTTCGATAGAGAGTTTTAATTATTTTCGAAAATAATTATTTATTTATTTATCCTCGTAACAGAGTTTTAATTATTTTCGACTATAATTTTTTATTAATTATTTTCGATACAGAGTTTTAATTATTTTTGACAATAATTTTATATTTAACTATCTTGGACACAGAGTTTTAATTATTTACGACTATAATTTTTTATTAAATATCTTGGATACAGAGTTTCAATTATTTTCGGCTATAATTTTTTATTAATTATCTTCGATATAGAGTTTTAATTATTTTTTACAATAATTTCTTATTTAACTATCTTCGATAGAGAGTTTTAATTATTTTCGAAAATAATTATTTATTTATTTATCCTCGTAACAGATTTAATTATTTTCGACTATAATTTTTTATTTAACTATCTTGGAGGCAGAGTTTTAATTATTTTTTACAATAATTTCTTATTTAACTATCTTCGATAGAGAGTTTTAATTATTTTCGAAAATAATTATTTATTTATTTATCCTCGTAACAGAGTTTTAATTATTTTCGACTATAATTTTCTATTTAACTATCTTCGATACAGAGTTTTAACTATTTTTGACAATAATTTTTTATTTAACTATCTTGAATACAGAGTTTTAATTATTTTCGACTATAATTTTTTATTAATTATCTTCGATACAGAGTTTTAATTATTTTTTACAATAATTTCTTATTTAACTATCTTCGATAGAGTTTTAATTATTTTCGAAAATAATTATTTATTTATTTATCCTCGTAACCGAGTTTTAATTATTTTCGACTATAATTTTTTTTAAATTATTTTCGATAAAGAGTTTTAATTATTTTTTACAATAATTTCTTATTTAACTATCTTCGATAGAGAGTTTTAATTATTTTCGAAAATAATTATTTATTTATTTATCCTCGTAACAGAGTTTTAATTATTTTCGACTATAATTTTTTATTAATTATCTTCGATATAGAGTTTTAATTATTTTCGAAAATAATTATTTATTTATTTATCCTCGTAACAGATTTAATTATTTTCGACTATAATTTTTTATTTAACTATCTTGGAGGCAGAGTTTTAATTATTTTTTACAATAATTTCTTATTTAACTATCTTCGATAGAGAGTTTTAATTATTTTCGAAAATAATTATTTATTTATTATTTTCGATACAGTTTTAATTATTTTTGACAATAATTTTTTATTTAACTATCTTGGACACAGAGTTTTAATTATTTACGACTATAATTTTTTATTAAATATATTGGATACAGAGTTTTAATTATTTTCGACTATAATTTTTTATTAATTATTTTCGATACAGAGTTTTAATTATTTTTGACAATAATTTTTTATTTAACTATCTTCGATAGAGAGTTTTAATTATTTTCGAAAATAATTATTTATTTATTTATCCTCGTAACAGAGTTTTAATTATTTTTACAATAATTTCTTATTTAACTATCTTCGATAGAGAGTTTTAATTATTTTCGAAAATAATTATTTATTTATTTATCCTCGTAACAGATTTAATTATTTTCGACTATAATTTTTTATTTAACTATCTTGGAGGCAGAGTTTTAATTATTTTTTACAATAATTTCTTATTTAACTATCTTCGATAGAGAGTTTTAATTATTTTCGAAAATAATTATTTATTTATTATTTTCGATACAGAGTTTTAATTATTTTTGACAATAATTTTTTATTTAACTATCTTGGACACAGAGTTTTAATTATTTACGACTATAATTTTTTATTAAATATCTTGGATACAGAGTTTTAATTATTTTCGACTATAATTTTTTATTAATTATTTTCGATACAGAGTTTTAATTATTTTTGACAATAATTTTTTATTTAACTATCTTGGACACAGAGTTTTAATTATTTACGACTATAATTTTTTATTAAATATCTTGGATACAGAGTTTTAATTATTTTCGACTATAATATTTTATTAATTATCTTCGATATAGAGTTTTAATTATTTTTTACAATAATTTCTTATTTAACTATCTTCGATAGAGAGTTTTAATTATTTTCGAAAATAATTATTTATTTATTTATCCTCGTAACAGATTTAATTATTTTCGACTATAATTTTTTATTTAACTATCTTGGAGGCAGAGTTTTAATTATTTTTTACAATAATTTCTTATTTAACTATCTTCGATAGAGAGTTTTAATTATTTTCGAAAATAATTATTTATTTATTTATCCTCGTAACAGAGTTTTAATTATTTTCGACTAAAATTTTTTATTAATTATCTTCGATATAGAGTTTTAATTATTTTCGAAAATAATTATTTATTTATTTATCCTCGTAACAGATTTAATTATATTCGACTATAATTTTTTATTTAACTATCTTGGAGGCAGAGTTTTAATTTTTTTTTACAATAATTTCTTATTTAACTATCGTCGATAGATAGTTTTAATTATTTTCGAAAATAATTATTTATTTATTTATCCTCTAATCAGAGATTTAATTATTTTCGACTATAATTTTCTATTTAACTATCTTCGATACAGAGTTTTAACTATTTTTGACAATAATTTTTTATTTAACTATCTTGAATACAGAGTTTTAATTATTTTCGACTATAATTTTTTATTAATTATCTTCGATACAGAGTTTTAATTATTTTTTACAATAATTTCTTATTTAACTATCTTCGATAGAGAGTTTTAATTATTTTCGAAAATAATTATTTATTTATTTATCCTAGTAACAGATTTAATTATTTTCGACTATAATTTTTTATTTAACTATCTTGGAGGCAGAGTTTTAATTATTTTTTACAATAATTTCTTATCTAACTATCTTCGATAGAGAGTTTTAATTATTATCGAAAATAATTATTTATTTATTTACCCTCGTTACAGATTTAATTATTTTCGACTATAATTTTTTATTTAACTATCTTGGAGGCAGAGTTTTAATTATTTTTTACAATAATTTTTTATTTAACTATCTTCGATAGAGAGTTTTAATTATTTTCGAAAATAATTATTTATTTATTTATCCTCGTAACAGAGTTTTAATTATTTTCGACTATAATTTTTTATTAATTATTTTCGATACAGAGTTTTAATTATTTTTGACAATAATTTTATATTTAACTATCTTGGACACAGAGTTTTAATTATTTACGACTATAATTTTTTATTAAATATCTTGGATACAGAGTTTTAATTATTTTCGGCTATAATTTTTTATTAATTATCTTCGATATAGAGTTTTAATTATTTTTTACAATAATTTCTTATTTAACTATCTTCGATAGAGAGTTTTAATTATTTTCGAAAATAATTATTTATTTATTTATCCTCGTAACAGATTTAATTATTTTCGACTATAATTTTTTATTTAACTATCTTGGAGGCAGAGTTTTAATTATTTTCGAATATAATTTATTATTAATTATTTTCGATACAGAGTTTTAATTATTTTTGACAATAATTTGTTATTTAACTATCTTGGACACAGAGTTTTAATTATTTACGACTATAATTTTTTATTAAATATCTTGGATACAGAGTTTTAATTATTTTCGACTATAATTTTTTATTAATTATCTTCGATATAGAGTTTTAATTATTTTTTACAATAATTTCTTATTTAACTATCGTCGATAGATAGTTTTAATTATTTTCGAAAATAATTATTTATTTATTTATCCTCGTAACCGAGTTTTAATTATTTTCGACTATAATTTTTTTTTAATTATTTTCGATACAGAGTTTTAATTATTTTTTACAATAATTTCTTATTTAACTATCTTCGATAGAGAGTTTTAATTATTTTCGAAAATAATTATTTATTTATTTATCCTCGTAACAGAGTTTTAATTATTTTAGACTATAATTTTTTATTAATTATCTTCGATACAGAGTTTTAATTATTTTTTACAATAATTTCTTATTTAACTATCTTCGATAGAGAGTTTTAATTATTTTCGAAAATAATTATTTATTTATTTATCCTCGTAACCGAGTTTTAATTATTTTCGACTATAATTTTTTTTTAATTATTTTCGATACAGAGTTTTAATTATTTTTTACAATAATTTCTTATTTAACTATCTTCGATAGAGAGTTTTAATTATTTTCGAAAATAATTATTTATTTATTTATCCTCGTAACCGAGTTTTAATTATTTTCGACTATAATTTTTTTTTAATTATTTTCGATAAAGAGTTTTAATTATTTTTTACAATAATTTCTTATTTAACTATCTTCGATAGAGAGTTTTAATTATTTTCGAAAATAATTATTTATTTATTTATCCTCGTAACCGAGTTTTAATTATTTTCGACTATAATTTTTTTTTAATTATTTTCGATACAGAGTTTTAATTATTTTTTACAATAATTTCTTATTTAACTATCTTCGATAGAGAGTTTTAATTATTTTCGAAAATAATTATTTATTTATTTATCCTCGTAACCGAGTTTTAATTATTTTCGACTATAATTTTTTTTTAATTATTTTCGATAAAGAGTTTTAATTGTTTTTTACAATAATTTCTTATTTAACTATCTTCGATAGAGAGTTTTAATTATTTTCGAAAATAATTATTTATTTATTTATCCTCGTAACAGAGTTTTAATTATTTTCGACTATAATTTTTTTTTAATTATTTTCGATAAAGAGTTTTAATTATTTTTTACAATAATTTTTTATTTAACTATCTTGGAGACAGAGTGTTAATTATTTTCGACTATAATTTTTTATTAATTATCTTCGATATAGAGTTTTAATTATTTTCGAAAATAATTATTTATTTATTTATCCTCGTAACAGATTTAATTATTTTCGACTATAATTTTTTATTTAACTATCTTGGAGGCAGAGTTTTAATTATTTTTTACAATAATTTCTTATTTAACTATCTTCGATAGAGAGTTTTAATTATTTTCGAAAATAATTATTTATTTATTTATCCTCGTAACAGAGTTTTAATTATTTTCGACTAAAATTTTTTATTAATTATCTTCGATATAGAGTTTTAATTATTTTCGAAAATAATTATTTATTTATTTATCCTCGTAACAGATTTAATTATATTCGACTATAATTTTTTATTTAACTATCTTGGAGGCAGAGTTTTAATTTTTTTTTACAATAATTTCTTATTTAACTATCGTCGATAGATAGTTTTAATTATTTTCGAAAATAATTATTTATTTATTTATCCTCTAATCAGAGATTTAATTATTTTCGACTATAATTTTCTATTTAACTATCTTCGATACAGAGTTTTAACTATTTTTGACAATAATTTTTTATTTAACTATCTTGAATACAGAGTTTTAATTATTTTCGACTATAATTTTTTATTAATTATCTTCGATACAGAGTTTTAATTATTTTTTACAATAATTTCTTATTTAACTATCTTCGATAGAGAGTTTTAATTATTTTCGAAAATAATTATTTATTTATTTATCCTAGTAACAGATTTAATTATTTTCGACTATAATTTTTTATTTAACTATCTTGGAGGCAGAGTTTTAATTATTTTTTACAATAATTTCTTATCTAACTATCTTCGATAGAGAGTTTTAATTATTATCGAAAATAATTATTTATTTATTTACCCTCGTTACAGATTTAATTATTTTCGACTATAATTTTTTATTTAACTATCTTGGAGGCAGAGTTTTAATTATTTTTTACAATAATTTTTTATTTAACTATCTTCGATAGAGAGTTTTAATTATTTTCGAAAATAATTATTTATTTATTTATCCTCGTAACAGAGTTTTAATTATTTTCGACTATAATTTTTTATTAATTATTTTCGATACAGAGTTTTAATTATTTTTGACAATAATTTTATATTTAACTATCTTGGACACAGAGTTTTAATTATTTACGACTATAATTTTTTATTAAATATCTTGGATACAGAGTTTTAATTATTTTCGGCTATAATTTTTTATTAATTATCTTCGATATAGAGTTTTAATTATTTTTTACAATAATTTCTTATTTAACTATCTTCGATAGAGAGTTTTAATTATTTTCGAAAATAATTATTTATTTATTTATCCTCGTAACAGATTTAATTATTTTCGACTATAATTTTTTATTTAACTATCTTGGAGGCAGAGTTTTAATTATTTTCGAATATAATTTATTATTAATTATTTTCGATACAGAGTTTTAATTATTTTTGACAATAATTTGTTATTTAACTATCTTGGACACAGAGTTTTAATTATTTACGACTATAATTTTTTATTAAATATCTTGGATACAGAGTTTTAATTATTTTCGACTATAATTTTTTATTAATTATCTTCGATATAGAGTTTTAATTATTTTTTACAATAATTTCTTATTTAACTATCGTCGATAGATAGTTTTAATTATTTTCGAAAATAATTATTTATTTATTTATCCTCGTAACCGAGTTTTAATTATTTTCGACTATAATTTTTTTTTAATTATTTTCGATACAGAGTTTTAATTATTTTTTACAATAATTTCTTATTTAACTATCTTCGATAGAGAGTTTTAATTATTTTCGAAAATAATTATTTATTTATTTATCTTATCCTCGTAACAGAGTTTTAATTATTTTAGACTATAATTTTTTATTAATTATCTTCGATACAGAGTTTTAATTATTTTTTACAATAATTTCTTATTTAACTATCTTCGATAGAGAGTTTTAATTATTTTCGAAAATAATTATTTATTTATTTATCCTCGTAACCGAGTTTTAATTATTTTCGACTATAATTTTTTTTTAATTATTTTCGATACAGAGTTTTAATTATTTTTTACAATAATTTCATATTTAACTATCTTCGATAGAGAGTTTTAATTATTTTCGAAAATAATTATTTATTTATTTATCCTCGTAACCGAGTTTTAATTATTTTCGACTATAATTTTTTTTTAATTATTTTCGATAAAGAGTTTTAATTATTTTTTACAATAATTTCTTATTTAACTATCTTCGATAGAGAGTTTTAATTATTTTCGAAAATAATTATTTATTTATTTATCCTCGTAACCGAGTTTTAATTATTTTCGACTATAATTTTTTTTTAATTATTTTCGATACAGAGTTTTAATTATTTTTTACAATAATTTCTTATTTAACTATCTTCGATAGAGAGTTTTAATTATTTTCGAAAATAATTATTTATTTATTTATCCTCGTAACCGAGTTTTAATTATTTTCGACTATAATTTTTTTTTAATTATTTTCGATAAAGAGTTTTAATTGTTTTTTACAATAATTTCTTATTTAACTATCTTCGATAGAGAGTTTTAATTATTTTCGAAAATAATTATTTATTTATTTATCCTCGTAACAGAGTTTTAATTATTTTCGACTATAATTTTTTTTTAATTATTTTCGATAAAGAGTTTTAATTATTTTTTACAATAATTTTTTATTTAACTATCTTGGAGACAGAGTGTTAATTATTTTCGACTATAATTTTCTATTAATTATCTTCGATATAGAGTTTTAATTATTTTCGAAAATAATTATTTATTTATTTATCCTCGTAACAGATTTAATTATTTTCGACTATAATTTTTTATTTAACTATCTTGGAGGCAGAGTTTTAATTATTTTTTACAATAATTTCTTATTTAACTATCTTCGATAGAGAGTTTTAATTATTTTCGAAAATAATTATTTATTTATTTATCCTCGTAACAGAGTTTTAATTATTTTCGACTAAAATTTTTTATTAATTATCTTCGATATAGAGTTTTAATTATTTTCGAAAATAATTATTTATTTATTTATCCTCGTAACAGATTTAATAATATTCGACTATAATTTTTTATTTAACTATCTTGGAGGCAGAGTTTTAATTTTTTTTTACAATAATTTCTTATTTAACTATCGTCGATAGATAGTTTTAATTATTTTCGAAAATAATTATTTATTTATTTATCCTCTAATCAGAGATTTAATTATTTTCGACTATAATTTTCTATTTAACTATCTTCGATACAGAGTTTTAACTATTTTTGACAATAATTTTTTATTTAACTATCTTGAATACAGAGTTTTAATTATTTTCGACTATAATTTTTTATTAATTATCTTCGATACAGAGTTTTAATTATTTTTTACAATAATTTCTTATTTAACTATCTTCGATAGAGAGTTTTAATTATTTTCGAAAATAATTATTTATTTATTTATCCTAGTAACAGATTTAATTATTTTCGACTATAATTTTTTATTTAACTATCTTGGAGGCAGAGTTTTAATTATTTTTTACAATAATTTCTTATCTAACTATCTTCGATAGAGAGTTTTAATTATTATCGAAAATAATTATTTATTTATTTACCCTCGTTACAGATTTAATTATTTTCGACTATAATTTTTTATTTAACTATCTTGGAGGCAGAGTTTTAATTATTTTTTACAATAATTTTTTATTTAACTATCTTCGATAGAGAGTTTTAATTATTTTCGAAAATAATTATTTATTTATTTATCCTCGTAACAGAGTTTTAATTATTTTCGACTATAATTTTTTATTAATTATTTTCGATACAGAGTTTTAATTATTTTTGACAATAATTTTATATTTAACTATCTTGGACACAGAGTTTTAATTATTTACGACTATAATTTTTTATTAAATATCTTGGATACAGAGTTTTAATTATTTTCGGCTATAATTTTTTATTAATTATCTTCGATATAGAGTTTTAATTATTTTTTACAATAATTTCTTATTTAACTATCTTCGATAGAGAGTTTTAATTATTTTCGAAAATAATTATTTATTTATTTATCCTCGTAACAGATTTAATTATTTTCGACTATAATTTTTTATTTAACTATCTTGGAGGCAGAGTTTTAATTATTTTCGAATATAATTTATTATTAATTATTTTCGATACAGAGTTTTAATTATTTTTGACAATAATTTGTTATTTAACTATCTTGGACACAGAGTTTTAATTATTTACGACTATAATTTTTTATTAAATATCTTGGATACAGAGTTTTAATTATTTTAGACTATAATTTTTTATTAATTATCTTCGATACAGAGTTTTAATTATTTTTTACAATAATTTCTTATTTAACTATCTTCGATAGAGAGTTTTAATTATTTTCGAAAATAATTATTTATTTATTTATCCTCGTAACCGAGTTTTAATTATTTTCGACTATAATTTTTTTTTAATTATTTTCGATACAGAGTTTTAATTATTTTTTACAATAATTTCTTATTTAACTATCTTCGATAGAGAGTTTTAATTATTTTCGAAAATAATTATTTATTTATTTATCCTCGTAACCGAGTTTTAATTATTTTCGACTATAATTTTTTTTTAATTATTTTCGATAAAGAGTTTTAATTATTTTTTACAATAATTTCTTATTTAACTATCTTCGATAGAGAGTTTTAATTATTTTCGAAAATAATTATTTATTTATTTATCCTCGTAACCGAGTTTTAATTATTTTCGACTATAATTTTTTTTTAATTATGTTCGATACAGAGTTTTAATTATTTTTTACAATAATTTCTTATTTAACTATCTTCGATAGAGTTTTAATTATTTTCGAAAATAATTATTTATTTATTTATCCTCGTAACCGAGTTTTAATTATTTTCGACTATAATTTTTTTTAAATTATTTTCGATAAAGAGTTTTAATTATTTTTTACAATAATTTCTTATTTAACTATCTTCGATAGAGAGTTTTAATTATTTTCGAAAATAATTATTTATTTATTTATCCTCGTAACAGAGTTTTAATTATTTTCGACTATAATTTTTTATTAATTATCTTCGATATATAGTTTTAATTATTTTCGAAAATAATTATTTATTTATTTATCCTCGTAACAGATTTAATTATTTTCGACTATAATTTTTTATTTAACTATCTTGGAGGCAGAGTTTTAATTATTTTTTACAATAATTTCTTATTTAACTATCTTCGATAGAGAGTTTTAATTATTTTCGAAAATAATTATTTATTTATTATTTTCGATACAGTTTTAATTATTTTTGACAATAATTTTTTATTTAACTATCTTGGACACAGAGTTTTAATTATTTACGACTATAATTTTTTATTAAATATATTGGATACAGAGTTTTAATTATTTTCGACTATAATTTTTTATTAATTATTTTCGATACAGAGTTTTAATTATTTTTGACAATAATTTTGTATTTAACTATCTTCGATAGAGAGTTTTAATTATTTTCGAAAATAATTATTTATTTATTTATCCTCGTAACAGAGTTTTAATTATTTTTACAATAATTTCTTATTTAACTATCTTCGATAGAGAGTTTTAATTATTTTCGAAAATAATTATTTATTTATTTATCCTCGTAACAGATTTAATTATTTTCGACTATAATTTTTTATTTAACTATCTTGGAGGCAGAGTTTTAATTATTTTTTACAATAATTTCTTATTTAACTATCTTCGATAGAGAGTTTTAATTATTTTCGAAAATAATTATTTATTTATTATTTTCGATACAGAGTTTTAATTATTTTTGACAATAATTTTTTATTTAACTATCTTGGACACAGAGTTTTAATTATTTACGACTATAATTTTTTATTAAATATCTTGGATACAGAGTTTTAATTATTTTCGACTATAATTTTTTATTAATTATTTTCGATACAGAGTTTTAATTATTTTTGACAATAATTTTTTATTTAACTATCTTGGACACAGAGTTTTAATTATTTACGACTATAATTTTTTATTAAATATCTTGGATACAGAGTTTTAATTATTTTCGACTATAATATTTTATTAATTATCTTCGATATAGAGTTTTAATTATTTTTTACAATAATTTCTTATTTAACTATCGTCGATAGATAGTTTTAATTATTTTCGAAAATAATTATTTATTTATTTATCCTCTTATCAGAGATTTAATTATTTTCGACTATAATTTTCTATTTAACTATCTTCGATACAGAGTTTTAACTATTTTTGACAATAATTTTTTATTTAACTATCTTGAATACAGAGTTTTAATTATTTTCGACTATAATTTTTTATTAATTATCTTCGATACAGAGTTTTAATTATTTTTTACAATAATTTCTTATTTAACTATCTTCGATAGAGTTTTAATTATTTTCGAAAATAATTATTTATTTATTTATCCTCGTAACCGAGTTTTAATTATTTTCGACTATAATTTTTTTTAAATTATTTTCGATAAAGAGTTTTAATTATTTTTTACAATAATTTCTTATTTAACTATCTTCGATAGAGAGTTTTAATTATTTTCGAAAATAATTATTTATTTATTTATCCTCGTAACAGAGTTTTAATTATTTTCGACTATAATTTTTTATTAATTATCTTCGATATAGAGTTTTAATTATTTTCGAAAATAATTATTTATTTATTTATCCTCGTAACAGATTTAATTATTTTCGACTATAATTTTTTATTTAACTATCTTGGAGGCAGAGTTTTAATTATTTTTTACAATAATTTCTTATTTAACTATCTTCGATAGAGAGTTTTAATTATTTTCGAAAATAATTATTTATTTATTATTTTCGATACAGTTTTAATTATTTTTGACAATAATTTTTTATTTAACTATCTTGGACACAGAGTTTTAATTATTTACGACTATAATTTTTTATTAAATATATTGGATACAGAGTTTTAATTATTTTCGACTATAATTTTTTATTAATTATTTTCGATACAGAGTTTTAATTATTTTTGACAATAATTTTTTATTTAACTATCTTCGATAGAGAGTTTTAATTATTTTCGAAAATAATTATTTATTTATTTATCCTCGTAACAGAGTTTTAATTATTTTTACAATAATTTCTTATTTAACTATCTTCGATAGAGAGTTTTAATTATTTTCGAAAATAATTATTTATTTATTTATCCTCGTAACAGATTTAATTATTTTCGACTATAATTTTTTATTTAAAATTGGTTTATTATTAATTCGTGAAAATAAATTTGTTTAATTATTAATAAATTACGAATTAAGGAATAATTATAATGTTATATTTGAGCTTTCGATCTTGCATTAAGATCTTCGTCAGAAAATTACAAATAATTCCTTAATTCGTAATTTATTAATAATTAAACAAATATAATTTTTTATTTAACTATCTTGGAGGCAGAGTTTTAATTATTTTTTACAATAATTTCTTATTTAACTATCTTCGATAGAGAGTTTTAATTATTTTCGAAAATAATTATTTATTTATTATTTTCGATACAGAGTTTTAATTATTTTTGACAATAATTTTTTATTTAACTATCTTGGACACAGAGTTTTAATTATTTACGACTATAATTTTTTATTAAATATCTTGGATACAGAGTTTTAATTATTTTCGACTATAATTTTTTATTAATTATTTTCGATACAGAGTTTTAATTATTTTTGACAATAATTTTTTATTTAACTATCTTGGACACAGAGTTTTAATTATTTACGACTATAATTTTTTATTAAATATCTTGGATACAGAGTTTTAATTATTTTCGACTATAATATTTTATTAATTATCTTCGATATAGAGTTTTAATTATTTTTTACAATAATTTCTTATTTAACTATCGTCGATAGATAGTTTTAATTATTTTCGAAAATAATTATTTATTTATTTATCCTCTTATCAGAGATTTAATTATTTTCGACTATAATTTTCTATTTAACTATCTTCGATACAGAGTTTTAACTATTTTTGACAATAATTTTTTATTTAACTATCTTGAATACAGAGTTTTAATTATTTTCGACTATAATTTTTTATTAATTATCTTCGATACAGAGTTTTAATTATTTTTTACAATAATTTCTTATTTAACTATCTTCGATAGAGAGTTTTAATTATTTTCGAAAATAATTATTTATTTATTTATCCTCGTAACAGATTTAATTATTTTCGACTATAATTTTTTATTTAACTATCTTGGAGGCAGAGTTTTAATTATTTTTTACAATAATTTCTTATCTAACTATCTTCGATAGAGAGTCTTAATTATTGTCGAAAATAATTATTTATTTATTTACCCTCGTAACAGATTTAATTATTTTCGACTATAATTGATTATTAATTATTTTCGATACAGAGTTTTAATTATTTTTTACAATAATTTTTTAATTAACTATCTTCGATAGAGTTTTAATTATTTTTGACAATAATTTTTTATTTAACTATCTTGGACACAGAGTTTTAATTATTTACGACTATAATTTTTTATTAAATATCTTGGATACAGAGTTTTAATTATTTTCGACTATAATTTTTTATTAATTATCTTCGATATAGAGTTTTAATTATTTTTTACAATAATTTCTTATTTAACTATCGTCGATAGATAGTTTTAATTATTTTCGAAAATAATTATTTATTTATTTATCTTATCACAGATTTAATTATTTTCGACTATAATTTTCTATTTAACTATCTTCGATACAGAGTTTTAACTATTTTTGACAATAATTTTTTATTTAACTATCTTGAATACAGAGTGTTAATTATTTTCGACTATAATTTTTTATTAATTATCTTCGATACAGAGTTTTAATTATTTTTTACAATAATTTCTTATTTAACTATCTTTGATAGAGAGTTTTAATTATTTTCGAAAATAATTATTTATTTATTTATCCTCGTAACCGAGTTTTAATTATTTTTTACAATAATTTCTTATTTAACTATCTTCGATAGAGAGTTTTAATTATTTTCGAAAATAATTATTTATTTATTTATCCTCGTAACAGAGTTTTAATTATTTTCGACTATAATTTTTTTTTAATTATTTTCGATAAAGAGTTTTAATTATTTTTTACAATAATTTTTTATTTAACTATCTTGGAGACAGAGTGTTAATTATTTTCGACTATAATTTTTTATTAATTATCTTCGATATAGAGTTTTAATTATTTTCGAAAATAATTATTTATTTATTTATCCTCGTAACAGATTTAATTATTTTCGACTATAATTTTTTATTTAACTATCTTGGAGGCAGAGTTTTAATTATTTTTTACAATAATTTCTTATTTAACTATCTTCGATAGAGAGTTTTAATTATTTTCGAAAATAATTATTTATTTATTTATCCTCGTAACAGAGTTTTAATTATTTTCGACTAAAATTTTTTATTAATTATCTTCGATATAGAGTTTTAATTATTTTCGAAAATAATTATTTATTTATTTATCCTCGTAACAGATTTAATTATATTCGACTATAATTTTTTATTTAACTATCTTGGAGGCAGAGTTTTAATTTTTTTTTACAATAATTTCTTATTTAACTATCGTCGATAGATAGTTTTAATTATTTTCGAAAATAATTATTTATTTATTTATCCTCTTATCAGAGATTTAATTATTTTCGACTATAATTTTCTATTTAACTATCTTCGATACAGAGTTTTAACTATTTTTGACAATAATTTTTTATTTAACTATCTTGAATACAGAGTTTTAATTATTTTCGACTATAATTTTTTATTAATTATCTTCGATACAGAGTTTTAATTATTTTTTACAATAATTTCTTATTTAACTATCTTCGATAGAGAGTTTTAATTATTTTCGAAAATAATTATTTATTTATTTATCCTCGTAACCGAGTTTTAATTATTTTCGGCTATAATTTTTTTTTAATTATTTTCGATACAGAGTTTTAATTATTTTTTACCATAATTTCTTATTTAACTATCTTCGATAGAGAGTTTTAATTATTTTCGAAAATAATTATTTATGTATTTATCCTCGTAACCGAGTTTTAATTATTTTCGACTATACTTTTTTATTTAACTATCTTGGAGGCAGAGTTTTAATTATTTTTTACAATAATTTTTTATTTAACTATCTTCGATAGAGAGTTTTAATTATATTCGAAAATAATTATTTATTTATTTATCCTCGTAACAGAGTTTTAATTATTTTCGACTATAATTTTTTATTAATTATTTTCGATACAGAGTTTTAATTATTTTTGACAATAATTTTTTATTTAACTATCTTGGACACAGAGTTTTAATTATTTACGACTATAATTTTTTATTAAATATCTTGGATACAGAGTTTTAATTATTTTCGACTATAATTTTTTATTAATTATCTTCGATATAGAGTTTTAATTATTTTTTACAATAATTTCTTATATAACTATCTTCGATAGAGAGGTTTAATTATTTTCGAAAATAATTATTTATTTATTTATCCTCTTAACAGAGATTTAATAATTTTCGACTATAATTTTCTATTTAACTATCTTCGATACAGAGTTTTAATTATTTTTGAAAATAATTTTTTATTTAACTATCTTGGAGGCAGAGTTTTAATTATTTTCGAATATAATTTATTTATATTATTATTTTCGATACAGAGTTTTAATTATTTTTTACAATAATTTTTTAATTAACTATCTTCGATAGAGTTTTAATTATTTTTGACAATAATTTTTTATTTAACTATCTTGGACACAGAGTTTTAATTATTTACGACTATAATTTTTTATTAAATATCTTGGATACAGAGTTTTAATTATTTTCGACTATAATTTTTTATTAATTATCTTCGATATAGAGTTTTAATTATTTTTTACAATAATTTCTTATTTAACTATCGTCGATAGATAGTTTTAATTATTTTCGAAAATAATTATTTATTTATTTATCCTCTTATCAGAGATTTAATTATTTTCGACTATAATTTTCTATTTAACTATCTTCGATACAGAGTTTTAACTATTTTTGACAATAATTTTTTATTTAACTATCTTGAATACAGAGTTTTAATTATTTTCGACTATAATTTTTTATTAATTATCTTCGATACAGAGTTTTAATTATTTTTTACAATAATTTCTTATTTAACTATCTTCGATAGAGAGTTTTAATTATTTTCGAAAATAATTATTTATTTATTTATCCTAGTAACAGATTTAATTATTTTCGACTATAATTTTTTATTTAACTATCTTGGAGGCAGAGTTTTAATTATTTTTTACAATAATTTCTTATCTAACTATCTTCGATAGAGAGTTTTAATTATTATCGAAAATAATTATTTATTTATTTACCCTCGTTACAGATTTAATTATTTTCGACTATAATTTTTTATTTAACTATCTTGGAGGCAGAGTTTTAATTATTTTTTACAATAATTTTTTATTTAACTATCTTCGATAGAGAGTTTTAATTATTTTCGAAAATAATTATTTATTTATTTATCCTCGTAACAGAGTTTTAATTATTTTCGACTATAATTTTTTATTAATTATTTTCGATACAGAGTTTTAATTATTTTTGACAATAATTTTATATTTAACTATCTTGGACACAGAGTTTTAATTATTTACGACTATAATTTTTTATTAAATATCTTGGATACAGAGTTTCAATTATTTTCGGCTATAATTTTTTATTAATTATCTTCGATATAGAGTTTTAATTATTTTTTACAATAATTTCTTATTTAACTATCTTCGATAGAGAGTTTTAATTATTTTCGAAAATAATTATTTATTTATTTATCCTCGTAACAGATTTAATTATTTTCGACTATAATTTTTTATTTAACTATCTTGGAGGCAGAGTTTTAATTATTTTTTACAATAATTTCTTATTTAACTATCTTCGATAGAGAGTTTTAATTATTTTCGAAAATAATTATTTATTTATTTATCCTCGTAACAGAGTTTTAATTATTTTAGACTATAATTTTTTATTAATTATCTTCGATACAGAGTTTTAATTATTTTTTACAATAATTTCTTATTTAACTATCTTCGATAGAGAGTTTTAATTATTTTCGAAAATAATTATTTATTTATTTATCCTCGTAACCGAGTTTTAATTATTTTCGACTATAATTTTTTTTTAATTATTTTCGATACAGAGTTTTAATTATTTTTTACAATAATTTCTTATTTAACTATCTTCGATAGAGAGTTTTAATTATTTTCGAAAATAATTATTTATTTATTTATCCTCGTAACCGAGTTTTAATTATTTTCGACTATAATTTTTTTTTAATTATTTTCGATAAAGAGTTTTAATTGTTTTTTACAATAATTTCTTATTTAACTATCTTCGATAGAGAGTTTTAATTATTTTCGAAAATAATTATTTATTTATTTATCCTCGTAACAGAGTTTTAATTATTTTCGACTATAATTTTTTTTTAATTATTTTCGATAAAGAGTTTTAATTATTTTTTACAATAATTTTTTATTTAACTATCTTGGAGACAGAGTGTTAATTATTTTCGACTATAATTTTTTATTAATTATCTTCGATATAGAGTTTTAATTATTTTTTACAATAATTTCTTATTTAACTATCGTCGATAGATAGTTTTAATTATTTTCGAAAATAATTATTTATTTATTTATCCTCTTATCAGAGATTTAATTATTTTCGACTATAATTTTCTATTTAACTATCTTCGATACAGAGTTTTAACTATTTTTGACAATAATTTTTTATTTAACTATCTTGAATACAGAGTTTTAATTATTTTCGACTATAATTTTTTATTAATTATCTTCGATACAGAGTTTTAATTATTTTTTACAATAATTTCTTATTTAACTATCTTCGATAGAGAGTTTTAATTATTTTCGAAAATAATTATTTATTTATTTATCCTCGTAACCGAGTTTTAATTATTTTCGGCTATAATTTTTTTTTAATTATTTTCGATACAGAGTTTTAATTATTTTTTACAATAATTTCTTATTTAACTATCTTCGATAGAGAGTTTTAATTATTTTCGAAAATAATTATTTATGTATTTATCCTCGTAACCGAGTTTTAATTATTTTCGACTATAATTTTTTATTTAACTATCTTGGAGGCAGAGTTTTAATTATTTTTTACAATAATTTTTTATTTAACTATCTTCGATAGAGAGTTTTAATTATTTTCGAAAATAATTATTTATTTATTTATCCTCGTAACAGAGTTTTAATTATTTTCGACTATAATTTTTTATTAATTATTTTCGATACAGAGTTTTAATTATTTTTGACAATAATTTTTTATTTAACTATCTTGGACACAGAGTTTTAATTATTTACGACTATAATTTTTTATTAAATATCTTGGATACAGAGTTTTAATTATTTTCGACTATAATTTTTTATTAATTATCTTCGATATAGAGTTTTAATTATTTTTTACAATAATTTCTTATATAACTATCTTCGATAGAGAGGTTTAATTATTTTCGAAAATAATTATTTATTTATTTATCCTCTTAACAGAGATTTAATAATTTTCGACTATAATTTTCTATTTAACTATCTTCGATACAGAGTTTTAATTATTTTTGAAAATAATTTTTTATTTAACTATCTTGGAGGCAGAGTTTTAATTATTTTCGAATATAATTTATTTATATTATTATTTTCGATACAGAGTTTTAATTATTTTTTACAATAATTTTTTAATTAACTATCTTCGATAGAGTTTTAATTATTTTTGACAATAATTTTTTATATAACTATCTTGGACACAGAGTTTTAATTATTTACGACTATAATTTTTTATTAAATATCTTGGATACAGAGTTTTAATTATTTTCGACTATAATTTTTTATTAATTATCTTCGATATAGAGTTTTAATTATTTTTTACAATAATTTCTTATTTAACTATCGTCGATAGATAGTTTTAATTATTTTCGAAAATAATTATTTATTTATTTATCCTCTTATCAGAGATTTAATTATTTTCGACTATAATTTTCTATTTAACTATCTTCGATACAGAGTTTTAACTATTTTTGACAATAATTTTTTATTTAACTATCTTGAATACAGAGTTTTAATTATTTTCGACTATAATTTTTTATTAATTATCTTCGATACAGAGTTTTAATTATTTTTTACAATAATTTCTTATTTAACTATCTTCGATAGAGAGTTTTAATTATTTTCGAAAATAATTATTTATTTATTTATCCTAGTAACAGATTTAATTATTTTCGACTATAATTTTTTATTTAACTATCTTGGAGGCAGAGTTTTAATTATTTTTTACAATAATTTCTTATCTAACTATCTTCGATAGAGAGTTTTAATTATTATCGAAAATAATTATTTATTTATTTACCCTCGTTACAGATTTAATTATTTTCGACTATAATTTTTTATTTAACTATCTTGGAGGCAGAGTTTTAATTATTTTTTACAATAATTTTTTATTTAACTATCTTCGATAGAGAGTTTTAATTATTTTCGAAAATAATTATTTATTTATTTATCCTCGTAACAGAGTTTTAATTATTTTCGACTATAATTTTTTATTAATTATTTTCGATACAGAGTTTTAATTATTTTTGACAATAATTTTATATTTAACTATCTTGGACACAGAGTTTTAATTATTTACGACTATAATTTTTTATTAAATATCTTGGATACAGAGTTTCAATTATTTTCGGCTATAATTTTTTATTAATTATCTTCGATATAGAGTTTTAATTATTTTTTACAATAATTTCTTATTTAACTATCTTCGATAGAGAGTTTTAATTATTTTCGAAAATAATTATTTATTTATTTATCCTCGTAACAGATTTAATTATTTTCTACTATAATTTTTTATTTAACTATCTTGGAGGCAGAGTTTTAATTATTTTTTACAATAATTTCTTATTTAACTATCTTCGATAGAGAGTTTTAATTATTTTCGAAAATAATTATTTATTTATTTATCCTCGTAACAGAGTTTTAATTATTTTAGACTATAATTTTTTATTAATTATCTTCGATACAGAGTTTTAATTATTTTTTACAATAATTTCTTATTTAACTATCTTCGATAGAGAGTTTTAATTATTTTCGAAAATAATTATTTATTTATTTATCCTCGTAACCGAGTTTTAATTATTTTCGACTATAATTTTTTTTTAATTATTTTCGATACAGAGTTTTAATTATTTTTTACAATAATTTCTTATTTAACTATCTTCGATAGAGAGTTTTAATTATTTTCGAAAATAATTATTTATTTATTTATCCTCGTAACCGAGTTTTAATTATTTTCGACTATAATTTTTTTTTAATTATTTTCGATAAAGAGTTTTAATTGTTTTTTACAATAATTTCTTATTTAACTATCTTCGATAGAGAGTTTTAATTATTTTCGAAAATAATTATTTATTTATTTATCCTCGTAACAGAGTTTTAATTATTTTCGACTATAATTTTTTTTTAATTATTTTCGATAAAGAGTTTTAATTATTTTTTACAATAATTTTTTATTTAACTATCTTGGAGACAGAGTGTTAATTATTTTCGACTATAATTTTTTATTAATTATCTTCGATATAGAGTTTTAATTATTTTCGAAAATAATTATTTATTTATTTATCCTCGTAACAGATTTAATTATTTTCGACTATAATTTTTTATTTAACTATCTTGGAGGCAGAGTTTTAATTATTTTTTACAATAATTTCTTATTTAACTATCTTCGATAGAGAGTTTTAATTATTTTTGAAAATAATTTTTTATTTAACTATCTTGGAGGCAGAGTTTTAATTATTTTCGAATATAATTTATTTATATTATTATTTTCGATACAGAGTTTTAATTATTTTTTACAATAATTTTTTAATTAACTATCTTCGATAGAGTTTTAATTATTTTTGACAATAATTTTTTATTTAACTATCTTGGACACAGAGTTTTAATTATTTACGACTATAATTTTTTATTAAATATCTTGGATACAGAGTTTTAATTATTTTCGACTATAATTTTTTATTAATTATCTTCGATATAGAGTTTTAATTATTTTTTACAATAATTTCTTATTTAACTATCGTCGATAGATAGTTTTAATTATTTTCGAAAATAATTATTTATTTATTTATCCTCTTATCAGAGATTTAATTATTTTCGACTATAATTTTCTATTTAACTATCTTCGATACAGAGTTTTAACTATTTTTGACAATAATTTTTTATTTAACTATCTTGAATACAGAGTTTTAATTATTTTCGACTATAATTTTTTATTAATTATCTTCGATACAGAGTTTTAATTATTTTTTACAATAATTTCTTATTTAACTATCTTCGATAGAGAGTTTTAATTATTTTCGAAAATAATTATTTATTTATTTATCCTAGTAACAGATTTAATTATTTTCGACTATAATTTTTTATTTAACTATCTTGGAGGCAGAGTTTTAATTATTTTTTACAATAATTTCTTATCTAACTATCTTCGATAGAGAGTTTTAATTATTATCGAAAATAATTATTTATTTATTTACCCTCGTTACAGATTTAATTATTTTCGACTATAATTTTTTATTTAACTATCTTGGAGGCAGAGTTTTAATTATTTTTTACAATAATTTTTTATTTAACTATCTTCGATAGAGAGTTTTAATTATTTTCGAAAATAATTATTTATTTATTTATCCTCGTAACAGAGTTTTAATTATTTTCGACTATAATTTTTTATTAATTATTTTCGATACAGAGTTTTAATTATTTTTGACAATAATTTTATATTTAACTATCTTGGACACAGAGTTTTAATTATTTACGACTATAATTTTTTATTAAATATCTTGGATACAGAGTTTCAATTATTTTCGGCTATAATTTTTTATTAATTATCTTCGATATAGAGTTTTAATTATTTTTTACAATAATTTCTTATTTAACTATCTTCGATAGAGAGTTTTAATTATTTTCGAAAATAATTATTTATTTATTTATCCTCGTAACAGATTTAATTATTTTCGACTATAATTTTTTATTTAACTATCTTGGAGGCAGAGTTTTAATTATTTTTTACAATAATTTCTTATTTAACTATCTTCGATAGAGAGTTTTAATTATTTTCGAAAATAATTATTTATTTATTTATCCTCGTAACAGAGTTTTAATTATTTTAGACTATAATTTTTTATTAATTATCTTCGATACAGAGTTTTAATTATTTTTTACAATAATTTCTTATTTAACTATCTTCGATAGAGAGTTTTAATTATTTTCGAAAATAATTATTTATTTATTTATCCTCGTAACCGAGTTTTAATTATTTTAGACTATAATTTTTTTTTAATTATTTTCGATAAAGAGTTTTAATTGTTTTTTACAATAATTTCTTATTTAACTATCTTCGATAGAGAGTTTTAATTATTTTCGAAAATAATTATTTATTTATTTATCCTCGTAACAGAGTTTTAATTATTTTCGACTATAATTTTTTTTTAATTATTTTCGATAAAGAGTTTTAATTATTTTTTACAATAATTTTTTATTTAACTATCTTGGAGACAGAGTGTTAATTATTTTCGACTATAATTTTTTATTAATTATCTTCGATATAGAGTTTTAATTATTTTCGAAAATAATTATTTATTTATTTATCCTCGTAACAGATTTAATTATTTTCGACTATAATTTTTTATTTAACTATCTTGGAGGCAGAGTTTTAATTATTTTTTACAATAATTTCTTATTTAACTATCTTCGATAGAGAGTTTTAATTATTTTCGAAAATAATTATTTATTTATTTATCCTCGTAACCGAGTTTTAATTATTTTCGACTATAATTTTTTTTTAATTATGTTCGATACAGAGTTTTAATTATTTTTTACAATAATTTCTTATTTAACTATCTTCGATAGAGTTTTAATTATTTTCGAAAATAATTATTTATTTATTTATCCTCGTAACCGAGTTTTAATTATTTGCGACTATAATTTTTTTTAAATTATTTTCGATAAAGAGTTTTAATTATTTTTTACAATAATTTCTTATTTAACTATCTTCGATAGAGAGTTTTAATTATTTTCGAAAATAATTATTTATTTATTTATCCTCGTAACAGAGTTTTAATTATTTTCGACTATAATTTTTTATTAATTATCTTCGATATAGAGTTTTAATTATTTTCGAAAATAATTATTTATTTATTTATCCTCGTAACAGATTTAATTATTTTCGACTATAATTTTTTATTTAACTATCTTGGAGGCAGAGTTTTAATTATTTTTTACAATAATTTCTTATTTAACTATCTTCGATAGAGAGTTTTAATTATTTTCGAAAATAATTATTTATTTATTATTTTCGATACAGTTTTAATTATTTTTGACAATAATTTTTTATTTAACTATCTTGGACACAGAGTTTTAATTATTTACGACTATAATTTTTTATTAAATATATTGGATACAGAGTTTTAATTATTTTCGACTATAATTTTTTATTAATTATTTTCGATACAGAGTTTTAATTATTTTTGACAATAATTTTTTATTTAACTATCTTCGATAGAGAGTTTTAATTATTTTCGAAAATAATTATTTATTTATTTATCCTCGTAACAGAGTTTTAATTATTTTTACAATAATTTCTTATTTAACTATCTTCGATAGAGAGTTTTAATTATTTTCGAAAATAATTATTTATTTATTTATCCTTGTAACAGATTTAATTATTTTCGACTATAATTTTTTATTTAACTATCTTGGAGGCAGAGTTTTAATTATTTTTTACAATAATTTCTTATTTAACTATCTTCGATAGAGAGTTTTAATTATTTTCGAAAATAATTATTTATTTATTATTTTCGATACAGAGTTTTAATTATTTTTGACAATAATTTTTTATTTAACTATCTTGGACACAGAGTTTTAATTATTTACGACTATAATTTTTTATTAAATATCTTGGATACAGAGTTTTAATTATTTTCGACTATAATTTTTTATTAATTATTTTCGATACAGAGTTTTAATTATTTTTGACAATAATTTTTTATTTAACTATCTTGGACACAGAGTTTTAATTATTTACGACTATAATTTTTTATTAAATATCTTGAATACAGAGTTTTAATTATTTTCGACTATAATATTTTATTAATTATCTTCGATATAGAGTTTTAATTATTTTTTACAATAATTTCTTATTTAACTATCGTCGATAGATAGTTTTAATTATTTTCGAAAATAATTATTTATTTATTTATCCTCTTATCAGAGATTTAATTATTTTCGACTATAATTTTCTATTTAACTATCTTCGATACAGAGTTTTAACTATTTTTGACAATAATTTTTTATTTAACTATCTTGAATACAGAGTTTTAATTATTTTCGACTATAATTTTTTATTAATTATCTTCGATACAGAGTTTTAATTATTTTTTACAATAATTTCTTATTTAACTATCTTCGATAGAGAGTTTTAATTATTTTCGAAAATAATTATTTATTTATTTATCCTAGTAACAGATTTAATTATTTTCGACTATAATTTTTTATTTAACTATCTTGGAGGCAGAGTTTTAATTATTTTTTACAATAATTTCTTATCTAACTATCTTCGATAGAGAGTTTTAATTATTATCGAAAATAATTATTTATTTATTTACCCTCGTTACAGATTTAATTATTTTCGACTATAATTTTTTATTTAACTATCTTGGAGGCAGAGTTTTAATTATTTTTTACAATAATTTTTTATTTAACTATCTTCGATAGAGAGTTTTAATTATTTTCGAAAATAATTATTTATTTATTTATCCTCGTAACAGAGTTTTAATTATTTTCGACTATAATTTTTTATTAATTATTTTCGATACAGAGTTTTAATTATTTTTGACAATAATTTTATATTTAACTATCTTGGACACAGAGTTTTAATTATTTACGACTATAATTTTTTATTAAATATCTTGGATACAGAGTTTTAATTATTTTCGGCTATAATTTTTTATTAATTATCTTCGATATAGAGTTTTAATTATTTTTTACAATAATTTCTTATTTAACTATCTTCGATAGAGAGTTTTAATTATTTTCGAAAATAATTATTTATTTATTTATCCTCGTAACAGATTTAATTATTTTCGACTATAATTTTTTATTTAACTATCTTGGAGGCAGAGTTTTAATTATTTTTTACAATAATTTCTTATTTAACTATCTTCGATAGAGAGTTTTAATTATTTTCGAAAATAATTATTTATTTATTATTTTCGATACAGTTTTAATTATTTTTGACAATAATTTTTTATTTAACTATCTTGGACACAGAGTTTTAATTATTTACGACTATAATTTTTTATTAAATATATTGGATACAGAGTTTTAATTATTTTCGACTATAATTTTTTATTAATTATTTTCGATACAGAGTTTTAATTATTTTTGACAATAATTTTTTATTTAACTATCTTCGATAGAGAGTTTTAATTATTTTCGAAAATAATTATTTATTTATTTATCCTCGTAACAGAGTTTTAATTATTTTTACAATAATTTCTTATTTAACTATCTTCGATAGAGAGTTTTAATTATTTTCGAAAATAATTATTTATTTATTTATCCTCGTAACAGATTTAATTATTTTCGACTATAATTTTTTATTTAACTATCTTGGAGGCAGAGTTTTAATTATTTTTTACAATAATTTCTTATTTAACTATCTTCGATAGAGAGTTTTAATTATTTTCGAAAATAATTATTTATTTATTATTTTCGATACAGAGTTTTAATTATTTTTGACAATAATTTTTTATTTAACTATCTTGGACACAGAGTTTTAATTATTTACGACTATAATTTTTTATTAAATATCTTGGATTCAGAGTTTTAATTATTTTCGACTATAATTTTTTATTAATTATTTTCGATACAGAGTTTTAATTATTTTTGACAATAATTTTTTATTTAACTATCTTGGACACAGAGTTTTAATTATTTACGACTATAATTTTTTATTAAATATCTTGGATACAGAGTTTTAATTATTTTCGACTATAATATTTTATTAATTATCTTCGATATAGAGTTTTAATTATTTTTTACAATAATTTCTTATTTAACTATCGTCGATAGATAGTTTTAATTATTTTCGAAAATAATTATTTATTTATTTATCCTCTTATCAGAGATTTAATTATTTTCGACTATAATTTTCTATTTAACTATCTTCGATACAGAGTTTTAACTATTTTTGACAATAATTTTTTATTTAACTATCTTGAATACAGAGTTTTAATTATTTTCGACTATAATTTTTTATTAATTATCTTCGATACAGAGTTTTAATTATTTTTTACAATAATTTCTTATTTAACTATCTTCGATAGAGAGTTTTAATTATTTTCGAAAATAATTATTTATTTATTTATCCTCGTAACAGATTTAATTATTTTCGACTATAATTTTTTATTTAACTATCTTGGAGGCAGAGTTTTAATTATTTTTTACAATAATTTCTTATCTAACTATCTTCGATAGAGAGTTTTAATTATTATCGAAAATAATTATTTATTTATTTACCCTCGTAACAGATTTAATTATTTTCGACTATAATTGATTATTAATTATTTTCGATACAGAGTTTTAATTATTTTTTACAATAATTTTTTAATTAACTATCTTCGATAGAGTTTTAATTATTTTTGACAATAATTTTTTATTTAACTATCTTGGACACAGAGTTTTAATTATTTACGACTATAATTTTTTATTAAATATCTTGGATACAGAGTTTTAATTATTTTCGACTATAATTTTTTATTAATTATCTTCGATATAGAGTTTTAATTATTTTTTACAATAATTTCTTATTTAACTATCGTCGATAGATAGTTTTAATTATTTTCGAAAATAATTATTTATTTATTTATCTTATCACAGATTTAATTATTTTCGACTATAATTTTCTATTTAACTATCTTCGATACAGAGTTTTAACTATTTTTGACAATAATTTTTTATTTAACTATCTTGAATACAGAGTGTTAATTATTTTCGACTATAATTTTTTATTAATTATCTTCGATACAGAGTTTTAATTATTTTTTACAATAATTTCTTATTTAACTATCTTTGATAGAGTTTTAATTATTTTCGAAAATAATTATTTATTTATTTATCCTCGTAACCGAGTTTTAATTATTTTCGACTATAATTTTTTTTTAATTATTTTCGATAAAGAGTTTTAATTATTTTTTACAATAATTTCTTATTTAACTATCTTCGATAGAGAGTTTTAATTATTTTCGAAAATAATTATGTATTTATTTATCCTCGTAACAGAGTTTTAATTATTTTCGACTATAATTTTTTTTTAATTATTTTCGATAAAGAGTTTTAATTATTTTTTACAATAATTTTTTATTTAACTATCTTGGAGACAGAGTGTTAATTATTTTCGACTATAATTTTTTATTAATTATCTTCGATATAGAGTTTTAATTATTTTCGAAAATAATTATTTATTTATTTATCCTCGTAACAGATTTAATTATTTTCGACTATAATTTTTTATTTAACTATCTTGGAGGCAGAGTTTTAATTATTTTTTACAATAATTTCTTATTTAACTATCTTCGATAGAGAGTTTTAATTATTTTCGAAAATAATTATTTATTTATTTATCCTCGTAACAGAGTTTTAATTATTTTCGACTAAAATTTTTTATTAATTATCTTCGATATAGAGTTTTAATTATTTTCGAAAATAATTATTTATTTATTTATCCTCGTAACAGATTTAATTATATTCGACTATAATTTTTTATTTAACTATCTTGGAGGCAGAGTTTTAATTTTTTTTTACAATAATTTCTTATTTAACTATCGTCGATAGATAGTTTTAATTATTTTCGAAAATAATTATTTATTTATTTATCCTCTTATCAGAGATTTAATTATTTTCGACTATAATTTTCTATTTAACTATCTTCGATACAGAGTTTTAACTATTTTTGACAATAATTTTTTATTTAACTATCTTGAATACAGAGTTTTAATTATTTTCGACTATAATTTTTTATTAATTATCTTCGATACAGAGTTTTAATTATTTTTTACAATAATTTCTTATTTAACTATCTTCGATAGAGAGTTTTAATTATTTTCGAAAATAATTATTTATTTATTTATCCTCGTAACCGAGTTTTAATTATTTTCGGCTATAATTTTTTTTTAATTATTTTCGATACAGAGTTTTAATTATTTTTTACAATAATTTCTTATTTAACTATCTTCGATAGAGAGTTTTAATTATTTTCGAAAATAATTATTTATGTATTTATCCTCGTAACCGAGTTTTAATTATTTTCGACTATAATTTTTTATTTAACTATCTTGGAGGCAGAGTTTTAATTATTTTTTACAATAATTTTTTATTTAACTATCTTCGATAGAGAGTTTTAATTATTTTCGAAAATAATTATTTATTTATTTATCCTCGTAACAGAGTTTTAATTATTTTCGACTATAATTTTTTATTAATTATTTTCGATACAGAGTTTTAATTATTTTTGACAATAATTTTTTATTTAACTATCTTGGACACAGAGTTTTAATTATTTACGACTATAATTTTTTATTAAATATCTTGGATACAGAGTTTTAATTATTTTCGACTATAATTTTTTATTAATTATCTTCGATATAGAGTTTTAATTATTTTTTACAATAATTTCTTATATAACTATCTTCGATAGAGAGGTTTAATTATTTTCGAAAATAATTATTTATTTATTTATCCTCTTAACAGAGATTTAATAATTTTCGACTATAATTTTCTATTTAACTATCTTCGATACAGAGTTTTAATTATTTTTGAAAATAATTTTTTATTTAACTATCTTGGAGGCAGAGTTTTAATTATTTTCGAATATAATTTATTTATATTATTATTTTCGATACAGAGTTTTAATTATTTTTTACAATAATTTTTTAATTAACTATCTTCGATAGAGTTTTAATTATTTTTGACAATAATTTTTTATTTAACTATCTTGGACACAGAGTTTTAATTATTTACGACTATAATTTTTTATTAAATATCTTGGATACAGAGTTTTAATTATTTTCGACTATAATTTTTTATTAATTATCTTCGATATAGAGTTTTAATTATTTTTTACAATAATTTCTTATTTAACTATCGTCGATAGATAGTTTTAATTATTTTCGAAAATAATTATTTATTTATTTATCTTATCACAGATTTAATTATTTTCGACTATAATTTTCTATTTAACTATCTTCGATACAGAGTTTTAACTATTTTTGACAATAATTTTTTATTTAACTATCTTGAATACAGAGTGTTAATTATTTTCGACTATAATTTTTTATTAATTATCTTCGATACAGAGTTTTAATTATTTTTTACAATAATTTCTTATTTAACTATCTTTGATAGAGTTTTAATTATTTTCGAAAATAATTATTTATTTATTTATCCTCGTAACCGAGTTTTAATTATTTTCGACTATAATTTTTTTTTAATTATTTTCGATAAAGAGTTTTAATTATTTTTTACAATAATTTCTTATTTAACTATCTTCGATAGAGAGTTTTAATTATTTTCGAAAATAATTATGTATTTATTTATCCTCGTAACAGAGTTTTAATTATTTTCGACTATAATTTTTTTTTAATTATTTTCGATAAAGAGTTTTAATTATTTTTTACAATAATTTTTTATTTAACTATCTTGGAGACAGAGTGTTAATTATTTTCGACTATAATTTTTTATTAATTATCTTCGATATAGAGTTTTAATTATTTTCGAAAATAATTATTTATTTATTTATCCTCGTAACAGATTTAATTATTTTCGACTATAATTTTTTATTTAACTATCTTGGAGGCAGAGTTTTAATTATTTTTTACAATAATTTCTTATTTAACTATCTTCGATAGAGAGTTTTAATTATTTTCGAAAATAATTATTTATTTATTTATCCTCGTAACAGAGTTTTAATTATTTTAGACTATAATTTTTTATTAATTATCTTCGATACAGAGTTTTAATTATTTTTTACAATAATTTCTTATTTAACTATCTTCGATAGAGAGTTTTAATTATTTTCGAAAATAATTATTTATTTATTTATCCTCGTAACCGAGTTTTAATTATTTTCGACTATAATTTTTTTTTAATTATTTTCGATACAGAGTTTTAATTATTTTTTACAATAATTTCTTATTTAACTATCTTCGATAGAGAGTTTTAATTATTTTCGAAAATAATTATTTATTTATTTATCCTCGTAACCGAGTTTTAATTATTTTCGACTATAATTTTTTTTTAATTATTTTCGATAAAGAGTTTTAATTGTTTTTTACAATAATTTCTTATTTAACTATCTTCGATAGAGAGTTTTAATTATTTTCGAAAATAATTATTTATTTATTTATCCTCGTAACAGAGTTTTAATTATTTTCGACTATAATTTTTTTTTAATTATTTTCGATAAAGAGTTTTAATTATTTTTTACAATAATTTTTTATTTAACTATCTTGGAGACAGAGTGTTAATTATTTTCGACTATAATTTTTTATTAATTATCTTCGATATAGAGTTTTAATTATTTTCGAAAATAATTATTTATTTATTTATCCTCGTAACAGATTTAATTATTTTCGACTATAATTTTTTATTTAACTATCTTGGAGGCAGAGTTTTAATTATTTTTTACAATAATTTCTTATTTAACTATCTTCGATAGAGAGTTTTAATTATTTTTGAAAATAATTTTTTATTTAACTATCTTGGAGGCAGAGTTTTAATTATTTTCGAATATAATTTATTTATATTATTATTTTCGATACAGAGTTTTAATTATTTTTTACAATAATTTTTTAATTAACTATCTTCGATAGAGTTTTAATTATTTTTGACAATAATTTTTTATTTAACTATCTTGGACACAGAGTTTTAATTATTTACGACTATAATTTTTTATTAAATATCTTGGATACAGAGTTTTAATTATTTTCGACTATAATTTTTTATTAATTATCTTCGATATAGAGTTTTAATTATTTTTTACAATAATTTCTTATTTAACTATCGTCGATAGATAGTTTTAATTATTTTCGAAAATAATTATTTATTTATTTATCCTCTTATCAGAGATTTAATTATTTTCGACTATAATTTTCTATTTAACTATCTTCGATACATAGTTTTAACTATTTTTGACAATAATTTTTTATTTAACTATCTTGAATACAGAGTTTTAATTATTTTCGACTATAATTTTTAATTAATTATCTTCGATACAGAGTTTTAATTATTTTTTACAATAATTTCTTATTTAACTATCTTCGATAGAGAGTTTTAATTATTTTCGAAAATAATTATTTATTTATTTATCCTAGTAACAGATTTAATTATTTTCGACTATAATTTTTTATTTAACTATCTTGGAGGCAGAGTTTTAATTATTTTTTACAATAATTTCTTATCTAACTATCTTCGATAGAGAGTTTTAATTATTATCGAAAATAATTATTTATTTATTTACCCTCGTTACAGATTTAATTATTTTCGACTATAATTTTTTATTTAACTATCTTGGAGGCAGAGTTTTAATTATTTTTTACAATAATTTTTTATTTAACTATCTTCGATAGAGAGTTTTAATTATTTTCGAAAATAATTATTTATTTATTTATCCTCGTAACAGAGTTTTAATTATTTTCGACTATAATTTTTTATTAATTATTTTCGATACAGAGTTTTAATTATTTTTGACAATAATTTTATATTTAACTATCTTGGACACAGAGTTTTAATTATTTACGACTATAATTTTTTATTAAATATCTTGGATACAGAGTTTCAATTATTTTCGGCTATAATTTTTTATTAATTATCTTCGATATAGAGTTTTAATTATTTTTTACAATAATTTCTTATTTAACTATCTTCGATAGAGAGTTTTAATTATTTTCGAAAATAATTATTTATTTATTTATCCTCGTAACAGATTTAATTATTTTCGACTATAATTTTTTATTTAACTATCTTGGAGGCAGAGTTTTAATTATTTTTTACAATAATTTCTTATTTAACTATCTTCGATAGAGAGTTTTAATTATTTTCGAAAATAATTATTTATTTATTTATCCTCGTAACAGAGTTTTAATTATTTTAGACTATAATTTTTTATTAATTATCTTCGATACAGAGTTTTAATTATTTTTTACAATAATTTCTTATTTAACAATCTTCGATAGAGAGTTTTAATTATTTTCGAAAATAATTATTTATTTATTTATCCTCGTAACCGAGTTTTAATTATTTTCGACTATAATTTTTTTTAAATTATTTTCGATACAGAGTTTTAATTATTTTTTACAATAATTTCTTATTTAACTATCTTCGATAGAGAGTTTTAATTATTTTCGAAAATAATTATTTATTTATTTATCCTCGTAACCGAGTTTTAATTATTTTCGACTATAATTTTTTTTTAATTATTTTCGATAAAGAGTTTTAATTGTTTTTTACAATAATTTCTTATTTAACTATCTTCGATAGAGAGTTTTAATTATTTTCGAAAATAATTATTTATTTATTTATCCTCGTAACAGAGTTTTAATTATTTTCGACTATAATTTTTTTTTAATTATTTTCGATAAAGAGTTTTAATTATTTTTTACAATAATTTTTTATTTAACTATCTTGGAGACAGAGTGTTAATTATTTTCGACTATAATTTTTTATTAATTATCTTCGATATAGAGTTTTAATTATTTTCGAAAATAATTATTTATTTATTTATCCTCGTAACAGATTTAATTATTTTCGACTATAATTTTTTATTTAACTATCTTGGAGGCAGAGTTTTAATTATTTTTTACAATAATTTCTTATTTAACTATCTTCGATAGAGAGTTTTAATTATTTTCGAAAATAATTATTTATTTATTTATCCTCGTAACCGAGTTTTAATTATTTTCGACTATAATTTTTTTTTAATTATGTTCGATACAGAGTTTTAATTATTTTTTACAATAATTTCTTATTTAACTATCTTCGATAGAGTTTTAATTATTTTCGAAAATAATTATTTATTTATTTATCCTCGTAACCGAGTTTTAATTATTTTCGACTATAATTTTTTTTAAATTATTTTCGATAAAGAGTTTTAATTATTTTTTACAATAATTTCTTATTTAACTATCTTCGATAGAGAGTTTTAATTATTTTCGAAAATAATTATTTATTTATTTATCCTCGTAACAGAGTTTTAATTATTTTCGACTATAATTTTTTATTAATTATCTTCGATATAGAGTTTTAATTATTTTCGAAAATAATTATTTATTTATTTATCCTCGTAACAGATTTAATTATTTTCGACTATAATTTTTTATTTAACTATCTTGGAGGCAGAGTTTTAATTATTTTTTACAATAATTTCTTATTTAACTATCTTCGATAGAGAGTTTTAATTATTTTCGAAAATAATTATTTATTTATTATTTTCGATACAGTTTTAATTATTTTTGACAATAATTTTTTATTTAACTATCTTGGACACAGAGTTTTAATTATTTACGACTATAATTTTTTATTAAATATATTGGATACAGAGTTTTAATTATTTTCGACTATAATTTTTTATTAATTATTTTCGATACAGAGTTTTAATTATTTTTGACAATAATTTTTTATTTAACTATCTTCGATAGAGAGTTTTAATTATTTTCGAAAATAATTATTTATTTATTTATCCTCGTAACAGAGTTTTAATTATTTTTACAATAATTTCTTATTTAACTATCTTCGATAGAGAGTTTTAATTATTTTCGAAAATAATTATTTATTTATTTATCCTTGTAACAGATTTAATTATTTTCGACTATAATTTTTTATTTAACTATCTTGGAGGCAGAGTTTTAATTATTTTTTACAATAATTTCTTATTTAACTATCTTCGATAGAGAGTTTTAATTATTTTCGAAAATAATTATTTATTTATTATTTTCGATACAGAGTTTTAATTATTTTTGACAATAATTTTTTATTTAACTATCTTGGACACAGAGTTTTAATTATTTACGACTATAATTTTTTATTAAATATCTTGGATACAGAGTTTTAATTATTTTCGACTATAATTTTTTATTAATTATTTTCGATACAGAGTTTTAATTATTTTTGACAATAATTTTTTATTTAACTATCTTGGACACAGAGTTTTAATTATTTACGACTATAATTTTTTATTAAATATCTTGGATACAGAGTTTTAATTATTTTCGACTATAATATTTTATTAATTATCTTCGATATAGAGTTTTAATTATTTTTTACAATAATTTCTTATTTAACTATCGTCGATAGATAGTTTTAATTATTTTCGAAAATAATTATTTATTTATTTATCCTCTTATCAGAGATTTAATTATTTTCGACTATAATTTTCTATTTAACTATCTTCGATACAGAGTTTTAACTATTTTTGACAATAATTTTTTATTTAACTATCTTGAATACAGAGTTTTAATTATTTTCGACTATAATTTTTTATTAATTATCTTCGATACAGAGTTTTAATTATTTTTTACAATAATTTCTTATTTAACTATCTTCGATAGAGAGTTTTAATTATTTTCGAAAATAATTATTTATTTATTTATCCTAGTAACAGATTTAATTATTTTCGACTATAATTTTTTATTTAACTATCTTGGAGGCAGAGTTTTAATTATTTTTTACAATAATTTCTTATCTAACTATCTTCGATAGAGAGTTTTAATTATTATCGAAAATAATTATTTATTTATTTACCCTCGTTACAGATTTAATTATTTTCGACTATAATTTTTTATTTAACTATCTTGGAGGCAGAGTTTTAATTATTTTTTACAATAATTTTTTATTTAACTATCTTCGATAGAGAGTTTTAATTATTTTCGAAAATAATTATTTATTTATTTATCCTCGTAACAGAGTTTTAATTATTTTCGACTATAATTTTTTATTAATTATTTTCGATACAGAGTTTTAATTATTTTTGACAATAATTTTATATTTAACTATCTTGGACACAGAGTTTTAATTATTTACGACTATAATTTTTTATTAAATATCTTGGATACAGAGTTTCAATTATTTTCGGCTATAATTTTTTATTAATTATCTTCGATATAGAGTTTTAATTATTTTTTACAATAATTTCTTATTTAACTATCTTCGATAGAGAGTTTTAATTATTTTCGAAAATAATTATTTATTTATTTATCCTCGTAACAGATTTAATTATTTTCGACTATAATTTTTTATTTAACTATCTTGGAGGCAGAGTTTTAATTATTTTTTACAATAATTTCTTATTTAACTATCTTCGATAGAGAGTTTTAATTATTTTCGAAAATAATTATTTATTTATTTATCCTCGTAACAGAGTTTTAATTATTTTAGACTATAATTTTTTATTAATTATCTTCGATACAGAGTTTTAATTATTTTTTACAATAATTTCTTATTTAACTATCTTCGATAGAGAGTTTTAATTATTTTCGAAAATAATTATTTATTTATTTATCCTCGTAACCGAGTTTTAATTATTTTCGACTATAATTTTTTTTAAATTATTTTCGATACAGAGTTTTAATTATTTTTTACAATAATTTCTTATTTAACTATCTTCGATAGAGAGTTTTAATTATTTTCGAAAATAATTATTTATTTATTTATCCTCGTAACCGAGTTTTAATTATTTTCGACTATAATTTTTTTTTAATTATTTTCGATAAAGAGTTTTAATTGTTTTTTACAATAATTTCTTATTTAACTATCTTCGATAGAGAGTTTTAATTATTTTCGAAAATAATTATTTATTTATTTATCCTCGTAACAGAGTTTTAATTATTTTCGACTATAATTTTTTTTTAATTATTTTCGATAAAGAGTTTTAATTATTTTTTACAATAATTTTTTATTTAACTATCTTGGAGACAGAGTGTTAATTATTTTCGACTATAATTTTTTATTAATTATCTTCGATATAGAGTTTTAATTATTTTCGAAAATAATTATTTATTTATTTATCCTCGTAACAGATTTAATTATTTTCGACTATAATTTTTTATTTAACTATCTTGGAGGCAGAGTTTTAATTATTTTTTACAATAATTTCTTATTTAACTATCTTCGATAGAGAGTTTTAATTATTTTCGAAAATAATTATTTATTTATTTATCCTCGTAACCGAGTTTTAATTATTTTCGACTATAATTTTTTTTTAATTATGTTCGATACAGAGTTTTAATTATTTTTTACAATAATTTCTTATTTAACTATCTTCGATAGAGTTTTAATTATTTTCGAAAATAATTATTTATTTATTTATCCTCGTAACCGAGTTTTAATTATTTTCGACTATAATTTTTTTTAAATTATTTTCGATAAAGAGTTTTAATTATTTTTTACAATAATTTCTTATTTAACTATCTTCGATAGAGAGTTTTAATTATTTTCGAAAATAATTATTTATTTATTTATCCTCGTAACAGAGTTTTAATTATTTTCGACTATAATTTTTTATTAATTATCTTCGATATAGAGTTTTAATTATTTTCGAAAATAATTATTTATTTATTTATCCTCGTAACAGATTTAATTATTTTCGACTATAATTTTTTATTTAACTATCTTGGAGGCAGAGTTTTAATTATTTTTTACAATAATTTCTTATTTAACTATCTTCGATAGAGAGTTTTAATTATTTTCGAAAATAATTATTTATTTATTATTTTCGATACAGTTTTAATTATTTTTGACAATAATTTTTTATTTAACTATCTTGGACACAGAGTTTTAATTATTTACGACTATAATTTTTTATTAAATATATTGGATACAGAGTTTTAATTATTTTCGACTATAATTTTTTATTAATTATTTTCGATACAGAGTTTTAATTATTTTTGACAATAATTTTTTATTTAACTATCTTCGATAGAGAGTTTTAATTATTTTCGAAAATAATTATTTATTTATTTATCCTCGTAACAGAGTTTTAATTATTTTTACAATAATTTCTTATTTAACTATCTTCGATAGAGAGTTTTAATTATTTTCGAAAATAATTATTTATTTATTTATCCTTGTAACAGATTTAATTATTTTCGACTATAATTTTTTATTTAACTATCTTGGAGGCAGAGTTTTAATTATTTTTTACAATAATTTCTTATTTAACTATCTTCGATAGAGAGTTTTAATTATTTTCGAAAATAATTATTTATTTATTATTTTCGATACAGAGTTTTAATTATTTTTGACAATAATTTTTTATTTAACTATCTTGGACACAGAGTTTTAATTATTTACGACTATAATTTTTTATTAAATATCTTGGATACAGAGTTTTAATTATTTTCGACTATAATTTTTTATTAATTATTTTCGATACAGAGTTTTAATTATTTTTGACAATAATTTTTTATTTAACTATCTTGGACACAGAGTTTTAATTATTTACGACTATAATTTTTTATTAAATATCTTGGATACAGAGTTTTAATTATTTTCGACTATAATATTTTATTAATTATCTTCGATATAGAGTTTTAATTATTTTTTACAATAATTTCTTATTTAACTATCGTCGATAGATAGTTTTAATTATTTTCGAAAATAATTATTTATTTATTTATCCTCTTATCAGAGATTTAATTATTTTCGACTATAATTTTCTATTTAACTATCTTCGATACAGAGTTTTAACTATTTTTGACAATAATTTTTTATTTAACTATCTTGAATACAGAGTTTTAATTATTTTCGACTATAATTTTTTATTAATTATCTTCGATACAGAGTTTTAATTATTTTTTACAATAATTTCTTATTTAACTATCTTCGATAGAGAGTTTTAATTATTTTCGAAAATAATTATTTATTTATTTATCCTAGTAACAGATTTAATTATTTTCGACTATAATTTTTTATTTAACTATCTTGGAGGCAGAGTTTTAATTATTTTTTACAATAATTTCTTATCTAACTATCTTCGATAGAGAGTTTTAATTATTATCGAAAATAATTATTTATTTATTTACCCTCGTTACAGATTTAATTATTTTCGACTATAATTTTTTATTTAACTATCTTGGAGGCAGAGTTTTAATTATTTTTTACAATAATTTTTTATTTAACTATCTTCGATAGAGAGTTTTAATTATTTTCGAAAATAATTATTTATTTATTTATCCTCGTAACAGAGTTTTAATTATTTTCGACTATAATTTTTTATTAATTATTTTCGATACAGAGTTTTAATTATTTTTGACAATAATTTTATATTTAACTATCTTGGACACAGAGTTTTAATTATTTACGACTATAATTTTTTATTAAATATCTTGGATACAGAGTTTTAATTATTTTCGGCTATAATTTTTTATTAATTATCTTCGATATAGAGTTTTAATTATTTTTTACAATAATTTCTTATTTAACTATCTTCGATAGAGAGTTTTAATTATTTTCGAAAATAATTATTTATTTATTTATCCTCGTAACAGATTTAATTATTTTCGACTATAATTTTTTATTTAACTATCTTGGAGGCAGAGTTTTAATTATTTTTTACAATAATTTCTTATTTAACTATCTTCGATAGAGAGTTTTAATTATTTTCGAAAATAATTATTTATTTATTATTTTCGATACAGTTTTAATTATTTTTGACAATAATTTTTTATTTAACTATCTTGGACACAGAGTTTTAATTATTTACGACTATAATTTTTTATTAAATATATTGGATACAGAGTTTTAATTATTTTCGACTATAATTTTTTATTAATTATTTTCGATACAGAGTTTTAATTATTTTTTACAATAATTTCTTATTTAACTATCTTCGATAGAGAGTTTTAATTATTTTCGAAAATAATTATTTATTTATTTATCCTCGTAACCGAGTTTTAATTATTTTCGACTATAATTTTTTTTTAATTATTTTCGATACAGAGTTTTAATTATTTTTTACAATAATTTCTTATTTAACTATCTTCGATAGAGAGTTTTAATTATTTTCGAAAATAATTATTTATTTATTTATCCTCGTAACCGAGTTTTAATTATTTTCGACTATAATTTTTTTTTAATTATTTTCGATAAAGAGTTTTAATTGTTTTTTACAATAATTTCTTATTTAACTATCTTCGATAGAGAGTTTTAATTATTTTCGAAAATAATTATTTATTTATTTATCCTCGTAACAGAGTTTTAATTATTTTCGACTATAATTTTTTTTTAATTATTTTCGATAAAGAGTTTTAATTATTTTTTACAATAATTTTTTATTTAACTATCTTGGAGACAGAGTGTTAATTATTTTCGACTATAATTTTTTATTAATTATCTTCGATATAGAGTTTTAATTATTTTCGAAAATAATTATTTATTTATTTATCCTCGTAACAGATTTAATTATTTTCGACTATAATTTTTTATTTAACTATCTTGGAGGCAGAGTTTTAATTATTTTTTACAATAATTTCTTATTTAACTATCTTCGATAGAGAGTTTTAATTATTTTTGAAAATAATTTTTTATTTAACTATCTTGGAGGCAGAGTTTTAAT
This sequence comes from Rhagonycha lutea, assembly GCA_958510855.1. NCBI lineage: Eukaryota > Metazoa > Arthropoda > Insecta > Coleoptera > Cantharidae > Rhagonycha > Rhagonycha lutea. The sequence continues at coordinate 39,141,651 of OY294038.1, forward strand.
TATTTTCGAATATAATTTATTTATATTATTATTTTCGATACAGAGTTTTAATTATTTTTGACAATAATTTTTTATTTAACTATCTTGGACACAGAGTTTTAATTATTTACGACTATAATTTTTTATTAAATATCTTGGATACAGAGTTTTAATTATTTTCGACTATAATTTTTTATTAATTATCTTCGATATAGAGTTTTAATTATTTTTTACAATAATTTCTTATTTAACTATCGTCGATAGATAGTTTTAATTATTTTCGAAAATAATTATTTATTTATTTATCCTCTTATCAGAGATTTAATTATTTTCGACTATAATTTTCTATTTAACTATCTTCGATACAGAGTTTTAACTATTTTTGACAATAATTTTTTATTTAACTATCTTGAATACAGAGTTTTAATTATTTTCGACTATAATTTTTTATTAATTATCTTCGATACAGAGTTTTAATTATTTTTTACAATAATTTCTTATTTAACTATCTTCGATAGAGAGTTTTAATTATTTTCGAAAATAATTATTTATTTATTTATCCTAGTAACAGATTTAATTATTTTCGACTATAATTTTTTATTTAACTATCTTGGAGGCAGAGTTTTAATTATTTTTTACAATAATTTCTTATCTAACTATCTTCGATAGAGAGTTTTAATTATTATCGAAAATAATTATTTATTTATTTACCCTCGTTACAGATTTAATTATTTTCGACTATAATTTTTTATTTAACTATCTTGGAGGCAGAGTTTTAATTATTTTTTACAATAATTTTTTATTTAACTATCTTCGATAGAGAGTTTTAATTATTTTCGAAAATAATTATTTATTTATTTATCCTCGTAACAGAGTTTTAATTATTTTCGACTATAATTTTTTATTAATTATTTTCGATACAGAGTTTTAATTATTTTTGACAATAATTTTATATTTAACTATCTTGGACACAGAGTTTTAATTATTTACGACTATAATTTTTTATTAAATATCTTGGATACAGAGTTTCAATTATTTTCGGCTATAATTTTTTATTAATTATCTTCGATATAGAGTTTTAATTATTTTTTACAATAATTTCTTATTTAACTATCTTCGATAGAGAGTTTTAATTATTTTCGAAAATAATTATTTATTTATTTATCCTCGTAACAGATTTAATTATTTTCGACTATAATTTTTTATTTAACTATCTTGGAGGCAGAGTTTTAATTATTTTTTACAATAATTTCTTATTTAACTATCTTCGATAGAGAGTTTTAATTATTTTCGAAAATAATTATTTATTTATTTATCCTCGTAACAGAGTTTTAATTATTTTAGACTATAATTTTTTATTAATTATCTTCGATACAGAGTTTTAATTATTTTTTACAATAATTTCTTATTTAACTATCTTCGATAGAGAGTTTTAATTATTTTCGAAAATAATTATTTATTTATTTATCCTCGTAACCGAGTTTTAATTATTTTCGACTATAATTTTTTTTAAATTATTTTCGATACAGAGTTTTAATTATTTTTTACAATAATTTCTTATTTAACTATCTTCGATAGAGAGTTTTAATTATTTTCGAAAATAATTATTTATTTATTTATCCTCGTAACCGAGTTTTAATTATTTTCGACTATAATTTTTTTTTAATTATTTTCGATAAAGAGTTTTAATTGTTTTTTACAATAATTTCTTATTTAACTATCTTCGATAGAGAGTTTTAATTATTTTCGAAAATAATTATTTATTTATTTATCCTCGTAACAGAGTTTTAATTATTTTCGACTATAATTTTTTTTTAATTATTTTCGATAAAGAGTTTTAATTATTTTTTACAATAATTTTTTATTTAACTATCTTGGAGACAGAGTGTTAATTATTTTCGACTATAATTTTTTATTAATTATCTTCGATATAGAGTTTTAATTATTTTCGAAAATAATTATTTATTTATTTATCCTCGTAACAGATTTAATTATTTTCGACTATAATTTTTTATTTAACTATCTTGGAGGCAGAGTTTTAATTATTTTTTACAATAATTTCTTATTTAACTATCTTCGATAGAGAGTTTTAATTATTTTCGAAAATAATTATTTATTTATTTATCCTCGTAACCGAGTTTTAATTATTTTCGACTATAATTTTTTTTTAATTATGTTCGATACAGAGTTTTAATTATTTTTTACAATAATTTCTTATTTAACTATCTTCGATAGAGTTTTAATTATTTTCGAAAATAATTATTTATTTATTTATCCTCGTAACCGAGTTTTAATTATTTTCGACTATAATTTTTTTTAAATTATTTTCGATAAAGAGTTTTAATTATTTTTTACAATAATTTCTTATTTAACTATCTTCGATAGAGAGTTTTAATTATTTTCGAAAATAATTATTTATTTATTTATCCTCGTAACAGAGTTTTAATTATTTTCGACTATAATTTTTTATTAATTATCTTCGATATAGAGTTTTAATTATTTTCGAAAATAATTATTTATTTATTTATCCTCGTAACAGATTTAATTATTTTCGACTATAATTTTTTATTTAACTATCTTGGAGGCAGAGTTTTAATTATTTTTTACAATAATTTCTTATTTAACTATCTTCGATAGAGAGTTTTAATTATTTTCGAAAATAATTATTTATTTATTATTTTCGATACAGTTTTAATTATTTTTGACAATAATTTTTTATTTAACTATCTTGGACACAGAGTTTTAATTATTTACGACTATAATTTTTTATTAAATATATTGGATACAGAGTTTTAATTATTTTCGACTATAATTTTTTATTAATTATTTTCGATACAGAGTTTTAATTATTTTTGACAATAATTTTTTATTTAACTATCTTCGATAGAGAGTTTTAATTATTTTCGAAAATAATTATTTATTTATTTATCCTCGTAACAGAGTTTTAATTATTTTTACAATAATTTCTTATTTAACTATCTTCGATAGAGAGTTTTAATTATTTTCGAAAATAATTATTTATTTATTTATCCTTGTAACAGATTTAATTATTTTCGACTATAATTTTTTATTTAACTATCTTGGAGGCAGAGTTTTAATTATTTTTTACAATAATTTCTTATTTAACTATCTTCGATAGAGAGTTTTAATTATTTTCGAAAATAATTATTTATTTATTATTTTCGATACAGAGTTTTAATTATTTTTGACAATAATTTTTTATTTAACTATCTTGGACACAGAGTTTTAATTATTTACGACTATAATTTTTTATTAAATATCTTGGATACAGAGTTTTAATTATTTTCGACTATAATTTTTTATTAATTATTTTCGATACAGAGTTTTAATTATTTTTGACAATAATTTTTTATTTAACTATCTTGGACACAGAGTTTTAATTATTTACGACTATAATTTTTTATTAAATATCTTGGATACAGAGTTTTAATTATTTTCGACTATAATATTTTATTAATTATCTTCGATATAGAGTTTTAATTATTTTTTACAATAATTTCTTATTTAACTATCGTCGATAGATAGTTTTAATTATTTTCGAAAATAATTATTTATTTATTTATCCTCTTATCAGAGATTTAATTATTTTCGACTATAATTTTCTATTTAACTATCTTCGATACAGAGTTTTAACTATTTTTGACAATAATTTTTTATTTAACTATCTTGAATACAGAGTTTTAATTATTTTCGACTATAATTTTTTATTAATTATCTTCGATACAGAGTTTTAATTATTTTTTACAATAATTTCTTATTTAACTATCTTCGATAGAGAGTTTTAATTATTTTCGAAAATAATTATTTATTTATTTATCCTAGTAACAGATTTAATTATTTTCGACTATAATTTTTTATTTAACTATCTTGGAGGCAGAGTTTTAATTATTTTTTACAATAATTTCTTATCTAACTATCTTCGATAGAGAGTTTTAATTATTATCGAAAATAATTATTTATTTATTTACCCTCGTTACAGATTTAATTATTTTCGACTATAATTTTTTATTTAACTATCTTGGAGGCAGAGTTTTAATTATTTTTTACAATAATTTTTTATTTAACTATCTTCGATAGAGAGTTTTAATTATTTTCGAAAATAATTATTTATTTATTTATCCTCGTAACAGAGTTTTAATTATTTTCGACTATAATTTTTTATTAATTATTTTCGATACAGAGTTTTAATTATTTTTGACAATAATTTTATATTTAACTATCTTGGACACAGAGTTTTAATTATTTACGACTATAATTTTTTATTAAATATCTTGGATACAGAGTTTTAATTATTTTCGGCTATAATTTTTTATTAATTATCTTCGATATAGAGTTTTAATTATTTTTTACAATAATTTCTTATTTAACTATCTTCGATAGAGAGTTTTAATTATTTTCGAAAATAATTATTTATTTATTTATCCTCGTAACAGATTTAATTATTTTCGACTATAATTTTTTATTTAACTATCTTGGAGGCAGAGTTTTAATTATTTTTTACAATAATTTCTTATTTAACTATCTTCGATAGAGAGTTTTAATTATTTTCGAAAATAATTATTTATTTATTTATCCTCGTAACAGATTTAATTATTTTCGACTATAATTTTTTATTTAACTATCTTGGAGGCAGAGTTTTAATTATTTTTTACAATAATTTCTTATTTAACTATCTTCGATAGAGAGTTTTAATTATTTTCGAAAATAATTATTTATTTATTTATCCTCGTAACAGAGTTTTAATTATTTTAGACTATAATTTTTTATTAATTATCTTCGATACAGAGTTTTAATTATTTTTTACAATAATTTCTTATTTAACTATCTTCGATAGAGAGTTTTAATTATTTTCGAAAATAATTATTTATTTATTTATCCTCGTAACCGAGTTTTAATTATTTTCGACTATAATTTTTTTTAAATTATTTTCGATACAGAGTTTTAATTATTTTTTACAATAATTTCTTATTTAACTATCTTCGATAGAGAGTTTTAATTATTTTCGAAAATAATTATTTATTTATTTATCCTCGTAACCGAGTTTTAATTATTTTCGACTATAATTTTTTTTTAATTATTTTCGATAAAGAGTTTTAATTGTTTTTTACAATAATTTCTTATTTAACTATCTTCGATAGAGAGTTTTAATTATTTTCGAAAATAATTATTTATTTATTTATCCTCGTAACAGAGTTTTAATTATTTTCGACTATAATTTTTTTTTAATTATTTTCGATAAAGAGTTTTAATTATTTTTTACAATAATTTTTTATTTAACTATCTTGGAGACAGAGTGTTAATTATTTTCGACTATAATTTTTTATTAATTATCTTCGATATAGAGTTTTAATTATTTTCGAAAATAATTATTTATTTATTTATCCTCGTAACAGATTTAATTATTTTCGACTATAATTTTTTATTTAACTATCTTGGAGGCAGAGTTTTAATTATTTTTTACAATAATTTCTTATTTAACTATCTTCGATAGAGAGTTTTAATTATTTTCGAAAATAATTATTTATTTATTTATCCTCGTAACCGAGTTTTAATTATTTTCGACTATAATTTTTTTTTAATTATGTTCGATACAGAGTTTTAATTATTTTTTACAATAATTTCTTATTTAACTATCTTCGATAGAGTTTTAATTATTTTCGAAAATAATTATTTATTTATTTATCCTCGTAACCGAGTTTTAATTATTTTCGACTATAATTTTTTTTAAATTATTTTCGATAAAGAGTTTTAATTATTTTTTACAATAATTTCTTATTTAACTATCTTCGATAGAGAGTTTTAATTATTTTCGAAAATAATTATTTATTTATTTATCCTCGTAACAGAGTTTTAATTATTTTCGACTATAATTTTTTATTAATTATCTTCGATATAGAGTTTTAATTATTTTCGAAAATAATTATTTATTTATTTATCCTCGTAACAGATTTAATTATTTTCGACTATAATTTTTTATTTAACTATCTTGGAGGCAGAGTTTTAATTATTTTTTACAATAATTTCTTATTTAACTATCTTCGATAGAGAGTTTTAATTATTTTCGAAAATAATTATTTATTTATTATTTTCGATACAGTTTTAATTATTTTTGACAATAATTTTTTATTTAACTATCTTGGACACAGAGTTTTAATTATTTACGACTATAATTTTTTATTAAATATATTGGATACAGAGTTTTAATTATTTTCGACTATAATTTTTTATTAATTATTTTCGATACAGAGTTTTAATTATTTTTGACAATAATTTTTTATTTAACTATCTTCGATAGAGAGTTTTAATTATTTTCGAAAATAATTATTTATTTATTTATCCTCGTAACAGAGTTTTAATTATTTTTACAATAATTTCTTATTTAACTATCTTCGATAGAGAGTTTTAATTATTTTCGAAAATAATTATTTATTTATTTATCCTTGTAACAGATTTAATTATTTTCGACTATAATTTTTTATTTAACTATCTTGGAGGCAGAGTTTTAATTATTTTTTACAATAATTTCTTATTTAACTATCTTCGATAGAGAGTTTTAATTATTTTCGAAAATAATTATTTATTTATTATTTTCGATACAGAGTTTTAATTATTTTTGACAATAATTTTTTATTTAACTATCTTGGACACAGAGTTTTAATTATTTACGACTATAATTTTTTATTAAATATCTTGGATACAGAGTTTTAATTATTTTCGACTATAATTTTTTATTAATTATTTTCGATACAGAGTTTTAATTATTTTTGACAATAATTTTTTATTTAACTATCTTGGACACAGAGTTTTAATTATTTACGACTATAATTTTTTATTAAATATCTTGGATACAGAGTTTTAATTATTTTCGACTATAATATTTTATTAATTATCTTCGATATAGAGTTTTAATTATTTTTTACAATAATTTCTTATTTAACTATCGTCGATAGATAGTTTTAATTATTTTCGAAAATAATTATTTATTTATTTATCCTCTTATCAGAGATTTAATTATTTTCGACTATAATTTTCTATTTAACTATCTTCGATACAGAGTTTTAACTATTTTTGACAATAATTTTTTATTTAACTATCTTGAATACAGAGTTTTAATTATTTTCGACTATAATTTTTTATTAATTATCTTCGATACAGAGTTTTAATTATTTTTTACAATAATTTCTTATTTAACTATCTTCGATAGAGAGTTTTAATTATTTTCGAAAATAATTATTTATTTATTTATCCTAGTAACAGATTTAATTATTTTCGACTATAATTTTTTATTTAACTATCTTGGAGGCAGAGTTTTAATTATTTTTTACAATAATTTCTTATCTAACTATCTTCGATAGAGAGTTTTAATTATTATCGAAAGTAATTATTTATTTATTTACCCTCGTTACAGATTTAATTATTTTCGACTATAATTTTTTATTTAACTATCTTGGAGGCAGAGTTTTAATTATTTTTTACAATAATTTTTTATTTAACTATCTTCGATAGAGAGTTTTAATTATTTTCGAAAATAATTATTTATTTATTTATCCTCGTAACAGAGTTTTAATTATTTTCGACTATAATTTTTTATTAATTATTTTCGATACAGAGTTTTAATTATTTTTGACAATAATTTTATATTTAACTATCTTGGACACAGAGTTTTAATTATTTACGACTATAATTTTTTATTAAATATCTTGGATACAGAGTTTTAATTATTTTCGGCTATAATTTTTTATTAATTATCTTCGATATAGAGTTTTAATTATTTTTTACAATAATTTCTTATTTAACTATCTTCGATAGAGAGTTTTAATTATTTTCGAAAATAATTATTTATTTATTTATCCTCGTAACAGATTTAATTATTTTCGACTATAATTTTTTATTTAACTATCTTGGAGGCAGAGTTTTAATTATTTTTTACAATAATTTCTTATTTAACTATCTTCGATAGAGAGTTTTAATTATTTTCGAAAATAATTATTTATTTATTATTTTCGATACAGTTTTAATTATTTTTGACAATAATTTTTTATTTAACTATCTTGGACACAGAGTTTTAATTATTTACGACTATAATTTTTTATTAAATATATTGGATACAGAGTTTTAATTATTTTCGACTATAATTTTTTATTAATTATTTTCGATACAGAGTTTTAATTATTTTTGACAATAATTTTTTATTTAACTATCTTCGATAGAGAGTTTTAATTATTTTCGAAAATAATTATTTATTTATTTATCCTCGTAACAGAGTTTTAATTATTTTTACAATAATTTCTTATTTAACTATCTTCGATAGAGAGTTTTAATTATTTTCGAAAATAATTATTTATTTATTTATCCTCGTAACAGATTTAATTATTTTCGACTATAATTTTTTATTTAACTATCTTGGAGGCAGAGTTTTAATTATTTTTTACAATAATTTCTTATTTAACTATCTTCGATAGAGAGTTTTAATTATTTTCGAAAATAATTATTTATTTATTATTTTCGATACAGAGTTTTAATTATTTTTGACAATAATTTTTTATTTAACTATCTTGGACACAGAGTTTTAATTATTTACGACTATAATTTTTTATTAAATATCTTGGATACAGAGTTTTAATTATTTTCGACTATAATTTTTTATTAATTATTTTCGATACAGAGTTTTAATTATTTTTGACAATAATTTTTTATTTAACTATCTTGGACACAGAGTTTTAATTATTTACGACTATAATTTTTTATTAAATATCTTGGATACAGAGTTTTAATTATTTTCGACTATAATATTTTAATAATTATCTTCGATATAGAGTTTTAATTATTTTTTACAATAATTTCTTATTTAACTATCGTCGATAGATAGTTTTAATTATTTTCGAAAATAATTATTTATTTATTTATCCTCTTATCAGAGATTTAATTATTTTCGACTATAATTTTCTATTTAACTATCTTCGATACAGAGTTTTAACTATTTTTGACAATAATTTTTTATTTAACTATCTTGAATACAGAGTTTTAATTATTTTCGACTATAATTTTTTATTAATTATCTTCGATACAGAGTTTTAATTATTTTTTACAATAATTTCTTATTTAACTATCTTCGATAGAGAGTTTTAATTATTTTCGAAAATAATTATTTATTTATTTATCCTCGTAACAGATTTAATTATTTTCGACTATAATTTTTTATTTAACTATCTTGGAGGCAGAGTTTTAATTATTTTTTACAATAATTTCTTATCTAACTATCTTCGATAGAGAGTTTTAATTATTATCGAAAATAATTATTTATTTATTTACCCTCGTAACAGATTTAATTATTTTCGACTATAATTGATTATTAATTATTTTCGATACAGAGTTTTAATTATTTTTTACAATAATTTCTTATTTAACTATCGTCGATAGATAGTTTTAATTATTTTCGAAAATAATTATTTATTTATTTATCCTCTTATCAGAGATTTAATTATTTTCGACTATAATTTTCTATTTAACTATCTTCGATACAGAGTTTTAACTATTTTTGACAATAATTTTTTATTTAACTATCTTGAATACAGAGTTTTAATTATTTTCGACTATAATTTTTTATTAATTATCTTCGATACAGAGTTTTAATTATTTTTTACAATAATTTCTTATTTAACTATCGTCGATAGATAGTTTTAATTATTTTCGAAAATAATTATTTATTTATTTATCTTATCACAGATTTAATTATTTTCGACTATAATTTTCTATTTAACTATCTTCGATACAGAGTTTTAACTATTTTTGACAATAATTTTTTATTTAACTATCTTGAATACAGAGTGTTAATTATTTTCGACTATAATTTTTTATTAATTATCTTCGATACAGAGTTTTAATTATTTTTTACAATAATTTCTTATTTAACTATCTTTGATAGAGAGTTTTAATTATTTTCGAAAATAATTATTTATTTATTTATCCTCGTAACAGATTTAATTATTTTCGACTATAATTTTTTATTTAACTATCTTGGAGGCAGAGTTTTAATTATTTTTTACAATAATTTCTTATTTAACTATCTTCGATAGAGAGTTTTAATTATTTTCGAAAATAATTATTTATTTATTATTTTCGATACAGTTTTAATTATTTTTGACAATAATTTTTTATTTAACTATCTTGGACACAGAGTTTTAATTATTTACGACTATAATTTTTTATTAAATATATTGGATACAGAGTTTTAATTATTTTCGACTATAATTTTTTATTAATTATTTTCGATACAGAGTTTTAATTATTTTTGACAATAATTTTTTATTTAACTATCTTCGATAGAGAGTTTTAATTATTTTCGAAAATAATTATTTATTTATTTATCCTCGTAACAGAGTTTTAATTATTTTTACAATAATTTCTTATTTAACTATCTTCGATAGAGAGTTTTAATTATTTTCGAAAATAATTATTTATTTATTTATCCTTGTAACAGATTTAATTATTTTCGACTATAATTTTTTATTTAACTATCTTGGAGGCAGAGTTTTAATTATTTTTTACAATAATTTCTTATTTAACTATCTTCGATAGAGAGTTTTAATTATTTTCGAAAATAATTATTTATTTATTATTTTCGATACAGAGTTTTAATTATTTTTGACAATAATTTTTTATTTAACTATCTTGGACACAGAGTTTTAATTATTTACGACTATAATTTTTTATTAAATATCTTGGATACAGAGTTTTAATTATTTTCGACTATAATTTTTTATTAATTATTTTCGATACAGAGTTTTAATTATTTTTGACAATAATTTTTTATTTAACTATCTTGGACACAGAGTTTTAATTATTTACGACTATAATTTTTTATTAAATATCTTGGATACAGAGTTTTAATTATTTTCGACTATAATATTTTATTAATTATCTTCGATATAGAGTTTTAATTATTTTTTACAATAATTTCTTATTTAACTATCGTCGATAGATAGTTTTAATTATTTTCGAAAATAATTATTTATTTATTTATCCTCTTATCAGAGATTTAATTATTTTCGACTATAATTTTCTATTTAACTATCTTCGATACAGAGTTTTAACTATTTTTGACAATAATTTTTTATTTAACTATCTTGAATACAGAGTTTTAATTATTTTCGACTATAATTTTTTATTAATTATCTTCGATACAGAGTTTTAATTATTTTTTACAATAATTTCTTATTTAACTATCTTCGATAGAGAGTTTTAATTATTTTCGAAAATAATTATTTATTTATTTATCCTAGTAACAGATTTAATTATTTTCGACTATAATTTTTTATTTAACTATCTTGGAGGCAGAGTTTTAATTATTTTTTACAATAATTTCTTATCTAACTATCTTCGATAGAGAGTTTTAATTATTATCGAAAGTAATTATTTATTTATTTACCCTCGTTACAGATTTAATTATTTTCGACTATAATTTTTTATTTAACTATCTTGGAGGCAGAGTTTTAATTATTTTTTACAATAATTTTTTATTTAACTATCTTCGATAGAGAGTTTTAATTATTTTCGAAAATAATTATTTATTTATTTATCCTCGTAACAGAGTTTTAATTATTTTCGACTATAATTTTTTATTAATTATTTTCGATACAGAGTTTTAATTATTTTTGACAATAATTTTATATTTAACTATCTTGGACACAGAGTTTTAATTATTTACGACTATAATTTTTTATTAAATATCTTGGATACAGAGTTTTAATTATTTTCGGCTATAATTTTTTATTAATTATCTTCGATATAGAGTTTTAATTATTTTTTACAATAATTTCTTATTTAACTATCTTCGATAGAGAGTTTTAATTATTTTCGAAAATAATTATTTATTTATTTATCCTCGTAACAGATTTAATTATTTTCGACTATAATTTTTTATTTAACTATCTTGGAGGCAGAGTTTTAATTATTTTTTACAATAATTTCTTATTTAACTATCTTCGATAGAGAGTTTTAATTATTTTCGAAAATAATTATTTATTTATTATTTTCGATACAGTTTTAATTATTTTTGACAATAATTTTTTATTTAACTATCTTGGACACAGAGTTTTAATTATTTACGACTATAATTTTTTATTAAATATATTGGATACAGAGTTTTAATTATTTTCGACTATAATTTTTTATTAATTATTTTCGATACAGAGTTTTAATTATTTTTGACAATAATTTTTTATTTAACTATCTTCGATAGAGAGTTTTAATTATTTTCGAAAATAATTATTTATTTATTTATCCTCGTAACAGAGTTTTAATTATTTTTACAATAATTTCTTATTTAACTATCTTCGATAGAGAGTTTTAATTATTTTCGAAAATAATTATTTATTTATTTATCCTCGTAACAGATTTAATTATTTTCGACTATAATTTTTTATTTAACTATCTTGGAGGCAGAGTTTTAATTATTTTTTACAATAATTTCTTATTTAACTATCTTCGATAGAGAGTTTTAATTATTTTCGAAAATAATTATTTATTTATTATTTTCGATACAGAGTTTTAATTATTTTTGACAATAATTTTTTATTTAACTATCTTGGACACAGAGTTTTAATTATTTACGACTATAATTTTTTATTAAATATCTTGGATACAGAGTTTTAATTATTTTCGACTATAATTTTTTATTAATTATTTTCGATACAGAGTTTTAATTATTTTTGACAATAATTTTTTATTTAACTATCTTGGACACAGAGTTTTAATTATTTACGACTATAATTTTTTATTAAATATCTTGGATACAGAGTTTTAATTATTTTCGACTATAATATTTTATTAATTATCTTCGATATAGAGTTTTAATTATTTTTTACAATAATTTCTTATTTAACTATCGTCGATAGATAGTTTTAATTATTTTCGAAAATAATTATTTATTTATTTATCCTCTTATCAGAGATTTAATTATTTTCGACTATAATTTTCTATTTAACTATCTTCGATACAGAGTTTTAACTATTTTTGACAATAATTTTTTATTTAACTATCTTGAATACAGAGTTTTAATTATTTTCGACTATAATTTTTTATTAATTATCTTCGATACAGAGTTTTAATTATTTTTTACAATAATTTCTTATTTAACTATCTTCGATAGAGAGTTTTAATTATTTTCGAAAATAATTATTTATTTATTTATCCTCGTAACAGATTTAATTATTTTCGACTATAATTTTTTATTTAACTATCTTGGAGGCAGAGTTTTAATTATTTTTTACAATAATTTCTTATCTAACTATCTTCGATAGAGAGTTTTAATTATTATCGAAAATAATTATTTATTTATTTACCCTCGTAACAGATTTAATTATTTTCGACTATAATTGATTATTAATTATTTTCGATACAGAGTTTTAATTATTTTTTACAATAATTTCTTATTTAACTATCGTCGATATATAGTTTTAATTATTTTCGAAAATAATTATTTATTTATTTATCCTCTTATCAGAGATTTAATTATTTTCGACTATAATTTTCTATTTAACTATCTTCGATACAGAGTTTTAACTATTTTTGACAATAATTTTTTATTTAACTATCTTGAATACAGAGTTTTAATTATTTTCGACTATAATTTTTTATTAATTATCTTCGATACAGAGTTTTAATTATTTTTTACAATAATTTCTTATTTAACTATCGTCGATAGATAGTTTTAATTATTTTCGAAAATAATTATTTATTTATTTATCTTATCACAGATTTAATTATTTTCGACTATAATTTTCTATTTAACTATCTTCGATACAGAGTTTTAACTATTTTTGACAATAATTTTTTATTTAACTATCTTGAATACAGAGTGTTAATTATTTTCGACTATAATTTTTTATTAATTATCTTCGATACAGAGTTTTAATTATTTTTTACAATAATTTCTTATTTAACTATCTTTGATAGAGAGTTTTAATTATTTTCGAAAATAATTATTTATTTATTTATCCTCGTAACCGAGTTTTAATTATTTTCGACTATAATTTTTTTTTAATTATTTTCGATAAAGAGTTTTAATTATTTTTTACAATAATTTCTTATTTAACTATCTTCGATAGAGAGTTTTAATTATTTTCGAAAATAATTATTTATTTATTTATCCTCGTAACAGAGTTTTAATTATTTTTACAATAATTTCTTATTTAACTATCTTCGATAGAGAGTTTTAATTATTTTCGAAAATAATTATTTATTTATTTATCCTTGTAACAGATTTAATTATTTTCGACTATAATTTTTTATTTAACTATCTTGGAGGCAGAGTTTTAATTATTTTTTACAATAATTTCTTATTTAACTATCTTCGATAGAGAGTTTTAATTATTTTCGAAAATAATTATTTATTTATTATTTTCGATACAGAGTTTTAATTATTTTTGACAATAATTTTTTATTTAACTATCTTGGACACAGAGTTTTAATTATTTACGACTATAATTTTTTATTAAATATCTTGGATACAGAGTTTTAATTATTTTCGACTATAATTTTTTATTAATTATTTTCGATACAGAGTTTTAATTATTTTTGACAATAATTTTTTATTTAACTATCTTGGACACAGAGTTTTAATTATTTACGACTATAATTTTTTATTAAATATCTTGGATACAGAGTTTTAATTATTTTCGACTATAATATTTTATTAATTATCTTCGATATAGAGTTTTAATTATTTTTTACAATAATTTCTTATTTAACTATCGTCGATAGATAGTTTTAATTATTTTCGAAAATAATTATTTATTTATTTATCCTCTTATCAGAGATTTAATTATTTTCGACTATAATTTTCTATTTAACTATCTTCGATACAGAGTTTTAACTATTTTTGACAATAATTTTTTATTTAACTATCTTGAATACAGAGTTTTAATTATTTTCGACTATAATTTTTTATTAATTATCTTCGATACAGAGTTTTAATTATTTTTTACAATAATTTCTTATTTAACTATCTTCGATAGAGAGTTTTAATTATTTTCGAAAATAATTATTTATTTATTTATCCTAGTAACAGATTTAATTATTTTCGACTATAATTTTTTATTTAACTATCTTGGAGGCAGAGTTTTAATTATTTTTTACAATAATTTCTTATCTAACTATCTTCGATAGAGAGTTTTAATTATTATCGAAAGTAATTATTTATTTATTTACCCTCGTTACAGATTTAATTATTTTCGACTATAATTTTTTATTTAACTATCTTGGAGGCAGAGTTTTAATTATTTTTTACAATAATTTTTTATTTAACTATCTTCGATAGAGAGTTTTAATTATTTTCGAAAATAATTATTTATTTATTTATCCTCGTAACAGAGTTTTAATTATTTTCGACTATAATTTTTTATTAATTATTTTCGATACAGAGTTTTAATTATTTTTGACAATAATTTTATATTTAACTATCTTGGACACAGAGTTTTAATTATTTACGACTATAATTTTTTATTAAATATCTTGGATACAGAGTTTTAATTATTTTCGGCTATAATTTTTTATTAATTATCTTCGATATAGAGTTTTAATTATTTTTTACAATAATTTCTTATTTAACTATCTTCGATAGAGAGTTTTAATTATTTTCGAAAATAATTATTTATTTATTTATCCTCGTAACAGATTTAATTATTTTCGACTATAATTTTTTATTTAACTATCTTGGAGGCAGAGTTTTAATTATTTTTTACAATAATTTCTTATTTAACTATCTTCGATAGAGAGTTTTAATTATTTTCGAAAATAATTATTTATTTATTATTTTCGATACAGTTTTAATTATTTTTGACAATAATTTTTTATTTAACTATCTTGGACACAGAGTTTTAATTATTTACGACTATAATTTTTTATTAAATATATTGGATACAGAGTTTTAATTATTTTCGACTATAATTTTTTATTAATTATTTTCGATACAGAGTTTTAATTATTTTTGACAATAATTTTTTATTTAACTATCTTCGATAGAGAGTTTTAATTATTTTCGAAAATAATTATTTATTTATTTATCCTCGTAACAGAGTTTTAATTATTTTTACAATAATTTCTTATTTAACTATCTTCGATAGAGAGTTTTAATTATTTTCGAAAATAATTATTTATTTATTTATCCTCGTAACAGATTTAATTATTTTCGACTATAATTTTTTATTTAACTATCTTGGAGGCAGAGTTTTAATTATTTTTTACAATAATTTCTTATTTAACTATCTTCGATAGAGAGTTTTAATTATTTTCGAAAATAATTATTTATTTATTATTTTCGATACAGAGTTTTAATTATTTTTGACAATAATTTTTTATTTAACTATCTTGGACACAGAGTTTTAATTATTTACGACTATAATTTTTTATTAAATATCTTGGATACAGAGTTTTAATTATTTTCGACTATAATTTTTTATTAATTATTTTCGATACAGAGTTTTAATTATTTTTGACAATAATTTTTTATTTAACTATCTTGGACACAGAGTTTTAATTATTTACGACTATAATTTTTTATTAAATATCTTGGATACAGAGTTTTAATTATTTTCGACTATAATATTTTATTAATTATCTTCGATATAGAGTTTTAATTATTTTTTACAATAATTTCTTATTTAACTATCGTCGATAGATAGTTTTAATTATTTTCGAAAATAATTATTTATTTATTTATCCTCTTATCAGAGATTTAATTATTTTCGACTATAATTTTCTATTTAACTATCTTCGATACAGAGTTTTAACTATTTTTGACAATAATTTTTTATTTAACTATCTTGAATACAGAGTTTTAATTATTTTCGACTATAATTTTTTATTAATTATCTTCGATACAGAGTTTTAATTATTTTTTACAATAATTTCTTATTTAACTATCTTCGATAGAGAGTTTTAATTATTTTCGAAAATAATTATTTATTTATTTATCCTCGTAACAGATTTAATTATTTTCGACTATAATTTTTTATTTAACTATCTTGGAGGCAGAGTTTTAATTATTTTTTACAATAATTTCTTATCTAACTATCTTCGATAGAGAGTTTTAATTATTATCGAAAATAATTATTTATTTATTTACCCTCGTAACAGATTTAATTATTTTCGACTATAATTGATTATTAATTATTTTCGATACAGAGTTTTAATTATTTTTTACAATAATTTCTTATTTAACTATCGTCGATAGATAGTTTTAATTATTTTCGAAAATAATTATTTATTTATTTATCCTCTTATCAGAGATTTAATTATTTTCGACTATAATTTTCTATTTAACTATCTTCGATACAGAGTTTTAACTATTTTTGACAATAATTTTTTATTTAACTATCTTGAATACAGAGTTTTAATTATTTTCGACTATAATTTTTTATTAATTATCTTCGATACAGAGTTTTAATTATTTTTTACAATAATTTCTTATTTAACTATCGTCGATAGATAGTTTTAATTATTTTCGAAAATAATTATTTATTTATTTATCTTATCACAGATTTAATTATTTTCGACTATAATTTTCTATTTAACTATCTTCGATACAGAGTTTTAACTATTTTTGACAATAATTTTTTATTTAACTATCTTGAATACAGAGTGTTAATTATTTTCGACTATAATTTTTTATTAATTATCTTCGATACAGAGTTTTAATTATTTTTTACAATAATTTCTTATTTAACTATCTTTGATAGAGAGTTTTAATTATTTTCGAAAATAATTATTTATTTATTTATCCTCGTAACCGAGTTTTAATTATTTTCGACTATAATTTTTTTTTAATTATTTTCGATAAAGAGTTTTAATTATTTTTTACAATAATTTCTTATTTAACTATCTTCGATAGAGAGTTTTAATTATTTTCGAAAATAATTATTTATTTATTTATCCTCGTAACAGAGTTTTAATTATTTTCGACTATAATTTTTTTTTAATTATTTTCGATAAAGAGTTTTAATTATTTTTTACAATAATTTTTTATTTAACTATCTTGGAGACAGAGTGTTAATTATTTTCGACTATAATTTTTTATTAATTATCTTCGATATAGAGTTTTAATTATTTTCGAAAATAATTATTTATTTATTTATCCTCGTAACAGATTTAATTATTTTCGACTATAATTTTTTATTTAACTATCTTGGAGGCAGAGTTTTAATTATTTTTTACAATAATTTCTTATTTAACTATCTTCGATAGAGAGTTTTAATTATTTTCGAAAATAATTATTTATTTATTTATCCTCGTAACAGAGTTTTAATTATTTTCGACTAAAATTTTTTATTAATTATCTTCGATATAGAGTTTTAATTATTTTCGAAAATAATTATTTATTTATTTATCCTCGTAACAGATTTAATTATATTCGACTATAATTTTTTATTTAACTATCTTGGAGGCAGAGTTTTAATTTTTTTTTACAATAATTTCTTATTTAACTATCGTCGATAGATAGTTTTAATTATTTTCGAAAATAATTATTTATTTATTTATCCTCTTATCAGAGATTTAATTATTTTCGACTATAATTTTCTATTTAACTATCTTCGATACAGAGTTTTAACTATTTTTGACAATAATTTTTTATTTAACTATCTTGAATACAGAGTTTTAATTATTTTCGACTATAATTTTTTATTAATTATCTTCGATACAGAGTTTTAATTATTTTTTACAATAATTTTTTATTTAACTATCTTCGATAGAGAGTTTTAATTATTTTCGACTATAATTTTTTATTAATTATTTTCGATACAGAGTTTTAATTATTTTTGACAATAATTTTATATTTAACTATCTTGGACACAGAGTTTTAATTATTTACGACTATAATTTTTTATTAAATATCTTGGATACAGAGTTTTAATTATTTTCGGCTATAATTTTTTATTAATTATCTTCGATATAGAGTTTTAATTATTTTTTACAATAATTTCTTATTTAACTATCTTCGATAGAGAGTTTTAATTATTTTCGAAAATAATTATTTATTTATTTATCCTCGTAACAGATTTAATTATTTTCGACTATAATTTTTTATTTAACTATCTTGGAGGCAGAGTTTTAATTATTTTTTACAATAATTTCTTATTTAACTATCTTCGATAGAGAGTTTTAATTATTTTCGAAAATAATTATTTATTTATTTATCCTCGTAACAGAGTTTTAATTATTTTAGACTATAATTTTTTATTAATTATCTTCGATACAGAGTTTTAATTATTTTTTACAGTAATTTCTTATTTAACTATCTTCGATAGAGAGTTTTAATTATTTTCGAAAATAATTATTTATTTATTTATCCTCGTAACCGAGTTTTAATTATTTTCGACTATAATTTTTTTTTAATTATGTTCGATACAGAGTTTTAATTATTTTTTACAATAATTTCTTATTTAACTATCTTCGATAGAGTTTTAATTATTTTCGAAAATAATTATTTATTTATTTATCCTCGTAACCGAGTTTTAATTATTTTCGACTATAATTTTTTTTAAATTATTTTCGATAAAGAGTTTTAATTATTTTTTACAATAATTTCTTATTTAACTATCTTCGATAGAGAGTTTTAATTATTTTCGAAAATAATTATTTATTTATTTATCCTCGTAACAGAGTTTTAATTATTTTCGACTATAATTTTTTATTAATTATCTTCGATATAGAGTTTTAATTATTTTCGAAAATAATTATTTATTTATTTATCCTCGTAACAGATTTAATTATTTTCAACTATAATTTTTTATTTAACTATCTTGGAGGCAGAGTTTTAATTATTTTTTACAATAATTTCTTATTTAACTATCTTCGATAGAGAGTTTTAATTATTTTCGAAAATAATTATTTATTTATTTATCCTCGTAACAGAGTTTTAATTATTTTCGACTAAAATTTTTTATTAATTATCTTCGATATAGAGTTTTAATTATTTTCGAAAATAATTATTTATTTATTTATCCTCGTAACAGATTTAATTATTTTCGACTATAATTTTTTATTTAACTATCTTGGAGGCAGAGTTTTAATTATTTTTTACAATAATTTCTTATTTAACTATCTTCGATAGAGAGTTTTCATTATTTTCGAAAATAATTATTTATTTATATATCCTCGTAACAGAGTTTTAATTATTTTCGACTATAATTTTTTTTTAATTATTTTCGATAAAGAGTTTTAATTATTTTTTACAATAATTTTTTATTTAACTATCTTGGAGACAGAGTGTTAATTATTTTCGACTATAATTTTTTATTAATTATCTTCGATATAGAGTTTTAATTATTTTCGAAAATAATTATTTATTTATTTATCCTCGTAACAGATTTAATTATTTTCGACTATAATTTTTTATTTAACTATCTTGGAGGCAGAGTTTTAATTATTTTTTACAATAATTTCTTATTTAACTATCTTCGATAGAGAGTTTTAATTATTTTCGAAAATAATTATTTATTTATTTATCCTCGTAACCGAGTTTTAATTATTTTCGACTATAATTTTTTTTTAATTATGTTCGATACAGAGTTTT
Source organism: Rhagonycha lutea (assembly GCA_958510855.1). NCBI lineage: Eukaryota > Metazoa > Arthropoda > Insecta > Coleoptera > Cantharidae > Rhagonycha > Rhagonycha lutea. Next base: position 39,162,223 of record OY294038.1, read on the forward strand.
AATTATTTTTTACAATAATTTCTTATTTAACTATCTTCGATAGAGTTTTAATTATTTTCGAAAATAATTATTTATTTATTTATCCTCGTAACCGAGTTTTAATTATTTTCGACTATAATTTTTTTTAAATTATTTTCGATAAAGAGTTTTAATTATTTTTTACAATAATTTCTTATTTAACTATCTTCGATAGAGAGTTTTAATTATTTTCGAAAATAATTATTTATTTATTTATCCTCGTAACAGAGTTTTAATTATTTTCGACTATAATTTTTTATTAATTATCTTCGATATAGAGTTTTAATTATTTTCGAAAATAATTATTTATTTATTTATCCTCGTAACAGATTTAATTATTTTCGACTATAATTTTTTATTTAACTATCTTGGAGGCAGAGTTTTAATTATTTTTTACAATAATTTCTTATTTAACTATCTTCGATAGAGAGTTTTAATTATTTTCGAAAATAATTATTTATTTATTATTTTCGATACAGTTTTAATTATTTTTGACAATAATTTTTTATTTAACTATCTTGGACACAGAGTTTTAATTATTTACGACTATAATTTTTTATTAAATATATTGGATACAGAGTTTTAATTATTTTCGACTATAATTTTTTATTAATTATTTTCGATACAGAGTTTTAATTATTTTTGACAATAATTTTTTATTTAACTATCTTCGATAGAGAGTTTTAATTATTTTCGAAAATAATTATTTATTTATTTATCCTCGTAACAGAGTTTTAATTATTTTTACAATAATTTCTTATTTAACTATCTTCGATAGAGAGTTTTAATTATTTTCGAAAATAATTATTTATTTATTTATCCTTGTAACAGATTTAATTATTTTCGACTATAATTTTTTATTTAACTATCTTGGAGGCAGAGTTTTAATTATTTTTTACAATAATTTCTTATTTAACTATCTTCGATAGAGAGTTTTAATTATTTTCGAAAATAATTATTTATTTATTATTTTCGATACAGAGTTTTAATTATTTTTGACAATAATTTTTTATTTAACTATCTTGGACACAGAGTTTTAATTATTTACGACTATAATTTTTTATTAAATATCTTGGATACAGAGTTTTAATTATTTTCGACTATAATTTTTTATTAATTATTTTCGATACAGAGTTTTAATTATTTTTGACAATAATTTTTTATTTAACTATCTTGGACACAGAGTTTTAATTATTTACGACTATAATTTTTTATTAAATATCTTGGATACAGAGTTTTAATTATTTTCGACTATAATATTTTATTAATTATCTTCGATATAGAGTTTTAATTATTTTTTACAATAATTTCTTATTTAACTATCGTCGATAGATAGTTTTAATTATTTTCGAAAATAATTATTTATTTATTTATCCTCTTATCAGAGATTTAATTATTTTCGACTATAATTTTCTATTTAACTATCTTCGATACAGAGTTTTAACTATTTTTGACAATAATTTTTTATTTAACTATCTTGAATACAGAGTTTTAATTATTTTCGACTATAATTTTTTATTAATTATCTTCGATACAGAGTTTTAATTATTTTTTACAATAATTTCTTATTTAACTATCTTCGATAGAGAGTTTTAATTATTTTCGAAAATAATTATTTATTTATTTATCCTAGTAACAGATTTAATTATTTTCGACTATAATTTTTTATTTAACTATCTTGGAGGCAGAGTTTTAATTATTTTTTACAATAATTTCTTATCTAACTATCTTCGATAGAGAGTTTTAATTATTATCGAAAGTAATTATTTATTTATTTACCCTCGTTACAGATTTAATTATTTTCGACTATAATTTTTTATTTAACTATCTTGGAGGCAGAGTTTTAATTATTTTTTACAATAATTTTTTATTTAACTATCTTCGATAGAGAGTTTTAATTATTTTCGAAAATAATTATTTATTTATTTATCCTCGTAACAGAGTTTTAATTATTTTCGACTATAATTTTTTATTAATTATTTTCGATACAGAGTTTTAATTATTTTTGACAATAATTTTATATTTAACTATCTTGGACACAGAGTTTTAATTATTTACGACTATAATTTTTTATTAAATATCTTGGATACAGAGTTTTAATTATTTTCGGCTATAATTTTTTATTAATTATCTTCGATATAGAGTTTTAATTATTTTTTACAATAATTTCTTATTTAACTATCTTCGATAGAGAGTTTTAATTATTTTCGAAAATAATTATTTATTTATTTATCCTCGTAACAGATTTAATTATTTTCGACTATAATTTTTTATTTAACTATCTTGGAGGCAGAGTTTTAATTATTTTTTACAATAATTTCTTATTTAACTATCTTCGATAGAGAGTTTTAATTATTTTCGAAAATAATTATTTATTTATTATTTTCGATACAGTTTTAATTATTTTTGACAATAATTTTTTATTTAACTATCTTGGACACAGAGTTTTAATTATTTACGACTATAATTTTTTATTAAATATATTGGATACAGAGTTTTAATTATTTTCGACTATAATTTTTTATTAATTATTTTCGATACAGAGTTTTAATTATTTTTGACAATAATTTTTTATTTAACTATCTTCGATAGAGAGTTTTAATTATTTTCGAAAATAATTATTTATTTATTTATCCTCGTAACAGAGTTTTAATTATTTTTACAATAATTTCTTATTTAACTATCTTCGATAGAGAGTTTTAATTATTTTCGAAAATAATTATTTATTTATTTATCCTCGTAACAGATTTAATTATTTTCGACTATAATTTTTTATTTAACTATCTTGGAGGCAGAGTTTTAATTATTTTTTACAATAATTTCTTATTTAACTATCTTCGATAGAGAGTTTTAATTATTTTCGAAAATAATTATTTATTTATTATTTTCGATACAGAGTTTTAATTATTTTTGACAATAATTTTTTATTTAACTATCTTGGACACAGAGTTTTAATTATTTACGACTATAATTTTTTATTAAATATCTTGGATACAGAGTTTTAATTATTTTCGACTATAATTTTTTATTAATTATTTTCGATACAGAGTTTTAATTATTTTTGACAATAATTTTTTATTTAACTATCTTGGACACAGAGTTTTAATTATTTACGACTATAATTTTTTATTAAATATCTTGGATACAGAGTTTTAATTATTTTCGACTATAATATTTTATTAATTATCTTCGATATAGAGTTTTAATTATTTTTTACAATAATTTCTTATTTAACTATCGTCGATAGATAGTTTTAATTATTTTCGAAAATAATTATTTATTTATTTATCCTCTTATCAGAGATTTAATTATTTTCGACTATAATTTTCTATTTAACTATCTTCGATACAGAGTTTTAACTATTTTTGACAATAATTTTTTATTTAACTATCTTGAATACAGAGTTTTAATTATTTTCGACTATAATTTTTTATTAATTATCTTCGATACAGAGTTTTAATTATTTTTTACAATAATTTCTTATTTAACTATCTTCGATAGAGAGTTTTAATTATTTTCGAAAATAATTATTTATTTATTTATCCTCGTAACAGATTTAATTATTTTCGACTATAATTTTTTATTTAACTATCTTGGAGGCAGAGTTTTAATTATTTTTTACAATAATTTCTTATCTAACTATCTTCGATAGAGAGTTTTAATTATTATCGAAAATAATTATTTATTTATTTACCCTCGTAACAGATTTAATTATTTTCGACTATAATTGATTATTAATTATTTTCGATACAGAGTTTTAATTATTTTTTACAATAATTTCTTATTTAACTATCGTCGATAGATAGTTTTAATTATTTTCGAAAATAATTATTTATTTATTTATCCTCTTATCAGAGATTTAATTATTTTCGACTATAATTTTCTATTTAACTATCTTCGATACAGAGTTTTAACTATTTTTGACAATAATTTTTTATTTAACTATCTTGAATACAGAGTTTTAATTATTTTCGACTATAATTTTTTATTAATTATCTTCGATACAGAGTTTTAATTATTTTTTACAATAATTTCTTATTTAACTATCGTCGATAGATAGTTTTAATTATTTTCGAAAATAATTATTTATTTATTTATCTTATCACAGATTTAATTATTTTCGACTATAATTTTCTATTTAACTATCTTCGATACAGAGTTTTAACTATTTTTGACAATAATTTTTTATTTAACTATCTTGAATACAGAGTGTTAATTATTTTCGACTATAATTTTTTATTAATTATCTTCGATACAGAGTTTTAATTATTTTTTACAATAATTTCTTATTTAACTATCTTTGATAGAGAGTTTTAATTATTTTCGAAAATAATTATTTATTTATTTATCCTCGTAACCGAGTTTTAATTATTTTCGACTATAATTTTTTTTTAGTTATTTTCGATAAAGAGTTTTAATTATTTTTTACAATAATTTCTTATTTAACTATCTTCGATAGAGAGTTTTAATTATTTTCGAAAATAATTATTTATTTATTTATCCTCGTAACAGAGTTTTAATTATTTTCGACTATAATTTTTTTTTAATTATTTTCGATAAAGAGTTTTAATTATTTTTTACAATAATTTTTTATTTAACTATCTTGGAGACAGAGTGTTAATTATTTTCGACTATAATTTTTTATTAATTATCTTCGATATAGAGTTTTAATTATTTTCGAAAATAATTATTTATTTATTTATCCTCGTAACAGATTTAATTATTTTCGACTATAATTTTTTATTTAACTATCTTGGAGGCAGAGTTTTAATTATTTTTTACAATAATTTCTTATTTAACTATCTTCGATAGAGAGTTTTAATTATTTTCGAAAATAATTATTTATTTATTTATCCTCGTAACAGAGTTTTAATTATTTTCGACTAAAATTTTTTATTAATTATCTTCGATATAGAGTTTTAATTATTTTCGAAAATAATTATTTATTTATTTATCCTCGTAACAGATTTAATTATATTCGACTATAATTTTTTATTTAACTATCTTGGAGGCAGAGTTTTAATTTTTTTTTACAATAATTTCTTATTTAACTATCGTCGATAGATAGTTTTAATTATTTTCGAAAATAATTATTTATTTATTTATCCTCTTATCAGAGATTTAATTATTTTCGACTATAATTTTCTATTTAACTATCTTCGATACAGAGTTTTAACTATTTTTGACAATAATTTTTTATTTAACTATCTTGAATACAGAGTTTTAATTATTTTCGACTATAATTTTTTATTAATTATCTTCGATACAGAGTTTTAATTATTTTTTACAATAATTTTTTATTTAACTATCTTCGATAGAGAGTTTTAATTATTTTCGACTATAATTTTTTATTAATTATTTTCGATACAGAGTTTTAATTATTTTTGACAATAATTTTATATTTAACTATCTTGGACACAGAGTTTTAATTATTTACGACTATAATTTTTTATTAAATATCTTGGATACAGAGTTTTAATTATTTTCGGCTATAATTTTTTATTAATTATCTTCGATATAGAGTTTTAATTATTTTTTACAATAATTTCTTATTTAACTATCTTCGATAGAGAGTTTTAATTATTTTCGAAAATAATTATTTATTTATTTATCCTCGTAACAGATTTAATTATTTTCGACTATAATTTTTTATTTAACTATCTTGGAGGCAGAGTTTTAATTATTTTTTACAATAATTTCTTATTTAACTATCTTCGATAGAGAGTTTTAATTATTTTCGAAAATAATTATTTATTTATTTATCCTCGTAACAGAGTTTTAATTATTTTAGACTATAATTTTTTATTAATTATCTTCGATACAGAGTTTTAATTATTTTTTACAGTAATTTCTTATTTAACTATCTTCGATAGAGAGTTTTAATTATTTTCGAAAATAATTATTTATTTATTTATCCTCGTAACCGAGTTTTAATTATTTTCGACTATAATTTTTTTTTAATTATGTTCGATACAGAGTTTTAATTATTTTTTACAATAATTTCTTATTTAACTATCTTCGATAGAGTTTTAATTATTTTCGAAAATAATTATTTATTTATTTATCCTCGTAACCGAGTTTTAATTATTTTCGACTATAATTTTTTTTAAATTATTTTCGATAAAGAGTTTTAATTATTTTTTACAATAATTTCTTATTTAACTATCTTCGATAGAGAGTTTTAATTATTTTCGAAAATAATTATTTATTTATTTATCCTCGTAACAGAGTTTTAATTATTTTCGACTATAATTTTTTATTAATTATCTTCGATATAGAGTTTTAATTATTTTCGAAAATAATTATTTATTTATTTATCCTCGTAACAGATTTAATTATTTTCAACTATAATTTTTTATTTAACTATCTTGGAGGCAGAGTTTTAATTATTTTTTACAATAATTTCTTATTTAACTATCTTCGATAGAGAGTTTTAATTATTTTCGAAAATAATTATTTATTTATTTATCCTCGTAACAGAGTTTTAATTATTTTCGACTAAAATTTTTTATTAATTATCTTCGATATAGAGTTTTAATTATTTTCGAAAATAATTATTTATTTATTTATCCTCGTAACAGATTTAATTATTTTCGACTATAATTTTTTATTTAACTATCTTGGAGGCAGAGTTTTAATTATTTTTTACAATAATTTCTTATTTAACTATCTTCGATAGAGAGTTTTCATTATTTTCGAAAATAATTATTTATTTATATATCCTCGTAACAGAGTTTTAATTATTTTCGACTATAATTTTTTATTAATTATTTTCGATACAGAGTTTTAATTATTTTTGACAATAATTTTTTATTTAACTATCTTGGACACAGAGTTTTAATTATTTACGACTATAATTTTTTATTAAATATCTTGGATACAGAGTTTTAATTATTTTCGACTATAATTTTTTATTAATTATCTTCGATATAGAGTTTTAATTATTTTTTACAATAATTTCATATTTAACTATCGTCGATAGATAGTTTTAATTATTTTCGAAAATAATTATTTATTTATTTATCCTCTTAACAGAGATTTAATTATTTTCGACTATAATTTTCTATTTAACTATCTTCGATAGAGTTTTAATTATTTTTGACAATAATTTTTTATTTAACTATCTTGGAGGCAGCGTTTTAATTATTTTCGACTATAATTATTTATTAATTATCTTCGATATAGAGTTTTAATTATTTTTTACAATAATTTCTTATTTAACTATCTTCGATATAGAGTTTTAATTATTTTCGAAAATAATTATTTGTTTATTTATCCCCGTAACAGAGTTTTAATTATTTTCGACTATAATTTTTTATTAATTATTTTCGATACAGAGTTTTAATTATTTTGTTACAATAATTTTTTATTAAACTATCTTCGATAGAGAGTTTTAATTATTTTCTAAAATAATTATTTATTTATTTAACCTCTTAACAGAGATTTAATTATTTTCGACTATAATTTTCTATTTAACTATCTTCGATACAGAGTTTTAATTATTTTTGACAATAATTTTTTATTTAACTATCTTCTAAACAGAGTTTTAATTATTTTTGATAATAATTTTTTATTTAACTATCTTAGATACAGAGTTTTAATTATTTTCCACTATAATTTTTTATTAATTATTTTCGATACAGAGTTTTAATTATTTTTTACAATAATATCTTATGTAACTATCTTCGATAGAAAGTTTTAATTATTTTCGAAAATAATTATTTATTTATTTATCCTCGTAAGAGAGATTTAATTATTTTCGACTATAATTTTTTATTTAACTATCGTCGAAACAGTTTTAATTATTTTGGACTCTAATTTTCTATTTAACTATCGTCGAAACAGAGTTTTAATTTTTCTGGCAATAATTTTTTATTTAACTATCTTGGTGGCAGAGCTTTAATTATTTTCGACTATAATTTTTTATTTAACTATCTTCGATAGTGTTTTAATTATTTTTGACAATAATTATTTATTTATTTATCCTCGAAACAGAGTTTTAATTATTTTCGACTATAATTATTTATTTAACTATCTTGGATACAGAGTTTTAATTCTTTTCGACTATAATTTTTTATTAATTATCTTCGATATATAGTTTTAATTATTTTTTACAATAATTTCTTATGTAACTATCTTCGATAGAGAGGTTTAATTATTTTCGAAAATAATTATTTATTTATTTATCCTCTTAACAGAGATTTAATAATTTTCGACTATAATTTTCTATTTAACTATCTTCGATACAGAGTTTTAATTATTTTTGAAAATAATTTTTTATTTAACTATCTTGGAGGCAGAGTTTTAATTATTTTCGAATATAATTTATTATTAATTATTTTCGATACAGAGTTTTAATTATTTTTGACAATAATTTTTTATTTAACTATCTTGGACACAGAGTTTTAATTATTTACGACTATAATTTTTTATTAAATATCTTGGATACAGAGTTTTAATTATTTTCGACTATAATTTTTTATTAATTATCTTCGATATAGAGTTTTAATTATTTTTTACAATAATTTCTTATTTAACTATCGTCGATAGATAGTTTTAATTATTTTCGAAAATAATTATTTATTTATTTATCCTCGTAACCGAGTTTTAATTATTTTCGACTATAATTTTTTTTTAATTATTTTCGATACAGAGTTTTAATTATTTTTTACAATAATTTCTTATTTAACTATCTTCGATAGAGTTTTAATTATTTTCGAAAATAATTATTTATTTATTTATCCTCGTAACCGAGTTTTAATTATTTTCGACTATAATTTTTTTTAAATTATTTTCGATAAAGAGTTTTAATTATTTTTTACAATAATTTCTTATTTAACTATCTTCGATAGAGAGTTTTAATTATTTTCGAAAATAATTATTTATTTATTTATCCTCGTAACAGAGTTTTAATTATTTTCGACTATAATTTTTTATTAATTATTTTCGATACAGAGTTTTAATTATTTTCGACTATAGTTTTTTATTAATTATTTTCGATACAGAGTTTTAATTATTTTGTTACAATAATTTTTTATTAAACTATCTTCGATAGAGAGTTTTAATTATTTTCTAAAATAATTATTTATTTATTTAACCTCTTAACAGAGATTTAATTATTTTCGCCTATAATTTTCTATTTAACTATCTTCGATACAGAGTTTTAATTATTTTTGACAATAATTTTTTATTTAACTATCTTCTAAACAGAGTTTTAATTATTTTTGACAATAATGTTTTATTTAACTATCTTAGATACAGAGTTTTAATTATTTTTGACTATAAATTTTTATTTAACTACCTGGTAACAAAGGTTTGATTATCTTCGATACAGAGATTTGATTATATTCGACAATAATTTTTAATTTATTTATCCTCGTAACAGAGATTTAATTATTTTCGACTATAATTTTCTATTTAACTATTTTCGATACAGAGTTTGTTTTTTTGGCAATAAGTTTTTATTTAACTATCTTGGAGGCAGAGTTTTAATTATTTTCGACTATAATTTTCTATTTAACTAGATTCGATACAGAGTTTTAATTATTTTGGCAATAATTTCTTATTTAACTATCTTCGATAGAGAGTTTTAATTATTTTCGAAAATAATTATTTATTTATTTATCCTCGTAACAGAGTTTTAATTATTTTCGACTATAATTTTCTTTTTAACTATCTTCGATACAGAGTTTTAATTATTTTTGACAATAATTTTTTATTTAACTATCTTGAATACAGAGTTTTAATTATTTTCGACTATAATTTTTTATTAGTTATTTTCGATACAGAGTTTTAATTATTTTTTACAATAATATCTTATGTAAGTATCTTCGATAGAAAGTTTTAATTATTTTCGAAAATAATTATTTATTTATTTATCCTCGTAAGAGAGATTTAATTATTTTCGACTATAATTTTTTATTTAACTATCGTCGAAACAGTTTTAATTATTTTGGACTCTAATTTTCTATTTAACTATCGTCGAAACAGAGTTTTAATTTTTCTGGCAATAATTTTTTATTTAACTATCTTGGTGGCAGAGGTTTAATTATTTTCGACTATAATTTTTTATTTAACTATCTTCGATAGTGTTTTAATTATTTTTGACAATAATTATTTATTTATTTATCCTCGAAACAGAGTTTTAATTATTTTTTACAATAATTTCTTATTTAACTATCTTCGATAGAGAGTTTTAATTATTTTCGAAAATAATTATTTATTTATTTATCCTCGTAACCGAGTTTTAATTATTTTCGACTATAATTTTTTTTTAATTATTTTCGATAAAGAGTTTTAATTATTTTTTACAATAATTTCTTATTTAACTATCTTCGATAGAGAGTTTTAATTATTTTCGAAAATAATTATTTATTTATTTATCCTCTTAACAGAGATTTAATAATTTTCGACTATAATTTTCTATTTAACTATCTTCGATACAGAGTTTTAATTATTTTTGAAAATAATTTTTTATTTAACTATCTTGGAGGCAGAGTTTTAATTATTTTCGAATATAATTTATTATTAATTATTTTCGATACAGAGTTTTAATTATTTTTTACAATAATTTTTTAATTAACTATCTTCGATAGAGTTTTAATTATTTTTGACAATAATTTTTTATTTAACTATCTTGGAGGCAGAGTTTTAATTATTTTCGACTATAATTATTTATTTAACTATCTTGAATACAGAGTTTTAATTATTTTCGACTTTAATTTTTTATTAATTATCTTCGATACAGAGTTTTAATTATTTCTTACAATAATTTCATATTTAACTATCTTCGATAGAGAGTTTTAATTATTTTCGACTATAATTTTTTATTTAACTATCTTGGAGACTAGTTTCGACTATAAATTGTTATTTAACTACCTCGTAACAAAGATTTAATTATCTTCGATACAGAGATTTGATTATTTTCTACAATAATTTTCTATTTAACTATCTTCGATACAGAGTTTTAATTATTTTGGCAATAATTTTTTATTTAACTATCTTGGAGGCAGAGTTTTAATAATTTACTACTATAATTTTTTATTTAACTAAGAGTTTTAATTATTTTCCACTATAATTTTCTATTTAACTATCTACGATACAGAGTTTTAATTATTTATTACAATAATTTTTTATTTAACTATCTTGGAGGCATACTTTTAATTATTTTCGACTATAATTTTTTATTTAACTATCTTCGAAACATAGTTTTAATTTATTTTACAAAAATTTCTTATTTAACTATATTCGCTAGAGAGTTTTAATTATTTTCGAAAATAATTATTTATTTATTTATCCTCGTAACAGAGATTTAATAATTTTCGACTATAATTTTCTATTTAACTATCTTCGATACAGAGTTTTAATTATTTTTTACAATAAATTTTTATTTAACTATCTTGGAGACAGAGTTTTAATAATTTACTACTATAATTTTTTATTTAACTATCTTCGAAACAGAGTTTTAATTATTTTCGACTATAATTTTTTATTTAACTATATTCGAAACAGAGTTTTAATTATTTTTGACAATAATTTTTTATTTAACTATCTTCGAAACAGGGTTTTAATTATTTTCGACTATAATTTTCTATTTAACTATCTACGATACAGAGTTTTAATTATTTATGATAATAATTTTTTATATAACTATCTTGGAGGCAGAGTTTTAATTATTTTCGACTATAATTTTTTATTAATTATCTTCGATACAGAGTTTTAATTATTTACTACTATAATTTTTTATTTAACTATCTTGGATACAGAGTTATAATTATTTTCGACTATAAATTTTTATATAACTACATCGTAACAAAGATTTAATTATCTTCGATACAGAGATTTGATTATTTTCGACAATAATTTTTAATTTATTTATCCTCGTAACAGAGATTTAATTATTTTCAACTATAAATTTCTATTTAACTATCTTCGATACAGAGTTCTAATTATTTTTGAAAATAATTTTTTATTTAACTATCTTGGAGGCAGAGTTTTAATTATTTTCGACTATAATTTTTTATTTAACTATCTTCGAAACAGAGTTTTAATTATTTTTGACAATAATTTCTTATTTAACTATCTTCTAAACAGAGTTTTAATTATTTTCGACTATAATTTTCTATTTAACTATCTACGATACAGAGTTTTAATTATTTATGACAATAATTTTTTATTTAACTATCTTGGAGGCAGAGTTTGAATTATTTTCGACTATAATTATTTATTTAACTATCTTCGATAGAGAGCGCCATTTTGGAAATCCGAGCCAATTTATTCCATGGTCCATTTTTTGGTGATAATCCGCTAATGGGATCAACAACCCTATCAATCCAGTACGAAATAAGTCCTTTGAAAGAATTCGAGTGTGCCACTGTTACAACCACCATCTCAAGTGTCCATGCAACGATTTAACAACCTGCTACGATATGATCAGTTTGTAGTGAAAGCATTAGAATTATTAGTTACCAACATTCGTATTTATATTTGTCTGTAAGTATGTAATATAACGAATTTTAGTTCTGTTGCATAAACTTCTCCACAAATAATTACTCAAATATTCTGAGTACGGCCCAGACTTAATTTTCTAGATATTTTAATATCTGCTTTGTGTTACTGACCTTCGAATTTACATTTTTTTAGGGCTGTCATGTGATACGCGCTTGGAGGTAGAAGGGACACGAGGTAACGGGATTGAGTGCCTGGCAATCATAGAAAATGGTCGAGAGAATATTTAAGTGCGTAAAAACATCATTTTTGGCGGAAATCTTTGAGTGACGTCATTGAAGTTTATACCATTGTGACCAGTGAATTTTGGCGGTCCTGTACGTGTATTTGGGATACCACCGGTACACAGTAGCATTTTTCTGTATCCACATGTTGCAGACGCTATCGTGCTCACGCGCATTTCTCTCGACGCAGGCATTTTCTGATTCGTATCAGCTCGAGCTCACTCGTGAAGGCTCGATTCTTTGTTGACAAACACGGACCAAAATTTAACCTTTTTTGGTTATGGTCAACTGTTTCACCATTTACATCTATGAGGAGATCCAACTTTACTTTAACATCATTTCAACATCATTCCAACCGTTCCAGCAGCTGTATCTGCACTTTTTTTATAATCGAAGCCAGTTTGACAAGTGCGTCTGGAGTCGCGAAGCTGTCCAGGTGCTTCTGTGTTAATTAATACGAATGCCAGTCCTCATTCAACTAGAGGACACGTCGGTCGCAAGTGGCATACTTGTCACCGTTTTAAGATCTTCCAAGAGCTCTTGGGGTGAGTCATCATTTTTAGTATCCATTTTGTCTCTGACGTGTGTTGTTGTCAGCACCATTATTAATACAGAACTGTGCATTTGCATTTGTTGTTGCGAACGCTTGTTTGACAGTAAAGTCAGTGGGATGTGTTTTATTAATAACCAGCCGGTTCGGTTGCTATTGTTTGTAAGCAGAGAGCACGTCTCTAATTTTGTAATTTCCATCATTATACACTTGTTAAGATCACTGTGTTTTTATTCAACCCCTGGCTACAGAGTTTATTTCAGAACCTACGGTCCCCGCTTTCCACACGAATTGCGAGCGAGCCTACATTTACCATCGTGGCCAACAAAACCTGAGAGTGTCTCGGGATTGTTTCGAACGCGGCACTCCGATTGGGTTAACTCTCCCATTAGGGGTTACCTTTCAGAGGGTGGCGTTGGTGACAGTAATTCCTGTTTTAGTAAATTTTATCAACACGGATGATCAACCGATTGACAAAGGTTAACCTCTGGGCGATCGAACGAACAACCAAGTACCATACAATTATAACATCAAAATCGTAAGTAAACTGAGAGTTGCTTGCTATAGATATATGTATATTACGTCTGTTGATTCTACAAATTACTTGCTAACTGATTTTCATCATTTCGAATGCCACTGCGTTCAACATTTTATACTAACCGTTCTTGCAACTTGTACTGCAAAATCTATTTAGTAGCTTTGAATCTTGGCTATGCTTTAAAGAACGTATTCTTAATAACGTTAAGTAACCAAAATGTTAAAATGTGTAAATATCTCTGTAAATTACTTTCAATCTTAATTTTAAAGTGCATAGCATAAGAATTTTTGTAATTATTTCATGTCGTTTAAGTGTGACTCTTTTATTTTGTTAACGTATGTTTATTCATACCTTTTTATTTCATTTTATAACAAATATACACTGTTACGAACCAAAGGCAGTTGTTTTCTTTGTTATTGGCGCCCTATCAAGTTATTCCTTACTGAAGAGAAACCATTTACTAGTACCCACGATACTCGTTAAGATCCCGAGTAACCCAACATCTCCGACGCTGACTGAACTCTATGAGCTAGCCGTTCCGTTAATTCCACCTACGAACGCGAAAAGCGGCATCTTTGGCCATCCAGCTATTTGGCTTTGTTTAAGGTGGTACAATAGCTCTCTTTATTCCATCGTTCCACGATCTTCTCGGTCTTCCACGCTTCCTTCTTCTTGGAGGTATCCATTTAAGTAACCGCTTTGGCAATCTGTTGTTCTCCATCCTTAGTAGATGTCCAAACCAACGTAAACCACGTTTCTCAATCCCTTGCGTTACTTCCTCATTTGCGTTCATTTTGGCTCTTATTTGCTGGTTTCTTATGTGTTGAAAGCGAGACACCCCGGCACTTCTACGCAGGTAGTCCATTTCGACTGCCTTTAGTCGTCTTTGCATGTTCGCATTTGGACTCCAAACTTCACACCCATAGCAAAGGACCGACTCGAGTCTTTCTATCGGAGATATTTTTGTTCCACCACAATGAATTCAGCGCTCCTATGATTTTTCTGGCCTGTAGCATACGATTACGAATTTCATCAGTCCGCAGACCCTCTCTATTAATAGTGGCTCCCAAATACTTAAACCGCTCCAGCTGCTCAACCTGAACCTCGTCATCGAACAGGATCTCAAATGCCGCTTCTGTGTTAACTGCAAGATATTTTCTTTTTAAAAGCCGGTTGACACTATCTGATTTCTCATCTGATTTAGTCATATATGAGAAGTCATAGCTAAAATCATACCATCTTAAAAGCCAATCATAAAGGCCAGGACTGCTATAATATCAAAAATCATTTTAGTTTGAACGTAAAAATATTTCTCATATGAGAAGTCAGATGAGAAATCAGATAGTGTGAACCGGGTTTAAGACTGATTTGCAGCCCCCATCTTTTGTACTCGGTGTATAGCTTCTTTATCATGAACTCGAGGTCGTAGGAGTCCTGTGCTACCACCACCTGATCATCTGCAAAGCTTAATGTAAACAAAAATGTACATCATTGATTGGAACACCCATGCCTTCACAACTTCTTTTCCAGTTGTGTATACTATTTTCAATGTACAGGGTGAACAATAATGGAGACAGTATACACCCCTGTCTGAGCCCCTTATTACTTTTAATTTGGTTAGAGAGTTATTGGCCTATTTATTAAAAGCTTTTATTTAACTTGGTGTGACCGTTGTCCGTCGTCCATCGTCCGCCCTTGGACTTTTTCGAGGCCGTTTTTAACCAACTTCCCGAAGTCCTAGAGAGCTGAAATTTGGAACATAGCTTTCACTTGCAGCGAATTTTCATATATTAATTTTGTGTCCCAAAATTCCGCGAAATAAGCGAAAAATCGGGAAAAAACTGAAATACTAAAGCGCATGCGTGGCTGCGCATTGTACAATTTCACCATACAGGGTGAAAAGTAACATTACTAAATCGGATTCGCATTTTTAAGGACCGCATTCAGGGTGAAATTTTTTGTTTTAATGATGTATACAGGGTGAAGCATCAAACATCAAAAACACATACCAGAGGAATTCTGATAGGATGAAGCAGGAGCTGTATTTGACAAACATGACTAAAAAATTAAAAATAAAAAATTAAATAAAAAATTAAAAATTTTTAAAAAAAACCTTTTATTTAAAATTAAAAAAGTGCACTAAAAAATAAAAAATAATTTTAATAAGAATAAACAGAGCTTCTTGGAAACATCAATATAAAAGCGTGGGGCTATCAATTGCTGACTTACCTCTAAATAAATAGCCCCACGCTTTTATATTGATGTTTCCAAGAAGCTCTGTTTATTCTTATTAAAATTATTTTTTATTTTTTAGTGCACTTTTTTAATTTTAAATAAAAGGTTTTTTTTAAACATTTTTAATTTTTTCTCTCTTGAGATGTTCTCGTTATACAATTTTCTTATTAGTTTAATCATTGACGGGCTTATGTTCATGTTGTGCAGTACTTGCCAAAGTTTATATCTGGGTACCGAGTCATAGGCTTTTTCTAGGTCTATGAAGGCCAGGTGGACCTCTTGTACTATTGAAATTCTTTTTTCGGAGACACTCGAACTGCAGTACGGTTAATCCTCAAGTCTAATCCGACCCTCGAACTGCAGTGCAACCTTAAGTATTGACCATAATCCTACACACGAACTGCAGTGAAGGATTAACCCTTGTAATACACTAATTTATTACTCTCCTCTAAAGACACGGAGAATTTGAGAAATGCCTCAGGGTCTCAAACTCAATGATGTGGAAACTCCGATCTACACCTCCAAGTGGTAGGGGACGGTAAACGCTACAGAGGTAACTCTAGCGGCTAACTTAGAAGGAGACCGAATGTGCGCCGGTATAAGCAATCAACCGATATCTTATCGGAAGGGCACTCTATTGTCCTGGGGGGGAGAAATCGCCCCCAAAGGCGGAGGAATCAACAGTGATCAACGGCATTGGAATCAAGAAGGCAACGGGAAACCACTTGATTAAAAATCCCTAGTAAAATCATGAGTATGGCTGAAAATAATAAACTTAAAACTGATCACGGTTATCGGAACCCGAGATCCGGCAGGGGAAGGAGAAAGGCTTCCTCGGTCGTCATCCAGCGAAATCCCTTCAACAACAATAACAACAACAACAACAACAACAACAACAACAACAACAACAACAAAAACAACAAAAGAAATCACCAAGTGGCAGACAAGCGAATGGATGTGCACGCAGATACAATTACCATAGCGACCTGGAATGTAAGAACCATGTTCCAAGCAGGCAAGATTAATAACGCTACTCTAGAAATGGAACGACTAGGAATTGGAGTTCTCGGGGTTAGTGAGATGCGGTGGCCGGCGAGTGGGGAATGTAACGTCAACAAATACCGGGTAATGTACTCCGGAAATAACAATAATCTGCATATAAATGGGGTTGGAGTCATACTGGCCCCCAAAGTGGCACGCTTTTTGGTGGGCTATACAGCGGTTTCAGAAAGAATTATAACCGTACAACTGCAAAGCTATCCCATTAAAATAAACATTGTTCAAGTCTATGCTCCAACTGCTGAGGCCGAAGAGGAGGATATAGAACAATTCTACAAACAGTTGAAAGACGTTGTAAGACAGTTTAAGAAAGAAGAGATTGTTATAATTATGGGAGATCTGAACGCGAAGATAGGTGAAGGAAAGGAGGGTGAATTAATTGGAGAGTTCGGATTGGGGGTCAGAAACGAAAGAGGTGAAAGGCTCAGAGATTTTGTTGAGGAGGAACAATATGTTGTACTCAATACTTTCTTCAAATTACCCCCTCGAAGGCTATATACTTGGGTCTCACCCCAGGATGACGAAGGAAAAGTGATAAGAAATCAGATAGATTATGTAATGGTAAATAAGAGGTTTCGGAACAGCTGCCTATCGGTTAAAACTTATCCAGGGGCTGACATAGCATCGGACCATGTGCTTCTACAGGGCAAATTTAGAGTGAGGCTAAAGAAGAACAGCGGAAAAAGATCAGAAACAAGAAAATGGGATTTGGATAAATTGAAAGAGGAAGAAACAAAAATAAAGTTGACAAATAGACTAAACACAGAAATACAGAATATTAGAGCCCAAGCACAGTCAACAGATGCATCCCTGGATGAGATGGCAAAAAGTTTCAATGAAATTGGTAATAAATGTCTGACCAGCGGGGAAAGGAAGAGAAAACCATGGATGACAAGTGAGATATTGCAACTCATGCATGATAGAAGGAAAGCCAAGAAAGAAGAGAGTAATTACAGAGATATACAAAAAGAAATAAGAAAAAAAATAAGAGAAGCTAAAGAGAACTGGACAGCTGCACAATGCTCGGAAATAGAGATGCTCGAGGGGAAGCATGACGCCTTCAATATGCATAAAAAAATTAAAGAAACGGCTGGAATATATAAGATAGCAGCAGGAGGCAGAGTGCAAGATAGAGATGGCAAAACAATTGTGGAGCAGGAAGAGAAGATGGCAGTATGGAAAGATTATATTAGAGAACTGTTTGAAGATAGGAACCGACCGATACACCCACCCTCATACCAAATAACAGAGCAGCTACCAATAACAAAGGAAGAAATAACAAAAACAATAACTTTGCTCAGGAATAGAAAATCACCGGGGCCGGATGGAATCCGGAACGAGTTTCTCAAGCTTCTGGATGAAGAAAGTACTGAATGGCTAGCTTCTATTTTTAACGAAATATACTCGTCGGGGATAATTCCAGAGAGCTGGCTCAAGTCGACATTCATTACAATCCCAAAGAAGCCAAGCGCTAAAGAGTGCGGGGATTATCGTACCATAAGTCTGATGAGTCATTTACTCAAACTTTTCCTGAAAATAGTACATAAGAGAATATATCGAGTCTGTGAGGAACAGATCAGCGAGGCACAGTTTGGATTCCGTAATGCTTTGGGTACTAGAGAGGCCCTATTTAGTGTTCAGGTCCTCTTTCAAAGAGCTCGGGATGTGAACAACGACATCTTTGTGAGTCTTATAGATTATCAAAAGGCATTCGACAATGTACAACACCCGAAAATGGTAGAAATCTTGGAAGAAATTGGCCTTAGCAAACAAGACATAAGAATAATTAGTAGCCTGTACTGGTATCAAACATCGTCGATACGTGTAAATGGAGAGGAGTCTGAGGGTGTGCAGATCAGGCGTGGAGTAAGGCAGGGGTGTGTGCTTTCACCCTTGCTCTTTAACATTTACTCTGAGTTTGTCTTTCGAGAAGCACTAGAGGAGATAAATGAAGGAATAACAGTTAATGGCGAGATCATAAATAATATACGATACGCAGACGATACTGTCGCGAATACAAATTTATCAAATCAACGTAATTATACCCCGACCGTAAAAGCGCACTATGACCGGATGGAACGGATCAAGTGTCGAGGTATGGACTCCTGAGTTATTCGAACTTGCAAGCGTCTATGTTTTCATATTTACATTTAAGCACGTTCCTTAATAAATTGCTTATGGACGACTTGCAAGACGATTACTTGAGGGGTTTATACATCAGCACTTTTGAGGCACATAGTTAGTAGTAGTGTTTGATTGTTGTGATCGAACGGTCGAGTGTTAATCCCAGCCGTTTGGTGCTTTTGGGTAAGTGTAGTAATCTCTTAATTTTGTATATATTTATTATTAGTAAATGGGTATTGTTAAGTGGAATGCGATTTTTATTTATTCACATCAATTAATAAACCCCTGGAACTCGTTTTAAGGTACCAGTGTAGGAACCCTTAAGTCCAAATGCTTAGGGCCCAAATTACACGCGGCAATACAATTGTTTTCGCAAAAGATCTAAACGGCCTTCAACATATAATGAACAAAATAGTGGAAGTGAGTGAGAGGTATGGGATGAAAATTAATATAAAGAAAACAAAATTTATGATTATATCTAAAAACAAACAACTAAATGGAGTTCTGACTGTTAATAACCAACCAATACAGAGAGATAAGTGCTGCACATACCTGGGCACCACCGTTACTGAAGACTGGGATCACTCTGTAGAGATTAAATGCCGCATTGCAAGAGCACGATCCGCGTTTCTAAAGATGGTGAAAGTATTCAAGCCTAGAGACCTAGCGATAACTACGAAAGTACGAATGCTGAGATGCTACATTTTCCCTGTTCTGCTGTACGGGGTGGAATCGTGGACTCTGACAGAGGCTTCGTGTAAGAAGTTGGAGGCGTTTGAAGTGTGGCTATACCGCCGGATACTTAGAATTTCTTGGGTCGATCACGTTACCAACGAGGAGGTCTTGAGGAGAATGGAGAAGGAAAAGGAAATACTGTTCACAATTAAGAAACGTAAACTGGAATATCTAGGACACGTGATGAGAAATCCAAACAGATACAGGTTGCTTCAGTTACTTATTCAAGGGAAGATCCAGGGAAAACGAAGCGTGGGTAGACGTCGAATATCCTGGCTTAAGAATCTGCGTACTTGGTTTAATACAACTACAATCGGCTTATTTAGATCAGCAGTCGATAAGGTTAAAATAGCAATCATGATCGCCAACATCCGGAGCGGATAGGCACTCTAAGAAGAAGATACACTAATTAGGTAAATAACTTAATCCAAGAAATCAAAAAAGTAATTAAATTAGTTGATTTATAAACAGGACCGGCTCTGAGAATTTTTAAATCTAAGAATTTTTTTGAAGTGGAAAAATATTTGAATAAAATATGGACTAACATTGTAAAGGTGCATTTAATATCCCAAGTAATTTGCGTTAACGATCAAATTCGCATATAAATATTAAAATCAAATTAGATTGGTTTAAATTCTTAAAACTTAATACAACTTAGCCAATCACGGATGCAATTTTTTGAATCTAATTTAAGAAATTTTTTTTTTTTATTTTTAATATAATTTTTCTTTAATTAAAAGAAAATTACACCTAATTTAACCTAACCTAACGATAAAATTCGTATATAATTATATAAATATTAAAATCAATTTAGATTGGTTTAAATTCTTCTAACTTAATACAACTTAGCTATTTAGCCAATCACAGATGCAATTTTTTTAATCTAATTTAACCTAATTTAAAAGATAATTACACCTAATTTAACCTAACCTAACGATAAAATTCGTATATAATTATATAAATATTAAAATCAATTTAGATTGGTTTAAATTCTTAAAACTTAATACAACTTAGCTATTTAGCCAATCACGAATGCAATTTTTTGAATCTAATTTAACCTAATTTAAATGAAAATTACACTTAATTTAACCTAACGAATCACGGATGCTGTACATAAACGTTTTTAACGTCGAACGGACTGAATTTGTTTGTTTTTAAGTTGTTATAATTGTATATTGTTTGAAACCCTAATTTAACCTAAATAAGTCGCAGATGCTGCTATTTTGTACCAAACCAGGAGGGGTGTTTTTCAATAATATCGTTGTGTCAAGATAATTAGTGCGTTTATTGTGAAATATTGCTAATAAATTACGAGTATTACAAATATGTCGACCAATTTAGAACAAATTATGAGTGAACGCGGGCAAGTACTGATTATTTTAGACAATTATAAGTTTTATAAATATAATGTATTAAAAACAACGGACGAAGTGTGTTGGTGTTGCACGAAAAGAGGTTGCAATACAAAAATTTATACAATTGGTGATGAATCTAAATTAACTTTTTCAAGAAGAAGTACTGAGCATAATCATTTGCCAATCGATACTAAATTATTGAATCGGCAAAAAATGAGTAATTCATTAAAACGAAAAGCACAAGGTGAGGAATGGGTACAACCATCAAAATGAATACATAAAGAATTGAAAGAAAATCCAAGTGTAATGAAGACATTTACAAATAAAGATATGGAATTCATAAGAAATAATGTAGGAAAAGCTCGCAGAGATGTTTTACCTACATTACCACCTACATCCATAAACGAGGTCCATGATTATTTAAATTCTGTTATTATTAAAACAAGTGCCAAAGAAGAATTTTTGTTGCTAAATGAGAGTAATTTAAACATTGTGGCTTTTGCTACAAAATCAAATTTAGAATTTATGTGTAAATTCAATAAATTTTATATGGACGGTACATTTAATCATAGTACAAAATTTTTTCTTCAGTTATTTACAATACATGTTTATGCAAATGACATATATATTCCTGTAATATTTTGTTTATTGAATAATAAACATAAATCAACATACAAGGAACTGTTTAATTTAATAAAAATGCACCGAATTCAAATTAACGTGGAAACCTCAAGACGCTGTTTTAGATTTTGAAATATCGATAAGTAATGCATTGCGCGAATGCTTTACAGATATTAATATTGTTGGATGTAGGTTTCATCTCTCACAGTCATGGTAAGAATTTAATATACAATCACAAAAATTAAAATTGTTCAATATGTTTCAATTATATTTACAGGTTTCGCAAAATACAGCATCTTGGATTGACAAAAGAGCACAAAGAAACATCGTCGTTAATCGGAGAGTGGCTACATCTCATATTTGGGTTGACGTTTTTAAAACCTGAGTTAGTGGAAGCTACATTTGTGAACACGGTGTTGCCCTTGAAGCCCAATGATGATAGATTACGGGAATTTGTCAATTATTTGGAAAAACGTACATTAAGAAGGATTCATTATTTCCATCTCATATTTGGGCAGCTGATACTGCAGTTATAATTCGCACCACGAATTGTTGTGAATCATTTCACTCAAAATTAAAAAAATATGTTCAGATTCCGCACCCAAATATAGGAGTATTCATTGAAGCTTTAATGGGAATGCACCTGGACACTGAAATAAAAAGAAATTCAGCAATTTGCGAAGAGACACCAAAGAAATCCAAAGGCGTTATAAATGGGTTTAAATTTATTGATGTGAAAATACGTCAACTTCAACACGGCGAAATATTAATTGTCGATTTTTTAAAGTGCTCATCGAAAAAATTCAGTAATGTATTTGTGGAATAATTTAGTAATATAATTTGTGGATTAATTTAGTAATTTAATTTGTGGAATAATTTAGTAATCCTTTGAATTAAAAGGATTAAAAGAATTAATAAATAATCCATAAAATTCAAACCGCCCTGCAGTTCGAGGGTCAGATTATAGGAACCATGGGTAAAAATTAGGAGAGGGATTAACCGCACTGCAGTTCGAGTGCACCGCCCCTTACATGGATACCAGATATGTGCAAGAAGAACTAGAAATGGGATATAAAATTATAACTACGAAAGTAACGCAACTGAAAAACAAATACCAGGACCCAACGTCTTCCTTCCTCATAAATTTTGCACCTGAAACCACCATGGACGACATAAAACGAGTACGAACAATTGGGCCCATTGTTGTCCGTTTTGAGGAAGTACATCAAAGAACGCATCACCTGCAGTGTTTCCGCTGCCCAAATTATGGCCATGGCAGCGCGCACTGCAATATCAATCCCAGATGCGTCAAATGCACCAACTCTGATCCGACAGCAATGTGCCCAAGGACCTCCAAAGATGATGGAGTACGCTGCTGCAACTGCGGTGGCAATCACGCCGCAAATTGGAGTTCGTGCCCCAAATATGTCGAATATTCAGAGAAGGTTAGTAGTACAAATGCTAGGCGCCAAGTAACAATAAAATCAAACAACCCTCTACCCACCCCCGCGCTAAATATTGCTAGCACCACCTCCTTTCCCGCTCTTCCAGCACGCATCCAAATCCCCCAGCCCGTCACTCCTCAAATGACGAGGCAACAGTTCACTCAAAATATAAATCAAAATAACGACGAAGAGGTGGATTCTCTGGTGGAATGAATTAATTAACCTAGAACAAACTTACAAAATGATAATTGAAATCACTCAAAAGCTAACAGGCGTCACAAACTCCATTCAAAAAATTCACATTTTAAACCAGATCGCCTTAAAATACGATGTTAAGACAATCCAACCTAAAAATCATATCCTGGAATGCTAACGGTATTTACCGGAAAATCCACGAGCTGGCGGTCCTTGTAGTTGACAAAAAACCTGACATTGTCCTTATACAAGAATCCAGACTTAATAAGAGACGACCACCATAACTACCCGACTACGTGACGTACAATAAACCTAAGAACGCAGGCGGAGGTCTTTTAACATATGTTAAAAGTACCCTGAACCCCGCCATAACTAATATTACAACTAACGTAGCTGACTCGCAAACCATTCAAATTGACGAAGTGACAATCTCAAATTACTACCTTCACCCGGAAGACAGACACGACCACGGTGACTTAAACAAAATACTTCAAAATTGAAACAAAACCATCATTGCGGGTGATTTCAACTCAATTCACCAGACATGGAGTTTGGGGACGATGAACGCAAACGGTCGCAGTCTGTTTCTGTTCTGTAGTGTGTATCTGTTCACTACCCAGATAGCCCCACGCACATCCCCGGTAACACTGCCCACTCTCCTTCTACGATCGACTTGGCGATCAGTAAGAACTTAACCGTTGCAAACACCTCGGTGATGCAAAAATTAAGTTCCGATCACCTCCCAATCCTTATCGAAATAAATGCAATCTCCTTACCTTTCACTCCACCAAGACCCCGAACGAAAACGGACTGGACGGCTTTCGGAATTGGTCTCCTCGACGTTGAAATCATCCGCGACATCGACACAAACGACGACATCGACGGGGCTATAGCCAAAACCTACAATAGAAACACCAGAGACCTCCCCAAACCGGACTACAATGTTAAGATTACCCCTGAAATACGAACCAAAATTACCAAGAAAAACAAACTCAGGAAAATCTACCAAAGACACCACTACCCCCAAGTTAAACTACAGATAAAGAAACTCTCGAACGACATAAGCAATGACATCGCAAAAATCAAACAAGCCAACTGTGACAAAACTTTAAATAACATAACGCCGTCAAACCTTAAAAAAGTTTGGTGAATAGCAAAGACCCTAAAATAAAGACGAGCCCAACAAACAATTTCCTGTGCTCCAAACTCCTTTAGGACAACATATTTTTGACCAAGACAAGACAGAAGCAATAGCCCAAGAATACCACAACCTCACTAACCATACCATCAATTCTGATATCGACAACATTGTTAAAAATTCCATTGACGAAATACAAAACACCGAGTCACCCACCCCAGCATCCTTTTTAACCTCCCCCACTGAAATAAAACAAATTATCAAGAAATCACCCCGCAAATCCTAAAAGAGCTCCCAAAAAAGCTCATATAGTCTGTTTTTTAAGAAACGAGTAAGAAATTTCTTTTCCACGTGGATAACGTGAATGTTAACCAATGAAATTGCTTGAAATTTAATTTCAACCTTGAATAGGGTTCAACCTTGCTTGAAATTTAATTTTGAGAATGATGACGATTATTTAAATATCTGATATAAATTGTAGTATTAACAATTTGAACCAGAAGCTAGTCATAGGTTTTTTCTGCGTTGTGATGGAAGAGATCGCTCCTCAGTTAACTCTTCCAAAATAGTGCACTTGAGTATGTTAAATGCGACTTACCGATGTTTCCAATTCCAATGTGAGCCAAGCCACCACCAGAAAACCCATGAGAACAACAACCAACTCCATATTTAAAATTACAGGGATCCAAAATGAGATGTCATGTGTATTATTTCTAGTTATCCATAGAATATCGTCAGCAACAATAAAAATATCAATAATTATAATATAGGAAATAGCCGTGATCAACATAGTTGGATTTAAAAAGTTGATTGTCATCATATTTTTACAAACCTGTTAACGATTCTGATTCGCTTATAGACATTGTGAACTGAAAAGCTTAAAAACTTGTTTAATTCCTGCATAAAATGTTCTTGATACTTCTTTTGTAGTATAATACGGAAAAGTTCAAAGGAATGCGACATTCCAAGAATAAATGCACTGTAGTAAATCGATAATGCTAATAATCCAATTTTTTCTAAAAAATGCAAATCTTTTGCATTCGTTACCTCAAATAGTATAATATAATATGTTACTGATATAGCAGCAGTAATTGAAATTAAAATAACATAACTGCTTGATCTTAGCATAGCGATATCGTTTTCCGTTATCAGAACAATCGATTTTAATTCTTTGAAGTCTTCCACAAAATTTTGAAGAAATTCGCATATGTTCCGCATTATTTTTGCTTGAAAAGACAAATTTGCAATTAAAATTGACATTCCAAAATATAATACGAACTGTGGAATTAAAATTAAAACTTCTTCAATTGTCTTAAAATTTCTCAATTTGTTATTTATTTGGAAACCACAATAAATGGTGGCTGACCCCAAAGCTAAAAATAATAATAAAACCGAGAATAAAACGGAATAACTAAATAGCTTAGACTTGAGAGTATGAAATCTTAATTTTCTTTCATTATGTTTACAAGTTGGCCATATCAGCATAAAATCTAGAATCGCACAAAACTTTAAAGCAAGAGTTGAACTACAAGACACACAGTTCTCATTAAACATTTTTCTAATTACTGTATTATTTAATTCTACGAAGCAAATATTCTATATTTAAACGAAAAGTTAAATATTTACTTACTCTTGTTTATACAGTAATCGACAAGTTTTGTTGTATACTGAAGTGTGCAAAAAGTCAGTCAATTTAGCCAGTTGAATTTTACCTAAAATTAATTTTGTCAATTTAAAGACATTAAAGCTGGATGCAATTTGACGACACGAAAGAGATATTTTTGTAACCTATGACACATAAAACATACAATTTTGATTCTTCCATTTGTAACTTGAAGAAAGTTTTGTGTTACCTAAAAAGTGAAACGTGGTAATTTGAATTGTCGCGGTAAAAGTGTGGCGAATACTTACGATTTTGTTCAGATTTTATTTTATAATTTTGGTAATTTGAACTTTGAGGCCAGTTTGGCGAGGAAGTCTTGTCTTGTGCGGTGAGTGAAGGGAGACATTTTGTAAATTGGGTACATCTTCGCGATTTTACAAAAGAAGACCTTTCTGCAAGCTTTTGTTGCCACAAAAGCTAATATATCGGCGATAAATAGGACAAGTGAGTTTGTTGAATATTTTTACTGTGTAAAACGGAGGTTTTTACACTTTTTTGTGAATCGAGCACATTTTTCGATTCCATTATAAATTTGCGTTTTGGATGCCATCGCGTCTAAAATATCCTGAAAATCGATTATTTCATGATTGCTGCGTTATATAAATCAAGGTTTATTCTACTAACCGACTTCGATGTTTAAGTATTTGGATGATTTAATCACAATTAAAATTTGGAGGTTAAATTTCACAACACATGTCCACATTTTTACGGTTCGACACAAAAACCGTACAACTTTGTTTAAATCGAGGTTCGAGATTTAAATATCACATGAAAAGAATTCACTCATCGTTTTCACTGTTTTCTTGCAAAGAAGGAAGATTTGGACAAAATACGGGAGTCGACTGCTACCGGTACGACCAAACCAGAAGCCACGCTGCAGTGCAGTTTGCCTACCGTTCTACCCCAATAATTTCGACTACGAGGTACAGGGTGATTCAAAGACTTGTGTACATCAAGAATTTAATGAAAAAGGTACAGAATTTTATATTTGTGAACATTTTTGATTTTCTATTTTTTTCTTACACTTTAAATATTTTCAGTGTTAAATGGAGGTATAGGATATTGTTTGAATTTAAATAATACCATCCATTTTATACTGTGCACACAAGTACATAAATTTACATTCTCTTTGACATTTGTGTCAATATTGTCTCAATTTGCTCCAGTCTTATATCTAAATAATTCAAATAAATTACCACTTGACTCTTTGCACTCTTTAATTGACCTGCGATCGCCGATACCCATAACCTGCAGATATTGTGGTCCCGAGTTTGTGAACCGACTTAAAGCTAGCCGGACTTCTACTGTTCGAGTGAACACATTAGGCAAGATTTTATTCTCGGTAGTATTACTTGGGGGTTTGATTGAGCCGTGTAACACGACAATACATTAGTATAATATTTATTATTTATCATTACTTTTATTATTATTATCTTCCAATCTTGTATCTACAATATAAACTCAAACACAAAGAGGGGAAAATCATAAAAAGCTCTCTATCCTTTTAGGGTGAACCTCAAATAAAAGCTATAATAGGTTGATTTACAAGATCACTCGGTTATCGAGAGTTTGGATTCGGTTTGATTCAAACATGTGAAATGATACACAGCCTTTAACTAATTTTTTTCTTGGATTTTGTTTTGATTATGTCCTGAGACTTAAACAAACATTATTAGGCAATCGGTAGTTGGGTGGTTGAGGGTGCACTTCACGCACCCCGGTTCACGTTGTAGTAACTGGATCCGCGCCCGAAGTTATGGCATCTGTAACATTGCAGGCGATGGGTTCATTGGTTCGACTCCTCGAACCTGACCACGATCGGGCCGATACAGCGAACGTTCTTGATCTGTTGGAGTATTGCCTGTATAAGGCAACTCTGTTACCTTACTAACTGTAACCTTACTTTGTAAGGCAGTAACTCTGTCCCCAGAGGTACTGGATACGGTTGGGCAATCATAAGATCTCCTCATGCTACACATGAAGGGTTAAATATCAGCAATCGACGTGGTGAGGATTCTTTAATTTCGGGCCGTTTAGTTGTGTTCGTTATTTGGAGTTTCTAACATCGAGGATCGATGTTATCTCGTACACCATCAGCGTCTCTCTCATCAGATCAACAAGGAGTGCTTGTGTGATCGCGGAAATCCATCAAATGTTTCCTGTGTAAAGTTTGCAATTTTTGAAATTTTTAAAATCTAAAAAAAGGTCAATTTTACCTTTAGGAGTCAGCCATCGTATTTCCAGTTGAAGGAAACACCTGTCACCAATAAGTTATAAACTTACAAAGCGCTTATGTAAGTAATTTTAATTCTTTCCTATTCGTTTGACCGACGTATATTTTGGGCTCTTGTATTTCAATTTTGGTAACACATGAGGTTACTGTATTGTTTTGGTGCTTGTAAATTTAAGTTGGGTACATTTTTTTATTGCGACACCGTAATTATTGTTGCTACTGTGTGTATGTTTAGTGTAACAACCGGGGGTGCGTTTTTAAAATTATTTATAAAAATTTTCTCTTAAAATTTGAATAATTCTAGAAAACACCAGAACCTTTTTATTTGGCCTAAATAAAAAGTCACCCCGTATTTGTTCTCTTATTTTCTGTTTTCCCCAAAATTATGTAGTTTTCAGATACTCAAAACTTTGGGGTGTGTCGACGAAAGTTCCACGGTAACAAAAGACAGTCTGTTTTTAGTTTTATATGCTGCCACCCGACTAATTCCTTTATTAGTTGTCCTGGACCTCTTCGAAACGTTTTGGTAGCCCTGGTTTGATTTCCCAATCTTCACGAATGACGTGAATTTCGCTGGCTAACATTGAAGGTAAAGGTGCCTTCGTGCAGTGATTTTGGGAAACGTAGAAATCGTTAACTTTTGAAAACTTCCAATTTATCTTATTGGGTTCTTTTAATTCAAATAAAAGGATTATTTTCCAAAAAAATAATTTATTTATTAAAATATAAATGATTGTTTGATATTTACAAAAATGAATTATAATCAAAATCAAAATTTGGCAACAGTTGCCAACCAATAACCAAACAAAATAAACCCTTGACAATAATTTGCCAAACAAATAAACAACTGAAATTAAGTGCAAATCTTAAATCAATCGTAAAGATTTACCAAAATTTATCAAAACAAACCACTTTCACACACAAACTTCAGCAAACCACCAACTTATTTATTTAAGTCGAGAAAACTATTTAAATTATTTAAATTAATTGATGCCACTAACTTATTTATCCAAACAATAGTTAGTTAAATAGTTGCAAACAAAATTACCAATTGAGCTTTTGTACTCTACAAAAACCAATCATCAAAATTCAAAACAAAATCGCACTTGGAGTCTTCAACTTTGTGTTTTCGAAATTAGAGTCATCAACGGGCAGCAAATTTCTTAGCAACAGGTGAAGGAGGACTATCTCAACGGACAGTAGGGTAGAGTGCTCAAAGACTGCGCACTTAAGGTTTGACCCGGTATATTAAAAAAACTAGAGCAATTAAAAACTCAGAAATTTGTATTAAAACTTATTGGTCTTTCAACAACATTATTACAAACTTAATTAGTAATTATTACATATACTTTATTAATAAAAACAAAAAAATCAGAAAAAGTCAATTGCGCAGTCTTACAGACCCCGTCTTGTAAGACTGCGCACTTGGGTCTGCAAGACTGCGCATTCAGTTTACAAGCATAGATCACATCACATGCTAGTATTATGCAGTTCACTTCTTCTGCTACCACTGAGAGCATGATGTACACTCGATCCAATCTTCAATTATTGGCATTTACTTTGTTCTATGCATCCTGGACAACCCAACTACTCTTTGCTTCCAATAGTTTTTTTTTATTTTTCTTTGGACTTATTTTTAACTTTTTTTGGATTTATTTTTGAAGTATCCGACAAACGCTTCGACTTCTTCATCGCTTCTTCTTCTATCAATTCTAATTTGTAGGGAGAACTAGTTACAATATTGGATTTCGTACCCATCCGGTTTATTAATCTTGCAATGGTACATTTGGGCAATGGCGAAATAATTGTTAAGGCAATCTGAGTTAATATTTGGGAATTGGTGCAATCAGTAGATGTTCCCGGCATGTTGGAAATATCCAAACTAATGTTTGCAGTCGGCAATTCGATTGTAGTAGTAGGCGGTTTCATAGAACCATCGGTTGATTCCAGGTCTGCAATGAATTAATTATTGAAATGTGCCGTGAATTGCAGTTTCAGAGATTTCCCTCTACCTCACACGACTGGCCATAAAATCAACCTCACTTTAGGTAAAAAGAATAAAATTAACCAGCATTACAATGCGAGATTTGTAAGAGTACGCGCGCAGTCTTACAAACCACCACACCGCGCAGTCTTACACGCCACTCCATAAATTTAAGAAGGACACGAATATAGCCATCTCCAATTAAATTGGAAAATAATACCATCATCCACGCTTGGTTAAGAGTTTTGTTTACATGATATTGCAATATGCAGGCGATAATCACAAAAACAACGACCGTACACAATTTCCAAAATGTCGAATTATTAGATCAAAACAGCGTAAAATGGTAAAACTTACCTAAAATGTTTATTATAAATTTTTTTACGACAAAAATCGTTAAAGGTAACCACAGTATTGGCAGTGATGTGTGGGAATTAAAATTAGCAAGAAAACAAACACCCATGCCGAAATATAAGGGGTGCGCAGTCTTAGAGACCGCGCAGTCTTAGAGCACCTTACCCTACCTTTCGTAGCACGGGTGAAGGAGAACTCTTTATTTAATTCATAATAACCCGCACTCTGAGTCTACAACTTTTACCCTGATCGAGAAGCGTCTATGTTCACTCCCTTGAGCAACGCATTTTTGATGCAGGTAACGGCTGGACTCTTTATTTAATTCACAAAATTAACCCGCACTCTGAGTCTACAACTTTTACCCTGATCAAGAAGCGTCTATGTTCACTCCCTTGATCAACGCATTTTGATGCAGGTAACGGCTGGACTCTTTATTTAATTCACAAAATTAACCCGCACTCTGAGTCTACAACTTTTACCCTGATCAAGAAGCGTCTATGTTCACTCCCTTGAGCAACGCATTTTGATGCAGGTAACGGTTGGACTCCCCCTTATAAGTACAGATCCTCATATTTATAACCTCTGACCCACTTCTCTTCCAAAGTGAATCTTTTTACTTCTTATTTTAATATTTTTGATGGGTACTAGACGTTTGTCCGACTTAAAAGGAGGACATCACCAATTGCGCGCTACTCATTCTGTAAAAATGCACGTTTTGCTTTTCCCACGAACTGGCTAAAACGGTCACTTCGAATTTTTTTCTAATTTCCATAGTTTTGAATCTTTTCACAATATTTTTGTATAACTGAAATCGTTGTCCCTTAAACGTCACAAATATAAAATTTATTTCGTCCTAGGACCAATATTAACGAATTATCCTCGAAACCTTATCACTAATATAAATATTAGGAAGTGTATTTATATTTGGTTATCAAAGTCTGCGAAATATCAAAACTTTAAGCCCCGAATTTACTCGCAGTTCCTATGGACCGATTTTCCAGAAATTTATATTTTCATTACCTCCGTAAAATTTCACGTATGCTTATAATGTTTTATAACCGAATTTTTATGACGCTTCGATTTTAGTTTCCAAAACTTAATTCTTATCTAAGAGGAAGTGGTCATCAAATTCTTGCGTTATCTCAACACCAGCACCTGCAATACGTAGGTATCTTCTCTGCATTAAAATGTAACAACTTTACTTTGTTGCAATGCTAAATTTGGTTTTTAGCTCAAAGTAATTTTGACTGGATCCCGTCGATATTTTTAATTTAAACCTAATTTTACGCCCATTCAAATGATATAAGAATCAAAACAATTTCTAAACCGTCAGCACAATTTGAATTAATGCTTTCCATAGGCGTACACAAATTAATTCTCTTAAAATTGCATTTTAACTTCTAAATCCTTTAAATCATAATCAGATAAAATAAACCGGTGCACTCGAACTGCAGTGCGGTTAATCCCTCTCCTAATTTTTACCCATGGTTCCTATAATCTGACCCTCGAACTGCAGTGCGGTTTGAATTTTAAGGATTATTTATTAATTCTTTTAATCCTTTTAATTCAAAGGATTACTAAATTACTAAATTAATCCATAAATACATTAATACATTACTAAATTAATCCACAAATTAAATTACTAAATTAATCCACAAATTATATTAATAAATTATTCCACAAATACATTACTGAATTTTTTCGATGTGCACTTTAAAAAATCGACAATTAATATTTCGCCGTGTTGAAGTTGACGTATTTTCACATCAATAAATTTAAACCCATTTATAACGCCTTTGGATTTCTTTGGTGTCTCTTCACAAATCGCTGAATTTCTTTTTATTTCAGTGTCCAGTTGCATTCCCATTAAAGCATCAATGAATACTCCTATATTTGGGTGCGGAATCTGAACATATTTTTTGAATTTCGAGTGAAATGATTCACTCTGAATCACAACAATTCGTGGTGCGAATTATATCTGCAGTATCGGCTGCCCAAATATGAGGTGGAAATAATGAATCCTTCTTAATATACGTTTTTTCCAAATAATTGACAAATTCCCGTAATCTATCATCATTGGGCTTCAAGGGCAACACCGTGTTCACAAAAGTAGCTTCCACTAACTCAGGTTTTAAAAACGTCAACCCAAATATGAGATGTAGCCACTCTCCGATTAACGACGATGTTTCTTTGTACTCTTTTGTCAATCCAAGATGCTGTATTTTGCGAAACCTGTAAAAATATAATTGAAACATATTGAACAATATTAATTTTTGTGATTGTATATTAAATTCTTACCATGACTGTGAGAGATGAAACCTACATCCAACAATATTAATATCAGTAAAGCATTCGCGCAATGCATTACTTATCGATATTTCAAAATCTAAAACAGCGTCTTGAGGTTTCCACGTTAGTTTGAATTCGGTGCATTTTGAACGAATTAAATTAAACAGTTCCTTGTATGTTGATTTATGTTTATTATTCAATAAACAAAATATTACAGGAATATACATATATGTCATTTGCATAAACATGTATTGTAAATAACTGAAGAAAAAATTTTGTACTATGATTAAATGTACCGTCCATATAAAATTTATTGAATTTACACATAAATTCTAAATTTGATTTTGTAGCACAATCCACAATGTTTAAATTACTCTCATTTATCAACAAAAATTCTTCTTTGGCACTTGTTTTAATAATAACAGAATTCAAATAATCATGGACCTCGTTTATGGATGTAGGTAATGGAGGTAAAACATCTCTGCGAGCTTTTCCTACATTATTTCTTATGAATTCCATATCTTTATTTGTAAATGTCTTCATTACATTTGGATTTTCTTTCAATTCTTTATGTATTAATTTTGATGGTTGTACCCATTCCTCACCTTGTGCTTTTCGTTTTAATGAATTACTGATCTTTTGCCGATTCAATAATTTAGTATCGATTGGCAAATGATTATGTTCAGTACTTCTTCTTGAAAAAGTTAATTTAGATTCATCACCAATTGTATAAATTTTTGCATTGCAACCTCTTTTCGTGCAACACCAACACACTTCGTCCGTTGTTTTTAAAGCCCGGGTCCCACGGTCAAAATTTCCATCAATATTTTGATGATAATGTTGATAGATCTGACGTCATTAAATATGTTTTGATCAAAATTTATAGGTAAGTCACACGATCAAAATTTTCATAAATATTTTGATAAAAGTAGTCTGCTGTGAATGACAGATCATCAAAAGTGAGGTTAAAAGTTAAAACTTGTTCGTTCGAAAACGACCACAAACGAAGCACATCAACCAATCAAAACCATTGTTTCATCAATATGATCAAAATTATAGAAACGGTCGTATTCCGTCAACATATTGATGTGACGTCATTAAAATAGAAGCATCGTTTGACAGGTTATAAATTTTTATCAAAATGACCTGTCCCATAGTCAAAACGGTTTTGATAAAAATTATCATCAAAATATTGATGGAAATATTGACCGTGAGACACGGGCTTAATACATTATATTTATAAAACTTATAATTGTCTAAAATAATCAGTACTTGCCCGCGTTCACTCATAATTTGTTCTAAATTGGTCGACATATTTGTAATACTTGTAATTTATTAGCAATATTTCACAATAAACGCACTAATTATCTTGATACAACGATATTCTTGAAAAACACCCTACTTGGTTTGGTACAACTTAGCAGCATCTGTGACTTATTTAGGTTAAATTAGGGTTTCAAACAATATACAATTATAACAACTTAAAAACAAACAAATTCAGTCCGTTCGACGTTAAAAATGATTATGTACAGCATTCGTGATTCGTTAGGTTAAATTATGTGTAATTTTCATTTAAATTAGGTTAAATTAGATTCAAAAAATTGCATTCGTGATTGGCTAAGTTGTATTAAGTTTTAAGAATTTAAACCAATCTAAATTGATTTTAATATTTATAAATTATAATACGAATTTTATCGTTAGGTTAGGTTAAATTAGGTGTAATTTTCTTTTAAATTAGGTTAAATTCAAAAATTGCATCTGTGATTGGCTAAGTAGCTAAGTTGTATTAAGTTTTAAGAATTTAAACCAATCTAAATTGATTTTAATATTTATATAATTATATACGAATTTTATCGTTAGGTTAGGTTAAATTAGGTGTAATTTTCTTTTAAATTAGGTTAAATTAGATTCAAAAAATTACATCTGTGATTGGCTAAGTAGCTAAGTTGTATTAAGTTTTAAGAATTTAAACCAATCTAAATTGATTTTAATATTTATATAATTATATACGAATTTTATCGTTAGGTTAGGTTAAATTAGGTGTAATTTTCTTTTAATTAAAGAAAAATTATATTAAAAATAAAAAAAAAATTTCTTAAATTAGATTCAAAAAATTGCATCCGTGATTGGTTAAGTTATGTATTAAGTTTTAAGAATTTAAACCAATCTAAATTGATTTTAATATTTATACGCGAATTTGATCTTTAACGCAAATTACTTGGGAAATTAAATGCACCTTTACAATGTTAGTCCATATTTTATTCAAATATTTTTTCACTTCAAAAAAATTCTTAGATTTAAAAATTCTCAGAGCCGGTCCTGTTTATAAATCATCAAATTTAATTACTTTTTTGATTTCTTGGATTAAGTTATTTACCTAATTAGGGTATTACAAGGGTTAATCCTTCACTGCAGTTCGTGTGTTAGATTATGGTCAATACTTAAGGTTGCACTGCAGTTCGAGGGTCGGATTAGACTTGAGGATTAACCGTACTGGTTAACCGTACTACTATTAATTTCCGGGGTGTTACATTAGCACAGCCACAATATAATACATTGCAATTATTATGAAAATATGATAGCATTTCTCAAATAATGCTATTGTCAATTAGAGCATT
Organism: Rhagonycha lutea; assembly: GCA_958510855.1. Taxonomy (NCBI): domain Eukaryota; kingdom Metazoa; phylum Arthropoda; class Insecta; order Coleoptera; family Cantharidae; genus Rhagonycha; species Rhagonycha lutea. The sequence goes on from OY294038.1 coordinate 39,198,108, forward strand.
TTAATACTATTTGCGTTTTTCTGAGTTCCTCCAAGCAACCCTTCTTGTTTTCAGAACCTACGGCTCAGCCTTCGAACAAATCGAGAGCTAGCATATTAACATTTATTTAGTCTATAACATGAAAGAACAAAACATCAAGTGCTGGGTGTCTTTAAATACGAAAAATAAAACTCTTTAAATTAACAATATTTTTAATAAAATTTTTTTTCTAAATTCAAACCCTCGAAAGTTAGGCCTACTCAAAGAATTTTTTTTAATTTCCACTTTCACGTGGCCATAGCCTCGAAAATATTGATTTTTCAGTAAAAATGGTTTAGTGCTTTTTCAAAGACCGTAAAATAATCTATAACTTGATTTAAACCTTTTATTGCCTAAACTCAAAGGCTTTCGAGTTATGAATTAAAGTAAGTTAAAAAATGTCGAAAAATTTTAGCTTTCTTTTTTTTGGATATTTTTCAAAACCCTGTATCTTTCAAACGAAACATTCTACAAAAAATCTGACACCCCATTCCGGATTGGAAATTTAACGCAGTACAACTTTCGTCTAATAAAAATTTTTGAGAAACCAATCCATTTCACAGAAAATAATAAACAAGGCAGCTACAAAACAAAACAAATTCACTTACTTTTTTTTTTTTTTTTTTTTAATTATTTTATTAATTTATTACTTAGTAAATGTTGAAAATGACCACCCTCATTTTCACTACATAGTCGTGATCGTTTTAAAAGATTCATTGTGGTAGTACAAAAATATCTCAGATAGAAATAAGAATAGTTGGAATGGTTATGGTCAAGTCGGTCCTTTGCTGTAGGTGTGAAGTTTGGAGTCCAAATGCGAACATGCAAATACGACTAAAGGCAGTCGAAATGGACTACCTGCGTAGAAGTGCCGGGGTGTCTCGCTTGTAACGCATAAGAAAAGAGCAAATAAAAACGAAAATGAACGCAAATGAGGAAGTAACGCAAGGGATTGAGAAACGTGGTTTACGTTGGTTTGGACATCTACTAAGGATGGAGGGCAACAGATGGCAAAGCAGTTACTTAAGTGGGTACCCCCAGGAAGAAGGAAGCATGGAAGACCGAGAAGATCGTGGAACGATGGAATAAAGAGAGCTATGGTAGTGAGGAACTTGGAGGAAGAAGATGCAACCAATAGAGAGAGGTGGAGATTGGGGATCGGGTAAACAATTCTAATTGTATGGAGCAGTATTCAATGTATAAATTATGCAAGTATAATGTACTACGTAGCCCGAAATATACATAATTGTTGTATCCAAAAGTAAGATTTGAGGTCCTGGAATGATTTTGTTGTAAATTCAAACTTGTCAATATGAGACGAAAAAAAAAAGAGAGAAATTAAAAGGATAAAAAATGTGATATCATGTTACTTTCAACACATTCGTTCCACACATCTTGTTTGATCTTAATATTTGTTGTGCTGGTGAAATTTAAACAAGCAGTGAGTGAATTATCTGGAAGAATAAGAAATTTTGAAATTCAAAGAAACGGCGCCAAAAAGCGGAAACTTACATTTGTTATAAATTTATATGGGTAGTGTTGGTAGGTTGATTTTATGTCGCTGCGGACTGGTGAGCCGGTTTGATAAAACAGATTTTGTTCAATCTCGCAAGCGAGCGCTTGGGTTTGCAAATGTTTTTGCAAAAATCCCAGAAAATGTTAGTTTGAGGGCTTTTGATCATCTCAGAAGCGAATTTACGAGTTATAAAAAGTGTTTGCGAGTGTTTTGCACTGCGAAATTTGTAAAAATCACAATTTTTACAAGAATTTAGTATTTTTCGAGCGATTATCGACCGTATCGACGCCACATTTATTTTACGTGCTTTATTGCAAAAGTGCTATTCTGATGATCATAGTAAATCACAGAATAAATTTACGTTATATTTGGAGATGAAAAATTGATATTTTCTTCAATTTTATTCGCACATCGTCGAATTTTGAGGTTAGTTGGAACACATGTGAGGAACGCATCTGTTTGTTTGAAAATTTGGATGTTCGCTGTAACTGACACTGGAGGATTAATGCAACACAACACTGGAAATATTCCGTTCGTAAACTTCGTTCAATTACTTGGAAAAACAGGAAATTGGTTTAACAGGCATCACGGCTGCTACTGTATTCGCTACTGTGAAAACCATATGGATCATGAGCATGCGACAACAGGCTGAATTTAATGCAACACCGAGTGCTGCATAATAAACCAATTTTGTAAGTTTCTGAACATTTATTTAAAATAACAAAATTTGTAAAATTTCATTCATTATTACACAAATTAACAAGATAACAGTGTTGAGTAAACGTATAGCTAATATTTTTGAAATAAATACTACGTTTCACTTGAGACTGAACACAATACACGATATTATTTATCACTTGACGTTTGTGTCACAGATATCCGTAAATGCTCTCGAAATTATTTTTATGCAAGTAAATAAATTACTATTTAATTTCCACGGCCTCCTTATTGACTATTTTACTACAAAGATTAGTGTGGTAAGCATTTTTATTGACGTCCACTACCCTTTAATTAAATTCATTGAACCGACAAACTGTAAAACTGTAGTCTCGATAAGTGTTCTCGACGATAAAGCTTTCCGGGAACTCAAAATCGTCCTCAACACATTTAGTACTGTCGTAATGACATACTTCACGACCTCTCGGAAAAGTGCTTCCACATCACATCATCCGTGTGTTTATTTTATTAAATAAAACAACTGTTTATTGTAAATTTATCGACGTTGAAATTAATAATAATTGCCTTTAATTTCTTAATTACTAATATACATAAAAAAATAAATAAAACTATTATCTAAGCATTAAATTACTTACAAGTTCAGCAATATACTAAGGTCTAGTTACATCCCCCTAACTAGAAGAACTGGGTAGCTTTTAAATACTAGATACGAGCAAATACGAGTTTTCATAAGTTTAAATACATAAATTTGTGGTTTTCAATAATGAATCAAAGTAAATCAAAAGCTTTTTGTTGTGTTCACGGATGTAATTCAACTCCTAAAAGAGATTCTGACCTTAGTTTCCACAATTTTCCCAAAGAAGGACAATTCAAAGTGAAGTGGACAAATCAGTTGGGCCAGGAGGAAGTAATTGATCGCAGAAAAGCGTGGATGAAGAGCCTCAAAATGGGAAAGGAGGCTTCAAAATACATGGTTGTGTGCAGTAAGCATTTTAAATCAGAAAATTATTTTTTACCAAGTTACCCCACAAGTAAGAGAATTCTTAAGAAAGACAGCGTACCTTCTACCAACTTGCCCGAGCTACCAAGGAGAGGGACAGTTGCAAAGAGTTCGTCAAAAGTAGCAGCAGCAAGAAGAGAGAGGATATTAAAAAGACACAAACACCACAAAGAAAAACAATTGGCACAAGAAACTGATAGGGAAGTAGCAGAAATTTTATTGAATTTACATGAGGCCCTTCCACCTCAACCAATTGAACGACCGGAACTAATTGAACGACCAGAACCAATTGAACGACATCTCGAAATACCACTACACATCGTAATACCTGAAACATCACCTACCGATCACCAATCAACAATCACTTCTGTGTCGACACAAGTCTCAAGTGGTGATTTCGTGGCTCCATTTTTAAGCTACATTACTACTGAAAAAGTATTAAATACTTTGTGTGGTATTCCCACATTTGATATTTTAAATTTCTTATGCGAAGAAGTTAGTGCCATTATAGTTGATGAAAGACTACACAAATTAACTATAAAAGAGAGAGTGGTGTTAACACTAATCAAATTAAAACAAAACTTCTCTCTAAGAGTATTAGTAATACTATTTAAAGTTGTGACTATAACTACTTGCAAGAAAATTTTTGAAAAAACCCTTGTTGCGTTGGCAAAAGTTTTGAAATATGCGATTCGCTGGCCAAGCAGAGATGAAATTAAAAATAAAACACCAAAATGTTTCAAAAATTTTGAAAATGTTAGAATCATTTTGGATTGCACTGAAATTGCGATTCAAAGGCCCAAGTGTTTAAATTGCAGAATAAAATTATATTCACATTATAAGTCTGGTCTGACACTAAAATTTATGACTGGTGTGAGTCCAGCTGGTATAATAACCTTCACAAGTCTAGCTTATGGAGGAAAAACATCAGATAAGGCGATTTTTGAAGACAGCTCAATAACGAATTTGCTTGAAGAGGGAGACTCTGTTATGGTCGACAAAGGGTTCCTCATTAATTCCCTATGCTTTCAGAAAGGAGTTATGGTAATTCGTCCGTCCTTTTTAAAGAGTGGTGAGCAATTCTCTAAAGAGGAAGCTTTGTTGAACAAAGAGATCGCTCGTGCTAGGGTACACATAGAGAGGTCTAACCAGCGTATTAAATTATTTAAGTTTTTAAATGCTAGATACGAGTTTTCGTATTTAAATGTAGTAAATGAAGCTTTCACTGTTGTATGTGGCATAGTTAATTTATGCTCACCTATATTGGCAGATGATAAGTTTTGATTTTGTTTAATTTTAAACTTTAAATACCTAAAAAATAAAACAATAAAGTAATTTTCAATTGTTTAATGTACAAATTTCATGAAGAAGGTAACCGAAGTATTTAGTTTTTAAAGCTGGTAAAAAAGTTTTTAGGAAATCATGATTTACATGAATAGAAAAAACAAGTATTGAACTGTCTTTGCTACAATAAATAATGAAGTCACAAACTTCCACATTCAATATTGCCAACCCTAATTGTATTTGACCATAATACGAGTGCTTTTGCTTTAGCTCGTACCTTTGCGATTCATTGTTAAATAGCAAAAAATCCAAAGTTGGCAGGAGATCTTTAATCGTCAAATTGCGGCCCTCAAATGGGCATTTAATTTCAATATGTTTTACAGGTTTCCCACTCTCAACGACAACACCATCGGGGCTAAAACCTAGCCATGGGTTCATTTCGCTGACAACTAGGCCACACTCGACAACATTGCATTTCATAATTTCACGGTATGCATTTCTGGCCAATGGTTCATATTTATTCCCATGTTCCACATATTTATTGGTAAATTCCTTGGGAAAGAACAGAGTTTTTGCTTTTTTACTCCAATCATTTCCTTTATAGGTATATAATGGATAGCATGTTGTACCTAGAAAAAAACAAGATCAATGTTAATCGTAAATTTTGATTTAAAACCCACACAGAAGGTGTAATTTATCTCAGAAAATGTGTCACCTAACTTGTAACAAAAAATTGTGAATACATTTTTGCCAGCGATAAACTGCACCATGCATGGGGTACTTGGAAATTCATAACATTCTGTTAAAACTTTACAACTCACCAGTAATTCTATATTTTCTTGCCTGCAGCCAATCATCCTTTCTGATCTTTTCACATACCTCGAGGCGGTTGAGGCATACAATTTTCTCGGTGTAAAACTTCCTACAACAAGTTTGCGGAGTATTTACTTCAAATTTACTTAATTCCTTCATATAATCGCCTTCACTTTGCAATACAGATTTAATTCGAATATCGACATGGTCTTCTAGGAACTCAATTTCCATTTTTTCCATTTTTTCAGAAATGCAGCCCTTTGTATGTAATGCCAGGGCAGAATTGGGTAGTCGGGTAATCATTCTTTGGTATAATAAATCTTTATCGACAACATTATTTTTTAAATCAACCTTAACGGGAGTGTAGCAACAGTATTTGGTAACATCTTCTGTTACTTGATAATTGCATATAGCCCCCTTTTTTAGGTTAGACCACAAACATTTTTTGTCGGTTGCCGAGAGCTTTTCTAACTTGTCTAAATTATTTCTGAAATCGAAAAATTATAAATAAATAAACTATTTTCAATTCAAACTAAATCTTACCTGCTGCAATATATTAAAACTCCAACTACATGCTTACAGCATTCCGATGCACCAGCTTTACACGAACAAGAGAACTTTGATATTGACAAGCTTTCTTTATTAATTAGTCCTGACACTTCATGAGGCGGTGAAGACAAAGCTGTAGTTTGTAGAACCAAGCTATAAATATGGTAGAATTCGTCGTTTCCAGGCGTTATCCCACACAATACAATATGCTTAGCGTTTGCTAAAGCTTCCCCCTCGCAAAAGTTTCTAGACGCACTACTTCCACAGAATTGCAAAATACTGTGGATTGCTAATTGTTTAACCATATTTAACTATTATTTGAACACAAACAAATACAGTAGACAAACCACAACACGTTTATAAACACGTTGAAGCACCGTTAAAGTAAGGTTAAAGTGTATATTCGCGATTACAGCTAAGTGAAGCGACGTCTGGCGGAAGAAATGTTAACTAGACGACCTGGGTAGTTTTTCAAGGTCACGTGACTTTCCTTAATCGAAATCGCGAATACGCAAACTTCATTACATATAATTTCTGAAAAACCTTTAAAAATTCTAAGCACCTGAACTGATAGAATGGACTAGCCTTATTTTGCATTATTTATTTTTTTTTCGATTATATACCGATGATAGTACTTAATAGTAATTAATATTAATAGTAATAGTGTAATTAGTACACGAAAGATAGTAATTATTTAAATTGGTTAGTTTTTAATTCGTGAAAATAAATTAGTAGGAATATTTTATTAATATACGAATTAAGGTAGTAGGGTCGCGCAAACAAAATATTGAGAAATCTTTCAAATTTGGAATATAAGTAATTAAATGTACCATACACACGCTGTTAAAATTTCAAGGCGATTTACCGTGTCTAATAAGAAATAATTGCAATTAAAAATTACACCATTTGTACATGTAGCATGGAAGAAGCGTGAGAAAATGACAGGTTTCTTAATTTTTTTCCTCGAAGAAGTATTGGCATTCTGACGAAAAACTAGTAATATTGAAGAAAAATATATTTTGAACAATTAAAAAAAAAATGAAAATTATTTACCGTGTAGTTTTAATAAAAATTTAAAAGTAATTCCATGTTTAGATGATTATTTTTAATGGCACGATATGAAAGACAGTCCAGCGGCAACGTTGGACCGAGTCAAGTAGGAGTAAAGTCGTCACGTCACAGAAAGCGCACGCATAAGAGAATTTATTATTGCATTTTTAAAATAGTTAGGAAGTTAAATAAGGGTTTTAGTATAAATAATGGTAAATAAGAGACAATAGTGTATTTACAACGTATTATTGATTTAAAAATTTTAATATCAAATACAGAACATACTAGAAACTAGACGATATATTTATAACGAAGTATAAAACGAAACTTTACTAACAATAATTATTTATAATAAATATTTTTCAACAATTATATAATAATATTAAAAGCATATATTATTTGAAAAAAACATTACTAATTTTCCCCAAAAAATTGACTAACTTATCGAGTACTCTTTTATCTTTGGTAACTCGAGCCTTTTCATCACTCCCAGGGTTTTTTAAATATTCAATGAACTTTTCAGTTCCTTCATTTTGGTATTTACTTAGTAAATCTGTATATTTAATGCCTTCAGAAGCCATTTTTTTCAAAATATGATCTGATACAACGCCTTTCAAAGGAGATAAATGTTGCATGGCAGTCGCAGTCGTTTTTAGTTTACAGAAATGATTTAAACATGCTCTGTAAGATTTTGAGCTTTCGAATAAGTGATTTTTATTGGTTAATGCAACTAATTGTTCTAAAATATTAACATCATACATAGCTTCATGCAATTGACCATTTAACCCGACATTCAAATATTTCACAGCCAGTGTTGACAGTTTATATTCACCTGGAACCTTTGTACTACCACAGGTACTACTAAAATGTTTTTTAAACAATGGTAACGTGTCTGAAAACCCAGCAATTTTATTAAAACTTTGCACCATAGAGCATCTTAAAATTGCACGGAGTAAATGTGTTTTGTCAAAATTCACGTTGTGAGCAACAAGTAAACATGGTTTCGATGATAGGTTCAAAAATTGTTGAAAACCTTGTAGCGCATCTTTTAGTGGAACAGACAGAACCTTATTTCCGTGAAAGTATAAATCACCTTTTATATTCTTTAGTCCGGTATGGACGGAAGCTTTATCATCAATAGGTTGTGTGGGATTTATGTAAACGCTAAATGTACGACCTTCACACGATGCCGCGATTTGAAGAATTTCATCTGTTTTACTAAAACCAGACGTTTCTAAATCAAAATAGACTAAATTACAGGTTTCAGGTGTAATGTTAGTGCTTTGAAGTAGTGAATCGTCGAAGTAAAAAGGGTCCTCACATGACTCAGAAAAACCAAAATTCGATTGATATTGAATACCTTCCCTACTTTCATTTTTGTTCTTTAATTTTTCACGTTGTTGAGCAGCAAAAATCCTACGTTTTTTAGCAACAGGTAGTTTGGCATTTGCTGATCTTTTCACTCGCTGATTGTCGTATTGTTCAGCATACAAACAGGTGTGTTGCCCTGGTGGCAGTCCTAAATTTTTGCGGACTCCCATGAGATATGACTCGCCATCATTTTTTGAACATACTGCACTAGCAAGACGAAAACTGGAAGATTCGCTTTGGCTATAACAAATATTCTTGGGTGATTTATGCGCCATAATATTGTTGAACGACTCATTGGCCTGACTAGATGCAGCAATCGAGAATTTATGAGCATTGGCAGCGTACTTGGTAAATAAAGCAGATAGATGATTGTATAATGAACCATCTGATAGTATAATTTTTTATTCACTGGATCCATTTTTATGGTTACACCAAGAACCACAATTTTCGTGGCTATTAAATAAGTGATCTGGAATGCTACGTAGTGTGCTTGCTAAATTTTTACTATCGCCAGAATTTTGAGCAATAGGCGATCGAATTTAAGATCGCAGCGCCAGGGCGGTAGGAATCGTAACTAATTTCAGAAACATGGTTAGCTTTGTTTACATTGATTTAAAGCGAATGCATGGATGTTTTAATTAAGGTTTTTTGTGGAAGTAATAGTTTTTCAGTGTTTATTTTAAAATTATCGTATAATCCTAAACTAAATAAACACCTCTAAGGTTGGTACAATCTCTTTTTCTAGTTATAACCTATAATAAAAGAACATTATTTTGTATTTGTAGGTTATCATAAGTTTCCTTTTTTTTTTTTTTCAATATAACAAGGTATTTATCAAGTAAATAATGGAAGTATTAAGAATAAAGTTGGGTATTAATGAATAAAAATGCATATATGAATGTAAGTTCTTTTATCTACTCTATATATATAAAAAGATAAGAAAAATATGCAACGTTTTTATGCAACGTTTTTGTGCAACGTTTTTATGCAACGCTGAGAACAGCTATTGGACGACACCAAATCAAAATTATAATCACATCAACGGACGAATCAAAGCAAAGCAAAGCAAAGCAAAGCAAAGCAAAGCAAAGCAAAGCAAAGCAAAGCAAAGCAAAGCAAAGCAAAGCAAAGCAAAGCAAAGCAAAGCAAAGCAAAGCAAAGCAAAGCAAAGCAAAGCAAAGCAAAGCAAAGCAAAGCAAAGCAAAGCAAAGCAAAGCAAAGCAAAGCAAAGCAAAGCAAAGCAAAGCAAAGCAAAGCAAAGCAAAGCAAAGCAAAGCAAAGCAAAGCAAAGCAAAGCAAAGCAAAGCAAAGCAAAGCAAAGCAAAGCAAAGCAAAGCAAAGCAAAGCAAAGCAAAGCAAAGCAAAGCAAAGCAAAGCAAAGCAAAGCAAAGCAAAGCAAAGCAAAGCAAAGCAAAGCAAAAGCAAAAGCAAAGCAAAAGCAAAAGCAAGGCAACAAAACCATGCGACGCAAAAAAACAAAGATTGAAAGATTTATGTAAATGCAAAAATCCGTTTGGTGGCAAATTTGTATTTTCGGTGGTGACTTTCGTCAAGTTTTACCTGTTATAAAATACGCTTCACCTGTGGAGATAGTCAGTTATACTTTAAAGTCAACATCAATTTGGCCAAGCAGCATTATATTATTGAAAATACCGAATAGCTGGAAATCTACAAATATAATTCAGGGACACGGACAACTCGGCACCGGGAAAACTCGGCACCGGCATAACTCGGCACCGGGGAAACTCAGTTCCGGGCTAACTTGGCACCAGTTGAAAAACTTAAAAAATATATATGAGGATCATTATTAAACGGTAGATCCCGGTCGAGGCTAGGTTAGTGTTAGGAAACGACTTGTTTTTTAAAAGAGAAAGTCATTAAAAGGTATATTAATTACTAATAAAGAATATTTGAATGTGTGACATAATATGGTCCGGTACCGAAAAAAAATGCGATATTCACCCCATTCCCAGTAGCACAATTTGCCCAGTTGGAAGGCCCTAAGGGGATGTTTTTAAGGAGTTTAGTGCTGCAAAAATGGCTCTGGAGCGGACTCGGCACCAGTTGAAAAACTTTAAAAAAATTAAAATATAAAAAATTTATTATATTAAAGAAATTATATATCTTTTTATAATTCACTTTCCGGAACAAACGCTACCGAAGTTATCATACGTGACTTTGCGACGGAAATGGTCTTAAAAATACGAGGTGACCTTCTCTTTTAAAAAAAAGTCGTTTCCTAACACTAACACTAACCTAGCCTCGACCGGGATCTACCTTTTAATAATGATCCTCATACATTTTTTAAAAGTTTTTAACTGGTGCCAAGTTATCCCGGAGCTGAGTTTCCCCGGTGCCGAGTTGTCCGGTGCCGAGTTGTCCTGTGCCGAGTCGCCGGTGCCGAGTTTTCCCGGTGCCGAGTTGTCCGGTACCGAGTTGTCCTGTACCGTATAATTCAGGACATTTACAGCAATTCAATTGCTTCTAATGCCGATCTCTCCGACAGAATTATATTAGCCTGCCACAATGATGATGTTCGGGCGAGATTCATACCTACTTAAGTCAAGATATAGCTAAACATCGAGGGGTCGATCAAACAGAAGAGGACATTCGGTTGGAATATGAAGTCGAATAATTAAATTCATTGAATTTCCCTGGTTTTCCGGTACACAAATCAAAACTTAAAATAGGATATGTTATTATGCTAGCAGAGCTTTAACAAAGTTGGTATATACATCGATAGGCCTTTGTTTAGTCATGGACAGTTATATGTAGCAGTATCAAGATGTCGAGCGAAGGATGGAATACAAATTCAAAGTGAAAGCAACATAAAAAATGTTGTATGGAAATAAGTTTTATAACTTGAAGTTATTATAGCCGCAAAGCGGCCCTGGGGGTTGGACCGCGGTAGCGGCCTAGTTTAACTATAAAAATATAACTTAAAGCAAATATTTCTTTAGGTGCAGAAAAGAATATCCATGATGGTTTACCAGGGGTTCGGTATATTGCCAAGAAAAATAATACGTGGACATTAAAAAGATGTAAACATTATGGGCAGATCCAAATGGGAATGGGCCTTTTAAATTCAAAAAGACATATTTTGTGTTGTATGCATCATTCGACAGAAGTTTTCTTACTATCGAAGTGGATTTTATAACTACGAATTTGCAAAGGAAATATTATTTGTAACAAAAAAAATTTTATGGAAAACATGTTTCATAATTTGTGTGATAAAAACATAATATAAAATTAAATAATTAAATATAATATCTTTATTTATCTGAAGCTCGTTCCCCATACGGCTTACTAATAAATGTGATATTGCCTCCGGGTGAAACGCCAGTCATGTACTTGATAATCAAGTGGGTTTTGTAGTGCGAATAGAACCTAATTCGGCAACATAAACATTTAGGTGTTTGTACAAAAATTTCGGTGCAATCTAAAATTACTCTTACATTTTGGAAATCTTGAAAACAGATTGGCATGTAATTTTTAATTTCTTTCGCTGGCGGAAATCTAATGACCTACTTTAAAACTTTACTTAATATCGGCAACATTTCTAATATATAATTTGAACACAGTTCTGCAGATATACCAAATAACACCGATAACGATGAATATGTTAAATTCGTTTTCAACTTGCACAAAACTAAAACAACTCGCTCTTTTATTCCTAACCGATGTGTTCTCTTATCTTGATGTTTCTTTTTTACACCTTGCACTAATACTTCCAAAAATGTTAAACTATTCAGGCCAGTAAAACTGTTTAAAGTTTGATCTGTTGCTATCAAATCGCACACTGTTTTAACTTCTGGCATATTAACCTGCATCTCAAAGTCACTCAAATGCGTTGGGCATTTTAAATATTTCTATTTAGAAGGTTATAACAACTGAAAGTCTTCTAGTCAGAAGGAACAACAGATAAACCAAGCACAAACCAAGATGCCCATGTTTCTGAAATTAGTTCAACCGGCGACCGTTGGTGGCGTATCGCTTATCTTGAATCGCCTATAGGCGTTTCAAATTAAGATTGTAGCGCCTCTAGCGGTCACGTTGGTACTCGAAGTTTTGAGACTACTTCTACATAAATAAATGACATTACCATGTTATTAAAACAAAAACGTAATTGTGAAGGTGTTTATCGTGGTATCTGTTAATTATTTATTTACATATTTAAAATATATTAGGGTAAGTTTGTTTATAATACAAGTTTGTCTTTAAAATAACTGGCTAAGTTAAATAACAAGGTCAAGATGTTGGGGTTATGTTATTCTATTAGTAGTTGATTATTTATTTATAAAATATAATTTTAGAAACAATGTCTGGTCTTCGTTTTACCGTGGTTGAATATACCAAATACTTCGACGGTAATCGTAATTCCAGGTGCATTTACGAAGGTGAAGAGGTTCTTCGTGTTGGACATGTTTTGTGTGGTTAAGTGCTGGACAACCAGTTCATATTAATTTGATTGCTATGTGCATATAAACAACAGAAATTATCTCAGATCCACACCAAATAGAAGGTGTGATAAAGCTAATAAGAACCAGGCTCGTATTTCCAGCATTACTCGTACATGTAAAGCCACGCAAGGATGTCGTTGTAAACAGATTTCTGCTGTGGTGCCCATCAAGGTATGTTGAATTTTATTTTAACATTCTTATCTTATTAGGTATTTTGTTTAAGAGATGACCTACATAAAATTGAAGTTATATCACAAACTGACATAAAATGTGATAGTCGCAGTAAAAACACAGTATGAAAGAAAAGTATAAGGCAGTCCCAGTATTAGACATGCCATGCTTTGCCAACTATAAACTCACTTTGTATATCAAGTGGATGCAGAAAACCTGAAGAAATTATATATCAATGAATTACCCACTGAAGCTTTTGCAAAGCACACGTATGTATTTAGTCGTTATAAAGTAATAAGTTAGTTTGTTTCAGTGTTTCAATTGACGCAAAATGAGCTACAAACAAATTCAAGTATGCTGTGCTCCGTACAGTCTCACACGTGCACAATCAGTATTACCGTATTAATGAAATGGATCTCAGGCGAAGAAGTGGCATTTTTTGAAATCATGATTAACACCTTATAATCACCTTGTGTTTTAAATTAAAAGGAGGAAAACTTTCAAAAGTACTGCACTGATATTTTTTCCAAATAATTAACTAAATCTAAATTTGTTTAAATTAAATCACTTTATTTTCTATGTTACAAAAAATCATAATGAAATGATTATTAAAACTTATCAGACAAAATTGCTACCGATAAATTTGTAATGCCACTTATAATAACTAGTGAATACTGTAAAGGACTTGAATAAATTTTATAAACATAATGTTTTGAAATTGATTTCCCAATTTTTAGTTTAAGAACCCACGCTGCTTAACGATCAACCTGTTCACGAATATTTAATTTGTTAGTAAGGCATACTTTACTTTCTTCCTTTTTGAGAAATGAATGAAAATTAAGATTAGTATTTCTCTTAACCATAGAACTGCATCCAAAAACGGAACAATACACTCCACTACTCATTATTACCAAATTTCGTTCTAAACTCTAAAAAATTTAAAAAAAATGAGTTATTTAGTATTGCTTATATACTGAATAATATAATTTTTTTAATTTTTGTTCATTACTAACTCAAAATCTCACATTTATACCTGCATATAAAGTAAAAGTTCAAATGTAAACAAACATTCCAACACGATCCCCAGAGTACAAAAACTTGCCACCAGATAGTGCATCGCTTATCTTGAAACGCCTATAGCATATTGAAAACATTTTTTTACATGTTCAATGGTTCCTTTTTTTTCATTTCCTTGTAATCAGTTAATTTATATAATTCCTTACGGAAATTTTTTTTTAAATGATTTCTATCAGAAAGCTTGAAAACTGTTTTTGGGTTCCCTCGACGTACGGCCGCAATTGTAGAACTGTCCTCATCTCCAATTAATACGCGGGCAGCAAGATTAGCTTCTTTAAGAATCTTGCTACCATTTATTAAAGCTGCTCCAGCATCTGCCTCCATCGCCTTCGCACTCCCCTCGAAATTTTTTCGGCAATCGTGGTCATCTTTGCTTCTACCTAGATCACAATACTTGCATTTCCTTATTCGATCTGCGTAATCTAAAATTTTTCCACTTAAAAATCCTATAATTGTTCCATATCCGTTAAGGCTGTCATAACTTCTTCCATTCCCTCGCTTACTCCATCCCATATCATAGGAGAAATAATATTTACAATGTCTCCCACAGTTGAGTCAAATTGTGTATTTTTATTATTTCCATCAGCGTCATTTATAGCTAAGATCAAAGCCTTATGATGAGGATAAATTTCTTCGGCGATTTCTTGTTGTCTACGGAGAGAAAAGGAGATAAGTGAGGGATGACATAATGTCGGAAAAATTAATCTGGATGTATAAGAGCTAAAAAATCATTTTGTTTTTTTATAGTAATTTTGTAATTTGTAATTTTGTAAAAGAAAATATATACAAAAAAATATTAATCTAAATAGTACCCGGGGATAATAAGGTCCACCCAGATAATAAGGCCGACTGTAACTTTTTAACTAAATATTGCACTATTTTTTTTCAGTTATGATCAACAGATGGCGTCTGATGAAATGCAATATTTAGTTAGAAAGTTGCAGTGGGCCCAATTATCTAGGCGGGCCTTATTACCCCCTGGTACCTTAATGGAAATAATTCAAAAAAATTGTCGCAGCATTATTGCAGAACTAAATCCGTGGTTCCGGGGAGTAAGGGGATAAGTCGAAAATTTTATTCATTGGCTTCCAATTTTCGCGGCCAATCCAGTGAAAAACTTTTTAAAATTTTACAAAATTTTCGACTTGTCCCCTTACTCCCCGGGAGCACGGATAATAAAACTTACAAAAATTCGCACAATTTTTCAATATTATTTGTCACTAATTGCCGTTCTTCTTTAGCAGCTCTCTTACAGCTCTCTTGGGCAGCCTTTTCAATTGCAGGGCCAACTTCTCTTTCATACCGTTTAAACATTTTTGTAGAAATTGTTGGTATGTTTGAACAAGCCAATATTTTGTTCAGTCCAGAGCATAGAATAAAAGATTACAATAGAAGGGAAACTTCCATGTTAAAATTTTAGACAGTCTTGTACTGTCTTTTCGTTGCGCCCCCTGGGTGTCATGGGTCAACTAAATCAGACTAAACTAAATTATTCCACTATATTTCCATTCAATTTAACTATTTTTCACTATTATAATTTATTAATCGTCTTACAATTCCAACTTATAGGATATTTTATGATATAATGTTATGGTATTGTTTACTTTTCTAAATAAATATTGAAACAGCGCCATCTTAAGAAAATCCGACAACTAAAATACCATTAAAATCAGGGTCTAATATTTTCCTATGAAGTTTCTACACCGTGGTCCAGAGCAACCATAGCCAGCATGTATAGCACCTACAATTGTTAATATTTAAAAATCAGTATTGTATTTAAAAGCAATCAGTAAAATTTTTTCTTTTTTGGAGTAATCATAAAATTCAATTAGTTTTTATGTTTTCATGAAATAATAATTGTAACAAATACAGATTTATTAAACTTACCGAGTACTACGCCCGTGGTAGAGTCAGAATGTATACGTTTTTTATTATTGTTGACGACATCTAATTTGCCTGTAGGTACTAGTGATATCGTATTACATTTTTTACATTTAATTGTTAGAATAGAATGTAACCCTGAACGTGTTTCATCAACGAGACTTAGGACGTCATTACATTGACAACATTTTAAATTTTTGCCTAATTCTTTTAGGTCTACGACACGAGCACCTTCAATTGGGTTACACTCAACAGGTTCCACATTACTCGCTTCTTTTTTTTTCTGTTTGCAATTATATACCTGTTTGATTTTTTGATCTAGCACTTTTCTTTTAATAAATCTTCCTTTATGACGAAGTTGGTCTCCCGTAATTATTTATTAAATTAAATCCTTTTACTTTTACCAAACGCGAAGTGAAGCTGTACTGTAGGCGAATTAATAAGCATGCGAGTATGCGAATGCGACGTTGTCAGATTTTTATATACACAATTTATAGTGTGGGGGTCGTGGTAGGAGTTACACTCACGTTAAAAAAACTTTACCTATTACGTTAGTGCAGCCGCTTCGTATAACATGGGTAACAAGCCATAACTTTCTGACTGGAATGTACGGAAAGAACTACCTTAAGGATATTAAATTAATATTGTATTTTTGACATTATGTAATTTTTGGCTAGTTTAATGTCGCATTCGAGTAATCGCTGCCGTGCGACTTGGTCGAGGTTCCAACTTCGGGGTTGCACTGCCAATTCGTGAGTGGCTTGCGGTCGCGCTAAAGCGCGACATCTGATCTTCTCGTTATTTTTTAATTACGTCAACCAAAGCAGGTTTTTGAAACTTTTATCCTACAGTTCCATCAACTTTTTCTCATTAACTAAACTTTCACATACCCAATTAAATATAGAAGAGAGGGCTACAGCCCTAATATCTATAACTATGTAATTACCGGGAATTCTAAGATGTCCTCGTGCCTCGTACTTAATGAATTAATATTATATTATTATAAATGAAATTTTTGTGCGCATTTATATTCACAAATCAAACATGTAAACGGTTTCTCCCGTTTTTGAGCTTTTAAATGTTCTATTAAATGTGACTTTTGAGCACATTTTTATAGTCACAAATTTAACAACACAACGGTTTCTCCCCGGTGTGAGATTTTAAATGTTCTTTTAAATTTGATTTGTGAGCACTTTTATAGTCACAAATCTTACAACCAAACGGTTTCTTCCCAGTGTGAGTTTTTAAATGGCGTTTTAAATGTACTTTTTGAGCACATTTATAGTCACAAATCATACAACCAAACGGTTTCTCCCCGGTGTGAGTTTTTAAATGGCGTTTTAAATGTGATTGTTGAACAAATTTATAGTCACAAATCTTACAACCAAACGGTTTCTCCCCAGTGTGAGTTTTTAAATGTTCTTTTAAAGATGATTTTTGAGCACATTTATAGTCACAAATGTTACAACCAAACGGTTTCTCCCCGGTGTGAGTTTTTAAATGTTCTTTTAAATTTGATTTGTGAGCATATTTATAGTCACAAATATTACAACCAAACGGTTTCTCCCCGGTGTGAGTTTTTAAATGTTCTTTTAAATTTGATTTTTCAGCACATTTATAGTCACAAATCTTACAACCTAACGGTTGCTTCCCGGTGTGAGTTTTTAAATGTTTTTTTAAATTTGATTTGTGAGCATATTTATAGTCACAAATCTTACAACCAAACGGTTTCTCCCCGGTGTGAGTTTTTAAATGGCGTTTTAAATTTGATTTTTGAGTAAATTTATAGTCACAAATTGCACAAACAAACGGTTTCTCCCCGGCGTGAGTTTTTAAATGTTCTTTTAAATCTGATTTGTGTGCACTTTTATAGTCACATATCTTACAACCAAACAGTTTCTCCCCGGTGTGAGTTTTTAAATGTTGTTTTAAATTTGATTTTTGAGCAAATTTATAGTCACAAATTGCACAAACAAACGGTTTCTCCCCGGTGTGAATTTTTAAATGGCGTTTTAAATGTGCTTTTTGAGCACATTTATAGTCACAAATGTTACAACCAAACGGTTTCTCCCTGGTGTGAGTTTTTAAATGTTCTTTTAAATTTGAGTTTAAAGTAAATTTATAGTCACAAATCACACAAGAAAACGGTTTCTCCCCGGTATGAGTTCTAATATGTAGGAGTAACTGTGATTTATATACATATTTATGACCACAAACTTCACAATAAAACGATGTCTTTCGAGTACGAGTAATTTTTGCAGGTTTCTTTTCCAATAAAGCTTTTCCATCGCTGTCTTCCTCCTTGATATCAATTGAATGATGTAAATCTTCTACATTAAATTTTATATCTTCAGATTCCTCCGTTTTAAGCTCGACTCTGCTGCTTGAATTATACGGAATTTCCAAATTGTTGCTAATGTTTTCCATAATTTCCAACTCTTTGAAATAGATTATATTAATTGTTTTTTTGCGTTGAACTCACAATGTTTTTGATTTTGAGAAGAAAATGTTTTGAACCAATTCATCAATTTTGCGAATGCAAAAATTTAGTGTTTCAAAACAATTTCAAAGCGTCAGCGTCATCTGCTCTTGCAGAAGTATCCGCAACCAACTGACCACAAACAACTGACGTCCCAATATTATTTATAGCAATTTGTAGTTTGTACTGTCAATTTCTTCCTTGTGCCTTTGTGCCATCAGTGCCATCTATCTTTGTAGGCTGGATTTCTTGCAATGTTTCGAACGTGCGACCCTTGTGTGACCTTAGAATATTATAGAGTAGGTATGCAACCCCTAACCCCGGGGTGAATAGATAAAATTATAATGAGTTTTTAGTTTTTCAGTTTTTTGAATTTTTGGTAATTTGGTAAAAGACAAATAATAATGTTCGGTATTGTTTTGTTTTATGAAATAGAGGAACAAAGTGCACCTTTGAAATCCATCAAGTGCTGACTGAGCACAGAGAATTTTGTTGAATCAAAATGTAGACTGCAGGAAGTCAACGTAAAACTAATAGGAAATTTTGGATTGAAAAGTTTTCGAAAATTTGATTAAGGAGGTTGGCAGGAGAAGATTGATAAAGGAGAGCCGATTGTGATTTTGTCCGAGTTGGACGTGTTTTTGGTTGCGGCTCGAGAACTGAGCCCAATTTGATTTTTTATTTTCAAAGTGCCTCTATGGATGCTGAAGATGCGGTAAGTCGTTGCATAACGATGTAAATTATATTTGCGTACCTACACGATCAGTATAATTATTTCCTCGATGTTCGAAAATTTATTTGTGATAAGGACGTGTCACATTTTGAAGCCAGTTATTGCGCATATTTCGTAAATTTTGGATACCGAATATTTATTTTATTAATTTCAATGCTTGTAATTATTGACCATTATCAACAATTATGTTTATCGGAATATTTTGGTTATTAATGATGCGAATAGTTACTGGATAGTTATTGTATTAATTTTTGAATAGACTGGACGATTTGCAAGGCCAGGAATGAAAATTTGCTATTATTAAATATGCCTTGCAATTTGTTGCGTCTGTTTAGTAACAGTTTGTTTTGATTAATAAAATTTCGATTTTGTTTTTGATTTAAAAGAGTCTCATGTGTTTTATTTAACTTTTCGCTGAGTTAGCTGGTTGGGATTGCCATCGACCGTGTGGGTTACAGGAGCAATTTTTCTTAATTAATTTTATTTTTTTAAAACCATTCGGACAATATATTTACATTAAATATCGTTTTTATAATTTAGATTTCCAAAAAATGAGATGAGAAAGGTTATTTGGTTGAAAAATATGAAAATGCCAGAATATTGGTCTCCAACTACATCGTCACGCTTGTGTTCAAAACATTTTACTGACGATTGTTTTGATCGAACATCTTCTGTATACAATAGTACAGACTAATAAGTCAGATTATTTCTAACTGCGATACCAACAATTCAAATTAACAGATTAAGGGCCAGGCTCACCAAAGTCAGATAGTTTATCCGAGATGTAAAAGTTGGGATAGAATTTTTATCGTGTAAGTGGGGCTTTGAATAAATTTGACGTTTAATTTCCAAACGCCATCTGTCATCTGTTGCATAGCGCAATAATTCATACATGCGTGCAAATGATAAAATAATTACATAAAAATCTTATTATTAACAGCCGTATTCACCATTTTCAATTTAACAGTTTGATAAGTAACAAACTGTTAATACTTGACAGTCTGTTAAAATGAATTCGTATTCACCATCACATTTCAAAGTTAAAATAGTAAACTAGCGGTTATTAAAAAGTTACTAAAATTATTGTTGGTAAAACTCGCTCCAGCTAATTTCACTCGTATTAAATTAACCTTAAAAGTGTGGGTAGATCACGATCTAGTAAGTGTAGATCATGTTATTTTACATTTTGACACATAAATAATATTTATCAGTCGGTTACCAAAGTTAACAGATCCATATTGATCTATTAACTTATTTGACGACTTGACAGACTGTTACTGCTAATAATCATTGGTGAATACGAAATTGTCACTTAACAAACTGTTAATGACTTAACTCTCTGATAGCAAATTAACAGAGCTTGGTGGATACGGCCATAAGCTTATCTTAAAATTCTTAATTTTTCTACTATTGCGGAGTGATATCTTTCGATTGGAGAATTTGAGTTTGGATTATTTACGGTTGTGAAATGTAATTCTATTTTATGTACTTAATTGACAGTACTCTTTAAAGGTTCTATTGAAAAACTCTTTACCTTGATCACAGACTATTCTTTTAGCATAATTGTGATTTGCAAAATAATGTCGAAGTTTGTTTAAGATTGTAAGATCTGTTCCATGTTTTACAAAATATGCTTGTGCATATCTGGAAAATGAGTCAATAATAGTTAAGAATTTGCAATCCTTAAAAGAAAATGTATCTATATAGATAGTGTCAAATGGTTTTTGTGCTAATAAAGGGTCCTTGAAATTTAAGATTATAAAAGGGTGTCTTTCATATTTTTATTGTAAGCAGAGTTTATATTTGTTGATTTCATTAGTAATCATTATTTTCATATTTGGCCAGAAGTATTTAGTTTTTAAATGATTATGGGTTTCAGTAATGCCAGTATGTGTTTCGTCATGATATTTTATGATTATGTCTTTTTGACTGCCTTCGTTTAAGACGTCTTGTCGGTATTCTTTTGAAAGGGTTAGTTTAACTGAATTATTCATGTATGTTTTGCAGATGTCTGTTAGTTCGTTTTGTATTATTAGTTCTTTGCTATAAATTCCGTATGAAATATCTGGTCGTATAATTTCTTTAATCATGTTTTGTAAATCTTCTCTTATTTTTGATTCATTTATAAAAACTGTATAGTGATTTTTGTTAAATGGTCGTTTGAGTCGGATTTCATAATTTTTTCCGAATAGAATTATTAATCTATTATTAAAGTGATTAACTGGATATTCAGCAATGGGGATTATTTTTCCATTGGTTTCGTCAGTAACTGAATGAACAATGTTCTCAATTTCTTTTACTATTTCCGCGAGATCAATGTCGTTGTCATTTGAAGAGTAATTGATAATTTTGTCTAGGTCGTCTAATTTTTCTGGATTGGGAGGTGATTCTAATTGTGAAATTATAGATAGGTTATCGGTTTCGTTGATGTTAATTTCAATTCTAGACAACGCGTCTGCTACCACGTTTTCCTTACCTTTTTTGTAATTAATTTGAAAATTGAATTCTTCTAAGATATGAGGTCAAATTGATATAATGGCAGATCAACAGTACCAGGTGGAATACATAGAGTTAGTTAAGTGTGGACTAGTAGAATTACGGGAGAGAATTGCACAATTCATGGAGAACTGCTGGAAGAACTATAAGGTACCGAATGAATAGAAAAAATCTTGTCGTCTCCATTTTTAAAAAAGGTGACAAGACAGATCCGAAGAATTATTGGGGTTTGAGTGTTTCTAGCACCTTTAGGGCCGATTCTACAAAGCAGGTATAAAGTCCCGAATAGTTATTCTCCGTATAACTTATTCGAAGTATAACTTATTCCTTATTCTAGGTATAAAAGCTTTTGCGTTCTACAATGCTCGTACACGGTTGGTATAACTATACCTGGAATTAGTTCCTCCGCACCAATTATAAGTCATTTGCGCAGCATATTTGATCATAGGATAACTATTTGACATCGTTGTGAAGCGTTCATTTGATTTATTGGTTATGGTTTTTGTTGTAAAAGATGTTTAAACAGAAAATTAAACAAATTATCTTTTTTTTTAAATTATTTTTAGCAATGGTTATTGCTATTAGATGTTTTCAATATTAAAAAGAGTTAAAAATTTTTGTAATAATTTTTATTTTATAAAATTTTACCAATTACTTTATAAATTACATAAAAATGTAACTTATTAGAATGAAACTTTGAAAAGCATGGGTCGAGAATGAAATATCCAAAAACAATAAAAATGACAAAAAAAACCTTAATAAATAACAATAAGCAATAACAAGAATTTTTACAAAAATTTTAAATTCACTCACAAACCTCAATTAATTAATTATAAATAATCAAAGTAATGATTTAATAAAATAACTTTTTAGAAGCACTTGAAATACAACAATAAATTGAATTTCACATTTGAAATAAATAAAATTGTCATTCTCTAAAATCTAACCTTAAAATAAATGATAGTTTATATTAGATTTGACCAATAGAAAACAAGAATAACTTATCCGAGCAGGTATTCGACCATTTTCAGAGGGATAAGTTAAACCAGGTATAACCACAATTTAGGAGACACTCGAACTGCAGTACGGTTAATCCTCAAGTCTAATCCGACCCTCGAACTGCAGTGCAACCTTAAGTATTGACCATAATCCTACACACGAACTGCAGTGAAGGATTAACCCTTGTAATACACTAATTAGGTAAATAACTTAATCCAAGAAATCAAAAATGTAATTAAATTAGTTGATTTATAAACAGGACCGGCTCTGAGAATTTTTAAATCTAAGAATTTTTTTGAAGTGGATAAATATTTGAATAAAATATGGACTAACATTGTAAAGGTGCATTTAATATCCCAAGTAATTTTCGTTAACGATCAAATTCGCATATAAATATTAAAATCAAATTAGATTGGTTTAAATTCTTAAAACTTAATACAACTTAGCCAATCACGGATGCAATTTTTTGAATCTAATTTAAGAAAACTTTTTTTTTATTTTTAATATAATTTTTCTTTAATTAAAAGAAAATTACACCTAATTTAACCTAACCTAACGATAAAATTCGTATATAATTATATAAATATTAAAATCAATTTAGATTGGTTTAAATTCTTCTAACTTAATACAACTTAGCTATTTAGCCAATCACAGATGCAATTTTTTTAATCTAATTTAACCTAATTTAAAAGATAATTACACCTAATTTAACCTAACCTAACGATAAAATTCGTATATAATTATATAAATATTAAAATCAATTTAGATTGGTTTAAATTCTTCTAACTTAATACAACTTAGCTATTTAGCCAATCACAGATGCAATTTTTTGAATCTAATTTAACCTAATTTAAAAGATAATTACACCTAATTTAACCTAACCTAACGATAAAATTCGTATATAATTATATAAATATTAATATCAATTTAGATTGGTTTAAATTCTTAAAACTTAATACAACTTAGCTACTTAGCCAATCACGAATGCAATTTTTTGAATCTAATTTAACCTAATTTAAATGAAAATTACACTTAATTTAACCTAACGAATCACGGATGCTGTACATAAACGTTTTTAACGTCGAACTGACTGAATTTGTTTGTTTTTAAGTTGTTATAATTGTATATTGTTTGAAACCCTAATTTAACCTAAATAAGTCGCAGATGCTGCTATTTTGTACCAAACCAGGAGGGGTGTTTTTCAATAATATCGTTGTGTCAAGATAATTAGTGCGTTTATTGTGAAATATTGCTAATAAATTACGAGTATTACAAATATGTCGACCAATTTAGAACAAATTATGAGTGAACGCGGGCAAGTACTGATTATTTTAGACAATTATAAGTTTTATAAATATAATGTATTAAAAACAACGGACGAAGTGTGTTGGTGTTGCACGAAAAGAGGTTGCAATACAAAAATGTATACAATTGGTGATGAATCTAAATTAACTTTTTCAAGAAGAAGTACTGAACATAATCATTTGCCAATCGATACTAAATTATTGAATCGGCAAAAAATGAGTAATTCATTAAAACGAAAAGCACAAGGTGAGGAATGGGTACAACCATCAAAATGAATACATAAAGAATTGAAAGAAAATCCAAGTGTAATGAAGACATTTACAAATAAAGATATGGAATTCATAAGAAATAATGTAGGAAAAGCTCGCAGAGATGTTTTACCTACATTACCACCTACATCCATAAACGAGGTCCATGATTATTTGAATTCTGTTATTATTAAAACAAGTGCCAAAGAAGAATTTTTGTTGATAAATGAGAGTAATTTAAACATTGTGGCTTTTGCTACAAAATCAAATTTAGAATTTATGTGTAAATTCAATAAATTTTATATGGACGGTACATTTAATCATAGTACAAAATTTTTTCTTCAGTTATTTACAATACATGTTTATGCAAATGACATATATATTCCTGTAATATTTTGTTTATTGAATAATAAACATAAATCAACATACAAGGAACTGTTTAATTTAATAAAAATGCACCGAATTCAAATTAACGTGGAAACCTCAAGACGCTGTTTTAGATTTTGAAATATCGATAAGTAATGCATTGCGCGAATGCTTTACAGATATTAATATTGTTGGATGTAGGTTTCATCTCTCACAGTCATGGTAAGAATTTAATATACAATCACAAAAATTAAAATTGTTCAATATGTTTCAATTATATTTACAGGTTTCGCAAAATACAGCATCTTGGATTGACAAAAGAACACAAAGAAACATCGTCGTTAATCGGAAAGTGGCTACATCTCATATTTGGGTTGACGTTTTTAAAACCTGAGTTAGTGGAAGCTACATTTGTGAACACGGTGTTGCCCTTGAAGCCCAATGATGATAGATTACGGGAATTTTTCAATTATTTGGAAAAACGTACATTAAGAAGGATTCATTATTTCCATCTCATATTTGGGCAGCTGATACTGCAGATATAATTCGCACCACGAATTGTTGTGAATCATTTCACTCAAAATTAAAAAAATATGTTCAGATTCCGCACCCAAATATAGGAGTATTCATTGAAGCTTTAATGGGAATGCACCTGGACACTGAAATAAAAAGAAATTCAGCAATTTGCGAAGAGACACCAAAGAAATCCAAAGGCGTTATAAATGGGTTTAAATTTATTGATGTGAAAATACGTCAACTTCAACACGGCGAAATATTAATTGTCGATTTTTTAAAGTGCTCATCGAAAAAATTCAGTAATGTATTTGTGGAATAATTTAGTAATATAATTTGTGGATTAATTTAGTAATTTAATTTGTGGAGTAATTTAGTAATCCTTTGAATTAAAAGGATTAAAAGAATTAATAAATAATCCTTAAAATTCAAACCGCCCTGCAGTTCGATGGTCAGATTATAGGAACCATGGGTAAAAATTAGGAGAGGGATTAACCGCACTGCAGTTCGAGTGCACCGCTTTTTTCCATTAATTGTTGGAGAATAAAGAGATTATCTACACATGATCTTCCATCAGGGATAAAGCCACTTTGATCTTCTCCAATTTTACCTTCCACTTCATCTCTTAACCTGCTCTGTAGTATTTTTACT
Organism: Rhagonycha lutea; assembly: GCA_958510855.1. Lineage (NCBI taxonomy): Eukaryota > Metazoa > Arthropoda > Insecta > Coleoptera > Cantharidae > Rhagonycha > Rhagonycha lutea. Next base: position 39,223,766 of record OY294038.1, read on the forward strand.
AAATAGTCTACTAAAGGTGCTAGAAACACTCAAACCCCAATAATTCTTCGGATCTGTCTTGTCACCTTTTTTAAAAATGGAGACGACATAAGATTTTTTCTATTCATTCGGTACCTTGTAGTTCTTCCAGCAGTTCTCCATGAATTGTGCAATTCTCTCCCGTAATTCTACTAGTCCACACTTAACTAACTCTATGTATTCCACCTGGTACTGTTGATCTGCCATTATATCAATTTGACCTCATATCTTAGAAGAATTCAATTTTCAAATTAATTACAAAAAAGGTAAGGAAAACGTGGTAGCAGACGCGTTGTCTAGAATTGAAATTAACATCAACGAAACCGATAACCTATCTATAATTTCACAATTAGAATCACCTCCCAATCCAGAAAAATTAGACGACCTAGACAAAATTATCAATTACTCTTCAAATGACAACGACATTGATCTCGCGGAAATAGTAAAAGAAATTGAGAACATTGTTCATTCAGTTACTGACGAAACCAATGGAAAAATAATCCCCATTGCTGAATATCCAGTTAATCACTTTAATAATAGATTAATAATTCTATTCGGAAAAAATTATGAAATCCGACTCAAACGACCATTTAACAAAAATCACTATACAGTTTTTATAAATGAATCAAAAATAAGAGAAGATTTACAAAACATGATTAAAGAAATTATACGACCAGATATTTCATACGGAATTTATAGCAAAGAACTAATAATACAAAACGAACTAACAGACATCTGCAAAACATACATGAATAATTCAGTTAAACTAACCCTTTCAAAAGAATACCGACAAGACGTCTTAAACGAAGGCAGTCAAAAAGACATAATCATAAAATATCATGACGAAACACATACTGGCATTACTGAAACCCATAATCATTTAAAAACTAAATACTTCTGGCCAAATATGAAAATAATGATTACTAATGAAATCAACAAATATAAACTCTGCTTACAATAAAAATATGAAAGACACCCTTTTATAATCTTAAATTTCAAGGACCCTTTATTAGCACAAAAACCATTTGACACTATCTATATAGATACATTTTCTTTTAAGGATTGCAAATTCTTAACTATTATTGACTCATTTTCCAGATATGCACAAGCATATTTTGTAAAACATGGAACAGATCTTACAATCTTAAACAAACTTCGACATTATTTTGCAAATCACAATTATCCTAAAAGAATAGTCTGTGATCAAGGTAAAGAGTTTTTCAATAGAACCTTTAAAGAGTACTGTCAATTACATAAAATAGAATTACATTTCACAACCGTAAATAATCCAAACTCAAATTCTCCAATCGAAAGATATCACTCCGCAATAGTAGAAAAATTAAGAATTTTAAGATAAGCTTATGGCCGTATTCACCAAGCTCTGTTTTTTTATTTATTATTATTATTATTAATTTTATTAGGCAATATTAAAATACATAAAATACATTTTAGTACATATTACCTAAAAGGGTGAAGGGTCAGCAAGGCTGTTTTTCACCTAAACCCTCAATATAGTTTGACCATCAACCTCGCTTTGAACGACTCAACATTCCGAGATGCCGAGTATATGTCAGCATATTTGTTAAAAATATGTGACGCTAAGAATTGGAATGAACCTTCGAATTTGGAACCATGGTGTTGTGGAACCGACAGAAGCGAATTGGAGCGAAGATCTCGGTTATGTACTTCCGACCTTCTGATGAGGAGATCCTTAAGATATCCTGGTTGACCAAACTTTAATATTTTTAAAATCAGCACTGCAAAGCGGAATTTGAAACGATTATCCAGTTTCATTATTCCTTGGGCGGAATAATGAGGGGTAACATGGTCCCTATACCCGACGTCATAAGCAAAGCGGAGACAAGCATTTTGCAGGACTTGGAGCTTATTTCTAAGTTCGTCCGTCAGATTTCCATAGTATACAGTGATACAGTAATCGACATGGCATAGTACCAGACTCTCGACAATTCTCCATTTTACCACGGACGACAGGAAGTTCTTGTATCTATAGATAGTCTTAAGCTTGAAATAGCATGTCCTGACGATCTTCTTGACATGAGCAGAAAAAGACAAATATCTATCCCATATCACTCCAAGGTTTTTTACTTCGGTGCACCACTTCACTACGCACCCGTTAACATGTACGTCGGTATGTTTAGCTTCCTCTGCTGTCTGGCAGTGATGAGGACCGCCCATACACATTGTAAAAGTTTTGGACGGGTTTAGCAGTAGCCCATTTTTTATACACCAACGTTGTATCAATGACAAGACAAAGTTCATTTCGTTGATAATACGATTTATGTCGAATGGTGAGCCAGATATGTAAATCTGTATATCATCGGCATACATATGGAAGAAGCAGAAATCAGGTAAAATTTTCGGAAGATCCGCAGTGAAGATTATAAATAATAATGGCCCAAGGAGGCTACCTTGAGGAACTCCACATCTGTTTTTCCTTTCATCGGATACCTTATCATTCAGCTTGACCCTCTGGGTACGGTTTGTAAGGTAATAATATAGCAGATTTAAAACCATGTCGCTAAGGCCGTAATATTTGAGCTTAGCAAAAAGTAAGTCAGAGTCAATGACATCAAAGGCTTTGCTGAAGTCCAAAAACGTGATTAGCGTTATTTTGGAGGCATCTATATTAGCAAGGACATCTCCGGCCACTTTCAATAGTGAAATTGAACAAATTTCAAATTTCAAAACAAATAATTCACTGTTAATTTGCTATCAGAGAGTTAAGTCATTAACAGTTTGTTAAGTGACAATTTCGTATTCACCAATGATTATTAGCAGTAACAGTCTGTCAAGTCGTCAAATAAGTTAATAGATCAATATGGATCTGTTAACTTTGGTAACCGACTGATAAATATTATTTATGTTGTTACGATTAGCAACCTTTTAGTTATTTAATTTCACGAAAAATCGAAATTTTAATTTAAACTTTAATTTTATGAACAACCTTAAAAATATCTGTATTATCCATTCTACCAGAAATATATAAAAGTAACGCTATTTAACAGTTCTCTTGACATAAAGAAATAATTCCTGGAATTTTCTAGAAAGATTCTAGTCTCACTTTGTCAACTTGGATAGTATAGAAACATTCAGTTTACCGCTAGACAGTCCATATAAGGTAATCCTTATAACCCTCTTTGTTGATTGGTCAAAAAATAATCATACCATTGGGTTAAACCAATGAAACAGAGGTGGCAACTGAAGTTATCGAGTAAGCCTCTAACAACCTTGAGATCACTCTCTTACCAACGTTTAAGTGAATAACATGTACTCAAAACATGTACATTATTTCTACCAATTCATGATTCAATTCCTTAAGTGATGTATCTGTGTTAATAATTAACATTTCAACAAATAAATGTTATTTTCAAGAATTAAAATTATCTTCAAAATAAATGAAAAATGTTAAAGTCAAAAGTAAAGTGTAAACTACTTTAAATAATGACGATATTAGTGCTTGAACGACGTAAGTTTATCATTACTTTATGTATCTAATCTAGAATAATAATTATTTAATCTATAAACTACCTAAGTTATTGTGAATTTGTGAATATAAAATAAAGTGCAAATATGAAGCATTCCAAAGGAAAACGCATCATACGTTATGAGTCTGGACCACGAGTCTGCATGGACAACGAACAACTTCCTTTACCTGCGATCCCTAACGTAAAGTGTCACCCCTAATTTAAGTGGTATGTACATTCTTTTCTATGATTATGTTGATAATTTACTTTGGTTTTATTATTTTCTACGCTATTATTTATCTTGAATTTTATTATATTCATAATAATGATAAATAATTTAATATTTTATACTTGGTTAATTTTTGTATATAAAACTGTGAATAATTGTAACTTGTATAAAATGGACTAGAAGTTGTAGCAAATATTGTAACGAATTTTTTTAAATTAGTTTTATGGTGCCACTTTTCATATCATTTCGCCATATTCCTAGTACGCCCATGCATTTATTTTAAATGCTATCGTAACTTTAATGCATTTTGTTATGCAGATGGTCGTGAACTGTGAACGTTCGAATTTGATAGGGACATATTTCCGGCGTAGAATTTTTAATTTCCGACAGTGACCTGAGTACCCAAGAACCGGGCGGTTGATATTTTTGTTGCGTCAGTTTATTGAGTGCCGATTTGGAGTGTGTTTTTGTTAAACCACTGGTTGATCGGCCAGTTTATTTCGTAATATTGGTTTTCCGGCTCTGGCTATGTTTTTGGTGCTACTGTATAACATCTGACAGTAGATAGGGTAACTCAAATGTGCAAGAATGGATTACAGTTTTTTTTCTTGTTGGTGTGCAAGTTGTGCGACCATTTTGAATTTCTTCAAGTTGGCTACATCCTATTGTTATCCTAATTGTTTTTGGATGGTTGAGCGCTTGGGAAATTCTTTCCATCGTTTGGAAGGTTCCGTCTTGTTTACATCTCTACACCATCTCTCACTGGTCCAGGTTCCAGCAACAAATCTGCAAGCAGAATGTTCAGTGTTCGCGATTATAGCAATCGAGTGTTTTCTTGTGTGATTCAACAAGTTACAGATTACAACTTTCAAGCCAGTGGTCAATGTCGAGTGGGAACATGCGTTTGTCAACATCTAAGTTTGTAAGCTTATGAAACGTTTATGTAAGTAAATTTTATTCTATCATACTCGTCTGACCGATGTGCATTTATTTGGCTTTTGTATATTAATTACTGGTAGCCCATAGCGGTTACTGTGTGTTTTGGTACTTGTTAAATTTAAGCTGGGTGCACTTTTTGATTGTGACCGTAATCTTTCAGTTGCTACTGTGTGCATTGTTGGCACAGTGATTTACATTGCAATTGTTGAAACTGTTGATACATCTCTCAAGTTCTGTGTGTAAAATTATAGCATTTAATTCTATTTGCGTTTTTTTGAGTTTTCACCCTCAGCTACCTGTCTTTTCTACAGAACCCCGATCCAGCCGCCGTCCAAATCAAGAGCTGGTCTAATTACCATCGTGGCAAAACAAACTGGAGAGGTTCTCTCCGGATTGTTGCAGACTCTGGCCTTTGGTGTGACCAACCCTCTCATTAGGGGTTGCAATCCAGAGGGTAGTTTTTGTGACAATATTGTCACGTTAAAACCCTTAGTGTAATTTAAGGCTCTTCCTTGACCCATACTTTATTAATTGGTCATCTAGGACGGCTAGGGTTTTAACTTTTCGGTACCAATTTTACTCTTCGTTGGGGGTTCTAGTACAACTTTAATAAAAGCATACCTTCCACAATATACTGAAGTGTGCAAAAGGTCGGTGGATTTTGCCTGTTGAATTTTGCTTTAAATTAATTGTGTCGAATTGAAGACATCAAAGCTGGATGCAAGTTGACGACACAAAAGAGATATTTTGTAACCCATGACACATAAAACAAACAAACTTGATTTTTTTTTATTTGTAACTTGGTGCGAATTTGTGTTCTGTTCTGAAAAGTGAATTTTTGAATTAAGGCGGCAAAAAGTTTGTGCATACTAACATTGGTTGTTGCTATATTTTATTGTTATTTGGATGGTAATAGCGACTTTTGAGCAAGAATTGCGGCGAGCTGGTTGTCTTGTGCCGAGAGTGAAGAGAGACGTTTGTAAATTGCGAACATCTTCGCGATTTTACAAAGAAAATCTTCCTGCAAGCTTTTGTTGCCACAAAAGCTATTATATTGGCGATTAATAGAACAAGTGAGTTTGTTGAATATTTTACTGTGTAAAACTGAGGTTTTTACACTATTTTGTGAATCGAACACGTTTTTCGATTTGGTTATAAAATTCACGTTTTGGATGCCATCGCGTCTAAAATATCCTGAAAATTGATTATTTCATGAATGCTGCGTTAGATAAATCAAGATTTATCCTATTTACCGATTTTGATGCTTAAGAAATTGGATGATTTTAACCACGATTAAAAATTTGGAGGTTAAGTTTCTCAACACATGTCCACATTTTTGTTGTACGACACAGAAGCCGTGCAATTCTATTTAAATCGATTTTCGAGATTTGAATACCACTTTCGAAGATATCACATACCACTTTCACTGTTTTCTTGCGAATAAAGAAGATTTGAGCAAAATACGGGAGCTGAATACTACATGTGCGTTCCAGCCGGAAGCCACATTGCCGTACTGTTTGCCTACCACCCTACCACAATAATCCAGACTACGAGATACAAGGTGATTCAAAGATTTGTGTCTTACCAAGAATTTAATGAAAAAGGTACTGAATTTTATATTTGTGAACATTTTTGATTTTATATTATTTTATTACACATTAAACATTTACACAGTGTTAATTGGAGGTATAGAATATTGTTTGCTTTTAAATAATACCATCCAGTTTATACTGTGCACACAAGTACACAAATTTACATTCTCTTTGACAATTGTGTCTATTTTGTCTCGATTTGCTCCAGTCTTATATCAAATTAATTCGAATAAATCACCACTTGACTCTTTGCACTCTTTAATTGATTTTATCTCGCCGATACCTACAACTTGCAGATACTGCGGCCTTAACTTTGTGAACCGACGTAAAGCTAGCTGGGATTCACTTGTTCGAGTGTGCACATTAGGCGAGATTTTATTCCCGGTAGTATTACTTGGGGGTTTGATTGAGCTGTGTTTCACGACAATACATTTAATTTAATAATTGAACTTTACATACATAAGAGATAGGTCAGTCTATTAGATATTGTTAATTCATTCATACCCTACGATGACTTGTAAGGCGGACCAAGAGGGCGACATCCTTCAGATAACTTCGCTTGGCTGGCGGATGTTGAATCGGACCAACACTGATGACACTCACTCTACTGAAGACTAACTTAAGACTGTCCTTACACAAAATTAGTTCCTCTATATATAATGCAAACTCCACCAGTTATTCCTTTGATTGACCTAAATTCTTTGGATTCCTGAGTAATTACATTCTCAGAAGAATCTTGCTTATTCATACAATTTGTTTATTTTAGTTAATTAGTTTCTTAGATTTCCAAGAAGAAATAATTATTTATTTTGTGTAACTAGATATTCGAGAGTAATTTGATATTCTTGCAAAATATGTTTCTATTAATTTGCATGACTAATATTGTCAACCTGGGAACCGTTCTCTTGTGAATGTCGTAATTGTTATTACTCCTCTTTTAACTATGTTTAATTATATTTATTAAACTTGGTAAACTTGGGGTATGCGACAATATGCAGATTTAAAACTAATATTCACCATAAGTCGATGGGTATCGCGGTCGAAGTCATTAGTGATTATAAGGCGCTCGATTAATAACATTCCATGGAGGTTCTTGCTTGGGTCCAAAGCGGGTATTTTTTATAAACAAAATACGTGTCGAGTAAATTAACAGAATTAAGAAGTAATTATTTGGAGAACATTAAGATCGTATCGTAAACCAATAAGTGTAAATTAAAACCGAATAAACTTTATAATTGTAAACATTTGGGGAATTGGGACATCCATAATTCCAAGAATTATCATATCACCGTTTGTTATCATTGTGTGGAAGAGAGAAATAGTGTAAATGTACATATAAAACATACAGAAAATACGATGAATTAATTCTCAATAATTGTAACATGTCTTAGTAGCATATTAACTAGTTATTTGCGTGATTTAACGATAATTATATCTGTAACAAAAAGTGAGGTTAAATAGTTCAAACATTCAAATGGTAATCATTTAAATTTGAATTTATCTACTGCATTGAAACTTACCAGTTATATTCCTTATGAGTGCATTGTTGCTGCTATATGAATCTCATAGCTAAGAAATCTCTCGTTTTCGAATTATTCTTTGCGCTCTGTATTTTCCCATGTTAATTTTGCATTGTTTAGAACCCAATATTTCCCGCGATTTACGCTATGGAGCTGCTTAGCTGTTGCCGCCATGCACTATTTACGCGTATTGCACTAATATATTGACGAATGTCTCGCGACAGTAATAACCTGGCTGTGACTGTGGCGCCATCTGTGGATAGGATGATCCTGTGGAGAGGAGTTTTATTTGAAAACATGCGCATTTGTTTCTGTTTTGTACTCGGAAATCGGAATACCAAATTTAATTTTTTCAGATGTCACATTTCTGAGTTTGGATGAACGTATAGGGTAAAACCCCCAGTGATTGGCACTTTTAGATATATTTCATATTGATAGTCTTATCATAAAGACATATTGGAACTATTTTTGGTTCTAAAAATGTTCAGGTATATATTAAAATGTATATTTTGTAAATAATATTTAGATTCATTTAAATGCGGGCAAACTACTTTGTAATTAATTAATTAATGAAACTTGAATTTTGAGCAGTGATTGGCTCCTTTTACTAGTTATTGGCATTCCCGTTTTTCCTAGTTATTGGCACTTAAAAACATAGTTTAAATATTTTTTTATATAGTTCGAGAGTAGGTAGATAGGTATTAGGTAAAAATCAATTAAGATAACAAACTGAACAAATTCATTTATATAAAAAATTAAAATTAAAATACAAAGTAAATATTTTAAAGAACATTTTTAAGTAACTAGGTATTATTTTTTTTGAACATGTTTGACATACAAAATAATCACAAAACATTTCATTTTTTATTAAGCAATTTTTATGATATGTTCTCGAACACTTTTGGCACCTAATACCAACATTGATTAGGTATATATTTTCAGAACAAATAAAGCATAATCCCCTCTTTACAATGAAATTATATTCCTTTAAAATTGGCAAAAAAGGTTTTTGTCAATTTATGGCTTCCACTAAACTTTCTTTAAAGATTTCGGACCAAAGCTGCATTTTTTAAATTTTTTCCCAAGCCTAAATTGCAAAGTTGCTCTGGGTATACCGTACTTTAATGCAATTTGCTTCTTTGGTTTCCCTAATTTTATTTCGTTCAAGGCATTTTGTAATACATCTTCTGTATATTTCTTTAGATATTTTTTGCCTTTACTAATTTTAGGCATCTAAAATAAAATTTAGCTATATTATTACCTATGCCCATAATTGGCATAAACATAATTTTACCTTACTATCTAATTATTGGCACCTGTGCCAATAATGGGAATTTGTTAAGTTCGTAATACCAATGGTTGGCACTGTAAAAAATAATAGTTTAACCGTTTTAAGGTTATATATTAATATAAAGTACACTACCTTAAACCCTAAATAAGCAGAAGAAACACTTGCAATATACACTCAAATTTAATTTAGTTATATTAAAAATAAATTAAACTGGGGTACACCTTACAAATTTCACTAAAATTGACACAATTTTCAAGTTTTTTGTAGACCGACCGTGCCGCGCTTTTAATCGTATCCTAGCTTATAACCTTTTTATTGGTAATACAGTTTTAAGTTTACAAAAACCTGTAAGTGTGTATTACAGAAACTAATTAAACGGTTCCTTTATTGGATAGCTCATAAAAATATAAATAAATCTTGATGCCAATTACTAGCAGAGTGCCAACAATAGGGTCGCTTACCCTATATTGCAATGTAATAAACTACCCTTATAAATTTTAAATGTATTAAAAATAATTACGCTTCCTGAACTGTAATTTTCTAATTTTTCATCGGACGGGTCTATCACATGCATACGCCACGACTAGCCAGTGGGATCCCCAAGTAACATTTTTCCCTGGTGAAATTTAAATGTCTCTGCTAGGGCCCTAGCAAATATCTGCCAGGGGGTTATAACAGGTTTTTTTTGACAGAGCTCTTACAGATACCTGGCAGGTATTTGTAACGGATTATTTGCAGAGCCCTGAAAATTAACTCTGGTAGAGCCCTGTTAGGTCTCTGTTGAAAATAATTTGCAGGGCCCTGCAAGAAATCTGTGGCAGAGCTCTGGCAGAGTCCCTGTTACAGGTAATTTGCAAGGCCCTGCAAAAATTCTGCGGCAGAGCCCTGACAGAGTCCCTGTTATAGGAAATTTGCAAAGCTCGTATATACCACGTGGTCTTCATAAATATTGTCTTTTTTACCATTTTTCAATTACTTTTAATTTTAACAATTCATTAAATTTAAATACTATATTGTTCTTTTAATAGTAGATACCTACTACAGGTAGATATAAACACAATGCTTATTAAAATTTTAGCAAATTAGAATCAAGAATTTTGTTAACGATGTAAGCTTTCTTCATTCATATTGGTTAAGATTGTTAACCTTCGCATGGCATACTTATATTTTAGTTACTTAGATGGCATACTGGGGTCCTGTGGACCCCAACGGTAAAAGGGATTAAATCAATAGAGAAAATAAAATTTTAAGACTGATTTTTGTAAGAAACACTAAACTAGTGTATTTGTCACTGAAAAGTATAAATAATCCACTAAAAAAGAAAAACTTTTAATTATATTCGACATTTAGTAAAATATGGCAAATTTCATCAATCAAAAGCAACCTTTTAGTATATAATTCGTTTACACAAAAATGAAAAAGAATTTAACCGAAAATTATTCTATACTATAAACTAGACATATGGTTCTATAAAATAAAAAAAAAAAAATCATCATTTGTTATCACAAAAGTCTTATATGACGTTTTTAAAATTGCGATTTATTCAATGTAATCATCGCACTCCGCACCTATGTAAATGAAATATAAACTCTTATATTTTGAAATATCTTATTAATTAATTATCTGAAGTTAAAAACTTAACAATTTAGGTAATATTAATTCACTAACTTATGGTTATCAAAGGCCAAAATGACTAAAAAAAATATTTCCACTTTAACAAAATAGTTACGTAAATGGCATACTGGGGTCCCACGGACCCCAAGCTCGCTTAAATCGTATAAAACTTGAAGGGCATACCACAACTAACAGTAGCATAGTGTGTAAAATGTCGAAAGGGTTATGATGCTAAATTACAAAGGTGTCGATTTGCCAAAAAAAAATATTAGAACATTCTACAGGCTTTTTAAGATGTCGTGGGGTCCCAGGGACCCCAGTATGCCATGCGAAGGTTAAAATGAATATCTTCAGAGATTTATTGAAAATTAATTAATCGATTTTTTCAAGCAACCAACGATATTGCCGCGTGTAATTTGGGCCCTAAGCATTTGGACTTAAGGGTTCCTACACTGGTACCTTAAAACGAGTTCCAGGGGTTTATTAATTGATGTAAATAAATAAAAATCGCATTCCACTTAACAATACCCATTTACTAATAATAAATATATACAAAATTAAGAGATTACTACACTTACCCAAAAGCACCAAACGGCTGGGATTAACACTCGACCGTTCGATCACAATAATCAAACACTACTAATTACGTCTGTGCCTCAAAAGTGCTGATGTATAAACACACCAAGTAATCGTCTTGCAAGTCGTCCGTAAGCAATTTATTAAGGAACGTGCTTAAATGTAAATATGAAAACGTAGACGCTTGCAAGTTCGAATAACTCAGGAGTCCATACCTCGACACTTGATCCGTTCCATCCGGTCATAGTGCGCTTTTACGGTCGGGGTATAATTACGTTGATTTGATAAATTTGTATTCGCGACAATATGACAGAAACTTTGTCAGGGTTACAGAGACAAACAGAGACAGCTACATTGACAGTTATCTTTTATGAGTTACAGGTATAAAAAAATTCGTAAGCGCCTCGTAATTTTGAGCCAAAAATGTAGGTCTAGTTACTATGTAACGAAGTAGGATAGCGCTATAATAAATATTGTTATGAGAGAGAGAGATAAAATATTTTTAGTTCAGGTCATTTAGAATATTCTAGAATATTAGAAATACAAAATACAAAGGCTAATCCGCTTCGATTTTAAACGTCATTTATGTGCAATTTATAAATTTTAACAGTTTATTTATCCAATTTAAAGAAATCATAATTAAACCACGATCTAGAATTAAACAACAAAACTTTTTATCATTTTGTTAAAAAGTGATTACATTTTTACAGTCCCAACAATTTAAATTAATATCCTATTGCTGAACTTAACTATTACTGATTCGTTTTGATCAATATTAGTTATCAAAAATTAAATTTCTCATATATACAGCACTCACAATTATTCTAGAAATTTTAAGTTAAAATCTGATTTTTATAACTTATTTGCCGATGGTAACCCATATTTACAAGACAAAATATATCGGCCCTAAATATTAATAAAATAAATTTTTGTCGCATTCTTTAAAAAAGTTAATTTTTATTTTTAACTTCTTGCAATCCATACTGATTGTGTAATTATGTAATTGAACTAATTTAACTCTGGGGCTTTCAATTTTATTACTACATCTATATTTGCAGTTACAATTACGAATTATTGTATCATATTTTAAATTGCGATGTTTTACATCGATATAATTTCCATTTTATTAAAAAAGGTAAGTAAAATACGTTGATTTCTCAGCGGTTCACTCATTATTATACACAAAAGTGTGACCATCATATTACCAGTAATTTCAAAATAATTTATAAGTAGGGTCCGTAGGTAAGTGGTAAGAACGAGAGGCTACGGAGCAGTCATGGATGTAGGTACAGGTTCGAATCTGGATTGTAACAAAAATTTTTAAATTTAAATTTTATTTTCAGGATAGGTAACAACATCGACAGAATGGAATTCAACCAATAATACAGAATACCAAGCATTAGAATATAATTAATAGATATAATTAATAATGTAACCATGTAAATAAAATTGAAACCCTCAGAGTTAAATTAAATTAGTTCGATGCGATGTGTAATAACACAATCAATGGATTGCAAGAATCTAAAAATAAAAATTGATTTTTCTAAAAAATGTGACATAAATTTATTTTATTAAAATTTAATATTTTTTTTATACCTGTCTCTGTCTGTCTCTGTAACAGGGACAGACAGAGCCCTGCCAGAGTCTCTGTCACAGAGACTCTGGCAGAGTGCCTGACAGAGCTCTTGCAGAGTCTCTGGCAGGGTACCTAACAGATACCCTGTTAGGATTTGCGACAAATTTTCTGCAGAGGGTTTGCAGGGTCCATTTTCTCTGTCTCATGTTATGTGACAGAGCCCTGTTACAATCCGATTACAGAGACAGGGCCCTGCGAAATTTCTCTGCCAGAGCCCTAGCAGATATCTAGCAGGGGGAAAATGTTACTTGGGTCGTTATCACTCCTAACGCGTGACCTTCTATTCAAACAAATTTCTAATTTTGTTCCAAATTTTTCCAAAAACAATATGGTCTCTAAAATAAAACTAATGGTTTCTAAAACAAACGTACCGCTTTTCAAAATTAATCGTATTTATTATTCTCTGATTTAATAAATTTTCACTATTTTACATCATCAACCAAAAATCATCGACTCGCTCGCACGGCGGTCAAAATGCGAGTCCCTTATCTTACATTCGGCACTCTTTCCTTCATAGAGGCCGCGAAACATACAAAAATTCAAAAATTTTACAAAAAAATTAATTCCTCTACAAAAGCTAAACTGATCGCTTTTTTATTACAAAAAATACACGACAATATGTTACCGGCAATCTGCGAAATCAGTCAATTTGCACAATGCTTAAATAATGTGCAAACCCACCAAGTCGTAAGGTATTGTGCAAATTCACTAGTACTTTAGGCAATCTGCAAAATGGCTACGGTCTTTCAGGCAATGTGCACATTGTCTATATTGTTAGTTAATGTGCTTTTTGATGTAACAGACTCACATTGAATAGGCAATGTAAAAAACGAAATTTAATTATTTTCCAAATTTAATTTTGTAAAATTATATGAAATCATTCCAAATCATTATCGGAATCACAAATTAGGGCAAGTGCAAACACTAAACCGCATATCAGCACATTTTGAGCGAACGGAAATGTAAAAATAATCACCGAAAATATCAGTAAAATGCAATAAAAACATTTCACTTTTGACTCATAACAATATTGTAAACAATAAACAATCATAAAAACAAGCGAAGAAAGAGAGGTAGCAACTTGCAAGCCGAAAAGGGTGGCAACCTGCATTTTGACGCTACTTTAGAATTATACAGAAAAAAATTGCCGATTCATGATATGTTTGAAATTTTGTCAGGATTATGTAAATTGAATGAAATAGAAACACAGAAAAAATATTGACGTTGATTTGTCGATAAAAATGTTCAATTTATCAGCACAGAACAAAAGCACAATTTCAATTTTTAAATTTTCAAGATACAAGATTTCAAACTTTCTTCAACACACACTGTCTTATTGGCTCTGTCCGCTTCAGAACTAGTTTAAAAGTGACCACACCTCCTTAGGTTTCGATTTCAGTCAAAGTTTAGTTTATGACATTGGTCCAATACCAAAATGTATATAGCTATGGTGGCAACCTTCAAGCGGTGGCAACATGAAAGCCTCTCCCCTATTAGTTTACGCATCTCGCACAATGTCTAGTCAATGTGAGTCTGGTACATTTTCAAAAAGCACATTAACTAGCAATATAGACAATGTGCACATTGCCTGAAAGACCGTAGCCATTTTGCAGATTGCCTAAAGTATTAGTGAATTTGCACAATACCTTACGACTTGGTGGGTTTGCACATTATCTAGGCATTGTGCAAATTGACTGATTTCGCGGATTGCCGGTAACATATGTTCGTGGGAAAAAAGGGAAATTGGAAAATAAAAAAAAGAATCAAGTGAGAAGAGTTCAGTTTTTGTTTTTTTTTGTTGAATAAGTACGTGATGGTTTTTGAAATAAGATGTTAATTAATTTGTGATTGAGATGAGCCTGTAATAATAATTTAAAAAAAGTTATATTAAATAATAAAAAGAAACAAGAGTTGAAAAGTTTATGACATTTTGGCGCAGCAACGTGTGGGGCGGAGAAGAAAACGAGAAAGTCGTTGAGCCTACGGGAAAGTAAAAAAAATTATTGACAAGCAAAAACGTCAGAAATAAAAATTTGGGGATTAAAAAAAAATAGGAAATGGAGACAAGGGGCCGAAAGGCAATAGACGTGATAGAAGGAAAGATAGGGGAACAGGTAGAGGAACAGATTGTTGAGACGATTGAAGAAAGTGAAACGGTCGTACCAAGAGTAAATCCGGAAAAAGAGGTTGACATACAAAAACTACTCATGCAGATGATGACAAATATAAATCAGAAATTTGATGAAAATAAGGTGGAAATAATAAAGGGAATGAAAGCAGATATGAAGGAAAAATTTAAAGAGAGCAAAGCAGATATGAATGAACAATTCAATGAAATGAATGGGAGCAGTCGATTCACCCGAACTCGTAAATTAAAAATTTACTATAGAAATCATGACGGAATTAGAGAGATAAAATATAAACGAAGCGATTAAGCCAAGGAAAAAAGTCGTATATCGATTAGTTTGGCCAATAATCGATTTTAAAGTTGCCAATTTTTACTCGATTTTCGAGCGTCACGGTCATTCTGTGGTCGGTCCGTGTGTTGTGAGTTAATCTAAAGGTCACTTTACACGAGGGGATTTTTTCATGCGATCGATCGCCGCGACTTGTGGCAGGGATTTTTTGGCATTCGCAAAGTTGCCGCGACTTGTCGCATGAACACTTTACACGAGGCATTCATTTTTAGGCGACTTGGTAATAAATGACATATTTGCTATAATACCAACCTACAGTGTAAACCTATGGTGTAAACTTGAAAACAACTATAGGGTGTTTTTTTAGCTGCATGAGAACTTCAAAATGAAATAAAACATTAAAAACCTGACGGAATGTTTTGGTTATAATTTTTTTATGAAAGTACAGTTAAAGGCATTTATGATTTGAACATGACTTCCGGCATGTGACCACCACGACTAATGGTTACGAAGCGCATCCGTTCAGTCCAATTCTTGACCACTTTTTCCAATATTTCTGGCTTTATTTCATAAATGGCTTGCTGAATATTAGCCTCCAATGCTTCTAGAGTTGTTGGTTTGTTAGCATAAACCATGGATTTAACATACCCCCACTGAAAATAATCTGGAGGTGTCAAATCACACGATCTTGGAGGCCAATTGATAGGACCACGTTTTGAAATAATGTTGTCACCAAATTGTCCTTTCAATAAATTGATGGTTTCGTTGGCTGTGTGGCACGTAGCACCATCCTGTTGGAACCATAAGTTGTCAATGTTTAGCTCTTGAAGTTTTGGAAACAAAAATGTATTGAGCATGTGTCGATATCTCACACCATTCACCGTAACGGTAGCTCCTTCCTCATTTCGAAAGACATATGGAATGATGCCGTTGGCGTGTATTCCACACCAAACAGTCAATTTTAATGGATGCAATGGAGTCTCAAGATAATGTCCCGGATTGGTCTCACTCCATATACGGCAATTTTGTTTGTTCACATACCCATTTAACCAGAAATGTGCCTCGTCACTGAACAAAATTTTACGGTAAAAAAAAGGATCCACTTCCAATTGGTTGTGAGCCCAATTTGGTAGCGTTGTTCAATGGTCAGTCTATGCATTATCAAATGCCAAACCTTGCTAAACACAAATGTCAAAAAACTGTTTCCATAGCAATCTTGATTCAATTGTTATCCCTATTGAAAGTTCTCATGCAGCTAAAAAAACACCCTATATAATCAGTGTTGCCAGCACTTAAATTTGCGAAACCGCTACATGACGCGGCGATCCCGCCAGAAACCCGCTAGATGACACGGCGGTCCCGCCAGAAAACCCGCCAGATATCCCATTTTTACGAAATAGCTAGAAACCGCTAGATAACACGGCGATCCCGCCAGAAATCCGCCAGAAATACTATTTTTAATAATTTAAGATTAGCGTATTAGATGTTTTAAAATAAAATTACACAATTTTTTATTATTTTATTAAAAAAAAAAAAAATGTATATTTCAAAACACTAATAAATCTAAAAACAAATCATCGACATCGTCGTGGTCTTCGAGCTTGTAAGTTTCTTTGTAATAAGTACCAACATAACTGAAGACTGACCATAACCCAACATAACCCATACCATTTATAGAGCGGTAAGATTGTGTACTAATTTGAAGGCGGTGAAATTTTAAATTTAAAAAGAAAAAAAAATTTTAAATTGACTTTCGGCAGTTTTTAAAAACCGTCAGATTTCTCGGATAGCCTTTAATTAAGCTAAAATTCCCGCTAGCCGCTAGATGGAAATTTTTCCCGCTAAAGCAACTTAAAACAAGTCAGATCTAGCGGGAAAACCGCTAGATTGGCAACACTGACTATAATCAGCTTGAGTAAATATATATTATAATATTAGATTTTAACTGTAAGTTAAAATTAACAAAACTGTAAGTTAAAATCTAACATTTTAACGTTTAATTAAGTTTTTGTTGAATTTAAAAATAATTTAACAATAATAATGTTAAAAATATAACAAAACTTACCTTGCTTTATAAAATTTATAGTTATAATACAATTTAATTAAAAATATTTAAAATTGGTTTATTAATTTAATTAAATTATAACAAACTTGTAACGTTTATTACTAAACACACTGTGAAACGACAACATACATAGTTCTTTTTAGTTTTTACACATTTTTTTAAAATATTTTTAAGTTGGCACTACAAAATCGCATGAAAAAATCCCTTGAAATTAGAACAAGTTCTAATTCAAATAATCGCACGTGCGCCGAGTTGCAGCGACTAATCTCACGAGCGATTTTGTATTACACGAGGCGCTTTGTTGCCGCGACAAGTCGCGGCGACAGATCGCATGAAAAAATCCCCTCGTGTAATGTGCGCTTAACACTTAGAAAAATCGGAGCTTTTTATGCTCTCAGTATTACCTACACCGTCGTGCAGTTAACATCGACATAAACTTACTTTTTAGGGGTATTTTTGGCTAAAAACACGGGGAAATTCATCGTACAGTTAACGTCGAGGTAAATGCACATTTTCAACGTATTTTTGGCTTATATTTGCAGCAAAAAAAGCGTAAATTCATGGTACAGTTAACGACGAGGTAAATTCACATTTTTAACGTATTTTTGGCTTAAATTTGCAGCAAAAAAAAGCGAGATTCACCCCATGCTAATAGCACAATTTGCCGAGTTTGATCACCCTAGGGGGATGTGTTTGATTAGGTTAGGTTAGAGGTTTGGTTAGAGTTTAAGTTTGGTTACGCTGCGTTTTGTACGCTACAGGCCTATTTTTTGGCAACACAACCACCCCCGCCAGAGTTGCAAAATAAACAGATTCGACGTCGTTAAATCAATAACCTTTTCTGAGTATTTTTGGCCCTAAAAAGGACCGGTTTTCTTATCCGACAGATGCGACTAAACCGGGTACCGTTTATATGTTAATATAAACTGTTGCGATATGTTGCAACATGTTGTGGTAGCGGTCACGATGTGTCCGCCCGAACATGCCTACCCACAAGAACTGGTCCAGGTGGCTAGGTAGCATGCGAGAATGCATAACTCCTAACTTGCGACACCAGCCTTTCATTTTCGACCAGTAGCCTTCTATCCCATTTGTACAAACCCCTGACACGGGATCGACAAAATTGCGGCTATGGTTTACAGTCCTGTGTGTGTAGGGGGATACGCGCCCGATTCTATCTAGCTTGGAATAACCCTTCCAGCAATCCGTCCAGATTTCGGTCCCGGGTCGCACAAGCTGTGAAATTACGCGTTCAAGGGTAGGAGCGTCGCGTTTGTGGACATACGAAGCCATCCCGCGCCGTTCAGTATGACTGTACATGCCTACAATCCAACGCTCCCCTCCGACACGCACACGGCCCACATGATTTTTACGTTTGCCAACACAGGTTTCGTCTATTTGTACGATCATCCCGGGTCCGCCAACTGGAAGGTCGTTCAAAATTTGCATTTGCTTCCAGGTACAAATGTCCCGGAATTTCAGAAACAACCGATAAACGGTTTGCCTGTGAATTCCGTGGTTATTTGCAACTGAAACGCTGCGCATTTCGCAAGCCCATCCCCATAAGATGTAAAACACAACCTTAGGTGGAAGTCTAATGTCCGAAAAGAAGGTATGGTTGGTTTTTGAAATAAGATGTTAATTAATTTGTGATTGAGATGAGCGTGTAATAATTTGAATAAAGTTGTATTAAATAATAAAAAGAAATAAGAGTCGAAAAGTTTATGACAATATATTGTTGTGATATTTTGACCAATTTAAGGGTATAAGCAGACAAGTAAGGGAGTGGTTTAATTTAATTTAATTTCAAAGTCAGTAGTCAGTTGATTTGGCTGACATAAAAGTGAAATTTGCATCAGTTACAAAAAACCACTACATGTAACGAATTCTACACACAAAATAAACAAATTTGAATTTATTTGTAAAGTACAAAATTTGTGTAACATCCTGTGAATGATTTTTAATTTTAAAAACAACGACAGATTCCTGTAAAGCAAAAGTGAAAATAATAATTTAGTGCACAAGCGATTAACATCATTATGTTACCTGGAAAAAAGTGCGATTTTAGTTAACAAGAACAAAAATTCCCACCACAAAAATTCAATTTTGAAAAACTCTGAAAGGCACAGAAAGTCGGCGAGCAAGAAACACAGCCAGTCTCTTGAGAGAGCTCAAATTGAGAGCGCGTGAAGTTCCGAGTGAAACTCAAAGCGAGAACTCGCGTGGAGTTCCTGGATAAATTCAAATTAAGGAACTCATATCGGGTTTTCTGATACGAAATCAGGAAGCAGGGTTCGTAATTTAAATAAAGCGAATAATTGCGAGAGTCGCGTTTTAAGTAATTATTAATTACATTCCATAATTAGTGAAAAATTGTGTATTGCGAAGATAAAGAGTTGGAAGTTGACTTCACATTTGGTGACGTATTTGGATTTGGAACACTGGCTGCTGTGTGAAACATTTGGAGAATCTGAACAAATTGGAACAGCTGGCGACTATTGATAGGAGTTTGAACACATGGATCCGGCAACACACTAAGTTTAGTGAAATTTTACCACTTCGCAATAAGGTAGAAAATTTAAATTTTAAATTTAATGAATCTGACTAAAGTACAACGATTTGTGTTGTCGTCAGATTAATTAAAGGAACTTTATTGAAATTGATTATAATTGATTTTTTTACACATGTTTTTACACGAACGACTCGAAATCCAAACTTAGCTTCTGAATTGAAAAATTAAATGTGGTGAGGATTTCTGAATCGTTGCATAATTACACTAAATATTACACATTGGTTCGAGACAAGTTTGTTGTCCAGAATAATTTGATGCAAATTTTCACGTTTGGATATTTCGTTTAATAAATTACGTTTACTGTGAATTACCCTCTTATTTTGTCTGTTGAACCCATCAACCCTGTATAAGAGAAAACTCTTCTCCGGCGTGAAACTAGTTTTGTGGTCTTTTTGGGGTGAGTATTTCGTTTAAGGGCGAATATCATTGCAATATATTGAAGTGAGAAAAAGTCAATCAAATGGGCAAATGATAATTTTGGTTAAATTTAAATTTTGTCGTTTGTAGACATTTTATTTTGAAGCAATTTTTGAGATGACGAAAGCGATTGTATTGTTACTTCCAACACACAAAACAATACAATCTTGATTTTTCTTAAAGACTGTTATATTTCTTGAGAATTTGTGGTGTTTTGGCTCATGTAGAATGTAGTGTTTTCTAAAATGAAAGAAACATTGAAAATTTGAATTGTGGCGGTAAAAGTGTAGCAAATACGTACGATTTTATTGAAGTTTTATTGTTATTATGATGGTAATTTGAACTGTGAAGCCAATTTTGCGGCGAGGCCTTTGTCTTACGCCGAACGTTGAGGCAGGCGACCGCTGCTGAGTGAATTTCATGGGGCTGCGAATATTACTTCACAATTTTACCCAAGAAGACCAGTTTTGGGAGTTTTTGTGGTCACAGGAACCATTATTCCAGTGATAGGAAATAAGCGTGAGTTAATTTTGAAACGTTTTATTTTCATGAATCAGCATTTTGCGTACATTTTTGTGGGCGCAAGCAATATTCGACTTTATTGGATGCCATATTGCTTTTGGATAATTTGTAGCTGAAATTACGTTTAGAAGTTTAATTTTGATGATTTGTACGATTACACAAATCAAATTTAATTGTACGTACCGAACAAGTAGATGTTTCGCTAATTTTGATGGTCTAAAAGAATCACATGTGGAACTTGGAGGTTACAATTTTCCGGCCATATGTTAATAGTTCCAATTTAAGTATGAAGTTGGAAAGATTTGTTTAAATCGACATTCGAGTTTTGAACACTACACTGGACGATTTCTACACGTTCACTTTACTGTTTGGTTTGGATAGACGAGGAAGTCTCTGGATCGACGCAGATGTCAATTCGCTACCGTTTTTACCGGCTGGATGCAATTTCGACTGGAGTAGTGGCGTATGGTCTGATGTACAGAGTGCTTCGTAACAGGTGTCTATTGCGAAATTTATATGAGTAAGAAATTGAACATTATTTTACAAAAACACCATTGTTTCAAATTTTCTTTATTAATGTCACACATTTCACATTTATGGAACATTCAATAAAAGTATAGCTGAGGTGTTGTACATAAATGATACGATTTATTGAATGTTTCCACACATTAAACACGTATTTGAGTATCGCTTGACGATTGTGTCAGGGGCATCCAAAATTGCTTCAAATTTATTTTTGGGTTATTTGAATAAATTGATTTGTGATTTATTGTGCTTATTGATTTACTTTAATCTCGCCGATACCCATAACCTGAGATATTGTGGCCTCGAATTTTGCAAACCGAACTTAAAGCTAGCCGGCACTATATTGTTGAAGTGGACCACATTAGGCGAGGTTTCACTGCTGACCATAAGTAGGGGTGTCATTGAGCTGTAGAACACGACAATATATTGTGGTATTTTAAAAATGAACAGAAAATTTTTCTTAATAAAGCAGCGAGATGAAGATTTTCGTTTTAATTTAATTTTTTTTATGTAAAGAGAGATGGAAAATATTGGCATAACAAAAGGTACTGGCGATTGAGCCTGTACAAAGAATTTGAATAATCACACACATGTAAAGAAAGCAGTATTGATTGATTTAAATGTATTATAAAAGTGAAAGCGTTAATTTTGAATTTGAAAATTGTGTATAAAAATGTGCGAAGAATCACCGATAGAGGCAGTGTGAAGAAAGGTGGAGGAAGATCACGTGGGTAGGAATGCGACGAACGATACTCGCTCTCTTTCCAAGAGTCGGCTGCGTCGAGAGGTGGATAGCGGATGGAGCTCGGCGAAAAATTAAAAATGTGCTTAGTAAAGTGTGAAAAATGCTAAAATAGAATTTTTAATTAAAATTAAGTGACCCGGAAGTATATGGGAAAATCTGGAGAACTGCATTCCAGACACAGCGCAGTCAATGCATTTTATAAATTAGATGCACGCAATTGTCTACAAATTTTATGTGTAAAATTTTTACATGCAAATCAAAAGAAAATCAGAATTAAGAAAATGATAATGAAAGAGGCACCAGCAGCAAATTGGGAAGACAATCAGTCACAAAACTACAAAATTAAGGTAAAGAATTTCGTTAAAACTTTTTAATCCACCACGTGCAACAAATAACACGCCTGCAAATACTTTCGTCCGCAACGACACATGTTTCAAACAAGTAGATATAAATTGAGAGTATGACCCCACTCTTTTGCTCCCCCCACTCCTTTCCACCAAACCCCGCCCATAGACACACCCACGCCGCCCATGGACACGCCCCACTTTCCAAGGTCAAGCTCTGATTGGTCGAAAGTCCCCACCCACTTTCCAAGGTCAAGCTCCTATTGGTCAAGTTCCTATTGGTCGAAAGCCACACCCCACTTTTCAAGATCAAGCTCCTATTGGTTAAGCTCCTATTGGTTAAGCTCCTATTGGTTAAAAGTCTCCCACCACTTTCAAGGTTAAGTACAAAGTTAAGTATAAGGTAATCGATAGATAAATAGGAATAATTCTATAATAATTCATTTTTTAAAAAACAATGAAAAAAAAATTATAAATTTTATAATAATTAAGTAAATTAAAATATTAGGATAATCTAATTGACTTCAAATCATATTAAATTTAATATAATTTACATATTATATTAGTATAATCTAATTGTATTCAAACCACATTCAATATAATTTAAATATTTAATTTGCAGTGATCGACTTCATTGAACTTGCAATAATGAATACAAAATTGAAACAATTTTTTACAGACATTACAAAGAAGTTAATGGTATTATTAATTTTATAATAATTAAGTAAATTAAAATATTAGTATAATCTAATTGTATTCAAACCACATTCAATATAATTTAAATATTTCATTTGCAATGATCGACTTCATTGAACTTGAAATAATGAATACAAAATTGAAACAAATTTTTACAGACATTACAAAGAAGTTAATGGTATTATTATACTCGTATAATAATTCAATTTTAAAAAACAAGTTTAAGTGCAAGGTAATCTATACGGGTTATTACAGGAGATAGGAATAATTCTATACAAGAAAGTAAAAAACATTGAACGCATAATTGAAGAATTTTTATAGACATATGGAATTATTAGAAATAAAGTGCAATGATCTTCATTGTACAAAGAAGTTCATGGTAGTCGCTTTATTTCCATATAGATGAATTACTATATATAGCTCGATTTGAATTATAGTAATTCCAGTTTGTGAGCGACTGCGAAATAATGCATTCGTGTGTCAAATGTGGTCTAGTTTTTAAAACAAGTTTTAATTTAAATCGTCACATCCAATTAAGCTGCAGGAAGCGTTTTAGAGAAGGTTAGTTAAAAAAATTTTTTTTTATTTACGTTATAAATTGTAACATAAGTTTTATTTTTTAATAAATTACGAATTATGGAAATTATATTAATAGTATATTTCAAGCTTTCGATCGAACATTTCAATTTAATTTAAAATTTAATTCATAATTTACTAAAAATAAAACTTATTTAATTTCATGAATTAATAATAAACCAATTATAATTTGTACATTATTTTTATTTTATATAATTACAGATTCTCAACATGTCGATACCCCTATTGCGAGTACAAAAATTAAAATAACTTGTGAGTACTTTTTTTCTTTTTTTATATTTTACTATTTTACGTTAAAATTCTTTCAGCGTGCGCTATTTGCAATATACCTGTATCCAATACATCAAATCATTACAATTCCATAGAACATAAAAACAAATGTACACAAAAATTCAGCGATCGAGTTTTGCTGGTTAATTCAGCTTTAAAATGTAGACTCAAATCATATAGAATCACTAGTCCTTATAAACGGGTTCATTTAAAAGATTTTTTGGGTGACATACAAATTGATTTACTAAATTTAATAAAAAATATTTTGCTGGATTTCTGTTCAGTTAAAATCAACATGCAATTATTTGGTAGATATATTCAACAAACTAAGAACATCTCAGAAATTAAGTGTTTTAATACCCGGAACATAATCACAACGAGGGGGTCTAATTTAGATGAACTATTATTATTATTTTTTGATATTTTAAATTCTAAGATGACGTCATTCCAAGAACGTGACAGTGGCTGGTCCATAGCTGAAATTTTATATATCGAGGTAAATTTTAATAAATTTAACCCATTACATGGCGGAAATAGCACATTTTTAGAATTACCAAAATCGATTATAGCTAAACACGCGGTTTTAAATATACGAAATAATAATGATCAACTTTGTTTTGCATATGCCGTATTAGCTGCTTTGTATAAACCAACCGGAGTTGATTTTAATCCAAATTCATATAAAGATTTTTTTCAAAATTTAGATTTCACCGGAATAGTTTTTCCAGTTAAATTAACCGATATCAATAAATTCGAAGAATTGAACGAGATATCTATCAACGTTTTTGGTTTAGATAAGAATGAAAAAACTGGCGTAATAAATGTAGTAGGGCCTTACCACCACACAAAATTAAAACGTTTGCGACATATCAATTTACTGCTTATTGATGATGGTTGTGGTAAATTTCACTATTGTCTAATAAAAAATCTACCACGATTAGTTTCTAGACAATTAAATAAACATAGCGGTGCTAAATATATTTGCGATGGATGTTTGCAATTCTTTAATAATAATGCTAAATTAGAAAGACACACCGAATTTGATTGCACTCATGTGCGAGTCAATTTACCCCCAGCTAATGAATTTCGACGCAATAAATTTGGTAAAGATATACCGAAAAACATTTTAAAATTCGAAAATATTCAAGATCAGCTTTACACTCCTTTTGTAGTTTATGCTGATTTTGAATCGTTGTTAGTAGGCATCCCCACCGCAATACCAAATTCATCACAATCTTATACTGTAAAAACTGAGCTTCACATCCCATACTCCTTTGGTTACTACATAAAATGCAATTTTGATGATTCCTTATCATCATACAAATCTTATCGCGGTGAAAATTGTGCTGATATATTTATGCAGTATTTAGAATCAGACGTAAAAGATTTATATGAAAATTGTTTGAAATCTATAAAACCGATGAAAACTCCTACATTAAATCAATTAAATGAATTCAATAATTCTAAAATTTGTCATATTTGTCGAGAATCTTTTACAGATTTAGATGTCAGAGTTATGGATCACTGTCACCTAACTGGAGATATCAGGGGTGTTTCCCACTCCATTTGTAATTTGCATTATCAAAATTCTAACGTTATACCGATCTTTTTCCACAACCTCTCAAAATATGATGTTCACTTGTTTATAAAACATTTAGCGCAAAATGGCGAACAATTGGAGGTGATTGCTAAAAATAAAGAAAATTATATTAGTTTCACTAAATCGGTCTTAGTAGATGTGGGTGTAGATGGAAAATATTCTAAATTTATTAAACTGAGATTTCTTGATTCCTTTAAATTTATGCCAACATCATTGAAAAAATTAGCTAAAAATTTAGATAGTAAAGATTGTTTTGAAATTCGAAAATTTTTTAAAAATCCATGTGAATTTGATCTTATTAGACAAAAAGGAGTTTTTCCTTATTCATATGTCGACAGCTTTTCAAAATTGGATGAAACAGCATTACCTCCCCCTCAAATGTTTTATAATCAATTAAAAAATGAATCCATATTAAATGAGGATTATTTACGAGCTGTTAATGTTTGGAATTCATTTAATTGCAAAAATTTAGGAGATGCAACGTAATTCCAGATCACCTAAGCAATTGGAAATTTCCCCACACCCAGTTATTACTGGTAAATTTGCGTGTGGTGGCCCTGATGGAAAAACTAGCTCTATGGTAATCAGGAGGCAAGGTGAGGATTCGGTTTGCCACTTCTCGAGGTAAATAAAACCAATAAGTAGGAAACAAAGGTTGCGTTTATTAATAATTTCTGCCACAATAATAGCACACACAAAGGACATCCGTCGACTATATTACTAACTTGGTCAAATGGCGTTAGAAAGTACGTGGACGTACCAAGGCAGAACATAAACGGTCCAAAACTAAACAAAACACAATCGCAATACAGAGGAAAGAAACTCACCTAAGATCTTTCGGTGATAACAAAATCTACCTTATACAGAATTCTCTGTACGCGATCGATGGTATTAAATGAAAACAAAAAGGTAGTCCACTGTCCTCTTCTGCCAGTCCGAAACGAAAGGATCTCCTGGTATACAGTTGTAGCATGTGTGAAGTATTTGCAAGCAAGGAAATTTAAATAAGTATGTAGGTTAAGTATTTCGTATAATTTATTATATTATTGATGATTGGGTGTTATAATAAATAATGCAATTAAATTAAAATGATGAGTAATGTCTAGATTAATTAGGCTAATATTATAATGTAGTGAAGAAAGATTAGTACGAGTAGTAATATAGAAGTAGTGTATTAACTAAGAAAAGAAGAAGAGTAGATTGGAAAAATGTAATGAAGAGATGTATTATAATATTAATAAATAAATACAAAGATAATTGTATATAATTTAAATCAAAATCAACATGACTACATCCAACCCACCACATGGCGATCCTGCCAGGAGGGCCTAATGGTTTCAAAACTGATGTGAGAAGAAAAATTTAAATTTTGGATAATTTTTTTGGAAAATATTAAAATGGGGACATCCACATCAAAGCAATCAGATGTAACCGACACAGGTGTAGTGAACACTAATGTAATAGTTGATGAACAAGTGCTTGGCGCTCAAAAGGACGTAAAAATAATGTTATTAATTCTAACAATTGTGGCTGTGTTGTTCTTAATATTAAAAGTGCACAAGGAATACAGAAGAGGTATGAAGAAAGGTGTAACAAGAAGCATTGCTGTTCAGGCACTTAAGGCATAAGAAGAAGATTCAAAGCAACATATGGTATGGAGCAGCAGGAACAACAGGAGAATTTAAGGTTATCAATAGTTTTTAAATTATTTTAAGTATGATGTGTTTAAGAATAATTAATTAAAAGGAATTAATGGTATAAATAGTCTTTAAGTTGTAATATTATATATTTTGCATATGAGTAATTGGGAGGAATCATATGCAGTATTAACTCAGTTCTATGCAGAAATTACTAGGGAATCAAAAAGGGTTCTAAAAAAGGATATTCCCAAATCGGCATCAGTGAAAGATGAAGTTAAAAATAATGTAATATTAAATTTTAATAAGTTTGTTAGTTTAGTAAGTTCAATTAAGGATTCTTTAGAGATAGATCATGTATTAATTATAAAAAGGGATTTTGAGAAACTAAGGGAACGCGTATGTAAAATTTTTAAAGTGTTAAAAATAGATTATATGGTCCCAACTTCGTATTTAATATCAATTGATCCTTCTATTAAGACAGAAACTGATTCCGAGTCGGAAGAAACAGATTCCGATCAGGAAGCAAAAATGGCTTTATCTCCGATTGAATTTTTTAATTTTGCCAGCAAAATAGTAGCAACCGAATTTGACGGATCTAATAATAGGCTTCAGTCATTTTTAGATTCATTGAAATTATTACAATCCAATTCAGAAGGGCATAACAGTAATGCAGTTGCTTTTGTAAGAACTAAACTTACGGGTAAAGCGCGAGATCTTATTACGGATACGGATTCGTTAGACGAAATTATAAATAAATTAAAAAATGGAATAAATAGGGAAAGTTCAAAGTTTATCGCGGCAAAATTACTTAAGTTAAAACAAAACAATAAAGAAATTACCAAATATGCAGAGGAAATAGATGCTTTAGCGTCAGAGTTGAAAAGAGCGTACATACGTGAGGGCGTTCCACCAACAACAGCAGAAACTTATAGCACCACTACAGTCGTGGAGGCAATGTCAAAAAATGCGGATTCTCAAAAAGCCAGATGGATTCTAGAAGCAGGAAATTTTTCAAATTGTCAAGAAGTCATAAATAAGTTTGTAAATATTAATAGTGACAGCAATTCCAATGTTTTTTATATGAGCAACCGAAGAAATTACAATCATAATTCGGGTTATTTTCGAAATAATTATCAACGAAATAATGACCGTCGAGGTAGATATCAGGGCTACAATAACAATAATTTTAATAGAGGTGTTAATCGAGGCGGTAACAGAGGTAGCAACAGAGGTGGTAATAGTTTTAGAGGTCAAAATGCTTTCAAGGATTATAGAACAGGTAATGGGCAAAGATTCCAAAACAGTAACACTAATAGAGCTGTAAGAGCATATTCTGCAGAGGACCAGGGAAACGCAGAAGCGTCCCAACAGGATCCATTGGGACAAATGTAAATATTTTTAATTTGGATCTGACACTTTCAAATTTTGTATTTGTTGAAACTGAAATGACGGGGAATCATAAAATAATGCTTTTAATTGACACAGGAGCTGATATTAGTCTATTTAAACGAACAAAAATTAATCCAAATCAACTAGTAGACAGATCAAAAATTTGCAAAATTAACGGCATAACAGATGGGTACACTGAATCCATTGCAGTTACCAAAACGTTAATTTACATCAATAACCATGTTTTTGATGGTACATTTCATATTGTTAACGATAATTTTCCAATTCCAGTTGATGGTATTTTAGGTAGAGATTTTATTTCAAAATATCGGTGTCAATTAGATTATAGTAACTGGACGTTGACTCTTAGCAATAAATTTATAACTACAACTACATCTATTTGCAACAGTCTAGAAGATGACGTATTAATGATCCCTCCTCGTTGTGAAGTAGTAAGGTATGTCAATAAATTAAAGGGTAAAAATGATTTGGTGGTTTTGAATGGAAATTTAGCACCTGGCGTTTTCGTCGCTAATTCAATCATGTCTGGAAATAATCCATGCGTAAGAATAATAAATACAACATCGGAAAGTGTGTCAATAAATAGTAATAACATAAAAACAAGAAAATTGGATGATTTTAATATAGTACCTCTAGATAAAAGTAATTCAAGTATAGCTCGACAAGATTCTATTATGGAAAAATTAAAGGAAAATATTCCAGAATTTGTAAAAGAAGATATGGATAAATTATGTAAAGAATTTTCTGATATTTTTGGACTTAAGACAGAAAAATTAACTACTAATAATTTTTATCAGCAAAAACTTAAGTTGCATGATAATTCACCGGTTTTTGTAAAAAATTATCGAACACCGAGAACGCAAAAACTTGAAATTAATAATCAGGTCAATAAAATGTTGAGTGATAATATAATCGAGCGATCATCAGCGGAATATAATAGCCCGGTATTACTAGTACCAAAGAAAGCTGCTGACGGAGGAAAAAATTGGCGGTTAGTAATTGATTTTAGGCAACTAAACAAAAAACTGGTAGGAGATAAATTTCCTTTACCGAGAATTGATGATATATTAGACCAATTAGGTAGGGCCAAATGGTTTTCGGTCGTGGATCTTGTATCAGGTTTTCATCAAATACCTCTAGAAGAAGACTCTCGTGATATTACATCTTTTAGTGTAGATGCTGGATCTTTTAGATTTACAAGGTTACCTTTTGGACTTAAAGTTAGCCCAAATAGTTTTCAGAGAATGATGGCAATGGCATTTGCGGGTATAACACCTGAGAAGGAATTTTTGTATATAGATGATTTAATAGTAATAGGATGTTCAAAAGACCATCATTTACAAAATTTGAGAATAGTATTTGAAACTTGTAGAAAATTTAATTTAAAATTAAATCCGGAAAAATGTAAATTTTTTAGAAACGAAGTGATGTTTTTGGGACATAAAATCACAGATAAAGGAATTCTGCCAGATGATTCGAAATATAATGCTATAAATAAATTTCCAATTCCAACAGATGCTGATTCAGCAAAACGTTTTATTGCATTTTGTAATTATTACAGGAGGTTTATTCCAAAATTTGCAGAAATTGCAAAACCAATTAATAAGTTAGCTAGAAAAAATACTATTTTTTCGTGGAATGAGGAATGTCAAGTGTCCTTTGACAAACTAAAAAAATTCGTTATTAAGTCCAGAAATTTTGCAATACCCAGATTTTACAAAACAATTTATTTTGGTCACCGACGCATCAAAAGAAGCATGTGGGGCCATATTAGCTCAAAATTTTGACGGAAAAGAGTTACCTATAGCGTATGCATCAAGATCGTTTACAAAAGGAGAAACAAATAAGTCTACTATCGAAAAAGAACTTGCTGCCATTCATTGGGCTATAAAATATTTTAAGCCATATTTATTTGGTACAAAATTTGTGGTAAAATCGGATCATAGGCCTTTGGCTTATCTTTTTGCTCTCAAAGATCCTTCATCAAAATTAACTCGAATGAGATTAGATTTGGAAGAATATGATTTTCATATAGAATACATAAAAGGGAAAGATAATATCGGAGCAGATGCATTGTCTAGGATTAATATTACGGATTTAAAAGAAATGGTAAATAAAAACAGTGAAGTACTAGTGGTGACTAGAGCGATGTCACGAAGACATTCCCAAGCGACAGAAATGAAAAATGCGGAAAATAAAGAAGTAATCTCAATGGTCTATGAAAGTTTAGATGCTGTCAATGTAATGAATTTACCAGTTTTAAAGGTTATAATTAAGCCCACTTATCTTAGGATAGTGATGGGAAAAAGAGGTAAATTTGGTTTTCATAAAGAGTGGCAAATTACTAACGATAATTTTTCTTTAGAGAAAATATTGTCTAGGCTAGAATTAGAGGCCGGTAATTTGGGAATAAATAAAGTAAAGTTAAATATAGATGATCCTATATTCAAAAGGTGCACCGTTAACAAATTCAAAGAAGTAGGATCAAAAGCGCTCAAGAAATTAAGAATTATATTGTATAGGGATCCCAAGATAATAAATGACGACAGTGAAAAAGAGAAGTTGATCAAAATGTATCATGATAATCCTATTGTAGGAGGTCATAGCGGCCAAAAGAGATTGTTAAAGAAATTAAGAATGAACTATAGATGGAAAGGAATGTCTCGAGATGTGGCAAACTTTGTGAAGAAATGCAGAAAATGTCAAGTAAACAAAAACAAAGTAACACATAAGGAACCTATGGTTATTACACCAACACCTCAAAAAGCTTTTGATATTACTTGTATAGACACAATTGGTCCATTTTTAAAAACTACAAATGGTTTTACGTATGCAGTTACAATTCAATGTGAATTAACAAAATATGTTGTTGTTGTACCTATTGAGAATAAAGAAGCAAAAACAGTAGCAAGGGCAATTATGGATAATTTTATTTTAATTTACGGTCCTATGAAAGAAATTCGCACGGATATGGGTACGGAATATAAAAATGAAGTTTTAGATAAATTATTGCAACTCATGAACATTAAGCATAAAATTTCAACTGCATATCATAGTCAAACTATTGGGGGTTGTGAGAGAAATCATAGAGTTTTAAATGAATATATACGAATGTACATAAATAGTAATCAAACAGATTGGGATGATTGGGTAAAATTTTATAGTTTTTGTTACAATACAACACCAAGTGCATATCATAATTATACACCGTTTGAATTGGTTTTTGGTAAGAAAAATGAATTACCTGATTCATTAGAAGGAATGACTGTTGACCCTATATATAATATAGATGCTTATTATGCGGAAGTTAAATATCGTTTGCAATTAGCTAATAGTCGTGTTAATGCATATTTGCAAAAAGTTAAGGAAAAGCGTAAAATAGAATATGATAAGAAGGTCAGTAATTTAAATGTTAAGTCAGGAGATTTAGTGTTAATTAGTAATGAAGCTAGAACAAAATTTGATCCTTGGTATAAAGGACCATTCTTAGTAATAAGTTGTGATGGTGTTAATTGTACTGTAAAAAATCAAAAAGGACATTCAGTTACAGTACATAAAAATCGCGTGAAATTATTCAAAAAGTGAAAACAATATAAACAAAAAGGATATTATGTTAATGGGTAGTTTAAATTTTTTATTGTATAAAAATAAGTATTTGTGTTTTAATTGTAATTGTGTGTAAAATTGTATAAAATAGGTACCTATGTATGATAATATGTATGAACTATTATGTATTTGATATCTTATGTATGAACTATATGTATGTATGAGTGAGTAATTTTCATTATATTTTAGTTTAACTGCTAGTTTTCCTAATTTGGAAAATGTCTTTTACACCTGCAGAGTAAAAGCCATTTTTTCGAAAAGGGAGATGTAGCATGTGTGAAGTATTTGCAAGCAAGGAAATTTAAATAAGTATGTAGGTTAAGTATTTCGTATAATTTATTATATTATTGATGATTGGGTGTTATAATAAATAATGCAATTAAATTAAAATGATGAGTAATGTCTAGATTAATTAGGCTAATATTATAATGTAGTGAAGAAAGATTAGTACGAGTAGTAATATAGAAGTAGTGTATTAACTAAGAAAAGAAGAAGAGTAGATTGGAAAAATGTAATGAAGAGATGTATTATAATATTAATAAATAAATACAAAGATAATTGTATATAATTTAAATCAAAATCAACATGACTACATCCAACCCACCACACAGTTTGCCCAGCAGGAATTGGTAACGTAGGCTTCAAAGTTACTGATGGACTCAAGGTCATGCGCCAGGTGTAAAAGCCACAAGGTATGGGAATAAAAAAACCACTGTACAACTCTTGAGGTCCACGTTGCAAAAAATAGAATTCCGATCTAAGGCGATACATAATTAGAGCCAGAAATAATGGTAAAAGTACTTACAAACAGCTTACTACTAAGCCCGGATAAAAACAACAAACGGAAAAATCCGCAATCGAGCGCCGTGTTGTCAAGGTGACACAGTAGCAAAACAGGTGTCTTATCCCAATTTACGATATTCACTAAACCTAAACCAAAACGTAAATACGATCGCTCATTTCCCAAAAATGACAGAACTCCTGATAACAACATCGCCATTTCTTCCATAGGCGTCGCCCACGGGAGAATAAAAAAGGAGTAAAATCCAGAGGCGCGCGAAACGAACGTCAAATGACGATTTTACGTTACAGAGATTATAGCGATTTATATTTAAAGATGGACGTTCTTCTCCTAACGGATTGGTTTCAAAAATTTCGCTGCTCGGCATTCTCATCTTATGGATTAGATGCTACAAAATATTTTACACTACCATCTTTGAGTTGGTCTAGCATGCTCAAGCTTACGAAGATTGAATTGGAACTTTTAGTTGATATTGATTTACTTCACTTCTTCAAAAAAGGAATTCGCGGTGGTGTTTCTACATGTGTTAAGAGAAAATCTACCTCAAATAATATTTATTTAAATGAGTATGATCCACTAAAACCAATATCCTATATATTGTATTTAGATGCAACTAATTTATATGGATGTGGTGGGTTGTTTATAGTCATGTTGATTTTGATTTAAATTATATACAATTATCTTTGTATTTATTTATTAATATTATAATACATCTCTTCATTACATTTTTCCAATCTACTCTTCTTCTTTTCTTAGTTAATACACTACTTCTATATTACTACTCGTACTAATCTTTCTTCACTACATTATAATATTAGCCTAATTAATCTAGACATTACTCATCATTTTAATTTAATTGCATTATTTATTAT
The DNA here is from genome assembly GCA_958510855.1 of Rhagonycha lutea. Taxonomy (NCBI): domain Eukaryota; kingdom Metazoa; phylum Arthropoda; class Insecta; order Coleoptera; family Cantharidae; genus Rhagonycha; species Rhagonycha lutea. The sequence goes on from OY294038.1 coordinate 39,257,766, forward strand.
AACACCCAATCATCAATAATATAATAAATTATACGAAATACTTAACCTACATACTTATTTAAATTTCCTTGCTTGCAAATACTTCACACATGCTACATGGATATGCGATGCAACAACACTTACCCTACGGAGGATTTGCTTGGTTAAATGATGATGAAATTCAAAATTTGAATATAATTAACATTTCTGATAATTCCGATGTGGGGTATGCATTAGAAGTTGATTTAGATTATCCTAGCACATTACATGATTCCCATAATGACTTTCCATTTTGCCCTGAAAATATCATTCCGCCCAATGGAAAAATAGCTAAACTAATTCCAAATTTATGTAATAAAACAAATTACATTATTCACTATAGAGCTTTAAAGCAATGTTTAAAGCACGGTCTCATATTACGGAAAATTCATCGCGTTGTGAAATTTAATCAATCTCCATGTTTGGCGGAATGTATTAATTTGAATACCGATCATAGAAACAAGGCAACTTGTGACTTTGAAAAAGATTTATTTAAATTATTAAATAACTCAATTTTTGGCAAAACAATGGAAAACGTTGAGCAGCGGAGAGATATTAAATTACTAACACAATGGGAGAATGATAACTTTTGGGGTGCAGAAACTTATATTACTAGACCAAATTTTAAAGATACTAGTGTATTTTCGGAAAATTTAATAGCGGTTGAAATGAATAAGATAGAAGTCACATATAATAAGCCGATATATGTCGGATTTTCGATATTAGATATTGCGAAAACAGTTATGTATGATTTCTATTATGATTTCTTAATTCCGCAGTATAAACAAAACGTGTCATTGCTATACACCGATACGGACTCCCTAATTTTGGAAATTAGAACGGAAAATGTGTATAGTGATATTAAGCAAAATTTAAATAAATTTGATACGTCTAATTTCGAAGATTGTAATATTTTTGGTATTCCAAAGCAACCATCAGTATTAGGTAAAATGAAATTGGAATATCCATCGAAAATTATTCGGGAATTTTATGGAACGGGTGCTAAAGCCTACTGCGTAATTTTGGATGATGATGTAGAAATTAAGAAGGCTAAGGGGGTTTCCAAACATGTGATAGGAAAAGATTTAAACGCGTCTGATTATCGAAACGCTATAGAAAATAAGCAGGATAAATATTGTCAGGTGAGTGTCTTTCAATCAACACTTCATGAGATGTATACCGAATTACGAAATAAGGTAGCGTTATCATACTTTGATGATAAGCGCTACCTTAAATCTAATTCGCATACTACATTAGCATGGGGTCATGAGTCCATTGGACTTCACGAACTTATTGAACAAATGAGTGCGGTTGAATAACACTATCTCACTCTATTCGCGTGCAAAATTTTATCGGAATTTCATTGCTTACAACTTAAAATATCTGGTTTTAAAACTTTTTATACTAAACCAAGGTAACTGCTATACCCCCACTCACACATACGCATATATATACACGAGTAAACTCAATGGTAAATACAATTACCAACATAACTGACTGCAAGATGGTAACCATTCTACAGGATATCCAAGTCAATGATGGGATATTAAGAAATATGCTATTGAATGGTGTCGAGGGTAAGAAAATTTTATACCAATTTTTATTTGAAAAATATTTATTTATTTTTTGTATTATTTTAGAATATCTATCAAAATATGAAGTAGAAGAAAATAAAAACGCAGTGGCTCTAGAAGATATTGGGCAAATAGAGGAAGATTTCGAATCCCTAATAGGAGAGATGAAGGACTGCGACGGAGTGAATGAAAATTTTTCGATGGACGACGGATTTGATGACTATTTTGTTATATGCATGGAAATTCTCGAGAAAGCTGAGGAAGAAAAAAAGAAAGCTGAAGAAGAAAAAAAGAAAAAAGAAGAAAAACATAGGCATAAGATGTTGATAGAAAAAATTAGTAATTATAGGAAAAATGATAGAAAAGATCAAATTATTTTAGAAAATTTAAGAAAAAAAATAGATAGGAAAAAAAAATTATTAGCAATTTAGAAAATTTAAGGGATTGTACTCGTAACTAATTTTCAAATAAAAAATTATATATTTATAACTTTCTTTATTTAAAATTTATCATATAATTTAAAAAATAAAAAAAAAGTGGATTGATATATTATTATTATTGTTATCACACAAGTTGATCTGCATTGATATACGAATTGTGACTCTTGTCTAACCCCAACCACTTAACAAACATTTTCTTTTTTTGTCTTTTTAAAACTTTTTCAACTAAATAAACATCGGGGTGTCTAACTTTTTGCAATTCTTGTTCATAAAAACCACCCTTAATTTCCTCGTTGTTAATACCAGTGAGAAGATACGTTCTTGGTAGAGTCATTTTAACTTGCGAAATTTTAAATATTTCATTAGACCAGGCGGGGGTGTATCCTTTTGAAAACGCATGTCGGTATTTGCTTATTCTAACACTATCACCGATTTTAAATTTGGGTTTTTTCGGATCTACAACTTTTGGATGATTGTACACAGTCTTTAAAAGTAGCGATTCATGTTTTTTAGTAACATCTATCGGCTTTAACCCAGTTGTTGAATGTTTTGTCGAATTATACACTCTCACTAGTTTTTGTAATATATCAACCCATCGATAGTTCCCACGATAGCTGAATTCTTTCCACATTAAATTTTTAAGCGTTCGATTGACTCTCTCTACGACACTGGCTTTCTTGATCGAAAAACTGCTATAGTGATTAATTTTATATTTCCTCATTAATTCTTGAAACTCCTTGTTATAAAATTCGGATCCTGAGTCTGTTTGGATATTCTTCGGAATGCTTTCATTAAGAATCAATTTCATAGCAGCAGTAACTTCTCGTCCACTTTTATTTTTCAAAGGTTTTGCCCACACATATTTAGTGAACACGTTAATCACAACCAGTATAAATTTAAATCCTTTGTTTATAGTTGATAATTGGGCTATATCAACTAAATCTGCTTGAAATAGATCACGTAATCCTTTAACTAAAACTACCCTACGCTGATAATTTCGACGAGCGGGTCTATGCAACTCATTTACTACATCTCGTTTGATATCCATAGTTCAATATATAATTTTAGCTTCTCGCAGTTCTTCCTCTATGGATGCAATTTCATTTACATGACCATCATGACCGTCAGATCGGGAAGCTATTAAAAGTTTTAATCGCTCGATTATCTCATTTACATCATCAAAATACACAAAATCTTTTTTCTTGTTACTGTATTGCAAAAATAATGGAGATTCTAGAAAACCACCACCTTCTTTTTTTTCCCAACTAAACCTTTCTCTTTTAAGGCTGGTTTAATTATAGCTTTATACTTGGATGTGGCGTTACCATTAATTTGAGCATTAGATGAATAATTTCTACGAAATAAATTGGTTCTGTTTCCAATATCAATATAATTATCGTAATCATTTTTATTATACCCCACTGGATTTTTTTTAAATAAGAGCTCGTAAAGACCTGGAGTCCCAATATATTTTAAAGATTCGCTAACACCTGGTATTTTAATTATAATGTCGTCTTTAATAAAATCGAGTAATGAATCACCAATTGCAAATTTTGCACTTTCTAAATCATGTCTAACTCCATAGTTATAATCGAAATTATCATCCGTATCTCTTATCATACCTTCTACATATTGCCTAGGCAATGGTGTAAATTCTTCCAAATAGGTTTCAAATGCCTTGGATTCCATCATTTCGTTTACTTCTCTAACTGTTTGATTATGAAGTTGACTATATTCATCATCATCGGCAAACATGGGATGTAAAATTGTTTGATTTAAATCAACATCATCAGGTGTATAATGATAAACTTCACCATCATTTACGAATTTTGGTGGTGATTGATTTTTCGATTCCACCTCAGATTTCCGATCGTTTAAAACAAAATCATCCGGTTTATGATGGGTAACTTCATCATCCATTAAAATTTTTGGTGTTGATTGAATTTTCGACTCCACCTCAGATTTGCGACCGTAAAATTTTGTGTGTGTGTGTGTGATATATCAATTTCCGACTTCATTTCCGGAATTATGTTATGTGTTTGATCGAATTTTGACACTATTTTTTGTAAAGGGTCCGTGATGGGTATATACTTTTTAAATAAATTTAAATTTGATTGCGTCATATCGGATTTTAAACTTTTATATTTCATTCTCACAGATTTTCTCGCTTGAATAAGATCGCTAGTTAAACGTTTATTCATCGTGACCACTTGAATACTAACAATTATTTTAATAACATATATTCTTATATAATAATAAATGTATCGAAACCCTGTCTATGGCGACCTTTATTAATATCACATGCTTTATCGATTACTAACATTCCATATTTATCTTTCCAACAAATATTACACAGTCTTTTAAATTGATTGAAAGTCATATCCACACCGACATGATCATCATAAACTATAAAACTATAAAATTCGCATTGTCTCTTATGAGTTGTTTAGGAATTTTACTATATGTTTGACATAAGTAAAAGGAATCAATATTCTTATGTCTACCGAAGCTGAAGTATTCTCTCATAATATCTTGATTGGTGCAAACCACATCATCAAAGATAAATATCGAGTTTGACTTGATATCCATAGGTGGTGGTACATCCTTATCGTTTTCATATTCAAAATAACCGATCTCTCTTAAAGGCTTCAACACTTGTTTTAAATATTCATATTTTGGTTGAAATATTGATTTGGAATATATATAAATATTTTCAAAGCGAAGTCCGTTGGGGTGAAGAAGCAAATATAAGAGTGCATTAGTTTTACCACAACCAGAACAACCAACAATTAAAACCATTTTTGAGTAACACCCTAATAAAACGCCATGTTTAGGAAAAGTGATAGTTTGGATATCGTGGTTTGATATTGGGAGTTGGTGATGTTGTCTCACTAAACGCATTTTTACTTATGATTTTACATACAAATGTGTTGTAGCGTATATACCACTATATGCCGATGGTGGTATACACTGGTCTAGCGCACACACCGCGGTCTTTAACGCTATACCGCCATATTCCGCTATTGGTATATATAGCGGTATAGCGTACACACCGCGGTCTTTAACGCTATATACGGTGTGTAGGTGGTAATTAGTAATTGGTAATAAACACTTTTCTAATACCTTTAAAAGATAAATGTCAAGTATTTGATTTCACTTCGAGTTTGTAGTGCAATGTTGATACATCATCAGCGTGGTGCTGGACTTGTTAACAATATAATAAATAAGTTACCTTTTGAATTACATATTCCGGGTTATAGGTATTATAATCTAAGTAATTGATATTTATAAAGTTTAATAATTTTTTTTCTAACGATTTTGTGGCCCCGGTTCGAAATTAAGACAGCGATTAGATAGAGGTGATATTGGTATTAATCACCTAGACGAAGCTTGTAAAGAGCACGATATTGCATATTCAAATTTTAAAGATATATCGAAAAGACACGAAGCAGATAGAATACTTGCTGATAAAGCTGTACTTAGAGCACGTGCGAAAGATTCATCACTTTTAGAAAAACTTGCTGCAATCGGCGTAGTTGGAACGATGAAGGCTAAAGTGAAATTAGGGTTGGGGTATAAAAAATTCAAAAAACCATCGTTTAAAGAGATATTGAAGAAAACTACGAATGTTTTACATCGAAGTAAAACTTCAGATTTATTAGCTAATGCAAAACTCGCCCTGTCAACCATTAAGCAGAAACCTAAGAAACCGCGAATTATTCCAATACCGAAAACTGGTGGAATTTTACCACTAATCCCTATATTTGCTGCTTTGAGTGCTTTAGGGGCTTTAGGTGGTGGTGCTGCGGGTATTGTAAAAGCCGTTAATGATTCGAAAAGCGCCAACGAAAATTTAAAAGAAGCTCAACGCCATAATCAACGCATGGAAGCTATTACAATAGGCAAAGGTCTTTATTTAAAGCCATATAAAAGTGGTCTTGGGCTATATCTAAAACCTTATTCAAAAAACTAATAGCATCGCTACCGAAGAAACCGCTAACAAATATCGATATACTTCGGTATGTTAAAAAATTTAAAATTCCACATTTTAGAGGAGTGTTTATGAAAAATACATTACCGAAAAAAATTTATAAAATTGAATGTGGAATAGTTAATTTGGAGGAAGATTTTAAAACAGGATCTCATTGGACGGCTTATATCAAATATGCTGATGGGCGTATCTCATATTATGACAGCTATGGTAGTTTACCCCCACCACCACAGCTAATAAAATATTTCGGTAGCGATAAGAAAATTAAATACAATTATGATAGATATCAAAAGTATAATTCCGTAAATTGTGGTCATTTGTGTTTAGACTTTTTATATAGACATTCCACTAAGTAATTTACATCAGTGATACGTCAACCACCCCGCAAAATGTCGTATGTAATCAGTGTAAGCGGTAATAGCTCCGAATTGCAATCTGAAATTAGTCCTGTGATACGTGTTGATGATGGGCAATATGTCTTAGCCTTAACAAATTTTGAAACATATAACACAATACATAACGTTAAGGTTGGATGTAATAAATTTTATTATGGTGATGAGATTGTTTTAATAATTCCTACGGGGGTTATTAGTGTTGAGAATCTTGTTAAAAGTATACAGACAGATATAAATGATGGTGTTATTTCTATTGTTCCGATAGAATTTGATCAAATACCTCGGATAAAATATGATAAAATAGCTATCGAATGTATACCCCAAGTGAGAGATGATAATATTGATATGATATTCGCCCTTGAACGAATATTCACCCCAAAAAGACCCCAAAAACTAGCGTTACGCCGGAGTAGAGTTTTTCTCTTGTTCAGGGCCAGTGGATTCAGAAAACGAAATAAGAGGGCAATTCATGGTAAACATTATTTATTTAATGAAAACAAAATCAACTGTTAAATTTGCATCAAATTACTACTGACAACAAATTTGTCTCAACCAAATGTGTTATTTTATGTGTAATAATTAAATTATCCAAATTACATTTAAATCCTAAATTTTGGGAGCTAAATTTGGATATTTCATTATTTGTGTATCATGTAAACAATTTATAATAATCAATTTTAATAAAGTCCTTTAATCAATCTAATGTCAACACAAATCGTTGATTCACAATCAGATTCATTAAAATAAAACAAATCCCGTACCTTATTACTTTCCACTTGATCTAGTGCATTACCATAAAACAGTTGGTAACATCATGTTGCCTATTCTGCCAGGAGCCATTAACGTCTTCACAGCTACCGGTGAATGTGTTTCAAATTTGGTGATTAAAGTGCTGCTCAAATCCTTTTTCTTCTGTTAACCAACTTCAAAAACTGTTGGTTAAATAATCTTCGTGTTTAATCACACTTCGGTAAGTAATCAATTAATTTATCAATTTTAACCTGTCCACCACGTGTGAACATAACCTCTAATTCGTACCGATTGTACAAATATCTGTAATCCACTTTTATTTCAGATATTCAATTGACAAATATCCAATCACGCACGCAATACACAACTTTCATAAAATACCGGAATTCCGTAAATTTACGACTCCACTATTTATTTACTTCCGATTAATTAAGTAAATTAATGCTTTGCTTTTTTGTACCAAAGAACCGCAATTGAGTTCCTTAATTGGGATTTTATCGAGAAATCTACGTGTTTCTCAATCAACGTTTCCCCAAGAACTCCACGTGTACTCAGCTTGAAGGCCACTTAGGAAGTCCACTCTCCTTGAGTTTCACCAAGAGACTGCCGTTCTTGCTCGCCGACTTTCTGTCCCTTTCCCAGTTTTTCGAAATTGGATATTTTAGGTGGGAGTTTTTTCATCCTGGTTTGCTAAATTGACCCTTATAGCAGGCAACACAACGTCGTTAATTGCTTACGCACCAAATTGTTATTCACATTTTACACTTTCAAATACTTTGGCGCTAATTTCAAATGAAATTCATACACATGGCGTGTCACAAGTTTTATATTACACAAATAAATTCAGAAATGTTTTGTTTTGTGTGTAAAATTGTTACAAGTAACGGTTTGTTGTTAATTTGATGCAAATTTCACTTTCTTATCAGCCACATCACCTGATTACTGAATCAAAAATCAAATAAAATTAAATCACTCCCTTATTTGTCTGCTTTCACCCTTTAAATGACTAAAATATCACAACAATATATTAATAGGTCTTGGCTTCAAAATGAATACAAAATCGAATCAATACATTTTAGACTTGAAAGATGCTGCATTCCATTGTGATTATGAAAAACCTAGGTTTTTCTATACCGATAAAAAAAAGTCTAAAATTACCGAAAATTGGGAATTATTCACTCAAAGATTTACTATATCAAATAAAAAGCAAAATAGATGAAAAAACACCTAATAAGTTTATAATTGCATTCGATGAGATACGATTAGAATCATTAATTGATTCACCCAATACCACTGAAGAAATTGATAATGATATTAAACCACTTTTGGGTTTCGTTAAACAAGAAAATGGAGACTATGTATTCGATTTATCTAAAAGTCAATTGGCGGTTTTCGATGGATTCAATAAGTTCCGCTTGGATCAAAAAGTTATTGAGATTCCTTCGGGGGCGTATGAAATCAGCGATATTAAATCATATTTACAAACACAATTAAGTGCTGCTAATATCTCCCTAGAACTCACAACAAATACGAATACTTCAAAAGTGGATATTAAATGTTCAGAACGCGTTAATTTTAATCCAAATGATAGTATCGGACCATTATTGGGTTTTGATAAGCAATCCATCGATAAAAATAAACAGGTAGAATCTAATCAAGGTGTGAATATTTTATCGGTAAACGCTATTTGCATTGAGTGTAATATTACTACTGGTTCCTATAAAAATGGAAAACTGAGTCACATAGTACACGAGTTTTTTCCATTAGTTCCACGTGGTTATAAAATAGTTGAGATTCCATCAAACGTCATTTATTTGCCCATAAACACTCAATTTATAACAAATATTTCAGTTCGAATAGTAGATCAGAACGATAAGGTTATAGATTTTAACGGAGAAGAAATATCAATAAGATTCCACATAAAAAAGCTCTAGATATGGTAATCCTATATTCGAAAAACACTCGTCAACATTATAAACGTTCATCTAACTTAAAAACAATCAGTTCAAAATCTTCGACGGCATTGATAACACCGATCAATAGAGCGTTTTTAAAAGCTTTAGGTTATAAAGTTCTAGTGTAAAATGGGTATTTTGGATATTACAGAAAAGTTTTTAGAAGATAATTCGATTACAAATGCCGAATTTCACACACATCAGCCATATGCATCCACATCATTTGATAATAACGATGAAATTAGAATTCCTATTCAACAACTAGATGCATATACCGCACCAAGTCTTAGCTATCTTTACGTGGAGGGTTTGTTAAAAACAGATGCGGGGGATACTTCGAAGACTGCCAATTTCACCAACAATGGTGCAACTTTTTTATTCAGTGAAATTAGATATGAGTTAAACGGAGTCGTGATTGATTCTTCTAGAAATCCAGGTATTACCTCCACTATGAAGGCATATCCATCTTACTCTGATAATGATTGTTTAAAATTAAAAAATGCTGGGTGGGCTGTGAAATTACATAAGGAAATGGTGCTAAATCAGGGTGTTGATGGTCATTTTAACGCTTGCATACCATTGAAGATGCTTTTGGGTTTTTGTGAGGATTGTAATAGGATAATATTGAATGCAAAGCAAGAATTGGTGTTAATTAGAAGTAATAGTGATATAAATGCATTGGAATCTTCTGTTAATACTGAAAAGCTTCAAGTTACTATTAATAAACTTTTTTGGAAGGTTCCACACATATCGGTTTCGCTAGAGCAGCAGCTACGTTTAACAAAATACATCGATAAAAACATCGAAATCCCCATAGCATTTAGATCGTGGGAGCTTCATGAATATCCACAATTACCTCTAACAAATCGTCATTCGTGGACCGTAAAAACTACCACTCAAGTAGAAACACCTAGAATGATAATAATCGCATTTTCAACGAATAGAAAAAATAAAGTTAGTAGTGATATGAGTAAATTTGATTCTTGCGATTTGGTAAATTTAAATATTTACTTAAATTCAGAGCGTTATCCATATGACAATTTAAATATAAACTATAAAAAGAATTCCTTTGCAATTTTATATGAAATGTTTGCAAATTTTCAACAAACTTATTATGGTAAAGAAAACGAACCAATGTTAACACCTGCAGAATTTAAAGATTATGCACCAATGGTTGTGGTAGATTGCGCACGTCAGAAGGAGAATCTTAGTAAAGGGCCAATAGAAGTAAGAGTAGAATTCGAGAGTGGTGAAAGTATAAAAGCAAACACTACTGCATATTGTTTAATCCATCAATTCAAGCCTAGCGCTCAACCACAACACAACATCAAAGATCACACCATCAGATGAAGGAGACAAAGGGTTCGTCCCTGCCGCTCCGCGACAGTCAATCAGAAGAAGAAGAAGAAGAATTGTTTAATCCTACACGATCGTGTGTTTAATTATAATCTGCTAACAAATTCGGTCAAACAAATATGAGTAATAGAATAGTTTTGGATGTGCAGGGTTTTATCACCTCCCACAAAGTGTTTACACCGAAGGAATTGGCAGCTTACGATGGGTTCAAAACGGCCCATTATGTATTTAAAGCACCATTTAAATTTGTTTGTTTACCAATGGAATTCAAAAAGCAAGCAAAATATTTAATGAGGAACCATCATGGAATATTGTGGGAAAGCGGCTTCACACCGGTGCATAAATTTGATGAAATCGTGAAAGATTTGGTTTCATCAGCCGACGTTGTTTACATGAAGGGGCGAGAAAAATCATTGTACGTGGAAGGAATAATTGGTAAATCGGTGGTAGAATTTGACGAACAACCCACACTACCAAAGGGGAGGCCATATTGTTTTAATCACTCGTTAACAGAATGTATTTGCGCGCTGTCTAATGTTTTTTATTTGTATAACAATTTTATTATGTCCGAATAAAAAAATTTTTTTTATATTGTTTTTTTTATATTATTCTTTTATATTGTTTTTTTATTTAGCGAATATTAATAAATTGAATCTTAATTCACATCCTTCACACCAAGCCTTGCGGTTATCCCAATCGCTATCTGAAAAAAAAAGTTTCTATATGCTATTCTTATGTTTATTAAATATATAATCAGTTACATGAAGACCATGAGTGGGTATACTGAAGAAGCAGTTCGCCTTTACTCGTTTAGAGATTGGCACTATTCGCTTGCGGATCCAACGGAGTTGGCGAAAGCTGGGTTTTACAATTTACGAAGTGGTGATAATGTGCAGTGTGCGTTTTGTGCCGTAGTTATTGGTAATTGGGAAAAAGGTGATAACCCCATAACAGAGCATCGAAGGTGGTCCCCATATTGCCCCTTTATTGGTGAAGATGTTTGTGGGTTATATGCAGGGAGAGATTTTGGTGAATTACGTCAAATTTACCCCAATTCGATACCGGAAAACCATTCAAACAAACTACAGTATGAAAAGGGGATTTTTGAAAAAGTTGATAATCGACATGATTCCGATCAATATTGCTGGAATGTTAGGGACAAAATCCATTGCCCATCTTGTGTATTACAATAGTGTTAATTAATAATAATACTAATATGATGGGTTAGGTATATATTCACAAAATTAGAATTTGCAAACATGTACCTAACCCATCACACATAATGTTTAACCTATGAAATAATAATAATATAAAAATACATTTTAAAAAATAATTATTGTTTAATTTTTGTTTTGTTTTACAGGAAAAGTTTACATTGTTTCAATCTTGATCTTAATCTAATATATACAATCATTAAAACGTATAATATAATACTGATGAAAAATAAAGATTCGAAAATGTTAGCCTTAATATGAGTGTTGTAGTTGTTTCTTAGTTCGCTCAAATTGAGTACCAAATATTCACCTGGGTTTCGTATTTGACTTGCATCTTGAAATTCGAAAATGGTCTCATAATATAAAACGGATTTACCATTATCAATTACTAGTGGATGTGTGATAATGTATTGATCGCTTTGCATAAGTTCAATAAACATTTTATCGAATTTTTCACACTGTTTGAACTCCTCATTAATGTTCAGATATTGAATGCAAATCATGGCGTTTTTTAAATTTCTAGGACATGTTAATATAATGCTGCTGTTCCATATCGCTGATATGAAGTAAATTAACGTTGAATTCATTTTACTTTGTGTACTTGCTTTCTACACACGTCTACTTCACTGGAGATACTATTAATAATTGACTATGTAAAACCCTATCAATACACACACACATAGTTTTATAATAATTTTATTATATTTCATCACCAATACATTCGTTTAGTTTATATTCTATTACAAATCCATATGGTATAAAATATATTATTTTACTTATAATATCTTTAAAATTTTTATTTTTTAATGTGCTGCAAAATGCTTCCAACGTTATTAACTTTTCCAAAAATTGATCGCATAACTCCACTTGAGCTTCATACTTCGCCGATATATCTGCAGCCTCCTCTAAGTTTGGATATCCTATCTTCATATATGTAGCGCCATGTTCGATATCAAACGCCATATCCGTTAAAGTGCACCTCGCTCGCCCGATCGCCGAATTTAGATCCACAGCTTCCGGATAACTTTGTTTAGCATACGCCATCCACATCCTATAATTTAATTGCATTAGCAATTTCCAGATCTACAATAATTTTTTCTGGTAAAAACTGCATCATCTCCATGAGTGTATAAGCGTTGAAACCATCGGTTTCCATGTTGATAAATTTGGTAATATTAGATGGACTTTCTAGCAGGTTTAAATTATTTGTAATGATATTGGAGTAAAATACATCAAATGAATGTTTATGTAATACTGATAAATAAGCGTTTATCAAATCAACTAATTTCCATAATCCAGTGATAGTTTCAACCCCCAAATAAGCCCACATTTCTTTATCAGTATATAATTTTATAAGCTTTTTGTTTTTAAAATTTTGAAATTCAATCGTAAACAAATCAAATACTGGAGACCATTTTGAACCATTTTCATTAAAATATGATGTTAGCATAGATTTGTAAAAAATAAAACGTTTCCATTCGTCTTCACTTAATACCACTCTATGCTTTAGACAGTTAATTGTAATGCTAGGTTTCAAATTGAGTTTAGATAATCCGATTGAGATGGTTTTAGATCGAGATTTGTTTAGTGGATAAGATTTTTCATTTAACAATTCCACTGTAACGAAATTTTTACCAATTATTTTTTATAATTATATATTAATTATAAAATTAATTAATAAATACTTCACTTACTTGTTTCAAATTGATCAGGTACCTTGAGTCGATTCAGCACGTTGATAAACACTTAACATTATGCCCAGTGCGAAGTCAATATATTGTAAGGGGCCATCCATAAATTACGTCACACGTTTAGGGGGTGGGAGGGGGTCAACAAAATGTGAGATCGTGTGACATGGGGGGAGGGGGGTCAAAAATTTTGTGACATCACACGTTAAAATTTAAAATATTAAAATGCGAAATTTATATGTGAACAAAAAACTTGAAAATATTACAAAGTCCATGGACACAAGTTGATTAAGTTTTGTAAATTTTTGTGATTTGTATTTTTGCTTTTTTTTGGCTAAATAAATGATTTTATTATTATTATTATTTAAAATAATTGATTTTTATGTTGTTTATGAAATATTTTATTATTTAATGGAAAAAAAATTCAACTGCTGTTTTTTTTAATTATTATTTCTAATTATATTATAAAATTGAAAAATATGTGACGTCACACCAGAGGGGGGAGTGTTCAAAAATGTGACAACGTGTGACAAGGGGGGAGGGGGGGGTTAAAAAATCGTAAAATATGTGTGACGTAATTTATGGATGGCCCCTAATGATATTCACCCTTAAATGAATAGTCACCCCAAAAAGACCCCAAAAACTAGCGTTACGCCGGAGTAGAGTTTTTCTCTTGTTCAAAGCCAGTGGATTCAGTAGACGAAATAAGAGGGCAATTCATTGTAAACATAATTTATTTAATGATAAAAGGAAATCAATAGTTGAAATTTGCATCAAATTACTTTAGACAATAATTTTGTCTCAAACCAATGTGTTATTTTATGTGTAATAATTAAATCATCCAAATTACATTTAAATCCTCGATTTTGGGAAATAAATTTGGATATTTCATTATTTGTGTATTATGTAAACATTTTATAATAATCAATTTTAACTAAGTCCATTAATCAATCTAATGACAACACAAGTCGTTGCTTTACAATCAGATTCATTAAAATAAAACAAATCTTATACCTTATCGCAAACTGATAACATTCCATTAAACTCCGTGTGTTGCCTGATGCATGTGTCGAAATTCCTGCCAGTAGTCGCCAGCTGCTTCAACCTGTCCAAAGCTGTGAATGTTCCATACGTCAGCCAGTATTCCAAATACAAATACGTCACCAAATGTGAAGTCAATTTCCAATTCGCCACGTTCACAATACACAATTTTTCATAAACTACCGAAATTTCGTAACTTTACGACTCCACTATTCATTTACTTCCGCTTAATCAAGTAAATTAATGCTTTGGTTTTTGTACCAAAGTGTGTGTCTATGGGCGGGGTTTGGTGGAAAGGAGTGGGGGGAGCAAAAGAGTGGGGTCATACTCTCAATTTATCTCTACTAAGGGTATAAAGTTAACCTATAAATTAATGTTGGCTGTCATCATTACATTTTGACGTTTAATTATTTAGAAATTTTAAAATTCCGTTTCAAATTCACGATGAAAACAAATCAACACCGATTTACTACAATAACAGTTTATTTATCGCTTTTAAAAGTTCAAGTTGTTGCAATGAAAGCGTTTGCTGAATATTTCATAATTTTTATTAAAAAGAAACAAATTAATAATAATTTACAATAACAAAATTATAATACTAACTTCTAAAATTATACATAATATTAACTTATGTTTTATTGGGAAGAATTTCTTTAATAGCTTGGTTTTCTTCGGGAGTTGCTTTACTCAAATTGGGTTTAGCAATTATTTTTTTTTGTAAGTAGAAATAAACCGATCTTGGATTACTATATTCGTATACGCATGAACAACAGACTGCAATGCCAATGAATAATGATGGAACAGACTAGTGTATACCTGAAGTTACGTTTGATGTACCCATTAAATCAATACACGAGAACTGTTAGCAGTTCATCTATATTTTTTAAATGTCAAGTTGTTGCAATAAAGCTGTTTGCTAAATATTCCATAATTTAAAAAAATAGAGGAAAGTGACCAAATATGGAATAGTATCCCTAATGTGGAATACCATTAAATTTTCGAAACCACTGCCTCTATTTAGCCATTACTAGGATAAATGACAACCTAGTAAGAGTAGTTGGCCACCCCAAACTTTACAACGCTCTATTACCATTAATATCCACATGGCGGGACATTATTCTTTGTACGCACTTGCGAAACTTTATTGTTAGTGGTGCAAATTTTGATCTATAACGTAAGTATTAGGAATTTGTTAATTACTCTACATTTATAAGCATGCAGAAGGATGACTGATAATATTACGTATGTTACTTTTAAGGAAAATATAACCTGGCTTTCAATAAAAAAACATTATTCTTAAGTGAGCTTAGTTCCTAATATGGAATATAGAAAATTATATGGAAATCTTATGTAAGGAATGGGCGCCTGTTGGTGACCATAGTGTGTGTGGTGTGTGATTTTTGCAGTAGAATAAGTTCATTTTAACGTAATAAGTTACTTTTATTTTTGACCAAAGTCTCAAGATCTGTTATAAAAAGACGTTACTGTTTATGTTAATTTTTGTAAAAGAAACTTGGTTCTTATTTCCATATTCCATATTTGGGGGTCTATTCCATAAATAGCTACTATTATGTTAATTTAGATTTGTAAATAAAACAAATTTGTTGATTAATATTAAAACACAAGACTATGACTAAGATAAGCCAAAATGTATGACTGACTGTGTTTATAATTAAATTTGCATTTAATTCATGATAGTTTTTTTTTATGCTACCAAAACAAAATGGTATTCCATATTTGGTCACTTTCCTCTACCGAATAATTAACAAATTAAATTAAAATAAATATGGGAGTGAATGTCGGTGCACTCGAACTGCAGTGCGGTTTGAATTTTAAGGATTATTTATTAATTCTTTTAATCCTTTTAATTCAAAGGATTACTAAATTACTAAATTAATCCATAAATACATTAATACATTACTAAATTAATCCACAAATTAAATTACTAAATTAATCAACAAATTATATTAATAAATTATTCCACAAATACATTACTGAATTTTTTCGATGTGCACTTTAAAAAATCGACAATTAATATTTCGCCGTGTTGAAGTTGACGTATTTTCACATCAATAAATTTAAACCCATTTATAACGCCTTTGGATTTCTTTGGTGTCTCTTCACAAATCGCTGAATTTCTTTTTATTTCAGTGTCCAGTTGCATTCCCATTAAAGCATCAATGAATACTCCTATATTTGGGTGCGGAATCTGAACATATTTTTTGAATTTCGAGTGAAATGATTCACTCTGAATCACAACAATTCGTGGTGCGAATTATATCTGCAGTATCGGCTGCCCAAATATGAGGTGGAAATAATGAATCCTTCTTAATATACGTTTTTTCCAAATAATTGACAAATTCCCG
Source organism: Rhagonycha lutea (assembly GCA_958510855.1). Taxonomy (NCBI): domain Eukaryota; kingdom Metazoa; phylum Arthropoda; class Insecta; order Coleoptera; family Cantharidae; genus Rhagonycha; species Rhagonycha lutea. Next base: position 39,274,554 of record OY294038.1, read on the forward strand.
TAATCTATCATCATTGGGCTTCAAGGGCAACACCGTGTTCACAAAAGTAGCTTCCACTAACTCAGGTTTTAAAAACGTCAACCCAAATATGAGATGTAGCCACTCTCCGATTAACGACGATGTTTCTTTGTACTCTTTTGTCAATCCAAGATGCTGTATTTTGCGAAACCTGTAAAAATATAATTGAAACATATTGAACAATATTAATTTTTGTGATTGTATATTAAATTCTTACCATGACTGTGAGAGATGAAACCTACATCCAACAATATTAATATCAGTAAAGCATTCGCGCAATGCATTACTTACCGATATTTCAAAATCTAAAACAGCGTCTTGAGGTTTCCACGTTAGTTTGAATTCGGTGCATTTTGAACGAATTAAATTAAACAGTTCCTTGTATGTTGATTTATGTTTATTATTCAATAAACAAAATATTACAGGAATATACATATATGTCATTTGCATAAACATGTATTGTAAATAACTGAAGAAAAAATTTTGTACTATGATTAAATGTACCGTCCATATAAAATTTATTGAATTTACACATAAATTCTAAATTTGATTTTGTAGCAAAAGCCACAATGTTTAAATTACTCTCATTTATCAACAAAAATTCTTCTTTGGCACTTGTTTTAATAATAACAGAATTCAAATAATCATGGACCTCGTTTATGGATGTAGGTAATGGAGGTAAAACATCTCTGCGAGCTTTTCCTACATTATTTCTTATGAATTCCATATCTTTATTTGTAAATGTCTTCATTACATTTGGATTTTCTTTCAATTCTTTATGTATTAATTTTGATGGTTGTACCCATTCCTCACCTTGTGCTTTTCGTTTTAATGAATTACTGATCTTTTGCCGATTCAATAATTTAGTATCGATTGGCAAATGATTATGTTCAGTACTTCTTCTTGAAAAAGTTAATTTAGATTCATCACCAATTGTATAAATTTTTGCATTGCAACCTCTTTTCGTGCAACACCAACACACTTCGTCCGTTGTTTTTAATACATTATATTTATAAAACTTATAATTGTCTAAAATAATCAGTACTTGCCCGCGTTCACTCATAATTTGTTCTAAATTGGTCGACATATTTGTAATACTTGTAATTTATTAGCAATATTTCACAATAAACGCACTAATTATCTTGATACAACGATATTCTTGAAAAACACCCTACTTGGTTTGGTACAACTTAGCAGCATCTGTGACTTATTTAGGTTAAATTAGGGTTTCAAACAATATACAATTATAACAACTTAAAAACAAACAAATTCAGTCCGTTCCACGTTAAAAATGATTATGTACAGCATTCGTGATTCGTTAGGTTAAATTATGTGTAATTTTCATTTATTTCATTTTTATGGTCAATACTTAAGGTTGCACTGCAGTTCGAGGGTCGGATTAGACTTGAGGATTAACCGTACTGCAGTTCGAGTGTCTCCGAAAAAAGAATCTCAATAGTACAAGAGGTCCACCTGGCCTTCATAGACCTAGAAAAAGCCTATGACTCGGTACCCAGATATAAACTTTGGCAAGTACTGCACAACATGAACATAAGCCCGTCAATGATTAAACTAATAAGAAAATTGTATAACGAGAACATCTCAAGAGAGAAAAAATTAAAAATTTAAAAAAAAACCTTTTATTTAAAATTAAAAAAGTGCACTAAAAAATAAAAAATAATTTTAATAAGAATAAACAGAGCTTCTTGGAAACATCAATATAAAAGGGGCTATTTATTTAGAGGTAAGTAAGCAATTGATAGCCCCACGCTTTTATATTGATGTTTCCATTTTTTATTTTTTTGTGCACTTTTTTAATTTTAAATAAAAGTTTTTTTTTAAAAATTTTTAATTTTTTATTTAATTTTTTATTTTTAATTTTTTAGTCATGTTTGTCAAATACAGCTCCTGCTTCATCCTATCAGAATTCCTCTGGTATGTGTTTTTGATGTTTGATGCTTCACTCTGTATACATCATTAAAACAAAAAATTTCACCCTGAATGCGGTCCTTAAAAATGCGAATGCGATTTAATTATGTAACTTTTCACCCTGTATGGTAAAACTGTACAATGCGCAGCCACGCATGCGCTTTATTATTTTCCCGATTTTTCGCTTATTTCGCGGAATTTTGGGCAAAATTAATATATGAAAATTCGTTGGAAGTGAAAGCTATATTCCAAATTTCAATGTGTCACTGGTCACAATGGTATAAACTTCAATGACGTCACTCAAAGATTTCCGCCAAAAATGATGTTTTTACGCACTTAAATATTCTCTCGACCGTTTTCTATGATTGCCAGGCACTCAATCCCGTTACCTCGTGTCCCTTCTACCTCCAAGCGCGTATCACATGACAGCCCTAACCAAATGTAAATTCGAAGGTCAGTAACACAAAGCAGATATTAAAATATCTAGAAAATTAAGTCTGGGCCGTACTCAGAATATTTGAGTAATTATTTGTGGAGAAGTTTATGCAACAGAACTAAAATTCGTTACATTACATAATTACAGACAAATATAAATACGAATGTTGGTAACTAATAATTCTAATGCTTTCACTACAAACTGATCATATCGTAGCAGGTTGTTAAATCGTTGCATGGACACTTGAGATGGTGGTTGTAACAGTGGCACACTCGAATTCTTTCAAAGGATTTATTTCGTACTGGATTGATAGGGTTGTTGATCCCATTAGCGGATTATCACCAAAAACTGGACCATGGAATAAATTGGCTCGGATTTCCAAAATGGCGTTCTCTATCGAAGATAGTTAAATAAATAATTATAGTCGAAAATAATTAAAACTCTGCCTCCAAGATAGTTAAATAAAAAATTATTGTCATAAATAATTAAAACTCTGTATCGTAGATAGTTAAATAGAAAATTATAGTCGAAAATAATTAAAACTCTGTTTCGAAGATAGTTAAATTTGAAATTATTGTCAAAAATAATTAAAACTCTGTTTCGAAGATAGTTAAATAAAAAATTATAGTAGTAAATTATTAAAACTCTGCCTCCAAGATAGTTAAATAAAAAATTATTGCCAAAATAATTAAAACTCTGCCTCCAAGATAGTTAAATAAAAAATTATTGCCAAAATAATTAAAACTCTGTATCGAAGATAGTTAAATAGAAAATTATTGTCGAAAATAATCAAATCTCTGTATCGAAGATAATTAAATCTTTGTTACGAGGTAGTTATATAAAAATTTATAGTCGAAAATAATTATAACTCTGTATCCAAGATAGTTAAATAAAAAATTATAGTAGTAAATAATTAAAACTCTGTCTTCAAGATAGCTAAATAAAAAATTATTGTCAAAAATAATTAAAACTCTGTATCGAAGATAATTAAAAAAAATTATAGTCGAAAATAATTAAAACTCTGCCTCCAAGATAGTTAAATAAAAAATTATTATCATAAATAATTAAAACTCTGTATCGTAGATAGTTACATAGAAAATTATAGTCGAAAATAATTAAAACCCTGTTTCGAAGATAGTTAAATAAAAAATTATTGTCAAAAATAATTAAAACTCTGTTTCGAAGATAGTTAAATAAAAAATTATAGTCGAAAATAATTAAAACTCTGTTTCGAAGATAGTTAAATAAAAAATTATAGTAGTAAATTATTAAAACTCTGTCTCCAAGATAGTTAAATAAAAATTTATTCTAAAAAATAATTAAAACTCTGTATCGAAGATAGTTAAATAGAAAATTATAGTCGAAAATTATTAAATCTCTGTTACGAGGATAAATAAATAAATAATTATTTTCGAAAATAATTAAAACTCTCTAGCGAATATAGTTAAATAAGAAATTTTTGTAAAAAATAATTAAAACTATGTTTCGAAGATAGTTAAATAAAAAATTATAGTCGAAAATAATTAAAACTATGCCTCCAAGATAGTTAAATAAAAAATTATTGTAATAAATAATTAAAACTCTGTATCGTAGATAGTTAAATAGAAAATTATAGTGGAAAATAATTAAAAACTCTTAGTTAAATAAAAAATTATAGTAGTAAATTATTAAAACTCTGCCTCCAAGATAGTTAAATAAAAAATTATTGCCAAAATAATTAAAACTCTGTATCGAAGATAGTTAAATAGAAAATTATTGTAGAAAATAATCAAATCTCTGTATCGAAGATAATTAAATCTTTGTTACGAGGTAGTTAAATAACAATTTATAGTCGAAACTAATTAAAACGCTGTATCCAAGATAGTTAAATAAAAAATTATAGTCGTAAATAATTAAAAGTCTGTCTCCAAGATAGCCAAATAAAAAATTATAGTCGAAAATAATTAAAACTCTCTATCGAAGATAGTTAAATATGAAATTATTGTAAGAAATAATTAAAACTCTGTATCGAAGATAATTAATAAAAAATTAAAGTCGAAAATAATTAAAACTCTGTATTCAAGATAGTTAAATAAATAATTATAGTCGAAAATAATTAAAACTCTGCCTCCAAGATAGTTAAATAAAAAATTATTGTCAAAAATTATTAAAACTCTATCGAAGATAGTTAATTAAAAAATTATTGTAAAAAATAATTAAAACTCTGTAACGAAAATAATTAATAATAAATTATAGTCGAAAAGAATTAAAACTCTGCCTCCAAGATAGTTAAATAAAAAATTATTTTCAAAAATAATTAAAACTCTGTATCGAAGATAGTGAAATAGAAATTTATAGTTGAAAATAATTAAAACTCTGTATCGAAGATAGTTAAATAGAAAATTATAGTCGAAAATAATTAAATCTCTGTTACGAGGATAAATAAATTAAAAATTATTGTCGAAAATAATCAAATCTCTGTATCGAAGATAATTAAAGTTTTGTTACGAGGTAGTTATATAAAAATTTATAGTCGAAAATAATTATAACTCTGTATCCAAGATAGTTAAATAAAAAATTATAGTAGTAAATAATTAAAACTCTGTCTCCAAGATAGTTAAATAAAAAATTATTGTCAAAAATAATTAAAACTCTGTATCGAAGATAATTAATAAAAAATTATAGTCGAAAATAATTAAAACGCTGCCTCCAAGATAGTTAAATAAAAAATTATTATCATAAATAATTAAAACTCTGTATCGTAGATAGTTAAATAGAAAATTATAGTCGAAAATAATTAAAACTCTGTTTCGAAGATAGTTAAATAAAAAATTATTGTCAAAAATAATTAAAACTCTGTTTCGAAGATAGTTAAATAAAAAATTATAGTCGAAAATAATTAAAACTCTGTTTCGAAGATAGTTAAATAAAAAATTATAGTAGTAAATTATCACAACTCTGTCTCCAAGATAGTTAAATAAAAATTTATTGTAAAAAATAATTAAAACTCTGTATCGAAGATAGTTAAATAGAAAATTATAGTAGTAAATTATTAAAACTCTGTCTCCAAGATAGTTAAATAAAAATTTATTGTAAAAAATAATTAAAACTCTGTATCGAAGATAGTTAAATAGAAAATTATAGTCGAAAATTATTAAATCTCTGTTACGAGGATAAATAAATAAATAATTATTTTCGAAAATAATTAAAACTCTCTAGCGAATATAGTTAAATAAGAAATTTTTGTAAAAAATAATTAAAACTATGTTTCGAAGATAGTTAAATAAAAAATTATAGTCGAAAATAATTAAAACTATGCCTCCAAGATAGTTAAATAAAAAATTATTGTAATAAATAATTAAAACTCTGTATCGTAGATAGTTAAATAGAAAATTATAGTGGAAAATAATTAAAACTCTTAGTTAAATAAAAAATTATAGTAGTAAATTATTAAAACTCTGCCTCCAAGATAGTTAAATAAAAAATTATTGCCAAAATAATTAAAACTCTGTATCGAAGATAGTTAAATAGAAAATTATTGTAGAAAATAATCAAATCTCTGTATCGAAGATAATTAAATCTTTGTTACGAGGTAGTTAAATAACAATTTATAGTCGAAACTAATTAAAACGCTGTATCCAAGATAGTTAAATAAAAAATTATAGTCGTAAATAATTAAAACTCTGTCTCCAAGATAGTCAAATAAAAAATTATAGTCGAAAATAATTAAAACTCTCTATCGAAGATAGTTAAATATGAAATTATTGTAAGAAATAATTAAAACTCTGTATCGAAGATAATTAATAAAAAATTAAAGTCGAAAATAATTAAAACTCTGTATTCAAGATAGTTAAATAAATAATTATAGTCGAAAATAATTAAAACTCTGCCTCCAAGATAGTTAAATAAAAAATTATTGTCAAAAATTATTAAAACTCTATCGAAGATAGTTAATTAAAAAATTATTGTAAAAAATAATTAAAACTCTGTATCGAAAATAATTAATAATAAATTATAGTCGAAAAGAATTAAAACTCTGCCTCCAAGATAGTTAAATAAATAATTATTTTCAAAAATAATTAAAACTCTGTATCGAAGATAGTTAAATAGAAATTTATAGTTGAAAATAATTAAAACTCTGTATCGAAGATAGTTAAATAGAAAATTATAGTCGAAAATAATTAAATCTCTGTTACGAGGATAAATAAATTAAAAATTATTGTCGAAAATAATCAAATCTCTGTATCGAAGATAATTAAAGTTTTGTTACGAGGTAGTTATATAAAAATTTATAGTCGAAAATAATTATAACTCTGTATCCAAGATAGTTAAATAAAAAATTATAGTAGTAAATAATTAAAACTCTGTCTCCAAGATAGTTAAATAAAAAATTATTGTCAAAAATAATTAAAACTCTGTATCGAAGATAATTAATAAAAAATTATAGTCGAAAATAATTAAAACTCTGCCTCCAAGATAGTTAAATAAAAAATTATTATCATAAATAATTAAAACTCTGTATCGTATATAGTTAAATAGAAAATTATAGTCGAAAATAATTAAAACTCTGTTTCGAAGATAGTTAAATAAAAAATTATTGTCAAAAATAATTAAAACTCTGTTTCGAAGATAGTTAAATAAAAAATTATAGTCGAAAATAATTAAAACTCTGTTTCGAAGATAGTTAAATAAAAAATTATAGTAGTAAATTATCACAACTCTGTCTCCAAGATAGTTAAATAAAAATTTATTGTAAAAAATAATTAAAACTCTGTATCGAAGATAGTTAAATAGAAAATTATAGTAGTAAATTATTAAAACTCTGTCTCCAAGATAGTTAAATAAAAATTTATTGTAAAAAATAATTAAAACTCTGTATCGAAGATAGTTAAATAGAAAATTATAGTCGAAAATTATTAAATCTCTGTTACGAGGATAAATAAATAAATAATTATTTTCGAAAATAATTAAAACTCTCTAGCGAATATAGTTAAATAAGAAATTTTTGTAAAAAATAATTAAAACTATGTTTCGAAGATAGTTAAATAAAAAATTATAGTCGAAAATAATTAAAACTATGCCTCCAAGATAGTTAAATAAAAAATTATTGTAATAAATAATTAAAACTCTGTATCGTAGATAGTTAAATAGAAAATTATAGTGGAAAATAATTAAAACTCTTAGTTAAATAAAAAATTATAGTAGTAAATTATTAAAACTCTGCCTCCAAGATAGTTAAATAAAAAATTATTGCCAAAATAATTAAAACTCTGTATCGAAGATAGTTAAATAGAAAATTATTGTAGAAAATAATCAAATCTCTGTATCGAAGATAATTAAATCTTTGTTACGAGGTAGTTAAATAACAATTTATAGTCGAAACTAATTAAAACGCTGTATCCAAGATAGTTAAATAAAAAATTATAGTCGTAAATAATTAAAACTCTGTCTCCAAGATAGTTAAATAAAAAATTATAGTCGAAAATAATTAAAACTCTCTATCGAAGATAGTTAAATAAAAAATTATAGTAGTAAATTATTAAAACTCTGTCTCCAAGATAGTTAAATAAAAATTTATTCTAAAAAATAATTAAAACTCTGTATCGAAGATAGTTAAATAGAAAATTATAGTCGAAAATTATTAAATCTCTGTTACGAGGATAAATAAATAAATAATTATTTTCGAAAATAATTAAAACTCTCTAGCGAATATAGTTAAATAAGAAATTTTTGTAAAAAATAATTAAAACTATGTTTCGAAGATAGTTAAATAAAAAATTATAGTCGAAAATAATTAAAACTATGCCTCCAAGATAGTTAAATAAAAAATTATTGTAATAAATAATTAAAACTCTGTATCGTAGATAGTTAAATAGAAAATTATAGTGGAAAATAATTAAAAACTCTTAGTTAAATAAAAAATTATAGTAGTAAATTATTAAAACTCTGCCTCCAAGATAGTTAAATAAAAAATTATTGCCAAAATAATTAAAACTCTGTATCGAAGATAGTTAAATAGAAAATTATTGTAGAAAATAATCAAATCTCTGTATCGAAGATAATTAAATCTTTGTTACGAGGTAGTTAAATAACAATTTATAGTCGAAACTAATTAAAACGCTGTATCCAAGATAGTTAAATAAAAAATTATAGTCGTAAATAATTAAAAGTCTGTCTCCAAGATAGTCAAATAAAAAATTATAGTCGAAAATAATTAAAACTCTCTATCGAAGATAGTTAAATATGAAATTATTGTAAGAAATAATTAAAACTCTGTATCGAAGATAATTAATAAAAAATTAAAGTCGAAAATAATTAAAACTCTGTATTCAAGATAGTTAAATAAATAATTATAGTCGAAAATAATTAAAACTCTGCCTCCAAGATAGTTAAATAAAAAATTATTGTCAAAAATTATTAAAACTCTATCGAAGATAGTTAATTAAAAAATTATTGTAAAAAATAATTAAAACTCTGTAACGAAAATAATTAATAATAAATTATAGTCGAAAAGAATTAAAACTCTGCCTCCAAGATAGTTAAATAAAAAATTATTTTCAAAAATAATTAAAACTCTGTATCGAAGATAGTTAAATAGAAATTTATAGTTGAAAATAATTAAAACTCTGTATCGAAGATAGTTAAATAGAAAATTATAGTCGAAAATAATTAAATCTCTGTTACGAGGATAAATAAATTAAAAATTATTGTCGAAAATAATCAAATCTCTGTATCGAAGATAATTAAAGTTTTGTTACGAGGTAGTTATATAAAAATTTATAGTCGAAAATAATTATAACTCTGTATCCAAGATAGTTAAATAAAAAATTATAGTAGTAAATAATTAAAACTCTGTCTCCAAGATAGTTAAATAAAAAATTATTGTCAAAAATAATTAAAACTCTGTATCGAAGATAATTAATAAAAAATTATAGTCGAAAATAATTAAAACGCTGCCTCCAAGATAGTTAAATAAAAAATTATTATCATAAATAATTAAAACTCTGTATCGTAGATAGTTAAATAGAAAATTATAGTCGAAAATAATTAAAACTCTGTTTCGAAGATAGTTAAATAAAAAATTATTGTCAAAAATAATTAAAACTCTGTTTCGAAGATAGTTAAATAAAAAATTATAGTCGAAAATAATTAAAACTCTGTTTCGAAGATAGTTAAATAAAAAATTATAGTAGTAAATTATCACAACTCTGTCTCCAAGATAGTTAAATAAAAATTTATTGTAAAAAATAATTAAAACTCTGTATCGAAGATAGTTAAATAGAAAATTATAGTAGTAAATTATTAAAACTCTGTCTCCAAGATAGTTAAATAAAAATTTATTGTAAAAAATAATTAAAACTCTGTATCGAAGATAGTTAAATAGAAAATTATAGTCGAAAATTATTAAATCTCTGTTACGAGGATAAATAAATAAATAATTATTTTCGAAAATAATTAAAACTCTCTAGCGAATATAGTTAAATAAGAAATTTTTGTAAAAAATAATTAAAACTATGTTTCGAAGATAGTTAAATAAAAAATTATAGTCGAAAATAATTAAAACTATGCCTCCAAGATAGTTAAATAAAAAATTATTGTAATAAATAATTAAAACTCTGTATCGTAGATAGTTAAATAGAAAATTATAGTGGAAAATAATTAAAACTCTTAGTTAAATAAAAAATTATAGTAGTAAATTATTAAAACTCTGCCTCCAAGATAGTTAAATAAAAAATTATTGCCAAAATAATTAAAACTCTGTATCGAAGATAGTTAAATAGAAAATTATTGTAGAAAATAATCAAATCTCTGTATCGAAGATAATTAAATCTTTGTTACGAGGTAGTTAAATAACAATTTATAGTCGAAACTAATTAAAACGCTGTATCCAAGATAGTTAAATAAAAAATTATAGTCGTAAATAATTAAAACTCTGTCTCCAAGATAGTCAAATAAAAAATTATAGTCGAAAATAATTAAAACTCTCTATCGAAGATAGTTAAATATGAAATTATTGTAAGAAATAATTAAAACTCTGTATCGAAGATAATTAATAAAAAATTAAAGTCGAAAATAATTAAAACTCTGTATTCAAGATAGTTAAATAAATAATTATAGTCGAAAATAATTAAAACTCTGCTTCCAAGATAGTTAAATAAAAAATTATTGTCAAAAATTATTAAAACTCTATCGAAGATAGTTAATTAAAAAATTATTGTAAAAAATAATTAAAACTCTGTATCGAAAATAATTAATAATAAATTATAGTCGAAAAGAATTAAAACTCTGCCTCCAAGATAGTTAAATAAATAATTATTTTCAAAAATAATTAAAACTCTGTATCGAAGATAGTTAAATAGAAATTTATAGTTGAAAATAATTAAAACTCTGTATCGAAGATAGTTAAATAGAAAATTATAGTCGAAAATAATTAAATCTCTGTTACGAGGATAAATAAATTAAAAATTATTGTCGAAAATAATCAAATCTCTGTATCGAAGATAATTAAAGTTTTGTTACGAGGTAGTTATATAAAAATTTATAGTCGAAAATAATTATAACTCTGTATCCAAGATAGTTAAATAAAAAATTATAGTAGTAAATAATTAAAACTCTGTCTCCAAGATAGTTAAATAAAAAATTATTGTCAAAAATAATTAAAACTCTGTATCGAAGATAATTAATAAAAAATTATAGTCGAAAATAATTAAAACTCTGCCTCCAAGATAGTTAAATAAAAAATTATTATCATAAATAATTAAAACTCTGTATCGTAGATAGTTAAATAGAAAATTATAGTCGAAAATAATTAAAACTCTGTTTCGAAGATAGTTAAATAAAAAATTATTGTCAAAAATAATTAAAACTCTGTTTCGAAGATAGTTAAATAAAAAATTATAGTCGAAAATAATTAAAACTCTGTTTCGAAGATAGTTAAATAAAAAATTATAGTAGTAAATTATCACAACTCTGTCTCCAAGATAGTTAAATAAAAATTTATTGTAAAAAATAATTAAAACTCTGTATCGAAGATAGTTAAATAGAAAATTATAGTAGTAAATTATTAAAACTCTGTCTCCAAGATAGTTAAATAAAAATTTATTGTAAAAAATAATTAAAACTCTGTATCGAAGATAGTTAAATAGAAAATTATAGTCGAAAATTATTAAATCTCTGTTACGAGGATAAATAAATAAATAATTATTTTCGAAAATAATTAAAACTCTCTAGCGAATATAGTTAAATAAGAAATTTTTGTAAAAAATAATTAAAACTATGTTTCGAAGATAGTTAAATAAAAAATTATAGTCGAAAATAATTAAAACTATGCCTCCAAGATAGTTAAATAAAAAATTATTGTAATAAATAATTAAAACTCTGTATCGTAGATAGTTAAATAGAAAATTATAGTGGAAAATAATTAAAACTCTTAGTTAAATAAAAAATTATAGTAGTAAATTATTAAAACTCTGCCTCCAAGATAGTTAAATAAAAAATTATTGCCAAAATAATTAAAACTCTGTATCGAAGATAGTTAAATAGAAAATTATTGTAGAAAATAATCAAATCTCTGTATCGAAGATAATTAAATCTTTGTTACGAGGTAGTTAAATAACAATTTATAGTCGAAACTAATTAAAACGCTGTATCCAAGATAGTTAAATAAAAAATTATAGTCGTAAATAATTAAAACTCTGTCTCCAAGATAGTTAAATAAAAAATTATAGTCGAAAATAATTAAAACTCTCTATCGAAGATAGTTAAATATGAAATTATTGTAAGAAATACTTAAAACTCTGTATCGAAGATAATTAATAAAAAATTAAAGTCGAAAATAATTAAAACTCTGTATTCAAGATAGTTAATTAAATAATTATAGTCGAAAATAATTAAAACTCTGCCTCCAAGATAGTTAAATAAAAAATTATTGTCAAAAATAATTAAAACTTATCGAAGATAGTTAATTAAAAAATTATTGTAAAAAATAATTAAAACTCTGTATCGAAGATAATTAATAAAAAATTATAGTCGAAAATAATTAAAACTCTGCCTCCAAGATAGTTAAATAAAAAATTATTATCATAAATAATTAAAACTCTGTATCGTAGATAGTTAAATAGAAAATTATAGTCGAAAATAATTAAAACTCTGTTTCGAAGATAGTTAAATAAAAAATTATTGTCAAAAATAATTAAAACTCTGTTTCGAAGATAGTTAAATAAAAAATTATAGTCGAAAATAATTAAAACTCTGTTTCGAAGATAGTTAAATAAAAAATTATAGTAGTAAATTATCACAACTCTGTCTCCAAGATAGTTAAATAAAAATTTATTGTAAAAAATAATTAAAACTCTGTATCGAAGATAGTTAAATAGAAAATTATAGTAGTAAATTATTAAAACTCTGTCTCCAAGATAGTTAAATAAAAATTTATTGTAAAAAATAATTAAAACTCTGTATCGAAGATAGTTAAATAGAAAATTATAGTCGAAAATTATTAAATCTCTGTTACGAGGATAAATAAATAAATAATTATTTTCGAAAATAATTAAAACTCTCTAGCGAAAATAGTTAAATAAGAAATTTTTGTAAAAAATAATTAAAACTATGTTTCGAAGATAGTTAAATAAAAAATTATAGTCGAAAATAATTAAAACTATGCCTCCAAGATAGTTAAATAAAAAATTATTGTAATAAATAATTAAATCTCTGTATCGTAGATAGTTAAATAGAAAATTATAGTGGAAAATAATTAAAACTCTTAGTTAAATAAAAAATTATAGTAGTAAATTATTAAAACTCTGCCTCCAAGATAGTTAAATAAAAAATTATTGCCAAAATAATTAAAACTCTGTATCGAAGATAGTTAAATAGAAAATTATTGTAGAAAATAATCAAATCTCTGTATCGAAGATAATTAAATCTTTGTTACGAGGTAGTTAAATAACAATTTATAGTCGAAACTAATTAAAACGCTGTATCCAAGATAGTTAAATAAAAAATTATAGTCGTAAATAATTAAAACTCTGTCTCCAAGATAGTTAAATAAAAAATTATAGTCGAAAATAATTAAAACTCTCTATCGAAGATAGTTAAATATGAAATTATTGTAAGAAATAATTAAAACTCTGTATCGAAGATAATTAATAAAAAATTAAAGTCGAAAATAATTAAAACTCTGTATTTAAGATAGTTAAATAAATAATTATAGTCGAAAATAATTAAAACTCTGCCTCCAAGATAGTTAAATAAAAAATTATTGTCAAAAATAATTAAAACTTATCGAAGATAGTTAATTAAAAAATTATTGTAAAAAATAGTTAAAACTCTGTATCGAAAATAATTAATAAAAAATTATAGTCGAAAATAATTAAAACTCTCTATCGAAGATAGAAGGTATAACCTAACCGACGGTACCTTCTTTTCGGACATTAGACTTCCACCTAAGGTTGTGTTTTACATCTTGTGGGGATGGGCTTGCGAAATGCGCAGCGTTTCAGTTGCAAGTAACCACGGAATTCACTGGCAAACCGTTTATCGGTTGTTTCTGAAATTCCGGGACATTTGTACCTGGAAGCAAATGCAAATTTTGGACGACCTTCCAGTTGGCGGACCCGGGATGATCGTACAAATAGACGAAACCTGTGTTGGCAAACGTAAAAATCATGTGGGCCGTGTGCGTGCTGGAGTGGAGCGTTGGATTGTAGGCATGTACAGTCATACTGAACGGCGCGGGATGGCTTCGTATGTCCACAAACGCGACGCTCCTACCCTTGAACGCGTAATGTCACAGCTTGTGCGACCCGGGACCGAAATCTGGACGGATTGCTGGAAGGGTTATTCCAAGCTAGATAGAATCGGGCGCGTATCCCCCTACACACACAGGACTGTAAACCATAGCCGCAATTTTGTCGATCCCGTGTCAGGGGTTTGTACAAATGGGATAGAAGGCTACTGGTCGAAAATGAAAGGCTGGTGTCGCAAGTTAGGGGTTATGCATTCTAGCATGCTACCTAGCCACCTGGACCAGTTCTTGTGGGTAGGCATGTTCATGACCGCTACCGCAACATGTTGCAACATATCGCCGAACGGTACCCGGTTTAGTCGCATCTGTCGGATAAGAAAACCGGTCCTTTTTAGGGCCAAAAATGCTCAGAAAAGGTTATTGATTTAACGACGTCGAATCTGTTTATTTTGCAACTCTGGCGGGGGTGGTTGTGCTGCCAAAAAATGGGCCTGTAGCGTACAAAACGCAGCGTAACCAAACTTAAACTCTAACCAAAACTCTAACCTAATTAAACACATCCCCCTAGGGTGATCCAACTCGGCAAATTGTGCTATTAGCATGGGGTGAATCTCGCTTTTTTTGCTGCAAATTTAAGCCAAAAATACGTTAAAAATGTGAATTTACCTCGTCGTTAACTGTACCATGAATTTACGCTTTTTTTGCTGCAAATTTAAGCCAAAAATACGTTGAAAATGTGAATTTACCTCGACGTTAACTGTACGATGAATTTCCCCGTGTTTTTAGCCAAAAATACCCCTAAAAAGTAAATTTATGTCGATGTTAACTGCACGACGGTGTAGGTAATACTGAGAGCATAAAAAAGCTCCGATTTTTCTAAGTGTTAGAGTAACTCACAACACACGGACCGACCACAGAATGACCGTGACGCTCGAAAATCGAGTAAAAATTGGCAACTTTAAAATCGATTATTGGCCAAACTAATCGATATACGACTTTTTTCCTTGGCTTAATCGCTTCGTTTATATTTTATCTCTCTAATTCCGTCATGATTTCTATAGTAAATTTTTAATTTACGAGTTTGGGTGAATCGACTGCTCCCACGTTGGTTTAAGAAGGCGTCCACTTACACCAACCTATTCCTGATTATTATTATTATTATTATTAATCAGCATTACACTCTTAATAGAATATTGCTATCTCTTATAGCAATTTATAGGATTTACAAATCCTTTTATTGGGGTGGATTACTCCCCATTTTACAGTATATCTAAACTAATCATAATCACATATTAAACTTTCACAAACTAATTCTACAAGTTCTCTTTCACAGTCTAGGGTGTCTCTTGGCCTCATCCACAATCCTCTTCCAAAGCCTTCTGTCACCATACTTCTCGTTCCATCTGTCTATTTTCATGGTTCTAAGGTCTTGTTCAACCTGATCCCTCCATCTTATTCTAGGTCTACCTCTTGGGCGACTCTCTCTCGGTTTCCACATCGTGATGGCTTTTATCGCCTCAGTATTACTGGATCTCATTATATGTCCCATCCATCCTATTTGAGCTTTCACAAGTTTGACTATATCCTCCCCACCCATAGCCTCCAAAATTTCATGGTTCATAATCCGTCTCATCTCTTCGTTATTCTCCTTCTTGGGTCCCAATATTGTTCTCAACACTTTTCGCTCAAAAACTCTCAGTCGCTCCTCGTCCTCCATCGACATGGTTTCAGCCGCATATGTGACCACTGGTCTGATAAGTGTTCTGTATATTTTAATCTTTGTGCCTTTTGCTAGTTGTTTATTCACCAGTAAATTTTTATTTGCATAATATGTCCTGTTTCCAGCCTTAATTCTACTTTCAATCTCCTCTCTTCTCCTTCCAGATCTGTCCTACTGCTCACTTTTTTTTTTAGGACATTTAAGGGTAATAGGACATTTTTTAAATTTTAACAAATTAAAATTTACATTAAATAACTAATGGAAAAATATTTTTTTTTAATTTTTGTGGGAGGGATGAGCCTGGTGCATTAATAATAAATTTTCAACATTTGGTATCAATTTAGTTAGGTTTACTCTCAAATCGCCTCTGTTAGTGATGTCCAGTCTGTTTCTTTTTTTTTTTGTTAAAATATTGGCAACCGCGCTGAAACCCCTTTCCACTAAGTATGAGGATGGAAAAGCATCCACCAAAAGTCGTGTACCCCCATTTACATCTCATGGACCCCCAATTTCTTTTTTCGCTGACATCGACCCCTTGCAAGTCGTCATCGACCCCTGGGGGTCGATATAGACCACTTTGGGAAACACTGCAATAGAGGAAAACAAAGGATCATGGCAATGTTGATTATCTGTCCCGAGAACTTGTTGAGTTGGCACAAATTACACATGATAGAGCAGAAATATTTAAAATTACGCAAATTGAAAATCTTCCAAAAACCAATAAAGATATTCGGAAGCACACGTTAAAAGATCCGGAGCTCCTTCAAATCTATATGGCCGTAGAAAATAGAACAAAACTATCAAACGGATACCAAATAATATATTTTACGCTACAAGATGGTTGTTTAGTAAAAGGAATTCGAGTGCCTATTTCAAAAATTTTCCGTCATGGGATATAGGAAGAACTTCGTTGTTCACATTCAGGAATAGTTAAGATGAAAGCGTTAGCAAGGGGACATGTGTGGTGGCCAGGAATCGACAACGATATAGAGAAAACAACAAGAGAATGTACAGAATGTTGTAAAACACGAAACAATCCAACCAAGGTTACTGTTCATCCGTATAGGATTACGCTACGACATGACACCATTGCAACGAATACATTTAGATTATGCTGGTCCACTTCATGGTAAATATTTACTCACTAGCTGGAAAGCCCGTCCACGGACGGGTGGCTAGTCAGTGGAGCTGTTCTTTAGCGGTTTTATCGCATTAACGGATAAAGTTTTATTTTATAATAAAGAAGATTAATACAGCTGGAAGGCTCATCCATGGAAACTCAATCCAAGGAGTGATCATATTAAGTTGGTACGACCAACAACCAATCAGAATGCGTTGCGTGTCCTAAAAAAATTACACGCTGGAAGCGAAGGAGCGTGCTGGTCTTTTATATGTTTGATGATCCCTTATATACTGCCTTGTAGAGTGAGTGTGGACAGCGTTGGAAAAACAAATTTTGCTTCTTTGAAAAATTTTGAAAAACAAAACCGATTGGTGTGCTACTCGATCCCAGGGGGAAATGATTAAGTTGGTACTACCAACGACCAATCAGAATGCGTTGTGTGTCCTAAAAATTGACACGCTGCTTTTTTGAAAAATTTTGAAAAACAAAACCTGATTGGTGTGCCACTCGATCCCAGGGGGAGATGATTAAGTTGGTACTACCAACGACCAATCAGAATGCCTTGTGTGTCCTAAAAAATTGACACGCTGCTTTCTTGAAAAATTTTGAAAAACAAAACCTGATTGGTGTGCTACTCGATCCCAGGGGGAGATGGTTAAGTTTTTTTTTCAACGATAATAACTCTTCAAGGCTTACTATATAAGGGGCTTATAATAGTGCCCAGTAGAGTGAGTGTGGACAACGTTGGGAAAACAAATTTTGCTTTTTTAAAAAATTTTGAAAAACAAAACCTGATTGGTGTGCCACTCGATCCCAGTTGGGAGATGATTAAGTTGGTACTACCAACAACCAATCAGAATGCGTTGTGTGTCCTAAAAAATTGACACGCTGCTTTTTTGAAAAATTTTGAAAAACAAAACCTGATTGGTGTGCTACTCGATCCCAGGGGGAGGTGATTTTAACTTTTAAGTTGGTACTACCAACGACCAATCAGAATGCGTTGTGTGTCCTAAAAAATTGACACGCCGGAGCGTGCTGGTCTTTTATATGTTTGATTATGGTAAATTCTTATTCAAAATGGATGGAAGCTCTACCGACAAGTTCTATTACGTCAACGTGTAACCGTAACCCTGCTTTGCTGGTCACAAATGCCACTTGACCTCTCGATGTTGCTGAGAGTAGCTAACTTCGGGTATTTAACCCACAGATACGGAAAGCTTGGGTCGCTCGGAAGCGGTTCGCAGATTCGATTGATGTTAGTGCGGCCGTAGGTCGCTACTGTCGGCTCTCGTACGCCAACTGCAGCTTCTGAAATTGAATGAGGGGTAGGGCGCCAGCTAGTTGCTGGAAAGTAAACTAATGTGCTTCGATCCGAACTAGCAATAATGATTTTATTGAACAACACAGCCAAGATTAATGTACACAATAATTGAGCGAGTAGCTCCAAATAATCGCTTATTGAATTGGATATCTTCAACAATACAGAGGTCGACGACCTTGTTATAATGTACAAATCAGGCATTAAATTGATACTATATTGCACACTGAACCCTGTGTACAGAATAAATCTACTCATATGAATAGCAAAACTAATGGCTCTAAAGCAAGCAGCAAATATAATAATAATACTGTGAGGTCTTGACTCACCAACTGTCATTTTCCTTAAAGAGTGTCCAACGAGATAGGCGTCCGCAGTATACTGGAATTCCTTTCGTTGTTCGACTGGACTACTTGGATAAGCCCTTTGATCTGGTACTAAAAGACAAGAAGACACACGTAAATTACCATATAAGAAGCAAACTAAGGCCAGCAGATCTATCAGCGTAAGCATAAAAGATTCAATGGCAATATCAGTATTACTAATATAGTTCCCCACGGAAATAACCAGGGTGTTGCCACAGGGGATGACCCGTCAGAACTTTCGTTTCCACGTTAAAGTGAACCAATTCAACAAAAGTGGGCTGAAGCTTCTTAATGGGAAGTAAAAAGGTAGAATCGTCCCAAAATGACTCAAATATATCCGCGTAATTCTCCTCGCATGCGACACAATCAGCAAATATCGAACGCACCAGCCAAATATTTGACTTCCAAAGAAAATGGTGCAGTACCACATGTCGTTTACCAAATTGCATCAAAAATCCACGGCTTATCCGGCTACAATGAATCGGAAAAACGCACAGCGTAACTACGAGTCGCAAACAACTAATATACGTCGTTTTACTGTCGAAAAATGCAATTTACTTTGCAATTTTAAACACGCTTAAAATTTTCGTGTGTTCTCAGACGCCATGCCAGAATCGAGTCCTCGACCAATCAGGGCCCCGCACAAACCGGAACACAACCCGGAAAAACCAAAAGATTCTGGTTTGTAACCAAAAGTCCCTAAAATGAATGTGATATAAATAGGAGGTGGCATCAGTAAAAGTTGTAAAATTTATAACATAAATAAATTATTCGTAGGTAAACAAAAGTTGCATAGTCACAAGCGTAATTTATATCTACCATTAAAATAGTAAAATTAGCAGTGGCTGTATCTTGCAGGTTCCAAACGGCTACCATTGATATTTTGTTGGAGATATTTGCTCGATTTGGTCTACCTAATGTTGTGGTTACGGATAATGGAACTAATTTCAAATCCGTTGAATTCGAAGATTTTTCTTGAATTGAATTGTGGACTAAGGGGAAGGCAAACCACCACCCCATTAACATTTCCCTGGTACAGCCTACTTGGCTAAGTCGGGGGGATCGCCGTGAATCCGAAATCGGATAGGCACCTAAAGAAGAAGAAGATAGTAAGAAAGAAGAAACAATGTATAGTTGCATCGCTTTAAATGTTGCAATAGCTTTCGATGCGGTATGGCATGCCGTACGTAACACACACCATCCGAAGTGCTTTATGCGCTATCCATCATCCAAAGGAATCAAAGCATATAGTCCTGTTACTCCGTGACAGCCGTCAAAAGTTAAAGGACTATAATTTATTGTAACGGTGGTGAGTATCTTGTGCGATAGTTCTTTAACGACACTTTCGTTCAATGACTTTGAATTTATTGTTCTTTGACGTAGTTTTGCGTTTGTCGAATGTGTTATACGAGTTCTACGATCGAAATTTGAACTGCGTAGTCGTTTAAGGTCCTCAGCAGTTAAGAGACCGTTACACCGTTTGATACCGAGCACGGATCTCTTTCTTTTAGAATCCTTTGACGTATTGCTTCAAGGTAGTTTTAGTAGAGTAATTTTATCGGCCACTTTTGATCGAATTTGCTTTTACTTCGTTTATCGTATTTTGTCGTCTGGGTCTTCTTGGGTTGAATAAATCTGTTGAAAAATTGATTGTGTATGTTTCCGGCTGGTGGTGCTTTTCTTGTTCGATTTGAATTCATCTAACAAGGGGAAGGCCAACTTTGGTCGTTACAGATCTGCATCACGTACCTTCATACCTTTTCAACCCAATTAAAACGTCACTTGATGAAAATTTTATCGACCCAGAATTCAGAAAATTTTGAGAAAATAATTTTCAAAAAGTAATGTAAAATTAAAATTTTTAGTAGTTCAAATTAATGTATTAAAGTATTATTCCCTTCCTAAAACATCAATCGACACTTGACAGCTGCTCGACATAACCTTCTCGAAGGGAATAATACTTCGATACGTTTGAACTACTAAAAATTTTAATTTTACATTACTTTTTCAAAATTATTTTCTCAAAATTTTCTAAATTCTGGGTCGTTAAATTTTCATCAAGTGACGATCTAATTTTGTTGAAAAAGTATAAAGGTAAGTGGTGTAGATCTGTGACGAACAAAGTTGGCTCTCCTCTTGTAAGTAGGCTCGTAGATCTATGCTCTGCCATCGGGACCTTTTTTCGTTGAGCATGCCTTTATTCTTCCGTATGGTTTATCCAGCCTGCCTGCTATTATTTCATCCTGGATCGCTTTGCAGTTTTCTTCTATGTACATAGTTCTCTTTTGCTTTTTGGTTGCTCTTTAGATCTTGTTCCTAAACTCCCTGTATCCTGCATCCCTTGTGGGATTACAGCGTTAAAATCACCCATGATTATCATATTTTCGTCACCCTTTACATATTTTATAGCTTTCTCTATGTGTTCGTAGATTTCTTCTACTTCATCATCTTCTTACTCTGTAGTGCGCATGCTTATTTGGACTATTACTGTGTCTTTTCCTGTTGGCATTAAGCTATATTATATTTATTCTTTTTCTGTTGCTGATTAGTTTAGTTTAGTTTATTTATATACGGAAATATCCTTTTTACATTATAAGATTACAAATTACAGATTACAAATTACAAGATTACAGATTATAAGCATACAAATATTACACATTTAAATTCTTCCGACATTCACGCGACATCTAAGCGACTCTTCGAATTAACACGGCATCTACCGATGATCCTTTTTTAAACACGAGATAAACGATGACTCCAAACACGACATCTAACGATGATTATTTTGAATATTAGAGCACGGGATAAACCCGCTAAAACCCTAAGGCCAAGACCGAATTACAAGTCAGCAGTTTACTTTTGCTGACGACGTCATAGTAGGATAATGGTTTAACGTGTATAATCCTAAACACGGCACAGATAAATTTGGGAGCGATCGGGATTCGAACCTACGACCTTTAGATCTATACTACTTACTTTTAAAATCTTTTATTAATTAATAATATATACAAATTTGTTTGACCTTTCGACGCAAAGCGCCGTTGGGTCTTACATTTTAATTTTAATACAAGGTTTGGGGCCCCTCGTCGAAACATATCCCCGGGTTTCTTCTAAATAACCTTCCAAGAGGTTTTACAATAATTAGATATATTTTCTTCCTTCTATCTTGAAGGATGTTGTGGTACCTTGATGCGTTTTCGTATTTGTTTGTTGGAAAACAACTGAAAAACCAACTTCTGAAAATTAGGAACTATTTACAGATTCGCCATGACGATAACAGATGATAGACAATGAATAACAGTAACAAAAAGAATAATGATAACAATAACAAGAAGAATAATAATAACAATAACAAATAACAAAATAGAATAGGATAACAGTAACAGTAACAGAATGGTATGTTATAAATAACAGTGGAGTGACGGGTAATGGTATAATTCATATAATTCATACAATCATATGAGAAGTTGTCGTAGTGCTGGATGTTTTGCAGCCGCTGGAACGCTAACGGGTTTCACCTGTGCACTCATATTTTCAAGGATACTTCGCCCATAGTGGCAGCTTTAGTACGGAATTCTGTGTGTTCAGGGTGTAGTGTATGAGGGGAGTGTTTGGAACGGAAGCCCATATTTGCGGGGTGCACTGTCCTGTGTCATGTTTGCCGTTAAAGGGCTTTTTTGAATCTGCGTTTGGTAGAATTTTGTCGATAACCGAGTTACGTGGTTTCTCAAAAATTCTACCTTTGCGTCATCGTGGATTGACGTCAGTCTGGCGTATCTATCAGCCCCCGTGACTAGACGGAGACAGCGGTTCTGAAACACCTGCAAGGGACGGAAGCGCGTCTTAGACACGTTCGCCCAAGCAGGGCAAGCATACGTTAGGATCGGTCTTAGCACGGTTTTGTATAACGTACGCTTGTTTTCGGAGCTCATCTGACTCCCTTTCATCAAGGGGTAAATCTTGCGATTTGCTGCGTACGCCAGCTGACGTCTGACCTTAAGATGAGTGTCGAAGTTTAACCTAGAGTCAAGAGTCACACCTAGGTACTTGACACTCGTCTTAGGTTCTATGGGATGTCCGTCTAATTTGAGTTTTTGGAAGACCCTATGGTTTGTCCGCTTTCTGGCGAAAACTATCGTCTCCGTCTTACCGGCGTTCAATCGAATCTTCCATTTATCGCAATGACGTTTGATCATATCAAGATGAATTTGAGTTTGCTTTGTGGCCACTTGTGCGCTGAACGATTGCGCATAAATCGGCGTATCGTCAGCGTACATAGCCATCTGTGTTCTCATAAACGACGGAGTGTCGTTTATGTAAAGATTGAATAAAGTCGGTGCTAGTACGGACCCTTGGGGAACTCCAACTTGTATGTGTTTCGTATTTGAGATGGTGGCGTTGACTCTAACCGCGATCGATCTGTCTGTGAGGTATGAGTAAATGAGTTTAATGAGGTGATTGGTGAAGCCGTAGTGAATTAATTTATATATGAGACCGTCGGTCCAAGTTCTGTCGAAGGCTTTCTCTATATCCAGCAATGTCATGACCGTGACATTACCCTTATTGAAACCTTCGATCATTCAACCACGATTCGGGTCACCTGCAGGGACGTGTTAAAGCCCGCTGTGAATCCGAATTGCGACAGGTTCGTGATTTTCAGTTTCGTTTGTTCGCCAATCAGCCGCTTGTGAATAATTCTCTCAGTTACTTTGGCCATCGTGTTAAGTAACGTTATTGGCCTGTAACTGAGAGGCAGGGAGGGGTCTTTATTGGGTTTATGAATCCGAATGGTGAGGCCGTGCTTCCAGGCTTTCGGAAAGTACTGCAGTTTAAGAATAGCGTTAATGATGTAATTCAACTGAACAGTAGCCTTCCGGGACAAATTTTTGAGAACTTTGTTCTCAATTTTGTCCGGGCCTGGAGCTTTGTTATTGTGTAAAAATTTAAGAATTTGTGAAATTTCAAAGGGACTGGTTTGATAAGATGCAAGCTGATTGGCTGGGATTGCATATGTTTGACTTGAAAAGGCAAGAACGGTTTGTTTTATCTCGGTTTGTTCCGGTGTATCGGTATTATCTAATGTATGAATTTTTTGGAAGGTGGAGGCCAAGAGCTCAGCTTTTTGGGCATCGCTCATGGCGGGAGAACTAGTGTCGGATAGGGCCGGGATTGGCTGGTAAGGTTTCCGCAGTAATTTGGAAACCTTGAAGAGGGTATTGTCTGAAGGACTTAATGAGGAAAGAAGTTTCTCCCAGGAATTGTTTTTGTGAAGTGTAATTTTTTGTTGTATTTGCCTGTTCAAGTCAATCATAGCGGTTTTGTGGGAGATATCTCCCGTCTGTTGCCATTGCTTTCTTTTCCGTTTACGTTCGCCTATCAACAACTGGATATCGTCCGGAAAGACGTCCCTGTCGTTTTTAGGCGTTATCGTTTTGGAATTTTCGGCTTTGGCTTTGTTGATGTTTTGGGTAAGGAGTTCGATTTCTCGATCTACCGTGTCCGTGTCAATGATGTTATTGTTAATGCAGATAAGATCGTCTAGCCTACAACGGAATTTGGACCAATCGGTGTGTTTGAAGCTGGTTATATTTGTCTGAAGGACCTATTGCGAGTGATATTATGAAGAAAGAATTGAACTATATTGTGATCTGAGTTTAGGGAATATTTGACTGTGGGTTTAGATATGTGAGGAATGTTTTTGGTTAGAACGAGATCGATCGTGGTTGGAGTCATACCATTCATTGGAATATGTGTGTGTTTGTCTGGGTGTAAAATTTGTATGTGATTGTATGTGGAAAAGTTTAAGAGTGTGTTCCCGTTTGGATTGGACGTATGGCAGTTCCAAAGTGGATGTTTGGCATTGAAGTCGCCAGCCACGATGACCTTTCCGTCCAATCCAAACAGGTCCCTGAAATCTGTTTGACTGAATGTGTTTAGTGGCCGGTTGTATGCGACCACTAGTGTTATGTTTTGTTGGAGTTTTATCCCCAAGACTTCCATACTATTACCTGGTATGTTTTGTATTCTTTTGTGAGGGATATCGTTCCGTACTATTGCTGCCACTCCTCCAGCTCCGTGGCCTCCGCTGTCCTGCCGGTGAACGGAGTATCCCTGAATCTTGAGGCATCTGTTGGTTGTGAGTTTGGTTTCTGTAACAAGACAAATATCTATATTATTAGTGACTAGATGATTTTTGAGCTCATAAAGCTTATTATTTATCCCGTTAGCGTTCCATAAGTTTATCTTCAGCTTAGAAGCCATAAGAACTTAAGTTTGAGAAAAAGTTTTGCGAAGCTGCGAAGCGATCAGTTTGCGCATTGCATCTCGTCAGAAGGTTGCCAAAATCCCTTAGGGCCCTTAGAAGTTCTCCTACGTTCGTCTGTTGGTTAATTACATTGCACGCCTGGGCGCAATCTGCAAACAAGTTCCCAAAGTTCAGAGGTGATTGCGGCATTGATCCTTGCTGTTGCTGGTGTGCTTGTTGTTGATTAGGTGGTTGTGATTTTTGCATGTGTGTTCGTTGTTGATATGGTTCATGTAGTTGTTTTTGTTGGGGTGGTTGCTGCTGTGTCTGGGGTCGCACTTGAGTTTGGGTAGCCCATGGAGTGCGCATCGGTGGGAATTCCATGCGCGCCGATGCCTTGGGTGGCTGCGAGCTCGAGAATGCGGGCATGGTATTCCTTTGCCATGCCGGCTTGGTGGGTATAGGAGCGTCAATGAATCGAGGGCCGGGTTGAGGAGGGCCCCTTTTCTTTTCAGTTTCTTCGAGTTGTCTTAATTTTCTGAGGTATACCTCACAGTTTATGTTATTGGCAGTGTGATCCCCGCCAC
The DNA here is from genome assembly GCA_958510855.1 of Rhagonycha lutea. Taxonomy (NCBI): domain Eukaryota; kingdom Metazoa; phylum Arthropoda; class Insecta; order Coleoptera; family Cantharidae; genus Rhagonycha; species Rhagonycha lutea. The sequence goes on from OY294038.1 coordinate 39,300,019, forward strand.
AATTGGCACAGGTTGGTTTTTCCGTTGCCACTCGCGTGCACTCCGATGTGGGATGCTCTTGCGCGCATTTCAGGCAATTGAATGCCCTTCTGCAGTTCGCAGTGGCATGGCCCCATATCTGACAACGGTGGCATTGGATTATTTTTTTATTATTCCTGTGCCGGTCCCAATTTATTCTTGCATCCAGTAGTTTACGTACATTCCCGTTCAGAGTCTTCAGTGTCACATCGTTTTCAGTAATCACCAGGAACGCTGCCGAACGCATGCCGTTCATTCTATACACTTTCTTGACCGAGATATTCTGCGACCGTAGTTCGTCTTGTATTTCTGCCATGTTTGCATCGTTCGTAAGACCCCTTAGGACAAAGGCGTGTGTCCTTTCATCCTTTGGGGTGTAAGTATGATGTAACATCATTTGTTTGTCTAATTGGGCCAACAACAATTCGTATTCATCCTTATTGGTTACATGCACCGCCACTGAGTCCTGCCTATAGGATAGCTGGAAACCTTTCGTCGCATATTTTCGTATTAACTTGCGGAAATCTTCCTGTTTGCCTTCTACCTGCATTGCGATTATTATCGGTGGGGGTTTCACCTTCGTTGTATTTTTCTGCTGTTTCTTAGCCCCTATAATCTGGACTTCATAATCTTCTTCCTTCTCATTATCGTCTTCGTCTTCATCCATAGACACGTCATTATCTTCTTGATTTCTTATTGGGTTTTCTGGGGGATTATCCTGTTGGCCCTCCTCAAGCCCGGCCAGTACTTGAAATCTGTTGAAGGTCTCCGTTGTTCCAACCGACACCTTTGATTGCGTTCTTCCTCTCTTGGGTTTCTTCGTTACACGTTCGTTATTCTTTTCCTGACCTGTGGTGTGGGACGCCGGGCGCTTTCTTTCACTATTTTGGCTTTCGGCTACATCGGCTTTCCTTTTTAACATCTCCTTCATCCTATTTAGCTTTCCTTGACGTTGAGAGAACACCCTCCACATGATGTCCTCTTCCGTTATTTTGTTTCCTCTTCCATTGTTTTGCGTATTGTTAGTATCATTCAAATTCAAATTTCCCGCGTGACCAGTGTATTCTTTATTTAAATTTTCTTCGCTCTCATTGGTGTCGTTATTAACCTTGTCATCCATCGTGTTTTTAAAATCCCGCCAATGGGGAACGTCCTTTTTAAATTGGTATTTCTATAGTGGTCGATATATGGACCACTTTCCACCAAAATATTATTATTCTCGGCCACTTCTTCTTTCTCCTCGATATCGATCGTATCTTTTCTTCCTTTGCCTTCGTTCTTCTTTTTACTTGGATAACCTGGAGTGTTATGCACTACGCCATTAGATCTATAGGTATACTCCCTAACCACTACACCAAACTACCTGTACATAAATAAATAATATTTATTTACGATAGTTATTTACTTTTATAATTAGGAAATATATTTATTTTCGTTCTTCGCGAAATAAATAAATCTCGCCCAACCCAAAACTCCGTTGCAACACAACTCTACCTTTAAAATGGAATGATGTAAGATCACATCACGAGCAGCGTTTAAGGGTTGTTTTCCTCTATAAATGTGTGACATTGTAGCATCAAAATGGAGACTACAGAGTTAATATTATTTATTTCGCGAAGGGCAAAAATAATCTTCACTTAAGGATGATCAGTAGACGATTACGCAAAACTTTTCCGCTATGGGGGCGCTACCATCTAGTTGTTTAAATGTTATATTCCCCTCAAATGGCTTTAAACCTTCCACTTTACTTTTAAGCGTGAGTCGCGTTATCAAACAAGAAGCGATAATGTAATATAATATTACGTAATGTACGTATACAAGTTCTTGACCTTCATTCCAGAAAAAATACAATTTTGCACGTGGTATAACTTTATTGTATAATCGTCGTTGTTTTGTACAGAGCGCGAATTAATCAAATGAAAAATTTTATAAGCAAGACATTTATGAATGACTATTGTTTGAGTTATCTATTAGCGATTTAAAATTTGTTAAGTAATTGAAGTCTAGGGTATTAGGTACTTACAATTATTAGGGCTGGGCGATTGTTAAATTTAACAATCGAAAATCGATTGTGTAAAAACAATCGATTATATCGATTAATCGAACAATCGATTAATCGGACAATCAATAATCGATTAATCGATTATTTGAAAACAATCGAACAATCGATTATTTTTACAGCTAAAATATGCTAATCTAAAACAATGAGATGTAATATAATATCTTTTCTTAAAAAATTTTAAAATACAATTACATAATTTAGATATTAAATTACATTGTTAAAAGAAAATATTTGAAAAAAAAATTGCCGGATTAGAACCGGGATCGACTTATCCGTAGGTACACGCTCTTCGCACTATGCCACGGAGGTGATTATTATCCAGACGGTAAGATTCATATATAACGTACTGTGAAATCCAATTTTTGGCTGATTGACGCTATAGGAACCACTGGTCGGACTAACGCGTATCTTTACTGTTGTAACGCGTTTTACTGAAAAATTGAAGACAAGAAGGATGCAGCTCCACTTTTGGCAAAAAATGAGTTATTTACACCAAAGCATGTAAAACAAAATCACGAATTTATTGGTACTTAAAAAAACCTATAAATAAATTCCAAATTATATAGATTTTAATAAAGGTTTTTATTTATCTCAAAACTAATAAAAGTGAAGCTGCATTCTTCTGCAACAAGGTAAGTGCATTATCAATTAACACGTGCAAATTTCTCCTATTTCCACAGCATTCAACGTGTAGTTTAATAAGGTGGGGGTACTTAAACAAAGATAGAACAAGTAGAAATAACAGATGTCAAGACATTATTAGACTTCTTGTAGTTTCCTGTTTTTATTAAAAAATATTTTTCATAAAATTTTTGTAGATATTTAAGTTGAAAGTTCAATCTATGTGTTGATATAAATTTTAATTATTTTATACAATGGCAAGCTTAATTAATATGTAATCTTATACTTACTCAAAATAGCACGATTTTACTCGAATTAAACATTTTTTTACAAGAATATGATGATTAGAATTCATCAAGATAAAAATTATATAGTGACAAAGTAAAACAAGAATTCTTGAGCTTAGCGAAAGTCGCATTTTTGTATCTTTTCTAGATTGTGCATGAGAGTACAAGTTAAATTCACACTTTAATTGGAAATTGTGGCTAAACTAATTTTTTTACAGATTTTTTTTTTCAGTAAATGTCACTTAAAATACAATTTCAACAAGATGATTCGGGAAAGTAATTGCTTACACTAATGTGTAAGCAATTAGTGTAAGCAATTACTTTGCCGAATCATCTTGTTGAAATTGTATTCAATATGCTTCACATCAAACGTGTCACGAATAAATTCGTTGATTTCACTTAAAATGCATTATTTTATAACAATATTACTAGAAAATCAGCATATTATTAATTTTTTAATCCCTACTGAACAGCCTTAAGGTAAGTTCGTTTGATCTATTAAAAAATATTCTGCAGAAATGTACAATTCGCGTACACCTGTAAACATCGCTCAGGTTCGTCACAATCAAGGACATTATGTGCAAGAGCAAATTTTGTATCATGGCTGCGCGCATCAATACATTAGGCAATCAATTTCGCGCGTTACTTTTAGGGATTCACTAAAGCTAAATTCCTATTCATTCAACTTGCGCGGTTTGCTTATACTGCAGCATCAGAAAGTAGCTCAGTCTGTCAGTATTTTAAATATTACTGTTCTATAATTATTAAACTGTGGTGTCGTGAATTATTTTTATGAATTTTATGTCGACGGGAGATAGTGATTAAAGTAAAATGATTTTCTTAAAAGCTATTTTAATAATATTTTTAGTTAGAATTGTTTTTATATCTTTGTACGGAACTGTGGCTTTCAAAGTAGATGAAGCTTTTATAGCAAAAGTAAGTACTCTTCTTAACTATACTACATAAAGGTACATAGCTAATATAAGTTACTAATATGAATAGAAAAATTAATCGTAAAATGTTTGAAAAATGTATGTAAGGCTGTATTTAATTGTTCAACCAAGCGGCTGGACTTATCTTTAATTCCCGAAAGTTAATTTAAATTTTTTTTTTTTTTTTTAAATTTTATAAATAAATAACTAGATATTTTATTGTACTTATCAATTTAATATTTATTAGAATCGGCATAGGTTTAGTTTATGTAGAGGAAAATGTATCACGTCGAAAATCGTATGTCAATATATTTTAGTTTTTTTTTTTAAAAAAAAAGGTCTTGGGTGGATTTGCGACTCCTTGTTGAAATTTAAAAAAAATCTCGCTGTATAACAATCCCACCCGTCTCAAAAAAATTGGCAATATTTAGTTACGTATGTATAAAATTTTTCAAACCCCAACTAGGAGGGGGCGGATTTGCTACTCAATAATATTGAAGTTTTACTTTTATTATTATATTAAATTCAAATCTTTGAAATAGTTTTTTACATAAACTAATCGATATTTAATGTTCACCCATAGTTTATAAGTTTTATATTAATGATATCTATCAAATTCCGATGAGATCTTTTGATAACTATAATAATCATTCTGTTCCTGTTTTGTTTGCTATTATTATTATCTAACAAATTCCATTGTGTTATTTTTACATTGTATTTACTAGTATATTATGATTTTATCTAAAACTGATCTCTTTTGTAATAAATAAATCAACCAATTTTTATTATTGTTAGTGAAATGTTAACCGATACGTAATGATATTTAAATTATCGTATCAGTGCCACTGTGGTTCGTTACTACGCTGGTTAAGGAGGTGATTTTCCGACCATGAGCAAAAATATTAATGTATTGACATAGAAATTTCCAGCTGCCCAAATTTTTAATAAAATAATATAAATTTTTTAAGTCCATCCCCAGACCTCTGAGTTATAGTTTCAAAATCATCCCATCTATCGTCTCGGGGGTCATCCTCGTTTTCTTCTTTCCGGAGGGGTCAAGGTCCATATTTTTTGTGGGCATCTATGGGGTTGCATTCGTCGCATATGTCCATACCATACTGTTCAAAATTAACAAATTACAAATTTGGTAATTTTAACCATGCAAAATATAATTCAAATAGAATTATTTAAAAAATATAATTCAAATAGAATTATATTTTTTAAACAATTTTGGCAATTAATTTAAGATTCATTCACATTTGTAATGCAATTTGCGACATTGTAATTTAATAATGCAGACTAATGCATGAATAATAAGTAGGGCAGACAACGAACTTAAAATGTATAATCTTAGCATAATTCAAATAACTAGTAATAGGTAAATATCAAAGTATTATATTACTCATCAAATATTTTAGCAAGATAATTGAAACCTGTACATATTTCTTTGTATATAAACCACTATTTTGTTAATAAAATTCAGTCAGCATTGAACGCTCCTGTAGTTATTATTTCTGACTCCACCAAGCGGCCTCCAGTTTAGTTCCAAGTATTCCACACCCCGCAATTTGAGACTTAATTGCGCTAAACTGAGAAGACGCCACCATAAATTATCTCCAGGTCGGGAGTAATTTATTCATGGTCCTTCAACGAAGACACCAGCAACTTTGCACTACGTCCACCATAGCTACGGACTTTGGTACACCAGGACTTCTCATCAGTTTAATTAGCTTGTGAGTCTGGTCAATTACTACAACAATCAAACAAATCAGCACAATCCACCGGGTTCACGCAAAGACGCCGGCCAAAGCAATCAATCCACCAGGTCCACCAGCGACAACAAACAACCACTGGGTCCACACAGAGCGACGCCAGAAAATCAAACAAATCAACAAGCCACTAGCCACACAGCAACCACCGGGTCCACGCAGCGACGCCGGCCAAAGCATTCAATCCACCAGGTCCATCAGCGACAGCAATCAACCACCAGCGACAACAAACAAATCCAAACACACACAGGGTCCGCCAGCGAAACCAAAATAATCAAAACACGCCAGGTCCACCAACGACTACTTTAAAACCAAGAAGAAAATTAAAACCAATCTATCAAGATGAGTGAAGCCGAAAAAATGGAAAAAGCTAACGACATTGCAATCAAACAAGAACAAATTGGAAAATCGATGGTAACAATCTTAACAAATGCAAGAAAGGATGGGCAATCTAGAAAAACAGAGGCGTACATAAAAACACGAGAAGAGAAATTAAAAGAATACATCAAGGAAGCAAGAAATAATCATACCAAATTTCAAGAGCTAAAAATATCAGAGCACACCTACTTATCGACAAAATATTATGAAGCCATGGAAGAGAAATTCACTGAAACAATGGAGTACTTACAAAACTGTCCAAAAGCAGAAAAAGAATCAAAAACACCCGCAGTCGGTCAAAACGCATCAACAAGCAATTTACAAAAATAGCAAAAAACATCAGAACAAGAAATTGAAATGGGACAAGATCAACTAATACGTATCAAAAAACAGCAGTCAAAGTTAAATTCATTACTCGATGCAATGGAAGTCACAGAAGATAGTTTAAAGGAAGACAACATGCCAATCACATACAAGAGAGAATTAAATGATTTAGTAAAACAATGGTCCGCTATAGAGGAACTCAACGATGATATAGAAGCAAATGAGAACAAATTTGAACATGAATATTTCACCGACAACAAGCTCAAGGAAATTAGAAAGGAATACCGTCAAATATTGGTCAAATTAGAACAAAAAATAATTCAAGATTCGACAGAAAAACCAAACATAAAATTACCAAAAATTGAACTACCATATTTTAGTGGAGGATATGAAGCCTGGAGCACATTCTACGACATATTTCAAAAAGTAATTCATAATAACAAAGCAATTACTAAAACTGAAAAAATGCAATATCTAAAAACGCATGCAAGAGGAGAAGCGAGTAAGTTAATACAACATCTATTAATAAAAGAAGAAAACTACGACTCAGCATGGGAAATATTAATAAAGCGGTATCAAAACAAAAGACTTATTATCACAAAATTAATGGATCAAATAATAAATCTACCAATAATGCAAAAACAAAATTTAAGACAACTACGTCATATTCATAACACCGTACATGAATGTTTAAAAGCAATAGAAAACCAAGGCATTTCAATTGAAAGTTGGGGTCCAATGATCGAAAGATGGGTCAGCCAAAAATGGGATCCAGACACAAACAAATTATATGAACAAACAATATCGAACAACCACGAACTTCAATCATTATCGGAGTTACTTGAATTTTTAGAAAAGAGGTGTCAAGCAGTTGAATCAAGAAATACAAGAAGTAATAATTATTATTATCAAACAAAACCAGCAACGTTTCAAAATAATGCACCGAAATTTAATAATTCATTTAAATGCATATGTTGCAACGAAGCACATAAAATTTACGAATGCAGCAAATTTAAAAACATGACTATAGCTGAAAGAAAAGGAGTTGTAAAAGAAAACAAAGGATGTTTCAATTGTCTAAATCAACACGATTTTGGAGCACCATGCTTTAGCAACAGAAGTTGCCACATTTGCAGAAGAAAACATCATACATTACTACATGAAGAATGGAAGGCTCCACAAGGCCCAAGATACGATAATTCAAAGCCAAGACAATTCAATTCAAATTCTGGAAGGAATCAATTTAGGTCATATCAAACCTGGAGAAATCAACCAACAACAAGTGCAAAACAATCCAATTCGAACACAGAAGAAGTTAAAAAGCAAGTATCGAACTCAGTCAATCATAATGAAAGCATAGTATTACTAGCAACAGCCCTAGTATGCACCACTTCACATCAAGAAAATATGGAATACTTAAGAGTGTTAATAGATTCTGGAAGTCAAGCAGCATTAATTAGTGAAGAAGCGGCACAAAGAGTAGGAAATCTAAAACAAAAAATTTTGGCAGAAATAACTGGAATAAACAATAACAGCCCGAAAGTTTCAAAATTTAAGATGCAAGCTACAGTAAGACCAAGATTTCCAAGTGAATTTTCATTAAATGTCAATTTCATCATATTGCCGAAATTAACAAAAAATCATCCCAACGAACATTTGAATATGGAATTACCACAATCATGGAACAACAAATTACTAGCAGATCCAACATTCAATCTACCAGGTCCAATAGATGCAATATTGGGAGCCGAAGAATTAGGACGAATATTACAAAACGGTTTTCAAAAAATCAATGATGGAATAATCAGTCAAGAAACGAAATTAGGATGGATACTATCAGGTGGCATTACTCAAGAATCGCATAAACCAGTAGAAATAATCAGCATGATCAGTCGGCATGAAGAAGATAAAAAGCTGCAAAAATTTTGGGAATTGGAAGAAGTAGAGAATGAAAAAACAATTTCGGAAGAAAACGAACAATGCGAACAACATTTTTAAAAGAACACAAAGAGAAGCGAAAACGGCAATTACACAGTAAAGATACCATTCAAAGAAAACCCACCACAGTTAGGAGAATCAAAACAAAGATCCCTTGCAAGATTTCATCAACTAGAAAAGAAACTTGAAATAAATCAAGAACTAAAAATACAATACAACACGTTCATGCAAGAATATTTAGACCTTGGTCACATGGTACCGATTAAACGAAAAAATCAAGGGAAGTACTACATTCCACATCAACCAGTAGTCCGTGAGAAAGCACAACCACCAAATTAAGAGTAGTATTCGATGCATCCTCGAAAACAACAAATAACAAAAGTTTAAATGAAACAATGCATACTGGTCCAAGGCTTCAACAAGAATTGAGGGAAATATTACTAAGATGGAGAAAACATCCGGTAGTATTTTGTGCAGATATAGAAAAGATGTATAGACAAATCAAAATCGCAAAAGAAGATCGACAATTTCAACACATATTCTACAGATTCAAAAAAGAACAACCAATACAAGAGTTCCAACTAACAACAATAAGATATGGAATGGCCTCAGCCCCGTATTTGGCAGTTAAAACCTTACAAAAATTAGCTAAAGATGAAGAAAGAAAGTATCCTAAAGCAGCTAAGGTACTATTAAAAGATTTTTATGTGGACGACGCAATGTCAGGAGAAGAATCAGAAGAAGATGCACAACAATTACAAGATGAATTAATACAACTACTACAATCGGGAGGATTCAATTTAAGAAAATGGACAAGCAATAAACAAACAGTGCTAGATAAATTACCTGAGCAACTCAAAAGCAAAAATATTACAGAAATCACGGATCAGGAGATACATAAAGCTCTAGGCATATACTGGGCACCGTACAATGACACGTTCCAATTTAAAACACAAATCACAACGTACGAAAAAACAACAAAAAGGAATATATTATCGAAAATAGCAAAGGTGTTCGATCCGCTAGGATGGTTATCGCCAGTAATAGTCACAGCAAAATTAATCTTGCAAGAATTATGGGAGCAAAAATTGGATTGGGATAAACCCGTACCACCATCAATTAACGAAAAATGGACAAAATATTACACATCACAACAACGTGTCGTGTGTTGAGCGTTAAAAAACAGTTCTTTTTAGGACCAAAAATACTTAGAAAGGGTTACGGTTTTAACGATGTTGAATCTCGCTTTTTTTTGCAACTCTGGCGGGGGTGTTTGTGTTGCCGAAATGGGCCTTTCGCGCCCACCTCGGCAAATTGTGCTATTAGCTAGGGGTGAATCTCGCTTTTGTTATGCATCTCTGGCGGGGGTGTTTGTGTTGCCGAAATGGCCCTTTCGCGCGCTACGCTGCGCTCCGCACGCTACAGACCCATTTTTCGGCATCACTAATCTCATTAAAAACATCCCCCGAGGGTGATCCAACTCGGCAAATTGTGCTATTAGCAAGGGGTGAATCTCGCTTTTTTTTGCTGCAAATTTAAGCCAAAAATACGTTGAAAATGTGAATTTACCTCGACGTTAACTGTATGATGAATTTCCCCGTGTTTTTTAGTCAAAAATACCCCTAAAAAGTGAAATTATGTCCATGTTAACTGCGCGACGGACTAGCTACAACTGGGAGCACACGCGTGCTCCGAATTTTCCAAGTGTTAGAGTAACTCACACCACACGGACGGACGACAGAATGACTGAGACGTTTCAAAATCGAGCTAAAATTGGCAACTTTAAAATCGATTATTGGCCAAACTAATCGATATACGACTTTCACCCTCACCTTAATCGCTTCGTCTATATTTTTTCTATCTAAATCCGTCGAGATTTTTTTAATAAATTTAATATTCTCGAGCTGAGCCTACTTACCTGCTACCGTGTGCCGTAAATAATAAAATTTTATTTTGCAAAATAAAACTTTTCTGGCCCAAAAACGAAGTTAGCACTGCCATTTTCGACAATCCCAAAAATTTTTATTGTGCCGGATTGTGCTCGGGGTGTGCTACCTTGTGCCGTAAATTAAAAAATTTTATTTTGATAAATAAAATTTTTATGGGCCAAAAATTATTTTTTTGGCGCGCATGAATGGATTAACGAGATTCTTACTGTACCAGCCTACTTTCTAGCGAAACTACAGCCAAGGGAATGTGCTTGGAAAAATATGGGGGGAAAGAAGACCCTGTTGAGCTTGACTCTAGTGTAGCATTATAATGATACATGAGCTTTTTCAAACAAGAAACACCAGTTTTAATTTTCAAAGGGATTGAAAATTTTGACAACCTACAAGTGATTTACCAGACGAGAAGAAGAAAAACAAACCTTCAGGAGGGATGCCACCATTGCCACCAGTCCGCCGCAATTTATTATGACACGCATGAATGGATTAACGAGATTTAGTCTGTACTGTCCCAACACATGATCTAAGGTCCCAACCTACTTTCTAGCGAAATTACAGCCAAGGGAACGGGTTTGCCTTGGAGACGGAGACGGTCATTGCCTTGCAGCTAACGCAGTTGGATGCGAATATGGGGTACCGGGTTGAAACCTGGGGAGAGTCAAACTTTCTTATGACTAGTCTCCGTGCTTCGGAAGGTACGTTAAGCTGGTGGTCCCCTGGGTTAGTGAATTGCTACCATTAATATAAAAACCAGGATACAGGCACATCTGAAGGTAAGTCTAGCAAGCTACCTGATGGATGTAAAATATTTATATGCTCAAAGTTTCTAACACTGCCAAGGAAACGACGCATGTGTTGGAAAATAACAGGCCTTGGCCAACTAGAAGAGAATTCTCTAGAGAATTACTTCTAGAAAGAAGAAGAAGAAGAAGGAACGGGTTTGGAAAAATATGGGGGAAAGCAGAACCTTTTGAGCTTGACTCTAGTGTGGCAATATAAGGAGACATGAGAGGTGTAGCATAAGTATGCCGTAAATCATAAATTTTTTTTTTTACAAATTAAATTTTTTTGGACCAAAAACTATATCGATGGAAGTTAAATCGATAAGTTTAAAAATTTTAATTTGAGTTTCGGGACACCCTGCATAGGAAAACTTTATTCGATCCGATGCGATGGTCAGTATTACATATATTAACCTGGCACCGGGAAAACTCGGCACTAAGATATCACATTTTTAGACCATTTTCGTCGCATTTTTTTAAATCGCATACCAACTTTCCTTTTTTGCCGATTTTGTGTTTTGCCGCCTCATCGACACCAAGTTTTATCGACCAGGTGGTGGAATATGCTACCAGGTTTTATGTCACTCTTTATTATAATATCACGATACGGGTTACGTTCCGACTTTCCAGGAAAGATTTTAAGTTTATTATACCATACAAGATTAGGGTCAATTATGTAGGATATCGATTGAGTAAATCATAAAAGTTGGCGGACTAGCATCCCTCCTTAAGATTTGTTTCTCTTCTTCTCGCTTGGTAAAAAAACTATCACTTCTGGGTTTTCAAAATTTGCAATCCTTTTGAAAATTAAAACTAGTGCTTTTAAAAAATAACTACTTGTTTGAAGAGAGAAACAACCACATTAAGGAGGGATTTACGGCACACTTATGCTACACCTCTCATGTATCCTTATAATGCCACACTAGAGTCAAGCTCAACTTGCTTGACTCCAGCATCTTTCCCCCCATATTTTTCCAAACCTATTCCCTTGGCTGTAGTTTCGCTATAAAGTAGGTTGGTACAGTAAGGATCTCGTTAATCCATTCATGCGCGTCAAAAAAGTAATTTTTGGCCCATAAAAATTTTATTTATCAAAATAAAATTTTTAAATTTACGGCCAAAGGTAGCACACCACTAGCACAATCCGGTACAATAAAAATTTTTAGGATTGTCGAAAATGGCAGTGCTAACTTCGTTATCGATTTTCGTTTTTGGACCAGAAAAGTTTTATTTTTCAATATAAAATTTTATTATTTACGGCACACAGTAGAACACCACGAGCACAATCCGGCACAACAACAAAATTGGGAATTATCAAAAATGGCAGTGCTAACTTCTACCCTAAAAATCGGCTATGTCCATAACATCCGAAAAATAAAAACAAAAAACAAAAATACGGCACAACGCGGCACAACTCAGCACAATAAAAAAATTTATGATTATCGAAAATGGCAGTGCTAACTTCACGCACATAGATTCAAACCTTTTATTGTCTAACATCAACGGCTTTTCTAGTTATGAATTCTTCTTCTTTAGGTGCCTATCCGATTTCGGATGTACGGCGATCAACCCGACTTAGCCAAGCAGGCTGTACCAGGGAAATGTTAATGTTAATGGGGTGGTGGTTTGCCTTCCCCTTAGTCCACAGATCAATTTTGGACTTATTTAGATCATTAACATTTTAAGGATTCTTCTTGGCACATTACTCTCGGTGGTTTGCCATTGCCTTCCGAGAGTTATAAATTAAAGTTATGAAATTAAGTTATGAATTAAAATAAGTTAAATAATGTCGAAAAATTTGAGCTTTCTGTTTTTTTGGTTACTTTCAAAACCCTGTATCTTTTAAACGAAACATTTTACAAAAAATCTGACGCCCCATTCCAGATAGGAAATTTAACGGACTACAACTTTCGTTTAGTAAAAATTATTTTATTAATTAATTTTAAACTATTACATTATTTAAGTAAATTTTGAAAACGGCCACCCTCATTTTCAATACAGAGTCGTGAATGTTTTAAAAGATGTTTGAAATTCGATTTTTTGACACTTTTTCACACTCACCGACGACCAAAATTGGCCTCGTGAATGACCGGTCAATCCCTCGACCTTCTTGACCACCCTGTATAGTAGCTCTAAACAAAAGGGGAAATTTTATAAATAATAAAACATCTTTTAAAACGATCACGACTGTGTATTGAAAATGAGGGTGGTCATTTTCAACATTTACTTAATGTAATAGTTTAAAATTAATTTATTAATAAAATAATTTTTCAAAAATAATAAAAATTTTGTGAATTTAATTTTAGGTTTTGTAGCTGCCTTGTTTATTATTTTCTGATTTTCTGTGAAACGGATTGTTTTTTCAAAAATTTTTACGAGACGAAAGTTGTAGTCCGTTAAATTTCCTATCCGGAATGGGCAGTCAGATTTTTTGTAAAATGTTTCGTTTAAAAGATACAGTGTTTTGAAAAAAACCAAAAAAAAGAAAGCTCCAATTTTTCGACATTGTTTAACTTACTTTAATTTATTCATACCTCGAAAGCCGTTGATTTTAGATAATAAAAGGTTTGAATCTAGTTTGTAGGTTATTTAACGCTCTTTAAAAAAGCATTAAATCAGTTTTACTGAAAAATCAATGTTTTCGGCGCTATGAACACGTGAAGGTGGAAATTAAAAAAAATGCTTTAAAGAGGCCTAACTCTCGACGGTTTGAATTTAGAAAAAATTTTTGTTAACCCTTATGTGAATACCCAGTGTTTATTACGTTGTTCAATACCCGGGTACCCTATGCTATATTTCGTCAACAAAAGGAATTGGAATTGGGAAATTTTTATTTTCAAATTCTATGTTGTTGGGAGTCACAGTGGGAATACCTACTGCCACAAAACCTGTTAATTTATGGAATAATAAAGGGCAAGGAGGAAGGGAAACAGTAAAGTCTCCGTTGTCATTCATATCGTCATTCGTCGTTCATATGAGGATATTTTACATATAATTTATATTTAAATGTAATTAATTTATAATTAAAAGTTAAATGTCTACGCTTATTTGTATATAAAATATTATTTCTGACCCCCTAGAGATTAGTTAAATTATTTATTATTTTGAAAATCTGTAGAAGTATTAAGTTTTTACATATATGGGTACCCGGGTACCCCGGGTATTGATCAACTGGGTATTCAACTTTAGCGCCTAATTTTTTCTACTTTCTTGAATATTTAAATATCAAAACTTATATGAATCGACGTCAATTAACTCAAATAACGAGGATCTGACCGGATTTGAAGATATCTCTTTAAATACATAACATATTTAAGTAAGAACATGCAAAAGGGTACCCGGGTATTGACATAAGGGTTAATGAAGCATATATAAATACGTGAAAAACTACTATGTGGCACCAATAACTAAAAAGACGTTTACGCACCCAAAACTTTTTAGAAATAATATGAGCAAGTGGCACCTATATATGTTCGTTTATGTATATTAGTTTGGGCACCTTATATATTGTATACTATATAATATGACCAAAGGTTTGTCAGAGCATGAAACATCAAGGCATTATTAAATTTTAAGTTAACCTATTTATTCCCACTACTAAAAATAGCAAATAAAAATATTGTTTTTTTGTAAAAATTGTTTATTTTAATCTCAAACAAGAAAGCAATACCACAAAAAAATTCTTTATTATTATTTCAAATACCAAAATAATTGCGTTGCGTTTTCTGAATAACGACATTCAATGCTACAAAAAATACTTAAAAATTGTAATTTTTGGCAGTTTTACGATTACAGTATAAAATATAAACCTTTATCCAAAAATAAATCACCAAATAACAAAATTTACTTTATATAAAAAAATTACTTAGATAACTTCCTACATTAATATTATACCAATCAGAATAATGCATTTTTGATCACGTGAGTTACATTGACTACTCCAAACAAACTTTACATGGTAACCAGATTCGAAGCGATAAGTACCCGCAAAATGCGGGCGATTTGTTAAAATTGAGCTGATAATTACCCGCAAAATTAAAATTCAATAGTTACCTATGAAATAAAATTTAGTTCTGTCAAACATACCTAAAATTGACTTGGTTTGACAAATAAAAATTTTATTTCATCGGTAACTATTGAATTATATTTGATAGCAACTGCCTGTGATGTAGAATTATAATTCATTTACTATTCTTTTTCTAAATTATTGTACATTACATTGCTTATTTAGGAAGTTATCTCACCGAATGTACCTCGGTCAATGAGAAATCCTTATAATTTTGGTTAATAATTCCCTCAAGTGTGTTGCTTGAAGTAACTGCCCTCCGCCTATGGCGTCGGGCAGTTACTAAGCAACACACTTTCGTAAATTATTAACCAAAATTATTGCGTAATTATCATCGCCCTCGGTTCATTATTGCTGATAACAACCCTGCTTTTTGAAATCGTTTTAACGGATAAATTTTTTATTTTTAAAAATTGTAATATCTTTTTTCGAAACAAATTAAAAACCACATTAAAATACAAAATCTAAATTGTTACAATTCAGGTTTACCTGAACATTGAAAGGTACGGTACATTCTTATTCAAAATGTAGTACTACAGGTAGAAACTGAATATTACTCATTTGTATTTTTCAGCTTTTATCCTCTTTAATACAGAATTTAAATAAATGCAAAATTACTCTCTCTCTCTCTTTACAGAATTTATTGAATAGCAAAGAGGTAGTGAAATTTTGGACGTTTTTCAAATTATTTTATAATCCTAGCTCATTCGAATATTAATAAAATACCAGTGCAGTATACAGTGTTTCAATTAATCTCGAATTCGAAAATCGCGTTTTGGTGCATAAATGCGTTAACTAGATACAAAATCGTTAAACATGGCGCACTGCAATAGATTTTACTCTAAACTCCGAGCAATAACCCTACGAGTATGTTGCTGTTTACTCCTTATTTTTTTACTTTCTGCTACATTTCTGATTCTGATTCGTAAATGTGAAATTGATTTTAGGAATCCCTGAATCTTAGTTTTTATTTTTTACCCGCTATTCAAATCTGTAAATCAATTTATCTTTTAGTTGTTCACAGTATACTATTTTAAATCATGTGCGTGGGAACGATCGCTTCTTAAGGTGCATGTCGCCAGACCCCCCCCCCCGGCCATTTCGAATTTTGAATCCAAAATAGTCTAAATCGTTTGTACCAAAATTATTTTAGTTTGTACTCAAATAGTTTTCGAGAAATTTCAAAATTTCGCTGGGTTGGGTGGGGGGGGGGTACATTCTTTTTTGAAATTTTGAATTTTGGATTTAAAATAGTCTAGATCGTTTGTACTTTTTTTGGTCTTGTTTCTGCAAGTATTATTTTGGTTTGTACCCAAATAATACTTTTTGAGATTTTCAAAAAAAACATCAACGACACCGACGCGTATGATTGAATTAGCGAGATTCTCCTTAACACGTGGTAACATACAGTTTTATGAAATTTCGAATTTCGGATTCGAATTCTTATTTTCGTTTGTACTCAAATAGTTTTTGAGATTTCCAAGACAAACATAAAAGACGTTAACGGGCGTGATATTGTTAACGAGATTCTGCGGAACACATACATGTTGAAGTTCAAAATAGTCTCAATCGTTTGTACTTTATTGTACCTGTTTGTGCAAACATTATTTTTAAAAGAAAATCAAATAGATTTCGAGAAATTTCAAAATTTACCTGAAGGGGGGGGAAGCTGAAGACATGCTCAAACGAAAAAAAGTAAAGCTCGTTTAGGCTCTAACGAGGTTCTAATGTCTGCCACCAATTTCACACAAAAATTCAAACTAAGAGATAAAATAGAAAAGATGTCTACCCCCCCCCCCAAGATTTCAGGAATAACTGCGCAAAGGTTGAGGCTCTAACGAATAAATGGAAGCTCGTTTAGGCTCTAACGAAGCTCTAACGTTTGACACTAATTCTACCCCAAAATTCGACTTGGAGAGGGGAGCAATTCGAATTTTCTACTTTAAGAAATGGCGTTCAATTTTATAGTTGCTGTAGACACGTCCCCCCCCCCTACAGCTTGAATTTTGTGGTGAAATTGGTGTTAAACGTTAGAGCCTAAATGAGCTTCCATTTTTTTCGTTTCAGCATCAACCGTCGCAAAGTTATTCGCGAAGTCATTTTTGGGGGGGTAGGTTATAAACTTGTTTTTCTATTTTCGCTGTTATTTTAATTTTTTGGTGATATTTGTGTCAAACGTTAGAGCTTCGTTATTAAAGAGTCTGAATGAGCTTCCATTTCCATAATTGTAATTTCATTTTCTACAAAGTTACGGGTATTTCAAATTTTCTAGTTCTCTGAGCAAGTTCTGAATGATAATCTTCAAGTTTAAATCTATTTGATGAGATTAAAAGTAATTTTCCGTCAGAGGTGTGAAAAAATAGACATTTTCAAGAATTTTTTGAACTGTTGTATACAAAATTCTTACACTATATTTTAAGTAACTTTTACGAAAATTAAAAAAAAATATTTATTCTGCACCAAGTTATCAATTCGATTGTAAACCCTTTTGGAGTAGTTCATTAATTACTTGGACCCATTAATTACTTAGCGGTTGCAAGAAGTACATGAAAAATTATATTTAATCAGAAAGTCTTAAGCTACGTTTAGATCTGACACTTATTTCATGATCTTTATGTCGGACAGAAATTCTGTCTCTCTTACTGTCTCTTATTCTCCGAGTCTTACTCTTACTGTCTTTTACTGTCCGACATAAAATTCGTGCAAAAAGTGACAGATGTAACTGCACCTTTACAGAAATGTCTATAAGTTAACAATGTTTTGTTGCGGAAAGAGGTGAAAAAATCGGATTTCACTTTCGGCACTTTCGGGTCGGTTTAAAGTTATACCTGACCATTAGTCATATTTAAAATTGCAAGTCATTTATAATATTTGATAATAATATTTCAAAAAGGTATGTCTTTTACAACATCAGAAAAAGGTATACATTTTGTAAAATTATTTTTTGATAATTCTATGACAATAAAATTTTTACGATACTTCGAATAAAGAGCATAGAAAGGGCATCAGGTATAAACTTAAGGACCTGTTCTACAAAGCAAGTACAAAGTACAAACTAAGAATAAGCTATACTGAGAATAAATCTCTATGTTCTCTCTCTAAATTGGTCTAAATTAATTTTTTCAAGCACAACTTTTTGAATTTCCAAATTTCTTTTTATCTACACAAAAGACAAAGTAATAAATTATAAGTAAATAATAGACCATTTCACGAAAGAAAACTCTGTGGCGCATGTGTGACGTGTTTAAAATGATGTTTAAATTTGAGCTCTAATACTAGAGCGAATAGTGCCAATAATTTGTACAATTTTAACTCGATTTTTCTACCGTTAAGGGTGGAATTTTTGTTTTTAAAATTTAAATGGGACCACCGTCGAACTGTACCCTATCCAATAAAAAAAAAGAATCATCAAAATTGAACTACTCTGTAAAAATTATAACACAATATCTAAGCACGTTTTTACACGTAAAAGCATAGGGAAAGTAGCAAAAGTAGTAAGTTGGTCCGAACATCTAGCTGTCTTATTCTATTTCTCGCGTCATTCTGCTCTTCAACGGTGCTTCAACGCAAGCGCTGTAGTTTGCGTGAAATGGTCTATTGTAGTTTACTTTGATGATTTCTTGCAACGCCATTAAAACGCCCGGTTTTTAATTGATTACAAAATCCGTTACCCCTAACTCTAACTTGACAAGGTTATTGAAGTCTAAATATTGAGTCCGATCTGGTTGCACTATAAAATAAACATTTCAATAATTTTGAAATTTCAGCAATAAATTATTATCAATTAATAATTGCCTACATGATTGGTACTTTCTCGGAGCTTCAAGTGCTTATTTCACACTTAACGAACTGGCACGAACTTTGCACTGTTCTAGTTGATAAAATGCTTTAAAAAATTTCATTTTTGGAAAATATAAAAAATCGTAAAAGTTACAGTTAAAATACGTACAGTTCCTAACCGGTTTACGTTCCAGTATGCGATTTGTAGGAATGTGGGATTTGCCTTTTTTCGGTTTACTACATAATATTAAGAATTCTCCGTTTTCTCCATCGTATTGCTTCTTGACAGAAGCGTCGTGACCTTTAACAATGCTTGTTAAAGGCGTTCATGGCGGATTACACCCCGGTGGTTTGCCATTGCCTTCCGAGGGGAGAGACGGTCAGAATAAAGTTTTTACTTCACTCGGATTCGAACCGGGTGATTAGCGTTCATAGTCAACTCGCGTGAACGCTATGCTCCGACCGCCTCTAATATTAAGAATACAGTTACAGATTTAGAGCTCTTATCACGGGAGATGTCCTGCAAGCCTGGCTTTGCCGCAGTGGCCGGTCGTTCTTGATAAGGGAATGAGCCGATTTCAGGAGATCAAAGTATTTATCGGTTTTGGGACCCTGGGGAAGCGGAGGGGTACCTTTGCCCTTACGGGCGGGCCTCCTCTTCCATTTCACCAGCGTGAACCCTGAAATTGATTGTAATTGTTATTAGGTGGCGTCGTCTAGCCCCTTCCGTGAGGGGGATGTTCTGGGCGCCTGTTGCTCTTGTTTTGGTTAGGCGCAGTTGCGGAGGGCTGGGGCAACCGCCTAGTTGGCCGGGTGCGCGCGGCAGCCGTTACTGCAATTTAGAGTGATTTTGGACCTGTCCTCTTCCTTGTTGTGACAAGCGGAGGCCCTGTGGTTACCCGCACCGACACACGGGTCACATTAGGCTAGTTACCAGCCGCGAATTGAACTAGCCGCTACTGCAAGCCTGGTGTGACCGCAAAATTCGCCACTCGTGCCACCAGCCGGCGAGTATTTGCCAGCGGTTGGTGAATTTTGACATGTTAATCTTTTAAAACACCGGTCACATTAGGCTGGTTACCAGCCTCAAATTGAACTAGCCGCTGTTGCCAACCGTTGAACAGCTTGGTGTGACCACGATCGGTGTGACCACAAAAAAAAGAGTATTTGCCAGCGGCTGGTGAAGTTGAATATGTTCAACTTTAAAAGCAGCCAGCGGCGACTAGATCACGTGACAGCTATCACCAGCAACGAGCTCTGTTTTAAAAATTAAAAAATTACAAACTATACAAAATACAGTTGTTTGCACGAATATGAAGCTTACGTCACAAACGGCATTTGTATGAAATAAGACGAAAATTGTGAGTTACACAAGTGTTTGATATAATAAATTTAAATCATAATATTTATTTAATAACTAATAAGCTTAAAATTTTATTTTTAACAATATTTATGAGTTTTATGAAATAAGTGTGTCCACGGTCAAATTCATACCAAAAAAGGTTTGGGAAAACAAAAAATTTAAGAAACCCTGCTCTAATGAAATGGAAATATAACCTAAAAACAAACTAATTTGTTAAAATTGCATTTTTGCAAATAAAGTTTTACTAGACGTTGCTAAGATGAATACTAGAAATACTAAGATAAATGCTAGAAGAAGAAGAAGTTCGAAAGTTAAATTTGCAAAACCGCTAGATGACACGGCGATCCCGCCAGAAATCCGCTAGATGACACGGTGGTATGGTCATGATAAATCGTTAAGTGGAAGATTTGTTTCTCCCGCTCGTTTTTCTTCAAAGTGATCTGGAAGAGTGGGAGGATTCTCCTATCGGGCCATTTACGAAATTGGTATACCGCTGTGACGGGGTAACCTTGTAAGACCCTGGTACTTTAAGGTTGTCTTTGATTATTTTCTCTTCCTTTGAATTTGAAATACTTACTATTCTGCTTTAATATTTAATCGATTTTTTTCTGCCACCAGTTAGAATTTTATTCGAGATTCTAACAAACTCCATCAAGTTTATTTATTTATTAGTAGACGTGTTTATTCAGAAGCGTAGGAAATTTAACTTATAATTTGTCACTATAAACTTTTATGAATAAAAGAATTGAAATTTAATTTACTCAATTTATTTAAAACAAAACAATTAAATTAAACATACACAAACAAAACAAAATAAAGTAATAATCCAGTTCACATTTATTTACAAAGTTAAATAACATAAATTGTAATTGAATAAAATTAAATAATTCGTATTTATTTAATTTTATCTTCGTTAAAATATAAAAGTTTGAAAAAGTTAAAAATTGTTAATATAAAAAGAAGGTGAAGAATAAAAACATTTAAAAATTTACTTACAAATAAGTTGAAAAACAAACAACACTGAATTTACTTTAAATGGAAAATTTGAACTACTCTAGTTCAAAGGCAAGACACAACTGATTTTCTAAAATACATTAAGTTACTCTCTTCCCTTAAAATATTTCTTATCATTTCACTTAATTATGGAAAATTTCCAGTATTTTGTAATATTACATATCCCATATGTTTATCAAAATCTATAATTGAAATTTATAGCTTTGTTTTTCTCAAAAATGACTAAAAATTACGTAAGTTTTATATAATTCAATCATCGCCCTCAGGATTTATCTTATCACTGGTTACGATGTAAGTTACCCAAAAATATTTAACATGTGGAAATGATTTGACTTATTTAAAATAATATTTTAAATAACTAATAATTTGGTTAAATATTTTTGCTAACATAATATAACTAAATTAAAATACAATTATAATAAATAAGAAGTTTAATTTGAGTTTCAAATTAAATTTCTTTTTATTCAAATTTACCAACTTAAAATTTATATCATTTCATCAATTAGATAACAATATAAAATTATACAGGGTTGGCTTTAGAAATATAATTTTTATAATAACTAAATTTAAAACTTTTGACAATTGATAATTATTTATATCAATATTTAATTTATATGCAAAAATAATTATATTTCCAATTTACGGTTAAAGGCGGGTTACTACAACCTTGTTCCTCGAGATTTTCCTGAATCTCTGCCGGTGCGAAATCTTGAGGGAGCCCCCTAATGATGACTTAACAGGCTTTACTTTGGGAAGAGGAAAAACTATGTAATTGCATTTATGCTGAGCCGTAGTGATATGAATGACTTCACGCGTGTTTTCACCTTCCCGAATTTGGAGTAGCGTGATTTCAGGATGGTCTCAAGTCTGGGGAACTTCCTTTTTCAATAAGTAAGATGGTGCGATTATTAGAGAGGGGTTGGTGACCAGGATTGGACCCGCTTGGTCATATTCACTCTCTATGTCAGTTCAGAGGGCCTCTCCGAGGTTTGGGTGGGTTGACTGCTCTGTTGGTTCCTGTGCAGCAGTTACCTTCGCGATTTCTCCCGTCCTCCCCCAATTTTTGGAGAGCGGTTAAATAGCGGATCCCCTCCTTCCTCGTCTTTGATAGTGTCTTTCATTTACTACCAACCAAAATAGTTTAAAACTCACTCAAAAAATTATATTTACTTCTATTATATTGTAACTTAGAGCCGATTAGATTCAGGTCTAAATTGTTTCAGAGTACAACTGACGCGCCTGAACGGATTAGTAGGATTCCACTGTACTTTGGTATTAAAACATACAACTAACTGCTGGCTTAGTAAACTGTCGGATGTTAAGGTTGGTAACATTTTTCATCCACGATCCAAATATATTATAAAATTTCCTGTCAGGTGTTTATTTGGGGTTATTGGTTATAAGTGGACTTCATTCTTGTTTTTAAGGAGGTATTCTTATCGACGTAAATGTGTTTACGATTTTTTATCGATAATTTTTATATAATAAAAAAAATGGATAATTTTTTATAACGTAAATAATTAATTCTTATTATTTTTTCCAGTTTCATCAAAACACATACAAATTGAGAGATCTACGAGCAGAAATTGTCAGTATTAATAAGAAGTATGTGAATCGTATGGAATTAAAAACTTTCAAATTTAATCGCACTGTCACTGCATTCAATATTACCACATCTTTTAAAGTTGACGCTTCCGTTGAATTTGATGTAAAAAAAACCTATATCTTTTTAATATTATAATTTTAAATGTTTAATATTTTAGTTTATTATTCAGTCGTATAAACGTGCCAGTAATGAATATCGATTATTTCCAGCCCGTGCAAGAGTTAATTATTGCAAATTTTTTAACAGTAATGTGTTTGGACTACGTAACGCATTGAAATGTGGAAATGTTACTAGCTGCGGATCCAAAAAGGTAAACTATTATAACGGTAAGTCCAGTGACGTATTACCTTATAGGCACTAAAGGTACTTACTTAGGGAGATTCATAAATTAGATCTACTACCTGACAAGCGCCCCGTTTTGCCTCGTTTCCCCGTCTAACCTAAATTAGTTATCGTTTATTCATATGACTTTTATAAATTATTAAAATTCTGTATTGCTGAACAGATGAGTAGAAAAGATTAATATTTTAGGGCGCGCCACCTGTTGAAACCTGCTTTTTAAAGGCACCCTCTTAACTTATTATTAGCCTTATTGTCAAAGTTAAATTAAATTTAAGAAATCTACATTCTGTTTCTTCATTATTGTATATGAGGCCTCGGAATTCAATTTTACCAAGTGCCCTGTCAAGGTATATGCGTCATTAGATAAATTAGAGGCATGTAAAGATTGCAAAAGGGTAACGGAAAAATGTCGTAGGATCTCATTTATCGCGTTTGTAATTTTGTTGTCGATGAAACTCAATTTCCACCTTTATTTCCAACTGGTGAGTTTAAATCAGAAGTAACTCTACTATATGGAGAGGAAGAAATTGCAGTCGGGAATGCATATGCAGAAGTATATATACCAATTAAGATACCGAAAAAGTAATTTGTCAGAAGTATGCAAACCTGCAAAGGATATTAAGATAACGCTCGATGGAAACCTGCATTCAAAATTCGAATTTATGTTTTAATTTTTGGGTATGGATTATGTGTTATTGAACTTAAGGTTTTGGGGTAAAATTAAGTTTTGAAACTTTGTTTTAAATTTAGGTTTGTTTTTTGTTGCAATAAACTTAATGGTTACTTTGTTAAATTAATTTTTCTGTTAATAAACCAAAAATTTAAATTAACTAAGGGCCGATTTCATAATCAAAACGTTAATGGACACTTAACTAAAATTTTTTTTAGTGTAACGAGACACTTAAGTACCCTGTTAAAATTTTGCATTTCATAATAATTTTCAAAAAATTTTTAGCTAATGGAGCATTTAGAACTATAATTCGTATTTGAACTAAAAACTGTCAGATATAAATTTTTTGACGTACGGTATACTTGATACCAATTACCAACCAATATATTATTATGTGTGGTAAAGCAAATATTGTTTATGAATTATGACAACTATTTGACCATAATGATTGAATTGTTGTGAATAACATAATTTTTTAACACAATGGATAAAGGAGCAGGAAGATTTCGAAGTTCTAACTTCAGTAAAGAAGAACTTCGTTTGTTAACTGAAGTAGAAGATTTGAAGCACATTGTAGAGAACAAGCAATCTGATACCTTGGAAATCGAGCAATTTTATAAAATTCTTCAGCGGTTTTCGTCATATCGTCTCGGGTTTCAGGCATTTTAATGTAGTTTGGAGCTAACATAGCAATGGAATCAGATATTCGAAAGATGATTCTCGATGTCGAAGATGTTGAAACTCCACAGAAGTCCGCTACCGATTTTTGCATACATCCTGTTGCATAAAATCAAAGAGTTAACAGCAATTGAATAACAGGTTGAATGCTTCCACCTCTTTAATAAACAGCAATAATTAATTTAACTAATTAACCGGCGAGGACATAGAGATGCAGAGGGGAGTTCGTCAGGGCTGTGTGCTCTCACAGCTTCTCTTCAATTTGTATTCAGAGGCCATTTTTGAGGAAGCTCTGGGGGAGTCACAGCATGGAATTAAGGTGAACGGAAGAATCGTCAATAATATCCAATACGCAGATGACACCCTCATATTTGCCGACAGCCTTGAAGGTCTGCAAATATTGTTAAATAAATTAAATGAAACAAGCAACGCATACGGTCTTCGCATAAACAAACAAAAAACAAAAGTGATGGTAATATCAAAGAGACCAATTTAACAACATAAATATTAATATAGGGGGTGATCGACTAGAGAGGGTGGATAAGATTAAGTACTTGAGATGTTGGTTGCACGAAGATTGGAATCCAGATGATGCATCAAGAAGCGGATACAGATAGCACGTAAATCATCCTTTTTTAAGTTGAAGACCTTGTTATGCGGCCAGGAATTAGATCTGAAAACCCGCTGGCGCGTCGCAAAGTGCTATGTCCTATCGATACTCTTCTATGGAGTTGAAGGATGGACTATAAAGATTTTATCCATTAATAAACTGGAGGCTTTCGAGATGTGGATGTACAGAAGAATGCTCAGAATAAATATCTTGGATTTTACGCCTCATGCACAAAGATCGAGAAGTCTTCACAACTATCAAACGAAGAAAGGCGGCTTACTTCGGGCATATTTTCAGAAATGAAAAGTATGCTCTTCTCCAGATGATCATGGAGGGGAAGATAGAGGGTAAACGAGGTCTCTTAAGAAAAAGGCAATTATGGCTGAAAAATCTGAGGCAATGGTTCGATATCCGGGACGCCGCAACAAAACTCGCGAAGAACAAAGACGAATACAACATCATGGTAGCCAACCTCCTGTGAGGAGGTAACTTATCGTCTCGTCCTGAGTTACAAACGATCTTAAATTTGTTGCAATACTACATTAAACGTTTCTTTAGTTAATCGAAACCTTTCAAAAAAATCTAACTCGTCCAAGTCTTCTACGTGATTTTGTCTTATCCTGTACCTACCATTTTTTACGCCTAACATATCGTCGCTGGTTTGTAGTAAGGGCGAATTAACCATATGGCAAATTTTACAGGAGGAGCGTTTATGACTTTTAACATTATTGTGTGAGTTATCTATTAACGATTTAAAAGTTGTTCAATGTTAATATTAAAGCCTAGGGGTATTACTTACTATAAAATATAAAAATAATGCTTCAGCTTATTTGTGCAAAGAGAAAAATATGTGTAAATGGATATTCGCCCTTTATACGTATCTTAAACTTGGACTGAATTGGATATTCGCCTTAATGTAAAGTGAATTAAATGAAAAATCTCATTATTTAGATTTAAATAATAATGGATATGATTATTAAATATGATAAAAAGCGAAGGGCTTGCAATTTTAACAATAAAAACAAATAATTTGAACAGAATTTATTGAAAATTACGAAATGTAAATACCTAGGTACTTACAAAAATAAAAATTTAAATATTAAATTAAGGTAAAATACTATAAATTTAAAGCATACATAAAATAATTATGTGACGGTCATTAGTTACCTTGCAGCTAACTTGATCAACTGCGAATGCGGGGTACTGGGTTCAGACCCGGGGAGAATCAGACTATCTTATGATTAGTCTCCTTGTTTCGGAAGGCACGTTAAGCCGGTAGTCCCTGGGTTAGTGAATTGCCACCATTACCATAAAAACAAGGATATATAGCACCATAGGCGGATCCAGGGGGGGGGGCAAGTGCATTTTATGTATATTTTTATATTTTTGTGTGATATGATAACAGTTTTTGTTGACTTTTTTGCCCGTCCGCCCCTTGTGCCCCCCCCCCAAAAAAAAATTCCTGGATCCGCCACTGTATAGCACATCTGAAGGCAAGTCTAGCAAGCTACCTAATGATGTAAAAATGTTTATAAGTATGCTCAAAGTTTCTAACACAGCCGATGAAACGAGGTAGTTGTTTGAAAAATAATAGGATTTGGCCTACTAGAAGAGGATTCTTGTGACGTGGTTTTTAAATACGCCGACTAAAGGCAATGTTAGTTAGGAATATTAGGTTTTTAAATTAATTTTGTACTAAAACTTAGAGATTGTACCTCGTATTTGTCAAAAAGAAATAACGTATTTGTTCATCGAGTCATAAAATAGTAGAATTTATGGGACTTTTAAATTAAACTTCATAATTATTATTTTAAGTAAAATAATACTATTTTCTTACATGCAGCTGAAAACAATAAAAACGCGGCAAGCTAATTATGAGAGTACCGGAAAGGCATTTTACGTTAGTATTGACCTCGGTATTTATTGTTTTTCATAAGAAATTAACAAAGAACGCAGCTGTGGATTAAGTCATATAGGTAGACATAGCTTTGGGATCGCGGCGTCAAAGTATACCGACGTAATGTGGTGCCACAAAGTCGCCTAAAAAGTTACCACAAAGCACGTATATCTATTATTCACAAACTTACTAATAGTTTTTAAGAAATCATAAAAATTGGGTTTTTATGATTAGAAAAAAAGGAAGATGGAAACCCAAAATGAGACCTCTCATTGGATGGGACCCTTCCTAAAAATTAGGAAACTTATGTTAACGAGTAGAAGGGAACAGGCAGATCGACTCACTCGACAAAGTGATTCTGCTCAAATAAGACGTGAAGTCTTATAAATTCACCTAACTTGGGAGATCATTTTGTAAAACGTTTAACATCTAAGTTTTCGGGTCAAAAATAGTTAAAGATTCGACGGTCAATACTTATAAAAATTATTTTATAAGTATCGAATACACCAAGTACATCTTATCGGTAGTCGGATCAAAAGTAATATTAGGAATTATTAGTGAATAAAGACATTATTTTATGTGTTAAAATAGTGAATTTCGTTAGTAAACGGGTGAACTTATCACGTTTTATAGTTTAAAAGTGTGTAAAGCCGATCGTTAATTATATTTATTTCGAACATTTAGAGTCTGGAAGAATCGAAGTTATTAAGTTTTTAGTCATCAAGAATAATTAGAAAATTAGTTCTCGATGCAATTTTAACGCGAATTGGCGGGATTATACTGTTTAAGGTGAATTAAATGTTTATTTCTGAAACATCGACGTGGCCCAGGGGTGCAAATAAAGCGTACCTTGATTTCAGATACTTTTAAGTCCTTCGTTTCATCAAAATTCTGATCTAAAGTTCATTAGGAATCCACATAATTACGTGCGTAATATTATAATTTAAACGACGTAAAATCACCGTAGTGATTAATTTGATTAAGTAAAAATAATCAAAAGAATGAACATTATTGTGCGAAGAGGCGCGTATTTTTTTATAAAGTTATAAAGTTGGGAGTTCATTCATACTATACACATTTAAATTAATAATTCTTGTGAAACCATCATAAAGTTCAACACCGTGTTTAACATCTTTGTGGCAAAGGAGCCGTTTCATCAATCAAATCAAGGATCGACAACTATCAAATCTATTGTAGTCAAGGAATATCAATAAGGAGTGAACAATTGTGTAAGACACCTGTAATCATCAATAGTAAGTGTTTTAATTTGTTATTATCAAAAACGCATAATTTTCAAGAATCGGTGTGAAGTTTATTTAATTGTTGTTAGGTTATTATAAAGTTTGCCTAATTTTATTCAAGTTTTGTACTAATTTTGTTACATATATTTCATTAGAAATATATGGATGCGAGTAGCTGACGAAATCTTTGCTTTAAGTTCAGAAATTAAAGAATAGGGTTGTAATCCAAATCGTCATAAATTTAGTTATTAACTCTAGTTTTGCCTATGGTAAATTTGGGATTTTATTGAAATTAATTGAATTTTAATTTGATAAATGATAAGCATTGATAACATAAATTATATCAATACTCACAAGTACAAAGATTAATGCGGTCAGTTACTCAAATCATATAAATTATTATTGTCAAAATCATTATTTTATTAGAATTAAGAAAATTTAGCTTTGCATCGAGCTCGAATAATTTTGATAGGTTTTATTATTAAGATCGATAAATGCTTTCGGCATTGGATGTAAGTAAGTCTGTATTTTGAAGTTTTATTATATGTATTTGTTTTACAGTTTTCATTTGTTTTTATTGTCGTTACGTAACTGTGTTACGAGGTTTATTTTTCAGGATATTCCATATTGTGAGGCTCAATAGATTTCCGATAGTCCATTGTCCCTTGACAATTTACATTCAATATTTTCACTAAGTAATTTTTATTTATTACATACAAGAAATATTAATTCCATAACATCAGCCGCGCGTGGATAAGGGGGGAAAACCGTGTTCTCTGTTGCACCGTTTACCGATCCAGGCAGTTAAAATCAGGAGCGTGCAGGAATTAATCCAACAGGGTGGCGCCATTCGTAACCCCTTAACATCGGGTTATAAGTCGAGCATTGTAAATAGTATCAGTGACACTGCGCCATAACACTTTTTCCCGTAATTTTAGTTAGTGAAGAATCTACGCCGATCAAACCCTGAGTTAGCTGATTCGCCTTCCTAAAGTGTCGGAAACCTTTATTACGTGATTGAGGGAAAAGGGCGTAGTGTGAAATTAGCACATAATATTCTCTTAGAATCGTTTCTAGAAAGTGGAGGAGGAAGAAGAAGTAGAAGATAAAATATTAATTTTATTATTCGTTGTCGTCTGTTGATACTATTTTTTGTATGAGGGGGAGTCCTTATAACCCTCCAGTGGTTTACGGTCGAAGACCATACTTTTTTATGCCTTCTTTAAACCGCCATAGCTCGTAACAGTTCGAATTATATCGGTTGCATCTTTGAGTAGCTGACAAAAATGAGTCAATCTTTCGGATCCAGTAGTTTTTGAACTTTTGAAGTGGTAAATTATTGGTTTTATTAGTTCTTTACGCGCCTAACGGAGGGTTAATAATATTTATGGAAATTTCGATAAATTGCACCAACCTTGCATAATGATATCAAATCATAATATTTTCCTTAAGGCTAGGATATTACAGTGTACTCGTGGTAATACGTAGTTAACTTGAAAACGATTTGATGGATTGCGATCAAATTTTTAGATTAGGTGTATGATACCTTAAGGAACATCCGCTCCTATTTCTTTTTTTTAATTAAATTTTTTTTAATTAATTTTTTTAAAATAGCCCGTTTGTAAATTTTTTTGAGAAAATCAAGTTGCTGAAATTAATTACTTATAAACAATTAACATTGAAAATGGAAATAAAAGTTTGCCAGACTTAAATCGGCACACTAATACGTAGTCATCTCGAAAACGAATAAATGGATCACTTTGAAATTTTGAGATAATATTTATAATACCAATACGAAGAGTACCTCCTATTTTTAAACATAATAATTTTATTTATAACAATAATAATAATTTTAATATAGTAAATAATTTATCAGTTAATTAAATTTCTTTAATTGAAATAATATATAAGCGAAAATGAATTCATATGTAAATTTTTGAAAGTTTATTTTACCTAAAACGTACTAAAAATGTAATTATAATAATAATGTACTGGATACTCCCACCAAGATCAAATTCAAATATTTAGTTCAGCTAGTAATATGCAGGCGAAACTAATTTTAAAAAATTTTGCCTACAGTTATCTGGTTTACCAGCACATTTTACTTGGCGCGTGCGCTTGAAAGTTAAATGCAAATTGATAAGATTGTTCTTACGTGTAATACAAGTAGTCATCGACTTACGGCAGTTCGCACATACGATCTTGTGTTTGTCTCTTTCCTACTAAGCATATTAGAGAACTAAAACCAACAGTTGCGGAGATTTCCCGACGGATGTCTAGGAATTTATTTCGGTCGAGGAATGCTATACATTCGTACGTAATCATTTTGATAAACCGTATTTTTTTTCTTATATTTTATTTAATTATGGTTACGCTAAGAAAACTTTTGTTTTTGCTTTCTTTACATAGATACATTATATACCAATCAAGATTATTTTTAATTGTTTGCTACCTTATAGGAAGTAAGTGTATATTTTCATAATTTAAAATAAAATTAGTCTGCAAAGTAATTGCTTACACTAAATAAAATAAAACAATTTATTTACGAAAATTGTTTCGAAGTAAGATTTTAAAATACATATAAGTAAAATCTAAACAGATGTTTGCTTACAGTAATTAGTCAGAATCTATTAGGGCGTGCATAAAAATGCGCAATGCACTGTTGTAATCAAAATTATATCATATCGTAAACGATACGGCTTATCATTTCTAAGATATGTATGCACAGCTAGTCAAAGCCTTGTGCTATGCGCTAAATCAGCGATTCTCAACCTGGGGGTCGCGGATCTATTTTAGGGGGTCGCAGAAAATTTAGCGATTTCTTTCCAAAATTAGTTTTGAATTGGAAATTAAAATTCTTAAATTAAACAAAAACTAAAGGTTACTTTGTTGCTCAAACAATTGAATATAGCAGGGGTGGTCAACTTTTGTGTACACAAGATCTACTTTTTATCTTAAAAATGTGTCGCGATCGACATTGTCGAAAATAAACCGAAAAAATTTGATTTTTCGACACTTTTAAAAATTTGATTATTCGATACATTTTCACACTCAGCGATCGATCAAACTTGGCTTCACGATCGACTTGTTGGCCACCCTTGGAATATAGGATTGATAAACTCGTATGAAAACATCAAGATCAAGGAAGTCATTAATAAGTAAAAAAAAGTACAAGTGAAGTATTTGTGTGTTTTTTAGATATGTGTATCTTTTTTTAATATAAATTTTAAACAATAGTTATTTATGACTATTTTTGACTACTGACATAGGCGCAACTAGGGGGGCGGGGGGGCTATACCTCCTAAAATTCAAGTAAACCCCCCAAAATATCCCAACAATTATTAGTTTTTAATGGCGATATTATGACGAATTGATTAACTTAAAATTCGCAACCCTTACCCTCTTAGTAAACACTGAATTTCCACAGAAATTTTATTTTTGAGTTGGCAATCCTCCCACTTAGTTGATTTCTTAAGAAATGTTAAGAACTGCCCTTTTATTTTTATAATTATTTTTGTTATTATGATATTTCAGTTTAATGGGGAAAGAAACTTGAAGTGATTAGCAAACGATGAGGTTAGCGTCGAAGGCCAGGCTTTCGAGAAGCTTATTATTTTTCAAAAAATAGTTTTCTGCCCCTGAAATCCTAAAAATTAGTACAAAAACATCTATTTTATAATTTCTAACTTCAAATCTAAGCTCTCTTGACCTTAAAAATCAAAATTTTTTTTCCTGCGGCGCAATTTTTCGTTATTTTTACCCCCCCCCCCCATTTAAAAAATTATTTGAAAACATTTTTTTAGCCCCCGCAAACTTTGTTGGGGTCGCATAAAATAAGCAAGAAAATTTGGGGGTCGCGTCGTAAAAAGGTTGAGAACCGCTGCGCTAAATAATTTCGAAAATATTTAACCTTCATCCGCTCGCGCCTATAAAAGTTACACTCCCGATCACGTATGCGGTAATTTGGCCGCATATGATTTTTATCGTTTTCATGAGTTTTTCTTCATTCAAAGTGCATGATTTAAATTGTTTAGGACTTATGAACTCTGACATAACATTACAAGTACATGTTTGGACAAAAAAATCTATATTAAAATTTAAAATCAAAGTTATATTTAACATTTAAAAAAATTACACGAAACTTAACTTAAAAAATTCAAAATGTACTGTAATCGTTTACGGCACTCAATTTGTAATAATATTTTATTCCTCAAAATTTGTCTCTAATTTATTATTTTATATTTACTAATATTTTCTGAGTAAAACCAACATTCGAGTATTGATAAAAAGTTACGTTATCGATTGCGCTATATGGCAAATTGGCCGCATTAAGACACCTAGGGTAGTTTGTGGCTGTACTGAACCGGCTGGTGGAGCTTTCTTATCAGAACACTGGCATGGTCTATTGGAGGAGATAGTAATTAGAGAATACAAGCCCTTCCCACCCCTCCCATGACGCTCTGGAAGAAAATGGGAGAGAAAATTAAGAAATGCGGCCAATTTGCCACGTACGCGAGCGGATGAAGGTTAAGAAAACATTTTGCATGTATCTGTCAGATATACCGTGACCTCGGGAGAGGGTTAAAGAGTCTATGAATGAATGGAAACAGACGTCTTTATTTTTCTCGATTGATTAGATGAACATTGAACAAATGATAACAATGTCCGTCGTTGTCGGCTTTCTATAGATATTGCATTCTAATGAGAAATCCACGTTCCTAGATAACCTAACGTCCAAGAAATGTCCCTTTCTTCCTCCATTTGTCGTAAATAAATAAATTGTTTTATTTTAATAATTAGTGTAAGCAATTACTTTGCCGAATTATTTTCGGGAGAGGGGGAGGTGATTTTAACTTTTAAGTTGGTACTACCAACGACCAATCAAAATGCGCTGTGTGTCCTAAAAAATTGACACGCTGGAGGAGGCGGCGGCGGAGCGTGCTGGTCTTTTATATGTTTGATGCTTCACATCACATGTGTCACGAAAAACTTCGTTGATTGTATATTTTCAAATCAATAATTAATATACAATAATATAAATAGCAATAATTTATTGTATGTTATCAATAAACAATATCTTTTATAAAAAATTAAATTAAAGTGTCTTTTTATTATTAAGAAGTAATAAAAGTCCTTCGAATGAATAAATAAAAATATAAAAGAAGAATTAAAATTAAAAGCCAAGAAATTATTGGAGTCTTGTTTGAATAATTGTAAATTCAAAGGCGTCTTTATTAAACAATATAGACTTGCTTGTGTGTTTTACGCATACCTACGTTATCGCTTATGCACGTTTAGTAATTTTATCGCATAGCTTAGAAATTTATTTCAATGTCCTGAAAAATCTGATACAAAAAGAGAGGGAGAGACTTTTGGGAAATAGATATATTATTCGTAAAAACCACATGAATTCTGTTTAAAAATAGATTTCTTTATTTGTGCGGCGACACACTTTAATGAAAAGTTGAACTAAAAAAAGTTTATTGTGTTGCCTATCTATTTAATTATAAATTCACAATCCTATGCGCCACCACACGAGCCAAAACGAACTCCTGCTTGGCGAATTCCAGCCTTAAGTGTTTGGCAATCGGTTGTTGTATTCCGTATTAAAGCAGGGCAGCCAGCAACATAATTTTTTTGAATTCTTCATTATAATATGTAACGAAATAAAATTACGTTTGGTTCGCTTTTCTGATAACAAAGCCATTTTATTTTGAGCCATTCTGCTTTACCATTAGAACATTTATGAAAACTTTGTAAAAATGAATGACTACAGAATACTAGAAACAACTATGAACACTTGACGAGTCAATAAATTGCATCTTGCAATACCTACATGCATAATTTATTATATTTTATATGCAATGATAACTATGATTGCAGTTTGCTGTTAGCTATTATATTTATTTACCTGTAATAAGAAAACGAAATAATGAGCAAATGTGGTATAATCGCCCTTACAACACAAAAATTTTATCAAGTCTAGTATACAACACTGTTATGAAAGGGCGAATATCCTACATTCGCCTTTAATACGTAACCAATTTTGGATATTCGCCGTTATGACATCGTCATATTGGCCTTACCTGTGAAAATACAAATGTGATATTTTCACACAACAATATTAGTGTATTGAATATTATTTTTTCATTAAAATCCCATTTTCGAAAAAATGGCTTATTCGCCCTTACTACAAACCAGCGACGATATTATAATTCATCTGCTATCTAATAAAATATTCATTATTTCACAAAAACCCGCAATATAGAATAATACTCATGATTTCTATAGGTTATGTTATGTTTAACAGGCCTTTTAAAAATTTAATGCCCACAAACCGATGACTTAAATTAACAGTCCATTAAATATTGACAGGTCGTTAAAATTGTTTATGAAATTCATTTTTATTTTAAGTCTCCTTTTAAATTTTAATGCCATGTTAACTTTGATTATGAAATCGGCCCTTAAACTCTTTAATTTCTCACCTTAAAAGTTTACTGAGTCTTGTTCTCCTACGTTTCCGAACACGCTTCTGTCAAAAATTTTTACGGTTTCTAAGGAACCGTTGATGGCAGCTACTAAAAATCTAATTTCGAGTTGAAGAACAATCGTAAGTATAAATTCAAGGGTTGGGTACATTTCGCCGGGAACGACTCGCAGATAACAGTTCGCCGTATAAATAGTTTCTGGTTCTACCTTGTCATTATTAAGAAATAACAATTATTTTATTATTTTATTTTATTATTTTATAGACCAACAGTCTGGCGTAAATCAAACACGGATAGACTACAGAGCGGGAAACTGCGGTTCTAATCCTGATTGCGTCGGATATGTGCTGTGATCTATAAAGTCCAAAATCGATCTGTGGACTATGGGGAAGGCAACGGGAAACCACCCCATTAACACTTCCCTAGTAAAGTCTTCTTGGTTTAGCCAGGAGGATCGCTAACATCCGAAATCGGATAGGCACCTGAAGAAGAATAATGATTTTAAAGTGATATTAAATAAAATTTATTATATGTTGTTCTTTACATAAAGTTAAAATTCTAATATTTTAGCACTTATGTAGGTCCGATTTCATAATAAAAGCGTTATTGCCCACTACTTAAGTACAAGTTCCTAATTAACCAATAAGTATAAAACGTGTGTTAACTCTAACAAGCCAATAGAAATCCATCTTCACTTTTAACGGCTCTTTAAAAGTTTTATGAAATATATTAGGCGGTTGGAAGACTTATTTTCAGCAACATTATATTACAGTTAATCTCTGATTAAATTAACCCAGATCAAATATGAACTAATAGAAATCGGTTTTATGACTTCTAGTCGTTTTCCATTGGTTCATATTTTGATCTGGGTTAACTTAATCAGATATTAACTATAACATAATGTTGCTGAAACCGGCCATAAGTCTTCCAACCGCCTAATATATTTCATAAAACTTTTAAAGAGCCGTTAAAAGTAAATATGGATTTCTATTGGCTTGTTAGAGTAGACCACGGTGTGCAGTGATGTGATCGCTGGTTGAGTTACGGAGCGGAAATTCTGGGTTCAAGTCGCGGACTTTGCAGAATTTCTTAGCCCGGCCTTCCGGTGGACATCCACACGCTGTGGTGAAAATTTGTAGTAAAACGAGTAACAAAAGAGGATTAATCCACCTCGTGAAATGGATTGTAAAGACTTCAATAGAAGTGGCAATATTCCGACAGGAATGGAAAAGCCTTTGATTTGATTTGTTAGAGTTAACACACGTTTTATGTTGGTTAATTAGGAACTTGTACTTAAGCGGGAATTAATGCTTTTATAATGAAATCGGACCTAAGTGCTAAAATATTAGAATTTTAACTTTATGCAAAGAACAACATATGATTTATTTTATTGTTATTCTTCTTCTTCTTCAGGTGCCTATCCGATTTCGGACGTACGGCGATCCCCCCGACTTAGCCAAGCAGGCTGTACCAGGGAAATGTTAATGTTAATGGGGTGGTGGTTTGCCTTCCCCTTAGTCCACAGATCAATTTTGGACTTATTTAGATCATTAACATTTTAAGGATTCTTCTTGGCATATTACTCTCGGTGGTTTGCCATTGCCTTCCGAGGGGAGACGGTCAGAAGAAAGTTCTTACTTCACTCGGATTATTGTTATTAACTTGTTTATAATATGATAAAGTTACTCTTTAAATTATAAAAATCTAGTAAAGGTGTAATAATGAAATTGAAAAAATATTTGAATTAAAAATATTAAAAAATTAAAAATCTTTATGAAAAATTATAACTTACAAATGAACTGCAGTTCCTTGGTAATAATTAACCATCAAAAAATCAAAAACCATAATAATTGAAGTCAAAAAATGTGTAAAGGAATTTTCGGTCAATTGCTGACAATTAAAAATGTATAATACCTAATTTGACAGAAAAGTGTACGCTTGCTAGACGATTAAAATTCAAAAACAACGCGAGTTGATTAATGAATGAAAACCTCACGTTTTGTACCAAAATATAAATACTAAAAGAATTGAAAACCCAACTTTAACGCGAATTAATAATTGGAACAGAAACTTGAAGTAAAATATTTTAAATGAAAATCTAAAGTGTAATTATTAGTTATTAATGTTATTATGAATATAACTAGTTGATAATGTATTATTTCATCCGGTATTTTACACTAGAAACGTTACACTCCTTCAGTATGAAGCCAAAGACACACCCAATGCGAAAACTTGCTTCAAAAAGCCGATAAATATGGGAAGAATCATCAAAAAGTGGTGTGAAATAGGATCCCAAAATAATTGGTTCGAACCAAACCGTTCCATAAAAATTCCACAAACACCAAAAGTCTGTGTAAAAACCTTCTCGAAAAATAGTTATCAAAAATGGTGCAACCACAAAAATTCTTATCTACATCCCTCACTTACATCAGGTGACTTACTTCAAAAATTTCAAAAACCGTACCTGTACCGACCTCTAATAGAAGACAATAGAGGTTGCAAGGAAGGCTTCTGTATAATTAAACATGATTCAAAATTTGGAAGGACCAAACTCGGTAGATGAATTTACAACCGTAGCATCCTATTGTGCAGATCTTCTAATTTGATTTCAATGTCTTCAATTTCATCTGTTTTAATTTTAGAATCATTATTTCCATGCAAAAGATATAATATAGTGCACTGTCCTCCCGCTTATGGATTTTGTTTTGCAGACAGGCATACTTACCGCGTATGCTCAGCTAATATGAGCCTTTCGCTCATCAACAAGATAATCCTCCTGGTCGGACACACCGTCGTCGGAAAACGAATCAATCCGCTTTGCCTTCTGAATGGATTTAACAACAAAAAACAACTGGCTCTTATCTTTGACAACCGACGAGGCGAAAATGCAAGCAAACAGTGATTAACATGAACATAATTTATTTAACAAAAATTCTTTTCGATAAATCGTCCCACCAAAATGCTCTTCTTCACCAAATAATAATTTCTATAGTAACAATGTTTTTAAAAATATTTCTAAAAATTAACCTTGTGCACCCGGATAACGTAAGTACCTGAACTCCTGAACCTCTTTAACCTTTTGGCCAAACTGGTACGGTTGTACTCGATGATCCTCCAGCTCATCGGCCTTTCCTCGTTCTGGATACACGGCGACCCATGTACACCTCACCTCGTAGCACTTTGACCGAACACCGGTTTCCACAATTCACTTCCTAAATGAACTTTATGCTTTCTAAATCACTCGTCGTTCCCCCTTTAGGATAATTCTTTATTATTTGTCGTTGAATCCGAATTTGTCTAACTAAAATCGGACTTCCCGATCAACACACCTTTCTCATTCAAGGTCCTTGAGTAACTCTACCTTATTTATTTTTCCCGTTGCCCAGCTCTTCTCGTTTTTCATTTTTTTCTTCTCTCCAGTATTTATGTCGTCCTGCTTGATTGATAATTTTTATTTACCAACAGTCGCCCGGGTGCCTGGTTATCAACAATACATAACAATACATAATTTCTACAACCAATAAATAACAAATTACAAACTACTCAATTTTTATATTGCTGTTTCAAACCGTTCTCGCCTGATCCGCTTTTTTGTATAGGGAAACATGCAGTATTTGAAACAACTACAAGTCCAACTTACCACTCCTTTCAAAAAGAAAATCGTAATCACATAAGGATGCATCTATTCAACTTTCCACTTTTAAATGATCATGTCGCTCTTTCATTGTTTATGCCCTTATGTGACGATGATCCGATTTCCTCTCCGGGCATATTCCTTCCGGATGGTTATCTTGCTCATAGCGTCTGGCTTATGGTGCACAATAACACCGCAATAGTTTCTCTAAGTTCTTTGATTGAATCTTTCGTGTCGCTCTCTAACAGTATTTTGTTGAAACCGTTAGTGCCTTGTTAAAAATTTGAAAACTGTTCGACGAACAGAAAATAATCAAAAAGAACAGGACTGTGAATATTCTGGTCTTCAAACCAGTCATAAATG
Organism: Rhagonycha lutea; assembly: GCA_958510855.1. Taxonomy (NCBI): domain Eukaryota; kingdom Metazoa; phylum Arthropoda; class Insecta; order Coleoptera; family Cantharidae; genus Rhagonycha; species Rhagonycha lutea. The sequence continues at coordinate 39,338,828 of OY294038.1, forward strand.
GAGAAAGAAAAAAGATCCCAAAATTCCAAAGAAAAAAAAAGGCGAGAGCGACTTCCTTCTACAGGAGGATTCTCCCAAAATACATAATAAAGTAAAAAGTAAAATTGTATCTGATTGACTTAATCAAACACAGATTTACAGACAGATATTCTCAGACAGAATCAGAAAGATTTAGTCAGATAAAGATAGTACTTTACTTTTTTTTGCTTGAGCAGGCAGGGAGGTGAGAATCTTGAAAACGACCCCGGGTCAATTTGCCCGGAAGTGTGAGGTGTCACTCACTAAACTCGCCCAGGCTCCCATGTTTACCTCAGTTCGTTTCTCGTGCGTTGTTTCTCTGGTTTTTTCTCTTCTTGACCTGTTTCTCTTGATGGATTTTTCTCCGGTTTGGTGGCACTTTTCCTTGCCTCAACCTCCTTACTTGTTTCCGTCCCTGCAGTTGTACGTGCAATGTCTCGATCTTCGATCGGAGTGACGACTTAGGAGGGAGAAGGTGTTGTGTCTTATGGCCCTCCACTCCTTCCCTTAGCTCGATGAGCTTCCCCTCGTTTAACATCCCAGCAGATGTTTCTGCAATGTCTCGGTCTGTGCCCGGGTGGACGTCATGAGGGGGGGTGGAACGGGAAGGAGTATTGGGCCTGTCCCTTTGTGGGGATATGTCTCCTGCTTCACGCAGTCTTTCTTCGAGTACCTTCGTCTTTAGGATTGCTGTTATGTATGCTGCAATCTTTTTCCAGCTCCTCTCGTCACTTGTCATGTCATGTACTACGTTATCCGGAGTGATCAATTATCCGAACTCAAAGGAGAGGAGCTGTCTCTGACGTTCCCACCCGCAGCACTGGAAGAAGGTGTGCTCGGAGATGTCGCACATGTCGAGTGAGCGCACGTGTCTCGATCGCAGATGTGGAATCGGCTTATAGGTACGCGTTAAAACAGCCGTGGCCAGAGAGCATCTGGGTCAAGTAATAGCTTAACTCTCCGTGCCCTCCTCCGACCCACTCCTTTAAGTTAGGAATGAGTCGGTATGTCCAACGGCTAAATTCAGCACTATCCCAACCGGCTTGCCACTCCGCTATTGTTTGCTCCTTCGCGGCACTAACACTAAGCCCCCCGCACACTCCCGCCCGTTCTTGCACCTGTATCTCCAGGGGTGGCATGGAGGCGAGGACCAGGGCGGCGTCCGCGGACATTGTCCGATAGCCGCAAACGACCCTGAGCGCCATACATCTCTGCACGTACTGCAGTCTTTGCCGGTTACGTGCCGTCCCGTACCGCAAGGGGTACACCGCGTCCAGCCACACGGGCGCCGCATAAAGGACAATGTACTGGGTCACACTTCCAAGAATTCTTCTCTTGGTTGTCCCAGGGCCGCCCGTGTTTGGCATATGTGATCGCATGCGCTATTGCCGTGGCCGCCTTTATGTGGGAAGCGAAATTTAACTATTTATCGATCACCACACCAAGGACCGTCATTTTTTTCTCCATCTTGATGGGTTCGCCATTTAGGAGGAGTTTCACGGTGGGTTCGATTCGACGCCCGCACACCACTACCGCCTCCGATTTTTTGGGGACGAGTTCTAGCCCCAATCCGAGATGGTGCGGATGGCTTCGTTTGCCTTAGTTTGGAGTTCGTCCCCGTCGGCGTCCTCGATGATCAGGGTGATGTCGTCCGCGAAGCCCATTATTTTCACTCCGTGTGGGAGCTTAAGACGTAGTACTCAATCGTAAATGATGTTCCACAGGAGGGGCCCGAGCACTGACCCCTGTGGAACACCACTCGCGACTGCGACGGGCGTGTCGTCTTCTCCTTCCTCCAGGCCAAGGAGGAGGTGTATCTCGCTGAGGTAGTCCACCAGAATACTGTATGTTTCCGGGTCTATTTTGAGCTCCCTCAGTGCAGCGAGAATATGTCGCCACCCCGCGTTGTTGATCGCGTTCTTGACGTCCAGGGTGACCAGCACGACATACTTCTTTTTCCGCCACGTGTCGCTTTTTGCCGATTTTACCGCTCCTATGATGGTCTTTAACGCGTCGGTTGTTGACTTTCCGGTACGGAAGCCAAACTGGTTGTTTGAGAGACCGCCGCTGGTTTCAATCACGTTTTTTACACGGTTGGCAATCATGCGTTCTAGGTGCTTCGCGACGTGGTCACTTAGGCAGATTGGCCTCTAGGAGGAGGGGTTCTCTGGCGGCTTGGTGCCCTTGCGGATGAGCATCAGCCTGGCCGTCTTCCACCCCACAGGGAATTCTCCCTTAACGAGGCAGTTGTTGAACACGCTCAGGAAGTGCTCGGGGTACTCGGAAGTGCTCGGGATAAGATAAAGATACTTACATACACAGCAGTGGAATGATATGATCGCTGGTTGACTTCTTGGTGACCTTCCTCTTGAAGTCCTCGTTCATGGGAACTTTGTGACGTGAATTTTAATTTTAGCATTCATTTAAAAAAAAATTGATTTAAAACATAACTTTTTGAATTCACCTGGTAAGTACAGAAATGTACTAATAATAAGCGTTTAGATTACATTTTATAAATTTAAAGCAATATAAGTACTTCACGGTCATACAGAAATAACACCTGCCACTAACGTCATCAAGTCCTTTTGCCGTGTAACCTGATATTAACGCCTAGAATCCTAGTGATAACTCGCTAAATATCATGTACAACGTCTAGTTGGCGCGTACTTTCAAACCCACGCATCAAGTTGTTATTGTGTCCCAGCACAGCTGCGATATTCTTTACGCCGACCAATAAGATTCTAGAATACCCTTCTCAAAAATTATGTTAACTTCGAGACTTCGGTCTCATTTATAATCATCAGCTTCGGACATTCAAAATTCGAGTTAACCAATGATAAAAAGTGTTCGCTATCCAAATTTTCGTGCTTTTAAGAGTGAGAGAGAGTGAAGTTTATCGCTACCGATCAGTAGTCAAGTATCAGTAAAGTTAAAGGAAGATGCACACATCGCTTCCAGTTTTAAGAAAACCTAAATGCTTTTGAGGATTCATTCGTTTGTAGCCAGAGCTGTCTGAAGTCTAAACATCAACCACCAAATTATTGTAGTTACCAAGTAAGTCGTATTTGTACTTTTGTATTCGTCAAAATCAACGTTTAGTGCAGAGTGAATTAAGCGGTCTTTTCATCAAATTTATGTGTAAATTAAATCATCATTTTGGAACTTTGAGTAATTGCTAATTTCGACCATATTTTGTTATTAATTTTACGTTAGAGTTAAATATTTAAGATCAGTTTAGTAAATTGGCCAATTAATTCAATTAAATCACTTTCCGTAAATAGAATTTAAGGTTATGGATGAAACCATCCATAGTTGTTAAATTGTACCATCATGTAATTATTACGTCATTATACCTATAAGTTGTTCCACATTTAAGTATTTTATTTTGTGTTTGTGTATTTAAGTTTATAGGTTTATATGGACTTCACTTTGTAAAGACGCCTTGGACAATCGAACGAATCAAAGCAAGGTTTATTTTAGTAAGTTACGCGTTGAGATTTAGAAATTATGAGTTCTCTGTTGGCATATTTTTCGAGTCTTTACTACCATCTGCGTTTTGTATTTAATAGAGTGGCGCTCATCTAGGAATAGACAAACCCCATTATGACGATATCGACACGCCCCGTCGTAAGATTATGTTCGATCACCCCTTAAAGTTTACGTTAAAGGACCCATAACTTCACGCTAGCTAAGTCGGCAAAACTTTATCCGTTACACCGGGCTGGGATGATCGTTGCAACGAATTGAAGTGTAACAACTTGAACCGGTGCGAAGTTGGCGGTCGGAAACTAAACATTGGGTTTTGGTGATTCTTCGGATGCAAACATTTTCTGTGGTATGGATCTTTTTCATTTGATTATCGGTTGTCGGAACCTCGATTAAGTGAGCAATTTGTCGAGAGTTACTCCTAAATATTTGATGGAGTTAGTGCAGGGGATAATCTTGCCGAACATCTTGACTTATGCGGAAATCTGTCTTCGTCTTGAAAATATGATTACAGCACTCTTGTCCGAATTGATGGCGATGCGCCAAGTACGGTACTACGGTTCCATGAGGTTGAGAGCCTTCTCGATCAGTCCGATTGCTCGTTTTAGAGTCTGCGTATATGGATAGAATGGTCTTGGCAAGTTTCGGGATGTCGTGGAATGATCTTAAGTCCAGCTACGGCTTCGTTAAGGCGGTTGAGGATGATTCGTTCGGCTATCTTGGCGACGGGGGAAGAAAGCAGATTGGTCGGTAATTTTCCGGCCAGGATTTGCACTTCCAGGTTTCGATAGAACGATGACGTCGGCTATTTTCCATGAGCTCGGAAAGTGTTTCAATCTCTACGTAGCATTAACGAGGCAAGTCAGTGCAAATACTGCTTTCTTCAGCAGTTGATTGAGGACCATGTTGGTGATCGTGTCTGGTCCTGGGGCTTTCTAAATCTTGGTCTTGATGATGGTCACTTTGATTTTGACGAAAGAAGCAGGGGCGATGGGGATGATGGGACAAATCTGGTTGTAAATCAAATTACTGAGGTTGTTGTTACCTACCAGCTTCCACTGGCAGTAACAACTTTGGAGTAGTGAACACCAACGAATCTGATTTAATACTTCTTTATTAAAGAATTGCTATTCTATTTATATACAGTTAACAATAAACAAATAGGTACTAGGTCAGTGCCTATTCTGCTATTTTGTATTTCCCATTTCCCTTGTCATCTGTTTAATGTAGGTTTGTTATGACTATTCAAGTTTGTTTCTTAATTAATTTGCAACTTCTATAGTAAAGTTAACCTTAATATTACATTTTTCTGTCTGCGTTGTCACTATTTTAACTATGTTACACTTATTTTTGCTAACACCTATTTAACCTGATATACTTAATTTTGTTTACTAAATATAATTCTTGATTGAAATTACAAAAGTCAATTTGTAATTTTAAACATTCTGCCTCTCTATGTGATAAGTTGGATGCTGTTATTTGATGAATTAATTCGTTGAGATGCTAGTACCCGAAAAGAAATGAATTTTACATGGTTAAGATTAAATTGCAAAATTTACATGGTTAAGATTAAATTGTTAAATTTAAGATTAAACAAGCTGATAGATCGTTCTGAAAATTATTGAAAATTTCCTCTAATATAAAGTTTATTTTACATATTGTTGATATTATAATATTCGTTGGAAAGAGGAACTCAAAAGGCACAATCCTGATGTAGAAATTATTTAAATTTTCAAAAAATAAAAATTATACAGGAGTTTTTCAAAAGTACCTAAAATCGAGCTCTTGGAATTTAGGCTTGCAGGTTGCCACCCATCGAGAAATTGCTGAAAATGTAGAAAAAAGGAAAGAAAAACAACTGATTTACAAAATTTATGGCTTTTTATTGACACTCAGTGGTCGTAAACATAAAAAAATTAGTGTAAATTGGCATAAAAAATCAAAATTTGATTTTTCATGTTAATTTGCATGATTTCATATTATCTTGCAAATTTAATTATTGAATGCAATAAAAACACTTCACTTTTGACTCAATAACAATTGTAAACATCAAACAATCATAAAAACGGGCATATGAGTGTAAACAAGCGAAACACGATAGGTAGTAACCTGCAAATCGTAAAGGGTGGCAACCTGCATTCTAGCACTATTTTAGAATTATATCTGAAAAAAATTGCTATTTCATGATATGTTTGAAATTTTGTTAGGATAATGTAAGTTGAATGTAAAAGCAATACAGAAAAAATATTTACCTTGATTTCTCGATTAAAATGTTCAATTTATGACCACAGAACAAAAACACAATTTTAATTTTTAAATTTTCACGATACAACTTTTCAAACTTTTGTCAACACACACTGTCTTAGTGGCTCTGTTCGCTCCAGAACTATTTTAAAAGTGATCACACCTCCTTAGGTTTCGATTTCAGTCAAAATTTAGTTTATGACATTGGTCCAACACCAAAATCAAAGGTAGGTGGCAACCTGCAGTAGGTGGCAACCTGCAAACCTGTCTATATTATAATTAATTATATTAACGAAAATTTCGTAACTATTATTAATTTTACTTAAAATCGTAAAATTGCAGATCGTTAATATTACTACACCCATTTCGTTAATATTACTACACAAATTTAACGAACATTTCGTAACTATTACGAAATAGTTCGTTAATATTAGTACACGATATTAGTTAATATTACTACACAAATTAACGAAAATTTCGTAACTATTGCGAAATTTTCATAAAATTGTAAATTTGTAGTTCATTAATATTAGTATATGCTATTCGTTAATATTATTACATAAATTTAACTAAAATTTGGTAACTATTACGAAATTTTCATTAAATTGTAGTTCGTTAATATTACTACACTTATCGTTAATATTACTACACAAATTTAACAAAAATTTCATAACTATTACGAAATTGTAATATTAAAATTGTACTTCGTTAATATTACTACACGCTATCGTTAATATTAGTACACGCTATTATTACTACACAAATGCGGCGTAAGCGCCATTGCATAATATTGCTTACTTTTTTATTATTATTATGATAATAAATTATAAATTCTTTTTTTATATATTTAAATCTCATTACCAACCAACATCATCACGACGAGTTAAGTTTTAATCTTTATCATCTTGTGTGGTTGGTACTATCTGGCCATGTTTGTGTGATTATAATAAATATATGTGGTAAAAAAATTTTAATAATAATAAAAAAGTTATTAAAGTTATTATTAAACGGTAAGTTTTACTTCTTTTTTTTTTGAATTCATATTACAAATTAATTACAAATACTATTGTAACTTTTATCGCAGACGTCCCTTCAGTGAATTCAAATGGCAAACAATACCGAGAACTTAGATAAAACAAACTTACGAAATTTGTTGTCTTCGTGGTCTGATAGTTTGGTGAAGCACACCGATTATCTTTATGATGGTAAGTTAAAATAAGTTGTACACAACCACACACAGTAAACACGTAAATTTGTTTTAGAAAACGAAATTACCATTCCAATATTGGAAATTATGGAATTCCACCATTTGGAAAAGTTAGCGGAGTTCACTTTAGGAACTCGAATTTTATTCGAAAGTAACTTCAAACAATGGAGGGAGTCCATTGGAATGCCGTGTTTGAGTTTTCCAACGGCAGCGGTAACATAGAAGCGTTGCAGAGATAATTGATCTAAGTGCCAAAATTCTCATCGAGACAATTGTAAATCATTACTCGTCAATGAATTTACATTTGTCTGTTAAACAAAACGATGTAATTGTGAAAGAAATTGTTGAAATTTTTCCCACTGAAAGACCGGTAAGCAGTAAAAGCAAATTACTTAATGTGTTTTTTATAACTATTTTTGTAGAGCCTATATGGAAATGGCCGTGGGAAAATTTACAATATATATCAAAACGTAAAAAAGAAGTGGAAACCTGTCACAAAAGTATTGCAAGATATTAATGCTAGTTCCACAACTATCAAAAAGAGAGCCTTTACAGAATTTGGTAAGTAGTTTGTTGCATCTAGCTTTGTTTTTATTTAAGAGTCTGTTCGACTGTTAAAATTCAGCCGTCTCACTGCTGAAGATTACGATAGAACTTGGCAGGCATGTCGGGAGTATCGCTTTCTGGATATGAAAAATATGTCTTTAGAAGACATTTACAAGAAGTGGCCACAATATAAATCTACGACAGGAGATCGTTTGGTAAGTATACATAATTTTCTTATAAAGGGTCTGGCCGGTTAAGTATGTTAAAAATGCCTTTTTTGAATTTCATGGTGGAAATTTTTTTCAAAGTTTGTTATGTAAAAAGACAGTCTTGTACAAAATTTCAGCTTTTCAATTTACTTCCTGTGGATTTTAGAAGAAAAAAACTGCTTTTTCACGTTTCTTCATTTTTCTTGTACTAAAAGATATCGGAAAATCTCAAAAAATTCTGAAAAATCAAGAATCACCTAAGAAATATGAAAATAATTTTTTGGAAAATCTTCACAGTTAAATTCAACGAAATACGAATTTATCAACTTTAAAAAAAATTATTTAACCATGCTAGAATTTTCCGACTAGAATAAGAAAATTTGACAAAATTCTACTTTGGAATTACTACAAAATAAAAAAAAATCCTAAAAATTCCACCTGCAACACTATCAAAAATGCAAAGTTCTCTTCAAAGTTGTGAAGTACATTGGAAGCTGTTAGAATACTCTAATTTATCGCAATTACTTCATTGACTTCAACTATGCCTTCTTCTAAATATTATTTTATGGCATAAAAAGCATTAAAAGATAATCATTTACAAAATGATTAATTCGTAAAATTATTAAATTATATAAATTAATTTATTATCACGAATTAACAACTAGCCATTTTAAATAATCATTTACGTTCCCTTCAGTTAAATAGAATTCAATTAGAAATCAATTCGAGTGTTCTACAATCGAAACTGAAGAGATTTGCAGACACGTGATGACGTACAAATCTCGGTTGAAGTAATGAATTTTGAAGGACCAGTTGATGAGTATTAAACGCTGTAGTTTTTAATATAGACGATTTATTTACACTTAATACTTTTTACAAACATTTACATTTAACACTGTGAATGAACAATATTCAAATTAGAAGGAGACAAATTGTGTCGATTCAATCGTAACTTAAATATGAAGTTCGGTGGTTGGTATCTTAACAACGTGAAAGACGGGATGTTTTCACAGATACCGAGCGATTGATGTATCAGAACATAATCCTTAAAATTACAAATTATAAAATAGTGAGATGAAAAGTCACGCCCAATTGGGGTATGGTACTTGTGAATTTGCCCAAATAAGGCCATAAGCTGATTTCGTTATCACCAATCAGAAATGAGCCTAGAGCAAGAAAGTGGAACGGTAAACTGCAAACGTCCCTTACAAAACTGGTCAGTTGTGCAGTTACCCTACATACCAAAAAAAATGAGTTATTTATGGTACCAGTACTTACAGTTAGAGATCGGCCTATTGTACATTACATAACAATATCTGCCATAAATATTAGAGTCATCCTTTTCTGGAATCGTAAATAATTAGGTGACTCTAATTGCGTTATGGCTTAAATTAAGTTCTAAGAATACCTAAACATAAATTGAAACATATTGTAATATGTGAACATGAATGGACATAGAAATTGGTGTATTTCTACGTATCTTAACAATTTACAGAGATAACTAAGACTAAACTTAACGGTACAACAACTTATCAAGAGGACATTTCGGGGAAGGTTGATAATGAGTTTGGTATCAAAACACAATGACCAGATTTATACATCGTATCTTTCCCGAATTCGTCCAGAAACGATCCCAATTTTTAAGAACATTGATTCTGATTTTGCGAATTTCATAATGAACTGTAGTTCTTTTGTGTTTCACAGAAATCTAATATCTCTCCAGAAATCATGTATTTATATTGAAGTGTGAAATAAGTCGATCAAATGAGCAAATAGTAATTTTGGTTAGATTTAAATTTTGTCGATTGTAAACATTTAATTTGAAGCAATTTTGAGATGACGGAAGCGATTGTTTTGTTACTTCCAACACATAAAACGATACAAATTTGATATTTCATAAAGGACTGCTGTATTTCTTGAGAATTTATGGTGTTTTAACTCATGTAGAATGTGATGTTTATCTGAAAGTGAAAGTGATATTTAAATCTGTGGCGGTAAAGAATGAAGCGGATACTTACGGAATGGTTGCTGAATTTTATGTTATTATTGTGGTATTTTGAACTTTTAAGCCAATTTTACGGCAAGGGCCTTGTCTTGCGCCGACCGTTGATGAAGACGCCCGTTCATGAGTGCGTTTCATGGTGTCGCAAAAAATTACCTCGCAATTTTACCCAAGAAGACCATTTTTGGGAGTTTTTGTAGTCAGAAAAACCATTATACCAGCGATAGGAGATAAACGTGAGTTTCTTTTTAAACGTATTATTTCGTGAATCAACGTTTTTACGTGCACTTTGTGGGCGCAAGCAATACTCGACTCTATTGATGCCATTTTGCTTTTTGGATAATTTCGTATCTGAAATTACATTCAGAAGATTAATTTCAATGATTTGTACAATTACACAAATCAATTTCATTGTGCGCACCGATTTGAGTAGATGTTCGTTAATTTTGGTGGTTTAAAAGAACCACATGTGGAATTTGGAGGTTAATTTTCAGGCCAGATGTTTTTTGGTTCCGATTTGGTTAAGAAGTTGGAAAGATTTGTTTAAACCGACATTCGAGGTTTGAACACTACACTGGAGGATTTCCACACGTTCACTTCACTGTTTATTTGGATAAATGAAAAGGTTTCTGGATCAACACAGATGTTAATTCGCTACCGTTTTTACCAACTGGACGTCATCTTGTCAAGGGAATGCTGAGCAGCGGCGTACGGTCTGATGTACTGGGTGCTTCGTAATAAGTATCTACTACAAAATTTTTATGAGTAAAAAATTGAACATTATTTTATAAAAACACCATTGTTGTAAATTTTCTTTATTGATGTTACACTATTTCACATTTATGGAACATCTAATAAAAGTATAGCTAAAGTGTTGTACATAAATGATACTGTTTATTGGATGTTTCTACACATTTACATACCTATTTGAATATCGCTTGACGATTGTGTCAAGGACGTCCAAAATTGCTTCATATTTGCTTTTGAGTCATATGAATAAATTACTTTATGATTTATTGTGGCTATTGATTTGCTTAATATCGCTGAAACCTACAACCTGCAGATATTGTGGCCTCAGATATGTAAACCGAACTTAAAGCTAGCCGGACCTATTTTGTTGAAGTGGACCACATTAAGCGAGGTTTCACCGCCGACTATAATTCGGGGTGTAATTGAGCCGTGCATCACGACAATATATTAAACTTTCTCATATTTGGCAATTGCACGTTGGAAATAATGTCCACATCGTAACAAGACTTCCAGTTTAACTTTTTTTCCCAAATTCAATGTCTTCACGCTTTCTTATTACATAAAATGTAATTTTGTTAAATTGACCATTTTAGACGCAAACTACAGTTGCGTGGGAGAAGCTGAATTTTGAGTTTCGAACCATGTTCCTACTTTTACGTTAAAACTCGTGCTTTATAATTTGTAAATAACAAACAAGTTTTAGGGAATTGAATAAATCTCAAATTCGGTTTAAATCCTGGTCTTTCTGATCGGCTATCATTGTTACAATCCCCATAGACACATGTTTAATAGCACCGACACGTGTTTTAGTCAATTTACGTTCCATTGGTTGGTTCCACATGGTTGGTTTGACGCATGCGCCACTGAGTGTTCTTAAATGCAAACTCGATTCTATTCTTCTATTCGTTTGCGTGTGACTGTCTGTTGGTGCTGTTAGTTATTACTTATTACCGTTATTACCCAGTTATTACCTTTCCAATAGAAAATAAGAAAATATTGTTCTTTGTGAATTTACTCTGTACGACGTTTTCATTGATAAAACAAATATTTTTGTTAATTGGTATGTACTCAATTAATATATCTTCCAATTAAGGGGAAATAAATACTACGATAAAACATCAGTATTTATTATTTATTTTATTTATTATTATTATTATTTCAAGCTATACATTCGTTAGAATACAGCTATCCATTCCCGGGATTTAGAGATCCGTTTTTCGTATCTATAAAACATATAGGTACATTTTGAAAATGAATTCCAGAAAAACTACAAATGGGACTACCTTAATTTTTGGGTACTTACCAAAGAAGTACTTACTAATGTCAATTATACTAGAAGTTGTTATTGTTCTTGTGTGAGGTTGGACCCAGGACCCAGATGTACATGATTTTGGCAATTTAGATGTGAAAACAATTAAAAAATTTTTATCATTAATAATTACTATGTGTGGGTTATCACTTATCACATCATGTTGGGAGATTTTACCTATATTTGTTTTAATTGTTGAACAAAAATTTTTGCAATAATTTTTCAAAAATGCGCATTAAAACGATATTTTTTAAATAAAAAATTAAACGAAAAAAATTCAACCGAGTCTCCTGACTTAGACCGGGAGATACTAACACAAAATTCCAAGTCATTTATTATAATGTTCAGGGGTCTTAGGTAATTAATGAAAGAAAAATAATGGTCATAATGCTAATCGTTGGGTCGTAATTGCAGGATAATTAATTGAACTTGTGGGATAAATTATGGGTTATGGCACCACTTTTGTGCTACACGAGAAGTATGGCAATAATATTAACAGTCTCATTGTATTCATAATTATTATAAATTGTTCAAGATTCAAGTGCCATACTGTAACAAATCGTTTTACATTATTGAATAAATTCTTTGCGGTTATTTGGAACCGTCAAAACGGTATGGGACAGTGATTTTCGTGAATGTTTACCCAAAGATAATAAATTTTTTCTTTCATTATTTACCTGACCCCTCAAGAGTCGTCATACTTGTAAGAAATTAATTGGAATTTTGTATTAGTATCCCCCGGTTTAACATGCGATAGCTCACACATTCAATGAAAATTTTTTTTTATTGTTTTCTTCTTCAAGTGCCTATCCGATTTCGGATGTTAGCGATCTTCCTGGCTAAGCCAAGAAGACTTTACTAAATTGCCAAAATCATGTACACCGTCCAACCTCACACACAGACAACATTGTACGCCAACTTCTAGTAAGATTGACATTAGTACATAACTACTCAAAAATTAAGGTAGTCCCATTTGTAGTTTTCTTGAATTAATTTTCGGGAGCAGTCGATTCTCCCGAACTCGTAAATTGAAAATTTACTATAGAAATCATAACCCAAGGAAAAAAGTCGTATATCGATTAGTTTGGCCAATAATCGATTTTAAAGTTGCCAATTTTTACTCGATTTTCGAGCGTCACGGTCATTCTATCGTCGGTCCGTGTGCTGTGAGTTACTCTAACACTTAGAAAAATCGGAGCTCGTTTGTGCTCTCAGTATTACCTACACCGTCGTGCAGTTAACATCGACATAAATATACTTTTTAAGGGTATTTTTAGCTCAAAACACGGGGAAATTCATCGTACAGTTAACGTCGAGGTAAATTCACATTTTCAACGTATTATTGGCTTAAATTTGCAGCAAAAAAAAGCGAGATTCACCCCATGCTAATAGCACAATTTGCCGAGTTGGATCACCCTAGGGGGATGTTTTTAATGAGGTTAGGTTAGAGTTTTGGTTAGCGTTTAAGTTTGGCAACACAACCACCCCCGCCAGAGTTGCAAAATATACAGATTCGACGTCGTTAAATCAATAACCTTTTCTGAGTATTTTTGGCCGTAAAAAGGACCGGTTTTCTTATCCGACAGATGCGACTAAACCGTGTACCGTTCGGCGATATGTAGCAACATGTTGCGGTAGCGGTCACGATGTGTCCGCCCGAACATGCCTACCCACAAGAACTGGTCCAGGTGGCTAGGTAGCATGCGAGAATGCATAACTCCTAACTTGCGACACCAGCCTTTCATTTTCGTCCAGTAGCCTTCTATCCCATTTGTATAAACCCCTGACACGGGATCGACAAAATTGCGGCTATGGTTTACAGTCCTGTGTGTGTAGGGGGATACGCGCCCGATTCTATCTAGCTTGGAATAACCCTTCCAGCAATCCGTCCAGATTTCGGTCACGGGTCGCACAAGCTGTGAAATTACGCGTTCAAGGGTAGGAGCGTCGCGTTTGTGGACACACGAAGGCATCCCGCGCCGTACAGTTTGACTGTACATGCCTACAATCCAACGCTCCCCTCCGGCACGTATACGGCCCACATGATTTTTACGTTTGCCAACACAGGTTTCGTCTATTTGTACGATCATCCCGGGTCCGCCAACTGGAAGGTCGTCCAAAATTTGCATTTGCTTCCAGGTACAAATGTCCCGGAATTTCAGAAACAACCGATAAACGGTTTGCCTGTGAATTCCGTGGTTATTTGCAACTGAAACGCTGCGCATTTCGCAAGCCCATCCCCACAGGATGTAAAACACAACCTTAGGTGGAAGTCTAATGTCCGAAAAGAAGGTACCGTCGGTTAGGTTATACCTTCGCTTGCACTTAGAACATCTGAAACAGTAATGAAGGTAGTAGTCGGCACATGCGATCAAGTTGCAATACCGCCGACACGGTCCATACGTACAACGCTTGTTCTCCGGTATCAAGTGCAATCGTTGCAAAAGCAATAACTCTACTTGAGCGCGATGATCGACTCTAAATATCATAGTGATAGAATACGCGTACTGAATGCGGCCCACTACGTACCTCGTATTTATAGACTTCTTGCGAGCTGTGGTTTACGACAGCCAATGAAATCGCGTACAGTTTTATAATCCTCCTACAAAGACCCAATTTTAAAATTTGGCTGTGGAAGGCCCTATTTGCAATGTATCCCAAAATTTCTTTTTTACAATTGTTCTTTGGACCATTTTTTATGAGAATTTCAATAGAAAATTTTTAAAATCGCAGTTCGTGTGGGTCGACTATTCCCTCAAAAATAATTAAAACTCTGTATCGAAAATAATTAATAAAAAATTATAGTCGAAAATAATTAAAACTCTGTTACGAGGATAAATAAATAAATAATTATTTTCGAGAATAATTAAAACTCTCTATCGAAGATAGTTAAATAAGAAATTATTGTAAAAAATAATTAAAACTCTGTATCGAAGATAGTTGAATAGAAAATTATAGTCGAAAATAATTAAATCTCTGTTAAGAGGATAAATAAATAAATAATTATTTTCGAAAATAATTAAAACTCTCTATCGAAGATAGTTAAATAAGAAATTATTGTAAAAAATAATTAAAACTCTGTATCGAAGATAGTTGAATAGAAAATTATAGTCGAAAATAATTAAATCTCTGTTAAGAGGATAAATAAATAAATAATTATTTTCGAAAATAATTAAAACTCTCTATCGAAGATAGTTAAATAAGAAATTATTGTAAAAAATAATTAAAACTCTGCCTCCAGGATAGTTAAATAAAAAATTATAGTCGAAAATAATTAAATCTCTGTTACGAGGATAAATAAATAATTATTTTCGAAAATAATTAAAACTCTCTATCGAAGATAGTGTCACGTTAAAACCCTTATTCGTTAAGGTTCCTCCTTGAACCATAATTTCTTAAGTGGACCATCTTCGGCGGTTAGGGTTTTAACCGTTCGGTACCAATATTACTCTTAGTCTGGGGGGTCTAGTACAACTTCAATAAAAGTAGGTTTTCCACAATATACATTTAATTTGAGAATAACACTTTACATACAATAGAGGTGCTTATTTGATAGGTCAGTCTATTAAATATTATCTAGTCATTCATACCCAGCGATGATTTGAAATGCGGACCAAGAAGGCGACATCCTTCTATTAGCTTCGCTTGGCTGGCGGATGTTGAATCGGACGAACACTAAAGACACTCACGATTGTCGTTCATAGAGTCACCACCGACACTAACTTAAGACTCTTGAAGACTAACTGCCGACTGCCTTTTCACAAAATTAGTTCCTCTATATATATTGCAAACTCCACTAGTTATTCCTTTGAATGACCTAAATTCCTTAGATTCCTGAGTAATTACATTCTCAGAAGAATCTTGCTTATTCATACATATTTGTTTATTTTAGCTGATTAGATTCTTATGATTACCGAGAAGAAATAATTATTTATTTTGTGTAACTAGTAATTTGATATTCTTGCAAAATATCTTTCTATTAATTTGCATGACTAATATTGTCAACCTGGGAACTGTTTCTTGTGATTTCGAAATTGTTACAAATCAGCATTTCTTTTAATTATAAAGTTTATTCAACTTTGGGGTTGTGACAACCTCCCCCTCACAAGAAGACTGTCCCAAGTCGACTCAAAGGAACCACCAGATGGAGTTATATAAACTTAAGTCTAATATTATAAAATACACTATTAAACATAAAAAAAAATTCTACAAAATGGTTCATGACATAATATATAAAGTTTACATGTTTGAAAACAAATCGAAAAATAATAAAATCATCAAAATATAATCAAATTATTGAGTTTTGTTAAAAACAAAGTTCTAGAAGTTAAAATGTTATTTCAAATTTACATTTAAAAATTTTCGTAATTCAAATTCACAGTACTTATAAAATCTAAAAATGGTTAAAACAAGAAATCTAAACATATAGTAGAATACCTTATAAAAAAATTATTACTTAAAACTACATTGTATAAAAATTAAAATTGCTACAATAATATAAATTTATAAATTAATACACGTTATAAAGTTTTTATTTATAGTAAATCTCCTGTCAATCTATATAGTTAATTCACTTATTTATTTAAGTCATTTTCACATTATTTATTAAATTGTTTATAATTAATGATTTATTTAAATTGTTTTTTAAGTCTTTTTGGAGATTACGTATGTTTCACATAAAGTTTATAGTCTTTTTAATAACGGTGTATAGAAAATTTCTATTAAAATTACTTGTTTCACTTATTTTAAGTTCTTGGGGGTTATTTCGGTTTCACTTAAAGTTTATAATGTTTTTTAAATATCCCGAAATTGTTTTTAATTGTCCGCTTTTTTAATCACTATGAGTTTGTTTTGTCACTATTTATTGTTGATTTCAATATTAATCGGTTTTAATTAAATATTAAGTATTAATTATTATAAATTAAATATTAAGTTTTATATTTTTAAAGTGTTTGTTAAATCAAATTAAGTATTATTTAAAAACCATTTCAATAGTTATAGTTTTATTTTTGTTATCGTATTTCGTAAGTAATTGCTAATTATCTTTGAGACTACAACAATTTCGTATTAATTTGAATTTGATAGAATTAAAGGAATAAAAATTTTCGGTTATTCTCGCTAAGCTCAGGAGTGTTATATATACGTTTTTGTAGTGTCTTTCAAAAATACATCAAGTCGCACTGATTTAAGCTAACGCCGTACGACAAGTGATGTACCCCTAATATAAGTGTCCAGCTGACATCGAAGTATATTGTTTGTGATTTACATTAAAGCGCACTGATTTAAGCTATACGCCGTACGGCATTAATGAAATCTGAGTGTCAAGCTGTTATTGACATCGTAGAAACTGTAAGGTAAGTATATTATTAATAGCTTACCCAGTTCTCTTTCTTATATAGGTAACCTTGTATATACATGTGAGTGAGCATGTAATGATTTTCAGCGAGTTGTATATTTTGCATCCTTATGGTTTTTGAAAATTAAATTGAAATTGTTGCAATTTAAGTACAACATGTAAGATGTTGTAACAGAGTTAACTTTATCAAATGAATCCCGACCAACTAAAAATGGTTTTTTAAGTACTGAGTGTGTTTTACAATGTATTTATTGATGTTAAATTGTGCCCTACAATATTTGTTAATTTCTTTTCTTTCAGATAAAAGTTAAGGATAATATTGTTAAATCCAGTTCTTTGGATAAAAAAATTAGATGGTATTAGTGCATAAGTGCCGAATTAACTCTTGATGAGAGTAAGAGGAATATTAAGTTAACATTGACTTTACCTCTAAGGGAATGAGTGTCGACGAACCGAGAGAACTCTTTGAAAAGAGTACGAGGAATATTAAGTTTAAGTTATATTTGAAAGATATAACATTACCAACACCTCATTAAATCATAATTGATCATTAGCTTTGAAAAACTGGCAATATTTTGACTGCTCAGTTTTAATTACTGCAATTTCATGGCAATTTATTTTTGCTCAATGAAATAATTGCAATAAATTGTTGGTATAGTTGGTCTGCTCCCTTAAAAAAAGATAATTATTCGAAAAATTACATTATGCTTGGATTGATTTGTGCCCAGGTATTGATTATGGTGTTATTTATTTAAGAGCTCTTTATCACAGACCTGTGCATAAATTCTCGCCACATAAAGGAAGGCGTCCCCTTAAATTTTGAGTTATTTGTTGATTGAAGGTTTTTATTATTCTTGTTTGTTATTTGGGTTGTTATTTTGAGTGTATTTTGTTTATTTATGATAATATCGCGAATGAGGCACTTGGATTATGTTGACGTGGTTTTTCTTGTTTGTTGTTTATTTGGAGAATGATGAATATTTTATCGTGATTGTTCATAAAGGCACTGGTGGTAACAAATTTCGCGAAGCACTAGTTTTGGATGTAAGTCGTTAATTTTTTCGAGATGGATTTTAGTTTAAAATTGAGGCACTAGATGTTTTTTATTTATGGTACTTTCTTCCATTTGGCTTAAAAAGAGTATTAATTATGTTGCGTTGTTTTGCTTGAGATAGGGAATTCATTGTTGTCCATGTTGGTTTGAGTGTTTATTTCTTTTGTAGTTAACAATGTGCGATGGTCCAGAATTTTTGTTATAGCTTTGCATTGGATTGCACAAGATGCTGAATAGAACGTAGGTGGTAATTAGTAATGCTTCATGTTGTGGTTTTTTGTATTGTTTGTTGTTATCGATATGTCAAGTCATCCTTTGAAACTAGATAATTGTAGATATTTATGTAATAGGGTTTTCCAGGATTATTGAGCGTATAATATTCTCTACTGGTATAATGAAATGTCCAAGGATTTCCAAAACGATTGCCAAAACTTATGGTAGTAGTAGGTTGTTGTTCTTCCATCCAAAGCGTAATGTTATCCGTGGTGTCTGTAGGAGTAGTTATGTTTAAATGTGGTGTTATTGTAGTCCAAATGTCATTTAAACTGTCGGATCAGTTGTCAAAGATGGGGTTTTTTCTTCTTCATCGAATTGATATTGAAACTTTCCAGGTGGAAAAAAGACTGGTTGTTTTTGTGTTGAACAATGGACAACGGCTAAGGATTAAAATTTGACTTATAACTTCACTTCCATGGATTTCTTCTTCTAGGAACGGTTAGTCCAAATGTAGTCCAAAAAATTTATATCAAAAATCTAAAATGTAATGTTAGTTAGTGTTTACCTAATTATATCTAGCATTTGTCCATTTTGGATTTTCTTTAAAATTTTGCATTACGGGGAAATCTGTGTATTAAAATAATTTATTTGGAACCGTTTAGTACTCTGAAGAATTGCTAAAATTGTTCATTTCATAAAATAGGTATATAGAAACGGATCATGTTCGTATGATGTCATATGTAAGGGATTTATTGGTTTATCTACCTGGTTGTTATTTTAGCAAATTCTGGTAAGTTATTGATTTGTAAAATTTACTTAAAATTAACTTTTGTTACTAAAATTAAAATTAGAAATATTAATAACTAATAATATACTTAAAAATAAAGTTCATTGTACTTAAGATTAATAACACAAGTGATAACATGGAACGTAGTTGCGAACAAAACGATTTGTTAGTTACTTGTATTTTGCTGGTAATTACTTAAAGTTAATTTTTTCATTGTGGAAAAAAAAAATTTTTTTTTTTTTTTTTTTTTTTTTTTTAAGTTAACAGAATTATTTACAAGGGAATTTGGTGATGTATTCTAATTTTCATTTGTTTATTTGGTCCTGAAAATTTCTGATGACATTTATTGACCCTTATTCGTTGATGATTTAATTTGAAAAATATGACCTTTCGAAGGGTTATTGTTTTTGATGTTTCAAAATGTAAATGAATAACGGTGGCGCGTATTTAATTCTGTGTTTTTTTTCATTTTGGTTCTAAAAATTCGCGTAAAAAATGATAATTTTCGTATCAATTATTTTTTAAAGTGTTTAAAAAGAAATTATTGAAAATTAGAATCCAATTTTAATTAATCTTTTATATCGTACTTAAAATGTATAATAGCTTAAAATTAAAAATAACTGTAATTATGTTTATATTCTTACGAGTAGTAATAATATTGTAAAGGTTTCATATTCTATCCTATAAGTTCTTTAACTTTTGAGTTCAAGGGCATTTTTATTTCATACTTAATATTAATTAAAATCTTAAATAATTTTCTCAAAACTTTTGTAGGTATAACTACTTCGATTTGGTTATTATTTTGTTCGGATTTTTATTTTCTTACTTAAAAAATTAAATTAAAAATTAGCACGGGTTATGTCTTTATGGATGTTTTTTAATGGGTTTTTAGTGTATGAAGCGGCATTGTAAGTTTCTTATTGACTAATAGGTTAAAAATATAGGTTAATACTATAAAATTTTAATTAATTTGTATTACTTCCGTTCGGATTTTCATTAGCAAAAAAAAAATTTAAATCAATTCAAACAATTTAAAAAAAATCGTTTAATATTGTGTAGAATTGTTTATTTTCCAGAAATAGATAAGTAAGGACTGAATTGTAGTAAGTTAAATTGGAGATCAAGTTGATTCGAAGTTTCATACTAAATTGATTAACCGTTTTTCTTCTTTTAAAACTAACTTATTTATTATTAAAATTTATTAAGATTAAAGTATTTTAATTATGGATTAATGTCTAAATTAAAAAATTCTTAAATTAAAACTTATACTAGTTTGTAGTTTCCCTATTTGAATTTTAATTTTGTGCGTTAAAGTTAGTGTTATCGGGCTCCCGCGAACTTTGTCCTATTTCATTTTTTGCTCCTATTATTGCTTGTTTCAATTCCATGTAATTTCTTTCTTTTATAATAAGTTGTAAATTTTTGTTATTTAGCCCGTTTGCAAAAGAATTTAATGCTATTTGTTCATGATTGTTATTTATAATTTTCAAAGCTTTACAATTTTCGTAGACAATATTCATTGTCAATTCAGCTAATAGTTGTTGTACTTCGTTTCCATATTCCTGTATTGTTCTATTTCCCTGTTTTAGATTTTGTAATTTTATTATAACGGCTGTGCCTGTTAGCGGATTTGTTGATTGTCCTTGTAAATTGAAATTTTGGTCTTCATTAATTAAACTTTCGCCCAAGAGTGAATCTAACTTAAAATTTAGTTTATTAATTTCGCGTTTTAATTCTATTATTCTTTTGTTTCTATCTATCATAAAATTTGAATGTGCAATCCTATCTGAAATTTCCGAATTAATTGTTTCATAAGTCATCAGTTCACCAGAATTGAAGTTTCCTTGAAGTAACGTGTTTCTTTCGTTTTGTGGCAAAACCTCCCGATCGTTTATTTCGAAAGCTATATTCAAATCCATTTTAAATAATTATTGTAAAAATATTTATATATAGTAATTAATTAATGTTATTTGTTTCAGAAAATTGAGCCTAAACCTCCTCGGTGAAGTGGTAATACTTTTGTATTTTATTTTTAATATAAACTTTTATAATTCAATAATTTTATTTTTCAGGAGTTTTTGTCAGCGATTAATTTTAAGTAGTAGTTTAGTAATAATAAGTAGTTTAGTATTTTTGTTTAATTATTAATGTAGTTTTTTGTCTTAATAAATAATTATGTTTTTTGCGTTAAATATGATTTTAATAATAAGGTGTTAATACTACTATTCCTAACCACTAACTAAGTTGTCCAAAAAATACTAATTTACAAGAGATTAATAAACTCAAAAAAATGTGCTAATGAATGTTAAACGTAAATTATTGTTATAATAAAGCAATTGAGCAATTCTATAAAGTGGAAGTACACATTGTAATAATAATATGAGTCATTCTTATAGCTAGAGTTCATTGTCATTCTATTTATATTAAATGTTCAAAAATTATTAATTTAAAAATTTTCGCTTTGGGAATTTTTATGTTTAACCTCTTTTGTCAAAGTTGTACTTGTAGTATTTCTAAAGTGAAGAACATATCAAAAAATTTAAAAAATTTTGAGAAAAAAAAAATTTACAAAAAAAATTTTTTGAACGAAATTTTTTTAGAGTAATTTAAAGGGATAGATGAACCCTTATTCATCTCTAGGCACACTCCACCATGTCACGTTAAAACCCTTATTCGTTAAGGTTCCTCCTTGAACCATAATTTCCTAAGTGGACCATCTTCGGCGGTTAGGGTTTTAACCGTTCGGTACCAATATTACTCTTAGTCTGGGGGGTCTAGTACAACTTCAATAAAAGTAGGTTTTCCACAATATACATTTAATTTGAGAATAACACTTTACATACCATAGAGGTGCTTATTTGATAGGTCAGTCTATTAAATATTATCTAGTCATTCATACCCAGCGATGATTTGAAATGCGGACCAAGAAGGCGACATCCTTCTATTAGCTTCGCTTGGCTGGCGGATGTTGAATCGGACGAACACTAAAGACACTCACGATTGTCGTTCATAGAGTCACCACCGACACTAACTTAAGACTCTTGAAGACTAACTGCCGACTGCCTTTTCACAAAATTAGTTCCTCTATATATATTGCAAACTCCACTAGTTATTCCTTTGAATGACCTAAATTCCTTAGATTCCTGAGTAATTACATTCTCAGAAGAATCTTGCTTATTCATACATATTTGTTTATTTTAGCTGATTAGATTCTTATGATTACCGAGAAGAAATAATTATTTATTTTGTGTAACTAGTAATTTGATATTCTTGCAAAATATCTTTCTCTTAATTTGCATGACTAATATTGTCAACCTGGGAACTGTTTCTTGTGATTTCGAAATTGTTACAAATCAGCATTTCTTTTAATTATAAAGTTTATTCAACTTTGGGGTTGTGACAATAGTTAAATAAGAAATTATTGTAAAAAATAATTAAAACTCTATATCGAAAATAATTAATAAAAAATTATAGTCGAAAATAGTTAAAACTCTGTTAATAGGATAAATAAATAAATAATTATTTTCGAAAATAATTAAAACTCTGTATCGAAGATAGTTAAATAGAATATTATAGTCGAAAATAATTAAAACTCTGCCTCCAAGATAGTTAAATAAAAAATTATTGTCAAAAATAATTAAAACTCTGTATCGAAAATAATTAATAAAAAATTATAGTCGAAAATAATTAAAACTCTGTTACGAGGATAAATAAATAAATAATTATTTTCGAAAATAATTAAAACTCTCTATCGAAGATAGTTAAATAAGAAATTATTGTAAAAAATAATTAAAACTCTGTATCGAAGATAGTTGAATAGAAAATTATAGTCGAAAATAACTAAATCTCTGTTAAGAGGATAAATAAATAAATAATTATTTTCGAAAATAATTAAAACTCTCTATCGAAGATAGTTAAATAAGAAATTATTGTAAAAAATAATTAAAACTCTGCCTCCAAGATAGTTAAATAAAAAATTATAGTCGAAAATAATTAAATCTCTGTTACGAGGATAAATAAATAAATAATTATTTTCGAAAATAATTAAAACTCTCTATTGAAGATAGTTAAATAAGAAATTATTGTAAAAAATAATTAAAACTCTGTATCGAAAATAATTAAAAAAAAATTATAGTCGAAAATAATTAAAACTCGGTTACGATGATAAATAAATAAATAATTATTTTCGAAAATAATTAAAACTCTCTATCGAAGATAGTTAAATAAGAAATTATTGGAAAAAATAATTAAAACTATGTATCGAAAATAATTAAAAAAAAATTATAGTCGAAAATAATTAAAACTCGGTTACGAGGATAAATAAATAAATAATTATTTTCGAAACTAATTAAAACTCTCTATCGAAGATAGTTAAATAAGAAATTAGTGTAAAAAATAATTAAAACTCTGTATCGAAGATAATTAATAAAAAATTATAGTCGAAAATAATTAAAACTCTGTATTCAAGATAGTTAAATAAAAAATTATTGTCAAAAATAGTTAAAACTCTGTATCGAAGATAGTTAAATAGAAAATTATAGTCGAAAAGAATTAAATCTCTGTTAAGAGGATAAATAAATAAATAATTATTTGCGAAAATAATTAAAACTATCTATCGACGATAGTTAAATAAGAAATTATTGAAAAAAATAATTAAAACTCTATATCGAAGATAATTAATAAAAAATTATAGTCGAAAATAATTATAACTCTGTTACGAGGATAAATAAATAAATAATTATTTTCGAAAATAATTAAAACTCTCTATCGAAGATAGTTAAATAAGAAATTATTGTAAAAAATAATTAAAACTCTGCCTCCAAGATAGTTAAATAAAAAATTATAGTCGAAAATAATTAAATCTCTGTTACGAGGATAAATAAATAAATAATTATCTTCGAAAATAATTAAAACTCTGAATCGAAAATAATTAATAAAAAATTATAGTCGAAAATAATTAAAACTCTGTTACGAGGATAAATAAATAAATAATTATTTTCGAAAATAATTAAAACTCTCTATCGACGATAGTTAAATAAGAAATTATTGTAAAAAATAATTAAAACTCTATATAGAAGATAATTAATAAAAAATTATAGTCGAAAATAATTAAAACTCTGTGTCCAAGATAGTTAAATAAAAAATTATTGCCAAAAATAATTAAAACTCTGTATCGAAAATAATTAATAAAAAATTATAGTCGAAAATAATTAAAACTCTGTTACGAGGATAAATAAATAAATAATTATTTTCGAAAATAATTAAAACTCTCTATCGACGATAGTTAAATAAGAAATTATTGTAAAAAATAATTAAAACTCTATATCGAAGATAATTAATAAAAAATTATAGTCGAAAATAATTAAAACTCTGTGTCCAAGCTAGTTAAATAAAAAATTATTGTCAAAAATAATTAAAACTCTGTATCGAAAATAATTAATAAAAAATTATAGTCGAAAATAATTAAAACTCTGTTACGAGGATAAATAAATAAATAATTATTTTCGAAAATAATTAAAACTCTCTATCGAAGATAGTTAAATAAGAAATTATTGTAAAAAATAATTAAAACTCTATATCGAAGATAATTAATAAAAAATTATAGTCGAAAATAATTAAAACTCTGTTACGAGGATAAATAAATAAATAATTATTTTCGAAAATAATTAAAACTCTCTATCGAAGATAGTTAAATAAGAAATTATTGTAAAAAATAATTAAAACTCTGTATCGAAGATAGTTGAATAGAAAATTATAGTCGAAAATAATTAAATCTCTGTTAAGAGGATAAATAAGTAAATAATTATTTTCGAAAATAATTAAAACTCTCTATCGAAGATAGTTAAATAAGAAATTATTGTAAAAAATAATTAAAACTCTGCCTCCAAGATAGTTAAATAAAAAATTATAGTCGAAAATAATTAAATCTCTGTTACGAGGATAAATAAATAAATAATTATTTTCGAAAATAATTAAAACTCTCTATCGAAGATAGTTAAATAAGAAATTATTGTAAAAAATAATTAAAACTCTGTATCGAAAATAATTAAAAAAAAATTATAGTCGAAAATAATTAAAACTCGGTTACGAGGATAAATAAATAAATAATTATTTTCGAAAATAATTAAAACTCTGTATCGAAGATAGTTAAATAGAATATTATAGTCGAAAATAATTAAAACTCTGCCTCCAAGATAGTTAAATAAAAAATTATTGTCAAAAATAATTAAAACTCTGAATCGAAAATAATTAATAAAAAATTATAGTCGAAAATAATTAAAACTCTGTATCCAAGATATTTAATAAAAAATTATAGTCGTAAATAATTAAAACTCTGTGTCCAAGATAGTTAAATAAAAAATTATTGTCAAAAATAATTAAAACTCTGTATCGAAAATAATTAATAAAAAATTATAGTCGAAAATAATTAAAACTCTGTTACGAGGATAAATAAATAAATAATTATTTTCGAAAATAATTAAAACTCTCTATCGAAGATAGTTAAATAAGAATTTATTGTAAAAAATAATTAAAACTCTATATCGAAAATAATTAATAAAAAATTATAGTCGAAAATAGTTAAAACTCTGTTAAGAGGATAAATAAATAAATAATTATTTTCGAAAGAATTAAAACTCTGTATCGAAGATAGTTAAATAAAATATTATAGTCGAAAATAATTAAAACTCTGCCTCCAAGATAGTTAAATAAATAATTATTTTCACAAATAATTAAAACTCTGTATCCTAGATAGTTAAATAGAAAATTATAGTAGAAAATAATTAAATCTCTGTTACGAGGATAAATAAGTTAAAAATTATCGTCGAAAATAATGACATCTCTGTATCGAAGGTAATTAAATCTTTGTTACGAGGTAGTTAAATAAAAATTTATAGTCGAAAATAATTAAAACCCTCTATCGAAGATAGTTAAGCAAGAAATTATTGTAAAAAATAATTAAAACTCTGTATTCAAGATAGTTAAATAAATAATTATTGTCGAAAATAATTAAAACTCTGCCTCCAAGATAGTTAAATAAAAAATTATTGTCAAAAATAATTAAAACTCTATCGAAGATAGTTAAATAAATAATTATAGTCGAAAATAATTAAAACTCTGCTTCCAAGATAGCTAAATAAAAAATTATTGTCAAAAATAATTAAAACTCTGTATCGAAGATAGTTGAATAGAAAATTATAGTCGAAAATAATTAAATCTCTGTTAAGAGGATAAATAAATAAATAATTATTGTCGAAAATAATTAAAACTCTCTATGGAAGATAGTTAAATAAGAAATTATTGTAAAAAATAATTAAAACTCTGCCTCCAAGATAGTTAAATAAAAAAGTATAGTCGAAAATAATTAAATCTCTGTTACGAGGATAAATAAATAAATAATTATTTTCGAAAATAATTAAAACTCTCTATCGAAGATAGTTAAATAAGAAATTATTGTAAAAAATAATTAAAACTTTGTATCGAAAATAATTAAAAAAAAATTATAGTCGAAAATAATTAAAACTCGGTTACGAGGATAAATAAATATATAATTATTTTCGAAAATAATTAAAACTCTCTATCGAAGATAGTTAAATAAGAAATTATTGTAAAAAATAATTAAAACTCTGTATCGAAGATAATTAATAAAAAATTATAGTCGAAAATAATTAAAACTCTGTATTCAAGATAGTTAAATAAAAAATTATTGTCAAAAATAGTTAAAACTCTGTATCGAAGATAGTTAAATAGAAAATTATAGTCGAAAATAATTAAATCTCTGTTAAGAGGATAAATAAATAAATAATTATTTTCGAAAATAATTAAAACTATCTATCGACGAAAGTTAAATAAGAAATTATTGTAAAAAATAATTAAAACTCTATATCGAAGATAATTAATAAAAAATTATAGTCGAAAATAATTAAAACTCTGTATCCAAGATATTTAATAAAAAATTATAGTCGTAAATAATTAAAACTCTGTGTCCAAGATAGTTAAATAAAAAATTATTGTCAAAAATAATTAAAACTCTGTATCGAAAATAATTAATAAAAAATTATAGTCGAAAATAATTAAAACTCTGTTACGAGGATAAATAAATAAATAATTATTTTCGAAAATAATTAAAACTCTCTATCGAAGATAGTTAAATAAGAAATTATTGTAAAAAATAATTAAAACTCTATATCGAAAATAATTAATAAAAAATTATAGTCGAAAATAATTAAAACTCTGTTATGAGGATAAATAAATAAATAATTATTTTCGAAAATAATTAAAACTATCTATCGACGATAGTTAAATAAGAAATTATTGTAAAAAATAATTAAAACTCTATATCGAAGATAATTAATAAAAAATTATAGTCGAAAATAATTAAAACTCTGTATCCAAGATATTTAATAAAAAATTATAGTCGTAAATAATTAAAACTCTGTGTCCAAGATAGTTAAATAAAAAATTATTGTCAAAAATAGTTAAAACTCTGTATCGAAGATAGTTAAATAGAAAATTATAGTCGAAAATAATTAAAACTCGGTTACGAGGATAAATAAATATATAATTATTTTCGAAAATAATTAAAACTCTCTATCGAAGATAGTTAAATAAGAAATTATTGTAAAAAATAATTAAAACTCTGTATCGAAGATAATTAATAAAAAATTATAGTCGAAAATAATTAAAACTCTGTATTCAAGATAGTTAAATAAAAATTTATTGTCAAAAATAGTTAAAACTCTGTATCGAAGATAGTTAAATAGAAAATTATAGTCGAAAATAATTAAATCTCTGTTAAGAGGATAAATAAATAAATAATTATTTTCGAAAATAATTAAAACTCTCTATCGAAGATAGTTAAATAAGAAATTATTGTAAAAAATAATTAAAACTCTGCCTCCAAGATAGTTAAATAAAAAATTATAGTCGAAAATAATTAAATCTCTGTTACGAGGATAAATAAATAAATAATTATTTTCGAAAATAATTAAAACTCTCTATTGAAGATAGTTAAATAAGAAATTATTGTAAAAAATAATTAAAACTCTGTATCGAAAATAATTAAAAAAAAATTATAGTCGAAAATAATTAAAACTCGGTTACGATGATAAATAAATAAATAATTATTTTCGAAAATAATTAAAACTCTCTATCGAAGATAGTTAAATAAGAAATTATTGGAAAAAATAATTAAAACTCTGTATCGAAAATAATTAAAAAAAAATTATAGTCGAAAATAATTAAAACTCGGTTACGAGGATAAATAAATAAATAATTATTTTCGAAAATAATTAAAACTCTCTATCGAAGATAGTTAAATAAGAAATTATTGTAAAAAATAATTAAAACTCTGTATCGAAGATAATTAATAAAAAATTATAGTCGAAAATAATTAAAACTCTGTATTCAAGATAGTTAAATAAAAAATTATTGTCAAAAATAGTTAAAACTCTGTATCGAAGATAGTTAAATAGAAAATTATAGTCGAAAAGAATTAAATCTCTGTTAAGAGGATAAATAAATAAATAATTATTTGCGAAAATAATTAAAACTATCTATCGACGATAGTTAAATAAGAAATTATTGAAAAAAATAATTAAAACTCTATATCGAAGATAATTAATAAAAAATTATAGTCGAAAATAATTATAACTCTGTTACGAGGATAAATAAATAAATAATTATTTTCGAAAATAATTAAAACTCTCTATCGAAGATAGTTAAATAAGAAATTATTGTAAAAAATAATTAAAACTCTGCCTCCAAGATAGTTAAATAAAAAAGTATAGTCGAAAATAATTAAATCTCTGTTACGAGGATAAATAAATAAATAATTATTTTCGAAAATAATTAAAACTCTCTATCGAAGATAGTTAAATAAGAAATTATTGTAAAAAATAATTAAAACTTTGTATCGAAAATAATTAAAAGAAAATTATAGTCGAAAATAATTAAAACTCGGTTACGAGGATAAATAAATATATAATTATTTTCGAAAATAATTAAAACTCTCTATCGAAGATAGTTAAATAAGAAATTATTGTAAAAAATAATTAAAACTCTGTATCGAAGATAATTAATAAAAAATTATAGTCGAAAATAATTAAAACTCTGTATTCAAGATAGTTAAATAAAAAATTATTGTCAAAAATAGTTAAAACTCTGTATCGAAGATAGTTAAATAGAAAATTATAGTCGAAAATAATTAAATCTCTGTTAAGAGGATAAATAAATAAATAATTATTTTCGAAAATAATTAAAACTATCTATCGACGATAGTTAAATAAGAAATTATTGTAAAAAATAATTAAAACTCTATATCGAAGATAATTAATAAAAAATTATAGTCGAAAATAATTAAAACTCTGTATCCAAGATATTTAATAAAAAATTATAGTCGTAAATAGTTAAAACTCTGTATCGAAGATAGTTAAATAGAAAATTATAGTCGAAAATAATTAAATCTCTGTTAAGAGGATAAATAAATAAATAATTATTTTCGAAAATAATTAAAACTCTCTATCGAAGATAGTTAAATAAGAAATTATTGTAAAAAATAATTAAAACTCTGCCTCCAAGATAGTTAAATAAAAAATTATAGTCGAAAATAATTAAATCTCTGTTACGAGGATAAATAAATAAATAATTATTTTCGAAAATAATTAAAACTCTCTATTGAAGATAGTTAAATAAAAAATTATTGTCAAAAATAATTAAAACTCTGTATCGAAAATAATTAATAAAAAATTATAGTCGAAAATAATTAAAACTCTGTTACGAGGATAAATAAATAAATAATTATTTTCGAAAATAATTAAAACTCTCTATCGAAGATAGTTAAATAAGAAATTATTGTAAAAAATAATTAAAACTCTATATCGAAAATAATTAATAAAAAATTATAGTCGAAAATAATTAAAACTCTGTTACGAGGATAAATAAATAAATAATTATTTTCGAAAATAATTAAAACTATCTATCGACGATAGTTAAATAAGAAATTATTGTAAAAAATAATTAAAACTCTATATCGAAGATAATTAATAAAAAATTATAGTCGAAAATAATTAAAACTCTGTATCCAAGATATTTAATAAAAAATTATAGTCGTAAATAATTAAAACTCTGTGTCCAAGATAGTTAAATAAAAAATTATTGTCAAAAATAATTAAAACTCTGTATCGAAAATAATTAATAAAAAATTATAGTCGAAAATAATTAAAACTCTGTTACGAGGATAAATAAATAAATAATTATTTTCGAAAATAATTAAAACTCTCTATCGAAGATAGTTAAATAAGAAATTATTGTAAAAAATAATTAAAACTCTATATCGAAAATAATTAATAAAAAATTATAGTCGAAAATAGTTAAAACTCTGTTAAGAGGATAAATAAATAAATAATTATTTTCGAAAATAATTAAAACTCTGTATCGAAGATAGTTAAATAGAAAATTATAGTCGAAAATAATTAAAACTCTGCCTACAAGATAGTTAAATAAAAAATTATTTTCAAAAATAATTAAAACTGTATCCTAGATAGTTAAATAGAAAATTATAGTAGAAAATAATTAAATCTCTGTTAAGAGGATAAATAAATAAATAATTATTTTCGAAAATAATTAAAACTATCTATAGACGATAGTTAAATAAGAAATTATTGTAAAAAATAATTAAAACTCTATATCGAAGATAATTAATAAAAAATTATAGTCGAAAATAATTAAAACTCTGTATCCAAGATATTTAATAAAAAATTATAGTCGTAAATAATTAAAACTCTTAACTTAACTTAACTAAAATTATTGTCAAAAATAATAATAATAACTTAAATGTAAAATGGGACAGTATAGTAAAATATAAAGTATAAAATAGTTGACGAGATAAATAAGTTGAAGTAGGACAAAGGTGTCCAGAAATAGTGGAAGGAGAAAAAGTTGAAGTAGGACAAAGGTGTCCAGAAATAGTGGAAGGAGAAAATGTTGAATTAGGACGAAGATGTCTAGGAAGTAGTAGAAGTTTTGAGAACAGTCAAAGGACTGAGAAATGGGAAGTAATATAGGACAAAGTTGTCGAAAAGGTGTAAGGAATCCGAGGAAAGTTGCCGGAGATTAAAATAGATGAAAAGGGGTACATTGAGGATAAGGTCAACTAAAGTATACTTTAATTAATAAGGACGAATAAGAAATTTAAAAATAGAAAGAAGGATAAATAGCAAAATATAGTAAAATAAATTTGTAAAGGGAAAATAAGCATGTACGATCGATTTATTTGAAAATTAAATAAAATGGTATGACATACAGTAGGAGAATAAAAAATAAAAAAAATGTGATGTGCAAGATAAATAGAGGGGGAAATAAAAAAATGTGATATGCAAGATAAATAGAGGAGGAAATAAAAAAATGAGATGTGAAAAATAAGTAGAGGTAGAATAAAATATGTGTTTTGGAATAAAAAGATGGGAAGTAGAAGATATAGATTTGAAAGTAATTAGAGTGTTATGAAGAGTTGATAGTTAGTAAAATTTAGAATAATGATAGGAGGTAATTAGGAGATAGTTTTTGATAAAATAGGTAGTTGGATAATTTAGTTTAGTTTGGAGGAGTAGAATAGTTTTTGATGTAGTTAGAAAGTAGTTTAGATAAAATAATATAGGAATCACGAACATGGGCAGAAAATGAAAACATTTAAAATTCTTCATGTGGAGTTTTGCACAGTCAGAATTTGAAATCTTTAATTTCGGGGTAATTATGTCATGTTTAAGACGCTGGAATAGGCTACAGAGCTGGTTTTGTTTGGATGGTGTGTGCCGATGTGGCATTTCAAAGTTAATAAAATTAAAAATATTACATTTCATAAAAATTTACATTATAAAGTTGAAGTAAAGATCATTCTTGTTTAATTATACTTGAAACTAATTTGCATTAACGTAATTAAGAGTCCATATGACTATCAAGGAGTACCGAATATAGAAAGATGTGTTCCGATATCAATGTTTTAGATATTTGAGACAGAATTTGTTAATTTTAAGTATTGTTTGTTAGTAATTAGGTAAAAGGGCACTTGGAGAAGACATACAAGTGTGGGTAACAAAATATAATTCACCAGAGAGAAGATGTCAGCTTTTCATATGTCAAATTTTGAATTGCACGATGTGGGTTTATTCCAATTGCTCGACCAAATGTTAATATTGATATTGTTGTATTCTGTGTTCAGGATAATTTTTATGATGTCAAATCTAAAATATAATGTTAAAATTTAAATTGATATAAATAATATTTTTTCTGACATTTACCAATTTGAAATAATTCTAGCGCTGTTGCTATTGTACTTAGAATTATTTCCTTTCTTCAGTGAGTGTAAATAGGGGGTACCTACATGTGTCCAAAATTTCAAGAAGTTTGGTGAAGATTTTTGGAAATCGAAAACATCAAGTGATCCAAATTGCATAAATTTTGGTTTATCACAAAAATCAAGCTACCTTTTCGACCAAAAACTATAAAAGGCGGTGGAAAAATGCAGTTTTGGTCATTCTTGTCTAGTAGCTGCAACCGAAAGGTCACATGGTTTGACTAAAACTTGACAAAACGATAGAAAAAGTTGTTCGTCGAAATAAAATTATTTTGAAATAATTTTTATTTACGTAATTCTTGTGCGAAATTAAATTAGTCCGGAGTGTTTGTGCTTCATTACCAGTTTCCACTGAAATTAAGGTAGTAAAATTTTTATTAGATCGATCTAAATAATTAAATAAACAATTTAAATAATTTACCTACGCCACTGATATTGTATGTCAGAAATATTTAAACACGTCACTGGTTTCTAGGTTATAATTTTCTGTGTTAACAAATATTTTCTAGTCTATAAGTTAATGTTCATTTTTGTATTCTCTAACATTTACCTGTCAGTAAACAAATTTTTTTATAACGTCACTCTGTGTTTAAATTCATTAACAGCACTACAAATATAATTAAACAAGGGAATTGGCTTGGAGTCGGGTCTATCGATGAACTGTTACTTTGACAGCTTGTATTTAAGAAGCCGGGCAAGGTAAAATAACCATACGAGCGGAACACAGCGAATGTCGGATTCCAACTAAGCGGCATCCATCTAACGTTTAAATATAAAAACGAGAGAGACATAGCAATATATGCAATGGCTTTCTCGAAAACGGCCCCAACGATTTCGATGAAAATCACGGACTAGGGGTTTTTTGGGTATACAAATCGATCTGGCAGGGTCTCATCTTTAGGAAAATTCATTTTCGCGAGAAAAAGCAACTTGAATAGCGGATTTAGTAGGCCGCGATTAAGTAAGCCGCGATTTAGTAAACCGCGATTTAGTAGGCCGCGAAAGGTAACGGCCTACTAAATCGTGGCCTACTAAATCAAAATTTTGTTGGTTACCTTTTTCAATTATTTTTCGCGTTGACAGATCAACAAATGTCTATGGTAAAAAGCGAACCGGTTCTGTTGCTATCTACAGACCTCCCTACTTCAGAACAGGTCACCAGGGGCCCTATTGTACCAATGATGAATTTGACCAATGATGAATTTGACCAATGATGGTTTGGTATCTTCGAGTAATCCCATTCGAGTATTTTCAAGAATAGGGCCCAAGTCGCGTATATGCCGGGTGGTAAAAACTTCTTGACCCAATTTTTGGGGCCCCCTGAACTACATTTTTTTTGTTTTTTGACGTAAATCCTCGATGTAAGGCCACAAAAATATTGGTGCACTAATCTACCAATCAGGCTGCACTGACTTTCTAGAAAGTGGCCTAAACCCCTTTTCACTAACTGGTTTTTTTTTGGGTCTACCAATCGATGGTCAAGGAAAATTCATTTTCGCGAAAAAAACGAACCGAAAGATGTTCATGCCCATATCCCAGTCCTGATTGATTGATTATACAAGGTTGATACAAAAAAATTAGATTTTGTATAATCAACCAATCACAATTGGGACGAGATCCGTTAGTTAGGTGTAGCATCGTTAAGCCGCCGCCACCTAAAAACGTCTCCTTATATAAATATTTTGACGTCCACGAAAATCATTAAAAACGAATTAAAATTTGCCGACTTGGAGGGGGGGAGATTCCACATTCTAATTTTCGAATAACGTGTTATTCCAATAAATAAATCAATTTCCTTTAGCGTATTTACATAAAAAAGTGTTGAAGGATAGTGTAATGCTAGCAATTACTTAAATTTGTGTAACGTCCTGGAAATAAATGGCATAAAACACAAATTATTCAGTAAATAGTGGATATTGCTCTTAATTTTACGTCACGCAAAATTCCAGCATTTTTGATACCCTCCTCTCCTTTGCACGCTGTATCACATTCATTTTAACCCCCTATTTGATATTAAGACAACTAGACCACGCTTAAGATAACGACATGTCCTTATATAAAAATAAAAGGAGAACCTACATCTTTCTCTTGTAAACAAAAATAAGAATAGTTACGATCGGAGATCGGTCACCCAGGTACTTCTATATTTAAGCGAAAAGTTCAATATTTGCTTACTTTTGTTTATACAGTAATCGACAAGTTTTGTTATATACTGCAATGATATTCACCCTTAAATGAATGATCACCCCACAAAAGGCCCCAAAAACTAGTGTTTTATCGGAGTAGAGTTTTTCTCTTGCTCAAAGTCAGTGGATTCAATAGACGAAATAAGAGGGCAATTCATTGTAGACATAATTTATTGAATGATAAAAAGAAATCAGTAGTAAAAATTTGCATCAAATTACTTTAGACAATAATTTTGTCTGAAACCAATGTGTTATTTTATGTGTAATAATTAAAGCATCCAAATTACATTTAAATCCTCGATTTTAGGAACTAAATTTGGATATTTCATTATTGGTGTAATCATGTAAACAATTTATAATTATCAATTTTAATAAAGTCCTTTAATCAATCTAAAATCAACACAAATCGTTGATTCACAATTTAGATTCATTAAAAATAAAAAACAAATCTTGTACCTTGTTATTTTCTACTTGATCTGGTGTATTTCCATCAAACAGTTGGTAAGCACCATGTTGCCGATTCTGTAAGGAGCCATTTACGTCGTTACAGCTACCGGTCAATGCGTTCCAAATTTGGTGATTAAAGTGCTGCTTCAATCCTTTTTCTTTCGTTAACCAACTTTTAAACTGTTGGTTAAATAATCTTCGTGTTTACTTACACTTCGGTAAGTAATCAATTAATTTATCAATCTTAACCTGTCCACCACGTGTGAACATAACCTGTAGTTCGTACCGATTGTACAAATATCTGTAATCCGCTTTTATTTCAGATATTCAATTCACGAATATCCAATTATGCACGCAATACACAACTTTCATCAAATACTCGAATTCCGTAAATTTACGACTCCGCTATTCATTTACTTCCGCTTAATTAAGTAAATTAATGCTTTGGTCTTTTGTGTACCAAAGAACCGCAATTGAGTTCCTTAATTGGGATTTTATCGAGAAATTTACACACTTTCTCAATCGACGTCTCCCCAAGAACTCCACGTGCACTCAGCTTGAGTTTCACCAAGGAACTCTTCTCCGCTTGGAGGTCACTTAGGAACTCTTCTCCGCTTGGAGGTCACTTAGGAACTGCCGTGTTTCTGCTCCTTTTCCAGTTTTCGAAAATTTGATTTTGTG
This sequence comes from Rhagonycha lutea, assembly GCA_958510855.1. Taxonomy (NCBI): domain Eukaryota; kingdom Metazoa; phylum Arthropoda; class Insecta; order Coleoptera; family Cantharidae; genus Rhagonycha; species Rhagonycha lutea. The sequence goes on from OY294038.1 coordinate 39,374,677, forward strand.
GTGGGAATCTTGTTGCTGGTAACTAAAATGGTCTGTCTAGCAGGTAACACAACGTTGTTAATTGCTCGCGCACCAAACTGATATTAACACTTTATTTGCAGGAATCTGTTGTTGTTTTTAAAATTAAAAATCACTTACAGGATGTTACAAAATTTTTGTATTCCACAAATAAATTCAAAATTGTGTTTTATGTGTAATAACTCGTTACATGTGATGGTTTTTTGTTTTTGATGCAAATTCCACTTTCTTGTCAGTCACATCAACTGACTACTGAATTAAAAATTAAATAAAATCAAATTACTCTCTTATTTGCTTGCTGTCACTCTTAATTGATCAAAATACCACAACAATACATTAGTATAATATTTATTATTTATCGTTACTTTTATTATTATTATCTTCCAATCTCGTACAATATAAAATCAAACACAAAGAGGGGAAAATCATAAAAAGCTCTCTATCCTTTTAGGGTGAAGATGAAATAAAAGCAATAATTGGTTGATTTACAAGATCACTCGGTTATCGAGAGTTTGGATTCGGTTTGATTCAAACATGTGAATGATACACAGCCTTTAACTAATTTTTTTCTTGGAAGATTAATTTGCTTGTTTTGATTGTGTCCTGAGACTTAAACAAACATTATTAGGCAATCGGCAGTTGGGTGATTGAGGGTGCACTTTACGCACCCCGGTTCACGTTGTAGTAACTGGATCCGTGTCCGAAGTTATGGCATCTGTAACATTGCAGGTGATGGGTTCATTGGTTCGATTCCTCGAACCTGACCACGATCGGGCCGATACAGCGAACGTTCTTGATCTGTTGGAGTATTGCCTGTATAAGGCAACTCTGTTACCTTACTAACTGTAACCTTACTCTGTAAGGCAGTAACTCTGTCCCCAGAGGTATTGGATACGGTTGGGCAATCATAAGATCTCTTCATGCTACACATGAAGGGTTAAATATCAGCAAACGGCGTAGTGAGGATTCTTTAATTTCGGGCCGTTTAGTTGTGTTCGTTATTTGGAGTTTCTAACATCGAGGATCGATGTTATCTCGTATACCATCATCGTCTCTCTCATCAGATCAACAAGGAGTGCTTCTGTGATCGTGGAAATCCAACAAATGTTTCCGGTGTAAAGTTTGCAATTTATTAAATTTTTAAAATCTAAAAAAAGGTCGATTTTACCTTTAGGAGTCAGCCATCGTATTTGCAGTGGAAGAAAACACCTGTCACCAATAAGTTGTAAACTTACAAGCGCTTATGTAAGTAATTTTAATTCTTTCCTATTCGTTTGACCGACATATATTTTTGGCTCTTGTATTTCAATTTTGGTAACCCATGAGGTTACTCTATTGTTGTGGTGCTTGTAAAATTAAGTTGGGTACATTTTTTTATTGCGACACCGTAATTATTCTTGCTACAATATTGTGTATATGTTTAGCACAGCCGTAATATAACACATTGCAATTATTGAAAATGTGATAGCATATTTCTCAAATTCTATTGTCAATTAAAGCATTTTAATACTATTTGCGTTTTTTTGAGTTCCTCCAAGCAACTCTTCTTGTTTTCAGAACCTACGGCTCTGGAATTATACAGGAATTCCCCGCATTCACTTTACATAACTTTAGTGGTTATAGAGCATGGTATAATAACTAAAGAGGTATGATCTTACGCAGGTTTTGTTGTCGCCATTGCAAAACTGAACAAGTTTAGAACAGGTATCAACCAATCCTGATCAAGAGATATGATTTTGCGCAGGTATTGTTGTCACCAGTCACAAATTGAACGAGTTTAGAACAGGTAAAGATCATACCTTATAATTTATTGTACCATGGTGATAGAGGACACTTTTCTAAGAACAATATTTAACAAAAATTTTTTTCTAAATTCAAACCCTCGAGAGTTAGGCCTCTTTAAAGCTTTTTTTTTTAATTTCCACTTTCACGTGGCCATAGCCCCGAAAATATTGATTTTTCAGTAAAAATGGTTTAGTGCTATTTTAAAGACCCTGAAATAATCTACAACTTGATTTAAACCTTTTATTGTCTAAAATCAACGGCTTTCGAGTTATGAATTAAAGTAAGTTAAAAAATGTGGAAAAATTTGAGCTTTCTATTTATTTTGGATTTTTTTCAAAACCCTGTATCTTTCAAACGAAACATTTTACAAAAAATCTGACGCCCCATTCCGGATCGGAAATTTAACGCAGTACAACTTTCTTCTAATAACAATTTTTGACAAACCAATCCATTTCACAGAAAATCAGAAAATAATAAACAAGGCAGCTACAAAACATTAAATTCACTCTATTTTTTTTTTTTTGAAAAATTATTTTATTAATTTATTACATAGTAAATGTTGAAAATGACCACCCTCATTTTCACTACACAGTCGTGATCGTTTTAAAAGATTCATTGAGGTAGGACAAAAATATCTCAGATAGAAATAAGAAAATAGTTGGGTTTGGAGTCGGAATGCGAACATGCAAAGACGACTAAAAGCAGTCGAAATGGACTACCTGCGTAGAAGTGCCGGGGTGTCTCGCTTGTAATGCATAAGAAACGAGCAAATAAGAACGAAAATGAACGCAAATGAGGAAGTAACCCAAAGGATTGAGAAACGTGGTTTACGTTGGTTTGGACATCTACTAAGGATGGAGGACAACAGATGGCCAAAGCGGCTACTTAAATGGGTACTCCCAGGAAGAAGGATGCGTGGAAGACCGAGAAGATCGTGGAACAATGGAATAAAGAGAGCTATGGCAGTGAGGAACTTGGAAGAAGAAGATGCAACCAATAGAGAGGTAGAGATTGGGAATCTGGTAAACAATTCTAATTGTATGATGCAGTATTCAATGTATAAATTATGCAAGTATAATGTACTACGTAGCCCGAAATATACTGTCGTGTAAATTTTGGAATAAGGAAGTGGTTGGTTTGACTTTTTGTTAAAAAATTTGAATTTTGGATGTTTCGCGGTTTCGGGGAAGCCGAGAGAGCGCGAGCAGAGAGGATGTAGACTTGCGTACGCCGTCCAAGTCGTGGACGGTCGACATTTTGATTTCTGATGATTTTTAGTTGTAAAAATTTGATTTTTTTGAAAATAAAAGACAAGTGAAATTTGAAAGAGTGTTATTTCTTTTAGAGTTACAATTTTGAAGAGAAAATTTGTCAAGTATTAAATTTGCAAGTGGAATTATTTTGGAAAAGGTATTGAAGGTCGGTTGATAAGGGCCGGCGTTGAAAAGATAACCGATTGAGCTAGCGGGTAAGAAGTGATTTCTCCGCCCGATTGAAAATTTTACCAAAAAGAGTTGGAAAGTTTTATATTTAATATTCGAAGGGAAGAAAATAACACTTCAATACATATTGTAGAGATATTTCCTGCGACCCTTCAACTTTAAAATTATTTTTTTTACCAGGACAATATCTCAACACTAGAGTACCGTCGACAGCTATGTATCGGTTCACATATAATTTCTGTGCGGAGACAAATCACAGGGCTGGGTTCGCACTTCTCTCCTTTTCGGGTCGCCAAATAAAACAAAATGAGTAGCCTTGCTACCGCATTAATATTGATCAATCGAAATTCCACTCTTGGGAACAAAATTGCATAAATTGCCTTAATCAAATTTATTGTCGTTATCGACAACACTAAAAAACTAAATTTGGGAACGAGTCGTTGTATAAAAACAAAATCAAACACAGCTTCGTGAAAAATGACTAATTTAATTTTCATAAAATAAATTCAATTTTTAAATAAGCAAAAAACAGGTCGAGCATGAGCTGTTTACGAACAGATTCGTTTTGGTCGTTAAAGTGTTAGATTGTGTTATAGAAACCCTTCGTATTTGCATTTACTTGCAAAATCGAACTCAAAATACTCCAGGTTTCTATTAAAATGTAATTGTGTGACATATAAAATTACAATAATAAATGGTGTGATAAAATTCAAAGTTTATTATTTACCAGTGATGCGGCACTTGTTGTCGACGATTTAGAACCGCTGTTTTCTTGCTTTCACACCTCGACACCTGTCATTCGGCAACCTGTTAATTTCTGTGTTGTGGAAATATCGAATTGGAGCATCAAATCTTCGCAATTCTTCTCAAAATATCAAGATAAGGACGATCGGCAATCGTATAATAAAGTTTGTTGGCAAAACGCAATCGATTTGAACCGATTGATTAAAATAAATCGTGTAACTAACCTCAAATTTTGGTATGTAAAAATTATTCGATTCAAATTTTAACGAATTTGAATTCTTTCTTCTAAGCATTTAATTGTAGGCACGTAATCGTCGTGATTACAGAAATCATTCGATCATTCGTCAATGGCGGAATGACAATCTTATCCACATGTGTGATGCCAAACTTTCCAAATGTGCGTTTCCAAAAACGCTGCAACTTGAAGATTCTACTTCCAAATCAATCTAAAAACACTCGTCTAATTTAGACGACATTTCTCACTACTTTTCAGCTTGAAAAACACTTGGGTTTTTCAAGAAAAATCGAAAATTGGTCACTTATGGTGGACGTCACCAAAAATACGCCTTGCTGGCTCTACACTCGCACGCCAACGCTCTTAAACTTCTATTTATCTCAGAACCAGCGACTTAATACACTGTAATTTCTGCCTATAAATTTCTAGACTCTCGCTGGGATCGAACCAGCACTTCCTGAACACGAAGCGGCGACTTACACTCCTGCGCTAGCTTGTGTTAGTGGTAACATAAATCGACCTTGATTTACAAAACCGTGCTCGACCATGTCACTATGGATAAAACATCCCTTAATTTAAGGCAAATTACTAACACAAAGCTGAATTTTCATTTCGTTTCACAACAATATATAGGTTTCTTCCAACCAATTGAGAAACTGTACAATGTACGGTTAGATAATTATTGTTAGTATTACATAATCGTTCAACATTTTTTTTATGTAAATACGCTAAAGGAAATTGATTTATTTATTTGAATACCACACTTATGAGAAAAATTTCCGAATTATACGATGTTCATTAGAAAATCAATTTTCGTTAGGGTCTTTATATAAAATTCTTGAAAGAACACTAAGAATTATTTAAATATTTGTGATGTCCCGGAAATAAATAATATTAATAATAATAACTTTATTTGGTATATAACCATTATAAAAAAAAACATTATTGTACAACACACTTTACATATCATTAAATAAAATTGACACCTACATAATCTTTAATTTTTCTCTTAAAACTAGAAAATTTCAAGCCGTTATGTCAAATGAGTCTCGCTTAAGCACACAAATTCCGGATTATACTCCTTAATCTTCGGTTCCATCTCACAGAAGTTGTTGATGACACCCCTCGATACTATGCAACTGCTAATATGCAGTTCTATCTTTTGCAATGTTAGCTTTTCGTCTATATATCGGACAATCAGTGCTCCATGTGCTATGTTTCACATCAATATTCTTTTAATTTAACTCCTTCTTAGCTTTACAGCAATTTACATACCTCGCCTGTTCCTCACCGCAATCCTTGGCAACATGGCCACCCGATCCACATTTATAGCATACAGCCCTAACCGTACAATTCTGAGCCTTATGATTAAAGCCACTACACTTCAGGCACCTCAATAAGTTCATACTTTCATAAACCGCACATCTGTCCCACATTACATTAATTTTTCCAACCTTTATCAATTGTTCAAAAGATTTACCATCCACCTCCAAAATTGCATTAAAAACTTTAGAATTCTTGAATGATCTGGACACCTGTAAACAACTCAAATCATGAAAATGTATATCATTCTGAGATTTAATTGCTCCCAAAATTTCTTCTTTACTTAACTCTTCACTCATTCCTACTACCAAAATTTTTGGCTTTCTTAAATTAGAAACACGAACTTCATAATCTTTGCCCATTTTACTTACAATCTCTTTTTCAATTCTATCAGCTGACTGTTTATTATTGCAACTTATTGAAATCGCACCATCCTTCTTCAACTGCACAATATTATTTACTTTCACAGAAATCGATGACGGGTTAATATTTTTCTTTACAGCTTCCAAGGTTTCCACAACACTTTGTGTTTTTTCTCTAGATTTAACGATTACAGGCAATCTAAGCTTATCCGCATATGACTCTATCGCTCCACTATCTTCAACACTCGCATTTATTTTCCTCAAGTCAAAATTTATTTCACTTTTAAATTCACTAATTACAGTTTCAACCTTTTGCAAAATGCTTCTAGTTTTTGACTCAATTAAACAGTTCATTTCAAACTCGTTATGTTTTATCTCTGTCAAAATCTTATCATGATTGGCCCTCAATACCTTATTATATGTATCGATGCAAAAATTACATATAAATTTAATGTTATCATTCCTCTTCAATAAGTCAAATTCCATTCCAGCGATGTCATAACACTTCTTAGCATGAAATGACTTTCTGCAGAAGCCAGCACATATCAGTACACGCTGTTCCTTTCGCAAACCGCCACCACACTTTCCACAATTCAACTCCATCACACAAGAGTCAGATTACCACACAAAACAACTCAGCTCCCAAAAAAAATCTCGAAAAAATACCACGAATACCAAGCGCACGTATTAAACACGTCCTAACAGTACCGTATCTACCACTCGTATCTACTCGTATTAAATATCTTAATACATTAGTCGGAGACTAAAACAGAAAAATATCGAATGATATTCGAACAATTTTCACCTGTAATCACTATCAATTGTGAAGAATTATACGAATTTGGGGAGCAGTCGATTCTCCCGAACTCGTAAATTAAAAATTTACTATAGAAATCATGACGGAATTAGAGAGATAAAATATAAACGAAGCGATTAAGCCAAGGAAAAAAGTCGTATATCGATTAGTTTGGCCAATAATCGATTTTAAAGTTGCCAATTTTTACTCGATTTTGGAGCGTCACGGTCATTCTCTCGTCCGTCCGCGTGCTGTGAGTTACTCTAACACTTAGAAAAATCGGAGCTCGCTTACGCTCTCAGTAGTACCTAGTCCGTCGCGTAGTTAACATCGACATAATTTCACTTTGTAGGGTTATTTTTGACTAAAAAACACGGGGAAATTCATCGTACAGTTAACGTCGAGGTAAATTCACATTTTCAACGTATTTTTGGCTTAAATTGCAGCAAAAAAAGCGTAAATTCATGGTAAAGTTAACGACGAGGTAAATTCACATTTTTAACGTATTTTTTGACTTAAATTTGCAGCAAAAAAAGCGAGATTCACCCCATGCTAATAGCACAATTTGCCGAGTTGGATCACCCTAGGGGATGTGTTTAATTAGGTTAGGTTAGAGTTTTAGTTAGAGTTTAAGTTTGGTTACGCTGCGTTTTGCACGCTACAGGCCCATTTTTTGGCAACACAACCAACCCCGCCAGAGTTGCAAAATAAACAGATTCGACGTCGTTAAATCAATAACCTTTTCTGAGTATTTTTGGCCTTAAAAAGGACCGGTTTTCTTATCCGACAGATGCGACTAAACCGGGTACCGTTCGGCGATATGTAGCAACATGTTGCGGTAGCGGTCACGATGTGTCCGCTTGAACATGCCTACCCACAAGAACTGGTCCAGGTGGCTAGGTAGCATGCGAGAATGCATAACTCCTAACTTGCGACACCAGCCTTTCATTTTCGCCCAGTAGCCTTCTATCCCATTTGTACAAACCCCTGACACGGGATCGACAAAATTGCGGCTATGGTTTACAGTCCTGTGTGTGTAGGGGGATACGCGCCCGCTTCTATCTAGCCGGGAATAACCCTTCCAGCAATCCGTCCAGATTTCGGTCCCGGGTCGCACAAGCTGTGAAATTACGCGTTCAAGGGTAGGAGCGTCGCGTATGTGGACATACGAAGCCATCCCGCGCCGTTCAGTATGACTGTACATGCCTACAATCCAACGCTCCCCTACGGCACGTATACGGCCCACATGATTTTTACGTTTGCCAACACAGGTTTCGTCTATTTGTACGATCATCCCGGGTCCGCCAACTGGAAGGTCGTCCAAAATTTGCATTTGCTTCCAGGTACAAATGTCCCGGAATTTCAGAAACAACCGATAAACGGTTTGCCTGTGAATTCCGTGGTTATTTGCAACTGAAACGCTGCGCATTTCGAAAGCCCACCCCCACAGGATGTAAAACACAACCTTAGGTGGAAGTCTAATGTCCGAAAAGAAGGTACCGTCGGTTAGGTTATACCTTCGCTTGCATTTAGGACATCTGAAACAGTAATGAAGGTAGTAGTCGGCACATGCGATCAAGTTGCAATACCGCCGACACGGTCCATACGTACAACGCTTGTTCTCCGGTATCAAGTGCAATCGTTGCAATAACTCTACTTGAGCGCGATGATCGACTCTAAATAGGTCCACAATATCTTCATTGCACGTCACATCCATCGTGATAGAATACGCGTACTGGATGCAGCCCACAACGTACCTCGTATTTATAGACTTCTTGCGAGGTGTGGTTTACGACAGCCAATGAAATCGCGTACAGTTTTAAAACCCTCCTACAAAGACCGAATTTTAAAATTTGGCTGTGGAAGGCCCTATTTGCAATGTATCCCAAAATTTCTTTTTTACAATTGTTCTTTGGACCATTTTTTATGAGAATTTCACTAGAAAATTTTTAAAATCGCAGTTCGGGTGGGTCGACTATTCCCGCTATAGAGCCTATGAAAACCATAGTGGTCTAAGTCAAAATCATGTTTTGAACTAATAGCTGAAACAATTTCATATTATAGACTACTAGACTTACTGACAAAATTTTAAAAATATAAGTCAAGTTACTTACAATGTAACAAACAATGACTTATATTTTTAAAATTTTTTCAGTAAGTATAGATGTCTATAATATGAAGTTGATTCAGCTATTAATTCAAAACATGATGTTGACTTAGACCACTATGGTTTTCATAGGCTCATATGGTATAAAGGTTTTCGAACTGTACAATTCAATAGGATGTTTTGCTCAATAGACGGACAGCTAAAATAAAACAACTGTTTATTGTAAATTATCGACGTTAAAATTAATAATAATTGCATTTAATTTCTTAATTACTAATATACATAAAATAAATAAAACTATTATTATAAGCATTAAATTACTTACAAGTTCAGCAATATACCTACTAAGGTCTAGTTACATCTTCCCACCTCTGTAAAGGAAAACAGCAAGAAATTTAGTAAAATATGGACGCAATAAATGAAATTAATTAGTAATTATGTAGTTATACGAAAACTTCATTACATAATACATTATTATGTATTCATTACATATAATTTTTGACAAACCTTTAAAAATTCTAACCACCTGAACTGATAGAATGAACTTATTTTGCATTATTATTTTTTTTTTCGATTATTATACCGATGATAGTACATTTGAATTATTTTAAATTGGTTAGTTTTTAATTCGTGAAAATAAATTAGTAGGAATATTTTATTAATATACGAATTAAGGATATTAAATAGACCATTTCACGCAAACTACAGCGCTTGCGTTGTAGAGCAGAATGACGCGAGAAATAGAATAAGACAGCTAGATGTTCGGACCAACTTACTACTTTTGCTACTTTCCCTATGCTTTTACGTGTAAAAACGTGCTTATATATTGTGTTATAATTTTTACAGAGTAGTTCAATTTTGATGATTCTTTTTTTTATTGGATAGGGTACAGTTCGACGGTGGTCCCATTTAAATTTTAAAAACAAAAATTCCACCCTTAACGGTAGAAAAATCGAGTTAAAATTGTACAAATTATTGGCACTATTCGCTCTAGTATTAGAGCTCAAATTTAAACATCATTTTAAACACGTCACACATGCGCCACAGGGTTTTATTTCGTGAAATGGTCTATTAATATTGTATTTTTGACATTATGTAATTTTTGGCTAGTTTAATGTTGCATAAGAGTAATCGCTGCCGTGCGACTTGGTCCCGGTTCCAACTTCGGGGTTGCACTGCCAATTCATGAGTGACTTGCGGCATTAACTACACTTTCACATACCTAATTAAATATAGAAGAGAGATATAATATCTATAACTATGTAATTACCGGGAATTGTAAGATGTCCTCGTGCCTCGTACTTTATGAATTAATGTTATATTATATTATTATAAATGAAATTTTTGTGCGCATTTATATTTGTTGGCGACAGATGCCGAATTCGGCCCGTGGCCGAATTAGTTGGACATATCGGGATATGTCCGTGAAAGAAGTGCCAGATGCCGAAATCTGGCATCGGACTATGTGAATTTAGACACATCGCGAAATGTTAGATTACGCTTTGGTCATATGACAAACACGATTATTTAAGTATAACAAAAAGGCTTTATAGGGACTAACGCAGGGATGAGCAACCTTTTTTTGCAACGGGTCACTTACAAATTCAAAAATTTTGTGCAGGCAAAGGCAAATGTTTATAAAATTATTATAAAAAGTAAGTTTTTGTCAATACAATTCAAACATTTTTTCTCTTTTTCCCATATTTTTATAATTTCAAATCTATTTAGTAGCCTGTATTCTTGGCAGCTTAGTTTTTCGCCGGCTTCTTTCTTTCTCATGCTATCCTTGACTTGATTTAAAATATTTAAATACTGATCAACGGTTACTACGGTGGTAAAATTATCACCGCTACTTTTTTCAATCAATTCAAGAAGCTTCTTTTCAAACATACACTTGTCAACTGCATATTTTTCACTCTCCATAATTAAAACGATTACTTGCATTAAAATTTTGTATTTACGGTACAAAAACCACTAAAAATCAAACTGCATTTGTTAAGGTTATATTGTTTATGTTTAGATCGGCATCAGCTCATTATGTATATGCGCATGTCGGGATGTGTTCAAATTGAGTAATGCCTAGTTTACACGAGTAAGAAGTAATCGTTTACACGTTGGTATTAGTAAAAAGGTATTAGTAGCCACGATCTTGTTAGTAGCAAGATATATCGCTGTTCCGGTAAAACAATGACGCAACTGTATACTAAATCCGTATCCAGTTGCGTCATTGTTTTGCCGGAACGGCGATATGACGTCAGCAAGCGACAAGTGCTATGTTAAATTTTGGTGGAGGTGGTCAACTTGTCGTTAGTAAATAGAACCGACTTCTATTCACTTGCACTGGCGGTTGCACTAATACTAAGCACTATTTCAGCATGTTTACACGCAAGGTATTAGTACTAAGACGATTGTCTCGCGACAGTAATAACCTGGCTGTGACTATGGCGCCATCTGTGATGCGGTGATATAACTGTTAGAAAATTTGACTTCACAGTGAGGTTATGCGAAGTTGTGTAATGTTTCCAAGCATGCGCATTTGGTGCTGTTTTGTACTTAGCAATACCAAATTTAATTTTGACAGATGTCAAATTTCTGTAATGAACTTACTACATGAAATACCATTACTTTACGTTAAGAATATTCTAGTCATGTTATTTTTACTCTACTTCTATTATTATTTAATTTATTGAATAAATTATTAAAAAAAATAATGATCATTAATTAAAACGTGTTAAAAAACACATTCAATATTAGTAATTATCTTAAATTCAATATATAACCTTAAAATGAAATTATTCAATGTTTAATTACTATTAATATTAAGGTAAAATAAGTAAAACTGTTGTATATGAGTATTATAATGTATGAGTTTTTAAATTCTCTTATGTGCACATTTATTTTTAAATATGTGCAAATTATATACTTCAACGGTTTTCCGCCTGTATGAGTTTTAAAATGATTTTTTTTTAAATTATTATTATGTGCACATTTTTTGTAATCACAAATTTCACACTGAAACTAATAAACAAATAGTAGTATTACTGTTTATGATCTATTATTGTACAAGGAAAAAATTTAAATAATAAAATAAAAAATGTACTTTAACGAAATTTTACATCATAATTTTAAAAATTTTACAAACAGCACCAAATGCGCATGCTTGGAAACATAACACAACTTCGCATAACCTCATTGTGAAGTCAAATTTTCTAAGAGTTACATCACCGCACCACAGATGGCGCCACAGTCACAGCCAGGTTATTACTGTCGCGAGACAATCGTGTACTAAGCATTAGTACTAAGCATTAGCTACTAAGCTCGTGTAAACTAGGTATTAGCCAGATGCCGAATTGTATCATTATTTCGGCATCTGGCATTCTGTCACGCACATATCCCGATATGTCCAACTAATTCGGCCACGGGCCGAATTCGGCATCTGTCGCCAACATATTCACAAATCAAACATGTAAACGGTTTCTCCCGTTTTTGAGATTTTAAATGTTCTCTTAAATGTGACTTTTGAGCATATTTTTATAGTCACAAATTTAACAACACAACGGTTTCTCCCCGGTGTGAGATTTTAAATGTTCTTTTAAATTTGATTTGTGAGCACTTTTATAGTCACAAATCTTACAACCAAACGGTTTCTCCCCAGTGTGAGTTTTTAAATGGCGTTTTAAATGTACTTTTTGAGCACATTTATAGTCACAAATCATACAACCAAACGGTTTCTCCCCGGTGTGAGTTTTTAAATGGCGTTTTAAATGTGATTGTTGAACACATTTATAGTCACAAATCTTACAACCAAACGGTTTCTCCCCAGTGTGAGTTTTTAAATGTTCTTTTAAAGATGATTTTTGAGCACATTTATAGTCACAAATGTTACAACCAAACGGTTTCTCCCCGGTGTGAGTTTTTAAATGTTCTTTTAAATTTGATTTGTGAGCATATTTATAGTCACAAATATTACAACCAAACGGTTTCTCCCCGGTGTGATTTTTTAAATGTTCTTTTAAATTTGATTTTTCAGCACATTTATAGTCACAAATTTTACAACCAAACGGTTTCTCCCCGGCGTGAGCGTTTAAATGGCGATTTAAATTTGCTTTTTGAGCACATTTATAGTCACAAATCTTACAAGCAAACGGTTTCTCCCCGGTGTGAATTTTTAAATGTTCTTTTAAAGAATATTTACGAGCAAATTTATTGTCACAAATCTTACAACCAAACGGTTTTTCCCCGGTGTGAGTTTTTAAATGTTCTTTTAAATTTGATATTAGAGTAAATTTATAGTCACAAATTGCACAAACAAACGATTTCTTCCCGGCGTGAGATTTTAAATGGCGTTTTAGATGTCCATTTTGAGCACATTTATAGTCACAAATCTTACAACCAAACGGTTTCTCCCCGGCGTGAGTTTTTAAATGGCGTTTTAAATGTCCTTTTTGAGCACATGTATAGTCACAAATCTTACAACCAAACGGTTTTTCCCCGGTGTGAGTTTTTAAATGTTCTTTTAAATTTGATTTTTGAGTAAATTTATAGTCACAAATTGCACAAACAAACGGTTTCTCCCCGGCGTGAGTTTTTAAATGGCGTTTTAAATGTCCTTTTTGAGCACATTTATAGTCACAAATCTTACAACCAAACGGTTTCTCTCCGGTGTGAGTTTTTAAATGTTCTTTTAAATTTGAGTTTTGAGTAAATTTATAGTCACAAATTGCACAAACAAACGGTTTATCGCCGCTATGAGTTTTTAAATGTTCTTTTAAATTTGATTTGTGAGCACATTTATAGTCACAAATTTGACAACCAAACGGTTTCTCCCCGGTGTGTGTTTTTAAATGGCGTGTTAAAAATGATTTTTGAGCACATTTATAGTCACAAATTGTACAACCAAACGGTTTCTCCCTGGTGTGAGTTTTTAAATGTTCTTTTAAATTTGAGTTTTGAGTAAATTTATAGTCACGAATTACACAAGAAAACGGTTTCTTTTTGGTATGAGTTCTTATATGTACGAGTAGCTTTGATTTATATACATATTTTTTACCACAAACTTCACAATAAAACGATGTTTTTTGAGCACCAGTAATTTTTGCAGGTTTCTTCTCCAATAAAGCTTTTCCATCGCTCTCTTCCTCCTTGATATCAATTGAATGATGTAAATCTTCTACATTAAATTTTATATCTTCAGATTCCTCCGTTTTAAGCTCGACTCTGCTGCTTAAATTATACGGAATTTCCAAATTATTGCTGTTTTCCATAATTTCTAACTCTTTGAAATAGATTATATTAATTGTTTTTTTGCGATGAACTTATGTTTTTGAGAAGAAGAAAATGTTTTGAACCAATTCATCAATTTTGCGAATGTAAAAATTTAGCTTTTCAAAACAATTTCAAAGCGTCAGCGTCATCTGCTCTTGCAGAAGTATCCGTCCGCAACCAACTGACCACAAACAACTGACGTTCAAATATATTTATAGCGTGTTTATAGCAATTTGTAGTTTGTACTGTCAATCATCCAGTGCCATCTATCTTTGTAGGCTGGATTTCTTGCAATGTTTCGAACGAGCGACTAACGGCAGCCGGGTCTCAAAAATTTCCGTCCAATAGGAGCGAACTAACGTCGCGCGTCGATCCCTTCGGGCAACTTTTCGAAAATATGTGAAATTATTTTCAATTTATTCTTACTCTCTTGTGAAATTATTATATGAACATTCTTCATAATAAAACATAAGTTACTATTATAATTTTGTTTTGTAAATTATTATTTGTTACTTTTTAATAAAAATTATGAAATATCATTGCCTCCTATACTAAATATTCATCAAACGCTTTTATTATAATAACTTGAACGTTTAAAAGCGATAGATAAACTACTGTTAATATAGTAAATACGGTGTTGATTTGTTTTCATCGTAAATTTGAAACAGAATTTTAATATTTATAAATAATTAAACGTCAAAATTTAATGATTACAGACAACATTTATTTATAGGTTAAATTTCTACATTTATAAACGTCAAAAAAATGTTTCCAAAATTTGAATTTAAAAAAACCAGAATTTTAAAAAACGTAAATAGTTGATCTTAAATTAATATAAAACAAATTATAGTTGAGAAAAGATCTAAAATAATCCAACAAGTAGATTTTAAATTTACTTCTTACAATCCATTAACACAAAAGCACAAAACAACCAGGGCCGTCATTAGGATACGACGTATATTCAAATAATTAGCAAAAAAAATTCTAAAATCAAAGAACCACCTTAACGGGTAATGCATTTCAAGATTAGTTACGTTTCTACACGTAACATTTCTATCATCAGACCCGTATTTGATTTATGAAAATAAAATTTTACTCACCAACTTTCCAAAAATACCAAAAATACAAATTTAAAACGAATGCGCGCGATGTTAGTTCGCTCCTATTGGACGGAAATTTTTGAGACCCGGCTGCCGTTAGTTGCTCGTATGTTTCGAACGTGCGACCCTTAGAATATAATAGGTAAGGAAGGACTACTTGAATACAAAATGCGAGTAAAAGTGGTCTTCTATACTATTGCAATTTGTGTGGTGATCAAGACCCAAACCCACAAGACCTTGTATAACGCTACGTGATAAAATCTGATATTGTTTATAAACTTTGTCAAGATATGACACAAGTCTCTACCCACAATAAATTCTCTGTAGTAGGGGAAAGTAACGTACCTTGAACAGGTTCGTACCTTGAGCCACCTTCAATTTTGACGCCACTTTTAGCTGCACACCATCCATGCGTAGGTTTTAGTACTCTTATATTTCAGTATATGGTCCTAGCCGACAATCAGTTAAATGTAAAGCGTAGTTTGTGAAATTTTTGATGAAAACTGTTTTACTGTCAGAAAAGTAAGAAAAAAGGAGGTAAGTGTTTGTGTAACTACATGTTAATTGTTATTTAGAGTTGTTCCGCGATGGCAATCTTAGATATTATGTGGTCTTCGCCATCTAACCGTAATATTACATTTATTCAACTCCTAAGCTAAACATCACCATCTTGATTTATTTAAAGACACTACGTGTGATGTACCTTGATCCACGCCTGGGTACTGTACCTTGCACCGTTTCAAGGTACATCACTTTTGGAGTATAATATAAATAAAAATCACGAATCCTTACCGAAACTTCCGAAAAAGAAGAATTAGAAGAGGCTAAACGGTTGGAGGATTTGAAATAAATAAATAAAGATAGTGGAGACAGTGCCGAGAGACTTTTTCAAGAAAAAACCTGCACCAATACTGACAAACAACTTAAATCAGTTCAGACAAATCAGATGAGTTAAAGTTGTCGTTCAATTCTGATGACGATATTAGTTTCATTGACGAGGTAAATGCCCAACAACTGGAAAAGCAATTAGAGACTGAAACTATCAGCGAATACCTATTGATTAAGCTGTCCGGTAAAAAAAGCTTCAAATATTTTGTGGCCAAGGTTTTGGCAGTGAAACCGGAATTCTATATCACTTACTTAAAAAAAGTTCCTGGGATAAACAAATTCTTGTTAGATAATTCAGTCAAAAGTTATATGGTTGATGAAAGAGATGTGATTATGAAACTACCCTCTCCAATGACCACAGGAGGATCGGCTCGTCAGCAGTATATTTCCGATTTCCAGTAGATCTTAGCCCATATGCTTTGAAATAATCAAAACAATAAAATTGTATTTTTAATTGATATTTTTATATCCTGGCTCAAGGTGTACATTACCATATGGATCAAGGTACAACCCCATGTTGTACCTTGAGCCACTTTTCACGTTTTTTTCATTAATTTATAAAATTTTTCCCCAAAATATTTTTCCACAAACCATATTATCATAGTGTAGACAAATAGTCAAAGTTATGATAGCAACAACCATATTAACGAAATGTCATTTCAAAGACATTTTAGGAACACTTTTGCAAAAATGGTCGCAAGGTACGTCACCTTCCCCTACACGTCGTAATATATTTAATTACACGGCATGAATTGCATTTGTATAAGTTTGTCATTTTCTGAACTTTGTGAGTGTCGCCAACAATATTTTACGGATTGGGAAGAGCGGCGCCTTAATTCATAACTCGAGGGCCGTTGATTTTAGACAATAAAAGGTTTATTTAAATATAGCTTGTAGATTATTTCACGCTCTTGAAAAAAGCTCTATACCACTTTTACTGAAAAATAATTATTTTCGGGGCTATGGCCACGCGAAGGTGGAAATTAAAAAAAATGCTTTAAAGAGGCCTAACTCTCGAGGGTTTGAATTTAGAAAAAAAATTCTGTTAAATATTGTTCTTAGAAAAGTGTCCTCTATCACCACCTAAGTTATGTAAAGTGAGTGCAGGGACACCCTATATAATTTTAGGAGTATTTTAATTCTTTTTCTTCTTCTTCTTCTTCACTTTTCGCATTAGGCGTTTCTGCCTGTCACGGTGCCCATCTCTTTCTAGGTCGTCCGACATTTCTCTTCCCCTGCGGCTTGTATCTTCTCACTTGTGTAGGTATACTTTCTTGCCCCATTCTGTCTAAATGTTGTGATCAGGGGCGCCGCGCCCTATTGTTCACAGTGTGCAAAACACACGGGCAGCCAAAATTAGAGGCGGCCAAAATCCCAAAAATAGGGGTTTAGAAAAGGTCATTTACTTTACGGCAGGGAATAAGTAGTAGAAATTTTATGAAATTGTATTAAAAAACTGCAAAAAATCGGCTATAAGGGCGGCCAAATTAAACTTTGCACACGGGCGGAAGTACCCCTAGCGGCGGCCCTGGTTGTGACCATTTGTTTTTGTTTTCTTTCAGTTTATCTCTTATACTGAAGATTCCCAACTCTTCTCTAATTTCAACGTTCCTTATTCTGTCCTCTCGCTTACAACCCTTAACCACTTTCAAAAATCTCATCTCCGCCGCCTGGATCTGGCTTTCTTGTCTTGTGTTTGTTACCCAACATTCACTCCCATATTTATTTTAATTTAATTTGTTAATTATTCGGTATTTTTTTAAATTATGGAATATTTAGCAAACAGCTTTATTGCAACAACTTGACATTTAAAAAATATAGATGAACTGCTAACAGTTCTCGTGTATTGATTTAATGGGTACATCAAACGTAACTTCAGGTATACACTAGTCTGTTCCATCATTATTCATTGGCATTGCAGTCTGTTGTTCATGCGTATACGAATATAGTAATCCAAGATCGGTTTATTTCTACTTACAAAAAAAAATAATTGCTAAACCCAATTTGAGTAAAGCAACTCCCGAAGAAAACCAAGCTATTAAAGAAATTCTTCCCAATAAAACATAAGTTAATATTATGTATAATTTTAGAAGTTAGTATTATAATTTTGTTATTGTAAATTATTATTAATTTGTTTCTTTTTAATAAAAATTATGAAATATTCAGCAAACGCTTTCATTGCAACAACTTGAACTTTTAAAAGCGATAAATAAACTGTTATTGTAGTAAATCGGTGTTGATTTGTTTTCATCGTGAATTTGAAACGGAATTTTAAAATTTCTAAATAATTAAACGTCAAAATGTAATGATGACAGCCAACATTAATTTATAGGTTAACTTTATACCCTTAGTAGAGATAAATTGAGAGTATGACCCCACTCTTTTGCTCCCCCCACTCCTTTCCACCAAACCCCGCCCATAGACACACCCACCCCGCCCATGGACACGCCCACTTTCCAAGGTCAAGCTCTGATTGGTCGAAAGTCCCCACCCACTTTCCAAGGTCAAGCTGCTATTGAACGAAAACCCCACCCACTTTTCAAGATCAAGCTCCTATTGGTCAAGTTCCTATTGGTCGAAAGCCACACCCCACTTTTCAAGATCAAGCTCCTATTGGTTAAGCTCCTATTGGTTAAAAGTCCCCACCCACTTCTCAAGGTCGAGTTCCTATTGATTGAAAGTCTCCCACCACTTTCAAGTTTAAGTACAAGATCATCGATACAGGTTATTACTCAAGGACAAACTACCACAATTATTATTGGCTATTGAAAGATTCAAGGTCTAATATTGACCTTCACATTTGCTATATTGTTGTGATATTTTGATCAATTAAGAGTGACAGCAAGCAAATAAGAGAGTAATTTGATTTTATTTAATTTTTGATTCAATAGTCAGTTGATATGGCTGATAAGAAAGTGAAATTTGCATCAAAAACAAGAAACCACCACATGTAACGAATTATTACACATAGAAAGCAATTTTGAATTTATTTGTGAAATACAAAATTTTTGTAACATCCTGTAAGTGATTTTTGATTTTAAAAACAACAGATTCCTGTAAAACAAAAGTGTTAATATCAGTTTAGTGCACAAGCAATTAACAACGTTGTGTTACCTGCTACAAGGACCATTTTAGATAACAAAGAACAACTCCCACCTAAAATATCCAATTTCGAAAAACTGGGAAAGGGACAGAAAGTCGGCGAGCAAGAACGTCAGTCTCTTGGTGAAACTCAAGGAGAGAGGAGTCTCGGAGTAGAGCTCAATTTGAGTACACGTGAGGTCTCTTGGGAGAGCTCAAACTGAGAACGCGTGAAGTTCCTTGGTGAAACTCAAGCTGAAGTACACGTGCAGTTCTTGGGGAGACGTTGATCGAGAAAACACGTAAATTTCTCGATAAAATCCCAATTAAGGAACTCAATTGCGGTTCTTTGGTACAAAAACCAAAGCATTAATTTACTTGATTAAGCGGAAGTAAATGAATAGTGGAGTCGTAAAGTTACGAAATTTCGGTAGTTTATGAAAAATTGTGTATTGTGAACGTGGCGAATTGGAAATTGACTTCACATTTGGTGACGTATTTGTATTTGGAATACTGGCTGACGACTACTGGCAGGAATTTCGACACATGCATCAGGCAACACACGGAGTTTAATGGAATGTTATCAGTTTGCGATAAGGTACAAGATTTGTTTTATTTTAATGAATCTGATTGTAAAGCAACGACTTGTGTTGTCATTAGATTGATTAATGGACTTAGTTAAAATTGATTATTATAAATTGTTTACATAATACACAAATAATGAAATATCCAAATTTATTTCCCAAAATCGAGGATTTAAATGTAATTTGGATGATTTAATTATTACACATAAAATAACACATTGGTTTGAGACAAAATTATTGTCTAAAGTAATTTGATGCAAATTTCAACTATTGATTTCCTTTTATCATTAAATAAATTATGTTTACAATGAATTGCCCTCTTATTTCGTCTACTGAATCCACTGGCTTTGAACAAGAGAAAAACTCTACTCCGGCGTAACGCTAGTTTTTGGGGTCTTTTTGGGGTGACTATTCATTTAAGGGTGAATATCATTAGGGGCCATCCATAAATTACGTCACACATATTTTACGATTTTTTAACCCCCCCCTCCCCCCTTGTCACACGTTGTCACATTTTTGAACACTCCCCCCTCTGGTGTGACGTCACATATTTTTCAATTTTATAATATAATTAGAAATAATAATTAAAAAAAACAGCAGTTGAATTTTTTTTCCATTAAATAATAAAATATTTCATAAACAACATAAAAATCAATTATTTTAAATAATAATAATAATAAAATCATTTATTTAGCCAAAAAAAAGCAAAAATACAAATCA
This sequence comes from Rhagonycha lutea, assembly GCA_958510855.1. Taxonomy (NCBI): domain Eukaryota; kingdom Metazoa; phylum Arthropoda; class Insecta; order Coleoptera; family Cantharidae; genus Rhagonycha; species Rhagonycha lutea. Next base: position 39,395,127 of record OY294038.1, read on the forward strand.
CAAAAATTTACAAAACTTAATCAACTTGTGTCCATGGACTTTGTAATATTTTCAAGTTTTTTGTTCACATATAAATTTCGCATTTTAATATTTTAAATTTTAACGTGTGATGTCACAAAATTTTTGACCCCCCTCCCCCCATGTCACACGATCTCACATTTTGTTGACCCCCTCCCACCCCCTAAACGTGTGACGTAATTTATGGATGGCCCCTTACAATATATTGACTTCGCACTGGGCATAATGTTAAGTGTTTATCAACGTGCTGAATCGACTCAAGGTACCTGATCAATTTGAAACAAGTAAGTGAAGTATTTATTAATTAATTTTATAATTAATATATAATTATAAAAAATAATTGGTAAAAATTTCGTTACAGTGGAATTGTTAAATGAAAAATCTTATCCACTAAACAAATCTCGATCTAAAACCATCTCAATCGGATTATCTAAACTCAATTTGAAACCTAGCATTACAATTAACTGTCTAAAGCATAGAGTGGTATTAAGTGAAGACGAATGGAAACGTTTTATTTTTTACAAATCTATGCTAACATCATATTTTAATGAAAATGGTTCAAAATGGTCTCCAGTATTTGATTTGTTTACGATTGAATTTCAAAATTTTAAAAACAAAAAGCTTATAAAATTATATACTGATAAAGAAATGTGGGCTTATTTGGGGGTTGAAACTATCACTGGATTATGGAAATTAGTTGATTTGATAAACGCTTATTTATCAGTATTACATAAACATTCATTTGATGTATTTTACTCCAATATCATTACAAATAATTTAAACCTGCTAGAAAGTCCATCTAATATTACCAAATTTATCAACATGGAAACCGATGGTTTCAACGCTTATACACTCATGGAGATGATGCAGTTTTTACCAGAAAAAATTATTGTAGATCTGGAAATTGCTAATGCAATTAAATTATAGGATGTGGATGGCGTATGCTAAACAAAGTTATCCGGAAGCTGTGGATCTAAATTCGGCGATCGGGCGAGCGAGGTGCACTTTAACGGATATGGCGTTTGATATCGAACATGGCGCTACATATATGAAGATAGGATATCCAAACTTAGAGGAGGCTGCAGATATATCGGCGAAGTATGAAGCTCAAGTGGAGTTATGCGATCAATTTTTGGAAAAGTTAATAACGTTGGAAGCATTTTGCAGCACATTAAAAAATAAAAATTTTAAAGATATTATAAGTAAAATAATATATTTTATACCATATGGATTTGTAATAGAATATAAACTAAACGAATGTATTGGTGATGAAATATAATAAAATTATTATAAAACTATGTGTGTGTGTATTGATAGGGTTTTACATAGTCAATTATTAATAGTATCTCCAGTGAAGTAGACGTGTGTAGAAAGCAAGTACACAAAGTAAAATGAATTCAACGTTAATTTACTTCATATCAGCGATATGGAACAGCAGCATTATATTAACATGTCCTAGAAATTTAAAAAACGCCATGATTTGCATTCAATATCTGAACATTAATGAGGAGTTCAAACAGTGTGAAAAATTCGATAAAATGTTTATTGAACTTATGCAAAGCGATCAATACATTATCACACATCCACTAGTAATTGATAATGGTAAATCCGTTTTATATTATGAGACCATTTTCGAATTTCAAGATGCAAGTCAAATACGAAACCCAGGTGAATATTTGGTACTCAATTTGAGCGAACTAAGAAACAACTACAACACTCATATTAAGGCTAACATTTTCGAATCTTTATTTTTCATCAGTATTATATTATACGTTTTAATGATTGTATATATTAGATTAAGATCAAGATTGAAACAATGTAAACTTTTCCTGTAAAACAAAACAAAAATTAAACAATAATTATTTTTTAAAATGTATTTTTATATTATTATTATTTCATAGGTTAAACATTATGTGTGATGGGTTAGGTACATGTTTGCAAATTCTAATTTTGTGAATATATACCTAACCCATCATATTAGTATTATTATTAATTAACACTATTGTAATACACAAGATGGGCAATGGATTTTGTCCCTAACATTCCAGCAATATTGATCGGAATCATGTCGATTATCAACTTTTTCAAAAATCCCCTTTTCATACTGTAGTTTGTTTGAATGGTTTTCCGGTATCGAATTGGGGTAAATTTGACGTAATTCACCAAAATCTCTCCCTGCATATAACCCACAAACATCTTCACCAATAAAGGGGCAATATGGGGACCACCTTCGATGCTCTGTTATGGGGTTATCACCTTTTTCCCAATTACCAATAACTACGGCACAAAACGCACACTGCACATTATCACCACTTCGTAAATTGTAAAACCCAGCTTTCGCCAACTCCGTTGGATCCGCAAGCGAATAGTGCCAATCTCTAAACGAGTAAAGGCGAACTGCTTCTTCAGTATACCCACTCATGGTCTTCATGTAACTGATTATATATTTAATAAACATAAGAATAGCATATAGAAACTTTTTTTTTCAGATAGCGATTGGGATAACCGCAAGGCTTGGTGTGAAGGATGTGAATTAAGATTCAATTTATTAATATTCGCTAAATAAAAAAACAATATAAAAGAATAATATAAAAAAAACAATATAAAAAAAATTTTTTTATTCGGACATAATAAAATTGTTATACAAATAAAAAACATTAGACAGCGCGCAAATACATTCTGTTAACGAGTGATTAAAACAATATGGCCTCCCCTTTGGTAGTGTGGGTTGTTCGTCAAATTCTACCACCGATTTACCAATTATTCCTTCCACGTACAATGATTTTTCTCGCCCCTTCATGTAAACAACGTCGGCTGATGAAACCAAATCTTTCACGATTTCATCAAATTTATGCACCGGTGTGAAGCCGCTTTCCCACAATATTCCATGATGGTTCCTCATTAAATATTTTGCTTGCTTTTTGAATTCCATTGGTAAACAAACAAATTTAAATGGTGCTTTAAATACATAATGGGCCGTTTTGAACCCATCGTAAGCTGCCAATTCCTTCGGTGTAAACACTTTGTGGGAGGTGATAAAACCCTGCACATCCAAAACTATTCTATTACTCATATTTGTTTGACCGAATTTGTTAGCAGATTATAATTAAACACACGATCGTGTAGGATTAAACAATTCTTCTTCTTCTTCTTCTGATTGACTGTCGCGGAGCGGCAGGGACGAACCCTTTGTCTCCTTCATCTGATGGTGTGATCTTTGATGTTGTGTTGTGGTTGAGCGCTAGGCTTGAATTGATGGATTAAACAATATGCAGTAGTGTTTGCTTTTATACTTTCACCACTCTCGAATTCTACTCTTACTTCTATTGGCCCTTTACTAAGATTCTCCTTCTGACGTGCGCAATCTACCACAACCATTGGTGCATAATCTTTAAATTCTGCAGGTGTTAACATTGGTTCGTTTTCTTTACCATAATAAGTTTGTTGAAAATTTGCAAACATTTCATATAAAATTGCAAAGGAATTCTTTTTATAGTTTATATTTAAATTGTCATATGGATAACGCTCTGAATTTAAGTAAATATTTAAATTTACCAAATCGCAAGAATCAAATTTACTCATATCACTACTAACTTTATTTTTTCTATTCGTTGAAAATGCGATTATTATCATTCTAGGTGTTTCTACTTGAGTGGTAGTTTTTACGGTCCACGAATGACGATTTGTTAGAGGTAATTGTGGATATTCATGAAGCTCCCACGATCTAAATGCTATGGGGATTTCGATGTTTTTATCGATGTATTTTGTTAAACGTAGCTGCTGCTCTAGCGAAACCGATATGTGTGGAACCTTCCAAAAAAGTTTATTAATAGTAACTTGAAGCTTTTCAGTATTAACAGAAGATTCCAATGCATTTATATCACTATTACTTCTAATTAACACCAATTCTTGCTTTGCATTCAATATTATCCTATTACAATCCTCACAAAAACCCAAAAGCATCTTCAATGGTATGCAAGCGTTAAAATGACCATCAACACCCTGATTTAGCACCATTTCCTTATGTAATTTCACAGCCCACCCAGCATTTTTTAATTTTAAACAATCATTATCAGAGTAAGATGGATATGCCTTCATAGTGGAGGTAATACCTGGATTTCTAGAAGAATCAATCACGACTCCGTTTAACTCATATCTAATTTCACTGAATAAAAAAGCTGCACCATTGTTGGTGAAATTGGCAGTCTTCGAAGTATCCCCCGCATCTGTTTTTAACAAACCCTCCACGTAAAGATAGCTAAGACTTGGTGCGGTATATGCATCTAGTTGTTGAATAGGAATTCTAATTTCATCGTTATTATCAAATGATGTGGATGCATATGGCTGATGTGTGTGAAATTCGGCATTTGTAATCGAATTATCTTCTAAAAACTTTTCTGTAATATCCAAAATACCCATTTTACACTAGAACTTTATAACCTAAAGCTTTTAAAAACGCTCTATTGATCGGTGTTATCAATGCCGTCGAAGATTTTGAACTGATTGTTTTTAAGTTAGATGAACGTTTATAATGTTGACGAGTGTTTTTCGAATATAGGATTACCATATCTAGAGCTTTTTTATGTGGAATCTTATTGATATTTCTTCTCCGTTAAAATCTATAACCTTATCGTTCTGATCTACTATTCGAACTGAAATATTTGTTATAAATTGAGTGTTTATGGGCAAATAAATGACGTTTGATGGAATCTCAACTATTTTATAACCACGTGGAACTAATGGAAAAAACTCGTGTACTATGTGACTCAGTTTTCCATTTTTATAGGAACCAGTAGTAATATTACACTCAATGCAAATAGCGTTTACCGATAAAATATTCACACCTTGATTAGATTCTACCTGTTTATTTTTATCGATGGATTGCTTATCAAAACCCAATAATGGTCCGATACTATCATTTGGATTAAAATTAACGCGTTCTGAACATTTAATATCCACTTTTGAAGTATTCGTATTTGTTGTGAGTTCTAGGGAGATATTAGCAGCACTTAATTGTGTTTGTAAATATGATTTAATATCGCTGATTTCATACGCCCCCGAAGGAATCTCAATAACTTTTTGATCCAAGCGGAACTTATTGAATCCATCGAAAACCGCCAATTGACTTTTAGATAAATCGAATACATAGTCTCCATTTTCTTGTTTAACGAAACCCAAAAGTGGTTTAATATCATTATCAATTTCTTCAGTGGTATTGGGTGAATCAATTAATGATTCTAATCGTATCTCATCGAATGCAATTATAAACTTATTAGGTGTTTTTTCATCTATTTTGCTTTTTATTTGATATAGTAAATCTTTGAGTGAATAATTCCCAATTTTCGCTAATTTTAGACTTTTTTTTATCGGTATAGAAAAACCTAGGTTTTTCATAATCACAATGGAATGCAGCATCTTTCAAGTCTAAAATGTATTGATTCGATTTTGTATTCATTTTGAAGCCAAGACCTATTAATATATTGTTGTGATATTTTAGTCATTTAAAGGGTGAAAGCAGACAAATAAGGGAGTGATTTAATTTTATTTGATTTTTGATTCAGTAGTCAGGTGATGTGGCTGATAAGAAAGTGAAATTTGCATCAAATTAACAACAAACCGTTACTTGTAACAATTTTACACACAAAACAAAACATTTCTGAATTTATTTGTGTAATATAAAACTTGTGACACGCCATGTGTATGAATTTCATTTGAAATTAGCGCCAAAGTCCTTGAAAGTGTAAAATGTGAATAACAATTTGGTGCGTAAGCAATTAACGACGTTGTGTTGCCTGCTATAAGGGTCAATTTAGCAAACCAGGATGAAAAAACTCCCACCTAAAATATCCAATTTCGAAAAACTGGGAAAGGGACAGAAAGTCGGCGAGCAAGAACGGCAGTCTCTTGGTGAAACTCAAGGAGAGTGGACTTCCTAAGTGGCCTTCAAGCTGAGTACACGTGGAGTTCTTGGGGAAACGTTGATTGAGAAACACGTAGATTTCTCGATAAAATCCCAATTAAGGAACTCAATTGCGGTTCTTTGGTACAAAAAACCAAAGCATTAATTTACTTAATTAAGCGGAAGTAAATAAATAGTGGAGTCGTAAATTTACGGAATTCCGGTATTTTATGAAAGTTGTGTATTGCGTGCGTGATTGGATATTTGTCAATTGAATATCTGAAATAAAAGTGGATTACAGATATTTGTACAATCGGTACGAATTAGAGGTTATGTTCACACGTGGTGGACAGGTTAAAATTGATAAATTAATTGATTACTTACCGAAGTGTGATTAAACACGAAGATTATTTAACCAACAGTTTTTGAAGTTGGTTAACAGAAGAAAAAGGATTTGAGCAGCACTTTAATCACCAAATTTGAAACACATTCACCGGTAGCTGTGAAGACGTTAATGGCTCCTGGCAGAATAGGCAACATGATGTTACCAACTGTTTTATGGTAATGCACTAGATCAAGTGGAAAGTAATAAGGTACGGGATTTGTTTTATTTTAATGAATCTGATTGTGAATCAACGATTTGTGTTGACATTAGATTGATTAAAGGACTTTATTAAAATTGATTATTATAAATTGTTTACATGATACCCAAATAATGAAATATCCAAATTTATCTCCCAAAATTGAGGATTTAAATGTAATTTGGATAATTTAATTATTACACATAAAATAACACATTTGGTTGTGACAAATTTGTTGTCAGTAGTAATTTGATGCAAATTTAACAGTTGATTTTGTTTTCATTAAATAAATAATGTTTACCATGAATTGCCCTCTTATTTCGTTTTCTGAATCCACTGGCCCTGAACAAGAGAAAAACTCTACTCCGGCGTAACGCTAGTTTTTGGGGTCTTTTTGGGGTGAATATTCGTTCAAGGGCGAATATCATATCAATATTATCATCTCTCACTTGGGGTATACATTCGATAGCTATTTTATCATATTTTATCCGAGGTATTTGATCAAATTCTATCGGAACAATAGAAATAACACCATCATTTATATCTGTCTGTATACTTTTAACAAGATTCTCAACACTAATAACCCCCGTAGGAATTATTAAAACAATCTCATCACCATAATAAAATTTATTACATCCAACCTTAACGTTATGTATTGTGTTATATGTTTCAAAATTTGTTAAGGCTAAGACATATTGCCTATCATCAACACGTATCACAGGACTAATTTCAGATTCCAATTCGGAGCTATTACCGCTTACACTGATTACATACGACATTTTGCGGGGTGGTTGACGTATCACTGATGTAAATTACTTAGTGGAATGTCTATATAAAAAGTCTAAACACAAATGACATCAATTTACGGAATTATACTTTTGATATCTATCATAATTGTATTTAATTTTCTTATCGCTACCGAAATATTTTATTAGCTGTGGTGGTGGGGGTAAACTACCATAGCTGTCATAATATGAGATACGCCCATCAGCATATTTGATATAAGCCGTCCAATGAGATCCTGTTTTAAAATCTTCCTCCAAATTAACTATTCCACATTCAATTTTATAAATTTTTTTCGGTAATGTATTTTTCATAAACACTCCTCTAAAATGTGGAATTTTAAATTTTTTAACATACCGAAGTATATCGATATTTGTTAGCGGTTTCTTCGGTAGCGATGCTATTAGTTTTTTGAATAAGGTTTTAGATATAGCCCAAGACCACTTTTATATGGCTTTAAATAAAGACCTTTGCCTATTGTAATAGCTTCCATGCGTTGATTATGGCGTTGAGCATCTTTTAAATTTTCGTTGGCGCTTTTCGAATCATTAACGGCTTTTACAATACCCGCAGCACCACCACCTAAAGCCCCTAAAGCACTCAAAGCAGCAAATATAGGGATTAGTGGTAAAATTCCACCAGTTTTCGGTATTGGAATAATTCGCGGTTTCTTAGGTTTCTGCTTAATGGTTGATAGAGCGAGTTTTGCATTAGCTAATAAATCTGAAGTTTTACTTCGACGTAAAACATTCGTAGTTTTTTTCAATATCTGTTTAAACGATGGTTTTCTGAATCTTTTATACCCCAACCCTAATTTCACTTTAGCCTTCATCGTTCCAACTACACCGATTGCAGCAAGTTTTTCTAAAAGTGATGAATCTTTCGCACTTGCTCTAAGTACAGCTTTATCAGCAAGTATTCTATCCGCTTCGTGTCTTTTCGATATATCTTTAAAATTTGAATATGCAATATCGTGCTCTTTACAAGCTTCGTCTAGTTGATTAATACCAATATCACCTCTATCTAATCGCTGTCTTAATTTCGTACCGGGGCCACAAAATCTTTAGAAAAAAAAAAAAAAAAAAATATTATTAATCTTTATAAGTATCAATTACTTAGATTATAATACCTATAACCCGGAATATGTAATTCAAAAGGTAACTTATTTATTATATTGTTAACAAGTCCAGCACCACACTGATGATGTATCAACATTGCACTACAAACTCGAAGTGAAATCAAATACTTGACATTTATCTTTTTAAGGTATTAGAAAAGTGTTTATTACCAATTACTAATTACCACCTACACACCGTATATATAGCGTTAAAGACTGCGGTGTGTGCGCTATAGCGCTATATACACCAATAGCGGAATATGGCGGTATAGCGTTAAAGACCGTGGTGTGTGCGCTATATGCGGTGTGTGCGCTAGATCAGTGTATACCACCATCGACATATAGTGGTATATACGCTACAACACATTTGTATGTAAAATCATAAGTAAAAATGCGTTTAGTGAGACAACATCACCAACTCCCAATATCAAACCACGATGTCCAAGCTATCACTTTTCCTAAACATGGTGTTTTATTAGGATGTTACTCAAAAATGGGTTTAATTGTTGGTTGTTCTGGTTGTGGTAAAACTAATGCACTATTATGTTTGCTTCTTCACCCCAACGGACTTCGTTTTGAAAATATTTATATATATTCCAAATCAATATTTCAACCAAAATATGAATATTTAAAACAAGTGTTGAAGCCTTTAAGAGAGATCGGTTATTTTGAATATGAAAATGATAAGGATGTACCACCACCTATGGATATCAAGTCAAACTCGATATTTATCTTTGATGATGTGGTTTGCACCAATCAAGATATTATGAGAGAATACTTCAGCTTCGGTAGACATAAGAATATTGATTCCTTTTACTTATGTCAAACATATAGTAAAATTCCTAAACAACTCATAAGAGACAATGCGAATTTTATAGTTTTATAGTTTATGATGATCATGTCGGTGTGGATATGACTTTCAATCAATTTAAAAGACTGTGTAATATTTGTTGGAAAGATAAATATGGAATGTTAGTAATCGATAAAGCATGTGATATTAATAAAGGTCGCCATAGACAGGGTTTCGATACATTTATTATTATATAAGAATATATGTTATTAAAATAATTGTTAGTATTCAAGTGGTCACGATGAATAAACGTTTAACTAGCGATCTTATTCAAGCGAGAAAATCTGTGAGAATGAAATATAAAAGTTTAAAATCCGATATGACGCAATCAAATTTAAATTTATTTAAAAAGTATATACCCATCACGGACCCTTTACAAAAAATAGTGTCAAAATTCGATCAAACACATAACATAATTCCGGAAATGAAGTCGGAAATTGATATATCACACACACACACACACACACAAAATTTTACGGTCGCAAATCTGAGGTGGAGTCGAAAATTCAATCAACACCAAAAATTTTAATGGATGATGAAGTTACCCATCATAAACCGGATGATTTTGTTTTAAACGATCGGAAATCTGAGGTGGAATCGAAAAATCAATCACCACCAAAATTCGTAAATGATGGTGAAGTTTATCGTTATACACCTGATGATGTTGATTTAAATCAAACAATTTTACATCCCATGTTTGCCGATGATGATGAATATAGTCAACTTCATAATCAAACAGTTAGAGAAGTAAACGAAATGATGGAATCCAAGGCATTTGAAACCTATTTGGAAGAATTTACACCATTGCCTAGGCAATATGTAGAAGGTATGATAAGAGATACGGATGATAATTTCGATTATAACTATGGAGTTAGACATGATTTAGAAAGTGCAAAATTTGCAATTGGTGATTCATTACTCGATTTTATTAAAGACGACATTATAATTAAAATACCAGGTGTTAGCGAATCTTTAAAATATATTGGGACTCCAGGTCTTTACGAGCTCTTATTTAAAAAAAATCCAGTGGGGTATAATAAAAATGATTACGATAATTATATTGATATTGGAAACAGAACCAATTTATTTCGTAGAAATTATTCATCTAATGCTCAAATTAATGGTAACGCCACATCCAAGTATAAAGCTATAATTAAACCAGCCTTAAAAGAGAAAGGTTTAGTTGGGAAAAAAAAATAAGGTGGTGGTTTTCTAGAATCTCCATTATTTTTGCAATACAGTAACAAGAAAAAAGATTTTGTGTATTTTGATGATGTAAATGAGATAATCGAGCGATTAAAACTTTTAATAGCTTCCCGATCTGCCGGTCATGATGGTCATGTAAATGAAATTGCATCCATAGAGGAAGAACTGCGAGAAGCTAAAATTATATATTGAACTATGGATATCAAACGAGATGTAGTAAATGAGTTGCATAGACCCGCTCGTCGAAATTATCAGCGTAGGGTAGTTTTAGTTAAAGGATTACGTGATCTATTTCAAGCAGATTTAGTTGATATAGCCCAATTATCAACTATAAACAAAGGATTTAAATTTATACTGGTTGTGATTAACGTGTTCACTAAATATGTATGGGCAAAACCTTTGAAAAATAAAAGTGGACGAGAAGTTACTGCTGCTATGAAATTGATTCTTAATGAAAGCATTCCGAAGAATATCCAAACAGACTCAGGATCCGAATTTTATAACAAGGAGTTTCAAGAATTAATGAGGAAATATAAAATTAATCACTATAGCAGTTTTTCGATCAAGAAAGCCAGTGTCGTAGAGAGAGTCAATCGAACGCTTAAAAATTTAATGTGGAAAGAATTCAGCTATCGTGGGAACTATCGATGGGTTGATATATTACAAAAACTAGTGAGAGTGTATAATTCGACAAAACATTCAACAACTGGGTTAAAGCCGATAGATGTTACTAAAAAACATGAATCGCTACTTTTAAAGACTGTACAATCATCCAAAAGTTGTAGATCCGAAAAAACCCAAATTTAAAATCGGTGATAGTGTTAGAATAAGCAAATACCGACATGCGTTTTCAAAAGGATACACCCCCGCCTGGTCTAATGAAATATTTAAAATTTCGCAAGTTAAAATGACTCTACCAAGAACGTATCTTCTCACTGGTATTAACAACGAGGAAATTAAGGGTGGTTTTTATGAACAAGAATTGCAAAAAGTTAGACACCCCGATGTTTATTTAGTTGAAAAAGTTTTAAAAAGACAAAAAAAGAAAATGTTTGTTAAGTGGTTGGGGTTAGACAAGAGTCACAATTCGTATATCAATGCAGATCAACTTGTGTGATAACAATAATAATAATATATCAATCCACTTTTTTTTTATTTTTTAAATTATATGATAAATTTTAAATAAAGAAAGTTATAAATATATAATTTTTTATTTGAAAATTAGTTACGAGTACAATCCCTTAAATTTTCTAAATTGCTAATAATTTTTTTTTCCTATCTATTTTTTTTCTTAAATTTTCTAAAATAATTTGATCTTTTCTATCATTTTTCCTATAATTACTAATTTTTTCTATCAACATCTTATGCCTATGTTTTTCTTCTTTTTTCTTTTTTTCTTCTTCAGCTTTCTTTTTTTCTTCCTCAGCTTTCTCGAGAATTTCCATGCATATAACAAAATAGTCATCAAATCCGTCGTCCATCGAAAAATTTTCATTCACTCCGTCGCAGTCCTTCATCTCTCCTATTAGGGATTCGAAATCTTCCTCTATTTGCCCAATATCTTCTAGAGCCACTGCGTTTTTATTTTCTTCTACTTCATATTTTGATAGATATTCTAAAATAATACAAAAAATAAATAAATATTTTTCAAATAAAAATTGGTATAAAATTTTCTTACCCTCGACACCATTCAATAGCATATTTCTTAATATCCCATCATTGACTTGGATATCCTGTAGAATGGTTACCATCTTGCAGTCAGTTATGTTGGTAATTGTATTTACCATTGAGTTTACTCGTGTATATATATGCGTATGTGTGAGTGGGGGTATAGCAGTTACCTTGGTTTAGTATAAAAAGTTTTAAAACCAGATATTTTAAGTTGTAAGCAATGAAATTCCGATAAAATTTTGCACGCGAATAGAGTGAGATAGTGTTATTCAACCGCACTCATTTGTTCAATAAGTTCGTGAAGTCCAATGGACTCATGACCCCATGCTAATGTAGTATGCGAATTAGATTTAAGGTAGCGCTTATCATCAAAGTATGATAACGCTACCTTATTTCGTAATTCGGTATACATCTCATGAAGTGTTGATTGAAAGACACTCACCTGACAATATTTATCCTGCTTATTTTCTATAGCGTTTCGATAATCAGACGCGTTTAAATCTTTTCCTATCACATGTTTGGAAACCCCCTTAGCCTTCTTAATTTCTACATCATCATCCAAAATTACGCAGTAGGCTTTAGCACCCGTTCCATAAAATTCCCGAATAATTTTCGATGGATATTCCAATTTCATTTTACCTAATACTGATGGTTGCTTTGGAATACCAAAAATATTACAATCTTCGAAATTAGACGTATCAAATTTATTTAAATTTTGCTTAATATCACTATACACATTTTCCGTTCTAATTTCCAAAATTAGGGAGTCCGTATCGGTGTATAGCAATGACACGTTTTGTTTATACTGCGGAATTAAGAAATCATAATAGAAATCATACATAACTGTTTTCGCAATATCTAATATCGAAAATCCGACATATATCGGCTTATTATATGTGACTTCTATCTTATTCATTTCAACCGCTATTAAATTTTCCGAAAATACACTAGTATCTTTAAAATTTGGTCTAGTAATATAAGTTTCTGCACCCCAAAAGTTATCATTCTCCCATTGTGTTAGTAATTTAATATCTCTCCGCTGCTCAACGTTTTCCATTGTTTTGCCAAAAATTGAGTTATTTAATAATTTAAATAAATCTTTTTCAAAGTCACAAGTTGCCTTGTTTCTATGATCGGTATTCAAATTAATACATTCCGCCAAACATGGAGATTGATTAAATTTCACAACGCGATGAATTTTCCGTAATATGAGACCGTGCTTTAAACATTGCTTTAAAGCTCTATAGTGAATAATGTAATTTGTTTTATTACATAAATTTGGAATTAGTTTAGCTATTTTTCCATTGGGCGGAATGATATTTTCAGGGCAAAATGGAAAGTCATTATGGGAATCATGTAATGTGCTAGGATAATCTAAATCAACTTCTAATGCATACCCCACATCGGAATTATCAGAAATGTTAATTATATTCAAATTTTGAATTTCATCATCATTTAACCAAGCAAATCCTCCGTAGGGTAAGTGTTGTTGCATCGCATATCCATATAAATTAGTTGCATCTAAATACAATATATAGGATATTGGTTTTAGTGGATCATACTCATTTAAATAAATATTATTTGAGGTAGATTTTCTCTTAACACATGTAGAAACACCACCGCGAATTCCTTTTTTGAAGAAGTGAAGTAAATCAATATCAACTAAAAGTTCCAATTCAATCTTCGTACGCTTGAGCATGCTAGACCAACTCAAAGATGGTAGTGTAAAATATTTTGTAGCATCTAATCCATAAGATGAGAATGCCGAGCAGCGAAATTTTTGAAACCAATCCGTTAGGAGAAGAACGTCCATCTTTAAATATAAATCGCTATAATCTCTGTAACGTAAAATCGTCATTTGACGTTCGTTTCGCGCGCCTCTGGATTTTACTCCTTTTTTATTCTCCCGTGGGCGACGCCTATGGAAGAAATGGCGATGTTTATTATCAGGAGTTCTGTCATTTTTGGGAAATGAGCGATCGTATTTACGTTTTGGTTTACGTTTAGTGAATATCGTAAATTGGGATAAGACACCTGTTTTGCTACTGTGTCACCTTGACAACACGGCGCTCGATTGCGGATTTTTCCGTTTGTTGTTTTTATCCGGGCTTAGTAGTAAGCTGTTTGTAAGTACTTTTACCATTATTTCTGGCTCTAATTATGTATCGCCTTAGATCGGAATTCTATTTTTTGCAACGTGGACCTCAAGAGTTGTACAGTGGTTTTTTTATTCCCATACCTTGTGGCTTTTACACCTGGCGCATGACCTTGAGTCCATCAGTAACTTTGAAGCCTACGTTACCAATTCCTGCTGGGCAAACTGTATACCAGGAGATCCTTTCGTTTCGGACTGGCAGAAGAGGACAGTGGACTACCTTTTTGTTTTCATATAATACCATCGATCGCGTACAGAGAATTCTGTATAAGGTAGATTTTGTTATCACCGAAAGATCTTAGGTGAGTTTCTTTCCTCTGTATTGCGATTGTGTTTTGTTTAGTTTTGGACCGTTTATGTTCTGCCTTGGTACGTCCACGTACTTTCTAACGCCATTTGACCAAGTTAGTAATATAGTCGACGGATGTCCTTTGTGTGTGCTATTATTGTGGCAGAAATTATTAATAAACGCAACCTTTGTTTCCTACTTATTGGTTTTATTTACCTCGAGAAGTGGCAAACCGAATCCTCACCTTGCCTCCTGATTACCATAGAGCTAGTTTTTCCATCAGGGCCATCACACGCAAATTTACCAGTAATAACTGGGTGTGGGGAAATTTCCAATTGCTTAGGTGATCTGGAATTACGTTGCATCTCCTAAATTTTTGCAATTAAATGAATTCCAAACATTAACAGCTCGTAAATAATCCTCATTTAATATGGATTCATTGTTTAATTGATTATAAAACATTTGAGGGGGAGGTAATGCTGTTTCATCCAATTTTGAAAAGCTGTCGACATATGAATAAGGAAAAACTCCTTTTTGTCTAATAAGATCAAATTCACATGGATTTTTAAAAAATTTTCGAATTTCAAAACAATCTTTACTATCTAAATTTTTAGCTAATTTTTTCAATGATGTTGGCATAAATTTAAAGGAATCAAGAAATCTCAGTTTAATAAATTTAGAATATTTTCCATCTACACCCACATCTACTAAGACCGATTTAGTGAAACTAATATAATTTTCTTTATTTTTAGCAATCACCTCCAATTGTTCGCCATTTTGCGCTAAATGTTTTATAAACAAGTGAACATCATATTTTGAGAGGTTGTGGAAAAAGATCGGTATAACGTTAGAATTTTGATAATGCAAATTACAAATGGAGTGGGAAACACCCCTGATATCTCCAGTTAGGTGACAGTGATCCATAACTCTGACATCTAAATCTGTAAAAGATTCTCGACAAATATGACAAATTTTAGAATTATTGAATTCATTTAATTGATTTAATGTAGGAGTTTTCATCGGTTTTATAGATTTCAAACAATTTTCATATAAATCTTTTACGTCTGATTCTAAATACTGCATAAATATATCAGCACAATTTTCACCGCGATAAGATTTGTATGATGATAAGGAATCATCAAAATTGCATTTTATGTAGTAACCAAAGGAGTATGGGATGTGATGCTCAGTTTTTACAGTATAAGATTGTGATGAATTTGGTATTGCGGTGGGGATGCCTACTAACAACGATTCAAAATCAGCATAAACTACAAAAGGAGTGTAAAGCTGATCTTGAATATTTTCGAATTTTAAAATGTTTTTCGGTATATCTTTACCAAATTTATTGCGTCGAAATTCATTAGCTGGGGGTAAATTGACTCGCACATGAGTGCAATCAAATTCGGTGTGTCTTTCTAATTTAGCATTATTATTAAAGAATTGCAAACATCCATCGCAAATATATTTAGTACCGCTATGTTTATTTAATTGTCTAGAGACTAATCGTGGTAGATTTTTTATTAGACAATAGTGAAATTTACCACAACCATCATCAATATACCTCAAAAATGGCGTTTAGGACGCCATTTTGAAATTTTCTAAACCGGTTTTAGTAGTGTGAAAGTGATGAAAAAAATATGAAAAAAATTGAGGGTATTTGTACCTAAAACCACTCCATATTCACCAAGTTTCGCTTTAATTGATTGAAAAATGTCTAAATTATCGCTAAAAATATTAAAATCACATATTTCAAGGTCACGCCTCCCTGGAGGGGGGTGGGAATGTCAACATGGGCTCACAAATTTTCTTTTATGAGTATCTAACGAGAACTCATGAAAAAATTAAAAAAATCGCCGAGGGCCGATTCACCTATCTTAACGTGCTACAGCCTTTATGTTTTCAAAAAATATAGGGTGTAGTTACTTAACCTGGACCCGAGAGTTTTTCATTTTGTAAAGAAAACTAACGGATTTAAATAGATAACATTAAAATGAAACGAACTGGATACGGATGAATGTCGTAATATATGGATTAGTTTGGCTAATAATCGATTTTAAAATTTCCAATTTTCGCTTTATTTTCGACCTTATTGGACATTCTGTTCTCAATCCGTGTTAATTTTTTAGGTCTTGAGGCGCTCTAAAGCGTCCGGAGCGGCGCGGAAGAGTCAGTTTTGACAAGACAACCACCTTCCAATCGGATTCAACGTCGTTAAATTACTTAAAAACCCTGTCCTAGTATTTTTGGTCCTAATAAAAATGCCAAGTTCTGACAAGTACCTAGAGCGCCGGCGCAATTTTCAGCCAATCGAAACATGTTTTTGGCGCCTGCGTAGAGACCCTGGTGTCGAGGAGGGTAAGGAATGTTTCTATGCCCGCCGATCCTACCCGAAGCCGGGACTATTGGTAGCGCCAAGTAGATCGTGGCGCCAAGATCGCTGCTACGATCCGGGATTGATGGATCTCGGATTAATCCGAGAATTAATTCTCGACTATTAGTACGGGCATTAAAAGACGGCCAAAAAAAGAATCTACTATTTAATTCCCGTTAATAAAATCAGTTGAAGATCATATCACAAAAATACATATATTTAATGTTATCTCATTAATATACAAAAAAAAATTTCCGCAGAAAATCAAGCAATTTAACGATTTAACCCTTTTTTCACCCGCAGCAGCGGTTTACTATTACTAATATTACTAATAAAAGTAATAACTCACTCCACCGGTCTACATTCTACATTGGGCTTGTTAAATTATAGAAATTTGGAAAAACAAAAATAATAATTTTATTTATTTTTGATATTGGGATCTCCAGCTAAGGACTACGCCGTCTTGCGGTGAATTTTAGAACTACTCCTGGAGACATAAACAAACAAAAATTACATGCAAGTTATACGTTGTGTTACCGTTTTTTTAGATTATTTATGTTTTTACGTATAGTAATGATAATATTTAAATTAATAGTATATAGTACAGTTGTAGTCGCGTATATTTAGTGTAATTTATTTGCCAAAGAAGTTTTCAAAAAGTGAAAATAAGAAAAGTTACATACCAGCAAGTTATAGGTTGGGTTACCTTTCTTTTAATTTTGTTACTTATTGTTACGAATCTTAATGCAATACTTGGAGGACAAAGAATCCAGATTCTTTAAAAGTTACGAAAATGATTAGCCCTTTTATGAGAGTTTGTCAAATTTTGATAAAGAACCTATTCTATAAAGGTAAGCACATTCTAATTATTGACATCAAAAATACTTATTTCTTATTTTATTTAGGTTTTACAATTGGTCATAAAAACTTTTTAAAACCATTGGCAATTCCCACAATATAATTATTGTCAATCACTTCATCTTCCATGTAGTTTAAGACCAGGTGCTGGCCCATCAATCGTCAACTTCAAAATGATCCTAAAAATCAAGAAAGGAATGCTTTTATAACTTAGAACCCATACAAGATGTGAGCCCAGATTGTTCCAAGAATGTAGATGATAATAATTTATAAATAATAAAAACAAATAAATGAAAAAGCCTTTAATTGTATAGTGATCGTAACATTTTAAAATATTCTTCTTTTACGTTAAAGACTAATTTGTGAGCAAATTCTCATACTTTAGCTAAACTATCAATAAACTACAAAATAACATTGAAAAATTAAGTAATATCATCTGCAATTGTATTTGGCCATAGAAATTATGTTTCTCCGTTAGCAGACATACTACGTCAGTCAGTCGGAGATACTACTACTATCGGAGTAAAAAGTTCTGACCCCTGAGTTTGAAGCATACTTGTTTGAAGTAAAATAAAATCAAAATTTAGCAGTGAAAAAATTTGAAAAAAATATATGATATCAATTGATTAATGCTAAATGTCATATTAAAATTTTATACTCTTAACTAACGCCGTTTTAAAATTATTTAAAAAAATGTTCAAAAAGTGTAGTGTTAGCACTCATTTAAAAAAGTTGCAACTTAAAATACCTACAACTATCGTATTTTCTTCTGAAATTACATACAATTTATGTAGTACATAGACAAAAGTAGACCCTTTTAGCAATATTAAAATTTTAATTGAATTTTATCAAATTTCTGTTAAAAGTGGATTTCTATAAATCGATATTATTTTTGTACATAATAATTGTTGCTTAAATTGTTCCTCTTTTGTTAAGTATCTGCATAGCAGAAAGGCGCTATAAAACTTATAACTTTGAAATTTTAATATGTTATACAAAATTAAATTCTTTATCTGTTTCTTCTTAGTGCATAAAATTCCATCAATTACTTTTTGAAATATAAGACTTCAAACTCAGGGGTCAGAACTTTTTACTCCGATAGTAGTCCTGTTTCGACAACTTCATTTATACCCAGTACTTGTTTTAAAGAGTTTTCTAGGATGTGGATCTTATTATAAACCATAATCTGTATATTTATTTGAAAATTTGACCAAAAACATGACCACGAACACTGAATGTCTGTCTGCAATATTACTTCAAATTTGTTAATCGAAGTTCTAAAAATCATTAATACAGTAAGATAGTAAAAAATTACCATAATAGTGCAAAAATTATACCTTGTATACCCTCAGTAAAGTGTTTTTCACCTGCAACAGGTTTATAGGAATAAAGCATTTAAAACACCAAACATAATTACATGCCTTGTATTAAACTTCGTGAATTTTTATTGCCATAGACTTCCTTAAAATAATCTACAACAGAAATATGTGTTTCATCTCTACAAATCCATAATACATTGAACTCAAATACAATGTTTACTTACATTCTATTAGTATGTTTACATAATCATAAATCGTACAAAATTCGTTATCAATAACCAAAACTCAAATTAATTTGTTACCAATAAACAAAACTACGACACACAACATTTTAAATTGTTTAAAATGATTGTTTTATATGTTTAAAAACAAAGTTTAAAACGCATAACCTCCATATAAACCTTAACATAAACACGAACGATGTCTCCAGGAGTAGTTCAGATTTTATCCGCACTGGCGCTGGGATCTTAATATTAGATCCCAATTATTTTGGAATTACCATTGTTTCGGCCATCTTGTACGAAATTATTAAAATTAAAATCAATTTAGAAATAAATACTTTTTATGTTGTAGTACCTACATTATAAAAGATTATAATATAAATGCAGTTATGTTCTTTACAATTATGACGTCATTCTGTTACTAGGCGATAATCGCGATATATTTTTGCAAATCTGCAAGTATAGCAAACTGACTTCTCAAGAAGTAGTGTCAGTATTATGTACAATAAAAGTTATAATAAAATTAAACTAGAATATAAATTTTACTATATTTAAAAAATACCCTTTATGGAAAATCGGAAACGTAATAAAAATTTATTAACTATAAAATTATAAGATATTTTTGAAACATCTCATGTGTAGTTTTCATTGCATTTTAAGAGCGCGCTGCAAATTTTGATGCAAAAACATGTTTCGACAGATGGCGTGCCCTAAAATATTAATCTTTTATAGTTATCTTTTCACCAAAACAGAATTCTAATAATTTATAAAAGTCATGAATAAACGATAACTAAGCTAGGCAATAAGGAAGTTTGAGCTTCCAATGTTGAATATTTACAAGTATATTCCAAAAAGATATGCACATGTGAAAATATTGAATATATTTAAAAATATTTATCTTTGAAAGTTCAAACTTCCTTATTGCCTAGCTTAAGTTATCGTTTATTCATATGACTTTATAAATTATTAGAATTCTGTTTTGGTGAAAAGATAACTATAAAAGATTAATATTTTAGGGCACGCCATCTGTCGAAACATGTTTTTGCATCAAAATTTGCAGCGCGCTCTTAAGGGCCAATTTATTCATCTCTTCGTAAAGTACATACTATCTAATAGCGTTACGGGTAAGGTAGCTGTTCGTAAACGTTTATTCACATCCCAATACCCCAATAGCCACTATTGCATTGTAAATATGGGTTTACGGCTAACACAAATTTAAGAGCCAAATATGTTTTACAAATCAGATTTTAACTTAAAATTTCTAGAATTGTGAGTGTTGTACCTTATTTATGAGAAATTTAATTTTTAATAAATAATTGATCAAAACGAATCTTTTAGATGACTCCTAGCGATCTGTTTGGGTAGTTGTGTTGTAGATGGTAACAAAGTTACCATTTTTATTTGTAATTAAAATAAATTATAAATTTTGCGTTGAAGCTTCAACGCCAACACTCGGATACTTGCCACACTTCTCCACCCACGCTTTTCTTTTGTAATGGCTGCCCGCCAATATTACTATGTAAAAGTTGTTATTTGTATAGAACGTCCTGTCGTTAATGTTAACAATTTCTACTTGGTACTAAGTATATTTGTTTCTTTTCATGCTGGTTTGGTATTGAATATCTTAAATTGCATCCACATTGAAAAAAATTATCAATCTGTAATTTCGAAATTTTTTTTATAAATTGAAATTATGAACCCAAAAAAGCCAAATACCAAGAATATTGTTTATAGAATAGTATTATCTCAACGAATTTGCTATATTTTAAATATTAAAGCCTGGCGGTTCCGTGTAAAAATAATTAATTGAGAATCATCAGCGCCATCTTTTGAGATTTTTTTAGGCGCTGCCCTTTTAAAGAAGAATTCAGTGACGCTCGTCCGGATCCGTAACACCCTTGCACCAGCGCCGGATTTATAGTGCAGTAATATTAAGACAAATTTTGGCTGTTGACGGAAATAATTTTTATAAAGCTAATTTTTTCGGTAATATGTTCTATGGCACCTCCCGACTTACCTCAGAAAAATCCCCTCAAATTCTCCATGGGGAACATGCCTAAATTTCGAAAAATGTCCGCCATCTTGGAAATTCTAAAAAAACTTGCTTTAACTTCTGCATGGTTGATCGTACTGACTCGCGGTTTGCGCAGAATCGATAAAAAACAGATAAGCAATAATAATCGATTATGATCCAAAAATAAAATTCGAAAAATTTATTTTTAAAATTCGAAATTTTCAAAATTTTTACTTTTTACTTAAGTAGGTACTACTTATTTCCTTACGTTTGCCGGCATGTTTGCGAATAGATGCCGAAGTAGAAGTAGTTAGAGAACACATAAATACATAATGTAAGCAAACTTAGATGGCATCTTCTCCTCAACTTCTACATGCCTTGTATAGTTTCTGAGAATGATTATTTTCTTCCATTCAAACATTATTTAAAAATACAGGAGGCCTCACACGTGGACATGAATTGCACGCAACGGGAGGCGATAGACCAGTTTATAGTCCAAATGACCTCCTTGTGTCTTTGTCATCGGGAGTTATTGCCAATGAGAAGGTAAACTGTGATACTGCTGTAGAGATGTGGGAGAGTGCAATTAAGATTATGGCTGGTAAGACATTCCAGAATGTGACTATAACATGCACAAACCAAGTACAAACTAATCCGGGTAATTGAAAAGAAGTCTGGAAGCACTACCATCTTGCCAGAAAGTTCTATGGAGTCCTCTATAAATATTGTAGCAGCATAGGAACTAGCACTTCATAGGAAACGCTGCGAATAAGTCGACGTTCGTAAATCTTCTTGGTACTCACCAGCTGAACTACACTGTGCTACACGCTGCCTACGATGCGAACAGCCTTATTGTGAAAACTGCTATAAGAAAGCAAATGAGGGACTCGACCCTGTTGTAGTAGGCGAAGACACGGACCTGCTAGTGCTCTATACAGTTATATCACATCCATAAGAAGAGGTGCACATAGTGATACCAGGCAGCTCACTCAAGAAAAAAAGTGTTCAGCAGTAGAAAGGTACAGAAAAGCCTCGGGGATTTTAAAGATCACATCATGTTCGTCTTTGCCATGATGGGGTGTGACACTACTTCTGCACCGTACAAAAAGGGCGACATCGACGGGTACAACAAACTCCATGACGATATCACTAACTTGTAGTCACTATAGTAACAAAGTTCAGCGACTCATCGGCATCCCAGGACGACGTAGCAGTTGCAGGTGAGTAGTAATGTAAAAATTTATAAAGTACAAAAATTACATTCAAATAATTGAGAAGAAACATCCAAATTACTCCCTTGAATTAGCATCCTTTGACCATATCCTCCGCGTTTATCACCAAGTCCAGACGTGGCAGTTGGAAAGTAGCAAATGGCCAGCATATCCCTTCACACACAATGATCCCAGCGCCTAATCATCTTCTCCACCGGTGCTTTTGTAGGGTGCAGAAGTAGTGTCACACCGCATAATGCAAGGATGAACATGATGTGATCTTTCAAATCCCCGAGGCCTTTCTGTATCTCCCTGCTGGTGTAAACTCTTTTCCTTGAGTGAGCTGCCTCTGGTATTAGCATGTCCTCTTTTTGAGGATATGCTATAATTGCGATGAACACTAGTAGGTCCGTTTCTACGCCTACTACAACAGCGTTGCGTCCCTCCTTTGCTTCCTTGATAGCAGTATTCATAATAACGCTTTTCGCATTGGAGGCAGCGCGTAGTATCCCAAGTAGCATTTTGATGCTGAATTGCAGCAATTTGCTAGCAATTTGCAATTAAAAATTGCTATAGGCGCTGCCGCAGCCAACTAAATTGCTGCAAAATTGCCGCAATATTGCAGCAAAATTGCTAATTTGGCCCCACTATTTTTGAGCAAGCAGCTAGCAACTTTGCTTGCTGACAGCGCGCAAATTGCAAGCAAGTATTTGGTAGCAACTTGCAAGCAATTTAGGTATGCAATATTGCAGCAAAATTGTTGGCTGATATTTTGCAATCTTGCTTTTATAATTTTACAAAATATTGCTGGTTTTTTTTTAATGAAAAAGAAATTTTGTGGGCGCATAAAAAATTATTAATTAAATTTAAAAATATATTTTTATTTTTAATTCAGATATTAATTTGTTAGAATTTATTTTTAATTAACATTTTATTATTGTTATTAACATTTTATTATTTAATATCTCAAATTATACCTACCTTTTTATTTTATTAATTAATTTTATTAATCTATTTTTAAATTATACCTACATTTTTTTTCCTACACGATGAATAATGCTGGAAATGTAGTATCTGTAAAAATCACATCACATAAATTAAATAATTTTTAAATTAAATTATACTCTTACCTAAAGGCTGAGGTGAGATTCGAACCTAGGACCTACCGCTTGGATGTATACGCATATAAAACGCTTAATCGATTCGACCACGCAGGCTTACGTTAAATTAAGTTTAAAATGAAGACTTCATAAGTATTTTAAATTTACTCTTGCTTTAGCAATAGAAACTGTTTTAATTAAGGGTTTTTGAGGGAAATTTAAATTTCTTCTTAATCTTTTTAAATAATACATGTTAGTAAATGGCTGATTGGATAAATCAATGTTAGGAAAACACTTTAGTATAGGTAAATGGAATTAAAGAATTCTTACATACACAAATCAAACAAAATACAACTAAAATCGTAAAAATGGCTAACTCACGATCGTGGGATAACTATATAATACAAAATGCGGGAATCAAAAGAGCTAAATTGATAAATAATATCGATTTTATCAGTCTTCTCAAAAAGTTTAAAGGAAGTGACACATATAAAAGACATGAAAATAATACAAACAGATATTCCGATGGTCAATCCGACAACGCGTGACAATGATAATATGAATTGTTTGCATGTTATTTCAGCTTGCAATTTACTATAACAATTTTTAGGCGCTATTTGCAAGCAATTTGCTAGCAATATCTTTGACGCAATTTGCTAGCAATTTTTAGGCGTATTTGCAAGCAATTTGCTAGCAATATCTTTGGCGCAATTTGCTAGCAATTTTTAGGCGCTATTTGCAAGCAATTTGTTAGCAATATTTAGGCGCAATATGCTAGCAATTTTTAGGCGCCATTTGCAAGCAATTTGCTAGCAATATTTTTGGCGCAATTTGCTAGCAAATTTTTAGGCGCTATTTGCAAGCAATTTGCTAGCAATATTTAGGCGCAATATGCTAGCAAATTTTTAGGCGCTATTTGCAAGCAATTTGCTAGCAATATTTTTGGCGCAATATGCTAGCAAATTTTTAGGCGCTATTTGCAAGCAATTTGCTAGCAATATTTAGGCGCAATATGCTAACAAATTTTTAGGCGCTATTTGCAAGCAATTTGCTAGCAATATCTTTGACGCAATTTGCTAGCAATTTTTAGGCGCTATTTGCAAGCAATTTGCTAGCAATATCTTTGGCGCAATTTGCTAGCAATTTTTAGGCGCTATTTGCAAGCAGTTTGCTAGCAATTTTGAAGCGCAATTTGCCAGCAATTTTTAAGCGCTATTTGCTAGCAACTTGCAAGCTATTTATGCACCGCTGTAGCAATTTTGCATATTGCGCCAAAATAGGCAGCAATTTGCAAGCAATATTGCAGCAATTGAAAATTGGTAGTCAAAAATGCTACTTGGGATACCTCTAGGAGGTGAGTGCCAAGAAGCTTCATGAACCTCGACTTATTCGTAGTGTTGGCTAAAAATTGGTGCTGTTCTGCTACGATGTTTGCAGAAGACCCCACAGAACTTTCTGGCAAGATGGTAGTGCTGGGAGACTTCTTCTCAATACCTGGATTAATTATTTGTA
Organism: Rhagonycha lutea; assembly: GCA_958510855.1. NCBI lineage: Eukaryota > Metazoa > Arthropoda > Insecta > Coleoptera > Cantharidae > Rhagonycha > Rhagonycha lutea. Next base: position 39,420,302 of record OY294038.1, read on the forward strand.
CTTGGTGCCTTTTCACATTGAGGTGTTGTCAAAATGAACTTGCAGTCGTGGTGCAATGATGGTGATCTTTGCGTCTTATAGTCACATTCTCGAATGTCTTACCAGCCATACTCTTAATTATTGTAGGCTCCCAGATCTATACAGCAGTATCAAAGTTTACCTTCTCATTGGCAATAACTCTTAATGACAAAGACACAAGGAGGTCATTGTTGGAGGACCTGTTGAAAGGCGATCGCTGCTTCAGCAGCAGCCAGTTAATAAATTTACTAGTGTCAGCAGTGTAATGTCTCTGCCATGATCATGACAACTGCACATGCTGCTCAAAAGATTCATTCGTGACACCTGCGAACTTCTCTATTACCTCCGTTGCGTACATTGTGCCCAGCGTTGTACTTATTCAACGAGCGATAACAGAGTGTCAATCAAAATAGTATTACTTGAGAAATAGATAAGGCATTACAACCCTGTTGTAACTTGTAAGGGCACGTAGCTGTATACGAGCCAAGCGCGCCTACTCACATTAGCCTTCTCTTCCGTACCACAACTGTACGGCACCAAGTAGAGGAAAAGATGCATCTAAGTTTGCTTATCTATGTATTTCTTTGTTCTCTAGTGTTGTTACTTCAACATCTATTCGCTAACATGCCGGCAAACGTCGGGAAATAAGTATCTACTTAGGTAAAAAGTCAAAAAAATTTTAAAATTTCGAATTTTAAAAACAATTTTTGGAATTTTATTGTTGGATCATGTTCTATTATTGTTGCTTACCTGTTTTTCATCAATTCCGCGCAAACCGCGAGTCAGTGCGATCAACCATACCAAAGTTATAGCGATTTTTTAGAATTTCCAAGATGGCGGACATTTTTCAAAATTTAGGCATGTTCCCCATGGAGAATTTGAGGGGATTTTTCTGAGGTAAGTCGGGAGGTGCAATAGAACATATTACCGAAAAAATTAGCTTTATAGTAATTTTTTCCTTCTCCCCAACTAATTTTACTGCACTATAACCAAGTCGCCGCTGTACGCACAAAATTTTAGCCGCCTTCTAAAGGGAGTTCTAATGCGAAAAAAAAGCATACATTTCTGAGAAATATAAAAATTTTATACTGTATTAATAAGTATTAGTTTCGTTTATTTATTTACAAAACAAAATAATGGAAATCAGATATATGTAGGTATTTCCAAAAATTTGCCGCCCCAAAAAATTTGCCGCTGTACGCTTGGGCGTAGTTGGCGTATAGGGAAATCCATCACTGCCTTGCACCCTTACAGTATCTGCTTAAAAGATGTTTTTATGCCATTTTTCAATATTATTATCTATTGTCGTGTAACACGGCTTAATGACACCCCTATTTATAGTCAGGGATGAAACCTCACCTAATGTGTGCACTCGAACAATTGAATGCCGGCTAGCTTTTAGTTCGGTTTGCAAGTTTTTAGGCCACAAATATTTACAGGATCGTGAATTCAGTGAATTTAAGGCAATCAAAGATCTCAATAAGTCAGAGGGCAGTTTATTTAAACTAAGCAAATTCAAAAATGGAGTAATTTTGATAATCTCTGACACAAATGTCAAGCAATGTGCAATATAGAGTGTAAAGTGTACAAACGATAAATAAAAAGTATCATTTACTACCAAAAACTCAGCTATACTTTTATTTATCGCTTGGTGCATGTAAAAAGTGTAACAATAATAAAAATAAATTTGTACAATGGTGTTTTGATATAAAAAGTTCAGATTTCTTACTCGAATTAATAATTTGGTGTTGAGGATAACTTGTGAAGCACTCTGTACATCGGCAATAGTTTCAATCTGTTGAACACACCCATACATCTAATGGCTTCCTGTTTCTATAAACGCGGTAGTGCGACTCCTGTGATTTTCCAATTCCAGTGATTTTATCCAGAAAATTAGTGACGTGACGTGTGAAATCACTCCTGTGGTGGTTCCAAATCTCAAAGATTGATTCAGACAAGCATCTGCGACTTCCAAACCAAAATAGTAGTCGAAATGTGCGACTTTTCCATTAACCTCAAAATTTTCATGTGATATTTTATAATCGGCGATTTTACTGGTCATCGACGATAATAAGTGGTATAAAACTCGTCCATATAACAAATCACTTATTAATTATAATTTCCTCGCCGTATTTCAGGTTTTACGAACCCAAAATGTGCAATTTTAATATCGTGGTTAAATCTAATTGCGACCCACCAAAAACGTGTGAAAACTTCGTTCCACAGTAATAAAAATCGTTTTAGGATACTCACGATTTATTATCTCGTCAATATAATTGCTTTTATAACTCAAAAGCTCACTAAATTCGTCTTTTTGGGAATAATTGCGAAAAATGATCCGCAAATATCAAACGTGTCCCAAGACGGCTGGTTCAAGACAATCTTCACGGAAACGGCCTTATCAAAAAACCTCTCCATACCACCATAAACATCCAAAAATTCAACACAAAAATTGTAAGTGGTCACTTCCTAGCGCCATTTATTCAAAATTACGGAAATTTTCCAATTTCAGGTAACTAATTGATACACCTGCGTACACATCACAAATTCGCAAGAAGCACATCACACTTATAAGAAAATCAAATCTGTTACAGTTTTATGTGTTTAAAGTTACAATTTCATTGCTAGTTATTTAAAATTATCTCCATATTCGGTCTTACAAACGACAAATTTAAACTTTAAAAAAATTTCCTTAACCGACTTCTTTGATTGACTTTATGACATTTCACTATTTTAAAATCATTTCAAAAAGTGAATTACATAATATTATGATGTATTGAATCATTGATTGAATATGATATGAATATAATATGATATCAATATGATGATACATGTGATTTCAAATTTATTATTTATTTTATTTTAAACGACTCTTAAAAAATATGCACTTGATTTATGTTTTATATTTTAAACGCAAAGTTTTTTTAAATAAACCTTACATTTCATTTTTTAAATTAACTTTTAAGTTACAAGTTTTAACAGGCCACATTTATAAAATTTGTTTGGATACCCTTTATATTTTTTCAACTACAATAATTTATATACCCTCTGTAGCCTAGCTGGTTAGAACGCTAGACTCTTGCAATGGACTTAAATGTTCCCAGGTTCGATCCCCACTAGGAAGGATTTTTTCCGTGTTGGAAAAAAATAAAAAGTAAGTAGATTATGTTATTTTAATGATAATGATTATCATAAGCAATACAACAAGAGCTTTGAATTTATCCGAATAATTTTTAATTTCAACGAAGACGTGATCTACAATTTATCGAGAGAAAATTTGATCATCAAAATTTTCTAGAGCTAAATTTTGAAAGAACGTCTGAGTGATTAAAAATTAAAAATTATCATAGTTATTTTTCAGAAACATGGATGCAAATGAAATGGATTGATTTAGAAATAGAAAATACCCACAAATAATGGATATTATGTAAATTATGATTAATAATAAATAATAATATGTATGTAAGCGTTAGCCAAAATAATTGCGATAAATACAATAATTTTCCATTTACTACCATTTATTCAGTTTATTACTTTATTTCTGTTCGTTTTTGTATTCCGGTGTGTGATAACCTCAATTCATGACCACGCTAGTATTGCCGACTTGGGTTGGCATTACCTGATCACACTTCATTTTTAATTACTAGTCAGGGCCTAAGGTCAGGGCCGTACTTTATTAATGTCATATACAGGTCCGGGCTTAGGTTGTATGGTTTAGTACTCCTCGCTTATTCTAACACGGCCATTCTGCAATTGTCGCGTCCTCGTGACATAATCTCATCTAAAACACAATCTGGATTAACTAATTCTACTAATAATTTAGATTAACTGATGCTAATAATAGTTTGGATTACATTTTCACTTCTACTTAATATTAACCTGTGGGGTACGCATTTACACATCCACCTTATTTAACTTCGTAGGGTACGAATTTACACATCCACATTACTTTACCTGGTGGGGTACGAATTTACACATCCACCTTATTTAACTTTGTGGGGTACGAATTTACACATCCACATTATTTAACCTGGTGGGGTACGAATTTACACATCCACCTTATTTAACTTTGTTGGGTACGAATTTACACATCCACATTATTTAACCTGGTGGGGTACGAATTTACACATCCACCTTATTTAACTTTGTGGGGTACGAATTTACACATCCACATTATTTAACCTGGTGGGGTACGAATTTACACATCCACCTTATTTAACTTTGTGGGGTACGAATTTACACATCCACCTTATTTAACTTTGTGGGGTACGAATTTACACATCCACATTATTAAACTTTGTGGGGTACGAATTTACACATCCACATTATTTAGCCTGGTGGGGTACGAATTTACACATCCATCTTATTTAACTTTGTGGGGTACGAATTTACACATCCACATTATTAAACTTTGTGGGGTACGAATTTACACATCCACATTATTTAACCCGGTGGGGTACGAATTTACACATCCACCTTATTTAACTTTGTGGGGTACGAATTTACACATCCACATTATTAAACTTTGTGGGGTACGAATTTACACATCCACATTATTTAACCCGGTGGGGTACGAATTTACACATCCACCTTATTTAACTTTGTGGGGTACGAATTTACACATCCACATTACTTTACCTGGTGGGGTACGAATTTATACATCCACCTTATTTAACTTTGTGGGGTACGAATTTACACATCCACATTATTTAATCGGAACTCTATTTTGACTTTAAAAAAAGAAAATTAATACAGTAACTTTAATACTTCCCTTTGGTGTTCATTGGCTGGCTCCGACATTCAAAATCTCAATAATTGTTTATGCACTGCTACACTTCTCACTTTCGTTTCATCTAGGTATATCTGATTCCGCAAATCTCAAAAGTGACAACTTCATAAATAAAACTTTCAACCAGTCGTCCAATCCTGACCATGAACATAGAAGTAGAGGACTGGTAACTGCCACTGAATTTGCGTGCGCTTAACCGTATACCCCCAAGTGGAACCACTAGGCGGCGCTGCAGAAGAAGTAGAAGAACTGCTTAATCTAGTAGAAAGAAAAATTAATGAAAACAAGTTTTTTCAAGTTGCAACAAATAAATTACTTACCTCGTATTTACACTCCTAAAATGTTATAAATCACTTATTTTATGTCAATTTTCGAACACAAGTTTAATTTTAAACTTCTCTCTTTTATAACACAGTTATTTTACCTGTTTAATTTATTTTTAAATTATTAATATGTTATTTTATTGTAACCTAATCATAGTAAACTCAAACAGAATAACCATCTTTTTCTGCAGCGCCGCCTAGTGGTTCCACTTGGGGGGTATACGGTTAAGCGCACGCCATTTTGGGTAATTTAACAAAGGAGATACCAGTCCTCTACTTCTATGTTCATGATCCTGACCATAATTGTCTGGGATTCAGTCCATATTCGCTTGTATTGAGTTATAATCCAGTACATTGAATTATTTCTTGACCAATGAATACATCGATATTGAATATGGTGCCATATCGTCCTGGCGCTTGGATAGTAATCATTTTTAAATAGTAACCTTTTTAATCTATTGTTTCCCTAATACGTTAACATAATCAATTTTCGTTTGAGTTTCTTATTTGAGAAACCCCTTGGTTGGTATTACCACTAGTTTTTCTTTCTCCTGTGGTTGGCATCTCTGTGTAATTGCTTCAATTCTTTTTAAAGTAATTTGATTTGTTAGACCCTAATCGATGACAAAATCACATTTCGACATAATATCCTTCCTTTTTCCAAAATTTAAGTCTACTTCATCAAACGAAGTCTTCCTTCTTCCTTCATAACCCACTTTTACTTTCATTACATCAAATAATACAACCAAATTCTTGACCCTTTTTGGATATCTAGATTTTCTTAATTTAACCAAGTACATTTTCTTCCTAACGACCAACATTTTCTTTCTAACGAACAACATTTTAGTCGAGTTTAGGTCTTAAGAATCTAAAATAAAAAGAATAAAACTAAGATGAACACACTTTTCCTCACATTCATCACATTTCCTGATTGGGAAACTTATTACGGAGACTTTTCAACCAACTTTTCCCCAGTTTCGCTGATGTGGTTTCCGATTATCAAAACATTTTCGTCCAATTTCTCTAATCACAACTCCTGTTTTAAAAATCACGATGTAATTAAATTATTTTTGCACGTTTTCTTATTTTTCATTATGTGGGGGTTATCTTATATCTTGATCAATTTAGAAAGCAATACGATACTTTGAATTAATTCTAATCTAATCTCTAAAACAAATTTAGCAGTAAACCGTAAAAAATTTTAATTTTGTACTTATCCTGTGGTTAAACGTCAGTATTTATCCTGTTTAGGTTAAACGTCGGTAAACGATCCTACTTCTGATGTAAGCGTTAGCCAAAATAATTGCGATAAATACAATAATTTTCCATTTACTACCATTTATTCAGTTTATTACTTTATTTCTGTTCGTTTTTGTATTCCGGTGTGTTATAACCTCAATTCATGACCACGCTAGTATTGCCGACTTGGGTTGGCATTACCTGATCACACTTCATTTTTAATTACTAGTCAGGGCCGTACTTTATTAATGTCATATACAGGTCCGGGCTTAGGTTGTATGGTTTAGTACTCCTCGCTTATTCTAACATGTATTTAGTAGTATCTGCACAATAGGTTTAGACTAAGGAAAAATCAAGGTCTACTATTAAATATTATGTAATTATATCTATCTAAATAAATAATTATAATTGAATTTCTTTTTAATTCTTTTACTTTAAACAAATAATATTAAATCAATTAAATGTAATTATCAGTTACAGCATGCGAAACGTTCTTGCAAAACTATACCACCGCGCACCGATGTAATTCTTTTCTTTCTATTTATGCTCGTTTTTGGTTCAGTTTAATTTCAGCTTGCAGGGTAAAGTTGGATGTTTTGCTTGTTTAGTGTAAAGTAGGATGCTGTATTCTAGCTGGATATCAGTTGTACAGCTTACCGTGACAAGCTGAAAAAAAGCTGTCAACGCTGTCATGTACAGCTATATTCCAGCTTTTTTCAAACAAACTTTGCTATGTGGGATCCTACTGCGTCTGCGGATTTATAATAAAATTGTCATTAAAGCTCAAATTAGATGATAAAAAGTATAAATCCGCAGACGCAGTAGGATAAAACGCATCCAGAGGTGTTACCGCGAATAGGGCTATTATTAAAAGTAATTTTAGTTCATATTTAAAAATGGTACGAATTTATAAAGAAGCGAAAAATAAGGCAAAATAAGTTAATATAAAAAGTTTATTACTCTACATTTGTCAAAATAATCAACCATTCAAAAACTATGAAAAAAATTTAAAGCCAATCAACATAAGATTATTATTTACAAAAAAAAAACAAATAGATACGTATTATTTAAATAAAAATTTGAAATATGACAAACAACGGGAAAAAATGAAACAATTTAATGGTTAGTTACATCTCAATCACTGGCACTAACTTTGAAAATAAACTTTTTACCTAATTTCAGCTTTGTTATAATTTTCATTACCTTGTTTTGTGTTTTATATTATTTTGTGCGTAAATATAAAAAATGAGGGCTTGCAGCGTATATTTTCTATGCAGTTTTTTTCCGCTTTTTTCATTTTTGTCACAAACATTTCAATACTACTGATAGCGTGGGAGTAACAGACCTGTTTCACATTTTCCCGTAACTGTTTCATTTTTTCCCGTAATGAAGGTTAAAAGTGAAACACTGTTTTTTAATTTTTTTAGTATTTACTCAGCATTTAATTTCAAAAAATCATACATAATTAACAAGATGGCGTAAAACTACATCAGATAGTGATGCTAAAAATTTTAATTTATCCATTTTAATGTTTTAAAAATAGAAAGTTTTACATTTTGTTTCATATTTACCCCACTTGACCCCTATATATATATTTTTTAAGGGTAAGCTCAATATTATTACGCAAGGTTTTCTAATTTAATGTTGATCATTACATCAAGATCAAAACGAGATGATACGCTTTTGTTACTGGAGGTGATTTACCCAATCTCCTCTACCTTCCCCTATTCCAGTACTCCAGCTTTTCGTAGTTATTTACAGGGAGTACTTTACTGCGATATACAGGGTGGTTCATCAAACTACGTGGCGCTCATTTACCAGCAGTTATCGCCTTGCTTTTTGAAGCATAACCTTTCGGCGCCCCCTGTAACATCCAATTACCACCAAGGAAGGAGATTGGCACATCACTTTATTGCCTCTTGCATACTCCGAGCTAGCCATAGGGGCATTTACATCTTAAATTGCTACAAAGCCCTGAGTGTCGTTTTTCAGGTAGCAAAAGTTTTAGCGTCCAACATCCGACGTTACATATTTCTTGTTTAAAATGTATGACAATGATTATACCTGTAAAGAAAAGCAAATTACAAACACAATCATCTACATTATTTATAAAGCATTCTAACTTCAAATTTTAGATTCAAGATGGTTTTTCGCCGGTAGGTATGTGTTTGAAATGGTTTTGCAAAACTGTAATTTCTGATGTTTCATATCGCAAAGTTCGCTGTGAAATCTGATCTGAAATGTTTTTTCCGTCTCATTTGTTCTTGGAATCGGTGGAAAATTAAAAAAACTTGCAAGTTTCCTTTTCGTAGCAATTGCAAACTACGAAACCATTATGTTAACTAGTTAGTATTTGTAAAACGTACAGAAAGTACGATGAATTAATTCTCAGTAATTGTAACATGTCTAAGTAACATATTAACTAGTTATTTGCAAGATTTTACGAAAATTATATCTGTAACAAAAAGTGAAGTTAAATAGTTCAAACATTCAAATCTAAATAATTTAAATTTGGGTTTATCTACTGCATTGAAACTTACCAGTTATATTTCTTATTAGTGCATTGTTGGTGCTATTAGAATCTCATAGCTAAGAAATCTCTCGTTTTCGAATTATTCATTGCGCTCTGTATTTTCCCATGTTAATTTTGCATTATTTGGAAAAAATATTTGCCACGATTTTGCGCTATGGAAGCTGCTTAGCTGCTGACCTTGCACTAATTGCCCGTATTGCTATAAAAAATATTATTGGGACGTCAGTTGCTGTGGTCAGTTGCACAAAACTCGGCGATCGATGCGCCGCCAAACGACAATGGAGTAGAGTAGCATGGACAGAAGTGAGTACCACTTTGGTTTCAGGCTATAGCAGGGGTGGATGGGTTATCAAAAAGTTACCGGGAAATTTATAGTCGGCGGCCCAAAAATGTGCCGCAGACGAAAAATTTTTTTATGGGGGGGGGGAATTCCCCCTCGTTGCGAAAAAAAATTTAATACCAGTAACAAAAATTATATTTTTATTAATAACAAACCATGGTGAATATAAAAAAAATTAAAATAAAAGTGCATCTTTCATTAATTTGCTGCTTTGGCCCAAACGGTTTATGATGTCGTTATTGTCGATGTCATTCATTAAGTTTTTTTCTATATTCATCAACATGAATGACTCTAATTTATTATCTGATAACGTACTTCTCAGCCTGTTTTTAATGAATTTTAATGTAGAAAACAATCTCTCGCAAGCTGGTTGCGAAATAGGCAATGAAAGTAAAAATTGGTATGCCAAAGTAGGCCCATAGCTAGACCGAAAATGAAGGTAGGGTAAACGGTTTGTATGGCCGGGCAAATTATGGGCGCGTGAGGGTGGTGGAAATTATTTCAAGCGCCGCAGGCGAAAATTTTTGAAATTTAAAGGTCAACGCGGTTTAAGAAAAATTAGAAAATTTACCAGTTTGGCAGATAGATAAAGATAGTGTAACATTAAAAAATTAAAAGAATTATTAAATATAGGGTTGTTGCATGAATTTTGAAGTATTTTTTTTCTTAAAGTTTGGCTATTGTTAAACACCATAGCATAGATCAAAAGTCTATAAGGACTTTAATTTTCTCAAAAACATTTTTTAAAAAATTTTTATTTTGAACCATGATTTTGCCGCGCATGACGTCACACTTACTTTTTTAATGCATCTGACAACCTCGCAGTAATTTTTGCAGTCGGTAATGTAGCTATTTATGGTACCAATATATTTATTTTTGTCTCCTGTTATTATTATAACCAAACATTTTCACTAAATTTAGTTAAAAATTTAAATAAAAAGTGCTTCGTAGAATATTGTGGCAATGACTTGCAGAAGAAATCAAATAAAATATTTGTAAGTGTTCCAAATAACTCGATGTTAAGAAAACTTGGTTTGACACTGTTCGATTAAAAATCGAACTTTAGTAAAACTTCCTATTTTTGCTGCGAAAATAATTTTGATGTAAGTAGATACAGATTATAACATTTTAAATTATATAATATGATTTTTAGATAAAATATGATATGGAAAATTATATGAACGGTACTCAATAATATTAACCGATGGTGCTCAAATGACACAGGATCCTTTTTCAACGAGGCATCACAGGACTAATTGTGACTGAATAGTCCCATTCCCAGAATGGAGTGATTCCACACAGATTTAAGTTTTTATTGTAGTTGTTACATCTAATAATTTTAAATAATAATAATGCTTTAATAATTAATTTTTGATTTATTTAACAAGAACAATGAATTTTTAAAATGTTTTAAATACACCTGTTCAAATTCTTGATTGGTTTCAACATTTGGTTTAGCAACACAAAATAGAGCTTTCTTCTTTTTTGCTAAAAATATCTGCAAATTACTTGTGCCTTATCAATGCCATCCGGAGAAGCACCAAAAATTATCGGGTAAGGTTGGAGTTGGTTTTTTTAAAAATTATTTCACTTCCACATACTTTTAAGAAGTAGATATTGCTGCTTGCTAAACGTGCCTTTTTCAAATAGGAGGTTAATTCGGTAGGTGAAGGTTCTTCACTCCTACGATACAACTATATAAGGAAAGCTGGTGAACCTTCCTAAAATATAAATATTTTATTAAAACAAACACAATTAATAAATATTATACTACTTATCTCTGCTTTATCTCTGCTGCATTAAATCTATCGTCGTTTTTTATAAACGTGAATCTTAAAAATATTCAGTCGGAAGATTATTCGAACTAGCTTGTACAAAACATGAACTTGAAGAAGCCATTTTTACAATTATTACTTATACTTACTGCCTTTTATTTCAAAATAAATTATTTAATATTATTTATAACACGTATAAAAAACTTTAATGTTGATATTTTAGAACTGTCAAACTGTCATTAAAATACAGTGTTGCCACATTTGTCATAAAAACCTTCGGCAAGACGCGTTTGACGTCACAGCGCCCGTCGGCAGCACGACGAATTTTTGAATTTCAAAATCGATTTTAGACATCAAAACGATATTTAAAAAATTTTTTCTTTTGAAGATAATCATCTTTTAACATTATCTTCAAGAAATAATAGGAATTATTCAAAATTACGATTCATGCAACAACCCTAAAAATTAAGTATTTAATAAAGTTGCAACTTTCTGTTCAATCTGTTATTGAACGTTTTAAGACAAAAGGACCAAGTAGAATAGGCAAATTTTCTGTAAATTATTAAAATATATCAATTAATTTAATATCACGAATTAAAAACTAACCAATTTGCATATTTTTATTTTAAAAAGTCGGGCAAACGTCCTTAAAAGGTCGGCCTTGCCACCCCCTGGCTACGGGCCTGTGCCAAAGTCGAATACGCTCCTTGAAGGACTTAGGAGGAGTTCTAACATAACTCACCAATAGAGAAAGTTTATTAACGCTAATAAACGTTTTGATTAGTTTTAACGTTATAAGTTCTCCTAAGTCAGATCTGTTTTTGCCTAACTATCCTGTCTCTAATTACGATAAAGTCCTTGCCAAATATCTGTGCGTCTACGTCACTAATTTCTGATTAAGAAATGACGTACTGAATATAATGTAGGACGTCGTTCAGCTTTAGTAAAAAGAGTACAAAAACATAATTTGCATGTCTTGTTGACCGAAACTAATAAAAGTCGTACGTTACTAATATTGCACATTATACATCTGCTTCAGCCCATCCTAGTCCACTCCTGGACCGTAGGCCTCTCCAGTAATGGAGGTTTTTGCCATAACTCACCACGCTGGCTAGACGGGTTGGTGAGTAGTCCGCATATCGATTTTTGGACTATAGTTGTTTTACATCCAGTAGCAGCTTGCTAGGCTAACCTTCAGATGTGCCTATATCCCTGTTTTTTGTTAACGGTGGCAATTCGTCAACTTAGGGGGACCGCCGGCTTAACGTGCCCTCCGAAGCACGGAGACTTGGTCATAAGAAAGTTTGACTCTCCCCAGGTTTGAACCCGGTACCCTGCATTCGCATCCGACTGCGTTAGTTGCAAGGCAATGACCGTCTCTAGGCAATGACTGTCTCTACATTAGAAACAATGTATACAATTATACATTATATAGGGTGTTTTTTTAGCTGCATGAGAACTTTCAATAGGGATAACAATTGAACCAAGATTGCTATGGAAACAGTTTTTTGATATTTGTGTTTAGCAAGGTTTGGCATTTGATAATGCATAGATTGACCATTGAACAACGCTACCAAATTGGGCTCACAACCAATTGGAAGTGGATCCATTTTTTTACCGTAAAATTTTGTTCAGTGACGAGGCACATTTCTGGTTAAATGGGTATGTGAACAAACAAAATTGCCGTATATGGAGTGAGACCAATCCGGGACATTATCGTGAGACTCCATTGCATCCATTAAAATTGACTGTTTGGTGTGGAATACACGCCAACGGCATCATTGGTCCATATGTCTTTCGAAATGAGGAAGGAGCTACCGTTACGGTGAATGGTGTGAGATATCGACACATGCTCAATACATTTTTGTTTCCAAAACTTCAAGAGCTAAACATTGACAACTTATGGTTCCAACAGGATGGTGCTACGTGCCACACAGCCAACGAAACCATAAATTTATTGAAAGGACAATTTGGTGACAACATTATTTCAAAACGTGGTCCTATCAATTGGCCTCCAAGATCGTGTGATTTGACACCTCCAGATTATTTTCTGTGGGGGTATGTTAAATCCATGGTTTATGCTAACAAACCAACAACTCTAGAAGCATTGGAGGCTAATATTCAGCAAGCCATTTATGAAATAAAGCCAGAAATATTGGAAAAAGTGGTCAAAAATTGGACTGAACGGATGCGCTTCGTAACCATTAGTCGTGGTGGTCACATGCCGGAAGTCATGTTCAAATCATAAATGCCTTTAACTGTACTTTCATAAAAAAATTATAACCAAAACATTCCGTCAGGTTTTTAATGATTTATTTCATTTTGAAGTTCTCATGCAGCTAAAAAAACACCCTATACATAGAAACAAGCAATAAAAAATTAGTATGTCTGAGCTATTACCATAAATAATGGGTAAAAATTTTTGATTTACGTAGTTGTTCCGTCTTGTGTCTACGGTAAGAGAGAAAGTTACATTAAATTAAAAATAAAAGATGCATTTTAAAAAGCACTCGTTTGACTCATGTTTTCCAGCTTGTTTCATACCATTTTCAACTATGACGTAGACGCACAGATATTTGGCAATGACTATATAACTATTTATTAGGATATCCATGGGAAAACACAAACAAATAATGATTGATAAATTCTAAAGTTGGTATTATATTTCATTATGTTTAGTTAGAAATGGGCCAATGGCCGCGGCCGACATCCGTGACAATTTTTTTCCATTGTCTTGTACGGACCGACGCAACGGCCCACGGTCCCACAACCGACGGCCCACCGGGAAATTTCCCGGTATCCCGACGGCCCCATCCGCCCCTGGCTATAGAATATTCAAAAATTAATATTTTTGAACAGTAATTGCGTATATTTGTAGAGAGAGGCCTTATGTAACTTTCGGCACACACATATTTTAAAATTTTTAATTTTAACTTATTGTTTTACATCGTTAAGTAAAAAAAGAGAAAATTGCGATTTCACGATTTTGCAGACAGAAGTGAGCCACCAAAGTTTTTCAGCTAAAATAATTAAAAGGATTAAGCACTATGATTTATTATGTTAAATAATTAATTTTTCAAATAAATCGTATTATAAAAACCAATTTTCATGTGTTATATTGCTTATTTATTGCCTCAAAAATACACAAAAAAGTGAAAAAAATGTGAAGAAAAGGCCAAAACAATTATTCCTTGTCGGTTCAATCTAGATCAGAGTCACAATTTTGGCACGTAAAATAGCTTCTATTTCCCATGTCGACACACTTCAGGTGAAACGGACGCTCGCATGTGTTGCATTCGATTGAATTGTTCTTTGTCATTTTGCGTGGCATCAATTTAGTGCAAATCAAACAAACCTCACGATTTTCTTTTAAGGATGACGAAGATTCCGAACGTTTCACCTTCTATGCAGGAAGTTTTTTCGGAGAAGGGGTGTTTGATTTGCGTCGTTTTGCAGCTGCCTCTTCTGTTACTTTCCTATTTCCGGGCGATGTTATGATGGCGCTTTGCATTGCTTTTCGTCCACGGTTCGATTTTTTCTTCGGTGTAACACGACGAAGTGGACTGACTTCACCCAGTATTGACTGAGACGTGGATGCAACAGCCGAAGATTCAACAGAGCTGACCTCTTTATGCGCAGCCGGCTCTTCATCAAAAACCATACGGTCAATATCTTCAAGGGTAACTTCATTGCCGCCTTCTGCAGCCACAAAATCCTCTTCTGCAAATATTTCTGGATTGAACGGAAATATTCCGGTTCGTTGAAAACCACTTGCAATGTTACGGGAATTCACGCTATTTTGAATAGAAATGGCAGCGATTTCAGCAACATGTGTAATTTCAAGTGATAAACCGATATGGTTTTTTGTTCAAGCATCACATTGCACAGCATATGACTTTTTCATTGGACCTTTGTTGTTAGTTTTTTTTTGAAAAATAAAGATAGCTGATGCCTAAAAAATAAAGCACGAATAAAAAAATCTTAAGGTTGGTTTTTATGAACGTCTGGCCGGCTCCCCAAATGTTTCTGCGCCCGTGTGCTACGCACACTTTGCACCCTTGGATGAGACGGCCCTGTATACTTACGTATAGCGAGTGTTTTACTATAGTAAAACACTCGCTATACAGTGTTTATAGGTAAGACTGGTGGCTCACTTCTGTCCGCAAAAAATGGCTCACTTGTATCCACAATCAAAATTTAACTCAAAATAACATGACGAGAACACCACCCGAGAATATGCTAAATTGTATTGAAATTTTTGAAGGTTAGGTCTAATACTATAATAAGGGCTTTTTGTCCGATTGAATTCGATGAAAAACTTATGCAAATCACGATAACTTTCACAATGAGAAAAAAGAAAAACGTAAATATGTTTTACATTAATTGCTGGAGAACACAAATGTATGTCTTCACGCTTCAATACCTACTGAAAAGTGAGGTCTTATCGAAAAACGAAAACAAAAAATTCGGTTGGCAGATATGTCACTTGCGTCAACAAAAATAGCGGGTGGCCCACTTCGCACGGTGGCTCACTTCCGTCGATGCTACTCTACATATATTTAGTTCCAAAAATGGCCGCTAGAGGCATAGGTGTCGCTTTTTATACAAAAAAAATTTGAATTTTAAGGTGGCCGATTTCTATGGGGATTATCTACTTAACTAAAATTTATGTAACCCCCACTGCATTTCAATAATACTATCGCCAAAGCTACGAAAATTTTACAGGTTGTTCCTCAAAGCTTCCCGTGTAACATATTGAAATATGAGACAATTATGTGTATTAGTTTTCGCGTAATCATGAGATTTCGCATACGCATGCGCAATACGCGTCATCGCCTTATTTATTGAATTATCAATGTAATAATTACCTTATACGCCTCATATTTCAATATGCTACACAGGAAGCCTTGAGCAACAACCTGTAAAATTTTTGTAGCTTTGGCGATAGTATTATTGAAATGCAGTGGGGGTTACATAAATTTTAGTTAAGTAGATAATCCCCATAGAAATCGGCCACCTTAAATTGCTACTTTATAATCATCGATATTTCATAAATTCTCAAAGTAATAAAATACACTTTACTAAAAGTGATTTATTACCTTGAGAATTTATGAAATACTTTAAAAAAAACATTGTAAAGTTTATAATAAAATTTTATTGCTCTCTAAATAATCATAACATAATATTTATCTAACAACTCTATATTATTTATATAACTATTTAAAAATTATTTTTGAATCTGCACATAGCAACTATTTACAGATACAAAATTTTTATAATATATTACAGTCAAACTCTCTAAATCGACCTCCCTTTAATTCTAAATATTCTCTAAATCGAATGATTTATATGGCACGTCCAACTAACTTACAATCCAATTCTTACTCTCTAACTCTAACTCCCCCTAATTCGAACAAATTTTAATACATTATGAGAATTCGATTTAGAGTTTTACTGTAATATAATAAAGAACTTATTGGTATATTTTAAATAATTTTAAGAGTTATTCAGAATAATACATGAGGCTATTAGATGCAAAACTCTGTGCTTGCAATTTGCTGGAAAGTAAATAGTGCATTTTGTAATTAATTTTAACAGCAGCAGAAAATTTCACCTAATTAAGGTGGCCGATTTCTATGGGGATTATCTACTTAACCAGAATTTATGTAACCCCCACTGCATTTCAATAATACTATCGCCAAAGCTACGAAAATTTTACAGGTTGTTCCTCAAAGCTTCCCGTGTAACATATTGAAATATGAGACAATTATGTGTATTAGTTTTCGCGTAATCATGAGATTTCGCATACGCATGCGCAATACGCGTCATCGCCTTATTTATTGAATTATCAATGTAATAATTATTTTATACGCCTCATATTTCAATATATTACATTGTAATATATTTTAATATATTTAATATAATTGTAACATGTCTAAGTAACATATTAACTAGTTATTTGAGTGATTTTACGAGAATTATTTCTGTAACAAAAAGTGAGGTTAAATAGTTCAAATATTCAAATCAAAATAATTCAAATTTGGGTATATCTACTGCATTGAAACTTACCAGTTATATTCCTTATTAGTGCATTGTTGGTGCTATATGAATCTCATAGCTAAGAAATCTCTCGTTTTCGAATTATTCTTTGCGCTCAGTATTTTCCCATGTTAATTTTGCATTGTTTGGATTCAAACATGGCCGCAATGAAAGCTGCTAGCTGCTGCCGCCATGCACTAATGGCCCGTATAGGAACCTAGCTGTCAAATGTCAAACGTTCGACAAAAATTGAAGATGATGTGTCTTCGCTTACGTTTAATTAATTTCTCCAATAAATTCTTACTCTATTTTATATAATAAACACCAAGTGATGTGAAAAATAAATTTTTTTAATGACTGTTGATAAAAGTGAGGTTTGCAAACAAAATTAACTTGACTTAAAATTAAAGACATAAATTTATACAGTATAGGTTTGTTCGTTTGTGTGAACTAACTTGCTCGGTTCAAGTTTGTGCAATGTACTGTGTTCGTTTGGCTGCTCAGTTCATGACCAAACATGAATTTCTTGCTCGACCTCCATAGGAGGAGTAGGCAGTGCAAGTTAGAACACTATCTAACTTTTGTGGTGGGAGTATTTTGTCTCGAAAGATAACCCAGTTCAAGTTAGTTCATACAAACGAACAAACCTTATGATAGATATTTGTTTGACATATACAGGTAAAATGTGGTGTATACTCCCATAAACGTTACTCGATAATATTTAAACAACTGTTTATTAACTGAATAATTATATATACAAATCATTAAATTACGTTACATAACGTGGGTACTTGGTTTTTGGTCGCGCCCTCTGGTTGCCCGCTTATTTACTTATATTTAAATTTGAATATATTACAATATCTCCCCTCATAAATTCAAACGTTCCGGTGCCCTAATGTGCCTTCTTGGTCTTCCTTCCTCTGCTTCCAACTGGCTTCTTGTTGTTTCTTCTTCGCTACTCTTGGGTGTTGTTTTCACAATCGGTAGGCCCTCTGTACTTGTCCTTCTAGTCATGCTATCTAAGTCTGGTAAGATTTGAGTCGTCTCTCTTTCCGGCATTGGTAAACTCGTCACTTCCTTTACCGGTACTCTTTCCTTTTCTTCTTCGATTCTTTGTGTCGGTAGTCCTCTATTTTGATTCCTATCCTGTAAGTTCTGCGATTCCCCCTCTTCTCTAGGTTGTGCTCCAATAATCTGATTTAGGTGTCTTTTCCAAATTAGGTTCTCCTGAACCAGTCTACAGAAATAGATTCTGCCTCCCAAAATTTCATCGATTACGCTTTCCGCCCAACCCTTTTTATTTGGGTTTCTATAATCTCTGCAATAAACCCGTTCGCCTACCTCAAATCTTATATCTCGACTACCTCTCAGAGAGACGTTTCTGTTCCTGTCACCTTCTAGTAATAAGTCAAAACGGTTTCTAATTTTCCCCTTAAAGACCAAACTCGCAGGCGTGACTCCCGTGCTCATGTGAATGGAATTTCTGTAATGAAAGAGGTACCTATTCATTAATGTTACAAAACTGTTAGCTTTGTTCTTATGATCTTTCAAAGCTTTCTTCAAACCCTGTTTGAAACTTTTCACACTATTTTCGGCAAACCCATTTGTAGCTGGATGCCCCGGAGGAGACGTCAGATGTTTTATGCCATTATCGTTCATAAACCTAGCAAATTCTTCGGAACTAAATTGTGGACCGTTATCCGTCACTAATGTTTTTGGTAGTCCAAATCTTGCAAAACACTCTCTAAACTTTTCCACCGTGTTTCTCGAATCCGCCGTGCCAACAATGAAAGCTTCTACCCACTTAGAGAAACTATCGGACACTATTAAAACCATTTTGTTTTCAAAGGGACCTAAATAATCGGCATGAACCCGTTCATAAAAATATGTTGTCTTCACCGTAGGCATTAGTCTTGCCTTCACTGGTTCGGGTCTCAATGATACACATATTCTGCATGAATTGACAAACTTTTCGATATCCGTGTCTAAAGATGGCCACCAGAAATACGACCTTGCGTTGGCTTTCATCTTGGAAACCCCTTCATGTGTGTTGTGCAGCTCGTTCAACAGCTGCACCCTCAAGCATTTTGGAACCAATACTCTATAGCCCCACATAATTACGTTTTTTTCAATTGACAGTTCCGATCTTCTCACAAAATAAGCTTTCAATAGATCATTATCGGTCTTGTTCGGAAATCCGGTCCTTATATAATTAAAGATCGCCCCCAATTCAGCATCTGTCCTTGTTGCTGACCTTATTCGATTCAAATCGATCGGCACAATATTTTCCATGAAGTCCAAGTAATCGTAATCTGCTTCTTCCTGTCGCCGGCCGGTCCGGTAACGGTAATCTAGATAAACAATCTGCTTGCACATTTTCTTTGCCTTTAATAAATTTAAACGAATAATCGAAGTTGGCCAAGAAAAGGGACCACCTCTGTAGCCGTCCCGCTGCCATCTGCGGTAAACTTCTATTCTCCCCAAACAACGCTTCTAAGGGCTTATGGTCGTTCATTATCTCGAACTTCCTTCCAGCTAGATACTGGAAGAACTTCTTGACCGCCCAGACTATGCTCAATGCCTCCTTTTGGATCATAGCATAGTTCTGTTCCGCTTTAGATAATACCCGTGACACGAAGCATATTGGTCTCTCTGACCTATCGGGCATTATGTGCGATAACACTGCCCCAATCCCTTTTGCACTACTATCGCAAGTTAAACGTAGTGGCAATGTTGCGTCATAATGCACCAGCACCCGTTCTGATGAAATTTCCTCCTTGGCCCATCTGAATGCTTCCTCACACTCTCCCGTCCATTTAAACTGGGCATTCTTCTCGCATAGCTTATACAATGGTTTTAACTTAGTCGATAAATTTGCTATAAATCGTGAGTAATAATTCACCATCCCAATAAATGCCCGCACTTCCTTTAAATTTCCAGGTGAAGGCTTGTCCACAATTGCTCTGATCATACCGCTATCTTTCTCTAACCCTACTGCGGATATCTTGTGACCTAAATACTTGATCGTGTCGCAGAAAAAGTTGCATTTGCTCTTATTTAATCTAAACCCTGCGCTCTCTAACTTGTTCAGTACTTCAGACAAATTCTCTAGATGTTCTTCCCTGGTCTCTCCTGTCACTACTATGTCATCCAAAAACGTTACTGTGCGTTTTGATCCTTGCAGCACTTTTTCCATTATATTCTGAAAAATCGCACAAGCTGGTTTTGTGCCATACGGTAGTCTCTTCACCTTATATATACCATACGGTGTGCTCCAGGCTAATAACTCACTGGTTTCTTCATCTACCACCAACTGATTGTACGCGCTTAATAAATCCAGCTTTGTAAATTGCTGCCCCCCTTGCAATGCTGCAAATATCTCTTCAATCCGCGGCAAGGGGTGATTGCCATCTTTTAGATACTTATTAATAGTGATCTTGTAGTTTGCACAAAGTCGAATGTCCTTGCCATTCGCTTTCATTACTGGGACTAATGGGGTACCAAACTTTGAATTTGCCACTTTCTCAATTACCCCTATTTTCTCCAAACGATTCAATTCTTTGAAAACTTGGTCCCGGAATGCAAATGGTATTTGCCTTGGCTTGTGGAAAATGGGTGTCACTTGGTCGTGCGTTTCTAACTTAATTTTATGTCCTTTAAACTCCCCCAGCTCGTCCTTAAATAGGTTCTTGTGTTTGTCTAATAATTTCTCTACTGCATTCTGCCCCAAGTTGTTCACCTCCACCACTCCAGCTCCATTAACCGTAACATTAAAATCTTTCAACAAGTCTCTTCCTACTAACATTCTTGTAGCTTCTTTCACTACCAATAGTTTTCCTTGTTTCTTTCTTCCATTCATCTCGATCCTTGGTCTAATCTCACCTACTGGGATTATCAACTGTCCCGAGTACGTTCTCAACTTGACTAAGCTCGTTTCTAATCTCATGCTTGCTAGATGCCTCCTATAAATACTGAATGGAATACAGCTTACCCCTGAACCTGTATCCACTTGCATCGACAGCCCTATCCCATTTACCTTCACTTCTACCATAATCGGGTCCACCAAATTGCAATCTGCAGTGATCCACAAGATTTCGTTCTTTGTAGATTCTTCTTCGCTTATCGGATCCTGTTCTAGGCAATGGCTTCTACTAGTCTTCCCGGGACAGGCCGCCGCTATGTGTCCTTTTCGTTTACACATAGCACATACATAATTTTTAAACCTGCAAGTCTTGAAAGTATGATTCCCTTTGGCACAAGCAAAACATAATCGATTTGTAGATCTTGACCCATTCTGTGTATCTTCAGGTCTCGCTTGTTGCACCTGATCAATTTTGTCCACACTTTCTTCTTTTCTTTCTCTCAACACCGCCTCTTTTCTTAAAGCAATTTCCAACAGCTCATTCAATGGTTTGTTTAGGCTTTCTTCTGCTACTCTGTCATAAACCGGGCCTAATTTCATAGCAAAAATGAATTTGTCTTTCACTCGCTCATTTAAAATGCTTCCAAATTCACACTCCGCTGCTACCATTTTTACCTTAAGAGTCTACGATACCCATTTATAGGTGCAGCAAAACCTTACCTACGTTTTACCTATTTTCTCCGTTATAAAGTTACTTTTTCTTGATATGAAAAGAAATACATAACAAGGGATGATAGTCAAAGGTGTATTGCTATTAGTTATTAAAATTAGTATGTTATTTATATAATATTTTACAATTTAAAACTCGGTAATTTAGGTTATTTCAAACATTTTTTATTCACCCTATAATGGTAAATATTAAAATATTGTTGACCAATACGCATAGATTAGGGGATTCTCTTATGGCCTATAATTTTTAAAAATATTATAGATGAATTTTTGATCCAAAAAATGGTATTTATTAAATCACGTTATAATTTAAATGTTACTAAACAGATGGCACCACATTCAGTTTTAATAACTCTTACAAAATTAGCTCCTCCTTCGATGGAGTGAAATACCCGTGTTCTAAGAATGAGATAAACGATTATGCATACAAAAAATATTGGCATCGGTTTTGTTACCTGAAGTTGACTCTGAACTTGAAAATCGTTGCTATGTCTTTTTGTATTCAAGCGAAGCCTCGTTTTATTACCTCTACGATACGTATGCTCATTGTTAGATAGATGATAGATCCATTTTAATCAATTTAACAAATTATTTTCTAGTACAAACTGGTAAACACTACTATAATGTTAATTTGGTCATGATCAAATTAATGAAATAATAAAAAAAATGTACAAGGGGTCATTACAGTGAGTATGTCGTCGCCCAGCGTGATCCCAATTTTTTGGTAGCTAAAAAAATTATCACTTTTTCGAATTTTAGTCGATTGCCTTTTAGTTCTTGAGTTATGAATTTTTTATTTTATTTTTTATGGTAAAAACTGCCCATTTTCAAAAATTTATAACTGAAGAAGGTACTAAAAGCTAGTTCGGACTAGGCTAGTAATTTAGTAGAGTAGCGAGTAATTTAGTGCCTAAATGTGTGCGAACCACAAAAAATTAGTCAAGTCTCAAGTAGTTTAGTGCAGCCGAAACTGAAAATGGGCAGTTTTTACCATAGGTTTACTCATATGGAGATTGCAACGAGTAGGTTCCGAGTTCAAAGCTCATGCCAGCTATCTTTTTTTTTCTTTCTAAATTATGTAATTCTTACTATAGGTTCCATTTAATAAAACTTTTTAATATAATATAATAATACTTTATTAACATTCAATAAAAAGACAATTCAGGAAATATGTCTTAATTTGTAATAAAATAAACACACGGATGTGATGTGGAAGCACTTTTCCGAGAGGTCGTGAAGACATGTCATTACGACAGTACTAAATATGTTGAGGATAAACCTTCAATCAAGACCCTTCGCGAGGTCAAAATGGCGCAACTTAACCAGTTGCCAAGAATTGTAAAAATTCGAAAATAAGTCAATTATAACCAAACCACAACAACGACAGACATGTTTCGATCTTGTTAGATCTCATCAGTGACGTACAGTTATGGATTTGGTTATAATTGACTTTAAGTTTTTACCTATATAGCATTTTGTCGACAAGATTAATTGAATTATCCGATAATCCAAAAAATGACATCAACAATTCGCGCAATGCTAATAAGTATAAAACGACCCGTTTATATAATAAAATAAACACACGGATGTGATGTGGAAGCACTTTTCCGAGAGGTCGTGAAGACATGTCATTACGACAGTACTAAATATGTTGAGAGTTCGAGTTCGAGAGTTCGAGAGCACCGAAAAGAACTGTACCCAAAACTTCCAATTAATGGTTGCAGAAGTACCAACTAAAGTGTTACACTCTAAATTGTCGTAACGATCACGTGCCCATGAACAGATAAAGTTGCCTCCGAGCTAGCCTTTATACAGAGGAGATAGGGGGGGGGTTATTTTTGATGTTACCGGAACTTTATTTGGTGATCGTTGGTTCTTACGACAGGGCTTATTAATTGTCACGATAGGGGTTGATTTGACCGAAGGCGCCACTCTATTAACTACGAAACGCAGATGGTAGTCAAGACTTAAAAAAAATACGCCAACAGAGAACTCATACTTTCCAAATCTCAACGCGTAACTTACTTTTACCATGCCTTAAATCGTTCGTACCTGCAACGAGCCTTTACAACTTAGGAGAGTCCCACCTAAAATATAAAACAACCACAACGTCGCAACCATAAGTTGCTAATAAAATGCAAACATAAAATAATATCAAATATAATGGTTAAAATAGTACACAAATATGGACAAAAATAGTCACAAGTTGGAGCAGGAATGCTCAAGTTTGTCTTAGTTGTAAATATAGAAAAAAAAATGAGAATTGGCCAATTGAATTTGAATTGAACTTATATTAAATTTATTGATTAAAATTAAATTATATTTAATGAACAAAATATGATACCAATTTTGATTAAATGAATTCGAATGCACATTGATTACAAAGTTTAACATAAACGATAAGTTTGGAACCACACTCAAAATTATAGTAAATTATGATGACCGTTTACACACTTCTCTAGACACTAACTTGTGATCGATGGTTAAAACATAAATCGACTTACTTTTCAAAGATGTACCTTATTTCTTATCGGGGCTGCTCTCTCTCTCTAGGTCAAGTTGTGGTGACGAAAGATTCGGCAAGTAAAATGGTCCTAATCCAATTCGATTGGGGTGGATGATTTAGGAAATCGATGAACTCCGTCGAAAAGGATTATAACTGAATTTTTAATGTCCAAAACTGATGATTATTATAATTTTGTAGGTAATATGTCCGAAAAGGTGAGTCGACACGGTACTAACAACTTTGATGGTAAACTGTTCCATTAACAAATAAACTTGACATAACATTTTGGGTGGTTGAACCGTAAAATACGAAATGTCCCGAAATATTATTGCTTCATTTTAATTCGATAACTGAACTTTCAAAAACATAACTAAAACTTTATCCGAAAACTACATAATGAATTGAACTTTACATGTTGTTGGTTTCATTTTCATGTCAACTTAAGATGTTGAACGTGACATGATGACTTGAGTGCTACATGACGACTAAAGGTAAAAATCGCTCCAATCTTACTTGTTAACTAAATTGAAGTGGGAGACCGACGCTTAGAAAAACGGATGTGACGTAATAACATTCCTTCTAGAATGTTCTAGAGACTTCTAGATTATGCAAAACAGGAAATAACACCTACACAAAACTGAAGGAGTTCGCCAGACGGACGCTGTAATATGATATTATACTGCTGATAAGATGCAAGTTATATAAGTTTTAACACCTGCATGATTATTTCATGATATAAAAATATTTCTTGACGTTAATAAAATAAATGTTTTATGCTGAATAAATGAAATGAAATAAAATTTAAAAATTCACGTCACAAAAGTTTAACCAAGTGTTACTAAATAATACCAACCGGTACAACGTCGCAATCGCCGAGAGTAACTGCGCACGCGCGCACGTAGCGACTTTTACTGTATGCACAAGCACATGGTACAAACTGCAACTTTTCGGTTTCGGAAACTTAACGGTTTCAGCAAATTTAATCTCTGATTAAATTAACCCAGATTAAATATGAACCAATAGAAATCAGTTTTATGACTTCTAGTCGTTTTCCATTGGGTTAACTTAATCAGAGATTAAATTTAAGTTAAGGTTGCTGAAACCGACCATAAAATAATAGAATTTGAATTTCTGTGAAGTCACATCAGGCCCGTAACCAGGATTTCATTTCGGGGGGGGGGGGGGGGGGTACTTGTAAAAATCCTTTTGTAACATTTAAAATTTTAGTTAGTTATGTTAGGGCTCCTCCTAAGTCCTATCTGTTTTTGCCTAACTATCCTGTCTCTAATTATCACAAATCGAAATTCAATATTCCACAATTTTTCACAAAAAGTAATAATAAAATAAAATAATATTTATTTACCATTACCATACACGCATATACCAAAGAATAAATGGATCACTTTTTCGAATTTTAGTCGATTGTCTCTTACAATGGGAAATTACAGTGAGGTACCCACCAATGGAGATACTAATTTTTTTGGTGATTCTAGGAGCTAAAAAAATTATCACTTTCTCGGCGATTAGTCCAATGGCCCTTAGTTTTTGAGTTATGAACAAAATCTCAGGACCGATGCATTACAACTCCAATATATGCTAAACCTATGGTAAAACCAGCCCATTTGAAAAATTCATAATTCAAAAACTAAGAGCCATTGGACTAAACGCCGAGAAAGTGATAATTTTTTTAACTCATAGAATGACCAAACAAATTGGGATCCCGATTGGTGGGTACCTCACTGTAGTGTCCCCTTGTTAGTTCTTGAGTTATGAATTTTTGAAAATAACTTGTTGTTCAACTTCATTACTATCGCTACTTTTACAATACGTAGTGTTGGTCGAGTGGAGAATATACATAGGGAATACTTTGTGGCTAGGATTCGTGAGATCGATCCCCCTGGGAACCAATCTTTTTTTTTAATTATTCAATTTATTATTGGAATTACAATTTTTTTATTTAGTTTTGCAATAGGCGCTAATTTTAAGGTCAAATAACATGTATAATATACCTATAAATTTCAATTAATAGAAAGATTTATGCTTTACCATGAGTTGTAAGTTTTTATGTATTGTATATACAGAGGCAGTATTGAAAAATACGACTGGGAGCAGTCGATTCACCCGAACTCGTAAATTAAAAATTTACTATAGAAATCATGACGGAATTAGAGAGATAAAATATAAACGAAGCGATTAAGCCAAGGAAAAAAGTCGTATATCGATTAGTTTGGCCAATAATCGATTTTAAAGTTGCCAATTTTTACTCGATTTTCGAGCGTCACGGTCATTCTGTGGTCGGTCCGTGTGTTGTGAGTTAGTCTAACACATAGAAAAATCGGAGCTTTTTTATGCTCTCAGTATTACCTACACCGTCGTGCAGTTAACATCGACATAAATTTACTTTTTAGGGGTATTTTTGGCTAAAAACACGGGGAAATTCATCGTACAGTTAACGTCGAGGTAAATTCACATTTTCAACGTATTTTTGGCTTATATTTGCAGCAAAAAAAGCGTAAATTCATTAAATTCACAATTTTAACGTATTTTTGGCTTAAATTTGCAGCAAAAAAAGCGAGATTCACCCCATGCTAATAGCACAATTTGCCGAGTTGGGTCACCCTAGGGGGATGTGTTTAATTAGGTTAGGTTAGAGTTTTGGTTAGAGCTTAAGTTTGGTTACGCTGCGTTTTGCACGCTACAGGCCCATTTTTGGGAAACACAACCACCCCCGCCAGAGTTGCAAAATTAACAGATTCGACGTCGTTAAATCAATAACCTTTTCTGAGTATTTTTGGCCCTAAAAAGGACCGGTTTTCTTATCCGACAGATGCGACTAAACCGGGTACCGTTCGGCGATATGTAGCAACATGTTGCGGTAGCGGTCACGATGTGTCCGCCCGAACATGCCTACCCACAAGAACTGGTCCAGGTGGCTAGGTAGCATGCGAGAATGCATAACTCCTAACTTGCGACACCAGCCTTTCATTTTCGACCAGTAGCCTTCTATCCCATTTGTACAAACCCCTGACACGGGGTCGACAAAATTGCGGCTATGGTTTACAGTCCTGTGTGTGTAGGGGGATACGCGCCCGATTCTATCTAGCTTGGAATAACCCTTCCAGCAATCCGTCCAGATTTCGGTCCCGGGTCGCACAAGCTGTGAAATTACGCGTTCAAGGGTAGGGGCGTCGCGTTTGTGGACATACGAAGCCATCCCGCGCCGTTCAGTATGACTGTACATGCCTACAATCCAACGCTCCCCTCCGGCACGCACACGGCCCACATGATTTTTACGTTTGCCAACACAGGTTTCGTCTATTTGTACGATCATCCCGGGTCCGCCAACTGGAAGGTCGTTCAAAATTTGCATTTGCTTCCAGGTACAAATGTCCCGGAATTTCAGAAACAACCGATAAACGGTTTGCCTGTGAATTCCGTGGTTATTTGCAACTGAAGCGCTGCGCATTTCGCAAGCCCATGCCCACAGGATGTAAAACACAACCTTAGGTGGAAGTCTAATGTCCGAAAAGAAGGTACCGTCGGTTAGTTTATACCTTCGCTTGCACTTAGGACATCTGAAACAGTAATGAAGGTAGTAGTCGGCACATGCGATCAAGTTGCAATACCGCCGACACGGTCCATACGTACAACGCTTGTTTTCCGGTATCAAGTGCAATCGTTGCAATAACTCTACTTGAGCGCGATGATCGACTCTAAATAGGTCCACAATATCTTCATTGCACGTCACATCCATCGTGATAGAATACGCGTACTGGATGCGGCCCACAACGTACCTCGTATTTATAGACTTCTTGCGATGTGTGGTTTACGACAGCCAATGAAATCGCGTACAGTTTTAAAACCCTCCTACAAAGACCGAATTTTAAAATTCGGCTGTGGAAGGCCCTATTTGCAATGTATCCCAAAATTTCTTTTTTACAATTGTTCTTTGGACCACTTTTTATGAGAATTTCACTAGAAAATTTTTAAAATCGCAGTTCGGGTGGGTCGACTATTCCCGAATCATTCATAATATACTGTCGTGAAACACAGCTCAATCAAACCCCCAAGTAATACTACCGGGAATAAAATCTCGCCTAATATGCACACTCGAACAAGTGAATCCCAGCTAGCTTTACGTCGGTTCACAAAGTTAAGGCCGCAGTATCTGCAAGTTGTAGGTATCGGCGAGATAAGATCAATTAAAGAGTGCAAAGAGTCAAGTGGTGATTTATTTGAATTAGTTTGATATAAGACTGGAGCAAATCGAGACAAAATAGACACAATTGTCAAAGAGAATGTAAATTTGTGTACTTGTGTGCACAGTATAAACTGGATGGTATTATTTAAAAGCAAACAATATTCTATACCTCCAATTAACACTGTGTAAATGTTTAAAGTGTAATAAAATAATATAAAATCAAAAATGTTCACAAATATAAAATTCAGTACCTTTTTCATTAAATTCTTGGTAAGACACAAATCTTTGAATCACCTTGTATCTCGTAGTCTGGATTATTGTGGTAGGGTGGTAGGCAAACAGTACGGCAATGTGGCTTCCGGCTGGAACGCACATGTAGTATTCAGCTCCCGTATTTTGCTCAAATCTTCTTTATTCGCAAGAAAACAGTGAAAGTGGTGTGTGATATCTTCTCAAGTGGTATTCAAATCTCGAAAATCGATTTAAATAGAATTGCACGGCTTCTGTGTCGTACAACAAAAATGTGGACATGTGTTGAGAAACTTAACCTCCAAATTTTTATCGTGGTTAAAATCATCCAATTTCTTAAGCATCAAAATCGGTAAATAGGATAAATCTTGATTTATCTAACGCAGCATTCATGAAATAATCAATTTTCAGGATATTTTAGACGCGATGGCATCCAAAACGTGAATTTTATAATCAAATCGAAAAACGTGTTCGATTCACAAAATAGTGTAAAAACCTCAGTTTTACACAGTAAAATATTCAACAAACTCACTTGTATTATTAATCGCCAATATAATAGCTTTTGTGACAACAAAAGCTTGCAGGAAGGTTTTCTTTGTAAAATCGCGAAGATGTCCGCAATTTACAAACGTCTCTCTTCACTCTCGGCACAAGACAACCAGCTCGCCGCAATTCTTGCTCAAAAATCGCTATTACCATCCAAATAACAATAAAATATAGCAACAATAAATGTTAGTATGCACAAACTTTTTGCCGCCTTAAATCAAAAATTCACTTTTCAGAACAGAACACAAATTCGCACCAAGTTACAAATAAAAGAAATCAAGTTTGTTTGTTTTATGTGTCATGGGTTACAAAATATCTCTTTTGTGTCGTCAACTTGCATCCAGCTTTGATGTCTTCAATTAGACACAATTAATTTAAAGCAAAATTCAACAGGCTAAATCCACCGACCTTTTGCACACTTCAATACCTACCTTATTTTCTTATTCCACTTTCTCGTATTTTGTAGGTACGAAATATAATAATGGTAGGGGTTGGGTCACATGGTTGGGTAGTACCTCCTCTTAAAGGAAATTCCCCTTACCCCGCACACCAGAGCGTAACTATTTGTACCTAATCGTAGACTCTTAACATGCCAATCGCTAACATTTTCATCTGTTTGTCTTAAACTATCGAATTCCCGTCTCCTTCTGTGCACTGGAACTCTTGGTTGAAACTGCGAGTTCAACAAATTCACTAATTCTGTAAATGTCTTCGCTTTCGGTTTAATCGGGTTACAGAGATTGCGAATTATTTTATATACTTCCTTATCGATACATGTTAGCAAAATTGGTACTTTTTTTCCTTCTGCTACTTCTTGTACTTCAAATTGCTGTTCTAACCTTTCATAAAATATTTCCCAATCGTCTCCTATTCTGAACTCCTCTACTGGATTAAATCTTTCGTTCCTTACGGTTACTACTGTCTGCTCCGGCATTTCAAAATTTTCCAATAATAGATAATAAACTGAATTCTTCTACGTGTTTTCCAATCACAAATCAGAACTTCTTCCGAAAAAAAATAAAATTGAACTAACCAAGTTGCTTTCTTGCACGTGTCTCCACAACCAAAAAAATCAGAACTTTTTCCAAAAAATCACAATGTATCCTCGATAATCGCCCTGGTCGAGAGTAGATAAACCAAACTCTACCAAAAAAAAACACAAATCAATCCACGAAACGATTATTTAATACTTGCTTGCGAACACGTGCTGTCACCACTTCTTTTTTCTATTTAATTCATCCTCGTCGCCATTTTATTGGTGTATACTCCCATAAACGTTACTCGATAATATTTAAACAACTGTTTATTAACTGAATAATTATATATACAAATCATTAAATTACGTTACATAACGTGGGTACTTGGTTTTTGGTCGCGCCCTCTGGTTGCCCGCTTATTTACTTATATTTAAATTTGAATATATTACAAAATGCAATTATATGCTCTGTGTGACCCTATTATTTTATTTACTGCAGTAATAATAATAATAAAACTTGATGTACCTTATAAATTCTAGGAGTTCAAATGCTTAACACTGTATCTTGATGACGGATGACAACTATTCAATGTTTTCTTAAATTATTTTCAAAAAAATAATTAATTCGATGCACTTCTTTCCGAAAAACAAACTTTCCGAAGAATGGTGAAGTTCCGTTGAGTTGCGATGACTCTTGCGTTGTAAAATTGTTAGTCGTAGCTAAACAAAAATATTTCAGAGAAATAAGATTAACCTTCCTGGTCAATGATCGAAAAAAGACTAACAGCTCTGTCCAAAATCGTCTCCTTATATACTCTTTTGAAAAAAAGCACCTTGATTTTGTTGATAAAACGATTTTCATGTGAAACGGCTGTGTTGATTTATCGAAATTTACAAAATTACCATCAATCTTGATGAAATTTGAGACAAGCGTTAAGGACCTATTTGCATATCTACTGAGTGAAGGAATTAATTTTCTGATTGTTCCTGTCCAAGCTATGTTCATTTAAGGATCATTGCAGCTGTCACATAAGTACCTTTTATATTTAATTAAAATTTTTTCTAAATCAAATTATTTTTATATTTCAAGTGATGGAAAAACAACTTGTGTACGTTCTGATCCATATTCCATTTATGTTTCATATCAAGAAATTCTAAATAGCCTCCAAATTTGCAGATCAAAATTTGGTTTAAAAAGTGTTGAAATCTTCTATATGGTAAAATACTTTTCGTTGCCAACATTTATGTATCATCCTTATTTGCTCCTTAACCTATTTACTAATATAAAAACTTTACAACTAACAAATTTACATGTTTTTTTCTCTAAAAATCAACATCGTAACAAAATTTATCTTTCTATGTTACTTTTTATTTGGTCATCGGGACCCTCATTACGTTAAATGCAAATTAAATTAATCAAACTACGTCAGCTTGGACCTAATCTCTCTTCCTACAACCTTCAGTTGCATTAAAATTGAATTTTTACATTTAAAAAACTAGCTTCGGTTCCTTTCGTCACACTTAAACTAGCTGTTTTCTCCATCCCTGACTTCTCAACATGACAATATATTAGAGTATTCTGGTTTCTTTTTTGATGTATAACAAGTAATTTAAATTAGTGTTATATTTTAATAAATTACGAATTAAGGAAATATAATAAATAATGTAATGTTTCAATTGTGAACACATTTTTAATAATATTTGACAGAAATGCTTTCTAGTCTTTCCCTCCTCTTCGTTTTAACCTGTTGATCTACAAAATATTAACTCGGCATTTCTTATAGTAACAACTTACAAAAAAGGTGCATTTCTCTTCTTCTAATAAAGTTTCATGTAAAACTTTCAAATCGTCTACTGACATTATTATACACAAATACATTATTTATTATATTTCCTTAATTTCAAGTAATTTAAACTGTATTTTATATTTATTATTAATATTCTTTATTTATTATTTGATATTCTAATTCTAATTAATTCTAAGTAATTTAAACTGTATTTTATATTTATTATTAATATTCTTTATTTATTATTTAATAATAAAACTATTTGATATTCTAAAAAGCAATTTCTTTATTCATATTTCTTTGCAATTTCATTTTCTATAGTGGTTTCAGAAATAGAGTAGGCTGTCAATAAATTAGTGATAGGAAACTCGGTAGGTAATATTATGTTTTAAATTAATACGGTGCTGGTGCACTATGGGAACCTTCCTTAACAGAATAAAGGTTTAAGAGGAATCATCAAAGTTGGAGAACACACTTTCGTAATTGTAATAAGCAGTGCTTATTTATTAAAACAATTATTTGCAACGATTACAAAATGTGTATTTATTAACTAATAACTTACTGGTTCTTGGTTGACGTTCAACTGAACTACCAGTGTGCTGCAATACTTAAGTAGGCAATATAATATACAGTATTGCCAACACTAACAGATACAATTTAGCACCATCTGTTACAGTAATTCGCTGTTATTACTCCAAAAAAAATGCACCAAAGTATTGTAATGATATTCACCCTTAAATGAATGCTCACCCCAAAAACTAGTTTCTCGCCGGAGTAGAGTTTTTCTCTTCCACAGAGTCGATGGGTTCGACAAACGAAATAAAAGGGCAATTCGAGTAACACATAATTTATTAATTGAAAATAATTAATAGTGAAAATTTGAATGAAATATCTTGACAATAAACTTGCCTCAAACCAAATGTGTAGTGCGTAATAATTAAGAAATCCAAAATTACATTTAATTTTGTCAATTTTAGGCGCTTAATTTGGATTTCCTATTATTTGTGTATTATTTTATGTTTCCGCGGAAAATTTTGGATGTTTATCGAGCGTTTACGACCCTCCCTCCAAAATTTTCGATTCTGTGCCACTACCGTCTTCTAGAATCATACCAAAAATCGAAAAAAAAAAATAAAATTTTTTTTACGGGCAAAAAATTGTTTCCGCGCAAAATTTTTTAGTGATTCGTGTTCAGGACATCATGGAGCATGTCCACACAAAATTTGAAGAAGATCGGTGTTGTGACCGTAAATTAGAATCATACCATAAATTTAACAAAAACTTAACTGAATGTTAAAATATTAGGATTTTAACTATAAGCAAAGAACACAATACGAGAAATTTTATTTACTAAACACTGTAAAAACGTCTTTTATTCCAAATGACAAAGTAGAACCAGAAAATAGTTTGAAAATCTGACAAAGAATGCAAATATAGGGGGGGGGCAAAAACGTGGAGTTTTTACGAAAAAGTTGAAAAATATAGCAAATTTTAAGTAAAAATTAATGTTATTGCGATATAAAGATCTTTATTTCAAGGTTATTGCCCATCATCAGTCGCAACTAAACCGATAAAAAGAAAACAAAAATGAAAAAAATTGATCGGAAAAATAATATTTGAAACAAAAAATGTGAAAAGAATTTTTGTGAAAAAGTAAAAAAATGAAATCTAAGAAAAACTGAAGTTAAATCAACGATTAAAATACTACAGAAAATTAATTTAAAATGCTTACCACGTGAATAATAAATATAAACTAGGTTCCATCCACACGAGGAGTTCAAAACGAAATGAAGGTTAGAAAATTAAAATAACTAAAATTATCACTGACAATAGAGAACAACATGACTTCAAAAATATAAATTTGAATTTCAAAAATTCCAATTTTATCACAAAAAATCAGTCTTGCGACAGCCTAATGTACAGAAATAAATCTTAAAAAGAAATTTCAAGAATATAGGTTTTTTTACAGTGTTTAGTAAATAAAATTTCTCGTATAGTGTTCTTTGCTTATAGTTAATATTTTAACATTCAGTTAAGTTTTTGTTAAATTTATATCAATATAACTATAGTCTATTTATTTATCGCGTGCAGTGGATGTAAACAATGATCAACGCGTGACATGCACGTGATTGCATTATGTTTATTGCACCTGTAATTGCGATTGGGTGTTTGCAAGGTCAAAATAGATGTGTCCCTGCGCAGTGACAAGCTCCTCCCCATAAATCACGTGCACGCTGCATGTATTTGTTATTCTCCACTGCACGCGATAAATAAATAGACTATAGTTTTTTATTTGATAGTTTTCATTCGATAGTTGTATTCGATAGTTTTTATTCGATAGTTTTTATTCGATAGTTTTTATTCGATAGTTTTATTCAATAGTTTTTATTTGATAGTTTTATTCGATAGTTTTTATTCGGTAACTAAATTTTAGTAACTAAATTTTTAGTTACTAACTATCGATAGTAAAAAATAATTAGTATCTAACTATCGATAGTCAAAAAAGTATGATAGTTCCCATCACTAATTAAAATCTTCTTGAAATGATGCTAGAAAAATGTTTAGTTAACTTTCAACACATTTATATTATAATTGCATATAAGTAGATACAAACCTTATGATCGTGGAATTTTCTCACATTCATTTATCTGCTTCAAGCTTCATCCATTGTTGAAACTGGTTTAATGATGTTGTTTATTATTACTTGTATTTATAAATCCAGTTATATTTGTCTTAACAGAATTTATAGCTCGCAAAAACATAAAGTAAACGAAGTAAACACAGCACTTGAACAAAACCGTTAAAAGCTTGTTTGAGAATAGACAACCAGCAGAACAGGATGACGTCTTGTCCTATTGGTTTTTACGGAGTGCTCAGCACTGATAGGCTCTTACTCCTCTC
Source organism: Rhagonycha lutea (assembly GCA_958510855.1). NCBI lineage: Eukaryota > Metazoa > Arthropoda > Insecta > Coleoptera > Cantharidae > Rhagonycha > Rhagonycha lutea. The sequence goes on from OY294038.1 coordinate 39,455,115, forward strand.
TTATTTTTGGCTCATAATTATGAAGTTCGGGGTGCGAAGCACCCCTCGTGCTTTTCTAAACGGCCGTCTCAAGGAGCGTCCTCTCATCTCTCACCCATCTCCGATGCCTGGGGCCTGGGTTGGCCTTTTGGCGCCTTGTGGTGTCGGGCCGGGGCTCCGGTCTTATGAGGGACTCATGTATGTTAGAGCCCCTACATAGCGGGTGCTCCTTTCGGACGGTCCACTCGAGCGTCACAGGTTTTGCAGCCGGTCCTAACAGGTAGCAAGCTGCCTGTACCTGGCGACTGAACTGAGTAAGAGAGAGAGAGACTGCCGATCGGGCCGTGACAAGATTTTTAAAACAGCTAGCTACTGCTACGTTTCTTTACTGGAATGTGTGAAAGGTAAGTTCGTGGCACAAAGTTATAACCAGCGGTGCGAGTTTTTCAGAGTTTCACGCACTTGCAGTGTCAAAAGACGTCTCGCGGCACAGAAGGTAAAGGTCTAGTGACGGTTCCTGAACGGAAACCGCTTGAAAAAGGCAGAGACGAAGTCGAAGGCTAGGTCCTGCGCTTTAACCCCAAAGGAATCTCTTTCGGCCGTACCATTAGTACGTTTGGCCGGGAAGGGAGCTATGCTCCCCAACTGCATTGGTGGGGTCCGTATCTAACCGCCGCCCTCCAGGGTCCCCCTTTTCCTACTCTTGCTCTCGTCTCCCTTGCGACCGGAGTCTTTTAGGGAGGAGGAAGGAGAGCTTGAGTGTACTGGGGGGGGGGGGTCCCCAGCAGGCGGTTTTGAATAGATCTCGGGTTTGGTTCGCTTCTCGTTAGTTTGGTCTGTTGGTCTCGCGTTCTATCTGGAATCAGAAAGTAAATACTCCCTTCCCAGGAAGGATGGCTTTGGGCCTCTTGAATTTCGCTGGATCATCAGGCTGGTACGAGCCCAGTCCTTTGACCAGCGGATTCTCTGAGTGCCCGGCAGCCTCATAGAATTTCTCCGCCTGGCGGCGGATAAATCCCATGATGGACTCCAGATTGAAGTCCTTCCTGAGTTGGGAGTTCGTTAAGCCAATATTTCGTGGCCCATAGGCTTGCCTTAAGGCAAGGCCTTGATGAGCCTTGAGTTGTCGCAAATAGTAGGGGTGTGCATAACCCCAAGTAGTAGAAGCGTATGTAAGAATTGGCCTTATACAGGTTTTATACAACCTAAGTTTGTTGGATGCCTAGAGCTTGCTATTCCTGTTTGTAAGGGGTTGAAGCAGCTTTCTGGCCCCCCTGGTTTTATCCCTTGTATTTTTAATATGAGTAGCCCAGGTCATGTGTTTATCCAATGTAACCCCTAGATATTTGGAGGAATCGGACCATTTGATGTTTACCCCATTCAAACTAACACAGGTTTGTGGGAGTCGGGTTAGATTTCGACTCCTTGGTTTTTTCTTTTTCGTCCGTAGGTTGCGATCGTGACATCTAGTGAAGAAGGTAGCGGTACTCTTGACGGGATTGACAGCAATCCGCCAAGTTCGGTAGTACTCGCTCATCTTCGTCGCGAACGCGTTTAGCCTACGGACGATGTATTCCGGTCTCCTTCCTCGCGTGTTCTTGAAAATTTAAAACGAAAACCAGTGCCATCTATACCCAATGGAGTACATATCGGATTTACCCCCACTTGAGGTTCCGTTTCCGTTGCTCCTATTCGAGTTTTCACTTCACACCGCGGTCAGTTGGTTGCGGATACTTCTGCAAGAGCAGATGACGCTGACGCTTTGAAATTGGTCGTTTGAAACGCTAAATTTTTGCATTCGCAAAATTGATGAATTGATTCAAAACATTTTCTTCTTCTCAAAATCAAAAACATTGTGAGTTCAACGCAAAAAAACAATTAATATAATCTATTTCAAAGAGTTAGAAATTATGGAAAACATTAGCAACAGCAGCAGAGTCGAGTTTAAAACGGAGGAATCTGAAGATATAAAATTTAATGTAGAAGATTTACATCATTCAATTGATATCAAGGAGGAAGAGAGCGATGGAAAATCTTTATTGGAGAAGAAACCTGCAAAAATTACTCGTACTCGAAAAACATCGTTTTATTGTGAAGTTTGTGGTCATAAATATGTATATAAATCAAAGTTACTCGTACATATAAGAACTCATACTGGGGAGAAACCGTTTTCTTGTGTGATTTGTGACTATAAATTTACTCAAAACTCAAATTTAAAAGAACATTTAAAAACTCACACCGGGGAGAAACCGTTTGGTTGTAAGATTTGTGACTATAAATGTGCTCAAAAATCACAATTATATAACCATTTAAAAACTCACACCGTGGAAAAACAGTTTGGTTGTAAGATTTGTGACTATAAATGTGCTCAAAAAGTACATTTAAAACGCCATTTAAAAACTCACGCCGGGGAGAAACCGTTTGTTTGTGCAATTTGTCACTATAAATTTACTCAAAACTCAAATTTAAAAGAACATTTAAAGACTCACACCGGGGAGCTACCGTTTGGTTGTAACATTTGTGACTATAGATGTGCTTACAAATCAAATTTAAAAGAACATTTAAAAACTCATACCGGGGAGAAACCGTTTGGTTGTAATATTTGTGACTATAAATGTGCTAAAAAATCATATTTAAAAGAACATTTAAAAACTCACACCGGGGAGAAACCGTTTGGTTGTAAGATTTGTGACTATAAATGTGCTCAAAAAGCAAATTTAAAACGCCATTTAAACACTCACGCCGGGGAGAAACAGTTTGGTTGTAAAATTTGTGACTATAAATTTGCTCAAAAATCAAATTTAAAAGAACATTTAAAAACGCACACAGGGGAAAAACCGTTTGGTTGTAAGATTTGTAACCATAAATGTGCTTACAAATCAAATTTAAAAGAACATTTAAAAACTCATACCGGGGAGAAACCGTTTGGTTGTAATATTTGTGACTATAAATTTGCTCATAAATCATCTTTAAAAAATCATATAAAAACTCACACCGGGGAGAAACCGTTTGGTTGTCAGATTTGTGACTATAAATGTGCTCAAAAATCACATTTGAAAGAACATTTAAAAACTCACACCAAGGAGAAACCGTTTGGTTGTAAGATTTGTGACTATAAATTTGCTCAAAAATCAAATTTAAAAGAACATTTAAAATCTCACACCGGAGAGAAACCGATTTGTTGTTAAATTTGTAACTATAAAAATGTGCTCAAAAAAACGGGAGAAACCGTTTACATGTTTGATTTGTGAATATAAATGCGTACCAAAATTACGTACTTTGACGAAATTTTACAGCTGTCAAAATTACATTTGATATTTATTCGTAAGTACTAAACAGAAAAAAATTAGGGATTTTTAGGGAATTAGGGATTCAGGATCAAAAATAAAAATACTGTCTGTAGACACGAGTCATCCACGGACGGGCAGTTCGCCAAAGTTGAAAAATCGATTGGTTTGCTACTCGATCGCAGTTGGAAGTGATTTTAAGTTGGTACTACCAACGACCAATCAGAATACGTTGCGTGTTCTAAAATATTGATACGCTGGAGGCGGAGCGTGCTGGTCTTTTATATGTTTGATTAGGTATTGCGAAAGTTTAGTTAATGAGAAAAAATTGAGTGAAATGTAGGATTTGACCAAATTAAAAACTATTGTGAAGATCAGATGTCGCGCGTTAGCTTTGGTTCACGAATTGGCAGTACAACCCCAAGGGGTGCTTGACCAAGTCGCACGGCAGCGATCACTCTTATGCAACATTAAATTAGCCAAAAATTACATAATGTCAAAAATACAATATTAATTTATTTAATATCCTTAATTCTTATATTAATAAAATATTCCTACTAATTTATTTTCACGAATTAAAAACTAACCAATTTAAAATAATTCAAGTGTACTATCATCGGTATATAATCGAAAAAAAATAAATAATGCAAAATAAGGCAAGTCTGTTCTATCAGTTCAGGTGGTTAGAATTTTTAAAGGTTTGTCAGAAATTATATTATGTAATGAAGTTACATAATCACTAATTAATTTCGTGTATTGCATCCATATTTTACTAAATTTCTTGCTTTTTCCTTTACAGAGTTGGGAAGATGTAAATAGTATATAACCTTAGTATATTGCTGAACTTGTAAGTAATTTATTGCTTAGGTAATAGTTTTATTTATTTTTTTATGTATATTAGTAATTAAGAAATTAAAGGCAATTATTATTATTTAACGTCGATAAATTTACAATAAACAGTTGTTTTATTTTAGCTGTCCGCCTATTGAACAAAACATCCTATTGAATGGTACAGTTCGATAACCTTTACACAATAAAGCTAAATCTGTAATAAAAAAAAAATACACAATTTATTCATGACCGACTGATCGCACTAAAACTCCAAAAATGTTACAAATTCGTATAATTCTTCAAAATTGATAGTGATTACAGGTGAAAATAAATTGTTCTAATATCTTTCGATATTTTTCTGTTTCAGTCTCCGACTAATGTATTAAGAAATATTCACTGCTTCCTGAATAATTTGTGTTTTATTACTTTTATTTCCGGGACATTACAAATCTTTAAATAATTGTTAGTATTACAGAATCTTTCAGCAATTTTATGTAAAGACGCTAACTTCAGAAATTCAGATTGGGGGCTGGGGGTTGATTTCCACATTTTAATTTTCTCATAACGTGGTATTCAAATAAATCAATTTCCTTTAGCGTATTTACATAAAAAAATGTTGAAAGATTGTCATACTAACAATTATTTAACCGTACATTGTACGGTTTCTCAATTGGTTGGAAGAAACCTATATATTGTAGTATTTTGAAATTATAATTGATTTTTTATTTATTCAAGAAAAGGAAGAGAGGACTTAATTTTATTTTATAAATTTAAGGTTATTATAGTGTAAAATTTGAACAGTAGCAAAATGGATACATAAGTGCAAGAGTATTTAATTTTGGGACATCATTTTGGGACATTATTTATAAAACAATGCATTGCTTATATAAGAAAATTTTGCAGTTGGTAATAGGTGATTATCGGATTACATTATCGGATTGCATTACGTCACTACATTACCCCCTTCCTAGTGAGATAGCCGAAGGACATCAAACGATATGTATCTATTAAAATATTAATTGTACTCGGTCACAATATCTTGTTGGAAAATGTACTTTTCTCCCGGATCTTGTTGTTCGTACTAAATTTTTGGGAGAATGTGCTGTTGCTTTTTCGTCAGTCTTACTAGATTGAGGTAATGATGGTGCTATGATCTTAGGTATGGGTGCTTGGTCTTCGTCAGATGCTGTTAAATATGCTGGTTTCAAGCGGTCGATAGAGACTACATGTTCTTTGTGATTGATTCTAATTGTGAAATTTTTCGAATTCCTGCTTATTACTTCGTATGGGCCATTGTAAGGTGCTTGCAATGATTTCTTTACCGCATCAAATCTTAGAAAAACATGGGTACAAGATTCTAAATCTTTGGAAATGAAAAGTTTTCGTTTGCCATGTGAAACTGGTTGCGTTGGTCGTAGTGTATTGAAATGTTTGCGTAAACGAGTAATTACTTCAGTGGTGTTTTCAACTTGATTATTCGGCGAAAAAAATTCACCAGGTAATCTTATTCCTTCTCCATATACCATTTCTGCTGCAGTAGCTTTCAAATCTTCTTTAAATGATGATCTAATTCCTAGTAATACGATAGGTAGTGATTCTGTCCAGGATTCATTCTCGTGGCTTCGGATTGCGGCTTTTAATTGTCTGTGGAAACGTTCAACCATGCCATTTGCTGCTGGATGATACGATGTAGTTCGTATGTGCGTAATTCCTAGTAAAGATGAGAGATTTTTAAATAGATTAGATTCAAATTGGCGTCCCTGGTCAGTTGTTACTCTTAAGGGTACGCCAAACCTTGCGATCCAATTGCTTATAAATGCTTTCGCGACTGTTTCGGCAGTAATGTCTACTAATGGAATTGCTTCAGGCCATCTGGAGAATCTGTCGATACACGTTAAACAATATGTATACCCATTGGAAAATGGAAGCGGTCCCACTAAATCTATGTGAACGTGTTCGAATCGTGTTGAGGGTAAGATAAATGTGCCAAGTGGTGCTGATGTATGTCGTTGTATTTTTGAGCGCTGACAAGGTAAGCATTGTCGTGTCCACATCTTGCAATCTTTGTTCATTCCAGGCCATACAAAACGAGTTGTGATTAACTTTGTAGTTGCTCTTGCACCGGGATGTGCTAATCCATGTAGTTTGTTAAATACTTGGGCGCGAAATGGTTGTGTAATGTATGGTCGAATCACATCTGTTGAAACGTCGCAATAAATATTGACATTGTACTCAGGCAGATGCATTTTCTTCAATTTCAGGGATGTTTTAGATTCGTCCAGGAATTTTTTTAACTCGGAATCGATTTCTTGAGATTTTTGTAGTTCTTCATAATTAATTGACTGTGTTGCTTGAACCTTGTCGATGTCTAATCTTGAAAGTGTATCAGCCGGAATATTTTCTAATCCTTTAACATATTGAATATTCGTTGTGAACTGTCCTATAAAGTCGAGATGTCGAAATTGTCTAGGAGTGCTTTTGTCTGCTTTTTGTTTGAAAGCGTAAGTTAAGGGTTTGTGATCGGTAAATAGTATAAATTCGTGTCCTTCTAAAGAATGTCTAAAGTGCTTGATAGCTAAGTATGCAGCCAAGAGTTCGCGATCGTACGTACTGTATTTTTGTTGAGCAACATTGAACTTTTTTGTGTAAAAGGATAGCGGTTGCCATTGGTTGCCAATTCTTTGTTGAAGTACTCCACCGACGGCGTCGTTTGATGCGTCTACCATAAGTGATAATGGTGCAGATGGTGATGGATGAGCTAGTAGAGCGGCTTGTGCGAGAGCTTCTTTAATTTGTGCAAATGCGTTTTTGCTTTCATCGGTCCATTCGATTGGGCTGTTGTTTGATTTCTTGCCAATAAGATATTTGTTTAACGGACTCTGTATTGTTGCTGCGTTTGGTATAAATCGGCGGTAAAAATTTATCATGCCCAGAAATCGTCGCAGTTGTTTGACAGTACTGGGTAGGCTACAGTTTCTGACTGTGTCTACTTTGTCTTGTAGTGGTTTAATTCCGTTTTTGGTTATTGTATGCCCAAGAAAGGTGATTTCATTCTTACCAAAGATACATTTTGACGGATTAATCATTATCCCATAATCCTGTAGTCGTTGGAACAATTGTTCTAAATGTTTTAGGTGTTCCTCATACGTTTCGGAAGCAATTAGTAGATCGTCGATGTATGCGTAACAAAAATCAAAATCGTGAATTACCTCATCTATGAAGCGTTGGAAAGTTTGTGCGGCATTTCTTAAACCAAACGGCATACGTGTAAATTCAAAAAGGCCAAACGGAGTTGTTACTGCTGTTTTGTGGATATCGTCTGGATGCATTAAGATTTGATGGAAAGCCTTGATTAAATCAATTGTAGAGAATATGTTTTTTTTAAAAAGTGATTGGGAAAAATCCTGTATGTGCGGAATAGGATAACAATCGTGTACCGTTTTTGCATTTAAGGCGCGATAATCACCACACGGTCTATATTCCTTATTTTTCTTTTCCACGAGATGTAGCGGAGAGCACCAGTTGCTTTTGGATGGTCTAATAATTCCCTGTTCGATCATGAAATCAAATTCTTGTTTAGCGATTTTCAAACGGTCTGGAGCTAATCTTCTTGGGCGACATGTAACAGGCTGTCCTGGTAGGGTTTCAATTCTGTGCATTGTTTTTGATTTAGTAGCCATGTTTGTTACGTTGGGTTGAGATATTGAGTGGTATTTTTGTATTAATTTGTGGTATTCGTTTGTTCGGTCAATTGTATGTACAGTCAATTGTTCACATGAATTGATGTGACCTTTTGTTTTTAGCCGTGTTGTGTTGTCAAGTAATTTACCATTGCGAATATCTACCAATAAGTTGAAATGGTTTAAGAAATCCGATCCAATTATAGCTTTGTTGACGTCAGCAATTAAAAATTTCCATTTAAGTTGTCTTCGTAGTCCAATTTCAATGTTAAGTGTTATTAACCCATATGTGTTGATGGTCGAGTTGTTGGCGGCGTATAACTTAAAATCTTGTAAGGCTTGGAAACCTTTACAAAACGTTTTCGGATATACGCTTACGTCTGCTCCAGTGTCGATTAGGAATTGAACTTTCGTTACCCTGTCGGTAACTACTAAGCGGCTGACTTTGGATGGAAATGGGGAACCGGTTGCAGCGCTTACCGATTCCCTTGATGGTTTTCCGATGCCTTATAGGAACATGGCTTATTACATTTATTTGCTTTGGAGCCAAATTTTTCGTGATACCAACAGATGTTCGAATTTGAATTGCGTTGGGGAGTAGGACTTCTGTATCGTGTATTTTTATATTGTAATTGAACCTTACGTCTGGGATCTCTTGTCATATTTCTCATTTTTGATTCTAATTCAAAGATTCTGTTTTGAAGTCGATTCATTTCGTCTGATTCGTTCGATGCGTTCGTTGCTGCTATACATGTATTTTGATTGCTTTCTTTAATTCTATCGGCAATTTTTGCTATAGAGTCCAAGTCTTTATCGTTGAAAGCTATGACTATATGTTTAATATTTTCGGGAAGGCGGCCAATCCATAGTGTTCGTATGAATGTTTCTGTTACACTGTTGCCAGCAAGACTTCTGATGTGCCTTAAAAATTGTGATGGGGAACGCTCACCAATTTCTTCCAGCTCCATGAGTTGTTTTAATTTTGTTTCAACAGAACTTGAAAGGCGATTGATTAATTCGGTTTTTAGTTTTTCATATTTTCCGGTTGCTGGTGGATTTGTAATAATGTCAGATACTTCGATTGCACATTCTGATGATAGATTGCTTGCCACATAGAAATATTTGGTTTCATCGTTTGTAATCCCAGTCAAGTTGAATTGCATTTCCAATTGTCGAAACCATAAAGCGGGTTCCTGTTTCCAGAATGGTGGTATTTTCAAGGCAACGCGATCAACCGTGAGTGTTGATTTTGTGTCGTTTTCGAAATTGTCGATTGTATTCGGCATTTTAATGTTCAGTTGTAGGGGTCACCAATGTTGGGATTTCTTGATAGGTTGAAAAGTTGTATTTATTTATAAAACAATGCATTGCTTATATAAGAAAATTTTGCAGTTGGTAATAGGTGATTATCGGATTACATTATCGGATTGCATTACGTCACTACACAGTAAAAGAATTGTAGAGATTGATTTGAATGTGTAAATGTATAATTTTAAAATTTTATAAGCCTTGGATGTGTTTCTATGTAAATGTTAATTTGAATTCAAATATTCAAAGTAGTACCTTTTTATAACGCGAGGCGGCTGGTGTGAAATTCAAAGAAAGTTTCGGTTGGTACGTGAGAAAAGAAAGGGAAAGGTCTCTTCAAAAAAGGTGCTTCGACATGAACGGTCACAAAATATGAAGGAGAGTAATTAAATTACAAAATTATTTAAAAAATGCGATAAATTAGTGCGAATTAAAATGAAGAGTCTTCTAATAATTGTGTAAGATGTGTGGAGATTATCAAAGAAAATTAAGAGAGCGTCCCTCCAACACAAAATGGACCAACAAAATTTATAATCATCCACAAGTATTCAATCCATCCGAAGCTGATTAGATGCGAATAGCGAGGTTGGATCATTCAATGCCTCACTACAATAGAAATTCAACACGAAAAAAGTAAAATTTTAAGTTTTAAAATTATTCTACGTTGAAATATTCGTTTGCAAGATCATTAACAATTTTCAACCATCCATCCCTGGCTGCGTCATACATGTAAAGTTTCTGAGACAGATTAGAGATATCTGATGGTTGAGAGTGAGAAGATGTGGGCTAATATAGCCACTAAGCCATGGACCTTCTACACTGTAAAAAAAAATCTGTAAATAAAAAATTACTATGATAATAGTAGGCTAATTTTACTCCTACTATTATCATAGTAATTTTACATGTTAATTTAAGATGTATAAAATTCCTTATGCATTATGTAAAGTTACTTATACATGTGTAAAATTGATAGTGCATTGTGTAAAGTTACATAACACATCATCCGTCAACCTAATATGTTACCATTATTAAATGTAAATTTCCGCCACCTATATGTAAAATTACCAAATCAAAGGAGGAAGTTTATAAACTTATTTAGTAATATTACCAACGTTAAATGTAAATTTTCGCACCGCATTATGTAATATTACTTATCAATGGAGAAACTTTCCTAAAGTTTTCAGTAATATTACCATCATTAAATGTAAATTTTCGCATTGCATGTGTAATGTCACTAATCAAAACAGTAATTTTCCATGCGGGTTCCGTAATTTTACAATCCATTTATGTATTAAAAATCGTACACTTTAAATGTAAGATTACACAATTGTAATGTAATTATTCTCTGAAATTGTGATTACACACGTTCTCTGTATTTTTACAGTTCATATATGAGTGATATTACATAAGCATGAAGTAAATTATCATAATACGTGTAAGATTACACAATTGAAATGTAATTTTTTTTGAAACTGAGATTACACACGTTCTCTGAATTTTTACAGTTCAGATGAGTGATTTTACATAAGCGTCAAGTAAATTATCACAATACGTGTAAGATTACATAATTGAAATGTAATTTTTGTGTGAAATTGCGATTACATACGTTTTCTATATTTTTTTACAGTTTATATGAGTGATAATTACATAAGAATCAAGTAAATGTTACATTACATACGTGTAAAATTACACAAATTGAAATTAATTATAATTTTTTATTCAATTTTTAATTTTATACAATCAATTTTTATAACAAAATTAAATATTACATTATTCTTCTTAATATGATTATTTTCTTTATAGTCAAAGGTTAATACGAACTAGCCGCATACAAATCTTTTTATTTCTCTTAGGAAATCGAGTTAGGGTTCTTGCGCCACCCTGTATAATATGCACGCACTGAAGGACTGGCTACCAACCTAAAAAACATACAAAGTCCCTACAAAAAAAATATTATTAATATTTATGTTAATTAATAATTACCACATAATTATTTATCATTTCTCTATTTTCTATGGCCACACCACTGTAGGTATATATATATTTGTTAATAATTATCCCTTGTTGAAAATCTGTTTTCGTTTACTAAAATTATGTTTTGGTTTGTTCCAAATTTGTTTCTTTTGTTTTCTTTGTTCCGGCCGTAAAGTGAGTGGTTTACGGCCTCATTTGCGGTATGAAAGTGCCTTTTTACGGCCTAGGGAGTAAAAAGTGGGGGGGTCATAAAATTTTACGGCTCAGGGAGGTTCAATATTTGTCCGGCTTCTTTCGACGTAAACACACTTTGCGTGGAAGAATGCGCCTGTGGCGCATTAACAATCTTCTGCGGGGGGGGGGGAGGGATCTGCAAATCCTAGAATTTTGTCGGAAATCTGTGTGAAATCAAAAAAATGTGTTAAAACGTGTACTTAAAAAGGGATAGTGCTACTTACTTTAGGACCACAATGTGGTGGAGCTATATAATGTGGCCAACTGTAAAAAGTAGGCCAACATGTACCTCCACATTGTGGTCTTTCAAAAAGCCCATTAATTTCTCGTGTACTCTTTCCTATAAATCACTTTAGACTTCGTAGGTAACGACACTTTTTCGCCTCACTTGCCGCTTCTGCAATACTTTTACTATCCATAGTACACACACAACCTTACACCACGACGCGACGTCACAAATAAAAATGACCTAGTCCCGGGTCCCGGCACAACGCAGGATATTGCACAACTAAAAGTGGTTTACGCTAACGCGGTTCGATTGGTCCCGGCACAACGAAAAGTGGTTTACACCAACTCGGCCGTAAAATGAGATTTTACAACCGAGGGGCGGAGTTTCGTAGCCGAGGCGAAGCCGATTTTACGTTGTGATGTAAACTACTATTTCAGTTGTTGCAAATTGAAACACGCTCCTCCTGCGTGTCATTTTTTTAGGACACGCGTAGAACAAAAAAAAACAGTAGAAAAATTTTTGTTAAATTTATTTTTTTCAAAATTTTCGGAATAAAAATCACCAAAGGACAAAAAATTCATAAAATAGTCTAGGAAATAACCACTTCAAATTTAACCGTAGATTTAATAAACACACTGTATAATGAAAACTACAGGAAAATCGTAATTTCACACTGTTATTCGTGTAATATTACAGAACACGGAATGTAAGGTGATTTCTTATGCAAAAGTTACACGTTTGTTAATGTACATTTACATGCACTTGTTTCGGTGGTGTGAATGTACCACCACCAAAAGTAGTTTTACATTCGCGATGCCAAAACCTAGTATTTTTACATTTTTAAGTGTACTTTTACTCTTTCTTTTAGTAAAATTCCTTAAATTTCAAGGTAAACTCCCATTATGTAATGAAAAGTACAGGGAAACCGTAATTACACACTGTTATTCGTGTAATATTACAGAATGTGTCATGTACATTTACATACACTAGTTTCGATGGTGTAAAATTACCACTACCATAAGTAGTTTTACATTCCCCATGTAGCACACAATTTTGGCTCAATATTGGTCCAATATTGAAAATATATATTGGGCCAATATCGAGATGTGAACATTTTCCAATATTGGTACAATATTAGCTTCCAATATTGGCGCAATATTTGTTTCCAATATTGCGCCAATATTGAGATGTGAACATTTTCCAATATTGAGATGTGAACATTTTCCAATATTGGTGCAATATTGGTTTCCAATATTGGTGCAATATTTATTTCCAATATTGCGCCAATATCGAGATGTGAACATTTTCCAATATTGGTACAATATTGGTTTCCAATATTGGCGCAATATTTATTTCCGATATTGCGCCAATATTGAGATGTGAACATTTTCCAATATTGGTGCAATATTGGTTGCCAATATTTATTTGCAATTATTGCAAAAAAATTAATTAAAAAAATTATTATTGGTTCATTTTTATTTAATCTACCATATTGTATTTATTTAAATAAGGCTCCTAAATGAAGTTAGTGTATTAATTTGTACTTAATTTCCTTTTTGTTCGAATATTATTTGTTTAAATTTACCATATTGCAATAATTATTAGATCCTAAATGAAGTTAGTGTACCTGAAGAAAATCTTTTTAAATCAATTTTTCTACTAGTGTCCATGGATATGTAGACTCGCCAATCATTTCTGTGAATCTGAAAATTAAATTTGAAGATTTTTTTCTTACCTTACCTGGATTCGAACCTACGATAGATCTTTCGAATTGTACTCTTCTTTTCTTTTAAAATCTTTTATTAATTAATAATATATACAAATTTGTTTGACCTTTCGACGCAAAGCGCCGTTGGATCTTACATTTTAATTTTAATACAAGGTTTGGGGCCCCTCGTCGAAACATATCCCCGGGTTTCTTCTAAATAACCTTCCAAGAGGTTTTACAATAATTAGATATATTTTCTTCCTTCTATCTTGAAGGATGTTGTGGTACCTTGATGCGTTTTCGTATTTGTTTGTTGGAAAACAACTGAAAAACCAACTTCTGAAAATTAGGAACTATTTACAGATTCGCCATGACGATAACAGATGATAGACAATTAATAACAGTAACAAAAAGAATAATGATAACAATAACAAGAAGAATAATAATAACAATATTAACAATAACAAATAACAAAATAGAATAGGATAACAGTAACAGTAACAGAATGGTTATGTTATAAATAACAGTGGAGTGACGGGTAATGGTATAATTCATATAATTCATACAATATCATATGAGAAGTTGTCGTAGTGCTGGATGTTTTGCAGCCGCTGAAACGCTAACGGGTCTCATATGTGCACTCATAATTTCAAGGATACTTCGCCCATAGTGGCAGCTTTAGTACGGAATTCTGTGTGTTCAGGATGTTAGTGTATGAGGGGAGTGTTTGGAACGGAAGCCCATATTTGCGGGGTGCATTGTCCTGTGTCATGTTTGCCGTTAAAGGGCTTTTTTGAATCTGCGTTTGGTAGAATTTTGTCGATAACCGAGTTACGTGGTCTCTCAAAAATTCTACCTTTGCGTCATCGTGGATTGACGTCAGTCTGGCGTATCTATCAGCCCCCGTGACTAGACGGAGACAGCGGTTCTGAAACACCTGTAAGGGACGGAAGCGCGTCTTAGACACGTTCGCCCAAGCAGGGCAAGCATACGTTAGGATCGGTCTTAGCACGGTTTTGTATAACGTACGCTTGTTTTCGGAGCTCATCTGACTCCCTTTCATCAAGGGGTAAATCTTGCGATTTGCTGCGTACGCCAGCTGACGTCTGACCTTAAGATGAGTGTCGAAGTTTAACCTAGAGTCAAGAGTCACACCTAGGTACTTGACACTCGTCTTAGGTTCTATGGGATGTCCGTCTAATTTGAGTTTTTGGAAGACCCTATGATTTGTCCGCTTTCTGGCGAAAACTATCGTCTCCGTCTTACCGGCGTTCAATCGAATCTTCCATTTATCGCAATGACGTTTGATCATATCAAGATGAATTTGAGTTTGCTTTGTGGCAACTCTTCTTTCTTTTAAAATCTTTTATTAATTAATAATATATACAAATTTGTTTGACCTTTCGACGCAAAGCGCCGTTGGGTCTTACATTTTAATTTTAATACAAGGTTTGGGGCCCCTCGTCGAAACATATCCCCGGGTTTCTTCTAAATAACCTTCCAAGAGGTTTTACAATAATTAGATATATTTTCTTCCTTCTATCTTGAAGGATGTTGTGGTACCTTGATGCGTTTTCGTATTTGTTTGTTGGAAAACAACTGAAAAACCAACTTCTAAAAATTAGGAACTATTTACAGATTCGCCATGACGATAACAGATGATAGACAATGAATAACAGTAACAAAAAGAATAATGATAACAATAACAAGAAGAATAATAATAACAATAATAACAATAACAAATAACAAAATAGAATAGGATAACAGTAACAGTAACAGAATGGTATGTTATAAATAACAGTGGAGTGACGGGTAATGGTATAATTCATATAATTCATACAATCATATGAGAAGTTGTCGTAGTGCTGGATGTTTTGCAGCCGCTGGAACGCTAACGGGTCTCACCTGTGCACTCATATTTTCAAGGATACTTCGCCCATAGTGGCAGCTTTAGTACGGAATTTGTGTGTTCAGGATGTAGTGTATGAGCGGAGTGTTTGGAACGGAAGCCCATATTTGCGGGGTGCATTGTCCTGTGTCATGTTTGCCGTTAAAGGGCTTTTTTGAATCTGCGTTTGGTAGAATTTTGTCGATAACCGAGTTACGTGGTCTCTCAAAAATTCTACCTTTGCGTCATCGTGGATTGACGTCAGTCTGGCGTATCTATCAGCCCCCGTGACTAGACGGAGACAGCGGTTCTGAAACACCTGCAAGGGACGGAAGCGCGTCTTAGACACGTTCGCCCAAGCAGGGCAAGCATACGTTAGGATCGGTCTTAGCACGGTTTTGTATAACGTACGCTAGTTTTCGGAGCTCATCTGACTCCCTTTCATCAAGGGGTAAATCTTGCGATTTGCTGCGTACGCCAGCTGACGTCTGACCTTAAGATGAGTGTCGAAGTTTAACCTAGAGTCAAGAGTCACACCTAGGTACTTGACACTCGTCTTAGGTTCTATGGGATGTCCGTCTAATTTGAGTTTTTGGAAGACCCTATGATTTGTCCGCTTTCTGGCGAAAACTATCGTCTCCGTCTTATCGGCGTTCAATCGAATCTTCCATTTATCGCAATGACGTTTGATCATATCAAGATGAATTTGAGTTTGCTTTGTGGCCACTTGTGCGCTGAACGATTGCGCATAAATCGCCGTATCGTCAGCGTACATAGCCATCTGTGTTCTCATAAACGACGGAGTGTCGTTTATGTAAAGATTGAATAAAGTCGGTGCTAGTACGGACCCTTGGGCAACTCCAACTTGTATGTGTTTCGTATTTGAGATGGTGGCGTTGACTCTAACCGCGATCGATCTGTCTGTGAGGTATGAGTAAATGAGTTTAATGAGGTGATTGGTGAAGCCGTAGTGAATTAATTTATATATGAGACCGTCGGTCCAAGTTCTATCGAAGGCTTTCTCTATATCCAGCAACGTCATGACCGTGACATTACCCTTATTGAAACCTTCGATCACGTCTTTCACGATTCGGGTCACCTGCAGGGACGTGTTAAGGCCCGCTGTGAATCCGAATTGCGACAGGTTCGTGATTTTCAGTTTCGTTTGTTCGCCAATCAGCCGCTTGTGAATAATTCTCTCAGTTACTTTGGCCATCGTGTTAAGTAACGTTATTGGCCTGTAACTGAGAGGCAGAGAGGGGTCTTTATTGGGTTTATGAATCGGAATGGTGAGGCCGTGCTTCCAGGCTTTCGGAAAGTACTGCAGTTTAAGAATAGCGTTAATGATGTAATTCAACTGAACAGTAGCCTTCCGGGACAAATTTTTGAGAACTTTGTTCTCAATTTTGTCCGGGCCTGGAGCTTTGTTATTGTGTAAAAATTTAAGAATTTGTGAAATTTCAAAGGGACTGGTTTGATAAGATGCAAGCTGATTGGCTGGGATTGCATATGTTTGACTTGAAAAGGCAAGAACGGTTTGTTTTATCTCGGTTTGCTCCGGTGTATCGGTATTATCTAATGTATGAATTTTTTGGAAGGTGGAGGCCAAGAGCTCAGCTTTTTGGGCATCGCTCATGGCGGGAGAACTAGTGTCGGATAGGGCCGGGATTGGCTGGTAAGGTTTCCGCAGTAATTTGGAAACCTTGAAGAGGGTATTGTCTGAAGGACTTAATGAGGAAAGAAGTTTTTCCCAGGAATTGTTTTTGTGAAGTGTAATTTTTTGTTGTATTTGCCTGTTCAAGTCAATCATAGCGGTTTTGTGGGAGATATCTCCCGTCTGTTGCCATTGCTTTCTTTTCCGTTTACGTTCGCCTATCAACAACTGGATATCGTCCGGAAAGACGTCCCTGTCGTTTTTAGGCGTTATCGTTTTGGAATTTTTGGCTTTGGCTTTGTTGATGTTTTGGGTAAGGAGTTCGATTTCTCGATCTACCGTGTCCGTGTCAATGATGTTATTGTTAATGCAGATAAGATCGTCTAGCCTACGACGGAATTTGGACCAATCGGTGTGTTTGAAGCTGGTTATTTGTCTGAAGGACCTATTGCGAGTGATATTATGAAGAAAGAATTGAACTATATTGTGATCTGAGTTTAGGGAATGTTTGACTGTGGGTTTAGATATGTGAGGAATGTTTTTGGTTAGAACGAGATCGATCGTGGTTGGAGTCATACCATTCATTGGAATATGTGTGTGTTTGTCTGGGTGTAAAATTTGTATGTGATTGTATGTGGAAAAGTTTAAGAGTGTGTTCCCGTTTGGATTGGACGTATGGCAGTTCCAAAGTGGATGTTTGTCATTGAAGTCGCCAGCCACGATGACCTTTCCGTCCAATCCAAACAGGTCCCTGAAATCTGTTTGACTGAATGTGTTTAGTGGCCGGTTGTATGCGACCACTAGTGTTATGTTTTGTTGGAGTTTTATCCCCAAGACTTCCATACTATTACCTGGTATGTTTTGTATTCTTTTGTGAGGGATATCGTTCCGTACTATTGCTGCCACTCCTCCAGCTCCGTGGCCTCCCCTGTCCTGCCGGTGAACGGAGTATCCCTGAATCTTGAGGCATCTGTTGGTTGTGAGTTTGGTTTCTGTAACAAGACAAATATCTATATTATTAGTGACTAGATGATTTTTGAGCTCATAAAGCTTATTATTTATCCCGTTAGCGTTCCATAAGTTTATCTTCAGCTTAGAAGCCATAAGAGCTTAAGTTTGAGAAAAAGTTTAGCGAAGCTGCGAAGTGATCAGTTTGCGAATTGCATCTCATCAGAAGGTTGCCATAATCCCTTAGGGCCCTTAGAAGTTCTCCTACGTTCGTCTGTTGGTTAATTACATTGCACGCCTGGGCGCAATCTGCAAACAAGTTCCCAAAGTTCAGAGGTGATTGCGGCATTGATCCTTGCTGTTGCTGGTGTGCTTGTTGTTGATTAGGTGGTTGTGATTTTTGCATGTGTGTTCGTTGTTGAGATGGTTCATGTAGTTGTTTTTGTTGGGGTGGTTGCTGCTGTATCTGGGGTCGCACTTGAGTTTGGGTAGCCCATGGAGTGCGCAACGGTGGGAACTCCATGCGCGCCGATGCCTTGGGTGGCTGCGAGCTCGAGAATGCGGGCATGGTATTCCTTTGCCATGCCGGCTTGGTGGGTATAGGAGCGTCAATGAATCGAGGGCCGGGTTGAGGATGGCCCCTTTTCTTTTCAGTTTCTTCGAGTTGTCTTAATTTTCTGAGGTATACCTCACAGTTTATGTTATTGGCAGTGTGATCCCCGCCACAATTGGCACAGGTTGGTTTTTCCGTTGCCACTCGCGTGCACTCCGATGTGGGATGCTCTTGCGCGCATTTCAGGCAATTGAATGCCCTTCTGCAGTTCGCAGTGGCATGGCCCCACATCTGGCAGCGGTGGCATTGGATTATTTTTTTATTATTCCTGTGCCGGTCCCAATTTATTCTTGCATCCAGTAGTTTACGTACATTCGCGTTCAGAGTCTTCAGTGTCACATCGTTTTCAGTAATCACCAGGAACGCTGCCGAACGCATGCCGTTCATTCTATACACTTTCTTGACCGAGATATTCTGCGACCGTAGTTCGTCTTGTATTTCTGCCATGTTTGCATCGTTCGTAAGACCCCTTAGGACAAAGGCGTGTGTCCTTTCATCCTTTGGGGTGTAAGTATGATGTAACATCATTTGTTTGTCTAATTGGGCCAACAACAATTCGTATTCATCCTTATTGGTTACATGCACCGCCACTGAGTCCTGCCTATAGGATAGCTGGAAACCTTTCGTCGCATATTTTCGTATTAACTTGCGGAAATCTTCCTGTTTGCCTTCTACCTGCATTGCAATAATTATTGGTGGGGGTTTCACCTTCGTTGTATTTTTCTGCTGTTTCTTAGCCCCTATAATCTGGACTTCATCATCTTCTTCCTTCTCATTATCGTCTTCGTCTTCATCCATAGACACGTCATTATCTTCTTGATTTCTTATTGGGTTTTCTGGGGGATTATCCTGTTGGCCCTCCTCAAGCCCGGCCAGTACTTGAAATCTGTTCAAGGTCTCCGTTGTTCCAACCGATACCTTTGATTGCGTTCTTCCTCTCTTGGGTTTCTTCGTTACACGTTCGTTATTCTTTTCCTGACCTGTGGTGTGGGACGCCGGGCGCTTTCTTTCACTATTTTGGCTTTCGGCTACATCGGCTTTCCTTTTTAACATCTCCTTCATCCTATTTAGCTTTCCTTGACGTTGAGAGAACACCCTCCACATGATGTCCTCTTCCGTTATTTTGTTTCCTCTTCCATTGTTTTGCGTATTGTTAGTATCATTCAAATTCAAATTTCCCGCGTGACCAGTGTATTCTTTATTTAAATTTTCTTCGCTCTCATTGGTGTCGTTATTAACCTTGTCATCCATCGTGTTTTTAAAATCCCGCCAATGGGGAAGGTCCTTTTGAAATTGGTATTTCTATCGTGGTCGATATATGGACCACTTTCCACCAAAATATTATTATTCTCGGCCACTTCTTCTTTCTCCTCGATATCGATCAATTTTCAGCTGGATGCGAATTTTTTCGTAGACGTCGAGTACGGAGTCTATCCGTATTTGCTTTACGCCAGAGCCGTCTACTCTAGCCACTAACCTATAGAGGGAACATACTTATTTTCGGAGTTTGTCGGTGATTTAATAAGATGTTTTTATATCGTTTTGAAAAATTCAAATATTACATAATATTTTTTTAATCTACATTTTACTATTTTTTTTTGATTTAGAAAAAACGTATGGACATACTTTTCGTAGATCTAGATTTCGACATGTTCATTGTTTTTACAATTAATTTATATTTAATTATATAAATTTACCAAAATTAAATTATAAAAAAATTTATTTAAAAATTTTCCGTCAAATTTGCACGTGTTTTAAAATGCCTCTGGCGCAAGTCTGTTTTTTCAAATTATGTTGGTAAAACATGGTAAAATCTATTTAGATTTACATAGATGACGTCAAATCTCGCGTCAAATACTAAAGTATTTGATGACGTCTTTCATTGGTTGGAAAGAATGAAAATAAAATTGTTCGTTAAGGTGGTCGATTTCTATGGGGATTATCTCCTTTATTTTTATTTTTAAAATTTATTTAAGGTGGCCGATTTCTATGGGGATTATCTTCTTCTTTCTTCAAGTGCCTTATCCGATTCCGGACGTTGGCGATCCTCCTGGCTAAGCCAAGAAGACTTTACTAGGGAAATATTAATGGGGTGGTTTCCCGTTGCCTTCCCCATAGTCCACAGATCGATTTTGGACTTTTTAGATCACAGCACATATCCGACGCAATCAGGATTAGAACCGCGGTTTCCCGCTCTGTAGTCTATCCGTGTTTGATTTACGCCAGACTGCTGGTATTGGGGATTATCTACTTAACTAAAATTTATGTAACCCCCACTGCATTTCAATAATACTATCGCCAAAGCTACGAAAATTTTACAGGTTGTTGCTCAAGGCTTCCTGTGTAACATATTGAAATATGAGGCGTATAAGATAATTATCACGTTGATAATTCAATAAATAAGGCGATGACGCGTATTGCGCATGCGTATGCGAAATCTCATGATTACGCGAAAACTAATACACATAATTATCTCATATTTCAATATGTTACACGGGAAGCTTTGAGGAACAACCTGTAAAATTTTCGTAGCTTTGGCGATAGTATTATTGAAATGCAGTGGGGGTTACATAAAATCTAGTTAAGTAGATAATCCCCATAGAAATCGGCCACCTTAAGGGCCCTTTATACCTAACATAAAGTTTGGTTTACACTCATAATTGAATTAAATACATCCGTTAATCCGGCAATGTTATGGGTGTAAACCAAATTTTACGATTTAAATGCACTTTCTTAAAAAGCAAATATATAAGGGTTTTTGTCTTAAATATATAGATATTTTAAAAATAGTATAATTTAAATAATTTGTATATTCATGGAAAGTCACTTGCAGGTCACTGGAGTGATAAATTATTATAATAAAAATGAAAATCTTTTTTTTTTAAGTTCTTAATGACTTTCCGTGAAACTAGATTCTTTTTCTAATCATTTACTTCAAACCGCATTAAATTCCATACATTAATAAAAGAGCTATATGGATATTCGTTAAAAGTTAGGTATACAGCCCTCCAACGATTGCAATTAAATAATCAGTGGTGTGATGTACTTTTAAAATAATAACATAACGTAAATACGTTATGTTATTCTATAGTGTTTTTCGCGAAACGGTCTCACGTATCATTTTAACAAGCCGCTATTATTATAACGTGAACGTTATAATAAAGGTTTTCCTAACCGTTAGTGCGAAATATAAATGCACCTAAATTTCACCCGTTATATTTCGCACTATAACGGTTAGGAAAACCTTTATTATAACGTTCACGTTATAATAATAGCGGCTTGTTAAAATGATACGTGAGACCGTTTCGCGAAAAACACTATAGAATAACATAACGTATTGACGTTATGTTATTATTTTAAAAGTACATCACACCACTGAATACTATTGCTACAAAGAGAGACGGTCGGAACATAGTGGTCATGCGAGTTGACTATGAATGCTAAATACCCGGTTCGAATCCGAGTGAAGTAAGAACTTTATTCTGACCGTCTCCCTCGGAAGGCTCTCTGGTCCTCCAGGTTGGGGTTCTTCGTCGGGCTGGCTCCCCGTCGTTGGTAAAAAATTAAATGCTGTGAATGCCATTTGATATTAATTATTATAATAACATAAATATAATATTATAATGGTCAGCCAAGACCCATTAGGGTTGTAGCGCTACACGATTGCTACAATTACGAAAATTTTACAAATTATTGCTTAAAGCTTCTTGTGTAACATATTGAAATATGAGGCGTAGAAGACAATTAATTATTAAATTGATAATAATTAAATATATAAAGCGATGACGCGTATTGCGCATGCGAAAACTAATACACTTAAAAATTTATTGTCTCATATTTCAATATGTTATACGTGAAGCCTTGAGCAACAACCTGTAAAATATTCGTAACTGTAGTAATTTTAGTTAAGTAGATAATCCGCTCCGGACCGTAGAGACGGTCGGAGCATGGTTGTCGAATAAGTTGACTGGGGTTTTGTAAACTCCGCTAATTTCGACCCACCTTAAGATGGGGCTTATTTTTTTTATAATCCTGGTTGTAAACTCCCCTAACGTCGAGGGATTACTAGGCAATAAGATTATAAAGCTTATAGATAGGCTTTAGGGATAATAATATATTGCTACCAACTTTGATGAATGAATAATATAAGTAATCAAATAAATGGAATAGAAAAAATAAGTCAATTAATTAAAATGTTAATAATTGGTGTAGTTGTGGTTCGTTTTTCTACAATAAATTGTTACATTATGTAAGTTTTAGTTTTTGAGTTCATTATTGGCTATAAATGCAAAATAATGCTACACAACATTATTTTGCATTTATCACGTTAACTTCTTGTCAATGTGAAATCCATAGCTAGAAAATCATAGCACACCAGAGCTTAGGTTATTTTTTGAAATTCGCTCTTTTTTTATAAATTTGTGGCCAATATGCAATCTGTACAGACAGGTTTAGAACATCAAAGCTTTGGGGTCGTCCATAAAAAAAACATCTACGTCTAGGGGGGAGGGTCACAAAATGTGTGCTATATAAAAAATTTTTTATTTTCAAACATATTGGTCTGTAGTTGTTTCAAGAAGCTTTCTATGTTCTTATTAAAATTATTTTTTAATAAACAAATTATTGTTTTAACAAAAACTTCTTGTCAATATGAAATCCATACACAGATAAGTTTGGCACATCAGAGCTTAGGTTATTTATTGAAATTTGCTCTAGTTTTTATACATTTGTGGCTTGTTATGTTTGCTATATAAAAATTGTTTTTATAATTATTACTTCAGGGAAGTTATTATTTCAAGTTATTCTTAAGCGGCGTTCACAATAAAGTGGGGTCTTGCCTTGCTTCGGCAGAAAGTTAGCAAGAGCCAATCAGAATGAACAATTTTTTAATCATAGAAAAGGGTAGACGAAAATACTCTAATCTAATTGGCGCTTGCCAGCTCTCTACAATGCAAGACCCTACTCTTCATTGTGAACGCCGCTTTATTTTTTGCGTACTTTCAAATATATTGGTCTGAAATAATTATTGGACTACTGGTCAATGTGGTAACAAATTGTTAATATATGAGGATTATAAATTTTATTTTAATCGTGCATTAAAAAGTGGAGATGCAGTGATCAAACTTCCAACAGTGAACAATAACCATTGAGAGATAGAAACTCAATTATTTGACGAGAAACATCATTAATTATTATTATCAAATATGCAAAAAACTATACTGAAACGTTTGACACCTATTTCAACCAAAAAGTTTAAAAAGAACTTGCTCGGAGTACTCGAAATTTGAAATACTATTAACTTTGCAGAAAAAGAAAACACAATTATGGGAATGGAAGCTCATTCAAGCTCAAACGAAGCTCTATCGATAGACATCGATTTCGCAGAAAAATTCGTAATAATAATGAAAATAGGAAAACATGTCTCCAGCCCCACCCCCCAAATATTTCGCGAATAACTCCGAGACGGTTGAGGCTCAAACAAAAAATTTGGAAGCTCATTGATACTCAAACGTTTGACACCAATTTCACCCCAAAATTTCACTTGAAGGGCATGTCGGCATCACAGTTTTATAGGTGATTGGTTTTCATTAAGAATTTTGTGTATATTTTAAACTTTAAAGTTTAAATAAATTCAAAATTTTCTGTGAGTTATTATGTATAATTTAGTTAAGTCCTTCTTAATTATCCTACTTAAAATGTATTACATTCGGGGAGTTTACAACTAGGATTATTGGTGAAATCTTCAAAATTAGGGGAGTTCACCACTTTTTTTAAATTCTACCTGCTGGATTAGGGGAGATTACATATGCCCAGTTGACTATGAACGCTAAATGCCCGGTTCGAATCCGGATGAAGTAAGAACTTTATTCTGGCCGTCTCTCTGGTCCTCCAGGTAAAGCGATGACGAATATTGCGCATGAGAAAACTAATACACATAAAAATGTATAGTCTCATATTTCAATATGTTATACGTGAAGCCTTGAGCAATAACCTGTAAAATTTTCGTAACTGTAGTAATTTTAGTTAAGTAGATAATCCCGATAATTGGGGGTTCTACGTCGGGCTTGCTCCTCGTCTAGGTAAAAAATGTAAAATGCTAACAAACCAAACACCAATTCGCAAGGTTGGTAGTTGGGCTCGGATAACGTTGTAATGCGTTTCAAAAACCGATTATTCCAGGTATAAAAGCTTTTGCGTTCTACAATGCTCGTACACGGTCGGTTATAGTTTTTGTTGTAAAAGATGTTTAAACAGAAAATTAAACAAATTCTCTTTTTTTTAAATTATTTTTAGCAATGGTTATTGCTATTAGATGTTTTCAATATTAAAAAGAGTTAAAATTTTTTGTAATAATTTTTATTTTATAAAATTTTACAAATTACTTTATAAATTACATAAAAATTTAACTTATTAGAATGAAACTTTTAAAAGCATGGGTCAAGAATGAAATATCCAAAAACAATAAAAATGACAAAAAAACCTTAATAAATAACAATAAGCAATAACAAGAATTTTTACAAAAATTTTAAATTCACTCACAAACCTCAACTAATTAATTATAAATAATCAAAGTAATGATTTAAGAGGACTTATACCTAACATAAAGTTTGGTTTACACTAATAATTGAATTAAATAATTCGTTAAAGCGGCAATGTTATGGGTGTAAACCAAATTTTACGATTTAAATGCACTTTCTTAAAAAGCAAATATATAAGGGTTTTGTCTTATATATATAGATATTTTAAAAATAGTTTTAATTTAAATAGTTTGTATATTCATGGAAAGTCACTTGCAGGTCACTGGAGTGATTAATTATTATAATAAAAAATGAAAAATTTTTTTTTTAACTTCTTAATGACTTTCCATGAAACTAGATTTTTTTTCTAATCGTTTACTTCAAACCGCATTAAATTCCATACATTAATAAAAGAGCTATATGGATATTCGTTAAAAGTTAGGTATACAGCCCTCTTAAGAGGGGTCCGTTAAGTTGGCCCCCCCCAGTTAATATTTTTTCTCCAAAAGCTAGCTCCCGAATCCTTATAGCTAGCACCAGCTAGCACCCAAGTATGAAAGCTAGCACCATTATAGTTTTTCCACAAATCGATATTGAAACCGGGGGGGGCCAACTTAACGCTAGCCCCCCCCAGTTAATATTTTTTCTCCAAAAGCTAGCTCCCGAATCCTTATAGCTAGCACCAGCTAGCACCCAAGTATAAAAGCTAGCACCGTTATAGTTTTTCCACAAACCGCAACTGAAACCGGGGGGGGCCAACTTAACGTTAAGTTGGCCCCCCCCAGTTAATATTTTTTCTCAAAAAGCTAGCTACCGAATCCTTATAGCTAGCACCAGCTAGCACCCAAGTATAAAAGCTAACACCGTTATAGTTTTTCCACAAATCGATATTGAAACCGATGCTTTCGGTCCTGACGGACGCGCATGAATGGATGAACGAGATTCCATTTGTTTATAGGGTAGGCTGCCGACAAACTGCACGAATGTGTAGATAGCGAGTTATTATTGTGGGTCAATGTTACCTTACTATATAACAATACTTTGCATAATTCTAGCGCATTTCGTTACTTAAAAAATGAGTTTATCTGAGGTTCATGTCGCTGCCCCCCCCAAATCGAATTTTGGGGTGAATTTGGTGTCAATCGTTAGAGCTTCGTTAGAGCCTAAATGAGCTTCCATTTTTTTCGTTTGAGCCTCAACCGTCGCGAAGATAATCGCGAAAAAGTTTGGGGGGGCTGTAGACACGTTGGCCCCCCCAAATCGAATTTTGGGGTGAAAATGGTGTCAATCGTTAGAGCTTCGTTAGAGCCTAAATGAGCTTCCATTTTTTTCGTTTGAGCCTCAACCGTCGCGGAGTTATTCGCGAAATATTTGGGGGGGCCGCAGACACCTTGGCCCCCCCAAGTCGAATTTGAACTTCCATTTTTTTCGTTTGAGCCTCAACCGTCGCGGAGTTATTCGCGAAACAGTTGGGGGGGGCACAGATATGATTTTCTATTTTCGTTATTTTTAAAAATTTTTGGATGAAATTGGTGTCCAACGTTAGAGCTTCGTTAGAGCCTAAATGAGCTTCCATTTCCAACATCCTAATTTCATTTTCTAAAAAGTTAAGGGCATTTCAAATTTTGGATTCCTCCGAGCAAGTTGCGTCCGATAATCCTCACATTTAATTTTATTTTACCAGATTAAAACTTTTGTTTAGATTAAAAAAATTAATCCTCCTTGCCATTATAATCTTCATAATAAATAAAAATGGAAAAATTAATTTTACAAAAGTTTTCATACTTTTATGTTTCAATTTTGTTTCCCACTATTGTAAAGTATACACGCCCATTTCTCGTATAATAATGTAAGTTAAATTGTAAGAATTTGTAAAAACTGCACACATTTCTGAAAAACTAAAAGGGCCGAATACGGTATAATTGTATTTTTACATTATATTATATCTTTTTCATTACTTACAGGACGTAGACACGTTTCCCCCTCTCTAAGTCGAATTTTGGGGTGAAATTGGTATCAAACGTTAGAACCCAAATGAGCTTTCATTATTGGTTTAGGATTACTTTTTGTAATCGAAACAAAAATTTTACGCTCTAACGTCTGACCCTAATTTCACCAAAAACTTCAAAAATATAACGAAAATAGAAAAACACGTCTACCCCCCCCCAAGATTTCGCGAATAACTCAACTACGGTTGAGGCTCAAACGAAAAAATGGAAGCTCAGTTAGACTCTAACGATGCTTTAACGTTTGACACCAATTTCACCCCAAAATTCAAATAAAGAGGGAAAATAGAAAAACAAGACTACGACCCCCCCCCCCAAAAAAGAAAATTACCAGCAAGAAGTTAATCGTTTGTGGAAAGAGGCAAAGCTTGAAGTTCACCGATAAGAATGCTCTATATGCAGCAAAAGCTTTGCCTCCTTCCACAAACGATTAACTTCTTGCTGGTAATCTTTTTTCTTTTGGGGGGGGGTCTTAGTCTTGTTTTTCTATTTTCCCTCTTTATTTGAATTTTGGGGTGAAATTGGTGTCAAACGTTAAAGCATCGTTAGAGTCTAACTGAGCTTCCATTTTTTGGTTTGAGCCTCAACCGTAGTGGAGTTATTCGCGAAATCTTGGGGGAGGGGGTAGACGTGTTTTTCTATTTTCGTTATATTTTTGAAGTTTTTGGTGAAATTAGGGTCAGACGTTAGAGCGTAAAATTTTTGTTTCGATTTCAAAAAGTAATCCTAAACCAATAATGAAAGCTCATTTAGGCTCTAACGAAGCTCTAACGATTGACACCAAATTCACCCCAAAATTCGATTTGGGGGGGGGGCAGCGATATGCACCTCAGATAAACTCATTTTTTAAGTAACGAAATGCGCTAGAATTATGCAAAGTATTGTTCTATAGTAAGGTAACATTTGACCCACAATAATAACTCGCTATCTACACATTCGTGCAGTTTGTCGGCAGCCTACCCTATAAACAAATGGAATCTCGTTAATCCATTCATGCGCGTCCGTCAGGACCGAAAGCATCGGTTTCAATATCGATTTGTGGAAAAACTATACCGGTGTTAGCTTTTATACTTGGGTGCTAGCTGGTGCTAGCTATAAGGATTCGGTAGCTAGCTTTTTGAGAAAAAATATTAACTGGGGGGGGCCAACTTAACGTTAAGTTGGCCCCCCCCGGTTTCAGTTGCGGTTTGTGGAAAAACTATAACGGTGCTAGCTTTTATACTTGGGTGCTAGCTGGTGCTAGCTATAAGGATTCGGGAGCTAGCTTTTGGAGAAAAAATATTAACTGGGGGGGGCTAGCGTTAAGTTGGCCCCCCCCGGTTTCAATATCGATTTGTGGAAAAACTATAATGGTGCTAGCTTTCATACTTGGGTGCTAGCTGGTGCTAGCTATAAGGATTCGGGAGCTAGCTTTTGGAGAAAAAATATTAACTGGGGGGGGCCAACTTAACGGACCCTCTTAAGAGGGGCATTTAAATTTTGATGCGAAAACATGTTTCAAAAGATGGCGCGCCCTAAAATATTCTAAGAATCTAAGAATCTTTTCACCAATACAGAATTCTAATAATTTATAAAAGTCATATGAATAAACGATAACTAATTTAGGGAATGAGGAAGTTTGAGCTTCCAATGTTGAATATTTACAAGTATATATCAAAAAGATATTCATATTTGAAAATATTGAATATTTTTAAAAATATTTAACTTTGAAAGCTTAAACTTTCTCATTCCCTAAATTAGTTATCGTTTATTCATATGACTTTTATAAATTATTAGAATTCTGTATTGGTGAAAAGATTCTTAGATTCTTAGAATATTTTAGGGCGCGCCATCTTTTGAAACATGTTTTCGCATCAAAATTTAAATGCCCCTCTTAATAAAATAACTTGATAGAAGCACTTGAAATACAACAATAAATTGAATTTCACATTTGAAATAAATAAAATTGTATTCAACTGTCAAACTCTAAAATCCAACCTTAAAATAAAAAATGATAGTTTATATTAGATTTGACCAATAGAAAACAAGATTAACTTATCCGAGCAGGTATTCGACCATTTTCAGAGGGATAATTTAAACCAGGTATAACCACAATTTATACCAACAAGAACGTTATACGACAATTGTAGAACGCAATCTGTGTGATTTATTCTCAGTATAGCTTATTCGTACTTTATACCTGCTTTGTAGAATCGGCCCTAAAAATTATATTATTATGACTAGAGACATTTCCACCGATGGCGATGGTCAATTTTAAATCCTCGACGCTAAAATGGTTACGTTTGAACAGTGGACAATTCCACCGATGCGGGCCGAGTACCTTCCTTATGAAGTATTAGAAGTAGCACAATGGGGATTAACAAACTTGAAAATCCTTTGAAAGATTACAAATGACCAAAAATAAATGCAGCATTTTATAGATTTATCAATAAAAATTTAATGTAGTAAATGAAAAAAAAATTAATTAATTTATTTATAAAAATTCAACATAAAAGAAAGAAAGAACAAATAAATTACCGGACGCAACTTGCTCGGAGGAATCGAAAATTTGAAATGCCCGTAACTTTTTAGAAACTCAAATTAAGATGTTGGAAATGGAATCTCATTTAGGCTCTGACAAAGCCCTAACGTTTGACACCAATTTTACCCAAAAATTCACAAAAATAGCAAAAATAGAAAAACATGTCTACAGCCTGCCCCCCCCCAACTGTTTCGCGAATAACTCCGCGACGGTTGAGGCTCAAACGAAAAAAATGGAAGCTCATTTAGACTCTAACGAAGCTCTAAAGTTTGACACCATTTTCATCCCAAAATTCGACTTGTGGGGGGCCAACGTGTCTACAGCCCCCCCCCCCCATTTTTCGCGATGGTTGAGACTTAAACGAAACAAATGGAATCTCTAAAAATACGTATAGCGACGGGTGGGTACCATAAAATTTTGAATTATAGTATATTATACTACAAGGGAGTAAAGTTACTCTTTTCAGTCCCGAGATAATTTTGTACCGAGGCCGTAGGCCGAGGTGCAACAAGCAGTCGAGGGACGAAAAGCAACTTTACTCCCACGTTGTATATACTATTTTTCACAATTGCGATGAAAAATTCTATTTCTAATGTAAATATATAGAAATAAATAATTTTACTAGAATAACGGAGTTTCATTTTTACACCCTCTAGCGGGGTGTAAAATCCATTTTTACGACCTGCACCGGGGTGTAAAAAAACTAAAATCATTTTTACGACCTACTGCAGGTCGTAAAATGCATGTTGAATGCAGGTATAAAAAAACACCCCTTTACACCCGCCAGGGCCGTCTCATCCAAGGGTGCAAAGTGTGCGTAGCACACGGGCGCAGAAACATTTGGGGCGCCGGCCAGATGTAGACGTTCATAAAAACCAACCTTAAGATTTTTTATCTTTAATTATCTTTAATAAAACTGTTGGTACTAGATGGTTGTTCATCATTTTGGAACAAATGGATCCCATTTCGTGTCTTACACACACAAAATAATTTTTTTTACTGTTTAAAACGAATTTCGAAAGGCTCGACTCTGTGTAGCGCGACAGTTCAAGATGTAGCTAAAACAAGGCACCAAATTTTTAAACTCTTCTAAACGTCAATGACCTTGAAAATTTGAAATTACCGCCTGCGGCGCATGGGGGCGGCAAATATAGGTTTGCACACAGGCGCCAAATACTCTTGAGACGGCCCTGACACCCGCAAATGCGGGGCTAAATTGCACTTTAGAATATCGCAATTGTGAAAAATATATTATGGAATGACTCGCAAGCATTGGTTGCTTCATTCAATGATTTACACGTCTTCCCAAACATGTTTAAGACTAGCATGAATAGTAGTTCAAAATCAAGAGTTGCTGTTTTTGGTCGAAAAACTAATTGATTTTGAGAACAAATGCTTATCAATGATTGGAAGCAATGCTGGTAGTTTTACTGTGATTTGTGTAGCCATGAATTGGAGAACTTGGTGCAATAGTCGAAAATACCATCCATATTATATATTTTCTACATTGCATAAACACCGTAAATTTATAATGCACGAAATTATAATTAAATTGTTGAAAAAGAGATAAAAATGTATAGGTATTAAAAATATAACTTCGCGAACAACTAACCTAATTAAAAATAATTTGGTTATAATTAAAATTGCCACTTTGGGATCTTACCTACTTTTAAACAGCTTATAGGCTTACAACGAAAAGATTAAAATTATTACCAGTCTACCTGTTCATGACATCGGTGGAATTGTCCAACGGTGGAAAAAGGAATCGCCCTTCTTCAATATATCTCACTAATAAAATATTTAAAAACCAACATATTTAGTTATATTAGGTCTTATAATAAATAGGGTGTTTTATTTTGACTAACTATCCTGTCTCTAATCATGACCTCCGGAAAATAAATCAATCATGCGCATCAATGTCGTTGATGTTCTTCTTTAACTATTTCAAAAACTATTTGGGTTTATTACACCCTATATACAGCGGCGGTGCATGTCCCCCCCCCCATTTAGAATTTTGAATCCAAAATAGTCTAAATCGTCTGTGTATCGTTTGTACCTGTTTGTACAAAAATTATTTTCGTTTGTAGAGGTAATTTTATTTATAGTGGTTGGGAGTGGCTAATGTGCATAAACGAATATTCGTCATTTCGGTGCTGTTTGTGTCAATTGGTGGATTTTGGGTGTCAAGGGTGCTCCCTCCACATTTGCGGCGCAAGCCAAAGTCACGCGCCAACCACTATGAATAAAATAACCTATACCCAAATAGTTTCTGAGAAATTTCAAAATTTCGCTAGGGGGGGGGGGGGCTGGAGACATGCTTTTTTGAAATTTTAGATTTAAAATAGTCTACATCGTTTGTATTTCGCTTGAGCAGGTTTGCGCAAGTCTTATTTTCGTTAACAAAGTTACGGGTATTTAAATTTTTCGAGTCCTCCGAGCAAGTTCCGTACGATAATCTTCTATTTGATGAGATTAAAATTTGTTTCGATTAAGGGGTTAAATACACTGTATTTTAAGTAACTTGAAATCACCAACCCCATTATTACAGCAATCAATTCTCGCAATTTTTTACATGAACTTATTGGGAGTAGTTCGGAGTAATATAACAGACCAAATATTTGATTTCCTATATTGCCCTTATATCGGAAAACACTATTGGACCAATATTGGCTAAATATAGGCAGACAATATTGGTTACCAATATTGGTGCAATATAGCGCCAAGCTACAGCCAATATTGGTGCTATATTGATTTCCTATATTGACCCAATATCGGTAAACAATATTGAACCAATATTGGCTAAATATTGGCAGACAATATTGGTTTCCAATATTGGTGCAATATAGCGCCAAGCTGCAGCCAATATTGGTGCAATATTGATTTCCTATATTCACCCAATATCGGAAAACAATATTGGACCAATATTGGCTAAATATTGGCAGACAATATTGGTTACCTAAAGCCAATATTGGTGCAATATTGATTTCCTATATTGCCCCAATGTCGGAAAACAATATTGTACCAGTATTGGCTGAATCTTGCAATATTGCGCCAAGATTCTATATTGGCGCAATATTGGGCCAATATTGCGCCAACATTGTGTGCTACATGGGTCGCGATGCCAAAAACCAGTAAATTTACATTCTTAAGTGTACTTTTACTTTTTCTTTTAGTAAAATTCCTTAAAGTTCAAGGTAAACTCATATATATAATGAAAAGTATAGGGAAAACGTAATTTCACACTGTTATTCGTGTAATATTACAGAATGTGTAAGGTAACGTGATTTCTTTTGAATAAGTTACACGTTTTTTAATGTACATTTACATGCACTTGTTTCGGTGGTGTAAAAGTACCACCGCCAAAAGTAATTTTACATTCGCGATGTCAAAAACTGGTAAATTTACATATTTTTTTGTAATTTTTACTTATTTTATGTAACATTCCTTAACTTTCAAGGTAAAATCCCACAAATAAGTAAAATTACCAAGAATCAGTAACGTCACACTATTATTACTGTAATATCACACAATATGTACTTGTACATGAATTTTACTGTAAAAATTACTCGTTTTTTACTGTAATTTTACGTGCTTTTTTTACAGTGTAGGCCTGCAGTGCTGATATCTATCTATTAATTAAATAAAAAATTAAAAATTTTAAAAAAAACCTTTTATTTAAAATTAAAAAAGTGCACTAAAAAATAAATAATAATTTTAATAAGAATAAACAGAGCTTCTTGGAAACATCAATATAAAAGCGTGGGGCTATCAATTGCTTACTTACCTCTAAATAAATAGCCCCACGCTTTTATATTGATGTTTCCAAGAAGCTCTGTTTATTCTTATTAAAATTATTATTTATTTTTTAGTGCACTTTTTTAATTTTAAATAAAAGGTTTTTTTTTTAAATTTTTAATTTTTTATTTAATTTTTTGTTTTTAATTTTTTAGTCATGTTTGTCAAATACAGCTCTTGATTCATCCTATCAGAATTCCTCTGGTATGTGTTTTTGATGTTTGATGCTTTACCCTGTATACATCATTAAAACAAAAAATTTCACCCTGAATGCGGTCCTTAAAAATGCGAATGCGATTTAGTAATGTAACTTTTCACCCTGTATGGTAAAACTGTACAATGCGCAGCCACGCATGCGATTTATTATTTTCAGTTTTTTCCCGATTTATCGCTTATTTCGCGGAATTTTGGGACACAAAATTAATATATAAACATTCGCTGCAAGTGAAAGCTATATTCCAAATTTCAGCTCTCTAGGACTTGGGGAAGTTTCCATTTTCCATTCTTATCGGTGAATTTCAGCTTTGCCTCCTTCTACAAACGATTAACTTCTTGCTGGTAATTTGAGGGGGGGGGGTCGTGGTCTTGTTTTTCTATTTTCCCTCTTTATTTGAATTTTGGGGTTAAATTGGTGTCAAACGTTAAAGCATCGTTAGAGTCTAACTGAGCTTCCATTTTTTCGTTTGATCCTCAACCGTCGCGGAGTTATTCGCGAAATCTTGGGGGGGGGGTAGATGTGTTTTTCTATTTTCGTTATATTTTTGAAGTTTTTGGTGAAATTGGTGTCAGATCGTAAAATTTTTGTTTCGATTACAAAATGTAATCCTAAACCAATAATGAATGTTCCTTTAGGTTCTAACGTATGATAGCAATTACACCCCAAAATTCGACTTACAGAGGGGGAAACGTGTCTACGTCCTGTAAGTAATGAATAAATAATTTTTTAGTCATATTTGTCAAATACAGCTCCTGCTTCATCCTATCAGAATTCCTCTGGTATGTGTTTTTGATGTTTGATGCTTCACCCTAAAACAAAAAATTTCACCCTGAATGCGGTCCTTAAAAATGCGAATCCGATTTAGTAATGTTACTTTTCACCCTGTATGGTGAAATTGTACAATGCGCAGCCACGCATGCGCTTTAGTATTTCAGTTTTTTCCCGATTTTTCGCTTATTTCGCGGAATTTTTGGACACAAAATTAATATATGAAAATTCGCTGCAAGTGAAAGCTATGTTCCAAATTTCAGCTCTCTAGGACTTCGGGAAGTTGGTTAAAAACGGCCTCGAAAAAGTCCAAGGGATGGACGACTGACAACGGTCACACCAAGTTAAATAAAAGCTTTTAAAAATAGAAACAATTTGAGAATTTAAAGAAACAGTGCATAAAAGGTTGAATAAATGGTACTGCGCATGATCATATGAGCGTTTCAGCATACATGTTGAAAAATAACAAATTTTATCTTTTTATCCGAGCTTATCTGTTTAAATTTTGTAAATGTAATTTTAAGGTATGATTTCCAATTTGAGAATTGCATTATCGAAAAAATTTTTGAGATTTAAATGTGTGAAATGCAATTCTTCAAGAAGGTATTGATGTATAATAGTATCATTGTCATAAAATTCCAACATTAAAATCCGACTTGCTACTGTGTCAAATTTGTATTGGTGAAGATAACCAACATGAAATTTTGTGTTTTAAAGAAAATAAAATTTAAATTGAATACTAATTAAAATTCTTTTATTACTGAGTTAGCCGGGTTATATAAAAATTATCCTCTCTCCTTTGGAAGCATAAGTCTTAAAAATTAGTTAAGTATAAAAATAATTACGGAAGAGTACAATATATTGTAATGATATTTCCTGCACCCCTATTATGCACCCGGTAAACTTATTATTTAAATTAAACCTATTATGCACGCAGGTAAACTTACAAAAAAGTGAGGATTGATTGTGATGCTTATGTGCAACTTGTAGAAATGAACTAAAAAATATGGGGTGTGCAAATAATAAATAATAGTCGATATCCGCCAGCAAATTTATGTTTATTTTCAAGATAATTACTTTGATATTGGTTATGCAAATACTGTAATAAAGACAATCCTCGGTATGGGGCTTGTTAAGTGTAAAATGTGCATTTAGTTGATCAAAAGCAATTTCATTTACATCAACAAAATTTAGCTCAAATTATTGTTGACCATTACTAAAATTAGTGTTAAATATGTAAAGCATAGAATAAATTTTATCATACAATTAGTAAAAAAAATTAGTTTAATTAAATTTACCACTGGTTGGTGTTCACTGGTTTTGTAGTTTCGGTAGCTGCCGCTGGTATTACACGTTCGTTGTCGTACAGCACAGGTGACGCTCGCATATAAAAAGGTTGGTGAAATAAAGCGTATTTTCGCGAGGATCCCGGATAGTACCGCTCGGTTACTTTTGGTCAACTTTTGTTAGTCCCCCACCACAATTTCTAATTTAACATATAAGGCGCATTTTCGCGAGGCATTTTGGTTAACCAAAAGTAACCGGTTAGATTTTATGTCATTTTCGCAAGGAACGGTTAGAGGGGAGGTAGATTTTGGTTAAAAAGTTACCCAACCAAAGTTAACCAAAGACGACCGCTCAAAATCACTGGTTACTTTTTGCGCCATCTGTGTGCGCCACAATTTAAAATTTAAAGTTGGAAGTGGTTCTAAAATGGATTTGAGGTTATGTTAAATTAAAAACTAAACAATCGTTATAAATTAATTTTCGAAGTTATAAAATCGTTTTGATTATTATAAATATTTTGTTGTAGAATTAGCGTTATTTTATATTAAAAATATTGGTTTTTAGTTGGTTGTTAATGAAGATTTAAGTTAAATTAAATAAAATAATTATAATCTTTGGTGTTAACCGAGGGGTAAATCACTACAAAAATCTGTTGTACACCAAAGCAAAATCCAGATTGTAATCTATAAAATCTTCACTAAAAATCGCATAGATTTTACAATCCAGTAGAAATCTTACCAATCCTTGTTTCAATCTATAAAATCTCTACAATCTTTATAAAAGCTGTAGAATCCCGAACAATCTTCATAATCTTAATAAAAATCTGTAAAATCTCAGAAAATTTTTTAAAATCTTCGAAACAATCCCAAAAATCTTAGCATTGTTGTCATGCAAAATCCAGATTATAATCTATAAAATCTTCATTAGAAATCGCATAGATTTTACAATCCAGTAGAAATCTTACCAATCCTTGTTTCAATCTATAAAATCTCTACAATAATCTTTATAAAAGCAGTAAAATCCCGCACAATCTTCATAATCTTAATAAAAATCTGTAAAATCTCAGAAAAATTTTTAAAATCTTCGAAACAATCCCAAAAATCTTTTAAAATCTCTGTGTAATCTTTAGGGACTGCAATCCATTGTACGGTTTAGACCTTAGTGAATTACCCCTCGGTGTTAACTCTTAATTTATTTATTGATGGTAGTATGATTTAATTTGGATAAGTGAAATAAACGAATATAATTTACACTAAGGTGCGAAGGTGTAGATTTTTCTTGGTGAAGAATGACATTGCAAATCATTTGAAAGGTAAATGTAAATAAAATTCTTTCTATGTTTGAACATTGTATTCATATTAATTTACAGATCTTGAAGAAGCAATAAAATATATAAAGGAACTGTATTCAGAAAATCAGGGATAATTAATCGACCTTACAAGTAGGTAGATCCTACGTTGAAGTGAGAAGTTGAACTTGAGAACAAATTGAAAAATATACTTTAATGAGTATTAATTAATTTATTGTTACAATTTACGGTAATGGATCAATCAAAATCAACTACAAAGTTAGAGATTACTCGGTGGCTGATTTACCTTATTTTTATATCATAATTTTGGATATCAGTTATATTAGAAAGGTAACTTTTGTGTTCTTTACGTGTTTAAAATTATGGTCATAGTTGAAGCGTTATTTTTGTAACTAAAACTTAATGCACCAGCACCGACCTAGACCAGCCCCTAGTGGGAGCATACAACATGGGGAGCAGAACGTTTTCTTGTTCTGTGAACCGGACAACACGTACTAATTAGCACTACTATAGCATACTACTACCAAGACGTTAGCGAATTTTTGCAGAAAAGGAAATATTTTTATTTTCGCCCAAGACGAAAATAAAACTTTTTCACCCCGAAGGCTGGTTAAATGCCACTCGGGTCCACGTCTTTACGCCTAAAACTTTACGCCTAAAAACACTTACGACTAAGTCAGTTCGCCTAAGTTTTTACGCCTAAAGAATTTTACGACTAAGGTTTTTTACGCCTAACATCATGTATGCCTAAAACTTTTACACCTAAGTAATTTACGCCTAAAAGATTTTACGACTAAGACATCAACGCCTAATGCATTTACGGCTAAGTTGCTAAAAATAACACCCGAGGGTCCCAAAAGACTTCATGTGCCGGCCCGAAGATTAATTTCAAAAATTAAAATACGAGCGGAAAAGCAGAAATTATTATTATAATTATTAACATAATTGGCGTTTTGCATTTTGTGCAAGCGTCACATAGTGTCCTTAATAGTAACTAAATTAAGTAGTATTCGGCGTGTACTTATCACTAAATATGATTAATTTATAATTAATAACTAATATGAACTATAAATTGATTTATAAACACGATTTCCAATATAAACAACCCAAAATGCAATGTAAATATGGCACGGTAATGTTGATCTATTATTATTTATCCCTGCAGCAGAGTGGATGCCATCCTTCTATTTGGAAGTTTATAGATATTGCAGCGTTTTATTCGAGAGTAAGATTTTTGATACAAAGCTAAAGTCAACAATCTGTCGAAATGCTGGCACGACAGGGAAAAGTTGTTTTTATTGTCTCGAAAGCCAAATTTTGTAACAATTTCCTCTTACACAGATACAGAATTTTTATGCTTGTTGATTTGTTTTGATAATTTGTTGTGATTGGATTCTATCTAAAAATCAAGTTTATAAGTGATAGTGATTTTCAAGTTTACCACTCAAAGTTAGGAACTTACGTTTTGGAAATAGAGTGCCGTTTTTGTAAAAGGTACGAGAAGGGGGAAGGAGAAATTTTGTCTTTTCCTGCGACCATTAGCGAGACCAGGTGTGTGTTCTTGGATGCACCTTAAAAGGTTGAAATTTCAGTAGTTATTCTTGGAACCAGATGTCCGAGATATGATTTTTGTGTAGAACACAAAGTTTACAATCGCTGGAAGTGAAAACGTGAGTCTTTTACGTTAATTTTGGAATATTTTACTTGAACATGTGGTCGTTTGCCCTCGTTATAAATTTCACATAAAATGCGATCCAGTTTATGAATTGATGATCGTAAGAATGATTGATTGTGTGAAAGAGTTATTTATTCGATTTATTTCATCGAATAAACCCTATAAATGGAAAATTAATTAAATTTGGATGTTGCAAGATTTGAGGTTAAATTTTACCTTATGAAGCGGCGTAGCAATTTGGATGCCCGTAAACGATAACAAAGTTTATTTTGCAAGTTTTATTTGTTGGAAAACACTGGCAAGTTTCGTTAAACACCAAATAAATTTGATTTGGATAAAAGTGGAAGTCAACACATGTAAAGCATCTTTAAATAATTCGGTAGTCGCAAGGAAGTGGCTGATCACGAGTTCCAGCGGTGTAGATATTCCAGTGGTGGCGTGCATTCCCTCAATGCTTGGATGTTTCTCCTTTCATCATAATTCGTCGGTCGAGTATTGGTTTGTTCCATGTCCATAGGAAATCCTATGGACTTGGAACAAACCAATACTCAGCCGACGAATTGTTTAGCTACGTTACAAGGGTTAGTATAACCATTATTATTATTTTTGTAACAAAATTGATTATTTTTGTAAATTGTTTATTTCTCGCACACTTTAACAATTATCCAGTCGTAAATTCGTTCAGAGAATTTAATGATTAGTAAATGTAACAGAATTTGCGACTGTGATTCACTTTTACACTACGGCAGAGCAGGCACTTATGAGCCTAATTATAAAAAACAACTTTTCCCTTCTTAAAAATTTTTATTTGAATAAAATTCATTTTTTTTGTAATCAAGAATTTTATTCTGGCGCCCAACTTTGTTACCCTTCTTAGGAACCTGCTAACTGGGAAAAGTGGTCTCCAAGTAATTTTTAAAGTGCTCACCGACTTAAAGCAAACCGTGGACTCAATTCTGTCATTCGTTCCGGTGAATGTCGACTACCCCAAGCGTCTAATTGAGGAACTTGGGAAGTCAAGATCATCTGGGACACGACAATATATTGAAAAAGGAACAGAGTGCAAATGAATTTGAGATTTTCTGCCGTATGCCAAGTCGTATGCGCTACAGAAGAACCGCAGCAAACATCAAGAGAATCGTAGTCCTATTTGAGGGATGAGAACTTTGATATCATTTGATTTCAATTTTTAACCAAAAATAACTTTGCATTTTCGCGACCACAAATGGTTATTTCAAAAATTGTGGTGGGGGACTAACCAAAGTTGACCAGAAGTAACCGAGCGGTACTAACCGGGATCTTCGCGAAAATACGCTTATAACCTCAAATCCTCGTCTTTAGAACGTGTAGAACCACTTCCAACTTTAAAATTTAAATTGTGGCGCACATTTGTACTAGCAAAGCAACCGCAAAAAGTAACCACTGATTTTGAGCGGTCGTCTTTGGTTGGGTAACCAAAAACTACCTCCCCTCTAACCGTTCGTCGCGAAAATGACACCGGTTAGTTTTGGTCACTTTTGGTTAACTTTTATGTCTCGCGAAAATACGCCTCAAATAACCTTTCTCATCTCATTTTTTGGAAATCTAAATTATAAACCGATATTTAATGTAAATAATATATAGAATCACTGTACGCCTATGATTTAAGCGGGAAAGGTACATTTCGCCATGAACGATTCGCCGGGAACGATTCGTCGGGAAAATTCGCCAGAAACGATTCTCCGGAAGTAATTTTATTTGTTAGATTTTTAACCCATAAATATGGTAAACCAAAAATATGGTAAACATAAGGTTTAAGAAGCAAAAATAAAAGATTTAAAAAATGGAAACTGAAAGATTTTCTTTATTTTAAAATAAAATAGGAGTTTTATAATTATTAGTATTAACAAAACTACTATTTTATATTAAAAGATAGAAAATCTTTGGGGTGCATGAAAACTCCGCTAATGAGGGGGGTGAGATAAAATTTCGAACGTCTATTATGGACGACACGTTAGGTTTTTTGTCAAACTTACAACTGGATTACATATTGACTACAAAATTATGCTAAAGAAAGAACAACATTCGACAAACAACCTAACGTGTCAAGGGTATTGTCTTACCTCCCCCCCCCCTAATTAGTGGAGTTTACAGTAGATACATGAGGAGGGAGAACGCTTGCTACTCAATCTCACCAACATAAACCCGGATGTCCGAATTTTCGTTACTACACGAATACTACTTAATTTAGTTACTATTATGGACACTACGTGACATTTTACATAATGTTAAACGCCAATAACCTTGCCGCTTAATAATTCAAATGTTTTTCAGTAACATAATGTTGCTGAAACCGGCCATAAGTCTTCCAACCGCCTAATATATTTCATAAAACTTTTAAAGAGCCGTTAGAAGTAAAGATGGATTTCTTATATTGAAATATTAGAATTTTAACTTTTGTAAAGAACAACATATAATAAATTTTATTTAGTATCACTTTAAAACAGGCCCGTAGCCAGGATTTCATTTCGGGGGGGGGCACTTGTAAAAAACCTTTTGTAAAATGTAAAATTTTCGGTTTTTCCTCTTCCATTTTCTTTGTCTTTTCAACATTTCGGGGGGGGGGGCACGTGCCCCCAAGTGCCCCCCCTGGCTACGGGCCTGCTTTAAAATCATTGTTATTTCTTAATAATGACAAGGTAGAACCAGAAACTATTTATACATTTTAATATTAATAAGGGCCGATCTATTCATCTCTTCGTAAAGTAGCTATTAGCGTTACGGGTAAGGTAGTAG
This sequence comes from Rhagonycha lutea, assembly GCA_958510855.1. Lineage (NCBI taxonomy): Eukaryota > Metazoa > Arthropoda > Insecta > Coleoptera > Cantharidae > Rhagonycha > Rhagonycha lutea. The sequence continues at coordinate 39,496,319 of OY294038.1, forward strand.
TTCGTAAACGTTTATTCACATCCCAATAGCCACTATTGCCTTGTAAATATGGGTTACGGCTAACACAAATTTAAGAGCCCCTTGAAGCGGCAAATATGTTTTACAAATCAGATTTTAACTTAAAATTTCTAGAATTGTGAGTGTTGTATTTATGAGAAATTTAATTTTTGATAAATAATTGATCAAAACGAATCTTTTAGATGACATTAATTTTATCCAAGACAAAAACAGAGTTCAGTAATAGGATAATTTAAATTGTTGAAATTGTTAAATTTGTTTCTTCAGAAAATCACGGACAGTTTTGTGATTGGTCGTTATGCGCAGACGCGGTTTGAAACCGTTTTGAAACCGTTTGGAAATTTTTACTGTCTGAACACATTTTAATCAGAACTACAACTGTATTTTTACAAAAGAACTACAAAAGTTATGTTAGTTCAAGTGTTACACATTTAGTTCAAAACTAAACAAAGAAGTTAATTTTAGGTTGTTATCAGTCATTTTTAAAATATTAAAGTAAAATTTGTAGTAACAAATTTGTTCGTGTTTCATAATATAGGGTGTTTTTTTAGCTGCATGAGAACTTCAAAATGAAATAAAACATTAAAAACCTGACGGAATGTTTTGGTTATAATTTTTTTATGAAAGTACAGTTAAAGGCATTTATGATTTGAACATGACTTCCGGCATGTGACCACCATGACTTGGAACCATAAGTTGTCAATGTTTAGCTCTTGAAGTTTTGGAAACAAAAATGTATTGAGCATGTGTCGATATCTCACACCATTCACCGTAACGGTAGCGCCTTCCTCATTTCGAAAGACATATGGACCAATGATGCCGTTTGCGTGTATTCCACACCAAACAGTCAATTTTAATGGATGCAATGGAGTCTCAAGATAATGTCCCGGATTGGTCTCACTCCATATACGGCAATTTTGTTTGTTCACATACCCATTTAACCAGATATGTGCCTCGTCACTGAACAAAATTTTACGGTAAAAAAATGGATCCACTTCCAATTGGTTGTGAGCCCAATTTGGTAGCGTTGTTCAATGGTCAATCTATGCATTATCAAATGCCAAACCTTGCTAAACACAAATGTCAAAAAACTGTTTCCATAGCAATCTTGATTCAATTGTTATCCCTATTGAAAGTTCTCATGCAGCTAAAAAAACACCCTATATATTGTATATTTAAAAAAAATATTTAACAAGTACTAGATTAACATTTATTATCAATTTTAAAAATTGACAGCAAACTTTTATAAAATAAATTTATTAATGCGCATGACTCTGATTATCAGTTTGAGAAAAAATCCTCAAACTGATCTGGCTATCAGCAAACCGTTTGAAAACGGTTTTGGTTACTGTAGAAACACCAAACTATTAGTCACAGTTTGATCAAACCGCTGTAAGAACGCGGTTTTAAATCTGCCCATGCGTCTGACGGTTTGCAAACGGTTTCAAACTGTTCAAACTGCTGAAGAAACAAACCTATTGTCAATACTATGTCAAATTTGACCAATCAAATTTATGAAATACCTAACCAAGAAGTTCTTTACTAGAAAATTCTTAAATAAATGTTGGTGAAAACGGGCATTACTTTCTTAACTAATTTGGATAATTTGGTGTGATGGTAACCAAAATTCAATTAGAATTTCCAACGTTTTCTCTTTTCTACCATGAAATTACTGGAACTTCCATCAAAACTTTTACCTCGTGTTATTCCATAGCAATTTTTATAGAATTCCAAGTGACAGAATTACATAGGCGTAAGAGAAGAAAGATAAAAAGTTCCTTATTCTTTTGTAAAACTTTTTATTTCACTCTTTTATTCTTGTAAGCAGTAGGTGATTTTAAATAGTATATATCTGCTTACAGGGATAATCAGGGCAATTGTTGGTTTGAAACTATGTTTACTTTATTCCAAAATCTGCTACATACTCAATATAAAATTGTAAATCTTAAAAACGAATAGTTCCAAGTGTTACCCATCATTATACGCTCCAAGAAAAGATTCACAACTTGGACAGTAATGGTTACGATCTTGACATGAATCTGTGCAATACGGAATTATGCAACATATGATGCCTCTAAAACAACAATTTTTTAAATTAAACATATTTTAAAATTGAAAATAATAAAAAAAGCGTACAAGAAAAACAGCCGTAAAATAAAAGCAAATTTCGAGTAGAGCACGGTAGATTGGACTAGAAGATTATAGTTAGTAATAAAAACTCAACGGAATTTGATAGATAACATTAAAATGAAGCGTTTAATGTGAGGATGAATTTCTAATACCGATTAGATTAGCCTAAAATCGATTTTAAAGCTTTCATGCAAAATTAGTTCTTATTGACACCACTCTGTTGTCGGCACATGTAATTTCAACTACTCTTTAGCTTCGACGCATGGAAAGTTGAGGAGTTACACTTTTCAAGAATCCCGATTTGGAGATAAGGCTAGAGTTATTTTATGTTATTAATATACATAAAAGCACATTTTTACAGCGATTCCGATCTCGAGCTTAGGTTAGAGTTGGTTTATGTTATTTGTTTAGTAAAAATAGCATATTTTTTGTTTCAAGTTTAAAAGAATTATGTAAATTACCCAAGTAAACAAAGAAGTGCTGCATATAAATGTGTTTTAGATCCAGCTTCGGTTTCAACTCGCGTGGCAATTTGGTGATGACAATACGGGCAAATAATTTGTTGTGATTGAGGTCCAAGTACTGTTATTACAATAGGTATGGAATTCACTGGTATAGCTATAAATAAAAAATAAATTAATTAATTATACTGTAATACTAATGTAAGATGAAAATCGATTGGTAATTTAAAGTTGTAAATAAAAAATCAATCCTTATGATAAGATCATCATCAAGATGTGTTTTCAAATGTTCATTCTTAGTAGGTGAGAATTTATTACATCAAATAAATCAAGTGTTAAAGCATCAAAATCATTTTTACATTTTTTGTAAACCATTCGGTTGAAGACATCTATTGGCGCCCAACGTGGGGCTAGAGAGAGTTGTTATTATTAGTAATATTGAGAAGTTATAGTATTGGAAGAAATTATTCCCAAAAAAGTCTATCATGGAGGAAACCAGCGAAGAATCTAAAAAGGAAGAAAATTCAAGTAAATTGGAAGCTAATATAAGAAGAAACACAAATTATGGATCATTTAATTAACTTTGTTTTTAGCAAGCAATGGGATTCTAAAAGAATAAAGGGGATTGTATGAGATCAATGAAACTCATAAATTCTGGCATAAGATGAAGATTTGCTTATGGAAACGAGTCAGATGGAAGTGGAACGGTGGGAAGAGGACACTCTAGAAGAAGTAGCTCAGAAACGCCAATTTTAGATATTAAAAGGGGGATGTGTGATGTTATTTTGTTTCTCATAAAAAATTATGTAAGTTCATGTTCATCTGAATTTTTGAGAACTTGGGGAGGTGCGAAGGTCACTGGCAGGAGAGATGGCGAACGGTGCAGTTAGATTTTTTGTAAATAACGAGATTGCAAAATTTTTAATAATGATTGAATACAAATTTAGTTGTAAATAAATACACGAGTTTATCTAATTTTTGAAGGTGCAGAAAGTGAAAATTGGTTGTTTGGAATTGTTAATTGATTGTAAATTAAGAGATTATATGGTACGAAGGATTGCACAATATTTGGTAATTTTGGAAGAAATGTGATGTGGACGCAGATGGATGTAATCGAATCTAATCTAATCTTGTTGACATTAACATTACAGTCTTTATGTTATATATTTTGGGAGGGGGGATAATTTTACCAAAAAATTAGGCAGTTATTCGGTCTTTCCTGTAATCATTGTATAATTTTATACAAATTGTACAATTTATACAATATAATTGGTTATCAAATTGTCCAACGCTATCCTTTGCTATTTTTTCAGCGGAAGCGGAAGCGATAGCGGAAACCGAAGATTTTTAAAAGATTTAAATTTACTATAAAGATAGCAATATTTAAAAATTAAGTTTATTGAACCATAGCTGAAAGTTCGTGAGAATAGTTTGTCATTATATTTAGTTGATTTAACGATTTTTAAATTTCATATTATATAATAATATACCGGGTGACCGGCCGCCGATGTCATCATAGGAAATTAACATGGAAAATTGATTTTTCTTTAATTCCTGCTTCCCATCAGAATGGATAAGATTGAAAAGAGTATCGATTTTAAGATATTTTTATTCCGCTTCTAAAAATTACTGTTAAAAACTTACTAATACAATGTAAAATAGCGCATTTAAACAAAATTTAGTTACCTTGTTGAATTTTATTCCAATTGTTTTTGCAACAATACGACTTTTTTGGAATCAAGTTAGAAAAGTCATCTTATTGCTTCTTTATAGCTGGAGGGTATTCCAGACCCCCGGTTTCACGCCCATTTCTTCACATTTTAGGGGATAAATTTATTTCGGTTACAAGGAAGTAACAAGATGGCTTTTCAAACTTGATAAATATGCAAATTTCATTCTTGAGAAAATATTGTTTTTCTACCTCCCCTCTAACCTCTAAAAATACCCCCAGGTCAGAAAAGAATTTTTTTCAGAAACATAAACTACATAATCCTTAATTTCATCTAATTTTTTAACCGTTTTTTCTATTTTCTAGGATAGCTGCTAAGCCCCCTATGTTGCAGCTCAAATCTGTACGCCCGACCTGTGGCTTTATCAAAGAATATGAAGCAACATTCTACAGCATTTCATTGCGCATGTTGACAAATAAAATGGTCGCCGGCGCCGTTTGCAGTGTTTTCAATGGTGAACTATTTTAGCCTGGAAATGAAAGCAAATCAAACTACTACTGAATGTTAGGGAACGGAGTTATAGTTCCTTAATGTAGAGCGTTGTATGTTAAATGTGAAGAAGTGTTTGGGAAACCGGGGGGTCTGGGGGGTATGGAATACCCCCCAGGTACACCTGTAAGTAAACAGCAATCAGACTTTTAAGGAATCAAATTTTAATAGCAGTCTGCTTATTGCTTCTTATAGCTGGAGGGTATTCCATACCCCCCAGACCCCCCGGTTTCACGCCCCATTTCTTCAGATTTTAGGGGATATATTCCATACCCCCAGGCACACCAGGCATTGCCGCAACTAACTAGCAACTAATTAGCAACAAATTCTCAACATATTTTTTTTTGTTTTGCGAAAGTGACGGCGCTAGCTTGATGCGGGTCACACTTTTTCGATTTTTGACCTCGCCCAACTTGTAACAACATTTTATCATGAATCATTGCATATTTTTAATTCTCATTAGAGATAAGTACTAACTAAGTTTTATGACATATTATCTGTGAACCACAAGTTATTTTTAATGGTTACAAATTACACAATGTAAATTTGTAAATACTTTAAATATTTGTAAATACTCTAAATACTATCCTGGCTTTAAAGTAAATTGAAATAATAATATTGAACTAAAATTAATACTGTTTGCTTTAACTGACGTAAAATTCGAAGAGCATCATCTCCGTACATTCACAATAATACTTCTTCATCTCAAAATCGATGTCTTAGAAATAATGTTTCCCACAAAATTTAATGAGAATCTCGAAAAAAATTGTTAAATTACCTGGCTGTGGTTGTGACAGTGGTTGTGGCTGTGGTTGTGGCTGTAGAGGGTGGAATCCAGGCTGAGGATAAGCAGTATCTATTTCAGAATATGGAGGTGGATTGTTCTTTTCCATTCTATAAACAACAAAATATTGTCATGTTATTTTGACAGTCCTAAAACAGTAGCCGAATCATTCAAAATAAAGATAGCACTATGGGTGAATGTTAATTCCTGGAATTTCATATTTAATAAATTTTTCGGTAAAAATTAAGTTTCAAAGGTGAACTTTTTCTATCAAATATGACTTCCGTTTTGAGGAGGTTACAGCAGCACCACAGTTAAGAAATTAGGCGCATGTGCCTTTGAAAAGAAATTTGAACAGCCCATAAAAGCGCTGATGAGCGGAAAAATTTTTCAATTTATTAAAGTGTGAATGATATTAATTTTAAAAAGTTAGCGTTGGCATTAAAATAAATGGACCGCGCAACGAGACCCGGAAATAAATGAAGATAATGATTCTACCAGGTAACGTCGAGGTAGACGGACGTCCATTTTGAGTTTTTCCGAAATTTTGCGACAAGTGTCCAAATTTGGATTAGTTTGGCGTTTCAGTTTGATTTATAATTATTCCAGTGTTTTTCTGAAGTGGAAGAAGAGTTTTAGTTTTTCTGATTGAAAATTTCGAGAGTTTTTTTTTGGCGTTTGGAAAGAGCGAGGTATACGTCCTCCTGTTTTGAGCAGCTGTTACCATATGGAAATCGTTAATACTGAGCACTTCAGGCAAGTGGATGGTAGAAGATAGTTTTTGGGCGATTGTGAGTTTTTTTTGGAAGTCGGAATTAAACCAGATTTAAAAATTTATTGGACCGCATGTGCGAATATAAATGAGCCGATAAGAAAATTTCATTGGTATTTTGAAATTGGATATAGAAGATATTAAAGGTACCCAACGATATTATATTTTTTTTTTTATATTTTCCGGCGTGTATTTCTATACGGCAGGTTAATTTAAAATTTACATGTAACCGTGATAGAGATGCACGACAGGCTTGACGGCCATACCACAACTGAGGTGTTGAAATTATATTAAAAATTATTTACACAGAACATTTTTTTTTACCGATAAAAATTTTGCGTACCAAAGAATTGTTGTTTTATTGTGGGTAATTCATTTCCATGGTGGTATTTTCTTTAGGAAGAGACCATTATTTTGATAATAATTCTGAGCTGAGCTGTGGCATTAGATGCTTGCTGTGGATATTTGCTAAAACCATTTTCACCATATCTTTTATTTTATTATAGCATTTATTACAGGACAATATATTGTTGTGATATTTTCATCATTAAGAGTGACAGCAAACAAATGAGATGGTAATTTAATTTAAATTTTTTTTTAAATTCAATAGTCAGGTGATTTGACCTACATTTAAGAAACATTTGCATCAAATTAACAACAAACCGTTATTTGTAACAATTTAACACACAAAACATAACATTTCTGTAATTATTTGTGAGGTATAAAACTTGTGACACACCTTGTGTATGAATTTCATTTGAAATTAGCGCCAAAGTCCTTGAAAGTGTAAAATGTGAATAAAAATTCAGTGCGTGCGCAATTAACGACGTTATGTTGCCTGCTGTAAGGACCATTTTAGCTGACAAGGAACAAAAACTCCCACCTAAAATATCCATTTTTCGAAAACTGGGAACGTTAAAAATCAGCGAACAAAAACACAGCCGTTCCCGGGTGAAACTCAAGCAGAGAGGAGTTCGTTGGTAGAATCCAATTGATGAACTCGTGCCGAGGGTTCCTTGGATAAAAATCCAATTAGGAAACTCATATCAAGTTTCTTGATTAAAAATCAGGAAGCAAACTTCGTGATTCTACGAAGTGATTTATTACGAGAGTCGTGTTTTCGCGTAATAAGTAATTACGTTCCAGTATTAGGTGAAAATTAAGTGTTCATCGTGAATGAAGCGAGCACATGAATTCCGGTAGTGGACTGGAACATTTGCAACTCCAAGGATATTGGATTATTTGGATTAACACATGGTCACTAGTGCATCTCCTGGGACGTATTTCATCAAAGTGAAAGTTTTACCATTTGTAAGGTAAAGCAATTTATTTTAAAATTAATAAACTCAAATTAAACAACGATTTGTGTTGTCAATGATTTTATTAATGAAACTTGTATTTACTGATTTTATAAAATTACACTTGTTACACAAATGAACAGATGTACACGTCTAGCTTCAGAAGTTGAAATATTAAATGTTACGTGTATGTCTGAGTCGTTACACATTGATACCTCTGGTTTGAGAGAAATTTATTGTCCACACATAAAAATTTGATGCAAATCGCTTTTATAAAATTTTTCTTTCCTTCGAATAAATTATGTTTGCTGAAAATTGCTATTTCGTTGTTTTGTCTGTCGAACCTACCAGCCTTGTACAAGAGAAAAACTCTACTCCGGCATAAAGCTAGTTTTTGGGGTCTTTCTGGGGTGACTATTCATTTAAGGGTGAATAATCATAACAATATTATTATTGATTATAACGGATTCCAACGATAAATAAAAAGAAACACAAACAATAAAACCACAACGAGGATTTATTAACAACTTAAAGCAACAACTTTACCTGATAACTTGACAGGTAACCCTACTAAACAGTATTACCAACTGTAGTACCAACTTAAGAGGGCGCCTTTAAAAAACAGGTTTCAACAGGTGGCGCGCCCTAAAATATTACGAGCGACTAACGGCAGCCGGGTCTCAAAAATCTACGTCCAATAGGAGCGAACTAACGTCGCGCGCATTCGTTTTAAATTTGACATTTAATTATTAATAAATTTTAAAATTCTGTTTCAAATTCACGATGAAAACAAATCAACACCGTATTTACTATATTAACAGTTTATCTATCGCTTTTAAACGTTCAAGTTGTTACAATAAAAGCGTTTGATGAATGTTTTATAATTTTTATTAAACAAAACCAAATAATTTACAAAATAAAATTAAAATACTCCTAAAATTATATATTAAGAAGATTTTCTTTAATAGAAAGTTTTTTCATAAGAAAATTCTTTATAATAAAACATAAGTTACTATTATAACTTTGTTTTGTAAATTATTATTTGTTACTTTTTAATAAAAATTATGAAATATACATCAAACGCTTTTATTGCAACAACTTGAACGTTTAAAAGCGATAGATAAGCAGTTAGTATTGGGATCTCCAGCTAAGGACTACGCCGTCTTGCGGTGAATTTTAGAACTACTCCTGGAGACATAAACAAACAAAAATTACATGCACTTTATAGGTTGTGTTACCGTTTTTTTTTAGATTATTTGTGTTGTTACGTATAGTAATGATAATATTTAAATTAATAGTATATAGTAGAGTTGTAGTCGCGTATATTTAGTGTAATTTATTTGCCAAAGAAGTTTTTAAAAAGTGAAAATAAGAAAAGTTACATACCAGCAAGTTATAGGTTGGATTACCTTTTTTTAAATTTTGTTACTTATTGTTACGAATCTTAATGCAATACTTGGAGGACAAAGAATCCAGATTCTTTAAAAGTTACGAAAATGATTAGCCCTTTTATGAGAGTTTGTCACATTTTGATAAAGAAGCTATTCAATAAAGGTAAGCACATTCTAATTATTGACATAAAAAATGCTTATTTCTTATTTTATTTAGGTTTTACAATTGGTCATAAAAAGTTTTTAAAACCATTGGCAATTCCCACAATATAATTATTGTCAATCACTTCAGCTTGCATGTAGTTTAAGACCAGGTGCTGGCCCATCAATCGTCAACTTCAAAATGATGCTAAAAATCAAGAAAGGAATGCTTTTATAACTTAGAACCCATACAAGATGTGAGCCCAGATTGTTTCAAGAATGTAGATGATAATAATTTATAAATAATAAAAACAAATAAATGAAAAAGCCTTTTATTGTGTAGTGATCGTAACATTTTAAAACATTCTTCTTTTAAGTTAAAGACTAATTTTGTGAGCAAATTCTCATACTTTAGCTAAACTATCAATAAACTACAAAATAACAATGAAAAACTAAGTAATGTCATCTGCAATTGTATTTGGCCATAGAAATTATGTTTCTCCGTTAGCCGATATACTACGTCAGTCAGTCGGAGATACTACTAATCCTGTTTCGACAACTTCATTTATATCCAGTACTTGTTTTAAAGAGTTTTCTAGGATGTGGATCTTATTATAAATCATAATCTGTATATTTATTTGAAAATTTGACCAAAAAAATTACCACGAACACTGAATGTCTGTCTGCGATATTACTTCAAATTTGTTAATCGAAGTTCTAAAAATCATTAATACAGTAAGATAGTAAAAAATTACTATAATAGTGCAAAAATTATACCTTGTACACCCTCAGTAAAGTGTTTCTCACCTGCAACAGGTTTCACAAATAAAGCATTTAAAACACCAAACATAATTACATGCCTTGTATTAAACTTAAATTTTTGTTTCCATACACTTCCTTAAAATAATCTACAACAGAAATATGTATTTCAACTCTACAATCCATAATACATTGAACTCAAATACAATGTTTACTTACATTCCATTAGTATGTTTACATAATCATAAATCGTACAAAATTCGTTATCAATAACCAAAACTCAAATTAATTTGTTACCAATAAACAAAACTACGACACACAACATTTTAAATTGTTTAAAATGATTGTTTTATATGTTTAAAAGCAAAGTTTAAAACGCATAACCTCCATATAAACCTTAACATAAACACGAACGATGTCTCCACGAGCGACTAACGGCAGCCGGGTCTCAAAAATCTCCGTCCAATAGGAGCGAACTAACGTCGCGCGCATTCGTTTTAAATTTGACGTTTAAAAATGTAGAGAGATAACCTATAAATTAATGTTGTCTGTAATCATTAAATTTTGACGTTTAATTATTTAGAAATTTTAAAATTCTGTTTCAAATTCACGATGAAAACAAATCAACACCGTATTTACTATATTAACAGTTTATCTATCGCTTTTAAACGTTCAAGTTGTTGCAATAAAGGCGTTTGATGAATATTTCATAATTTTTATTAAAAAAATACAAATAATTTACAAAATAAAATTAAAATACTCCTAAAATTATATATTAAGAAGATTTTCTTTAATAGAGAGTTTTTTTATAAGAAAATTCTTCATAATAAAACATAAGTTACTATTATAATTTTGTTTTGTAAATTATTATTTGTTACTTTTTAATAAAAATTATGAAATATTCATCAAACGCTTTTATTGCAACAACTTGAATGTTTAAAAGCGATAGATAAACTGTTAATATAGTAAATACGGTGTTGATTTGTTTTCATCGTGAATTTGAAACAGAATTTTAAAATTTCTAAATAATTAAACGTCAAAATTTAATGATTACAGACAACATTAATTTATAGTTTAACTCTCTACATTTTTAAACGTCAAATTTAAAACGAATGCGCGCGACGTTAGTTCGCTCCTATTGGACGGAGATTTTTGAGACCCAGCTGCCGTTAGTCGCTCGTTAAAATATTAATCTGTTCTACCCTTCGATTCATGTGATCGTTGGTTCTACCATTGCCTCCTATAGTGTATACCAACCATATACTATATACCATGTAACGAATTTTTATTAATTCTTACTTTGGTTTCCTTTTCATATCATTTCTCAATATTCTGAGTACGCCCATGCATTTATTTTAAATGCAATAGCAAATTTTATGCATTTTGTTGTGCAGATGGTCGTGAATTGTGAACGTTCGAATTTGATAGGGACATTTCTGGCGTAGAATTTTGATTTTAGAATAGTGACCTGAGTACCTAAGAACCGAGCGGTCGATATTTTTGTTGCGTCAGTTTCTGAGTGCCGATTTGGAGTGTGTGTTTTTGTTAAACCACTGGTTGATCGGCCAGTTTATTTCGTAACATGGTTTTCTGGCTCTGGCTATGTTTTTGGTGCTACTGTATAACATCTCACAGTAGATAGGTAACTCAAATGTGCAAGAATCGATTACAGTTTTTTTTCTTGTTGGTGTGCAAGTAGTGCGACCATTTTGGATTTCTTCAAGTTGGCTACATCCTATTGTTATTGTTTTTGGATGGATGAGCAGTTGGGAAATTCTTTCCATCGTTTGGAAGGTTCCGTCTTGTTGACATCTCTACACCATCTCTCACTGGTCCAGGTTCCAGCTACAAATCTACAAGCAGAATGTTTAGTGTTCGCGATTATAGCAATCGAGTGTTTTCTTGTGTGATTTAACAAGTTACAGATTCCAACCTTCAAGCCAGAGGTCAATGTCGAGTAGGAAGATGCGTTTGTCAACATCTAAGTTTGTAAACTTATGAAACGTTTATGTAAGTAAATTTTATTCTATCATACTCGTCTGATCGATGTGCATTTATTTGGCTTTTGTATATTAATTACTGGTAGCCCATAGCGGTTACTGTGTGTTTTGGTACTTGTTAAATTTTAGCTGGGTGCACTTTTTGATTGTTACCGTAATCTTTCAGTTGCTACTGTGTGCATTATTGCCACAGTAATTTACATTGCAATTATTTAAACTGTTGATACACCTCTCAAGTTTTGGGTGTGTTCAATTAAAGCATTTGATTCTATTTGCGTTTTTTTCGTGTTTCCCAAGCTACCTGTCTCTTTTTCAGTAACCTTTCAGTAGCCTTCGCATAAATATGGCTAGTTTATCACCATCGTGGCAAAACAAACTGGAGAGTTTCCCTCCGGATTGTTACAGATCCTGATCTCTGTAGGGGGTCGACTCTCCCATTAGGGGTCGTGTTAGCAGAGGGATGATTTGTTACAACCATGTAAGTATAGGAGGCAATGGTTCTACTCATCTGTTCACCAATACAGAATTTTAATAATTTATAAAAGTCATATGAATAAATGATAACTAATTTAGCTAATGAGAAGTTTGAACTTCTAATGTTGAATATTTACAAGTATATTCCAAAAAGATATTCATATTTGGAAATATTCAATATTTTTAAAAATATTTAACTTTGAAAGTTCAAACTTCCTCATTACCTAAATTAGTTATCGTCTATTCATATGACTTTTATAAATTATTAGAATTCTGTATGGGTAAACAGATGAGTAGAAAAGATTAATATTTTATGGCGCGCCACCTATTGTAACCTGTATTTTAAAGGCGCCCTCTTAATTGGAACTAAAACTAAAGGCGCCTAATTTAAATTCAACAATTATAAAAATATCCAGCCAATAGTAGATAGAACGTTTCTAAAATTGATTGAATTTGAAGGAAGTTGGAAAAATTTAAAATTTTGTATGGTAATCGCGGTGCAAGCGATAAGAAATTCCGACCAGGCTGATTTTAACTACAATATATTATACGGGGGAGATTAATTAGTTCTGTATAAACGGTATATTTTTTGATAATCTTAAAAGAATTTTGAAAACGGTTTCTAACAAAATCAAATAGAGGGCCAGTTTTCAAGATTGAAATCGATCCAAGCAACTGTTAAATTTATATTCAATTTTTACACTGATAGTAATGAATTTTACAATTTATTGCACTGCGCTGTGAAAACACTTTTAACAAACAGGATAAAAGTGCAAGATAAATACAATGTGATAAGCTAGAAATAGGGTAAACCATATAGTTATCGGACAGTTAAACTAATTTCTTTTTATAAACTTCATATCTCTCCTACTTCTTTTTATTTCTTCATCAAATTTATTTTTACGTAAGTTCGATCTTGCATGTTAACGTTGCGTATTTAAATTTTTGATTTTGATAATCCGATTTAAAAAAAGAAGAACTGACAGTAAAAATATGCAAATATGTAGTTACTGGACAGCTTTTATAGTTCTTGGCAGGTTATGTCTCAGTGATAGGCAGGGCCGTCGCGCCCTATTATTCACAGTGTGCAAAATACACGGGCGGCCAAAATCACTACTTATATTATTTACCCTATTCAAGGATTCATCATTTCACTAAGAAAAATTTGCAAGTGGGAACCGAAGAGTATTGTTATACTTAAATATCAGGTTTATAATATCATGTTCCTATATTTAACAATAAATTATTATCTATCGTTCATATTTACAATTTTTTATTGAAAAATGTCGATTAGGTACCTTCAATCGAAAGTATTAAAATTAAATTGCCTCGCAGAAATTTTAAGTTTCTATTAGTTAAATCAGCTAATTATACAATTTACATAAATATTTAAATTATTTATAGTTTATAGTTCAATCAAGGAAACTCAAATTAAATGATGAAATAATAATAATAGATACATAATTTTTACTTAAAATGAACAAAGCAGGAAATAAAAATGCAACGGATAACTTATTAGTTATTACAACTAATAATAATTGTAATAAAATTTATGTACATTTTAATTATTTCATTATTGTTAATAGAAAATATTAAATTATTTTCAAAAACTTACATTATTAACTGAGAAACGAAATGGTTGAATTAAAAGCACTGGTATATCTTAACCAAATGTAATATTATGCATAAAATGTTATATCTACAAGGTCGACTAATACAAGTATGCGTATTATTGGAACTCAAATAACCGAACAGAATTCCCTGATAAATATATGACGTCAGTTTATTTTATCTGCAATTTTAGGAACTTTAGATTTTTTTCTTTTTTTTTGAATAAAGTCCTAATACTTAATACAGACATAATAATTTATTGTGGTCTGCGTTTTTGCCTCGTACAAATATTTGAAATTTTATAGAAATCAAAAATTTTATTTTTTTTTTAAATTAGTTTACAAGAAAGGCAATTAGTGATGGCAAAGACAGATACAATATAATAATAAACTAGCTCAGTGGTTCTTAATTATATCACCTATCTCACATAAAACTGCTTGTTTTCAATTTCATCAATGAAATGTAAAATTAAAGTTTCCTATATCTATTAATTTTACAAAATATATTAGATTTATCCAATAAATTTCTAAAAATCGTGGAATAACAATTTCCATACAAAAATACCTAAAAGTGATGATTTGCAATACGAAATTTATCAATTAATTGCTCCAAAGCATCTGTGCCATGTGTAATCATTAGGTTCAATAAAATCAAGTTTATCTGTAGAACTATCTTGAACAAACATTCAAACCTAATTTTGAATTCAAAAACTAAGGCCACATTTAAATCCAAACTATCTTATCGGTTACTGGATAGCTTGTGATCCTGATAAAGTGCTTGGATACTTGTTGAAAAACTACTATTTTGCATTTATCCTAGCAACGTCTAGTAATAACACAACTTTATTAAAAGTTACTATGATCAATACTATCGTGTGTAAATACACCGAAATATACAAGGGAGTGTGAATACCTCACAATAGTTATTTTATTTGGAACAAAAATGAATTTCATGGAAAATATTAATTTTTGCACTATCTTTCGTTCACTATCTTTCGTTCACTATCTTTCGTTCACTATCTTTCGTTCACTATCTGCCTCAAGAAACTGTACCTGTAAATCATTACATGCCCCAGCAGCAAACAACTAATTACACTTATGGTCAATCACCCGTAACAATACTGCAAGTGATACAGTCGGCGGAGGCAGTAAAATCTTTGCCATTACAAGAACCAGGATGGAACACCGTACATTACAGAAAAAGACCACGACAAAATGAGAGCCCGGAAGCAACATGAAATATGTGCAAACAAACCACAATAAGCGATTATTGGCTTAGAAAACCTGCAGCGACCTCCAATACCTTTGAAGTCTTCCAGGACCCTGAAAAAGACAAGGATGAAAAAGATGAAAATAAGGAGGCAAGGAGGGCGATAAGAATGAAGGTGAAAGTGTAGAAAAAACACCACCAATATTTGTAGAGGAAGTCGAATTCATACAACCACTAATCGATTTACTTAAAAAGTGTACTCCTAACGGCTACACTTTCAAGTGCTTGTACAATAATCAGGTAAAGGTACAACCAAACACTGCTAAAAATTATATAGAAATAATAAACATAAAAAATAAACTTAAAAAAGATCGTGACTTCCGGGCGATACTGCGCAATATTCACCCTACTGTAGACCTCCAGGCATTTAAACGTAGAACCTCAAGGTTCGCAGCGCGAAGTCCCTCAATGTGGTCGTTGTCAGCGATTTGGGCACACACAAAAATACTGCCAAGGTCGACCACGATGTGTTAAATGTATCGAAGATCATGCAACTAAAAACTTCCCTCGAAAATCCAGAGACGACAGAGTCCAGTGCACAAACTGTGAAGAGAGACATCCAGCCAACTTAAAGGGATGGTTAGTTTATAAAGAACTTTAAAAAAAGTATTTCTGACTCTATATAAACATCAGATCAACAATCCTCGAACCATACCTAAAATAAATAATCTAGCGTTACAAAATACAAATTCCACTCCCAATTAATAGTAACCGAATCCAACAAGGTTTTTCTTATGCTCAAATGACCACAAATTGTAATCAAAATCATCAATTCCACCATATTCCGCAGCAGCAAAATCATATATCAACGCAAATGGGGTAGGAACAACCACAAAACAACCAAGAACAGATGTTACAAAAGATGGTGGAGAAGATGGATAAGATGCTAGATCTGCTCATGAGCATGATCGCCATAATGTAATGAGCAGCAATATTAACACTAAATTAGTTACATAATAATAGTTGTGGGCAGACTCATTTTAGAAAAGACTGCAAATTTAAACAAGCTACCTGTTATTCCTGTGGGAAGGTAGGACACATTTCTAAGGCTTGCAGATCTTCTTCAAACAATAAACGAAATTTCCAGAAAACAAATACGAGAAATTCTAGTAATTGTAATAAGAACAAATTGAACGAAATTAACACTTCTCAGTCGAATTTCCATATCTTCAAGCTTCGAACTACAAATTTCGTCGATAAAATGATTCCAGTTCAAATCAATGGAACGAAGGTTGTTCTAGAATTGGATACTGGTAGTTGCGCTACGATTGTAAACAGAGATATTTATGAATTACTGGGTAAACCAACATTAAATCCATCAACTACTTCATTTACAAGTTTTTCGGGTCATGCTGTAAATCTTCTGGGAGAACAAATGGTTCAAGTTAGGTTTAGAGATAAATCTGCTCTTTTAAAATTATATTTTTCTTCTGAATGCAGCAATAATAATTTATTAGGGCGTGACTGGCTAGAAAAACTGAAATTAAATTCATTGAGTCTACAAGAAATTAGAAATAATTCTTCAATTCTGAAAATTACAATGGAAAATAAGAAACGCGTTACTTTTTCTGAATTTGTAATCAAAGAATCGCAACCAGCATTGTTGAGAAAATTGAGGGAGGAATTCCAAGATATTTTTCAAAATTAGTTAGGATGTTGCAAGAAGTTCACTGCTCACCTTTGAAATCAGATGCTGTTCCAATTTTTAACAAGGCCAGACCTTTACCATTTTCCATGCGCGAAGCAGTGGAGAAGGAATTGCAAAGATTAGTAGATGCTGGAATTTTAGAACCAATAGATTTTTCGGAATGGAGTGCTCCTATTGTTCCTGTCAGGAAGCAAAACGGAGAATTAAGAATATGTGCAGATTTCAGCACGGGTCTCAATAGGGCATTAGAAATTCAACAATACCCATTACCTACAAGTGAAATTTTATTTGCCTCGCTACAAGGAGGAAATCGTTTTTCTACAATTGATTTTTCTGAAGCTTACTTTCAAATAGAGGTTGATAAAGAAAGTAGTAAGTTGCTGGTGATAAATACTCACAAATGACTTTTCAGATTTCGTAGATTAGCTTTCGGCATTGCAAGTAGTCCGCTATTTATCAAAAAGTTATGGACCAGATGTTGGCAGGATTGTCAAATGTAGCTGCATACATACATAGATGACATCATTGTTACTAGTGAAAATGATGAACATCATTTTGAAAATTTGAAAAAGGTATTTCAGCGTATTCGTGAATATGGTTTTCGAATTAAATCCTCAAAATCTTCATTCTTCGAAGATACAGTTTCATTTCTAGGATTCGAAATAGATTGCAAAGGAATTCATAAGAGTCAGTCAAAAATAGATGCAATTGTTAAAATGCCGAGACCAACAGATTTCAAATCTCTACAATCATTTTTAAGGATGATTACTTACTATTGCAAATACATGCCTTCTTTAGCAGATTTAAGCTATCTGTTAAATCAACTTCGTAAGAAAGAAGCACCATGGAAGTGGACGCCTCAGTGCGAGGATGCATTTAAAAAAATCAAGAAAAAACTTGCATCTCCAGTATATTTAGCACACTATGATCCTTCATTACCTATAGTGCTTAGTTGTGATGCTTCTTCAAAAGGCATTGCTAGCGTTATTTTTCATAGATACCCGGATGGTAGTGAGAAACTTATTTTTAATTAATTAAAAATTGAGAGAGAAGGGTTAAGCATAATCTTTGGTGTGAGAAAGTTTCACAAATATATTTTTGGAAAAGAGTTTATTCTTCAGACGGATCACAAACCACTTCTAACTATTTTCGGATCAAAGAAAGGTATTCCATCTACAACTGCAAATCGTTTGCAACGTTGGGCATTAATATTGATGTCATATTCCTACAAAATTGAATATATTCCTACTGAGAAATTTGGCAAGGTAGATGGTTTTTCTAGGTTACCTGCAGGTGAAGATCTCAAATTCGATTCTGATGATTTATCCTCTACAAAGGTTATATCAGAAATTTAATCTGAAATACAGAGTGAACTTTCTGTTGATGCAAGCGCCATTGCTAAAGAAACTGGCAGAGAGATGTTGCTGAGAAGGGTGAAGCAGCGTATATTGTCTGGTTGGAATGATTTTGAAAACAGTCCTGAATTACTACCTTATTTCAGAAGAAGGAATGATTTGTCAATGCATTTGGGATGTATTATTTGGGGAGTACGAACTGTTATTCCACAGAAATTTCGAAGTTCCATACTTCAATACTTACATGCTACTCACCAAGGTATTATTAGGATGAAGTCGGAAGCCAGAAATTATTTTTGGTGGCCTGGTCTTGATGAGGATATTGAGAAAATAGCGAAAGAGTGCACTGCATGCACTGTTGCTTTCACACTTTCACATCCAGTGAAAGTTTCTTTAGGATCCTGACCTACACCAGAAGAACCATGGAGTAGAGTACATGCTGATTTTTCAGGACCATTTATGGGAAAAATGTTTCTCTTAATAATTTGTGCACATTCAAGATGGCCTGAAATTACGGAAGTACAAAAAATTACATTTTCTACTACAATTCAGATTTTCAAACAATTTTTTGTACGTTTTGGATTATGCAAGGAAATAGTACTAACAGATGGTGGAAGTGCTTTCAAATCCGACGATTTCAAAAGTTTCTGTAATAGTTTTGGTATAAAACATACAATGACTCCCGTATACCATCCTAGTTCTAACGGCCAAGCGGAAAGGAGTGTTCAAAGTTTTAAGAATGCACTGAAGAAAATTATTTTTCAACATGGAAGTAATAAAATTCAGGAAAATCTCCAAAATTATTTATTTCGTTACCGGAATACTCCGCATCCTTCTACAAATTGTACTCCGAGTGAATTGTTTCTTCGCAGACACATGCGTACTCCATTGGATTTGTTACGACCTTCATACCGTGCTAAAGTTCAACCATATCAACAAGTTGCAGAAAAATACTACAATCGAAGAACTACAGATAAATCATTTCATCAAGATCAAGATGTGTTGGTAAAAATCTTCAAGAATAATAAGAGTTTTTGGAAGCGTGCTACTATAGTGCGATCTTGTGGATTCAGAGTATGCATTGTCAATTTAGATGGAAGACAAGTCAAGAAACACTCGAACAATATCAAGAAGATAGTTATGCGCGACGTTACTCCATTTCTAAGTGCTACTTCTACGCCACAGGTTATTCCACCTGCGGAAACTTCACCCAAAGCTTTGTGTCGCACCCCAATACAATTCAGTCCAAGAAGATTAAGAAGACGTTCACAGCTCCAACGACCACAACGGCTTATAGAAGAGTTATAATTTAGTGGGAAGGAGTTGTTATGTATGAACGTATTTTCTACGTCCTTGTATGTTGTGTGTGTGAACGTAGTGAATTGGGACAGGCGCGCGGACGTATAAATGATATGACGTGAGAACAAAGTGCTAAATCAGAAGCTACATAATTCGGTTTATTAAAAAGTGATTAATTACAAGGTTTGAAGTGACATTTATAATTCTTAGTGCCGGACTACTGCTTATATATTGTCCCACCTAACCTTACCATCAAAAAAGAGCAATTAGAGTCATTCTTTAAATCACTTGGTCATTGTTTTATCGCTAGAGGTGACTACAATGCGAAACACAACAATTGGGGCTCGAGATTGATAAGATCCAGAGGTAGGCAGTTGTACCAATCCCTGTTACTAGAGTTTTATTTAAATTGAAAAAGACGTTCTTCGGAGTATTTGTTGAAGAATTACAGAATTAAGAGTCATAGTTAGTCGGTGCATTTGGATTGTTTTTGCCCATAGTGCTTTTTATTTTAAACTCTCCCGACGATTAAATTAATTTATAATTAAATCTCATAAAGACGATCCGGTAGAGTAGAATAAACATTGCAGTGTTTTATTAAACTGCTAAATATAGAAAACTTATTCACAAACAGTGAGAATTGCAATTAGTACATAGATGTCATTAAGTTTCGAAGAAATTGGTTACCCACCGTATAGTCTAAATTTGGTACCAAATAATTATTAGCAGGTTCCAAATTAGAAAAAATAACTTTGTGGAAGACATATTGGGAGCGATAAATCACTGCAATACCCGATAAGTGAGCATTTAATACATACATAAAAATAAAAATTATTTCTATTAGTTTTCGTCTCCGACCAAAGTAGAAAAAGCTAAAAAAAAGTACAGTAAAAAAAATAAACACCTTTGTTTAGATATCCAGAACAATCTTTAAAATGTGAGTTAACACAGTCTCTCTTTTTTATGATACAAAAATAGATTAATACTTGGATTGTTTGTTTATGTTTAGTTGTAGGTAGTAACATCATAAAAGTTATTTTTATAAATTACTTTTATAAATAAATAAGAAAGAACAATATTTTTGTCAATGCAATGGTGAGGTTTCAATGCTCATTACATGTACGTGTGCATGATTGATTAATTATACATCAGTGCAGTGCATCCGTGAATCCGAACTACTAGGACAGAAACACAATCGTTCCGAGTAGGATTCGAACTTAGAAATTCTACTAACAAGCCCGGCACCCACCTTACAAGACCACACAGAGAAAAATTTGTACTCTCGCATCAATTTGAAGTAAATTTTACTTTTGAAATACATTTTACTTCAATTGATATTATTTTTACTTCAAATTGAAGCGAGCTCGATTTGCACTTCAATTTGAAGTAAAAATTATTTCAAAACACCAAAAATTTTTCTCTGTGCAACTTCCTGCATATTGATATACACACTTAAATCGACAAAATAAATAGTTACAAGTCAATTTTTAATTTCCCCCTCCCCATTGTCAGATTATGTTTCACCTCAGGTACTAATCGCTTTGGAAATTCTGCATTATGGTGTGTCCTCAGGAATCAGTTCTCGGACCTATTATTCTTGGGATGCCCTTTTGGACGACTTCCTAGACGACCCTACAATGGACATAGAAGATCTAGGCTGCCTGGTTACGGCTTTTCCGGAAAAGAAATTGGTGTAACAGATCTAAAGGCATGAATACGCCTAACAATTAGGATCCAAATGAAGTTGAAGCTGACTGAAACCAAGACGAACATCATGGTTCATTGATGGTGTGTTTATCTTACCGGGAATAAGATAAAATTTGTGAACGAATTTAAATACCTCGGCGTTAGCATTGATAACAAATGGCAGAAACATCCCTAGTAGCATATAATCTTACGACAAGATTTTCGATAGCTTGTATTTGCTTTGTCAAGTTAAATACAAGCTCGCGAAAGTCTTGTCGTAAGATGACGTGCTACTAGGGATGTGTTCCATATCTGTAACAAAGCCAATTCCCTGATTAACTCCCTGAGAAATAAGGCATAAGCTTGTTTATCAAGCTTTTTAACAATAAAGCAGATCTTAGACCATTTCAACTTACAGACACGCCCCACACTGGGCTGAAAAATGATGTAAAAATTTATTTTCCAATTAATGTTTATATAAAAAATTTTTTTAGTTGGTAATATTAAAAAAATCGCACATTACAATCGCAAAATTCGTTATGTTCTGGTGGATTGTTTTGCGTTTAAATGCTTATGAATATTAAATATGATTATATTAAACAGATGATACTCATAGCAATGCGTTTATTTTAAAATTTATAGGTAAAATAACGATTTTAGGGTTTATCTTAACTT
This sequence comes from Rhagonycha lutea, assembly GCA_958510855.1. Lineage (NCBI taxonomy): Eukaryota > Metazoa > Arthropoda > Insecta > Coleoptera > Cantharidae > Rhagonycha > Rhagonycha lutea. The sequence goes on from OY294038.1 coordinate 39,518,309, forward strand.
GAACTTTTCGAGCGTTCTATAAAATTGTGAACTTTAAAATTTAGACCTGCGTTACTGTTACCTAAACATCTATATCGTGTATCAATTTCTCGCTGGAATGTTTGCCTATAAGGAAGATATTGTCATTTCAAGTTTTAATCTCTTAATTTTATGTACCAAATCCGCTCATTTTCGCTAAAATATGAAAGCTTTCATGCTTCAGAATCCATTGATCCGTATATACGATGAGATAATATGCCTATAAAGGTTTTGAAAATCGAGAAAATATAAATAAAAAAGGAAATAGAATAGAGAATTAGAAAAAAAGCAAATCAAATCAAGATGAATTATAATTTAAGAACAAATTATGATCTTTATTTATTACTTAAAAGCTCCCCTGACACACATCTTGATGATTACAAAAAACTTTTTGAAATGGTTACTTCCAGACTTGATATCAATTTTTGTGAATCAGAACTGAATACTTTAAAAACTAGTATTAGAATGCTTTGTTTGAAGCTGCGTAGGAAGTGGAAACAGTCCAACCGTACTGAAAAAATTTTTTTGGAGAACAATAATTCATGGTTGCATTCTGAGTTTAATTGGCCTCATTGTATAAGACTGAAAATTAAAGATATGGTAGAAAAGACCGAATTTATTCAATATAAGGATACGCAGGAGCTCATGTGTTCTACAATCAGGAGTATGTACAACAATGGACTTAACGATGTTGCAAGGATTTTAGAACATTTACAAGAAAATCCTGAATTTGTTATAAAAATAAGAAAAATTCTTGATGATAAATTTAAACCTGTCGTGTACTCGAAAGAGTACTCGAAAGAGTAGAGAAACCCGATCTAGAAAGTTTTGCAGGGAAGCATCCAACGAAGATATTTTACATAATATGCTAATATCTTCAGATCCTTTTATATCAAGTATTCGGCCATTTCAGAAAAGACAAACAAAAAATCTTTTACCCGAAACTTTGGAATTACTGGAATTAACTCCAGAAATTGAATTAACAGACGCTACTGAAAGCGATACAAATTAATAATTATGTAGCTACTAATAATTTATTTTCATATATTAATAAAAATTAATTTAAATTAGTTTAAATCAAATATAAATTTGTTTAGGTGGGTTCTGGTAACAAAACTAATTTTAAATTTTCGCTGATAGGTAACTCTTTTACGCTATGTATAATCAATGCAACAATAATAAATTATTATAGTATTTTCTATAATTGGTTAGTTTTTAATACGTGATAGTAAATTAATTGATATATTTTAATAATTTACTAATCTAATTCCTTTTACGTGTTACAAATATATTTGATATACATTTATATTTTCATTTTTTTCATATTTTTATGATGAAAATGAGCGGATTTGGTACATAAAATTAAGAGATTAAAACTTGAAATGACAATATCTTCCTTATAGGCAAACATTCCAGCGAGAAATTGATACACGATATAGATGTTTAGGTAACAGTAACGCAGGTCTAAATTTTAAAGTTCACAATTTTATAGAACGCTCGAAAAGTTCAAGTTAAGATAAACCCTAAAATCGTTATTTTACCTATAAATTTTAAAATAAACGCATTGCTATGAGTATCATCTGTTTAATATAATCATATTTAATATTCATAAGCATTTAAACGCAAAACAATCCACCAGAACATAACGAATTTTGCGATTGTAATGTGCGATTTTTTTAATATTACCAACTAAAAAAATTTTTTATATAAACATTAATTGGAAAATAAATTTTTACATCATTTTTCAGCCCAGTGTGCGCCCCTCCCTATCTCTTCTTGAATAAAAATTGAAGCAAACATGTATGACGTCATTGGTGGTGCTTTTCTATGTGTTAGTTTATTGATGAATGATGACCCTTTTCTACTTCACTTCTGAAAATATCTGCTTCTCGTTCGTAGTGTCTTTTATTCTGTTAAATTAAATTTGACGTTGCTCATCGCTCATTATCCTCATTGTTCTGCGCAAGCATAACTTTGTGGGAAGTGGCTTAGCTGCATCTGTTAAGTGAACAGAGTATAGTGCAAGTGGCCACACAAAATAAAATGAAATTATAATTTTTATTGAAAATTTTAACAAACATTTTTTTATACAATATTATAGTTCTAAATTAAATTTTTCGAACTTTTTCTCCAACTACTTTTGGAAGCATAACCTCAAGTTCCTTTTTTGCAGCCGCTTTGTAATCATACGTGCATTTATGCATGTTATCGTATCGATGAGTTGGGCAATATTTTCCACCACATCTACATTGCATTGGAATTAGCCCGAGCTTCTTTCTACAATCAGACCATTCGCACCGATTTTTCTTTGTTTTTTTGGATGCAACGCTGTCGCCAGTCGTAACTTCCGAAAAAGTTGTAGCTATTGGATCTACAGTTTTTGAAGCTACCTTTGGACGACTGAGTGTGGTTGTTAAACTTACGGCGGATGTCGACGAGGAAGGGGTACGTTTATCATTAATCGGAATTATGGTTTTCGACTTATTTGCCTTCTTGAAACACATCGAACACAAACCGTCGGTTGATGGGTTTCCATAAAATCCGCAACCTGCTTTACACGATGAAACTTGATCAGCCATTTCTATTATTTTCTGTTGGTTGTTTAACTTTGAAGATATTTTTTTATTTTGATTCGATATAATCACTTCTTATTATAGTAGATTTCTTTAGGTTGGTATTTAATATTTAAATCATTAATTTAGAAAAACAAAATTAAAATTTGAAAATTCGCCACAAATGATAGCGGTGTTCCAAATTTCAGCTCTCTAGGACGTCGGGAAGTTGGTTAAACATGATGGCCTCAAGAAAGTCCACCCATACTGACGACGGACAGGTCTCACATCAAGTTAAATGACAACTTCTGTGGTTGGAACACCTTTTATCGAGTGCGCATAAGCGTGACCATTTTTGAATGGTTTATTGGATCGTTGGAATAAAAAATGACTTTTGAGATCAAATTGGTTCCAAGTCCAGTATACGCACCTGTAATACAGGGTGTCCCCGGATACACTTTACATAAAAGTGGTGATAGAGTAAACTTTTCTAAGAATAGTAGTTTACATCACAATGCCGTAAAACGAGATTTTACGACCGAGGGGCGAATTTCGTAGCCGAGGCGAAGCATAGCGAAGCCGAGGCGCCCCAAATCGCACCCGAACAAATATTTGTTTCAAAATTCAAACCCTCGAGAGTTGATTTTTCAATAAAACTGATTTAGTGCTTTTTTAAAGAGCGTGAAATAATCTACAAACTAGATTTAAACGTTTTATTGTTTAAAATCAACGGCTTTCGAGTTATGAATTAAAGTTAAAAAATGTTGAAGAATTCGAGTTTCTTTTTTCTGTTTTTCAAAACCCTGTATCTTTTAAACGAAACATTTTACAAAAAATCAGACGCCCCATTCTGGATAAACTTACTCTGATTGGTTGTTGTCGTTCGTCGGACCAACTTAAAATCACCTCCCCTGATAATGCGTTAAATGCACCGGCAAGCATTTAACTGACTGCGAGAACTGCGTAAAAAGTCCAAACACCGCTCCCCAGTGTACCAACTGCGGAGGTAAGCATCCAGCCAACTGGCAAGGCTGCTGTTCCTACCCAAGGATGTTGCGGGCACAACAGCCTCCTACCTTCCACGCGCCCTTCAACAGGGCCCCTCAACACCCAACAAGATAATGTAAATCTCCAATGGTACCACCTAGACTCAGTCAGGGCGCGACCGCAAGCAGCACCTACACAAGATATCCCTCCATTAACGGAGATGATCGTAGAAGCGCCGCCGGGGTTCAACAAGCCAACGAAACAAAGTGAGGACATCCCCTCCCCCCCGAGTAACAACAAAGACCGTTCTTATGCGGCCGAACTCGGACAAACTGTAATGCCATTAGTTATAGTAGGATACAATAAACACACGGAGGTGTTGTGGAAGCACTTTTCGAGAGGTCGTGAAGACATGTCATTACGACAGTACTAAATATGTTGAGGATAAACCATCAATCAATAAGACCCTTCGCGAGGTCAAAGTGGCGCAACTTAACTAGTTGCTAAGAAATTGTAAAATAAATTCGAAAATAAGTCAAATTATACCCAAAATACAACAACGACAGACATGTTTCGATCTTGTTAGATCTCATCAAAACGGGTCGTTTTATTCCAGTAAGCATTGCGCGAATTATTAATTTTATTTTTTGGATAACTCCGATCCATCGGATTATCCATTTAATTTAATTTATAAAATGCTATATAAGGGAAAAAACATAAAGTCAAATTATAACCAAATTCACAGCTATACGTCACTGATGAGATCTAACAAGATCGAAACATGTCTGTCGTTGTTGTATTTTGGGTATAATTTGACTTATTTTCGAATTTATGTTATAGTAGGACTTCCAACAGAACTGCTTCAACAAGTCATCCAAGAGATAAAAGCCAAAAACAACTGTTAGTGAACCCAAGCCCCAGTCCTACGCTACCAGCAAACTCATTAATGCCAGCAAAAAAGAAAATAATTCCCCAAATACCTCAGGATGATCTACTGGAATACAAACGGCCTCAATGCCGATAAGCGTCCACTTTTAAATATCCTGGCCACACAGAAGAGCCTAGACGTCATGCAAATTGGTGAAACACACCTCAAGAAATCGATAGAAGCAAACATTGTCAATTACAAATTATACAGGAATGACTGGACCCCAGGAAAAGGGGGTGCAGTAGCCATCTACATCAAAAACACGATTCAATACCATCCCATTCCCCCCACTATTACCTCCTTTCTGGAATATTATCTCAGTGGGGATCCCGATTCAAAACCAAGGCACACACCAGATCACTGTGGTATACAACTGGCCTGGGCAAGACTGTATCAGTGATCTCACCAAGTTGCTTCGCAGCAGCAACGAACTCCCACACATTATAGCCGGAGACCTAAACGCAAAATACCATGAATGGCACTCCATTCAAACGAACGCCCTGGGTTGGAGACTAAAGGAACTATCAAACAATTTTCCGTTATCCATAGACGCCCCCTCCGAACTCACTAACCACTGATCCAACGAACGACTCACCGATGATTGCATTACAATACTCAACACCGTAACGATACTATATCAACTCAGCGTGGGCGAGGATCTACACTCTGACCACTATCCGCGGTCTTTCTAACAATAGGGGACCCCACGCATCCCCCACCGCCAGACACCACGGCAAGCAAGTCAACCTCTTGGCAGACATTCAAGGACCACTTACAACTTCACATGGGAAGAATCCCAATACTTAACAACCCAAATGACCTGCAAGAATACGTCCTCAAATTCGAATCCCCAATAAAAGATTCAATTGAGCACGCAACCAAAACAAAAATTCGGACCAACCCTAGACCGAATCTCCCCAGCCATCTGCTGGATCTGATTAAAGAAAAACGTCGGGCTCAGAAACGCTAAGATATATATATATATATATATTGCGGATATATTACAGCTTTTTACATAATAATAATTTAATACATTATGGCCGTGTTCCGCATCCTAAGTGCCAGAGGTCTCTGTCCTGCCATTGATCCTCTTCCAGCTGTCTCCTTTCCATAGCTTCGTGAATATCATTTTCCCATCTTCTTGGGGGGCGACCTCGTTTTCTTCGTTCCGGGGGGGTCCAGTACCATATTTTTTGTGGCCATCTCTGGGGTGGCATTCGTCGCATATGCCCATACCATATCAGTTGCATAGATATGAAGTACTAATCAGAAATAAGAGACGGTCAAACCCGGGGAGAGTCAAACTTTCTTATGACCAAGTCTCCGTGCTTCGGAGGGCAAGTTATGCCGGCGGTCCCCCTGAGTTGACGAATTGCCACCGTTAACAAAAAACAGGGCTAGAGTCACATCTGAATGTTAGCCTAGCAAGCTGCTACCGGATGTAAAACAACTATAGTCCAAAATCGATCTGCGGACTACTCACCAACCCGTCTGACCAACGCACACTGGGCTGAAAAATGATGTAAAAATTTATTTTTCAATTAATGTTTATATAGTAAATTTTTTTAGTTGGTAATATTAAAAAAATCGCACATTACATTCGCAAAATTCGTTATGTTCTGGTGGATTGTTTTGCGTTTAAATGCTTATGAATATTAAATATGATTATATTAAACAGATGATACTCATAGCAATGCGTTTATTTTAAAATTTATAGGTAAAATAACGATTTTAGGGTTTATCTTAACTTGAACTTTTCGAGCGTTCTATAAAATTGAGAACTTTAAAATTTAGACCTGCGTTACTGTTACCTAAACATCTATATCGTGTATCAATTTCTCGCTGGAATGTTTGCCTATAAGGAAGATATTGTCATTTCAAGTTTTAATCTCTTAATTTTATGTACCAAATCCGCTCATTTTCGCTAAAATATGAAAGCTTTCATGCTTCAGAATCCATTGATCCGTATATACGATGAGATAATATGCCTATAAAGGTTTTGAAAATCGAGAAAATATAAATAAAAAAGGAAATAGAATAGAGAATTAGAAAAAAAGCAAATCAAATCAAGATGAATTATAATTTAAGAACAAATTATGATCTTTATTTATTACTTAAAAGCTCCCCTGACACACATCTTGATGATTACAAGAAACTTTTTGAAATGGTTACTTCCAGACTTGATATCAATTTTTGTGAATCAGAACTGAATACTTTAAAAAATAGTATTAGAATGCTTTGTTTGAAGCTGCGTAGGAAGTGGAAACAGTCCAACCGTACTGAAAAAATTTTTTTGGAGAACAATAATTCATGGTTGCATTCTGAGTTTAATTGGCCTCATTGTATAAGACTGAAAATTAAAGATATGGTAGAAAAGACCGAATTTATTCAATATAAGGATACGCAGGAGCTCATGTGTTCTACAATCAGGAGTATGTACAACAATGGACTTAACGATGTTGCAAGGATTTTAGAACATTTACAAGAAAATCCTGAATTTGTTATAAAAATAAGAAAAATTCTTGATGATAAATTTAAACCTGTCGTGTACTCGAAAGAAAAGGCGTTGTCTATATACACATCTTTGAATTTGTCCAAGTCCCAATATATAATACTTAGAGACTCGGTTTCAAAAGAAGAACTTCAATTATTTCCCTCATATTATAAAATTCAACAAGCAAAAAATGATTGTTATCCTAGGAGAGAATCCATAACCGTGACTGAAACTGTTGCACAAATTAATTTGCAAGAACTTTTAGATCACACTGTTAGCCGAATTTTAAAATATGTGCAAACAAATGAAAGTGGCGAATTCACATTAATAAGTAAATGCGGCTTTGATGGAGCTTCCGGTCAAAATACATACAAACAAAAATTTTCAGATGAAACTGCTCATGATTCAAGTATTTTTATGACAGCTTTAGTTCCCCTAAAACTTTATCATAAAGATGAATCTGATATCATTTGGACTAATTCTCGACCATCTTCAACTTTCTTTTGTCGCCCAATTAAATTTGAATTTATTAAGGAAAGTACAGAAGTTATAAAGAACGAAATGAAATTTTTGCAAAGACAAATTGATACGTTAATATTGACAAAATACAAAGAAAATATTACAATCAGGCATATAGTATGTTTCACTATGGTAGACGGCAAAGTATGTCAAACACTAACAGAAACTACTTCCTCAATGGTATGTTATATTTGTAAAGCAAAACCAAGCGAGATGAACAATTTCCAAAAATTAGAAGATAAAATTCCTAACGAAGATAATTATAAATTTGGAATTTCTCCTTTGCATGCTTGGATTAGAAGCTTCGAGTGTTTACTACACATTTCTTATAATCTCGAATTTAAGAAATGGTCGGCTAAAACTGCAGAACAAAAAGAAATGAAAGAAAGCAAAAAAAGAAAAGTTCAAAATCTTTTTAAAACTCGACTTGGCTTACTCGTCGATATAGTAAAACAAGGACATGGCACGACAAATGATGGAAACACTGCTAGAAAATTTTTTGAAAATGCAGAAATATCAGCAGAAATAACTAGTATAGATGTTGATCTTATAAAAAGAATTCGTACAATATTACATGCAATAGCGTCCGGTGAAAAAATTAATCTGACAAAATTCAAAATATTTGCAAAAGAAACAGCGAATTTGTATGTTTCACTATATGAGTGGTATTATATGCCAGTTTCACTTCACAAAATACTTTTTCATGGTGAAGGCATTATTAAACACGCTCTTCTTCCGATTGGCCAGTTATCAGAAGAAGCTTCCGAAGCAAGAAATAAGGATTTTCGAAAATATAGAGAAACCCGATCTAGAAAGTTTTGCAGGGAAGCATCCAACGAAGATATTTTACATAATATGCTAATATCTTCAGATCCTTTTATATCAAGTATTCGGCCATTTCAGAAAAGACAAACAAAAAATCTTTTACCCGAAACTTTGGAATTACTGGAATTAACTCCAGAAATTGAATTAACAGACGCTACTGAAAGCGATACAAATTAATAATTATGTAGCTACTAATAATTTATTTTCATATATTAATAAAAATTAATTTAAATTAGTTTAAATCAAATATAAATTTGTTTAGGTGGGTTCTGGTAACAAAACTAATTTTAAATTTTCGCTGATAGGTAACTCTTTTACGCTATGTATAATCAATGCAACAATAATAAATTATTATAGTATTTTCTAACTATAATTGGTTAGTTTTTAATACGTGATAGTAAATTAATTGATATATTTTAATAATTTACTAATCTAATTCCTTTTACGTGTTACAAATATATTTGATATACATTTATATTTTCATTTTTTTCATATTTTTATGATGAAAATGAGCGGATTTGGTACATAAAATTAAGAGATTAAAACTTGAAATGACAATATCTTCCTTATAGGCAAACATTCCAGCGAGAAATTGATACACGATATAGATGTTTAGGTAACAGTAACGCAGGTCTAAATTTTAAAGTTCTCAATTTTATAGAACGCTCGAAAAGTTCAAGTTAAGATAAACCCTAAAATCGTTATTTTACCTATAAATTTTAAAATAAACGCATTGTTATGAGTATCATCTGTTTAATATAATCATATTTAATATTCATAAGCATTTAAACGCAAAACAATCCACCAGAACATAACGAATTTTGCGAATGTAATGTGCGATTTTTTTAATATTACCAACTAAAAAAATTTACTATATAAACATTAATTGGAAAATAAATTTTTACATCATTTTTCAGCCCAGTGTGCAACGTGGTGAGTTATGGCCAAACCAACCTCCATAATATGGAGAGGCTAATGTCCAGAAGTGGACGGAAAAGGCTGATAAAGAAGAAGAGAGAATCCGAAATAAGCTAAACCTATTTTCAAACCAGAGATGGGAGGACAAAATGGCGCTCTCCTTCAAGGATCACTCGGCTTGGCAAAGGGTGAAAGCCTTAAATGGGACCAGAACCACCATCCCCCACCATCCTTAAGAAGACAGCAAACCCATTCGGATATAAATCACCAGGGAAACGGTGGAAATATTTGTATCTGCTCTAGAAGAGCAATTTCGATCCAACCCGGTTAAGAAAACCGACCTCAAACCCGCTCAACACATCGAAATGGTAAACACAGGAACTAGAGGAGAGACTATCGCGGAAAGGCCCCTCCCCGATAACGTCTACCTCCATAGGAAGCAAGGATCAAAGGAATCATAAAGTATTCCAAAACAAGAAAAGCTCCAGGACACGACGGGATCACCAATCAGACTTTCAAATGCCTGCCCAGCAAAGCCGTAACTGCCCTCACGCAAATCACGAATGCGATTCTGAGATTCAAACATTTTTCAGCTCGATGGAAAATACCGGAAATAATCTTGATCCCCAAGCCAGGAAAGGTAGTGAAGGTAGTGAGTGACCTTCCAACTACAGACCGATCTCGATGATCCCTTCTCTAGCCAAAGTAGCGGAGAAGTCATACTTAACCACCTGAAATCAGAAATAGACAGATTTGGCCTGCTACCAAGAAAACAGTTTGGCTTCAGAGCAGGCCACTCGACCACTCACCAAGTCCTCAGGATTGTCGAGAAGATTATGGGGGCTCTTGCACGGACGTAGCGAAGGCGTTCGATAAGGTCTGGAAACCAGGCGATCTCTTAAAGATGATAAAGGGGGATGTCAAACCCGGACTCGTCCAACTAGCAGCCTCATATCTGGATAAATTGAATTGAGTTGGTAGCTCCGCGTTATGGATGTTTGTATTATCGATATTGATTTTTTAAATATTTGATTTTCGCTACTGTTATTGGATTGAATTGTTTCACTGCTGCAAGGCCTATCTTTTCGAAGATTCACTGGTCATCGTGTAGTAATATTGAGCTGTTGGAGTCTTGTTTGGAGGAGAATTTGACGATTCCGATTTTATAACCTCAAAGGTGTTGAAGGTAACGCTTATCATTTTGATAATAACTATACCTGTTCTCTATTCCTTCTCTTACAAGTATTTTGATGCTACATTTTTATTGCTAATAAGCTGCTTTATGTGGTTATTGTGACCTTTCCTTTGTGTGCACCTGCCTCTTATTCCTGTCCGAGGCTCAGTCTCGTTTGTCTTAATTAAAAGTCACCGCAACGAGCCCTGCTGGTGTGAAGTGTGTATCCTTGTCACCTTTTCCTGCCAATTTTGCCTAACATACTGAGATGTGGTAAAGTCGATCAAATGAACCAATTGTGATTTTGGTTAAATTTTAATTTTTGTCGATTTGTAGGACATTGAATTTGGTAGCAATTTTGCATGACGAATACGATAGTTTGTTACTTAAAACACACAAAACGAAACAGATTTGATTTTTCTTAAAGTGGTGGTGTACTTGTTGCGAATTCATGGTGTTGTCGCACATGTAAAGTGAATGTTTACCTAAAAAGTAAAAACAGTGAAAATTTAATTGCGTGGCGGTAAAAAAGGACGGATACTTACAAAATTTGTTGTTGAAATTTTGTTTTATAATTTTGGTGGGTTGAAAGAATAGCAAGACTGCTTGAGCCGTTTTTCCGACGAGAAGGTTGTCTGGTGCCGACCGTTCTTGGGTGCGTTACGTTGAGTTGCGGAAATTAATTCACAATTATCCCAAGAAAACGATTTTGAGAGCTTTTGTAGCCACGAAAACAATTATATCGGCGATAGGAAGCAAACATGAGTGTTTTTGAAACGTTTTATTCGTAAAACAACGATTTTACGTGCATTCTTTTGGTCGCGAGCAATTCTCGACCTTATTGCAACAATTTTACTTTTTGGATATAATCGTATCTAAAATTACGTTAAGAAGATTATTTTAATGATTTGTAAGTTACACAAATCAATTTTACTGTACGTACCGAATTAAATAGTCGATGTTTTTGGTGATTGAAATTATCACATGTCGAAGTTTGCGGTTAAATTGGACGACACATTTTGCTGCACCTGTTTTGGTTAAGAAAACGGAAAAATTTGTTTAAACCGGTAATCGAGGTTTAAACACACCACTGGAAGATTTCCACACGTCAGTTTCACTTATTTTTGGATGAATGGGCAGGTTTTTGGATAATTACAGAAGCTCGCTACCGTATCACAAGACTGGAAGCCATATTTCCGCGTAACTGCTGATCACCGACGTACGTCATTTCATCCTATACATAAGATGTTTCATGTTTCATGCAAATCAAACATTTATGAGTAAGAGATTGAACTTTATTATAAAAAACACCATTATTGTAAATTTGATATTATTTTTACACGATTTCACATTTATGCAACATTAAATAAAAGTATAGCTAACTTTTGGAACATAAATGATACTATTTATTTGATGTTGTCCACAATAATACACAAATTTGAATATCGCACGACGTTTGTGTCGAAAACGTCCAAAATTGCTACAAAATTAAATTTGAGTCATATGAATAAATTACCTCCTAATTTACTGGGTTTTTTGATTGACTTTCTTATTAAATCCACAAAGTGAGATCTGTAGTCTACATAAGTGCTTCCGGCATATAGCTCCGGGAACTCAATTCTGTCACTCGTTCCGGTGGATGCCGACTACCCCAAGCTTCCAATTGAGGAAATTGGGAAGTCAAGATCATTTGGAACACGACAATACATTATGGAGGGTTATTGTGGAAAATGCAGGAAGAAATGTGTTGATATACTAACGACAGCTAAATGCAATGGTTGCGCAAACGTTTACCATAAAAGCTGTGCTAAACTTATGAAAGGTTTACTCCCGGTGGATGGCGACTGGAGTGTGGTTACTTGTGGTTCACATACTATGGGGAGTTCTACCTTGGTTGTACCAAATTGTTCGCCTACTCCTTCGGCACCTGGGTCCCCCTGCTTTGGACCTATGGATGTTGTGGCGATCGAGAGTATTATCTCCCTTGTGATGAGCACGCGGTTTGACGCATTCCGTGATGAGTTACTGTCAGTTTTTGGCAAGACGGAAGCTGATCGAGTGGTGGTTGATGAAGTGGTAGCACTGAAGAACGAAAACGACGCACTTAAAAAAGAGGTTGAAGCTCTGAAGGGTGAAGTTTGTCGATTGACCTCCATGTTGCCCAGCGTCAGGGCTGACGGGGGGACAGAGGAAGTGATGAGCGGTCTTAGTGCCGGTGCCCCGGTGTCTGTGACTGGTACTTTGGGTTCGAGGTCGTTTGCATCGGCGTTGGGTGTGAGTTTGTCTCAGAATGATCGTTCTCTGACTTGCTCTGAAGCTGATAGAGATCTTGCAAGCCAGCGTGAAGCTGGCGCGATTAATGGGAATACCGAGGTATCGATTTCTGATCCTGTCAGTCAGCGGTCTGCTGCAGATTGGCAGGTGGCTCACTCTCGTCGTAGGAGCCATAAGCGCCCTCGCGTGCTAGGTTCGGGTGCTGATTTTGACATTTCGGGAACCGTGCGTCAAAAGTGGTTCCACCTGAATAATCTTGCCCCAGGTACTGCAATAGATTCAGTATTGAAACATGTTAGGGGTGTTATTGGTATTCCAGATGTGGTTTGTGAGAGTCTAACATCTAACAGTCAATACTGCTCTTTCAAAGTATGTGTGCCCGAATCTGAGGTATCCCGGTTTCTGAGTGAAAAAATGTGGCCTGTGAAGGTTGCTATCCGCGACTTCTTCCATAATCGACCATCTGTTATGAATGGGGACCAATGAGGTCGACGACCAAATAATGTATAATTCTTTCTTTGCTGTATCTGATGGACCAACTAGCCATCACGATTCTGTGTATGTCGTGTCGACTAATACTGCGGGGACTAATCCCAACGAAAGTAATTATCAAATGAAAGTAGGGAAAAGTGCGCGAATACGTAGACCAACTAATATTGAAATTGAGTGCTTTTATCAAAATGTTAGAAGTTTAAAAAACAAAGTTTCGAGTTTTTACAATTTTATTTGTACACATGAATACAATATTGTTAGCATTGCCGAGACATGGTTGACGAGTGATATCGGGAGTTCCGAGTTTTTCCCTGATGTATACAGTGTTTTCAGGCGAGATAGAGACCTCCCGGCCACTGGACTTACAAGAGGTGGGGGTGTTCTTCTTGCACTGCGGGGGTTTTCAAATGTTTCATCTGTGAACATGGAATTTATCACTTCTCTGTTTGTATCAATTGACATTGTGGGTTGCAAAATTATACTGCCTGCCAAATCTTTTGTAGTGTACATTCCGACAGATACTTCATATGTAATATTATTGGAGTCTTTCTTGGAAACGCTGAGCAATTATCTTAATGGTAATGGTGATGCCTGCGTTCTGATCGGCGATTTTAGTGTTCCTAATAAATATAACTCCACCTCCAGTGATAGAGGAGCAGCATTGGTGAGGAATTTTGAATTTATTACTGCCATGTCTCAGTTCAATATCGTATCTAATGTCAATGAGCGTATGCTTGATCTCATTATTTCTAACATGCATTGTTATAACGTTGAGCGGGTTTATGCGATTATTGGGGAGGATATACATCATCCACCCTTTTCCTTTAATATGGATGTTATCTGCGGAAGTAGTGCACCGTTTCGACCAGACACATCTTGTCGTAAATATAATTTTGGCAAGGCTAACCTTGAATTGATGTATTCATTAATGAGCGAAACAGACTGGTCCTCAGTCTTGCTATGCTCCAATGTAGATTTGGCTTGTGATAATTTGTATAAGGTTATTTACAGCATCTTCGATGCTTCTGTTCCTATCTTTAAGAATAGATTGACTAGGCGATATTACCCGCCGTGGTTCTCGGGTGAGGTTATTCATTTGATTCAAAGAAAGAATAGGGCTCGCAAGCGCTTTAACAGGCATAGGGACCCCTCTCTTTATGTGGTGTCTTCAGTGACCTCAGGCGAAAAATCAGCATCCTTGTTGATGCATGCTACAAAGAATACTTGCAGCGAACAGAGGAAAGCATTAGTACCGATCCCACAAAACTATGGTCATTTGTCAGAAATAAGCGTGGCTCATCCAGAATTCCCACTAGTGTTTCAGCAAATAATGTTGTTTATAGCGATCCTATGAACATTGTAGATGCTTTCGCACAATACTTTAAGAGTGTTTATCGCGACGATAAATCGTCAGGCACCCACCATTTTGACTCTAACATGGACATTAATGGTTGTAACACCTTTGTCTCCGAAGTGAGTGTCGATGAGATTGAACGTGCAGTTAAGTCGTTGGGGGGCTCAAGAGTATTGATCAGATACCGGCTTTCATAATTAGGGATTGTATCTCCTCTCTTGTACACCCGCTGAAACATATTTTCGATCTCATTCTGAGTACTTCTGTGTATCCCATCATCTGGAAGCAAGCCCGAGTTGTCCCCGTTTTAAAGAAGGGTGATCCTTCGCTCGTCTGTAACTACCGTCCTATAATATCAATCTTATGCAACTTCTCAAAGTTGATAGAGATGATACTTTACTCGCATATCTATGCCTCGGTGGGAACTTTCATAGCTCCATCGCAGCATGGGTTTATGGCTAATAGGTCAACCATCACCAACCTCGCCTGTTTCACTCAGTTTGTCTCCGGAGTACTTGACGGTGGCGGACAGGTTGATGCCATCTACTTAGACTTCCAAAATGCGTTTGACCAAATTGACCTGTGCATCCTTATGGTTAAGTTGGAAGGGTTCGGTTTTTTCCGTGCACTGCTTCGACTGATGCGCTCCTATTTATTTAATAGAGAGCACTATGTGGAGTATATGGGTTATAAATCTATTTCGTTTGTTCCCACATCCTGAGTACCTCAGAGTTCAAATCTGGCCTCTTTACTATTCCTGATGTTTATAATGTTATATGCTGATGATCTTAAGCTCTATCTATCCATTAGTCACATTGACGATTGCCTGCGTCTTCAAAGATCGATAGACTCTGTTGCGCTTTGGTGCACTAGCAATAACTTGGACTTAAATATAGACAAGTGCTTTGTTATGACTTTTAGTAGTAGGGCTAGATTTCCAGTTGTTTATCAGTATGGTATTAATGACAGGGTGCTCGGTCGCAATGATAGCTGTAAGGACTTGGGTGTCTTCTTTGACGCAAAGCTGAGCTTCGTTCAGCATGTTGAGATGTTGAGGTCAAAGACTCTCAGGTCTCTGGGTTTTATTATCCGCAGTTGTCGAGACTTCACGGGGATCAAGGTGATTAAGATCCTATACTATGCCTACCTATGTTCGTAGCTCTTTAGAGTATGCGTCAATTATCTGGTATCCTATTTACCAGTGCCATGTTGGGAGTCTGGAATCCGTTCAAAGACGATTCCTAAAATATTTGTATTTTAGGATACACGGGGTTTATCCTATGATAGGATTCGATCATGACTCACTGTTGAGGATGTTTGATGCTCGTTCGCTACATGTGCGTAGGATTCTGGCATCGGTCACTTTTCTTTTTGGTCTGCTTCATGGCAACATTGACTGCTGCGATCTTGTAAGCAGGCTGAACTTTCATGTTCCGCGTATCGCTAGCCGCAATAGATCAGTATTCTATATTAATGCTCGTCGTACCAGCGCAGCTGCTGGGAGTCCGGTCTACGTAATGTGCTCTAATTTTGATGTAGTGTCAGCATATGAGGAGCATATGCAATGCTCTTCTCGAATTCCACACAACTGCAATAACACTGGAGTGATTAAGTTTGCTTGTTGTGTCTTTTTTTTGAACATTTATGTTTATTGCTTTAATTATAAAATTGTAGAAATATTGTATATAGTCTGTTTATTATTTTTTATCATGTAACATTTCACTTTCTGTAATTGGGTTCGCCTGTTGAAAGATGAATAAAAATAATTTAATAGTTAATAGTTAATAAACGATGGTTTCTCGTCAAAGTTAGGACCAGAAATCGACTCCACAACCGATGTTGGCAGGGGTACCTCAGGGTTCTCCACTCTCATCACAAAGTCCAGAAGCCGACAACGAGTTACACTGTAAAAAAAAGCACGTAAAATTACAGTAAAAAACAAGTAATTCTTACAGTAAAATTCATGTAAAAATACATATTGTGTAATATTACAGTAATAATAGTCGTAATAGTAATACTATTATTACTGTAATATCACACAATATGTATTTTTACATGAATTTTACTGTAACAATTACTTGTTTTTTACTGTAATTTTACGTGCTTTTTTTACAGTGTATGAAACTCATGAGAGATGCGATCAAGGTTATCGAACCATGGTATACCACTTATGGAGATTAGAGGTTAACCCCTCCAAAGGTGCAGCCATGACGTTTAGCCAGGCTTACAGGCAACCAGCACGCATAAAACTACAGATGTTTGGGGAAGCCATCCCTTGGCAAACCTCCACAAAGTATCTGGGAATCACGCTTGTAAGATGCGACTTCTAAATTTGAATTTAGCGCCAACATCTCATCATCGATGACACGGAAAATAGCCAAGATCGCCACCACGTTATGTATTTACCTACCGAACACCACCTAGCGACCAATTCTTTCTTCCGTTGTACCAAACAGAGTTGTTAACAAAGCTGAAACAAAATTGATGACCGCTCCAAAAGAGGGACGATCTAATCTCGCAACACAAATGAAACTACATATATATTTGGGTTATGTCAAATCTTTTATTTCAATTATGATCTGGGTTTGAGGCTGAAGCAAAGATAAGAATAAGACGCGCAAGTAAAACACCCTGAATTTAAATACCTGTAAAAATTACTTTAAATAACCTGGGCCACAAGTTAGATCCGTAAATAGTAGGGGTCCAAAATTAATGGTCAATATTAGATAATCGGGGAATATCATACTATATCTAAATAAAGATAATTAGTTGTTCGAAGGAAATTAGAAACCCATACCTAAGTTGAATTATATCTCCCCAACAAAATGGCACAATTAAAATAAACATGATAGTGATTTACATTCAAACTCCAAGGTGGAATCGTCGGTTGGTGCTAAAGGGTTTTTGCCCCTTGCCCGGTCTTGGATCGTGGTGCTTTTCTTCTAGAGAAGGGTATTTAATATGATAAGGTAAAGCCGGCGGAACATCGTTCTTCTAGATTTAATGGCACGGATAAGAATCAAAACATTTGAATAGAAATTACATTCATGTTAAATTTAATTAGCCTAAAATATATGTATCTCAACTGTTTGGCCTTTGAATACTAAGAATTACCTTGTAATCAGTAACATAATAAGAAAGACAAATCCAATCAATTTACATACACCTTGATAATGTTATTTATTAAAGAAACACCCTGTATATAGAAATGAATAAACCTTAGAAAAATTACGCACGTGTCGCGGTCCAATGTAGTTTTCGTTCAAACCCCAATCATACATCCCGTTATATTTAAAACGCCACAAATTTTACTCATTTGCCCGCAAACCACTGATTTTAGTACACGTGTGTTATAATATTACCGAAATTGACTCATCAGTGATAATAATTGAAAGTTTAAATTAAACGATTTACCAGCACGCCACTGATTGTAGCCCACGTGTATAATTCGAACGAAATTGACTCATCAGCGATAATAATTGCCAGTTTAAAATAAATGTTTAAATTAACCCATAACTAGATATAAATATGTATAATCACGTTGATCTAATTTGCAATTTTACATGCTACAAAATACCATAACTAAGAAAAAGTTTATTATTTTAAAGTGCTTACCTCAACAGTTCACCAACGATTAACCAAAATTTCTCCCCAGCTCATCTACGTTAAACCCGTTTTTTTTCTCCCGCCATTCAAGAAGCGTTCCCCTTGCCATCTATACATTTAACGCGGAAAAAGTATAAGCTATACCTAGGCAACCCAACCAGCATTCGCGTACCAATTTTAGTAATTTTCACGATATTACACGCTCGACCCCCTCCTTTGTTGGAGTAAACATCTGGCTTGCATTAAAAGCCAAGCCAAGGGCCTCAAAGGTTCCCTCCACCCCCTTTTAGGTAAAAACAGCAAACTCTCCATCAACAACAAAATCAGAATAATATCAAAATACCATTAAGCCTGTCCTGACCTCTACGTCCCCAGCATGGGCATTCGCTAGTAAAACCGAGATGGAAAGTTTATACTCTTTTCCAACCCTGCTAATGAGTTAATTTGTTCTATCGTTAGATGGCGCTGAGCATATTCGGTAAATGTTTGTATTGTCACATTGTAGGTGTCCATTTTGAAATTGTAATTTATGCATTGTTTCTTGTACCAGTGATTTTGTAAAACGGTAACGTATAATCTCCAAAATATGTTATTAAATTAATAAAATTGATTATATATCAGTCGATCATCTGCTATAAGTATGGCTGAAGATATGCAAACTGTGGAAAATATGGGTCAAGTTTCGGAAACTACGTGCAATTCAACTCACAGTGATAAAATTAAAACTGAAGATTTAGAAGACGTGAAATTTAATTTAGAAGATTTACATCATTCGTTTGATATTAAAGACGAGAGCGATGATGAACAATTAACGGAGGAGAAACCGTCAAGTAATGTATTAATTTTAAAAAATGATTTGAAAATTCACACAGGCGACAAAAAATTATTTGCTTGTCAAATTTGTGATTATAAATGTGGACGAAAATCAACTCTAAAAAGGCATTTAAAAACGCACACAGATGAGAAGCCATATTCTTGCGAAGTCTGTGATTATAAATGTGCACATAAATCGAGTTTAAAAACGCATGCAAGAACCCACACCGGGGAAAAACCCTTCATTTGTGAAATTTGCGACCACAAGTCTGCCCAAATTGGTCATTTACAAACGCATTTAAAAACGCACACCGGGGAAAAACCGTTTATGTGTGAATTTTGCGAGTTCAAATGTGCACATAGATCAAGTTTACGAACGCATTTAAAAACTCACACTGGAGAAAAACCGTATGGCTGTCATATTTGTGACTATAAATGCGCACATAGATCAAGTTTAAAAACGCATTTAAAAAATCACACAGGTGAAAAACCGTTTGGCTGCGAATTTTGTGACTATAGGTGCACCCTTGTCGGAAATTTAAATATGCATATAAAAACGCACACCGGGGAAAAATCATATTCTTGCGAAGTTTGTGATTTTGTTTGTATGAGAGTAGCAAGTTTAAAATCGCATATGAAAACACACACCGGTGAGAAACCGTTTATATGTGAAATATGTGACTATAAAAGTGCACATCTTTCAAGTTTAAGAATTCACTTGAAAAACCACACCGGCGAAAAACCGTTCGTTTGCGAACATTGCAATTATAAGTGTTCAGTTAAGGGAATTTTAAATACGCATTTGAAAACTCACTCTGAAAAGACGTTTGCGTGCGAAATTTGCGAGTACAAATGCGTCCGACTATCAAATTTAAAAATACATTTGAAAGTTCACACCGGAGAGAAATCATTTTCATGTGATATCTGTGATAATAAATTTTCCCATAGGGGAAATCTAAAAATGCATTTGTTAACTCACACCGGGGAAAAACCGTTTCATTGTAGTATTTGTCACTATAAATGTGCATACAAGTCAAGTTTGCAACGACATTTAAAAACCCACACCGGTGAGAAACCGTTTGGTTGTGAATTTTGCCAGTATAAATGTGCACGGAAATCAAGTTTGAAAATACATTTGAACCATCACCACAACCCGCAACCGACTAGTTGTAAAAGTTTGGAGTAGAATGTGTACCGAACATGTTTGAAATACGACAATATTGCAATATTGTCGTATTTCAACAAATACATAAGCATGAGCAATATCAAGAAATTTTGATATTTAATTCATCTTACTCTGCACAAAATGTGTTATGCACAATTTCGTTGTTTTCAGAAAATGTTCAGCTTTAACTTAAAAATCGTCAATTGTAATTCACCTTAGCCGGTGCTTTAGGATTTGGATAGTTCTGCTAAATCGGTTACCGAGTCTAATCAGAAGTGTTGGCGACCAGCTTCATGAGCTACCCAGAAAGACTGCATGAGACTGGAAGTACTGGATGAACTGAATTACAATTGATGCTTTTTGAATTACAGCTGGTAATGGTGCACCATGGGTATTACAATTTTAAACGTATGCAGATACGAACTTCTCGCGAATCACCAAATTCGCGCAGTGTATTAAGAACCTTTACTTCAGAAGTAAATAAACGTTCCTACCTTATATCTTTTTGTTATCACTTGCGTGGTTTGCCTTTAACACAGAATTTGTAAACACTAAGCGGTGGAGACCCATGATTGTGGTATATTCACCATAATTCGTTTTATAGTGTGATTTGGGTCAATCAAAGCACACTTGTGCAATTTGGTCGTTGACTTTTTTTTATTTTGATGCAGTCACTGTTGGTAGTTCCAAATAACCATTATTTAATTTTTATTGCTGTTTATTTTCCTATGGCGGCCATATTTCTTTTACAAGTTTCAGCTTTGTTTACAATTTATGGGGTTTGCGGAAACTTAAATATCTCAGTCCCTATTTGTTCTATCAACATGGAGAAAAAAGAAATTTGTTCACAAAAAACAGGGTACAAGATTGTCTATTAGATATTTTCACCTTATCTCAATTCTAAAGGGTGAAATTTAGGTCGCAATTCTAAGCTCTCGTTTTTATTATGGCCGCCATACGAAAGTAAAAGGAACGAAAATTAAATAATAATAAATTTGGGTGATTGCACAAAATAAATCAAAATTTTTTTGAAATAATCTAGCGACCTAATTAGGACTATTTTGCTTGGATTGACCCATTGTTTGTTTGCAAAGGTGTGAATAGTTAGTAATTGCAATTTTCTTAAGGGTCCCCAAGCTGTTTTTTTAAATAATGAACACCAAATTTTAAAATACTTAAAAATTGAAAAGAGTTGTCCACGATTTGTTATTAAATTTTGCAAAATGTTAATGTTTTTGGTCGTACCATGTTTTAAGTTAAGAAAGGAGATATTGAGTAAGTCACAGATTTTAAATATTATGCATCTTCTTATTTCTAATTGTATTACAAGCGTTTGATATATACGTGATACTTGTAATTTGAATCTACTTTCACAGTGAGAGCAGGTGCAGGTTTCATGCGCCGACTAACCAGAGTTACCTCAAACGAAGTAGGCAACCGGACAGATATTTCCACAAAACAAATAGAGCAAAGGTAAATCGGATCGAAAACCAGCGTTCACTGTGTACTTGGGCGAAGTTAAGTGATTAATGATTATATTGGTATGTAGGTTAATTTAACCAATCAGACCAGCAGTTGATTGAGTAGCAACTGTTAACACGTAGATATCAATTCAAGCTTTCAGTATCTCATATTTTATTATTTGTGATGGTTATACCAATTATTTATTGTATAACCTGTTATAATTATTGTGTACCAATTTGTGATATTTTTTTCCTGTTATGATTCGTGTAATAAATCACGCAATCGTTCTTACTCTGTGTTTTATTAAGCCCCCTCCCTCGACAATATGTCGTATATAATATGACAACATTAAGTGGTGAGTGATCTTATATTGTGATTTAGCCCCCCACCTCTACCACTAAGGAAAGAAGAATTTTTTACCTCATCGGACAGCTTGAACAATTTTTCCATGCAGTCACCCCTTCCTCTAGTACAGGGTAACTAAACATCTGCATCTGCAAGAGACAGTTCCTTCGGGCTACCCTACAAAATGGGGAGACGAAATGAGCTTCCTCACCCAAAAATAACTACCAGGACCTTAATCATTGAATTTAAGACAGAACATACCAAAGGACAACATACAGAATTAATCTATTGATTCGGCGTCCTATCAAGAGATTATCACAACCGTACGGGGTCTGAACAAGAAGAAAGCTCTGAAGCTCTGAGAATTCCAAGGTGTACGAGGTATTAAGACTAGTGAAATACATCATCGTGGATTTGAATAAGAACAAGTTAATGGATGCTTCGGGGCGCGATCTAATCCCATCCACAGTCTTAAAGATCATCGCTAAAAATTTCCCCGAGATGATCCTTGCGGTCCTAAACAAGCACGCATCCAATGGAACCTTCCTCAAGATCTGGAAGAGACCGAAGCTGGTCATAATCTGAAAGGAGGATAAACCACTAGATCTAAATAGTTCCTATCAGATCGGCCGATAAGTTATACGAGAGACTGATCTTGGCAAGGCTGAATGCAGAAATAGAACATACCGAAGGACTCAAAAAGAATCAATACGGAATTTGAATTGGCAGATCATCAGGGATTATCTACGGAATCAAGTCCTAAGCGTTCCAGGAGATAGTGGAGCAGAAGATGTCAATCTATGCAGTGGAGTTTCGCAAGGCTCTTTCCTTGGGCCGACATTGTGAAACTTGACGTATGACGGCGTTTTGCGTCTGAAGCTTCCGGAAGCAGTTACTACCCTTGTCCTTGTTGGTTAGAAGACAAGTCTATAGCGGAGTTAATACGGAAAACAAATGCGCCGATAAAACTAACGACGGACTGAGGCTGGTCCCTGAGAAGACTCAGGCGGTGTTAACCACAGGGCGTAGAAAAATTGGAGAGGTTTCCTTTGAAATGGGGGACACAGAAAGAGATAAATATACTTGGGGTCATATTGGGCCGTTAGGGCTGACCTTCGCTACACATGTAGAACGTGTCACAAAGAAAGCAGTGGCAAGTTTGGCAGACCTAACTAAATTAATACCTAACATGGAGGGTTCATCTTCCTCCAAACGAGGTGTGATTGTTGAGGTGGTTCAGCCTGTCCTTCTTTATGCAGCCTCGGTCTGGAGTAAGGCTATGCAGGTGCAATAGCCGAATGACCGGATTTCTCAAAGGAGCGGCTTTAGGATCTGCAGTGGGTGCCGCACAGTTTCAGAAGCTGCAATTCTGGTCCTTGCAGGAACACCACAAATAAACCTGCTAGCTGCAGAGAGGTCCGCAAACTTCGAGGCATCCCAGCCTGAGGCGAAGAGGGAACACAGGAAAAGCGTGTGTTCCGTGTCGGACGGAAACAGTGGGAGACATCCCAGAAATACAGAGATAGGTCGATAGACCACAAGGCGAGCTGAGCTACCACTTCAGGCAGGCCCTCACCGGACAAGGGTGCTTCAATGCCTACCTCAGCAAGATCGGTAAAATAACATCGGCTAAATTCACTTTAGGAGGCGGTCGGAGCTTAGCGGTCACGCGAGTTGACTATGAACGCTAAATACCCGGTTCGAATCCGAGTAAAGTAAGAACTTTATTCTGGCCGTCTCTCCCCTCGGAAGGCAATGGCAAACTGCCATGAAAGCCTTTGTAAAAAAGGTCACGATGCATCTGTCAAGAAGCTTTCTTAGTCATACTAAGAAAAATACGACTAAGAAGAAATGCACTTACTGTGAAGAGGTATGTAGATACCTCCGAGCATACTCTGTTTAAATGCCAACGATAGGAGAATCACAGAGAGTCATTCAACTATTTACTTAGACCCAGAAAATCTGTAAGCACCATGTTAGAAGCTGAGGAAGAATGGTAGCCGCCGACGAGCGGGCTCTACAAGCTGAAGAACATCAGTGTTCAGAAACTATTCTGAATTTGTCGTATTGCACATTGACCGATCCCGGTATGTGTTTTGTGTGCGCACAACAGAGCGCGCCCTTCCATCTTACATCAGTCACGCTCATGCTCTCGAACGAAGAAGACATAGCTGCTCAAAGCAACAAGAAAACATACAGTCCACAAGAAGCAAGAAAGTAGAAATCCTTTCTAACGGCAACGTAACAGCCATTTGGACCTTCGAGCCACATTTGGATCATCGAGACATTTTTGGTCATGCGAGCCAACTGGACCTACAACCCACATTGGTTCAAGTGCAACACGGATGCGAACATCCAACCCGTATCTACAGGAATACAAGCAGTTGAAACAAACTACAACACACAGGAGAAGGAGAGAGTAAGAAACATTCCCTTCCTTTCCTAACCATATGTGCATGCTTTTTGCGACATAACAAAGTTCAAACATATTTTAATTTATTCAGGCAAATTTATACCTGCAGAAAGGTTTCATACGATTTACGAATATAATTTCAATTGTTTACAAATATTCAAAATGAATCTTTTAATACAAGAAAGAGGTCAATTAAAAGGTCAACTCACGCGTTTTGGTACTTATTTAAATACTATAAATGAAATTGACAGTGTACTAATCGATCAACAAACAATTGATCAATTAAAAACTCGCATCGATAATGCAACAACACTGTTAAAGGAATACCAAATTGTACATTTTAAAATCATAACGAACTCTGAAAATCTATCAGAAGAAGAAACGCAATTAACCGTGTTTGAAAATTCATATTACGAAAAAATATCTTTAGCAAAAAGTTTATTAAAACAATTCACACCCAGGTTCCGAGCGTAATCAAAGTAGAAATTCAAACAATAGTTCTAATTCAAATTGTAGTGATATTATATTTAATCATCCCAGCAATAATTTGAATCATCATAATACAGGATACAACAAAATTAATTTACCAAGAATTAATTTAACGAAATTTAACGGTCAGGTAGACGATTGGTTACATTTCAAGGCAATATTTAAAAGCTTGGTACATGATAATAATGATTTAAATGATATAAGCAAGCTGCATTATCTCAAATCGTCGTTATTAAATGAACCAGGTGAGATTGTGAAATCTTTGGAGTTCACGGCAGAAAACTACAGCGTAGCTTGGAGCACGTTGCAGGAGCGCTATGATCAACCGAAATTGATCATAAAAAACCACCTAGCCGCAATAATTAATATCAAAGCACTAAAACAAGAATCGTCACGTGAAATTCGCAAAATTAGTGACATAATAGCAAAACACATAACGGCTACCCTTGCTCTACCAACCACCGAACAATTATTCGAGGCATTAATTGTTCACCTAATAACACAAAAGCTAGATAATTCTACCTTTAGGGAGTGGGAGGCAATTACAAACAAAAGTTCGAATAATTTGCCTACACTAAAGGAATTTAAAGAATTTTTAATTAATCACGCAAACTTCATAGAAAACATAGAAAAGAGAACAAAGGTACAATTAGAAAAGCCCAAATTTACTTCAAAATCATTCATAGTCAAAAATCTAACTTGCACTTATTGCAAGGGTGATCATTTTATTTCCGCATGCCCGGAATTTACTAAATTAACTGTACAAGCTCGAGCCAGTAAAGTGCAGGAACTAAAAATTTGTTTTAATTGTTTATCAAACAGTCATTTTAAAAATGCATGTCCTTCAAAATACGCGTGCAGAACTTGCAAGGAAAGACATCACACGCTACTGCACGGCAATCCTCGAGTTGCGGTCCTGGTCCAACCAGAAGTCCGCGAAGAAAGTGATGAGGCTCCAGATGAGCCGATTAAAAGTATTTCAACCCTTTGTTCCAACACTATGCAAGTTTTGCTACCGACGGCTTCAGCCAAGGTACTCGACTCAAATGGTACATATCAGACGATTCGGATCTTACTTGATTCTGGATCCCAGTCGAATTTTATAAGTTTAAATTTTTACAAAAAATTAAATTTGCCCACAACCGTTGCAAACGTGACTGTTTGTGGTATAAACAACTCGAACACCAAAATCAATTCTCAATGCGCTTTAGAATTAAGTGCGCATAAATCTGCTTTTAAAATTAGTCTAACTTGCTTAATAATCGAAAACATAACTGGCAGCGTACCTAGTTTTAAAGTAAATAGAGAAGAGTTAAAAATGCCAAGTGACATCACCTTATCCGATCCGTCATTTGACAAGCCTGGCGACATCGATTTGTTAATCGGTTCACCAGCGTTTTTTAGACTTTTATGCATTGGGCAACGGAGCTTAGGGCCTCCCCATCTTGCAAAAAACTCACTTTGGTTGGGTCGTGTCTGGTCCCACCACAACGGCATTAGCCACACAAGTACGATGTCATTTGAACACCATCAATGTTCAAGACCAACTCACCAAATTCTGGGAGTTGGAAAGTTATCCCGCAGAAAAGGTACTTTCTGTCGAGGAAAATGCTTGCGAGGCACATTATGTGCAAAATACACGCAGGGATTCAGAGGGAAGGTTTATAGTCAAAATTCCTTTTAAGCAATCACCTCAATTAGTAGGTGACTCTTTATCTGTTGCACGGAAACGCTTCTTAGCTCTTGAAAAACGATTAAGTATAAACTTAGAACTCCAAGTAATGTATACTTCTTTCATCAAAGAATATCTTGAGTTAAATCATATGACAATAGTCAATCCTTCAAACGAAATAGCTTATTATTTACCCCATCATGGCGTCTTAAAGGAGACTAGTCTCACCACCAAACTCAGAGTAGTATTCAACGGTTCGTCAACCACTACTACAGGACATTCTTTGAATAGTTTGCAAATGGTTGGACCAACCATACAGCAAAGCCTTTTTACCATCTTACTACGTTTTAGACAACATCTCTATGTCATTTCAGCTGACATAGAAAAAATGTACAGGCAGGTGCAAATTGACGAAGATCAAAGGCACCTACACCGTATTCTTTGGCGTTCTTCTCCTGAAGAACCAATTAAATCCTATAATTTGAATACCTTGACTTACGGCACGGCGAGTGCTTCTCACTTAGCCATCAGATCATTATTTCAATTAGGCATTAATTGCGAAAATACATCGCCGATCATTTCCAAAATAATAAAAACCGATTTTTATGTCGATGATTTATTAAAAACTTTTGTATGCAATCGAATATCAGACATTCAGGAACACACATCTGATTCTGAATGGAGACATGTTAGCACGAAGTTTAATCCTGCGGATTTATTATCTAGGGGGGTTACACCTCAAGTTTTAAAAACTTCTACTTTATGGTGGAACGGGCCATCTTGGCTTCTCCAAGAAGAAAATTCTTGGCCAGTTACAAAATGTCAATCTGATAAGCTTCCAGAATTTAAAGAAGCTGTTCATTCGCTTATTGTCGACAACAAACAAACATTTCCCTTTGAAAATTATTCAAATTTAAACAAACTTGAGAGGACAATTGCATATTGTTTACGGTTTCGTAAAAATTGTTTTCTTGCAAAGGGCCAAAGAATCATTGGACCTTTAACTTCAACCGAGCTTTTAAATTCACTAAAAATATTAATTAAGCTCTCACAACTAGAGTCTTTTCCTGATGATCATAAACAACTTTGTAAAGGAAAACCTTTAAAAACTACGTCATCAGTACTTTCGTTGAATCCATTCTTGGATTCTGACAAATTAATAAGAGTGGGTGGAAGACTAGTTAATTCCAATTATACCTTTAATAAAAAACATCCATTCCTTATGTCTGGAAAACATTACTTGACCAAACTCATTGTTAGGCGAGAACATTTGCGGCTTTTGCATGCCGGTCCTCAACTTTTATTATGTTCCTTGCGGGATAAAATATGGATCACTTCCGGCAGAAATTTGATCAAACAAATTGTTCACAACTGTGTGACATGCTTTAGAGCATCTCCGCCTATTACGCGACCAATCATGGGTAACCTCCCGTTAGAGAGAGTAACTCCTTCTAACCCATTTGATTTTACTGGCATTGATTACGCTGGTCCTATACCATACAAACTCCATAAAGGTCGAGGTTCAAAGATTGACAAATCTTACCTGTGCATTTTCATATGTTTTGCCAGCAAGGCTATTCATCTTGAATTGGTAACCAATTTGTCTACCGACGCCTTCATACTTGCATTGAAAAGATTTATTGCTCGACGCGGTAAGCCTTCTCACATTCATTCTGATAATGGTACTAACTTTGTTGGAGCCAACTCCAAATTACGCGATTTTGGAAAATTTTTGAAAGAACATGAGTCTTCAATCACTGAAACTTTTTTCAATGAAGGAATAAACTGGCATTTTATCCCTGCCCACAGCCCCCACTTTGGTGGCCTTTGGGAATCAGGCGTTAAGTCGAGCAAGGCTCATTTAAAAAGAATTCTAGGTGCTTCAATCTTAACTTTCGAGGAACTTTGTACTTTGTTGTGTCAAATTGAAGCAATCCTTAATTCCCGACCTATCGCTCCATTATCATCCGACCCAAACGACCTACAACCTTTGACTCCTGGACACTTCCTTATTGGCCGTTCTCTTACTTCTCTTCCGGACCCAGATGTCACAGGTATTCCAGACAATCGGCTTGATTACTTCCAACGTATTCAAAGCCTGCACCAACATTTTTGGAAGCGTTGGAGTAAAGAATACATTTCTGAGCTGCAACAACGCACTAAATGGAAGACGCATCATTCCGATTTGGTTGATGGTTCACTTGTCCTAGTGAAGGATGACAACTTGCCACCCTACAAATGGAAGTTGGCCCGAGTTCTGAATCTTCATCCCGGTTCCGATGGCTTCAATCGGGTTGCTACCCTCCAAACGTCTAGTGGTGTAATACGCAGATCTTTTGCTAAGATTTGTCCCCTACCAACTACTTAACATCATCATCACGTGTTTTGTGCTTCTGACACTAGTTACGTGAGTGTTTGGTTTCTCTTTTTTATTTCAAACAAGGATTGTATCTCCTCAATTTTTATTCATTTCCATTATTTGAATTGTGTTTATTTGTGTTTGACATTATTGACATTACTGTTTTATATATTTGTGTATTCAATGAACTTGTATTTCTTTATTGTTCAAATTGTATTTTATATTTTAGTCATAAGCACATCAATATTTTAGAAATGACTTCCTCATTTCAACGGGGGCGGCATGTTCAGAAACTATTCTGAATTTGTCGTATTGCACATTGACCGATCCCGGTATGTGTTTTGTGTGCGCACAACAGAGCGCGCCCTTCCATCTTACATCAGTCACGCTCATGCTCTCGAACGAAGAAGACATAGCTGCTCAAAGCAACAAGAAAACATACAGTCCACAAGAAGCAAGAAAGTAGAAATCCTTTCTAACGGCAACGTAACAGCCAATCAGTAAGAAGAGAAAAGTTCCAAAATGGTGAAGAACGTCTCCAACCGGCTTCCTTGGGTCTTCTGGCGTCTACGTGAAAGAATTTCGATAGTTATAAGGGCTCTTAGCCACAACTCTAACTGGCACGGTCAAAAATTACAATACCACATGTCAGTCGTGAACGGCGGCGAACACCTAAGTACGGGAGGGGTTTTTTAGTGGGTGAAAATTCCACAGTACCAGTGAGCCTGGTGGCTCGAGCGCTTGCTTTACAAGATGCTTATAAGGATTCTGCTGATATTCCTGATGGAGTCATTCGTGGCACGAAGATGAATCTGAGTACTGATATGGGGATCTAGTTTTCATCCGATTTCTTTTGAATCCAACGATCTCCCCATCCCAGATAGGAAGAATGACTGGCTTATCGAGGAAGCATATTACACCCAGTTCTTCTATTGATTTTCAGTAGCTTACTAATCTAATTATCTACTTACTAATTATCTCAATAATTAGTTCTTTTAACTCCTAACTATCCGCAATCATTATTGCCACTTACCATATTATTATCCAATTAATTAACTAACCTAGATCATTTTGCGCCTAAAGCTATACCACCAACTTAACACCATATTAATTCTTTGCTCTCCTACTAGTCATGTAAGCAGCTTATTAAGACAAGTAATTTACCTCCCCGCATCATTAAGATTTTACCTTTGACTAGTACCGTCAACTTCTTCAGTCCATAACCCTTCTGCAGGGTGTGGTAAGCCTTCTAACAAAGGCCATTCATGGCAGATTACACCTCGGTGATTTGCCATTACCTTCCGAGGAGGTGTCACAAACGCCACCCTCTGAAAGGTAACCCCTAATGGGAGAGTTAACCCAATCGGAGTGCCGCGTTCGAAACAATCCCGAGAAACTCTCAGGTTTTGTTGGCCACGATGGTAAATGTAGGCTCGCTCGCAATTCGTGTGGAAAGCGGGGACCGTAGGTTCTGAAATAAACTCTGTAGCCAGGGGTAGAAAAAAACACAGTGATCTTAACAAGTGTATAATAAAACAAATTACAAAATTAGAGACGTGCTCTCTGCTTACAAACAATAGCAACCGAACCGGCCGGCTGGTTATTAATAAAACACAGCCCACTGACTTTACTGTCAAACAAGCGTTCGCAACAACAAATGCAAATACACAGTTCTATATTAAAAATGGTGCTGACAACAACACACGTCAGAGACAAAATGGATACTAAAAATGATGACTCACCCCAAGAGCTCTTGGAAGATCTTAAAATGGTGACAAGTATGCCACTTGCAACCGACGTGTCCTCTGGTAGAATGAGGACTGGCATTCGCATCAATTAACACAGAAGCACCTGGACAGCTTCGCAACTCCAGACGCACTTGTCAAACTGGCCTCGATTATAAAAAAGTGCAGATACAGTTGCTGGAACGGTTGGAATGATGTTGAAATGATGTTAAAGTAAAGTTGGATAGATGTAGTATAGATGTAAATGGTGAAATAGTTGACCATAACCCAAAAAAGTAAAATTTGGGTCCGTGTTTGTCAACACAGAATCGAGCCTTCACGAGTGAGCTCGAGCTGATACGAATCAGAAAATGCCTGCGTCGAGAGAAATGCGCGTGAGCACGATAGCGTCGGCCACATGTGGATACAGAAAAATGCTACTGTGTACCGGTGGTATCCCAAATACACATACAGGACCGCAAAAAATCACTGGTCACAATGATATAAACTTCAATGACGTCACTCAAAGATTTCCGCCAAAAATGATGTTTTTACGCACTTAAAATATTCTCTCGACCGTTTTCTATGATTGCCAGGCACTCACTCCCGTTACCTCGTGTCCCTTCTACCTCCAAGCGCGTGTCACATGACAGCCCTAACCAAATGTTAATTCGAAGGTCAGTAACACAAAGCAGATATTAAAATATCTAGAAAATTAAGACTGGGCCGTACTCAGAATATTTGAGTAATTATTTGTGGAGAAGTTTATGCAACAGAACTAAAATTCGTTACAATGGCCATAATATGGTCTAAATAAAAAGCAATATGGGCCAAAAGCGATCGAAGAGTTCAGCAAAAACATTGCGACTAAATGCTATCTTCCCTGCAGGGATGCTGAAAATCCCTTAATACGCAACCTCAGGATTAATTGCGAAATAATAAACTTCCCAAACACTAAACGGCCGTTGAGTATTTTAGCTCCACAACAGCAACCTACCACATTCTTAATACCATCCGATGATAATTCTATCCACTTCCCTTCCTCCCTCTTCCATACTTTAGTTCTTTTGTTTACCATGACCCCACCCCACACTTTATTAAACCAATCATAAGACAAATTCAGGAAAAATGCATTGGTCCCCACCACCAATCAGAAGATACCAACCTCTTCTAATCAAAATTTCAAGACAAACAAACGACCCCCAAATTATAAGTGGACTCTCAAAATTGCAATTCATTTAGGACAATTCGCTCGATTCTCAAATCACACAACAAACCACCATAAAAGGTCCAAAAACTCAACTACTGAGCGCCAATCAAAATTTACGACTGGATTCCAAAAACAATAAGAAGATTGGAAATATTAAGCCAATCAAGATAAAGCAATAAAAAAATTTTGGGGGGGGGGGCAGCAAGCACAAACACCGGCGGTGCTTCGCATCATGCCCATCGGAGCATTGATGTGAAGCCCCTGCGATGGAAACACTTTTAGCACTAAAAATATAGAGTTATCACAATGTAAAATATACTGACAGTATAATTTATTCACAAAGTTTTCGTTATCCTGTTAAGTCACCTGACGATGTTATTGTAGAAGGAAAACTTTGTGGATAATAAATTATATTTTCCATTGTGATAACTTTACATTTTTAGTTCTAAAAGTGTTTTTAATACATATTTAGTTAGTCTAAAAAAATATATGTTTACTATCAAGTTACACTACATCGACCACACTCTTATAAATGAAACTCATTAAATTTCAATAAAAGTCATAAAATTTAATAATATAAATAAAACATAACATTTCAAAATAAATATAAATAATGAAGACATTAAAATTGTGGCCAAACGTGATTTCTTTTAAAGTGCACCCTATGAGCGTCTGTTAGTAACCGTACTATAACTCCGCTCACGTTGTTTTCAAAATGGCGCATTTTTGCCAAAACGTAGTCATATTCTCGTATGTTCAGAATGTTACAGCGTCTTTCGGGTGCAAAAAGTTTCGTTACTTCACCTGATGGACTTTTCGCAAAGTAGATTGCAGTTCGTTGAGCTACTGATACGGCTACTGGTACCCTAACTATTTGCCATATTGCTTGATCAGTGGTAGGTAAACTGAAATCACTGTTTGCGCAATATAATAGTGGTGCTGATGTGGTCGCCATTTTTTCTGTTTCTTAAATTTTTATAAAGTTCTAAAAAAAACATCAAGGTGAAATTAAAAACATTACCATACCAAATACAAAAAATGTACTTACATTATAAGGTTGATTTAGTTTAGCAATTTAAAGTTTTAGAATTATTATGTTTGTTATCAACTTATCAAGGTGGCTTTTATTATTTTTATAATAGTATAGGCATTCTAAAGGCTACCAACCCTGAGTAAGTTTGTTAAGTTGGTACTGAAGAAGACATTTAAATTTTATTATTTTAAGGGCCGGTTTTACCACCTCTACCTTAACTAATAATAGTTGACAAATCAGTCCATTGATTGGCTTAAACAAACCATTGTTGGTTGCTTAACCAATCAATGTCTGTACACTAATGTTGGCACGTCGCGTCGTTACTTTTTATTGGAAAAATTTGTTTAACAAAATTAACAATATACAAGATTTTACATATTATGAGATTATGACAAATTAACAATTTTTCGGGCATGCACAGGGTGGTCAAAAAGTCGTCCTTTGTGCCTTCAAAGTATTTTCAAAATACAGGGTGAAGAATCATCACTCTAGGATTTTCGGATTTGTAGTTTTGTCTTCATTTGGTGGGTTTCTTTCTTGGTATTAAATTAACAACAACGGTTCGGACGTTTTGAGGTTTTGGGAAGTCGTGCGAATAGATATTAAATAGTGTTGGGGATATAATTGGGCCCTGCGGTACTCCGGCTTTTAACCTTTTCGATGTGGATCAATGTCCTTCTATTTTTACGAAGATTTTACAGTTGGATAGGTATGCGGCTGTTGGTTGGATCAGACCTAATTTTACCCCCGCTGTGTGATTCTTATAGAGTAGGCCTATGTGTCATACTTTATCAAAAGCCTTTTCCACGTCAAGAAAAACACCTAGGGCTACACCATTTCAACTTTTAATTCAGAAAGCATCAATTGCAGTTCCGATTTGTCAATATTTCCTACCTCACCACTACCCATCTGGAGAGTGGTACGAGGTCGAATACCTAGCAGCATCGCAGAGCTAGCCAGAAGAGTTAAAGTTGAACTTCGAACGGCCTCTCAGAATTAACCAGAAGGGTAGCCGTCATGTCTAAAGAACTAGTTAATCTGATTTACAATTGATGTTTTCTGAATTAAAGCTTGAAATGGTGTAGTTGCATAAAATAAGATCATCCTCGGATCATGGTTAAACCCAGGATCAAAGCAAAGAAGGATCTACGCAAGGTTTGATCCTGGGTCAGCTCTTGAACCAGGATTAGCTGATCCGAGGATGATCTGCTTTTATGCAACTGGCCTGGCCCCATGTGCTTGATTTTGACCGTGGACAAAGGTTTATGTGATTTCTTCGGTAGTCTAAGGACTTGATGGGTGGTACTGTGGCCAGGTCTGAATTGGAACTGTTCGTTTGGGATTATGTCCAGTCTTGTTATTTATTTAGTCTATTCAGGATTACTCTTTCGATGATTTTGGTCATGTTAGGGAGTAGAGAAATGGGCCTATAGTCTTATGGGTCAGAGTGATTTTTCCCGGGCTTGGGTATCACAATGACGTCCGCTAATTTCCATCTGTTGGAATCTGAGGATGGTATTTGCTATTGTGGTTATGGCAGTGACGGCTCTCCTTGGAAGATTTTTTAGGAGTAGGTATGAGATGTTATCAATTATCATATCCCTGTGCTTTTCTACTGCCTGTACGTTTTATGGCTTCCTTAATTTCCAAGATGGTCGCAGGTGCGATGGGAATGATGTCATCTTGATCGAGGGTATCGGCAACTATTTATGTGTTTGGTTAAAGTTTTGTCGTTTTTGACTACTGGGTTGGCGGTGAATTGATTTTCAAAAATGGTTGCAAAGATTTCGGATTTTTCCTGAAGGGAGTAGATTGCTGTGTGTGATTTTAATGGGTGGCATAGTTATTGGACGAACCTCTTTCAGATATTTCACCATATCCCATGCTGACCTATCTTGGAACGAGAGGGAGTCGATTTTTTCGGTCCATCTCTTCTCTCTTCCAAGCTTAGGTCGAGTATTCGCTTTGGGACTGCAGGTCGAGTAATGGGAACCATTTTTTAGTGGGACGCAAATCCGATGGATGTCGTGATATATTTTTCGAGATTAGGAGTGTAGTCTTCAAGTTCTTACCTAGGCGTATAGGACTTAACTATTTATGTTGGTATCACACGGTTGGTAGGCTTGCGTAATGCGTATACTATAAGAAGTCGAAAATGACTGAAAATGAGAAAAAAGGAATTAAAGAAGAAGATTGTTTTTCTAGAACTTTATGAAAATTTAAGAAACACAAAAAATGTCGACAGAAACACCACTATTATACTACGCCAGCAGCGATTACACTTTACCCACCAGTAATCAAGCAATATGGAAAATAGTAAAAGTACCAGTAGCCGTGTCAGAACATACTAAACAAATCTACCGTGCGCAAGATGCATCAGGTGAAGTAGCAAAGCTTTTTGCACCTCCAAAATGCTATAATATTCTGAACATAAAAGAAAATGACTACGTTTTGGCAAATATGTTTCATTCCGAAAACGGCGTGAGTGGAGATATAGTACGGTTACTAACAGACGCTCATAGAGTGTATTTTAAAAGATTGCGCGTTTGGCCACTATTTTAGTATCTTCCTTATTTGTATTTAGATATTTTACGTTTTAATTTAGAATAAAAATTATGACTCTTATTGAAATTTGATGAGTTTCATCTGTAATATCGTGGTCGATGTAGTGTAACTTGATTGTATACATATCATACATTTTTAGACTAACTAAATAGTGTAACGAATTTTTGCAATTTGTTACGGGTTCCACATTTCATATCATCTCTATATTCGTAAGTGCAGCCCATCTATTCTTTTCAATGCATTTAATATTGACGTTTGCATTTGAGCTTGCGAACTTTTTTTTGAATTTTTGAACGCACGTGATTTGCTAGCGATTTGGAAACGAATCGGTGCGGCAATTCCGTGCCTCCGCATAAATTGTGAGCGGTTTATTACCATCATGGCAAAACAAACTGGAAGTTGATCTCCGGATTGTTTCAAACTCTGGTCTCTGTTTGGATTAATCCTCCCATTAGGGGTTGCGATTTCAGAGGGTAGTTTTCGTGACAATATGTACTAAAAACACCGTTAGAACTTATATTATAAAATCTGTGGAAAAGCAGCAAATGCCTTTGGCTGAATCCTGGGATTTAGTACAAAAATTTAAAAACGCTACCACTAGCATCATAGGACATGTTGGAGACAATATAAAAAAGAAATTGAATGATGTGTTAGAGAAAAATGAAGGATTAAAAATCTTAAATAATATAGCTAAAACAATAGCTGGAGAAACTATTGAAAATTTTGAAATGGAACCTTCCACTTGTAGCAAAATTCAAATTTGCACCTATTACTAGTGTAGATGTCGAAAGAAGTTTTTCTGGGATGAATTTTACTACAGAAAATTTGGAAAAATTCTTAACTGTTAATTGTTTCAAAAATTAAATTAATACTTTTGTTTATGCTTTTTTTTAATAAAATTTGTGCTTTTTTTGACAAAGTTGATGCTTTTTTTAGTATTATTTGGTGCTTTTTTAAGCACTTTTTTCCCCATTTTTTATGCTTTTTTATCCGGACTCTAGTTATCACAATGTAAAATATATTGAAAATATAATTTATTCAGTTTTCGTTATACAAACGTAAAATTCTAATTAGTTTGGACAGTAGAGCGCAAACAAAATTCATGAACACACAGACAAACATTTTCTCAAAATGGTTTTCTTTATTATAATAAATACTACTAAGTACACCTTGATAAATTTAAATTTCTAAAAATTAGAATTCTAATCTACTTATGAGTTCGTTCAATGTGTTTATTTAAAGTTCGTTTTTCCTTGTATTTATGACCACAAATTTTGCACTCGTATGGTTTTTCACCTGTATGCTTTCTTGAGTGATAGTTCAATAAGGATTTTCGTGCACATTTATAATCACAAATTTCACAAGCAAACTGTTTTTTGTTACATTGCGTTTTTAAATGATCCTTGAATTGTCCTTTACAGACCCATTTGAAGCCACAAACTGTGCAGGTGCACGATATTCTACCAGAACGAATTTTTAAGTGTTTTTTTAAATTGCTTTTACGCGCACATTTATAACCACAATTTGAACATGTAAATGGT
Source organism: Rhagonycha lutea (assembly GCA_958510855.1). Taxonomy (NCBI): domain Eukaryota; kingdom Metazoa; phylum Arthropoda; class Insecta; order Coleoptera; family Cantharidae; genus Rhagonycha; species Rhagonycha lutea. The sequence continues at coordinate 39,555,243 of OY294038.1, forward strand.
TTCTCACCAGAATGAATTTTTGAGTGACTAATCAAATCCCGGTTTTGTTTACATTTGTAGCCACATACCGTACATGTAAATGGTTTTTCGTCGGTGTGGATTTTTGAATGGTTAATTAAATGATGTTTTTGTTTACATTTGTAGTCGCAAAGTTCACACTTAAACGGTTTTTCATCAGAATGAATTTTTGCATGACTAATTAAATGTTGATATCGTTTACATTTGTAGTTACAAATTTCACACACGAAGCATTTTTCTCCAGAATCATTTTGCACGATAATTGGCTTATTAGGATATTTAACAGGACTAATATCAATTTGACATTCTCCAATAGAAATATTTTCGACTTTAATGTTAGTTTGACAATCTCCAATCGTAGAGTTTTCATCTTTAATATTTAATTGACATTCAGGAACAGAAGCGTCTTCCTCTTCAAAATTAACTGAATGATCTGGATATTCTATCTTAATTTCAACTCTTTCAATTTCTTCTCTTTTAATTTTGAAATCATTATTTGCATCCATACTGGACGTAAAAGTTTGGTAAGGGTTGATAAAACTGCAGCTCAAATTTGAGGTTAGGTTATGACAGATTAATAAAAGATGGCGACAATTTATCAGTGACGCCAAAGCAGTGGTTTTAGAAAAAATTGGAGTGACACCTCAACTGTAGTGGTTATGAACCCAAATTGATCGTTTGGTTTGGGAGAAGATTTAGTTTGGTAGTTTCGTCGTTACGTCAAGATAGGATATTGCGTTTTTCAGTGGTTGAGCTGCAATACCAGGGTTTGGGAAGGACGATTATATCGGATTTATTTTTCTGTTATTTTATATTCATAATAGAGATTTTAAACTTTTAAATTAAACACTTGGTGTTAAATTTAGCGTAACAACAACAGGTTTTGAATTTTCCGCTCTTGGGGTCCCCTTTCCACAAGCAAGTGCGTAGGTTACTAAAATCGGCCTGGTTGAAATTTTATGTGAAATAATATCGTCCAAATGGCATTTTCGTGGTATTTCCTAGTTATGATATTCCAACTTTCCAGCGCCAGCACCTAAATATGAGGTAAAACGTTCAGGCATCTTGATTTGGTTAAAATCGGACAATGCCATCGGTGCCAATCTTTCAGCCATGCGCAAAGCTGCTACACGATGCGTGAAATGTCCGGGTGCTCATTGGACAGCCGAATGTAAAAATTCAGAAGGAAGTGAACCCAAAATGTACGAACTGCGGAGATAGGCACCCCGCTAACTACCGCAAGGCTGTCCAAGATTCCTTAGGATGTGGATACCGTCCCCCTTATCAACAGACAAGAGACAACCGAGGTTCTAAGCCTATCTTACCAATGCGAGCATCCCCTACGCCAGGAGAACGCAAAATCAAGACAATATAAGAGAAGAAACCGCCAACAAAGAAGAAGAACCCGACGAAAACCAACACACAAGAGACAAACCAAGAGTTACCCTAAATGAGTTCACCTTTATCTTGGCCCGCCTAGTCAAGTCAGGCATGAGCACCGCCATGATAGACAAACTCTTTGCCAATTTTATCCTGGAGAACTAAGTATTTTTTTTTCAGGAAACTTTCACGTCATTGTAGGTACCACAATGTTAGGCAAAAAAGGTATATTGAATCGTCTCAAGATGGCCTACTGGAACGCCAATGGTCTAACAATCATACGGCCCGCACAACATTTTTTAATTTGTAAGTGGCCCGTTGCAAAAAGAGGTTGCTCATCCCTGACCTAGATATTGGGGTATAAATGGAAACAAATCATAAAAGCATTATAATACAATTTGGTGTCTAGTAAATATTCAAAATAAAGTCAATATCATTTTCCTATACTAACAATGTTAATGTATTTCGGAGCGTATATAGTTTGGCTATATAGGATGTTCCATTTGTAAAAATTTTCACTGTGGTCTAAGAAATGAGTAATAGAAAAAATACTTTCAAACGTTTTAGTTAATTTGGTAGTACTCGTAACTTCTTATACCATGTTTTTAGGATGAGTTGAAGCATATTTTCTGGATAGTGGATTTATTAGGTTATAATAAATTGTAAGTTGAAACCCAGGTGGCGCTCATTGAACTATCGTACATCTAGTATTTCTGTCCTAATTTTTGTTGTCTCGCCTTCCCTTATTCCTGCTCTATGATGCCGTTGTTGTATCTTCTTCTTTATGTTCTACGGTGTATTTTTGGAATCTCAAATCCATCTTTATTACAGTATCGTAATTTTTCAGTAGATAATTGTTTTAAATTAACAACGGACGCTTCAGGTTGAGCAATCGGTGCAGTTCTCGGAAATTTCAAATCTATACAGGTTTATGTTGGTACTAAAATTAGTGTATTTTTAGCAGTAAGATAACTTCATTGTTTCTTATGACATCAGCTGTCGAAATTAAAATTTCCCTCACAAATCCTAAATTACTATTGGCTCTTAAACAGTTGCATCACAAATGGTGGCCTCCTAGGTGGACCTAGGTGGATTGTTTTATATTATTCACTTCTTAGACCACAATGAAAACAGAGCTTTACAAATCGAACATCCTATATAGCCAACCTAAGCTCCGAAATATATTAATATTGTTAGTTATAGGAAAATGATATCGAAAATAAATGTTTATTTCTAGACAACAAATTGTATTATAATGTGTTTATGATTCGTTTTCATTTATACCCCAATATCTAGGTAGTTTATAAACTTACTTACTAGTGGATCGACGTATCCTAAAGCTACGATTCCTTCAATACCAGAGTTCGTTAATAAAATTAAAATGCAATTTGAAAATTGCCTATACTGCACTGTTGGTAGAGCAATACCATTTTGGTTAATTTTGGGATTTACGGATGCGAGATGCAGCTGCGGACGTACAGGTCGGTTGGCAGGTGGAAACTCGAATCTTTTTCTATGTATTAGTTTATGCATTTTATTTTATTTAATGGCAATTTGCATTTTATGTATAATTCAGTTAAAAAGTTCCTTACAGAACGATAATGCATTTATCAATTCTATGATTTATACTTCAGATTTGATGTTACATTTATGTGCTATAGTGATTATGATGACATCAATAATACAGGCAAAAATTGCAATTGATAGTCTTTACGGAATTGAAGACACATTAGAAAAATGGCAAAACTATACTTCGCAGATTTTATTATCAAGAGTCGATACCTTTAAATTGCGAACCAGAATACTTACGGAATTAGTTCTAATGGCTGTAGCGATGAGCATAATAATATTGATTTTATTTTGTGTCGATAGCGACCCAAATTGGAGTTTAGTGGAAAAATTTGGAACTCTTGTTTCTTGTTATGTCAACCTAATGTATGCCATTTTTCTTGACGCTGTAGCACATCTGTTTTTAACATTTTTTATCAATTATGAAAATTATTTGAAAGCTGAGTTAACTCGAGCATTTTACGTCAAAGAAAATTTAAATAACTCGTTAATGTTATGTGGTCAATTACACCTTAAGCTGCACAAACTTGTCGTGCAATGTAACCGCTTTGAAAATCCGACATTCCTCGCATGGTTAGTGGCATCTATAACACTTTTGATTTGCAATACCTTTTTGGTATTAATGTGCTTCGTTGATAGCGAAGCAAATCCATTTCGAGTGAGAATAATTTTTCTACTATTTCTACTGACTCTTTTCATCATCAGCACGATTTTTCTCATGCTAGTTGCAGAACATCTGAGAACGGTACGTACTATAATTTTTTTTCCAAATTCACTCGTTCCTTATATTCCCATATCCCATTCGAAAGGTACTTTCACACTTCCTTTACGGCCATAGGAAAGAAAGACGAAAAAGGGAAGTGTGATTTATTTACTCCAGAATAAACCCAATACATTAATTTGCCAGTAAGCTCCTCCTACTTTACCGTGTCATTAAAGGATTACACCACTGCTGAGATTTCAAAAATTTTCTTTTCGCAAAATAATTTGAATGCATACCTTCAAGAGGAATATCCAAGTCTAAACAATTTTTTGAAAATTCAGTTTTATAATTTTTGCAATATACCTACTTCGAGTAGTATCTACCTGTTTTTTTTTTGCTTTGAAAACTGTAAAGCGTTTTTTCTCAAAACAAATTTTCCAAATCGGCAAGCCAGAACAAGCAAGACAGAATTCCAGCATTTTTTAAACGATTTGCTTGTAATTTAACATCTGGACAACTACTTCTTCTAGTGATGTGTACTGGGATTTTCGATTGTTTAAAAATTGTTGAATTTACAGGTTTTTTAACGAAAAAGTAAAAAAGAAAAATTACTGTGTAAGTAAAAAGTAAGTAAGCCCCTAAAATTTTACGGGCCCATGTCTTCTTAACAAGCTGAACACTCGGTCACTTGCCACTGGGGAAGAGAGTCAAGGTGGAGGTCTCCTGCATATTTCAATCTAGCGTCGCCTATTTGACACAAAGGTTAACAATAAGAAATATTTCTATAAATTTAACGACATCGGCTATTATTAAAGTATTACAGAGTGCTATTCATAAAAAACTTAAACAGTCTTGTAAGCCTGCTTTAGTTAAAATGCTCATTAAATCATAACCTAACTTCTTTTTGCTTGCATTTCGAATTTTTTTAGGTTAAAATACCAACTTACTACAGTAAACGCGCTAAACTCCCTATAAAATAGTTCATTTAAACCTACCCCAAACTCACCGCCCACATCGACACCCCACCCCATATAATTGATCCTAAAACACAGATCCCCCCTCAAGGTACACTCCTCAGTGGCGTACTTTCTCTACCATTTTGGCGATGGACGGGATGAGAGAGATTGGGCGATATGTTGTCGGGGTTTGCATTGTTTTTGCCTCGCTTGGGGATGACGAATCGCTCAAGCCATCAAAAATGTCAAAACCAGAAAACCCCGATGCCACGATGGCATCCACAACATCGCCCTCAAAAACTTTCCAAAGAAAGCCGTCACAGCCAGGTCCATGTCGCCAGCCCCCCCCCCCAAATCGAATTTTGGGATGAAATTTGTGTCAAACGTTTGAGCATCAATGAGCTTCCAATATTTTCGTTTGAGCCTCAACCGTCGCGGAGTTATTCGCGAAAACTTTTGGGGGGAATCTGCAGACATGCTGGCCCCCCCAAGTGGAATTTCGGGGTGAAAATGGTGTCAAACGTTTGAGCATCGTTTGAGCATCAATGAGCTTCCAAATTTTTCGTTTGAGCCTCAACCATCGCGGAGTTATTCGCGAAACACTTGGGGGGGGGGGCTGGAGACATGTTTTTCTATTTTCGTTCCTATTTCGAATTTTTCTGTGAAATTGATGTCTATCAATAGAGATTCGTTTGAGCTTGAATGAGCTTCCATTCCCATCATTTTATTTTCATTTTCTGCAAATTACCAGTATTTCAAATTTCGAGTACTCCGAGCAAGTTCCGTTCAATAACCCTCAATTTTAAATCTAAGTTATAAGATTAAAATTTTCGATCCGATTAAGAAAACTAATCCTGCTTAATCTGTTAAGTGTTCACTAGATTGATGGAATAATATTGAAGTTAAAATTTTCGAAAAGAATCTGTTCAATAGGAATATCTTTGGTGTTTATCAATAAAACTTGGTGCAAAATGTTTGCTTTTAGGACTAGAAGAGTTGGGAAAAGTTTATGTAACGCAGAAAAACTCATTAAATGTTTAAGCAATGTAATAATTGTTTAAAATAATTTAAGAATTTGAAAAGAATTAAAAGGGTATAGACTAAATAGGTTAAAACGGTATTTTTCTCTAAAAAATTTTTCGAAGCCCGAAATCAAGCGCAACTTTCAATATTCTGAAAGTTTATGGTTATACAGGTACATAGACGGGGCTGACGCCCCCTAAATAGAATTGTTCAGAAAAATTTGTGTCAAATGTTTGAGCATCAATGAGATTTCAATAATTTTGTTTAAGCTTCAACCGTCGTAGGTTAATACGCAAAAACTTTGTGGAAGGGGGGGGGGCTGTAGACATGTTTAACTTTATCCCACCCAAATAGAATTTTTGGGTGAAATTGGTGTCTAACATTTGAATATAGTTTGAGCCACAAGAACTTCCAAATTTTTTGTTTGATCCGCAATCGTCAAGGTGTTATTGGCGAAATACTTGGAGGGACTGCAGACATGCTGCCCCCCCCCCCAAGTGGAAAGTTTGGGTGAATTTGTAGCCAAACGTTTGAGAATCGTTTGAGCCCGAGTGAGTTTATAAAATGAGAGTTTATACATTTTTCGATGCCCATAACACCAATTTCTCATAAAGATTCGACTTGTGCATGCTCCCCCCTCCCAAACCTATTTTGCCAATAACTCCGTAACGGTTGCGGCTCAAACGACAAAATTTGGTTTTGATCCAGTGTTGTTCTAGGACATTAAAAAATTTTTATTTCATTTTATTATTTTGTTATTGTTATTGTAATTTATAAATTACATTTTTGTGGAAAAATTAATTTTTACAGATTTATTCCATGAAAACAATGAAGGTAATTATTTACAAATTTAAGTAGGATTAGCTTTTTAATCGGTTCAAAAATTTTAATTTAAAGAGAAAAAATTAAAATTAAGGATTAACGTACGAAACTAGCTCGGAGGACTCGAAATTTTAAATACTCATCATTTTGCAGAAAATGAAATTAAAATGATGAGAATGGAACCTCATTATTTAAGCTCAAACAAATCTCTATCGATAGACATTGATTTCACAAAAGAAGTTTGAAATATGAACGAAAATAAAAAAACATGTCTACAGCACCCCCCCTCCAAGAGCTTCGCGAATAACTCCGAGACGGATGAGGTTCAAAAAAAACAATTTGGAAGCTCTTTGATGCTCAAACGTCACCAATTTCACCCCAAAATTCCACTTGGGGGGGGGGCAGCATGTCTCCAGCCCCCCAAGAATTTCTCGAATAACTCCGCGACGGTTGAGGCTCAAACGAAAAGTTTGGAAGCTCATTGATGCTCAAACGATTGACACCATTTTCACCCCGAAATTCCACTTGCGGGGGGCCAGCATGTATCCAGCCCCCCAAAAGTTTTCGCGAATAACTCCGCGACGGTTGAGGCTCAAACGAAAATATTGGAAGCTCATTGATGTTCAAACGTTTGACACAAATTTCATCCCAAAATTCGATTTGGGGGGGGGGCTGGCGACATACACCTGTCACAGGTCTAACCCAAATCACTAACGCAGTTCTTCGTCTCAAACACTTCCCAGACGACTGGAAATTGGCGGAAATAATTGTCATCTCCAAGCCAGGAAAAAACAATGAAAACCCCGACAACTATCGCCCAATCTCTCTCATCCCGTTCATCGCCAAAATAGTAGAAAAAGTCATTCTCGCCCGAATACAAGAAGAGATCACAAGACTGTCTCCTCTCTAACGAGTGGGTTGATGCGTTGCAAAATAAAACAGTTTCTTACTTTCACCCACGATCTAGTCTAGCTCTCACCTTTATATTCAGTGAATAATATTTTATTCGTTGAAATCGTGTGTACGAAATCTGTCCTTCCCTTTTCAACCAAATCGACATTTATTTTAATTACGTATCTCGTTATCAATCGTCGAGTTGTTCAATTGTGCAAGAAAATTCTCGATTTCTTAATAAAATTTGGCTAACGTCACTGCAATTGAAGCGGCTTTGATGTTTAATAAAACACATGAATTCTTTTCTTCGGTAGACAAAAAAATATCTCCAGACGACGAACTACTCTCCGGGCTAATGATTTACCAGATTAATCAGCTTCCAGTACAATTTTAACACTTTTTAAACTGATTATCTTTCACTGCGGCCATTTCACAACCAGCTCACTCTGCATTCTAATTATTGGAAGAGAGCATTGCTTCAAATACTTTACTTTACAATACGGGAAACTCTTGCAAATTCTATTTTTATTTTCGGCGACATTTTTGAGTGTGCCACCTATTGGCTTAAGACGTATACTAACGAAACTGTCGAGATTTGGTGGGTGATAATTAGTAATTTACTATAATAATTTACAGTACGATTTTAACCGAATTGATTATAATTAGAGTTTTTATTTAAATTATTATTTAAACAAATCGCTATACCCTTAATAAATCAACATAACTCTGAACATAACCTCGTCAAGTAGCGTTAATTCACGGTTCTAGCCGCTAGTGGCGCTGCGATTTTGTGTCGCCGAAAATGTGCATGAGTTTCCCGTATTGTCAAGTAAAGTATTTGATTGCTTGCTTGTTTTCTAAAATTCAACATACCACCCACACTTTTATAAAAAAACAAAAACACTAACTTTTTCAAATAATATTCAAATTCTCCTTGTATGTTGAATGTTCTAATCTATGTAGATGTAAATTGACGTAAAGGTCTCATCTTTTTACACAACTACGTCGACGAAATTCTCTCACATCCAAGAATTATAAAATGATAACTTATTGTTATTAAATTTCAAATTTCTCCTCTCTACAAATTCAAAACTAGAAAATTATAAGAAAAATTCAAAAGTTTTTTGAATTTTCTTTGGCCCACTTGAACCACGATAATATAAATATTATATTACTAAATAAGTTTATTTAATAATAATAATAATAATAATCTTTATTTAAACAGAAATAAAATTATACAATACAACAATATTTTGTTTAAAACAGTGGAGATCAGCTGCATATTATGCTGCTGGTTTTCATCTCAACTCATTGGAGAAATTCCGAGACTTCATACAGAGCTTTTCCGATCAGAAGTTCCCTGATTCTCCTTTTGAACTGCATCAAAGGAAGGTCCTTGACACTTTTTTGGTTTGCAGTGCTCCCTGCCAGGTAGTCCTTCTAGTGCTCGTATGGCTTTCTTTTGGATTATGAAAATACGGTTTAGATGTGTCGAATGACCCCAGATTCGAAGACCATAGACCATTTTTGCATGAAACATAGAAAAATAAACCAGTCTTGCAGTTTTTAAGTGTATAAAAAAAATTCACAAAAATTATGCATTTGTACGAGCAGCGGAGTGGTGTGATCCTTTAATAAGCGACGTTCCTCTGATTGACAACTATAACAATAGTTTTCCAACCAAATGAAATATAATATGATCAAAGAAATAGATTAATGCAACAGATTTATTGCATGCAAGTTAGAAAGCCAAATAACCGCATCAGTCACGTCCTAAATGTTTAAAAGCAACCATAGAGTGCTTTTGCCAAAGGAAGAAGAAAAGGCGTAGCCAAAATCCGGCGCAGTAGAGATCGCGTGAAATCCAATTCCACCAACATAAACACGATTAAACGAGTTTTGGTTTCTGCGCATCAGCTCCACCTTTTCTTCTTTCTTTCGAACCACTCTACCTACTTAATAAAATAATATATCAAATAATTGGCTGAAGCAATCAGAAGTGCGTTACGAACAGATACACGTAGAAGTGGTGTTTTATAATGTAAGGTGTATTAAGTATTAGTAATTCTTTCTGTTTTAGGGAAACAACTGTTTAGAATTTTTGAACAGATATCCATCAAGCTCGTATTTATCAGAAGAAGAAATGGCGAAGGTAAGCATAATAATCTTTCAAATTCTTAAAAAAATTTGGTTACCTGAATATCCGACGGCAAAAAATAACTTCGGAATTTTTGCATAAAAAAGTAAAAAGTGAGCTTTGGTGCAGTCCGTATACGTTAAAAGTGTTAGCTTTTAATAATAATTAATAAAAATAAATATAGATAATGTTCTTTTTAATATAATTATTTAATCTTTCAGTTCGAAATAGTTAGAAATCTTTTTGTAAAGAGGAGACTAATTTTGGAGGCTTCACAAATGGTATCCATTGATGTCAAATTAATTGGAATTGTAAATTTATTTTAATCGCAAATAATTAAAGAATTAAAATTTTTATATTTATTTTTAGATAGCATCAACAGTACTGACTTATGTTGCTGTAGCACTGCAATTTAAACTGCTTATTTGGAATGAAAAGTAAAGAAGCGAACACAATTTTCTAACTACTTGCACCTCATGTCACTTGATTAAAAATGTTAAAAACTTGGGGTACCATAATAGAATATCCTTTTATTAAGACCATAACTAACTATAGTTACTAAATTGTAGGATGTGAAATTTTAGTAACCTTATACCGGATGACCGGCCGCCGATGTCGATATAGGAAATTAACATGGGAAACTAATTTTTCTTTAATTCCTGCTTCCCATCAGAACGGATAAGAATGAAAGGAGTAGCAATTTGAAGAGATTTTTATTCCGCTTCCAAAGATACCTAAGACTTGGCATTTTGTTCTTTAATTACTGTTAAAAACTCATCCAAAGTTTAATAAAAAATTGTTTAAAAAGAAATTTTAGTAACCTTATATTATAGTAATGTTTTTGTGAAATTGGCACAAGTTCAACTTTATTGCACGTTTCGGAATAAAAAGTAAAATTGATGCGCATTTAAATAAAATTTAGTTACCTTGTTTGAATTTTATTGCAATTGTTTTTGCTTGAAAACCAATAAATTTCACTAAAATGAAGTTCGCGTTCACTTCTAACCTTTATTTCAATCTGTCAAAGTAACTTCTTGGAAATTAATGGTTTTCAAGAAAAGCAATTGCAATAAAATTCAAACACAACTAAAAATTTTTTAAAAGCGTTGTTTTGCATTTTATTAGTTAGTTTTTACCAAAAATTAAAGAACAAAATATCAAGTGTTAGGTATCTTAAGAAGCGGAATACAAATCTCTTCAAATTGATACCGTTTTCATACAAATCGGTTATGATGGGAAACAGGAATTAAAGAAAAAACAATTTCCCATGTTGATTTCTTATGTTCACATCGGCGGGTGAAATTGGCACCAGTTCAATTTTATTACACGTTTTGGATTATGCAACCCGACTTGCACTACCTGAGATTACACTGAATAAATTAATGTTTTTAATACTAAGAACTTTTTGCAATAATTGTTTAATTATTGCAGAAGCACAAAATATAATTAAATCACTAAATTGCAGGATGTGAAATTTTAGTAACCTTATATAGTAATTTTTTGTGAAATTGGCACAAGTTCAATTTTATTTCTCGTTTTAGATTATACAACCCGACTTGCACTATCTGGGGTTATACTCAATAAATTAATGTTTTTAATACTAAGAATTTTGTGCAATATTTGTTTAATTATTATTGCAGAAGCACAAAATATAATAAATTAACTCACTAAATTGCAGGATGTGAAATTTTTGTAACCTTATATAGTAATTTTTTGTGAAATTGGCACAAGTTCAATTTTATTGCACGTATTAGATTATGCAACCCGACTTGCATTATCTGAGGTACATTTAATAAATAATGTTTTTAATAACAAAGAACTTTTTACAATAATTGTTTAATACCAGTAAAGTTATTAATTACAAAAGTTAAAATATTGTAAAATTATTATTATGAATTATTTTTATTAAAACATGTATTTTGTTTTGCATTAACCTCAATATTAATAATTAACATGTATTAATTTGTATATGATTTTTAATAAAAGAAATATGTACCTCCTCATTTCAATCTATTACTATTCCTGTGATTATTTGATTATGCTGGTCCTATCATATACGATACATATTTTGAGTTCTCGCAAGTCTCAAAACATTAGGAGCATGTCGCTGCCCCCCCCTCCAAATCGAATTTTGGGATGAAAATGATGTCAATCGTTAGAGCTTCGTTAGAGCCTAAAAGAGCTTCCATTTTTTTCGTTTGAGCCTCAACCGTTGCGAAGACATTCACGAAAAAGTTTTGTTTGGGGGGGGGGGGGGCTGTAGACACGTTGCCCCCTCCAAGTAGAATTTTAGGGTGACAATGGTGTCAAACGTTAGAGCTTCGTTAGAGCCTAAATGATTAATATCGATTAATAATTTTCCTTAATAAAAGCTATAAGCTCAGCTTCGACATTCGATTCGCTGTTTGTTTTGTGGAATTATTATTTGACGTGTCATTCAGTCGAGGATTATTGATCAGTAATTGGAAATTAATATATAATTTATTGATCTAAAAATGTTATTGCAATGTGTCTGATTTTCTTTAGCGATAGGATTGTTAAATATTAATAAAAGGTTGATATAAAAATATTAATGATAACGATGGTGACCCACAACAGACTTGTAAATATTCTTAGTTTTCTAATACAATTTTAGAATAGTAGTGGAGCTATGAGAATAATAGATCAATAATTTCTAATACACAAAACCGAAAAATTATATTTCTTGATGATGTCATGATATAAGTTGTTGAAAGGAGTGTATAGCTAATAAGTAAAACAAATAATAATCAGGTCTATTCTGTAACTTTAGCAACTTGCTAAAAATGAGCAATATTGCTAATTAATAACCATGGTTATGCAATTTTGCTCCAATAGGTATTAAGCAAAATTATTATTTAGCAATATTGCTCAATAATATTGCTCCAAATTATTTGAGATCCATTTCAGTCACTGCAATTTTGGGTTTTCTCTAGGTTACGGGCTTGTTTTACAATATTTGCTAAGAGAATTTTATCTTCATTTCTGGAGGATATAATCGTTCGAATCTTTTAACACCTTAACGAATAATAGTCATATCACTATTGAAGATTGGAGGATCCTCAAACAATATCCTGAGGTGATTTAAATCATATTGTAACATCGGGTTTTTAACTTAAATTCTTTTAGGGTTCTTTTTCTACAGTCGCCATTTTTGAGACACAGAAGTTCTTGATTTACCAAGATGATCGACTAACTTATTTGCATCACACCTACTTTCATATCGTTTGGAGTGGTCTTCCGTTATATCTGGAGCTTCAGATATTATTTGCCATGTTAAATCAAACCATTTGGTTTGGCAACATCTGCCATATCCAGCTGTATATATATGGTGAGCAGGTGGATTTTTCATAACCCTGCACTGTCATCTCGCACCCCTTGACCCCCATGTTACAACCAAGTTATTATACGAATGCGAAAACGAAAGTGACCTCCGTCTACAGGAGGATTGTCCCAAAAAGCACAAAAACACTATAAAATAAAAAGTAAAATTCTATCTAATGAATTAAATCTAAAGAATTTTGAAAAGTGTCTGACGGACATGTCTTGATTGGTGGTTTCTTCTTAGGTCGTCAATTCCAATCGTAGAGGAGGTTGGAAGTTGTGGTTGAAAGGAAATGTGGTTAGTAAGGTTTTAATAATGTAAAGATAGGGCATCCTTAGGTGGGCCGTGCAGCAAGGATGTCCTTTGGCTTCTTGAGGTTCGGAAAAAGAGACGGTCGGAGCATAGTGGTCGAACAAGTTGACTATGAACGCTAAATGCCAGGTTCGAATCCGGGCGAAGTAAGAACTTTATTCTGGCCATCTCTCTGGTCCTCCAGGTTGGGGGTTCTACGTCGGGCTTGCTCCTAGTCTAGGTAAAAAATGTAAAATGCTAACAAACCAAATACCAATTAGCAAGGTTGGTAGTTGGGCTCGGATAACGTTGTAATGCGTTTCAAAACCGATTATATGAGAGAGGTTCGGAAAATTTTGGAGGTCGTAGTTACTGAGTTGTCGAATCAGTGGACTTTCTGCGTCGCTGCAGCGGATATAGAACTTGTCGGTGACCTTCCGATTAAAGTTCTTGATCGTGGAGTTTGACCCGCCGCGCGGAGTTGGCGGTTGGAAACAAACTATCGGGCATCTGTGATTCTTTCAATGCAAACATGTGCATGGTTGGATAATCACAATTGCACCGTTGCTATTTTTATCCTGTTATGGTTCAACATTAACTTTGTGAAGATTCTTGTATACTAACTTATTTGCATAACACCTACTTTCATATCTTTTGAGGTGGTCTTCCGTTCAAACCATTTGGTTCATCATCTGCCATATCCAGCTGTATTTAAGGTAAAACTGATTTTTCATAATCCTGCATTGTCATCTCGCACCCTGATCCATAAATAAATGTGTAAAATAAAATCTACACTCTACCTTGTTTTGTTCTTCTTTGCTGTTGGAAATCTGAAAACTTTCTGTGAAGTTAATCATTCATTTCCATTGCAACACCCACTTTGTGTTTAATTTTCCATTTTTAACGATTTTTTGTTAAAATTATCGCCGGTGTACCCGAGATTTTTTACCCCCTTAAATTTTACCCCCCGGGGGTCAAATTTCCCTAGCGAAATTTTACCCCCCGGTAAAAATTCCCTAGAGATATTTTACCCTCAGTGAAAAATAATAAAGGGATCAAATTTCCCTAGTGAATTTTTACCGGGGGGTAAAAATAAGTTCAAAATATTCACAGTGAATTTTTACCCTATTTCATTCATTTCACTTAAATTCCAGCTTTTCAAAAGCAAGAAATTCGTTGCTTCATCCACCACACACTGTGATAGATGTCAAAGCAGACGGTAATTGTTTTTTTAGGTGCATATCTTTATGTATTACCGGAAGTGAAGATGAGCACGAGGAAGTGCGAAAGATAATAACAGATTATATGAAAACAAAAAAGGAAGAAGTTAATCGGTTTTCTGGTAATACAAATTACATGAAGAATACAAATATGGACACGAATGCAATTTGGGCAACGGATGTTGAAATGTTTTTCACTGCAGCACTGATAGGCGCCGATATATATTCGTTTGCTCAAATTTCGAGCAATCCTTCTTCGTGGCTAAGGTTCCCAAGTTCAATGCACCTTTCTGATAAGCCTGATTATAAAAGACTTGCAATATATTTGAATCATAAAGATTAATAAAAGCTAAGCTCAGCTTCGATATTCGATTCGCTGTTTGTTTTGTGGAATTATTATTTGACGTGTCATTCAGTCGAGGATTATTGATCAGTAATTGGAAATTAATATATAATTGATTGATCTAAAAATGTTATCGCATTGTGTCTGACTTTATTTAGCGATAAGAATGTTAAATATTAATAAAAGGTTGATAACAAAATATAACTGATAACTGAAACACAATTTTCCACCCTCTGATCTCCAGCCCCTAATGGGAGAGCTGACCAAAAACCAGAGAATAGTAGGATGGAAACAATCCAGAAAAATCCTGGTTAAGAAGTAGTGTTGTCCCTTTTCGATATAGGCTAAGCTTTCTTTTTTTACAAGTAGGGAGAGCCGGAGTCGTAGGAACTGTAAAATAATCTTAGTAGCTTCCGAAATAAAACAGGTTATCAAACAATAACAAAGTTTATTGATAAAGTAAATGTAAATGTACGACGTGTTATTGACAAGCAAATACAATTCATCACAATGCTGAACCAATATGGTCCAGCTAATTTTAAAGCGGTAGCAAAGTGCCTCAAACAAATGAAGAATCACACCAGTGCAAGAATAAAATTGGTACATGAAAGTTTTAATGCAAAGGCAATTATTATGGTCTAAGTCACAAAATAAAAAGCAAAAATAGGTTACCTTAAGATATCTGTCGGTACTCACACAATCAAAAATGACAATCAATGTTCTTCTCTCGCAACAGACCGTGCCTAATAATGGAATCAACACTGCACTGGTATCAAAAAACAAACGGCGCACTGTCACCTTTATCGCGATCTTTGGTGGTTTTACCGGAACACAAAGCATTTGTTAACTACTTGTAGTGAGCTGGAAACGATGGTCCTCCTTGCAATTGAAAGATGAACTTGAATATTCCAATAGGGAACATCAACGAAGTAAATAAACTATTTACTTAGATCTCCCGCCATTGACAAATTGAATATCGCAATCACCAACAACACTGCGCATTGATGGTAACAAAAGACAGCTGTTACTCCCAATGACGAAAATAAATTCCAGATATTCGGAATGCTCGAGTCATAAGAACTGACATAAACAGAAAAACCGCTTAAACTAATACTGCACACATGGTAACACAGTAGTTACAAGACGAGGTCATGAACTTTCAACTAAAAGTTTGACCACGTGTCGATGCGGTTTACTTTGAAGCTCGAGATAGACTGAATAGAATCGTCGAAAAATGCAACGCTAACCACTGCAAGGCCACGCGCTAATATTCTATTGGCTGAGGTAGGTCCGGTGAACAGATAAGACTGCAGGTAAAGCGGCCTTGAAGAATAATGCCGTTCCAAATAAATGGTGCATTATAAAAAATCAAAAATGCAGATGGTAAAAAATATGAGGAAAGGCAAACGAAAACCAATGTTAATTAATATTAACAAATTTTCGTTACATAACGAGACTGACCCACAACAGACTTGTAAATATTCTTAGTTTTCTAATTTAATTTTTTAATATTAGTGGAGCTATGCGAATACTAGATCAATATTTTCTAATACACAGAACCGAAAAAATTATGTTTGTTGATGATGTCATGAATTAAACATTTGAAAGGATTGTATAGCTAATAGTCAAACAAATAATAACTCAAAAACTTTGAGCTGCTTAATAATAACAATTTTAAGACAATATAATGGATATTTCTTTGATTTTATAAATACCTGAAGAGCTGTTGAACATTTTTGCTTACTAAATAATATTTTGAAAGTAATTGTTCTAATTCTTTACATAAAGGTTCCTTCATTTTAAATGAGGATTCTTCATTTCTGATGTTGTCAATTTGCAAACTACTTTGGAAACATTCACTACTACCTATGCTCTGTTTACCCAACAGGTGCACCGAAGCTCCTGCCTAAAAAACGTGCGGGATATTCGAATAGAATTTTTCTATTGCTCGAATTTTGAAACTCCCGTTTACAACACTAACGTCATAGTTTTTTTAACCTATAAATTAATTTTTAATGTCATGCAATCATTTGAACTTTTCTGTAAAATTTTTTAGCATGTAAAACTGGTTGATGCGCTCATTGGCTTAAATTTTTGGGGAGGAGCCTTGGTGCATCTGTTGGGTAAACAGAGTATAGTTTGTGAGATGTTCATTAAAAATGGTGCGATCATTGTCTCTGCCGTAATCCTGGTTTGAGGGTGGAAGGAGGAAACATTTCATCCCGACTATCTCTCCATGGAAGACAACGTCAAATCACTTAGGTAATTTACCAAACAAAGCAAAAGCACACAGGAGAACTCCTTGCCAACATACTTTGCTTCCAGCCCTTCCTCTGCGGTCTTCTTGTTCCCATGCTCTAACTATACACCATGACGTTTTTACCGAGGGTAAAATATATTGGAAACGGATAAACTGATCATTGATCGCAAGAACGACTACTACAATAGACTCGTGTCTAGAGACAGTATATTTTGTTTTTGATCCTGAATCCTTACGCATGCGCTTTTGTTTCTTTTTTTCAAATGTAATTTTGACAGCTGTCAAATTACGTCAAAGTAGTACGTTTATTATTTAAATTATTTCCTTCTATAATAATAGACCGTAAACGGTAATACTACTAATTGTTTAGTTGTATCAGTGTAAAATTTGAGATTACAAATGTAAATAAAAGGACAATATATTAAAATAATCAATTTAAAACTCATACAGGCGAAAAGCCGTCTTTACTTTACCACATTTAAATTATTTCCTTCTACAATAAACTGGCGTTCATAATAATTAATATAATTATATTTAATATATTATATTAAATAATTAATTTGTTAACTTTAAAGACGGCTTTTCGCCTGTATGAGTTTTCAAGTGATTTTTTTAATAATTGTCCTTTTATTTACATTTGTAATCACAAATTTCACATTGAAACTACTACACAATTAGTATTACCGTTTACGGTCTATTATTATAGAAGGAAATAATTTAATACATAGGCGCCGACTTTAGAAAAATCTGTCGGGTGCTTGGGCAAATTGGAAAAAGAATGCGAGCGAAGCGAGCAGCGCCGAAGGCGCGCGCCGCAGGCGAAAATTTTTTGGGGAAATGGGCGTGGTCACCTTTTTTTTGAGTATTTTTATATCTATTTTAAATTTTAATTGTTGATAAGCAATAAATTTCACTAACTTGATTTTTGCTAAAAAAATTACAAACGGGATATTTTAAAAATATTAATTAAAAAAATTTTATTAAAAATTTTAAAAATAGGAAACCGCATTCCTTAGGGTTTCATACATATCATTTAAAAATTTCATGACACCTCGAACACACTGTAATATCCTAGCCTTAACATTCTTGTAAAAAAAATAAAACTTATACATTTTTAGATAAAGCAAATGTATTCAGTCTTGTGCTCACCTGACCTATAAATTCATCACATACTTCATCTATATTAATATTATTAAAACTGTCCGAGTCCCTATGCACATTCAAAATCATCACATCATTCAATCTTTTTTGAGTCATAGTGGTCCTTAGATAGGTTTTTAAACGACGTAAAGAAGAAAATGATCTTTCCGCAGTACAGCTGGTGACAGGTATAATTAAAACAATTTTAATCAGTTTCACATATTCTGGTAATAGTTCACAAACTTCTTTTTGATTTTTTAGGAAACAAACTACATCTGAGAGGGATTGCATTTTCATTTTTTTTTGAGATGTTATATCCAAAAACATGTCACGATGTAAAACCAGTCGAGAACAATCAAAGTCATCTTTGTAAAATGTAAGAATATAATCAGCGGTTACATGTTTGTTTAAAGCAAAAAGCTCTAAATTGATCATGTGATCTGAAAGATGTTTTTGAAACCGTGTTGATAAACTCGAAATTGCAACGTCTATGATTTCATAATAAATTCGTCTGAAATATGCCTCAGGCCCTTCAAAAGTGTGCGCCGTTTCTGTTTTATTGTCGATTTTCTTTGGGATTTTTCGACGACGTGGACAAACTGGACTTCCTACTTCCAACCCTTCCACATCAGACAATGTATTTTGCCAAAAGCTATCAAACCCATTCTCACGTGATTCTTTGAGCGAATCTTCAACCAGAGAGATTTTGGTTTTTGCTGCACTGAAAATTAGTTCTTTTTTTTGAAGCTCAGCATTCAAAGTTTCCGTGCGTTCGAATATAAAAATCAATACCTTGAAAAGAAAAAAGGTTTCAAACAACAATAATTTTCCCTCAAAACCACTGGCTTTAGCACCACTTTCACTCGATTCAACACCAAGTTCACGAAAAAAATCAATTAATGATGAATAATTTTGTATAACACTTTTTAACGACATTATTCGGACGCACCACCGAGTTGGACAAAAAGGACGTAAAGCTGACGAAGTTTCCACTCCTTGAATAGACTTGAATTTGGTTAGTCGTTTTGGGGAATCCCTAATGTAAGTTATAAGGTCCCTTACCAAAGACAAAAAATCTCGCACGATTGGAATTTTTTGGAAGGCATCCTGAACGACGAGATTTAACGTATGTGCCGTGCAATGTACGTAGATAGCTCTAGCTTCGTCATTATTAATTCTCTTTTGCAAACCTGTAATGGAACCACTAACATTTGCCGCGCCATCATAGCATTGTCCTCTGCAATTTTTAATTTCAAGCGAATTCCTCAACAATACGTCCATAATGATTTTATAAAGCGTTTCTGAATTTGTGTATGATGTTTCATATAGGCCAAAAAAAAGTTCCTCAACATCTAAGTTTTCATTTACAGTTCGGAAGCAAATAGACATTTGTTCTTTAATACCGATGTCTGATGTTTCATCAGCAATAATTGAAAAGTATTTTTGGCTTTTCAGGATATTGACTAATTTACGTTGTATTTGTAAGCTCAACAAAGACAGTATTTCATTGATTATGTCATGTGACAACCACTTATATTTTGATCTCGCCAACCAAGACTTTAATTGTGGAACATCTTCGGCTCTCAATTTAATGAGCTGATGAAAATTCGAATTTTCATCTGTGTGTCCACGCAGTGGCATACCTTGGGCTGCTAAAAATAGGATTGAAGTGAAAATTTTTGCAAGACATATTCTTGCATTTTTCATATCTAGAATTTTAGACTTTGACATAAGTGATTGTACGTTAGTTCCCTTATCTAGATTTTGACAGAATACGATAGCGGCTCGATGAACGTCTGATTTTTCATGGACTTTAAACCGTTCCAGTGCTTTATTCCACGAATCGAAGCCATCTCTTGCATAAGTTTGTATAACTCTTTGATCAGCGACTGAAATTTTTGGTAACGGAGCCTTCAAGTCATTGGCCCTTTTACAAGTAGAGCAGAGTACTTTCTGTAGCTGTACTTCGTAGGATATCCACGGAAAACTCAAGCACCAATGTGCTTGAAAAACTCTTTTGCTCGAACTAAGTACAAAAAAGAAACAAATGCGCATGCGTAAGGATTCAGGATCAAAAACAAAATATACTGTCTCTAGACACGAGTCTACAATAGTTGCTTTGGTTCTAATCATTTAAGTGCTTAATTTACATATCCGCTTTGCTCTGTAGTTCACGCCATCACGGCCTACACGAGGGTACGCTCTTGGGTCGAACGCCCAGGGCCGGATTTACCAGTAGCCCTAACAGGCGATCGCCTGCGGCGTCAAAATATAAAAGGCGCAAGCCGCCAGGAATTTCCCCGTTTATGTTCAATAATCATAAAATATATTACATTCAATGAACTCCGGGACGCAAAATTGTCCCGTTTTGGAAAAATTGTCCCATCTAGAGCTTGCTTTCTTACCAAAGAAATATGGAATAAAATATTTGGAATGGAATGGAAAGAAATATTTTATTGGGCAGCTTTAAAAAAAGTACCCGCATGGGAAGACGTTCAAAAATCTCTGGATGTATTAATTGAAAAGAAATATATTGACTGTAATAAAGATACAGAAGTTTTTGACGAATTTTCATTACTTTCTAACTACATCACATCGCAAGAAGTAACCGAATGGAATAATCTAAATGTTTCCACAGAAACTCGTTGGGTTGAAGTATTCAAACACTTTCACACCAACAATCTTCAGCATGAAAACTTTTGTATTTTAATTCAACATATAAAAGACCAGCACGCTGCGCCTCCAGCGTGTCATTTTTTTTAGGACATACAACGTATTCTGATTGGTCGTTGGTAGTACTAATTTAAAATCACCTCCCCCTGACACACCAATCGAGTTTTCAACCTTGGCGAACTGCCCGTCCGCGGATGGGCCTTCCAGCTAGTTGAATATATTTTATAACTTAAAAAAAGTGTTTTTTTGCCAATTTACTGATGAATGGGAACTGAGGCGGGGGGGTCCCGTTTTGAGCCAAAAAATAAATGGTCACGTTAGGTATGTACCTATTTAATGTATGTATGTAAAAATCTATAAAAGAATAATAATCTTGACCAATAAAATATTGCAATTTTGTTAACCAGTTATTTCTTTATGTAAATTTATGATTAACTTTTATAAGGATAATAAAATAGTAGGTATAGCGTAGCTAATCGGGGGCGGACCGCCACGGGCGGCACATTTTTAGGGACGGCATTAATAGGAAATTGGTTTAAAAAAGGTCATTCAAAAATTTTTTTGGGCGGCATTAAGGGCGGCAAAAGAAATTTTTTTTGGAAATTTTATCAATTAGGAAATAGGATTAAAAAAAGCTCATTCAAAAACATTTTCCGCCCCGGGCGGCAAAAGTTCTAGCTACGCCACTGTATATACCTACCTAAATTGTAGTTTAATCTGAGAGTAAAATACGATAGGCGCCTGAAGTTATTAGCCTGGGGCGCTAGACTAGCTAAATCCGGCCCTGCGAACGCCACAACCAAAAGCTTCGACTACACTATTAAGCACGATTAGCTTTCACAGGCTCTGCTCCGAAGTCCGAACACTTTATATTTACCGCTCAACGTCCACATAAACATCCTTACAAATCGCGTACTCTAATACCATTAGGTACATGAAAGAGAGGGCAGTACCACGACCTTCATTACGAATTACGTACTCTAATGCCATTACATGAAAGCGATGGCAGTACCACAATCTTAATCCGAAAACCACACATAACTAAAACTAGGACTTAAAACTTGAAACCGAAAACTAATAACAAACAAATGTGGCTACTCTCTCTATTCGCTATGTGCAAGGTATGAGAGGGGATAAGCAAATCGAACGAAGCGTTCGGAGTGGCCGATAATAGAACCTCAACAGGACTTGCATTATGTCATAAACACGTGATCATACAAAATTAATTAAATTATTTGCTATAAAACAGTTGGTATTCAAATTTTATGACAGCAAAAATATTCAAATTTCTCATGGCGTACTATTTTCACAGTGAACATAAAATGTTCACAATCCCGAGTAATTTTCTTTATTGAGCCACCAGAGGGCAGTAGAAGGAATGCACATAGCGAATAGAGAATAGCCACCGCGTAGCACGCATCCAGCGTCGGCTGAGGCTACATCTTCCCTCTACTGAGGCTAAAACTCGACCCCCTTTCCAATCTTCCTAAAAATTCCCAACTGACCCCTTCCCTGCAACTCTAGCTTGGGGTAGTTGATCATTTTAATTGGCTAAAAGCTATCACCTAAGACATACGATTGGAGGTGTCCAAAAGAAGTTCCACCACCACTTTTAAGAAATATTCAAGATAGTTATTTCCCACGCACAAAGAGTGACGTGGTCTTGCAAATAAATGCAAAGAAAATCTTATTACAAATTCTTATTACAAATCTTATTAAAATGACAGAAGATGTTCGATTGAAGATAGCCGCTAAGCTTCTAATGGGTTTTCCGGGCGATACCGGCTGACTAATCTTTTACCTAATTGCCGTATTCCCACGCTTTCTCCGGCCTGGTTAACAAAGGACGGCATCTCTGCTACGCGCGTACAAACGAAACCGCCTGCCTGTACCCGAATTGACCGTTAGCTCTTGCCTAAAAGTATTGAATGGGGCTATAGTCCAGTCATTCTACGAAAAAATACGAAAATTAGACTACCCGGTAGGAAAAAATGGGGTCGCGTAGAAGAAGAAATTCTAAGAAAGATAGAGTTTTTTGCATCGCTCTAGCTGATGTAGAACATAACCTAAAAAATTAAAGAAAGTCGAAAAAGCGGTTTTTTGCGATTTAAGAATAAATGAAGCATCCTACAAAAGAAAGTTACATTAGAAAGTTGTAGGTAATGAAAAACCCTATCGAATGCGACTAGAAGAATAAAAATTCGTTATTTATTTTCCGAGAAAATCGAAAAATACCGTTAAAAATCGCCATTTTTGTTTTCGCTGTGTTTTTTACAATTTTGCATTAAATTATTTTTTATTCGGGTATAAAGTTGCATCTGTCGAGTAGAAGAAGAGCTTCTTTGAAAAATTTCAGAAAAATGAAAAATACGCGATTTATAGCACAATTACTAAAAAAAACCTTTTCGTAAATCGGCCATTCCCCACGATCGGAATGGCCTAGAGAACCAAACGTGGGCTTAAATTCTTCGCAAAGGATGGTACTATCATATACTTTAAGAAAGAAATATTTGTAGTCACTTTCTAATCTCTTAAATAGCGAATGAATATCGTAACGTTTTTTAGGTTATGTTTTTGCGAAATATCTTTTTGATTTCTTAGTAATTCTAAATTTCACGTATAGTAATCGATAGTCTACACTTTTTCACACATTCTTAAAAAAAGATCAGCATCGTACGACCAATTTTCTCTGAAATAATTTATATTTTATTATCTCCAAAAGCATTTAAGGTTAAATAAAAGCACAAAAGGTTAAAGCATTTAACCTCATAATGAAAGATAATAAGCTGAAATTTTGCAAAAGTCTTTGTTTTGATATTATAAACGTTGGCCCAAAAATCTCATAAAATCTCGCGCCGGCGCACACTGGGCTGAAAAATGATGTAAAAATTTATTTTCCAATTAATGTTTATATAAAAAATTTTTTTAGTTGGTAATATTAAAAAAATCGCACATTACAATCGCAAAATTCGTTATGTTCTGGTGGATTGTTTTGCGTTTAAATGCTTATGAATATTAAATATGATTATATTAAACAGATGATACTCATAGCAATGCGTTTATTTTAAAATTTATAGGTAAAATAACGATTTTAGGGTTTATCTTAACTTGAACTTTTCGAGCGTTCTATAAAATTGTGAACTTTAAAATTTAGACCTGCGTTACTGTTACCTAAACATCTATATCGTGTATCAATTTCTCGCTGGAATGTTTGCCTATAAGGAAGATATTGTCATTTCAAGTTTTAATCTCTTAATTTTATGTACCAAATCCGCTCATTTTCATCATAAAAATATGAAAAAAATGAAAATATAAATGTATATCAAATATATTTGTAACACGTAAAAGGAATTAGATTAGTAAATTATTAAAATATATCAATTAATTTACTATCACGTATTAAAAACTAACCAATTATAGTTAGAAAATACTATAATAATTTATTATTGTTGCATTGATTATACATAGCGTAAAAGAGTTACCTATCAGCGAAAATTTAAAATTAGTTTTGTTACCAGAACCCACCTAAACAAATTTATATTTGATTTAAACTAATTTAAATTAATTTTTATTAATATATGAAAATAAATTATTAGTAGCTACATAATTATTAATTTGTATCGCTTTCAGTAGCGTCTGTTAATTCAATTTCTGGAGTTAATTCCAGTAATTCCAAAGTTTCGGGTAAAAGATTTTTTGTTTGTCTTTTCTGAAATGGCCGAATACTTGATATAAAAGGATCTGAAGATATTAGCATATTATGTAAAATATCTTCGTTGGATGCTTCCCTGCAAAACTTTCTAGATCGGGTTTCTCTACTCTTTCGAGTACTCTTTCGAGTACACGACAGGTTTAAATTTATCATCAAGAATTTTTCTTATTTTTATAACAAATTCAGGATTTTCTTGTAAATGTTCTAAAATCCTTGCAACATCGTTAAGTCCATTGTTGTACATACTCCTGATTGTAGAACACATGAGCTCCTGCGTATCCTTATATTGAATAAATTCGGTCTTTTCTACCATATCTTTAATTTTCAGTCTTATACAATGAGGCCAATTAAACTCAGAATGCAACCATGAATTATTGTTCTCCAAAAAAATTTTTTCAGTACGGTTGGACTGTTTCCACTTCCTACGCAGCTTCAAACAAAGCATTCTAATACTAGTTTTTAAAGTATTCAGTTCTGATTCACAAAAATTGATATCAAGTCTGGAAGTAACCATTTCAAAAAGTTTCTTGTAATCATCAAGATGTGTGTCAGGGGAGCTTTTAAGTAATAAATAAAGATCATAATTTGTTCTTAAATTATAATTCATCTTGATTTGATTTGCTTTTTTTCTAATTCTCTATTCTATTTCCTTTTTTATTTATATTTTCTCGATTTTCAAAACCTTTATAGGCATATTATCTCATCGTATATACGGATCAATGGATTCTGAAGCATGAAAGCTTTCATATTTTAGCGAAAATGAGCGGATTTGGTACATAAAATTAAGAGATTAAAACTTGAAATGACAATATCTTCCTTATAGGCAAACATTCCAGCGAGAAATTGATACACGATATAGATGTTTAGGTAACAGTAACGCAGGTCTAAATTTTAAAGTTCACAATTTTATAGAACGCTCGAAAAGTTCAAGTTAAGATAAACCCTAAAATCGTTATTTTACCTATAAATTTTAAAATAAACGCATTGCTATGAGTATCATCTGTTTAATATAATCATATTTAATATTCATAAGCATTTAAACGCAAAACAATCCACCAGAACATAACGAATTTTGCGATTGTAATGTGCGATTTTTTTAATATTACCAACTAAAAAAATTTTTTATATAAACATTAATTGGAAAATAAATTTTTACATCATTTTTCAGCCCAGTGTGCGGCGTCTTGAAATAGTAAAGGTCAAAGGTCACGAAAATCAGTTTTTTGCAGATATCTTGTTTCTTTTACTCTAAATGACATTTTGAGTTATTACAAAAGTTGTAGAGCATAAAATTCTTTACAACTTTGGTCTTAAACAATATTTTATACAATTAACCGTTTTTGAGATAGAGCGCGATAAATGGGAAGCGCTTAGCTATAATGTGATATAGCGCGCTAGGTCAACTGCGGAAACCAATACATAGTACGGTTTATGTAGTTAATTATTTACTAAAAAAGTAGGAAAAGGTTCTCTTCGAGACGCAAATCCATCACCACAATGGACCTACACACACGTAAGACCAAGTGAAATTAGTCAAGATAGACCAGACCTCAACAAAGTGTTTTATGTAAATGGATATATACCATGTATGCCACTAATACAATTTGTAAGGAAATTGAGAAGTTTTGTAACATTTCTTTAAACTCTGGGGAACAACACGTAGGCGCTAGAGATTCACGAGAAAAATGAGATAATACTGATGTGAGTAAACTTGTTGATTGGTTTACTCTTTATAATCCTTTCCCAAATACAAAACAATTGATATCCATTGCTTCTGGAATTGTGGGAAATGACCAAATTAATTATCACAGAGCCCATGATATTGGTATAAAATTGATGGAAGAAATAACTGGTTTTAACTTTCAATTCATTCATTCAAGGGCTTTTCCATTCCTGTTGGAATATTGCCACTTCTATTGAAGTCTTTACAATCCATTTCACGAGGTGGATTAATCCTCTTTTGCTACTCTTTTTACTACAACTTTTCACTACAGCGTGTGTGTGGTGTGTGGTCTTTATTAATGAAGTAAAATTGCAACGTGTCGATAAAGTATTGACGATTTTGGATATACCTACGCAATTTATCAAATCAACAAGACTCGAAAAAACGGTACAGTTATCATCTCTTCGACCTACAAGTGCAGCAGCTCGACAGCATATCAATAATTGTGTCTTCACGATCTGCCAGATCCAAACTTGGTTAGGGAATGATTTAGAACCCCAAAAATGGGGATGGGTATTGCAAAATGAAACCCTGCAACCGTCAACCGACATCCACATTATTACCACCAGCACCAGAAGAACTGCTCACTACAATATTTTGCAATTGCAAGAAAGGCTGTGGTTCGAGTTGCGGATGTAGAAAAGTTGGGTTGCAATGCTCCTAAGTTTGTAGTTACTGTAATAGATAAGCATTCTTCAACGCTTCATCGCATCCAAACGAGCTTGATGAAGAAAGTGTACCTGAATTACTTGAATATTTAGAGCCAAATATAACGGATATCGAGGACGATGATAAAGTAAAAACTTTATTCTGGCCGTCTCTTATACAGAAAGGAGAGGGACCCCTACTGTATACGTACTTTGTCACAAGAAAGCAGTATTCGCAAAAATGATAAGCAATTGCTCATCATGAATGCTGTTACGACGTCCGAATTCGGGCAATACGACCAAGAAGAAGAAGACAATAATCACACGGATGTGTTGTGGAAGCACTTTTCCGAGAGGTCATGAAGTATGTCATTACGACAGTACCTACTACATGTGTTGAGGATAAACCATCAATCACGACCCTTTGCGAGGTCAAAGTGGCGAAACTTAACTAGTTGCCAAGAAATTTTACAAACAATTTTAATTTGACTTATTTTCGAATTTTTTATAATATTTTCATAATTATAATCTTCTTAGTAAATAATTAACCACATAAACTGTACTATGTATTGGTTTCCGCAGTTGACCTAGCGCGCTAAATCACATTATAGCTAAGCGCTTCCCACTTATCGCGCTCTATCTCAAAAACGGTTAATTGTATAAAATATTGTTTAAGACCAAAGTTGTAAAGAATTTTATGCTCTACAACTTTTGTAATAACTCAAAATGTCATTTAGAGTAAAAGAAACAAGATATCTGCAAAAAACTGATTTTCGTGACCTTTGACCTTTACTATTTCAAGACGCCGGCGCCGGCGCGAGATTTTATGAGATTTTTGGGCCAACGTTTATAATATCAAAACAAAGACTTTTGCAAAATTTCAGCTTATTATCTTTCATTATGAGGTTAAATGCTTTAACCTTTTGTGCTTTTATTTAACCTTAAATGCTTTTGGAGATAATAAAATATAAATTATTTCAGAGAAAATTGGTCGTACGATGCTGATCTTTTTTTAAGAATGTGTGAAAAAGTGTAGACTATCGATTACTATACGTGAAATTTAGAATTACTAAGAATTCAAAAAGATATTTCGCAAAAACATAACCTAAAAAACGTTACGATATTCATTCGCTATTTATGAGATTAGAAAGTGACTACAAATATTTCTTTCTTAAAGTATATGATAGTACCATCCTTTGCGAAGAATTTAAGCCCACGTTTGGTTCTCTAGGCCATTCCGATCGTGGGGAATGGCCGATTTACCAAAAGGTTTTTTTTTAGTAATTGTTCTATAAATCGCGTATTTTTCATTTTTCTGAAATTTTTCAAAGAAGCTCTTCTTCTACTCGACAGATGCAACTTTATGCCCGAATAAAAAATAATTTCATGCAAAATTGTAAAAAACACAGCGAAAACAAAAATGGCGATTTTTAACGGTATTTTTCGATTTTCTCAGAAAATAAATAACGAATTTTTATTCTTCTAGTCGCATTCGATAGGGTTTTTCATTACCTACAACTTTCTAATTTAACTTTCTTTTGTATGATGCTTCATTTATTCTTAAATCGCAAAAAACCGCTTTTTCGACTTTCTTTAATTTTTTAGGTTATGTTCTACATCAGCTAGAGCGATGAAAAAAACGCTATCCTTCTTAGAATTTTTTCTTCTACGCGACCCCATTTTTTCCTACCGGGTAGTCTAATTTTCGACTTTATCATTATGTCGTTCGTAGAATTACTGGACTACTATAAAATCGAAAGTTTTTATTTCCAAAAATAAATCGAACTTCATTTATGCCAAAATGTCTCTTAATTAATTTAAATTTTCAAAATCACGCAACGGTTTTTCCCACCGTTGCAGTTAATCCACTAAGGGCCAGTTCTACAAAGCAGATATAAAGTACGAATAAGCTATACTGAGATTAAATAAAAAATTAAAAATTTTTAAAAAAAACCTTTTATTTAAAATTAAAAAGGTGCACTAAAAAATAAAAAATAATTTTAATAAGAATAAACAAAACTTCTTGAAAACATCAATATAAAAGCGTGGGGCTATTTATTTAGAGGTAAGTAAGCAATTGATAGCCCCACGATTTTATATTGATGTTTTCAAGAAGTTTTGTTTATTCTTATTAAAATTATTTTTTATTTTTTAGTGCACCTTTTTAATTTTAAATAAAAGGTTTTTTTTTAAAATTTTTTCGTTATTGCGGCCGTAAAACCACCCTTTTACGACCCGATTTGCGGTACGAAAAGTACCTTTTTACGTCCTCATTTGGACGGTTTTTTTCACTCCTAGGGAGTGAAAAAATGTAAAAACAACAACATTTTGCAAAATAATAGTAGTTTTCATCACAAGGACGTAAAACGCCATTTTACGACCGAGGAGCGAAATTTGTGACCCAAGGCGGAGCGTTAGCGGAGCCGCGGGGAACAACCGCTCCCGAGGTCGTAAAAGCGTTTTACGGCCGCGCTTGTGAAAACTGGTTTTCGTTATGACGGAACCAAGTCATCAAATTTTTTTATTTTGAAAAATTTGATAAAATTTTCTAAGTCCAAAATTCATTGCAGGACGTAAAATATGAAAAAGTACCTACTATGAACTTTTCCACTTTTTTAGAGGGGAGAAAAACAGACAAAAGTGCCTGTAGGTAACTTATTTTGTGTTTACGCAGGGTAAAAAAAAATCGTAACAATTTTTACGTAGGACGTAAAATCGCTCTTTTCGTACCTGAAAACAGGGATGAAAAGTCTACTTTCCCGACCTGAATAACGAAAATTTATTTAAACAACTTTTTATACGCAAATTTAAGTATAATACCCACACAATATACAAATTTTTTTGGCTTTTTTCGATTTTTTCGACGTAAACGCTCTTTGCTTGGAGAATGCGCCTACGGCGCATAAAAAATCTTCTTAGGGGAATGCCCAAGTAACATTTTTCCCTGGTGAAATTTAAATGTCTCTGCTAGGGCCCTAGCAAATATCTGCCAGGGGGTTATAACAGGGTTTTTTTGACAGAGCTCTTACAGATACCTGGCAGGTATTTGTAACGGATTATTTGCAGAGCCCTGAAAATTAACTCTGGTAGAGCCCTGGTAGGTCTCTGTTGAAAATAATTTGCAGGGCCCTGCAAGAAATCTGTGGCAGAGCCCTGGCAGAGTCCCTGTTACAGGTAATTTGCAAGGCCCTGCAAAAACTCTGCGGCAGAGCCCTGCCAGAGTCTCTGTTATAGGAAATTTGCAAAGCTCGTATACTATACCACGTGGTCTTCATAAAAATTGTCTTTTTTTACCATTTTTCAATTACTTTTAATTTTAACAATTCATTAAATTTAAATACTATATTGTACTTTTAATAGTAGATACCTACTACAGGTAGATATAAACACAATGCTTATTAAAATTTTAGCAAATCAGAATCAAGAATTTTGTTAACGATGTAAGCTTTCTTCATTCATATTGGTTAAGATTGTTAAAAGGAATATATCTTCAGAGATTTATTGAAAATTAATTAATCGATTTTTTCAAAGCAACCAACGATATGACAGAAACTTTGTCAGGGTTACATAGACAGACAGAGACAGTTACATTGACAGTTACCTTTTATGAGTTACAGGTATAAAAAAATTCGTAAAGCGCCTCGTAATTTTGAGCCAAAAATTTAGGTCTAGTTACTATGTAACGAAGTAGGATAGCGCTATAATAAATATTGTTATGAGAGAAAGAGATAAAATAGTTTTAGTTCAGGTCATTTAGAATATTCTAGAATATTAGAAATACAAAATACAAAGGCTAATCCGCTTCGATTTTAAACGTCATTTATGTGCAATTTATAAATTTTAACAGTTTATTTATCCAATCTAAAGAAATCATAATTAAACCACGATCTAGAATTAAACAACAAAACTTTTATTATAGTATTATTATCATTTACTGATTCTGATTCACTATTACTGATTCGTTTTGATCAATATTATTTATCAAAAATTAAATTTCTCATATATACCGCACTCACAATTATTCTAGAAATTTTAAGTTAAAATTAAAGTTAAAACTTATTTACCGATGGTAACCCATACCCATACTTACAAGACAAAATATATCGGCCCTAAATATTAATAAAATAAATTTTTGTCGCATTCTTTAAAAATGTTAATTTTTATTTTTAACTTCTTGCAATCCATACTGATTGTGTAATTATGTAATTGAACTAATTTAACTCTGGGGGTTTCAATTTTATTACTACATCTATATTTGCAGTTACAATTACGAATTATTGTATCATATTTTAAATTGCGATGTTTTACATCGATATAGTTTCCATTTTATTAAAAAAGGTAAGTAAAATACGTTGATTTCTCAGCGGTTCACTCATTATTATACACAAAAGTGTGACCATCATATTACCAGTAATTTCAAAATAATTTATAAGTAGGGTCCGTAGGTAAATGGTAAGAACGAGAGGCTACGAAGCAGTCATGGATGTAGGTACAGGTTCGAATCTGGATTGTAACAAAAATTTTTAAATTTAAATATTATTTTCAGGATAGGTAACAACATCGACAGAATGGAATTCAACCAATAATACAGAATATATAGATATATTAATAGTTAATAGATATAATTAAATGTAACCATGTAAATAAAATTGAAACCCCTAGAGTTAAATTAGTTCGATGCGATGTAATAACACAATCAATGGATTGCAAGAATCTAAAAATAAAAATTAATTTTTCTAAAAAAATGTGACATAAATTTATTTTATTAAAATTTAATATTTTTTATACCTGTCTCTGTCTCTGTAACAGGGACAGACAGAGCCCTGCCAGAGTCTCTGTCACAGAGACTCTGGCAGAGTGCCTGACAGACCTCTTGCAGAGTCTCTGACAGGGTACCTAACAGATACCCTGTTAGGATTTGCGACACATTTTCTGCAGAGGGTTTACAGGGTCCATTTTCTCTGTCTCATATTATGTGACAGAGCCCTGTTACAATCCGATTACAGAGACAGGGCCCTGCGAAATTTCTCTGCCAGAGCCCTAGCAGATATCTAGCAGGGGGAAAATGTTACTATTGGGTGGGAACTGCAGATCCTAGAATTTTGTCGGAAATCTGTGAGAAATCAAAAAAATGTGTTAAAACGTGTACTCAAAACGGCATTTTCCTACTTACTTTAGCAAACACAATATGGCGGAGCGATACAATGTAGGCCAACAAAACGTGGTCGCATCGAGGTTATGTAGTATGTAGTAAGGCTGGGAATTTTTAACAATTTTGTATTCGAATATTCGTTCACAAAATCACAAGAATATTCAAATTATTCAAATATTCAAATTATTCGAATATTCAAATTATTCGAATATTTAGATTATTCGGATAATTATTCGAATAATTATTCGGATATTTGAATATTCGGATAATTAATTAAAATTGAATAAATTCGATTATTCGAATATTTAAATTATTCAAACTATTTTTTCAAAAAATCAAATTTATTTTTAATATTAATATTAATGAATAATGATAATCATAAATTTATTATTATTTATTAAGCCAAACAATAGAAACAAAAAAAAATCGATTTTAAAATTTCTAAGTTTCGCTCGATTTTCGACCTTATTAGACATTCTGTTCTCAGTCCGTGTTAAATTTTTAGGTCTTGAGGCACAATTCGCCGAATTGAAAGGTCCTAGGCAACCCTAGGTAGGGTTGCCAACCATACTTTATAATAAAGTATATACTTTATATTAGGCAAATATACTTTATAAAATATAATTGAAATAAAGTATGCGAAAATACTTTATTTTGAGCTTTGACTGCAAACTGTAATAAAATCTTACTCCAAAACTTTTTTCAAATTTATTATTTTAAATTTATGTTGGTACTGTGTATAATTAGGTACCAACCTAAGTACACACTACTTTATCCATTTCTACCTCTTTATTCATTTGAACTGTGATCTCCAGGTCTTAAATTTATTTTAAATCTTCTTTCAGAATCTTCATTGTTGTGCTTGTGATTTGTTTGAATAAAGGTTACAGTTTATAACTTCTTCTTCCTCATAATTAGAGCACGGATTTTAGGTACTCACAGTTCGGCCTTAGGAGAAAACATATATAAAACATAACTCACCTATCGTCGTATTTAAGGCCGTTGTGTCCTAGGGCCCTAATACTTGGTACCTATAATTACCAAAAATGTTCCATGTTTGTTGTTGAGGGGGGTAGCTTTCTCATTTAGTCAAATAACAACCGGTTTATTCATTTCATACATTTATTTACTAATTTTCCCAATATGTTTCAGTTTAACAAATATATAAAAATTACTTACATTAATAAGATCATCTTCTTATTTTGAATGACGACTGGATGGAAGGATAGCGATCAATCGTAAGCTTGCTAACGAACCGACCCTTGACACCACGATACGGGCACTCGCTAGCACTCTCACTGCCGATAACTATCCCTCATCAATTGATTCGATATATTTATGTGTTCGACTCCCACCTGATTTTCCAATCGCCTGATCGGTGAGCCCGGGTATATTTTGCTTACGTGAATCCGGTCACGCCACGGTTTGTTTGCTTTTAATTGCATTATTGCATTTTATAAATTGCACTGTAGTTGATTGAACTTCCCACGGAAGCCGTTGAAAGTTCAACCAACCTGGGGTTCAATGTTTCATGTGAATAATTTCAACCCATTACGACTTTAATCTTATTTTTAATTTGGTAATAATTTTGGATGTTGAAATTATTCACGACAATATGGAAACGTTTATTTACGCTAATTAACTTTTTATATTGGTAATAAACTTTTTCTATTGGTGAGTTATGTTATATTTTCTCCTAAGTCCCATCTGTTAGTGTCTAAAATCCGTGCTCTACTCATAATATATTCTTTATAATAATTTCTTTTACATTTATTACTAAAATGGCAAGTAATTCTGATTATGACACTTTCAAGCAGACCCGTAGCTAGGGGGGGGGGGGCACGTGCCCCCCCCCCCCGAAATGTTGAAAAGAAAAAGGAGGGGAACAACCGAAAATTTTACATTTTACCAAAGGCTTTTTACAAGTGTCCCCCCCCCCCTGAAATGAAATCCTGGCTACGGACCTGTCGAGGAGGGTAAGGAATGTTTCTATGCGTCCGGGCCTGAATATAATATATTCAAATATTCTAATATTCTAATATTTGAATATATTTAAAAGGAGGTAACACCTCATAAACAATTGGTTACGAAAAATTTATTACTGCTAATAAACGTTTTATATTGGTAATAAATTTTTCTTAACCAATTGTTTATTCGCTGGGTGCGAAGTGCATAGTGGGGGTATTAAAAACGACGCCAGCGTCCGCTGCGGACAAATTGTGCAAAAATGTGGTCAGATGTCACGCACGTGCGTAGTGCATAATGGGGGTATTATAAAGACGACACCAGCGTCCCCTTGCGGACAATTTGTGCAAAAAAGGTGGCCAAATGTCACGCATCCAGCGAATAGGGGTTTACCTCAAGGCCGGTCTGTTGTGCTTATAAATCCGCTCTCAACGTAATATATTAATCTGAATATTCCATTAATCTGAATATTCTAGTAATTGAATATTCAGATTAATCGAATATTCAAATTACTCGAATATTCAGATTAATCGAATATTCAAATTACTCGAATATTCGAATAATCATTCGAATATATATTTTATTATTCGAATAAACATTCTTGTTTTTCTATTTTCCCTCTTTATTTGTCGTTTGTGGTGAAATTGGTGTCAAACGTTAAAGCATCGTTATAGAGTCTAACTGAGCTTCCATTTTTTCGTTTGAGCCTCAACCGTCGCGGAGTTATTCGCGAAAACTTTGGGGGGGGGGTAGATGTGTTTTTGGTGAAATTGGTGTCAGATCGTAAAATTTTTGTTTCGATTACAAAATGTAATCCTAAACCAATAATGAATGTTCATTTAGGTTCTAACGTATGATAGCAATTACACCCCAAAATTCGACTTACAGAGGGGGAAACGTGTCTACGTCCTGTAAGTAATGAAAAATGTGCGTTGTCTGTCAGTTGTGGTTTTTATTAAGAGGACTTTATACCTAACATAAAGTTTGGTTTACACTCATAATTGAATTAAATAATTCGTTAAACCGGCAATGTTATGGGTGTAAACCAAATTTTACGATTTAAATGCACTTTCTTAAAAAGCAAATATAGGGTGTTTTTTTAGCTGCATGAGAACTTTCAATAGGGATAACAATTGAATCAAGATTGCTATGGAAACAGTTTTTTGACATTTGTGTTTAGCAAGGTTTGGCATTTGATAATGCATAGATTGACCATTGAACAACGCTACCAAATTGGGCTCACAACCAATTGGAAGTGGATCCATTTTTTTTTACCGTAAAATTTTGTTCAGTGACGAGGCACATATCTGGTTAAATGGGTATGTGAACAAACAAAATTGCCGTATATGGAGTGAGACCAATCCGGGACATTATCTTGAGACTCCATTGCATCCATTAAAATTGACTGTTTGGTGTGGAATACACGCCAACGGCATCATTGGTCCATATGTCTTTCGAAATGAGGAAGGAGCTACCGTTACGGTGAATGGTGTGAGATATCGACACATGCTCAATACATTTTTGTTTCCAAAACTTCAAGAACTAAACATTGACAACGTATGGTTCCAACAGGATGGTGCTACGTGCCACACAGCCAACGAAACCATCAATTTATTGAAAGGACAATTTGGTGACAACATTATTTCAAAACGTGGTCCTATCAATTGGCCTCCAAGATCGTGTGATTTGACACCTCCAGATTATTTTCTGTGGGGGTATGTTAAATCCATGGTTTATGCTAACAAACCAACAACTCTAGAAGCATTGGAGGCTAATATTCAGCAAGCCATTTATGAAATAAAGCCAGAAATATTGGAAAAAGTGGTCAAAAATTGGACTGAACGGATGCGCTTCGTAACCATTAGTCGTGGTGGTCACATGCCGGAAGTCATGTTCAAATCATAAATGCCTTTAACTGTACTTTCATAAAAAAATTATAACCAAAACATTCCGTCAGGTTTTTAATGTTTTATTTCATTTTGAAGTTCTCATGCAGCTAAAAAAACACCCTATATATAAGGGTTTTGTCTTATATAGATAGATATTTTAAAAATAGTTTTAATTTAAATAGTTTGTATATTCATGGAAAGTCACTTGCAGGTCACTGGAGTGATTAATTATTATAATAAAAAATGAAAAATTTTTTTTTAACTTCTTAATGACTTTCCGTGAAACTAGATTTTTTTTCGCTGCAAGTGAAAGCTATGTTCCAAATTTCAGCTCTCTAGGACTTCGGGAAGTTGGTTAAAAACGGCCTCGAAAAAGTCCAAGGGACGGACGACGGACAACGGTCACACCAAGTTAAATAAAAGCTTTTAATTAATAAATCACACAGATTGCGTTCTACAATTATTGTCGTATAACGTTCTTGTTGGTATAAATTGTGGTTATACCTGGTTTAACTTATCCCTCTGAAAATGGTCGAATACCTGCTTGGATAAGTTATTCTTGTTTTCTATTGGTCAAATCTAATATAAACTATCATTTATTTTAAGGTTAGATTTTAGAGTTTGACAGTTGAATGACAATTTTATTTATTTCAAATATGAAATTAAATTTATTCTTGCATTTCAAGTGCTTCTATAAAGTTATTTTATTAAATCATTACTTTGATTTATTTATAATTAATTAATTGAGATTTGTGAGTGAATTTAAAATGTTTGTAAAAATTCTTGTTATTGCTTATTGTTATTTATTAATGTTTTTTTGTCATTTTTATTGTTTTTGGATATTTCATTCTCGACCCATGCTTTTCAAAGTTTCATTCTAATAAGTAACATTTTTATGTATGTAGTACCTAATTATTTATAAAGTAATTTGTAAAATTTTATAAATAAAAATTAATTATTACAA
Organism: Rhagonycha lutea; assembly: GCA_958510855.1. NCBI lineage: Eukaryota > Metazoa > Arthropoda > Insecta > Coleoptera > Cantharidae > Rhagonycha > Rhagonycha lutea. The sequence continues at coordinate 39,592,067 of OY294038.1, forward strand.
CAATTTTTAAATCTTTTTAATATTAAAAATTACAAATTTTAAAAACCCCCAACCCAAAAAAACTCTAAAATTAAACCTCTAAAAAGTAAAATAATAATTAAATCGATCTAACCGTCGCGTCGTCGTGTCGGGGGACCGACGGGATTTACACAGAACGATTTGATATTGTTAATATTTGCTTAACGGCCCCCGACACGACGACGCGACGGTTAGATCGATTTAATTATTATTTTACTTTTTAGAGGTTTAATTTTAGAGTTTTTTTGGGTCGGGGGTTTTTTAAATTTGTAATTTAATTTTTATTTAGTGCTTTTTAAAGTTTATATATTACTCCCACCTATTATGTAAATAATTTTTATTTTTCGATGTTCAATATAATATATTAATTTTTACTCCACCCTGTATATAAAATGGTTTGAACTTTAAATTTTAAATGTAAATGTCAAATAATTAATGTAGTGCATGCGCACTAGATGCGGCTTACTGGGAATTCCTCGTTTATGTGGGGTATAAAAAATTATATTCTTTCTTTTCTAATTTTTCGGCCAACTTTTTTAATTTTTCTTTCCGTAAGAACCATCCTTGGACTATGGAGAACATTTAAAAAAAAAAATTAGCCAAATTGGTGAATCCGTTTGGGAGATACGTGTCCTCAAACAAAGAGCGCACACACACACACACACACACCCTCACACACACACACACGCACCCTCTCACACACGCACACCCTCACACACACACACGTTAAACTTATAACTCCCCTCTTTTTGGGTCGGGGGTTAAAAAAGAATTTGTTTAATTTTCTGTTTAAACATCTTTTACAACAAAAACCATAACCAGTAAATCAAATGAACGCTTCACAACGATGTCAAATAGTTATCCTATGATAACCTATAATTGGTGCGGATGAACTAATTTCAGATTTCAGGTATAGTTATACCGACCATGTACAAGCATTGTAGAACGCAAAAGCTTTTATACCTCGAATAAGGAATAACTTAAACTTCGAATAAGTTATTCGGAGAATAACTATTCGGGACTTTATACTTGCTTTGTAGAACCGGCTCTAAATGTTAAGTAAAGTGAGTATAAATTGACCATAAGAGAACCCTCCTAGTTGCGCCTACGCCAATCGCCCCCTCTATAAATGGCAATTTTTTAATAACATTATAAGTCTAACTACGGCCCTGTTTGATTCTCACTTGATTCTTATCTTATTATTTAAAATTTAAATTATTGTTTAAGTACCTACTCTCCATGAACCAATCAGTGTAAAATAGCGGTATACGTACCAACAAACAAAAATAAATCACGGGCTATGGTAAGGCAACTATCAGCAATGTTTTTTGTTCAGTTCAGTCTTGAAGCAGCATGAAGAAAGAGTACAAAGGATGAGCATTACATGGAATAGTGTTTTATATCTGGTAAGTGGGAATATCAATTTAATTATTTTGTACATAATTCGTAAAATTTCGTAAAAAGATATTATAATCATAGTAGTAAGTTTTTTTACTATTCGAAGATTTTATGAATTTGAGCGGCACGTTTATCACAAGTCTTTTAGCTATTTTTAACCTACATTGTAGTAATTTTCACTATTCTGTAGATATAATGCACGATGGTATCTCCTACACCTATTTTTAATATACGTATAGGTCGAAACAGTGCTAAATTATAATTTAATGTTCTGCATCGTTGCAATCTTGTAATGTATAACATTATTGCTGGTATTTCGCATTAAACATTTTCAAAATAATCTAGAATGTATTAGTTGCTGCATTTAAATTTCAAATTATAACATCCATTTTCGTATTTGCAGTGTAACGATGCATTTGTATAACCTAACTTTGCAGCGTGCAACTGCCATCGCCCATGCAATGCACGGAAACTTTTCGGGTACTAAAGAGTAACAAATAATCATAACTCGAGGCAAAAGTTTAGAATTATTTTTGAATTGCCGAAGCAGCGCAGATCTCTCACGCTCATACTTTATGAGTCTTACAATGAGGTAAGTGTTGAGGTATTAATGGATCATGACTTTTTGCATTTTACATGATGACTTTATCCGTGTTTCACCTGAAATCTTGTGATTACACCATTTAATTGACTGAAGTTTCCAAATTTTATTTTCATATAGTATCTACTACCTATTAATTTGTATTCCATGTTCTATAGATTATATTGATTTGTTTCAACCGATTAATCGATAACTATCGATAGAACTTTCCCAGCCCTAAGTGGGAAAAGGTGGAAAAAACCTGACCTACCCTAACATTGACTACACCAATATAGCGTACATATGTGTTGCATGGTCATAACTCCCGTTTATTGGATAAAGTAATCGGATTTAAACCAATGCTAAATTATTTCTGTTTGTCGCCTCTGATGTAAATTCATTATAGTACATTGGAGTGAATCAAAGAGAAACATTTTTTTTATATAAGATTTGTAATTTTATAAAATTATAATATATTTATATTTTGTTACAATTTTCAGATTGGTCAATTGCATGAATAATGATAGAAAACGAATTAATAGAAAACGTTCCTTCATCTTTCTCGCAGCTCCCCTTTCCTTCCCTATCGGATTTTGCTTGAACGACCGATTATTGAGGGCAGGGTGCCTTTTACATCCCTGGCCTAGGCGAAGCATTTATCGATGTGTTTGGTTCAGGAAAGTCTTTGGTTCAGGATGACCTTTTGATTTGACTTCTGATTTCCAGTTTATTCTTTCTCTGAACATTTCGATCTTGTGTATCTTGCCCCACAGTGTATACCATGGTTGGTATAATGTAAGCGTATCGTGCATGGCTTTGACGCGGTAACTTCTGCATTTGGTGGTTTTGGCATGTCGTGAGTGTATATTGAAAAGTATAAGGAAAAGCTTCTGTAGCATTCTTTGTTGATTTAGCATAAAAGACAGACTTGTCATCCTCTTTTTCCTCGAACAATTTTGGTTTCAGTTTCACCCACTGGTAAGCATCAGTCCAAATTTGTGTTGTTAATTTTAGTGGAAGCAAATGGCTTGTGATTTGGGTTTTCTGGATTGAGTTCATATGACCATTTTCTTCGACAAACATGACTTCGAGAAACTGACCTACAGGAAGTCTTTCTCTCAGTGTAAATCGACACTTTAAAGGAAAATAATTCAGAATTATTAGAACCCACTAATAAAAAAAATAAAATGAAAACATAGGTTTTCTTCTAGAAAAATTTGTCTTAACTTATCTCTTTTTTTTTAATTTAATAAACGTCATCTTTCACATTACTTGTTTTTTACTGTACTAAGATCGTAAAGCGCTCAACACGAACGTATTATAATGAAACAATAATTTTCGTCGGAAGCATTAATCGAGACCCCCACAAGGCTTGGATAAAAAAGTGGGCGTTGAAATTTTTCCCTGAGCCGGTCGTGTATGCTGGTGTGATCACTGCGAATCGCAATTACATTTACCATCAAATTGTTACTTCAATTCCTAAGTAAGTTTTGATATCCCCCATGCTCTGAATAACAAATCTCAAATTCAGTTCTTTCTCGATTAACCGAATTATTTGCCTTTCTTTACATGCTATAACTATATCGTCCACATAAATTAACATGTAACACCAAATACTATCAACCTGTTTGTAATAAAGATATTATTCAACTTTGGTTGAATCTGATTTCCAGAAATTAATTGTTTATTGCTTCGTTCCATGACCTTGCTGCCTGCTTGAGGCCATAAATGCTTTTCTGTAATAAACAAACGTGTTTTTCTTTATTTTCTTCCGAGAAACCTGGCGGTTGCTTCATAAATATAGTTTCCTTTAATTTTCCATTTAGGAAAGCTGTTTTCGCATCCAAATGTTGTACGATCAATCCCTCTTTTGATGCGATAGATAACAAGATTCTAAATGTAGTTTGCCTTTAAACGGGTGCAAATACTTGATCAAGATCATAATCCTCCCCATATTTTAGGGAATAACCTTGTACTACCAAACGAGCCTTGAATCTTTTGATATTATCGCTACTAGATTTAATCTTATTTACACCCTATAGTTGTTCTTCCTTCGGGCAGTTCAAAAAGCGTCCAAGTTTGATTTAAATTCAAAGAATCCATCTCTTCTTCCATAGCTTTAGCCAAATTGTCTTTATGTTGACTTTATGTTGAAGAACAATCAGTTCTTCATCTTCCATAATTATGTTCACTTCTTCAATAAGTCGAGCTGGTGGTACCCCTTTATTGCATCTTTGAAATTGCCTTGGAATAACTTTGCTTTCTTTCACTTCCTTAAATTGTTCTTCATTATTCGAATATGTATCCGCCATGTCTTCCTTTTCCTTGGGGCATAAATCGGTTTTAGGTTCCTCATTGATTTCCTCCGAATTGCTTCCGTTAATAAAACGAACGTCTGCTGATTACAATCTTTCTTGATCCTGGATCGAAACATCTGTACGCTTTTGATAATTCATCATATCCAATAAATATCATGCAAGGTCCAATTTCCTTCTTTTTGCTACTGGAACATTCACACAACATTTAATACTGAATAATTTCGAATTACTCACGTTTGTTTTTGAGTTCTTCCATCCTTCATATGGAGTAGGTACCAAAGCGCCTTTAGTTGGTAGCCAATTTTGAATATAATTCGCTGTGGATACTGCCTCTCCCCAAAATTCATAACTTAATTTTGTGCCAAGTAATATAAAGCGAGCCATTTCTATTAGGGTTCGATTCTTTCTTTCAGCTACCCCATTTTGTTGCGGTGAATATCTTGTAGTGTACTGAACTTGAATTGCTTCGCTTTTCATAAACTCCTTCATGTCGTTACCCATGCATTCCCCTCCTTGATCCGATCGAAGCACCTAAGTATTTATTGAAAATACTGTCTTGGCCATTTCAACATATTCCTTAAATTTATTTACCCACTTCCGACTTATGTGCCAGTAAATAAATCACCGTATACCTTGTGAAATCACTGATAAATGTTAAAACATACCGTTTTCTCCCTTTCGAAATTGTTTGCATTGGTCCACAGACATCTGAATGAATTAGAATTAGATCAGTCATTCTCACTTTTGGAACAAATTTACCATCCTACCAAGTAGCTTTCAACGTTTCCGCCCTCGTCAAGCTTCATCGAACAAATTTCACCCATCAAGCTGACACGATTTGCGAATGTATCCTTTTCATGGTAATTTTGCAACGCCTGCCATGCCTCTCTTGCGGTTTTACACCCTCTGTTGTGGTGATGCAGCTGCAAATCATCAACAGCAAAACCAATAGTTGCTCTTGCCTTGTCATTGCTTGATTTCCATGTTTTCAAGTTTGAGGTATTCCGCGATTTTCTGCAGCAGTTGCCCTAAAGTATTTTTCCCGACAACTTGCGAAGTGCATTTTCCATTTCTGTACTGCACGAAAAACCTGTAATGACCTGTATCGGGCTGTCGTAACTCCATAATAATATGATTTGCAGATTTGAAAATAATCCACAGGACTACCTTCAAAATTCTTAATAATAAACGAGCGGTCTTTGCTAGTTTTCGTTTTTCATAACGAACATAACAACGTCGAAGAATCAATTTCTTTGACATCATTAACATCCAAATTAACTAATTCGTTCCCTCTGCATGCCCCTGCAAGTCCAAATATAAGCGCAACCTACGAAAAACAACGTCGTTCATAATAGTACAATTTTTAGTTACAAAATAACTTACTTTAGCCACCAAATATTGCTCGGACGGTGCCTCCCTTAAAAAATTTGAAACATGGCCCGAAGAAAGTACACGCGATTTCTTCGGAATGTACCCGACGTTCTTCCTTTTTAGGAAACCCGTTAATTTGTGATATCCGTCAATATCAATATCGTGATGTACTTTCATCATCGCCTTTATCATTGAATAATGAGACCACATGGTGGACGCTTTTACAATTTTAGCTTTTTCGTAGAAGAAAGCCAAAAAAACATCTTCCATGTAGCAGTCCGCCACGTTTTTTTTGCCACACCACTTCACAAAATCATCGTATTGTTTTTCATATAACTTCCGCGACTTTGAAGGTAATACTTCCACACAAGCCAACTTAGCTGCTTCAGCTATTTCAATATTAGAACTTATTTTTAATTTTAATTTACGATCTTTTCACACTCTCTTTTCTTCCTTTCCTTTCAATCTGACTTCTGACTCAATCAACACTTTGTCTGGCTTTAGGCTGTATGGTTGGTAATTCTCGCTTATTCGAAGAAATATTTGCTTTGAATTTCGTATTTGGCTTTCGGCCTAGTGATGAAAAATATAAATCTAAAATGCATATTATATACAAAATACACTATACATCTAAGCTTATCGTCCCAAGATAACTCTTTAATTGTTTCTTGGGGCTTTCTTGAACCCGTTGATACTTGCGCAATTCCGTACCTGCTCCGGCAACTCATTGTACCGTACTGCACCTAGAAAAAAGATTGTATTTCGGGCAAAAGCAGTGTTCACTCGCCCCAATACAATCATATTCCCGTTCCTGGTGTCCCTATTCCCAATCCTGGTATTGGATCACAGATTCGGTTTCAATTTTAGTTCGACTAGCAATTTCTCTCATCACTAAGACATATTCTTGCATGGATTCATCTTTTTTCTTCTTTCTTGCTGTTAGCATCTTATGGATTTCGGCACTACTGATTTTTTCGTCGAATTCTTCCCTCAGCGCTTTTTTGAGTTTCTTCCACGTCGTGACTCCATGCTCGGCTTACACCAACGACTTTGCTGCACCCCTCAGCGACTTCTTTCCAATAATTTGCTTTTGAAGGTCATTCCACTTCGTCAACAAGGCCAATTCCTCAAAATCGTCAATCCATTTTCTAACGGAATAATCGTCTTTACCGCTAAACGGTCTAATTGAGTCATCTACGTCTCGTAAAGTCAGCGCAAATGTCCTTTCATTTCTTCTTTTACCTCTGTAAACATCTTTTCAATTTCGTCTTCCTCATTCTCTTCATCGGCGTCCTCTTCATCTTCATCGGCTTCTTTACTTTCTACGTCGGCGTCGTCTCGTTCGAATTTATTCATGAACGAACAATTTTTTCTACCAAAAACTCTTCGGGTCTGCTATAATCAAAATTGAGAATCTTACACATTGCTTTTAAATCAATTGTTTCTAATTGCGAACAAATATTATTGATTTTGGTGTTCAAACCATGTGTTGAATCCATTGAATCCTGTGAATGATTTTATATTTCGTCTTAACTCGACGCGCCTGTCCTTCGTTTTCGAAAATTCACACGTGCAATTCTTTAACGACTTTGAAAAAGCTGTCAGTTATGTTTTGACAAATTATTTGATCATCTTCTAACGACACAAGCGTCTGATGATAAATTTTGTGTATTTTGTACAGTACCAAGAAAAGCGTAAAGCTGGGTTGACATGGGATGTGAGCCACGTATTAGTAAAATACTTTCCGCGTAAACTTAAACTTAAAACCGTGTAAACTGTTTTTAAACACGTTTGATCTCACCACGAACGCAGTTTTATCAGTTTGCGGCAAGAAATTACGATTCGTATTTCATGAACCAGCAGTTTACAAGGTGCGTATTTTATGAAAACGTGGCTCACGGCTGTGGCTCACATCCCATGTCAACGCAGCTTAATATTTAATATGCAAATGTACTCTGTGCGTTTGCCTGACACTTTTATAGGGCCAAGACTATAACGGTGGGAATAAAATTAGTCTTTCCGATAAATTTATCTAGGAGATTAATTTATATTCGTGCAACTTCGGATTTACATTTACTTTTGACACATGAGGTGAATTAAATGCCATATTTTTAATTTTAAACACATTTTCGTATTTGTTATTAATTATAATATCAATTTTTACACATACACACAATACATAAAATTACGTTACATAACGTGGGTACTTGGTTTACGGTCGTGCCCTCTGGTTGCTCGCTTATTTACTTATATTTAAATTTGAATATATTACAATATCTCCCCTCATAAATTCAAACGTTCCGGGGCCCTAATGTGCCTTCTTGGTCTTCCTTCCTCTGCTTCCAACTGGCTTCTTGTTGTTTCTTCTTCGCTACTCTTGGGTGTTGTTTTCACAATCAGTAGGCCCTCTTCTAGTCATGCTATCTAAGTCTGGTAAGATCTGGGTCGTTTCTCTATCCGGCATCGGTAAACTCGTCACTTCCTTTACCGGTACTCTTTCCTTTTCTTCTTCGATTTTTTGTGTCGGTAGTCCTCTATTTTGATTCCTATCCTGTAAGTTCTGCGATTCCCCCTCTTCTCTAGGCTGGGCTCCAATAATCTGGTGTAGGTGTCTTTTCCAAATTAGGTTCTCCTGAACCGGTCTACAGAAATAGATTCTGTCTCCCAAAATTTCATTGATTACGCTTTCCGCCCAACCCTTTTTATATTTGGGTTTCTATAATCTCTGCAATAAACCCGTTCGCCTACCTCAAATCTTATATCTCGACTACCTCTCAGAGAGACGTTTCTGTTCCTGTCACCTTCTAGTAATAAGTCAAAACGGTTTCTAATTTTCCCCTTAAAGACCAAACTCGCAGGCGTGACTCCCGTGCTCATGTGAATGGAATTTCTGTAATGAAAGAGGTACCTATTCATTAATGTTACAAAACTGTTAGCTTTGTTATTATCATCTTTCAAAGCTTTCTTCAAACCCTGTTTGAAACTTTTCACACTATTTTTGGCAAACCCATTTGTAGCTGGATGCCCCGGAGGAGACGTCAGATGTTTATGCCATTATCGTTCATAAACCTAGCAAATTCTTCGGAACTAAATTGTGGGCCGTTATCCGTCACTAATGTTTTTGGTAGCCCAAATCTTGCAAAACACTCTAAACTTTTCCACAGTGTTTCGCGAATCCGCCATGCTAACAATGAAAGCTTCTACCCACTTAGAGAAAGTATCGGACACTATTAAAACCATTTTGTTTTCAAAGGGACCTAAATAATCTGCATGAACCCGTTCATAAAAAATATGTTGTCTTCACCGTAGGCATTAGTCTTGCCTTCACTGGTTCCGGTCTCAATGATACACATATTCTGCATGAATTGACAAACTTTTCGATATCAGTGTCTAAAGATGGCCACCAGAAATACGACCTTAGGTTGGCTTTCATCTTGGAAACCCCTTCATGTGTGTTGTGCAGCTCGTTCAAGAGCTGCACCCTCAAGCATGCCAATAAAGTGGTAATTATTCGCACTTTAAAATATTATTTAAAACTTTTATAAAATATAATACACAAAGAAATATATTGAAGTGAGAAAAAGTCAATAATCTGCCGAAATGCTGGCACGACAGAGAAAAGTTGTTCTTTGTTGTCTTGAAGCCAAAACTTGTCACAATTTACACTTACACTGATACAAATAATTTTATGCTTATTGATTTGTCTTGATAAAGTGTTATTTTTGAATCCTATCTAAAAGTGAAATTTGTAAGTGACAGTGAATTTCAAAGTTTACCACTAAAAGTTAGGAACTTACGTTTTGAAAGTAGAGTGCCGTTTTGTAAAAGGTACGAAAAAGTGGAAGGAGAATTTTTGTCTTTCCCAGCGACCATTTGCGAGGCCAGGTGTTGTTTGGAGGCACCGACAAAAAAAGGTGAATTTCGGTAGTTTTTCTTGGAACCAGATGTCCGAGATATGATTTTTGTGTAGAACACAAAGTTTACAATCGCTGGAAGTGAAAACGTGAGTCTTTTACGTTGATTTTGGAATTTTTTACTTAAACATGTGGCCGTTTGACCTCGTTATAAATTTCACATAAAATGCGATCCAGTTTTATGAATTTATGATCGTAAGAATTATTGATTGTGTGAAAGAGTCATTTATTCGATTTATTTCATCGAATAAACCCTATAAATAGAAATTTTATTAAATTTGGATACTATAAGTTTGAGGTTAAATTTTACCTTACAAAGCGGCGTAGTAATTTGGATGCCCGTAAACGTTATCCAGGATTTATTTAACAAGTATTCCTTGCTGGAAAACACTGGCAATATTGGTAAACTCCAAATAAGTTAATTTGGATGAAATTAGAAATTTATGAATGCTGCACCTGTCAAGTTTGGACAGTGGCGTGCCATATAGCAGTTTCCAGTGGCGGCGTGTATTTGTTCGATTTTTGGAGGTTCCTAATTTTATCAAGCTGTGACAACTTTATTTCACGGAGTTATAAGGGTTAGTGAAATTATAAACTTTTATTGTGTCAAAATTGATTTATTTTGTAAACATTTTCTCTAACACATTTACAACTAATCCAGTCGTAAATTCGTTCAGAATTTTTTATGAACAGTAAATGTAACAGAATTTACGACTGTGATTCACCTTTACACCCCACGGCAGAGCAGGCATTTATGAGCCTAATATTTCACAAAAACAACTTTTCTCCTATTCCATTTTTTTGAATAAATTATCTTTTGATTCATTGTGCTCATTAATTTGCTTTAATCTCACCGATACCCATAACCTGAGATATTGTGGTTTCGTATATGCAAACCGACGTAAAGCTAGCTGGTCCTATATTGTTGAAGTGGACCACATTAAGCGAGGTCTCACCGCTGACCATAAGTAGGGGTGTGATTGAGCCGTGGATCACGACAACAATAATTTTTGGCGCCCAACTTACGGGCAGGTTTATAAGTAAATTGGGGGCACGATAGATCAATTAGGGGTTCAAAAAGTTCAATTTAGAGAATAGTGCGGTAGTTAGGCCGCAGATTAAAATCATTTTTAATTTTGTCGCACAATTGTGGGATATCTTTTATAGTCAAATTAGGATTAGCACAGGGGTTTATTATAATGGATAAAATGGCAGATTCATTGACTAAAAGGGATAAGGAAATAATGGCGATGTTAAGAAGTATTACAAAAGATAATATAGAGGCTATAAATAATTTAAGGAGAGATATAAAAGAAAAACGAGAAGAAATAAACGTAGAAGTAATTATCAAGGAAAATAAAACGATAAAGGAAGAGAAGAAGGATGATGTCACAGGCGACATTATTAATAAAAAAGTCCTGGGGGAAGATAAAAATTTAAAAGAAGATGAAAAGATCGAAGTTGTCGCGAGCGAGGGGGTAGCAACCCTAATGAAAGAAGAAGATGTCGCAGGCGACATTGGTAATGAAGTCCTGGAAGTTTATTCAAGCGAGGGGGTAGAAACTCCAGAAGAAATGAAAATTGAAGAATGTGGTGTAGGCGCCATTATTAAGAAAGTCCTAGTTTATTCAAGAAGACAAATGAAAAGAAGAAAATGGAGGAAGATAAAGGCTAAAAGAAAAATTAATTGGTTGCGAAGACGAAAATTAAAGAAAAATAAAATTAAAAGTGATATAAAAATAACAGTTAATTCGAGTAAAGTGAATGAAGAGGTGGAAAGTGCTCCCAATCCAAGTCCAGGAGGAGATGATGGTTTGGAAGAGATAATTGCTGACGAAGATGCCATTCCAGCCAATAAAGTGTCATGGTTCTTTCAAATTGGAAAAATTTAAAAAAAAAGGAAAATTCTGAAAATGAAGAAAATTTTTGGAAGCATTCGAGAGAGGAAGATGAAAGAAGGGGTAGTGAAGATGCAGGAGGCTTCTTTGGAGAAGTGGGGGTATCGCAGATCGAGATGGAAAGCCACCGATGAAGACGACCCACCTCAATAAATCAAGAAGTATGGGAAAAGGAAAATTGATGACAACCTGCATGGAAATGAATAGTGTAAATAAACAAAAGTGTAAATAATAGTTAATAAGGACATTGTAAATTTGATAATAATTAAACGCAAATCGTCACCAAGGAGAAGAATGAAGAAAATTAAAGCAATTAAAATTAAATAATTTAATAATTAACAAAAAATTTAAATCAGCGCACAAAAGAAAATTTTTAAAATAATTACAAATTAAAAAGAGGTGAAAATTAATAGCAAATTAGAAAACGAATTTTGAAGCAAAGGCAAATTGGAAATTTTTGAAAATTTAGAAGAAAGTTTGGAAAGGAAACAGGTTTTCCACCTGAAATTTAATTATAAATAATTATAGATGAACAAATTATAACAGTCGACGATAGAGATTTTTATAAGCGTATTATGCAATATTTTGATGATTTTGGAGATGTAATTAGTTAATTTGAAAGGATTTGTCGCTATAACGCGAATATTTGAGATTATTATGAGAATTGGATGGATTATTATGAGATAAATTGGATTTAAATTGTTAGGGAGCCACTTCAGTTGAATGCTACCCGCTATTAGTTTGCGAGATTTGTTGAAATGAGATTATGAAGATTTTAGTATTGATTATAAATTATAGAAAAGTTATAGCGAAGGATTTTAGTACAGTGATATTACTTAGATTGAAATAATGAAGAAAAGATTTATGCAAGTACGCGAATTGAAGTTGTTGATGGTTCATCGAAGGAAAATTTGAAGATAAGAAAAAGTTTTTGAAGAGAATTTGAAAAGGAAAAGTTTGCTAAAGTTTCAAAAGTTGGTCGAGTCACCAAGATTTAAGAAGATAGGGGGTAGTTAAAATTTGTGCGCATGAGCTTTGATAGATTTGAAAATTTTGATTGATGATGATAGGGGTTGGTGACGATAGCGAGATTTTTAAATAAAAGGGATGATATTATTTTAGAAATGTGATTTGAAAGGTTTTATTTAGACTAGATTTAGATGTAAATTTGATTAGTAGGAAATTTAAGTGGGTGTGAGATTTTGATATTTTTGGGACGCAAATCATGGGCAAAACACAACTTAGATGTTGGAATTAGACGGGAGAAACCCACGTGATTAGTAATTTGCGAAGGGGTCTGTCCTAAATCGCAATTTAGAAGGGAGATTGCACTCATTAAAATTTTAGGGGGTGATTTCACTTACGTGAATCATCGAATGGAGGATTTTATTTTGATTAGTTTTTATAGATTTGATATGACTGGGGCTAAATTTTGATTTGAAATGAAGGGATTTCAATTTAGATCACTTCTTGTGTTGTATGAGAAATGCCACCAGGCCGCACTATTGTTAACAAAGCGTTTGCTGATGGAATTTATCATAAGGGGGTAAGTTGAAGTGAGAAAAAGTCAATAATCTGCCGAAATGCTGGCACGACAGAGAAAAGTTGTTCTTTGTTGTCTTGAAGCCAAAACTTGTCACAATTTACACTTACACTGATACAAATAATTTTATGCTTATTGATTTGTCTTGATAAAGTGTTATTTTTGAATCCTATCTAAAAGTGAAATTTGTAAGTGACAGTGAATTTCAAAGTTTACCACTAAAAGTTAGGAACTTACGTTTTGAAAGTAGAGTGCCGTTTTGTAAAAGGTACGAAAAAGTGGAAGGAGAATTTTTGTCTTTCCCAGCGACCATTTGCGAGGCCAGGTGTTGTTTGGAGGCACCGACAAAAAAAGGTGAATTTCGGTAGTTTTTCTTGGAACCAGATGTCCGAGATATGATTTTTGTGTAGAACACAAAGTTTACAATCGCTGGAAGTGAAAACGTGAGTCTTTTACGTTGATTTTGGAATTTTTTACTTAAACATGTGGCCGTTTGACCTCGTTATAAATTTCACATAAAATGCGATCCAGTTTTATGAATTTATGATCGTAAGAATTATTGATTGTGTGAAAGAGTCATTTATTCGATTTATTTCATCGAATAAACCCTATAAATAGAAATTTTATTAAATTTGGATACTATAAGTTTGAGGTTAAATTTTACCTTACAAAGCGGCGTAGTAATTTGGATGCCCGTAAACGTTATCCAGGATTTATTTAACAAGTATTCCTTGCTGGAAAACACTGGCAATATTGGTAAACTCCAAATAAGTTAATTTGGATGAAATTAGAAATTTATGAATGCTGCACCTGTCAAGTTTGGACAGTGGCGTGCCATATAGCAGTTTCCAGTGGCGGCGTGTATTTGTTCGATTTTTGGAGGTTCCTAATTTTATCAAGCTGTGACAACTTTATTTCACGGAGTTATAAGGGTTAGTGAAATTATAAACTTTTATTGTGTCAAAATTGATTTATTTTGTAAACATTTTCTCTAACACATTTACAACTAATCCAGTCGTAAATTCGTTCAGAATTTTTTATGAACAGTAAATGTAACAGAATTTACGACTGTGATTCACCTTTACACCCCACGGCAGAGCAGGCATTTATGAGCCTAATATTTCACAAAAACAACTTTTCTCCTATTCCATTTTTTTTGAATAAATTATCTTTTGATTCATTGTGCTCATTAATTTGCTTTAATCTCACCGATACCCATAACCTGAGATATTGTGGTTTCGTATATGCAAACCGACGTAAAGCTAGCTGGTCCTATATTGTTGAAGTGGACCACATTAAGCGAGGTCTCACCGCTGACCATAAGTAGGGGTGTGATTGAGCCGTGGATCACGACAATATATTCCACTTTGAAATATTTTAACACGCTTAAAATAAATCAAAATAACTTTAAAAAGAAATGATTAAACATTAAAAAAATTATTAAAACTTTTATGAAAGATAATACACTAAAAAAAAGAAATTCCACTTTGAAATATTTGAACACGCTTAAAATAGATCAAAATAGCTTCAAAAGAAATTAATGAACATTAAAAAAATTATTAAAACTTTTATGAAAGGTAATACACGAAAAATAAAAGAAATTCCACTTTGAAGTATTTTAACGCGCTCTCTAAATACCGTTTGCACATAAAAACGATACATCGCACTTTGAAACGTTGGTATATCCAATGAGTAATACTTTGAAGGCGGTTGAAATTTAAAATTTCACCGCTTTCAAAGTTAATACCGTTAATACCTTCCAATAATTGGATAATTTGGATGGACAATCCAAAAGAGGATGACAAGTCTGTCTTCTATGCTAAATCAACACAGAATACTACAGACGTCTTGACTCAAGAGGACATACAAAACTGGAAAGATACTCAATTGAAATGGGAATCTTTTGACGGTATTCATAAAGCTCAGAAAATTATAAAAGTAACCTGCTATTCCGAAAATGATAAAGTTACATCTCGGTGCACTTGTTCAAGTTTTCTGAAGTAATATGTTTGCAAGCATTCTTTGGGTATGTCAGTAATTTTAAAACAGGCAAAGGTGTCCATGGAAGCAAAAACGGTACCTCTTGGCACGAAAAGGAAGAGAGGACGGCCAACCAAAGCAAAAAAGGCACTAATATAAAAGTTTAAATGTGCCCAATCCAAAATGCGATTGTATCATTTTATAGTGGGTAAGTTTAAAGTTTAAATGATTCCAATCCAAAGTGCGATTGTATCATTTTATAGTGGGTAAGTTTAAAGTATAAATGTGCCCAATCCAAAGTGCGATTATATCATTTTATATTGGGTAAGCTTAAAGTTTAAATGTGCCCAATCCAAAGTGCAAATGTATCATTTTATAGTTTGTTAGTACAAAGTTAGGAAGATTTTTTTAAAGTGCAAATATATATACCCCTTTTATTATTAACAAAACGCCACCACACGGAATAATTTCGAAGTTCATTTAGAACGTCTTTTGCTTTGTTTACATAATGAACTTGTTTACATTTACATTAACGCCACCACACGGAATAATTTATAAAATCCATTTAAAACGTATGGTTTGCAGCGCCACCAACGGTAATGTAAAACGCGAATAACCCCACATAATTACGTTCTTTTCAATTGACAGTTCCGATCTTCTCACAAAATAAGCTTTCAATAGAATAGATCATTATCGGTCTTGTTCGGAAATCCGGTCCTTATATAATTAAAGATCGCCCCCAATTCAGCATCTTTCCTTGTTGCTGACCTTATTCGATTCAAATCGATCGGCACAATATTTTTCATGAAGTCCAAGTAATCTTACTCACTTTCTGCCTCTTCCTGTCGCCGGTCCGGTAACGGTTCGGTAACTTGGACTATTAGCTTGTCCCCGCTTGCAATACCGTTTGATCTTACAAATTTGTATAGATTATGGGTGCCTTCCACTTACAGCCACGACGACCGCGGCGTGGTCCCATGGATCTTTGATTGGACTAAAGATCGAACGCAGTTATTTGATTGGACTGGCGATCGATCGTGGTCGTCGTGGGCTTGAAGTGGAACACACCCAGCAGAGCTTGTTTTTCGCTTTTTAGATTTTTGTTTTTAATAATTTAGTTTATTGCTTTTCAGTTGATGTTTTTTTCTATTTCATTCATCCTTGTCCCCATTTTATTGGTGTACATGTTACCGTGAAAGTGGATTATTAGGAAAGGTATACACTATACAATTCCTAGTGATTGTATACTTTCACTGACATGGGCAGTGAAAGTTTACAATAAGATAAAAAATATACTTTCACTAGTGAATGTCTACAGTCACTGATACCGTCCAGGAAATGTGGAATAAAATTTAACCCAACCTCCATAATGTAATATTTTATTTATTTTATTTTAAAATTTGAAATTTATGTCAAACATAAAACAAATTATAGTTGAGAAAAGATCTGGAATAATCCAACAAGTAGATTTTAAATTTACTTCTTACAATCCATTAAAACAAAAGCACCAAAAAACAAGGCCGTCATTAGGATACGACGTATATTCAAAAAATTAGCGAAAAAAATTATAAAATCAAAGAAACTCCTTAACGGATTACAATTGTTTCAACCTTAGCCACGTTTTTATACGTGACATTGACGTTGACGTTTTTTTAAAATTCAGGGTTTTTTTAAATTCAAATTTTGGAAACATTAATTTATGTCAAACATTTGAAGTGCATTTGTAAGAAAAAGGCAGTTTTGTGCAATTGTGCAAACTGCCACAATGCTCTGCCGTTCTGCAATAAATAAAAACTATATTTTTTAACTTAATTTTTAATTTTATAGGTTAAGTTTTAAGGATAAAAGGAAAGTTTTGTGCAATTGTAAATGCAATAAATCAAAAAATATATTGTTATGATTATTCTTACTTTAAGAATAACCACCCCAAAAAAGAAAGACCCTCAAAGCTAACGTTTTATCGAAGTAGAGTTTTTCTCTTCCTCAGAGTCAGTGGATTCAGTAGACTAAATAAGAGGGCAATTTGTTGTAGACATAATTTATTAAGTAGCACAAAGAATTAATAAAAATTTGCATCAAATTAACTTGGACAACAATTTTGTCTAAAACCAGTGTGTTATTTTTGTGCAATAATTAAAGCATCCAAATTACATTTAAATCCTTGTATTTAGGAGCTAAATTTGGATATTTCATTATTTGGTGTAATCATGTAAACAAATTATAATCATAAAAATCAATAAAGTCCTTTAATTAATCTAAAATCAACACAATTCATTGATTCATAATTTAGATTAATTAAAAATAAAACAAATCTTGTACCTTGTTACTTTTCACTTGATCTGGTGTGTTCCCATAAAACAGTTGGTAAACATCAGGTTGCCCATTCTGTTGGAAGCCATTAACGTCTTCACAGCTACCGGTGATCAGTGAATACGTTCCAAATTTGGTGATTAAAAGTGCTGCTTCAATCCTTGAATTTTGTTAACCAACTTTTGAAAAACTGTTGGTTGAATAATCTTCGTGTTTAGTTACACTTCGGTAAGTAATCAACTAATTTTCCAATCTTAACCTGTCCACCACGTGTGAACACAACCTCCAAAACGTACCGATTGTACAAATATCTGTAATCTGCTTTTATTTCAGATATTCAATTCACGAATATCCAATTACGCACGCAATACACAACTTTCATCAAATACTCGGATTCCGTAAATTTATTTACTTCCGTTTAATTAAGTAAATTAATGCTTTGGTCTTTTTATACCAAAGAATCGCAATTGAGTTCCTTAATTGGGATTTTATCGAGAAATTTTCACTTTCTCAATCGACGTCTCCCCAAGAACTGGCTTCATTCTCCTTCTCTTTCATATTTGTCTTTACAAAATTCAATCTTTTACTTTTATGGTGGGAATCGACGTTTTGTCTGCCAATATCACACTTATTTACAGGTAACATGGAATTATTAATTGCTCGTGCACTGAATTATCACTTTCACCTTTTGTTTTGCAGAAAATCGCGGCCGTTATCAAATTTAAAAAGCACTCACAGGGTGTTACAAAACTTTTGTATCTCATAAACAAACTCAAATTGTGTCTCATGTGTTATTAATCGTTACATGGGATGGTTTTTGTTTTTGATGCAAATCTTATTTTTTTATTAGTCGTATCGACTGACTACTGAACTTAAATCATAAATTTACCAATTATCTGTCTACCAATCCATCTGGATCTCTTAAACAAGGAAATATCACTACAATATATTATTGTTATATTTTTTAATTTAATTTTTAAGTTTTTAAGGTTTATGTTTTAAACAAATAAAGTAATTATTAAACCCATAAGCAGAAACTTTCTTTAGTTTTATAGATTTACATAAATAGGCACATTCAAAATATTTTTGTGTAAAAACGAGAATAAATATTTATTGTCAATCTACTTTTCCTGACCCGCTTTAGGAAAAGTATACATTCACTGTATTGTAGAATCTCACTAGTAAAAGTAAATTATTTTGGCGAATCAAAAGTAAATTGTCTATTATTCCTGAACAGTCTAGTGAATGTCTACAGTCCCTAGTGATTGGTAGACTTTCACTGCATTGTCCACTTTCACGGTAACAGCGATGCATTCGGTTTTTTTTTAAAAAAGACACCTTGTTTCGGTCATTTACAACATTTTCAGATTATTTAATAATTTTCTGAAATTCATCCTAATATGTTGACCAATAATTACAACAAAAATTTCATATGTAAAAAAAATAGTTCCAGGTTTGGATTTTGGAAACAGTAATAATTTCGAATTTTTTGTTTTATCATCCACCCTGTATCGCTTCCCTTTTGCCCGCAGTTATTGCTACTGGGAAGGGGGTATCCCCGGCTATACCGGTGGATCTACCTTTTAATGACCTTCTATTTAAAAAAAAGTCTTTTCCTAACACTAACCTAGCCTCAACCGGGATCTACTTTTTAATAATGATTATCTTCGTTCAAACAGCCGCGTTCAACCGATCGCGATTCTTTGAATATGAATTTCGGGGTGTCTGCCCTATTTAAGAGAACCGATTTGTTGATAAATCTTTGCTCCTTTCGATTTTTAGGGTTCTTGTGTATGAATTTCGATAAATCGCAATCCTCATGCCGCTCTGAACATACTCTCTCTCGAAGGTTGGACCTCCAACCCTCCAACCTGAGGGTCCGCGACCGTGGGTTAGAATCGCTCCCTACCTAACTGAGGCCGTTTTGGAACCTCCGTTGGAAGTTACTCAGTTAAGTAACCGTTTTTTGCTAGACTGTCAGTCGCCTCATAGACACGGGTTTTTCAGGAAAAACGCGTACATTTGGTTTATTTGATAATAACTTAAAGATGGAGTTTCTAACAACAACACCATCTATCGAGAGAAAGTAGCCGACCGAGCTTCTAATTTATCTAAAATTATCAATCGAGTTCCTCGGCCGCGTTGCCCTTAGACTTTTTTTAATTTCCGATTTGTCTTAATCCTTTCCCCTTTCAATGAATGCCGGGGCGGCAAAACAAAAAGGTCGTCGCAAGGGGGCGTAGCCAACTTTTTTTTTTTAAAGTGTTTATTAAATGTACAATTTATTTACAACAAAATACAGATATACATGAGTAATTTTTCCACCTAATTCGAACAACTCTCTAAAGCCGTTGATCTGATCGCTTTTTACTGAAAAGTACTTGGTGCGCCCTGCCTTTAAAAAAAGTAGCGGGACGACGCGACGCCCTGGTCCCACTGCACCCCTGGATTCTTTGAATATGAATTTCGGGGTGCAATGCAAACAGACCTTCTCAAGTTCCTCACCCTGTAGGTCAGCTGCCGTGGGTTTGAAGTCTTTCCGACATTTTGAGACCCCTTACAAACCTTATTTTGCGAGCGATCGCGGCTTTGGAACAAAAAGGTCTCCCGATAGGACCGTGGAGAGGTTCAGCCCTTTCCCCCTTTCATCGCACCTGACGTTTTTCGGTGGTACTCGTGACTGAAATCGTGTTTTTTGGATATTTATTTTGCTTATCAATTAACTTAAATTTAACTTGAAGAAGGAGTTTCTAACAGTAACGCCATCTATTGGGAGAAAGTAACCGAAGTTCACCGGTAAGCGTTTCTGGTTCTTTTTTAACAAAATCTATCTATGTAACAACTAAAACTCGTTTTGGATAAAACCTCTTCTTAGTGGTCACCTACGGTATGTACGTAGGCGAGCAAAATTCCATGCTTCCAGAATCCCACCGGATTAGGCTGTGTTGGGAATCTCGTTAATCAATTCCTGCGCATCAGCATATCTTTAATCCATTCATGCGAGTCTCCACTAATCAGGTAGTGCGTGATAAATCCCGTTTGAATAGGATTTCCGTAAAATCCGTTCTTAGTGTCCACCTACATCATATAAGGAACTCGTGTGCCAAATTTCATGCTTTTAGACCCACCGGTTTAGGCTGTGCGTTGTCTGTCAGTTGTGGTTTTTATTAAGTGAGATGTCCAAGTTTTATTTTCACTTAGGGGTTTCTTTTCTTCTTCTAACCGCTGATTCTTATTTTCTTCTTCTAACCGTTGATTCTTATTTTCTTCATCTAACCGTTTATTCTTATTTTCTCCATCTAACCGTTGATTCTTATTTTCTTCATCTAACCTATGATTCTTATTTTCTTCATCTACGGCTTCTTCGTATGTTAACATTACGTAATCATCAAACCTTGCGGGTACTTGTATTGTACGTTTTCCTCTTCCATGTTCTTTCGTGGTAATTACCTCAGGTTCTTCGTCTTCACTTTCAATTTCCCTTTCGTTTTCAGTATCGAGCAAATCTTCATTTATTACTTTTGGATTTGTTGCCTTATTCTGAAAAATTACATCTCTAGCGGTTCTAACCTCACTGGCATGGTTCTTTAGGTTCGTTGTTAGTCTTCGATTATTTTCCATATGTGATGTGGCTCCAGAATCTAAAAACCGATTCATTTTAGTTTTACAGTTTTTACTGTAGGTAAGAAATGTCATCTCTTCTTTATTGGGTTGTTTGTTAGCACTATTTTCTTTTCTAAAAAAACAGTCTTGTTCCCGATGATTGGTCTTTTTACAAATGTTACACTTTAGTTCATTATACAGTCTCGCGCATAATGTCCCTGAGTTCCACATTTAAAACATTTTACTTTGTTACTTTATTTATTTTTACTTTCCAACTTTCTATCGTTGAATTTTTTACCCGTTGAATTAAATGCAACTTCTTCACTGGTGTTCTTAGGTTTGTTTCTTCTTTCTTCCGCAAGAAGCCTGGATGTTAGGTCAGTCAATCGTTGATTTTCTACTGGTGTCGACTCCCATGCGCTTATAAAATACCTGTAATCCTCCGGAAGGGTTGACACGATCTTGGTTATAATCATTGATTCCGATATATTCTGCTTTAGATTATTAAGCTTAAATGCTAGATTTTCTATTTCACATATATATATGTCGAAATGTCATAGTCTTTATTGTATTTTATGTTGTAGAATTCCTGCAAAAGATTGTGCTTCTGCTGTTGATTGTCTCGCTCGTACAACGATTTTAATTTTTCGACCATTTCAAAACTCGTTTCACAATTAATTAGATGCATTAAGATTTGTTTACCGATTGTTGTGATAATTATCCTTTATCCAATTGCATCTTTTTTATTCCATTCATCCTGTAATTTCTCTTCCGTAGGAAAATTTGTTTTTCCACTTGTTACTCCAAAGATTTGTATTGCTTTAAAGAATATAGTCACTTGAAATTTCCATATTTCATAGTTGCTCGAACCCTTTAATACTTCTATCGTATTTGTTTCGAGGTCCATTTTTAATTTTTACCTTTTAGGTTATACGATGCTTATACCAACTGTTTTTACGTTTACACGAAATTGTTTATCACGTTTACACGACGAAATCACTACTACAACATTTTTATTTTTACTGTTTTTACGGCAAAATCACTTTTACCACGTTTCAATTGTTCTAGTTTACGTTTTAATTTGTTTTACTCTTACCACGTTTTTTAATTTTATTTCTTCCACGTTTTTACTTTTATTTCTTCCACGTTTTTGCGTTTATTTCTTCCACGTTTTTACTTTTATTTCTTCCACGTTTTTACTTTTATTTCTTCCACGTTTTTTACTTTTATTTCTTCCACGTTTTTACTTTGATTTCTTCCACGTTTTTAATTTTTACTGCGTTCAATTTTTTACTTGTAAAATCACTTCACGTTTTTAATTTTACTTGTAGAATCACTTCATTTTTGTTATTGTTATAGTTTTACATTTATGAACACGCTGGTCCCATAACCTGGTGAGTTTTAATAAAACTAAAACCCTTTTTATTACAAGCGTATTTATTCATAAACGTTAAAACTACAACTACTATATTACAAACACTACTAACTACTTAGGGCCAGTTGTATAAAAGAGGGTTAACTCGGGGATCAGCTGATCCTGGTTCAAGAGCTGATCCAGGATCGACCGAAGGTAGATAGATTTACTTGATAGGTTTATTTATAATCTATTTACCTTGCGTCGATCCTGCTTTGCTTTGATCCTTGGTTTAACCCTGATCCGAGGATGATCTTCTTTTATACAACTGGCCCTTACACGCTGACTCCAACTTTACATCGAACCGGCCGGCATCTTACTATGGCTACCACAATACGGTATTACCAACTATACAATATTGCCAACTAAACTATTAGCGCCATCTAACAATTACCATTTTAATTTACTTTTCTTAACAGTGTGCGAACAGAAGCTCTCTCATATGTGGTCAACTTAACCTCAAAAGTCTCCAATCTGTGGAGTCGATCGACAAAAATATCAGTCATCTTATATCCTCGAAAACGACGTAAAATGGTTTTGTGGTATGTAATGGTCCACAAATAAACATTTCTCCTTCGATTTTACTGATTTTCAGTACTTAACACAAATTTTGTATTCTTAAGGTCGACAATCGCTTCAATATGCGAAATTGTCGGAAAAACGTGCAAAATTTTGCAAATCGCTTAATTAAACTCACTACAAATCACTTCGAATAGAACGTAATACGGCTTCCGACCAAATCGAAGCCACCAAAACTAAAATTTGCCAAAGCTTTTTGTAAAGCTTACAAAAATGCGAACCGCTTTGAGACAAAACTGACAAAAGTCTGGCGTTGCAGCCGGATTCCTCCACTTTTTTCGCTTTTCAACCAAACATACCATCGTTGTTTAAAGAAATATAATAACAAAGTAAGTTTCCGCTTTTTGCCGCTTTTCGTTTAAATAACACAAAACTCTTAAATGTTTTAGATCAATTAATTAGCACTGGATCTTCACATGACAATATTATCACAACAAATAAAAGATAATGGAATTCAACAATATGGTGTCTATCGATGTGTTGAAAGTAACAAAATCATGCTTGATTCTGTAAATTTGCTCTCATTTCTCATCGGGTCACTTATCCGACAGATTTGAATTTACACAAATGTTTCTGGACCTTAGGATCAACTTTTTGATATGACAATTCAATATACTATAAGCTCATTTAAACCTCCTAGTTATTTAATCTGGAACCTAGTCTTCTCTGTGTTCTGTAGTCTCAAATATGCCTCTGTAAACATAGCTTGTCCGTGGTCTTTTAGTGTAATTGTTCTCAGTCCCTCAGTTTCAAGATGGCCTACTGGAACGCCAATGGTCCAACAATCTTTTTGTCACGTGACAAAAAGAGGTTGCTCATCCCTGACCTAGATATTGGGGTATTTATGTTAGCGTGAGCCAAAAATTACTATAAAATAAAACAAAATTAGCCTTTTTACGTACTTACGATTTATTACCGTTCTTACTTTATTTCTATTCTACTTGTTATTACATAATTATTCTCTGGTATAGTATACCTCAGTTGATTACCGCCCTCATAATGGGTCTAGGACTTTTCGGCGCTGCCGCCGGTTCGGCGCTGCCGCCGGTTCGGCGCCGCCAGTTCGGCGCACATCCGAATCGGCGCCGCCCAGTTCGGCGCAGGTACTATTCGGCGCAAGGACGCAAGGACGGTTCGGCGAAAAGACTATTCAGCGCAAAAAAAAATATTTTTTATTTTTCGGATAATCTATAGGTCTGTTTGTTATGTTACACCGAACTACTTCGAGTAAGTTAGTGTAAAAAATTGCGAACATTGATTGGTGTAAAAAGTGGGTTGGTGATTTTACACCAATCAATGAGAGAACAGGGTACACTAGGTTGCACTAGGACTGTGATACCAAACAAAGCTTATTATTACCAAGTTATATTATTATGGGGGGGCACGTCCCCCCCCTACGGTATTTTTGTGTACTGTGGAAACTTTCCTATTCCTATAAACCTTCCTATTCATGCTTGAACTTGTAGAAATAAACTGCTTTTTTGCCCGTCCGCCCCTTGTGCCCCCTCTCTAGAAAAAAATCCTGGATCCGCCCTTGTATACCACCACAAGTTACACCGAACGCACCGAAATACTCCGAGTAAGTTAGTGTAAAAAATTGCGAACATTGATTGTTGATTCGGACATTGATTTGGCGGCGCCGAATAGTACCTGCGCCAGACTGGGCGGCGCAGAATAGTCTTTGCGCCGAAACGGGATTCGCCGAATCGTCCTTGCGCCGAACCGTCCTTGCGCCGAACCGTCCTTGCGCCGAATAGTGCCTGCGCCGGACTGGCGGCGCCGAAAAGTCCCATACCCCCTCATAATACCAACTTAGGTTGGTATTACTTAAGGCGAAGCATCACCACGTTGGTGTAAAACCTTCTTTAAAAAGATTCGTTAAACATGTTTTTCATTTTTCAAGAAATGTTTACATATTTTGGGAATTTTATAAATTCAGCTTCGTAGCTCAATAGAATAATTGTTTCTTGATACTGTCAACTTTTGGTAATTCTATTTAGTAATGCGTATATTAAAGAAATTTCGAATTCCAATATTCAGAATTTTCAAAAAAAGGAATATCAAATTTCTTCTCAAATGTAGTAATAAAGACAATTATTGTAATACTTTAGTTTACAGAAACGATTATTCTATTGAGCTACGAAGCTGAATTTTTAAAATTCCAAAAATATCTAAATATTTCTTGAAAAACATGTTTAACAAATCTTTTTAAAAAACGTTTTACACCAATATTTAGTCACGTGGTGATGCTTCGCCTTAATCAACACTTAATTTAAAATTATTAGTCAGGACCGTATTTATTACAGGTCCGTATTCAGGTGGTATGGCTTAGTAATCCTTGCTTATGCTAACATATATGAAAACAAATCATAAACGCATTATAATACAATTTGGTGTATAGTAAATAAATGTTTATTTTCGATATCATTTTCCTATACAACTAACAATGTTAATGTATTTTGGAGCGTATATATAGTTTGGCTACGTATATAGGATGTTCCATTTGTAAAAATGTATTTTCACTGTGGTCTAAGAAATGAATAATAGAAAATAAAATCCCTTCAAACGTTTTAGTTAATGTAGTAGTACTCGTAAATTCTTATACCATGCTCTTAGGCTGAGGCTGATTTGAAACATATTTTCTGGAGAGTGGATCTTACTATGTTATAATTATTGTAAGTTGAAACCCAGGTGGCGCTCATTGAACTATCGTGCATCTAGTATTGCCGTCCTGATTCTTGCTGTCTCGCCATCCGCTTATTCCTGCTCTATGATGCAGTTGTTGGATCTTCTTCTCAATCTCAAACCCATCTTTATTACCGTATCGTAATTTTTCAGTATATAATTGTTTTAAATTAACAACGGACGCTTCAGGTTGAGCAATCGGTGCAGTTTTAGGAAAATTCAAATATTTGCAGGTTTATGTTGGTGCTAAAATTAGTGTATTTTACACTTGAGCAGCAAGATAACTTCATTCTTTGTTATGACATGAGCTGTCGAAATTTAAATTTCCCTCAAAAATTCTAAATTACTGTTGGCTCTTAAACAGTTGCACCATAAATGGCGGCCTCCTGGGTGGACATACTTTCTTACCTTGATTAGCAGTCCATTTTATTTTAAGAGGTCTGTGGTACTACTACATTAACTAAACGTTTAAAAGGATTTTTTTCTAATATTGACTTCTTATGCTTAGGCCACGATGAAATACACTTTTACAAATCGAACATCCTGTATAGCCAAACTTCGCTCCGAAATACATAAACATTGTTAGTATATAGAAAAATGATATCGCAAATAAATGTTATTTTTAGACAACAAATTGTATTATAATGTGTTTATGATTCCTTTTCATTTATACCCCAATTTCTATAGTTAGTATATAAACTTACTTACTAGTGGATCGACGTATATACATATATATAAAATGCAACGTTTAGGCACCAAATTCATATGTATGTTAGCGTTAGCCAAAAATTACAGTAAAATAAAATAAAACAAGCCTTTTTACTTACTTTTTCGTACTTACGATTTATTACCGTTATTACTTTATTTCTATCTTACTTGTTATTACATAATTATTCTCCGGTATAGTATACCTCAGTTGATTACCGCCCTCATAATACCAACTTAGGTTGGTATTACTTAATCAACACTTAATTTAAAATTATTAGTCAGGACCGTATTCATTACAGGTCCGTATTCAGGTGGTATGGCTTAGTAGTCCTCGCTTATTCTAACGTACAGGTCCGGACTCAGGTTGTATGGCTTAGTAATCCTTGCTTATGCTAACACGGCCTTCCTGCAATTGTCGCGTCCTCGTGACATAATCTTGCTCTCATCCCAAATTTTGTAAGGCCAATTTATCAATTTCTTGTCAATTAGTGCTTGTGAATCACCATTGTTGTCCTAGTCATTGCTCATTACCGTGTCACGATTTTACCGGCGATATAAGGAAAAATAATAATCAAAATTAATATTGCACAATAAATAATCAGTCATGCCGCCGAAATAATCAGTCTTGCAGTCGTAATAATAATCCTAATAATTCACCATAATAATCCTAATAATCCTGAAAAATAATCAAAGTTAATGTTATACAATAAATAATCAGTCGTACAGTCGTAATAATAATCCTAATAATCCTGAAAAATAATTAAAGTTAATGTTGCACAATAAATAATAAATTAGTCGTAAAGTCGTAATAATAAGTAGTTCGGCTTTGCCGATATAATAATAAGTAATCCGGCCTAACCGCCATAAAAATTTCGGCCTAACCGCCATAATAATTCCGGCCTAACCGCCATAATAATTCCGGCCTAACCGCCATAATAATTCCGGCCTAACCGCCATAATAATTCCGGCCTAACCGCCATAATAATTCCGGCCTAACCGCCATAATAATTCCGGCCTAACCGCCATAATAATTCCGGCCTAACCGCCATAATAATTCCGGCCTAACCGCCATAATAATTCCGCCATAATAATTCAATAATAATTTTTTATTATCTTTTAAAATTAAGAAGAAAAATAAAATTTACAACCTTTTTGTTTTTTCAACTCATAATACCAATGCTTGATCCGATGGCCAAGTTCTTAATTGTTCATGTGCCGCAACTTTCGTCACTTTTGTGTTTTTATTACATCGTTTCAGTACGTACCGTTCATTAGGCAAAATCTTTATAATTTCATAGGGTCCCAAAAATTTGTTGCCTAGTTTTCCCGATCCCGCTTTTTGCGTGTCCTGAACTACTACTTTATCACCAATTTTAAAAAGAATCGCATTAAGTCTTTTTGTATCAAATTCTTCTTGTTGTATGTGTCTTCCTTGTACTAATTTTTGGTTTGCCTTTAATCTCATTGTATCCATACTTTCCAAATTCTGTTCCTTAATTCCTTTCAAAAATAGCTCCTCCGCCGGTAATCGTTTTCTGGTTCCGAACATGAGTGCATTTGGCGAGAATCCTGTTGCCGAGCATACCATTTCATTTAATACTGCTTCAATTCGTGGTAATATCGTAATCCATTTGTGTTCATCTTCATTATTTAAAGAGCTCCGCATTAGATTGAACAATGTTCGCATTACTCTTTCTACCTGACCATTTCCTCGTGGTACTCCTGTTGCTATGAAGTGTAATTCGATGTCTTCTGTTTTTAAATAGTTCTGAAATGTAATTGACGTAAATGCACGTGCCCTATCCGCTATAATCCTTTTCGGTTTCCCAATCTTTCTGAATAATGACTTCAGCGCTATTACTGATTGCTCCGCAGTTTTGTTTTCAATCGGAGTAAGCATACAGAATTTTGCAAACGCATCGATGACAACCAAAATTTCAGTACAGTTATTAGATTTTACCAATGGTCCTGCATGATCAATATGCCATACCTGCATTGGTTCGGTTGCTTTTTCACCTTCTTGATATTTCCCACTTTTTGATCCTGTATGAGATTTTCCAAGGGTACACGACCTACAGTTTCTGATGTACTTTTTAAATGTTTGTCCCATTTTGGGCCAATATATCTCTTCTTTCATTCGTATGATGGCCTTGTCCCATCCTATGTGCGTAGCTTCATCATGATATATTTTCATTGCTTTTAATCGAGCTGATATCGGTACATAACATTTTAACATGACTTCCTTTCCTTTGATTTCTTGATGATAAACAATTTCATTTTTTATTACAAATTTGTCATTAGGACTTGTAATTAACTCTTGGCAAAATGGATCATTTGCTTGATGCTCTATTATCGTATCAGCTTTCGTAGTTCTTTGTATCCTCCGAATTAGTGGATTCCTGCTTAGATAGTCCACATGTCCCATTTTGCACCCAGGTCTGTATTCTATTTCAAAATCGAAATCTTGAAGCTTCATCCACCATCTAGCCACTCGCGGATGTAAATCTTTCTTTAATGCAGTTGCTCTTACGGAATTACAATCTGTATAGATAGTAAAATGCAATCCGTATAAATAGACTCGAAAGTGTTCCGTCCCTTCAACAATCGCTAGTGTTTCTAAATCATACGAGTGATATTTAGATTCACTTTCAGTCGTTTTTCGACTGAAGTATGCAACTGGTCTTATTACATTTTCTTCCTTTTGCATCAAAATCGCACCGATTCCAACAGAACTTGCATCAGTATGCAATTCAGTTGGTAGCTCTGGATTAAATATTCTTAACGTTGGTTGGTTTACCAAAATGTTGATAATTATCTGCCGGATCTCTTCATGCTTGACTGTCCATTTGAATTCCTCATTCTTTTTTAGCAATTGAGTGATAGGGGCAGTAATTAATGAAAAATCTTTAATAAAGCGTCTAAAATATCCAGCTAGACCCATGAATTGTCTAATCCCCTTAACGTCATTTGGTGGTTTAGTACCAGCTAACGCATCGATCTTCCTTAAACTCGGTTTTATAATGCCCTGCCCTACTATGGCACCAAGATATTCAGTTTCCTTTTTAAAAAATGTACATTTTTCTAGGTTAAGTAAAAATCCGCTTTTAGATAGCGCTTCCAACGTGTTTTTTAAATTTTCGAATCCTTGTTCGATTGTCTCGGAAGCTATCATAACATCATCTAAATAAACCTGTGCCACTGTGTCCTTTAAATTTCCCAGAGCCTTATTTATAGCTCGTTGGTAGCAAGATGGTGCATTTGCAAATCCAAACGGCATTCGGTTGTATTCATAGTGACCGTCAGGTGTAACGAAAGCGGTGTATTTCTTGCTGTCTTCTTCAATCTCTATTTGATGAAACCCATCCTTCATGTCAAGAGTGGTAAAGTAGACTGCCTTTCCTAATGCATCGAGTTGATCTCTTAAATTTGGCAACGGGTAACGATCTCGAACAGTTTTTTTATTTACTTCCCTATAGTCAACACATAGCCGTAACGATCCATTTTTTTTTTTAACTAGCACGATGGGGCTAGCATAAGGTGAGGAACTTTCTCTAATTATATTTTGGTCTAATAAGTCTTGAATTATTGTCTTCAGCTGTGTTCGTTCGCTGTATGCTAGTCTCCTAGGTTGAAATGCTACTGGCTTATCATCGGTTAAAGTTATTCTTAATTTTCCGGTGGTTACTGCTTGCGGTATTTGGTTGCGAGTAGAGTCCAAAAGTTTCTGAATTTGTTTTTTCCATTTCTCGTCCAGTCCTGACAATTCGTTATTATTTAGTACACTTCGAATTTGAGGTTTTACTATTGGTGAAAGTTTTAAATCCAAACCATACTTTCTCACGACCACTTGTAATCCCGGACGTTGAATCGTCTCCCACCCAATCAATGCGTCTACACCAGGAATGGTATTATCCGGTACAACTAGAAAATCAATTTCAAGAGTGACTTCTTGAAGCGCAATGTATAGTCGGCAAATTCCCAAGGTCTCTACATCTATTCCAAATCCAGACAGGATTTGAGAACATATGATCATTTTACCATTAATTTTTTTTACTACGCAATGATGGATTATAGACTGATCTGCTCCGGAATCTATCAAATAGCTAAATTCTTGCTTCGTGTTGTTAGTTGATACCGTAGCGGTTGGCGTGATCTCGCATCTATTATTTAAACAAAATATCTTGGGATGTCCATTCTTTTTAAAACAATCAGATTCAGCATGCCCCAATCGTTGACAAAAATTACATTGAGGAACGATGTTTTGGTTATTAATTTTTTTTGCATGAGTTTGCGGGCTAATCAAATCTGGGGCATTTTTACAATTTTTTCTTTCATGACCTTTTTCTCCACACTTATAACATCTGTCTTGTATTGGACTTCTTTGTGAGTACCTTGAGTTTGGTAAACTTCTACATGCGTCTTTGAGATGTCCTGGTTTACCACATTTGAAACATCGTTTTAATCTTTGAGATTCATTATCCCAATCAGGTCGCGTGGTGTTTATCGTGTTCATCCTAGGTCGTTTTGTTCTTCTCCTCTGATCATCTTGGTTTTCATTATCGCATTGGCGTAGCAAAAGCATTAGTTCTTGTTGGTCTTTTGGTCGATTTGTTCGCATTCTCTGTCGAATTGTATCATTTGTTATCCCACCAATCACAGGACATAAAACTTTCTCCCAGATCAATTGTGGCTCGTACTGATAAATGCTACGAATTTTTTTTATCGCATATTCGCATAAACTATCGAAATCAGCACTTTCCATAGTCGCGGCTTTAACTAACTTCGTGTGCCACGTTTCTTGATTTGGAAAATTTATACGCAGATCATACGCGAAATTATCCCAACTCCTGTTGAAAGGTTTCCAACCATCAAAAAATTTCTTACCGTTTCCTCGTAGAGCGTTTCCCGCTTTCAAGATCATTATATGATCGGGTACTTGAGACAGCTCCTTCAAACTGTTTATGTGGTCGATCCATTCGTCCGTTGAAAATTCGCTACTATCTGGATCATGATCCGGTAAGGTAACAGGGAATTGGTTATTTTCACTTGTTGACTTTTGTCGAAAATTAGCTATTTCTTTAAAAAATATTTGCATATTTTGTTCAAAATCCATCTGATTTCCACCAGGATTTTGGATTGTATTATTTGGAACATCCCCTGTATTTTGACCCATATTGAACGGGGGAAAAAAAAATAAAACAACAAAACAAAATAAAATAAACACACACAAATAAAACACAAAACAAAACACGAATATTTCGATCTGATTTAATCCAATCTGATCTCCTAAATCACCGTTTGTGGTTAAACGTATGCTCGAATCTCCACTTCTGATGTTAGCGTTAGCCAAAAATTACAGTAAAATAAAATAAAACAAGCCTTTTTACTTACTTTTTCGTACTTACGATTTATTACCGTTATTACTTTATTTCTATCTTACTTGTTATTACATAATTATTCTCCGGTATAGTATACCTCAGTTGATTACCGCCCTCATAATACCAACTTAGGTTGGTATTACTTAATCAACACTTAATTTAAAATTATTAGTCAGGACCGTATTCATTACAGGTCCGTATTCAGGTGGTATGGCTTAGTAGTCCTCGCTTATTCTAACGTACAGGTCCGGACTCAGGTTGTATGGCTTAGTAATCCTTGCTTATGCTAACATGTATATGGACGAAGTGGCACCCATATTTACGTAGTGGCACCAATTGAAGGTGCCACAACGTTTTACTTCATATTTAGGTGCTAGAGCGTTGGGTTATCCTAACTACAAAATATCATGAAGGTGCCATTTGGACGATATATCCATAAAAATTCAATTTTAATTGAACCGTATAATGTGCAGGGGGCGCTCCCAGCAAAAATGCTTAAGGCGACTAAGAGGCACCACTAGATTTCACACTTAACGAACTGGCACCCTTTTCAATATTAAAGTATAACGACGAATTGGCACCTCACCTACATAATATTAAAGAATAATAATATGATAGAAAAAATTCAAAGGCAACACTTGCAGTTGACGATTTCTGTCTTGTAACACTTTGTACGTATTTTAACTGTAACTTTTACGATTTTTTATATTTTCCAAAAATGAAATTTTTTAAAGCATTTTATCAACTAGAACAGTGCAAAGTTCGTGCCAGTTCGTTAAGTGTGAAATAAGCACTTGAAGCTCCGAGAAAGTACCAATCATGTAGGCAATTATTAATTGATAATAATTTATTGCTGAAATTTCAAAATTATTGAAATGTTTATTTTATAGTGCAACCAGATCGGACTCAATATTTAGACTTCAATAACCTTGTCAAGTTAGAGTTAGGGGTAACGGATTTTGTAATCAATTAAAAACCGGGCGTTTTAATGGCGTTGCAAGAAATCATCAAAGTAAACTACAATAGACCATTTCACGCAAACTACAGCGCTTGCGTTGAAGCACCGTTGAAGAGCAGAATGACGCGAGAAATCGAATAAGACAGCTAGATGTTCGGACCAACTTACTACTTTTGCTACTTTCCCTATGCTTTTACGTGTAAAAACGTGCTTAGATATTGTGTTATAATTTTTACAGAGTAGTTCAATTTTGATGATTCTTTTTTTTATTGGATAGGGTACAGTTCGACGGTGGTCCCACTTCCAAAAAAATTCCAAAAATTCCACCCTTAACGGTAGAAAAATCGAGTTAAAATTGTACAAATTATTGGCACTATTCGCTCTAGTATTAGAGCTCAAATTTAAACATCATTTTAAACACGTCACACATGCGCCACAGAGTTTTCTTTCGTGAAATGGTCTATTATTTACTTATAATTTATTACTTTGTCTTTTGTGTAGATAAAAAGAAATTTGGAAATTCAAAAAGTTGTGCTTGAAAAAATTAATTTAGACCAATTTAGAGAGAGAACATAGAGATTTATTCTCAGTATAGCTTATTCTTAGTTTGTACTTGCTTTGTAGAACAGGTCCTTAAGTTTATACCTGATGCCCTTTCTATGCTCTTTATTCGAAGTATCGTAAAAATTTTATTGTCATAGAATTATCAAAAAATAATTTTACAAAATGTATACCTTTTTCTGATGTTGTAAAAGACATACCTTTTTGAAATATTATTATCAAATATTATAAATGACTTGCAATTTTAAATATGACTAATGGTCAGGTATAACTTTAAACCGACCCGAAAGTGCCGAAAGTGAAATCCGATTTTTTCACCTCTTTCCGCAACAAAACATTGTTAACTTATAGACATTTCTGTAAAGGTGCAGTTACATCTGTCACTTTTTGCACGAATTTTATGTCGGACAGTAAAAGACAGTAAGAGTAAGACTCGGAGAATAAGAGACAGTAAGAGAGACAGAATTTCTGTCCGACATAAAGATCATGAAATAAGTGTCAGATCTAAACGTAGCTTAAGACTTTCTGATTAAATATAATTTTTCATGTACTTCTTGCAACCGCTAAGTAATTAATGGGTCCAAGTAATTAATGAACTACTCCAAAAGGGTTTACAATCGAATTGATAACTTGGTGCAGAATAAATATTTTTTTTTAATTTTCGTAAAAGTTACTTAAAATATAGTGTAAGAATTTTGTATACAACAGTTCAAAAAATTCTTGAAAATGTCTATTTTTTCACACCTCTGACGGAAAATTACTTTTAATCTCATCAAATAGATTTAAACTTGAAGATTATCATTCAGAACTTGCTCAGAGATTATGGAAATGGAAGCTCATTCAGACTCTTTAATAACGAAGCTCTAACGTTTGACACAAATATCACCAAAAAATTCAAATAACAGCGAAAATAGAAAAACAAGTTTATAACCTACCCCCCCAAAAATGACTTCGCGAATAACTTTGCGACGGTTGATGCTGAAACGAAAAAAATGGAAGCTCATTTAGGCTCTAACGTTTAACACCAATTTCACCACAAAATTCAATCTGTAGGGGGGGGGGACGTGTCTACAGCAACTATAAAATTGAACGCCATTTCTTAAAGTAGAAAATTCGAATTGCTCCCCTCTCCAAGTCGAATTTTGGGGTAGAATTAGTGTCAAACGTTAGAGCTTCGTTAGAGCCTAAACGAGCTTCCATTTATTCGTTTGAGCCTCAACCTTTGCGCAGTTATTCCTGAAATCTTGGGGGGGGGTAGACATCTTTTCTATTTTATCTCTTAGTTTGAATTTTTGTGTGAAATTGGTGGCAGACATTAGAACCTCGTTAGAGCCTAAACGAGCTTTACTTTTTTTCGTTTGAGCATGTCTCCAGCTTCCCCCCCCCTTCAGGTAAATTTTGAAATTTCTCGAAATCTATTTGATTTTCTTTTAAAAATAATGTTTGCACAAACAGGTACAATAAAGTACAAACGATTGAGACTATTTTGAACTTCAACATGTATGTGTTCCGCAGAATCTCGTTAACAATATCACGCCCGTTAACGTCTTTTATGTTTGTCTTGGAAATCTCAAAAACTATTTGAGTACAAACGAAAATAAGACTTGCACATCATGCACAAACGACTGGACCATTTGGAATCCGAAATTCGAAATTTCATAAAACTGTATGTTACCACGTGTTAAGGAGAATCTCGCTAATTCAATCATACGCGTCGGTGTCGTTGATGTTTTTTTTGAAAATCTCAAAAAGTATTATTTGGGTACAAACGAAAATAATACTTGCAGAAACAAGGCCAAAAGAAGTACAAACGATCTAGACTATTTTAAATCCAAAATTCAAAATTTCAAAAAAGAATGTCCCCCCCCACCCAACCCAGCAAAATTTTGAAATTTCTCGAAAACTATTTGAGTATAAACTAAAATAATTTTGGTACAAACGATTTAGACTATTTTGGATTCAAAATTCGAAATGGCGGGGGGGGGGTCTGGCGACATGCACCTTAAGAAGCGATCGTTCCCACGCACATGATTTAAAATAGTATACTGTGAACAACTAAAAGATAAATTGATTTACAGATTTGAATAGCGGGTAAAAAATAAAAACTAAGATTCAGGGATTCCTAGAATCAATTTCACATAGGTGTTTTATTATAATACATAAAGTAATAACAATTTATTTTTACATAATTTTAGTACGTGTTTGAATAAAGAGGAATATAGAAATTGTGTAAATTGTGGTGTAAATTTATTGTAAATTGTGATCAATTTCAAAATAATAGTATCCTCAAAATCAGAATAATTTATGAATCAGAAATGTAGCAGAAAGTAAAAATAAGGAGTAAACAGCAACATACTCGTAGGGTTATTGCTCGGAGTTTAGAGTAAAATCTATTGCAGTGCGCCAAATTTACCGATTTTGCATCTAGTTAACGCATTTATGCACCAAGACGCGATTTTCGAATTCGAGATTAATTGAAACACTGTGCACTGGTATTTTATTAATATTCGAATGAGCTAGGATTATAAAATAATTTGAAAAACTTTGCCAAAATGTCACTACCTCTTTGCTTTTCAATAAATTCTGTATTAACGTAATTTTGCATTTATTTAAATTCTGTGTTAAGAGGATAAAAGCTGAAAAATACAAATGAGTAATACCTATTCAGTTTCTACCTGTAGTACTACTTTTTGAATAAGAATGTACCGTACCTGTGCCGTACCTTTCAATGTTCAGGTAAACCTGAATTGTAACAATTTAGATTTTGTATTTTAATGTGGTTTTTTAATTTGTTTCGAAAAAAGATCTTACAATTTTTAAAAATAAAAAATTTATCAAATTTAACCGTTAAAACGATTTCAAAAAGCAGGGTTGTTATCTAAGTAATTATTTTATATTAAATTTTGTTATTTGGTGATTTATTTTTGGATAAAGGTTTATATTTTATACTATTCGTAAAACTGCCAAAAATTACAATTTTTAAGTATTTTTCGTAGCATTGAATGTCGTTATTGCGAAAACGCAACGCAATTATTTTGTTATTTGAAATAATAATAAAGAATTTTTTTGTGGTATTGCTTTCTTGTTTGAGATTAAAATAAACAATTTTTACAAAAAAACAATATTTTTATTTGCTATTTTTAGTAGTGGGAATAAATAGGTTAACTTAAAATTTAATAATACCTTGATGTTTCATGCTCTGACAAACCTTTGGTCATATATACAATATATAAGGTGCCCAAACGAATATACATAAACGAACATATATAGGTGCCACTTGCTCATATTGTTTCTAAAAAGTTTTGGGTGCGTAAACGTCTTTTTAGTTATTGGTGCCACATAGTAGTTATTCACGTATCTACTCTATATTGTGGTGGTATTTTGACCATGAGAGGGTATAAGCAGGCAAATAAAGGGAGTGATTCAATTTTATTTTATTTTAATTCAATAACCAGTTAATTTGACTGATAAAATAGACTTTTGCATCAAATTAATAACAAACCGCCGCATGTAACAATTTACACATAAAACCACACAAATTTGAAGTGAATTATGTAAAACAAGTATTTTGCAACATCTTGTGTATGATTTTTAATTTTTAAAACAACCGCAGTTTTCTATAAAAGTGTAAAATGAAAATAAAAATTTAGTGAACAAACAATTATAAACACCATGTTACCTATAAATAAGTGCGACATTAGTGATCAAAAATGTCAAACCCCACCACAGAATCCAAATTTTGAAAACT
Organism: Rhagonycha lutea; assembly: GCA_958510855.1. Taxonomy (NCBI): domain Eukaryota; kingdom Metazoa; phylum Arthropoda; class Insecta; order Coleoptera; family Cantharidae; genus Rhagonycha; species Rhagonycha lutea. Next base: position 39,629,031 of record OY294038.1, read on the forward strand.
AGGAGAGGGACAGAACGGCGAGCAAGTAAGAGAATGAAGCCAGTCTCTTAGTGAAGCTCAAGGAGAGAGGAGTCTCTTGGTGAAACTCAAAGAGGGAACACGCGAGTTCCCCGGTGAAACTCAAGCGGAGGGGCCAGTTCTTTGGTGGTCTTCAAAGAAGGAAGAACTCCTAAAACTTCTTTTTGATCCGAGGGTCAGGGAAGTGTAATTTCGCGGATTCACTAAGAAGTGAATAATTTGCGGAAGTCGAGTCATCGCGTAATTGCTAATTACGACTTATAATTAGTGAACGGTTGTGTATTTCTGACGAGTTGAGGTATTAGTAAATTGGATACCTACAACAGAAAGTTGATGATTAAAATTGTAAGCACATGTAAAATTTGGAGGTTACTTCCACGTTTAGTGAAAAATTACAATTGATTACGGATAAGTTACTTACCGGAAACGCTGTTTCAAGTAGCAGTTGTTCAATCAACAATTGCTGAGAGGATTGAACGGAAGTTTGGCGATTTTATTAAGGAATTGGATGCACGAGATTACGGGAGCAACGCACTGGAACGGATATGGTTCCCTACTAAATGGTTGGTAATGCAGATGTCAATGATCGACTAAACAGTGGCGCACAAAAACTTAAAGAAGTTTTTCATTTATAAGGTAAATGAAATTTGATTAAAAGTTAATGAACTCAAATAAAACAATGGTTTCTGTTAATAGTGAGTTTATTAATTAAAATTGTATTTGCTATTTTATAAAATTACACCTATTACATGAATGGACAGATTTACACGTACAGTGTTACAATTTAAAACGTTAAATGTTACGTGCATGTCTGAGCTATTACACCAGAACACTTGTGGTTTGTGACAAACTTATTGTCCTCATAAAATTTGATGCAAACTGTTTATAAAGATTTTTTACGTTCAAATAATAAATTATGCTTATCACGGATTTACACCCTTTTATTTCGTTTATGGAACTCATCGACTCTGAGGAAGAGAAAAACCCATCTTCGGCGAAAAACTAGTTTTGAGGGCCTTAGTTATAGTTCGTTTGACGAGAAGATCATAACAATATATATAAAAAGCTAAGAAAAATATGCAACGTTTTTATGCAACGTTTTTGTGCAACGTTTTTATGCAACGTTTTTATGCAACGCTGAGAACAGCTATTGGACGACACCAAATCAACATTATAATCACATCAACGGACGAATCAAAGCAAATCAAAGCAAAGCAAAGCAAAGCAAAGCAAAGCAAAGCAAAGCAAAGCAAAGCAAAGCAAAGCAAAGCAAAGCAAAGCAAAGCAAAGCAAAGCAAAGCAAAGCAAAGCAAAGCAAAGCAAAGCAAAGCAAAGCAAAGCAAAGCAAAGCAAAGCAAAGCAAAGCAAAGCAAAGCAAAGCAAAGCAAAGCAAAGCAAAGCAAAGCAAAGCAAAGCAAAGCAAAGCAAAGCAAAGCAAAGCAAAGCAAAGCAAAGCAAAGCAAAGCAAAGCAAAGCAAAGCAAAGCAAAGCAAAGCAAAGCAAAGCAAAGCAAAGCAAAGCAAAGCAAAGCAAAGCAAAGCAAAGCAAAGCAAAGCAAAGCAAAGCAAAGCAAAGCAAAGCAAAGCAAAGCAAAGCAAAGCAAAGCAAAGCAAAGCAAAGCAAAGCAAAGCAAAGCAAAGCAAAGCAAAGCAAAGCAAAGCAAAGCAAAGCAAAGCAAAGCAAAGCAAAGCAAAGCAAAGCAAAGCAAAGCAAAGCAAAGCAAAGCAAAGCAAAGCAAAGCAAAGCAAAGCAAAGCAAAGCAAAGCAAAGCAAAGCAAAGCAAAGCAAAGCAAAGCAAAGCAAAGCAAAGCAAAGCAAAGCAAAGCAAAGCAAAGCAAAGCAAAGCAAAGCAAAGCTAAGCAAAAGCAAGGCAACAAAACCATGCGACGCAAAAACACAAAGATTGAAAGATTTATGTACATGCAAAAATCCGTTTGGTGGCAAATTTGTTATTTTCGGTGGTGACTTTCGTCAAGTTTTACCTGTTATAAAATACGCTTCACCTGTGGAGATAGTCAATTATACTTTAAAGTCAATATCAATTTGGCCAAGCAGCATTATATTATTGAAAGTACCGAATAACTGGAAATCTACAAATATAATTCAGGACAACTCGGAACCGGACAACTCTGCACCGGGAAAATTCGGCGCCGGCAACGCGGCACCGGACAACTCGGCACCGGCATAACTCGGCACCGGGAAAACTCGGCACCGGCATAACTCGGCAACGGGGAAACTCAGTTCCGGGCTAACTTGGCACCAGTTGAAAAACTTAAAAAAAATATATGAGGATCATTATTAAAAGGTAGATCCCGGTCGAGGCTAGGTTAGTGTTAGGAAACGACTTGTTTTTTAAAAGAGAAAGTCATTAAAAGGTAGATTAATTACTAATAAAGAATATTTGAATGTGTGACATAATATGGTCCGGTACCGAAAAAAAATGCGAGATTCACCCCATTCCCAGTAGCACAATTTGCCGAGTTGGAAGGCCCTAAGGGGATGTTTTTAAGGAGTTTAGTTCTGCAAAAATGGCTCTGGAGCGGACTCGGCACAAGTTGAAAAACTTAAAAAAAATTAAAATATAAAAATTTTATTATATTAAAGAAATTATATATCTTTTTATAATTCACTTTCCAGAACAAACGCTACCGAAGTTATCATACGTGACTTTGCGACGGAAATGGTCTTAAAAATCCGAGGTGACCTTCTCTTTTAAAAAAAAGTCGTTTCCTAACACTAACACTAACCTAGCCTCGACCAGGATCTACCTTTTAATAATGATCCTCATACATTTTTTAAAAGTTTTTAACTGGTGCCAAGTTATCCCGGAGCTGAGTTTCCCGGTGCCGAGTTGTCCGGTGCCTAGTTGTCCGGTGGCGAGTTGTCCGGTGCCGAGTTGTCCGGTGCCGAGTTGTCCGGTGCCGAGTCGCCGGTGCCGAGTTTTCCCGGTGCCGAGTTGTCCGGTACCGAGTTGTCCTGTACCGTATAATTCAGGACATTTACAGCAATTCAATTGCTTCTAATGCCGATCTCTCCGACAGAATTATATTAGCCTGCCACAATGATGATGTTCGGGCGAGATTCATACCTACTTAAGTCAAGATATAGCTAAACATCGAGGGGTCGATGAAACAGAAGAGAACATTCGGTTGGAATATGAAGTCGAATAATTAAATTCATTGAATTTCCCTGGTTTTCCGGTACACAAATCAAAACTTAAAATAGGATCTGTTGTTATGCTAGCAGAGCTTTAACAAAGTTGGTATATACATCGATAGGCCTTTGTTTAGTCATGGACAGTTATATGTAGCAGTATCAAGATGTCGAGCGAAGGATGGAATACAAATTCAAAGTGAAAGCAACATAAAAAATGTTGTATGGAAATAAGTTTTATAACTTGAAGTTATTAGGGCCGCAAAGCGGCCCTGGGGGGTTGGGCCGCGTTAGCGGCCAGGGGGGCGAAGCCCCCCTAGTATATATATATAAGTATAATACCGAGGTCCGCTGTAATATACCATATAATCTATTCCAAAGCGTTAGAAATTATGGAAAACATTAGCAATAATTTGGAAATTCCGTATAATTCAAGCAGCAGAGTCGAGCTTAAAACGGAGGAATCTGAAGACATCAAATTTAATGTAGAAGATTTACATCATTCAATTGATATCAAGGAGGAAGACAACGATGGAAAAGCTTTAGTAGAGAAGAATTCTTCAAATATTAGTCGTACTCGTAAGAAATCGTTTTATTGTGAAGTTTGTGGTTATAAATATGGTTATAAATCACAGTTACTCGTACATATAAGAACTCACAACGGGGTGAAACTCATACAGGCGAGAAACCGTTTAGTTGTGAGATTTGTGACTTATAAATGTGCTCAAATATCAACTTTAAAAAATCATTTAAAAACTCACACCGGGGAGAAACCGTTTGGTTGTGAAATTTGTGACTATAAATGTGCTCATAAATTCTATTTAAAGGTACATTTAAAAACTCACATAAGACCGAAATAGTTTTCTTCTGTTATTTATGACTATAATGGCCGGTTTCAGCAACCTTAAGTTAGAAATTTAATCTTAGGTTAAATATTTAATCCTAGGTTAAGTCCGATTTTGTTGATAATAGAAGGCGCCTAGCTGTTCTTTTTATTGTTTATTTAAATACTGTAGGTTGGTACCACTAATATAGAGGCTACCACGTTGTTATGAAAGGTATATTGTAGTTAGTTAGTTTCGAATAAATGTTTGAAAAAGTTAGCTATTTAATTTGACACGCACGAGCACACCGCTCTTCCAATAGGTTATGGGCCCCAGGAACTAATTAAATAGTGAAATCGGCAAGTATTTTTTGTGATAGTATTTGTTGCACGTTCTTTATTGTTAAGTTGAAAAATTCGCAAGAATTGTTTCGTTCGTTGTGGACGAATTCGTTGTGTACGAGACTAAATAAATATCACGAAAAATGTCGGGAAACGATTTCAACATAGAGAGCTGAACGGAAGCGAAAACTACCACAGGTGGCAATTTGCGATGCAAAATTATCTCCAACTACGTGGTTTGGAAAACTACAGCATTACCACAGGTACGGAGACGGACGCGCGAGGCAAAGTTGCGTCTGGCGTTGTGTGTGGAATCAAGTTTGTACGTCCATATTCAGAAATCAAAATCCGCGCTGAAAATATCCCACCACGTTGCAAAATCTTTACGAAGACAAAGGGTTGATGCGAAAAATTGGCTTATTGAGAACCCTAATAAAGAAACCACAACATCGAACAAATTGGGTGTAATCGGTTTCGATATCTCAAATGAATGGCTTGGTGCTATTCTGCTTGCTGGACTAACGGAAGAATTCAAACCAATGATCATGAGCATAGAAAGTAGTAGTTCAACGATTACAGCCGACTCAATCAAATCAAAATTGTTAGATACACATTTCGATAGGAGTAAGGAAAACGCCTTTTTTGGTAAGAAGAAAAAACCACAAAAAAAACCAACATGTTACACATGTGGCAAACAAGGTCACATTTCGAAGGATTGTAGACAAAACAATGTTGATCAAAGTACAAAAAATGTAGCTGCAAAGAAGAAAGTTGAATCTTCGACAAGTGTTTTTCTGACAAATTTCATTGCAAAAGGAAGTCGAGGAAACTCAGAAGACTGGTTTATCGATAGTGGATGTTCAGCTCACATGACCCCAAACAAGGATATATTGCAAAATTTAAAACCAAAACGTGGTGAAATTAGTGCGGCAAATGATTCCAAGATGGCGGTCACTAGTGCAGGTTCGACAAATCTAACCCTTAACGACAACGACATTGAAGTCAAGGAAGTCTTACACGTGCCACAACTATCGGCAAATTTATTATCGGTCTCAAAAATAGTTGAGAAAAATAATAAGGTAATATTTGACAACAAGGGATGTTCAATTTACAGTGATAAAAACGTGCTGTTAGCCAATTGTAAGGCAACAAATGGTATTTATAAACTTCGTGTGAAAAATGAACAATGTATGTTATCTAACATCGATGAAAGCAGTGCGGCAACATTGCATCGGCGCCTAGGACACTTTAACTACCAGGACTTGTGTAAAATGCGGGATGGTGTTGTAAATGGTGTAAAATTTAAGAATGACAATAACAAACTGATATCTTGTGTAGTGTGCATGGAAGGTAAACAATCGCGCTTACCATTTAAAAACAGTAAAAACCATGCAACTGAAGTGTTAAATTTAGTGCATTCGGATTTGTGCGGCCCTATGGAAAATGTTTTCAATTGGCAAAGCCAGGTATTTCTTAACCTTTATAGACGATTATTCTAAAAAAGTTTTTGTTTATTTTTTAAGATCAAAATCAGAAGTTGGGGCGAAATTCATTAAATTTACAAATCTCGTTGAAAATCAAACCGATAAACGGATCAAGGTATTTAGAACCGACAATGGTACTGAATATTGCAATGAGGAGTTCAAGAAGTTTTGTCGAGTAAAAGGTATCCATCACCAGTTGTCCAATGTTTACACACCGCAGCAGAATGGTGTCGCCGAGAGGATGAACCGAACCTTGGTGGAACGAGCGAAATACTTAATTTTTGATGCCAAGTTAGAAAAGGAGTACTGGGCAGAAGCTGTTAACATGGCTGCTTATTTAGTGAATCGTTCGGTATGTTCGTCGCTAGTTAACAAAACACCCGAAGAAGTATGAACTGGTCACAAGGTGGACTTGTCGAACTTACGAATCTTTGGATCAAAAGCAATGGTTCATGTACCAAAGGAGCGACGAAAAAAGTGGGATAAGAAATCGAAGGAGTTGATTTTTGTAGGTTACGACAGCGACAAAAAGGGTTACCGATGTATCAACCAAGTTTCAAAACAATTGACAGTGAGTCGAGACGTAGTGTTTTTTGAGAAGGATGTAAGTGATACAAATTCGATCGAAATAAAGGTAAATGTTGACGAACTTCATTCAGTGAAGGAAGTTACAAGTAGCAAAGACGAGGTTGTAGGTTCTGAAGAAACGGTAAATTTTGATGAAATCGAAGAGCCTGTTGCAATAGAACAAATTGGGAACGACTCAATAGATGATCCAGAATACGAATTCCCGGAAGACATTGTTATAAGTGATGAGTTGCGTAGATCGAAGCGGACACCAAAACCGCGAAAATTTGATGAGCACGTAACTTATGCAGTAAAGGTAGACTCACCACAATTTGACCCTTTAACAGTTCAACAAGCAATTACCCGAAACGATGCACGCGAATGGAAATCCGCAATGGAAGAAGAAATGTCTTCATTAGATGAAAACGAAACATGGAGCCTAGTAGAACTACCGCCAAATCGAAAAGCGATTAAGTCGAAGTGGGTCTTTAAAACAAAACTAGATGAACATGGGAACGTTATTCGTCATAAAGTGAGATTGGTCGTCAAAGGTTGTTCGCAACGATATGGCATGGATTATCATCGATTATAATCGATCAGATGGATGCGGTAACAGCATTTTTGCAAGGGGATTTGAACGAAGAAATCTACCTGGAACAACCCGAAGGTTTTCACGACAGAACAAGCAAGGTTTGTAAACAGAATCGAGCCATGTACGGTCTGAAGCAAGCTGGCAGGCAATGGAATTTGAAGCTAGAATCAGCCCTAAAATCGTTCGGCTTAAAGAAATCAAAAATGGATCCATGTGTTTACTACACAGAAAACGTAGACTTGCTCGTGGCAATTTATGTTGATGACTTTTTGATTTTCTGGAAAGATGCAGTAGTTCTAAAAAAAAAACTAAAGGATGCATTAAGCACAACATTTAAGATGAAAGATATGGGAACTGCGAGGAATTGTTTAGGCATGCGTATTACACAATGCGAAGATGGTATTTATTTGGACCAATCTATGTATGTAAAGGAAATACTACAACGTTTTGGAATGGAAGACTGCAAGCCCGTGTCGACTCCCAGTGACATAAATCAGAAACTATCGATCAGCATGGTACCAAGTGAAGGTGAAGAACAACTTACTGGTAAAGTACCATATCAAGAAGTAGTTGGATGCTTGCTCTACTTAACTCAATGTACAAGACCCGATATAGCATTTGCGGTGAATAAATGAGTGTAAATATTTTTTTAACGAAATTTGTGAAGGTTTTCCCTAACATTAGTGTAAATTAACTATTTCCTTTTTTTTTGTAGACCTTGCAGCTAGCACAGTTGGATGTGAATGCGTCAATTTCAAAAACCGGTTAACCGGTTTGTAAAAAAAACGGTTTGGTAAAAACCGGTTTACCGGATAGATAAAAAACCGTTTTACCGGAAAAACCGTGCAGGTAAAAATAACCGTTTTACCGGTAAAACCGTGCCGGTAAAAAAACAGCATAAAGACCGGTAAAAAAGACCGGTTATGAACTATAAAGACCGATAAAGAAACCGGCATAAAGAAAATACCGGAAAAAAAAACGGTAAGAAAAAAACCGGTAAAAAAAACGGTTTCCCGGTTTTCGGTACTAGTAAAAACCGCGGATAACCGAAACCGGTTAACCGAAAAAACCGGTAATCGCTGAGAGCACTAGTTCAAACCCGGGGAGAGTCAAACTTTCTTATGACCAAGTCTCCGTGCTTCGGAGGGCACATTAAGCCGGCGGTCTCCCTGAGTTGACAAATTGCCACCGTTAACAAAAACAGGGTTACAGGCTACAGGCACATCTGAATGCTAGCCTAGCAAGCTGCTACCGGATGTAAAACAACTATAGTCCAAAATCGATCTGCGGACTACTCACCAACCCGTCTGGCCAGCGTGGTGAGTTATGGCCAAACCAAACCTCCATAATATGGAGAGGCTATGTCCAGCAGTGGACGGAAAAAGGCTGATAACGAACGATTATGCCATAGTAGTGTATAACCCACCGTCCTTTTAAAAGGACACCATGTTTCGGTCATTTACAACACTTTCAGAATTTTTTTAGTATTTTTCTGAGATTCAGCATAATAAAGTGACCAATATACAAGTACAGCTGAAAAAATTTAAAATTTCAAAAAAAATTAGTTTCCGGCTTATATGGGTTAAATAGCATTGTTAAAAATGTATTGTTGTGATATTTCAATATTTAAGTAATCTAAATGAATTATTAAGGTGATAAATTGAAAATTCTTTAATTAAATTCAATAATCAGTTAATTTGACTGATAAAAATAGACTTTTGCATCAAATTAATGATAAACCACTGGATGTAACAAATTACACAAAAAACCATACAAATTTGAAGTGAATTATGTAAAACAAGTATTTTGCAACATCTTGTGTATGATTTTTAATTTTTAAAACAACCGCAGTTTTCTATAAAAGTGTAAAATGAAAATAAAAATTTAGTGAACAAACAATTATAAACACCATGTTACCTATAAATAAGTACGACATTAGTGATCAAAAATGTCAAACCCCACCACAGAATCCAAATTTTGAAAACTAGGAGAGGGACAGAACGGCCAACAAGCCGGAATGAAGCCAGTCTCTTAGTGAAGCTCAAGGAGAGAGGAGTCTCTTGGTGAAACTCAAAGAAGGAACACGCCAGTTCCCCGCTGAAACTCAAGCGGAGAAGAGTTCTTTGCTGCTCCTCAAAGAAGGAAGAACTCCAAAAACTTCTTTTTGATCCGAGGGTCAGAGAAGTGTAATTTCGCGGATTCACAAAAAAGTGAATAATTAGCGGAAATCGAATCTTCGCGTAATTGTTAATTACGATTTATAAAAAGTGTGCGATTGTGTGTTTCTGACGAATTGGGTTGTTGGAGAATTGGCTGGTTTTTGGAATGCTGGCTGCTGTGAGGAACGTTTGATAGATTGGAACAGCTGGCGACTGCTGACGAGAGTTTGGCCACATGGATCCGGCAACGCACTGACTTCAATAAAAATTTACCATTTAATAGTGAGTTTATTGATTAAAAATTGTATTTGTTATTTTATAAAATTACACCTATTACATGAATGGACAGATTTACACGTACAGTGTTAAAAATTTAAAACGTTAAATATTACGTGCATGTCTGAGCCATTACACCAGAACACTTGTGGTTTGAGACAAATTATTGTCCTCATAAAATTTGATGCAAACTGTCTATGAAAAATTTTTACGTTCAGATAATAAATTATCCTTATCACGAATTTACACCCTTTTATTTCGTTCGTCGAACCTATCGACTCTGAGGAAGAGAAAAACCCATCTTCGGCGAAACGTTAGTTTTAGGGGGCTTTTGTGGGATGATTATTCATTTAAGGGTGAATATCATTACAGTATATATGATGCCGCTGCCTTAATAAAATGACAGTGGGGAAGTAGTTGATAGTGGATTTTGGGGTCGAATTCGAGGTGGCAAATGATTAGTTATTTTTGGAAATAAATTTGATTAGAAAGTAAAGTGTGACTTATTTTGTTTACTACTTTTAAGAAGAAAAAGAATTTTAAAAATTGGTTTAATTTGAAATGTGTAGCGTTATGAAATAAAATCAGATGACGTATGTTATACGTTTATTTGTAACCTTAAAAGTAAAACGTTACAAAGTTACTATTATTTACAAGTTAGTTATTTTTGACTAATCTGTCACTGCGTATTGTGGTGTTCTTTTTTGAGTAAAGAACAAACAGAGTTATTTAAATTGATTTGTTAAGAGAAAATTTATTATTAATGTTTGAATTTTTGTAAATTTTTTTTTTTTTTTCAAAATTGTAAATTTTACGAGACGCCACTGTGTGTGTGATTGAATTAGAGGCCGGCAGAGCGCAGAGAGGGGGGGAAGACTTGCCGAGAGACCGTCAAGCGGGGCGTATGCGTTTCTGATAGAGAAATTAATAGGTAATAAAAATTACGATTGAATTTTGTTTGAATAAAGTAATTATTAATGGAAATTGTGTTTAATTCCTTTTTAGAAAATCTAAAACCGCAGTATGTTTCCTGAAATTTAAATCTATACGTTAAAAAGGTTTAAAAATTCTTTAAACTGTTAATTATGATGTCATTCATTATAATGTTTTTTCGCCAGAATGATAGCAACCAATTAAATTTACAAAAAAGGTTTGCTTTAAATACTTAAGGAACTTTCTACCATAAAATAGTAGACTATAATAGTAGAATAGTGAATTATTTACTAATTAGTATAAGTTTATAACAATTAAATAGGGTTATGTTGAAACTGTTGACACTTTCCTTGATGCGATCGTCATGTTTGCACATGTTCGTGTTATGTTCTATTTCAAATGGACGCAAAAACCACTTAGTCAATTCGCGTAAGACGGTTTGCCAATTTCTAGGCGTTGTGACGTCACACTAACGGACTCAATATTGATAGTTTTGACACCACTTGACAGATTTTATGCAGATGATTATGGATGTGGTAGAAAATTACGTTTTGTTTTTAGTCAGACGTCAATTAGAACGGATGTTTGGTGAATTTTTGGGTATTAGTTTTGGTCTTCTGTGTTGATTAGAAATGTGTGGCTTTCGTTAATATTGGTCCAGGGTAGAAGATTTGCATTCTGAGTCGTTTTGTCTACCGTGGCAACCCGTTATGATACGAATCCTGTTAGCGGAATTACGTCGCTGTGTCTACCGCTCAAAGTCGAGCTTCCCTTATGGCGTATTTGATTTTTCATCATGGAGATCACCAGATATGACACAGCTAAGTTGCCGTTCTAATTTAGTTTTGTTCAGTAGAAATCTGAAATTTCCATTGAATTATTTTAACCATTTTGGAAATTTTTGTTATTGCATCAGTTATGACGTCATCCTTTGTTCATCGTTAGTGAGTCATCTTGCCCCCCCCCATGAATATCTATCATCAGGACCGGACTTGGAAATTGTACCATTATGTCAAGACCTGTTTTTAAAGATAACTCGTTGTACCTAGACATCCGAACATTTATCAACTGGTAAAATAAACTTTATTATATTTTCATGCGAATCTTTCGCTTGTTTATTCCTTACGCGACATCTTTCGATTCTCGTTGTTATGTTACCAAATTAACTTTTTGATGCTTAAAATCCAATACGTATACCGGCCGTGAGCGGGGTACCTCTGTGATGTAAAATTAACATTCAGAATTCCAAGTTACTTGTCCAAGGTCATGACGCTGTCTCTATACCTAACAATTATTTAAGTTCTATCCGTTTAGTTTGTTTTCTTCAAAATTACTGATCTGGTTCATGGTTGTGTTTCGTGGATGGTTATCTGTACGAGAAAACATACTTACATTAAATATTTGTTACATGTTTAGTCTTAGGTTTTATTTCGTGTTTCATAGAGATTAAGTATTTTTGTATTCAGTTATGATTTTAGGGGTTGGGTACATTTCGCCGAGAACGATTCGCCGATAACACTTCGCCGGGAACGATTCGCCGAGACACGATTCGCCGAGGCACGATTCGCCGAGACACAATTCGCCGAGAACGATTCGCCGAGAACGATTCGCCGAGAACGATTCGCCGAGAACGATTCGCCGAGACACGATTCGCCGAGACACGATTCGCCGAGAACGATTCGCCGAGAACGATTCGCCGAGGCACGATTCTCCGTGACACAATTTTTAAAGTGACATTAAATATTAATTTCTTGTATGTTGTTCTTTACATATTAGTTAAAATTCTAATATTTTAGCGCTTAGGCCGGTTTTATAAAGCGTTATCTAAATTTTCCTAATTAACCAATAGAAAACGTGTGTTAACTCTAAAAACTTTTCCAATAGAAATCCACCTTTACTTTTAACGGCTCTTTAAAAGTTTTATGAAATATATTAGGCGGTTGAAAGACTGAATTTTGTGATGAAATTTCAATTTTTAATTGGAGCTAATACGCAGTAACGAAAACTCGTACCTGCGGGTTTATGTTGGTGAGATTGGATGTCAAGCGTTCTCCCTCCACATGTATCTACGACCTATCTAATCTGAATATACACCATTTCGCCGCCCACCCAGGGGGTTTTGACGCAGTCAAAACCTACTACTAACCTAATCTCGACCTTGGATTTTTAACAGTCCCCTCATTAAAAAGAAATCGATTCCTACCACTAACCTAAGCTCGACCGGTGGATCTCTCTTTTCATGGTCTCTTCATTAAAAAAAAATCGTTTCCTGACACTAACCTCCTCTCGACCGGTATATCTCTCTTTTCACGTTTCTCTCATTAAAATAAATCGTTTCTTACCACTAACCTAAGTTCGACCGATGGATTTCTTTTTTCACGGTCTCTTCATTAAAAAAAAAATCGTTTCCTAATACTAACCTAAGTTCGGCCGGTGGATATCTCTTTTCACGGTCCCCTCATTAACAAAAAATGAATATTTGGACTTTATGGATATTTCAATTAATAACTGTAACTAAACTGTAAATTTATTTTTATTATTTTAAATAATCTACATTTAACTAATCTATCTACCTTGAAGTTAATTATAAGACTACTATTTGATTTTAAAAGAAAAAAAACTTTGAGTTTCCTTTTATTAAATCTTTTTTTTTTTTGCTTCTTAAACCTTATATAAACCTTATATTTTACCATAATATTAAAAATGTAATATATAAAATTACTCTCGGCGAATCGTTCTCGGCGAATCGTTCCCGGCGAATCGTTCCCGGCGAATCGTGCCTGTCGGCGAATCGTTCTCGGCGAATCGTTCCCGGCGAAGTGTATCTCGGCGAATCGTTCTCGGCGAAATGTACCTTTCCCTGATTTTAGAGTTCACCATTTGTGTTAGTGTTGTGTTGTGTTAATGGAAAAATCGATTGGCATCACAGCTTTTCATGCACTAATTCAATCAATCGCAACCTATGCAATACTAGTGTGGGGTCACTCTAGTCACATGGAGAGGATTTTCAAACTGCAGCGGGGTGCCATAAGAATAGTTGAGAGTATGGATTATCGAGTTGATTTCGAGAGAAGTTCAGGGAGCTGAATGTGCTTACCATACCGTCGAGCTATATATTGGAATGTCTTATGTATGCAAAGAAAAATTAAGGTAATTTCAACTTGGTAAACTCAGTACATAGTCACAATACTAGGAATAACATGGATATACGCAACGTATCTCACAAAAGTAGGTTAACAAAATATATTTTTCATTATAATCTTAATTTTCATGGTTACTTATTATCGAAATCAAAAAAATAAAAAATATAATCTTAATATTGTTTATTTTTGTGAATATTAAAAGAAAAAAAAATATAAAATTTCACACTTTTCCAGTCCTAAATATAAAAACTACAGTACACCCATAAAAATTTATGTCACAAAAGTAGGTTAACAAAATCTTTAAAGATAATTCTTTAGTTATCAGCACAAGTGCAATTGCGTTTATTGAAATTGTAATATATATTGAAGTCAATTCAAGCTCTTTAGTACAAATTTTTTTGAAAAACTCAAAAAGGTTAGAAATGTAACAAGGTAATTCATGTCAAATTATTTTGCTAAATGCTAACATTCATTATTATACAATTATCAAAATTATATATCTATTAGGACTGCTTTTTTGCATTGCAAGGTAAGTAAACACCTCACAACACATCAAGCTACAGTTTAACTGCGTATCCGTTCCCATTTGCCAGGTCTCTTGCGAGACTTGGTCATGGTTCCATGAGCTTTTTTGTTTTCTTTACAGGTGATGAGGAGCTGGCCCATCAACCCGACCCCCAACCTGGAGGACCAGAGAGACGGCCAGAATAAAGTTCTTACTTCACCCGGATTCGAACCGGGCATATAGCGTTCATAGTCAACTCGCGTGACTATTATGCTCCGACCGTCTCTATTATCAAAATTTAAAGTACCAATATGGCCAAATTTAAATATTTAACGTTAGAAGAACGTACATTAATACTAAATATACATGGAGATGGCAAAAAAAATTCGCGAGATAGCAAATTTTTTAATAAATCACCAACTTCGGTTTTTAAAGTTATAAAATCATTCAAAACCGGAGGTAGAGTAACGACAATTAAGAGACAAGGACGGCCAAGAATCACAAATAAACGGGACGATATTAAAATACAAACAATATCGTCTTCATATCCTTACATGTCCGCTCCAGGTATTCGTGCAAGCCTTGAAATTTTCAGCAAAAATCAAATATCGACAGAAATTGTAAGACGTCGTCTTCGTGAAGTAAATAAAAATGGTCGAATTGCTCGCAGAGTACCCTTTGTTAACAAGATTAATATTAAAAATGGGATGAAGTTCTATTCAGATAACATTTTAAAACCCTTAAATTATTGGGATAAAATATTATGGACTGACGAATCTATGATTCGTCTGAAATATATCATGGTAGGATGTACGTTTGGAGGAAAAATGCAGAAGTATACTCGTATAAGTGCACTAAACCCACACTAAAATCATTATAAAAGGTTTTCTCGATTTGGGGATATATGTGTTCAGTAAGGGTAGGAAAAATTTTGGTATTAGAAGGAAGAGTCAATGTTGCGGCATATTTAAATCATTTAAAAGAAGTAATTATACCAGAAGGTAAACGTCTAATTGGTGAAGAATTTATTCTGCAGCGGGACAATGCTCCTTATACCGCGCCAAAATTGTCACCAATTACCTTCAAGATGTCAATATTAATGTTATGGAGTGGCCACCGCAAAGTCATGGAAAACCTTTCGACTCTGCTTAAACTCCGAATCTCAGAAATATGTCCCAGGAAATTGACTACCCTTCGCAATTTAATAGAAGAAATATGATTTGATATTACTCCAATTGAGTGTACTAGTATACCCAATCATTACCATTTAGATTGGCAACTATATCAATTCGAGGGGGTGGACATTGTGGGTACTAACATATAATTTTGTGTTTGTTAACCTACTTTTGTGACATAAATTTTTATGGGTGTACTGTAGTTTTTATATTTAGAACTGGAAAAGTGTGAAATTTTATATTTTTTTCTTTTAATATTCACAAAAATAAACTATATTAAGATTATGTTTTTTATTTTTTTGATTTCGATAATAAGTAACCATGAAAATTAAGATTATAATGAAAAATATACTTTGTTAACTTACTTTTGTGAGACACTGTATCAAAGACTGTCCAAGTCAAGAAACTCGACTATGTATTATGCACCGACGCTATTTAATAGAATCCCTATGCACATCAAAACGCTTGAGGATAATAACTTCAAGAAAGTAATAAGCAAATACCTCATAGGCGGATTCTTCTACCGAGTGGATGACTTTTTGAATGGTCCCTTGAGGTTGGAACATTTTGGTTAAGATGAAAAACAGCAATTTGCTGATCAGCTGATCTTCGCCGTTTATAACGAAAGTTTGTCAATTATTGTATTGTATGTACCTAACTGTTTTGTTTTAATAACGTGTTATCTAATCTAATCTAAGTTGTTTTTCTGATGACACCAAAATTTTGGATGACTAGTATTTTAGGCAAATATTTGAATTTGGATATGGTAAGTGTTCCTCGGTTCGTTGAGTTTGAGCACCAAAATTGGATTAATTTATTTTTATGTTTCATGAGTAACCACAAGATGTCTATAAATTTTGGACACTTTCGGAGTCCGATTTCTTCCGGAATCGAACGAGACTTTTAGTATGCCGAAAGACCATGTATTCGTTATTTTTATATTATTTTGTTTTGCTTTATATTTTTATTATAGATTTATTAGCTGTGTGCTTTCTTTTTGAATTTATTCGTTTGATATAACCCTACGGTGCGAATGGTTTTCGGGAGTATCATCCAACGGATACTTATGATGGTTCGCGACTGATTGATTTGTTGGTGGTGCCCTCAGATATTATCATCCCCTCCCGATTGTGATTTTCTTTCAGCCTTTCGTCTTCGGTATCCCTGATCAACAATCCACGACATAACTTCGCTGAGTTACCGGCTACCGAAGTGTCGAGAGGAGGTTTCATTTATTTTAGGACGTTGTGTCGTAATTTACTTAAATTTCTTAAAAGTGGGTTATTCTTTTGAACAGTAAATTTGTATTTACAGGCTCAGGTGGGTTCTATGTTAATTACAAATTGTATTTATTTTGTTCCAAATATTTAACGTCCGTTGTGTTGAAATTATGTCAATTTCAAAATACACGAGAATGTGTATCTTTATGATAAAAAATTAATTTTTTTTTCAACGAGTTTCTTGATTGTGTTGGAGCAATTCACAACACTGACGCTCTTATTTAAAGTTTTAAAATTTATTTTGAGTGAACGATCATTGCATACTTAATTAGTCGAAGGTAAGGAAGTATCTTTGCAATTATTGGTGAAGAGGTTTTCCCCGTTAATTTTAGTAACCGCTATTGTATAACTATTTAACGCGTTAAAATTGGCGTTAGGTCTAGTTAAATTATATATTAGAGTTTCATTATATTGTACCTTTTCATGCCACTTCAAACTGCTTTTAATCAAACCCTTGCGTACTAAATAGTCGCACACCCTTATTTTTGCATTATAGTTGGTTGATTGGTGGCTAATTAAGATCTTACTAAATAACAAAAAACCGGAGCCAGAGGACCATTTTAGTGTTAAAAACACCGCTATATGACTGTATTACGTTCTTTAAATTTCTTTAAACATTCAAATTTTGCAAATTAATGATGTAAATATAATCACGCATGCGCATCGGGACAACAAATAAGAATCTTAATGGGGTGACCTCGGCGTTCTAAAAACCAAAACTAAACATATTCAACGTTTGTCAATTATAAATATGTTCACAGCTTCATATCTCAGTTAAAAAACATTTCTTCAATTTTAAAAAGTTGGAATATTTTACGACCATGGTTGGATGTATATAACAAACCTTTCTTTGCAATTGTAGAACAACACATTTAGCGTGACTGAAAAATTTAAGGTTTAAAATTTATTTTCAAGGTCATGTTCGTCGGAACAATTTGTTCTACACCTTAGACTCTATTGAGAACTTGAATAACCCCCCCTTTGAAAAATTTTGAAATTTAAATTAAACGTCCATAACTTTGCTATCTCATAATTTTCATAACACATATTTGGGAATACTTAACATCAGTATAAGGCACATTGCCACTTACATCCTTTAAGTACATACAGATTATGCGGAAGGTCCCAGCAGCTTTTCTCAGATAAAAAAACTAATCACATACAAGTTGCATGATTATCTTCTGAGCACTTAATATTCATTCAACCGAATCTGTCATAAAATCACTTGACCTTGGGGACTTAGAAAAAAAGGTAAAAACCTCCACTGCCAGACTCACGGGCGTTGGGCGTGGTTAGTTCTTGGATGGGTGACCGCAAGGGAACACCGCATGCCGTTCCCACATTTTTGATTTTTTATGTAATTTTAAAACAGCACGAGAATGATTGATTAACAGTAAACGCGTTAAACTCCTTATAAAGTAGTTTAGAGTAATGTTTAATGAACTGTAACAAAAGAGTTTAAGTTTAATGCAAAAGTTTAAGAGGACTTGAACAAAAACACTGTTATTTAAGTTACTTATAAGTATAAATACGGCTGTTAAAATTTATTATAATATTTAACATACCCATAACGGTAGTAAAGGGTTAAAGCATTAATAAAGCAATTAATTGTTTATCAAAAATATATTGTTAAATATTGATTTTTTAATGGACTTTTGAAAACTGAGGATTTCATTAGCCACATTATCATTATTAAATGTGTTAGTAACAACAGTTCCTACAGGTGGTGTGGAGACGAATGCGTCGACAATAATTTGTAATATTTTTGATAAATAATTGTTGTTTTATTAATACTCTAAGGTTAAATCTCTTACTATCCTTATGAGGATGTTAAGGGTTGAACTGAAGATCCTCATAAGGATTGTATTAATAGAGAGTATTAATAAAACAACAATTATTTATCAAAAATATGACAAATTATTGTCGACGCATTCGTTTCCACACCACCTATAAGAGGTAGAATGCAAGGCGCGTTTTTTTTTACATGGTTTCCCCAATAGGCCTAATCCATGTTGATTGTTTTTTACAGAAACAAATCGAAAACTGGGGATTGTTTTTTGTTTTTTAAGAAACAAAAAACCCCAAAAAAACAAAACTGTTTGTTTTTTACAGAAACCAAACAAAAACTGAGGCTTGTTTTTTGTTTTTTAAGAAACAAAAAAATCCAATAAAAAAACAAAACTGCAAGAAATATACCACAATTAGCTGAAGTCGGCGATCGTGAACGATCAACACCGACGACGAGCCGCATATGGATATTTCTATTTAGTACTCTGGATCGTCTTCTTCCTCCGAGTCGAAGTCAACAGAATCAAGGATTCGTTGAATATCGTCCCCATACGTAGGATCAGATGACATCCATTGTAACATGGCAGAAAATGTGCCATCACCCAGTCCCCACTCAACTCCCGGAAATGAGGCGCCATCTACTGACTCTGAAACTGTAGAAGTTCCATCGTCGAGTTTAATGACGCGAGTTGTGGGTCCATCCAATGTAGCGCTGAATAGAATGTCTTGAAAGACACTTCTACAAAGCGGACAAGTGTTGTGTTCCTTTGCCCATTGGTCCAAGCATGGACCACAGAACGTATGTGTGCAAGAATTGGGTCTTGCGACTTCGCAGATAATCTGATCTTCCATACAAATGCTGCATCCTTCCATTATGACGAATTGGCTGTAGAAATAAGGCGATGAAGATAAAGTGATAATAGAAACACGTCTGACTGTGGCGGTGACTAGAAGATAATAATGAGGTTTCCTCGCCCATGCTACCGAGGTTAACTTTTCGACGGGCTTATGGGTAATTAATTCAAAAATTTTAAGTGGTGGGGATAAGACGTTAAGACGTTAAGTAAGAAAATTTAAATTTAAATTATATGCTAGCAGTGGTTAACTTTTCGATGGGCTTATGGGTAATTAATTCAAAAATTTTTAAGTGGTGGGGGTCGAATTATTAAACTCATTGGATCGTTACTCTATTAAAAAGTCTAGCTGTCAGATCGGAGGTGCGATTATGTGACGTAATCATAACCCTGACCACAAGAACGTATCTGAACAAGTTATATAGTTTTACAATGTTATAGATGCTATAATATTAAAACGTAATTAATTGAATAATCAAGACGGGAACTGATAATGACCAAGTCAAGTCGGATGTAGTTAGAAGCTAAAGAAAATAAAATGCTTTACTAAGAGATATACGGACTGCAGCTTCGTACTAAGAATAACAAGTGCAACGAGGTGCTTATAAAATGGTTAAAGCATCCGGTAGATGATCTCACACGTGCCAGACTTGACCTAATAATCATCGGCACTTTTGGCTAATGCATTTCAATATAAAAACCCACAATTATTAAGAGGGGATGAGTTGTGTTGTTTTTTATAAATACGGTAGTAGTGTAACTAGGGGACAGCTCGACCACTACCCCCCATGCTATTTGTCCATAAGACAAAAAAACTACTTCCGGTCTAAGATTTTATGCTAATTAATTTAGAAAAATTATGATAATTTATTATGTATTTATTCATATTTTTTAACCTCAATTAAAACAATGGGTTCACATCAATTAAACAATAAAAATTTTTTCTCATGTATTAATTAAAAAAAAATTTTGTTCACATCAATTAAAACAATGGGTTCACATCAATTAAAACAATGGGTAAGTTCATATCAATTAAACAATAAAAATTTTTTCTCATCAATTAAAACAATGGATAATCATGTAAATTTTTATATTGACATTAATTAAAATGGGCAGTGGTAAACTCAGCCGCTTAAGGGTATTTTAATCCTCTCGGATTAAGCTTTGGCTTAATCTGCATAGGTAAACTCAGCCTGGAAGTCTTAATCCGCTTAAGGTATTTTAATCCTCTCGGATTAAGCTTAGGCTTAATAAACTCAGCCTGGTAGTCTTAAGCGGATAACATAGGCGCAACTAGGGTCAAAAGTTTGGGGGGCTAAAAAAATGTTTTCAAACATTTAAAATAACGAAAAATTGGGATATTTTGGGGGGCTAACTTTAATTTTGGGGGGCCTAGCCCCCCCAGCCCCCCCTAATTGCGCCTATGGCGGCTAAGATTAATCAATACTACCAATTTTATAATAAAATCTTAAAAACGTAGTGTTTTTAAAAATGTTTAAAAATATTGAAGAATTTAACAAGATACGCAACCTAACGAGCAAAAACGTGTCGAAAAAAATGGGTCGAGATGTGGACGTTAGCGTTGATTGGTAGAATATAATAATTATAAATATTCATTCAATCAACGCTGAAGGATAATCAATGTTAACGTCACCTACATCTCGACCCATTTTTTTTCGACACGTTTTTATTCGTATGGCTGCGTATCTTTTAAGTTCTTCAATCAACAATTTAACAAAGTAATATATGATATGCTGTAATTTGAAGGTTATTGGCTATATTCAGTTTTGAGTCATCTTTCATAAAAAACAAAAATGAAAAAATTGATAAAAAATATATAGTTAGGTACATATTACAGTTATCAACTGATGGTTCGCATTTTAGGCTGACATGCGGGAGCGAGTTTGCTCCGAGCAACATACGTGAGCAAATTTGCAACCGACATAATATATATGTGAGTAATATATGAAATCGAAAGAATTTATATATTGCGCACATTTTGCCCACAAGATTTTTTTAGCTCCGAGCAACATGCACGAGCGCTTTGTTCCGAGCAATAAAAGTAATATATGATATGCTGTAATTTGAAGGTTATTGGCTATATTCAGTTTTAAGTCATCTTTTATAAAAAAAAACAGCTTTCTACGATTATTCTTTTTTGAATTGAACTTGACACAAGCTCAGCGCCTATTGATTTGCCCCCATAACAAAGTAATATGATATGCTGTCATTTGAAGGTTATATTGGCTATATTCAGTTAACAAAAAAATTAAAAAATATTGAAATATTAAAACTACACTACATTACACTGAATACACCCCATTTCGCCGTCCCTAAAAATTTGAACGCTAACCTAAGGTCCACCGTGGATTATTAATGGTGCCCTCATTAAAAATAAATCGATTTCTACCACTAACCTAAACTCGCACTGTTCGAGCTCTCTTTTAACGGTCCCCTCATGAAAAAAAATCGTTTTCTAACACTAACCTAAGCTCGACCGGTGAATCTCTCTTCACGGCCCCCCTATTAAAAAAAATCGTTTCTTACCACGACTAACCTAACCTCGACCGGTGAATCTCTTTTCACGGCCCCCATATTAAAAAAAAATCGATTCCTACCACTAACCTAAGCTCGACCGTTGGAATTCTCTGTTCACGGTCATCTTATTAAAAAAAATCGTTTCCTTACACTAACATAAGCTCGACCGATGGATCTAGCTTTTCACGGTTCCCTCATTAAAATAAATCATTAGCTAACACTTACCTAAGTTCGGCCAGTGGATCTCTCTTTTCAATGTAATATGCGCTTTTCTATAGCATTATATTTTCCTCGTTGGCTAACTATCTCTTTGACAATTTCCATTGTATGTGATGAACTGTATTTCGGTTTAAACAAACCTTCTAACTAACTTTTAACTTTACTAACTTCTTAGTCCTTACACTACACTACATTATACTAGTACCGTTGCTAGTACTGCGTAAAAGTACCAACCATATGATATTTGGGCCACCCTGTATGGCAATTATTAATTAACTAACCGTCCTAACCTAAGGTAGGTACGGTCCTGGAATAGGCAGCCATCTGATATTTGGGGCCACCCTGTATGGCAAGGCTTAGGTATTTACCGCCTGAGTTTACCTGTGAAGATTAAGGGAGAAAACTTCTAGCAGGCTGAGTTTACCTAGTAGGATTAGTAGCCTTTCTGTTAAGCGGCTGAGTTTACCATCGCCCATTAAAATATTATATGGGATCAATTAATAAATTTTTTTTCATGTATACAAAAAAAAAATTTTTTTCACATCAATTAAAACAATGGGTAAGTAGAATTTTTCACATCATATAATAATAATTATAACAACAGGTTACTACAGGTTTAACGAATTTTTTCACATCAATTAAAACAATGTGAAAGTTTACATCACGTAATTTTTTATATCATGTAATTTATTATTAAGATAATATATTCACATCAAGTAATTAAAACCTATTGATATATAAGAATATAAAGTTGTATTCTTTAATTAGTGTCAAAGTTACAACTTTTAGAATCATGTCTGAAATTTGCAAAACTTCTTCAGCTTTTGAGAGAATTATCAGAGAAAGTTTGCTTGAATTAGCAAAGTGTCCTGAGGAAGTTGAAAAGTGGATTAAACATAGTTCGAAAAATATAAGATTGCTTTATGTAGCACTTAAAAAACCGGGTCTTAGTACGGGACATAAAAAGCATCTTGAATCATGTATAGCAAAGATTATAGGTATGTTTAGTATTAAGTTATTGGATTAATTGACTAACATATAAGGCTTATACCTTCGACACACTGAGAGCGTTGATCTTCATTAGTCCTAAATGAACTTCATTATCTTCAGTCTGTCAGGTCTCATTTATAAATTATTAATTTATAACTTCGTTTAAACTTAATTTTAGTAAATTAAGTTCCGCTGTCGGTTACACGAAGATCGATTTCGGCAATTCTCGTCTATGCAAATGACACTTGTTGGGATCAGCTGATTTTAGCATATTGTTTTTTAAGGCATTTAAATGAATAAATATTATTTAACAAATTATTTAATCAAGAAATAAAATAAAAATGACAATCTGCTAGATAAAATATATCCAAATATTGTCAAATTTTGTGTGGTTATATTAAAATAATTATTCTTAATTACTGGCATATTTCCGAAAGAGTTTTCAAAACGTTGACGGCGGTGTTCGACAAGCTTCGGTCTTCATTTAAGTTTGATTTATTGAATGCTATGATGCCAGATCTAGAGAAACGTCTCTAGTTCTAGGGAAATTTTAGGGTTTTTAAAGTTTTTTTATACTGTTCTTAAAATAATTTGTTTGGAAGGTGGCGCCAATTTTAAAATTTACATTATTTCATTTAAATTTATAATAATAATTGTATAATCCTAAAATTTTATTAATTCTTAAAGTAATATATCAAATAGCATTAATAAAGTGTATACATTCTGAATTTGTTGTAAAGGGAAGATCTAATGTGGGCCCATTGTACTACCTCCGGTTTTCAGCTTCACCCGATCCAGTCGCTCCCCAAGCCATTCCAGCTATATAATGAATTCCAGAAGCTTAGAAAACAGGGTGTTACTGATTCTAGCCATGTCAGACCAGAATTCCCCCAACACAGATTCTCTCATTGAAGTTAATGCTGGACAGTAACATCAAACGACATATATAGGGTCATGTGCATATCCCGTCAGGTGAAGGTGTTTATGTAATCTGCAGTTTCCAGTTACGATCCCTGTAATTGTCCTCAGATTGACTCCGGATAGCTTCAGGTAGTATCTCGTATGTTTACAAGAAGGCGCAAGTAGCAAGCTCTTGCTAGGTTGTATGCAACGATACATTGTTGGTTGAAAAAAGCTTTTTAATTATAAATGTATAAAGTAAATTTAATTAATATTTTATTAATAATAATGATACATAGGCATTATTTTTATTCGTTGCCATCATCAATATCTTGCACCTGCGGTACATACCAAAATCTCTTAAAACTGAGAAATTTAAAAAGAAAGACCAAGCAGATAACGATGACAAGTTCTTGTATGAACTTGCAAGATTCAATAATATTACAGAACGAGAACTTTCACCAATCAACCAATGGCAATAATTGAGACACAATTAAGATTTAGTATTGTATCGGAAGCCACCATTAAAACAATTTTAGAAACCACTAAAAAAAATAATTAATATTATACTTATTAGTCTACCATCGGTATATCTCAAACCATCTCTTCAATATTCTGGAATATCGTTACCATTTTCATTCTAGAAATTCTTTAAAATGGGACAAGCTTTATTGAGGTTATGATTATGACATCTTTATAATCAGTGGTATTCAACCTCTTTGTATTTGGCACTCCACACTAATTTAATCAAAATTTTAAAGTTTTGTTTGCCTTGTTTTCATGAAAGCAAGGTATAAAAATTATACAAAATTCGAAAAAGAGGTATTTTAAAGAATATGAAAGTATCAATTCACTTTATCAACTGTTAACTCAATGCCCATTCGAGCTGCGGGTTGTGCAGCACTGTTTTAAACAAATGTTAATTTAAATATTCGCAGTCTGTCACCTATATTTCGTAATGAAGATATATTTAGAATGATCATTCTTATTGATGATCGTTAGTGGCAGTCTGTCGACGGTATTAGGTTATAGATCTCAAATGAAGGTAAAACATCAAGGAACTGGAATAATTAAAAAAAATTTAAGAAGTTCGCGTGTACAGTGGTCAGACGTTAATTCTGCATTTAAGGGTCGTATAAGAACAGGAGTTGTAACTAACTCAACTCACAACGATGCTCGAACATTTTTGCAAGATGCTCAAGTTCTGGTTTCTTCAAGAATTAAACATATTCTTAAAAAGCATCAGATTATTAAGATGAATGTGGAATTCGGATGCCAATATATGAAAACCGGTGTAGATGAATTGGACTTTAAATATTTCAAGTATTTCCTTAACTTTAATATTATTATCAATATAAATATATATTTTTTAGTACCAAAAATACAATGATCGATAGAAGTACAAATATGAAGGAGTGGTGGGGAGAGCATGTAGAAGATACATTATTGAATCAGATGGAAGAATTCAATTGTCGCGACTCAGGCTGGAGCCTCAATTCGATAGTTAACTTATCTGTAAATATTAATAGGCATGAGCCTTTCAGAGGATCATCGTATTTACCGTTACCTAAAGATATTCAAGCTAAGAAGGCATGTATAAATGTTCGAAATAATGACAATGCATGTTTCGCATGGGCTGTAGTTTCAGCTCTACATCCTGCAAAAACACATAGCGATAGAATATCTTCATACCCGCACTATTCTCGAGTATTAAATTTGAAAGGTTTAGTGTTTCCCGTATCGATCGGTGAAGTGCATAAATTTGAAAAAAATAATGATTTATCGATTAATATATACATTTTGGAAAAGAAAAAGAAGCGTCATATAGTACTACCTGTCATCTTAACCAAAAATAAAAAACAACTTCACATTAACTTATTAATGATTCAGTCTAATTATGATGATGACGATGATGTTGATCAAACTGTAACATTTCATTTTTGTTGGATCAAGAATCTTAGCAAATTGGTAAGGAAGCAACAGACGTCACATCATTCACGAATTTATATCTGCGATAGGTGTTTACATTACTTTTACAATGAAAATAAATTGAAAGTACATGAAGTGAATTGTGTATCTAAAAACAAGTGTAAAATTACGATACCTAACAAGGGCGAAGTGGTACAATTTAAAAATGTTAATAATCAAGAACGTATACCCTTCGTTATATATATGGATATTGAGAGTTTATTAAAACCTGTAAATATAAGAAAAGGTGAAAAAACTAGAGCATATCAAGAACATAAAGCATTTAGTATAGGTTATTATTTTAAGTGTTCCTATGATCAAACTTTATCGTATTATAGAAGTTATAGAGGCACTGATTGTGCTAATTGGTTTGCTAAAGAATTGAGACAAATTGCTGAAGATGTCGAACCAGTTTATTGGGCTATGCAACCTTTACAATTATCAGTTCAGGAAGAATACGAGTTTCAGAGAGCAACCTCGTGTCATATATGTAGAAGGACTTTTAATGCTGTCGAAATAAAGGTACGTGACCATCGACACCTTACCGGGGAATATCGTGGAGCTGCGCATGTGCCATGCAATTTAAATTATCAAGATCACAATCTAGTAAATAAGGTCTGTGGCTCCTCGATCCGCGCATGCCAAAATTTACGAAGTTAGGCAACCCGCTGTTGTATGTTGTCCACCACCATCTTGTTTGTTTACATTTACTTGACAATCTTTCGTTTGTTTACAATTTATTAAGTTGGTATTGTTGTACTTTGATTGTATTATATTAGATAACAACGTAAATAAGTGCATCAAGTGTTTTTTTTTTGGGATTTTCCGTTTTGAATTTTTTATTTTTAATTAAAATTAAAATTAAATTTTAATTTAACGATGATTGATCTGAGATATTATATTATATTAAAAAATATATAATATGAAATTGTGTATTATTTACAATATCTATCTAATCTACCTATTAACAAATACCTAATTCATCAATTACAATATTTGTATTAAATACATATTATTTGAAAACATTATTGACTTCGTTTTTAACACAGGAATTTAAATTATCGCGGGGAAAAAATCAAAGATGGTGGCCGTCAACATACGCACATGCTGCGCAGAAGGGTCACAAAAAGCGACAAAAAGCTTTGGGCAATGTAGTGAGATGCCACAGACCTTATTTACTAGATTGTGATCAAGATTGTAAATATATTCCGGTTATTTCTCACAACCTCAGCGGATATGATGCACATTTTTTAATAAAAGATATCGCGTTGACAATTGAGGGACGTGTATATTTGTTACCGGTAAACAAGCAAAAATATATTTCGTTTACCAAGTACATAAATGATTCAGATATCAAGTTCAAATTTATTGATTCATTTAGATTTCTCCCATACAGCATAGATAAATTGGCATCATATTTAGATGAATTAAAAATAGTAAAAAGTGAATTTACCAACATAAATCAATTTAATTTATTAAAAAGAAAGACCTGTGTGAAAACAGCGACTAAAGTCAGCGACAAATTTTACCGAAAATACCCGAACGGGGTAAATAAATTCTGACATTTTTTTTTCTGCGCATGCGCACTCATTTATTATATTAATAATTCCTTACATAATTCTACAAATTTTTACATTATATATATAAAAATTAATATTATTCGTAAATATTATTATCCCATCATTCCATAATTTCAATAATACTTGAACAACAATGCTATTATCATAATATTATTATGTATTTAGGTAGCATGAAATAGGTATAAACATTTTGACTGGAGAAAAAAATTAATTTCTCAAAAACGGTACATACTCCCACTTTTAAATTTATACCACAGGTACTACCCATCAGGAGCTACATACCCTATAAATTTCGTGGATTTGCAATGGGTCCACGGGGGTAACAACTCAAAAGATATGAAAATCATCTAAAATTTTGAAGGGAGAAAAAAATTAATTTCTCAAAAACGGTACATACTCCCACTTTTAAATTTATACCACAGGTACTACCCATCAGGAGCTACATACCCTAAAAATTTCGTGGATTTGCAATGGGTCCACGGGGGTAACAACTCAAAAGATATGAAAATCATCTAAAATGTTGAAGGGGGAAAAAAATTAATTTCTCAAAAACGGTACTTACTCCCACTTTTAAATTTATACCACAGGTACTACCCATCAGGGGCTACATACCCTATAAATTTCGTCGATTTGCAATGGGTCCACGGGGGTAACAACTCAAAAGATATGAAAATCATCTAAAATTTTAGAGGGAGAAAAAAATTAATTTCTCAAAAACGGTACATACTCCCACTTTTAAATTTATACCACAGGTACTACCCATCAGGAGCTACATACCCTATAAATTTCGTGGATTTGCAATGGGTCCACGGGGGTAACAACTCAAAAGATATGAAAATCATCTAAAATGTTGAAGGGGGAAAAAAATTAATTTCTCAAAAACGGTACATACTCCCACTTTTAAATTTATACCACAGGTACTACCCATCAGGGGCTACATACCCTATAAATTTCGTCGATTTTCAATGGGTCCACGGGGGTAACAACTCAAAAGATATGAAAATCATCTAAAATTTAGAGGGAGAAAAAAATTAATTTCTCAAAAACGGTACATACTCCCACTTTTAAATTTATACCACAGGTACTACCCATCAGGAGCTACATACCCTATAAATTTCGTGGATTTGCAATGGGTCCACGGGGGTAACAACTCAAAAGATATGAAAATCATCTAAAATTTTGAAGGGAGAAAAAAATTAATTTCTCAAAAACGGTACATACTCCCACTTTTAAATTTATACCACAGGTACTACCCATCAGGAGCTACATACCCTAAAAATTTCGTGGATTTGCAATGGGTCCACGGGGGTAACAACTCAAAAGATATGAAAATCATCTAAAATGTTGAAGGGGGAAAAAAATTAATTTCTCAAAAACGGTACTTACTCCCACTTTTAAATTTATACCACAGGTACTACCCATCAGGGGCTAGATACCCTATAAATTTCGTCGATTTGCAATGGGTCCACGGGGGTAACAACTCAAAAGATATGAAAATCATCTAAAATTTTAGAGGGAGAAAAAAATTAATTTCTCAAAAACGGTACGTACTCCCACTTTTAAATTTATACCACAGGTACTACCCATCAGGGGCTACATACCCTATAAATTTCGTGGATTTGCAATGGGTCCACGGGGGTAACAACTCAAAAGATATGAAAATCATCTAAAATGTTGAAGGGGGAAAAAAATTAATTTCTCAAAAACGGTACATACTCCCACTTTTAAATTTATACCACAGGTACTACCCATCAGGGGCTACATACCCTATAAATTTCGTCGATTTGCAATGGGTCCACGGGGGTAACAACTCAAAAGATATGAAAATCATCTAAAATTTTAGAGGGAGAAAAAAATTAATTTCTCAAAAACGGTACATACTCCCACTTTTAAATTTATACCACAGGTACTACCCATCAGGAGCTACATACCCTATAAATTTCGTGGATTTGCAATGGGTCCACGGGGGTAACAACTCAAAAGATATGAAAATCATCTAAAATTTAGAGGGAGAAAAAAATTAATTTCTCAAAAACGGTACATACTCCCACTTTTAAATTTATACCACAGGTACTACCCATCAGGAGCTATATACCCTATAAATTTCGTGGATTTGCAATGGGACCACGGGGGTAACAACTCAAAAGATATGAAAATCATCTAAAATTTTAGAGGGAGAAAAAAATTAATTTCTCAAAAACGGTACATACTCCCACTTTTAAATTTATACCACAGGTACTACCCATCAGGGGCTACATACCCTATAAATTTCGTGGATTTGCAATGGGTCCACGGGGGTAACAACTCAAAAGATATGAAAATCATCTAAAATGTTGAAGGGGGAAAAAAATTAATTTCTCAAAAACGGTACATACTCCCACTTTTAAATTTATACCACAGGTACTACCCATCAGGGGCTACATACCCTATAAATTTCGTCGATTTGCAATGGGTCCACGGGGGTAACAACGCAAAAGATATGAAAATCATCTAAAATGTTGAAGGGGAAAAAAATTAATTTCTCAAAAACGGTACTTACTCCCACTTTTAAATTTATACCACAGGTACTACCCATCAGGGGCTACATACCCTATAAATTTCGTCGATTTGCAATGGGTCCACGGGGGTAACAACTCAAAAGATATGAAAATCATCTAAAATTTTAGAGGGAGAAAAAAATTAATTTCTCAAAAACGGTACATACTCCCACTTTTAAATTTATACCACAGGTACTACCCATCAGGGGCATATCTTTTGAGTTGTTACCCCCGTGGACCCATTGCAAATCGACGAAATTTATAGGGTATGTAGCCCCTGATGGGTAGTACCTGTGGTATAAATTTAAAAGTGGGAGTATGTACCGTTTTTGAGAAATTAATTTTTTTCCCCCTTCAACATTTTAGATGATTGTCATATCTTTTGAGTTGTTACCCCCGTGGACCCATTGCAAATCCACGAAATTTATAGGGTATGTAGCTCCTGATGGGTAGTACCTGTGGTATAAATTTAAAAGTGGGAGTATGTACCGTTTTTGAGAAATTAATTTTTTTCTCCCTCTAAAATTTTAGATTTCATATCTTTTGAGTTGTTACCCCCGTGGACCCATTGCAAATCCACGAAATTTATAGGGTATGTAGCTCCTGATGGGTAGTACCTGTGGTATAAATTTAAAAGTGGGAGTATGTACCGTTTTTGAGAAATTAATTTTTTTCTCCCTCTAAAATTTTAGATGATTTTCATATTTTTTGAGTTGTTACCCCCGTGGACCCATTGCAAATCGACGAAATTTATAGGGTATGTAGCCCCTGATGGGTAGTACCTGTGGTATAAATTTAAAAGTGGGAGTATGTACCGTTTTTGAGAAATTAATTTTTTTCCACCTTCAACATTTTAGATGATTTTCATATCTTTTGAGTTGTTACCCCCGTGGACCCATTGCAAATCCACGAAATTTATAGGGTATGTAGCCCCTGATGGGTAGTACCTGTGGTATAAATTTAAAAGTGGGAGTATGTACCGTTTTTGAGAAATTAATTTTTTTCTCCCTGCAAAATTTTAGATGATTTTCATATCTTTTGAGTTGTTACCCCCGTGGACCCATTGCAAATCCACGAAATTTATAGGGTAGGTAGCCCCTGATGGGTAGTACCTGTGGTATAAATTTAAAAGTGGGAGTATGTACCGTTTTTGAGAAATTAATTTTTTTCTCCCTCTAAAATTTTAGATGATTTTCATATCTTTTGAGTTGTTACCCCCGTGGACCCATTGCAAATCCACGAAATTTATAGGGTATGTAGCTCCTGATGGGTAGTACCTGTGGTATAAATTTAAAAGTGGGAGTATGTACCGTTTTTGAGAAATTAATTTTTTTCTCCCTCTAAAATTTTAGATTTCATATCTTTTGAGTTGTTACCCCCGTGGACCCATTGCAAATCCACGAAATTTATAGGGTATGTAGCTCCTGATGGGTAGTACCTGTGGTATAAATTTAAAAGTGGGAGTATGTACCGTTTTTGAGAAATTAATTTTTTTCCACCTTCAACATTTTAGATGATTTTCATATCTTTTGAGTTGTTACCCCCGTGGACCCATTGCAAATCCACGAAATTTATAGGGTATGTAGCCCCTGATGGGTAGTACCTGTGGTATAAATTTAAAAGTGGGAGTATGTACCGTTTTTGAGAAATTAATTTTTTTCTCCCTGCAAAATTTTAGATGATTTTCATATCTTTTGAGTTGTTACCCCCGTGGACCCATTGCAAATCCACGAAATTTATAGGGTAGGTAGCCCCTGATGGGTAGTACCTGTGGTATAAATTTAAAAGTGGGAGTATGTACCGTTTTTGAGAAATTAATTTTTTTCTCCCTCTAAAATTTTAGATGATTTTCATATCTTTTGAGTTGTTACCCCCGTGGACCCATTGCAAATCCACGAAATTTATAGGGTATGTAGCTCCTGATGGGTAGTACCTGTGGTATAAATTTAAAAGTGGGAGTATGTACCGTTTTTGAGAAATTAATTTTTTTCTCCCTCTAAAATTTTAGATTTCATATCTTTTGAGTTGTTACCCCCGTGGACCCATTGCAAATCCACGAAATTTATAGGGTATGTAGCTCCTGATGGGTAGTACCTGTGGTATAAATTTAAAAGTGGGAGTATGTACCGTTTTTGAGAAATTAATTTTTTTCTCCCTCTAAAATTTTAGATTTCATATCTTTTGAGTTGTTACCCCCGTGGACCCATTGCAAATCCACGAAATTTATAGGGTATGTAGCTCCTGATGGGTAGTACCTGTGGTATAAATTTAAAAGTGGGAGTATGTACCGTTTTTGAGAAATTAATTTTTTTCTCCCTCTAAAATTTTAGATGATTTTCATATTTTTTGAGTTGTTACCCCCGTGGACCCATTGCAAATCGACGAAATTTATAGGGTATGTAGCCCCTGATGGGTAGTACCTGTGGTATAAATTTAAAAGTGGGAGTATGTACCGTTTTTGAGAAATTAATTTTTTTCCACCTTCAACATTTTAGATGATTTTCATATCTTTTGAGTTGTTACCCCCGTGGACCCATTGCAAATCCACGAAATTTATAGGGTATGTAGCCCCTGATGGGTAGTACCTGTGGTATAAATTTAAAAGTGGGAGTATGTACCGTTTTTGAGAAATTAATTTTTTTCTCCCTGCAAAATTTTAGATGATTTTCATATCTTTTGAGTTGTTACCCCCGTGGACCCATTGCAAATCCACGAAATTTATAGGGTAGGTAGCCCCTGATGGGTAGTACCTGTGGTATAAATTTAAAAGTGGGAGTATGTACCGTTTTTGAGAAATTAATTTTTTTCTCCCTCTAAAATTTTAGATGATTTTCATATCTTTTGAGTTGTTACCCCCGTGGACCCATTGCAAATCCACGAAATTTATAGGGTATGTAGCTCCTGATGGGTAGTACCTGTGGTATAAATTTAAAAGTGGGAGTATGTACCGTTTTTGAGAAATTAATTTTTTTCTCCCTCTAAAATTTTAGATTTCATATCTTTTGAGTTGTTACCCCCGTGGACCCATTGCAAATCCACGAAATTTATAGGGTATGTAGCTCCTGATGGGTAGTACCTGTGGTATAAATTTAAAAGTGGGAGTATGTACCGTTTTTGAGAAATTAATTTTTTTCCACCTTCAACATTTTAGATGATTTTCATATCTTTTGAGTTGTTACCCCCGTGGACCCATTGCAAATCCACGAAATTTATAGGGTATGTAGCCCCTGATGGGTAGTACCTGTGGTATAAATTTAAAAGTGGGAGTATGTACCGTTTTTGAGAAATTAATTTTTTTCTCCCTGCAAAATTTTAGATGATTTTCATATCTTTTGAGTTGTTACCCCCGTGGACCCATTGCAAATCCACGAAATTTATAGGGTAGGTAGCCCCTGATGGGTAGTACCTGTGGTATAAATTTAAAAGTGGGAGTATGTACCGTTTTTGAGAAATTAATTTTTTTCTCCCTCTAAAATTTTAGATGATTTTCATATCTTTTGAGTTGTTACCCCCGTGGACCCATTGCAAATCCACGAAATTTATAGGGTATGTAGCTCCTGATGGGTAGTACCTGTGGTATAAATTTAAAAGTGGGAGTATGTACCGTTTTTGAGAAATTAATTTTTTTCTCCCTCTAAAATTTTAGATTTCATATCTTTTGAGTTGTTACCCCCGTGGACCCATTGCAAATCCACGAAATTTATAGGGTATGTAGCTCCTGATGGGTAGTACCTGTGGTATAAATTTAAAAGTGGGAGTATGTACCGTTTTTGAGAAATTAATTTTTTTCTCCCTCTAAAATTTTAGATGATTTTCATATCTTTTGAGTTGTTACCCCCGTGGACCCATTGCAAATCCACGAAATTTATAGGGTATGTAGCTCCTGATGGGTAGTACCTGTGGTATAAATTTAAAAGTGGGAGTATGTACCGTTTTTGAGAAATTAATTTTTTTCTCCCTCTAAAATTTTAGATGATTTTCATATTTTTTGAGTTGTTACCCCCGTGGACCCATTGCAAATCGACGAAATTTATAGGGTATGTAGCCCCTGATGGGTAGTACCTGTGGTATAAATTTAAAAGTGGGAGTATGTACCGTTTTTGAGAAATTAATTTTTTCCACCTTCAAAATTTTAGATGATTTTCATATCTTTTGAGTTGTTACCCCCGTGGACCCATTGCAAATCCACGAAATTTATAGGGTATGTAGCTCCTGATGGGTAGTACCTGTGGTATAAATTTAAAAGTGGGAGTAAGTACCGTTTTTGAGAAATTAATTTTTTTCTCCCTCTAAAATTTTAGATTTCATATCTTTTGAGTTGTTACCCCCGTGGACCCATTGCAAATCCACGAAATTTATAGGGTATGTAGCTCCTGATGGGTAGTACCTGTGGTATAAATTTAAAAGTGGGAGTATGTACCGTTTTTGAGAAATTAATTTTTTTCTCCCTCTAAAATTTTAGATGATTTTCATATCTTTTGAGTTGTTACCCCCGTGGACCCATTGCAAATCGACGAAATTTATAGGGTATGTAGCCCCTAATGGGTAGTACCTGTGGTATAAATTTAAAGGTGGGAGTATGTACCGTTTTTGAGAAATTAATTTTTTTCTCCCTCTAAAATTTTAGATTTCATATCTTTTGAGTTGTTACCCCCGTGGACCCATTGCAAATCCACGAAATTTGTAGGGTATGTAGCCCCTGATGGGTAGTACCTGTGGTATAAATTTAAAAGTGGGAGTATGTACCGTTTTTGAGAAATTAATTTTTTTCTCCCTCTAAAATTTTAGATGATTTTCATATCTTTTGAGTTGTTACCCCCGTGGACCTATTGCAAATCCACGAAATTTATAGGGTATGTAGCTCCTGATGGGTAGTACCTGTGGTATAAATTTAAAAGTGGGAGTATGTACCGTTTTTGAGAAATTAATTTTTTTCTCCCTCTAAAATTTTAGATTTCATATCTTTTGAGTTGTTACCCCCGTGGACCCATTGCAAATCCACGAAATTTATAGGGTATGTAGCTCCTGATGGGTAGTACCTGTGGTATAAATTTAAAAGTGGGAGTATGTACCGTTTTTGAGAAATTAATTTTTTTCTCCCTCTAAAATTTTAGATGATTTTCATATCTTTTGAGTTGTTACCCCCGTGGACCCATTGCAAATCGACGAAATTTATAGGGTATGTAGCCCCTGATGGGTAGTACCTGTGGTATAAATTTAAAAGTGGGAGTATGTACCGTTTTTGAGAAATTAATTTTTTTCCCCCTTCAACATTTTAGATGATTTTCATATCTTTTGAGTTGTTACCCCCGTGGACCCATTGCAAATCCACGAAATTTATAGGGTATGTAGCCCCTGATGGGTAGTACCTGTGGTATAAATTTAAAAGTGGGAGTATGTACCGTTTTTGAGAAATTAATTTTTTTCTCCCTCTAAAATTTTAGATGATTTTCATATCTTTTGAGTTGTTACCCCCGTGCACCCATTGCAAATCCACGAAATTTATAGGGTATGTAGCTCCTGATGGGTAGTACCTGTGGTATAAATTTAAAAGTGGGAGTATGTACCGTTTTTGAGAAATTAATTTTTTTCTCCAGTCAAAATGTTTATACCTATTTCATGCTACCTAAATACATAATAATATTATGATAATAGCATTGTTGTTCAAGTATTATTGAAATTATGGAATGATGGGATAATAATATTTACGAATAATATTAATTTTTATATATATAATGTAAAAATTTGTAGAATTATGTAAGGAATTATTAATATAATAAATGAGTGCGCATGCGCAGAAAAAAAAATGTCAGAATTTATTTACCCCGTTCGGGTATTTTCGGTAAAATTTGTCGCTGACTTTAGTCGCTGTTTTCACACAGGTAAAAGAAAGGGAGTTTTCCCTTACGATCATATTAAATCTTTAGCAAATCTCGAAGAAACCGAGCTACCGACTAAAGATCAATTTTATAATGCTCTTAATGATTGTAATATATCCGATTCGGACTATTCTCATGCAAAACACGTGTGGATTGAATTTAATATACAAAATTTGGGTGAATATTCCGATCTATACTTAAAAAATGATGTCTTGCTTCTGGGAGATATTTTCGAAAATTTTCGAGAAACGTGTCTGAATACCTATCAATTGGATGCAGCTCATTATGTTAGTGCTCCGGGTCTTACCTGGGATGCATTACTAAAACACACGGGAATAAAACTAGAATTAATTTCCGACATCGACATGATGATGTTTATAGAAAGCGGCATTAGAGGAGGCATTTCACAATGTAGCAATCGCTATGCCAAAGCTAATAATAAATACATGGATAATTATAATTCTACTCAGCCTGATGTTTATTTAAACTACTTTGATGTTAATAATTGTAAGTTTTAATAATAATAATAATAATAATAACTTCAATTTCGGTATACGTTTTAGTGTATGGATGGGCAATGTGTGAATATTTACCTCATGGAGGATTTAAATGGTGCAAAAATTATAAACTTGATGTTACCAAAATACCTGATAACGCTCCGATAGGATACATCTTAAAAGTGGACTTGGAATACCCTAAAATTCAACATGACTTGCACAAGGATCTACCGTTTTGTCCGGAACATCGCTTGCCGCCAGCTTCAAAACATCAAAAATTATTAACGACGTTATACGATAAAGAAAATTATGTAATCCACTATCGTATGCTAAAATTAGCTCTTAAAAACGGGTTAATTATTAAAAAAATACATCAAGTTTTACAATTCGAACAATCTGCTTGGTTGAAAGGTTACATAGATTTGAATACCAGGATGAGAATTAACGCTCGCAATGAATTTGAAAAAACATTTTTTAAATTAATGAATAATGCAGCTTTCGGGAAGACCATGGAGGATGTGCGCAAGCGCAAAATTGTAAAGTTAGTTAGCAAGTGGAATGGAAGATACAGTGCTCAGGTGTTAATAGCAAAACCGAATTTCAATAGTAGAATTATTCTTGATGAAGATTTAGTTATTATAGAAATGGATAATATGAACATCACAATGAATAAGCCCTTATACGTGGGCATGAGCATTCTGGACATATCAAAGATAAAATTGTACGAATTCCACTATGACTATATGATTCCTAATTTTGAATGCAAATTGTTATATTGTGACACGGACTCGTTAATTTATGACATACGCTGTCCTGATGTTTACGCTAGAATAAAACAAGATATTTCACGTTTTGACACTAGCGATTATCATCCTGATAATCCCTACGGTATTCCGCTGAAAAATAAAAAGCTTCCCGGCTTGATGAAAGACGAATTAGCAGGAAAAATTTTTACAGAATTCGCAGGGTTAAGGTCAAAGATGTATTCTATTCGCGTTGAGAATCAAGATCATATTAAAAAAAGTAAAGGAATTAGAAATTGTGTAGTTAAAAATACCATCACATTTAAAGATTATTTAAATTGTTTATATGATAATGAGATGATTTTACGCAAACAAAATTGTATCAGATCAATTAATCATGTTGTATATAGCATAAAACAACTAAAAATTGCTCTAAGCCCTCACGATGATAAACGACGATTGTTACCGCTTAGTACCGATACCTTACCCTGGGGTCACTGGAGAAATAATAATATTTTAGAATAAATTGTAAATGTATAAAATAATAATAATACAATATAAAATGTTATTTTAAATTTTTATTTATTAATAATTTTTTTAAGCTATAAATACATTATTATTATTATAATAAAGAATTTCTTGATATCCATGAAGGTTTTGAATATCCCAACCATTTAACGTAAAGTTTATCTTTTTTCTTACGTAGTATTTTTTCTACAAGAAATGTTTCTGGGTATGAAGTTTTTTGAAGTTCTTGAGAGTAAAACATTCCCCTAATAGGAGTACCATAATAATCTTCTAAGAGATATGTTACGGGATTACCTTGATTAATTTTTTTTATTTTAAACAACTCGGTACTCCAGTTTGCATTATAACCCTTGTCGAATATTGATTTGTATTTTGATATACGCACAAAATCGTTTAATTTAAATTTAGGCTTTTCAAATTTCTTTACAATATTGTAAACATCTAATTTAGTTTCTGAACTAACTTCGCGAGGTTTCATTTTTATCGTACGATGTAAAGTGTCGTTATATTTATCAGTTATTTTTTGAATAATATCAATCCATTTGTAATTACCTCGAAAACTAAATTCTCTATATAACAAATTTTTGAATGTTCGAATAACGCGTTCGACTATGCTAGCTTTTTTTACACTAAAACTGGAATAATGATTAATTGTATATCTTTTCATTAAATTTTGAAAAGTTCCATTAAAAAATTCACGTCCATCGTCCGTCTGTATATTTTTGGGAAAACGGCCTCCTTCAAGTATTGATGTCATGACTTCACTCACTTCAGCTGCAGTTTTAGATTTTAGAGGACGCGTCCATAAAAATTTCGAATAACAATCGATCACCAATAAAATGTATTTGTTTCCATTATTAATTTTTGCATGAGGTATAAACTCTGCCAAATCAGCTTGCCATAGGTCATCGTAGTGACGGATTATCACCGCACGCCTGGAAAAATTTTTTCTTGCAGTTCGATGAATTTCGTTTACTATACCACGTTTTGCCATCACTTTTTTTTATATTTTTACTTCTCCAAATTTATCTCTAAGGATAATCTTAAAATCCACAAGAAATCTTGATAACTCGTTATAGCGTCTAGTGATTGCCTTTAATTCTAGTTCTGTATTATAGGTACTAGTGTTTATAGTTTTAAAATAATTTGTAAAATTATTACAACTGTTTGCTATAAATTCCACTGCATTAGACGTATTTTTAATCAAAGTATCATAGTTAACTATTTCAGATTTTATTTTTTCTATACTTTTATTGTTTTCGTCTAGAATATGCTGATCATGAAAACGAATTTGTTTTAAAATTTCATTACTAGTCGTAGCTATATCCGAGGAGCATTGATTTAATAAATTCATAATTTTTTCATTCGAACTGTCTACATATTTTTTTGAAGTGGCATCATTCTCATGCTCAACATCTCCTACACTCGTTAACCGCTTATTTCTAATATCGTAATCTCCTTCACTTGTAAGATAAAACCCTACGCCGGGATCTCCTTTACGACCTGCATTGTCACCGTAAAATAGACCACGTCCGAATATGTCAACATTCATTTTATAAATAATTGACATCACCTAAACTCATGTTATTTTATAATAATAATAATAATAAGAATAAGAATACTAAGCGATTATCTTAGCCTCTTTCAATTCCTCTATTATGCTTAATATTTCATTATCGTGTCCAGTATGTCCAGCCATCTTGGAAGCATGAAGTAATTGAAGACGTTGAACCAATTCGCTGGACGTGTTCCAATAAATATATTCTGGACGTCTGTTAGTAACATGTTTAACAATTCCTTCTCCAGAAACTGATAGAGGTGACGTAAATAAACGTTTAATAACGTGATTATATTTAAATGATTTACTACCTCTATTCTGACCTCGAGGACTGAAATTACGTTTATGCGCGCTGCTTAAAATCATAATTTCTTTGTACAATTTCAAATCATCTTTAGTATAATCTATAGGATGTTTTTTAAATATTAATTCGTACAATCCTGGAGTTCCTACAAATTCACGGTCTCCGATAGTAAAATTATCTCCTTTAAAATTTATTTTTCTATTTCCAATTTTCCATGACTGTTCGATAGGGTCATGATAGACCCCGTATGAATGATCCATAATACCTTGGGTATCAGCTATTGCCTTATTAATGAATTGTCGTGATAATGAATCGTCCTCTATACCGGATGCATCAGAAAAGTCTTCTTCTTCTTCTTCTTCTTCTTCATCATCTCCTACTACTACGTCTTGTTTTTCTTCATTCTTCTCATCTTGTTTATTAATAGATTTTACTTTTTTAATGGTTTTTACATTATAAGAATTTGGAACTTTAGAACTTATGACCTTGAGGGGATCGATTATAGGTTTATATATTTCTTGTGCGAATCTCTGAGTATCTATTTCACCTTGCTTCAAAGATTCAAACTTACGTTTTATAGCGCTTCGGGCTTTAACAATTTTTTTCTTTAATTGTGCTTCTTCAGGTCCCATTTTTAAGCCTATCAAAATCTAATCGTTGGTAAGCTGTTAAAAGCTGTTGGTAAGCTGTTGATAGCTGTTGATAAGCCGATTGAAGCTGTTGGTAAGATGTTGATAACCTGATTGAAGCTGTTGATAACCTGATTAAAGCTATTGAAAGCTTTTGGTAAGCTGTTGAAAGCTGTTGATAAGCTGATTGAAGCTGTTGGTAAGCTGTTGATAAGCTGATTGAAGCTGTTGGTAAGCTGTTGATAACCTGATCGAAGCTGTTGGTAAGCTGTTGATAAGATGATCGAAGCTGTTGGTAAGCTGTTGATAACCTGATT
The DNA here is from genome assembly GCA_958510855.1 of Rhagonycha lutea. Taxonomy (NCBI): domain Eukaryota; kingdom Metazoa; phylum Arthropoda; class Insecta; order Coleoptera; family Cantharidae; genus Rhagonycha; species Rhagonycha lutea. The sequence goes on from OY294038.1 coordinate 39,669,310, forward strand.
GAAGCTGTTGTTAAGCTTATTGAAGCTGTTGGTATGATGTTGATAACCTGATTAAAGCTATTGATAAGCTGTTGTTAAGCTGATCATAGAGGACGTAGTATCATAAATCAAATTGTAGCATGTAATGACACGATAATGGAGGATGTTAAACTATATAACAATCGAAGCCTTTTCTGTATCGACCATTGTTGATATCAGCCTCAATATCAAGTACTATGAAACCGTGAGGATCTTTCCAGCATTCGGAACACATTGACCGAAACTTTTCAAACGTCATGTCGGTGTTTACAAAATCGTCGTACACATGCCTCAAATTTAAAATGTCTTGTTTAAATAAAATGATAAAATTGGCATTATCTCTTATTAATTGTTTAGGTATTTTAGAATACGTCTGACAAAGATAGAAGGAATCTATCGAACTATGTCTTCCCATGGAAAAATAGTCTCGCACTCTAATGCTTTTATCGGTAATGACATCATCGAATATCATTAACGAGAAAGGTTCGGCTTCGCTGACAGGAATAACATCTTCATTTTTTTCATAAGTATAATATCCAATGCCTTTGATAGAACTAAATAACTTTTTCAAGTACTGATACTTCGGTTGATGTAGAGATTTTGAAAACACGTAAACGTTTTTAAATTTTAAACCATTAGGATCTTCGATAAGACTTATGATAATATTTGTTTTGCCAGAACCCGAACGGCCTGCTATAATAGCTCGAACAGAATTTGGAAATAATTTATTATGTCTGACATTTATATTTTTAATAAAATCGTGATTATTAACTTTTAAATATGTTTGTTGCTTGATAAATTTCATATTTGTATGATACTTATAATCGATTTGCACTCATATATATAAAGCTACGATTCCTTCTATACCAGAGTTCTATAATACAATTAAAATGTATTTTGAAAATTGCGTATACTGCGCTATTGGTAAAGTAGTACCATTTTGGTTAATTTTGGGATTTCCGGATATGAGATGCAGCTGCGGACGTACAGGTCGGTTGGCAGGTGGAAACTCGAAAGTTCTTCTAACTATGTATTAGTTTATGCATTTTACTATATTTAATGGGAATTTGCACTTTATGTATAATTCAGTTAAAAAGTTCCTTACAGAACGATAATGCATTTATCAATTCTATGATCTACACTTCAGATTTGATGTTACATATATGATATATGTGCTATAGTGATTATCATGACATCAATAATACATGAAAAAAAAAAAAAAAAAAAAAAACAAAAAAAAAAAAAATACATTAATTGAAGACACATTAAAAAAATGGCAACACTATACTTCGTAGATTTTATTATCAAGTGTCGAAACCTTTAAATTAAGAAGAAGAATACTTACGGAATTAATTCTAACGGCTGTATTGCTGGTCCTAGCAGCATTGATTTTATTTTGTGTCGATAGCGACCCAAATTGGAGTTCAGTTGAAAAGTTTGGAATTCTTATTTCTTGTTATGTTAACCTAATGTATGCCATTTTCCTTGACGCTATGTCAAATCTATTTATAACATTTTTTATCAACTATGAAAATTATTTGAAAGCTGAGTTAACTCGAGTATTTTACGTCAAAGAAAATTTAAGTAACTCGTTAATGTTATGTGGTCAATTACACATTAAGCTGAATAAACTTGTCGCGCAATGTAACCGCTTTGAAAATCCGACGTTCCTCGCATGGTTAGTGGCATCTATAACACTTTTGATTTGCAATACCTTCTTGGTATTAATGTGCTTCGTAGATAGCGAAGCAAATCCTTTATCAGTGAGAATAATTTTTCTACTATTTCAACTGATTTGTTTCATCATCTGCACGATTTTTCTCATATTAGTTGCAACACATCTAAAAAGGGTATGTATCATTTTTTTTTTTGCAAAAATCACTCATTGCGTAGCTTTCCATATTATAACCAACGGCAGTTCACGTTAAACTGTAGATCCCACTCTACAGGTACTTTAACATGTCCACTACGAATGGACACAGGAGAGATAGACGATTGTATTTTCATTGACGTGAGCTTTGTTTCATGTGGTCTACCAGTTTATGACTGTTGTTCTTTGTGGCAATTAAAATTCACTTCAAAAATGCATAAAAAATGTTTTATTTGTCAAAGCAAAAAGCAAGAGAACAATAATTAATTAGAGTAACCTGCCTGCTTGATGGTCAGGATTCGACTTTAACGAGGGCTTACAATAGTTGACAGGGAGGCGGTATAAAATAATTTACAATTAAATGGCGCCAAATTGAAATTCAAAGATGAGATCTTACCAACGATGCAGAGGAGTGTGATTTATTTACTCGAGAATATATCCAATATATTAATTTAATATAAAGTTCCTCTGCCTTTCCTGTGTCCTATAGATCTCAAAAAACTTCTTTTTGAAAGTTGGTCTTAAAACATCCTTTATATCTACTCAATATATTGTAACACCCTGTACATACAAATATTATAATTAGTTGCAAAAATAAAAAAAATGATAATATGTAAAATAAAATTGCAAAGAAAAGCAAAAAGGGAGGACACGAGGCAGAAAGGAAAAAGTGGGCAGAGGAACCGGGTACGCGCTTCGGGAAAGTGAAAGTGTGTCGTGTGTCCAGAAAAATCTAAAACTACAAAGCAAAAGGTCAGATAACTTAATATCATGTTTTAAATTGTTAAAATAACTTACACCCAGGTTTTTAATTATTAAAATGTTTATTTGTTATTAATTTAATAAATAGGTTTAACTAATATTTGAATTTTATTTAATGGACTGCTATGGTAGACAAGGATAACGTTTCCGAAGGAAAGAAAAATAAATTATAAAAGGTCAATTAAAGAGGGGTTAAGGAAGGCATAAGGCCCTTCCAGAATTCCTCACAGAGAACCCAAAGGGTTACAATGGTGGCAGCGCAAACTAATGTTACCATAGCGGTTCCAGAATTGGAATTTCAAAATTTGTTTTTTAAATTAAATTAATTTTTATATAGGTAATTAATAATAATTCCAAACAAGTAGGAAATAATGGTGATGGTTCAATTTAAATTTTAAAATTGGGTGCAGTATAGTATTTAATTTTGGTGTACAAATTAATTTTTCCATATGTAATGATTTTTAAAAAATTTGGTATTTTTACACAAAAATTTTTGTTTATGTTAATATTATTTTCTATGGCATTTATATAATTGAGGTGTATGAATAAATATATAGGTCAATATTATTTTATATGGTATTTCATATCATTTTGCAAAATAAGCGAGGTATTTGAACTTTTAATAATTGAATTAAATCATCAATTTTAAAAATGCCGACAACTACGGGAAGTGAAACTGGTGTTACGCAAACATTACCTTTGCAATCTTTAGCAGGTGTCACCAATGCACCTAGTAACCCAATTTTATCGATGCCGTATATGACGTTGGGGATGATTGCAACAACGTTAGAATCATTTTCGGGTCAACAAAATGTTAAAGAATACTTTGAAAAATTAGATAATAGGGGTGCTTTAGATTCTTGGACAGATGAAGTTAAATTGAAATTGGTTAAATTTAGATTATCTGGTGAGGCATATAAATTTTATAAAGCAGACGCATCCGTTTATAATGAAAATACTTATTCAAGTTTTAAAAATAAATTAATTGAAAAATTTTCAATATCAAAAATTCCAGGTCAGGCTTTATTATCTTTAAGTAAGTGTTACCAAAGGCATGACGAATCTATTGCAAATTATGTCATTAGATTAAAATCTTTGGGCGCACAAATTTTAGAAGAAGACTTAAAAAGCGCACCTTCAATAAATATACCCGGATTAAAACAAAAGAATCTAGATTTAGTATTAAATCAATTTAGATTAGGTATAAAGAAAGATATGTTGAAAAATTTAACACCTTTATTAATGCGTACAGAAAATTTAACCCTGGAACAAGCTGAAAATTTCGCAAAACAACTTGAATTATCGGATATGATAGTAAACACAAGATATCAAAATTCAAATACGGTGTTTACAATACAACAAAGTAAATGTGTACATTGTGGTAGAAATAACCATTACTCGAAAAATTGTTGGTTCATAAATCAAAATAGACAATATCATCCTAATCATTTTAATCAAACTAATTCAAATTTTAACAGGTTTAATAATCAAAATCATAAAAATTATTCCAACACGAATTTTAATAATCAGAGAACGTCAAATTTTAGAAATAATTTTCGTCAAAATTTTGGAGTTAACAATAATTTTCAAAGGGAAAATTTTAATTTTAACAAAAATTTTAATAATGACAACAAAAGTAAATTTAATTACCAACCAAGGAGATTTGAAGTTCAAAATCAAAATAATACAGATTATAGGAACAATCCAAGCAGGCAATGGAGAGATAATAACACGAACAACAATTCGACAGGAAATAATAATAAATATAATGTTAGGGAAGACAATTCCAGAAGGTTAAAAGTGAATCAAGTAGATGCTTTAAACATCGAAGGACTCTCCTTGCAACCTCGAAGGAAGAGTCTAATGTAATTGAAAACAAGAAAGAGCCCACCACATTTCTAATTCCACAAGTCACAAAATTCGTAACAATACAATCACCAAGTATTGTATTTTTATATGTAAATGGCATTCAAAAGAAGTTTTTATTGGACAGTGGATCTGCCATTACTATAATTAAAGAAAGCGCATTAGATAACGCACTTATTGAAGATGCTGGTGAAATTTTATTAGCAGGTATAACTGGCAAAGGCTTAAAAGCGATAGGTATGGCTAAAATAAATTTAGGAACTCAACCTATATTAGAAAACTATAAATTTAAGGTAATAATATGTGGAAATGATTTGATGGTAGGGGCTGATGGAATTGTAGGCCGTGATTTATTAGGTAAATTTAATGCTATAATAAATTACCAAAAGAACACTTTAAAAATTTGGGGCCAACAAATTCCGATATTTTTCCAAGATGAAGATAATTTTGTAGACAATTACAATAATAAAGAGGAAAATAAAAATAAATATAACTTCAGTACTAATGAGGAAGAATTCGAAGATGAAGATAATATAAATGAGAATGAAGAATTTTTTGATGCATTAGAAGATAATGATATGGAAGAAAATCAAGTATGGTTTTACCCTATTTCGAAAAAGGATAATAGTAATAGTAAAGAAGAAAAGGAAATAAGTGAAAATTTTATAAAAAATGGAGAAAATAAATCAAAAACAATCCTAGAGAAAAATAAAAGGAAAGTTCATTTTGAAGAAGAGAAGAATTACAATAATGAAGAAATACAAATAGAAGCAATTATCGAAGAATATGGGGAATTATCTAGTAGCGATGAATCAGACGATAATTGGTATGAAAATCGTAAGGAAAAACAACGAATTTATGCTAGGCATAAAATAAGTGATGAAGTTAGTAATCAAAATGGAAAATTTAGTAAAGAAAATATTGAATATGATGATGCAAGTGCTAAACAATGTGAAAGGGTTAAGATGAAATCGGTGTCGGTTGCAAGAAATGATTGCAAGCAAAGAGATCGAGTCTCAGATAATAGTAGTAAAAATTTTGCTCACTCAAGAGAAATTGGTAATTTAAATATTGTTAATAATAATAGTAAGGGTAATAATGAAACAAAAGTGCAATGTCATAAAAATGTAATAAAATTAACAGAGGATACGATTTTACCTGCATGGACCGAAATAAATTGTTACGCAAATAATAATTATGGTAAAGAAAGTGAAGAGGAATTTATAGAGGTGGTACCCAATAGTACGAATATAAATAATGTATTTACACCTCATATAGTAACAAATAATAATAAAATGATAGTAATTCGCATAATAAATTTAAATAAGCATGAGGTAACTTTAAAAAAGAATCTGGACATTGCATATGCGCAACCAATTTCAAAAATTCTTGAAGAAAATAAAAAGCATAAAACAAAATTTAAAGTAAATCAAATCCAAAATCGTACAATAAACTCAAATTGGATCGAAGAAAATTTTGATTTTTCACATTTAGACAATCATGAAAAAGGCTTACTACATGAATTAATTAGTAGATATGCGGATATTTTTTCTGAAGGAGATGAAAAGTTATCAAGCACAACTGAAATACAACATAAAATTCGAGTGGATAACAATCAGCCAATTTATAAACGTCCATATAGAACTCCACATAAACAAAGAGAAATTTTACGAAAAGAAATAGATAGACTGTTAGAGCAAGATATAATACGACCATCAAATTCGCCATGGTCGGCTCCTGTGGTCCTGATTTCAAAAAAATTAGATAATGGAGAAGAAAAAATTAGAATGTGCATTGATTATAGAGGATTAAACGAAGTTACCAAGAAAGATATTTTTCCATTACCAATACTGCAAGATATAGTAGATCATTTAGGAAATTCAACTTTATTTAGTGTTTTTGATGTTACGTCAGCTTTTCATCAAATTTCAATGGATCCAGACAGCATAAAATATACTGGTTTTTCTACAGTTGATGGACATTATGAATTTTTGAAAATGCCATTTGGATTAAGTAATTCGGCAATTACATTTCAAAGATTTATGTCATTTATACTAAGTGGTTTGATAGGAGAGATTTGTTGGGCATATTTAGATGACATTTTAGTGTATAGTTCTAAAGGTATTGAAGATCATATTCGAAAAATTAGTACAGTATTTGATAGACTGAGACAAGCTAACGTAAAATTAAAACCTAGCAAATGCAAATTAATTACGAAGGAATGCAAATATTTGGGCCATATACTTTCTCAGCAAGGTTTTAAACCAGACCCATCTAAATTAGCAGCAGTGAAAAAGTTCCCAATACCTAGAAATGTTAAAAATGTTAGACAATTTTTAGGATTAGTAGGATGGTATAGAAAATTTATACAAAATTTTGCAAAAATAGCAGAACCTTTAACTAAATTAACAAAAAAGGAAGGAAAATTTGAAATTGCGGAAGAGCAACTACAAGCAATAGAAAAACTTAAAACAGCAATTACATCCGACAGTGTTTTATGTTATCCAGATTTTTCAAAACCATTCATTTTAGCAACAGATTCTAGCAACACTGGAATGGGAGCCATTTTGAGTCAAAATCATAATGGGTTTGAAAAACCAATAGCTTTTGCTAGTAAATCATTTAACAAAGCAGAATTGAATTATAGTGTTTCTGAAAAAGAGTGTTTTGCTGTTGTTTTTGGGATAAAGCAATTTAGATGTTATCTATATGGAAGAAGATTCAGCATCTATACAGATCATAAGCCGCTTAAATGGATTTTTTCGATTAAAGACCCTTGTTCAAGATTAGCAAGGTGGGCTTTATTGCTAAGTGAATACGACTTTGAAATTTTATATCGCCCTGGGGTTAAACATGGTAATGTTGATGCATTAAGCAGAGTTTATGAAGATAATAAGGAAGAGATGAATAAAAGAAATACTAATAGTAAATTATCATTTCAAGAATTTTTAAAATTAATAAATAAAAATGTAATCAATAGTAGTAATGTTTTTGTAAAAGAAGGTAACTTATTCCATTGTCCTGAGTACTATTCATTGGCACATTGTGTATCACAAGATTTCAATATGAGCAAAGGAATTGCGGCACAATTCAAAAAGATTTATGGTTCATTAGACATTTTATTAAGACAAAATAAAAAAATAACTGAAGTGGCATTATTGCAATTACCAGAACGCAATATTTATTATTTAATAACCAAAGCAAAATACATGGACAAACCAACTTACGAAAATGTATGGATAGCGTTACATAATCTTAAAATTAGTATGATAGAAAATCAAGAAACATTTTTGGCATTACCAAAAATAGCTTGCGGCTTAGATAAGTTAAATTGGTCTATAGTTTTTGAAATGATCAAATACGTTTTTCACAACACGCAAATAACAGTATTTATTTACCTTTACAATCATGTGAATATTGAGATAGGAGCATTACAGCAAACAGTAAATGAAACAACACCAATCTGGGATCGTGAAGTAATAAAAAAGGAACAAAAACAAGATTCATTTTGTAAAACAATTATTAGCCAATTACAAGATGGAAAAGAAGATTTTGGATTTTTTCTTGATAATGAAGAAATTCTCTATAAATCAGATGGCAATCAGGAAGCATTAGTAATTCCAAAAGCTTTTGTAAAGAAAGTTTTACACGATTTTCATGATCTTCCGTTTATAGGACATCAAGGACAAGAAAAAACATTCACCTTAATAAAATCACGATGTTTTTGGCCTAATATGAAACAAGATGTAATAAAATATGTAGAAAGATGTCACTCGTGCAATCAAAGAAAAACTTCACCCCATTTTAAAAAGGTACCTATACAAAATTTTCTAGAAATTACTACACCTTTTGAACGTTGTTCAATGGATATAACTAGTCCGTTTGTAACATCTTATAAAGGAAATAAGTATTTATTAACATTCATTGATCATTTTTCAAAATACATTGAACTTATTCCAATTCAAGATCAGAAGGCAGAAACAGTAGCTCAAGCATTTTTTACAAACATTATAGCTAGGCATGGAACACCACAGAAATTAATCACAGATCAAGGAACAAATTTTGTATCAAAACTTTTTAAAGAACTTTGCAGGAAGCTCAATATCGAAAAACTGCAAAGCTCAGCATATCATCCAATCAGCAATGGTTCAATAGAGAGAATTCATAGAGTTTTAAAAGATTTCCTTAGTCATTATGTAAACAAAACTCAGTTAAATTGGGACGAATGGATTCCATATATGCAAATGTCACATAATATGACAATACATGGTTCAACGAAATACAGTCCATACTTTTTACTACATGGTAGGGACCCTATTTTTCCTTTAGATGAAGTGATTAAGCCTACATCAATTAAATATGATACTGATGAGGATTATGTGTCAGAAATGATGCAAAGATTAAAAGTAGCTTTTGCCAAATCAGCAGAAAATATGAAAATGAACGCAGAGAAAAGAGCCATACAATATAATAAAACAGCGAAAGAGAGATCTTTTAAATTAGGAGATTTAGTGTATCTTCATGATCCAAGTACAAAAATTGGGATTTCCAAGAAATTAACAAAATCATGGTTGGGACCATTTAGGATAACAGAAATTAAAGGTCCTGTTACTTATAAAATAAAAGAATTACATAAAAATAAGGAACTTATTGTACACACAAACAGATTAAAATTGTTAAAAGAAGATATAAACCAAGAAGAAACCAGTGAAGAAACAGATGATGAAGCAAACAATCCCTTAAACAATTGGAGCGTAGAACCAGAAGAAGAAGAAGAAGAAGAGACAAATCCAAGTAACAATACTTTATCCATAGCACATGGTTTAGATCAACAAAGAATAGAATTGGAAAGTGAACAACAACAAGAAGCAAAAGGTAGAAATTGGAGATTACATATAAATAAACAAACGAGAAAAATGGTACAAGAAAATGCTGATCAGTTAGGGGATGTAAGCACATATGGTTCAATTAATAAAGATGGAGTAAGAAGATCTGCACGTAGAAATTAAATTTCACTAAAATTCACTGAATTAAATTTATTGTATATTTAGATATTTTAATTTATAAGGTAATTGGTGTATGTAAATAATTATTGTATTATTTGATTTTTTAGTTTAAGTGGTTGTAATTATTGTAAGCATAACTATTTCAATTTATTATTTTTGTGTTTATATATTTTATATTATGTTCAATGTAGCTTAAAAATATGGATATATTATAGGTAAAAATAAAGTTAATTTTAGGGAAATTGAATCTCGGCTGCTCGTACCGTTAGTGTTAATATTCGTGAGTGCGCTAATAAAAAAATGTGTCGGTGCTTATCGCGTTTGACTGTAAAATTATGAACAATATGAGGTAGCGGCCTGCCCAGATGAAAAGGAGGATTACCGTGAAAAACCAACTTCAGCAATAAATTATACTTCAACGAAATGAATTTAAAGAGCAAAAAGTAGTGGTCTAATTGAAGTAACAAGGATAATACAACATTGTGGAATGCATAATCATACATCAGCAGTAGCAGGAGGTGTATCTACATTCATAAAATTCATTGGAAGACAGGAATATCAAAATGTTCACCGTTAACGTACAATAAATATTTTCAATCAAGTATTGAAAGAATAACTCCCAATGGAACAACGAATGCCGAATTGACAATACTAGGAAGCTTACGAGATCATGGAAGCTGTAAAAGAACTTCGTATAGTGAAAATGGTCACTCTTGGTCCAAAGTAATCGTAGTGGCAAGTGGCAGCAATAAAAATTCATATTAGAGATTATTTGGCAACTGTAAAATTTAACGAAAATGAGATAAATTTAATTGATGGAATAACTTGCAATTATAACTAATGTCATACAACCAAATGAGCAAATTATGGTAATAGAACAAGGAGAGAAGATATTTGCTTTGTCGCTGATAAAAATAATAACATTATGTGGGGGTCGACATTGGGCAATCGGAATATCCAAGAATAGTGGTACTGTTAAATTATACTGCAACTTATCTAATAGGCAGTACGAAACAAATTCCACAAAATACAGAGCAAACTATATGGAATACTCTCACAGTTTGGATAGTGCATAATCAACAAAATTAAACCAAGTCGAATAACATAGAAGAACAAAGAGATACTTTAAACCATGAAACAATCACTTCACCACCAAGTCAAAGTATAACACAATCGGCATCACCGACATCCTATCCAGTGTTGGACAATTGGACAAATTCGCTCACTACCCCGGCGTAAGTGGTAGAGCCAATCGCGTGTGTATAGACAAACATTTATTACAAGTGAACATTAGACAAGATAAAAAAAAAAAAAAAAAATGTGTATGGCCTTTCAGTGCTTTAATGTTAACGGAGGCGAGCAGAGATTTAAAAACTTTCATTATTATTTTGATTTAATTATTATTATTATTATATGGTATTATTAAATTTGATTGTTTTTATTTTGAAATTATTAGATGAATTATAATAATTATAATTATTGTTTTATATATTAGTGTTTTATAATAATTAATAATTGGATGTATAATTTGGGTAGTATTATTGTTTATTGTTACTAGGGAATTAAGGGAAATATTGTAAAACTAATTATATATTGTATGTACAGCCAACTAAGTTCATCAATGTTTTTAAATTCTGTGTTTTTTTTCAAATTGGACCTGTGTTTAGAGGAAGGACAAGTCCAAAAGAACTGGTCCTTCTTTTAAAAAACGGGGGAGTATTGTAACACCCTGTACATACAAATATTATAATTAGTTGCAAAAATAAAAAAAATGATAATATGTAAAATAAAATTGCAAAGAAAAGCAAAAAGGGAGGACACGAGGCAGAAAGGAAAAAGTGGGCAGAGGAACCGGGTACGCGCTTCGGGAAAGTGAAAGTGTGTCGTGTGTCCAGAAAAATCTAAAACTACAAAGCAAAAGGTCAGATAACTTAATATCATGTTTTAAATTGTTAAAATAACTTACACCCAGGTTTTTAATTATTAAAATGTTTATTTGTTATTAATTTAATAAATAGGTTTAACTAATATTTGAATTTTATTTAATGGACTGCTATGGTAGACAAGGATAACGTTTCCGAAGGAAAGAAAAATAAATTATAAAAGGTCAATTAAAGAGGGGTTAAGGAAGGCATAAGGCCCTTCCAGAATTCCTCACAGAGAACCCAAAGGGTTACAATATAAAATAATTGCCTGAAGCAATCAGAGGTGCGTTACGAACAGATACACGCAGAAGTGGTGTTTTATATGTAAGATATATTATTATTTCTTTCTGTTTTAGGGAAGCAACTGTTTAGAATTTTTGAACAGATATCCTGCAAGCATATATTTATCAGAAGAGGAACGGGATTTGGTAAATATAATTAATAATAATCATTCAAATTTAAAAACAAATGTGGTGATCAGATTATCCGACAGTAAAAAATATCTTTGGGCATACAATTCAAACTGCCCTTCGTACTTTATATTATCTATTTCATATACCGGGTGACCGGCAGTCGATGTGAACATAAGAAATTAACTTGGGAAATTAATTTTTCTTTAATTCCTACTTCCTATTATAACGAATAAGAATGAAAGGGATATCAATTTAAAGAGATTTTTATTAAGCTTCTACAGATGCCTAACACTTAATATCTTGTTCTTTAATTAGATAGCAGCAACAGTACTGAATTATGTTGTTGTGGCACTGCAATTTAAACTACTTATTTGGAATCAAAAATAAAGAATCGAACACAATCTTCTGACTACTTGCACCTCATGTCACTTGGTTTAAAATGTTAAAAACTTGGGGAACCATAATAAATATCCCTTTATTAAGACCATAGCAGAAGCACAATAATAAACTCACTAAATTTCAGAATGTAAAATTTTATTAACCTTGTTATAGTAATGATTTTGTGAAATTGGCACAAGTTAAAATTTATTGCACGTATTGGATTATGCAACCCGACTTGCACTACCTGAGGTTACACTGAATAAATTAATGTTTTTAATACTAAGAACTTTTTGCAAAATTGTTTAATTATTGCAGAAGCACAAATTATAATTAAATCACTAAATTGTAGGATGTGAAATTTTAGTAACCTTATATAGTAATATTATTTTTGTGAAATTGGCACAAGTTCAATAATTTTATTGCTCGTTTTAGATTATGCAACCCGACCTGCACTATCTGAGGTTACACTGAATAAATTAATGTTTTTAATACTAGGAACTTTTTGCAATAATTGTTTAATTATTGCAGAAGCACAAAATATAATTATTATAACTCACTAAATTGCAGGATGTGAAATTTTAGTAACCTTTATATAGTAATTTTTTGAGAAATTGGCACAAGTTCAATTTTATTACACGTTTTAGATTATGCAATCCGACTTGCACTATCTGAGGTACATTTAATAAATAATGTTTTTAATAACAAAGAACTTTTTACAAAAATTGCTTAATACCAATAAAGTTATTAATTATGAATTATTTATATATTATGAATTATTTTTATTAAAACATGTATTCTGTTTTGCATTAACCTCAATATTAATAATTAACATGTTGTATTAATTTGTATATAATTTTTATTTTAATAAAATTAAAAAAAACAAAACTGTCTATAATTTCCCAAGAAACATTCTAAACGAAACGCCCTTATGTGCGAAGATTTTAATTTGACCTTTTTGACCCTTTCAGGGTCATCCTAGTTCAGAAACGACACCCTTGAACCCGATCCCTTTCTAGCACTCATTTTTAGTTAACTCTACCCTCCCTAATACCCCCCTGTATTATCAGATTTTTAATTGTATGCGTTTTATAGTGGGGTTGTATTTTATTTTTACTAGATAGGTACTTTCTATGGCTTCACTTGCGTCACTAACCTAACTAATTAATCAGGTCTATTCTGTAACTTTAGCAACTTGCTAAAAATGAGCAATATTGCTAATTATTGCTAATAACCATGGTTATGCAATTTTTCTCCAATAGGTATTAAGCAAAATTATTATTTAGCAATATTGCTCATTTTTAGCAAGTTGCTAAAGTTACAGAATAGACCCGAATATCGATTAATAAGTTTCCTTAATAAAAGCTAAGCTCAGCTTCGATATTCGATTCGCTGTTTGTTTTGTGGAATTATTATTTGACGTGTCATTCAGTCGAGGATTATTGATCAGTAATTGGAAATTAATATATAATTTATTGATCTAAAAATGTTATTGCAATGTGTCTGATTTTCTTTAGCGATAGGATTGTTAAATATTAATAAAAGGTTGATATAAAAATATTAATGATAACGATGGTGACCCACAACAGACTTGTAAATATTCTTAGTTTTCTAATACAATTTTATAATAGTAGTGGAGCTATGAGAATAATAGATCAATAATTTCTAATACACAAAACCGAAAAATTATATTTCTTGATGATGTCATGATATATGTTGTTGAAAGGAGTGTATAGCTAATAAGTAAAACAAATAATAATCAGGTCTATTCTGTAACTTTAGCAACTTGCTAAAAATGAGCAATATTGCTAATTAATAACCATGGTTATGCAATTTTGCTCCAATAGGTATTAAGCAAAATTATTATTTAGCAATATTGCTCAATAATATTGCTCCAAATTATTTGAGATCCATTTCAGTCACTGCAATTTTGGGTTTTCTCTAGGTTACGGGCTTGTTTTACAATATTTGCTAAGAGAATTTTATCTTCATTTCTGGAGGATATAATCGTTCGAATCTTTTAACACCTTAACGAATAATAATAGTCATATCACTATTGAAGATTGGAGGATCCTCAAACAATATCCTGAGGTGATTTAAATCATATTGTAACATCGAGTTTTTAACTTAAATTCTTTTAGGGTTCTTTTTCTACAGTCGCCATTTTTGAGACACAGAAGTTCTTGATTTACCAAGGTGATCGACTAACTTATTTGCATCACACCTACTTTCATATCGTTTGGAGTGGTCTTCCGTTATATCTGGAGCTTCAGATATTATTTGCCATGTTAAATCAAACCATTTGGTTTGGCAACATCTGCCATATCCAGCTGTATATATATGGTGAGCAGGTAGATTTTTCATAACCCTGCACTGTCATCTCGCACCCCTTGACCCCCATGTTACAACCAAGTTATTATACGAATGCGAAAACGAAAGTGACCTCCGTCTACAGGAGGATTGTCCCAAAAAGCACAAAAACACTATAAAATAAAAAGTAAAATTCTATCTAATGAATTAAATCTAAAGAATTTTGAAAAGTGTCTGACGGACATGTCTTGATTGGTGGTTTCTTCTTAGGTCGTCAATTCCAATCGTAGAGGAGGTTGGAAGTTGTGGTTGAAAGGAAATGTGGTTAGTAAGGTTTTAATAATGTAAAGATAGGGCATCCTTAGGTGGGCCGTGCAGCAAGGATGTCCTTTGGCCTCTTGAGGTTCGGAAAAAGAGACGGTCGGAGCATAGTGGTCGAACAAGTTGACTATGATCTAGAGTAGCGTGGTCTAAGTAGTGCAATTTGATAGTAAACATATCATAATTTTTAGACACACTAAAAATGTAATAGACACTTTTAGCACTAAAAATATATAAAATTGGCACAGATGTAAATATACTGAAAGTATATTATTCACAATCGATTTCCGTTAACACAGTAACACAGTAACAGTTTTTGTGTGTATGTTTAACCAAAATTCTCTCGTCACTTTCTGTTTACTCACCTGAGGATGTTACTGTGTTAACGAAATCGATTGTGAATAATATACTTTCAGTATATTTACATCTGTGCCAATTTTATATATTTTTAGTGCTAAAAGTGTCTATTACATTTTTAGTGTGTCTAAAAATTATGATATGTTTAAGTTGACTATGAACTCTAAATGCCAGGTTCGAATCCAGGCGAAGTAAGAACTTTATTCTGGCCGTCTCTCTGGTCCTCCAGGTTGGGGGTTCTACGTCGGGCTTGCTCCTCGTCTAGGTAAAAAATGTAAAATGCTAACAAACCAAATACCAATTAGCAAGGTTGGTAGTTGGGCTCGGATAACGTTGTAATGCGTTTCAAAACCGATTATATGAGAGAGGTTCGGAAAATTTTGGAGGTCGTAGTTACTGAGTTGTCGAATCAGTGGACTTTCTGCGTCGCTGCAGCGGATATAGAACTTGTCGGTGACCTTCCGATTAAAGTTCTTGATCGTGGAGTTTGACCCGCCGCGCGGAGTTGGCGGTTGGAAACAAACTATCGGGCATCTGTGATTCTTTCAATGCAAACATGTGCATGGTTGGATAATCACAATTGCACCGTTGCTATTTTTATCCTGTTATGGTTCAACATTAACTTTGTGAAGATTCTTGTATACTAACTTATTTGCATAACACCTACTTTCATATCTTTTGAGGTGGTCTTCCGTTCAAACCATTTGGTTCATCATCTGCCATATCCAGCTGTATTTAAGGTAAAACTGATTTTTCATAATCCTGCATTGTCATCTCGCACCCTGATCCATAAATAAATGTGTAAAATAAAATCTACACTCTACCTTGTTTTGTTCTTCTTTGCTGTTGGAAATCTGAAAACTTTCTGTGAAGTTAATCATTCATTTCCATTGCAACACCCACTTTGTGTTTAATTTTCCATTTTTAACGATTTTTTGTTAAAATTATCGCCGGTGTACCCGAGATTTTTTACCCCCTTAAATTTTACCCCCCGGGTGTCAAATTTCCCTAGCGAAATTTTACCCCCCGGTAAAAATTCCCTAGAGATATTTTACCCTCAGTGAAAAATAATAAAGGGATCAAATTTCCCTAGTGAATTTTTACCGGGGGGTAAAAATAAGTTCAAAATATTCACAGTGAATTTTTACCCTATTTCATTCATTTCACTTAAATTCCAGCTTTTCAAAAGCAAGAAATTCGGGTAGCAGGTAAGTAGGCTCAGCTCGAGAATATTAAATTTATTAAAAAAATCTCGACGGATTTAGATAGAAAAAATATAGACGAAGCGATTAAGGTGAGGGTGAAAGTCGTATATCGATTAGTTTGGCCAATAATCGATTTTAAAGTTGCCAATTTTAGCTCGATTTTCAAACGTCACAGTCATTCTGTCGTCAGTCCGTGTGGTGTGAGTTACTCTAACACTTGGAAAAACCGGAGCTCGCTTACGCACCCAGTAGTACCTAGTCCGTCGCGCAGTTAACATCGACATAATTTCACTTTTTAGGGGTATTTTTGACTAAAAACACGGGAAAATTCATCGTACAGTTAATGTCGAGGTAAATTCACATTTTCAACGTATTTTTGGCTTAAATTTGCAGCAAAAAAAAGCGAGATTCACCCCTTGCTAATAGCACAATGTGCCGAGTTGGATCACCCTAGAGGGATGTTTTTAATGAGTTTAGTGTTGCCGAAAAATCTGTAGGTCTGTAGCGTGCGGAGCGCAGCGTAGCGCGCGAAAGGCCCATTTCGGCAACACAAACACACCCGCCAGAGATGCATAACAAAAGCGAGATTTACCCCTTGCTAATAGCACAATGTGCCGAGTTGGATCACCCTAGAGGGATGTTTTTAATGAGTTTAGTGTTGCCGAAAAATTTTTCGGCAACACAACCACCCCCGCCAGAGTTTCAAAAAAAAAGCGAGATTCAACGTCGTTAAAACCGTAACCCTTTCTAAGTATTTTTGGCCCTAAAAAGAACTGTTTTTTAACGCTCAACACACGACACATTGTTGTGATCGCCAGTATGTACTGAGAGCATTTTATGAAGTACACACCTTATATAAGCTTTTGGTGGGATATGTTAGAGGCGGGGTTTCGGCAGCCAATGGAATGTTCTAAACCGTTTCTAACTCGTAAGACTGCATCGGACAATACAAATTTTGAAAATTTGACTTTTTAGAGCCCTATTTACAATGGTTCGCAAATATTTTGTTTTATAATAGCTTTTTGTACCGTTTTTAATGATTCTTGACAGTGGAAATTTTAAAAAACCGAGCTGAGGTGACTTACCTACCACCGAAATTCGTTACTTCATCCACCACACACTGTGATAGATGTCAAAGCAGACGGTAATTGTTTTTTTAGGTGCATATCTTTATGTATTACCGGAAGTGAAGATGAGCACGAGGAAGTGCGAAAGATAATAACAGATTATATGAAAACAAAAAAGGAAGAAGTTAATCGGTTTTCTGGTAATACAAATTACATGAAGAATACAAATATGGACACGAATGCAATTTGGGCAACGGATGTTGAAATGTTTTCCACTGCAGCACTGATAGGCGCCGATATATATTCGTTTGCTCAAATTTCGAGCAATCCTTCTTCGTGGCTAAGGTTCCCAAGTTCAATGCACCTTTCTGATAAGCCTGATTATAAAAGACTTGCAATATATTTGAATCATAAAGATTCAAATCATTTTGAAGTTGTATTTTGAAAACGAAACTTTAAACGAAATTTAACAAACAAATCCAAAAATTTACTATATAGTGTAGTCAAAATGGCTCTGAAGCGTCGGAAGCGAAGCGGAGGCACGGAAGAATCGACTTTAATTTAAAGAGAGGATCATTATTAAAAGGTAGATCCCGGTTGAGGCTAGGTTAGTGTTAGGAAACGACTTTTTTTTAAAGAGAAGGTCATTAAAAGGTAGATCCACCGGTCGAGGCTAGGTTAGTGGTAGAAATCGACTTTTATTTAAAGAGAGGGTCATTATTGACACACATCCACCTACGACAGAGTTGAAAAAAAGCGAGATTTACCCCTTGCTAATAGCACAATTTGCCGAGTTGGATCACCCCTGGGGGATGTTTTTAAAGAGTTTAGTGTTGCCAAAATGGCTCTGGAGCGCTGCAAAGCGGAGCGGAGCGTAAAGTAAAGTCTTAGTAAAGATAATAATATATAAGTCCAACCATAGTTGGACACCATAAGTCCCTAGTAAAGTCTTCCTGGCTTAGCCAGGAAGATCGCCTACCTCTAAAGAAACTTCAACTTCAACGTAGTGTGCAACTTTACAACTAAAAAAGGCAGTGCTTCTAAAAGTATGGACCAAACCAAAAAAAAGATCAAACTTTTATTAAATTACAAAATTTGTTTATTTTCATTAAAAATGTATACATTCGTTACACTTTATATGACGATGATTACAAGCAGTACAGAACAATTTTAATTATTGTAAATATTACTGCCTATAATTATAACGTCTACACAAAAATAACATAAACGAGTCTTAAATCTGTTATTTGCACAGAATTACAATATTTGCAATTTGTTTTAGTCATTAATAATAATAATGAATAAATTTTTTTGATTAATGTAAGCATTACCAAAAAAAAAGGGTAGGATGTGATTATCAATTTGTTTAACCTGGGTCAAAAGGAATGCCAGCATGAAACTTATTTTCATTGTTTGTAATAAAATTTTTTCTTACTTTTAGTAGTGCTTCGTGGAATTTGTTATGATCTGAATATACTAATTTATTTTTTTGTTTAAAAGTGATAGATATGTGATATCTAATGGTTTGAATTGAGGTTGCGTTTTCTTGTAAAGTCTTTTCACGTAAATAATTTTTGATTTAGGCGGTATTGGAGTGATATCTACTACCGTACTAGGTTGATTAAGAACCGTGGTTTGAATTGAACGACTTTTACTTAGGTGCTTGTCTATTTTATTTTGTTCGTTTATTTCTTGAAATTCGAGTAATCTAGGTATTATGTCGCTTTTATATCCATGCATTATTACGAATGGTTTTTCTGATATTGGTATTCTAAAGTGGTTTCCGAATTTGAATGAACAGTTGACTTTTTAGGTCGGCTAATTTCTTCTATTGGATCTAATGGTGCAGAATCCAATGAACTCATAGTAACTGCGTTTGAATTTATATCGTCGACAATTTCCATCATGTTGCATTTTAAGTCTAATTGTCCTTTTTTTATTAAATAATGTCTATCAGGAAGATTTGTTGGTACGTTACAAAATATTGTAGATTTAGGGGGAATCGTTTTTTGAAATAGGACACTAGGTTTATTTTCTGAAGGTGGTGTATAATTTAAAATTTTAATTTGGTAATACTCGTTCCATAATATATTTTTTCTCCAACCGTATTAAAAGCAGTACATTTTTAATAGCATTACCTCAACTAAAAGTTGACGTTTTTGTTATTAATATAAAGATGCCAACATTGCTAAGCAACACTTTGTTTTTACGTGTACTAAAAGTACTTTTAGTGCTAGACCTAAAAGTGAATTAGATATATTTTTTAATGTCAATAATTTATTGGTTATACAAAATTTTACATGAATAACAATAATAATCAAAAAATACTTAATACCTTAATCCTTCATGTTAATATTAAATGTATAATTTACACAAGATTGATAAAAAGTAAGCAAACCCGCTTTGTTACCAGTATTGGAATTATTAACAATATCGGTGAATGTTACGCTACTGGTACTCGGATCTTCAGAGTGTAATTCCTGAGCAATAGGTTCATCTTCATCAATTTGTTGATTATTGATGCTATATAGGGAATATCAATAATGGGGGTTAAACTAGTACTAACTTCGTCAACTTGACATATTTTTTTGGCTATGTCTTTTATTTCCTAAAGAATCTTCTATATAGCCCTCGCATACAGTAATAGATTTCCAACCTCCATGACGTTAAGGCAGGTAATGTCACCACCAGGATCGACAAGTAGTGTAGCCGAAGTTCGACGTAAACTGTATCCAGTATTATCCCTTATATTATGCAAATGTAAATATTTTGCCACTTATTGTGGAACACTACTAATTTTATGCATACCAACCACTGCGCGAAAACATTTTCCACCTTGGTATCTTAAAATTAGCGTCTTGCTTAATAATTTTTTGGACGAAGAGCAATATATTTTCTATAAAAATTTACTATGACAGATGACTTTGACAACTTAATATAAAAAAACAAAAATTGCAGTTACTGGATTTTCATTACACGAATATTCAAACAAAATGTTTGAAGTAATTTAAATTTTGAATTTCGCATTATTAATGATGTATGTTATTTAATTTTTGGTTGGAGAAAAAGTAGTATGTCTCATTTGGATTAAAAGTGTCTTTGTTTGACGTGCAATTATTGCATTCGCTCGGCTCCGCTGGCGCTCCGCCTCGCAAATGCAAAAATTGCTTGTCAAACAAAGTTTCACTTTTAATCCGAATAAGACAATGTACTATTTTGTTAAATCTATATTGAAATGAAACATTTTTATTAATGGTACGCCAATGATTCCGTCAAAAAATGGGTGAAAATCGTGTAATAAACAAGCCATTTTTTTTATTTAAATTGAAATCCTGCAATAATGGAATTATTAATTGTTCTGTTATAATTGTCGAGTTGTTTAAATAAACTACACTGGTATTATATTTAGTTATCTGATCTGGAAAATATTTCCTAGCTAGTGAAGGTTTAATGACATTAATGGTACTTCCCGTGTCTACTAGAAATTTAGCATTTAATGAGGGTATAAAAATATAAGGTAAACTGGGTCTTAATTTAAAATCTACGTTATATAACTCGAATCGTAAACCTGGTGAAAATTTACATTTTCCATCTGAATATTTTGGTTCTCAGAATTTGAAAAATCGTTTTCTGTATTTTCATAAAATTGTTCGGTGTTATCGACATAATCTTGATAGGCTGGAATTTGGTTTTGTGATTGGGCGTTTGTATAAAAATAATTTTGAAAGTTTTCTCTGTTATTAAATTGGTTGATTTCACTTGGCTCAAAATTTCTGGTAAATTTCTGGTAAATAAAATTTTGGTGTGTTTTCTGTAGTATTTACGTTTTGACACATTAAAGTTGTTTGTGTGGACATCGGCTCTGGTTCATAAATTTGTTGATTTTGTCTAGAGTAGTTGTTATTTTGCACGAGACTACTCGTATTTCTTTGGAAATTATACCTAGGCTGTGTAGGGACTGTTGGTTCATTAAAATTTCTTTGAAAATTATTGTTAGGTCTGTAAAATGGTTGAGACGGATTTTTGAAAGTAAATTGATTTTTATAGGGAAATTGATGGTTGTTAATATTCGTATTCTGCATTGATTTAAAATTATTGTTTACTGAAGGGAAATTATGCGTGTTTTGGTTTATCGCCGAATTTCTATTTTTAAAATTAATTTCGTCTGTAGCAAATTGTATCGCTTCGTCCAAATTTTTTGGCTGTCTCAGTCGAATTTGACAAGAGATACTATAAGGCAAACAAACAAGAAATCTATCTAAAGAACTATCGGTGTACATTTTTATTCGTAATTCTTGATTATCTAAATTGGATAAATTTATTTTTGTGATTAATTTTGCTAACTGACTCCTAATTCGATTACCAAAATTTACTATGTTTTCTTGTTTATCTAATACAATATTATTGAAATCTACCAGCATTTGTTCTATTGATCTACTGTCCGAAAAGTGCTGGAGTATGGCATTTTTAATTTGTGCCCATGAATTTAAATCGTTTCTCGGGCATAGAAATTCTGAAGCTTTACCACGAAATTTTGAAAAAACATTGGCTCTAAGCGTCGAGCTAATTTGTTCAAATGCTGCATATTTTACGGCTATCGTATCTACTGTTGATATGAAATTATTTAATTGCGTTTCGGACCCATCAAAAAACGGAATGGTATCTAAGTCAA
This sequence comes from Rhagonycha lutea, assembly GCA_958510855.1. Lineage (NCBI taxonomy): Eukaryota > Metazoa > Arthropoda > Insecta > Coleoptera > Cantharidae > Rhagonycha > Rhagonycha lutea. The sequence continues at coordinate 39,691,480 of OY294038.1, forward strand.
GTTTGAGTAGCTGTATATTCAAAGTTTGCGTTTCTGGCATTTTATTGGAATAAATAAAAAAATATAAAAAAAATTTTTAAAAATTAATTAATGTGACATAAAATTTTGATTAAATTACATACGCAATTTATTTTTCAAAATTAATTTGTGTATCAAATTATATCAATTAAAATGTTTAATAATTAAATTTCGAGGTGAATTTAGAGAGAAACAAAAAACTATTTTTTAATTTACTTAAAATTATTTGAAATTGTTTTGGTTTTCTTTAATCGTTCGGGTTTTCAATCCCTATTATAAATTGTTAGCTTTTTTCTTTTCTTTTTGCCTTTTCTTAAACACTATTGCTTAAAATTAAAAAAGGGAATAACAAATTCAGTTTATCTCTTACCACTTTTGATGTAAAAAAACTGGTCGTTGATTCGCTGATATTGTTGCTCCTGGGGTAGCGTTGTTGCCGCTTCCTTGAAGACGTTTTCTGGTTGAAACAGGATACCTGGACTACTGTGGAAAATCTGGAATCTATTTCAAACCTTCTTCGTTCTTCTGTATTGCATTCGTTATTGCAGTGCCGATTTTGTGGATACAATAATTTAACAATATTTTTGCAGGTGGTTTGGTTTGTAATCTCTTTAAGGAACTGAAGTTCGCCGAAAAGTGTCGATTTTTGAATTTTCGTTAAAGAATCCTACCGACTGCGCCATTTTTATAATTTCGGTTGTTCGTGAAATTATGAGAAGGTGCCGAAGGAAAAAATAACACTTTTTTATTGTCAATAATTGTTTTTATTTAAAGTTTAATATCAGTAATTACTCGCTTGCTTCTTACACACAACTAACTACTTCAAAACTACAATCTGTTCATAACACGAAAAGAAATATTAATCGGAATAGGAGACTTCCTCTACAAAGAAAGTTCAATGTATTTTATTTTATATAACAGATCGACTTATTATGCCATAACTTTTTTATGAAATTTATTTCAGTCAAACGGTTTGGGGAATATATTCTACATATAATAGGCTATCAAAAAATGATATAAACAAAAAATCGATTTTTGGATCTAGTTTCATGAGAACCTCCCCTTAAATGAGCTTGCATTCTCATCATTTTGTTTTCATTTTCTGAAAAGTTAAAAGTATTTTAAATCCTCCGAGCTAGTTTCGTAAGGAAATCTTCGTTTTATTACTTCCCCCGTATGCGTAAATGTCCTTCATAGACAACACTCCTGAGCTCTGATGTTCCAAAGATTGCATATGACCATAAATGTATAAAAACTAGAGCGAATTTCAACAAATAACCTAAGCTCTGATGTGCCAAACTTATCTGTATATGGATTTCATATTGACAAGAAGTTCTTGTTAAAACAATAATTTGCTTTAAAAAATAATTGTAATAAGAACAAGGAAAGCTTCTCGAAACAACTACAGACCAATATGTTTGAAAGTAAAGAAATTTTTATATAGCAAACATTTTGTGACCCCCCCCCCCCCTAGGCGTAGATGTTTTTTATGGACGACCCCAAAGCTCTGATGTTCCGAACCTCTCTGTACAGATTTCGTAGTAGTCACAAATTTATAAAAAAAAAGAGCGAATTTTAACAAATAACCTAAGCTCTGATGTACCAAACCTATCTGTATATGGATTTCACATTGACAAGAAGTTTTTGTTGATCTTTTATTTAAAACTAAAAAGGTGCTCTAAAAAGTGAAGAATAATTTTAATAAGAACAAAGAAAGCTGCTTGAAACAACTATAAGCCAATATGTTTGAAAGTACGTAAAAAATAAGAACAACTTGAAATAATAAATCTCCTGAAGCAGTAACTTATGGATACCCAAAAGTTTTACATTTGAAACAATGTTAAAAATATTTTTCACCGTAGAATAATAAATCAGATTAAGTAAAATTCACGGGTTATTGGATCGCAATAAAACTAAATGTCTATTTTGTTGACTGTTTCGGCTATTTTCGTATCGTAGACCACGCGACTACTGGAGGCACTGGAGGGTTAAACTAATTATTCGCATAGGAATTTTTAGCTAAGTGATAAAGCTGATTATGTCATGGCGGGGGTTGTAGCGTGCCTCTCTTTCACAATTGTCACGTCATTGGTTTAGCTCAAGAAAACTGCAGAAGTTACATTGGATATCTAACTATTTAATAGGCGTTAAAATGTTCCAGATTTGAGAATGATAAGAGATTTTCAAGCGATGGCTTGGATTTAGGTGTGAAAAGGCGTTATAAAAGAAGTAATAATTAACTTGTAAATTGTAAAATTTTATAGGCATGATAATATAATTTTTGTTAATAACGTCAACGCGACACTAGTGCCCGTATTAATAGTCGAGGATTGATCCAATCCTCAATCCGAGATTAACCAATCCTAGTTTCATCAATCCTCGTTGCCGTCACGGTTTTATTATTATAATTATTAGATAAACTCTTTTACAACAAATAAAATAACAAATAACTACAAATTTTATTGTTATCTAACAAAAAGTCACTATAAAAAATCGTCTTATAGCAATGTTTAAAAAAACGACATTTGAAGTCTTAAGCTTCACTCCATTCTATTTCCTCTTGTAAACTTTGATCTGATTCTTTTATAACTTCTGACAATTTTACTAACAACATTTTTGTACTTATTAGCCGTAGCCATATCAACTTCCAACAATGTATTTCCTTCACTGTTACGAGCATTTGTTACAGCTTCAAACTCATCAGGATTTATTGTTTTTAATTTGCTGGAAAAATCAATATTACAATTCTTTGCATCATCAAACAGTTCTTCAACTAATTTCAACATATTATTAATATTTTCTTCCTTCGAAAGATCAAGCGGTGATTTCCCTTGTTTATTTTTAATGTCATAAATTGCACCTCTCTTCAATAAGGACTTGGTAAGGGGCAAATTACCACTGCTAGTTGCAATGTGAAGTGCTGTAGTACCGTCAACAGTATTTTTATAATTAATAAAGTCGTTTAATTTATCAACTCTAACATTTTGTAACAAAACTTCGGTAATTTTATTGTAACCTTTAGAAATAGCAATGTGTAATAGTGTTTGGTGTGCGGGTGGATACACATTTCCAACTTCTTCAGAAATTTTAATTTGGGTAACATCAGCTCCATCTTGTAACAAAATGTTCACAACACTTAAGTGTCCGTTGCTAACAGCGCAATATAATGGTGTTTTTCCATATTTATCTGTATCTTTGGCATTAGCTCCGTATTTCAATTGGCGCTGAACAGTTCGTACATCACCATTACTAATAGCGATATTAATATCATCCTGCAGATTTTTGAATGTTCCCTCTATACTGCAGCCTAGAAGTCTACTATACAGATAGATATTGAATTTCTTCTCGGAAATATCTAAAGCAATGGGATGATGTTTCGCTAAAACGGTTTCAATTTGATCATAATCTTTTGTGTAGACTTTATATGCCGGAATCCATTTACCTTGAGCAAAAAGTACATTAGCTATATTGTACTGAGTAATCAAGGTATCAGGATGATTTGGTCCCAAAACGATTTTACGCATATCTAATACTTCTTGATGAGTTTTCAAAGCTACATGGAATTTCTCTTGATAGAAAAGTACTACACCAATGTTACTTAACGTTGTTAAAGTATCGGAGTGATTAATACCATAAACCTTCTTCTTCTTCTCAAAATTCTCGTTACAAATTTTCATTGCTTCTTCAAGTTTTCCCTGGTTTGCAAGTACCATTGCTATATTATCTTGAGCTCGCAAAGCAATTGGGTGGTTTGCATTTGATGTTTTATTTATTTTGTTAAAAACTGATGAGTTTACAATTAACGCTTCTTGGTATTTTCCTTGCCTGTGCAATACTAGTGCTTTCATCAACTGCGTATCTAAAGTATCTAAATGATTTGGCCCTAGGTCTTTGTTTTGAAAATGATAAATTTCTTGATAACCATCAACAAAATGATTTTCTGTTCCTTGGCTAAGTAGTACTAAACACAGCATATTTATTATTTTGTAATTATCCTTAAGGTAAACATTATTTTGTATCTGTTTCCCTGCAATTTCTTTAAGGATATTCAAAGCTTCTTGGTAAGACCCTTGCTTATATAATACTTGGGCTATGTGTATCTGAATATCTAAAGTTGCAGGATTATCAGGTCCTAGTATTTTATTTCTTCTTTCTAAAGCGCTTTTAAAAATATTTAAAGCCTGTTGGTAATTGTCTTGACTCAAAAATACTAAAGCTTCTTTAATACTAGTGGATATGTCATCTTGTGACATATTTTTCAACTGTTCAATTTCTGAAAAGTTAGTACTATTCATTGCAGCAACTACTAGGGTTTGATTCTTTCTATTACGAGCACACATTATTGCCCGTATTGCATCAAGGTCTTTTATCTTGTTAAGGTCACTAATAAGTTGAGAATTACCATTTTCAATATATTCAAATGATTTGCGTACTAAGGTTAGTAACCGAGTTATCCTTGCATCTACAGTTAAATCAGCTGGAGTTTTACCACCATCAGCAATAGCATCATATACTGCATAATTAGCCAACAAAACCTTGACGCATTTGAAGTGAGTGAACTTGGTAGCATAATGTAGAGGGGTAAACCCCTCGTTACCGGTAACATTGGGATTAGCCTGATTTTGTAATAGAATATTGACAACTTCGTAATAGCCTTTCTTTGCAGCATAATGTAATGGTGATTCACCATTAACATTTTTGGCGTCAACATATGCCCCTGCTTTAACACATTTCTCAACTTTTGAAGAATTATTTTCTTGTACAGCTTCAAATAATGTCTCAGTTTTTGCTAACAGATTGATAACGGGTTCATCATAAAATCTTTTCCCATGATTCATGGCCATGTCCAATGGCTTTTTATCAAGCTTATTAACAGAATTATAAATTGCACCACTTTTTAATAATAGCTCTAAAATATCTATATCACCATCATTGGCAGCAAGATGAGTCGGAGTTATATCGTGAATATCTTTAGCATTAACATCAGCACCTAGATCTATCAAATATTCCACATATGCTAACTCACTATTGGCTACAGCATAGTGCAGTAATGTTTGATTTTCTGCACCGGAATCATTAACATTTAACCCTTTACTAAGGAAGAACTTTACAGTTTCTTCTTCATTTACTTGGGCAGCCATGTGTATGGGCTTCAAACCTGATGCTTCTCTTGCATTAATATCGCAGCCTTCATCTACTAAATATTTTACTGTCTCCAAGTCATCTCCTTCTGAAGCAAAATGTAATAACGTCATGTCGTCCGGATATTTAGCATTTACTATATCTACTTTCTTGTACTGCAGTAACATTTTAACTACTTGTAAATTACTTCTTAATGCTGCTGTTTTTAATAAACCTAATATATTATTCTCTTTATCATCATGGTTAATATTTACTTTATTATCTATTAAAACTTTTACAACATTACTGTTACCAGCAAGAATTGCGTCAAGTAACGGTGTTTTCTGTAAGTTATTTTTACTATTCATGTTAGCTCCACTTGCAATTAAAATCTTAACAACATCCACATTGTCATTGTAATTCTGTACTGCAAAATGTAATGGTGTTCTATTGTTATCATCGAGGCAATCAATAATAGCTCCGTTAGTTATCAGAGCTGTCACTACCTTTTTATTATCTCTTTGAGCAGCTAAATGTAATGGTGTACAAAATGTATTTAGTTCACCTTTATCTACTTGATTCACATCCGCTTTATTTCTTAGCAATATTTCTATAATATCTGTATATCCAATTGCAACCGCTTGTATCAATGATTGATTATTATCCTTTGGTACATTAACTTTAGCTCCATTAGCTATAAGAACTTCAACGATTTCCTTTTGACTATTTTTAATAGCTAATAGTAATGGTGTTACCTGTTTGGAATATTTGAAAATTGAACTGTTTCCAAATTTATCACCTTCATTCAAAATATCTTCGATTTTGTTAGGACCTTTTGAAACAATATTTGCTCTTACATCGACTTCGGCTTTATTTTTTATTAAATGGTTAACAACTTCTTTATGGCCTTTTACAGCAGCGAAATGTAATGGTGTATAACCATTACAATTTTTAGCATTAACGTCAGCTTTATTTTGTATTAGAAAAGCAACAGCATCCCCGTGACCTTCTGTAGCAGCTGCATGTAATGGCGTCTCACCGTCCTTCGCTTTGGCATTGATTTCAGCTTCTCTTTTTATCAGAAGATCAATGATATCCTTACAGCCGCTTGTAGCTGCTGAGTGCAAAGGTGTGTAACCTATTTTGTCCTGGGAGTTAACTTTAGCTTTATGTTTAATTAATAAATCAGCAATATCTTTGTAGCCTTTTAGAGCAGCTAGGTGTAATGGTGTGAAACGAGTTGAATCATATCCGCCTTGAATCTCTTGAATTTGTGCTCCATTTTCTATTAAAAGTTCAGCAACTTCCTTATAACCAAATTTTACTGCGCAGTACAATGGTGGGTCATCAGACTTATAGTTAGAGTTAATGTCGAAACCGTAATTGAAAAGAGCAGCTACAATTTCTACATGGTTTCCCTGAACTGCTAAGTCTAGTGAATTGGCTAAATCACCCTGGAATTTGCTAAATAAGTTATGGTATATAGTTTTATTTTTAAATAAACTCCTAAGAATTCCCTCTTGCCCATAATTTGCCGCATATTGTAAAGGTCTTTTACCATCTCGGTCAGTAGCTGCAACATTAGCTTCATGTTTCAGTAGAATATTAGTTATATTCTCATGACCAAATTTTATTGCCAAATGTAGTGGTGTAATACCATCTAAAATTGTAACATTAACATCGGCTCCGTTTGCAATCAGAGCATTAACTACTTCCATATGGCCGTGCTTAACTGCTGTATGTAACGGTGTCCAAGTTTCATCATTTCTAGCGTTAACATTTGCTTCATTATGAAGCAAGAATTGAATTAACTCTAAATGATTATTCTCTGCAGCTTCGTGCAGCGGGGTAAAGCCACTAATAGTATCATTAATATCAAAATTTGGAACATCACCTTCTATGAGAATCTTAGCAACATCGATATGGTTACACCTTATAGCATAGTGTAAAGCTGTGAACCCATTGTAATCTTGGAGTGACAAATTAGGCTTACTTTTTAGTAGAACTTCTACAGTATCGATATGACCATTTTGAGCAGCAAGGTGTAGTGCTGTTTGGTCATTCTTGTTCAGATCATCGACATGTAAACCTACATCTTTAACAAAAAATTCTACAATAGCTTTCCTTCCATTTGCAGCAGCAATATGCAGTGGACTTTGGCCAGTGCTATCCTTAACGTTGACGATTACATTTTCATCAAGAATAAACTTTATAACTTCAAGAGTGGAATCCTTAGCTGCAACATGTAAAGTAGTTAATGAATTGATACTTCTAGCATTAACATCTATTCCATTTTTGAGACAATCCTTAATAATTTCTAGATTTCCCTCTTTCAAAGCAACAAACATCATTTCCTGATTCGCAATAGTAGCCAACCCATCTTTGTCTTTTTCTCTCAAATCGAATGGATTGCTGCTTACTAACTTTCCAATATTCTTGTTTCTTATCTCCGTATTATTTTCCTCAGTTAGTTTTATAGCGTTTAAAAGAACTGCTAATAAAGGATCAGATGGAAGTACGTCAAATAACGCATTATCATATGCTAAATAATTGCATAAACTTCTTCCAATTAATAATGGCGTATATACATCTAAAAACAGTTGATCATTTTTGAAAAAATGCTTTGAACTGCTTAAAATTGACAATATATCCAGAACAAGAATTTCTAATACTGCTTGTAGTTTTTTATCACTTTTGTAAAAAATTAATTTTTCAGTTGTTAATTGGTCACTTAATGAATTGTTACTTAAAAAGTTTTTCAATACATTTAGCTCTAGTGACAATTGGCTATCATAGTTTTCTTCTGTTACATTGTAGGCCATGCTTTGTGTATGTCCTGGAATAAGTACAACTTTCTCTTTAAACACATCCATAAATTCCGTAATCCATTTTGTGTCATCTATTTCAAATTTGTTAAGTAACAAAAGTTTGCAAATTGATCTGTTTACTTCATCAAATTTGTCATTTAATATACCTCCATCAACATCGTTCCGAAATAACTGTATTAACAGTTTGGTGAGTTCTTTATAGTTATGCGGTTTTATATGTTCATCAATATTCAGTAAGATTTTTTCGGCAAGGATTTTCATTTTTGTAATAAAACTATCGTTACTCTGATTTTTCCCCAAGCAATTATTTAAACTTTTTAGTATAATCAAATCATTATTATTAAAATTAAAATTAATTCCGACTCTGATTGTTCTAAGAAACCTCATCATTCTTCGAAGGAGTACTTTTTCATAAGGTTTTTCGGGAAAACTACAACAGCATACTTTATCGAAGATATCTATAAGTTTATTGCGTTCTATATTTTCAAAATTACCTAAAAGCATTTTATTAATCTTAACAGTCCGAAGATCTTCGACAGCCTGTGATATTTCATGACAACAGTTACTATTAAGACGAATCGTTGAAAATAATCTCGTTTTGAGGAAAGAGACAACAATAGCACGGAATAAGATAGAATATTAGCTTTCGTAATAGCAAATACAACCGTTGCAGCAATCGTAGACGGGTAGACTATTTCGGTTGGGATAGAGAATGCGATAAAAATAATGCAGTTGTTATGATAAGTTTCCATTTCAAGATAAGAATTTTTAAACAAACGATTACTAACTGTAAAGTAATAATATCTTATATTATTATAATCTACGGAAGGTATAAAACTAGGCTTTCTAACCATTCATCCGTTTTTTTAATTCGCTAACTAATTTGCTTGAAAATAATAATAAAATTATTATAATAATTGTTAGGTAAAATACATTACCGTCCTTCTGCAGTCGGGTAAAAGGAAGATAAAAAACTTCAAAAAAGTATTTATGAAAATATATTTGTAAAATACAAAGATTTGGAAGGATAATATTCATTTGAAGAATTTGTGTAGTAGTATCTCTTTACTGGTTTTCAGTCTTTGCAACGTTTTAGCAAATAACTTGGAGGTTGGCTTAATAAAGGTGTGCTGTGGACAAAGAAGTCATTTTGAAAAGAATAACAACCGAGCAGTGACAGTAAAATGTTATGGTTTATTTTTCGTTTTCTGGCCATCAGCAAGAATCAGGAGGATCCCGAATTTTCATGTTTCTTGATTGCCGTGGATCAATTATTTCTGGTAGAAGACAGCTCATGTAAAAATTGCATAGTTTTTCTTCCATTTTTTTCGACCAGTAAGAATCGTCTTTAAATGATTTCTGTCTTTAATTTGCAATCACTGGAAGTCCAAACTCCAAGAACACACTTTTTCTTTTTGGCGATATGTAATTGACCTTACGGAGACGGTCGGAGCATAGTGGTCACGCAAGTTGACTATGGACGCTAAATACCGGGTTCGAATCCGAGTAAAGTAAGAACTTTATTCTGACCGTTCTCTCCTCGGAAAGCAACGGCAACCTACCGAGAGTAATATGCCAAGAGCATCCTTAAATGTTAATGATCTAAAGGGTCCAAAAGTTGATCTGTGGACTATGGGGAAGCGTAATAACCACCCCACCAACATTTAAGGATCACGACGCTTCTGTTAAGAAGCATAAAGACTGTATGATGATGAATTGACCTTGAATCTGGTAATACCATTTATGTTTTTTGTTAACTTCATAAACACCATTTACATTTTTCCAGAAAGTAACTTTTTTATTATCGATTGATTGATCTACCGGCTTATTAAAGGAAGAATACGGGCATTTAATTTCTACGATTGTGTCCTCTCCAATAAGGCCATCTCGTCAATGAACATTCCACATTTGTTAATTTTTACATCGAGTTGTGCCTCTAACTGCTTTATAGCAACTTCCTCGTAACACTTGCCATGGTGAGTGAGTGTTTAACGGAATACCATATAAAATATTTTTAACCAAATTTCCACGATGTGTGGTTTTGTTCTTTGAACACACGTCGTAGAAATGTGATGCAGTCAGCAGCTTTCGTCTCTATTCGACCCATACTCTCAAAAATGGTTCTCTCTTCTTCGGTTTTTCTGAATCCATTTAAAACTATCAATTTTTTATTTTCGTAATGTTCCTCTGGCATGTCGGGTTGTTGACTAAATAGTCCATAATCAGGAACGTAATCTTTTGAAGTTTGGTCAATTTCTTTGTTTGGTGCTTTATAAACTTTTCTAAAATTTAAAGATCTTTTGCATTTCTTCAATCGTTTTACTTCAAATTTTGATTTAATTTTTGACGGGCTCTTCCCAAGTATTGTTTTATGCAATACCGAGTGAGCTCTACCTTTTGAATTGAAACTCACCTTCTTCTTCTTCTTCTTCTTCTTTAGGTGCCTATCCGATTTCGGATGTACGGCGATCCCCACGACTTAGCCAAGAAGGCTGCACCAGGGAAATGTTAATGGGGTGGTGGTTTTGCCTTCCCCTTATTCCACAGATCAATTTTGGACTTATTTAGTTCATTAACATTTTAAGGATTTTTCTTGCCATATTACTCTCGGTGGTTTGCTATTGCCTTCCGAGGGGAGACGGTCAGAATAAAGTTCTTACTTCACTCGGATTCGAACCGGGTATTTAGCGTTCATAGTCAACTCGCGTTAGCACTATGCTGCGACCGCCACTATGCTGCGGTGAAACTCACCACAGCAGCTAAACAGCGGGATTGGTACGATCTACCTTTGGAATAATTTATTCTTTTACCACCTACAAATTTTGCCACAATTGAATGGAATTGTTCCACTATGTTACTATTTAGATGCAGCAATAAACTTTTTGCATGCAATGAGATACTTCTGATTATGTAATTTATTCTATTAAGGATTTCGGGATAACTTTTTAATAATTTAAATTGACTGTCATCATTATTTGCATTCTCTGCTTTTTGGCAAAAATAAATATCACATTTACTGTGCTCACCAAATTATGTGACAAACACTATTTTCAATATCACTTTTCAGCAATGTAATTTTTTCTGTCATTTGCCCGTCACAATTTTTCCTAAATTTTACTGCGGATGTAATTGCTCTTCGAAATTTTAAAATATTGTTTTTTATAAATTGTTTTAACACGCCACTTCGAAATTTACTATCAGTTGATAAATTTCTTAATTTTTTTACAAAAATTACGAAGTAGATGATTTTTATATAATATACAGGGTGAATGAGAGCACCCGTATCAGCAATTTTTTTCAAAAACGGCTAGTCGTAGAGAGTTGGGTTAAAAAAATGTATTATAAAAGCCATAATAAAAAATCGAATGGTGATATTATTTCTCGGAAAGGTCGGCGTCCCAAGTAGTTTGCTCCAGAAACTCTAGAACTCTAGAATTTTAAATGGCACCATAGGTCGAAAATGGTATCGTTGAAAATATATAATTAGATAGATAAAAAATAAGCAAGTTTTGTAGGAAAAATTATTTTATTACTCCCTCCCCTTTTCAGTAATATTCGATTGCATATGGGTGACTGAGACTACCATTACTTAAAATGGGTGGGAATAATAAAATAATTTTTCCCACAAAACTTGCTTATTTCTTAAAGATATTTTCAACAATACCACTTTCAACCTATAAAATTTAAAATTCTGGAGTTCTGGAATTTCTGGAGCAAACTACTCGGGATGACGACCTTTCCGAGAAATAATAATATCATTATTCGATTCTTTATTACGGCTTTTATAATAAATTTTTTGACCCAACTCTCTACGACCTACCGTTTTTGAAAAAAAGACTGATACGGGTGGTCTCATTCACCCATATGCAATCGAATATTACTGAAAAGGAGAGGGAGTAATAAAATAATTTTTCCTACAAAACTTGCTTATTTTTGCAAGATCTTTTCAACGATACAATTTTCGACCATTTAAAATTCTGGAGTTCTGGAGTTTCTGGAGCAAACTACTCGGGACGCCGACCTTTCCGAGAAATAATAATATCACCATTCGATTCTTTATTAATAATAAAGAATCGAATAATAAAATGAAAGAGCATATTTAGTAGTTTTTTTAGCATATATCCTTATATTTAACCTGCATATATGCCGCATATATCTTGTAGTTTTAGTGCATATAATTCCCTGCTCTATTTATTATGGCTTATATAATAAATTTTTTTAACCCAACTCTCTACGACTATTAGCCGTTTTTGAAAAAAATTGCTGATACGGGTGCTCTCATTCACCCTGTATAATATGACGATTAAAATCGGGCCAACTTATATTGGAGCCCAGTGGAAATAAGTAAAAAATGTTAGGGTGTACTACTCAATTATTGAGCATTTTGGGCCAACATAATGTCCATAACGAGTAGGCCAAGGAACGAGGAGTCCTTCCCTGGGTACATAAAACTTTATTTATGATTGGCATGGTGTTAAAAAGGCCAATGTATGTTACATTTTTGCAACATTTGAAAATCACTATAAAATTGCCATCTTCATGAAAATGATAATTTTATAAGGATTTTCGAAAAATGTTGCAAAAATGTACATTGGCTCTTTTAGTAGAGTAATAAATATGTTGTAAATTTCTACTAATAATATTGATCGAATGTTTTTTGCAATTTTAAAAAATTGTAAAAAAGTAATGTAGATTTATTGAAATTTTAAACGCAAAGTGCATACTTAATTTTATTATGTCATAGTGATATAATGTTAATAAATGTAACTGATAAGAACATAATCTTTGAAGCGGTATCATTTTACTTGCTTACTTGCAATTTTTGCAGTATGTTTTATTACTGTCTCTCTTCAACAACATGGATAAATGTAGAATTAATATTTTGTTTGAACGTGTGATATTGGTTGCATAATTATTTAAAATTAATTCTAAAATTTAATGAAATACACATGTTTGTAAAGTGGTAATTACAAAGAAACAGCAGTAGCAAAATGCATGAAATTTTGAAATTAAATATAAAAAGCTTCAAGTCACACCGACCTGTTTTTAATTTTTTAATTTTTAATTTTATTTCTCCGTAATTAATTAGTAAAGTAAAGGTAACTTTGTTCGAAGATTACAAAAAAACTATTTTGTATATTGAAAAAATCTTGGCTAGGCGGGATGCATTCAAGTGTCCTCTTTCAAAAAATGTATACTTTTGTACACATTTTTTGAATAATAAGCATGCAATCGTCACTTTACGGCGGTCTGTTTATAAGCTTTGTAAAAGGTATAGCAGATTCCTCTTAATAATTTTTTCTAAAAGCATTTTGTTAATTTTGATAACGTTTTGATCAAAAATATTAGTAAATACATCTCCAACTTCCTTAATATCCTTTTGAAAATCAATAAAAAAATCAACGTCTTCATTTTCGTAAATTTCTTTTCTCATCCAGATTGAATCAGTATATGATGGTGCATCACGTAAATCGACAACAATTTTTCTTGACTTCTCCTGTAACGACAGTAAAAAAAGTTCACTTGCAGTGTGAGATAACTTAGGACACTCCAGAGTATTTTTCAAATGTTCGCCGATAACTTGTAAACCTCTTGTAACAGCTAACCGTCCTTTTATTTCTTGTGGATCAACCGATAAGATCAAATTTATCTGATCACTTATTTTTTTCATTGAATGTAAATCCCTAATCTCTTGATAGTCTTTATAAAAATCTTCAAATTGAGGATAACTGCTAACAATCTCCGCAACAACTTCGTCACGTTTTAACTTTGGGAGATATGCAAGTTCACTAATGTTAAACCTCTTTATATTATAATTCACACCTTCAAGTTTCTTTTCAAAATATTCCAAATACTTTAGTATTTTACTCTTACTCAGTATAGTATCATAATATAAATGAATTTCTTCTCGCTTTATGTGAGAAGAAATAAAAATAATTATAAGAAACTCGGTTTCTTCCCAGGGTATTTTATCGTAAGTTGATTTCAACTGTTGCTTCAGTATTTGAATATTTTTCGCAATAGATTTAGCCACAAATAAAAACTTTTCATCCACTTCATCCGTGATTGAATAATCTGTTTTGAGCAAGCTAATGCTTTTAAGGACTAATTGAATCCGTTCTCTAATGCTATTAAAATCATCCCCAAAACTATGATCTTCCCCAGATGTATTGGAGAAGACACGAAGGTTAATTAACTTGGATTCCACAAAAATGTTTGTTTCGTCTGATAATGGAACGTTTTTTAACTTTAATTCTTCGTATGCCTTTGAAAGAATTTTGTCCAATTCGTCTAAGTGAAGGGCAAAATAATCCCGTGGCCATTGATTTATAAGCGCATCGAGAAGATCAATGCTACCAGATCGGATCGCATAATAAAATGCATTATGTCTTTCTTCATCTTCATCATGGGGCAATATAGTAGTTTGTCCAACATCAATATATAGGTTATTTAGAATTCTACTAGTACCGTCGAATATATACTCCAGAATTTTTGTTTTGTTATGCTTACTAGCTAAGATAACTAAATTGGTACTTCTAATAGGGTTCCTATTATTTTCATAATAATCTCTCAACTTTACTGCATCTTCTACTTCACTGATGTGGTCAATTAAAGTGCATAATTTTTCAAAATTATCAATATTACCTTCTAATATGGCCTCTTTGAGTTCCGTTAAAATCAGGAGGGAAAGTCCTTGGGGTTTCTCACATTTGAGTCTTTCTTTATATTCTCTTAAAAATTCCTCTTTTGATGTGTATGAAAGTAACACGGATGGCTTATTTGCTTGGGAAGACTGAGGTTTCTGTTTAGATACATACATAATTGGAATCCTCGGCTAAAAATCGATAAATCAAATATCAAGCATTTAAGGTGGAGACCATTTTAGTAGTACAAATATTTATATTTCTTCTGGGACACTAAAAATATATAGTATAATATAAAATTTATTTTATTCATTTTAACAATTTTACAAACCTCACATAAATAAAGAATTTCAGAATCTACGAGATACTTTGAAAAAATATATGTAATGGTCTTCGTTCTCTTCTACATTAAGAAAAGAGATTAGGCTGTAAATTTGATGATCCTAATTATCATTGAAATAATTTTTAAAGTTTTACAGGAATGTAAAAATTTAGTTTTGCAGAGGAGTACAAGGTTGGCTCTTCATTCAAAAGACGCGACTTAAGTGTAACCTTTTTTCAGACTCCCTCAAGGATTATTTCAAAATGCTTGGGAGAATTGCTGTCGTGTTATTTTTCGAATGAAGAAGCATCCAACTTATTAATTGAGAGGAAGTATTGTTATTTTGGAAAATTTTGAATTTTCGCGGCGGCTGTGGCTATTTGTGAGGCCGACAGAGCCCTGGATGTTAGGTGGCTGACTTGCCCTGAAATCCCCGAATGGGGAGCATTAAAATTTTGGAAGAATAAGAATTTTAGTCATAGTTTTGACTTGTATTTGGATTGAAATAAAAATAATTTAATTAAGTGAATTGGTGTTTTATTTTAGAATCAAAGTTGAGAGAAAAGTAATTGGAATTTGGTTTAGAAGGTTAACAAATGAAGTTGCAATAATAATTGGAAAATTTTCGAGGTCACTGAAGATAGGAAGGCATTGGTGATAGCGCTGGCTAGCCGTGGCGTATGCGTGTTTAACCCATTCCGGATATAAGTTTTAAAATTCACAGAAAAACCCACGTATTAAATTTATTTAAACTTTAAGGATGCTTGTTAACTTTGCAATATTTATATTGTGGTATTTTGAAATGGAAGGTGGAAAGTTGTATAAAGAAAGGGTTAATAATTTGATGGTTATTCCATTAAAATTAATTTTGCAATTAAGAGATAAATTTGGCATGAACAGACATAATGTACGTGTAAGTGCATTTGATAATTCGTTTGAGCAATCAACAGAATGAATTAAATAAAGAGAAAAAGGTGAAATTGTATAGAATTATTTGAAATTGTATAAAAGTTTAAATATCTTCAAAGTTTTTCCGTTGGCGCTGTAAAAGCAGAAGTCACGTGTTAGGTCGTTACGGGGAAAACAAAAAGGTTCGCTCTCTTGAATATTTGAGTTGGGCTCTAGAGGACGCTGGTAGAGTGTAAAAGTTATAAAAGTGAAATTTAGTGCAACGATTAAGATTTCTACTGCTAATAGTAGCAAGTGGAAGAAACGAAATGTTGTAATGTGTTAAAATCGCATACATCAGAAGTCGAAGACGAAAATATCAACAGGTCGACAAAATTAACCAATGAAGGCGCAACCTTGTATGGAAAATTGGTTGATGGTTATCAATTTTTATTGCAAGCAAAGAGCAGAGGCAGTACCCTGTCAATTAATAGCAAAGGAGAAGATGACGAGACAATCTAGAGCAAGTCCGGTCACCAACAGTAAACACCTAAAAGGTAAAATATTGAACCATTAATTTCACATCTGCGGCACGAGACGCAAATTTTATGTAAACATTCAACTCGCTACGATTTTAGAGTGGGTAAATCAACGAAACTTTTCAACAAATGTACGGCCAGTCCTACAAACATAAACTTTATGTGGCGAAAATATTTAATTTTGACTGCAATAAAACTTCAATGAAATTTAATTCATTTATGCATTATTGTGTTCATTTATAGAAAAGAATTTTGATTGAATAAATATGTGAATTTTTCAGTGATCGACAAATTTGTATGTTGATTGAATTAATTGTTCTAATATTTTAAAGGAAAATCTGTCATGCTAAATGTCCGTGTACATTCTTTTTTGTAAGCCAAATATCTTTTCTTTATACAAGCGAATAAATTTTGTTAATTCAAAACGATTTTCTAAACTTTTATTTTGAACCGACTGAGTTGACCGTGGTAAAGAAGGCGACCACTTGTACCATTTCCTGATGCCGATGGGAAGCAGACTTTTAAGTTAAGGGAAGGTAAGAGGACAATATGTATATGCTTACATAATACATAGTAAAATGTCGTGGTTTTATGACATGTCTGGAGGGCATGGAATACCCCCAGAATCATAACGGATTTTTGTTAAAATAAGTTTTTATTTTGTTGAATTTCCATTCGTTACGATTAGTTCTGTCTTTCTACTACTGGATCAGGCATCCCCAATAATGGGGATTGTTGTCCACACTGGCGCTGCCCAAACGGGTATTTCTTTACATCCAGTAGGTAGCTTGATAGGCTTCCCTTCAGATGTGCCTGTAGTCTTGTTTTTTGTTAACGATGGCAATTCATCAATTTATTATTACAATAATTAAATTTTATAAATATAAATTAATTAAGATAATTTAAAATAAATATTTTAAAAATTGTTGGTAATAAAAGTTATTATTAGAAAATAAATGAACTGAAATACTAAGGTACTATGATAAGAAGATACACAAAACACAACAAAATATAAAATACATTATAAAGCGAAATGCAAACGGTACAAACTATTTATTATAATATTTTACATTCAAGAAAAACCATAAAAATTCAAATAGTAGTACCTATAAATTAATTTACTTACCCTGATAGTAAAAACTGCTATGTTTTTGTTTCTTCAAGTATTCATTGATAATTTTAGTAATAGTTTACTTGGATAATAACCCATCAGTAATTGATTTGTAAATGTTTATTGAATATTTTGATAAGCTTTATCTTATAAACATTTATCTTATCAAATCAAAATTTAAAATAAAACTTGTAAAAACTGTAATCTTGCAAAAATTAAAATAAACTAAAATATGATTAAATAATAATTTTTTATACGCTTCAAAATTCAAAATTCAGCTTTTTTGGACCACCGCTATATAGTGCATACTAGAGTAAACACCATGGGCGTAAAATGCACACTGTAGGGTATAGGGTTAGTAAAAATATTTAGAGGGGGGCCTCAAAATTGAATTACGTTGGGGCCTTTCAAGTGTTAAATCCGCCACTGCTCGTCTCCCTTCGTTACACAGAACAATTATTCTCGATCACTGACGACAGTTGGCCTGGTTTACACCGTACACTTGGTACGCGAACTAAAGCCGTACCAGGACTATATTTGGACCATATCCGAACTATATTTTTAGTCCGCCTGGTGTAAACGTATTGGGATCTAATATTAAGATCACAGCGCCAGTGCGGATAAAATCTGAACTACTCCTGGAGACATCGTTCGTGTTTATGTTAAGGTTTATATGGAGGTTATGCGTTTTAAACTTTGCTTTTAAACATATTGTCCTCCACCGTTTGGTTTTAAAAAAAATGAAAATTAAAATCAACAAAATTACTCTGGTTACCCACACGGTGGATGGCAATCCTAACCAGCTAACTCAGCGAACAGCTAAATGAGACATGAGACTCTTATTTATTGAGAAATGCTAGCACTTTTTAATTTAATTTTAAATATAAGCCAACCCTAAATTGTAGACTTGTTTGCTTCTAAATCTTAAAAATAAAACACCTCAATACTGACCAAAATCGTGTAATAAAAACAAAATAGACAAATTAACCAAAATACCAAAAATTTCATTGTTGAATCTTAAAAAAAAATTACTACGCTCAGTTTATAAATCGGTACATTTACCGTTTTGGAACTAAAGTGTTATGTGTTAAGATGTTACAAAAAAAACAACGCATTTACGTTCATTTATAATTTGAAAACCTTAATTGTTTTTTGTATCAATCTTTTATGTGTGCAAATGTTAGTTTTAAATAAATCAATTACATTAATTATTAACAATAATATCAAATTTTTTATATTACCAAAAGTTTTGTGATCACTAGAGCTGGGATTAATATGCATAAAAAATTCTAAAATATGCTCATATATATGCTCCAATTTTCATAAAAATATGCAAGTTAAAATATAAAATATGCAGTGAAATATGCTGAATAAAAGTTCAAAATATGTAATAAAATTTTTGCAAAAAAAAAACATTTAGCACTTTTTTTTTATTGAGAACGCATTTAATTACTACTGCTTTTCACTTGATAATAAATATTAATTATAATATGTTTTTCTAAATTATCTAAAATAGAAAGATTATCTTTTGTCATTCAATATTATGTTCTTGTACGTTGAGAAAATTCGTTCAACGTCAACTGATGTTATTGGAGCGAATTTTAACTTGCACAATTTTTGAGGTTCCATTGTTACCGATTCTTCATATTGACCTTCTAGTACAGGTATTTGAAATGTTTTTAAGAACCTTGAATTCTCGAATCCTGCATTTTTTCTAATCACATCTGTACATTTTTGGCCAATACGCATCCCTACAATATTCTACATTCTACATTCTATCTGTTGAATCGAATTTTCAGTTTGATTCAACAACTCAATGGAATCTACAAGTTTCATACATTGCGTCTTGAGAGTTTTGATTGCCTTTTCAATAAAGGCGTAATTTGATTTTATAAATGCTAGATTCTGAGGTAATTGTTGATCATCTTTTTTGCCTCACGAATAAGCAGCAGAATCATTTGGAAATTCAAAAATTTTCATACATAGGTAGGTATATTATAATTTCACGAGTTGAAATAAAACGAGTATTTATGCATTAATATGCTAACTTTACTAAAATATGAACCAAAAGTTGAAAATATGCAAAATATGCCTAAAAAAATTTGGTTTAAATTACTCTAATTTATGTGATTCGCAAAGATATCCAAAAATCGACGTTCTCATATCAATAGTTAAAAATATGCATTTGCATATAATCCCAGCCTTAGTGATCACTCATTGTCAAGCTTGATCTTATCACCGCTTCTGACGCCTTCTTTCATAGTTTTGAATGTTGTTTTAGTTGTAATTGTGGGTTTCTCCAATTTGACGAATCGTAGATTATCATCCAATTTTTGTAACCAAATCCATCTGTAGATAACAGGTATGAAATTGAACCTCAATATAATAATTCGACGTTTTGTAATTCGAAAATTTATTAACAACACCAATATTCGTTGTTGTAGAATAAAAACCATTCCATTAATTATTTATAAAAATAGAATAACAGAATCATCCATTTCATCACATAAAATCGAAAAAAATCACGGTTGCACAATAAAATGGCGGACTCCAAATTTTATCCAAAATTTGATAAGAACAATCAAAATTTACCCGTCTAACTACCATGGGATTCACTTCCATTCACTAATTGGCTTCTCTGTGTGATACTCACACCATAACATTAATGTTCTCAAAAGAAAAATCCAAATTTTCCAAATTAGGAAAAAATTACTCGTCTTTGAAAATTTACACCTCCGTTCCACACAAAAGATGGACGTCCAAGTCGCCTTATCCTTCTCTACCACCTCACAGTTTCCAACATTCCCAACGGACTCCTAATCACAAATCAGTTTATAGCGGCGAATTCAAATTAGTTTCAATACACAAGCTCGCTTTGCAGGTCCAAATTCTTACACAACACAAAGGAAATAAACTAACACTTCACCAAAATAGAGTTCATCAAAATGTTCTGTGTAAAAAATGTTTTAATAGTAACATCCTTGTCCCTGTGTTATATAAACTCTGCGTGCAAATTTGGTGTTTGCATTACACCACTGTGAATCATAGAATTACAGCCGTTAACTCATCATGAGTTTTTGTTACACGACAATATAAAACAATCATTTTAAACAATTTAAAATGTTGTGTGTCATAGTTTTGTTTATTGGTAACAAATTAATTTGAGTTTTGGTTATTGATAACGAATTTTGTACGATTTATGATTATGTAAACATACTAATGGAATGTAAGTAAACATTGTATTTGAGTTCAATGGATTGTAGAGATGAAGCACATATTTCTGTTGTAGATTATTTTAAGGAAGTGTATAGGAACAAAAATACAAGGAACTTAATACAAGGCATGTAATTATGTTTGGTGTTTTAAATGCTTTATTCGTGTAAACCTGTTGCAGGTGAAAAACACTTTACTGATGGTGTACAATGTATAATTTTTGCACTATTATGGTAATTTTTTACTATCTTACTGTATTAATGATTTTTAGAACTTTGATTAACAAATTTGAAGTAATATCGCAGACAGACATTCAGTGTTCGTGGTCATTTTTTTTGTCAAATTTTCAAATAAATATACAGATTATGGTTTATAATAAGATCCACATCCTAGAAAACTCTTTAAAACAAGTACTGTAACAACCGGGGGTGCGTTATTAAAATTAATTATAAAATTTTCTCTTAAAATTTTGATAATAATTTCAGAAAACACAAGAACCTTTTTACTTGGCCTAAATAAAAAGTCACCCCAGAATGTTCTCTTAATTTATTTGGTTTCCCAAAAATTTCTCGAGTTTTGAGATACTCCTGAATTTTTGGGAATATCGACGAAGGTTCCACGGTAACAAAGGACAGTCTATTTTTAGTTTTTACGCTGCCACCCGACAAAATTCTCTTTGTTAGTTGTCCTGGACCTCTTCGATACTTTTTGGTAGCTCTGGTTTGGTTTCCCAATCTTCACGAAATGACGTAAATATCGCTGGCTAATGTAGGGTGAAAGGTGCCCTTTGCAGTGATTTTGGGAAAACGTAGGAATCGTTAACTTTTGAAAAAAAAACTTCCACTTTATTTTATGGGGTTCTTTTAAATTCAAAATAAAAGAATTAATATTTCCCAAATATAACAATTTATTAAATTAAACTGAATTATTTACAAAGATTTATAAAATAATTAACTCGAAATTATAATATGGCAACACTTTTGCCACAGTATAAACAACAAAATAACTTTTGAAAGTAATAATTGACGAAACATTCAACCAACTACAAAATGTTTCCGTCTCTGAATATCAATT
The DNA here is from genome assembly GCA_958510855.1 of Rhagonycha lutea. Lineage (NCBI taxonomy): Eukaryota > Metazoa > Arthropoda > Insecta > Coleoptera > Cantharidae > Rhagonycha > Rhagonycha lutea. The sequence continues at coordinate 39,713,238 of OY294038.1, forward strand.
ATTCAGATTTCCAAAATTAAACATAAAACAGATTAACTTATCAAACCTTACTTTAACGATTAAATAATATTGGCTAAACTTATATGCAGCCAAAACTATCAACAAACGAGGAAACAATCGTCTCGCGATTATCCTTTAACATTAAGTATCAATAACCTGATGAGCGAATCTCACTCCAATCAATTATTATAATATAAGGAACCCAAATACATTTCCTTAACAACTCGTTAGAATACAAAAATTTTGCGTTCTCAAATTATGATTTGACAAACGCGCACACAAAATAAAATCATTTATCAGTAAACAATAAATTTTACCTTTAGTTGTTTCAGCAAAACCACAAAAACTTAACTTATTTATTTAAGTCGAGAAAATTAATTAAATTATTTAATTTAATTGATTACCACTAACTTATTTATTCAAACAATGGTTTGATAAATAGTTGCAAACAAAATTACTAATTGAGCTTTTGTACTGTACAAAACTCAATTATCAAAATTCAAAACCAAATCGCACTTGGAGTCTTCGACTTCAGCTGTGTTTTTTCGAAATTTGCTTCCAAAATGGCCAGCAAGTTTCTTAGCAACAGGTGAAGGAGGACTCTCTATTTAATTCACAAAATTAACCCGCGCACTCGAGTCTACAAATATGTACCCTTATCAAAAAGCGTCTATGATCACTCCCCTGGAGCAACGCAGTTTGATGCAGGTAACGATGGGACTCTCCCTTATCAGTACAGTTACCCATATTTATAACTTCTGACCCACTTCTCTTTCAAAGTGAATCTTTTTACTTCTTATTTTAAAATCCATATGAGTAAAAGACGTTCTTCCGCAATTAGAGGAAGATACATTTTTTTCTGCGCGTAGAAATAGCCGACTTAGCAATTCCCACACGCGTCTACTGGTAATTGAAAATTTATTTCTAATTTCTACATTTTTTGACTTTTTCAAATTATTTTTAGATATTTGGAATCGTTATCTCTTAAACGTTACAAATATACAATTCATTTATTTGTAGGACCAATATTAAGAAATGGCCTAAAATCTTGTCACTAAGACGGGAAGCGTAATCCTTATCTAAGCGGAAATGGTCATCAAATTCTCTTCGTATCTCCGCACGTAGCACACCTGCAATACGTAGGTATATTTTCTACATTACAATGTAGTAATTTACTTTGTTGCAAAGTTAAATTTGAATTTTTGCTCAAAGTAATTTCGACTCGATTCCGTCGATATTTTTAATTTGAACGTAATTTTACGCTGATTCCAAAGATATAAGAACCGAAAAATTTTATAAAATGTCAGCACATTTGAATTACTGCATTTCCATAGGCGTACACAAATTATTTTCTTTTACATCTAAAATTGCATTTTAATTTTTAAATCCTTTAAAAATCATAACTAGAAAAATAAACAACCCGAAATTAACCCTTAATTTCCGGGGTGTTACAGTACTGGATATAAATGAAGTTGTCGAAACAGGACTAGTAGTATCTCCGACTGACTGACGTAGTATATCAGCTAACGGAGAAACATAATTTCTATGGCCAAATACAATTGCAGATGACATTACTTAGGTTTTCATTGTTATTTTGTAGTTTATTGATAGTTTAGCTAAAGTATGAGAATTTGCTCACAAATTAGTCTTTAACGTAAAAGAAGAATATTTTAAAATGTTACGATCACTATACAATAAAAGGCTTTTTTATTTATTTGTTTTTATCTACCCTATATATTGTCGTATTCCACGGCTCAATTAGACTCCCTATTATAATCGGTAATAAAACCTCGCTTAATGTGGTGTAACGTAGTTTGCGAATACAAACGTCGCCAATGCCCCGATGCCCCGGCGATGTTTACGGGTGGCTAGCTAGAGGGTTGCACCTCCTTCCGGGCATATGTAATCTCCCCTAATCCAGCAGGTAGAATTTAAAAAAAGTGGTGAACTCCCCTAATTTTGAAGATTTCACCAATAATCCTAGTTGTAAACTCCCCGAATGTAATACATTTTAAGTAGGATAATTAAGAAGGACTTAACTAAATTATACATAATAACTAAACAGAAAATTTTGAATTTATTTAAACTTTAAAGTTTAAAATATACACAAAATTCTTAATGAAAACCAATCACCTATAAAACTGTAATGCCGACATGCCCTTCAAGTGAAATTTTGGGGTAAAATTGGTGTCAAACGTTTGAGCATCAATGAGCTTCCAAATTTTTTGTTTGAGCCTCAACCGTCGTGGAGTTCTTCGCGAAATATTTGGGGGGGGGGAGCTGGAGACATGTTTTCCTATTTTCATAATTATTACGAATTTTTCTGCGAAATCGATGTCTATCGATAGAGCTTCGTTTGAGCTTGAATGAGCTTCCATTCCCATAATTGTATTTTCATTTTCTGCAAAGTTAAGAGTATTTCAAGTTTCGATTACTCCGAGCAAGTTCTTTTTAAACTTTTTGGTTGAAATAGGTGTCAAACGTTTCAGTATAGTTTGAGCATCAATGAGCTTCCAAATTTCTCGTTTGAGCCTCAATAGTCACGGAGTTACTCGCGAAATTCTTGTGCGGGTGGAGATGTAGACGTTTATCGATTTCTGTTCTTATTTCGAACTTTCTTGTGAAATCGCTGTCTATCGATAGAGAATTGTTTGAGCTTAAATGAGCTTGCATTCTCATCATTTTAATTTTATTTTCTGCAAAGTTAAGAGTATTTCAAATTTCGAGTCCTCCGAGCTGGTTTCGTACGAAAATCTTCCCCATGTTTTGTTTTAATTTGCATATTTGATAATAATTAATGATGTTCCTCGTCAAATAATTGAGTTAATTTCTATCTCTTCAATGGTTATTGTTCACTGTTGGAAGTTTGATCACAGCATCTCCACATTTTAATGCACGATTAAAATAAAATTTATAATCCTCATAAATTAACAATTTGTTGCCACATTGACCAGTAGTCCAATTATTTCAGACCAATATGTTTGAAAGTACGCAAAAAATAAAGCGGCGCGGCGTTCACAATGAAGTGGGGTCTTGCATTGTAGAGAGCTGGCAAGCGCCAATTAGATTAAAGTATTTTCGTCTATCCTTTTCTATGATTAAAAAATTGTTCATTCTGATTGGCTCTTGCTAACTTTCTGCCGAAGCAAGGCAAGACCCCACTTTATTGTGAACACCGCTTAAGAATAACTTGAAATAATAACTTCCCTGAAGTAATAATAATTATAAAAACAATTATTGCTTTGCAGTGTTGCCAATCTAGCGGTTTTCCCACTAGATCTGACTTGTTTTAAATTGCTTTAGCGGGAAAAATTTCCATCTAGCGGCTAGCGGGAATTTTAGCTTAATTAAAGAATATCTGACGGGAAATCTGACGGTTTTTAAAAACTGCCGAAAGTCAATTTAAATTTTTTTTTCTTTTTAAATTTAAAATTTCACCGCCTTCAAATTAGTACACAATCTTACCGCTCTACAAATGGCATGGGTTATGTTGGGTTATGTTCAGTCTTCAGTTATGTTGGTACTTATTACAAAGAAACTTACAAGCTCGAAGACCACGACGATGTCGATGATTTGTTTTTAGATTTATTAGTGTTTTGTAATATACATTTTTTTTTTTTTAATAAAATAATAAAAAATTGTGTAATTTTATTTTAAAACATCTAATACGCTAATCTTAAATTATTAAAAATGGTATTTCTGGCGGGATCGCCGTGTTATCTAGCTGTTTCTAGCTATTTCGTAAAAATGAGATATCTGGCGGGTTTTCTGGCGGGACCGCCGTGTCATCTAGCGGGTTTCTGGCGGGATCGCCGCGTCATCTAGCGGTTTCGCAAATTTAAGTGCTGGCAACACTGTTGCTTTGTTATCATTGGTTTACACAATGAATTTGTTTACATAAATCCATTTAAAACGTGTGGTTTGCAGCGCCACCAACGGTAATGTAAAACGCGAATAATACTTTCCTTTTGCACATATTTTGTAAATAATACAGTAGAAAGTTATGCTTTTATACCATTTTTATTGGTTTTTTCCTGCAAATGTCGACGAAAACCATCTCTTTTCGTACCTCAAAACGTACACGAAAAGTGCTCAAATACGTCCGGCGTAACGAAAAACCTTTTATTTAAAATTAAAAAAGTGCACTAAAAAATAAAAAATAATTTTAATAAGAATAAACAGAGCTTCTTGGAAACATCAATATAAAAGCGTGGGGCTATCAATTGCTTACTTACCTCTAAATAAATAGCCCCACGCTTTTATATTGATGTTTCCAAGAAGCTCTGTTTATTCTTATTCTTATTAAAATTATTTTTTATTTTTTAGTGCACTTTTTTAATTTTAAATAAAAGGTTTTTTTTAAAAATTTTTAATTTTTTATTTAATTTTTTAAAAACTTGTTTGGCAAATAAATTACACTAAATATACGCGACTACAACAACTGTACTATATACTATTAATTTAAATATTATCATTAATATACGTAAAAATACAAATAATCTAAAAAAAAACGGTAACACAACCTAAAACGTGCATGTAATTTTTGTTTGTTTATGTCTCCAGGAATAGTTCCAAAATTCTCCGCAAGACGGCGTAGTCCTTAGCTGGAGATCCCAATAGGATCTAAGTTGGTCCTGCTTTAGTGCAGTCCTCTAAAATATGAGTACTGAACTAAATTGGTTCGACTACATTCGACATCACTCGAGTATTTTTAATTCCGAATGCGCCCATTTTTAATTTTTATAGGTTATAAAATTAACTTAAATATATAAATTAATTAAAATTAAAATCAAACAACTATTTTTTGTAGATTATATGACACATTTTGGTCCTCGCTTCTCGTGTACGGTGTAAACATTTGCGAACCACTTGCGAACTATATTTTCTATCTATCTAATAAATAATAAAATTCAACAGATGTCACTAGTTGTTTTATGATATTTCATTGGTATGTTTTATTGAGATTTATTGATATTTATTTCTGATTGGTTAAAATTTGAAATTTCATGTATATTGCTTCATTTCTTGTGTCAAGTTCAACTCATAAACGAATAATCGTAGAAAGCTGAAATTTTCAGAATATACTTAAAATATGATTTTACTTAACGTAAGCTATTTTATATTTATAACTAAAGCGTATTTTATTGAAAACGGCTAGAAATTTTTTTTTATATTAATTTTTTTAAAATAAAAAATAGCTTATGTTAAGTAAAATCATATTTTACGTATATTCTGAAAATTTCAGCTTTCTACGATTATTCGTTTTTGAATTGAACTTGACACAAGCTCAGACCCTATTGATCTGCCCCCTTAATCAAATTAGATGAATGAAATTGTTCACCACCAGCTTCTTCAATGGAAGAATTGTTTCAATTCCTCATTGCATTCAAGACTGTAAGGGTGATTTGCCCTTTACCTTAAGGCGAAGCATCACCACGTGACTAAATATTGGTGTAAAACGTTCTTTAAAAAGATTTGTTAAACATGTTTTTCAAGAAATATTTAGATATTTTTGGAATTTTAAAAATTCAGCTTCGTAGCTCAATAGAATGATCGTTTCTGTAAACTAAAGTATTACAATAATTGTCTTTATTACTACATTTGAAAAGAAATTTGACATTCCTTATTTTGAAAATTCTGAATATTGGAATTCGAGATTTCTTTAATATACGTATTACTAAATAGAATTACCAAAAGTTGACAGTATCAAGAAACAATTATTCTATTGAGCTACGAAGCTGAATTTATAAAATTCCAAAAATATATAAACATTTCTTGAAAAACATGTTTAACGAATCTTTTTAAAGAAGGTTTTACACCAACGTGGTGATGCTTCGCCTTAAGGGTTCAACTTTCAATGTTTATGAATAGCAGTAAAAGTAATCCCCTTGAAATTAAAATCAACCTGTCCAAGCGTTTTGCACATTTTTATTCTTAAATGTTTTGAAATATCGGATTTATTTCGCATTTTTGCAGCTTAATTTTTTTTGTTGAATAATTGATAAAATTTGAAATAAATTATTGCGCTGAATTCAGGGAAGCAAGACCTTTCAAATGAGGTGTCACTTGCCATATCATCCCTATTAACATTTTAGGGGTTGTCATCACAGCGCGAAGGGATGAAACAATACGGGAGTGACATTGGTCGCAAAAGTTATCCCCCTCGATGATAAAATTGACGTTGATTTGCATTTCTTGAAAAAACATTCTGCTGGCCACAATCCCGTCTGTTTCGTTTTCAATGGACATTTCGACAAAACAATAATAAGATTATGATAGAAATTTAAAAATTTTCCATATCTTAATTTTGATTTATTTCTAGAATAAAGTACATATTTATTTTTACTAAATACATTCCAAATAAAAAATCTTTACACAAAATTTGTATTCAATTTTCTCAAATCATATGGGATTGATACTAATTAACCCTTTCACATACAAATAAAATGGAACTTGATGCGTCCGAAAAATACTATTTAATTTTTAATTATATATTTAATTATTTTAATTTCGATGAGTGAGATTAAAGAGGGCATTTAAAAAACATGTTTCAACAGATGACGCGCCCTAAAATATTAATCTTTTCTACTTATCTTTTCATCATTACAGAATTCCAAAAATTTATAAAAGTGATATGAATGAACGATAACTAATTTAGGTAATGAGGAAGTTTGAGCTTCTAATGTTGAATATTTACAAGTATATTCCAAAAAGATATTCATATTTGAAAATATTTAACTTTGAGAGTTCAAATTTCATCATTACCTAAATTAGTTATCCTTTATTCATATGACTTGTATAAATTATTAGAATTCCGTATTGGTGAAAAGATACGTAGAAAAGATTAATATTTTAGGGCGCGCCACCTGTTGAACATGTTTTTGCATCAAAATTTAAAGGGCCCTCTTAAAGAGATTCTCTGTAATAGGTTACACTTACACGGTAAAGAACATACAGTTTTTGAAATTTCGAATATTGGAATTAGAATAGTCTAGATTGCTTGTGTTTTCTTTTCTTTTTCTTTTCTTTGTGTGCTTGTTTATGCAAATTTTATTTGTCATCTTTCAAAAAATAGTTTTCTGCCCCTGGAATCACAAAAATTAGTATAAAACATCTTTTTATAATTTTTAACTTCAAATCTAAATTTTTAGTCTGCGGTGCACTTTTTCGCTATGTTTAACCCCCTCTCCAAAAGTGTTTGCAAAAGTTTTTCCCCCCGCCAAACTTTTGACCATAGTTGCGCCTATGTTAATCGCTCTTTTGAGTAAATAAAATCGATAATATGAAAATAATCTATAATTGCTCCGGCTAGCTGTCGACTCTTTTGATTCTGTGAATAACTGGTTGAACACGCCGAACGACACCCTTTTAACTGAATAAAACTCTTGTTAATGATAAAAAAAATTTAATAGCGGAAAAGATCATTTTGTTGCACAAACCAACAGATAATTATTATATTATAACTTTATTGGCATGCGGAACGATCGCAAGTTCCGATTGACCACTTCTTTTGTTGATGCAAAGAAACATTTAATAGCACATATTTATTCTACTCTTATCATTCACAACGGAGGCAAATTTAAATAAAATTTTATTAACAAAATTGTTTTTGTGTACCTTAAAATATTAAGGTACATTTTCATCTCCTTGGGACGGGCCTTGGGACGGGTCTTGGTTAAAATATTAGGTGTGTCATACCTTTGAAACACAACTTTCCACCCTCTGATATCCAGCCCCTAATGGGAGAGCTAACCAACAACCAGAGAACAGTCGGATGGGAACAACCCAGAAAAATTCTGGTTATGATGTATTTTCCCTTTTTAGATAGGCTAAGCTTTCTTTTTCTTACAAAGTTGGGAGAGCTGGAGTCGAGGCAACTGAAGGAAATCTTGGCAGCTTCCGAAATAAAACAGGGCTTTAAACAATAACAAAGTTTATTGACAATAAAGTAAATGTACGAAATATTATCATCAAGCAAATACAAATTACAAACTACAGTGCAAAACCAAAGAAAAAGTATAACCATGGGTATAACAAACAGAAAAATGCAGTTGTTATGATAGTAATGAATTATTACAATTTTTATTATGAAACCACACCCCCATGGTTATCTCCATAGAAATATTAGTTATATCTTTAAAATCAAGTTGCCACCACAGTAGCGGAGCTAGTGGGAGGCGGACCGTCCCGGGCGGCACATTTTTTAGGATTAAAAATAGGTAATTCAAAAATTTTTAGGGGCGGCAAAATAATTTTATTTTGATATTTCATTAATTAGGAAATACGATTAATAACAGGTCATTCAAAACATTTTCCGCTCCAGGCGGCAAAAGTTCTAGCTACGCCACTGCATAACCAAGTTGTTGTCATAACAAGATTGTTATGAAAAAATGAAAATCAGAATCGCACCGAATGTCGTGTGACTTCTCGATTTCCTGTGCTGATCTTTGCAAGTTCAACTACCATTTCCTTTTTTCGATATTTGACGGTCGTTCAAAGTGATCAACGGTTTTATGAAACTTGTTAGAGTGGCACCATAGAAAAGTTTGGGAGCTTCCGTAATATACGTTAACATAACCTTACAAAAGTGAGCTGAAAATTCACATAATCGATCACAATCATGGAAAAAACGGTGCCATCAAAGGAAGTTTTAAAATTTGTCGATCGAATCGAATTTTTGGAAGTTTCGAGTAATTCAAATGATTGTGAAATTAAGCAGGAAGTAGAGGAATACTTAGAGTTGGACTCAGAAGACTTACATCATGCAGTTGACATCAAAGAAGAAGATATATCCTTTTTTAAACCAGATTTTCGAAAAAACTTGAAAATAAAGAAATTATTCAAATGTAAAAGTTGTGAATATGTATCTGAAACCAGGTATAGGTTAAACCTGCATAGTATGAAAATTCATACGGGCGGGAAACTGTATAAATGTGAAATTTGTTACTATAAATGTGACCATAAATTTGAGGTAAAAGAACATATGACAACAGTTCATGGTGAGAAACCGTTCAGGTGTCAAATATGTGACTACAAATCCGCTCAAAAACGGCACTTAAAACGGCACATGACAACTCATACCGGCGAGAAAGCATATCAGTGTGCAAGTTGTGACTACAAGAGCTCTAACAAGGACACCTTGAAGAAGCATTTAACAACCCATACTAGTGGGAACTTACTTATGTGTAACATTTGTGACTATAAAGGTTCAATTAAACATAATTTCAATGAACACATGAAAACGCACCGCGACGAGAAACGATTCACCTGCGCGATTTGCAATTTTAAATTTTTAAAGAAGTATCCTTTGACCCGGCATATGAGGGTTCATTCGGGCGAGAAACCGTTTCTATGTAAATTTTGTGACTATAGAAGCGCAGATAAAGGTGCTTTGAAAGATCATGTTAGAATACATACTGGAGAAAAACCGTTTAAGTGTGAAATTTGCGACTATCGATGTACAGTCAAAAAGCGTTTGAAATACCACACTAGAACCCATACCGGTGAGAAACCGTTCGCCTGTCATATTTGTAATTTTAAAAGTGCGCGTAGCGACCAACTGAAGCTTCATTTAAAAAATCACGCTGACGACAAGCCATTTGCTTGTACCATTTGTAACTTTAGAGCTGTACAGAATCATAATTTGAAGGAACATATTAAAACCCACTCGGGTGAAAAACCGTTCGCATGTCAATTTTGTGAGTATAAAAGTGTAACTCGTGGATCATTAAATCGACATATTAGGACCATCCATTCCAGTAAGAAAATTTAGGTACTTTATTTTATTTGTGGAGAAAGTTTTTGTTTCAAGTTTGATTAATTGTAGAATAGAAAGCGTGGCCTTAATTGTTGCATTGTTGTAACTTCTTCCTTAGCAAATATATTGTGGTGTTCCAAACCAATTACAAAGCCCCTCACTCGGAAACTAATAGTCCAGTCAAAATAGACATTTCACTTTGCAAAAATTCGCATCCAGCTGAAAATTGGCATAAACCTTAAATGCACTATTACAAACAAAATATCAAAAGTCCCCACCGATCCCACGTCTGCTAAAAAAGTTATTCGAGGTCAAAGGTCAACAATATCGGTTTTTTACATTTTTCTCGTAAATGATAAGTGTTATCGTAATTACAAATTTAAAAAACCCCCAACCCAAAAAAACTCTAAAATTAAACCTCTAAAAAGTAAAATAATAATTAAATCGATCTAACCGTCGTGTCGGGGGACCGACGGGATTTACACAGAACGATTTGATATTGTTAATATTTGCTTAACGGCCCCCGACACGACGACGCGACGGTTAGATCGATTTAATTATTATTTTACTTGTTAGAGGTTTAATTTTAGAGTTTTTTTGGGTTGGGGGTTTTTTAAATTTGTAATTTAATTTTTATTTAGTGCTTTTTAAAGTTTATATATTACTCCCACCTATTATGTAAATAATTTTTATTTTTCGATGTTCAATATAATATATTAATTTTTACTCCACCCTGTATATAAAATAATGGTTTGAACTTTAAATTTTAAATGTAAATGTCAAATAATGAATGTAGTGCATGCGCACTAGATGCGGCTTACTGGGAATTTCTCGTTTATGTGGGCTATACAAAATTATATTCTTTCTTTTCTAATTTTCCGGACAACTTTTTTAATTTTTCTCTCCGTAAGAACCATCCTTGGACTATGGAGAACATTTAAAAAAAAAAATTAGCCAAATTGGTGAATCCGTTTGGGAGATACGTGTCCTCAAACAAAGAGCGCACACACACACACACACACACGTTAAACTTATAACTCCCCTCTTTTTGGGTCGGGGGTTAAAAATAGGTTAGACGAAAATTATAGATCATGAAATTCTCTACAAAAATTACTCTTATACTTTTTTTCGTATGAATCGTTATTCATCAGATATCACGATTCAAAAGTTGGGAAGTTTTATTAGACAGTGTCCTATTGATTGAAAAAATGGTAATATTGGTAATGATTAAGTGAATTTCGAAATCGCGATATATCCGGAATAGCGATTCGTACGAAAATATGTATAAGAATAATTTTTGTAGAGAATTTCATGATCTACAATTTTTGTCTAACCTATTTTTTTACGATAACACTTATCATTTACGAGTAAAATGCAAAAAATCGATATTGTTGACTTTTGACCTTGAATAACTTTTTTAGCAGATGTGGGATCGGTGGGGACTTTTGATATTTTTTTTGTAATAGTGCATTTAAGGTTTATGCCAATTTTCAGCTGGATGCGAATTATTGCAAACTTTGCACTTTTTTTTGTCTATTTTGACTGGACTATAAGATAAGTGATGTTTCGAACACGTACAAACTAAGTTCCGATCGCTTTGTTATCGGAGAACATTTATTGAGTTAAATTACAATAATTAAGAGACTCAGGATTCTTTATAATGAATGCTTAATGAATCTAAACGTAAAAATATGAGAATTCGATCTTATTATCAGGTTTGCGTGATTGTATCAAACCACCATTACATTTAGTATCAATTTTCCTAAATGGCGCTTTGGTAGAATCTATGATTAATTATTGTGTGGCACAATCAATAATTGTACAAAAATAATAATGTTATAATAAAAAGTTTTGACAAACCGAAATGTTGTTTGTTTGGGAACCCCTGTGCTGCAAGCCACGCCTTCGGAAGTTAAATCAGTAGTTGATTTTCTGCAACCCACCTTTATGATGGACTCTTAAGCAGCGTTCACATAGAATTATTGCGGCGCCTTGCTTTCGTTGCCTTGCAGAATTTGTTGCTTGATATTTGCTTTCGACCGTATAGCGGTCACAATGAATTAGCGCGGTGCCTTGTTATGTGCACAGACTTCATTGTCCAAATCCTTAGATCTAACAGTAGTTTACCTGTTATGTTATGAAAAGTAGTTATACAATATTTATTTAAAGTCGTCTCCGAATATAATCTTAAAATAATTAATATACATAATCTTTAGTTTTGCAATAAAATTCGCATTTACTTATTTCGATTTAATTTTCAGATTTAATTTTGACTACATTAATTTATTCATTTATTGCAATATAAATGCATAAAAATTATTCAATAATGGTAAATATTAAATTTATATAAATTTTTAAAAATAGAAAAGGTAATTAAATTTTTCAATTCTATTCACTATTCTAAATACTGTTAGGTTTTATGGTCTATTTTATTGCCATAAATCTTTTGGTCCTGAATAGGGTTGCTAGGTATAATTTTAAAAATTTTGTACCTACAAATGTGTTGAAAATATTTCTACAAAGAATACTATAATATAATTTAAATAGACATATTTTAAATGTTAGTGAATCAATAAGAGAAAAAATGTATAAAAAAACAAATAATATTTTATCTAAATTGAAAATCATCTAATTAAAAAATGGCTATTTGTTTGCAATAATTTAAAATTCACCTATTGGAATCTAACCACAATTTAAAACACAATTATCTAACAGGCTGATTATCAATTATTATATTATTTAAACTTCTACAAAATGCGCTCTGTTTAAAATGAAATTCTTCAATTTCATTCGTTATAACTTCACCGTGATGAACCAATAAAATTTAAAGCCATGCAAAGCTTTTACATTTTATTGGTTCTTGCTACGTCTTCGAAGTAAAAACCTTGACATGGTCAAGCTTTTGATAATTTTCAGGCAAGAACTTAAAAAGAGAGGAGGAAAAAGATATTAAAAAAGGATAGAAGACAAAGCCGGGGCTTAAAAGTCCTTTTTCAGGTATAATTGTAAATATTTTTATCTCATGTACTTAACCAACATCCAATATCTAACCAAAATAATTTAAAAAACTGTAGTAGTAAATTTATCCGTCAATAAATACCATTATTTCGTAATTTAATTTAGTAATCTTAAAAATAAAATCATTTAGAGCTATTAAAATCATTCTGCAATTTAAGTTTTGGGGTGCTTTTTTTGCATAAAAACATATAATAGGTACTTTTCAATTATCAAATCAGTTTAAAACAGTATAATCTTAATACTGGAGTTCATTTCAAAATTATATGTTGTCTACTAAATTTGACCATGTACATTTAAAACACTTTAATTTTATTGGTTGTTGCTTTCAAACCTTAGCAAAGTCTGCAAGACCGCGGCTAGGCAAACGGTAATTTTAAACATAAAAAAGGATAGAAGACTATACATCACTCTGATTGGCGCTTGCCATCTTCTACCGAAGCAAGGCAAGGCAAATTTTTCATTGTGAACGGCGCTTTACGCATCAAAGTCCTCATGCTCGTTTGCTTCTTTAGATTTTACAGAAAACTTGTGAACCCGTGTAATCGCAGTTGTCCACGAATAATATTGGTGCTTAGATGGGGTTTGAGTGTAGCGCGGGGGGGGGATAATTAATGAGGATGATTATGGGCGAAGATACGTTGGAAACAGTCGGAGCTCCGCCTTGCTCTAATGTATTCTTTCGTTGCTAGTATTTCCTGGCGCGAATCTTGGCCGATTGTCAAACATATGGGGGGGGGAATGTGGTTTGTTGTGTACGCCACATTCTAGGGTACGCTCTACAGCCCTGGAGATTAGCAGGATGTTTGCCTTTCAATTTGTGCAGATCGGCTCTAACGTAGGTTGTAGAGGTAGCGAATATATTTATAGGGGGGCTCAAAATTTAATTGAGCTTGAGGTCTCTCAAATGGTAAATTCTTTGGAAAATTGTGTACTTTGTTTTCATTGTATCTGTTATATCCCAATTGACTTTTTCGTCCACGTTGAAAATGATGAATGATGTTTCACTTCTGATTTTGACTCCTGTACTATACTCTGTTTACCCAACAGATGCACCAATGCTCCTCCCCAAAAATTTATGCCAATGAGCGCATCAACCAATTTTACACGCTAAAAAATTTTACATAAAAGTTCAAATGATTGTATGACATTAAAAATTAATTTATAGGTTAAAAAATTAAAAATTTTTAAAAAAAACCTTTTATTTAAAATTAAAAAAGTGCACTTTTTTGGGACAACATTGTAGAAGGTCAAAAAATTATGAATCCGATTTTTGCACCCTTTTCCGCCCCCCGGAATATTGTTAAATTATTAAAAAAAGAACGTAAATTTGTAATAATTATGTAAGAAATTCCGAAATTTATGCAATTCTTGGAGAACATTTTAATAATTATTACACATCTTCTATAAAGTTTCCACCCTACTACGATGACCGGAACACTGCAAATAGTTGGGATAATTAATTAGCCTATATGACTGCATAAACAATTATTTACATACTTTTATAATTTTTTCCGAGAGGATATACTATACCAAAATGAAATTGATAAGCTAATATTTGCAATGTTCCGGTCATTGTAGCGGGGTGCAAAACTTTATTGAAGATGTGTAACAATAAATTATTAAAATGTTCTCAACGGTTTGCATAATATCTGAATTTTTTTCAAAAAGTTATTGCAAATTCACGCTTTTTGTTAATTTAACAATGTTCCCGGGGGCGGAAAGGGGTGCAAAATCAGATTTATTATTTTTTTACCTCCTCCAATGTTGCCTCAAAATTGGAAAACTTTCGAAATTTTTTCATACCCATTTTTCTACAATGACTGGCCTATAAACTTAAGACTATTCAATGTATAAAATGCAAGTCAAACTAATTGGAATGTGCTATTGCAAGCACGATAATGTACTTACCTACCTAGTAGTATTCTAGTATTTATTGGATTTCTAAGCAATTTCTATCAAACGTAGGCGTAGATATACCACGATATGAATCAAAACATGCAAGTTAAGGATTACCATGCTACTAAATTTTATATTGAAGTACAGAAAGTGGTTTATATTTTCCCTGCAGCTGTTTCATATTTTCCCTGATTGCTGTTTCATATTTTCCCAAAAGTTTAATTTAATATTATAAAAAATAAAAAATTAAAAATTTTTAAAAAAAACCTTTTTGTTGGGAATTTGAACTTAATATACCGCGATGTGCAATGCAAATTTGGAAAAACTTGGTAAATACATTGGACCAGTCAAACTGCAGTCCCGATAAATACGAAAAACTTGGCATCCTACGCGATACAAACAATATTTGGTTGAACGATTGGAACCTGGAATGCAAGGCAGATGGCACGGTGAGTGCTTTATCTTTATCCACTTCCTTATCAAACTATAGAAACCTTCAAGCGGTAAATTATAAATATTTACAATGTCAAATTTAAAAACATTAAAACGAAGCAGGGGAAGTAAAAAACAAAGCTTAACTTGTTTTAAAAATCATGTAGATAATTATGATGCGAATTATAAATTTGAAAATAAAGACATAATTGAATTAGAAAAAAGGGTTGCTAAAATAGAGGGCTTGTATCAGGAATTTTTAGAAATACAGTCAACAATTGAAACAATTTGCGAAGATGAAGAATTAGATGAACAATATCAGGAGAGTGCTAACTTTGACAACGAATATTTTGCAATTGTTGCAAAGGCGGAATCATTTATAAGTGATTACAGATTAAAAAACATTAATCAACTAAATTTACCGGTTCATTCAAATCAAAATTCGCGAGCGCAGTCAGTTGTTGGTTCAGAAATAGATTCCAGTACTAGCGATTCAAATCGAAACAAAGCTGGCGATTCAAATCAAAACAATTCTAGTATTTGTGTAAATCAAAATTATAATACGAGTCATGTTAAATTGCCCAGAATAGAATTAACTAAATTCTCAGGCGGTTATGAAAATTGGTTAGAGTATCGTGATTTGTTCAAATCCTTAATACATAAAAATACAAAAATCTCAAACACGGAAAAACTGCATTATTTGAAGTCCAGTTTGCAAGGACCAGCTGCTCAAATAATCAGATCATTAGAAATAACGGAAACAAATTATCAGATTGGGTGGGATTTAATCTGCGATAGGTATGATAACAAAAAACTATTGATAAACAATCATGTAAGGGCACTTTTCAATTTACCGGTGGTAAAGGCGGAAGGTAGTACTGAGTTAAGAAAATTATTAGATGAATTTTCGAAACATGTACTATCACTGGAAACATTGGGTACGACAGAACAGCGTCTAAACACAATCATACTCTACTTAGTTACAAATAAATTAGATACTCAAACTAAACGGGAGTGGGAAATTAGCCAGTTAAAAGAGGAATTTTCTCTAGTTAAAGATATAACAACGTTTTTAAAGGGTAGATGCGATCTTTTAGAAACATTAGAAAGCAAACAAAAAAAGGTTTATAATAATTTCAATAGCAACAGAAATATAAAAAACATAGAATCAACCACTGCGTTAGTAATAGGTACAAATGAAGATAATAAATACAAAGGAAAACCGATAAAATGTAATTTTTGCGATAGTAACGAACATTATATTTACAAATGTGCTGATTTTTTAAACTTAAATGCAATCAAAAGAACAGAGGAATCAAAAAAGAAAAAATTATGTCTCAACTGTCTCAAAAGGAATCATTTTAGTACGGAATGCAACGCAGGAAGATGCACTTCATGCAAAAGAAAGCACCATTCATTATTGCATTATCACTTAGACAAAGATATGGGTGCAGGTGAGGTTAAAACTACTGATTCTACACTATTACAAAAGGAGAACGTTGTACAGGCAAATTGTGGCATGATAACACGGCAAAATGTTTTGCTATCAACAGCGGTAATAAAAATTGGTGAACGAAATGTTCGCGCACTACTAGATTGTGGTGCGGAGAGCAGTTTTATTTCTACAGAATTATGCAACGAATTAAATTTAAAAAAGGCAAAGGTAGATGTGGAAGTAATTGGTATAAATCAAATTTCATCAAATATAAAAAATAAAACTACAGTACAGATAAAGTCTTGTAATACGTCATATAAGGTTGACATTAATTGCTATGTAATTGACAAAATTACAGAAAATATACCATCGATTACTCATAATGCAACATTATTTAAAATACCACATCATATCAAATTGGCCGATACAGGGTTTTACAAAACTGATAAAATTGAATTATTACTGGGGGCTAATATATTTTGGAATTTGATCTGTTCAGAAAAAATAAAACTAGGTAACAATTTACCAATGTTGCAAAAAACAGTATTGGGATGGATTATTGCTGGTCCATTTGGTGGCGATCACAAAAATGGCAGCAAACCTGAAAGAACAATTTGCAATTCGTCAATAAATATTGATATTCAAGAGCAATTAAAAACTTTTTGGGACGTAGAAGAATACCATGAAGATAAATTTAAATCAGTCGACGAAGAACGTTGTGATGCAATATTTACCGAAACAACAACTCGTGATGAACATGGGAGATTTATAGTATCGATACCATTTAAACAACCACAGGAACAACTAGGAAATTCATTAAAAACTGCAAAAAGGCGTTTTCTCAACTTAGAGACTAAATTGTATAAAAATCAAAATTTGAGGCAACAATATGTAGAATTTATGAGGGAATATACAAAATTAAACCACATGAGTGAAATTTTAAATCCTTCTGAAGAAACAGATAGGCACTACTATTTATGCCACCATGGAGTCGTGAAAGAAAGCAGTTTAACTACAAAATTGAGGGTCGTTTTTGATGGATCTTGTAAAACTACAAATGGAATATCACTAAACGATTTACAACTAACAGGTCCTACAATCCAAAAAGAGTTATTCGACATTTTATTGCGCTTTAGAACATACAAATATGTGTTGTCGGCAGACATTGAAAAAATGTATCGGCAGGTCTTGATAATAGAGAAAGATAGAAATTTTCAACGAATCTTATGGCGAGAAAATTGCAATGATTCATTAAAACATTATACATTAAATACGGTGGCATATGGAACTACGGCAGCACCCTACTTAGCCATAAGAGCTTTGCACGAAATTGCGTATAAATATAAGAAAATATATCCCAAGGCTGCAAAAGTAATTTTAAATGATTTCTATGTAGATGATCTACTTACCGGGACAAATTCCAAAGATGAGGCAATTCAATTGCACAATGAAATCAAAATCATTTTAGAGTCGGCATGTTTCAATCTTAGAAAATGGGTTTCCAATTGTACAGAAATTGAGGAGAAAATAGCTTCAACACCAGAGGGTACAAACAATGTTCTACGTATAGGAATCAATGATGATAAAGGAACATTAGGCTTAATATGGAACCCAAAATCTGACTATTTAAAATATACGGTTAATAATTTTGAAACATGTAAACCAGAAACAACAAAAAGAGAAATGTTATCAAGCATATCAAAACTATTCGATCCACTTGGGTTGTTAGGGCCGTGTGTAATTATTGCAAAAATATTACTACAAGAGTTATGGATTCATAAATTAGGTTGGGATGATTGTATTCCAGAAACAATACACAAACAGTGGATAACTCTTAAAAATGACTTGATAAATATAAATAAAATTGAAATTCCGCGATACATACCTTGTTCAAATTCAAATAATAGTCAGATTGAGTTACATTCGTTTTCGGACGCCTCAGAGAGAGCATACGGAGCGTGTATATATATACGGACAATAAGAAATGATGGCAAAATTTCAATAAATTTATTGTGTGCAAAATCGCGAGTGGCACCAGTGAAACGGTTAACAATTCCAAGACTTGAATTATTAGGTGCATTGTTATCGGCACGATTGACATCAAAGATAATAAAAATATTAAAAGATGTAAAAATTGAAAAATTTAGATATTGGTGCGACTCCACAATAGTTTTAAGCTGGTTAAAATTGCCAGCAAGCAGTTTAAAAGTTTTTGTAGCACACAGGGTTGCGGAAATACAAGATATTTCCGACGCAAACATTTGGTCTTACATAAACACAGCAGACAATCCTGCTGATTTAATATCACGAGGAGTCTTGCCAAACAAATTAAATAACTCTACGTGGTGGAAGGGCCCTGATTGGCTCTCCTTATCTGACAACGAATGGCCAGAATATGAGTGGAATAAAATCAGTGAAGATGCTACTGAATTAAAAATTATTAAAACAGTAAATTTAGTAAAAACCGAAGAGTTATTTCCATTTCATACTTCGTCGTCATTAAGCCAATTAAAAAGATTGGTATACCAAGCTATAGCTTGGTGCTTGCGATTTACAAATAACTGCAAAAATCACAAAAATAAAATCACGGGCAACTTAACAGTAGTAGAAATTGATAATGCTATGACGCGATTGGTAAAATTATCTCAAAACGAAAGTTTATCTGAAGAATTAAATTATCTACAAGGTAAAGGCAAATTTCGACCAAAAACAAATTTCATGCAATTGTCTCCATTTTTAGATAAAGATGGATTAATTCGGGTAGGTGGTCGACTCCGACATTCTAACTTTAAATTTAATAAAAAACATCCATTTTTAATTCAAGGAAGGCATCCTCTAGCAAAATTAATTTTTGAATGCGAACATATTAGGTTATTGCATGCTGGACCTCAACATTTACTATCTTCTATTAGAGAAAGATTATGGCCCACGGGAGGGAGAAATCTAGCAAAGGCAGTAGTCCATAAATGTTTAAAATGTTTTCGAGTTGCCCCAACTCAAGTAACACAAATAATGGGAGATTTACCGCGAGATAGATTGGCTACAACGTATCCATTTTATACCACCGGAATAGACTATGCAGGTCCATTTTCAGTAAAGGAACATAAGGGGAGAGGCGGCAAGATAATCAAATGTTATATTTGTTTGTATATTTGTTTTACAACAAAGGCTATTCATTTGGAGCCTGTTACTGAACTGACAACTGAAGCATTTATAGCAACTCTCCGAAGATTTACATCACGGCGTGGTATACCATCACGAGTATACTCTGATAACGGCACTAATTTTTTCGGAGCAAATTCAGAATTAAAGGAATTGGGAAAATTTTTAATTAAAAATAGTACGGTTTTAAATACAAATGCTAGTAAAGATAATATTGATTGGCATTTTATTCCTGCTAGGAGCCCTCATTTTGGCGGCCTTTGGGAGGCTGGGGTAAAATCGGCTAAAAATCATCTAAAACGAACAATGGGTAACGCGTTAATAACTTTTGAAGAATTTTTGACTATATTAATACAAATTGAAGGTGTTCTAATCTCCCGACCATTATGTCCCTTGTCCAATTCTCCTGATGATTTTGAACCTCTAACTCCCTCACATTTCCTAATTGGAAGAAGCTTAACGACCGTACCAGATCCAAGTCTTATTGACATTCCATCAAATCGTCTGTCAAGATTTCAACATTTGCAGCAAATTGTCCAACATTTTTGGCAACGTTGGTCAAAGGAATATGTGGCTGAATTACAGCACAAAACAAAATGGTTGCAAAGGCAAGACAACATAAAAATAGGCGATCTAGTTTTACTGAAGGAAGATCACGTACCTCCACTTAAATGGAAATTGGGAAGAATCGTAGACAGCCATCCAGGAAGTGACGGTGTGATACGGGTAGTGACAGTGAAAACTCAGACACAAAATTTGAAAAGAGCAATTACAAAAATATGTCCGTTACCTATGTCAGACTATAACATGTAATTGTTTAACCTTATATTATGTAAACATTTTAATTTTGAATTATTGAATTTAATTTTGTTTAAACTTATATTTTTTATGTGTTGTATTATTATATTATTCACTTAGTACTTAAGTTCATAACGTGTATTATCTCAATTGATGTTAGAATATTTGAAAAATTCTTATTTTCAAGGTGGGGAGTATGTTGGGAATTTGAACTTAATATACCGCGATGTGCAACGCCACTGCATTGGTAGCGTCAAGCGAAGGAAAGGGAACTGCAAGATTGCAACGACACAGTCCACTTGTATGCTAGAGCTATTAGCACGTAAAATAAATACAGAAAATAAATTGGTGTTTTATTATATTAAAAATCAAAACCTATGGGAAACACTTTTATTTAAAATTAAAAAGGTGCACTAAAAAATAAAAAATAATTTTAATAAGAATAAACAAAACTTCTTGAAAACATCAATATAAAAGCGTGGGGCTAGCAATTGCTTACTTACCTCGCTTACCTCTAAATAAATAGCCCCACGCTTTTATATTGATGTTTTCAAGAAGTTTTGTTTATTCTTATTAAAATTATTTTTTATTTTTTAGTGCACCTTTTTAATTTTAAATAAAAGGTTTTTTTTAAAAATTTTTAATTTTTTATTTAATTTTTTATTTTTAATTTTTTAGTCATGTTTGACCAAGTGGGAGGCGGTCGCAGCATAGTGCTAACGCTAGTTGACTATGAACGCTAAATACCCGGTTCGAATCCGAGTGAAGTAATATGCCAATAAGAATCCTTAAAATGTTAATGATCTAATTAAGTCCAAAATTGATCTGTGGATACGCAAACCGCCACCCCATTAACATTAACATTTCCCTGGTACAGCCTTCTTGGTTAAGTCGGGGGGATCGCCGTACATCCGAAATCGGATAGGCACCTAAAGAAGAAAAGTCATGTTTTTTACAGCTCTTGCTTCATCCTATCAGAATTCCTCTGGTATGTGTTTTTGATGCTTCACCCTGTATACATCATTAAAACAAAAAATTTCACCCTGAATGCGGTCCTTAAAAATGCGAATGCGATTTAGTAATGTAACTTTTCACCCTGTATGGTAAAACTGTACAATGCGCAGCCACGAATGCGCTTTATTATTTTCAGTATTTTCCATTCTTATCGGAGAACTTCAGCTTTGCCTCCTTCTACAAATGATTAACTTCTTGCTAGTAATTTGGGGGGGAGGGTCTTGTTTTTCTATTTTCCTTCTTTATTTGAATTTTGGGGTGAAATTGGTGTCAAACGTTAAAGCATCGTTAGAGTCTAACTGAGCTTCCATTTTTTCGTTTGAGCCTCAACCGTCACGGAGTTATTCGCGAAATATTGGGTGGGGGGTAGACGTGGTTTTCTATTTTCGTTATATTTTTGAAGTTTTTGGTGAAATTGGTGTCAGATGTTAGATCGTACAATTTTTGTTTCGATTACAAAAAGTAATCCTAGACCAATAATGAATGTTCATTTAGGCTATAACGTATGATGCCAATTTCACCCCAAAATTCGACTTACAGATGGGGAAACGCGTCTACGTCCTTGTAAGTAATGAATAAATAATTTTTTAGTAATATTTGTCAAATACAGCTCTTGCTTCATCCTATCAGAATTCTTATGGTATGTGTTTTTGATGTTTGATGCTTCACCCTGTATACATCATTAAAACAAAATATTTCACCCTGAATGCGGCCCTTAAAAATGCGAATGCGATTTAGTAATGTAACTTTTCACCCTGTATGGTAAAACTGTACAATGCGCAGCCACGCATGCGCTTTATTATTTTCAGTTTTATAGCGATTTTTCGCTTATTTCGCGGAATTTTGGGACACAAAAATATATGAAAATTCGCTGCAAGGGAAAGCTATGTTCCAAATTTCAGCTCTCTAGGACTTCGGGAAGTTGGTTAAAAACGGCCTCGAAAAAGTCCAAGGGACGGACGACGGACAACGGTCACACCAAGTTAAATAAAAGCTTTTAAAAAACTATGACGTTAGTGTTGTAAACGGGAGTTTCAAAATTCAAGCAATAGACAAATTCTATTCGAAAATCCCGCGTGTTTTTAGGGAGGAGCTTCGGTGCACCTGTTGGGTAAACAGAGTATAGATGGTGCTATGCTTACTTACCAAAAGTCGATACAATTTTAGTCTGATCCAGTGTTGGTATTTGGCTCAATAGTTTTAAATTATGGAAAGCATTGGGCAGGTTTTTGAAACTCCAGATCATTTAAATCGCAGTAGCAAAATTAAAATAGAAGATTTGGAAGAAGTTAAATTCCGCATAGAAGATTTGCATCATTCAATTGACATTAAAGAAGAGATTGATACTGAATCACTACCCCAAGAGAAAGCTACAGCCAAATTAGAAAATTCCAATTTATTTCAGTGTTCAATTCCACAATTGCAAATTCATGCAGATAAACAGTTTTCTTGTGACTTGTGTAACTACAAATCAGCACAAAAATCAAATTTAAAAGCGCATTTAAAAGTTCACTCCGGTCAAAAACCTTTTGCTTGTGAAATTTGTGACTTTAAGTTTGCACACAAATCACATTTAAAAGTGCATTTAAGAATTCATACCGGGGAAAAACCATATGTTTGTGAAATTTGTGAATATAAATGTGCACGAAAGTCATATTTGACCAGGCATTTAAGAACCCACACCGGTGAGAAACCATTTGTTTGTGAAATTTGTGACTATAAGTTCGCACAAAAGATTAATTTAAAACTGCATTTAAGAACTCACTCCGGCGAGAAATTATTTAGTTGTAAAATTTGTGATTATAGATGTACGCAAAAATCACATTTAATACGGCATATAAGAATCCATACCGGTGAGAAACCGTTTTTATGTAAAATTTGTAACTATAAATGTTCAGAAAAATCAAGTTTAGATAAGCACTTAAGAATCCACACCGGCGAGAAGCCGTTTGTTTGTGAATATTGCAATTACAAATGTACACAAAAATCATGCTTAAAAATGCATTTAAAAATTCACACTGGTGACAAGCCATTTTCCTGCGACATTTGTGAATATAAATGTTCACGAAAATCACAATTAAACGGGCATTTGAGGACCCACACTGGGGAGAAACCGTTTCATTGTGAAATGTGTGACTATAAATGTTCACAAAGGTTAGGTTTAAAATTGCATTTAAAAAATCACTTCAAAGAACTTCCATTTTTGTGTGAAATTTGTGACTATAAATGTGCAGAAAAGGCAAGTTTGGAAAAGCATTTGAAAATTCACATTCCTAAACCATTTGGCTGTGATATTTGTGACTATCAATGTACACGAAATTCCCATTTAAAAAGGCATTTAAAAACTCATACAGGTGAAAAACCGTATGTTTGTGAAATTTGTAACCATAAGTGCGCAGAAAAATCAAATTTAAAAAGGCATTTAAAATGTCACACATACTATAGTAACAGTAACTGTAATGGAACTCGTAAATAACGATCATTCAATTGTAACATTTTCATGTACGAAAAATAAATAATTTGTTAATTAAATTTAATTAATTATAATTTAGTCGTTTTACTTTAGTGTACGAGAGGTTTACCCCCACCTAAAAGCAATTTGACATGATTGTCGATTTATTTCGCGGATTGATCCCGAGTTAAAATACTAGATCTGGTGGCAGCATTAAGTTATAAAAGAGCAATTGAGTCCATTAATTCATTTTTAACATCGGAATTGTAATCCAAAATCAACCACAACCCTAATTTCACAAAGCAAACAGAATTTTGTTTTAAAAGTTGCATAATAATTCTGCATTACAATTTAGGTCTGAAGTCCAATGTTGTGTTAAAAACAAGTAAAAGTATGGGTCAACTACAAGCGTATTTTCGCGAGGATCCCGGTTAGTACCGCTCGGTTACTTTTGGTCAACTTTGGTTAGTCCCCCACCACAATTTCTAATTTAACATAACCTCAAATCCTCGTCTTTAGAACGTTTAGAACCGTTTTTGAGCGGTCGTCTTTGGTTAACTTTAGTTGGGTAACTTTTTAACCAAAAGCTACCTCTCCTTTAACCGTTCGTCGCGAAAATGACATAAAATCTAACCGGTTACTTTTGGTTAACCAAAATGCCTCGCGAAAATACGCCTTATGTATCTTGTGCAGGTAACCAAATCAATGAAATTGTATTTTCGCTTTCATATTCAAATAGTTCCTTGATAGGAAAAAACGACACTTTCAGGTCAAATAAAAGCGATATATGCTTCATCAACCCCAGCAGCTCCACAACAACACAAACCACCACCCATAGTCCTCGCCACACCCATCGGCGACCTTAAAAAGTTCATGCTGAGTGTTAAACCTATAATAAAAGAAAACATTCGAATACAGCATGTAAGAGGTCAAAGTTGGGTTTATGTCAACTCACGCGGAGGCGCTCAAGAGTACTCTTTAATCCCGGGTGGAGTCTAAGGCTTCATCTACGGGTACAAAAAAGGTTAGGACCATCACGATGGTGTTGAAGGGGTCCCCTTATATGGCCCCAGAGCCCCGATTACATCCAGGAAAAGCAGGAGTTGGATTATTGAGTGAAGACCATCAAGTAAGTGAGCAGCTAGTATGTTGGGATTTTTCGCTTAGACGAAGCTGGTATTTGACGCTCATGGAAGATATTTCTTCCTTGACTGTCTTCACTTTCAAATCATGATGGATAACTTGGTTTGTTACGTACCATGGTGCATCGCAGATACAACGCAGTACTTTTGACTGCAAAAGCTGAATTTTGATTATGTTTGTGTCGCTGGCAGAACCCCACAACTGTATGCCATAGGTCCAAATAGGCTTTAATATTGCCTTGTATAACAAGAGCTTATTTTCTATTGTGAGCTGGGAGTGACGCCCCATTAGCCAGTACATTTTACGATAGGTAAGCCCTAGTTGAAGTCTCTTAAACCAAATGTGTTTAGACCACGTGAGTTTTTTGTCCAGGTGTATTAATTCCCATCAGGTATTTTACCTCTTCTTTTTGAGGGAACGGATTTTTATGTAACGTAACACAGGGGCATGTATTTCTTTAATGGTAAAAGTAATATGTACTGACATGCTGTTATTGACCTTAATGCGCCATAGTTTCAGCCATTCTTCGATTCTGTCCAGGTGAATTTGTAGTAGGCTAGTAGCCATTTCAGGATTTTGATGAGATGCCATTCTAAACGATTACAACTGCCGCTTGATCCTTCGATGTTAAGGAAGGCAGCTAGCTTTAGAGGTTTAATCCACAGCTCGGAGAGTCGAGGGTCGCACGTATGCGCTTCGTGGGTTCTTGAGGTGTTATGAGCTACCAATGATTGGGAAGCCACTACAATCTTCTCTTTTCGTTCGCAGGTAACAAGAACTAAAACTGGATGGAATATTGGGCGCCAGCTGGCCACAAATAAAACAATAAAGCTTTGCTCGCAACTAACAATGTGAGATTTATTGCACAGCCAGCTTATAATACGTTGGGCAATCGCTCCAAACACTCGTGTTGACGGACTGATGACGGTCCAAGTAGTATGTAGATCAAATGGTTCGTAAAACTCTTGATCTTATCCATCCAAACTTCCAGAGAAACTGTAGTAAAATAAAATAATTCAAATAAAGCGAATGAAATTTATTCAATCTTATCAGCAACAACAGAAAATTATTTGCACCAATGAAAAATTGTGTCCACATTTAACTGTTACCAGAAACCATAAAATTACAAATCTAACAAAATTATTAATAAGTCATAAAATTAATTATGCCAATTACTTCAGGCTGCTGTATTCCTTATTGGTAATTAATAGAGTAAAATGACAATTTCGAACAATAATAATATAAACCCCAAATCAATGTAATTAATGTTATTGGCACTGATGAGGGTATAACTTCACTCCTCTAAGTTGCAACATTAAAATATGGTTCTAAATAGAATTGAAAACTTATAACTATAGGTGAAAATCTATAATAAATACTTTCCTTGCTGCCTTTTTAATAACAATGAAAATTAATATAAAAACAATATCTCCTCACATTTCAAAATGTGAGCTCCAGATATTCCATGACAATATAATAGATTATTATTATAGAATAACGGTAAAGTAAAATATAGATGCATTCTTAAGGTTTTTGTAAAGATTTCATAACATGTAGTTGTACTGCTAATTCACCTACGACTTCTGTAACAAGATCTGAATTGGACGTTACCATTGCTTTCCATCCATCAGTCTTAATCACATCCACGGCATGAACAGAGATGTATCCTAACGTTACGATTTTCAGTTGCTTTAAATTGTAGATATCGGCCAACACCAAAATTTCAGCAGCGTTTTCAATCGAAATATTTGTGCACAACTCTTTTTCACAAAGTACCTTCAATCTTTCAATTTCATATTTATTAGCTGCAGATAATAATTCGATTGCGAAATCTTTCAAATTTAACACTTCTCCTGTATAGATGAAACGTAACAATTGTTCGAATACGTCACAATTAATATCTGTTATAACAACCCGATTTTGCGTCGTTTCCATCATTTCATGTTGAAACATTGCGTTAAAAACTGAGCTCCGAGCTGCCAAAATTCCCTTATGAGCTTGAATCTCTTTACCCGAAACACAAAGCGTAACGTCACTAAATTTTGCATGTTCAAACATAAGTTGTAAATCATTGGACAAACTACATTTTGGTATGGGGTTGTTGATAGAAATATCTATTAAACCTCTAATGTCACAAGTTAGTGTAATATTACCATTTTGCAAAAAGCCATTTTGCGGATCAACTATTTCCGATGCTAGTTTTTTGAAGCAATCGTAATATGTTCGTAAATTAAATCGAATATTTGTCTCCCAGGTTTCATTTTTTTCAGGTGATGCACTTAATAATTGAAATTTACAATTAGATTGAATTCCATATAGTACGTCATTGGAGGCTACCGAAATTTTCACAGCATAACATTCTATTCTCGAATCATATACATCATAGCCATCATCGCTATCATAGCTCTCATAGCTAGTACGGGAAAAACATTTTTCAATCCTCAAACGCCATGTTAATTCAGGATCCTTTTCAAAAATTAATACAGGCGTTTCAATGTTATCACCAATTGAACGAAAATCACTGATAATCCATTTGTAGTTAAAATTGATAGCCTTTCTGAAATTCATAATCTGTGGATTGCGATTGGCCATAATTATTTGAAGTATGTATATAGGTACTCTTGTAGGTTCTGTAAGCAATGTAAAAAAAATGTTAACTGTAGTTAACATACATAAATGCAAAAATACAATAGAGACACTTTAAAAAATAAAACTTAGAAATTGAAATAGTACTGGGATTTTCCTCAATTAACGAAACTATGAAATTTTTAAGTTTGTTATAAAATGCTCTTAGTTAAAATCAAAAATAAGCTGATAAAGCAATATATTGGTCATTAGGACACACTGCATACAAAGTCCAAAAATAGGACTTTTTGGCTCTGCCACGCTCCCAATTTGTTGCAAACCCAATTCAATGCAACATTATTTATTGCCTCGAGTCCAATTACTGAACCAATTATAGGCGCAAGAGAATTTTCCACTAGAGATCCCTCTTAGCCGTCTTATGTTGTTGGAGCAAAACTCCACTCATTTGGAAATTTTTAAAGCCTGTTCACACTTGTTAGAGTATTTTGAGTTTTAGCGACTTTTTCGCAAATAATCATTTAGTTTCTGTAATATCGATTTTCATTTAAATAATTTCAATTTATTAAACTTGCATTTAAAATTTCATTTCTTTCTTCTTTGTTGCAGTAAAGGTTAAAATTTCTTTGTTTGTCGCTTCATTAAATTTTATGTCAAACACGAGCTAGTTTTTTTACGTCTCCCCTATATTTTTCAAAATTTTCTCAGCGCGTGTAAGTAATTTCAATAAAATAATCAATTAATTTTCTAAAATTTTACGACATTTTTAAATAATTTTAAAGTAGTTAAATTTTATTACCCTACGCGTGGACGTAGTGGTTTTTGGTGGGAATCGTGGGAATAGTGGTCCAGAAATTTTAGTCAACCACCATCCATGGACTGCACTAGTTGAACTCACAAATTGGGGAAATGTTTATAGATAAAAACATAAGCATTTTCCTGTATTTCTGCCGGTTGCTATGTGATAAATAAATTAAGTTTTAGTAAAAATAATACCAATATCATAATTTTATCGTAAGTCGGTCTTTCTCTGTGAAACTTGAGTATGAAGTTTAAATTAAATTTTCCGATAAAAGTTATATCGTATCGTATGAACATTTAACGTCCAATTTTGTGAATATCATTCACATGCTCCCTTTGGAGGATTTGTTTTGGAGTGTTGCGAAAATTTAGTTATGGAATTAAACATTCATTTATTTGGAGGATTATCGATTAATTATAAAGAATCAAGTTATACAGTACTATGCCAGATCACGCTCTCATCCAGTGGAACTTCCATAAGTTATTTATCAAGTATGTACCTAGTTTTAAGAGTGAGTGCTTCGATGATTACCGTTTATCGGGATAAAATTCAAATTTAACGTACTTTTGAAGTTATCGTCAGGTTATCATTTTTTTTTTTAATGCATTTGGATTTAATTGTTAATGTCATGAATTTATGAACAATTAATCATTTCGTTAATAATTTTATTTTAATAGTTATTACTTTGTCATTTTTATTTGTTAAGTAGATTTTCCGTTTTGGCCAATTCATTTCAATTTAGCGATTTAGTTTTTAAGATTATCTCACCTTATGGTGAAAATTAGTGTGTTTCTTTTATATTGTACCATTATTTGGGTTATATTATATTTTTATTTAATGTTCATTGATGTGTTTTCTTCACAACCATTAGGTTGTGATTTTCTATGTTTATATTAATTTGCAGTTGTAAGAAGTTCATTGGGAGAGACGATCCTGAAAGCATAGTTGGTAGGTTTTTGGTATTTTTGATAAGGTTTAAGATCAAGTTGTATTTGCACACGGTGGAATGTTTGAATCTGCATTTTCCCCCGAGTGTGTAAATTACAAATTATTTCCGTGTTAGATTCTGGCGCCCATTAATATCTTTTCTTGATTATGTCATTTTTGCACTGATACGACCTCATCCAAATACCGTATAAGAACCACGGCATGACGACTGAGTGAAGCTGGCACTTTTCTGTTAGGATGAGTGTCGTAGTGCCAGTTGAACCCGTAACACACTATATGATTTCTCATATGAGAAATATTTCTACGCACAGACTATAATTGATTATAATTTTTGATATTCTAGAAGTCATGGCTAAATAATAAGTAATTTTCAGAATGTAGGACGGTGTCTATTTTACCTTTAAAAAAGTTATAATAATATTTAAAATTAAAATAGTTGGGGAAGTTTAAAATTAAAAAGAGCTCCTGGCAAAGACAATTCAGTGCTCCGGCTAGCACCAACTCCTAATGTTCTCTTCGGGTTCTGCGAACACGCCAAAGGAGGTCTTATAAAATTCAAAATGAAACTCGATATCAATGAACAAATTTAATTTTCAGAAAAGATAAAATTTTATCAGCTATAAAGCTATAATCATTTAAAATTTAAATAGGGGATCTTGATATATCCCGATTAACTCTTCTTTCGCTTATGCAAGGGGATATTTACTATTCAAATTTATCCTAACCCTTGCGCACACGAAGGAATCAAATTGAAAAAAAAATTAGAATATAAAATTAATCAAACAGTTATATACCTTAATTTTTCTCGGTGCAACTTTCACTGCCGTATATTGTCACCGCGATCCCCTTTATCGGCTATAAACAACACCTAACCTCTACAAACGGAAGCCAATTTAGATATGTCTACAACAGTGCAACCAAAACATCTCTAAAATAAACTTCCGTATCCAGAAAACTGATGGTATCGTCTTCGTACAATCAAAAATAACGTTCTCCAGGCCTCAGGTTTGAAAATAATACCAATGATAAGGTATGTCGAATTTTAACCTCAAAAATCGTCTAGCATTATCTAGAAATCGTATACTTAAATTTTCGATCATCCATCCAAATAACGCCTGGAGATCCTCTATTAATCCAAAAAATATCGAAATTTCTACAAAAATGGTGGACCAAATTTTCACCATGTGGGAAATTTACAAATAATCTGCAAACTATATCGCTTTTAAATAATAATCAGACACGTCCCTCATCCGGGAATAACGCAAAATAAATCACTAAAATACTTCTGGACTCAATCTGACTCCAGAAACTCAAAATTTTGCAAATTAACAACGGACGAAAAATAAGCCCGTCCGTTTCTCAGAAAGGTCCGTCATCCCGAGCAGTTTGCTCCAGAAACTCCAGAACTCCAGAATTTTAAATTTTATAGGCCGAAAGTGGTATTGTTGAAAATATCTTTAAGAAATAAGCAAATTTTGTGGGAAAAATTATTTTATTACTCCCACCCCTTTTAAGTAATATTTGATTGTATACGAGTGATTGAGACCACCCGTATCATATGCAATCGAATATTACTAAAAAGGGGAGGGAGTAATAAAATAATTTTTCCTACAAAACTTGCGTATTTCTTAAAGATCCTTTCAACGATACCAATTTTGACCTATGGTGCCATTTAAAATTCCGGAGTTCTGAAGTTTCTGGAGCAAACTACTCGGGACGCCGACCTTTCCGAGAAATAATATTATCACTATTTGATTCTTTATTATGGCTTTTATAATAAAAGCGCCTTCGGCTTGGGCTACAACATTCACGCCGCGGGCTAAAAACTTACACTTTACGCCCTAGAAACAAAAATAACTATTTTGACCCAACTCTCTACGACTAGCCGTGTTTGAAAAAAATTGCTGATACGGGTGCTCTCATTCACCCTGTATAATACCACAAGAAGGTGAGAATTAGTCATTTTATTTCGTTTTTTAACAGTTTTAACAGTAATTAAAGAAAAAAATATCAATACAGAAACATGACCTTAAAAAAGAAATGTTTTCAAGAATAGAGTGTGATATTAGTATGTGTTATGTGAAATATAAATTAAACAAAAAACTTGCAAAAACAAAAAAATGCCAAGTGTTTAAGTGTATCCAGTTATATTTTTGTTATGTGAAACTTTTGTTTTTTGTTTAAAAAAAAAACAAAAGCACTTGGCGTTGTTTTTTACCCCCCCCCCCACCCGTAGTTTCAGTTTTCTCATTTTTTCAAATATTCTGTTTGTACCTTGTCACAAAAAGGTTAGAATTATTCTTTTAGTGTTTTTAATAAAATTTTCTTGTATGTTGTTCTTTACTTACAGTTAAAATCTAATATTTTAACGTCTAGTTAAGGCACTAAAACACTGTGCGCGAGCGGTATGAGGATGTATTTTTAATAATTTTTTTCGAGACAACGATGAATGGTTTTTTATTTATAGATACTAATATTCATTATGTACATATAGAAGACACTACACAAATTTTTTGATTTGAATCTTCAGAATAGTTTACGGTGTACACTGCTTCCAAATGACACTCTGCTGCTTAGTGGTTGACAGCAATTAAGCCATACGGTTCATCCGAAAAATACCAAAAAAATATATTTATAAACTAGACATATAGGTTTATAGCCTCACGTAGCGGAATTTCGATATCTAGAAAACAAAAAAAATGGCGGACCAGCGAATTTTATTTACCATTTTTACAGAAAATTTTCATCTTTTATGAAAAAAAAAAGAAATATAAGGGGGCCCTTTATCAAAAAATCCCTACGTGGTGCCATAGAGACCTGATTTGAGAACATTTCATTTTTTGGTACATGCAAATCGGATGAATAGTTTTTTAAATATGTTGTCAACCAGGTTGAAAAATGTAGTTTCGATAAAAACGCGTTCAAAGTTTTACTGCAGGATAATTCAACATACAAACTAATCACTTAAAATAAATAGCATTTCACATAAAATGCTGTATCTCCGTCAATTTTACGAATTTCTTTACAAAATTTGGTGAGAGCATTCTTAACAAATGCATCCTTAAGAAAATGAAAAAGAAACAAATAAAATTTACTTTTATTTTTACAGTGTTTTAGTGCCTTAAGTTTTTTGTTTAATTTACAAACTATCAAGTGTTAGGTATCTTTAGAAGCGGAATAAAAATCTCTTCAAATTGATACCTTTTCATTCTTATCCGTTTTGATGGGAAGCAGGAATTCGACGGCCGGTCACCCGGTATAAACAAAAAATTAATTTTTTATCCACTTTTATTTATTGATAAGTAATTAAAATTTTTATTTTCATTTAAGATTTATTTTTATATTCACTTTTTCTAATAAAAATAAAATTTCGGCCAAATGATGTGTTGGCCAATTGAATTTCGGCCAAATGACAGTGATTCCTAAAAAGCTGCTACCGGATGTAAAACAACTATACTGCAAAATCGATCTGCGGACTACTCACCAATGGGAATTGGTAAAGGTAATGGGATAGGCTTATTTCCAGCAGTGGTCTAAAAAAAAAATTAATTTCCCAGAGAGTTAATCATCCAATTGTCTAGAGCAGGGGTCGGAAACCCGCGGACCCCTAAAAGTCTTGTTGCGGTCCGCGGACTATTTACCAAACTAATTTTTTGTCGGAGGAGGCGAGGCGGTCGGAGCTTAGCGGTCACGCGAGTTGACTATGAACGCTAAATACCCGGTTCGAATCCGAGTAAAGTAAGAACTTTATTCTGACCGTCTCCCCTCGGAAGGCAATGGCAAACCACCGAGAGTAATTTGCCAAGAAAAATCCTTATAATGTTAATGATCTAAATAAGTCCAAAATTGATCTGTGGACTAAGGGGAAGGCAAACCACCACCCCATTAACATTAACATTTCCCTGGTACAGCCTTCTTGGCTAAATCGGGGGGATCGCCGTACATCCGAAATCGGATAGGCACCTGAAGAAGAAGAATTTTTTGTCAAGAAGTGCGGCCAACACTAATCCTAACGTAAAGTATTTGGCCCACTTACAACAAAAGGCTGATGCCGACCCCTGGTTTAGCAGATGACAAATAATCTCCTCTTCATCAAACAAACAATCTGTTGTAGAAGCTTCCCAACATTGGAAACTCAGCTCTAAATCAAATTCAACACAAAATTTATCTGTTCCTTCCAAATTATCAATAGTAAAAAAGAAATTAAAAATTTGGTGTCCTCCTTCGTCGTATCTGCTACTGGTCACTATCACAAATTGTAGAAGATAGTATATGGACGAAATGGCACTCATATTTACCTTGTGGCACCAAATCAAGGTGCCAGAACGGTTTTATTCATATTTAAGCGCTGGAGAATGGGAATATCATAACTACCAAATATTAAGAAGGTGCCATTTGGACGATATACGCATAAAAATGCAGTTTTAATTGAACTGTATAGTATGTATC
Organism: Rhagonycha lutea; assembly: GCA_958510855.1. Taxonomy (NCBI): domain Eukaryota; kingdom Metazoa; phylum Arthropoda; class Insecta; order Coleoptera; family Cantharidae; genus Rhagonycha; species Rhagonycha lutea. The sequence goes on from OY294038.1 coordinate 39,747,127, forward strand.
TTTCAGCAAAGAAGCATAAGGCGACTAACAGATAGTATGACGAAACTTCATACACTTAGCAAACTGGCACCATTTTCAATATTAAATTATAACCGCGAATTGGCACCTACATAATATTAAAGAATAATAATATAATAACATTCAAGTTGTCAACTTGCAGTTGACGATTTCTGTCTTATAAAACTTTGTAAAGGATTCGGAGATCACTAAATTCAATCTTCACATAATACATCGCTACGTAAATGGTACACTGAGGTTCTGCAGACCCCAAGCTCGCTTAAACTTAAACAGTACCATTTTATTGTGTAAAATTTCGAAAGGGTTGTTGGGTTACAAAGGTGTAAATATGTACAAAAAAATAGACCATTTTACAGGCTTCTTAAGATGTGGGGTCCCAAGGACCCCAGTAGACCATGCGAAGGTTAATATTGACTTGATTTTTTATTATCTAAATGGTTTAACTTTTAACACAATAAATTTTAACGTAATATGAGCGTTTCGTATGATTTTAGCCATGACTTATGAGAAATCAGGTAGTTTGAACCGGCTTTTATGCTTTAAAAGTTTATCGTCTCCTATATCACTAAAATACACTTTTTAGTATGATTTGTTGTGTATTCGCGTCAGATTACACTCAAATTAAATAATACAATTCTATTTATGACCGAAGTTCATGCGTTTAATAATTTACTATTTACTTACACGATTAATGGTACAAGTAAAACTATTAACTATAATATTCTACATCTACTTATGGTCCATAACCTCACTAGGTAGTAACCTCATGGTACGATCTACCAACTTAATAATCCTAATTGCACTACTACATTTAAAGCGTATTTTCGCGAGGATCCCGGTTAGTACCGCTCGGTTACTTTTGGTCAACTTTGGTTGGGTAACTTTTTAACCAAAAACTACCTCCCCTCTAACCGTTTGTCGCGAAAATGACACCGGTTAGTTTTGGTCACTTTTGGTTAACTTTTATGCCTCGCGAAAATACGCCTTTAATTACAATTAAATTTATATATAGGTAAAATCGGAATATCGCGCAGTCATAACCTCCACGGTCCTCGGGACCACTGCAGCACTTATTCTTCTCGTCAGAGTGGCACTTACACACCCTATAACAAATGGATTCACTCCACGTCTTTGAAGGGAGGATTCTTTTGAGCTAAATGATGTGTTGTTACAAAACAAGATGCGCTCCCAGATCAATATCTTGACCCTCGAGGGCCCTTTGTATCCTTAGGGTTAACTTGTGAATGCTAATTTCGACAAGTAACCGAGTAATAAGTGAGATCCTCCCAAAAATACATCTTATTTCGCGTTTGAATATCTAACCGGATTGATGCGGTTATTTGAGTTTGTGGCGCTCTCTAACGCATTTTTGTTGAAACCGAAGTAATACCATACTGCGCTCGCCTTCAACAAGATTGCACCAGTAGATGATGTTATATAGGGTGTTTTTTTAGCTGCATGAGAACTTTTAATAGGGATAACAATTGAATCAAGATTGCTATGGAAACGGTTTTTTGAAATTTATGTGTTTAGCAAGGTTTGGCAATTGATAATGCATAGATTGACCATTGAACAACGCTACCAAATTATAGAAATATATTTTAAAAATCAAAGCTCTGTTCGCCAAACATATAGAGCCCTTCGCCCATTTTATGTTAGACATTTTCGACCTTCTGAGCAAGCTATTCGTGCGGTGGTAGACAAATTTCGTACCACTTCTTCGTTGCGTGATATAAAAACACCAGCAAGACGAAATTATGTGCGTACCGAAGAAGCTATCAGTTCTGTGAGTGAAAGTGTGCAACAGGACCCAAACATTTCAATTCGCCATCGTGCTCAACAACTTGGGCTTTGTCCGTCCACTACATGGAAAATTTTACGAAAAGATCTTCATTTACTACCTTATAAAATCCAGTTGGTTCAAGAACTGAAGCCTGATGATCATCGATTGCGTCGTGAGTTCGCAGATTGGGCTCACAACCAATTGGAAGTGGATCCATTTTTTTTACCGTAAAATTTTGTTCAGTGACGAGGCACATTTCTGGTTAAATGGGTATGTGAACAAACAAAATTGCCGTATATGGAGTGAGACCAATCCGGGACATTATCTTGAGACTCCATTGCATCCATTAAAATTGACTGTTTGGTGTGGAATACACGCCATATGTCCATATGTCTTTCGAAATGAGGAAGGAGCTACCGTTACGGTGAATGGTGTGAGATATCGACACATGCTCAATACATTTTTGTTTCCAAAACTTCAAGAGCTCATAACATTGACAACTTATGGTTCCAACAGGATGGTGCTACGTGTGCCACACAGCCAACGAAACCATCAATTTATTGAAAGGACAATTTGGTGACAACATTATTTCAAAACGTGGTCCTATCAATTGGCCTCCAAGATCGTGTGATTTGACACCTCCAGATTATTTTCTGTGGGGGTATGTTAAATCCATGGTTTATGCTAACAAACCAACAACTCTAGAAGCATTGGAGGCTAATATTCAGCAAGCCATTTATGAAATAAAGCCAGAAATATTGGAAAAAGTGGTCAAAAATTGGACTGAACGGATGCGCTTCGTAAAAATTAGTCGTGGTGGTCACATGCCGGAAGTCATGTTCAAATCATAAATGCCTTTAACTGTACTTTCATAAAAAAATTATAACCAAAACATTCCGTCAAGTTTTTAATGTTTTATTTCATTTTGAAGTTCTGATGCAGCTAAAAAAACACCCTATAGTACTTTAATTTATTGTCAGCCATAGATGATATGTAAAATTGGTTTATTATTAATTCGTGAAAATAAATATGTTTAATTATTAGAGACAGGATAGTTAGGCAAAATAAAACCTCAAAAAAGGCAGGCAAAAAGGCATTAAAAACAAGCAAAAAAGGCAAAATAAAAGGCAAAAAGGTACAAAAAAGGCAAAAACGTTTTTTCAACATAAATCATACAAATTCAAATTAATTCTCTTTATTTTTGTACCAACTGGTTACCAGAAATTTTTCGATATTATCTACATCAGCTTAAATTTGTTCTCCGTCACTCAAAATTTGTTTGAATGTGGAGAACGATCTCTCCACATCGCAAGACGTGCGCTAGGGGCAAATTTCAATGAACTTATCTGATCTGGAGTTAGCTCTAAATCAATATCGTCATTCGAAATTCCTTGATGTATTTTAGAAATTTCCTGTATAATTTTATACGATGGATTTTTTTCTAAAACATTATATTAATTTTTCATTAAATTTTTTCCCTAGTGCCGATTCTCTGCTTCACTGGAAAGCTATTATAACAATAACATCTCAGTCAGTTTGGAATTCGTCAAATAAGCATAACGTCGACGAATCGTAGTAATGTGATAACGCGCGCTTCATAATCGAATGGAAAAGAGGTTTTGTTTTACTAATTACGTCTAGCATAGATTCTACCGATTAGTAGAATTTGAATTTAAAAATTTAAAATTTTTATAATTAAATATAACATTTAGAAATTTTTAAATAAAATTAAGAAATAAATTTTAAAAAAGCAAAAAAGAAATATTTTTGTTCAAAAAACACAAAAAAGGCAAAAACAACCGCAAAATAGGTGAAAAAGGCAAAAAAGACTGGAAACCCCCCAAAAAGGCAAAAAAGGCACAACAAAAAATGAATTTTTGAATAGTACATGCTCTGAAACGGATTTTAAATTGGGTCTGCCTGAAATATTTCAATTTTTAAAAAAAGGCATTTTGCCTAACTATCCTGTCTCTATTAATTATTAATAAATTACGAATTAAGGAATAATTATAATGTTATATTTGAGCTTTCGATCTTGCATTAAGACCTTCGTCAAAAAACATACATAGATGATATGGATTACAGTTAAATATGGCTAAAATACTATCATTATGAAGAGTTACAAATTATTATGGAAAGAAATAGTAGCAAAATTAAAGTAGAAGAGGTGGAGAATGTGAAATTCAATATAGAAGAATTGCATCATTCCATTAACATTAAAGAAAAAAGCGATATTGATCCATACCACAAGACAAACCTGTAGCTGTAGGAAAATCTGATTGTTCCAATTTAAAAATGCATTTAAAAACTGCAATCGGCGAGAAACAATTTATTTGTGAAATTTGTGACTACAGGTCTGCACGAAAATCACATTTAAAAGTTCATTTAAACACTCATTCCATCGAAAAACCGTTTTTTTGTGGAATTTGTGACTAGATTTTCCCAAAAATCAACTTTACAAATTCATTTTAAAATCCACACTGATGAGAAATTATTTGTGTGTGAAATTTGTGTGTAGGTATAAGTTTACACAAAAATCAAATTTATATATTATATCTCGGACTGCTTTTTGCATTGCAAGGTAAATAAACACCTCACAACACATCAAGCTACAGCTAGTGACTGTTTATCCGTTCCCATTTCCCAAGTCTCTTGCGAGGCATGGTCATGGTTCAAAGCTTTTTAGTTTTCTTTACAGGAGATGAGGAGCTGGCTCATCGCCCCGACCCCCAACCAGGAGGACCAGAGAGACGGCCAGAATAAAGTTCTTACTTTCACCCATATTCGAACCGGGTATTTAGCGTTCATAATCAACTCGCGTGACCACTATGCTCCGACCGTCTCTTTCTTTAATTTAAATCAAATTTAAATTTCCATTTAAGGACCCATACTGGGGAAAAACCGTTTGATTGTGAAATTTGTGACTATAAATGTGCCAAAAAATCTAGTTTAAAAACGCATTTAAAAATACACACCGGTGAAAAACCGTTTTTTTTTGTGAAATTTAGTAACTTACCAAATGTGAGTGTACAACATTCTAAACGTATGCGTATGGATTGCACATTAAGCACAAATTTATTGTAAAAGAGAAATAAAGTAACAAATAACCTAAGCTCTTAACTTTTCCAAACTTATCAGAGCTTACGTTATTTTTGTTAAATAAATTTGAAATCAGTTAATGATCACTCGCTAGCGGGAACCTCATAAATCCATTAATGCGCGTCAGTGGTGGATAACACATAACGGTAACATCTGTGATTCGCTCAGGAGACCGCATGTGGATAAGTCGTGCCCACTTTGTGCTAGTAGTTTCGTATGTTTCCGTTTGCCTGCCTTTTTCAAGGCACAAATTGTCGACCCTACCTACAACCACGTCTGACGTACCAGGTTGGCTTGCCCAGCGACTTCATTCCATCAGCTCGAAAAAAGTCAAGCGTTTGGTAACGAGTGAGCAGCCACCCCGTTGCCAATAACCAAAAACTTGATTGACTTGGCCACCAAGGCCATGGCGCCACCATTAATTCAGACATGTTTGCTAATTTTAACGTCTTATCTCCATCTATCGAAACTCCTATCTCTTCTTTAACTGATGTTTCTAACATGGACACAAACGACACAATTGTTGTAAAAATTTTGTATCAGCAAATTATCCATTATTTTGATTAAGAAATAAAATTTGTTTTTTAAAAAAATTTCTCCAAGAATTTTTATACGATTGAGTTAGCCGAGCAAATAGAATATTATTCTTCTTCAACCATATTTCCAAAAGCTTACAATAAAAGCAACAGAAAGGTTAGGTAGAGGACAATATATTATATGTTGTATGTATTGGCTAAGCGCCACCTATGTAACCGTGATGTACTGATATGAATCAAGTCAGTCATGCTGAAAACTAATAACGTGCTCGTCGTTTCTTTCTAACAATATGTCGATATTTTGGTCACTAATGAGCTGGCCTATCGGCCCTCCTAGGGATTACTTTGAGTTTTGGAACACCCTGTATAGTATGCGTTATTTGATTACCACCCTTATAATACCAACTTTATTGGTAACTTATAAAAATTTTAAGTAGTTTTTAACTAACCAATAGAAAACGTCCGTTAGTACTAATAGACCAATAGAATTCGTTCGTTAACTTTAACAGCTTGTTAAAAGTTTTACGAAATTGGGGGTTAGTGTTAAATATTAGTGTTTAAAATAATTAGTCAGTGCCGCACTTCATTACTGTCATCTACAGGTCTATTAGACTTAGGTTGTATGGTTTAGTAAATTCTCGCCTATTCTAATGGTCGATTTATGGTCACTCACTTTATACTCATCACTTAAGATGATTAACCAATAGAATTATGTACAGTCATTTATTTTAACCGCTATTTACCTAATTATTGGTTAATTCTCTTAAGTGTTAAGTGAGTGAGCATAAGTGATTTAAGTTGGTAAACAGTTGGACAAAAGTACAAAATTTACTATTTATAGGAAATAGTAATGGGAAATTCCTTAGCATAAATCGAAAAGTAAAATTGGTCTTTCTAGCCACGAATAGTTAAAATGGAATCTGAATTGAAAGAAGTTCATAAAACAACAGATCATAACGAAAAGCCGCTCTTCGAGTGTCAAATATGTGCCTATAAATTCACACAAAACGGACATTTAAAACGGCACATGACAACTCACACCGGCGAGAAAAAATTTCAGTGTGCGAATTGTGACTTTACGTGTGCTAACAAGGAAACCTTGAAAAACCATTTAAAAGTTATCCACTCCAGTAGAAAATTACTGACCTGTAAAATTTGTGATTATAAAAGTTCAATTAAAAATGATTATAACAAACACATGAAAACCCACCGCAATGAGAAACGATTTTCCTGTACTATTTGCAATTTTAAATGTATAAAAGAAAATCTTTTAATACGGCATATGAGAGTACATACGGGCGAGAAACCGTTTCCATGTACATTTTGTAACTATAGAAGCGCAGATAAAAAAAGTTTGAGTAATCATGTGAAAACCCATACTGGCGAAAAACCGTTCGCATGTAATAGTTGTGAATATAAATGTGCTCGCAAAGATCAACTGAAACTTCATTTAAAAGGCCATACTGACGACAAACCATTTGCTTGTACCATTTGTAAGTATAAAACTGTAGAAAACCGTAATTTGAAAGAACACATGAAAACCCACACTGGGGAAAAACCGTTTGAATGTCAATTTTGTGAGTATAAAAGTGCAACTCGAGGAACCTTTAACCGACATATTAAAACAATGCATAGCGGTAAGAAAATCTAGGTAGTTGATTTCTTTGTGAAGAAAAAATGGAGAAAAGAGAAGGTTTCACACGCCACTGAGAACCTACAGCAAAGTTTGTAATTTTTTATTACTTATTATAAAAAACGACATCTTATTCCGTTAATAAAGATTATTATTATTAAGTATAAAATTAATTGTTGAATGAAAATGGCAAATAATTATTATTTAGCTGCCACCAGGCCTTCCCTCAGGGAAGGCTAGGTTCAAAAGTCTAAATTAAAGACTCGGGTGAATAAAGCTTATTTAATTAAATTTAGCAAGTACGTTGATAATAATTCAATTCTATAACTTGACGACAATATTTTCGTCCCTTGGCCGTTTGTGTAAGATTGTTTCGGACCACAATTACATTTACTATCAATTTGATAACTAAATTGTCGTTCGAGACCTTCGTGTGTGTAATAAAATGTGACAAAATTCAAATGTTGCACAATAAAAATGTTCAAATACAAATTAAGACTAACCCTTTAGTGCAAACTGTTTCGAAACCACTGGAATAGTAGCTCTGTACTTCTTGAGGGGTGGTGACGTCATGTAGCGCTCATAACAGGTGCTGACCAGACGTGCAATCTTCTCGTGCTTCCCAACGTTCGCAATTCTACCAAAATCATCCAAATTTTTCTTATTTGTGCTATTTCAATCGTTCACGGATTATTCGCTGTGTATTCAGTACGAATTTAATACGCAAATTTATCAATTTCGTTGCCTCGTGGTCAGTATTACACTTAACCTTAAAATTTTTCTCCTTTCTTTCTAAATCTTCGAATTTTAGATTCATCCAATACTGTGTGGTCATTGGATTAGCAATCGGATGATCGATAATTTGTCCAAAAATTGCAAATTGTTACAGTCGACCCACATTTGCATACAATCGGTCATCCCTTCTAAAACCTCGCAATTTCAATCCTCACACCAAAAATTTAGGCATTCACAATCAATAGGTTTGTTTCTTCAGCAGTTTGAAACCGTTTGCAAACCGTCAGACGCTTGCGCAGATTTAAAACCGCGTTCTTACAGCGCCAGCGGTTTGATCAAACTGTGACTAATAGTTTGGTGTTTCTACAGTAACCAAAACCGTTTTCAAACGGTTAGCTAATAGCCAGAGCAGTTTGAGAATTTTTCTAAAACTGATAATCAGAGTCATGCAAGAGTCATGCGCATTAATAAATTTATTTTATAAAAGTTTGCTATCAATTTTTAAAATTGGTAATAAATGTTAAATATCGTATTTATGTTATTATCTAGTATTATTTGTTAAATAAAATTATTAATTAATAAAAAAATAATAAAATAAAATAATTAATTAAAAAAATAAATGTTAAATTTTACTTTAATACTTTAATAAAAATGACTGATGACAACCTAAAATTAACTTCTTTGTTTAGTTTTGAACTAAATGTGTAATACTTGAACTAACATAACTTTTGTAGTTCTTTTGTACAAATACAGTTGTAGTTCTGATTAAAATGTGTTCGGACAGTAAAAATTTCCAAACGGTTTCAAAACGGTTTCAAACCGCGTCTGCGCATAACGACCAATCACAAAACTGTCCGTGATTTTCTGAAACAAAGGAAACGCAAATCCGCACTTATTTTCTTGAGAAACGAAAAAATAACGTCCGCTCTCACAGATGGTCGTCTCGAGAATTCTTTCACTTCCTCCATAGTGCCACTCTTCTAAAATCAAAAATTTCCAAAACTCCACCAAGATAAAATAATTTTGAAGGTAAACACATTGGCGCCAATTTCAAATTTATTAGCAATAATCTTTGTTTTGTAGTAATAAGAAAAATTATAGTTAATTATAGAGAATGCGGTCATTAATAATCTAAATATAGATTTGAGTATTTACTTCTTACATATCATCATAACAAAAATAGGAACAAACAGGCCTGTCTAAGGTTCATTGAAAAAATTAGCAAGGAAAATTATAAAATCAAAGAATACCTTACCGGATTACAAGTTTCAATCTTAGTCACGTTTCTATACGTATGGTCAATTAGCTACCGAAGCTTCACGTTAGTAGCGTGCACTATTTTCGTTCGAGGTGGAAAAATGCTCGCTTCCATGCTCCCCTCCTCGAACGATGCTTCAGCGCTGCGGTGTTTAAAATTTAAATTTGTATGTGGGGATAACCTAACCTAACTTATTACTTTTAAATATTATCAGGTTTAAAGGTTATTAACAATAAATATGTTTCAACTAAAACCAAAATATTTTATATTTTAAAAATATATAAATAATAAATTTTATTATTCTTGCTTTAGGAGTTGTCTTGTTTTTATTCTTGTTTTATTTCAATTTCGTAATTAGCGCCTTTTCATGTTGAAAGAAATTTTGCAAATATATTTTTATTTAGCCAGAAGCAGAGAGTGAGGACGATGAATAAAATAACGAGAAAAATATCCATATTTGATTTTGAAAAACCGCGGTTTAAAAGGCGCTGTACTTGAAGTAAAATTTCAAAACAAAATATTTTAGTTACCAACTTCTTTGGTTGGTACTTTTACTTTCTAGCTGTCAAAAATACTTTTACGATATCAACGTGCGATAACGTGGTAAGTTTTTTTATTGTAATTAAAAATTATAAAATACCTGTCTGTGTAGTAAATTAAAGTGTTTTTTAAATATGGTTTGCAGACTATGTTATGTTAAAGAATGTTCGTTGTTCCTCACATAGAAGTATCCGAAATCATATTTTTCCATTAAGATGAGCAAAGAAGAAGGTGAAGCAGAAGAAGCAGTTGCAGTCAAGTTGTACTTTTTTAAATAAATAAATATTAATAAAAAATAGAAACAATCAATAGTTTTAATTTATAAATGTGAAGAAAAAAAGAAAATTTGTAAATAATTATTATTAGTAGAAATTTTCCTAATTATAATTTTATAAAAAAAAATTATATACGGAAAATTTTTACTAATAATTATTTTTACAATAAATTTAAAATCATAAGTACAAAAATTGTTTGTGTCTTCGGTTTGAACTATTACTTTGTGACAAAAATAAGTGGGGAGTCGAGCATCTATTACTACTATTATTCACGATCTAGTAAACAAGGTCTGTGGCTCCGGCTATGTTTTCACTCGTTTTCCGTGACCGTTCGATTCGGGTCGGTTTTCTCAGTTTTCTACAAACGGCAACCATCTTGTTTGTTTATTTTAAAACTGTAATGTAAACAAACAAGTTTTTTCGTTTTTCGTGACCGTTCGATTCGGGTCGGTTTTCTACTTATAAGCACGATCTAGCTTATAAACAAACAAGATGGTCGCCACTTGTAGAAAACTGAGAAAACCGACCCAAATCGAACGGTCACGGAAAACGAGTGAAAACATAGCCGGAACCACAGACCTTGTTTTCTAGATCGTGCTATTATTATTAATCTATGTGATAAACTGAACTGATGTTTATTTATTTGTGTCACCACATGGTTGAATTTGTAGAAAAAATAAAGCAAACCAAATTTAAATTCAAATTATTTTGGATTTTGCCACCATGCGCCACGTTACCATCAAGTTGCCAATCTAGCGGTCTTCCCGCTAGATCTGGCTTGTTGGAAGTTGCTTTAGAGGGAAAATTTACCATCTAGCGGCTAGGGGGAATTTTAGCTTACTAATGATTATCTGACGGGAAATCTGACGGTTTTTAAAAATTGCCGAAAGTCAATTTAATCTATTGCGGATTTTCCCGTTTTATTGTATTTCTTCGGTGCAGTAGCTGTAAAGTACTTTTACCGACATTTCTGGCTCTAATTCCTACTCACTCTAGATCTAAATCTTACAATTGCTACGTCGCTACGTGGACCTCGAAGGGAGTACAGTGTTTTTTTTCCCAATTCCGTATCTTTGATTTTGGATTTTCACACCTGGCGAATGACCTTGGAGTCATCAGTTAACCTTTTTAAATTTCCTAATAAACTATTTTTCGTTTGGGACTGGCAGACAAGGACAGTGGGTACTTGTGGATTTTCATATACACTTCTACACCATCAATCGCGTACAGAGAAAACTGTATAAGGTAGAATTTTGTAAGCAGCGAAAGATCTTAGGTGAATTATTTTATCCTCTGTATAGCGATTGTGTTTTTGGTTCATTTAGACCGTTAAGGTCAGGTTGGGTATCTCCACGTACCTTCTATTCTATTTGACCTTGTTAGTCAAGATATTTGAGGTTTGTGGTTTGTGTGCAAATATTGTGTCAGAGATTAAGGCGAGATTTTAGTCGACCACGTTTTAAAATTGAAAGGATGTTAGGGGAAGTGTATAGTTCTCATTCCACTGTAGATGTGTGGGTGAGTTTTATATAGTTATCAAGAAAGGTAATGAGATCTCTAAACATACGAAACAAAGATAGCGATAGCTTATATTTCTTATCACTATAAAATAACGTATAAGTTGAATAACGTGATTATTATTCAAAATACTTGCAATAACAAAGTGTAAACTAAAATTTATTTTTTGGTGAGGATAGATATCACATAATATATTATCAAAAACGCACAAAAAATTATTCCGAAACTTCATGTTTTCGAAAATTCGAAAGTAATCATAAAAATTTTGTTGACATTTAAAATTTTGATCAACTTTTTATACTTTATATGCCATATTAAAATAATCATAATAGAAAAATTGTTCCATGTCAAGTGTCGTTACAGAAAGAAAAAAAAGGCGGAGAACGAAAATTCGTACAGACCTGTTTATGATGGTGTCAATTAGTGGAATTGGGTGTCACGGTTTTTTTTCTTTGACCTTGAGACGGTCATTGCCTTGCAGCTAACGCAGTTGGATGCGAATGCGGGGCACCGGGTTCAAACCTGGGGAGAGTCAAACTTTCTTATGACTAGTCTCCGTGCTTCGGAAGGCACGTTAAGCTGGTGGTCCCCTGGGCGAGTGAATTGCCACCATTAACATAAAAACCAGGATACATGGCACATCTGAAGGCAAGTTTAGCAAGCTACCTAATGGATGTAAAATTTGTAGGTATATGCTCACAAAACTAACACTGCCAAGGAAACGACGCAGATGTTGGTAATAACAAGCCTTACGGCTTAAACTACGTTGAAGAAGTTTTTCTTTCCTTAATTTTACCATACTGGCAGTCATCGAAGTTCTTTGTTTCTACCATATCGACTATCAATAATTTCTGGAAGCAAATGATCAAAATAGAATTTTTTTAATTTTGGTATCATGTTATTGTTCCAGAAATCTTGATCTCTTTCGATTTTTAGTATGATGAAATCATTAGGAATCCAAACCACAAATAAACAGTATTTTCTATCGGTAACTTCTAATTGCCCCTGAACTTGGAAATAGTAATCAGATGTTACTTTTAATTTTACACTGTCATTATCGATCACACACCCTGCCACTTTTTTATTTTGAGTAGCTTCTACGATTGTCTCATAATCTCTTGCACTAGATGGACACTTAATTTCTATTATGCCATCTTCATTTATTAGTCCATCCGGAGAGGCTCCTAAATATGGTTCTAATAAATGGATAAAAAAACCACATTCCACAATGACATCATCCGATAATAGATTTTTCACTTTATCTAATGCAAGAGATTCATGATCTTTGCCCCACTTTGTTGAAAATGTCGATGCACTTTTATACAACATATTTATAACCGTTTTTCCCCGATGGGTACTATCCCTTAATTTACACACTCGTGCAAAACTAGAAGCGGTAAGTCTTTTTAGACGTTCACTTTTCCATATGTGATTGGTAGATTGGCCTCTTGTATATTTTTCCATATCAATAATTTCTTGTTTTGTTTTACTTAACTCCGTCAAGAATAATTTTGATTTTATCTCATATTCTTGAGGAGTTAAATCAGGTATATCCGTGCCAGTTTCTGCTCTGCCATAATTTTTATCTGGTCCATGATGCCGTTGTTGTTTTGACCTTTTTCTAGTAGTATCTAAATTTTGTTGAGCTCTTTGACGTTTTTTTTCGATATTTCTATCAATCTTGGCTGCATATTTCTTCAAATACACAGCCGAGGAATTGCTAGAATTGTTTTCCTCTGAAATTCGGCAATAAAATGTTGATCTATTATTAAACGAAGCAGCTGCAGCTTTACATCTTGCTGGATAAGAATCCCTCATTACAAAATTGCATCTTTTTCCTCCAATAAATTTAGCCACGATGGAATTATATCGTTCTGCCAAATTATTATTTACATTATATAGAAGGCTATCAACATGAGATATAAGGATTCTTATAGCCGTTTGTATGCCGTCCCAAACACCGCACAATTTTAGATCATCAACATAATTGATTTCATTTTCTTTATTATTGCAATCAAACGGTCTACTCGAACAAGATTCGTGACAACCAAATACATGCTTAGGCAAATTATTCAAATCTAAAATCATTTCCCTTTTTGTTTCCTCCAAATTAGTTTTAGATGAAAACTCTCCAGATCTATTTTTAATAATACAAAAAAGTGAGATTCGAAATCTTACTAAATTTTTGTCTACAATCTTTCTCATGTTAATTGGAACGGGTCCGGTATCATTCATTTTAGTTTTAGCTAGTTCCTTTATTCTATTATTAAAATTACGGCAAATGTGATTCGTACATTCAATTTTTTGTACTAATTGGTCGATACCATATGGTCTGATTGTATTTAGTTTATCATTGACGCTACTATCTCCATCGCCTAAAAAAATTGCTCAAAAATATTTTCTGATTCTATTCATTCAAAAACTTACCAATCATGTACAAATACTTGACACCATACATAGCAAAGCTTTGCTTGAAGCCTTCACAAATTATATCTGCTTCCATTGCATTGGCCGTTCCTGACCAATTCTTATAGCAGATATGCTCTGGCACTTCTTTGCCTGCGTTTTCAAATTTTGCACAAATTAAACAAAAAGTATTTCTCACGCCGACGAAAAGGATTCTTTTAGAATAAAATCCTACTATGCATGCCTAAAAAGTTATATTTAAAAAATTGAAATATTATTCTGATGATTTTGTATCTTACAACGCCTGATAAAGAATTATAGTTGCATTTATATGATCTCTTTGCCCAAGCGCCATCAACAACTACTGTTAATAAGGGTATATTATCTTTATCTACACTACCCCTTTGAATAGCTAGCTCTTTTTCAAATGCTATAGCTTCCGCCATTTCCTTCATTGCAACATTTGTTATATTATCATGGATCTTTTTCTGAATTGAAAAATATGTTGCAGTTGATATACTGGGCATATTCATAATAGCACATCTTTCTTCCATTTGAGAAAAACTCTGCCCACTACATATATTTCCAAATATCTGTATTGATAAAATAGACACCATAAATCATTTGTTTTGGAGTTCTACAAGTGGAATTCATTCAGGGAATAAAAACTCTACATCACACCTTGATCTAGACCAGTAGTAGTCACAAATTTATTTGGCGGCGGCATAAAGTATTTCAGAAAAATGCATAGCACCCTAATGCCGAAAAGCGAATGACCTTATAATGAATTTATAAAAATTGTTGGGTATAGGTCTGAATTAAACAATTTGAATTGCCGGCATTTCGAGAGTGCAATCTTGATCTCCAAGCAGTAGGTACAGTTGGTTTTCTAATTATTCCACTACTCGGTTCACCAAAACCGTGTCATGGAAGAAAAATAATTAAATTTAATCAATAACCAAAAAAACCTGATCGAGCTTTATAAAAATAAGGGGTGTCAAAATTCCCAGTTTTCTCCAAAAAGCCTTGAAAATGGTCCAATAAAAAGGGCCCGAAACGTCGGCAATTCAAATTTTCTAATTTATAGATTGAATGGAATAAGTATAAAGTTAATAGTTTCTAGTAGAAAAATGGATAAATATGGGCAAACGGCAATGTTAATTATTTCGCTTTTGCTGACCAATACTAAATATATTTAAAATATTTTTTTCGAGTATTACCACAGCATCATTGATTGGCATCATTTCTTGAGACTCGTTTCTTTCAGATTTAATGCTTTCAACAGTGTTGCACATAGAGCACTTGAAAACCAATGTCGAATCGAATCCTTTTCGAATTTCATGATCAAAAATCATATTGTTCGCCGTACACCCAAAATTTTCATGATTCCCAAAGTTTCTTAGTTGTTCTATAAGAAATTTAACATCAAATATACGTCTGCCTTCAGGAAGATTTTCTGGTAACATCTGCTCGTTTTCTTTTGAAAATTCATAGTAATCGCTTTCGTTATCATCTTCAATATCACTGAAATATTGGCAGGTAAACAATCCCTTAAAATTTATTTTTTGACGTGAATACGTCTATAAAATCGGTAGCATGTTCAAAAATTTAATAAAACTATGTAACGAAAAAATGTGTGTTTGTACGAAAAGTATACCCCGCATGTTGAAAAATTTAATAAAACTATGTAACGAAAAATGTGTGTTTGTACGAAAAGTATACCCCGCATGTTGAAAAATTTAATAAAACTATGTAACGAAAAAATGTGTGTTTGTACGAAAAGTATACCCCGCATGTTGAAAAATTTAATAAAACTATGTAACGAAAAAATGTGTGTTTGTACGAAAAGTATACCCCGCATGTTGAAAAATTTAATAAAACTATGTAACGAAAAAATGTGTGTTTGTACGAAAAGTATACCCCGCATGTTGAAAAATTTAATAAAACTATGTAACGAACAATGTGTGTTTGTACGAAAAGTATACCCCGCATGTTGAAAAATTTAATAAAACTATGTAACGAACAATGTGTGTTTGTACGAAAAGTATACCCCGCATGTTGAAAAATTTAATAAAACTATGTAACGAAAATTGTGTGTTTGTACGAAAAGTATACCCCGCATGTTGAAAAATTTAATAAAACTATGTAACGAAAATTGTGTGTATGTTCGTATGTATGAAATAAAATCGGCAGCAGCTTTATCTTCCTTTGCGAATTGGTAGGAATCCATTCTTGGGGTTCACCTTAAAATTCTTGTCAAATATATTTATGCATTTATGTAAATCTCGATAAACCTATATATATATATAGACAATAATTAATTATCCGTTGAACCGTAATTTACAATAGTTATAATGTTTTTGCCTGTTTTGGTGTTTCATCATTACAAATATCTTCTTTTAAGCTTTCTAGGCATATTGTCACTTCTGCATGATCTTCTTTAATTCTTTTTGCCTCTTTTGCGGCCAATTCCTCTTCCGCCTTACGCTTATTACTTGCACGTCTACGTTTAAATGCCTCCGCATGTCTCAATTCACACTGCCGCTCCGGATCTTCGCGATAGATCTTCAATGCATTTTTAAGGGATGCAAGTCTCAACGCTCTTAAATAGCAATTTCGTTGCCAATTGTCGGTTCTTGTCATCGCGACAATCAATTCCACCTCAGCTTTAACTACCTTTGCGAATTGGTAGGAATCCATTCTGTTTCTATAGTTTACTTCACCTTAAAATTCTTGTCAAATATATTTATCTCTCGACCTTTATATGCATATTTCATCACATAATCCGTTGAAACCTTAAGACGTTGAGGCGTTAAACCGATTAAAAAATTTACCCCCACCACTAAAAAATGTAAAAAATAATTACCCATAACCACATCGGGTTATAGAAAATTGTGTACAGGATTTGGTGCCAAATGGTAATTAGCCAATAGAAAACGCATCTTGGATACTAACATCTGTTTTCTATTGGTTGGTTACCATTTGGCACCAAACCCTTTACACAATTTTCTATAACCCCTCCCCCCTGTACCCCCTGTAAACCCTGTACAAAGAGTTTTATCACCCCCCCCCTATCTACGTAGATTAACTGATAATTGATGATAAACAATAAACTGTACCCATCAATAATTGAATATATTGGCTAATTAAGTAAAACTTAAATTACAAATTTAAAACAAAATCCAGCACAAAAAAAACTCTAAAAAATAATTCTGTAACCCCCCGACGCGACGCGACGGTTAGTTCGATTTTATTATTTTACTTTTTAGAGTTTTTTTTAAATTTGTAATTTAAGTTTTTATAATGTAATATTGGTAACGTACGAATTTTATTGCTTTCGGTCTGCAAGACATGTAAATATTTTTGCACTCTTTTAAATAAAGCTGAACGACATCCTAAATTACATTCACTAATATTATTTCTTAATCAGAATTTCGTGACGTAGAGGCAAATTTATTTGGAGCGAACTACACCAACGACCTATTATTAACTAACCGTCCTAACCTAAGGTAGATACGATCCTGGAATAGGCAGCCATCGAAAATCTTAGAGAAATAACTTGTCAAGAGCCGAGTTAAAATTGTGTCATAATTCATGAATCACAAGAATTTTGCATATCTTGAATGAAAATCAACTGCCAGAAACACAATAAAAGCTTAAAGAATTAGAAATACTTAAAAGCTTAATAATATTCTTGACCGCCTCGACCTAATTCGCCATCAGTGGAACTTACATGTGGAATAAAAGTGACCTAAAACCGACTGGTGGAACTTACAGGTCGGATTAATGAAGATTTGACCCAGCAGTGGAAGTTACAATCGCCCGTTATTTTGTTAAATACATCGTTAACAAAAGATAAGTGGAGATTTGTTCGTTGTCAACACACCGACCACATAACTTAATACCCACAATATAATTAACGGATAATGTGATGAAATATGCCTATAAAGGTCGAGATAAATATATAGTATTATAGACTTGAAAACAATTTTAAAGTGAACCTCAATAACAGAGGAGATTACAAAAATGTCTAACATCCTACCTTTGCAATCGATAGCAATTCAAGAACTAACTTCTAATGACTATCTTTCAACTGATCACATCTCAAAGTTTAACGAAATCCTGGTGGTTAATACAGAGTTCAGACCACAAGAAGCTTTATTGATGTGGCATATGTACAATGATATAGTTTCAGTGAGTACACGGCATAATCAAATTCTGCTTGCGAGAGCAACTGACAATATCACTCACTGGATATGCACATATTATTACGATGGTTCTGTAATACATATCTATGACAGCGCCAATAATTATAAGGTTAATAATCTTACTTCTGATCAGCTACGGTTTCTTGATCGGTTATTTCCAAATAAACTTCCCATTATATACGAAGATGCTCAACAACAAACCAATGGCGTTGATTGCGGTGTGTTTGCGATAGCTGTTGCTATAGCTAACGGCATGAATCCATCGCAACAGATATTCAATATTCCTGTGATGCGGAACCATTTAAAAGATATTTTTAATCAGAATTTACTTTTAAGTTTTCCTGTTAATATTACAAATTGCGAGGTTCTTTCAATTATGGCAAGAGATAGAACAAACCCAAACAAAAGAAAACGATCAAACAGTATGTCTTTAGGCATAGAAAGTGGCACAAAGAGAAAAAGGCAAGAGAAGAATGCGGAGGTTAACGCAACAGAAACTAAACAACAAAGAAATGCAAAGTTAGAATGTGAACTAGAAAGAATGAAAACAATGAGAGCATTGGAAACAGAAGAAAAAAGAAATGCGAGGTTAGAAAATGTAAGAGAAAGAATTAAGAAGATGAGAGCATTGGAAAAGAGCAGTGTTTTCTAAAATATATCGAGCTTGTGAACGAAAACACCGATCGTGATCAGGAGGAGAACATCGGTTCTGCAACTAACAACGGCGATGATGCTTCTGCGGTTGGCAATATAAGACTGTGGATAGAGTTCCCCAACACCGTGATCGGTCGAAAGAGACGCGTAAAAGCCAGACCTCATGTGATGTGCAAGTCAACTGTAATTAGTCGAGACTGGACGCATATTAATACTTGCATGGCCAACATATCTCTTGATGTTGGAATCACATGCAAACGAAGGCAGTTTCCGCTAGTCCCCGCTTGCGCGTTGACCATACACAAATCGCAAGGCGGGACGGGACGTTCGACGAAGTTGTCTTTCAGTATGATCGTTCGCAACAGACTCAATTGGTATATGTGGCGATGAGTCGAGTAACATCTCTGCAAGGACTCTATATAACCAACTCGACAGACGATTTCAAGTTCTATCATGGCTATGGTAGCGCAACATCTACTATCAAAGACATACGTGACGAGTACGCAAGAATGGCCAATCATAGTTTGCAAACTCTTACTGAACGGGTTGAACGGTTCATAGGAACTAAAACAACGTCCCATGGCGATAATGATGGTAAGGTTGATATAATCGCGTGCAGTCTCAACACCCAGTGTTTGGTGGTACACTCTCGGGACATAACTTCTGACACCGTGATTAGTGGATGCGATTATTTAATCTGCAGCGAAACGTGGATGGACGAGTCTCTGCCACCGGTGAACATTGAAGGTTTTGAATGCAAGGTTCACAATAACAACAAGCTCCTATCGGTGGCAGACAAATCCATAATCGTGCAGCGTACAAAACGCAAAGCCGGCGGAGTCTGTATCTACAGAAATATCCGCAGTTTGACAGATTGTAACGTCATAACCAGAGGCGACGACAGAATGCGCAACGACTGGGAAGATGCGGGAGACATGTGCATGGTAAGCGTGCAGTTCAAGTTCTTACTTGGTTCTATATATATTCATCCGGGTGTGTCGCAGTCGTCTCTTACAGATCTTTATGTCGATGCTCAAACAGAACTCGGAATCAGTAAAGCAGCATATTAGAACCATGTGCCCCGACACCGAAACACCAATGGTGCTATGCGGTGACTTTAACGTGGATGTGGTGCAGAACAAGAACTTCTTAGAGTTCATGAAACGAGAGTTCAATATGGACTGCGTACAGAACTCTCCAAGCACTCTTGGCACTACTTGCCTTGATCTGACATTTACCCGGAATATTGATGTATCCTGTATGCCATATTATGTCACCTATTTTAGTTACCTTACCACAGGACTATTATGAATAAAATTGTCTTCGATGCTTAACGACGACGACAACGACATTTTTATCCGTTGCTTCCATTAGGAAGACCAGAAATACGCTACGGTGTTCATTTAGAAAACTTTTACTTTTATAATAAATTTTATTAAGTTAATATTTACCAGTTTAATAATAAATTACCGCCACTCCAATATTTTGTGACATTCCTATTACAGAGTTTGTGTGAATAGGTCATCTTGGGAACTTCCAAACTTTTGCTAATGGATCAAATCATATCAACGGATAATATGATAAATTGTGCTATAGTATCGACACTGGAAAGGTCAATAGGCGTAACCCACATTAAATTTTTTTTTAAATATTGGTTGATATCTATTAAACCAAGGGTAGTATTATTTCACAATAATTTTCAATTGATAAAACAAAACTTATTACACACAAAATTGCAGTTTTCAACCATAACAATGCATACATGAATAATTAATTTAGTTTCTCCTGGCAAAAAAAAAGAAAAACTTTTAGTGAGGGTGACGCCCATTGACCTTTCCAGTGTCGGTATGTCTACATAAATGTATAATATTATAATATATGAATCGCTGATTGCAGAAAGGAAAGTACTACAAAATCAACATTTCGAAATACTCGATTTAACGCGTCTGCTGTGTGTAAAATTGATATCCAAATTGTATTTTTTTTCACAATCTTTTAGAAATATATTTTCCTTATATGAAACAAAAAGATACAATTGTTAGATCAATATCAGACGCTTTAAATCGAGTATTTCGAAATGTTGATTTTGTAGTATTTTTCTTTCTGCAATCAGCGATTCATATAGCTAGATACATATTTAATTAAATTTTTGAATGTTATGTTATCCGATCGGTATAGACGGGGGCGAAAACGGGTATCCCGGGACGACGTATTCACGCAAACCATACGGCCATGTTCCTGAACATAGCCTCGATCCGAAGGATCCCGATTTTTTATTACAACATATTTACCTCAGATTGAAATCGTAATTATTACTATTATTTGATGAATGTGAGGAGGTATCTCCAAAATTTTCAATATTGTTACTAGATAATAGAATATACTTATTAGCTTTTATTGTTTTATAAAATTAATCAAACTACACACTGATAACTACAGGATGCCGTGCTTGATCCTGGGTTTTCTATGGATTTCGGGTCGATCTTGTTGATTTCGTTATCATCTTCAATATCACTGAAATATTGTTAGGTAAACAATCCTTTGAAATTTTTTTTTTTTACAACATATTTACCTCAAATTGATATATGTGAGTTATCGCCAAATTTTTCAGTATTGTCACTAGAATTAGAATGATACTTATTAGCGTTTATTGTTTTATAAAATTAATCAAAACTACACACTGATATCTACAGGACGACGTGCTTGATGATCCAGGGTTTTCTATAGATTTCTGATGGTCCATGTTGTTCATTTTGGAACTAAAATATAAAGATGTAATGTATTTGTCATAAACGTATAAAAATTTTAAAATACTGCTATACTTACTTGTAATGCACAATAATTTTTAATTTTTATATTTTTTTTTGAAACTTATGTGTCTTACCTGGTTTTTCTAACGTTTTTCATTCGTTGTTTCACACTTTCACGTTTGTAATAAGAAAGCCGCATATTACCCATTTTTTCTCTGATAATAATATTACAATCACAGAAACAAAGATTATTATAAGTATCTATGTAAAGGCGTATTTTCGCGAGGCATTTTGGTTAACCAAAAGTAACCGGTTAGATTTTATGTCATTTTCGCGAGAACGGTTAGAGGGGAGGTAGATTTTGGTTAACCAAAAAAGTTAACCAAAGACGACCGCTCAAAATCACTGGTTACTTTTTGTGGTTACTTTTTGCGCCATCTGTGTGCGTCACAATTTAAAATTTAAAGTTGGAAGTGGTTCTAAAATGGATTTGAGGTTATGTTAAATTAAAAACAATCATTATAAATTAATTTTCGAAGTTATAAAATCGTTTTGATTATTATAAAGTTTGGTAAAGTGAAATAAACGAATATAATTTACACTAAGGTGCGAAGGTGTATCTTTTTCTTGGTGAAGAATGACATTGCAAATCATTTTGCAATCGTGGGTAAATGTAAGTAAATAAAATTCTTTTTATGTTTGAACATTGTATTCATATTAATTTACAGATCTTGAAGAAGCAATAAAATATATAAAGGAACTGTATTCAGAAAATCAGGGATAATTAATCGACCTTACAAGTAGGTAGATATCCTACGTTGTAGTTTGAAGTTGAACTTGAGAAGAAATTGATAATGATAAATATACTTTAATGAGTATTAATTAATTTATTGTTACAATTTACGGTAATGGATAAATCAAATGAACTACAAAGCTAGAGATTACTCGGTGGCTGATTTACCTTATTTTTATATCATATTTTGCATATCAGTTATATTAGAAAGGTAACTTTTGTGTTCTTTACGTGTTTAAAATTTAATATTTTTTTTATAATAAATTTATATTGTAACTTTTTGCTAGAATAATATTGATTATTAATTTTCAGGTCGATGGAAAAAGCAAGGTGATCGATTACTTGTTGGAAGAAAGTATTAATTTGATTATGAAGCTGCGGATATGCATTTTTACAATAAGGTTGGAACAGCATAGAATAATTGAAAATTAAGAAAACGAAAAAATGTGAAAACATAATTATTATTTCAAGTAGTACACACTCTGATATAAAATTTATTTTTATTTAATAACATTTATATTAACCATTGTAAATAAAAATTGTAACAATTGAATTATTAATATTTAGATTAATCTTTTTCATGTAGTTCTCTGCATGGTGGTCCTACATCACTAGCTATAGTATCGTTATTATTATTGTCTTCCATTTGCCATTCATCGTGGCATAAATAACAAAAATTATGCAAAACAGGCAGCAGTAGTTATTTCAATTCCTTTTGAAACTGTGCCTCTGTCTATATAGGAGTCTTGCCCACCTCCCTTTTACTAAACCAAATACGTTTTCAATACATACACGATCTGAACTTAAACAGATGTTATGACTTTTTTGCACTTGTGTCATATTGTAGGATCTAGGAAACGGTTTCATGAGCCACGTTTCACCTATTATATGAAAATCTTCATTCGGAAAAAATTTTTGTTTTCCAAACTCTTCGATGTGTTTCACTAACAATGAGTTTGAAAAAACTCTTGAATCGTGAGCCGAACCAGGAAATCCAACAAACACGTAGGTAAATATTTTATCTGCAGAACAGATTCCCATTAAATTAATAGAATGGTTTTGATGCCGATCAATGTAGCTATCTTGCTGGCTGGCATTGATTTTAACGTTTATATGGCTCCCATCAACGGCAACAACAACAATTAAGAAGAAAAAAAGAAGATATACTTCCAGCACGGACTCCGATAGTTCAGAATCTGACGGGCGAAGAAAAAAACCACGTCGTCGCACAGTGGTTTAAAATGCCAAAAACCTGGCCATAATATGAAGGCGTTCTTCAATTTGAATGAAATTTGGTATACTAAGGTTTTAGAGGTCGCTGATTACGAATAAAAAGTCGAAATTACAAGAAACAAAATGGCGGATTCAATATGGCGGACGTATGTATTTGAAAATTATCAGATATATCCAAAATTTGGTGACTGGGTGTTTTTGAGGTCGCTGATAACGAATTCAAGATCAAAATGACAAATAACAAAATGGCGGATCCAATATGGCGGACTTTGTATTTCAAAATTATCAGATATAGCCAAAATTTGGTAACTGGGTGTTTTTGAGGTCGCTGATAACGAATTCAAGATCATAGTGACAAATAACAAAATTGCGGATCCAATATGGCGGACATATGTATTTAAATATTATCAAATATAGCTTAAATTTGGTGACTGGGTGTTCTTAAGGTCGCTGATAACGAATCCAAGATCAAAGTGACAAATAACAAAATGGCGGATCCAATTTGGCGGCTATGAATCTTAAAAAATCGAATAAATAGGAAAAATCGGAAAAATAGATAAATTTTTGTTAAATAATTCGAAAATAAGTCAATTATAACCAAAATACAACGACAGACATGTTTCGATCTTATTAGCCCAAGTAACATTTTCCCCCTGCTAGATATCTGCTAGGGCTCTGTCAGAGAAATTTCGCAGGGCCCTGTCTCTGTAATCGGATTGTAACAGGGCTCTGTCACATAATATGAGACAGAGAAAATGGACCCTGCAAACCCTCTGCAGAAAATTTGTCGCAAATCCTAACAGGGTATCTGTTAGGTACCCTGTCAGAGACTCTGCAAGAGCTCTGTCAGGCACTCTGCCAGAGTCTCTGTCACAGAGACTCTGGCAGGGCTCTGTCTGTCCCTGTTACAGAGACAGACAGAGACAGGTATAAAAAAAATATTAAATTTTAATAAAATAAATTTATGTCACATTTTTTTAGAAAAATTAATTTTTATTTTTAGATTCTTGCAATCCATTGATTGTGTTATTACATCGCATCGAACTAATTTAACTCTAGGGGTTTCAATTTTATTTACATGGTTACATTTAATTATATCTATTAACTATTAATATATTCTAATGCTTGGTATTCTGTATTATTGGTTGAATACCATTCTGTCGATGTTGTTACCTATCCTGAAAATAATATTTAAATTTAAAAATTTTTGTTACAATCCAGATTCGAACCTGTACCTACATCCATGACTGTTTCGTAGCCTCTCGTTCTTACCATTTACCTACGGACCCTACTTATAAATTATTTTGAAATTACTGGTAATATGATGGTCACACTTTTGTGTATAATAATGAGTGAACCGCTGAGAAATCAACGTATTTTACTTACCTTTTTTAATAAAATGGAAATTATATCGATGTAAAACATCGCAATTTAAAATATGATACAATAATTCGTAATTGTAACTGCAAATATAGATGTAGTAATAAAATTGAAACCCCCAGAGTTAAATTAGTTCAATTACATAATTACACAATCAGTATGGATTGCAAGAAGTTAAAAATAAAAATTAACATTTTTAAAGAATGCGACAAAAATTTATTTTATTAATATTTAGGGCCGATATATTTTGTCTTGTAAGTATGGGTATGGGTTACCATCGGCAAATAAGTTTTAACTTTAATTTTAACTTAAAATTTCTAGAATAATTATTGTGAGTGCGGTATATATGAGAAATTTAATTTTTGATAAATAATATTGATCAAAACGAATCAGTAATAGTGAATTAGAATCAGTAAATGATAATAATAATATAACAAAAGTTTTGTTGTTTAATTCTAGATCGTGGTTTAATTATGATTTCTTTAGATTGGATAAATAAACTGTTAAAATTTATAAATTGCACATAAATGACGTTTAAAATCGAAGCGGATTAGCCTTTGTATTTCTAATATTCTAGAATATTCTAAATGACCTGAACTAAAACTATTTTATCTCTTTCTCTCATAACAATATTTATTATAGCGCTATCCTACTTCGTTACATAGTAACTAGACCTACATTTTTGGCTCAAAATTACAAGCGCTTTACGAATTTTTTTATACCTGTAACTCATAAAAGGTAACTATCAATGTAACTGTCTCTGTCTGTCTCTGTAACCCTGACAAAGTTTCTGTCATATCGTTGGTTGTTTTGAAAAAATCGATTAATTAATTTTCAATAAATCTCTGAAGATATATTCCTTTTAACAATCTTAACCAATATGAATGAAGAAAGCTTACATCGTTAACAAAATTCTTGATTCTGATTTGCTAAAATTTTAATAAGCATTGTGTTTATATCTACCTGTAGTAGGTATCTACTATTAAAAGTACAATATAGTATTTAAATTTAATGAATTGTTAAAATTAAAAGTAATTGAAAAATGGTAAAAAAAGACAATTTTTATGAAGACCACGTGGTATATACGAGCTTTGCAAATTTTTTATAACAGAGACTCTGTCAGGGCTCTACCACAGAGTTCTTGCAGGGCTCTGCAAATTACCAGTAATAGGGACTCTGGCAGGGCTCTGCCGCAGAGTTTTTGCAGGGCCTTGCAAATTACCTGTAACAGGGACTCTGCCAGGGCTCTGCCACAGATTTCTTGCAGGGCTCTGCAAATTATTTTCAACAGAGACCTACCAGGGCTCTACCAGAGTTAATTTTCAGGGCTCTGCAAATAATCCGTTACAAATACCTGCCAGGTATCTGTAAGAGCTCTGTCAAAAAAACCCTGTTATAACCCCCTGGCAGATATTTGCTAGGGCCCTAGCAGAGACATTTAAATTTCACCAGGGAAAAATGTTACTTGGGAGATCTCATCAGTAACGTAAAGCTGTAAATTTGGTTACAATTGACTTTTATGTTTTACCTAGTTTTACCTATATAGCATTTTATTAATAAGATTAAATGGATTATCCGATATTCAGAGATATCCAAAAAATTAAATTAATAATTCGCGCAATGCTAATTGGTATTGGTATTGGTAAAAAAATGCAAAAAACCCGGAGGGACAGCTAGGGGCACCTGGTTTTTAATTACTTTATTAAACAACAGTATAGGCTACAATGCACAATAAGATTTTTGGCGGAACTCTACAGATTTCATAACATTTTTTCTAAATTTCTACCTATATACGTGTCTAATGCAATTTTTGCATTTTTCATCACAAAAATATGCAAAAAACCCGGAGGGGCAGCTAGGGGCACCTGGTTTTTAATTATTTTATTAAACAACAGTATATAGGCTACAATGTACAATAAGATTTTTGGCGGAACTCTACAGATTTCATAACATTTTTTCTAAATTTCTATACGTGTCTAATGCAATTTTTGCATTTTTCATTGCAAAAAAATGCAAAAAACCCGGAGGGGCAGCTAGGGGCACCTGGTTTTTAATTATTTTATTAAACAACAGTATAGGCTACAATGTACAATAAGATTTTTGGCGGAACTCTACAGATTTCATAACATTTTTTCTAAATTTCTATACGTGTCTAATGCAATTTTTGCATTTTTCATCACAAAAATATGCAAAGAAAACCGGAGGGGCACCTGGTTTTTAATTATTTTATTAAACAACAGTATAGGCTACAATGTACAATAAGATTTTTGGCGGAACTCTACAGATTTCATAACATTTTTTCTAAATTTCTATACGTGTCTAATACAATTTTTGCATTTTTCATCACAAAAACATGCAAAAACAACGGAGGGGCAGCTATGGGCAGCTGGTTCTTGTTTATTTTAATAAACAGCAGTATAGGCTACAAGGTAGATTAAGATTGTTGGTGGAACTCTACGGAACTCATCAACTTTTCTCTAAATTTCTATAAGTGTCTCATATAATTTTAGATAAATTTTAACAAATTAAATGTATTATATCTTAATTTATATATTATAAAAAATATATTTTAAATATATGTTCATATTCTACGAACTTTCAACTAAACGATCCATTTTATAAAATTCAAATAGGTAAAACGTGCAAATTTTGGTATGCTTCTAAACACAATGATGTTTTATCCTTGCGTGATCCTAGATGCTACTGGTTCGACAGTTACTTTGTGCTGGCTGTATAAAAGTAAATATAAACAATTCTTCCTACCTAACATTGTTTAATGACATTTCAATCTTCCCTCTACACAACCCAACAGTCAAAATTCCATAAATTGAAACTTTATTTCTGGACTTTTGGCCGGGTTTTTGCGATTTTAAACCACTGTGCGTCGTTCCAAATAACATTGTTATATATTTTAATAATAAATAATATTTTTAAATAGATTCTTAGTTACTTTTTTATACCCGTCCACCATTGCTATGTAAATCTATATCAAATTTTAATATCTATCAAACAGATTAGTCCTTACAAGTAATAAATAAAAGCAAACAACTTGAAGAATAAATCATTGTTTACATTATTTCACAAAAGTTTGGTTAGTTTTCATTTCAATTTTTAACCAAAAGTAACTTTTTGCATTTTCGCGACCACAAATGGTTATTTCAAAAATTGTGGTGGGGGACTAACCAAAGGTGACCAAAAGTAACCGAGCGGTACTAACCGGGATCCTCGCGAAAATACGCTTTAAATTGTAAAACTATCCGCGACGATAGGTATACCGTATACCCCTTCCTCAACTCGACCGTCTGAAGCTATAAGAAGTGGTGGTGTATTCCCCTCATTTGTCTAAGTTTATAATGCAAATAATTTTCAAAACAACACATTTTGTAATTTAAATTACTCAATTATTAAGTTATCAATAACAATGAAATTTTTTTCTCGGGCAGTTAAAGGTTGTCTTTGAGTATAAACAGAAAAAAATTATTCGATTTATTATTTATGCTGGTGCAATAACATATTAAAAATGTCTTATATTAACGAACTTTGTGAATTTTTTAAACTCCTTTCTAAACAAAAAAATACCAAAATTTTGCTGCTAAGTCCTGCAATAACATCTTTTTAATGCCTGGTAAAAAAAATAAATCGATTTGTTAACAAATAACTCTACAATTTAATATATCAATTGCATCGATTTCAAAGCATTTTCAACTGCTAAAATCCCACCTTAATAAACGTAACGTTTGTTTACAACCTAGTTTTATTTACCTCGAGAAGTGACAAATCGTACCCTCACCTTGCCTCCTAACTGCCAGAGAGCTAGTTGTTCCATCAGGGCCTACCACACGAAAATTTACCAGTATATCTGGGTGTGGGGGAGTTCCAATAGCTTAGGCCAGCGGTTCCCAAATGGGGTTCCGCCAAAAAATCCAAGGGTTCCGCCAAAAAGAATTTCAAACTGGCGTATTCAACTCAAAAACGAATAATCGTAGAAAGTTGAAATTTTCAGAATATACGTAGAATATAATTTTACTTAACGTAAGCTATTTTTTATTTCAAAAAAATTAATATAAAAAAAATTTTCTTTCGGTTTTCCATAAAATACACATTTGATCTAAATATAAAATAGCTTACGTTAAGTAAACTCATCTGTTACGTATATTCTGAAAATTTCAACTTTCTACAACCGGGTTTAAGGGGTTGTCCATAAAATACGTATGCAAAAACGGGGGGGGGGGTAATTGCCTAGCGCAGCGTGATATCATGCGACTAAGACTAGGAAGGGGTCCGAAAAAATGTGATATATCAATTTTATTTCTATACAGGGTGTCCTCGCACTCACTTTACATAACTTAGGTGGTGATAGAGGACACTTTTCTAAGAACAATTTTTAACAAAAATTTTTTTCTAAATTCAAACCCTCGAAAGTTAGGCCTCTTTAAAGCATTTTTTTTAATTTCCACCTTCACGTGGCCATAGCCCCGAAAGTATTGATTTTTCAGTAAAAATGGTTTAGTGATTTTTTAAAGAGCGTGAAATAATCTACAAACTAGATTTAAACCTTTTCTTGTCTAAAATCAACGGCTTTCGAGTTATGAATTAAAGTAAGTTAAAAAATGTCGAAAAATTTGAGCTTTCTTTTTTTCTGGTTTTTTTCAAGACCCTGTATCTTTTAAACGAAACACATTACAAAAAATCTGACGCCCCATTTCGGATAGGAAATTTAACGGACTACAACTTTTGTCTAGTAAAAATTTTTGAGAAACCTCTCCATTTCACAGAAAATCAGAAAATAACAAACGAGACAGCTACAAAACATAAAATTTAATTCACAAAATTTTTATTTTTTTGAAAAATTATTTTATTAATTAATTTTAAACTATTAGATTATTTAAGTAAATGTTGAAAATGACCACCCTCAATTTTAATACACAGTCGTGCTCGTTTTAAAATATGCTTTATAGTATTATTTATAAAATTTCCTTTTTTTTAAAAATCCATTATAGCAGGGGTGGTCAACAAGGTCGATGGATTGACCGGTCGATCACGATGCCAATTTTGGTCAATCCGTGAATGTGAAAATTGTCAAAAATTCGAATTTCTGCGATTAAAAGTGTCGAAAAATCGCCTTTTTTCGATTTGTTTCGACAAACATCTTTTAAAACAATCACAACTGTGTATTGAAAATGAGGATGGTCATTTTCAACAATTACTTTATTAATGTAATAATTTAAAATTAATTAATAAAATAATTTTTCAAAAAAAATAAAAATTTTGTGAATTAAATTTTATGTTTTGTAGCTGCCTTGTTTGTTATTTTCTGATTTTCTGTGAAATGGATTGGTTTTTCAAAAAATTTTACTAGACCAAAGTTGTAGTCCGTTAAATTTCCTATCCGGAATGGGGCGTCAGATTTTTTGTAAAATCTTTCGTTTAAAAGATACAGGGTTTTGAAAAAAACCAAAAAAAAAGAAAGCTCAAATTTTTCGACATTTTTTAACTTACTTTAATGCATAACTCAAAAGCCGTTGATTTTAGATAATAAAAGGGTTAAATCTAGTTTGTAGATTATTTCACGCTCTTTAAAAAAGTACTAAACCATTTTTACCACAAAATCAATATTTTCGGCGCTATGGCCACGTGAAGGTGGAAATTAAAAAAAATGCTTTAAATAGGCCTAGCTCTCGAGGGTTTGAATTTAGAAAAAAAGTTTTGTTAAATATTGTTCTTAGAAAAGTGTCCTCTATCACCACCTAAGTTATGTAAAGTGAGTGCGGGGACACCCATAGTTTTTTGAAAACCAGAAGTATATAATAACTAAACTATAGAATATTAATATTATGACGACGACTATAAATTCCTCAAATTTTAGGGGGGGGGGAGAAAACATTTCGGACGTCTTTTATGGACGACACCTAAGGTTATTTGTCAAACTTTATTCTTTTTTGGAATAATTTTGTGGTCAATATGTAATCCAGTTGTAAGATTGACAAAATATCTAAGGTGTTGTCCATAAAATATGTCCTAAATTTCGTCTCACCCCCCCCCCCTAATTAGGGGAGTTTACATAGTCCCATATAACAATGATTTATGTTTGTATTCTTTTGTCAAACCAAAATGCTGTATTTTTCGAAACCAACTTTTATGTACAAAGCAGCATCTGTGATTGGTTAGAAAAAAGTAGATTTAAAATTACTGTTTAATTAGGTAAGAACGAGGGGTAATCAGGGGCAGATGGGCTATCAAAAAGTTACCGGGAAATTTAAGTCGGCGGCCCAAAAATGCAATCGTCACTGCCCAAAATTGCGCCGCAGGCGAAAATTTTTTGAATGGGGGGAGGGTCCCGCTCCCGTTGCGAAAAAAAATTTAATACCAGTAACAAAAATTATATTTTTATTAATAACAAACCATAGTGAATATAAAAAAAATTAAAATAAAAGTGCATCTTTCATTAATTTGCTGCTGTTATTGTCGATGTCATCCATCAAGTTTTTTTCTATTTTCATCAACTTGAATGACTCTTATATTTTATATAAATACTCTTTATATTAAATTATGGGCGCGTGAGTGTGGCGGAATTTCTTTTTAAGCGCCGCAGGCGAAAATTTTTGAAATTTCAAAGTCAACGCGGTTTAAGAAAAATTAGAAAATTTATCAGTTTGGCAGATAGCTAAAGATATGGCTAAAGATAGTGTAACATTAAAAGGTTGACTTAGGAGGAGTCCTAACATATAAACTCACCAATATAGAGAAAGTTTATTAACGGTAATAAACGTTTTGATTGGTTTTAACGTTATAACTTCTCCTAAGTCAGATCTGTTTTTGCCTAACCATCCTGTCTCTAATTACGATATAACTATTTATTAGGATATCCATGGAAAAACACAAACAAAAAATAATTATTGATAAATTCTAAAGTGAAAAAAATTCTAAATTGTAGAGATTTTATAGATTGAAACAAGGATTGATTGGATGTTTAGTGAAGAATTTTATAGATTATAATCTGGATTTGTCTTGATGTACAACAGATTTTTGAAGTGATTTACCCCTCGGGTAAGAAAATTCAAACATTCAATAAAAAAAATCAAAATACGAATTGTATTGGTAACGCAAATTACTTAAATGTACCTTTGCTATTAGACGAAATTGTATTCAAAATCTTCGTCACTTGAACAAATGCATTGATTTGGATCCCAGTTCTGATCCGGCCCTGTCTAAAAATCTACAAATTTAATATTTTCAAGAACCTTTAATTTTTAGTAAATCCTTACAAAACATAATTTTATTTTATTTTACGGAAAATTTTTAACCGCAGGTACTTCATAACCATGACAATGCCATGACCCATTATTCATAAAATATAATTATTATCATTATTATAATATATCATATACCATTATATATAATTAATTATATTATAATTATATAATTATAAATTCATAAAATATAATAAAGCAACTAGTGACCTCTGTTGAATTTTATGATCTACTCCAATTGATCTAGAACCTTAAAAAATATTTTTTAACTTTTTTTTATCTTTTGAGTACCCTGTATGCTTATAAGCTTATCACTATAGACAGAATCTTTTTAAGCAGTAGAAAAGAGACAGAAAGAAAAGGAGTACGTCGGGGTAACTTTGTTATGTAAATGAAATAAACGTACGTTAATTATAAGATTGCAGGCCCGTAGCCAGGGGGGGAACTTGGGGGCACGTGCCCCCCCCGAAATTTTGAAAAGACAAAGAAAATGGAAGGGGAACAACCGAAAATTTTACAATTTACAAAAAATTTTTTACAAGTGCCCCCCCCCGAAATTAAATCCTGGCTACGGGCCTGTAAGATTGCATTCTGTCACTTCGTTTGATCCTAAAGGATCCTAACCTTACTTACTTAGTAAATCTAAGGTAAACTAAGGGTAAATCTATTGTCTGAAAATCACTTATTATTTTGCTATGGCCGAGCTTATTATTTAGCTATGACTTCTATAATAGCAAAAATCAGATAGTGTGAACCTAAAAATATTTGTCATATGACAAGTCATATGACAAGTCAGATGAAAAATCATATAGTGTGAACCAACTTTAAGACGTAAGTTTTGCACATTTTGATGCATATAATTTTTTCGATGACTGATGCTCGAGTTAAAAAGATTCTGACTATAATAGATATTCGGGTCTATTCTGTAACTAGAAATTATCCTAGCAACTCGATGATTTGTTTTTAGATTTATTAGTGTTTTGTAATATACATGTAAAGAAAGTACTTTCTTCATTTAAATTTGCCGCGCTTCATATTACGCTCGCCTTTGAATTGACCCCACCAGATGGAACAATGGATAAGATATTATGGCAGATTTTAGTAGATTTTAAATGTTGTTAATTAAGTGAAGATAGTAATAAACTTAGACGGTCGGAACATAGTGGTCACGCGAGGTGACTATGAACGCTAAATGCCCGGTTCGAATCCGGGTGAAGTAAGAACTTTATTCTGGCCGTCCCCAATCCAGGTTGGGGGGTCGGGGCGATGGGAGCTAGCTCCTCATCACCTGTAAAGAAAACTAAAAAGCTTTAAACCATGACCAAGCCTCGCAAGAGACTTGGGAAACGGGAACGGATAAACAATTACTAATTGTAGGCTTGATGTGTTGTGAGGTGTTTATTTACCTTGCAACATGTTAATTTCGACTCGATTTACTAATTTAACAATTTTCACCCCGTATACACACCAATTAAATTTATCCCCAAATATTTACAAAACTAGCTACCTAGGTATCCTTATCCACGGTAGTCTTCCCACACAGGCATATCCACTTCGGAACACATAGACTGCACCAATCACCGCCAATGATTCTTCCTTTTTGTCTACTAGGACACCACCGTTACACCAACCTTGGGTCAAATACTCGTCCAACTATCCACCGCTTAATTTCAGTTACTAATCCAAATTCCACATGCAATGTCCAATAATGATCCAATAATAAATTGTATTAACCAATTGTCTAATTAATTGCCACATGCATCCCCTTAGTTCGCTTCCGTCCAACTTGAATTCCCATCAGACTACCAAATTATTAGCGACGCTTCCAATCAATTTTCTCTTCCAAACATGGGTTCAACCCTTCCAAATTGCAATTATATTTTTCTCTCTTCCCAAAATGCGACTGGTCACATCTGGTGGTTTATATTCATTCACTTAACGTTCCACCCAAAACACGTCTTCTCAGTTTGGGTGATCTATCTTAATTTATTAACGTTCCACCCAAAACGCGACTGCTCAGTCTCGGTGATCTTTGTTAATTCTCTTCCACCCCAAAACACGTCTTCTCCGTGTAGGTGATCTTTTTTAATTTTCTTCCACCCCAAAACACGTCTTCTCAGTTTGGGTGATCTATCTTAATTGATTTGTTTATTCTCCCGTTGCCATATCAAAAATCTCCTCACTTGTTTTTATGTTTGAAATATCTCTTATCATCTTTTCCTGGTTCATTATTTGCTGTCGACTACCGTAAATAAAGGATACCTATCTAAATTCATGGTAACAAAATTAACAATTTACAACACATTTTGCGTTTTTACTTTGTAGCCTTAGACCATATATACCTATAGACTCGCCGTTTGCTATCTCTTCTTTAAAAGAAACTGAGGCAAATCGCACTTAGGTAACACACTGGGCATGTGACGTCAAGGAGCGGGGTAAATGTACGTAAAGCATAGGCTTAAATGAAGAAAACCGTTTATTTTAATTCACAGAAAACTTAAATCTGGATGTTTGAAGAGTATTTGATTAAGAAAATCACAACTTTCATACTTTAAGAATATTTGTTAAACAAAATCTGAATATAAATCCGTGTATTTCGTTTATAATCTTAATTTTTTAAAGACCGCTCAATTCCATTTACTATTTCCTAAATTCAAAAATAAAACTAAAATCAATTTGTGGTACACATTTATTATTAAGAAAAATAAATTGGATTTCAATAGGAAATGCGTAATGAACAAGTTGCAACGAAAAATAAAGTAAGAATTATTATTGAATTAAAAATTTGTATCAAATATCACACAACAAATTAAAAGAAAAATATAATGGTTAAATTGCAAATAAATGACACATCCAAAATAAACAATTACCTATAAATTTAATTAAAAATTAATATTAATTTTAATTATTGGAAAATTAGATTAAGTAGTAATATATCATCTAGGTTCTAAGTAAACAAACATTAAGTTAAGATCTTAAGAAATAAATTAAATGAAACAATTTTGTTACTAATGCAAAATAATTATTTTATATTTTTAATTATTGACCAGAAAACAAAATTGTTTTATTTAATATATTTCTTAACTGGTGACCAAATGCTGCTGGATTATTGTAAGTTTCCTACTTTTATTGAGGTTTTACAATTATTACTTTATTCTTTCAATGAAGCCGCACTTTCACAATTTCAGCAAATGTGTTTTGCACTTGGACAATATTAAGCGACAATAAATTTAATTGAAAATTAATTATTACTGTTAAATATTGTAAAATTATATTAAGTACTTGTATCATCTAGGTCAGGGATGGCGAACCTATGGCACGCGTGCCATTGATGGCACGCGACACAATATTTTGGGCACGCCTCCGATAAAAAATACACTATTAAATATTATATTTAATTATTTGATGGCACGTCTATGGCCTCATTAAACATTTCTTTAGAAAAAATGGCACGTTGATACATAAAGGTTCGCCACCCCTGATCTAGGTGAATGCATGAACAAACATTCAAATAAATTAAGAAATAAATTAGGTAGGTACATAAAACAATTTTGTTTTCTGGTCAATAATTAAAAATAGAAAATAATTTTTTTAAGTATTGAATAAATCAATTTATTTTTCTTAATAATAAATATGTACCACAAATTGATTTGAGCTTTATTTTTGAATTTAGAAAATAGTAAATGGAATTGAGCGGTCTTTAAAAAATTAAGATTATAAACGAAATACAAGGATTTATATTCAGATTTTGTTTAACAAATATTCTTAAAGTATGAAAGTTGTGATTTTCTTAATCAAATACTCTTCAAACATCCAGATTTAAGTTTTCTGTGAATTAAAATAAACGGTTTTCTTCATTTAAGCCTATGCTTTACGTACATTTACCTCGCTCCTTGACGTCACATGCTCAGTGTGTTGCCTGAGTGGCCTGAGTTATGTTTGGCTCACTCTTGGATAGCAAACGGCGGGTCTATAGGTATATTATGGTCTAACAGCCGTATTCATAAAAATAAAGCGATATTTACGAGGGGCTTGTAAACCCTTATTAAGGAATGTGTCAAAAAACAGGATTCATAAACGCCCATTAGGCTTAAAACCTGTTTTAAGGAGCTCGTAACTTGGCGAAATTTGTAGAGCGTTCGACACCTACTTTAACGGTGTTTTAAAGTTAACCTAACGTTTTTTGCTTACTTTTCGAATTTTTTCCGTAGTTTAAAATTGATAAAATGGATGCAATTGGTGCTATTAATGATATTTATTAATGCTTAATTAATGCTACGTCATTAATATGAATGTTGGTGGCCATACCCCACGTCAAAAAATTTACAGGCCGAGATCCGATCCTTTCGCGCTTTGTGATCTCGAGTTTAAAAAGAAATGCAAGTTTAATAGAGTTAATAATAGTTAAATAATTTTACAATATTCTTATCAGCCATATCAAAATAAAACAAAAACACACTACAAGGAATTTAAATGAAAGATTTATGTTTTTAGATGTTTTTATTTCAACGTCAAAACTCAATACTGAATTTTTACATAATACGAGTACATTTAAACAAGTGGAAAGTGGTACCTACATCCTAAAAAATACAGGAGGAATAGCACAACAAATACATAATAAAAAAATAAACCAGTAAGGTTTTTAAAAAAGGCACTTTCACTTTTATTACCTAGACCAAATTTCAATGTCTAATAAATCGTTGTTCACTTATTTTTATTTACTAAAGTTCAATTTTTAATCCTAAAATTGAAATTATCCAGAAATGAAATGAAATATTCTTATACATAGTAGCAAGACATGGAAGTTTACTGATCTAAAAATTATAAAATAATGTTTTAAAATTCACATTCCAAGTGTTACAACCCCTATTTTTGTTAAAATCTAACCAATTTTCACTTATTTTTACACATTTCACTCACAAAATTAACTTAAATTCACTTAAGTCAATTTAGATACATGGTCAAAACAATCGATTAATTTATAGGTTACAATCACCAGGTTAAAATATATTTATATTTGCTACCAACTAATTATACTAAAAACGATCAATTCCCTTAAAATAGTTCAAATATGGTTCAAATTACCTAATTTCGTCTAGGAACGGCTTCGTAGTTAAAACACTGTGACAGAGCGTTTATGAATGAGGAATATTTAACAGGTATTTTAACTTTACTGACTGTTTTAACTAAGAGAGGCTTACTAGACTCTTTTAAGTTTTTTTATGAATACGGCTGTAAGTTTGTAGCGACTGAAAGGGGCGGAACCGAAGCGTTTGGAAGTCTCTCCCCAAACGGGGATTAAGTTGGTAGATTGTACCACGAGGTTACTACCCTATGTTACTACCTATGTGAAGTTATGGACCGTCAGTCGAAAGTCGATGTAGAATATAGTTAATAGTTTTAGTTGTACCATTAATCATCGTGTAAGTAAATATTAAATTATTAAACGTGTGGACTTCGGTCATAAATAGGATTGTATTATTTAATTTGAGTGTAATCTGACGCGAATACACAACAAATCATATTAAAATAATAAAGTGTATTTTAATGACGTAGGAAACGGTAAACTTTTAAATTCAAAGAATATTCCATATTATTATTATTATGAATATATTTCTTGATTAAGGTGGCCGATTTCTATAGGGATTATCTACTTAACTAAAATTTTTGTAACAACGATTACAATTAAATAATACTATTGCTACAGATACGAAAATTGTATAGGTTGTTCCTTAAAGCTACATTAATAGCCAGTTTCATAAAACTTTTGATCAGCGATCAGCCGGTGATCGTCTGTTAAGTGCAAATTTGAGTTTCATAAAGGTTTGTCAACACTTGATCAGCTGTCAAATCTTGATTACCCAAATTTCTAGGATCAAGCGCTTGATTCTAGAATCAAGCATTTGATCAGATATTTCTAACCTAACATTTTAGTAATGTAAATATCCCATTTCGAAAAAATTACAAAATTTATTGAAATCTTTGAGCTTATTAAAGTAGTACATATTATAATTTTATAATATATAAAGGTAATGTAATTACTAATATATTTTTAAATTTTAGCAAGGAATAATTACAAATTATACAATAACTACAAAAATTAATGATGATAAGGATATATTTATCCTTATCAATTTCCAATTTTATAATAACAGGTTAACGTTCTGATTCGTTTATTTAAAATTTTATTATTCAATTTAAAATTAATTTACACTGTCAGATCAATGTAAATAAACATAAAGTTAGTGTAAAGTCAAATGTTACTGCAATGTTACTAGAAAAATCTAGTAACATTGAATCACCAATCTAGTGACATTGCGTTACGTGATTTTAACCGTCAATGCTTTATGAAACCCGTCTAATTTTGACACTCGGATCAACGTGATCGGAGATCAGGGTCAGCTGATCAAGACTTTTATGAAACTGGCTGTTAGATCTGACACTTATTGCTTGAACCACGCTTGAACGATTTGAATTGCACGATTTGATGAATTTGATGAATGAACATAAAATGAACTTTATGTCGGACAGAAATTATGTCTTTCTTACTGTCTCTTATTTTCCGAGTCTTACTCTTACTGTCCGACATAAAATTCGTGCAAAAAGTGTCAGATCTAATCGCACCTTAAGAGGGGCCTAATAGAGATAGCATGAAACTATATCGCACTAATGGCGCAAGATTGGCGAAGCAACCCTTGTTGGTGGCGAAGATTTTTCCTAAACCATAAAAAATTTTCAGATTTTCTTTTGGTTTTTGGAATCTACATAGTTACCATTTGGCGTTAAAGAAAATTGAAGCTATTTCGTTGAATACTTTAAAATATATAGCGATATAAAAATCACCCTAATTATTGGTAATTTCTATCGCTCATTTTACATTATATTTATTGCGTTAAAGCATTTAGATAATCAGGTCTATTTAGCTTACACCTTTGTAATTTAGCTTCATAACCCTCTCGAAATACAGGTACACACATGTCGCTGACGCCCCATAAATCGAATTTTTCAGAAAAATATGTGTCAAACGTATGAGCAACATTAAGTTTCCAATACTTTTGTTTGAGCCTCAACCGTCGCAGGTTAATGTGCGAAAACTTTAGAGAAGGGGGGGGGCTGTAGACACGTTTTACTTTATCCTCCTCTCCAAGTGAACTTTTTGGTTGAAATTGATGTCAAACGTTTAAGTATAGGTTGAGCATCAATCCAAATTTTTTTTGAGCCTCAACCGTCTCGGAGTTATTCTGGTAGCACTTGGGGAAGGGGGGCATGTAGGCATGTTTTTCTATTTTCGTTCATATTTCAAATTTTTTTGTGAAATCAATGTCTATCGATATAGGTTTGTGTGAGCTTAAAAATCAGCTTCTAATCTCATCATTTTAATTTCATTTTTTGCAAAGTTACGAGTATTTCAAATTTCGAGTCCTCCGAGTTAGTTTCGTACGATAATCCTTAATTTAAATTTTTGCACAATAAATTAAAATTTTTGATCCGATTAAAAAGCTAATTCTACTTAAATTTGTAAATAATTACCTTCATTATTTTCATGGAATAAACCTAGAAAAATTAATTTTACCAAAAAAATGTAAAATAATAAAATGAAATTCCAAATATTTAATTTCCACGAATAACTGTGAATCAAAAATAAATTTTGTCGTTTGAGCTGCAACCGTTACGGTGGCAAAATAGGTGGGGGGAAGCATGCACAAGTCGAATCCTTAGGTGAAATTGGTGTAGAACGTATGAGCATCGAAAATTGTGTAAATTCATTGGGGCTGAAGCGATTCTCAAAATTTTGAGAACGTTTGGTGAAAAATTGATCCCAAATTTCTACTTGGGGGGGGGCAGCTTGTCTACAGTGCCTCCAAGTATTTCGCCAATAACACCTTGAAGATTGCTACTCAAACGAAGAATTAGGAAGTTCTTGTGGCTCAAATTATATTCAATTTTAGACACCAATTTCACCCAAAAATTTTATTTGGGTGGGATAAAGTTAAACACGTCTATGGACGGTCATGACAATGGACGGTCATGCATCTAACCTTTTGCAGTATAAGTTGGAACAACTGGAAACAGATTTGGATCAAATGAAAACTTATTTGGATTATCTCTTTAGTAACGTAATTTTCGATAGGTCAAATTTCGTCAACTAATTTATTGTAATTAATTTTCATATAATTGGATCGCGATGCATAACTTGACCAAGCACCAATATGAAATTCAGAGATTTTTGTGCCATGTACAGCACAATAATGTTATTTAACTATATAGAAAAACAAAAATCTCTGAATTTCATATTGGCGCTTGGTCAAGTTATGCATCGCGATCCAATTATATGAAAATTAATTACAATAAATTAGTTGACGAAATTTGACCTATATCGACAAATTACGTTACTAAAGGAGATAATCCAAATAAGTTTTCATTTGATCCAAATCTGTTTCCAGTTGTTCCAACTTATACTGCAAAAGGTTAGATCAGAGTTTCTTAACCTGGGGTCCATGGACCCCTAAGGGGTCCGTGTAATGATCGCCGGGGGTCCATGGACAGCCTGCCTGACATAATGCGACTGTAACTATATGAATATATGTAAAGTTCGCAAACAATAAAACCTGGTAAAAATTCAATCTTGATTTTATCTTTTCGGAAGGGGTCCATGGGCCTTTTGAAATTTTGAAAGGGGTCCATGACTATAAAAAGGTTAAGAAACCCTGGGTTAGATGCATGACCGTCCATTTGCTCCAAAACAGATTTGGAGCAAATGAAAACTGATTTGAAATAATTGAAAATTATTATTTAAAATTTAAATATTTATTTTTATTTTTATGAAATTTCAACGTCTTCTTGTCGTAATGATGCACTATAATATGGTTCCACATGGTTTGCATATCTAAGAAGATGTTTATGTCGCATTTCTTGAAATGCAATATCAGAGCTGTCTTCCAGAATATGCATTCTAAATTCTGAAATGGTTGGTTCTTGGTTGTTGTTACGTACGTAATTGACGAAATTTAACCTATATAAGCAAATTACGTTACTAAAGAGATAATCCAAATAAGTTTTCATTTGATCCAAATCTGGTTTTATTTGATCCAAATATGTTTTTATTTTATCCAAATTTGCTTTTATTTGCTCTAAATCTGGTTTTATTTGCATCAAATCTGTTTTTATTTGCTCCAAATCTGTGTTTATTTGCACCAAGTCTGTTACCATTTGCACCAAATCTGTTTCCAGTTGTTCCAACTTATACTGCAAAAGGTATAGTGATCATGATCAATAACCAAGTTTAAGCAGGATTATGTTTTCTTAATCGGATCGAAAATTATAATCTGATAAATTAGAATTAAAGTTGAGGGTGATTGTACGGAACTTGCTCGGAGTACTCGAAATTTGAAATACTCGTAACTTTGCTGAAAATGAAAATAAAATACTGGGAATGGAAGCTCATTCAAGCTCAAACGAAGTTCTATCGATATACATCAATTTTACAGAATCAATCGAAATAGGAACGAAAATAGTAAAACATGTCTCCACAGCTCCCACCCCCCAAGTGTTTCGTGAATAACTCCGCGACGGTTGAGGCTCAAACGAAAAATGTAGAAGCTTATTGATGCTCAAACATTTGACACCAATTTTCACCCCAAAAATTGACTTCGGGGGGGGGGCAGCATGTCTCCAGCCCCCCAAGGTGCGCCTTGCACCTTTTATATTCGAATTTTTTTTTCAATTTGATTCTTTCGTGTGCGCAAGGGTTAGGATAAATTTGAAAAGTAAATATCCCCTTGCATCAGCGAAAGAAGAATTAATCGGGATATCTCAAGATCCCCTATTTCAATTTTTAATAAATAATCCGTTATTTTTGATAGTCAATGATTATAGCTGATAAAATTTTATCTTTTCCGAAAATTAAATTTGTTCATTGATATTGAGTTTCCCTTTGAATTTTATAAGACCTTCGGCGTGTTCGCAGAATCCGAAGAGAACATTAAGAGTCGGTGCTAGCCGGAGCACTGAATTGTCTTTGCCGGTAGCTCTATTTATTTCGAAACTTCCCCAACGTTTGGTTTCGTTAATTGATGAATTTAATACCGCCCTTAAAAATTCAAATCCTAGTATTTCAATTTCGAAGTTTTATTTTTTAAAGTGTCTCTATTGTATCTTTGCATTTATGTATTTAAAATTACAGTTAACATTTTTTCTACATTGTTTACAGAATCTACAAGAGTACCTACACACTTCAAATAAGTATGGCCAATCGCAATCCACAGATTAAGAATTTCAGCAAGGCTATCAATTTTAACTACAAATGGATTATCAGTGATTTTAATTCAATTGTTGATAACCTTGAAACGCCTATATTAATTTCTGAAAAGGTTCCTGGATTAACATGGCGTTTGAGGATTGAAAAATATATTATCCGTAATAGCTATTATATCACTGAATGGTATGCTGTGAAAATTTTGGTAGATTATTCCAATGACGTAAATGAAATTCAATCTAATTGTAAATTTCAATTATTAAGTACATCACCTGAAAAAGCTAAAACCTGGGAGACAAATATTCGATTTACATTAGGAACATATTTCGATTGCTTCAAACAACAAGCATCAGAAATATTTGATTCGCAAAAGGGTTTTTTGCAAAATGGCAATATTACAATAACTTGTGACATTACAGGTTTAATAGATATTTCTATCAACAACACCATACCAAAATGTAGTTTGTCCAATGATTTACAACTTATGCTTGAACATGAAAAATTTAGTGACGTTACGCTTTGTGTTTCGGGTAAAGAGTTTCAAGCTCATAAGGGAATTTTGGCAGCTCGGAGCACAGTTTTTAACGCAATGTTTCAACATGAAATGATAGAAACGAAGCAAAATCGGGTCGCTATAACAGATATTAATTGTGACGTATTCGAACAATTCATACGTTTCATCTATACAGGAGAAGTGTTAAATTTGAAAGATTTGGCAATCGAATTATTACCTGCAGCTGATAAATATCAAATTGAAAGATTAAAGGTACTTTGTGAAAAAGAGTTGTGCACAAATATTTCGATTGAAAACGCTGCTGAAATTTTGGTATTGGCCGATATCTACAATTTAAACCAACTGAAAATCGTAGCGTTGGGATACATCTCTTCTCATGCCGTGGATGTGATTAAGACTGAGGGATGGAAAGCAATGGTAACGTCCAATTCAGATCTTGTTACAGATGTCGTAGGTGAATTAGCAGTACAACTTAATATTATGAAATCTTTACAATAACCTTAGAATGTCATCTATATTTTACTTTACAGTTGTTATTCTATAATCTATTATAATGTCATGGAATATGTGGATGTCACATTTCCATATTTTAATGTTGCAACTTACATGAGTGAAGTTATACCCTCATCAGTGCTAATAACATTAATTACATTGATTTGGGGTTTATATTATTTTTTGTAATTGTCATTTTACACATTAATTACCAAAAAGGAATACAGCAGCCTGAAGTAATTGGCATTATTCATTTTATGACTTATATTGATAATTTTGTAGATTTGTAATTTTATGGTTTCTGATAACAGTTAAATGTGGACTAAATTTTTCATTGTACAAATAATTTTCTGTTGTTGCTGATAAGATTTAATAAAAAATGTCATTCGCTTTATTTGAATTATTTTATTTTACTAGTTTCTCTGGAAATTTGGATGGATAAGATCAAGAGTTTTATTGCACGTAGTTTATCTCCGAACTGAGGTAGTAATACGAACGTGTATAATTTTCCCCATTTCAATTTAATCTATTTTTTAATTATTAATTTTGACATTTGGTTTGAATTTTCATTATTCTCATCAAGATTAAAGGATGTCCTCATTTTTTTGTAACAAGTTTATGTAACACCCACTTTGTTGTTTGTTACTATGTTCTTTATTTTTAACGATTTCTGTTAAAATACTTTTTTTTAAACTTTTACTTTTACTTTCCATTACAAAATTTAAATTGTGTAAAGTTTTTATTTCGATGGTTTTACTTCTAATCATTTCAACGTTTGTTGAAAATTTGTGTTGCTATTTATTCGTTACTCGAATTTGAACATTACAATTTACATTACACAGAAAATTTTTGTCGTCAGTATCAATTCGTCTCTGCCTATCGGTGGCGAAATTTTGAACTTCGCTTTAATTTTTTTGGCAACTACGTTCAAAATTCAATTCCTTAAGATTGCAGGTAGTGGCGTGGGTTGCCTATGTAATGCGTAATTTTTATTTAATTATGTTTAGATTGGACAAGAGATAAAAGATACGCTGAAAGTGAAATGATTAACAGCAACTATGTATAAATCAATAATTATTAAGATATTCTAAAGATTTTCGAAAATAACTAAATCTTTAACCATTTTATGTTTAGCATAAATGAACCCCTTACTTTTAAAAGGACCTAAGTCATGTAATTATATTTTGAGATAAACAAAAAAAATTTATAACTTTTTACTTTAATTATTTAAATAATTTGCAATTCTATTGTAAAATTATCACTGTTTGAAAATTTAGAAAACCTCACTGCTTCAGTTCTATCTAATTAAAATTTTTTCAAATCGTGACC
Organism: Rhagonycha lutea; assembly: GCA_958510855.1. NCBI lineage: Eukaryota > Metazoa > Arthropoda > Insecta > Coleoptera > Cantharidae > Rhagonycha > Rhagonycha lutea. The sequence goes on from OY294038.1 coordinate 39,791,786, forward strand.
TAATTCATTTTATCAAATATGTCTACAGCCCTCCCCTCTAAAGATTTCGTGAATAACTCCGCGATGATTAAGGCTCAATGAAAAGTCATGAACATGTATTAGACGCGAGATTTATGATCGCTTTTACACCAGATCCTTTGTAGGCAGTTTTGGTAGTCGTTTGATACCTGCTGTTTGCTTTGGGATCAGTATGCGTCCACACACACAACGACAGGTGGCGTCAGATAGCCGGAGTTACCTAGCCAACTTTTAACGTTATGGATTTATGTGATTGATGGCTCGTTGGCATTGTACCGCAGAACCAGGGTGCATCTGATGAGACTATGCCGTATGGCTAAAGTCGAAATCAGCTGATAATGCAATGAGGTTTCTGTAGGTCGGTGTTTTCGACTTCTTTCGCATTTCATGCGTTTTTTGTTGGTGGAGTCTGGTTTATACTGACTAATTACACTTTGTCAATCGTGTGTGTCGGTCCATTGTGATGATGGTTGTGTCTCTAAAGAGAACTCCTTCCTGGAAAAGTCATTAAGCTCTAACGAGGCTCTAAGTTTGACACCAATTTTACCCCAAAATTAAAAATAACAGCAAAAATAGAAAAACCAAGCCAACCCCCCCCTCCAAAGATTTCACGAATAACCCCGTAACAGTTGAGACCCAAACGAAAAGATGGAAGCGCCTTTAGGCTTTAACGAGGCTCTAACGGTTGACACAAATTTCACCCCTAAATTCGGGGGAAAGTGTCTACTTTTAGGAACGCCGTTAAATTTATTAGTTATTGTAGACACCCCTCCAACGAATTTTATGGTGAAATTGGTGTCATAGGTTAGAGCCTCGTTGGAACTGAAATGAGCTTCATGTTTTTCTTTTGAACCTCAACCATCGAACCGTCGCAAAGTTATTCACGAAATCTTTGGGGGGGGGGAATTGTAGACTTGATTTCCTATTTTCATTTCACTCTTTATTTGAATTTTTGGGTGAAATTTGTGTCGAACGTTAGAGCTTAGTTGTAGCCTGAATGAATTTTCATAATTTTAATTTTTTATTTTCTGCAAAGTTACGGACATTTCAAGGTGCATGTCGCCAGCCCCCCCCCCAAATCGAATTTTGGGATGAAATTTGTGTCAAACGTTTGAGCATCAATGAGCTTCTAAACTTTTCGTTTGAGCCTCAACCGTCGCGGAGTTATTCGCGAAACACTTGGGGGGGGGGCTGGAGACATGTTTTTCCATTTTCGTTCCTATTTAGAATTTTTCTGTGAAATTGATGTCTATCGATAGAGATTCGTTTGAGCTTGAATGAGCTTCCATTCCCATCATTTTATTTTCATTTTCTGAAAAGTTATGAGTATTTCAAATTTCGAGTACTCCGAGCAAGTTCCGTTCAATAACCCTCAATTTTAAATCTATTTTATAAGATTAAAATTTTCGATCCGATTAAGAAAACTAATCCTGCTTAATCTGTTAAGTGATCACTAGATTGATGGAATAATATTGAAGTTGAAATTTTCGAAAAGAATCTGTTTAATAGAATATCTTTGGTGTTTATCAATAAAACTAGGTGCAAAATGTTGGCTTTTAGAGTTGGGAAAAGTCTATGTAACGCATAAAAACTCATTAAATGTTTAAGCAATGTAATACTTGTTTAAAATAATTTTAGAATTTAAAAAGAAAAAGAAACATGTCGCTGACGCCTCCTAAATCGAAGTTTTCAGAAAAATTTGTAGAAAATCATTTTAGCATCATTGAATTTTCAATATTTTTATTTGAGCGTCAACCGTCGCAGGTTAATGTGCGAAAGAATTTTGGGGGGGGGGGGCTATTGACACGTTTTATTTTATCTCCTCCAAGCATCTATGCCTCCAAGTGAACTTTTTTGTTAAAATTTATGTCAAATATTTAAGTATAGTTTGAGCATCACTGAGCTTCCAAATTGTCTTTTTGAGCCTCATCCGTCTCGGAGTTATTCGCGAAGCTCTTGGGGGGGGGGGGGTGCTGTAAACATGTTTTTCTATTTTCGTTCATATTTCAAAGTTTTTTTGTGAAATCAATGTCTATCGATAGAGATTTGTTTGAGCTTAAATGAGCTTCCATTCTCATCATTTTAATTTCATTTTCTGCAAAATGAAGAGTATTTAAAATTTCGAGTCCTCCGAACTAGTTTCGTACGTTAATCCTTAATTTTAATTTTTTTTCTCTTTAAATTAAAATTTTGAACCGATTAAAAAGCTAATCCTACTTAAATTTGTAAATAATTACCTTCATTATTTTCATGGAATAAATCTGTAAAAATTAATTATACCACAAAAATGTAATTTATAAAGAACAGGTACTACCTATAACAAAATAATAAAATGAAATTAAAATTTTTTAATGTCCTAGAACAAAACTGTGGATCAAAACCAAATTTTGTCGTTTGAGCCGCAACCGTTACGGAGTTATTGGCAAAATAGGTTTGGGAGGGGGGAGCATGCACAAGTCGAATCTTTATGTGAAATTGGTGTAAAACGTATGGGCATCGAAAAATGTATAAACTCATTGGGGCGCAAACGATTATCAAACGTTTGGCTACAAATTCACACAAACTTTCCACTTGGGAGGGGGCAGCATGTCTACAGTCCCTCCAAGTATTTCGCCAATAATACCTTGACGATTGGGGATCAAACGAAAAATTTGGAAGTTCTTGTGGCTCAAACTGTATTCAAATGTTAGACACCAATTTCACCCAAAAATTCTATTTGGGTGGGATTAAGTTAAACATGTCTATCGCCCCCGCGATACTCATCTCAACAACTCCGCGACGGTTGATGCTCAAACGAAAAGTTTGGAAGCTCATTGATGCTCAAACGATGCTCAAACGTTTGACACCATTTTCACCCCGAAATTCCACTTGGGGGGGCCAGCATGTCTCCAGCCACCCCCAAAAGTTTTCGCGAATAATTCCGCGACGGTTGAGGCTCAAACGAAAATATTGGAAGCTCATTGATGCTCAAACGATGCTCAAACGTTTGACACAAATTTCATCCCAAAATTCGATTTGGGGGGGGGCTGGCGACATGCACCTGACATTTCAAATTTTTTAGTCTTCCTAACAAGTTTCCCACGATAATCTTCAAGTTTAAGTCTATTTGATCAGATTAAAATTTGTTTCGATTAAGAGGTTACTTGCAGTTGGGGGGCATGAAAAATAGACCTTTTTAGGAATTCTTTTTAAACTGTTGTTTATTTAATGCATAACACAAAATTTTTAGACGATTTAAGAAGCTTTTACGAATATTTTAAAAAGATAATATTTATTTTGGAAGTTATGAACTCGATTGTAGACCCCCCCCCTTTGGGTTCGTCCATTAATTACGTGAGGTGTTTGTTTTTAATTTGGACCCCCTCCTCATTGGTGAGATAGCTTAAGATGTGGGGGACCTCCCTCACGTGAGATTTACTCTGTGATTTTTAACAGCCGTATTCATAAAAAACTTAAAACAGTCTTGTAAGCCTGTTTTAGTTAAAGAGCTTTTAACCTAACTTTTTACTTTGTTTCGCTTGCATTTCGAAGTTTTCTTAGGTTAAAATACCAACTTATTACAGTACACGCGCTAAACTCCCTATAAATTTTATAGGGACTTACTATTTAGTAAACTATTTTATAGGGAGTTTAGCGCGTTTACTGTGATTAGTTGGTATTTTAACCTAAAAAAATTCGAAATGACAGCCATGATGACAGCAAAACAAAGTAAAAAGTTAGGTTAAAAGCGCTTTAAGTAAAACAGGCTTACAAGACTGTTGTAAGTTTTTTATGAATACGGCTGTAAATATTTAAATTTGTTTGATATGTTTAATTTAAAATTTACTTTGTTAAATTATGCGAGTTACCTTATCTTTGTCAGTAGAATGTTTTTATTAAAGATCTGAAAAAATATATTTATGCTAAACACAAAATGCTTAAAAGTTTAGTTATTTTTGAAAATCTTTAAGATTATATTAATCATAAACACAGGTACAGAAATTCTGATTTATAATTTGTGTTAAATATTTCGCTTTCAGATAATCTATCGTTTTGTTTAATCTAAAAATAAATAAAAATTACGTATTACATAGGCAACCAACACCACTTCCTGTAATTTCAAGGATTTGAATTTTGACGTAGTCAACGTCTTAAGTTGACGTAGTTGCCAAAAATATTAAAGTGTAGTTCAAAATTTCGTCACCGATTGCAGAGACGAATTAAAACTGGAGGCAAAAATTTTCTGTGTAATGTTTTAAATCGATAGTATTAAATAAAACTTTTTGTGTATTGTTTAAATTGTAATGTTGAAATTGGAGTATCGTAAAAATTGCAACATATATTTTCATCAAACGTTGAAATTATTAGAATTAAAGCGATTGAAATTTAAGCGATACACAATCTAAATTTTACTTTTTACTTCAAAATTTTATTTTAAAAACCATGTGCGTCGGTGTTTTTCTTGAAAATCTCAAAAACTATTTGGGTACAAACGAAAATAATACCTACTTACACACACAAGCGCAAACCAAATACAAACAATCTAGACTATTTTAATTTAAATCCAAAATTCGAAATTTAAGCCCCCGTAGCGTGAGCGAACCTCTAGTTCAGCGTCTACCATATTGCACTCCACCAGGACTCCGAAGAGAGAAGCCGAGTGAGTAACTTTTTGAATTGTTTTGTACATATATTTTTGAGAACCTTTTTATTTTAAATGCATGCGATCTTTATTTTGGGACACTCCCTTGCAAACATTTGTGTATCTGTTACAACCTATTGTTTAGAACATCTGGGATTATTACCCAGCTACGTGTACATTGCTTGTACACCTGGTATGCGCATACAAGGTACAAACACGGATAATTATTTGTGTAATATTATAGGCGATCGAATTTAAGATCGCAGCGCCAGGGCGGTAGAAATCGTAACTAATTTCAGAAACATGGTTAGCTTTGTTTACATTAGCTCTATTCGCGGTAACACTTCAGGATACGTTTTATCCTACTGCGTCTGCGGATTTATACTTTTTATTATCTAATTTGAGCTTTAATGACAATTTTATTATAAATCCGCAGACGCAGTAGGATAAAACTTATCCAGGATTGTTACCGCGAATAGAGCTATTGATTTAAAGCGAATGCATGGATGTTTTAATTAAAGTTTTTTGTGGAAGTAATAGTTTTTCAGTGTTTATTTTAAAATCATCGTATAATCCTATACTAATTAAACACCTTTAAGGTTGGTACAATCTCTTTTTCTAGTTATAACCTATAATAAAAGAACATTATTTTGTATTTGTAGGTTATCATAAGTTTCTTCTTTTTTCAATATAACAAGGTAGTTATCAAGTAAATAATGGAAGTATTAAGAATAAAATTGGGTATTAATGAATAAAAAAACTATAAAAATATAACTTACAACAAATATTTTTGTAGGTGCAGAAAAGAATACCCATGATGGTTTACCAGGGGTTCGGTATATTGCCAAGAAAAATAATACGTGGACATTAAAAAGATGTAAACATTATGGGCAGATCCAAAATGAAATGGCCCTTTTAAATTTAAAAAAACATATTTTGTGTTGTATGCATCATTCGACAAAAGTTTTCTTACTATCGAAGTGGATTATAACTACGAATTTGCAAAGGAAATGTTATTTGTAACAAAAAAAAAATTTTATGGAAAACATGTTTCATAATTTGTGTGATAAAAACATAATATAAAATTAAATATAATATCTTTATTTAAACGGCTGCAGATATACCAAATAACACCGATAACGATGAATATGTTAAATCAATGGTTAAATTCGTTTTCAACTTGCACAAAACTAAAACAACTCGCTCTTTTATTCCCAACCGATGTGTTCTCTTATCCTGATGTTTCTTTTTGACATCTTGCATTAATACTTCCAAAAATGTTAAACTATTCAGGCCAGTAAAACCGTTTAAAGTTTGATCTGTTGCTATCAAATCGCACACTGTTTTAACTTCTGGCATATTAACCTGCACTTCAAAGTCACTCAAATGCGTTGGGCATTTTAAATATTTCTATTTAGAAGGTTATAAGTTATAACAACTGAAAGTCTTCTAGTCAGAAGGAACAACAGATAAACCAAGCACAAACCAAGATGCCCATGTTTCTGAAATTAGTTCAACCGGCGCCCGTTGGTGGCGTATCGCTTATCTTGAATCGCCTATAGCCGAACATAATTTTGTTTTTGGTGAGGGTGAGCCCATTATTGAACTCGCAGCTTTGTTCATATTCAAAATTAAATATATCTTTATTACTAGCGAAGCTTTACTCTGCGCCACTCAAAGAGATTCGTCGGATTCTCCCACCTTTAATCTAGTACGCCCCAATTTCGTAGTTTACAGCGGCTACAGTAGTGACTGTATACAGGGTGTTAAACTACGTGGCGCTCAAAATTACATCGGTTGCAGCCTTGCTTATAGAAGCACCACTACCGGCACTTACCCCTGTGACATACACCTTCCATCTAGGGGAGAGTTCGGCAATCTCCTTTTACATCGTTTCTTGCCCAATCGAGCTAGCCAAAGGGGCAAAACATCACTTTTTTTCCATACGATCAGTCGCCCTGAGGTAGACTGGAGGTGCAAGTTGTATCGACTTGCCACAAGGTCTGTGCGTGGCAATCGGCGACGCGGCACCACGACAACTCTGTCGTAGGTGGATGTGTTGCCAAAATTAACTATATTCATTAAAAACATCCCCCTATCCCCCTCCTAGGGCCTTCCAACTCGGCAAACTGTGCTACTGGGAAGTGGGTGAATCTCGCTTTTTTCCGGTGCCGAGTTGTACGGTGCCGAATTGTCCGTGTTCCCCACCTAAGTTATGTAAAGTGAGTGCGGGGACACCCTTTATAATATGGAAGTTGGAATGCATATGTCCTGAGTTCAATGGCAGTATCGGCAAACTTTTTTTTAAATTTATTAATTAAATGGTAAACAAAATCAACCTCAATACTCCGTCACTTACATTTTTTATTCACTTCCCCGCACTCTGTATGACGATTTAACCTAAACATCTGATAAATAGAAGATAAGAACCTAAAATTCGATTTTTCTAACTGATACCAACTTTGAAATCGAGATAATGTGAACAATCAGAGCAACGTTGCCGACTTCATGAATTTTGTACGTTAATTTATCGTAATTTAACATTTTTGACAATTTTACAGAGACGGCCATTGCCTTGCAGCTAACGCAGTTGGATGCAAATGCGGGGGCACCGGGTTCAAACTGTAACAAATTTTTGCTTTGTTATTATGGCTTTCCTTTTAAAATCGTTTCACGATATCCCTGAGTACGGCCCATTCCTTTTATGCATTTTCAATTGCATTTTGCATTGACCTTGCAATTTTTGGAACGTCAGGTTATTTGCAACAGAATACTTTTGTATTCAGTTGGGTTGAGATATCGAATAAGAACGTTCGATTTTTGTGCGCTGAGTTTTCAAAGTGCCTTTTAGTGCCGAATTACTGGTGCTTTATCCATTATTTTTGTTGGGCCAGCTTACGTTTTTAGTGAGCGTTACTTTAAGCCATTCGCTGTTGCGTCACAGTTTTTTCTACTGTGGAAGCATACTACATGTGGATATTGCACGATTTCTCCCCGTACGCAAGGTTTTGCGCAAGCCAGTTTACATTTTATCTTTTGACAAGTATCGAGTGGTGTTTTGATGTTTGTTTTGGTCACCTTACAAACAATCAAACCCGTCGAAGTGTCATCCTGGATTCTCCAACTGTAACGATCAGCAATTCCACCAGCTCTCAATTATTCACCACCAACAACTCCAAGCCGTGTTTATCTGTGCGCGTAGTTCGGTCAAGTGCTACTGTTCTAGATAGTTTAACAAGTTCCAGGTTCACCTTTATCGCACCCCGTTGGTCTCGATTGGAAGTGCCTGTCATCTTTGATATTGTAAGCTTAACGAGATATCGAGGTAAGCATTTTTATTTTTCCATATCGAAAGCATCAACGTGTGTGTGCTTTGTTTTCAAAGGGTCTGACCGGTTAAGCATGTTAAAAATGCCTTTTTTGAATTTGATGGTGGGAATTTTTTACAAAGTATGTTATGTAAAAAGACAGTGTTGTGCAAAATTTCAGCTTTCTAATTTAATTCCTGTAGACTTTAGGGGGAAAAAACCACTTTTTTACATTTCTTAATTTTTTTGGTACTAAAAGATATCCGAAAAATTTCAAAAAATTCAGAAAAATCAAAATTCATATAAGAAATATGAAGACAATTTTTTGGAATTCATCCACTATTAAATTCCACGAAATAAGAATTGATCAAGTTTTAAAAAAATTATTTGACCATGTTAGAATTTTCGTACTATTCTAAAAAAAAATTGACATAATTCTGCTTTAAAATACCTACAATTTAAAAAAAAAATCATCTCGAAATTCCGCCGACAACACCATCAAAAATGCAAAATTCAATTCAAAGTTGTGACGACGCGTCGCACTACACTGTCGTCGAGTCGATTACACTGCAAGCTATCAGAATCCTATAATTTATCGCAATTTCTTCAATAATTTCAATTTTGTCTGCTATTTTTAAGAACATAGTAGGTTCAGTGTATTGCATTATTTCTGATTTCCAAGATTTATAAATAAACTATAGTTCTCTTGTGCTTCATAGAAATCCAATATCTCTTCACAAATCATTTAATTAATTTATAGTACATAATATTTTTATTAAATATGTTTTAAATTAAAAAATATGTTGTATATCATCAAAGAAGAAAAAATTATAAATAAATGCTGATTGTTGTTATTATAATCACAAGTAAGTAATAATCACAGCAAAGAACGAAAAAAGGAAAAACCTCCCTTCCACTATCGTGGTCATCTGGTGTTGTACGTCATTCTCTTTCTTTGTGTTGATTATGTTACAAGTGTTTTGAATCTTTTGTGTATTTTTGTGTTTTGTTTTTTAAACTTTATATTGTGCAAAATACCCATCAAAAGACCCATCATTATTTCGTCTCAAAATCGAGACAAATATCTTTAAAAACAAAAAATTAAAAGATTTATCTAAAAGAATCGATAATATCGAAGGATTGCTACCAAATTCTACCGAATTCAATCATTCAGATTCTCGTGAGATCACGACATGTGAACAGCAAGACATATAAATGCTACATAGATTATACTCGGAATTCACAAGGTCCTTCAGGAATCCGGCGTTATGTTTGTGATTGTCCAAACGGTAGACGCACTGTCGGATGCTACTCGCACATCGCAGCAGTGATTTATTATTTGGCAAATGCTCGATATTTATCCAGGATTATAAGACCAGCCGCGATTCTCACAGCACTTTTCGATGTGGAAGAAGTAAATGCAGTAATTAACAGTGACAGTGAAGAAGATTAATGTGTATTTTTATTTAATTTATTATTTTATTAATTTACTTAATTATTATAAAAATCTATGAAATGACTGTTTCCTGCTAATTGTAAGATATTATTTTTCCCAAAACATTTTCTTTTTAATTTCATTTTATTGTACATACTATTAACTTAAATAAATAATTTTATTTATAAGTTTAGTTTTAAGTTTAAATAAAAATTTTCTTGAATTTTAATCTTTTATTGAATCAATTAAATCAATAAAATACTATTATTATACACGCTATCTGCCAAAAAATTGCAAATAAAGAAGTTATTAGGTACTTTGTGAGGTGTCCTGTTAAAAGGACCCGGTATTAGCCCGGTTAATGCGGATATTTTAGTCATCGATGAAATCATCTAGAAATAACAAGATGCCGTTTCAAATCATAAAACCACGTTGAAAAGCAGGCATAATTGAAGTTATTGAAGAAATTGCGATAAATTATAGGATTCTGATAGCTTGCAGTGTAATCGACTCGACGACAGTGTAGTGCGACGCGTCGTCACAACTTTGAATTGAATTTTGCATTTTTGATGGTGTTGTCGGCGGAATTTCGAGATGATTTTTTTTTTAAATTGTAGGTATTTTAAAGCAGAATTATGTCAATTTTTTTTTAGAATAGTACGAAAATTCTAACATGGTCAAATAATTTTTTTAAAACTTGATCAATTCTTATTTCGTGGAATTTAATAGTGGATGAATTCCAAAAAATTGTCTTCATATTTCTTATATGAATTTTGATTTTTCTGAATTTTTTGAAATTTTTCGGATATCTTTTAGTACCAAAAAAATTAAGAAATGTAAAAAAGTGGTTTTTTCCCCCTAAAGTCCACAGGAATTAAATTAGAAAGCTGAAATTTTGCACAACACTGTCTTTTTACATAACATACTTTGTAAAAAATTCCCACCATCAAATTCAAAAAAGGCATTTTTAACATGCTTAACCGGTCAGACCCTTTAACAACTTTGGTGTTGTTGTCTTGTTTTGGTACTTGTTTATATTTACGACGGAGCGCTTTGTGAGTGAACCGCTCATTATTTCATTTGCTACTGTGCAGTTTTACCACAGTAATTTATACATTGCAATTGTTTGGAACTGTAAGAGCATCTCAGATTCTATTATTATCATTGAATTAAAGCACATTTACCATCATAGGTGTTTTATTGTTTTTTTCACCCTTAGCTACCTGTTATTTACAGAACCCCGATCCAGCCGCCGCCCAAATAACGAGCTGGTCTAATTAGCATCGTGGCAAAACAAACTGGAGAGTTTCTCTTCGGATTGTTGCAGACTCTGGCTTTTGGTGTACTAACCCTCTCCATTAGGGGTTGTAATCCAGAGGGCAGTTTTTGTTACAAAACCTGGGGAGAGTCAAAAATTTTTATGACTAGTCTCCGTGCTTTGGAAAGCACGTTAAGCCGTTGGTCCCCTGGGTTAGTGAATTGCCACCATTAACATAAAAAACCAGGATACACATGGCACATCAGAAGGCAAGTCTAGCAAGCTACCTAATGGATGGAAAATTTGTATATGCTCACAGAACTAACACTGCCAAGGAAACGACGCAGATGCTGGTAATAACAAGCCTTATGGCTTAAACTAAGAAGAAGAACATTTTTGAAGGAAGTATTTTGCATTTTACCACATCAATATTAAATCATTAATGCATTTTAAAGTTTGTTGCTGTAATACTCGGTCTCGAAAATACCTAAATGCCTGTATGCACTGTAATAGGGTCCCAACACTAAGTCCACCACATCTTGGTAACAAAACATACCTCGGCTTACGACCTTCGCATTAAACTGTAGCTCGGCCTGCGACTTCACAAAGCATAGCTGGACCTGCGGCCTCGCAGGAACAAATATAATTAGATGTACTTCACTGTGCATCAGGAAGCACCAAAGGTGACACCCCCTCCTAGCAGGCAAACAAGTACGTCATACGAAGAAGGCGGTAGCATGCACCGCCCACCGAAAACCAAAAGCTAACGATCAGGCGTAAGACGTAAAATCTGAATTTGAACCCTTCAAATTTGAGAGTCAAAATTTAAATATCCAATACAAACATTTGCTAGTAAGCTCTTCCTCATCCATCCTTGTCGTTTATATGCGCGCCTCTGATTGGTTCGTTTCTTCATTACCAAAAAAATTTTCTACTAACCTAAAAGAAGTTGAGACGGTCGTTAGCATAGCGATTAAGCGCATAGACTGCTAATACAGAGAACCCGGTTCGACTCCGGGCGAAGTAAGAATCATATTATGGCCGTCTCCCCTCGGCAGGCAATAGGCAATGGCAAACCACCGGGGTGTAATCTGCCATGAAAAGCCTTTGTTAAATGGCTCACCACACCCTGCAGAATACGAGCGTCTGCAGAAGGGTAAAGGACTGAAGAGAGAGAGAGAGAGAGAGAAAAGAAGTTTGCACCACTTCTGATTGGTCACCTTGACATTTTATTTCATTCACGTATGGAAACGATCCCTTCCATTTGAGGCCGAACAAACATGTTAACCACAATAACATCTTCTCTTCTACAGACTATCCTAGTCCACCCCTGGACCATAGGCATTTCCAGTAATGGAGGTTTTGGCCATAACTCACCACGCTGGCCAGACGGGTTGGTGAGTAGTCCGCATATCGATTTTTGGACTATAGTTGTTTTACATCCGGTAGCAAGCTTGCTAGGCTAACCTTCAGATGTGCCTATAGCCCTGTTTTTTGTTAACGGTGGCAATTCGTCAACGTAGGGGGACCGCCGGCTTAACGTGCCCTCCGACGCACGGAGACTTGGTCATAAGAAAGTTTGACTCTCCCCAGGTTTGAACCCGGTACCCCGAATTCGCATCCAACTGCATTAGCTGCAAGGTAATGACCGTCTCTTACCGTCACAATAACATATGGCTGCCATATTGACGCCATGACCTTCAAATATTAGTAAAGTTATTAAAAGTAGCCGCAATTAGTGCTGTAAGCGAATACCGTTTTTTTCGGTAAACCGGTTTCGGTTAACCGCGCGCGGTTTCTACTAGTACCGCCGGTTTTTTGCCGGTTTTTTTATCGGTTTTTATGCCAGTTTTATGTACCAGTCTTTATGCTGGTTTTTTTATTGGTCTTTATGCCGGTTTTTTTACGGTGTTTATGCCGGTTTTATTTATCGGTCTTTAGGACGGTTTTTTACTGGTAGTAGTAGTATCGGAATAGCTTTTTCGGAGCAGATACGGGCTTAGCCCGCTTTTCTTCTTCATCTATGTGTAACATAGCTGTTGGGAATTTAATTGTTTGACGGCATCGAGCCTTTGTCATGATTTACTGTTACTGGTGTTTATGCCGGCTTTTTATACCCGTCTGTATGCCGCCGATTTCCTTTATCGATCTTTACGCATGCGCAGATTAAAATGACGTAAATTTGAATCTACGCATGCGTCAGACTGGATGTCAAACTGGTTTTTACCGGTTTGGTAAGAAACGGTTTTTTAACGATCCGGTAAACCGGTTTTTAAAATTTTTAAAATTATGCATCTATTTCAAATTTTGAGTATCAAGACCAGGAAATAATATTTCAAGATGTTCTGACGTCACTATAGGTACACCTGTACAAATTGACAACAATATAAAAAGAAAAATTTACAAATAAACTCATCATAAACCCCCAAATCAGTAGCGCCATCTGCAAATGGGGAGAAAATGAGTAATGCCATCTATTTACCGAGGGAAAAAGCAGACATATTAATAATAGGTGAGAATTACTAAACCAAACAAGATTGGTATTATAAGGGTGGTAATCAACTGAAGTTGACCATATCATTGAAGTTTACCAAAAATCGAGAATATAAAAATTTAAATTGTAATAATTAATAAGAAATCTTACATAATTGGCAATGTTACACGAATTACTTTTTATTTGTGCCACTGCCCCGATGTACTATTTGCTCGTAAGCAGCTAGCTAGAATTTCACCTCCCTCTGAAGTTACTTTTGAGCAGTTTATGAGTTCTTAGCATCTTGCAACTCAGGCGATTGTCCGACAGCTAACTATTAAGAAATAAATTACATCAACATAAATTTTACAATTTTGCTGAACAATTAGCTTCGTTATGATGCTGATACTACGTACAAGCATAAATTATCAACACGAAGTCAAGCGGCAAGCGGTCGCAATGTAAATTATTTAAAACATTTATTATCACTTATTAAAAATTTTCAAGTAGCTTTCCAAATCAATTGTACCATTTTGATGATTTTCACATGGTACTTCTTCCAAAGCTTCAAAAAACATTGCTACCTCTGTTTGATCAAGAATTGGAAGCTCTGGCTTTTGCTTCTGATTGGAGCGATTTTCAGACGATTTTTTGTTTGATAATTTATTATCGGATTTCTTTTGCTTTTGTCGCCTATTTTGAAACCAAACTTTTATTTTCCTTCTCGGTATGTTAAGGTAAGTTGCGACGTCCTCTTTTTCTTTTAGTGATAAATACGGCTTTTTTTTAAATATCGCTTCTAATAAAGTCAACTGGTGGGTGGTGTAAGTTGTTCGGAAACGCTTTCTATTGTATACTATATTTTCTGAAAATTATTTGGTGTAAGAAAAACTTTCTGGGACTTTCTACAGCTGGCTTTAAGGGGGTTATTCTGTAATTCTTAAGAGGACTTTATACCTATCATAAAGTTTGGTTTACACTCATAATTGAATTAAATAATTCGTTAAACCGGCAATGTTATGGGTGTAAACCAAATTTTACGATTTAAATGCACTTTCTTAAAAAGCAAATATATAAGGGTTTTGTCTTATATACATAGATATTTTAAAAATAGTTTTAATTTAAATACTTTGTATATTCATGGAAAGTCACTTGCAGGTCACTGGAGTGATTAATTATTATAATAAAAAATGAAAAAAATTTTTTTTAACTTCTTAATGACTTTCCGTGAAACTAGATTTTTTTTCTAATCGTTTACTTCAAACCGCATTAAATTCCATACATTAATAAAAGAGCTATATGGATATTCGTTAAAAGTTAGGTATACAGCCCCCTTAAGGCGAAGCATCACCACGTGACTAAATATTGGTGTAAAACGTTCTTTAAAAAGATTTGTTAAACATGTTTTTCAAGAAATATTTAGATATTTTTGGAATTTTAAAAATTCAGCTTCGTAGCTCAATAGAATGATCGTTTCTGTAAACTAAAGTATTACAATAATTGTCTTTATTACTACATTTGAAAAGAAATTTGACATTCCTTTTTTTGAAAATTCTGAATATTGGAATTCGAGATTTCTTTAATATACGTATTACTAAATAGAATTACCAAAAGTTGACAGTATCAAGAAACAATTATTCTATTGAATTCCGGTTTCGCCTTAAGGCGAAGCATCACCACGTTGGTGTAAAACCTTCTTTAAAAAGATTCGTTAAACATGTTTTTCAAGAAATGTTTATATATTTTTGGAATTTTATAAATTCAGCTTCGTAGCTCAATAGAATAATTGTTTCTTGATACTGTCAACTTTTGGTAATTCTATTAGTAATACGTATATTAAAGAAATCTCGAATTCCAATATTCAGAATTTTCAAAAAAAGGAATGTCAAATTTCTTTTCAAATGTAGTAATAAAGACAATTATTGTAATACTTTACTTTACAGAAACGATCATTCTATTGAGCTACGAAGCTGAATTTTTAAAATTCCAAAAATATCTAAATATTTCTTGAAAAACATGTTTAACAAATCTTTTTAAAGAACGTTTTACACCAATATTTAGTCACGTGGTGATGCTTCGCCTTAAGGAATCCTTTAGAGCCGTAAAGTTTGGTTTACACTTATAACTTAATTATGTATTTCCGATAATCCGGCAATATTATGGGTGTAAACCAAACTTTACGGCTCTAAAGGATTCCTTAAGAGTTACAGAATAACCCCCTTACCCTAGCTTTGCACTGCGTTGTATCATATTTTTAGTTTTTACATATTATTTTCTGCGGCTAAAGGGTTGGTAGAATACCAGCAAATACAATAATCATTACTATTAAAAAAATGTGATACTTGACTGCGTTTCTCATTGCCCAGTACCCTAATAAAATGGCTGATGCGACGTCAACATTGGTCAAAACATTCGTTTTAGTAAAACGCAAAAAGTTGTGTAAATGAATTCAAGATACCAAAGCTTTTAAATTAATTGAACCGTAATACCAACGTAAATGACTGTAATGATTTTAATTGTTATGTTATTAACTCGTGATAATAATATTAATATGATATTTTGAAATATAAAGTATTTTATAGAAAGCTCAATAAAATTATATAAATAATTTAATAATTATTTTAATTTAACTCGATATATTTTAAAATATCATAATTAATTATGATTTAAATTTTAGTTCAAGTTTACTTACCAGCTGGTGGCTGTATCGTATTATCTACGGAAGGATATAACACAAATTGAATCGTATCATTAGGAAATGTAGGCTAAAGAAAAAATTAATTAAAATTAAATATAATATAATATAAATTACAATATTTTGCAACGGAGATGAAACTTACATTATCGAAAGTTAACTCTTCGCCTTCAAGAAATTCTTGGCCCAAACCTTCAATCGAATATGTTGCCTCATTCGTAAAATTTTCCATTTTATAACTAATTTTGTAACGTAAGTATTTTTTTAAATATTTGTAAAAAAAAATATGATTTTAATGATCTTTGATAATAATATAGTAATATTAGCTCGAAGGATCATTAGTAGGGTAATCATGATAGTATTAGGCATGATACCAACTTAACTTAAAAAAATTATTTCAAAATTTAAATCCAACTAATTTAACGAATCCAACCAACAATAACTAATTATTGTTAGTTTTAGAAACACCTGATATACTCCAAGATATACCAACAGATGGCGGTAATTTATTGGAATGCATAAAATTGATTAACCTTTCTCCTATACTACAGTTAATAATTTCAAATTCACTTGCATTACACCATTTCAAGTTTTAATTCAGAAAGCATCAATTGTAAATCAGATTAACTAGTTCTTCCAGCCTTATGGCCACCCTTCTGGTTAACTCCGAGAGACCGTTCGAAGTTCAACTTTAACTCTTCTGGCTAGCTCTGCGATGTTGCTCGGTATTCGACGTCGTACAACTCTCCAGATGGACAGTAGTGAGGCAGGAAATATTGACTAATCTGAACTGAAATTGATGCTTTCTGAAGTAAAGGTTGAAATGTTGTAGTCGTTGCATTGCTTCAGATGTTCCATTCTTGCTTCAATCATGAAGTTTTAAAATTGAAAAATAAGAGAAGGTGGCCGTTAATGACTGCCATTTGTCGGGGCTACAAGTTCGTCCTAAGTACATACCTGAGTCTCTAATAACATAAATATTTCTCGAGTTGGCAATTATTCAGTTTTTAGATCAGTAGGTTGATGGAAAATCCAAGTTATCATACAGGGTGGGCCATAAATAAGTACCAATTTTATAATTATAACATCATTGCGATCGTGCGCGGGTGGTGGGGATTAGTAGCTTGATTAATGAAAATTCAGTCACGATGAAGCTTTTTACTGGTGAGCAGCGTGCATTTTTTTAATGCGAAATAAAAAATATAGATCTAACTTCTTGTTGACCTTAGGCTTCCCGGTAGCTTCTGATTTAGTGTTGAACTTTCTAGCCCAAGACTGAATCGCACTTTCGCTGGGACATTGATTTAAGTCATGTAATCCATATTCAGAGCGAAATACACGTCGAACAACAATGCATGAATCGCTATTTTTGTAAAAATGTTTTACACAAAATGCACGCTGGTCAACCGTGAAGTGACAAAGAAGACAAACTGCTGTTTGTCGTGATGTAATCTGCTTTAGCTCCATTTGTCCTCCTGCAAGAGGAGGGGGAAACTAATGGATGTTGCTATAGTGTGCGTCCTACCATAAAATTCCAATAGCCGAAGCAAAGTTTTCCCAAAAAGATTTATCCCCTCCCAGTAGCACACTTTGTTGAGTAGGACTGGTCCAGGGGATATCTTTAGTTAGTACAGCATTAGTCAAAATGGCTCGGAGAGTAGGGGACCGGAGAGTCGATTTTGACAAAGCAACCACGGCAAATCTCGGATCCATCATTGTTAAATCAATAAGTACAGAGTTTATATTTTTACAAAAATTTATCTCATAGCGGCACCCCATTGCTTTATGGGGTCCCCCCTCCATTGAAAAAAACATTGGTACCAACTTTGGTTTGTTTGACCAATCAATAGGTACAAATATTGTTGAAGTCATCTGTGATGTTGACGTACCAGCATTAGTATGCTTAACCAATCAATGGCATAGGCGCAACTAGGGGGGGGGGGAGCGAAGCCCCCCAAAATATCCCAATTTTTCGTTATTTTTACCCCCTCCCTTAAAAAAATTGTTTGAAAACATTTTTTTAGCCCCCCCCAAACTTTTGACCCTAGTTGCGCCTATGATCAATGGCAATGTTCAGCCAGGCACAATCAAAATAATTAGATTTACAAGGTATGAACTACGCATCTTTAAACGTTAAAATATTCAATATGGCGGACGTTAAAGACATCGATATTATATTATACTATGTAAATAATGAATACGGGTACTAATATTGAAACCATTTTTAATTAAAAGCTTTTATTTAACTTGGTGTGAGCGTTGTCCGTCGTTCGTGTGGTTTGACTTTTTCGAGGCCGTTTTTAACTAACTTCCCGACGTCCTAGAAAGCTGAAATTTGGTACATAACTTCCACTTGTAGCGAATTTTCAAACATTAATTTTGTTTCTCAAAATTTCTAAAAATAAGCGAAAAATCGAAAAAAAACTGAAAATAATAAAGCGCATGCGTGGCTGTAGGGACCGCATTCAGGGTGAAATTTTTTGTTTTAATGATGTATAGGTACAGGGTGAAGCATCAAACATCAAAAATACATACCAGAGGAATTCTGATAGGATGAAGCAGGAGCTGTATTTGACAAATATTACTAAAAAATTAAAAATAAATAAATAAATTAAAAATTTTTAATTTTTTTTTATTTATTTAAATAAATTGAAGTATAGGGTGTTTTTTTAGCTGCATGAGAACTTCAAAATGAAATAAAACATTAAAAACCTGACGGAATGTTTTGGTTATAATTTTTTTTATGAAAGTACAGTTAAAGGCATTTATGATTTGAACATGACTTCCGGCATGTGACCACCACGACTAATGGTTACGAAGCGCATCAGTTCAGTCCAATTTTTGACCACTTTTTCCAATATTTCTGGCTTTATTTCATAAATGGCTTGCTGAATATTAGCCTCCAATGCTTCTAGAGTTGTTGGTTTGTTAGCATAAACCATGGATTTAACATACCCCCACAGAAAATAATCTGGAGGTGTCAAATCACACGATCTTGGAGGGCAATTGATAGGACCACGTTTTGAAATAATGTTGTCACCAAATTGTCCTTTCAATAAATTGATGGTTTAGTTGGCTGTGTGGCACGTAGCACCATCCTGTTGGAACCAAAAGTTGTCAATGTTTAGCTCTTGAAGTTTTGGAAACAAAAATGTATTGAGCATGAGTCGATATCTCACACCATTCACCGTAACGGTAGCTCCTTCCTCATTTCGAAAGACATATGGACCAATGATGCCGTTGGCGTGTATTCCACACCAAACAGTCAATTTTAATGGATGCAATGGAGTCTCAAGATAATGTCCCGGATTGGTCTCACTCCATATACGGCAATTTTGTTTGTTCACATACCCATTTAACTAGAAATGTGCCTCGTCACTGAACAAAATTTTACGGTGAAAAAATGGATCCACTTCCAATTGGTTGTGAGCCCAATTTGGTAGCGTTGTTCAATGGTCAATCTATTCATTATCAAATGCCAAACCTTGCTAAACACAAATGTCAAAAAACTGTTTCCATAGCAATCTTGGTTCAATTGTTATCCCTATTGAAAGTTCTCATGCAGCTAAAAAAACACCCTATAGTAATTTATTAATTTCAATTCTTTGATGGTGAAAGTGTGTGAAACTTTCTCCACAAATAAGACCAAATACATAGACTTCCTTATTGGTATGGATTGTCTTAACATGTCGATTAAAGGTTCCTCGAGTTGCACTTTTATACTCACAAAATTGACATTCAAACGGTTTTTCCCCAGTGTGGGTCTTAATATGTTCCTTCAAATTATGATTTACTACAGCTTTAAAGTTACACATTGTACATGCAAATGGTTTGTCACCGGTATGATTTTTTAAATGAAGTTTCAGTTGATCATTACGAACACATTTATATAATCACAAATATTACATGAGAACGGTTTCTCACCGGTATGGGTCCTCATGTGGGTTATCAAACGCCCATTAAAGGAACATTGAAATTCACAAATTTTACACTTAAACGGTTTTTCGCCAGTGTGGATCCTAACATGAGTAATCAAACCATTTTTATCTGCGCTTTTATAATCACAAAATGTACATGGAAACGGTTTCTCACCTGTATGGATTCTCATATTATGCCGTGTTAAATTAGAAAATGTACAATTGCAAATCGTGCAGGAAAATCGCTTCCCATTGCGGTGCGTTTTCATGTGTTGGTTATAATAATTTTTAATTGAACTTTCATAGTCACAAATTTTACAGGTGAGTAATTTCCCACTGGAGTGGATAACTTTTAAATGTTTTTTCAAGGTTTCCTTGTTAGCACACATAAAATCACTATTTGAGCACTGAAATTTTTGCTCGTCGGTGTGAGTTGTCATGTGCCGTTTTAGACGTCCTTTTTGTGTGAAATTACAGCAACATATTTCACACTCGAAGAGCGACTTTTCGTTATGATCTGTTGTTTTATGAACTTTTTTTATTTCAGATTCCATTTTAACTTTTGGGGCTAGGCAAACCAATTTTACTTTTCAAAAGGAATTTCTCTTTACGATTTCTTATACAGGGTGTCCCCACACTCACTTTACATAACTTAGGTGGTGATAGAGGACACTTTTCTAAGAACAATATTTTACAAAAATTTTTTTCTAAATTCAAACCCTCGAGAGTTAGGCCTCTTTAAAGCATTTTTTGTAGTTTCCACGTTTACGTGGCCATAGCTCCGAAAATATTGATTTTTCAGTAAAAATGGTTTACTACTTTTTTAAAGAGCGTGAAATAATCTACAAGCTAGATTTAAACCTTTTTTTGTCTAAAATCAACGGCTTTCGAGTTATGAATTAAAGTATGTTAAAAAATGTCGAAAAATTCGAGCTTTTTCATTTTTTGGTTTTTTTCAAAACCCTGTAACTTTTAAACGAATGCTTTTACAAAAAATCTGACGCCCCATTCCGGATAGGAAATTTAACGGACTACAACTTTTATTTAGTAAAAATTTTTGGAAACCAACCGATTTCACAGAAAAGAAGAAAATAATAAACAAGGTAACTACAAAACAAAAAATTAAATCACAAAAATTTTATTTTTTTTGAAAAATTATTTTATTAATTAATTTTAAACAATTAGATTATTTAAGTAAATGTAAAAATGACCACCCCCAATTTCAATACACAGCCGTGATTGTTTTAAAAGACGTTTGTCGAGAAAAAATCGAAAAAAGTTGATTTTTTAACACTTTTAATCGCAGAAATTCAATTTTTGACACTTTTTCACACTCACTGATCGACCAAAATTGGCCTCATGATCGACCGGTCGATTCCTCGACCTTGTTGACCACCCCTGCTATAGTGGCTCTTAACAAAAGAGGAAATTTTATAAATAATACTATAAAACATCTTTTAAAACGATCACGACTGTGTATTGAAAATGAGGTTGGTCATTTTCAACATTTACTTAAATAATGTAATAGTCTAAAATTAATTAGTAAAATAATTTAAAAAAAAAAAAATTTTGAATTTAATTTTTTGTTTTGTAGCTGACTTGTTTATTATTTTCTGATTTTCTGTGAAATTGATTGGTTTCTCAAAAAATTTTACTAGACAAAAGTTGTAGTCCGTGAAATTTCCTATTCGAAATGGGGCGTAAGATTTTTTGTAAAATGTTTCGATTAAAAGATACAGGGTTTTGAAAAAAACCAAAAAATATAAAAGCTCAAATTTTTCGACATTTTTTAACATACTTTAATTCATAACTCGAAAGGCGTTGATTTTAGACAAAGAAAGGTATAAACTTAGTTTGTAGATTATTTCACGCTCTTTAAAAAAGTACTAAACCATTTTTACTGAAAAATCAATATTTTCGGGGCTATGGCTACGTGAAGGTGGAAATTTAAAAAAATGCTTTAAAGAGACCTAACTCTCGAGGGCTCGAATTTAGAAAAAAATTTTTGTTAAATCTTGTTCTTAGAAAAGTGTCCTCTATCACCACCTAAGTTATGTAAAGTGAGTGCGGGGACACCCTGTATAGTAAATTTTGTACAATGTAATGAAGACTATCTGTTAATTCTTTACTGAATTATGGTGACTAGAAAAAGTAAAAATTTATAAAATCATCGTATTAATAAGAAAACCAGCAAGCTGCCGACTTTGATTGGTCGTTATTGAAAATCCGTCCGACAACCTAATTGGTCCAACTTTCTACCAACTTAAAATCACATAAATTCACATGCACTAGGCCTTTAAATTAGACTCATTGTACTACTTTCGGTAAGTAGCTGCAACTGTAGGGTGAACTTCAGGAAGTTCGAACGCGGACTAACACACAATCCAGAAAACAAGGTATGTGGCTCCTGCTATATTGCCCATCGTTTTCCGTGACCGTTCGGATTCGGTTCGGTTTTCGGAAAAAATTAAAGATGGTGGCCGCTGTGCGAAAGTTAGGCAGGTTGCCTAACGTGTAAAATTTTTGAATTTTCGAGGTCGGGAGCCACAGACCTTGTTAACTAGATCGTGGACTAACACTGATTCTGGCCATGTCAACACGGATCCTCTCATTGAAGTCAGCGCCGGGTAGTAACGAAATACATGCTCAGATTTTTCATTCTCTTTGATACATCCACCTGCGTATGATATACAACTTTACATTAGTAGATCGATTAATGAAATAAACTAACAAGGGGAAGGCCAACCTTGGCTGTCACAGATCTGCACCAAAATTTGTATACGATTACAACTCAATTAGAACGTCAACTTGATGAAAGTTTAAAGACCCCTAACTCAGAAATTTTTGAAAAATATTTCGAAAAACGAATGTAAAATAATAAAAATTTTATTGTGAACCTACCTGCTTCTGATTGACATATTATAATTTATAACCTAAAATTGACGTACAGTTTTAAACAACAATATTATGCATATAATAAGTATGAATTGTTACAATAAATTTACATTATTTAATAAAACATCATGTTGAAATCAGAATCGCACCGATTCTAAGGTTAAAACTGTACGTCAATTTTAGGTTATAAATTATAATATTATTATGTCAAGTTTACCCAGGTTTGTGAGATCACGTGACTAGAGGACTTCCGAAAAACGGTGGGTCGTGAACGACGCCAATTTAAGAGTGGTTTTGCAAAAGTTCATATTTGCATTATTTCTGATTGTGACATCGATCAACTTTAGTTATTTGTGACACGGTAGCTAACGTGAGTGTCTCCGCTACTGTATTTTCAAGTTCCGGCTTTGGAGATTTACTTTGGCTGGACGCACCTGTTTGCTCTACCTTTTTGTGATACGTACTGTATGCTGATTTCCTTTGCTTTGCTTCTATAATATAATTTGTGTCAAGTGTCTTTTGAATTTTAGAACCAAGTCAGGCTGCGAGCAGGACTCTCAATCGATCGTAGAAAGCTACACTCGCGGGACGCTTTTGAAGGTACACGTAAATTTTGGTAAATTCAAATCTCATTGATTACAGTTTACATTTAGTTGCTTGTACTAGCGCCATAGTTAGCTTATACATGAAGGGCTTTACCTCATATAACACCAGATTCCATCAGAATCATAGGATCTGTGATCCAATTGCTATTTAGGACGTTCAGTCGTATTAATCGAGTGTTTTGGAGCAATAGCTAGACTTTTCTGTACTTAATTATAATAGCTGTTGAAAATAAATACATTTTTTGTTAGTTCAAAAAGGAACTAAGTAGTTTCATTTTAGCAGCTAACTGGCGCCCACAATTTTCACCTTTTTTAGAGACTATCGTTGGCATACTAGAGCTGATTGTAGTGACTCGCAACCATCAGCAGCAGCACCTCCAACATCCTCGAACCAACGAGCCGCGTCCGCGCGACCCAAGCTCTCAGAACTGTGGACTAGATATCCGAAGTTGGCCTCTTTCACTACCATCGAAAGAACAAGTGGCAGGTGTAATCGGTCCAGGGAAGATCGAGTTTACACTATCTGTACAATCTAACAAGGAAGTAAGTTATTTAAGAGGGTGGAAGGTTAAGACCTAAGTGTATTGCACCGTCCCCTTTCTTAGTCCATCTTACGCTTAGTTAGCAACCAGAGTGGCGCCCCAATAACTATAGAAACTGACCATTTAAGATATACAGAGCCGTTCAACATAGTCGTTCCTTTGAGTTATTGAAATAGACCCCCCCCTTGTCTCGACTAGATGCCGGCAACCTATTGTCTATGGGCCAAATGAACGATCGGCGAATTCCGCCCGCAACAAATGGGAAAGGTATATGGCCAGGCGCGGACTGGCTCCTTTGAGGGCCCTCGGCCAGAGACTGAGGAGGTGGCCTTATTACCCAAGAGGGGAGATTTTTGAAAATCACATTTTCCGCTATTTTGACACTTGGAAGGTAGTATATAAAAAATACAAACCACTTTTACCCCAAGTATAAACAACTTTTTTTGAGGCCCCCTTGGGTCCGGAGCCCTCAGCGATCGCCGACCTGGCCAGTATATGGCACAGCAAAGACCTAAAAGCGGAATCTCGAAATGTTGTATAAAATAAAAGACAAAATAAATATTTTCAAATTTAATTTTCCATAAAAGTGGTCTTACTCAAACATTTGATTGTAAAGGTTAAAGCATACATATACATACGTAGGTACGAAATTTGCTGAAGCAAAATTGAAAATTAATTTTGTTATCTATGTACATAAAATTCTTGCTGCAAATTAACACGAAATGTATTACATAACTTTTTTATGGCAGATAACGATAATACAATAACAAACAAATAGAAAAAGAGAAAAACAACAAAGTTCTCTTCTAAATGTACAAATGGCACAAAAATTAACAATAAACGGTAACACTCTCGTATAACACTATGTGCCACAAAAATAATAATAATTATACATTCTTAAATTCTAAAAATTTGAAATAATATAATAAAATATACCTACAGTATGAGAAGAAAAACAACATTAACACTAGAATATTTATAAGTATGTAGGTAGACGGGTATTGCACAAAAGGTCGAAAATATTAATTTATGTTAAATATTAATTTACCTTTCCTTCTTTAAGTTTACTAAAATTTACACATTTATACGGATTAATAAACACATCTTTCTTCTTAAAATTAGAAATGTTAATAATAAGTCGTCTTGCTTTAACAACACGTCTCGCCGATTTTCGCAACAAAAGCGGACAAAAATCGGTCGCAAGTTGTTAAATTGGATCGATATTTTTGTACATATTTGAATACACATGTTCACAACACAAACCATAACAAAGTAGTACGATCCGACCTTGTTTTGTTGCACCAAACCGGCACGGCGTAGTTCTTCTTTTACGATTTCCCAATCGCCGCGTAGCGGTCGAATGCAACAAAAGCGTCGGTTTAAAAACCAAGACAAATTCAAACGTGAGCAACCATTTTTGTCTACGGTTCTTTTGACGAACGAAATAAACGATTCAACAGCACAGAGGTACATTTAGGCCCAATCTTAGTAAATATATATTATATAAAAGTCAATTCATAGAACGACTTATTCATAATAACCACTTTATTACAATATATTTAACTAGAATTCATTTTTTTTATTTATTTACTAAAAAAGAGAGCTAATCTAAACACGAAGGGTGATAAATAATTTTAAATTCGATATCGCGGCAAATACATTCATAAGCAAATTGTTTCTTCTTGTGTGTTGAAAACGACGATATTTTTTGAACATCTTTTCTAAAGTCAAAAATAATTTTTAAATCGTTGGATATTTCGTTAAATTTCAAATTACGCCGGTGTTCGACGATTTCTAACTAAAAAAATAAATATAAGCACAAAACGATTGTTCCAATATTCGTATTATTTTGTACAAAAAATACCGACGATCGACAAGATGATGGATATAATAATCATCGAGATAAAAATTAGAAAATTATACCAATCGATTGATTACACACTACGATTATGTAGAATTGCATAAGAGAGCTAAAAACATATTTTTCATTATTATTTTTTTATCATTAAATATTAGTAAACAGTCACATATTATTTTATTTAAGTATTCAAAAATGTTGAAAATTTTTCTAATATTAGCAATATTTTTCATATTATGTTATCCTACGTGCGAATCTATAGCTTAAATTTAACAAACCATTCACCAAATTAAAATTGTTTTGTTGTTATTATTTTTAAACCATTCAGTATATACGGGGCCAAATCGAACAAAAAATTTCGAATTGTTCTCCTTGTTGGCGCCCAAATTAATTTGGTTAGAGTGCTTAAAAAATATTTCGATTTTACTTTTTTTAAATCGCGCCACAGCTTCCAATTTCTGCCACCCAATTACACCTCCCCGTCTAATTATGTGGTTCACCGAAATCATCTCGTTCGAAAAATAGCAATCCAACCAATTTAATTTTTAATTTCAAATTTTTTTGTTCGTTTTATGTACAGGATGTAACAAAACTATCGCCTCGCATATAAAAAACGACAATGTTGGAAGATGTTCCCTAAATGAATTGCGTTAATAAATAAAATAGATGACAATTTAAAAAACTTGTTTTCATGGTGCGCGCTCCGTATAATTCTCTACTCTGGTCTATATTCAAAATGTCGTAAAAAGTTTCTCCACAAAACTAGAAAGCTGCTCTACTTGCACTTAGTATAATAATAAGGCAGTAGTATGTGTTTCAGTAATAAGTAACATCCGAAATAAAAAACGATCAAATCACAACTAATCACGTCTCTCTCTCTCACTGCCTTTCTCTCATAATAATTCGCACAAAACCCGACGTCATTAAGTACAACAATCTCGATACTTTTTGATCTGAAAATTTTAGTTGGTATACAAAATGAATCGCCACATTTTACGCAACAAACGATAGGTTAAGCTCATACAGAGTTTTCTTGCTAACTTTATTTGGCTAAATTTCTATCTAAATAACAATCTTTTAGTTACTTTGTAATAATTTCCTTTTTGGTTTGGTGTACACCGCTAAAGAAGCTGCCTAATTAGCAACTTTTTGTTAGTCAGCTGCCAACCATAATAAAGTTCAATACTATAATAGGCGTAGTCGTTATTTGACATAGTATCAACTACCTTGCGGTGGAAGCGGCACATTCGACTCTAGTTCGCGTACCGACCAACAGAGGACGCGCACCATTTCGAGTAGAATGCGTCGCCCACACAAAAAAATTGCATCTTACTATGAAAAGTAACGCACTAATATGGTTTTTAGTTTTAAATTCGTGATAGAAAATCTAACGCCTATAAAAATTTCAACTTATTAAAAAGTTTCTAAATAGTAATAATAATAATAATAAATATAAAAATAAAAAGTATGAGATTCACACATCACCACGTATAGGGAATACAAGTTCAGATGCAACCGTAAAAAGTTGATCCTAAAATACAGACTTGTGTTCTTAGTGGTCCTACTTGTGTGCACTAAAACCAAAAGCGACGCTACCTGAACTACCGCTGCGATGAAAATGAATGTTTTGCCATTTGTTATCTTTTTTGTGCCATACTCGACTTTCTTCGGACTGATGAGTGTGAGCTTGACCGTGCCTAAAACAAACAAATCATTTTACTTTGTTCACAAAACCAAAACACTTACTTGTCCATGTACTGCGTCAGTCGAACGTATGCTATACAAGCCGCATCTTCGCCCAATAAATGCACGTGAGGATTCAATATCGTCGTGTTGACCGCCTTGCAGTTTTTACCTAATACTGTAAAAGAGTTTTTTAAAAATAGAAAACTTTTTGAATAGCCCTCGTACCATTATCGAAGTAAAATTTGTGGAAATCCATACCTTCCACTAAGTTGCCCATTGCTTCCGGTTCGAATGCGGTTAAGTGGGGATCACATATTTTTCTAAACAAATAAAATGTCAGGGATTAGGTTATGTTATTAAAAAACTGTTTATGTCGGCTGCCACGGAAGATTTCGTGAAATATGCGGTTAACCTACGAATATTTCAAAGCCTGTCAGGCCTAACCGACCTACACCCTACTAGTTTTAGTCTTAACCTAACCCGATTTTAGTTAGAACATATTTCATGTACCAAGTGGCGCCCCTAGTGCTACAAAAGCAAACTTACGTGTACGCTTCGAAATCTCCCGTATTAATGGCCTCTATTAATTGTTCAGTCATCTTGATGATTTCCTGTCGACGAGCTGTGAAGCGAAACATGTGATAATTAAGGAAATTAAAGTTCGAGTCCACAAAAAAGTAGTATAGGTTGAATTATTAACTAGAAGAACTACAGAAAAGGAACAAGTACCACTGGTTTATGTTAAGATAGTGCAGTAAGTACATACAAAAACATGCCGAAAAACTTTTAGGTATCACAATAAAATCGTCGTTCAATTTTCTTTTATACAAAATATGTACACACATCATGTCTGTTGTTTTTTTTTGTTTCTAAGCAAATTATTTACATTTTTGTATTTATTCTGCATGTATTTTAGGATCCAGTGGTAATTAAACAAAATTAGTCTAAATACTTTCTGCACAAAACTCGTATTATTGTAATAAGAAAGCAAACAATTTTACAATACATGTACCTGGTTACAGAATAAAAATGGCGGTTAATTAATCAAAAAGGTGTTTAATTTAAAGGTAAAATTAGTAACAATAATTAGAGTAGTAAAAAAAGAATTATTAAAAGTAGGTTAGAAGTGTTTTTAGCATACCTGAACTTTGTGAATTTGTGGATAGCTGTGACAGAGGCTTTTCTGGGCACACAATCCTTATTTCTACAATAAATTGCAAATCAGCCAAGTTAGTAGAGCCTCATTTTATTTTTTATTTTTTAATGACGTGCAATTTTGCAATGTGAATCCACTGACCGTAACCAAAAAATACAAAAAAAAATTAGTTGGTGTACTTATTGCTGGCGATCCCAAAACGACCTCGATTCTCTTCAAAAATCAACCACCGGGGATTCACATCATACGCCCCTTAAAGCTCAAGGTTTCGAAGCATCGAAGCTTGCTAATTTAAAAATTTAAGGTGTATGTTTTAGCAACACAAAAACAGTTTGTTCAAAAATTAGACAGACAAAAAGGTTATTTCTATCAGAAGGAAGAGAAGCACTACACTATGTATATCCACTATCAGTTAGTAAAACTCCAACTTACCATGATCGCTCTCATCCGATCCCAGCTCGTCAAAATGGGCCACATGAAATTCTTCCTCTGTACAATTTAAAAATTATCATGCAAAAGAATCGAAACATGCTAACATTGCGCTTCTTTTCATCATTTGGTGATTTATTTTGATCACCAAGTGACCAAACGATGCAAGAAAAATGATAAATTAATCGACTATACCAAGGTAAGGTGAAATTTTGACCTTTTCGGGCAATAAACAGGAATTCCGTAGTTTTTAAATTAATATTTAATCAACGGAAATAATGTGACATTCAAAATGTCAGTTTTCCATTTAGTGTCAGTTGCTTGATAATTTTAATTATTAATTACAATTTTAGTAATTCAATTTAAGAAGTAATACCAGACCGTAAGTAAATTTCTATTTATTTTGAAAATTTAGTCGAACCCGCATAATACAATCTGGGTGGCGCCATCTTATTGTTAAAATTCCACTCCTGTTTTCCACAATGGTGACTGGAGACGAAGCTAGGGGGACTTAATTAACCCACCTTAAATAATTTTTATATAGCTTGTTTTTTCCTTCGTGATTGGGAGCGGCTAATGTGCAGAAACGAATATTTCGTCAGGACGAGTCCATGTTGCAAGCAAGGGGTGTTAAATTTTAGCTTTCATAACCCTACTATTTCTATGTTCGTCAAAGGTTATTTATGTTCTTAGTGTTATATCTATGATGAAATATAAAGTATTTTATAGAAAGCTCAATAAAATTATATAAATAATTTAATAATTATTTTAATTTAACTCGATATATTTTAAAATATCATAATTAATTATGATTTAAATTTTAGTTCAAGTTTACTTACCAGCTGGTGGCTGTATCGTATTATCTACGGAAGGATATAACACAAATTGAATCGTATCATTAGGAAATGTAGGCTAAAGAAAAAATTAATTAAAATTAAATATAATATAATATAAATTACAATATTTTGCAACGGAGATGAAACTTACATTATCGAAAGTTAACTCTTCGCCTTCAAGAAATTCTTGGCCCAAACCTTCAATCGAATATGTTGCCTCATTCGTAAAATTTTCCATTTTATAACTAATTTTGTAACGTAAGTATTTTTTTAAATATTTGTAAAAAAAAATATGATTTTAATGATCTTTGATAATAATATAGTAATATTAGCTCGAAGGATCATTAGTAGGGTAATCATGATAGTATTAGGCATGATACCAACTTAACTTAAAAAAATTATTTCAAAATTTAAATCCAACTAATTTAACGAATCCAACCAACAATAACTAATTATTGTTAGTTTTAGAAACACCTGATATACTCCAAGATATACCAACAGATGGCGGTAATTTATTGGAATGCATAAAATTGATTAACCTTTCTCCTATACTACAGTTAATAATTTCAAATTCACTTGCATTACACCATTTCAAGTTTTAATTCAGAAAGCATCAATTGTAAATCAGATTAACTAGTTCTTCCAGCCTTATGGCCACCCTTCTGGTTAACTCCGAGAGACCGTTCGAAGTTCAACTTTAACTCTTCTGGCTAGCTCTGCGATGTTGCTCGGTATTCGACGTCGTACAACTCTCCAGATGGACAGTAGTGAGGCAGGAAATATTGACTAATCTGAACTGAAATTGATGCTTTCTGAAGTAAAGGTTGAAATGTTGTAGTCGTTGCATTGCTTCAGATGTTCCATTCTTGCTTCAATCATGAAGTTTTAAAATTGAAAAATAAGAGAAGGTGGCCGTTAATGACTGCCATTTGTCGGGGCTACAAGTTCGTCCTAAGTACATACCTGAGTCTCTAATAACATAAATATTTCTCGAGTTGGCAATTATTCAGTTTTTAGATCAGTAGGTTGATGGAAAATCCAAGTTATCATACAGGGTGGGCCATAAATAAGTACCAATTTTATAATTATAACATCATTGCGATCGTGCGCGGGTGGTGGGGATTAGTAGCTTGATTAATGAAAATTCAGTCACGATGAAGCTTTTTACTGGTGAGCAGCGTGCATTTTTTTAATGCGAAATAAAAAATATAGATCTAACTTCTTGTTGACCTTAGGCTTCCCGGTAGCTTCTGATTTAGTGTTGAACTTTCTAGCCCAAGACTGAATCGCACTTTCGCTGGGACATTGATTTAAGTCATGTAATCCATATTCAGAGCGAAATACACGTCGAACAACAATGCATGAATCGCTATTTTTGTAAAAATGTTTTACACAAAATGCACGCTGGTCAACCGTGAAGTGACAAAGAAGACAAACTGCTGTTTGTCGTGATGTAATCTGCTTTAGCTCCATTTGTCCTCCTGCAAGAGGAGGGGGAAACTAATGGATGTTGCTATAGTGTGCGTCCTACCATAAAATTCCAATAGCCGAAGCAAAGTTTTCCCAAAAAGATTTATCCCCTCCCAGTAGCACACTTTGTTGAGTAGGACTGGTCCAGGGGATATCTTTAGTTAGTACAGCATTAGTCAAAATGGCTCGGAGAGTAGGGGACCGGAGAGTCGATTTTGACAAAGCAACCACGGCAAATCTCGGATCCATCATTGTTAAATCAATAAGTACAGAGTTTATATTTTTACAAAAATTTATCTCATAGCGGCACCCCATTGCTTTATGGGGTCCCCCCTCCATTGAAAAAAACATTGGTACCAACTTTGGTTTGTTTGACCAATCAATAGGTACAAATATTGTTGAAGTCATCTGTGATGTTGACGTACCAGCATTAGTATGCTTAACCAATCAATGGCATAGGCGCAACTAGGGGGGGGGGAGCGAAGCCCCCCAAAATATCCCAATTTTTCGTTATTTTTACCCCCTCCCTTAAAAAAATTGTTTGAAAACATTTTTTTAGCCCCCCCCAAACTTTTGACCCTAGTTGCGCCTATGATCAATGGCAATGTTCAGCCAGGCACAATCAAAATAATTAGATTTACAAGGTATGAACTACGCATCTTTAAACGTTAAAATATTCAATATGGCGGACGTTAAAGACATCGATATTATATTATACTATGTAAATAATGAATACGGGTACTAATATTGAAACCATTTTTAATTAAAAGCTTTTATTTAACTTGGTGTGAGCGTTGTCCGTCGTTCGTGTGGTTTGACTTTTTCGAGGCCGTTTTTAACTAACTTCCCGACGTCCTAGAAAGCTGAAATTTGGTACATAACTTCCACTTGTAGCGAATTTTCAAACATTAATTTTGTTTCTCAAAATTTCTAAAAATAAGCGAAAAATCGAAAAAAAACTGAAAATAATAAAGCGCATGCGTGGCTGTAGGGACCGCATTCAGGGTGAAATTTTTTGTTTTAATGATGTATAGGTACAGGGTGAAGCATCAAACATCAAAAATACATACCAGAGGAATTCTGATAGGATGAAGCAGGAGCTGTATTTGACAAATATTACTAAAAAATTAAAAATAAATAAATAAATTAAAAATTTTTAATTTTTTTTTATTTATTTAAATAAATTGAAGTATAGGGTGTTTTTTTAGCTGCATGAGAATTTCAAAATGAAATAAAACATTAAAAACCTGACGGAATGTTTTGGTTATAATTTTTTTTATGAAAGTACAGTTAAAGGCATTTATGATTTGAACATGACTTCCGGCATGTGACCACCACGACTAATGGTTACGAAGCGCATCAGTTCAGTCCAATTTTTGACCACTTTTTCCAATATTTCTGGCTTTATTTCATAAATGGCTTGCTGAATATTAGCCTCCAATGCTTCTAGAGTTGTTGGTTTGTTAGCATAAACCATGGATTTAACATACCCCCACAGAAAATAATCTGGAGGTGTCAAATCACACGATCTTGGAGGGCAATTGATAGGACCACGTTTTGAAATAATGTTGTCACCAAATTGTCCTTTCAATAAATTGATGGTTTAGTTGGCTGTGTGGCACGTAGCACCATCCTGTTGGAACCAAAAGTTGTCAATGTTTAGCTCTTGAAGTTTTGGAAACAAAAATGTATTGAGCATGAGTCGATATCTCACACCATTCACCGTAACGGTAGCTCCTTCCTCATTTCGAAAGACATATGGACCAATGATGCCGTTGGCGTGTATTCCACACCAAACAGTCAATTTTAATGGATGCAATGGAGTCTCAAGATAATGTCCCGGATTGGTCTCACTCCATATACGGCAATTTTGTTTGTTCACATACCCATTTAACTAGAAATGTGCCTCGTCACTGAACAAAATTTTACGGTGAAAAAATGGATCCACTTCCAATTGGTTGTGAGCCCAATTTGGTAGCGTTGTTCAATGGTCAATCTATTCATTATCAAATGCCAAACCTTGCTAAACACAAATGTCAAAAAACTGTTTCCATAGCAATCTTGGTTCAATTGTTATCCCTATTGAAAGTTCTCATGCAGCTAAAAAAACACCCTATAGTAATTTATTAATTTCAATTCTTTGATGGTGAAAGTGTGTGAAACTTTCTCCACAAATAAGACCAAATACATAGACTTCCTTATTGGTATGGATTGTCTTAACATGTCGATTAAAGGTTCCTCGAGTTGCACTTTTATACTCACAAAATTGACATTCAAACGGTTTTTCCCCAGTGTGGGTCTTAATATGTTCCTTCAAATTATGATTTACTACAGCTTTAAAGTTACACATTGTACATGCAAATGGTTTGTCACCGGTATGATTTTTTAAATGAAGTTTCAGTTGATCATTACGAACACATTTATATAATCACAAATATTACATGAGAACGGTTTCTCACCGGTATGGGTCCTCATGTGGGTTATCAAACGCCCATTAAAGGAACATTGAAATTCACAAATTTTACACTTAAACGGTTTTTCGCCAGTGTGGATCCTAACATGAGTAATCAAACCATTTTTATCTGCGCTTTTATAATCACAAAATGTACATGGAAACGGTTTCTCACCTGTATGGATTCTCATATTATGCCGTGTTAAATTAGAAAATGTACAATTGCAAATCGTGCAGGAAAATCGCTTCCCATTGCGGTGCGTTTTCATGTGTTGGTTATAATAATTTTTAATTGAACTTTCATAGTCACAAATTTTACAGGTGAGTAATTTCCCACTGGAGTGGATAACTTTTAAATGTTTTTTCAAGGTTTCCTTGTTAGCACACATAAAATCACTATTTGAGCACTGAAATTTTTGCTCGTCGGTGTGAGTTGTCATGTGCCGTTTTAGACGTCCTTTTTGTGTGAAATTACAGCAACATATTTCACACTCGAAGAGCGACTTTTCGTTATGATCTGTTGTTTTATGAACTTTTTTTATTTCAGATTCCATTTTAACTTTTGGGGCTAGGCAAACCAATTTTACTTTTCAAAAGGAATTTCTCTTTACGATTTCTTATACAGGGTGTCCCCACACTCACTTTACATAACTTAGGTGGTGATAGAGGACACTTTTCTAAGAACAATATTTTACAAAAATTTTTTTCTAAATTCAAACCCTCGAGAGTTAGGCCTCTTTAAAGCATTTTTTGTAGTTTCCACGTTTACGTGGCCATAGCTCCGAAAATATTGATTTTTCAGTAAAAATGGTTTACTACTTTTTTAAAGAGCGTGAAATAATCTACAAGCTAGATTTAAACCTTTTTTTGTCTAAAATCAACGGCTTTCGAGTTATGAATTAAAGTATGTTAAAAAATGTCGAAAAATTCGAGCTTTTTCATTTTTTGGTTTTTTTCAAAACCCTGTAACTTTTAAACGAATGCTTTTACAAAAAATCTGACGCCCCATTCCGGATAGGAAATTTAACGGACTACAACTTTTATTTAGTAAAAATTTTTGGAAACCAACCGATTTCACAGAAAAGAAGAAAATAATAAACAAGGTAACTACAAAACAAAAAATTAAATCACAAAAATTTTATTTTTTTTGAAAAATTATTTTATTAATTAATTTTAAACAATTAGATTATTTAAGTAAATGTAAAAATGACCACCCCCAATTTCAATACACAGCCGTGATTGTTTTAAAAGACGTTTGTCGAGAAAAAATCGAAAAAAGTTGATTTTTTAACACTTTTAATCGCAGAAATTCAATTTTTGACACTTTTTCACACTCACTGATCGACCAAAATTGGCCTCATGATCGACCGGTCGATTCCTCGACCTTGTTGACCACCCCTGCTATAGTGGCTCTTAACAAAAGAGGAAATTTTATAAATAATACTATAAAACATCTTTTAAAACGATCACGACTGTGTATTGAAAATGAGGTTGGTCATTTTCAACATTTACTTAAATAATGTAATAGTCTAAAATTAATTAGTAAAATAATTTAAAAAAAAAAAAATTTTGAATTTAATTTTTTGTTTTGTAGCTGACTTGTTTATTATTTTCTGATTTTCTGTGAAATTGATTGGTTTCTCAAAAAATTTTACTAGACAAAAGTTGTAGTCCGTGAAATTTCCTATTCGAAATGGGGCGTAAGATTTTTTGTAAAATGTTTCGATTAAAAGATACAGGGTTTTGAAAAAAACCAAAAAATATAAAAGCTCAAATTTTTCGACATTTTTTAACATACTTTAATTCATAACTCGAAAGGCGTTGATTTTAGACAAAGAAAGGTATAAACTTAGTTTGTAGATTATTTCACGCTCTTTAAAAAAGTACTAAACCATTTTTACTGAAAAATCAATATTTTCGGGGCTATGGCTACGTGAAGGTGGAAATTTAAAAAAATGCTTTAAAGAGACCTAACTCTCGAGGGCTCGAATTTAGAAAAAAATTTTTGTTAAATCTTGTTCTTAGAAAAGTGTCCTCTATCACCACCTAAGTTATGTAAAGTGAGTGCGGGGACACCCTGTATAGTAAATTTTGTACAATGTAATGAAGACTATCTGTTAATTCTTTACTGAATTATGGTGACTAGAAAAAGTAAAAATTTATAAAATCATCGTATTAATAAGAAAACCAGCAAGCTGCCGACTTTGATTGGTCGTTATTGAAAATCCGTCCGACAACCTAATTGGTCCAACTTTCTACCAACTTAAAATCACATAAATTCACATGCACTAGGCCTTTAAATTAGACTCATTGTACTACTTTCGGTAAGTAGCTGCAACTGTAGGGTGAACTTCAGGAAGTTCGAACGCGGACTAACACACAATCCAGAAAACAAGGTATGTGGCTCCTGCTATATTGCCCATCGTTTTCCGTGACCGTTCGGATTCGGTTCGGTTTTCGGAAAAAATTAAAGATGGTGGCCGCTGTGCGAAAGTTAGGCAGGTTGCCTAACGTGTAAAATTTTTGAATTTTCGAGGTCGGGAGCCACAGACCTTGTTAACTAGATCGTGGACTAACACTGATTCTGGCCATGTCAACACGGATCCTCTCATTGAAGTCAGCGCCGGGTAGTAACGAAATACATGCTCAGATTTTTCATTCTCTTTGATACATCCACCTGCGTATGATATACAACTTTACATTAGTAGATCGATTAATGAAATAAACTAACAAGGGGAAGGCCAACCTTGGCTGTCACAGATCTGCACCAAAATTTGTATACGATTACAACTCAATTAGAACGTCAACTTGATGAAAGTTTAAAGACCCCTAACTCAGAAATTTTTGAAAAATATTTCGAAAAACGAATGTAAAATAATAAAAATTTTATTGTGAACCTACCTGCTTCTGATTGACATATTATAATTTATAACCTAAAATTGACGTACAGTTTTAAACAACAATATTATGCATATAATAAGTATGAATTGTTACAATAAATTTACATTATTTAATAAAACATCATGTTGAAATCAGAATCGCACCGATTCTAAGGTTAAAACTGTACGTCAATTTTAGGTTATAAATTATAATATTATTATGTCAAGTTTACCCAGGTTTGTGAGATCACGTGACTAGAGGACTTCCGAAAAACGGTGGGTCGTGAACGACGCCAATTTAAGAGTGGTTTTGCAAAAGTTCATATTTGCATTATTTCTGATTGTGACATCGATCAACTTTAGTTATTTGTGACACGGTAGCTAACGTGAGTGTCTCCGCTACTGTATTTTCAAGTTCCGGCTTTGGAGATTTACTTTGGCTGGACGCACCTGTTTGCTCTACCTTTTTGTGATACGTACTGTATGCTGATTTCCTTTGCTTTGCTTCTATAATATAATTTGTGTCAAGTGTCTTTTGAATTTTAGAACCAAGTCAGGCTGCGAGCAGGACTCTCAATCGATCGTAGAAAGCTACACTCGCAGGACGCTTTTGAAGGTACACGTAAATTTTGGTAAATTCAAATCTCATTGATTACAGTTTACATTTAGTTGCTTGTACTAGCGCCATAGTTAGCTTATACATGAAGGGCTTTACCTCATATAACACCAGATTCCATCAGAATCATAGGATCTGTGATCCAATTGCTATTTAGGACGTTCAGTCGTATTAATCGAGTGTTTTGGAGCAATAGCTAGACTTTTCTGTACTTAATTATAATAGCTGTTGAAAATAAATACATTTTTTGTTAGTTCAAAAAGGAACTAAGTAGTTTCATTTTAGCAGCTAACTGGCGCCCACAATTTTCACCTTTTTTAGAGACTATCGTTGGCATACTAGAGCTGATTGTAGTGACTCGCAACCATCAGCAGCAGCACCTCCAACATCCTCGAACCAACGAGCCGCGTCCGCGCGACCCAAGCTCTCAGAACTGTGGACTAGATATCCGAAGTTGGCCTCTTTCACTACCATCGAAAGAACAAGTGGCAGGTGTAATCGGTCCAGGGAAGATCGAGTTTACACTATCTGTACAATCTAACAAGGAAGTAAGTTATTTAAGAGGGTGGAAGGTTAAGACCTAAGTGTATTGCACCGTCCCCTTTCTTAGTCCATCTTACGCTTAGTTAGCAACCAGAGTGGCGCCCCAATAACTATAGAAACTGACCATTTAAGATATACAGAGCCGTTCAACATAGTCGTTCCTTTGAGTTATTGAAATAGACCCCCCCCTTGTCTCGACTAGATGCCGGCAACCTATTGTCTATGGGCCAAATGAACGATCGGCGAATTCCGCCCGCAACAAATGGGAAAGGTATATGGCCAGGCGCGGACTGGCTCCTTTGAGGGCCCTCGGCCAGAGACTGAGGAGGTGGCCTTATTACCCAAGAGGGGAGATTTTTGAAAATCACATTTTCCGCTATTTTGACACTTGGAAGGTAGTATATAAAAAATACAAACCACTTTTACCCCAAGTATAAACAACTTTTTTTGAGGCCCCCTTGGGTCCGGAGCCCTCAGCGATCGCCGACCTGGCCAGTATATGGCACAGCAAAGACCTAAAAGCGGAATCTCGAAATGTTGTATAAAATAAAAGACAAAATAAATATTTTCAAATTTAATTTTCCATAAAAGTGGTCTTACTCAAACATTTGATTGTAAAGGTTAAAGCATACATATACATACGTAGGTACGAAATTTGCTGAAGCAAAATTGAAAATTAATTTTGTTATCTATGTACATAAAATTCTTGCTGCAAATTAACACGAAATGTATTACATAACTTTTTTATGGCAGATAACGATAATACAATAACAAACAAATAGAAAAAGAGAAAAACAACAAAGTTCTCTTCTAAATGTACAAATGGCACAAAAATTAACAATAAACGGTAACACTCTCGTATAACACTATGTGCCACAAAAATAATAATAATTATACATTCTTAAATTCTAAAAATTTGAAATAATATAATAAAATATACCTACAGTATGAGAAGAAAAACAACATTAACACTAGAATATTTATAAGTATGTAGGTAGACGGGTATTGCACAAAAGGTCGAAAATATTAATTTATGTTAAATATTAATTTACCTTTCCTTCTTTAAGTTTACTAAAATTTACACATTTATACGGATTAATAAACACATCTTTCTTCTTAAAATTAGAAATGTTAATAATAAGTCGTCTTGCTTTAACAACACGTCTCGCCGATTTTCGCAACAAAAGCGGACAAAAATCGGTCGCAAGTTGTTAAATTGGATCGATATTTTTGTACATATTTGAATACACATGTTCACAACACAAACCATAACAAAGTAGTACGATCCGACCTTGTTTTGTTGCACCAAACCGGCACGGCGTAGTTCTTCTTTTACGATTTCCCAATCGCCGCGTAGCGGTCGAATGCAACAAAAGCGTCGGTTTAAAAACCAAGACAAATTCAAACGTGAGCAACCATTTTTGTCTACGGTTCTTTTGACGAACGAAATAAACGATTCAACAGCACAGAGGTACATTTAGGCCCAATCTTAGTAAATATATATTATATAAAAGTCAATTCATAGAACGACTTATTCATAATAACCACTTTATTACAATATATTTAACTAGAATTCATTTTTTTTATTTATTTACTAAAAAAGAGAGCTAATCTAAACACGAAGGGTGATAAATAATTTTAAATTCGATATCGCGGCAAATACATTCATAAGCAAATTGTTTCTTCTTGTGTGTTGAAAACGACGATATTTTTTGAACATCTTTTCTAAAGTCAAAAATAATTTTTAAATCGTTGGATATTTCGTTAAATTTCAAATTACGCCGGTGTTCGACGATTTCTAACTAAAAAAATAAATATAAGCACAAAACGATTGTTCCAATATTCGTATTATTTTGTACAAAAAATACCGACGATCGACAAGATGATGGATATAATAATCATCGAGATAAAAATTAGAAAATTATACCAATCGATTGATTACACACTACGATTATGTAGAATTGCATAAGAGAGCTAAAAACATATTTTTCATTATTATTTTTTTATCATTAAATATTAGTAAACAGTCACATATTATTTTATTTAAGTATTCAAAAATGTTGAAAATTTTTCTAATATTAGCAATATTTTTCATATTATGTTATCCTACGTGCGAATCTATAGCTTAAATTTAACAAACCATTCACCAAATTAAAATTGTTTTGTTGTTATTATTTTTAAACCATTCAGTATATACGGGGCCAAATCGAACAAAAAATTTCGAATTGTTCTCCTTGTTGGCGCCCAAATTAATTTGGTTAGAGTGCTTAAAAAATATTTCGATTTTACTTTTTTTAAATCGCGCCACAGCTTCCAATTTCTGCCACCCAATTACACCTCCCCGTCTAATTATGTGGTTCACCGAAATCATCTCGTTCGAAAAATAGCAATCCAACCAATTTAATTTTTAATTTCAAATTTTTTTGTTCGTTTTATGTACAGGATGTAACAAAACTATCGCCTCGCATATAAAAAACGACAATGTTGGAAGATGTTCCCTAAATGAATTGCGTTAATAAATAAAATAGATGACAATTTAAAAAACTTGTTTTCATGGTGCGCGCTCCGTATAATTCTCTACTCTGGTCTATATTCAAAATGTCGTAAAAAGTTTCTCCACAAAACTAGAAAGCTGCTCTACTTGCACTTAGTATAATAATAAGGCAGTAGTATGTGTTTCAGTAATAAGTAACATCCGAAATAAAAAACGATCAAATCACAACTAATCACGTCTCTCTCTCTCACTGCCTTTCTCTCATAATAATTCGCACAAAACCCGACGTCATTAAGTACAACAATCTCGATACTTTTTGATCTGAAAATTTTAGTTGGTATACAAAATGAATCGCCACATTTTACGCAACAAACGATAGGTTAAGCTCATACAGAGTTTTCTTGCTAACTTTATTTGGCTAAATTTCTATCTAAATAACAATCTTTTAGTTACTTTGTAATAATTTCCTTTTTGGTTTGGTGTACACCGCTAAAGAAGCTGCCTAATTAGCAACTTTTTGTTAGTCAGCTGCCAACCATAATAAAGTTCAATACTATAATAGGCGTAGTCGTTATTTGACATAGTATCAACTACCTTGCGGTGGAAGCGGCACATTCGACTCTAGTTCGCGTACCGACCAACAGAGGACGCGCACCATTTCGAGTAGAATGCGTCGCCCACACAAAAAAATTGCATCTTACTATGAAAAGTAACGCACTAATATGGTTTTTAGTTTTAAATTCGTGATAGAAAATCTAACGCCTATAAAAATTTCAACTTATTAAAAAGTTTCTAAATAGTAATAATAATAATAATAAATATAAAAATAAAAAGTATGAGATTCACACATCACCACGTATAGGGAATACAAGTTCAGATGCAACCGTAAAAAGTTGATCCTAAAATACAGACTTGTGTTCTTAGTGGTCCTACTTGTGTGCACTAAAACCAAAAGCGACGCTACCTGAACTACCGCTGCGATGAAAATGAATGTTTTGCCATTTGTTATCTTTTTTGTGCCATACTCGACTTTCTTCGGACTGATGAGTGTGAGCTTGACCGTGCCTAAAACAAACAAATCATTTTACTTTGTTCACAAAACCAAAACACTTACTTGTCCATGTACTGCGTCAGTCGAACGTATGCTATACAAGCCGCATCTTCGCCCAATAAATGCACGTGAGGATTCAATATCGTCGTGTTGACCGCCTTGCAGTTTTTACCTAATACTGTAAAAGAGTTTTTTAAAAATAGAAAACTTTTTGAATAGCCCTCGTACCATTATCGAAGTAAAATTTGTGGAAATCCATACCTTCCACTAAGTTGCCCATTGCTTCCGGTTCGAATGCGGTTAAGTGGGGATCACATATTTTTCTAAACAAATAAAATGTCAGGGATTAGGTTATGTTATTAAAAAACTGTTTATGTCGGCTGCCACGGAAGATTTCGTGAAATATGCGGTTAACCTACGAATATTTCAAAGCCTGTCAGGCCTAACCGACCTACACCCTACTAGTTTTAGTCTTAACCTAACCCGATTTTAGTTAGAACATATTTCATGTACCAAGTGGCGCCCCTAGTGCTACAAAAGCAAACTTACGTGTACGCTTCGAAATCTCCCGTATTAATGGCCTCTATTAATTGTTCAGTCATCTTGATGATTTCCTGTCGACGAGCTGTGAAGCGAAACATGTGATAATTAAGGAAATTAAAGTTCGAGTCCACAAAAAAGTAGTATAGGTTGAATTATTAACTAGAAGAACTACAGAAAAGGAACAAGTACCACTGGTTTATGTTAAGATAGTGCAGTAAGTACATACAAAAACATGCCGAAAAACTTTTAGGTATCACAATAAAATCGTCGTTCAATTTTCTTTTATACAAAATATGTACACACATCATGTCTGTTGTTTTTTTTTGTTTCTAAGCAAATTATTTACATTTTTGTATTTATTCTGCATGTATTTTAGGATCCAGTGGTAATTAAACAAAATTAGTCTAAATACTTTCTGCACAAAACTCGTATTATTGTAATAAGAAAGCAAACAATTTTACAATACATGTACCTGGTTACAGAATAAAAATGGCGGTTAATTAATCAAAAAGGTGTTTAATTTAAAGGTAAAATTAGTAACAATAATTAGAGTAGTAAAAAAAGAATTATTAAAAGTAGGTTAGAAGTGTTTTTAGCATACCTGAACTTTGTGAATTTGTGGATAGCTGTGACAGAGGCTTTTCTGGGCACACAATCCTTATTTCTACAATAAATTGCAAATCAGCCAAGTTAGTAGAGCCTCATTTTATTTTTTATTTTTTAATGACGTGCAATTTTGCAATGTGAATCCACTGACCGTAACCAAAAAATACAAAAAAAAATTAGTTGGTGTACTTATTGCTGGCGATCCCAAAACGACCTCGATTCTCTTCAAAAATCAACCACCGGGGATTCACATCATACGCCCCTTAAAGCTCAAGGTTTCGAAGCATCGAAGCTTGCTAATTTAAAAATTTAAGGTGTATGTTTTAGCAACACAAAAACAGTTTGTTCAAAAATTAGACAGACAAAAAGGTTATTTCTATCAGAAGGAAGAGAAGCACTACACTATGTATATCCACTATCAGTTAGTAAAACTCCAACTTACCATGATCGCTCTCATCCGATCCCAGCTCGTCAAAATGGGCCACATGAAATTCTTCCTCTGTACAATTTAAAAATTATCATGCAAAAGAATCGAAACATGCTAACATTGCGCTTCTTTTCATCATTTGGTGATTTATTTTGATCACCAAGTGACCAAACGATGCAAGAAAAATGATAAATTAATCGACTATACCAAGGTAAGGTGAAATTTTGACCTTTTCGGGCAATAAACAGGAATTCCGTAGTTTTTAAATTAATATTTAATCAACGGAAATAATGTGACATTCAAAATGTCAGTTTTCCATTTAGTGTCAGTTGCTTGATAATTTTAATTATTAATTACAATTTTAGTAATTCAATTTAAGAAGTAATACCAGACCGTAAGTAAATTTCTATTTATTTTGAAAATTTAGTCGAACCCGCATAATACAATCTGGGTGGCGCCATCTTATTGTTAAAATTCCACTCCTGTTTTCCACAATGGTGACTGGAGACGAAGCTAGGGGGACTTAATTAACCCACCTTAAATAATTTTTATATAGCTTGTTTTTTCCTTCGTGATTGGGAGCGGCTAATGTGCAGAAACGAATATTTCGTCAGGACGAGTCCATGTTGCAAGCAAGGGGTGTTAAATTTTAGCTTTCATAACCCTACTATTTCTATGTTCGTCAAAGGTTATTTATGTTCTTAGTGTTATATCTATGATGTTATAAAATATCTGTCAGAAGTAAATGAAATTTACTACGGCACTGGCCAGCTCCTCTTCCACATTTACTATGCGCCGGGTTTTGTTTCCTCTCAGTCACTAAGAATAAAATGCACTCTAACACTGTAGAAAACGGAAGAGCATTTAAAAATATTCTCAGGAACCGGGGGGGGGGGGGGCTGGAATCTTCCATAGCCTAAGAATTTTGAAAAGTCGTCTTATTACTTCGGTATCGCTTCGGTTTTCCACTCACTTCTTCACAATAAACACGCAACTTATCGAATATCAGGGCTGTAGCTCCCCTAGCACTCGCGGCTAGTTATGTCCCTGTCGGTAACTGAATTCAAATTCACCAACTTACAATTTGCAGCAAATTGTATCGAATAATTTCTCAGGAATTTTCAGAAAATTGTGAACTAAATGATTTATTTGGAGAGACAATTTTTCACTTCAAGAAAACTGTTTTTGGCTCCTAATTAAAACATCAAACGGAGAGGGATTAAAACATGAGATATCATCGCCTTTAAAGGTTTGGTTATCTTTGGGTGCTAGGGGGGACTACAGCCCTTTACTCTAGAGCCGTGTGTAAAATTTGAAGAAATTGATACAAAACCGGGAGGTCTAACGCACAGTAAAGCAATAAAAACAATTTCAAAATTGGTAAAGAGAGAATCTAGTT
Organism: Rhagonycha lutea; assembly: GCA_958510855.1. Lineage (NCBI taxonomy): Eukaryota > Metazoa > Arthropoda > Insecta > Coleoptera > Cantharidae > Rhagonycha > Rhagonycha lutea. The sequence goes on from OY294038.1 coordinate 39,835,998, forward strand.
TCTTGAAAAGCCTTCTTGTTGCTTACTTACAGCTGGGGGGTATTCCATACCCCCCAGACCCCCCGGTTCCTAAAAAATATTTTTCTGCATCCATTTAATTTTATTACACTTTGTTTCAACTGTCTAGGCTTGGGTAAATTTTTTCTGAAGTGGGCTAGGTGTTCTCTAGCACTCCCTAATAGCTACACCACTGGACGCTTCACAGAATCCTGGTAATGGAGGTATTGTATACCCCACGAACCCCTTAAACAAAGATGGACTGCTATTCCTTGCTGCTGTGAACCCAAGAAAGTGAAGCCTAAATAGGCGACGCCATTTATCGTGTTTCTAGGAAATTGAAAATATTTATTGCTTTATGTTGGTACTAAAATTAGCATATTTCACATTTCAACAATAAGATAACCTTATTCTTTATTATGAGCAGTTTAAATTTAAATTGCCCTAAAAAGTCTTAAGTGACTATTGGCTATAATAGCAGTTGCACCACAAATGGCAGCCTCCTAGATGGACACATTTTTTTACATTTAATAGCAGTCCATTTTATTTTAAGATGTCCGTGACCCCCCCCCCGAAGATTTTCTAACAATTAAAGAAAGAAATATTAAGTTTTACTACTTACTTACTTCCCAAGGTTTCCAAAGTTATAGGTGGCGTCCAGTGGTGTAGCTAGGGATGACAATGGGACGCAGCCCACCTCAGAAAATTTGTACCCCACTCTAGAAACTCTCGTTTTACATCCGGTAGATGGCCCACTAGGCTGGTCTGCATATTTGCCTGTGACCTTAGTCTATTTTGTCAATGGTGGCAATCCATCAGCCCCGGATACCGTTAAATTTTACGTGCCCTCCGAAGCACGGAGAAGATCATAAGAAAGTTTTACATTCCCTGGATTTGAACTCGATTCCTTGCATTCGCACCAGGATATGATCGTCCGTCGTCAAGAAAAACATAAATATGATCAAATTAAGCGCATGTAACAGGTTATTAATCCATAAAAACCGAGGAGTCTGGGGGGTATGGAATAGCAGTACGTACGCAACTTGAAAATTTCTCAAGAATCCAATTTGTATAGTTATCAATTTTGAAAATTCTTCTTATTACTTTCTTATAACTGAGAGCCGTTCCATATTCCCCAGATCCCCCCTCCCATTTTACACACTTCATTTTATGTTTTAATTGGTAGCTAAAAGCTGATTTAACTGGAATATTCGTTTAAAACTCAGATGTTTACTTTGTAATCGCTAGGGCCAACTTGTGATGGACAGATTTTGATTTAAGGAAAGTTTTAATTCGATTTCTACGTCTCATTTCGATGTGTGCAGAGGCAATACAAACTTTGGTTGGCCACAAGCTAAGCCTCATTTTCAGCGACTTTCCTAAGTCGGGTTTAGCTCAGTCATATTATTTGAAGCTGATGGTACCTCTAAATCTTCTGCATTAACATATCTCTCTTTATCGCAGTTAGGCATAAATTCATCTTACAATACATCAGTGCCACCAATCGACGTGGAATCAGCAAGATTACGTTAATTTTTTTAACAGCGCATTTATTCCCATATGATTTCATTTTATCGTTAGAATTTCCTAGTTGCCGTACCAACGCCTGAGTCATAACCTGCTTCAAAACGATCCTGCTATGATATGGGGGGTAAAATCCTAACTATCCGCCCACTAACGTCAAGTAGGCCATCGAAGCAATTGCACAAAAATTGAGCATTTTGTGTCCCTTGTTGAGTACTCGAAAATGCAGTCTAGTGCAACCAACCGAGTACTGCTGGTGAAAAACTAACCGGCGCAAGTTTAGATTATCCACCTATACCAAACCCTAAACAAGCAAGGCAAGACTATGGTGGAAGGCATACAGCGGTCAACGCGCATTTAACTAACTGCGATCACATGTTAACTAATTTAAGATTCTTCGATCAGTGTTTTTACGAGAGATCCAGCTCCGCTATCGAAGAGGCAACCTAGCTAGCCGCCCACGAAGATCAGGTGAGTCATTGAGGCAGTAACTAGACTTGGAGTAGTTCAAGTTGCATAAGAATTAAATGTTCAGTGCGTACTCGAAATTTACCAGCTAGAGTTACAGCGGTAACTGATTATCTTGATTAAGTATGGGGATTTACCGTTGAACATCGGCTCCGAAAAACAAAAGTTATTTTGAATTATTTTTTAATTCAAGATGCTGCTAGTAGATGGCATTATCTCATAGAAATGTTAGTCGTCCATAACTCCAATAAAGAACCTTCTGGTCCATCTTAACCTAACCAAATACGAAAAAATGACGTAACACCAATGTTTCGTGACAAGGTCTTCAAACGGAACGTTTGGTCAACACTTTTTCACCTTACCTACCGACTTACCTTCCAAATCCACATTTTCAGTTTAACAAAAAAACGCAAACCTGTGTCGTTATGTTGAAGTCTGTGGTATTTGACGGTCGATTCGACCCATTGGTCGACGTCTAAGTTTTACAAGAGCATGCAGCAAACGTAACAAAACAAACAATTAATTAGTAAACAATAGAAACGTAGTTTTGTTAGGTGCTTAGTTTTTGTTAAAAAGAGGGGGGGGAATTAAACACAACTGTTTTCTAACCTTGAACGCTTTGCAAAAGTGCTTGACCTAAATTAATGGTACTAGGTCTGATATTTGTGACGATTGTGGAGGAAGTGGAAGGTAAACTGGTCGACGTAACAACTCGCGGTGACTGGGGTGGTGTACCGGGGCCTGTATTGTTCAAAATAAAAATTTGTAGTGACACAGAATCTTTGGAAGCTAAGAAGCGGCAGGTTAGTCGTGTTAGTGCCAGAATGAAGGGAAAAAATGTTACTATTAAAAAATACGCACTGTCTCTTCGCTTCGTGCCGCCTAAGACAGCAACGAGAGCAGCCATTATGTCAGCAAAACAACCAATGGTGAATAGAAAAAAACACCACACAAAATTTTTTTTAACTAATTTAAAGTGGGTATTGTTCGTTGCGCGCCAGGTTAACTAAGTAAGATAAAATTAACCGCGTGATGAAAATAAATTTGAGCCGAACTCTCTTCTATTAATACTCGAGGAGTATAACTTTCAATTGTTTGTGATGGATCAATAATTTTTTTATGTCTTTCAGTACACCATAACTTTGCACCCAATGTATTAATAAAACTACGCTGAAGTAGTAAGAAATTATTTTTAGATGAAAAAAGAAGTAAATAAATAAATAAAGAAGCGCATGCCTTTCAGCAACAATTTGTGTGTTAAAATTGTATTAATTTGTTAAAAAAGCACAGCAATTAGTACAACAAATAATTTGTTGTTAAATTAGGCAAAAATGCTTTTTTTAAATACATAACAAAGAATTAACGGTGACGTGGATTTTTTGACTTAAAAAAATGTGAAATTAAAATTGGTGATAATTATCAATATTTTTTAAAAATTATGTCGTGCTTCGTTTATAACAATTTAATTTTGTTGGCAAACGAAAGAGCGCCCAGTGGCGTAACTTGGGGTGCTCGATTTCTACTTTTGACCCGAAATTGTTATAAACGATGCAAGATAAAAGTGTAGTAAAGGGATTTTACCTTCAGGGTCTTTCGCAATAACAGTAGAGCTGCGGTCCACTCCGCCTTTCTTATCCTCTGAACACAAACAGATTATCGCTTTATTTAGTTTACTTCCACAGGATGTTCTGATCATGCAAAGGAAAAAGCAGAAATCGGAAAAAATCGCAAAATTTCAACCTTTTCGCAATGATACCAGGACACCCTGTAAGATAACTGTTAACTTATAAAATAAAATTCTGATTTATTACAAAATGAGGTGCGGAATTATTATAATTAATAAAATATTAGGTGCTATGAGTGCGGAGATGACCACGAAATTGCCGATGATAAAAGCCCAAAAAGCATGCAAAGCAAAAATTGCGTAAAAAATTTTGACGCGATTTTTTTTTTTTTTTTTTTTACAAATTTACAATCATGGATTGCATTGTTTTTTAATAAACCAGTGGTATGTCGGGTGAATGAACCTATTGTGGTCATTGGTTGGATTTGAACTGATGCAAAATTGTTGTCGACACATTTTTGAATCAAATTCGAAAACATTGATTTATTAGTGCAGGGGTTCCAAACATTAAGTTGATGAAGTGTCATCGTTGTGCTTTAGCGAAGCTTGTGCTGAATTATGTCACACTTTTGTTAACATGCAAGTTATCATATACTGGGTCACGTTTTTCTACTACTGATTTCCATATTCACGACAAATCGTTGCAATCAGAAGTGGGATCAAGTTTTTTCACTACTTGGCGGATTATTTTTCAAATTGAATTTGCTTGGATTTAAATATTTTTAATTAATGGTTAAAATAATTAATTCACCCAATTAGTTCAGAATAAAATCGTGCAAAGTCAATAATATGACGCGAATTATAATTTTCAACTTTTTGAATTTTTTTGAATTAATTAAAAGCCACAATATGCAATAAATTTTCATTTTTAAAACTTCAATTTGTTGATTTTGAATCACCAAAAACATTGGGATCTCGATTGCCGATATCGCCTTATCAGTTAATCACATCAATTACATATTTTGAGATTTTTCTAAATTACTGATGATGAATGCATCCGCATTTGAAAGCTCAAATACAATATTAATTTTATTACCTTCATTCGTAAATTATTAAAATATAATACTAATTTTCTAAATTACTTGTAATTTGTAAAGTATTGATAACATAATTAATGTGGAATAAGGGTTAGGCCCTTGAGATTCCAAACAACCTATGTTTTGATAGAGGCGTAGTTAGGCAGGGAGATAGGGAGGCTTAGCTCATCCAAGAAAAGAGAAGATGCTGATAATAAAATTAATAATAATAATGTGGTTTATTTTCCTAAAAAAATTAGGAATTTTGAGAAGCCGTTTGATTACTTCCATACGACTGAGGGGGGAGCTGGGGAACTAGCTGCGTCCCAGCCTATCCAAAAATGCCTCGTTATCAGTTCTGAAGTCATTTTATTACTTCTGCAATAACTGGACCCCTAGACACCCCAGTTCCTAAACAACATTTAGGGGGAGGACGTCAAACTAGCCCACGAATTTAAAAATGTACTAATTATGGTAGTTGAGGGTGTAAATATGAAGCATAAAACAAAAATTTTATGGATCATCGAAAATAGGACCTAAATTTATCCACAAAATGGAAAAGTATAATATGCGAGTATGGTAAGGGGTATTGCTATAAGATTAGGTCCCCCCACTCCTCAGTTTGTTTCACCGGTCACCTTGGTTGGTTTACAATCTGGAACTCTTGAGACAGTTCCAACTTATTTAAAGAATTCCTCTAGTTCAACGCAACTTCTCAACCGGAATCTTAGAAAATCGGGAACTCTGAGACAGTTCAACTTATTAAAAGCATACCCTAGCGGGCCAACACATAACCCAAGTCTCGGGATATTTAAACCAACGGAACTCCTAAAGATTGGAAGTTTAGGACCAAAACTGTCCAATCAATTATTGATTAAACTAATAAATTGGAGCTTAACAAGGTCCAATGCGAGGAAACTTAGTAACGCAAAGAACAATGGAAAGACATAATATGTTAGACATAAGTCTAAGAGATCACAAGAGAAATGAATGGATCAGACAACAGACAGTGCTAGAGGATGTGGTAGAAAGGGCATCCCAGCTGAAGTGGAATTGGGCGGGACACATAGCCAGAATCAGGGATAATAGGTGGACAAAGAATATGCTACAATGGAGATCAAGAACTGGAAGAAGGCACACTGGACTCTCAAAAATACGATGGAGGGACGAACTATAAAAGAGAGCAGGTATTGGATGGTTGAACGCGGTAGAAGATAGAGTAAGATGGAAAATGATGGAAAAGGCCTTTATCTAGCAGTGGAGTAAAGTAGGCTAGTAGTAACAGTGGTTTTCTTCAATACATTTTCGTCAGTAAAATTCAGACCTGGACTGGGGTATGGAACACTTCCTATTTGTAAGAAAGCAAAAATGACTGTTCAAGGATCAAATTTGCGCAGTTACTTTGAAAATTGGTGTTTTTACTTGCTTAAAGATGGGTAGAACCCCCCTCCCAATCAAGGTACTTAACTATTTCTTCACATCGTATACTCCACGCCCTAACAAGATGACAGCCTGTATAAGATGAATGGCATTATGCAGTTATTTTTCTCAATTAATTTTCCGCAGGAACATTTTTATTAGGAAAATGCAGACCGCCCCCCTTCCCCCGATCCCAACGGGTAACTTAACCATTTTTTCATATTTTTTACGGCGCGCGACTGTAATGAGCTGTAGACTGTATAAAATTAAGTATTGTGGTGTTTCAAACCAGTTAAGGACCCGGTTGTACACGTCATATTCAAAAGGGTTGTAAAAAGGATGCCCTGATGCGTTGAGAATAAATCCTGTTCAATACAAGGCCAAATTTGTTACCTATGACACTACACACCAACTATTTTGTTTATTTTACATCTTGTGTAATTTGTGCGCGTGTGGTAACGGATTCTAGTGAGCCTGCAAGAGAAAGACGATTGCTGATAAATTTGAAATTGGCGCCAAAATGTTTACCTACCAAATATTTTATTTTTTAGAGGTGTGGCACTTCCGACGAAGATAAAAAAAGATTCTCGTTTGTCGAGAAAAGTGAACATTTGCGTTACTCCTGGGGTCAAATTTTGGTTCCAGGCGTCTTTTAAGTGATTGTTCTACGATATTCCTGTTACGGGAATCCCTATATCTTTGATTCGAAGATTTAAATCGCGGGGAGAAGTTGGCCTATTTGTAGAAGCGTGGGCCGGTTACAAAAATTTGTAATTTTTGGACAAATTATCGATCATCCAATTGCTAATTTGGCGAATGTATCTAAAATTTGAAGATTTGGAAAGATTTTAGGAAAATTTTGAGGTTAAGTGAAATTGCAAAAATTTAAGTCTTAAATTCGTTTGGAATATACAGCAACGGATCCGTGGACGAATGTAACGACACAAATAAGAAAATTTGGTAGAATTTGGTAGGATTCGACTTAACCGACGATTAGCACGAGGAAAACACACATCTGTTGACACCTGCGGTCCATATTGTATGACGTCACCTTTTATCGGCGAATGCAGAGCGACAGTTCCAGTGGTTTCGAAACGGTTTTCACCAAAGGGTTAGTTTTAATTCGTATTTTGAACATTTTTACTGTAAAATTTGAATTTTGCAACATTTTATTACACACGAAGGTTTCGAACAACAATTTCGAAATCAAATCGATCGTAAATGTAATTGTGGTTCGAAGCAGTCTTACACTTTTACACGAACGGCTTAGGGACAAAATTATTATCAGAAAAACAGGATTAAATATCCAACGGATTTGCGAAATTAGATTAAATTAAGTTTATTCATCCGAGTCTTTAATTTCGAGTTTAAACCTAGTCTTCCCTGAGGGAGTATTTGTGCTCTCCACCATTTAGCGAACCGGACCTTTACAAGTTTTATAAAAAAACATTATAGTATATTATTATGTAGGTTATTTTACTTAATAAAAATGAATGTTTTATTTGCAGAAAACCTCATTATTTTTTAATAAGTTTTATAAAATAAAATAATATACTATAAATGTGTTTTCATAAGCACTAATGATGACGGTATACGATTAATGACGGATAAAAAGATTGATGGTCTATAACTCCCAAATGGTAAAATATATGACAAAATAACCAATAAACAATTTTGCTTCTAGTTTCATGTTTAATAAAAAGGTAATATTATGCATTTTTCTCGTACGGACTCACTGAAAGATAATAATATACTCAATTTTAGTTGTTTGTCTTTTATGCCGGCCATCTTGGATTAATGGCGTCATAAAAACTATACGATACAATTTTAAGGTAAAAACCTAAGGTAAAAACCTATTGTATATAATATAAACACGAGATCATAGTCGCCCTTTTCTTTCACAAAAATCCCTACGAAATATGAAGATTTTACGAGATGAAGAAAGTCTCCGTTTCGATAGGACGGAGCAATTTTGAAGAGAATAAGTAAATAATCAGAAATATCACAGCGAGTGATTTTATTTCAAAGGTTAATTAATTCTGATTTCCCCTACAATTTTAATAAATAATTGAATATTTAATTACAACAAGAAAATAAGTTCTGAGAATTTCCGCTTAAAAAATTTTACATCCAAATCATAAAATATTCCCAAGTCTCATATTCGTTTTTAAAACTTTACGTTTTCAATTTCAAAATAATAAATCTCACGTATTTGTTTCGGTGCCCACTTAGGACGGAAAAAAAATTTAGTGTTATGAAAATATTAAAAATATCGAAATCACAAGCTAATTCATTTCGAAGTTCTGTTTTACGGACTTTTACTTTATTTATTATTTAGTTGTGCAAAATTTCCTTTTGAAGTTTACAAGGACTATAATTCTAAAAGTTTACAATTCAACGTTCAACGGAAAATTATTTATTTTTTTAATGAATTTATTATATTTTTAATGCGGCCTTTTGGATTTTTAAAACCCCACGTACAATTTTCAATTAACGCTTTGTCATGAAAATGGAAAAGTGCGTGATTGTTGTGATAAATTATCCGTTATATAAATTCTTTTTATACCAATAAATTTAGAGTAAACGTTGGGAACCTCTGCAATAGGTGGATATTTATTATAAATTTATATCGACATAAACATTTCGACTAATTAAAGTAATGAAAATTTAAATGATGATGAAAAAAATGATGGTGCTGTTATCGACATTGTTCGATATAAAATTTATAATAACCAGTGGCGTAACGTAATTTTTCGGTGCATCCCCTAATCGTCAAATCTACACCACTGGCAAGACGAAAATAAAATAACCAAAGGCTGCTTGACTCTAACTAATGTATGATGCATGATAATACAATTTTTCATATTTTCTCCCTAATTTATGTACCTTTTATATCGTCATCTTCAATCGTGGTCGAACTGTCGGTCGATTCTTTCACTTGCGATCCGTCCCCCTTTTTCACGACTATACTTCGACCTGTAAGGATCATCAAGTTAGGAAAAATTCAAAAATTTAAGCTTTCGGTTAAATCAAAAAAGAAAAGTGAAAAAAGTGAACTTTTTAATAAAAAATTAAGCGAATCGTTACTAATATAAACTATTTAAAAATTTCGTCTTGCTTTAAAGATTTTTTTGTTATTTATAAAAATTATTATTTAAAAAAGTGCAGAAAAATGTTTTCAAACGAAAAACAAGAATTTAACAATAAAACAGGCCATAAGTTGAATTAAAATTATTTTTTCATTCATAAATAATAACGTAGAACATTTAAACGTTTAGTATGTTAAAGGCAGTGTGAGTGACGTACAATGTGAACATCCAGTAAATAAATTGCAGAGTGATAATATCAAAAATTAATTAATAAAAATTGCTAAACATGCATTAGCTTAAAAATCACACCGAAAAATTCAATACATTTAATAATAAAAAGATTCGTTTCAAATCCGACAATTTTTCGGAACCACCATCTAACGGTCAAAAATTACACTAAGTTTTCAAAACAAGTTTAAACTTTAACCGAAAATATTGTCAAATTTAAAAGGAAAATTGTTAGTGTAACAACCTCACTTTCTTTTCAAACTCAGGTTACAAATATTTGTCTGAAACTGCAAAATTCTCGGTTCCTGTTTTCAAGTTCATCAATCTTCCATGCTTTTAGTTCCCAAATTTTAAGACATTGTCATAATATTTGATATAAAACATTTCTGCTCACGTCCGCGCTGGTGTTTAACACAAAAATCAATTTCCATTTTTTACCTTTCCAAAATGTTAATCGCTCAGCTTGGATTTTCTAGCTTCTATTAAAACAACAAAGCTTAACAAATGCAGTTAAGTTAGACTATCTACCTCCTTATCTTCATATTATGATCTTTTATTAGAAAAATCAATAATAACTTTCTCGTGAGCTCTTCGAGGTTGGATGTTTCCGTTTACAAAATGATAGTTGCTATAACAACCAGATTCAAATGACGACAAGTTTCAGTTTCCTTATCTATCAACTCAATCTTTACCTCGCAACATTTCATAAAATTAACATTTATTATCATAAATTTCCAGTTATTATAATCGACAACGTAGCTAATATTATGCTTTTACATAGCATGCATCCTAAATTTGACGTGTGAAATCGTGAATAAGACCGAAACATGTCATTTGTTAAGGTTTCTTTTTATTTCGTAGTTGGAAGAGAATAATATTGAATTTGTCCGACGCGACGGTTCAACAAGTCATTTCTTGCAGATGACGACTTTGCAGAGATCAGAGAGAAAACGATTAAAATATCTACACGTTGTCACCTGAAATTTCTCACCTTCTTTTTGCTCTGCACGGCCATCATCTGCATGAAATGATGCTTAAAACTGTAATTTTACTTCTTACTGTATCCTTCATAGTTTTTTTCTTCAACATTTCCGTTCGGTTGCCATAGTAACCAAAAAGTCATCCAGCAGATACAATATTTCGGTTCATCAATCTTCACTTCTTATATCTTAGAAAAATTAATCACAAAACTCCGCCTGCGAAGACTTCTGGGTGGATTAAGTAGCTCAGCAGTTGACATTGCCGGTCCAAGCCCGGATAAAGGAGGGGGTTTACAGGCATGCAGTAGATTCCTCGGAAAATGGACGGCCCATGAAGGCAATACCGTGATTAATTAACAGGGCAGAGTCCTAACAACATAAGAAGAAGAAAGAAGAAGTAGGCAAACTTGCTTAGCATGCTCTTCATATCTTCCGATGACATTATGCTAGTATACTGCTGCCATATCTATCTTTTAGAAAACCGTTTCCATAGTTACCAAAAATCACCCAAAAAGTATAAGTTTGAAATATAGCGTCTTCTTTACTTCTTCCCATTACACAATTCAATCACCACGCACTAAGTCAATTTAAACTCTTCACCAAGATTGTCATAATTTTCTCTTCCAAATCAAGATTGATCACCGATTTTAGGTTACTAGTTGCCCTGGTTTCGAAATTTTAATCTTCAGAATTAGTGCATATTGATCTTGATAAGTGGAAAACTTCGTCTTCAAAAATTATTTTGCTTTTCAATCTTCTCGTCTTCCACTGTTCCTTATTTTCCCTTACATAGTTTCCATTATCTTAACAAATTTTCTGAACTTTCCCTGATATTTTTATCCTCTTTATCTTCAAAAAAAACTTTTAATTAAACTTTTTCGATTCTTCCAATTTACATATTTTAGTTGCCGAGTCAAATAAAATGTTAGATATTTTTTCCGAGTATCAAATTCTATTATGGTAATAGAACAAAGATGTTATCTTCAAATTTTTCGACTAAAATGCTCGAATTCGTAATTTTCCTACTTCATTGAAACTTTTCTTCCACAATTTGTAATTTTATTTCTTCAAAATGGTTTGAGTTTTCACTATGCAAATCAAGTTATTGTTAAACACAACAAAATTTTTAATTTCTTCCAAATTAAACGTAACCATGGTTTTATGGTTCTTATCTTTAAACATAATTTTTCTTATTTGGCTGCCATAAAACGAAAATTCTGCTTCAAATATTTGAATACTTTCTTAACCTTCATCCGCTCGCGTGTTTTGGAGTTGAAATTTGCCTTTTTGAATTTTCTCTCCCATTTCCTCCCAGAGCGTCACTGGAGAGGTGAGAATGACTTGTATTCTTCTAATTACTATCTCCTTCACTAGACCATGCCCGTGTTCTGATTAAAACAGCTCCACCAGCCGGCTCAGTACAGCCACAAACTACCCTAAGTGTCTTAATGCGGCCAATTTGCCGCATACGCGAGCGGATGTAGGTTAAGGCCCTGATCTATCATTTGGACGACAACTTTTTCAATAGGTGGCGCGGTTACCTAGATTTAGAATTGACGTCTTTCATTGTTTGGAAAACCATTTCACAAAGGCTTGCATGGCATATTACACCCCGGTGGTTTGCCATTGCCTTCGGGGGGGAGACGGCCAGAATAAGATTCTTACTTTGCCCGAAGTTAACATCAGGGTTTTCTGCATTAGCAGTCGATGAGCTTAATCGCTGTTAATGTGCTAATGACCGTCTAGTTAATTAGGTACTAGTGTATTTTTGATACAAAATTGTTAATAAACATAATTAAAATGTTAATCCGTTATCAAAACCAATTAAAATTATATCATGACCTGCGGAAAATTCTCCTCTTTCCATTAAAAAAAATTCATCGCTGTATCTATAACCAATTTTAAACAGTAAATGAAGTTTTTGAAAAGTCTTTAAAATCGCACCATTAATGCCCGAGATTATAAAGGTTTCTTAAACTAAAAGTTTTTTAAATTGTGATCGTGCAATTTCGGATTTTCATTTATATTATGACTTTTACACATGAGAGTTAATTTTAAATGCCACCTGTTTTAATTTTAAACACATTTTAGATTTGTATTTATATTGTTATTATCTATTCCTCAGTCCATAACCCTTCTGCAGGGTGTGGTGAGCCTTTCAACAAAGGCTTTTCATGGCAGATTGGTTTGCCATTGCCTGCCGAGGGGAGACGGCCACAATATGATTCTTACTTCGCCCGGATTCGAACCGGGTTCTCTGTGTTAGCAGTATATGCGTTTAATCGCTATGCTAACGACCGTCTCATCTATTATCTATTTGTTATTAGTAATAACAAATCTAAAATGTGTTTAAAATTAAAACACGTGGAATTTGAAAATTAACTCTCATGTGTCCAAGTCATAATATGAAAATCCGAAGTTGCACGATCAGAATTTAAAAAACTTTTAGTTTAAAAAACCTTTATAATCTCAGGCATCCATGGTTACCATGCATGGTTCCATGGTTACCCTTATTCTTATTGTCAAACAATAATTAGTTTATAAAATAAACAATTGGTTTATTAAAATTTTAAAGCTGTATTAAATTATTTTGAAAAAGATTTCCATGGTGGCTATGGTCTTGTGGTTTTTATCTTCAAATATAACTTCCGATATTTACATTTGAAATTTTTTTTTTAATTCTTCTAAGACACAGTTGCTATGGCAACCATATGATTTCGTGGTTACCATGAAACCAACATGCTTATATTCAAACATAATTTTTGTTTCCCATATTTGAACGTTCTCTTCAATTTTTCCAACCATGGTTTCATGGCTTCTATCTTCAGTATATTCAGAACGATTTCTTAAATTTCTACCAAAAATTTGTTTCCATGGTAACTATGGTTTCGTGGTTACGATGAAACCAGTGATTTTATCTTCAAACATAACTTTATATTTTCTGATATATGTGATCGTTGTCTTAAATTTCTTCCAAAAAAAAAACTAATCTTATCTTCAAGCATAATTTTTGTTTTTCGTATTTCAATGTTCTCTAAAAAAATTTCAAAAAAGCGGTTTACCACGATTTCGATTTACATCCGTGGTTTCCATGATAACAGAATTACTTTTTTTAATATGTGTGCTTCACTGCATTCAGTTATCTTATCTTCAGGTATAATTCATTTTTAAAAATGGTTGCCATTAACGGATACATTAATACGTTAATAGTTTCCATTATAAAGCAAATAAACTTTTTTTTAGATTTTCTTCAATTTGTCAACCAGCATTTCAAAAATATTAAATTAAAAATATGGTTGCCAAGGTAACTGGTTCTAGTTAAATGTATAAGCAGTAGCGTATAATTGTATCCTTTTCGTACCTTAGGTAATAATTTCAATATTTTAACAAAATTGAGTGCGCAAAAACAAGAATATCTACTTTTTGATTTCTTTCGTTCTTATTTTTAAAGTTCAAAACTACAAAAACACAGTATAACTATATCATCTTTCGCTTTAGATGTTTCAAGTTTATTATTCAGTATTGGCTCCTATTTCTGGCTACTTTTCATATCCACTATCCATTTTTATTTGTTCAATTTCGGAGAGTATCAGAATTTTGTTTTATTTCTCTTACATCTTCTTCTTTTTTTACTTTCCCATGAACTTTCGACCTTCAAGTAGAGTTTGAGTGCGATAAAAAAAATTCAGCCCCACGTTGGGCGCCATTCTGTGCTTTGGATATTAGACCGTAATTTTTGCAATTTCAGACAATTTAATCAGTGACGCGCGAGTGAGATTGCGTTGTTCCAAAAAGCAAATTGCAAATGTAGTGAAGGGCAGGTTAAAAAATGCAGGGGTAACAGTGTTCTTACCACCACCACATTCTAGTAGCATCAAGGTGAAGATAGAAAATGAGGTAGGGTGACGTAATCAAGTCCGCCACAACCAACAAAACAAAGTTACAAACTATCTAATGCTCTATGCTATTTCTAGTGTGCACAACTATATCAGTGTAATTATGTACCTAACTCTCTCTCCTTCTCTCTCTTTTTTAAGCTAATTCTATGTACAATCGCTAGAGACTGCTTTTGATTAGAACCTCATTAATTATTCTTGTGCTTGAATATGTTGGTATTATCGTGCACACATAAAGTGTCAAGTGTTTATTCAGGCTCGTGTGTGTGTGTATGTGGTATTTGCGATGATTGTGCAATTTTGTTCCATTAATTTTATCTCAAAACGGCCTAACGTGTGTAATGTAAATGGGTTTTTAAATGTAAAATTGTACAAAGTAGTTTGTGCTAACTTTATATGCTCATAAATACACATAATATTAGAAATTTTAGAAACAACATTCAGAGATACACTTACATAACGACAAAAAAATTATTTAAAAGTTTAAAATCCAAGTTTAATCATTATGTAAGTAACTATGCTTGTTATTTACTTAAACGCAAGTTACAAGGGTTAAAATACCGGTAAGTTGCGCTTAAAAAACTCAAAATTAGTATACGACTTCATAACCGTTTCGTTACTTTACCACATCATCATTGTTTCTATAAAAAGCGTGCGTGTACCAGGTCACGGTTAAAAAGCGCGTGGTTTTTGAATTACGCGCCTTTAATACCGCGACCCTCGAACTTATCATAACTTAAATAGGAAATGAAAACAATTAGATACTTACTTGAAAAGTTACGAGTAGCCAACATTGTTGTAAGAATGGCGCCCTAGAACATAATTTAGTTTTAAAGAAACCGTTGGCCGGAAAGTATGCCGCGCCTTGTACAATGACCACTTTACCTTAAGCTTACGCCTAGCGTTGAATTTTTTGAGACAGTCGACAGTTTCTTGTCTGTGAACAACGGACGCAACACGTTCGCGTTGCTGCAAAAAAATCCGTTAAAAAATCTGTACTTCCCCGAGCTTGCAGGACTTACGCAAATCCATGGATGTTTGAGTGCTTCGGCGGCGGTTATGCGTTTACCAGGGTTAACGGTTAGCATCTGGTTAATTAAATTTTTCGCCTCCGGCGTAACCGTGTCCCATTCCGGACTCGGATACTAAAACACAAAACATTTAAAAAAATTGTACCTAAACGTAGTGTCTGCCTTACGTCGTAAGCGCCAGCTTTAATTTGTGCATATAATCTGTGTTGATCTTCATCCCAAAAAGGAGGATAACCGACTAGTAGAATGTACAAGATAACTCCGCACGCCCAAATATCCACAGGTTTCCCGTACGGTTCTTTTTTTAACACTTCCGGCGACAAGTAACCAGGAGTTCCCGCAAAACCAAACCATGCCTGTTGTTCCCCCTGAACTTCGATCGCCAAACCAAAATCGGCCAATTTTACAGCTGCACCTTTAGCCTTACTCGCCAAAAGAAGATTCTCCGGCTAAAAACAGGTAACGAGGATTAGAAACTCCGACAGGAACAAAATTTACCTTGAGATCCCTATGCACGACGCCATTTTGGTGACAATGATTTACCGACTCTAAAATCTGCTGTATACAGTGCGACGCGTCGGCTTCCGAATAAAACTCTCTAGCTACGATATCTTCGAATAACTCACCCCCGGTTACCCTGAAATTTCCAAAATTAACTATCCACCACTCGTCCGTTCGCTCACTTACAAATC
Source organism: Rhagonycha lutea (assembly GCA_958510855.1). Taxonomy (NCBI): domain Eukaryota; kingdom Metazoa; phylum Arthropoda; class Insecta; order Coleoptera; family Cantharidae; genus Rhagonycha; species Rhagonycha lutea. Next base: position 39,851,962 of record OY294038.1, read on the forward strand.
AAACACTAAGTAGTGAAAATTTTCTTCTTGTATACTGTCATGTAGCCTCACTGAAAAATAACGAAACGTTAGAATCAGGAAATACGGAAATTCTGCTTTAATCTTTGTAATCCACTAAACTGTGCATCGTATAAAAAATTTATTCGGTTTTGACATGCACACTAAAAGCTACACACATCTAACTGAAGAGGGCCGAGTTTGGTAGAAATGTGCCAAGTAGTGAATTTTATTTTATGGCAGCTACTCAATTAAAAAACACGCTAAATTTTTAGGAAGACTCAGCAGTACTGGCGTAATCAATAAATTTGACCAAAAATATTCCAGGAAAATTGTCTCAGTAGTCAAAATCACAAAAAAGTCGTTTCTTCATTTTAATCAGAATGAGCAGAGCAGCTAAGCAAGTTCATCAGTCTTTTGAAAAAAAAATTCAAATTTTGTATAGTTTATCAAATCAACAGGGTTGACCATACTTGTAATTAACATCTGAGCGATACGGTACACCTGAAATAAATTAAAGTTGTCAGGCTAAACTATTTTCAGGCTTAACCGCCCCCATATCTACTACAAATCCTTTGTTATCCAACAACATTTCTACATTTCTTTTAAAATTTCTTGACATTTTTGTTTATTCAACCAAGCTCATTCTTGGTACCGATGTTTCTAGAATTTTCTACCGGATTTCGGTAATAGAAACAAAATTTTATCTTCATGTTCTCTTTATTATAAACTTCCACGTTTTACTTTAGATATACGATTTTCCTGCGCGACATCTCCAAAACGTTAAAAATTTTCAACTTTATCTGCAAACTCAAATTTCCTTACTATTTCAAAACCTTAATTTTTTAAACATTTTATTTTTGACTTTTTCGGTGCAACCGGTTGCCGTGGTAATAGACACTTTTCGTCAATAATCTTCTCGGCAGTCGATGATAAATCAGTTTTCTCACATTTTCGGATATTATTAGGCTCTCTTTTTTGCCGAATGATTTAATCCTCATCAATGTTGTTCGGGTATTAAAAAATATTAAATCTAAAAATACCGTTGCCATGGTTACGAAATATTGTTCGTCAATAATTTCGTTGATTGTGCTTACCGGTTTGCTCACCGACAAACACAATTTTAGTTTGTGTTTTCTAGGTCTCTTTTAAATAGTTGCAAAAAAACATCTGAATTTAGAGAAGACGACTTGATTAGTTAACCAGCAGTAGTTTGAATTTGCCGCTTTTATTTAATAGAAAATATTATGACATTTGACCTACAATTTTCATCTTATAGTCATTCGATTACGTGCGATGACGTAGGTAACACTCAAGTTCGACGATTTATTCATTCAAAAACCGTTTCCATGGTAACGACACTAATGTTTTCTGGCAACATTTGGATTTTCTGTATTTAAAATTATTGTTATTTTCTGCCTTATAGCCATTAGGAATCGACGATAAATTATTATGCTCCTCAGTGTATGCTTCAGAAGCAAGCATTTTCCAGTCTTTTTTGATCAAAATTATATTTGACTTGATTTGTGTGCCCTATGGGCATAATCAAACTGGTCTCAAAAAGTTTATTTTTATCAAAATAATATTTGAAATCAGTATCGAATTAACACTTTACGGCCTGGGTCAGTCATTTTACAGAAAACTATACCCGTAGCCAGGATATTTCATTTCGGGGGGGGGTCACTTGTAAAAAATCTTTTGTAAAATGTAAAATTTTCGGTTGTTCCCCTTCCATTTTCTTTTCAACATTTCGGGGGGGGGCACGAGCCCCCAAGTGCCCCCCCCCTGGCTACGGGCCTGGCACCGCCAATTTCTTCTTCTAATGGCGACGTGTCACGTTTATGCCAATGAAATTAGTTAATAACTTTTTAGATGGTTGTCGCAACTGTAAATGGAAAGAACTTGAAATGTCGACCCTTGTAAAGAAAAATGTTGAATAATTAATGGCAATTTATGAATACGTGAAGTATTGCATGTTTGTCTTATTAGTTATTTACTAAAATTAAGCTTTACAGCGCCATCTAATTACTAAAAGTTATCATTATAAACGGAATTTTTTTGATCCATTTAATGCTATTAGCTAAAGCTGAGTGTGGATTCCTCATTATTTTGTCGGTATCGATTTTTAGGTAGGTCATAAGGTTACTTATATTCACCTGCGACAGTGAGGTTGAATTTGTAGAGGAACCGACTTATGATGGATCGGTTTGATTTACATCTTCCGTGGAAAATTAATTTAGTTCTCACTGTTTATTCACCAAGTTTCAATAGTTGCCTTCAAATATCCATCAATTTTATTGGAGATGTCCTCAACGCAGCTTTTGCTTGAGCCGAGTCACCTTACCATCGTCGTTGAATGGAACTATAACCACAAGATTTTGCAAGATTTTTTTGTAATCGTGTATTTAAATCATCTGGTTATTTCCGAAACTTTTAGTCAATTTTTTGCAAATCGAAAGATTCCAGTAGTATAGAATGATCGCTTTCATATGGCCACTAAGCACTGAGTCAATTTGTGTGGTGTGGGTGGCCTATATTTCAGGCGTTTCGACGTCACACTAATGTTGTCAATTTAAAATGCAAGTAGCAGATGTTTCCAATGAAATTAACCCTTGCAATTTGTTTAAGAAAGCATTAAATCTTGTGAACTCATCAGGTCAATTGAGTTTTGAAAGTTAGCTCATTATGGTGAAAAAGAACCATACTTAAAATTATCGTAGGTAGTCGAAGTAGGGCGGAAATGAAAGCAGCGACATTTAAGAACTGTAATACCTTTAAATATTTTTTCAAGCTGAAAAAGTTGAAACCGTTTGAGTAAACTTAATCGGAAATGCGGTTAACAACATCAAGACGTACTTTCTCTTCTTTGAGAGTGCAAAATGATAACAATCGACAAAATTACAGCAGGTACGGCGGTAAAGCCCCCATATTTTTGCTTCCTTTGGCGACGTTCTTTGACGCAAAGGTTCCTTTTAGTGTTTTTCTTTACCGTATAATTGTATTTCGAATCTCTCAAATGTCCGAGTTAAATATTCGGGACTTTGATGTGGTTCAATTTGGGATTATTGGAGCAAAAGCGTGCTTTAAAATTTTTCACCGCATAACAGTTTAACTACCAACCTCGGCGCGATTATAATTTCTAACGTTTATGAATAAAAAAAATAAAACATTGACCTCTAATAGTAGTAAAAAAAAATCGATACAGTAATAGAGGGGCTGTGCTACAAACATTATCAAAGTATAACACACACATTTACTAATCAATATCGTACACCATGTTATTGCAATAAAATATTTAGTGATTGATGGTGGATTATTATCATTACAATCGTAAGAGACATGCCTACTGTACATAAATTATGAAAATTATGACGTTCCATAAGTTTCGCTTTTTATTACTTTTTTTCTCTTTTTTTATGATCACAATTTATTTTTAGGGATTTATATTGTTACAAAAAGCAATGCAGAAAATACGCTGAAAATGGTGCACTCAACCCTGAAAACATTATAAATGTGATGTGAATGAATGCATACTCGAGATGCTCTTGGCTGCTTTTCAAAATTTAATTGCACTTTTTTGGCAAAAGCGCATTTTGAGCCGCGTACGAGGTGCGATCGAAAGATTTCGAAAAACAGCCAAAGAAAAAAGAGAATAAAAAATACAAATAGTATGGAAGATGAAAATAAAAATAAAAACCAAACTGATTTTTAAAAATGGTTACCTAAATGTTTGAGAACATCGGGATGCGTAACTATTACACAGAAAACAATGCATTAATTTTAAATGCAGCTTTTACACAATATGGTGAATCTTAATTAAACATTTTTTAAGTAGTAGTAGTAACTATTCGAAAATCAAAAATAGAAGGAAAAGTTATACAAAAACTAAACTAAAAGCGTTCAACAATAAATGGTGTATCTACACAAACTAGATGACCAAATTATGCCTATGACAGTAAACTTTATGATGGTCCCCCGTAACAGTTCAAATTCTTATTAAAACACACTCACCTATATTTGCATGCTGTAATTTCCTACAAATTCTCGCCTCTCTTTCTAACTTTTGAAAATCTGAAACAACATCTATTTGTAAATTTAATCAATTAAACAATAAGAGCTTTGTCCAGTGCATACTCAGCAAGTCAAACCCCATCTCATTTTCTTCCAAAATTTTTCATCAAACCAAAAAAATTATTTGCTTAATAAATAAAGGCGTAAAATTAAAAGTAGCGTGCTGTGTCAGATGTTATGGCAGGTCAGGATTTGGAATCCAAACAAACAAGTGCAATTTTCTGAAAAGATTGGATTCGAAAAGCACTGATATTATGATCTATAGGTAAATCAGAATATTTTTTCTTGCTTACAAATAAAGATTGTTTAAATTATACAACATTTTGGAAAAAAATAAGATAAAACATGAATAACTCAATAAAACACCGTATAGTGCTCATCCTGAAATAAAGACCACAATTATTATTAATCGGTTTGGAGTCGTAAAGTGCTCAATTAATGAAGTAACTTTTTAAGACTAGTACGGTCCCCCTGTTCAATTTACAACCATTGTGAAAATTCAATTCGATTTTTTTTAAGTTTCAAGATCTTAATGAAAATCATCTCGAAATATTGGTGCCCTCACACCACCGTATTATGAAACTTTAGAATTTTATTCAGTTATTTCGCTTTTCACCTTAATTTTTCAAAAGTAATTTTTTCTCTATTTACTCATTAGGAACTCGGCGGTCGGAGGGGGAACTAGAGGTCTGGAATCCTCTACCATTTACTTCGAGTTGTAGGCAGCTAAAATCAACCCAATTTATTAATATAATAATAATTTTTTATTTTTTTTCACTGATTTATAGATTAAAATCTCTACGAATTCAAAGAAGATTACTTAGAAGGGGAGCCTACAGCCGACAAGTTGCTAATTTCGATAATGTAGAATAATTGGAATAATTATATTATTTATTTATTAACTCCTTATTTTTGATTTTCTTCATTAAAATAAAAATTATCGAGATTAGTGACTCGTCAGCTATAGATTAGTTCCTGTTAGCTATTTCGGGGATAACATGAGAAATTAGCCCACGAATTTATGAATTTGCAGGTGACAGGATGATGGTAAATGGTCAAAAAAGCAATAATAAAACAAAAATTTTGAGGATCATTGAAAATAGGGCCTACATTTTGCAAAAAAATGAAAAATTAGATGAACTGGCGTTTAACGACATTGAATTGGTTTCAGCTATAAGGTTAGCCCCCCCCCCCCAGTTCACGACACCCTCGCAGAAGTTTATAAATACTGGTTTGATTTAACGCACGGAACTAATTAATCGGGACCTTTAAGACAGTTATTTCCTTAAAAATATACCCCAGGGGGAAAAATAACCTAAATGTGGAACATTAAAAACATTCCTGAAACCCGACAACCACCTCAACCGGGATATTAGAAAATGTAGATCTTTGAGACAGGTCAACTTATTCAAAATTGGAAAATTTAAGCCAAAAAAATGTTAACGCTACGTTTGGTATAAATACAACTACTTCACTCGCGGTCGTTCGCCACGCCCAGCCTGAAGCCCAAGTGAATGCACACGGTCGGGTAACAGAATGCAGAGATTTCGGTCGAACTCTGCGTAAAAGTGTAAACTTTAAAATCATTTCTGGCCAATCTAATCCATATTTGGGTTTAATCTTCACCTTAAACGTTTCATTTTAATGTTATCTGTCAAATCTCGTTGAGTTTTCATTAGTAAATTTAATATCTTCTGGACCAGTTTCTCGTGCGTGCAACTAAATTCTCTACGAAATCGAAGCATATTAGATATTACTCACAATCCCCCCTCAACACCACCTCAATTTATGGACCAGAATTGTTTCAATATTTTTACTAAAATTGGCGGCTTCGTATAAACTATTTTTGTAAGTTTCACAGTTTTGTCATAAAATATCTTAATCCAATCTACTGACGAGCGACTAACGGCAGCCGGGTCTCAAAAATCTCCGTCCAATAGGAGCGAACTAACGTCGCACGCATTCGTTTTAAATTTGACGTTTAAAAATGTAGAAAGTTAAAGTTAATGTTCTTTCATAAGAAAATTCTTCATAATAAAACATAAGTTACTATATATAATTTTGTTTCGTAAATTATTATTTGTTTCTTTTTAATAAAAATTATGAAATATTAATCAAACGCTTTTATTGCAACAACTTGAACGTTTAATTAAAAACGATAGATAAACTGTAACAGCCATATTCCCGTATTCATAAAAAACTTTTAAAACAGTCTTGTAAGCCTGTTTTAGTTAAAGAGCTTTTAACCTAACTTTTTACTTTGTTTTGCTTGCATTTCGAATTTTTTTAGGTTAAAATACCAACTTATTACAGTAAACGCGCTAAACTCCCTATAAATTTTATAGCGACTTACTATTTAGTAAACTATTTTATAGGGAGTTTAGCGCGTTTACTATGATAAGTTGGTATTTTAACCTAAAAAAATTCGAAATGCAAGCAAAACAAAGTAAAAAGTTAGGTTAAAAGCTCTTTAACTAAAACAGGCTTACAAGACTGTTTTAAGTTTTTTATGAATACGGCTGTTAATATAGTAAATACGGTGTTGATTTGTTTTCATCGTGAATTTGAAACAGAATTTTAAAATTTATAAATAATTAAAGGTCAAAATTTAATGATTATTACAGACAACATTAATTTATAGGTTAACTTTCTACATATTTAAACGTATTTAAAACGAATGCGCGCGACGTTAGTTCGCTCCTATTGGACGGAGATTTTTGAGACCCGGCTACCGTTAGTCGCTAGTATCTAATGTGCAATGGTACGGTTAGATTTAATTCGGCCATGATATCACTACTATCGGTGCTGGACAAATGGACGCGGCCGAAAGGACGTGAGCGTTAGAACGCAGGCTCAAAAGGACGCAGACTATAAAGCCGCAGACACAAAAAGACGCAAAAAGAGAGATCCATCCCCTTCCAGCAGCACACTTTGCCGATTAGGACCGGTCTAGAAAGATATCTTTAATTAGAATAGCGGTAGTCAAAATCAAACCGGCTCCGAGCATTCGGAGAGTAGGAGACCGGAGCGGTGAATCAATTTTGACAACGCAACTATCGCAAATCTCGGATCGATCATCGATTAATTCAAATGTATTTTACATTCAAAAAGAGAGAGAGAGATCCATCCCCTTCCCAGTAGCACACTTCGTAGAGTAGGATCGGTCTATGGCAGGGGTTGGCAACCTTCTGTTGTAAGAGGGCTAAATATTTTACGCGAGTATTAGTACGGGCCATACTTCTTGGCAAATCCACTAAAAACAGCTTATTTTTAAAAAAAAAAGGTGTAAGTTGGTTGCCGACCCCTGATGGTCTAGGGCTCTAGGGGATATATTTAGTTAGTACAGCGGAGCGGAGTGGACTGGAGGGCGCGGAGAATCGATTTTGACAACGCAGCCACGGTAAATCTCGGATCCATCATCATTAAATCTGAATGTATTTTACGAAGTACAGAGCTTATATTTATAAACTAATGCTAAGGTATGTCTAGGGTGGGGCTTACTAACTAGCGGTAGCCAATCAAATGTCGTTAAATTATGTAATGTAAAATACGGTCCCTGTAAAATAAGCAGGGACGTGCCTAAGGGGGGGTTGGGGGAGCCTCCCCCCCAATATTTTAGGAAGTTGGAAAAAAATTGGTAAAATCACTCAAAATTTGGTCAAATAACTTAAAATTTGGACAAGTTGGCAAAAGCCGCTAAACCGACAATAGGCAAAATAGACAATTACAAAAAGTTGGCAATTTTGAATTAATTAAGTTGGCAAATTCCCCCCCCCCCCCGAAAAACGTTGGCTGGGTACGACCTTGAAAATAATTTCTTGCGTCTTTCTGGGTCTGTATCTTTTTGGGTCTGCGCCTTAACGCTCGCGTCCTTTCGGTCGCCTCCTTTTGTCCTAGACCGTCACTGCTATCACTGATTATGGAAATTAGTTAACCGGGTTTGATCACTCAGTGGTTTGATCTACAATCTAATTCTAATGTAATATTTCCGATAGTCTGAACAGCATCTACGAGGATCTGAGAGAATAACATTTATATTGTAATCAGGTGTTTGGGTGGCTATTGTGCTAATTATTTATTTCCATTAATGCTAGGAATTCAAAGCGCTGCAGGTAATTTGATCATTGATATGTTGTAATTCTTCCATTTTCAGCTATATTAATCTCACTTGCAGGGGCGTTTTGGCGGGAGCTTTTAGGGCTCAGGAAATTCGACCCTTTTTTGTATATTTTTATTCATAAAATTTACATTGTTTTCTTCTTCTTTTAGGTTGATGAATGAACAATCAAAATTTCTTGAAATTGCGAAGATATTATAATTTTCACTATCGAGTATTACAGAAGTGTTTAACCCTTCGAAACATTTTCGCGTATTACATTAGACATTACCGTTGGTGCGCCACAATCACTAACATCCGAATGGTGGCGTATTGCTAATGTAAATATAAGCAATGCAAAAGTTTGTTTGTTTATGTTGGTATTCAAAGTCAACAATAGTCAACCAGAATGGAGTTTAAAATTATTCCGTGTGGTGGCGTTTTGTTAATATAAAACGCGAATATTGTCGTATTTCAATAAATACATAAGCAAATATTAGGCGATCTAGAAGAAGTATATTCGCAATATCAAAAAAATTTGATGTTTAATTCATTATTCTCTGTACAAAAAGCGTCACGTTCAATTTCATCGAATATAGGTTGATGGCCTTCTTTTTTGGAACTGGAACCCAGGGCTCATTTCATTACTTTCTGGAGAACCAACCAGAAAACTCCAGGTGGGCCAACACGCGTCTGCTTTCTTGCAATCCGAAAGAGGAACAATGGACATTTCTGAAGGAACCACAACGACTGAAATGATGACAAGGTAATTGCATTATAAGTTGATAAAGAGTTTCCGGCTCTACTTAAGTGGGATCTTGATAACTTCCTTCAATCCCTGATGAAGATGTTCAGAGATTTTATCGCGCCTGACTCGACATCCAAACAGTGGTGGAAGGTCAAAATTGCTTCTTTACCTAAACCAGATAGAAACTATTTCCTGGTTAAATCCTTCGGGTAAATGAATCCTACTTCCATCTATTTAAAGGAGTGGGGGGGGGGGGATATTCCATACCTCCAGACTTCCTAATAACTCCTCAGTCAAATATTTTTAATTGGATTTGTTGTAAGTATATGGGGCCTTCCTCTAAAATTTTCGTAGCGCTTTACACCGCTATAATTAAGTCCAATATTGCTTAGTGATCCAGAATCAAGTTTGTAATAATAAAATCCTCTTATTTACAATGTATCAGTGGACATCCGCAAATCCAGGAGAACTACAATAGAAACAGGAGCATGGCTATGGGGAGGGGGGCTTAGTCTTCCCGAGAAAATCTTTTAATAAATGTGATAAAATTAAGTAGATTATTTTCCTCAATAAATTTCCCCCCAAAAAATTCTCGTCTGGAGAAACTGGGGGGGTCTGGGAGTATGGCACGACTTTTCAAGAATCCAATTTGCTTTGTTATAAATCTTGAAAATGAATCTTGATGCTTCCGTGGAGATGGGAATATTTTTTGCCCAAGAATATTTTTGTAATACAAATGGAGTCTGGGAGTATGGAATACCCCCCCCCTCCCGATGTAAATAAGCAGCAAGATCACTTTTCAAGAATCAAATTTGTTGTTTAGTTTAGTGTAGCTTAGTTTCCATCCTTCTTGTCCCATTTCTTATCCTCACTAAGTTTGAATGATTTGTTAGTCTGGCCGGGCAGTAGAGGAAATCCAAAAATCATCATCCAAACTTGGATGCATTCAAGAACTTTTCCTCCTTCATCTTCCCAGATTTCTATATCAAACCTTTGTTTTCAAGGTCTTATTCTTCTTCTAGCAAGAAGCTTTAGTGACCTTTTTGATAAAGGCTTTCATGGCAGATTACATCTCTGTGGTTTGCCATTGCCTTCCGAGGGGAGAGACGGCCAGAATAAAGTTCTTACTTTACTCGGATTCGAACCGGGTATAAATACCCGGTTGATGATGATAAATACCCGGTTGGATGAACGCTAAAGCGTTCATAGTAGTGATGGGCGCATTCGGAATACATAATCGGAATGATTACGATTATTAAAATAATCGGATGATTCCAATTATGTCAAAATGCCCAAAATGGTAATGAAAAATAATCGGATGATTTTGGAATGCGCGCGTAATACGATTCTTGTTTCGGCGTCACTCATTCAAGAATCGGAATATTCAATCGAATGCGTAGATTGCGGAATAAATGAAATTTATTGAATATCCCTATTATTATAATGAAAAAATTTCATTTATTCCGATCGTATTTATCGGTCACCCCCCCCCCCATAGCATAACGAGGGATAAAAAAGGTCTAATTTTTTCCGACCCCCCCCCGGATATTTTTTTCGGAATCCCCCCCCCCCCTAAATGACCAATGGTTAGCTACGACCCTGCCAATATTAAAATTTTAATGGACGGTTTCGATACGGTACGGAATATAAAATAATCGGATGATTTTCCGATTATTTAAATATTCCGGATACCAACATTCCGATTATTGAAATCATCCGATTATGCCCATCACTAGAACTCAACTCGCGTGACCGCTAAGCTGCGACCGCCTCCCATTTTATGTTAAACAATGGTTAATTTGTTGCTTCATAAAAGAATGCAATTTTTTCAGTTCCACGTTTTACTATCTATCATCTAATTCTAACGAGCTCAAATTCGTTACTTTTATTTATTTTTAGTGTAATTGTGTCTCTAAAATTCATCACTGGCGTTGAATAACGATAATAATTTAAAAATTGGACCGAGATGAATATCGCACAGACTATAAAATTATGTGCCATATTTTTTATTAATATCTAACAGAGGCGCAGTTATTTTTATCTAATTTTAGAACTTTTACAATAAGCGCGCGTTACGTTTAATCACCTTTTTTACGTACCAGCGAAATTTTGTGAAATTATAATTTATTCAAAAATGCTCATCTACGTACACAGATGAAGTGATTACGTGTGTCGGTGAAGAACGAGCTTTAATTAAAAGCCCTCATAATTAAGTTACATGTTGTCTCGCTTAATTATTCTTGTTTTGAAATTTTAAGTGGTAGAAAGGAAAATTTTTAAATGCACTCCAACCGAAAGCAGAACGTAAAATTTTTTTATTATCAATAAAAAATAATAAAATTAACTACGGTTTTAAATATCCCGCCATTTAAACATTTCCGTAATTTCATAAAAGTTAATTTAGTTTTGTTATTTAGTCGAATCCTCTTTTGGATGGCTTATCGAATTTCGCAGCTTTTACTCGAGATCCTTCTTGATTTAATATAAAAGCTTCTCCGATTTCATTAAATTAAAAATATTTTTTAAATTTAGCGGGATTTAACCGCGGTTAAAAATATCCAAGTGAAACGCGATCACGTGCAGATTTCGATATATTTAACCTTAAGCCGGGCCTGAAAAACAACTAATAATTATTGAAATTTGTGATTACTTTTTAAATATTGGATATTAACTCTAAAAGCGATAAGATTAACGTGTCGTGCGATAACTAGGAAATTAATACACAATGGGCGAATTTTTATTTAAAATAGCTTGAATGTTCTCTTTCTCTCTCTCGATTACATGAAAATTGAATTTTACATCCATTTAATATTCCATTATCAGGGTCGCATTCAAATAGAATTTTTTAAGAGCTGGATTACAGCGACGAAGAAAGGATTTTGGAATGTCCTGGAAAGAGATCAAGATAGAGAAATTGAATTTAGTTTACAGCTGTAATTACAAATTATTTAATTAAACTGAAGCCGAATCTATAAAAATAAGATTAAATCTTCATGCTAATTTGACTTTTATTGAACAATTTAATTTAGAAAACTTGTTTTTGCAAGATTACAAAAGCATATAAATACGTCGTTTAGTCGGACTTGTAATGCCATAAAAGCAAGATTTTTAAATAATTAAATGTTCAATTAATGTCATTTTAGAGCTTAATTAAAAATAATTAAAATTTTTGAATGATGAAACCTTTTCCTAAAAAGTTGATATTTAAACCCCCACTTCTCGTTCTCATCGTAAATATTATTTGTTGGTGGAAAAAAGATAAGAAACTGTAATTGGAATTTACCAATTAAATGTTAATTTAGAGATTTACTGCTTTGCGAGTAGGTATTCCGGCACTTGGACTGGAAAAGGTTGAAATGGGCGTAGCAATGGCACGGTAGTTAAGTGCGACACACAAGGACCCTAGGATCCAAGGCCTCGGTCTCCAGATCCACATTTATTTCTAACTTCAAAAAAGATTGGGTTTCGAAACAAGGTATGTTTACCCACTGGCTTAACTAGGAGGGGGCTAATGGTCTAAAATATGTAGGTTATGTTACTCAAACCGTTTTCCCCTCATCTCACGTTAGATCTTCATTGCGAGGAGCACATAGGGAGAGTAGGCCTTTAAAATGCGTGTGTGGGATCTACATGCGGGTATAATGTATTACCGGGAACCAGTGTTGCCAGCACTTAAATTTACGAAACCGCTAGATGACACAGCGATCCCGCCAGAAACCCGCTAGATGACACGGCGGTCCCGCCAGAAAACCCGCCAGATATCCCATTTTTACGAAATAGCTAGAAACCGCTAGATGACACGGCGATCCCGCCAGAAATCCGCCAGAAATTCCATTTTTAATAATTTAAGATTAGCGTATTAGATATTTTAAAATAAAATTACACAATTTTTTATTATTTTATTAAAAAAAAAAAAAAAAAAAAAAAATGTATATTACAAAACACTTATAAATCTAAAAACAAGTCATCGACATCGTCGTAGTCTTCGAGCTTGTAAGTTTCTTTGTAATAAGTACCAACATAACTGAAGTCTGAACATAACCCAACATAACCCATGCCATTTATAGAGCGGTAAGATTGTGTACTAATTTGAAGGCGGTGAAATTTTAAATTTAAAAGGAAAACAAAATTTTAAATTGACTTTCGGCAGTTTTTAAAAACCGTCAGATTTCCCGTCAGATATTCTTTATTGAAGCTAAAATTCCCGCTAGCCGCTAGATGGAAATTTTTCCCGCTAAAGCAACTTCAAACAAGTCAAATCTAGCGTGAAAACCGCTAGATTGGCAACACTGCCGGGAACGGGTGTAATTACATACAGGGGCGTATCTGACCCACCCTACAAAATGGTAAAAAATGTGATAAAATGAATTATGTAAGTAATTTTCATCAAGCAACATTTTCGTCAGGAAAATGAAGACCCGAGGGTTTAGAGTTTATGGAAGATGGTAGGAACCCCATCGCTGTAACCCTGCGTTCGGGGAGAAGCTACTTTCGCTACCAATCGCTACCAAACATTTATTTTTTTCCTTCTCTCGACCTTCCAGTCGCTTCCAAACGCTTTAGCTCCCCACCAAAATGTTTGTTGCGACTTGAAGGGTCGGAGCCTAAGGGTTTGGAAGCGACTGGAAGCTCGAAAGAAGGAAAAAAAGAAATGTTTAGTAGCGAAAGTAGCTTCTCCCCGAACGCATTACTTTCCAAGAATTAAATTTGAATTGTTATCAATTGTGAATATTCGTATGTTTACTTGCTTAAAAACCAAGTGATATCTCCCCACCTCTTTAAAACCGTTTCTTCATATTTTACACACGGCGCATGTATCAACTATAATGGGCTGTCAGGAAGATGCAGACCGGGGGCATGGGGGTATAGAACAGGATGACGTTTTAAGAATTAAATTTGTGTCGTTATCAATGTTTAAGATGTCATGTTGATTCGTATAACTGGGGGGTATTCCATACCCCCCAGACCCCCCGGTTTCTCAACAGTTTCCTTGCAGTCTACACCAGGAGCCCTACTATAAGGCTACAACCTGTATAAAATTAAAGATAGTATGTAGGTAAGTTAGTGATCTGAATAAATGTTGCATAAGAACATTTTCGTAAAAAAATTCAGACCGGGGGGTCTGCTTTATAAGGGTCAGCTTTATAAGGAAAGAGCAATATGACTGTTCGAGGATCAAATTGGAGTCGTTATCAATTATGAAAATTCATCCTTTTACTTGCAAATACCTGGGAATATTCCACAGCCCCAAACCTCCAGGTTTACACCACACATTTATTATTTAATTAACACTGAACAGCAATGCCCTACCCTATAGCTCCCCCCCCCCGCACTCAAACATAATAGCTGCGTCAATGTCTTTAATTAAGATCCTGAAGTCTTATGCTTATGAGGTCATCATGTGATTTCGTACAATTATTTTCTCCTTACAGGAGGGAGGAGGAGTGCCCTAGCAAATATTTTGAGCAGAAGTCCAAAGATCTCTGGCAAGACCGTACTCAGAAATTTTTTATTCGAATCCTAGGGTGCCTTATTTTTGAGAAGTATCATAAGAAGCCTGGAATATGTCACTACAGATCCGATCTCAATTACAACCTCATTTAAGCTTGATGCTTAACTGGTCTTCAAGCCATCCAATGATTGAAAAGCAGCAAGGTCGATTATCTTTTTGAAAAGAAGAGAAAGGTATCGAAAAGAAATCTTGTTTACCTTAAGGGGCCGTCGATTAATTACGTAAGGGGGAGGATAGAAATATCGGAAATCTTACGGACACCTACGTGGGGGGGATCCGACGCATTCCTTACGTAAGTTTTTTAATACCTTATGTTGTAAAAGGTAAAGGTAAGGGGGGGGGGGTGTAAAATTAATTTTTTTTTAAATAATTCTTACGTAAGATGGGGGGGAGCGGGGTTGCCCCAATCTTACGTACCCTCACGCGGGGAGAGAGGGGGTCAAAAATTACAGAAATCGTCATTTCGTAATTAATGGACGCTAGTGGAAGTTACTGATCTGAATAAATGTTGCGCAAGAACATCTTTGTTAGAAAAATTCTGACCGGGGGGTCTGGGGGGTATGGAATACCCCCCAGCTGTATAAGGAAAGAGCAATATAACTTTTCGAGAATCAAATTAGAGTCGTTATCAATTATGAAATTTCGTCCTTTTACTTGCAAATACATGGGAATATTCCACATTCCCAGACCTCCTGGTTTACACCACACATTTCTTAACAATACACAACAATGCCCTATCCTATAGCTTCCCCCCCCCGCCGCACTCAAACTTAAATGCTGCGTCAATGTGTTTAATTGAGATATTTAAATCCTGAAGTCTTATGAGATCATCATGTGATTTCGTACAATTATTTTCACCTGACAGGAGGGAGGAGTGCCCTAGCAAATATTTTGAGCAGAAGTCCAAAGATCTCTGGCAAGACCGTACTCAGGAAATTTTTATTCGAATCCTAGGGTGCTTTATTTTTGAGAAGTATCATAAGAACCGTGAGATATGTAACTACAGATCCGGCCTCAATTAGAATCTCATTTAAGCTTGATTCTCAATTGGTCTTCAAGCCATCCAATGATTGAAAAGCAGTAAGGACGATTATCTTGTTGAAAAGAAGAGAAAGGTATAGAAAAAAAATTCTTGTTTACCTTAAGGGGCCGTCCATTAATTACGTAAGGGTTTAGGTGGAGGGGGGGAGGTATCGTAAATCTTACGTACCCTTACGTGGGGGGGGGTCCGACGTATTCCTTACGTAAGTTTTTTAATACCTTATGTTGTAAAAGGTAAAGGTAAGGGGTGTGTAAAATTAATCCAATTGACGGTCCATTTTTACAAATTTTTGCACTGTCTCTTCCTGACTGTATTCGCCTTCAACGTTCTATTTCTCGCGATTGTCGTCATTGTTTCATTTTTGTGAGCATATAATTACTCCAAGCAGGTTGCTGGCCTCACTCGGGGTTCGGGGAGGATTATTTTTCGACCTTGTCTGGTCTAGATTTTCTATTGGGGTGTTTTCCCCTAATAATTCTTCACATATACAATTTAGAACAGTATTTTTTAACCCTCAGTTCTGTAACTTGAGAAAAACTGAAATTCTCCTGTAAGCTTCATGCTCAACTGTCCAATGATTGAATCAAGCAAATGCAATTCACATAAACAAAGAGATAAACATGGATAGAAATATTTATCTTTTGTTGAGATTCGACTTTGCTATTTCTGTCACCATTGCCAGCTAAAAATATGTCATCCCTCTTTTAACTTTTTCTTTCGATGATTTAGCAACGCAGTTTCTTCGTTTCTTTTCAAGTATTCTAAATTATCTAAAGATTGATACTTCTCCTAGAGTTAGTTACCAAGGAACCACCTGCCCGAAAGAATTCACATTCACCCTGCTATCGACGCTGGATATAAGGGCTAGTTGCTTTTCGGATCAAATGGCAACTAGAGGAAAGTGTAATTTTGAGCAAACTTCTCTGATTGAGCGATCGAGAAGACTTATTATATTTGTCCAACCCACGCAACAATTAAGACGTCTTCAACTTTACAAGGAAACCTATACTAAATAAATTAAAACTTTTAATTGCACTGTCGGCAACATTCATACAATTTCACCCACGGGTTTTTAAATTTTTCATTTCTATGTAAGATCGATTTTTCTTCCTAATTGGAATCTTAAATGAAACTAAGAAAATTGAGTTTCAATCGTTTGAATAAAATAACGGAGACGTAACTGCTCAAGTCCAGAGCTCTGAGCGTTCTTTTGTCCGTTTTGTTAACGGGCAAGGAGTAATTTGATCGTGAGAAAACAGCTCCGTTTATATCGAAGAGTTTACTTATCGAAACGATTTCGTTGTGAGGATAAAATACCCCAGAGCTAAAGTTACACTTCCGTTTTATAATCCAGTTAGAAAGTCATTTCGTTGTGTTTCGTAAAACATCAATTTCATTCATGTGGATGAGTTAATTTTTCGTGATGGTTCGCTTCCTCGAACAAAAAATAATTGCGACTTAAATATTTACGTGTCATTTCGTTCAAAATTCAATAACTTTTTTTAATAAACTTCTTTCATATTCTCACACACGTCATAATCTGTTGAATATTAAATGGGTAATCCATAATGCTAGTCTAAGCTTGAAGCTTCAGGTCGAAATCATCTTAATAATTCATAAACAACTCCCATCTGTTTGTTCATTGAAATTGATGTTTTCATGAGCCTGTTACCTTAAGGCAAGCAAAGACCTAAAGTATATTCTGATGATGTAATCAAGTTTTCTGTTTCCTCGAGCAAAATGCCAAAAAAATGAGATCGCGGAGAAATTTGGAGATGAAGATAAACACAGATACGTTAATTTGAAAAATGGAACGACTGGGAGAGGTGTCATCCAAAAATTGATCTTTGCAGTGTTGGAATGAGCAGAAAGTTTGGGGTGACACTGGGTATAGCCACTTAAAACTTGGAGGAAACTTTTAATTGGATGCTTCGTGTTTGAAATTAATTCGACTAGCACCTAGATAATTAGAAACAACAATAAATAACCCGAAAATGTCAGATTAAGACGATCAAATGTCTTAACAAAGCTGTTACTTTCATTAATAAGCATCCCCCGAGTTCAAACCTGATACAAAATTAATGATAGTGTCCATAGCAGTACTCACCTCTTGCAGACAATTTTTTGGTATTGATTATCTTGGCAGCAAATTCCAATCCGGTTGATTTTTGCACACATCTTCTAACTACTGAGAAAGCACCTCTGCAAAAGACAAAAACGCAATTTTAAAATACAAATTTACATAAAAACATAATAAATAAACTTTATTTTTAGAACTCATTGGGCTAAATTTGGAACAAATCTATAAACGAGCGAAGGATGATACGGACGTCTTTTTTCAAACTGTTAATGGAATACGACATTGATAAATCGAAACGAAATGCGTTTATTTTTCGTTTGTCTGCCAAAAAGTGACAAACAATTATGTCGTTTCGTTTATTGAATAACCATTTTTCAAAGTTAAATTTTAAAAACAACTTTTATTCCATCACGATCCGCTGGAAAGTGTATTTCGAGATTCAATTGGATCCACCTACGAGTGCTCGTCTAAAAATACTGCGCGATTCGTTCACCCGTCACAACGGAAACAAACAAGACAATGCACTTTTGCAAAACATAGTTTTCGATCCGATCGAAATTTGGTTCGTTAAGTCCACCCCGTACCGTATTTCAATTAAACACTTTAATCGGATTAAGACGATGACGGTCTGTAAGGATTCGCGTTTAATTTAAAAATGAAATTTTGGATCAATAAATTAAGTTTGTGGGTAAATATTAGTAATTTGAATGCTTACGATGTTTAATTAAACAGCAACGCTAACAATTTAATAACATAAATGTCGTTCGATTTACCAATTTCAATCTATCGGTGTGGCCTCCATTTCATGTACACCACATTAATTATTAATTCGATTAATTTTCATTACATTATCACTTATCAGTTGGTTATTAATTGTTTCGATATTGATATTTTTAACGCACTTGTCAAATTATAATCAAAAATGTGAACGCACTGAAAGGTCAACCTTTTTTAATCGACCTAATGGATTGCGGTGATTTGAAAGCAAATACATCACATCAGCGCAAGATACGGATCGGGGTTGAAATCGAGATTCTGCTCCGAAATCCACCAGCATAAGCGTCCCACTTGAATCAGGTCTGGAATCCTGACCAAACCAAGAAAGTTGGATAAAATTCGTTTTCGTATTATTAAAATGTTTTTTTTCCTCTAACGTTCCACCTCACCTGCTAAATTGTTTCCACCAAAACGACCAAATTTAACTGTTACGGAAAACTTCCTAACGAGATCGTAAAAGACCTTTCTCACTTAATACAAAATCATCCCTTGTCGAAATGCATCGTTAAGCGGAGAAACTCTTCTAATTTTTCTGCTTATTTGTTTCTGGCAACGATAAAAGTAATCCTTGTTTTCTGAATTGCGGTGACGTCGTTGTTCCACGATATAATTTCTTTACGCTTCAAGAAAACTGACGACTAGAATTTGTACAATGCACGGAAATGTTTTCTTCCAAATTGAGTTTCAAGTGGTGGCATTTTTATAATTAAATTTTTTATGATAAATGAAATTCAAATCCCAGTATCTTGCAGACTTCGATATTTTTTGAATTATTACAAATCTATTGCTATTGTGATCTTGTGTGGATTGGGTACCTCCCCGCCCTCCATACATAGCATACAACAGGTTAGTGATTCAATAAAGCACCATTCTTTATTTTTGTTTAGTTTTATTGAATTACCTGGCACCCAGGCCCCGACTGGCTCCTTTGGGGCCCTCGGCTAGAGACCGAGGAGGGGCCTCCCTTACCAAGAGCGAAGATTTTTAAAACTCTCGTTTTCTGTTATATTGAACACTTGGAAAAAGTACTTTAATAATAAAAAATATAAACTACTTTTACCCCAAGTATAAACCACTTTTTTGAGGGCCCTCATCCCCGATCGCCGACTAGCCGACCTAGCCAGTCCGGGCATGGTAACCGCACATCAGGAAGATTTTATTTCTCAGCTCCGCCTGTGCAAATAAGCTTCACGTTTACTACATTTTTATCTGGCTGACAACCGCTATTATTGCTGTTGTGTAATATCCTATATACCAAGTTCATTAGTTTTCACCAGTGCGGTATATCAAGTTCTTTTGTCGCCGGATGACTACCAACGATCCCGCTCATCATCTATATCGTTAAAGTGCTTATCAGAGCACCTCTTGTCCTTCCTACCACTGTACAAATTTTTTCCGACTATAGTAATAATCTTCGGGTACGAAGACCGAGAAAAAGCACCATTTGGTGTAGTTCATTGTTATATAATATTATACAAAATAATCCGCTTATAATGGATTTCAATTAATTAAAGGTTGAGTTCATTAGAAAGCTCAAGTTCACTTTAACCGTATTTTAATACAGCGATAACGTAATAATTTTGTCTAAGAATTCGTCCATTATAGAAGAGCTTCTATTACAAAAGAGTTCATTATAGGGGGATTGCACTGTGCTATTAAACACATTAAAATTGAATTATAATTTTCAGAAGATCTCGGTTAAATTTATAGCTTTCGTCAGATGTTGAACTAATTCTATGAGAATGCAACCTACCCTCGAACCTACCCTCTACCCACCCGAACTGGCGTAGTTACTAGGGAAAGGGGTATAACTCTTTTTTGAAGAAATGAATGTCAAACCGGGGTTTCTGGGGGGGGGGTATCTCCAGTTATAAAGAAGCAATAAGATGGAAATTCTAATTTGATTCCTAAAAAGTCGTATTATTGCTTATTTACTGATGTGACTGGGGAGTAATCCCCCATACCGCCCCGGTTGCCTTCAGAATGATGTAGAAAATAGAAAAAATACTTTAAAAAATAGACAAAATTAAGTATTGTGCAGTTTATGTTCCTGAAAAAATCAAAGTAACCAGCCGGAAATCTGGAGGGTCTGTGTCCCAATAAATGTGAAGAAACGGGGGTCTGGGGGGCGATTTGATTCCTAAAAAATCGTATTGTTGCTTACTAACTGGTGTACCTGGGGGGTATTCCAGACCCCCCGGTTTTACCCCACAGCACAAGGAAATAACGATCTGACCTATCAAAATTGATAAAGTCGCTATAATTTATTTCTTGAGAATACATCCTTTGCTTTATATTCCATAGCACTCGGTTTTTCAATTGTTTATTTATAAAGGTACCCTCCAGGTTAGGGGCAGATTTTTTCAAAAACATAAATAACATAATACTTAAGTTTTCTATTTTCTAGGGTGGGAAAGCCCGCTAAACATCTTAAAAAGTGAAGAAATTAGCGTGCAAGTGAGGGTCTGGGGAGGTATGGATGTTGGGGTAAATGTCAAATCCTTTGGGCCCCCTATATTGCAACAAAATTTTGTTTTTGGAATATATTGTCGTATTTTTTTGAGCCCCAATTGACAATAAAATTGGATGGGGAAAATATTTGTACAAATAAGTTGGTATTGTTAAAATGAGAGATAATGGGGACTCGCACTTTGACCGCCGTGCGGGCAGGTTGCGAATTTTGGTTAATTATATTGAAAAGAGTAAATTTTTGAATAATTGTGAAAGAAAAATAAATACTTTTGATTTGAAAAGTATTTTTATTTTAGAGATCATTAATTTGAAGATTTTTAATTTGAAATTTGAAAGTGGAATTTGTTTAATATTATTAGAAGGTCACGCGTAAAGTGGTGATAAAAATTTTGGAACCGACGAGCAAGCCGCGGCGTATGTTCGAAGATAATTCAGCGGCTCGATTAAATTATTTTTGAAAAGATTTTGAAGAAAAGTCGGGGGCTGGATTATTTTACGTCAATATATCTACTATCCTTTTACAGCAATTTTGAATATTTATTTATACAATAAATTAAAAACATCGATAAACCAAAACAAATCTATCCCCCTAAAATGTGAAGAAATGGGCTTGAAACCGGGGGGTCTGGGGGGTATGGAATACCCTCCAGCTTTAAAGAAGCAATAAAATGGCTTTTCTAATTTGATTCCTAAAAAATCGTATTGTTGCTTCCTTACTGGTGTACCTGGGGGGTATTCCATACCCCCCAGACCCCCCGGTTTCCTCCTACCACAAGGAAGTAACGATATGAAGAGTAATATCCCCCAGCTACAGCAACAAGATAACTGTTCAAAATTCAATTTTGAACTGACAATTTTGAAATTCTTGCTGGAAAAGAAAAGAATATGGTGTCAACAAGAAACTGCCTTAAAAATAATCAATCTTAGCAAAAAAAAAACACTGGGGACACCAACTGTTACCATGGTTACCAAAAAAACTTGAAGAAATCCCGGGTGTAACATCTGGCGGAATATGCATGATACGGATCCATTTGGAGAATTTTTCCTGGTGAACGCGTAGAAGACACTAAGGACTGATCACACTTTTCTCAACTTAAATTTTTTTAGCCCACCCGAAAAAATGGAATGAGTGTATAAAAAATGTAATTAAATTAAATGCATGTAAATTACTCTTCTCAAGAGATTTTCTCCAAGAACCAGGTACTTTGTAGGTATGGAATACCCCCCAGCTAAAAGTAATTAACAAGCTTAAAAGACGACTTTTTAAAAATTAAATATGCATCTTGGTAAATTTTGAAAAGTTAGCCTTCCTTATAGCTCTGGAAGTGGAAGGTAATTTAACTCAGTTCTCTTCGTTCTAAGCTTTATTTTCGTCCACTTCTACTGGGGTGGCTATCCTCGAGTGTTAGGAAGTTACTGGTTTCTTATAGCTGGGCTTGGTGTTTAAAATGTGAAGAAAATGGTGTGCCCTCCCCAGCCGTAATAAACACAGGCCCTGACTGGCTCCATTGGGGGCCCTCGGCTAGAGACTGGGGAGGGGGGAGAGGGGGATTACCAAGAAGATAGATTTTTGTAAATCACATTGTTTGCTATTTTGACTACTGTTGACAACGGTCATTGCCTTGCAGCTAACGCAGTTGGATGCGAATATGGGGCACCGGGTTCAAACCTGGGGAGAGTCAAACTTACTTATGGCTAGTCTCCGTGCTTCGGAAGGCACGTTAAGCCGGTGGTCCCCTGGGTTAGTGAATTGCTACCATTAACATAAAAAACCAGGATACAGGCACATCTGAAGGCAAGTCTAGCAAGCTACCTGATGGATGTAAAATATTTATATGCTCAAAGTTTCTAACACGGGTTGGGAAATAACAGGCCTTGGCCTACTAGAAGAGAATTCTCTAGAGAATTACTTCTAGAAAGAAGAAGAAGAAGAAGAGAAGAAGAAGACTACTGTTGAGTAATAATAAAAAGTACAACCACTTTTTCCTCAAGTATAAACCATTAAAGCTCTTTCGGGGCCCCCTTCGGTCGGGGGCTCTCGGCGATCGGCGACTAGCCGACCTAGCCAGTCCGGGCATGCTGGCACCCGATGGTGTTCTAGCATCCACGATATCCTGGCTCTCGATAGTAGTGGATATACAAGCTAGTTGCTCTTTAGGTCAAAAGGTCCAATGGTGATAAGTCAAGTAGTGGCTACAAGCTACCAATCAGATTACGAAGATGCTGACAACGGCTTCTGTTAGATTCTACTTGCTGACGGCTGTTTTAGAAATATTTGGGTGCTAGTGATGCTCCTTGACCTAGATTCACTCTCTGACACTTATATAAATGTATGCTAAACCCACAGGGATAACATCTATTGATTTTATAGTGGATGGAATTTATGATTAAACATTGATATTATTTACTACCGCTCATTGAATTAAATTGGGTGTAAAGTCGCTCGCCGTTCTCGGACGGCATTGGAAGCTTTTGGAGAAATTTTTGCTCAATATGCAGGGATCTCCACATGGATAAATGGGGGCGAAAAAATTCCTTGAACTCATATTCTAGAAATAATTCCTGACTCCGCCCTGGACTGGACCTTTTGACTTTCAGAATTGAAACCAGTCAATCTATCCATTTATTCGATTGTCCCCACCTGTCATGATCCAGGGAATCCTGCTGCCCAATTTAAGAATTTTTGGAATTAATCTTCCACCGGTTGGTTTCCTTTTATTGCCTAGCCTAACATTCGTCGATTTCCTTTCCTCCTTTCCTCGGTTTCTTCTTATTTTTAGCAACTTTAACCCCTGCACCTGTTCATCGATTATCATAAATAAAAAAATAATTCACCCTTTTTCCAATTAATAACGAAGTCAATTAAATTTAAATTACCATAAAATAAACAGCATCGTCGAGTGATTCAAGATGATGAATTTTCAGAACCGCCCCATGTAGCGTAACTTGAAGTCAATAAAAGTTATTTCTAACTTAAAAAGTACTTTAAAATCAACTTTAGAAACCAAGTTATAAAAAGGGAAAAAAAAGAGTCCGTTATATATAAAGAAGCGACACATTAAATATTTACTCAAAACGATATTGCATTTTGTAGCTTACATAAGGTACCTACTACCTTACGTAATACATTTAGCCTCTCCCATTTTCTTTTCCTTCCTTTAAATAATAAGAAAACTCGATTAACGGAAAAAGACCAAGCAGGTGGATATGTCTCATCCTGGTTACAATTACTACACAGAAAAAAACTAAAAGTAAATACAAAACTTTCAAAAACTTATATCACTTTACGGTTTTGTTTTACTCTAACCCCTTGAGAATGGAATTAATTTGACCAGGGAAAATTCTTTCCAGACGAAGTAAAACGTAAAATTTTGTTATTAAAGATTTAAGAATTTATATTGCTACAAAATATTGCCATATGTGCCTGGTATATTTAACAATATTAATAAAAGCGTCGTTGCGAAATATTCCATTACTTCAATTTAATGTTGGCATTTCAAATAATCTACTGAAAATTGTAATACATTTTCAAGAATATGCGTACAAAGTTGCGATTAAATTTTTGATGGGACAAGAAACGCCCACAAGTGACAAAATGTCAAGTAGTTTGGAAGTACAAGGAAATTGGGAAAACTGGAAGAGGAAGATGACCGCGCCGCAGAAGAAGAATGCCTTTCGGTGCAATTAAAACAGTTTATTTTGGGAAAAAATTTCTCGAGAGGTTTCCAAGGAAAAGTAAAATCAATTTTCCAATTTTCTTTCAAAAAAAAAATATAATGAAACACTTACGGTAACAAGATTTCAGATTTCGAAGTCAACTTTCCTCCGGAGACATCTAAATGGAGTTAATAAAATTTTTCTAATAAAGCACTTAAGGGTGAACGAGTCTCAAATTCCAAAATAAAAAAATTTTCTTTATTCGAAAATGACCCCTGGAATATTAGACTAATGCAGTTTTATCGATCCTTTTCCGTTCCAATTCATCAAAAACACGTGACCGAGCATTTCGCTCACGTGTTTTCATTACATAAATTAAATTTTACAAAAATTAATTATACATTTTCCGATAACACCTGAAATCGAGAAACTGTCCGTTTGGTTGGAAGTAATTCTGCACTTTTTTACGTTCAGCGGGGTTGTATTTAAATTTAAATAGTATAATTAATTGAACATAATATAAAAAATTTATAATTTATATTTTTATATGTACAGGGTGTCCTCGCGATGTGGTTAAAATACATCATAGTTTGCCCGATTAAAATTGGAAGCCGTTAATTTTCTCTGTCCGGAATGAGGATTATTTTGCTTGAAAAATGATTCGCATAAAGATACAGGATTATCAGAAAACCGAAGGAAAATCTAATTTCGAATTTTTTTACATTTCTTTTTGAAAACCTCGAAAAGTGTTTGTAGAATACTTTAGGCTCTCTAAAAAGGAACAAAGTAACAAAAAATCAATAGTTTTGGTGCTATGACCATTTTAAAGTAAAAAACAGGAAAAACTTGACAACTTTTTAAAATTTCTTTGGTTAATATATTGAATAACTCAAAAACCGTTGATTCTGGATAAAAAATTACTATAATGTCGTTTGTAGAAAACTTCGAACTTTTTTAAAAAGTACTGATTAATTAATATCAAAAATCATTACTTTCGTTGATATGGTCATTTTAAGTTAGGAAGAAAAAATATTGATTTCGAAAATTTCTAACTTTTCAACATTTCTTTAATTAATTTATTGTTTAACTCGGAAACTGTCGATTCTAGACAAAAAATTCTCTAATGTCGTTTGTAGCTCACTTCTAACTTTTTCAAAAAGTACTCCTTAGTTAAAATCAAAAAACCATTACTTTCGGTGATATGGTAATTTTAAGGTTGAAAGGAGAAATCTTGATTTCGAAAATTTCGAAAATTTCTAACTTTTCAACATTTCTGTACTTAATTTATTCTATAACTTGGAAACCGTTGATTCTAGACAAAAATTAGTATAACGTCGTTTGTAGTAAACGACTTCGAACTCTTTCAAAAACTACTGGTTAGTTAATATCAAAAAATCATTACTTTCGATGATATGGTCATCTTAAGTATGGAACAAGAAATTGATATCGAAAATATCTAACTATTCAACATTTCTGTAGTTAATTTATAGTATAACCCGGAAACCGTTGATTTTTGACAAATATTAATATAACGTCGTTTGTAGTAAACTTCGAACTCTATCCAAAAGTACTCATTAGTTAATATCAAAAAATCATTACTTTCGGTGATATGGTCATTTTTAAGTTTGGAACAAGAAATTGATTATTATCTAGCTTTTCAACATTTCTGTACTTAATTTATTGTGTAACTCGGAAACCTTTGATACCAAAAAAATTTTCTCTAATGTCGTTTGTAGCAAACTTCGAACTCTTTCAAAATGTACTGGGTAGTTAAAATCAAAAAATCATTAATTTCGGTGCTATGGTCATTTTAAGTTTGGAACCAAACATTAATTTCGAAAATTTGTAACTTCTCTACATTTCTTTGGTTAATGTATTGCTTAACTCGGGAACCGTTGATTCCAGAAAAAAAATTTTCTAATGTCGTTTGTAGCAAACTTCGAACTCTTTCAAAAAGTACTGGGTAGTTAAAATCAAAAAATCATTAATTTCGGTGTTATGGTCATTTTAAGTTTGGAACAAGAAATTAATTTCGAAAATTTGTAACTTCTCTACATTATTTTTTTGGTTAATGTATTGCTTAACTCGGGAACCGTTGATTCCAGAAAAAAAATTTCTCTAATGTCGTTTGTAGCAAACTTCGAACTCTTTCAAAAAGTACTCCTTAGTTAAAATCAAAAAATCATTAATTTCGGTGCTAAGGTCATTTTAAGTTTGGAACAAGAAATTAATTTCGAAAATTTCTAACTTTTCAACATTTCTGTATTTAATTTATAGTATATCTCGGAAACCGTTGATTCTAGCCAAGAAAGGATTACAATTCAGTTCGTAGACAACTTCAGGCTGTTTAAAATATCTCTAGATTATAATTCTAGAGCACGAATTCTAGGCAATTTGCTTCTTTTCTTCTTTATTTCAACAATTCAAAATTAAATTTTATTAATTAATTATATAGATATTCCTTTCAAACGATTGTGAAAATTTTGAACTCTAGTTTAATTTGCCTAAATGCATATTTTCGATGTTACTGACCTAAAATAGATTTTTAGTGTCTAAACAGCCTAAACGAATAATTTATCCTGATTAAAAGAAAAAAAAATAGTTTTTATGTTTTTTTAAATTTTGGATCTGAGTCAGTGCCGGATTTAGCCCTTGAGGGGCCCCAAGCACAATTCAATTTTGAGGCTTTTTACTAAATATTTTCACTGCCCCTACAACCAACAGCAGAGGTGTCAAACTAATTTCAGTCTCACACCTTTTAAATCTAATAATTTTTTTCAATATTTAACGAAATATTTTAAATTTCATAATTGACCTTGTTGAATCCTATATTTGCTCCGAACAACATGCGCCGCCAAGTCGATCACGTTAAAGATGACTGGCGCGACGCCTCTTTAGCTCATGCGTGCAATTTGGTTCATAATTTTCTGATTTCATGACTTTTTTTGAAACCTAGTTCATAATTATTAAACTTGTTAAATCTCTCGTCTACATTTGGTCCGAGCAACGTGAGTCGATCGAATCGAATAAGATCGAAATTTTCGTAAAAATGTAATGTTAACTTCGGTGTCCTTGTTTCGTACTCAAACAGAAATTTTACACCCATATAATTAAAAATTGTATAATCATTAACAACCATACGCTGGGGGGTATTCCATACCCCCCAGACCCCCCGGTCTTAATACCAAAGCATGGTAATATACCTATTTGGAACTGTTTCTATATAATGGAATCAAATTACAGAATATAATATTGTGTTCGTCTTTGCAACCGGGGGGGGTTGGGGGTATGGAATACCCTCCAAGCAAACACAGAATTTGGGTTTGTTAAAGACATGTAAAATCTGAATTTTAGCACCTCCAATCGTGAGGTGACAAATATAGGTTTTGTATTCGAATTAACAGTGTACATCTTGTCATATTACATTATTCACTAAAGAAATGGAAACTAATAATGGAATTAATTATCTTGATATTTCAATTTTCAAAGAAAATAACGCCCACTATTTTAATATTTTGCTAGGAAGCTCCTCATCCGATATTTAATTGAAAAATTTTACCGCATATAATTAAAAATGATATAACTATTAATATCAAGTCACTGGGGGGTTTGTTGTTTTTTTCTGGACCGGGGGGTTTGGGGGGTATGGAATACCCTCCAAGCATACACGCAGTTTGGGTTTTCCAAGGACAAGGTAAAAAGCAGAGTCTCTCCTGGCCGGATAACGGGGGTGGGAGATGAATTTTCCAAAAACTCTAAACTTCTGCAGATTTTCAAAGATAATATGAGGTGTAACGAACGAAAATATGCTACAGTTGTAATCACGAATAATGAAGCTTACGTCACAACCATCTGAATTAAGTACAGACAACCTTTTTTTTTTAATTAATTGTAGTAACATAGGTGAAACAAAGACACACTATATTAAATTATTCTTAAATATCTGATTTTAGAAATCTTTTATGTCGAAAATTATCTGACACCCAACGTATGAGATAGAAAGAGATAGATACAATAGTTCTTAGCGTGCATAATAATTTTAATGAAAGTAGTTTTTATAGTGACTGTTGCTTTAATTTTTTAACAAATTAGTTTGATTTTAGGTTATATTTCCATTTCATTAGAGCAGGGTTTCTTAAATTTTTTGATTTGCCAAACCGTTTTTGGTATGAATTTGACCGTGGACCCACTTATTTCATAAAAGTAATAAATATTGTTAAAAATAAAATTTTAAGCTTATTAATTATTAAATTTTATGATTTAAATTTATTATATCAAACACTTATGTGACTCACAATTTTCGTCTTATTTCATACAAATGCCGTTTATGACGAAGCTTCATTATTCGTGCAAACAACTGTACCAAAATTTATATGTATGTTTTTTCCACCAGTAAATAGATGGCGTTACTAATTTTCTCCCCCATTTGTTGTAAATTATGAATACTTATAAAAAAGCAGTAATTATGTATGGTGCCATGGCAATTTTGAAGTAGAAATAGGAAAATATTCAACTTTTTAACATTTCTGTGCTTATTTTATTGTAAATAACTGAAAACTGCTAATTTTAAACAATAAATTGTTAGAATCTAATTAATAGGTAATTTTACGTTCTTTATAAAAGTACTAAACAATATAATTATACTAAATTCAATAGTTTTGGTGCTATGACCGTTGGAAAGCTGAACTTTGTATCCACTCTGTATATCTTCTCTTTTAAAATCCAAAAGTTTTATCTTTGCGTTAACTTTTCAAGCAATATTTCAATTATTAATTATTTTAATGGTAATAATGTAATGAGCATAATTGCCACACCCAATCATACGAAATTCTCAGAAAAAACAAGAACGAAAGGATAGATTATGCGTGAAGCTGTCACATAAAAACGGATAGTTTTGTTATTTAATAGCAAGGAATGTGAGGTACGCATTTAACACCTTAAATTGAGCACAGGTAGTTTCCTTAACACTGATGAGCGTTCTTATCATAAAATCAACGTATTATAACCCATTTCCCTATAATTTGCAATTATGTAGATCAAAGTGTACACTTCCGCTACTTTAGTGCATCAGAAAATTAATTTAGTAATTAGAAAAGATGCAAATATGGATTTTTTTATATTATTGATTATTATATTTTATGACCAGGTTTTTCTGTCCTGTTACATAAATTTTTCTAATCATTTTTTGCAAATTAGTTACGTTTGAACGTAGCGGTTGTAATTTATTTTACCACATCAAAAGATCCTTGCATTAAATATTTTCAAATCCATTCGAATTAACTTTCTCCATCTATCCAGCGAAATATTTTCTCGCATAAATTAAATGTTATTTACTTTTATCAGCCTAGAGCGAACAAAGGAAGTATTGTATCGCTTGAGGCCCGATGCCCTGTTACCTTGCAAGTTAGAATTTAAATGCAGCTACATATTCCTTTTTTTCTTATTTTTGTTCTATTTCCATCTCATATTTATGGCCACGACCTACCCTAACATGTAACTTTTGTAATAAGGGAAATGCGACAAAGTACTGAGATGTAGTAAGCAAGACAAACTTCTTCTTTGAATCATATCGCATAATAGCGGAAGTGAGTGAGTTATCCCTCTTTACGTCGGAATTCTGGGTACCAATAATTGCGATTTGTGAACGGCCTTTATCACCGCTACTATGTGTAGTAAAATTCCTGTCACAATACACAACTCTTCAACCCTTTAGCATAGGATGCAATATTGTGATCATGATTTTGGCTTTAACCGACGAGTGGCTCATCAGATGCACATTGCTAACTTTAATTTTAGAAGCATCCCAGCACCAATTACTAAGTATTTTTGTAAATAATTATAATTTCCAAGTTATTAATTTGAAATGTTATCGTTAGAACTTTTCTAGTATGTCAATAATAATAATCGTAATGTCTATCAATAAAAATAAAAATTGTATGCGGTATTCGATGAAACATTAATAAATTATGACTTGTTAAAAATGGTTTATAAAGGACGACATGATAGTAATTTGTACATAATATAGGTCTCCATTAATTTATTATTAGTTTAGCGGTATTTTTAGTTTTTACCAGTTCTTTGTTAAGTATATTGGTTGATGTATTTAGTGTTGTTTGAAATAAAATATTCATAATATCAATTGCAATTTATTATAAATTAGAATTTTCATAAAATATTCCAGCCAAATAAATATTCCTTTTATTTGAAAATTAAGATAGACATTTGTTTACAGCCTGATTTTTTATTTCTTTACAAGCGAAAATGATTAAATGGTTTGAAATTAAGTAGTTTCTAACACGCAATATCTTACTCCTTAGGCTGCGATGAAGTTTTAAATCTATAATTACTTAATTTGGCTTTTGTAATTAAAATAAAGAAGGAGAAGAAAAACTAAGTAAATGTTACTAAAATCTGTGTTAATCCACAAATTCTGTTTCTTGTTTTTTCATCTAGACATTCTCTCCAAATTTTCTAGGTCTGCCTCTCTTTCTATGTTCTTCTGGCTTCCAATTCGGTATCTGCTTTGGTATCCTCTCTTCCTTGGTCAAGTGGTTCGGGTAATCCGCTGAAACTCCTTCGTCCTAGATGGTTTGGGGCTTGCGATTGTTCCCCATAAAGGAGGAATTACCAGTAAGCGCGGATCATAATCATCCTTGCCCTTTGTACACACCGCCCCACACTGGGCTGAAAAATGATGTAAAAATTTATTTTCCAATTAATGTTTATATAGTAAATTTTTTTAGTTGGTAATATTAAAAAAATCGCACATTACAATCGCAAAATTCGTTATGTTCTGGTGGATTGTTTTGCGTTTAAATGCTTATGAATATTAAATATGATTATATTAAACAGATGATACTCATAGCAATGCGTTTATTTTAAAATTTATAGGTAAAATAACGATTTTAGGGTTTATCTTAACTTGAACTTTTCGAGCGTTCTATAAAATTGAGAACTTTAAAATTTAGACCTGCGTTACTGTTACCTAAACATCTATATCGTGTATCAATTTCTCGCTGGAATGTTTGCCTATAAGGAAGATATTGTCATTTCAAGTTTTAATCTCTTAATTTTATGTACCAAATCCGCTCATTTTCATCATAAAAATATGAAAAAAATGAAAATATAAATGTATATCAAATATATTTGTAACACGTAAAAGGAATTAGATTAGTAAATTATTAAAATATATCAATTAATTTACTATCACGTATTAAAAACTAACCAATTATAGTTAGAAAATACTATAATAATTTATTATTGTTGCATTGATTATACATAGCGTAAAAGAGTTACCTATCAGCGAAAATTTAAAATTAGTTTTGTTACCAGAACCCACCTAAACAAATTTATATTTGATTTAAACTAATTTAAATTAATTTTTATTAATATATGAAAATAAATTATTAGTAGCTACATAATTATTAATTTGTATCGCTTTCAGTAGCGTCTGTTAATTCAATTTCTGGAGTTAATTCCAGTAATTCCAAAGTTTCGGGTTTATCATCAAGAATTTTTCTTATTTTTATAACAAATTCAGGATTTTCTTGTAAATGTTCTAAAATCCTTGCAACATCGTTAAGTCCATTGTTGTACATACTCCTGATTGTAGAACACATGAGCTCCTGCGTATCCTTATATTGAATAAATTCGGTCTTTTCTACCATATCTTTAATTTTCAGTCTTATACAATGAGGCCAATTAAACTCAGAATGCAACCATGAATTATTGTTCTCCAAAAAAATTTTTTCAGTACGGTTGGACTGTTTCCACTTCCTACGCAGCTTCAAACAAAGCATTCTAATACTATTTTTTAAAGTATTCAGTTCTGATTCACAAAAATTGATATCAAGTCTGGAAGTAACCATTTCAAAAAGTTTCTTGTAATCATCAAGATGTGTGTCAGGGGAGCTTTTAAGTAATAAATAAAGATCATAATTTGTTCTTAAATTATAATTCATCTTGATTTGATTTGCTTTTTTTCTAATTCTCTATTCTATTTCCTTTTTTATTTATATTTTCTCGATTTTCAAAACCTTTATAGGCATATTATCTCATCGTATATACGGATCAATGGATTCTGAAGCATGAAAGCTTTCATATTTTAGCGAAAATGAGCGGATTTGGTACATAAAATTAAGAGATTAAAACTTGAAATGACAATATCTTCCTTATAGGCAAACATTCCAGCGAGAAATTGATACACGATATAGATGTTTAGGTAACAGTAACGCAGGTCTAAATTTTAAAGTTCTCAATTTTATAGAACGCTCGAAAAGTTCAAGTTAAGATAAACCCTAAAATCGTTATTTTACCTATAAATTTTAAAATAAACGCATTGCTATGAGTATCATCTGTTTAATATAATCATATTTAATATTCATAAGCATTTAAACGCAAAACAATCCACCAGAACATAACGAATTTTGCGAATGTAATGTGCGATTTTTTTAATATTACCAACTAAAAAAATTTACTATATAAACATTAATTGGAAAATAAATTTTTACATCATTTTTCAGCCCAGTGTGGCCCGTCGGCGTCCCTAATATCGTTTTAATGATTTCGCTCGAAAACTAATAGATCTCTATGACGTTAGCTTGGCGTTACCATGGAAACGGTTTGTCGTTAACATGACAAAATAACCCCCAAATTATTGTCGTGATATTTTCAGTGACTGATTTTGGAAATAAATAAGCAAATATGAAATAAATGCAATATTCAAGGTGTGGGCATTGTTGTCCACAATTAGCGTAGAAAGCGAAGATTTCAATTAAACAATTTTTACTGATGAATTCTAGAATTACACGTTACTGTTCCAGTCCTGCGATATTTAGCTCTCATATGGTTATTATTCTTTTGCCAACTTGAAAGTGTTTAAATTAGAGTTGCGTTACGAACAGACAGATACCAGATGTACAAAACAGAACCGCATTTCATAGTATTCGATACAGTAGGTTGTACGTAGTGTTAGTTACGCCACTGAATATAAGGTAAAATCACAAAGTAGGAAGTCAGGCGAGCTAAAGTGAGAAATTATTAGGTTAAATTTTAGTGGTAATATGGTAGTTTAGATAGTTAGGAAATGCAAAGAGGAAATTTTAAAGTTAGTTTCAATATTATAATACAATATTTGAGAAGCTTTGTACATAATATTATAAATTATTGTGTTCGCGATTGCTACAGTCCTCGCAAAGCCTTTAAATCATGTGGATTGTTAAACAATTTTCTGTGAGAAATGTTATCTATTTTACACGACAAACATTTTCCTTTTGAGTTTACAATTTTATTCAATATTTATTTAAACCATTTTGGAAGCTCCTGGACTCAAAATTGTTTGTACATGTTTAATTTTCAAATAATTGACGTGATAACAGTTCTCAAATTGTTGAACGGTTTGAAAGAACGATGATCGGCTCGTAAATTAGACCAAATTCGAATTTTTAAATAATTCACGCGCGAATGAAATTGACAACCAAATTTACATCACGTCGATCAAAAACGTAAAAATAGGGGCAAAAAGCAATAGATGAAGGCATACGTTGTGATTCTCTAGATAATAGAATCGTGGGGGTTGAAAATTTAATAACCCTCGCACTGCCACTACAAACATGCATGACACGTAATATTTCGAAAATCAAAATTTATATGTCCGTCTTTGAAGTGCGTCGATCGATGCAACTATAAAAAAAGTAAAGAGGCATGGGAATACCCGAACTAAATTCAATTTGACGGTTCGTATTTGTTAACAACTGATGCTTGTTAAGTTTTTGTTTTATTTCTGGGCGCGGTTTAGAAATAAAGCCCGCGACACACTTGAAAGGAACCGAAGCGAGAATAACTTTCGAAATGTCCCGGTAGAGGTGTAAATAAGCAAAATAAATGTGAAGTGCGACAAAATCAATTATTCAAAAACAAGCAAACCTCGTCGAAGCATCCAGGCTACATCTCACCAGCCAATTTATTTCTTAATTGGAATTTAATATAAATCGTTGGTATATAATTAGGAAAATGGTTGTCGTTTCCACGTGAAAATAACTTTTCCCTAACGAACCGAACCGAACCAACACGTGCCGCTACAAGAAGTCGCACAAATAACGAACCAATTTTGAAAAGAAAATTACATCATTATTTCCGCCATTTGTATGGAAATAATGTTTCCTTTTTGGTTATGCATGAGTTTTGTAATAAAACGACGTCGTCAGACGTCGAGTGACGGTTCGTTAAGTAAAAACTCGTACCCCTTTAAACTTTTGACCTATTTTCTTAAAGTTGAATAGTAAGTGAGCTCGTGGTATTTTATCTTGTTGACGTAAGTGGTAAATGAGAACAGGAAAGTTTGGAAGAATTTAAAAATGGCGCAACTATTATTATATAGTGTCATCCTGCAATGCAGACTGTATAAACGGTGCGCGGCTATTTATAACTTTAAGAATTTGTAATAAAGTACGAGCTCATGTAGGTATACATATTGTGGCTTATTTAAAGAAAACTTTTAACACGGTAAAATGTTTAAGTTACTGTTTACGCTAACAAAATTTTCGATGGCTTGATTACAATGCACTGCGGCGGCGGCGGCGTTGTCCCTCTGTTTATGTTACAATGGCGAATGAAATGATAATAACCGAATACATTAAACTTTCAACAATGGTCATATCTCGTTAATATATTTGCATGTGTAGTTGACCAACAAAAACCGAAACCTCTATAAATTTCGTGCTTTACACAGAAAAAATTGATAAACTGGCGCAGTCGAGGAGTTGTGTTTTTTGACAGAATTTTTTTTGAAGTTCATCACAGTTGAATAACCATAAAATTAAACCTTTATTTCTTTTATATTTTATTTTGTCCAATTAGTTTTAATTGAAGCTCCTCAGATGGATTGCATATTCGAGTAATTAAAAACATAATTAAGTTGAAAAATTTTTGCAAAAAAATTACATCAATTTGTCTTTCACATCTGCTACCTGTTATAATCCATTTTTGGCTTCAAATTGTTTTGATTACCAAACTATGAATTTTTAAAGAGATTGTGTTAATTTAACTTGACTAATTATATTTTCACAAGTTGAAAATTTTAAAATCGACCTACGATATTGGGGTGCCAAAAAAAGTGAAGTTTTGATAGTGCTAAATGCCTGATAACTTCTACAAATGTTACTAGATCACAGAACCCCCCCGGGGGGTCTATTAACCTACTCATTTGAAATGTATCGTTGTTTCCAACGTTAAACCCTAAAAAAGTCCATGGTTCAAGTCCGATTTGGCGCGTAACATCTTCAATGAAGATGTAATTCTCCACATAACCGTAAAGGTGGAAGTCCCGTACGCTAAAGCTTAAGATAGGCCAGTGTCATCGTTGTCAGCAATTCGGCCACACCCCACACACGAAGCGTCAAATGTCCAATGTACCATTGGACGAAAGCATTCGACCAACTTCCAGGGGTGCAGATCCTATCCTAAAAGTGGAGAACCCAATAACCCCCCTTAAATGGATCCAAGACCCGAGTCTAAGCCGATCTACAGCCAATATTCCTACATCAATGCGACTCGATTCCAACCTCCCTCACAAATGTGGAAACATCAGTCGAGCCCCCAAACGACCCACCAAAAGAAGTGAAAGCTAAGGTCACTCTGTAAAGCATCTTTCTCATATTTTATCTTAACTGTCCTTGTCAGGTATGAACTCTGACGCAAGAAGTCTATGACTTTATCTTGCCCAATTATATCAAATAACCACCCCCACGCGAATTTCAAGCTATTAATGACAATCCCAAAACACATCCTCCCTCATGATATTTTCAAATACACCCTGACCTTAATATCATCCAAATTTCTACAGCATAAAACTCCTTGCTCCCGTTACACCCCCCATTATCCCCCCCCAACCACTCACTCAAATTCAAAAACCAACCATGATTCACAAAACTACACCAAACCATTATCAAGCCCAAATTCGAAAACTCAAACATTCAAATAGAAAACGACGACGAAGTACCAGAAGTAGAAGACTCCACAACTTGTTATGTTGTGTGTATTGTGACTATTTGTTATGTTTTATTGTTATACTTTTTAATTAATTGATAAATAGGACTACGGCGGCGGTGTCACTGATGCAACCCAGGTAAAGAATTTCGGAAATCCCCTGCGGCATTTTTCCCCTTCCATAATGCAGGCTCAACACCATCTCGGGTTTGAAAATCATTAAATTTCCATTATCATGTTGTATACATTTCGAAAAAAAAGATAAGTTCTTCGCCCACATCTGCTCCTCAGACAGGGACGTGCACAACCAATTTTTTTGAGGGGGAATTTGCCAACTTAATTAATTAAAAATTGCCAACATTTTGTATTTGTATATTTTTCCTATTGTCGGTTTAGCGGCTTTTGCCAACTTGACCAAATTTTTAGTGATTTTCCCAACTTTCTGAAAGATTGGACGGATACTCCCCCCCATGGGCACGTCTCTGTCTGCAGATACCGATCATGCTACTACTACCTAAATCGGAATAATTATGCCAACGGAAGCCTAAACCGTGATATTAGTTTGAGGTTAACTAAGCGGTAATAAGTGTAAAGCCTAAAGGTAATTCCTTGTTGCAAGTATTTACATGGATAACACGTACCATCAGCAGAATGTAGGAACCGCAACCAATTAGCAGTCCGTTCCAAGCCTTGTTGCACGTATTTACATAAAGCACACGTACCCTCAACAGAATGGATGAACCGCAACCAATCAGATGAAGAATATCGAAACTTTACAATCGATTATTGGCTAAACTAATCGATATTTGACATTCATCCTCACCTTAAACGCTTAATTTTAAAGTTATCTATGAGATTCCGTAGAATTTTTCTAATTAGCTCTAATATCTTCGATATCGGTTATTAATATTCAAACCACTGCCATATACCGGGTGACTGGCCGCCGATGTGAACATACAAAAATTAACATGGGAAATTGATTTTTCTTTAATTCCTGCTTCCCATCACAACGGATGAAAATGAAAAGGGTATCGATTTGAAGAAATTTTTATTCCGCTTCTAAAGATACCTAACACTTGGTATTTTGTTCTTTAATACTGTTAAAAAGTCACAAATAAAATGTAAAATAACGCATTTAAAACAAATTTAAGTTACCTTGTTTGAATTTTATTGCAATTGCTTTTGCTTGAAAACCAATAAACTTCACTAAAATGAAGTTTGCGTTCATTGTTAGCCAAATTTATTGCAATCTGTCAAAGTACCTTATTGGAAATTATTGGTTTTCAAGCAAAAACAATTGCAATAAAATTCAAACAAATCAAATAAAATTTTTTAAATGCGCTATTTTGCATTTTATTAGTGAGTTTTTAACAGAAATTAAAGAGCAAGATGTCAAGCGTTATGTATCTTTAGACGCGGAATACAAATCTCTTAAAATTGATACCATTTTCATTCTTATGCGTTCTGATGCGAAGCAGAAATTAAAGAAAAATCAATTTTCTATGTTAATTTCCTATGTTCACATCAGCTGACAGTCACCCGATATGAGTATAAGTGACGTTTGTCAAAAATTATGATACTGAAGTAATTTTAGTGATATTGCCAGTATTTCTCCTAAAATTTTGACTTATACAGGAATTATAAAAATAAAATAAACTATAATATTGTTTTATAAGAAGCAAAATGTCACTTATACGCCTGACCTAACCAAACTTGGTAATGAACAGATGAGCCACAAAAATATGGTTTTTTTAAATCTCGAAAGGGTATAAAGTTAGTAATACCAAAAAAATTATTTATTTGACATTTATATAATTAAATATAAGAAAACCAAAATGTTTTACTTTGTCTGCCGCTCAGCTAACAAAGTAAAAACTTTGAATCTTAAAAACTTAAATCTTGTAACAAAATGACAGGTTTTACGGCCTTTTGAAAGAAACATGGTAAAATCATGCGTGGTAAAATTATTGTCCTTAGCAATGATCACAATAAAAGTGTGCTTTACACTAAATTAGATGGTAAAATAAAATTATCCTTAGTAATGGCAGGAAAAGTAAAACCGTCATAGACGCAACTAGGGTAAAAATTTGGGGGGGGGGCTAAAAAAGTCTTCAAACAATTTTTTTCGGTGGGGGGGGGGGATAAAAATTGCGCCACAGACAAAAAATTTAGATGTTCAAGGTCACCAGAGCTTAGATTTGAAGTTAAAAATTATAAAAAGATGCTTCTGTACTAATTTTTGTGATTCTAGGGGCAGAAAACTATTTTTTGAAAAATAATAAACTTCTCGAAAGCCTGGCCTTCGAAGCTAAACTCATCGTTTGCTAATCAATTCAAGATTCTTTCTCCACTACACTAAAGTATCATAATAACAAAAACAATTTTTGCATTTTCAAAAAGTACCATACTATTAATTCAAAAATCAGTTTTAAGCATAGAAAACTAAGGGGGCAGTTATAGAAATGAACTAAGTAGATAACAGATTGCCAACCCAAAAATAAAATTTCTGTGGAAATGCAGTGTTTAAAGAAGGTAAGGGTTGCGAATATTAAGTTAATCGATTCTTCATAATATCGCCAATAAAAACTAGTAATTTTTGAGATATTTGGGGGGGGGCTAATTTGAATTTTAAGGGGGCATAGCCCCCCAGCCCCTCTCTATTTACGCCTATGAAAACCGTCCTTAGCAATGGCCGAAAAGTAATTTGCAAGCCCGTAGCCAGGATTTAATTTCGGTGGGGGGGGGGGCACTTGTAAAAATCCTTTTGTAAAATGTAAAATTTTCGGTTGTTCCCCTTCCTCAAAAGTCGACCGATTTTGATTGTTCTGATATTAAAAAGAAAATTCTTAGTGCTAAAAATTGTAAAAAGGTGTACAGTTTTTGAAATAAATGATAAGAAGTGATTCTATCATGAAGGCTTGAAATAACATTTTCAATAATTCAAATTTTTTTTTTCAATTGGACTTAAATTCTTCCGCTTTTGTTACAAATTCCAATGATACTGGCAATTATTTATATAAAAAGAAGTACATTTTCAAGATTTTCCTGGAAACAGGTTTTAGCACGCAACACATAACCAAAATTTATAAGTCGGTCTCTGAAATTCGTTGCATCTTGAATGATTCACTGGCACCATAGCTTCTACAAAAGCTAACTAAATTTTATTTTCCTGAACTCTTTATAAACCCAATTCTTCAAGCTGATAAATTTGCTTTATTACTTTTTCCTTTATCGTCTAGTTTTTGAGATATCGCTTATCAAATTCAGAAAAGTTTTTAAAAAAGCAATAAAATTTTAATTTTTTCTCAAGTTTAACCATAAATTGTGTTACTTCGCCCAAAGACGGTTTATGATCATTTTTGTACCGTTCAAGGCTCTCAAATAGTACGCAGATCGATATTCGATTGTCAGGTAACCGCAGTGCACTCGGGACTACCAGGAATGAAACCGTAATTTTCTACTCCCTAGCTTACCGGTGTAGATATGCTAACCGGAAAATGTTTTGCACCTTGTATCACTTGATGATGGATAACTTCCACAAAAGTTAGCCAATCTTGATTTTCGTAGGTTCATTAGAAAGCTAATTAGTCGGGCTATAAAATTTATTAAATTAGTTTTTTCATAAAAACAATAGCTTTTGAGATATGGCGTGACAAATAATAAACTTGCCATTAATTTAAATTTTTCTTAAGTTTCACTGTAAATTCTTGTTTTCGTAACAAATTGGATTATACGGCTAATTTTCTACATAAAATGTAATTACAGTTTTCCCAAGTTAAGATTCCAGCACGCAACACCAAACCGGAACTGAATAGCAGTCAGTTTCTGAAATTCGTTGCACCTTGAATTACTAAATAGCCTATAACTTTTACGAAAGCTAACCGATTTTTAATTCACCAGGCTCTTTAAAAGACCGATAGTGCTTACATCTAAAATAAAGTATCGATTTTGAAATATCGTTAATCAAATCCAAAACAAAATTTTCATTAATTTAAATTTTTCACAACTTTAACCCTAAATTCAGACTATATTGCTGTAAAAGATTTATGTATAATGGTTTTCTCAGATCAAGAGTTCAGCACGCAACACTAAACCGGAAAAATTTTAGCAGCCAGTTGCTAAAATTGGAGCGCTCAATTCAATTCCATTCGCACCCAGAATTGCTCAATAGCCGATAACTTCTGAAACAGCTGACCGATTTTAATTTTTCCGAAATTTTTAGATAGGTTATTCTGCAAGTTAAGGAATTTGTTGAGCTACTTTAGCCCTTAAAATAGGTCTATAATACAGAATCTAATACGTGGTTTCAGCACACTTAACACAAAGCAGGAAAATTTGCAACTATAAAAAGGATATTAAACTCGTTGCACCGTGAATCACTCAATGGTCGATAACTTCCATAAAAGCTAAAGGATTTTAATTTTTCCAGGCTCTTTAAAATGTCAGATTTTCACGCTAAAAGTTTTCATAATCACTTTTTTCCCTAAACCGAATAGTTTTTGAGATATCGCTCATCAAATTCAAAAGGTTGAAAAACCAATAAAATGTCCATTAATTTCAATTTTGGCGAAAGTTCAACCCCAAATTCTGTTATTTTGTTACAAAATCGGATTATATTGCTAATTTACTAATAGAAAAAAATATTTCTAACTTTCTCTCGGCGTTATTAAAACGAAATTCCAACGTGTTGAACATTACAGTGGCATAATTTGAACCTAACATAAGTTTTTGAAATTCTTCGCATCTTGAACACCAATTAGCGCGGATAACTTCTAAAAAGTTATCGATTTTATGTTTTCTTATCTTAATGGGGAAGGAAATTCTTCAACCTAAAAGATTTGCTAGATTACTTTTTCGGTAAATAAATATTTTTTGCGATAAAACACATTCAAGTAACTCTTGACAAATAACACAATTTTCCTTAATTAATTACTAATTTCTTAGTTTTACTACAAATCCTACTATTTTCGTTACAAATTTGGATTTCACTGCCGGTTTTCCACTTTATAATTTTCTTCTCAGGCCAAGGTTTAAGCACGCAACACAAAATCGGATAATTTTCGTTAAGAGAAATTGTTTGCGCCTTGAATCGCTAAATAGCCGATAACTTCCACAAAAGTTAACCGATGTTAATTTTTCCGATCTCCTTGGAAACTCCATTCTTCAAGCTACAAAACTTGTTTAATTACTTTTTTTATTGGAAGCGATAATTTTTGAGATATCGCGTATCAAACTCAAAAAAGTTTGAAAAACCAATAAAATAAACTCATTTAAGTTTCTCTGGGTTCGACTAGAAATTCTTTATCTTAGTCAAAAATTTGGATTTACTGCATAAAATGTATTTGCAATTTTTTAACAGACTAAGGTTTCAGTGGAAAATACAGAAATAGAAAATTCATTTTAAAAAAATTTAGTTTCTGAATTTTAATGACTAAATAACTAAACCTCTAAAAATAACTAATATATTATCACTTTTCCTGGTTTTTCATTCTTAAAAAGTTATTCGTTTCAACTTTACCAATAAATTCTGTTGTTTGTGTTATAAATTTTAATTGTAGTGCTAATTTAGGAAAAGAAAACATAATATTCATATTCACAATAATTTCTCTCTATCTGCCAGGAGGTCAGGGTCTGCTAAATACAAACTAGAAAATTTCTGTTCTCAAATATTTTGCACCTTGAATCACTCGATGACGGATATCTTTTACAAAAGCTAAGCGATTTTAATTTTTCCCAACTCTTTAGAATGTCAATTCCTCGAACTAAAGACCCCGTTACATTAATTTTTTTATATTAAACAAATTTTGAGATATCGTTAATTAAAATAAAAAAAAAACTTTTCATTAATTTAAATATTTTTTTTAGCTTCACCTTTTAAAAAATTATATTGGTTTATTAGATTAGATATTAGGATTGTATTACTGCTGTTACTAATAAAAATGTATTTATAGTTTTTCTCTACAAGTTCGTTACCTATGTACATCAAAGTCGGTAAAATATTTAGTTTTTAAAATACTTCGCACTTTGAATCACCGATTAGTCGATAAATTCCAGAAAAACTAACCAGTGTAAATTTTCAAACGATCCTTAGAAAGATTACAATTCAAGATAAAAATTTGATGATGAATTTTTTTTCGTAAAACGTAATTTTTGAGTGTAGCTTATCAAATTTAATGTTTGATAAACAATAAAAATGTTATTAATTTTAAATGCCTTTCAAGTTTAAACCTAAATTACATCGGTTTTTTATAATAAATTCGAATCATATTGACAATTTTCCAGTAGAAATGACTCGACAATTTCCTTCTCCAGGTCAAGGCTTCAGCACATCGAACATAAAACTGGCGGAGTTGTACGTGGTAATTTATTAAAATTACTTGCACCTTACGTCAGTTAATAGCCTATAACTTCTACAGCAGCCAACTAATTTCAATTTTTTTGGGCCCCTTAGAAAACCAATTGTTCAAGCTAAAAACTTTCTTGCTTACGTTTTTTTCGTAAACGAATAGTTTTTGAGATATTGCATTTCTAATATAAAATAGTTTAAAAAGCTAATAAAATTTCGATTCTTTTTATTATATTTTTTCGAACATTTAAATCTAAACTTTGTTTTTTTTGTAATAAAGACTTTTACAATTTGTTGTCAAATGAATGCTGAGCATATTACCCCCCCCCCCCCGGTTAAATTTTCAACAATTTTTCTGAGATATCACAAATTAAATTCAAAAACGTGTATTTAATTGAGATTAAGCTTTACGCCCCCCCCCCATTAAAACTTGGCAAACATTTGTGTGGGAAATAGCGGTTAAACTGACAGTCCAGTTTGGTCTATGCTGAGTGGTGACGGTTACTATTTCAACCACTATGAGCCAGAAATACCAGAGAAATGGACACGAGGAATAATATGATATGATCACCTGTCGAAGGAAGAGAGCCAGTTCCATGTGGACCATGAGCCGACGTCGGCATGTTTGCCCATGCTCGAAGAGCCCACGAAGAGGGAAAATTTAAACATAATTTTAAGTTATATGAGTCATACTTCGCAACTCTGTTGCATAAATAGCTTGGTACAAGAATGCAGGACGCGTCGGACCGTTTTATAGGGATTATAAGAACTACAAAGTAGAACGGAAGTAAGTTCTAGGAAATGCATTAAACTCGGATGAATGTTTAACAACAAAGGAACATTGAAGTGAAATTCATACATAAACCCTTCATATCCACAACGAAAAGCAGTCCAGTTCTGAAGTCTGAGTTTTGTAGGGATTACAAGAACTGCAAAGTAGAACGGAAGTAAGTTCTAGGAAATGCATTAAACTCGGATGAATGGTTTAACAACAAAGGAACAATGAAGGGAAATTCATACATAAACCCTTAATATCCACAACGAAAAGCAGTCCAGTTCTAAAGTCTGAGTTTTATAGGGATTACAATAACTTC
Source organism: Rhagonycha lutea (assembly GCA_958510855.1). Lineage (NCBI taxonomy): Eukaryota > Metazoa > Arthropoda > Insecta > Coleoptera > Cantharidae > Rhagonycha > Rhagonycha lutea. The sequence goes on from OY294038.1 coordinate 39,895,839, forward strand.
AAAGTAGAACGGAAGTAAGTTCTAGGAAGTGCATTAAACTCGGATGAATGGTTTAACAAAGGAACAATGAAGTGAAATTCATACATAAACCCTTGATATCCACAACAAAAAGCAGTCCAGTTCTGAAGTCTGAGTTTTATAGGGATTACAAGAACTGCAAAGTAGAACGGAAGTAAGTTCTAGGAAATGCATTAAACTCGGATGAATGGTTTAACAAGGAAACAGTGAAGTGAAATTCATAAATAAACCCTTCATATCCACAACGAAAAGCAGTCCAGTTCTGAAGTCGGAGTTTTATAGGGATTACAAGAACTGCAAAGTAGAACGGAAGTAAGTTCTAGGAAATGCATTAAACTCAGATGAATGGTTTAATAACAAAGGAACAGTGAAGTGAAATTAATAATAAACGAAAAGTCCTATGGATAAAGCTCGTCAAACGGAGTATAATGCAGTGTGGAACTATGGAATACCATAGAAGTAGTGGAAGTAACCGCAGGCGCAGTGTGGAAATGGAAAGAAAAAAGTCCCTAAATGCTTCATATCGCAATAACTCAGAAACTGTGCGATTTAGAAGGACGTTTATACTTTTCGCAAATTAACAGTTGAATGTTAAACTGCACGATGAATATAATTTAGACCCAAGAATAAAGAGTTAGACAGAAAAATGATCAAACCTTTTTTTTGAGCTTGAAGGATTATTCTCTTTAGTAAAATAGAGAAAATTAAAATCGTTTAACGTTTGTAAAAGTTATGAATATTTTAATAATTGAAACACGCGATTGTGTTAAAACTGTTGCTATAGCAACGCACTGTACAAATGCGTCTATTAAAAGATTTTTCAGTTGTGAAAATGTAAATTGAATTGACTGACAGCTACCTTCAGGATCAACATGATAAATGCGTTAGGGACCATACAAAGCTAAGGGATTAACCACCATCTAGGAGTTCAAAGAAATATTTGCTAAACAAGTCGAAACCTAAAATTGGAAGATTAATTTACTTTCTACATTATTCCTAACAAGCAATTTACTAGTACGTATATAAAAAATAATTTTTTTTGCTCAGTTTTCGAGTTATTGTAGCATCAAACGCTACCTACTTTTGATGTATCTTAATAACTTGAAAATCGTGGGCCTTTACGAAAACTTTAAACGCCTTGTTTGTATAGTAAGTCAACAACAAAAATTTTCGTATATAAAATAATGAAACTTTCTTTTTAATTAAAATTATCAACTTTGTTGACTTCTTCAGGTTTTTTTTGAGTTTGCGTAACGATAACTCAAAAAGTGTACGATTTAATGAAAAAATTACGTAAACAAAATGTTTACCTGGCACAATTTTCGATTTAAAAAATTCAGAAAAATTAAAATCGGGTAAATTTTGTCGAAGTTATGGTTATTTGAGACTTTCAAAGTGCGAGTGTTTTTTTTTTCTGCTCACTAAGTACGGACCATCAAGGATTGTTAGAAAAATTCTCCACCACAACCCATTCTTTTCTTATTTGAAAAAAAAATGAGAAAAGTTAGTGACAAAAAAATTAGAGAAACATAAATTCAGGTTCGACTATCCAATTCACATCATGAGAAGCTGAAACATGAGAGAATAAGGAGGTTTTCGTTTTCCGTCACGTCAAATTGTAAAATCGATGAAGAAGTTGACAAGTTCGTTGGGAAATCCATTTTTTTATTCATTATTCAATAATTGGAAGCTTAATCACGACACGAGCCACGTGACGACGACAGTGAGAAAATGAAATTTTTTACATCTTTTAACAAGTGGAAATAACAAAAATGAGCAGCTTATAAGGGTTAAAAAGAGAAACTCGTAACAATAAGTTTTTTGTAACAATAGAAAAGAAAACAAAGTGGAAGGCGCTGGGTTCTTTGCTATCGCGTTTTTGCCTCTCAATTTTTTTAGTAAGTAACTAAGTGCTGCATTTTTAGTAGGCAAAGCGAAATATTTAAAGTCTGGTAATTTACGATGTCGGGGGCGCAATAAATTACATTTGCGTGCTTTGTATGTGGAAGCGGCCAATACTGATAATAGAAAACTATAAAATTTTAATTGTTTTTCTATTGACTCGACCAACCCAACGAATTTATTTATATCAAGTTGTAAACATTCTTATTGTCGCATGAAATATATATAATTGAATATCGGTTCATTTTTCGTGAGGGGTGACTTGAATATTGCGACAATCGATCCGAGGGATGAATAGAGGCATTGTATGCAGAATGTTGCGGCGACGGCGACAAAGACGCAACGAGTATTCTGGCAAACAAGAAAATAAGATAACATCTCCGTTCACGTCGAAGAAGGAAACGCAACGTAGGATTAAGTTTAATATCCATAACCCCACAGCCATATTGAAATTCAAGATTTTGTTTAATTACGTCGCTAACACAAAGTCGAATGTTAAGCATCGGCGTATTATCTTCTCATGAATACCTGACGTGGAAGTTTAACTTAAATTTTCTTATGATGAAGTGGAGGAAGCCTTTGGATCTATCGACTTCCTCTCAAAGAATTTTCCAAGTCGAAACTACACGAAATTGGATGAACGTCAAATTTAAGCTTCTTTGGAGAGTCGGATAATTAAAAAAATGTGCAAAATCCCTTCTCGACGGAAGCGCTATCACATTTTTCTAATTAAATAAGAATTTTCACTACCAATTAGCTTAAGCAATTTCCTATTTCCCACCCCAGACACATTTAAATGAAAATCAGACTCGACCACATAAAATTAAATTGCACGACATTTTCACTACGTGAAAAACACACTTCGCATCACTCAAACGTCCATAACTTCCACAAAACTTATCCGATTTTAATTTTTCCGAACTTTCCAACAAGGCTATTGCACGGCGCAAAAGTTTTGTTTCTTAAATTTTTTCCCTAAAACGTAGACTGTTTGAGTTATCGCTCACCCAAGTTCAAGAAGTGTACGAAAGTCATCAACATTAACAAATTTCAATTTTTTTTAACTTTATTTCGTACACCGGTATTTTTCTTTCAAATTGTCGTTCTGCTGCTGACTCACTACAAAAAATGTGTTTAACTTTTTATCTTCTAGATACGCTGTGTTAAACATGTTTTATGTGACAAATTTTTTGGAATTGTTCATAAGATAGCATCCCTTTTCCACAATTCTTTTAGTGAGGTACTTCCGTCTCAGTCAGTTACAGTGTATTTTTTCACCTTTAATATGAGTTATTAAAAATTTAAATCGGTTCATAAACGACGAGATAATTACTATTATAACGATTTTGTGGATGTCATTTCTAAACGTCACGCACCAAAGAGTGACACCATTGAAACGTTCATCTAGCGGTGGGTCTTGATGTTACTGCGAATCTGTTTTAGCTAATTATTAATTCTAACACGTCAACTTCCCCTTTATACTGGTTGCCGTAGCAACCATATTGGTTTCCATGGCAACCGTGTCTCAGTTGCTAACAGCAACAGTTGCTATTTAAGAGAAGAAGCAGACTATTTTGTTTGGCTAATTTAACTTTGATAACTGGAAGAAAAATATGGTACTTGATGTTCTATTGGGGTCACCAATTTAGCGCGATGAAAAGTATAATTCTCGATCTGAATTCTAACCCTAGCATAATCTCCAAGGTTTTATGTTTACATAGCACAAACTGATATTTTATATGGGTACGAGTGCCTCCCGTGTCATAGTTTAGATGGGAAGAGATTTTTTTTGCTGATATTCCACATGATAGGTTTATATTTAGATACAACCACATTACGGATATGCATATTTTATTAATATATTTGGTGATTGTATAGTTAAATAAATAACTCAAAAGAAAGTCGAACAGTCATTTTAGTTTGATTATTGTATTTTTTGCTTGTTTGCGTGATTTACCTGTTTATGTTTAATAAAACAGATTGTTAATTTCATATTGAGGTATTACCGACATAAAAAATATTTTTAATTACGATTTCGAAATTTTACGATGAATTTTGTTACCACAACCACTTATAAAAAAAAACATAAGCCAGCATAAGCGTAAAACGTAAAAATTAAAGCTGAAATATTTCAAATTATGTTTTATGCGTGGCTCATAATGTAATTTAAAAGCTTGTACATAAACCATAATAGACAGTTCAAATATTTTAATTTTTATGTTTTACGCTTACGCTTATGTTTATGCCCATTGTGAATGAGCACTAACATCAAAATTATGCACTTTCGATCACTCAAACGTTCATAACTTCCGTACATATTAGTCGATTTTAATTTTATTCAATTTTTCTCAAGGACATTTGACCGATCTAAATAGTTTATTTCTTTAATATTTTCTGTAAAACGTTTACTTTTTGAGTTATTGTGCGTTAAAGTCTGAAAAATGTGAGAATCATAAAACTGAATTAATTTAATTTTTGTAACAAATTCTTTTCATCCACAATAAAGGTGTGTTCACAATAAAGTTAGGGTCTTGCCTTGAGCCAATCAAAATGAACAATTTTTAATCATAGAAAAGGATAGAAGCAAATACTTTAATTTAATTGGTTCTTGCCAGCTTTCTACTGAAGCAAGTCAATATACCTCAACTTCATTGTGAATGCGCCTTAATTTTGGCAACACATTTTACGTTTTCATTTAATTAACTAAATAAAATGTGTTTTCAATTTTCATCTATAGATTACACCCATTAAAAGACTAGAATAAAATTTTATTCCAAATTTCGCTTTAAAAAATCAAAAATATTACAAATTCTCACAACGAATTTAAAAGTTTGGTTATATTTTCTAAAAATACTTTATGCCACACAGTTATAAAGCATTTGGATAAAAATCCTCATTTCATCAGAACATAAAACTTCCGAAAACGTACACGCACTTAAATGATTCAAACGTCCATAACTTCTGCAAATATTTCCAGATTTTAATGTTTTCAAACTTAATACAAAAAATGGTTGTGCAATTTAAAACTTTTCGCTCGTAAAATAAATACTTTTTGGGTTTAAAATAACATTTTTTACGGTAATATTTGGCGCCCAACGTGAGGCTCAAACCAGAACAATCAAATTAAATTACAACTTTCCTGTTTTTTACTTTTGAGTATTAAAGTACTCAAATTAAATCAATTTTCACTTTTAATTAAAAAAAAATGCAAATGTTAAAATTTTATAGTTGGAAATGTGTGATGTACAATTTAACGTGGATTCCGAATCACGGGAATAGACAAATTTTATATTGTTGGTTCCTGTCCAGGGAAATATTAAGGCCAATTACAACGCTACAATTTTTTTTTTTTGTAATATTTTACTATTATTGCGTAAATTTATGTCAATGGAAAGCAATGAATAATAAAAATGTCAACAAATATTTTACAATTGCAAATAAATTAAAAATTATATAATTACGATATTACATTAGTTAATTACGTTATCACAATTCATTCATGTTTGTTGTTAAAATTAGATTATTGAGTAATTATTATCACTGATAAAAATTTTAATAGTGCAACTTGGATAAAGCGAACAAATTCTCAGGTCCATCCGGTCTCATAATATCAAAATTCCTGTAATCCAGGTATCCAGGGTGGAAAAAGCTACATTTATCCCCTAGGGCAGGAAAGTGAAACTGTCCTTAGCAACGGGAGAAAAAGTAACAACTACCTTGGCAACGGACAGAAAAGTAATTTAACTTATTTATTTTACACTTTTTTTCGAAATTCATGACCGGAACTAAAGAACATTGTAATCCCCCGTGTATTTCTTACCCTCAAGTTCGTCTCGAGCAATAAAATTCTAATTTTCTCATGATTAAAAGACCCACTTTAGTCCCTACGAATAATATGCTATTGTAATACATGTAAATTTGGCGCTTAATATTTGAATTGCTATTTCGATGGCTTAAACCTTCTAAAAATCTAGCCGCACTATCGATTACTAAAACATTCATAACTTCTACAAATATTCACCTATTTTAATTTTTCTGAATTTTTTGGAAAGTCGATTCTGTTAGGTAAAAGTTATATTTCTTGAAAAAAAAATTTAAAACGTATACTTTTTGAGTTATCAGTCATCAAAAATCAAATAAGCGAGGAAGAGAAACAAATTAAAAGCATGCACACGCTTGCGATCATTCAAACGTCTATAACTTCTGTAAACATTGACCAATTTCAATTTTTCCAAACTTGTTAGAAACAAAATTATGCAAGCTACAAATCTTGCCTCTTTAATTTTTTCTCTAAAACGCATATTTTTAAAGTTATCCTTCATCAAAATCAAAAGAGAGAAGAAGCAGACAAATTTACCAACCTCAGTTGTTTTTAAAAATTCCATCACATTCTCGCCCCACTGTTGATGTCCTACTACAAAAAATGTGTTTAAATTTATAATCTACAATCACCATTTCCGCAGCGAATAAGCATTTCCCCACCCCTTACATTAAAATGTAACATAAAACCTAAAATTTCCAAAAAAAATTCCCCCATCTCTTTACTCTGAAATTAGGACGTGAGTTAATTTTTTTTTGTTCCTAAAAAGGCTAAAATTTAGGTAGACCATTTGCATAAATAACGAAGCACTTAGCTCCATATTTTTTCCGTTCACAAAGAACGATCCCTTTTGGATTCATTATCACACGTCGTCCCTTCCGTTCTTCTAATTAAAACGTACCAAGGAATTAATTATTATGTTGGTCATTATTTTAAGTACAATAAAGTTTCATAATCTTCGGCAACATGTAATCCAAAAATATTACAGTCTGCTAAATATAGCCAAGTGGACGAGTATTTTAACGAGTAATGCGACTTCGAATCTATTTTTACCATCCATTCGCCCAATTAACTGGAGTACGTTTTATTGTACAAAATTTTTATTTATATAATCGTGAACTTTTTTTAATTGAGTCCATGGTCGTAATGGAGGTCGAGGATGACGTTGATTGAAATGCGTTACTTTAAGTCAGTGGTCTGATGTGTACCTACCACTTATATTTCGTATTTCAAGAAACCGATAAAATAAAACAACCGAATGTAAGATTGTCAATTTTTGGTTATGGGAGAACAGGATAAGGTTTGATCTTGCAAGCAAACGTAAAATAAAATAAGATTTTTGTATCGGGAGATAAAAGCGCAGATATTTTTGGGGTATCAATTTTATTAGTCGTACGTTGCTTACTTATTTTTTTATCGAAGGAAATCACGTCGCTGGAACTTTTTCTGAAGGACTCTTAAGTTAATAATTGGAAAAATCGAATCCTTCGCGTCATCAAATTTACAATCGATTTCAAAATAAGTTTTCCGCTGGTACATATTTACATAAAAGTAACGCTATGACAGGTGCTTGTATGGCTTTTCATTTATAGGGCAATCGAAAATTTCTATTGAAAGCGGATACACATTTTGCGTTAGTCATTGTCAGGTCTGGCTTTTATTAATCCTGCATGTTATTAGATTCCTAATTAAAGGTTTAATTCTGATGGAAACTCGATAACTTTATTGGGACTAAAATAAAAATGTTCTTTGGAAATTTCCATGTGGCATTTCCAAAACTAATATTAGAAAAAAATGGAGACCAGGCTTTTAATAATAAACACCTGAATTACTACGGAAAATCTCCACAAATACACACGCACATCAAATCACTCAAATGCGTAGCATAACTTCCATAAACATCAACAGATTTCAATTTGTTTGGACATTTCAGACAGACGATTGTTCAACCAAAAACATTTATTTCATTCCATTTTCCTCCCAACTACATGGTTTTTCCGTTAATTCCTGCCAAAGTTAGAAATATTCAAACATCATCAAAGGATGCAAAGTTCTATAGTAATTAGGCTGCCTACGGCAGACATTTGGTGAGCAAAAAGTCGTCCTATAAACCCATAAAGGGTTTAAGGGGCACACAGTGGCATAACTACCAGTGTGCGACCCGAAAAATTATAGGAGCTCGGCCCGAGACAATCAGTGGTGTGATGTACTTTTAAAATAATAACATAACGTAAATACGTTATGTTATTCTATAGTGTTTTTCGCGAAACGGTCTCACGTATCATTTTAACAAGCCGCTATTATTAGAACGTGAACGTTATAATAAAGGTTTTCCTAACCGTTATAGTGCGAAATATAAATGCACCTAAATTTCACCCGTTATATTTCGCACTATAACGGTTAGGAAAACCTTTATTATAACGTTCACGTTATAATAATAGCGGCTTGTTAAAATGATACGTGAGACCGTTTCGCGAAAAACACTATAGAATAACATAACGTATTGACGTTATGTTATTATTTTAAAAGTACATCACACCACTGATTGTAAAGTAAAAAATACCGGTCGATGTACGTTGCTTGGAGGAAATGTAGGCGAGGGATGAAACAAGTTCAATTACGAAATAGGATTAAAAAAGGGTCATTTAAAAAATTCTTTGGAAGAAATTATTACGTTTTGAAAAAATATGTTAAGTATTGAACGGTACTCCTTTTTCTTGAACCGAACAATGGAAACAATGCAATTCAGGGGGGGGGGGGAATTGCCGTCTGACCCTCTTGCTCATATGCGCCTGATTTGGAATATAACATCCATGTCAGTGTATAGGTGATCTTCAAAATTTTAGTCATAAATTTCAACTATTTAGTAGTTATCAAAGGGAGTAATTACTGATGACCTTTCCCCATGGATTACAAAAAATGGCTAAAAACTACAAAATTGAAAAATGTAATTTAATTGTTTAGAAACGTACTATAAAATTTTCAAAAAAATATATTTACCCCTCTCTCAGAGTCGTAAGGAAAGTAAAAAGTACTGTAGCAAACGTTAATTTGCACTACCCCCCCCCCCCGCTCAAACAAAAGAGTTTTATAAATATTCATTTATAAAATTAAAAACATATTTAAATTTAAACCAAAATAATTGTATCTCCTTAAAACTGTGAATGGGGACGGGGGTCGGGGGGTATAGAATACCCCCCAGCACAAGAACTAACGAATATAATTTTAAAAAATTGAAGAAGACGTAAATTTAATTTCTGAGAATACATCTTTTGCTTACTTGCGGCAGGGGGATATTCCATAATAACCGATTTTTCAATTGTTTACTTATTGTGAACCTTCCAGTTCAGGGGAAGACTTTTTAAGTAACTTAAATTACATAATAGTTAATTTTAACTCATTTTTGAAGTGCTTTTCTTTTTCTAGGGTGGATAAGTCCGCTTCTTCTTAGTGTGCCATATCTATCTTTAGACGTAGGCGATCTTTCTGACTAAGCCAGGAAGACTTTACTAGGGAAATATTAATGGGGTGGTTTCCCGTTGCCTTCCCCATAGTCCACAGATCGATTTCGGACTTTTTAGATCACAGCACAAATCCGACGCAATCAGGATTAGAACCGCTGTTTCCCGCTTTGTAGTCTATCTGTGTTTGATTTACGCTACACTGCTGGTCTGAGTAAATACTGGGGGGGGGCAGAGGGAGGAATGACCCCGGGCCCAATACTTTGGGCCCCCTTAAACTGCAGTAAATTGAGACCAAATTTTGTTTCTCTTTATTTTTAAATCGCACACCACGCAATCGAGGAGCTCGTCAAAATTTCTTGCTCCCAGGTTCATAATTAAAGGTAAACCACTGGGGGCGCGAAATACCGGTATATCAATTAAAAAATTTCTGAAGGAAGGAATGATAGTAAATAGTCCAAAAAAGCAATTATATAGTAAAACAATAATTTTATGAATCATTGAAAATAAACGACATGAAATTGGTAGCAGCTATAAGGTAAGCCACGCCTATCCCTCAGTATATGACACCCCTCGCATAAGTTTATAAATATTAGCTTGATTTAACGTACGGAACTAAAATTAAACGGGATCTGTGTGACAGTTCAAGTCATAAAAAATATACCCCAGTGCCAACAAATAACCTACATGTGAATATTAGAAGAACCAGAAACTCTGATTACAGTCTACTCATTAAAAACATCCCTGAAGTCCGACTACAATCCCAACCGGGATTTTAAAAAATCCCAACTCATTAAAAATCGGTAAATTTAAGCCAAAAAAACCATAAACCGTGATATTAGCGCGATGTTCACTCTACGTCGTTTGCCACGCCCTGCCACTAGACGACCAAACTAAAGTATACAGGCCGTTAGCAGAATGCTGCAATAAGGTTGAATTTTGTGCAAAAATCGATTACATTAAAACCGATTTATGGCTAAACTAAGTGATATAATGACATTCTTCAATATGTAAAAGTTATCTATCAAATTCCGTTGGGTTTGGCGATCATTTCGCCAAGGTTGATTATCAACAGAGATGTAGAAGTAATTTTATTCATAGTGGTTGGGAGTGGCTAATGTACAGAAACGAATATTCGTAATTTCGGTTCTGTTTGTGTAAATTTTGGTGGAATTGGGTGTCAAGCGTTCTCCCTCCACATTTGCCCCGCAACCACTATGAATAAAATTACCTCTTCCTATTGGACGCCTTTGTGGTTAACCTTGAAATGACGTTGGATCCTTGGCTTCATTGATCCGCCTACAGTCGCATAAGTGCGGCCTTCGCACTTATACTGTAGGAATTTTTATGTATAACCCTTGTCACGGCACTCTAGTGTTACGTCATTCTTACCTAACCAATCAATGCGGCTTTTTTGGTTAGGTAACCAATCGCTTGCTTACTTAAGTGCGATGACGTATACAGGGGTGTCAAACTGGCGGCCCGCCACGTATATTTTTTCGGCCCGAATAAATTTAAGTGATTGTATATTATGTACAATAAAAATATATATTTCTGTCCATATTGTATATTTTAGGATAGATATATCGTTAAAAAATTAAGATGAGTTAGCAAAAGTCATTTGTGCGGTCCGCGGAAATTTTTTTTATCCAGAAACGGCCCACGGCTGGAATGAATTTGACACCTCTGCTCTATAGTACTTTAATCTCCTGATTTTTTGATGAATCGATAGGTTTGTTCCAAGCAGCCGAGAAGCCGTACAATGTACGGTCAAGCTTATGTACAATGGATAAAAAAAGTGTCCTTTGCAAAACCCAAACTGCGTGTATGCTTGGAGGGTTATCCATACCCCCAAACCCCCCGGTCAAATGCCTGGATATTAATAGTTCTACAATTTTAAATTTTATTATATTATGCTGTAACATTTTTCAATTAAATCTCGGATGAGGAGCTTCCTAGCAAAATATTAAAAGAGTGGCCGTTATAATTTTTGAAAAGTGATCTTCTTCTTCATTAGCGTTTTTATTTACATCCATTTTTGGATATACGCCTCTTCAAGTTCTCTCAATTTAGAACTTGAAAATTGAGGCCTTACCATTCCACGCTGGCCTAATGCGGGTTGGAATGGATCATAGTCCACAGATCGATTTTGGACATTTGTAGATCACAGCACATCCGACGCAGTCAGGATTAGAACCGCGGTTTCCCGCTCTCTAGTTTATCCGTGTTTGACTTACGCCAGACTGCTTGTCAAAAAAAGTGATGAAAAGTGATATATCAAGATAATTGATTCCATTAATAGTTTCCATTTCGTATTAGTGAATAATGTAACATGACCAGAGCTGGGATTTATATGCATAAAAAATTCTAAAATATGCTCATATATATGCTCCAATTTTCATAAAAATATGCAAGTTAAAATATAAAATATGCAGTGAAATAAGCCGAATAAAAGTTCAAAATATGCAATAAAATTTTTGCAAAAAAAAACATTTAGCACTTTTTTTTATTGAGAACGCATTTAACTGTTTTTCACTTGATAATAAATATTAATTATAATGTTTTTCTAAATTATCTAAAATAAAAGATTGTCTTTTACACTCAATATGTTCTTGTACGTGGAGAAACTTCTTTCAACGTCGACTGATGTTATTAAAGCGAATTTAAACTTGCACTTTTTTTGTGGTTCCATTGTTACTGATTCTTCATATTGACGTTCTAGTATATTCGAAATTTTTTTATGAACCACGAATCCTTCATTTTTGAAGAATCTGTAAATTTTTGGCCAATACGCATCCTTACACCCCCTTTTATCTGTTGAATCGAATTTTCGTTTGATTCAGCAACTCCAAGTTTCATACCTTGCATCTCGAGAGTTTTGATTGCCTTTGCAATAAAGGCGTAATTTGATTTTATAAATGCTAGATTCTGAGGTAATTGTTGATCATCTAAAGCAAATTTTGCCTCACGAATAGCAGCAAAATCATTTGGAAATTCAAGAATTTTCATACGTAGGTATATAATTTCACGAATTGAAATAAATACGAGTATTTATGCATTAATATGCTAACTTTACTAAAATATGAACCAAAAGTGGAAAATATGCAAAATATGCTTAAAAAAAGTTGGTTTAAATTACTCTAATTTATGTGATTCGCAAAGATATCCAAAAATCGACGTTCTCATATCAATAGTTAAAAATATGCATTTGCATAATATAATCCCAGCCTTAAACATGACAATATTATGTACACTGTTAATTCGAATACAAAACCGAAATTTCTTACCTCACGATTGGAGGTGCTAAAATTTAGATTTTACATGTCCTTAACAAACCTAAATTCTGTGTATGCTTGGAGGGTATCCCATACCCCCCCCCCAAACCTCCCGGTTGCAAAGACCAACACAATTTATGTTTTGTAATTTGATTTATTACATAGAAACCGTTCCAAATAGGTATATTAAAATGTTATCAAGACCGGGGCGTATGGGGGGTATGGAATACCCCCCAGCGCCTGGTTGTTAATAGTTTTACAATTTTTAATTATATGGTGTAAAAATGTTCGGTTTGAGTAAACTCACCGGGATTTGATATATCATAACATTAAAATCAAGCGTTAGGAATAATCCAAAATATCGATTAGTTTGGTCAAAGATCGATTTTAAAGTTGATATTTTTGCGGCCCGAATTAATTTTTCGACCGATCGACGCATGTTGTTCGAACCCAATGTAGGCGAGGGATACAACAAGTTTAATAATTATGAACTAGGTTTAAAAAAAGTCATGAAATCAGATTAGGAACCAAATTGCACGCACGAGCTACATAGGCGTCGCGACAGTCATCTTTAGGTGCGATCGACCGGGCGGCGCATGTTGTTCGGAGCAAATATAGGATGCAACAAGGTCAATAATAATTAATTATGAAATTTAAAAAGTCACTCAAAAAATGTTCGCCAAATATTGAAAACAAATTATTAGGTTTAAAAAAAAAATAAACAAATTACATGCTGGCGCTAAGCCGTCTTGTTACGCCACTGTAGAATGGACATGTCATTCAAAAATGGAGAGAGGATTAAAAAAAAGTCATTTTGACTTTGATTGTCAGAAAATGGCCCGCGACTGGAATGAGATTGACACTCCTGACGTATAACACAAAAGTTCTGAGCCAAGGACTTTAATATTATAAATAGATCTATTGGACGCCATCTTGTTTAACTTTTAAATGATGTGGGAGTTTTGACGTGGGGACAATAGATGAGTATCAAATGTATGATTAACCTGAATAAACTTTGGTCTCGTTCGCAGGGAGTACAACCACACTCAAATTTGTATCAGGATATAATCCAGGCGTATATCCAAAAATGGATGTAAATAAAATATAATTTTACTCTTTTACTGTTGACTCAAATTATAATCTTATGTTGTTTGGGCGCCAACGGTTTAAACTTTTACCACAAAATACTTTTGAAAATAAAATAACTTCTCTTGAGAAATAAAATATAATTTTTCGTTTTAAAATGATAAATTTTCTTTTGTATTATTTACAAAAAAATAATAGCTCGGTTATAATTTTGGGTTTTATCATACAAATTTCATCAATCAAATCGCCTTTTTATTGGCAGTTCCAAATCACACATTTAAAATTCAATGATTACTCTAATATGCCACCCTAAAACAAGGAAAGAATTACAAAAATTAACGGTTTTTCATGCCGTGAAAATTTAAGTACCGCATGTGAAATTTTAGTTAGAAATACTGTCGCTAGTGGAGCGATTGTTTTCAACTTGTTAAAAACGCACTTTTGAATTATTCAAAAACTAGGACCGATTTGTGAATCGTAACTTGAAATTTATTTTCACCCAAGGTGAGTAAAATGTTTGATTTTCTACTAAAATTGATTTTTATAACCTTAAAATGTTAATTTCTCGTTTTTAGCGTACTTGGCAGATAAATTACTCGAAACTTCTTTGTAAAGTTCGTAGTTCCATTTACCAACTCAAAAAAACTCACGTTTTGGTAATTTCTAACCACGTCCGAAAACTTAAATTTTAAAACGTTAAATAATCCAGCAATCAGCACATCATGTTTGAATTTTTAAATACAAAATTACAAAATTTATATGTAGTTGTTTTTTGAAAAATTATGTCACATTGCTTTTAAACTTCAATAACTTCTTCAAAAATTAATCGATTAATTTTTCTGGATTCATTAGATAGGTCACAGTTAAAGCTATAAAATTTATTTTATTAGTTTATAATTTAAAACGCACGGTTTATGAGTTATCATTCGTCAAAATTAAGCATCTCGACAAATCACAATACTAACTATTTTCTCTGAAAGTTAAGCGATTTAAATTTTAAAGCGTTTAAAAAAATAATTGTTGAACCTAAAATATACTTTTCTCTAAAACACGCATTATTTTAACTCTGCAGCTTCCCAAAATTGAAAATGTCTTCACATAAAATTCAAGAATCATTGAAATTCTCGGAGCGCAGTAGATTTTATAAAAGGTAACCGATTGCAGTTTTTCTGAACCATTTCGAAAGATAATCGTTCAGGATAAAAATTTATTTCACTGAATTTTCTCGAACATTCGTGGGTTTTGAAATATCGCCAATTAAAGTAAAAAAATAAAGACAGTTTTCGGGAATCGATAAAACCAACGTAAATGAGGTTAAATCGGTAAAATGACCGTAACTTCAACGAAAATTAACCAATTTCAATTTTGATGGCCTACTTTGACAGATAAGTGTTCAAGCTAAAAATTTAATCTCTTTAAATTTTTATCTGTTAACTTTGATTTTTGTGCTATGATTGATCAAAGTCTAAATAATGCAGTAAAAATAATTGATTTTAATTTTTTGAACTGAAAATAATCCTAAAAACGAAATTTTGTAATTTGTTTGGTTGTAATTTTCTCAAACCCTTATGGTTTTCGATTAAACTATAAACTCCGATTTGGGAAGACAGAAATCAATACAAACAGCATAAATTAACTTAATCGTTTAAATGCCCATAACTTTTGCAAAAACTAATAAATTTTAATTTTTCCGGACTGCTTATAGGGATAATCGTTCAAGCTATAAATTTTTATTCGTTTCATTTTCTCTATAAAGCCTGGTTTTTGTGCTATCAAAAACAGTAAGAGAAATTAATAAAACCGCAGCAATTGTAGCTATTTTATTCAGATGCCCATAACTTATAAAAAATATTAGTGAATTTTATTATTATTCAGGGCTGTTTACCGAGATAATCGCTCCATCTAAACAAACTTGTCGCATTTTCCCCCTTCCATGTCCGGCTTTTGTGCTAACCACCCATCAAATTCCAGAAAAGTTTTAAAAAAATTATTCGTGAAATTACTCAAATGCCGATAACTTCTACAAAATTCAACCGATTTTAATTTTTCTGGACTTTCGAAGCTTAAAACCGTTCAAGCTAAAAAATTTAATTTGGGATAATTTTCACAAACACATCTGGTTTTCGAGTTACAAACGGTTTGCAAAAATTAATGCGGGAAGAGTAAAGTAGGTTAAATCACTCAAATTATCATAACTTCAATCAAGATCAATCGATTTTAATTTTTTTTAACTTTTTGGACTGATGATAGTTCGATATAACAATTTCTTCCTTTACGCTTTTTTCTACTACATCTAACTTGACTTCTATCGTCGATCGAACCCGAAACCATTTGATGAAATCAATACAACAGCATCAATTAGGATAAATCACTCAAATGTAGTTTATAGAGATAACCGGTGAAGCTAAAAAATATTAATGTGTTGAATTGGTATCTATCGAAGCTTTCCAGTTTTTGCAGTATAGTTTATCGAACTGTAAAAAAGGTTAATAAAACCCTACAATCACTCAAACGCCCACTAAAACGATTTAAAAAGCTTTTGACTGGTTTTGTTTTAGTATATTAATTTTAATAACAATTTTCTATTATTTTTTGATTTTATGCAGCTGAAGATGCGAAATAATAATGAAACAGCCACTTTATAATCTCATCAATTTTTTTCCCATTTCAATTTCCTATTAAATAATTTCACAAGTTAATAACTAAATAAAATGTTTATATATTTTAATTATATCTTATCGCCCTTCAAAAAATTCTCACCTTTCCAAGAAAGTCAATAATGTCTTTAGAATAAAATTGCTATGTATATACCTATGTATATCAACATCCAATTGAAATTCAAATATTTTAACGTCTAGTTAAGTTTTTTGTTAACAATTCCAATTTAAATATGTACTCAAAATTATCACATAATTACTTGAAAATTGCCTTTTAAGTCGATTTCCAGCAAACCAATTTAGTAAAATGAATAAAATTGACGTAAATTTATGTTAAAACATTCAAACTTTTATCTTCAATATTTGCAATGTGCGTTTGAAGTATATTCCGATACATTTATTTTTTATCGGCGACGCATCTTGTTTATAACAATAAAATAATCACTTGGGAATTTTTTTTTTTAGAATTTTAGTGCAGGTATAAGAGTGAAAATTCAATTTTAATTAACTTTCGCGTTTCCCTAAAGTTTCTTCTCCAACGTTTCATTTTTTACACCACCATATATGGCAGATCCAAAAGCTTTTGCAGAGATTCGGTTAATATTTCATTGAATCGCTTCGATTCCTGCAAGTTCTATTGGCATATTTAAATTTTTTCTTTAAAAATGATAATCATAGAATCTTCGTTGTTAGAATCTAAGAAGTTTGAAACATCCGTAAAAATGAGCATACATTTTAAATTACTTTAAATCGTATAAATGTCGATAACTTCTCCAAAAGTTAACCGATTGAAAATTTTCTAGATTCATTGCAAAGCTAAAGTTCCGATCTAAAAAAGTTGCCTGATTAGGTTATACATTAAATTGCACGGTTTTCGTGTTGTCGCTCTTCAAATGTATGAACGGGTGAATTTCGAATTTTATCTTGTTTTCAGAATTAAATTACATATTCGCATTCGAATGCTAAGTTTACTCCGAAAGTTTTTTAAGCAAATCATCCGTCCCCACTATTAGCACGAAAAATGTCTTCATCTGGACAGATCTACGTATAATATGGAATGCACCCCTATTTTATAAGAGTAGCACAGATGCGTTTTATGAGACGAAATATAAAGTTATATTAGAAATATCATCTAAATAAACCGATAACGTTTCATTTTTAATCCTTCTGGTTTAAAATTTTCTTCTTCCTATTTTTAATAAGTTTGCGACAGCTTGGAAGCAACGCGAGGCGTATTTCGGTTACGAAATCGACAATTTTCATTTTATCACTTTCACAACACAGCGTACATAATCTTTGGATTATCCGAAATTATGTTATCAAATTAAGAAACATGAAAACACATTTTGCTAGCTAAACAGTGGATTATCGTGTCTGGAAGCCCCGGGCGTCAAGTGATCAGAGACCCCCTAACTCGGTCATTCATCTCTGCGACTCAATCTCGAAGTTCTAACTCAATAGCATGCGTCTTCTTCCCTCTTATACCATCTGAAAAGTAATCACCCACTTGGTTTCCAATCATCCCTTAAATAAGGCGCATATTCTGTTACATTTTAATTTAGAAATTCAGAATTTTCACAAAATTGGATGACGACGCTCCGGGCTAATCGTGAATAAACAAATCTCAATTTTTCGACCCTAACCATACAGTCCATCCCCTTATTGCATGTAAGATACTACCTAAAGGAAATCCACTACCGCACTGCTTCTTAGCTTATACCTTAGATACGGAGATTATGACCCTTCCGACTGCGAAACGTCAATAGTCTTCTCCTCAGAGTTATCGTCTAGGGACAACAACCCCTATATCTTTGCTAGAATAACTCCCCATAAAACTTTCATATAGCATACATGGCAACAAGTCTCTTCTGAAGCCACCGTCTAGGGAAAACTGCACCTGATTCCCCTTCGTCCGCTCACAAAACTTTTGTTTATACAGCCACCGAAAAAGCGAACCCCTACTATTTGATGCACCCCCGTATAATGTTTACCCAACGTGTTATTTACAAATTTGTAAATGGATTCCGTATTATTAAAGTTCGAGCATTTACACAATAGAGACGCGAAATTAATTCGTGTACAACCACCACCCTCACTACCAAAGGGGTTGGACGGCTCAGAGTTTCTATTATAAAAAATCGGGCAAACATAACACAACAAAATCAATTTATAAAATTCTAGAAAAGTAATTTTGAACTTTTCGCAAGTTTGTTGTGGAAGTTTGTAACAGTAAAGAAAATCCTCTTACGTGTGTGCACAACTAAAATAATTATGAAAAATTATTATGATCCCTAAAGAAAGTCGTTTTCAATTTTAATAGAATAAAAATGATTAAAAGCCTCGGGATACATTTCGGGAAAAATGCTCACTAAAATAGCTTTTTTATTTTGTTGTTTCAACCCCGAAATATTAGCCTTACGAGCTTTCAACTGTAAACTCTTCCCATTTTCCACGTTATCCTTTATTAACGCTCTTTTTCCTATCTCGTTTTAACATTTTTAAATTAACGTTCTGAAAATGCCTTGACCTAAAATATAGCCAGTTTCAAAATCGACCACGATTTTGCATTAATTTACCATTTGTAGGATCCCTATAAGTGTTCCTAGTAGGAAATAGGAACTAGGCTAGGATAATTGCCAATGTAACTCCCTAATGATATATTAACGGTTAGCAAATACTAATAGAGACTCCAGGACACTTAAGCTTATAATTCAAACTTTTGAAAGCACCAACTTTCTCAATTGACTTTAAATTGATCGTAAAATTAAATTTATCGATGTCTACTGCTGTGAATGTAATTATAACAGAGAAGAAAGCAAAATCATGTCGCTTCTCTTCAAAATCACCCCAATCCTTTTAACGCTAAATTCGGTTTTTAGTTTAAAAAGCAAATTTTTTTACAAGAACTTTCGGGTTGTCGAGTCTAAAACTCTCGTTCCAAATGTTGATAGTCGAAGTGCTAACAGGTACTATATAAAACGTTAAACATCGTAACCCGTAATCTCTGCTACTTTCGCGATGAAAATATAAAAGAAATCCTCCTCTTTACGCGTTCTGCAGCGAAAATACTTCAATCGGGTTCGAAAACCTATAAAAACGTGAGAACTATACCGAAGTGTCAGGATAAAGTCACTCCTGTGCTAACTAAAAGGAGCTTTGAATTTCAAAACAGTACGAAGCAAGAGGGATAAAACTAAAATTATCCTAGAAAAGAAGAGACTTACGAAAACTTGCAAGCAGTGCGAGATAAAAACCCAGGTCACATGCTGAGATCATCTATCATCCCTCCTTAGTGCATTCCGTGTCAACTTGACACTTCAAGGTAACATTTTTGACACTAAAAGAAATTTTTGCAGAAACGCCACAGTTAAGCCAAGAACTTCCTAAGGAATCAAGCCAGTTTGAGTCCGAATATTGTCAAATTACGTAAAATGAAACTCAACCGGTTGACAAATAACCACCTGAGCTCTCACAATTTATTGCTCCAATCTCTAACTGTCTGTAGCTCATAATCAAACTTCATTTATTCCAAAATTTAGGCTTCATTTGTCAACAAAGCTTTCTCGAATTTTAAGAAGAGAACCAATAAACAACTTTGAATTATATTTTTTGGCGAGATTATTTTCCTCGATCTGGATTCGAAACCAGGACGAAGTTTTACGAAAATTAACCGATTTTAATTGTTATGGTTGATGGACTGCTTAAAGAGATTATTGAAACAGCTAAACTGTATATCTCACATGAAAAGCTAAATATTGTGAAAAATACTTTGGAGGTGTTAAAAATGTACTATAGCAACGCTCAATTGCTCGTAACTTCTAGAAAAATTACCCGATATCAATTCTTATGAACTTTTCGGAAAGTTAGTTATTCTTACTATAAAAACTAATTGAAGAAGTTTTCGTTGAAATATAAATTTTTTGACAAAATTATAAAAAATTTGCAGAAATTAGTAAAATCGAATGGACTTTATTAAATTACTAAAATGCCAATAACTTCTATAAAAGTGTTCTGATTCTGATTTTTCTGAAAAATTTGGAGAGATAATTGTTTGATCTAAAAATTTAGTTTTATTATATTTTTCTCTAAAAGGCATAGCGTTCAAGTTATACTGCTTTGAAAACTAGGAATTAAAGTTCTAGTTCCAATCTTATTTAGATAATTTTTATCAAGATTTATTGACCAAGTTTCCTGTGTATCTTTAAAAATTGTATAACTTTCAACTTCCTGATCCTTGGGGGCAGGGACGTGCCCAAGGAGGGAGTCTCCCCCCAATATTTCAGAAAATTGGAAAAAAGTTGGCAAAATCATTCAAAATTTGGTCAAGTTGGCAAAATCCGCTAAACCGACAATAGGAAAAAATAGACAATTACAAAAAGTTGGCAATTTTTAATTAATTAAGTTGGAAAATTCCCCCCTCAAAAAATTTGGCTAAGCACGTCCCTGCTTGGGGGGGGGGAATTCATACCCTCCGGTCACGATACTACGACATGTTGATATGAGTTATCTATTTAGAACGGTGGAAATTATGTTGCATCCTAGTTTAATGTTGACCACTAACAATTAATGTGGACATGAAATGGTTATTATAGTGAATGACAGGACATACACAATTTTGGTTCTTGAGACCGGGGGGTTTGGGGGGTATGGAATACCCTCCAAGCATATACGGAGTTACAGGGTTCGGTTTGCTAAAGAAACGTAAAAGATTAATTAACAACCGCACTCGCCGATATTATTGCTGATTTATGACCACTCCTCAACATTTGAGATTAGCTCCGCCTGCAATAATAATATAATATAAATCAACAACAAAATCGGCAAGTGGGATTGTTAATTATTATTAATCTTTTACGTGTGCTTAGCAAACCGAACCCTGCCTGCGTATATTATGATTGGGGGGTATTCCAAACCCCCCGATTTCAAGGACCAAAATAGTGTATATTCGGCAATTGACTATATTAACCATTTCATGTCCATACTATGGTGGATAAACAAGGATGTGACATACACATTGAAAAAAGACACGGGAATCGTGAAACTGGACGTGCCAGACATATCAATGAGCAAGAAGTGCTTAAATCATCCACAGATCTAAATAGATAATATGATTTTAACATGTCCAAATATTACGGAAGGAGGGTATGAAATTCCCCCACAGAATCAAGAGGTTAATATTGCTGTAATCGCTAAAACGTTGTAGCTTTAAATGTGAAATTAGCTCCGTCTACACGTCTACAACAATAATACTAACTTCAATATTCAAAGCAACAAAATAAGTTTGAACTGTTTTAACAATTTGCATGTATCTGATTTGTTATAACCCCCCCCCCCCCCAGAGTAACACCGTGCCCTGGCTCAATGTGTATGTCGCATCCTTGCGTAACGTTGAACACCCACAATTAATGTGGACATGAAATGGTTAATATTACACTATTTTGGTCATGATACCGGGGGGTTTGGGGGGTATGGAATACCCTCCAAGCATATACGAATTAGAGGGTTCGGTTTGATAAGCACACGTAAAAGATTAATTAACAAACCCACTCGCCCCCCCCCCAAATTTAAAATTAGCTCCGCCTAGAATAACAAAACTAACTGCAAAATTCAAATCAACAAAATAAGTTTGAACAATTTTCATGCATTTGATTTGTTAACCCCCCCCTCCCCGCCAGGGTGGAGGTCAAATCCCGAAAAATTATGGTTTATACGTATAAAAATCACATCAATCACGCTGCTTTAGAAGGCACGTTAAGCTGGTGATTCCCTGAGTTACTGAATTGTCACCATTAATTCAAAAACACCAGGATACAGGCACATCTGAAGGCAAATCTAGCAAGCTACCTAATGGATGTAAAATATTTATATGCTTATAATAATTTATAATAGTACTAGAACTGCCAAGGAAACAACGCAGCTGTTGGAAATAATAGACCCTAATTCTCTAAAGAATTATTTCTAGAAAAAGAGGAAGAAGATCAATCACGCTCTAGTATGGAAGGCTGTCGGCTTGAAGGCCGCATTAGAGCTTACCATAGGTTGGTAACAAAAAAGTGCCAATCCCGATTTCGTCACTGTATCTATTGACATTATTGTATCCAATAGACGTTTTTAATTATGATTATTACTAATAGGATCTAGATTTCCTTGTGAAGGCTATCAAATTATTTTTTTATTGCCTCCATAAAAAACTGTCCATCAAGCTCGATCCGTTATATTCAGTCTGTGACTTTTAGTAAGCTTGGTGAGGTTAGCACATTTACTAGGAATTTAAAAATAGTTCCAGTGCGGCCTTCAGGCCGCACAGCTTGGATAATCTGTAAGGTCGTCGACCGAGTATTGGATAAAAACCGGTTATTCATCCTTTTGCCTCCCCACCACCCCCGCAGCAAATCATCCTGTTCCAGTTTAGGTAATTACAAATCTAAGAGCCTTACTGCTACGCCAGCTAATTTGCCGACCAGTCACTTTTGCTTTCTTTTATTTTGTATAGGTCATTTTATTCAAAGTGGTTGACACGTGACTTTGTCTTGCGATGCAAATGTGGAAGGAGAACCCTTGACACCCAATTCCACCAACTGACACAAACATAGAACCGAAATAACGAATATTTGTTTTTGCAAATTAACCACTCCCAACCACTATAAATAAAATTACCTATACCTCAAGTGCTTGTTTATGTTTTAATTAGAAGCCACAGGCAGTTCAAACAATTCAACTTTGGTTGTTAAGTTTGTAATAGGTAAATTATAGCCATGTTTATTCTACCTTAGACAAAAATTTAAGTTTGGTTTTCAGTTTTGGTTTTCAATTTTATTGTGGAATAATGTGGGAAGTTTAGATGGGTTGTTTCTCTATCATTATTATGTGTGATTAAACCTATAGATGCTTTGAACCTGAGTGAAATTGTAAAATGTAACGTCATTATTTCTACGTCACATTTTGAAAACAGTTGCGGTGCATTTTATTCGAGGACATTTATCAGCCATATTTTGTATATTCGGAATGGATATATTTCCTTTTCACGTCTCACCGCTTCAGCTACAATAGATAAAACAGCTAATCAACGTAAGAGCGTTACGGAGGGGGGGGGTAAAACCATTGTTATCTCTAGATTTCAGTTATTTTTGGCTCAATCGAAAGATAATTGATCAAGGTAAAATAAATCCTTCTCATATTTTGATCTACCATGGCTGGTTTTTGTGTTATCGCTCATCGAAATGTGAAGTTCTTAATTCCGTAAAAAAAGTTGATTTACGTATAATCTCATAATTTCAACAATAATTAAGCGATTTTAATTTTTTTTTTTACATTTTAGAAAGGCAATCACTCAAGTTAAAAATTACTCCCTTTGCAGTTTTCATTAATATGACTGTATTTTATGCTCTCATTTGTCAAAATCCAACAAGAGTAGTCGAATCACGTGAAGGGCCATAACTTACACAAAAATGAACCAATTTAAATTTTTTTGGATTGAATCAAAAGATAAGTTATTAATCCAAAAAATTAATACCTTTTCATATTTTCAAAATTTAAAGTTTTATAAACTTTAAAAATTATAAAAGTAGATACTATTAAAATGTTTGTAACTTGTAGAAAAATTTTCCGAATTTAATTTTTTTCAGAATGTTCAGTCTAAATAATTTCTATCGATTAATTTTTTTCTCGCCTAGTTTTTGTGTTATCGCTGGTGAAAGTCCATTAAGGTTTGTAGTAATCCCGAAAAAATGCAAACCCATAACTTTTACAAATGTAGATCGATTTTGATTTTTCTGATCAGGTTAGAAAGGTAATCGTTCAATCAATTTTCTTATACCACACATAGTTTTTGTCATATTGCTTGTCAAAATTCACAAATTTTGTAGAAAACCGCGCGTCAAAGTTCGCTGAATCGCTTCCAATTCAATAACTTACACAAATTTGAAACAATTTTCACCGTTCTGAATTTCTTTCAAAGATAATTTATTAATCTAAAAAACTTTTTTTTGTGTTTTACGTTTTTAAATGAATTTTAATGTATATTATTTTGTTACTTTAACTAAACATAAAATCTGTCAACTATCGGAAGTGAATCAAAATTACCTACTTATTATAACTTCTTCGGAAAAATGCAATTTTTTTACTTTTTGGAAAGATAATTGCCTCAGCTAAAAATTTTTCACCGTTGCATTTTCCCTATCACGTTTGCTTTTGTGTTATCGTTTGTTAAAATCTGCGAAGTTGCAAGTAATCCTAAAAAAACCGATGAAATTTTCTTGGATCACTTCAATGCCCATAACTTTTGAAAACGTGAACCGATTTTAACGTTTTTGGATCGTTTAGAGAGGTAATCTTTCAAGCTACAATGTTTCTTTTGTTGCAGTTTTCTTTGCCACGTTTAGTTTTAATAGTATCGCTGATAGAAGTGCAAAACAGTTTACAGAAATCAATACAAAGTAAAGTAGGTTAAATCACTCATATGCTCTTAACTTCTAAGGTTAAAAAATTAACCGGTATTAAATTTCCTTGACTTTTTAGACAGCTAATTGTTTAATTAAAAATTTGTCTGTCCTAGTACTTTTTTCTACCGTAACAAAAGTTATCCTTAAAACTGCATAAAATTCCGTTTGAACCGCGCTCAAATTCCCTAAACGATTACAAAACTTAACCGCGTTTAATTTTTCTGAACTTTTCAGAAAAACGACAGTTTGAACTAAAAACTTTTGGTAATTCAATTAATAGCTTTCATGCTTTTCACCTTACCGTTGCATAAAAATTAGCAAAATTAGTCTGAATTCTAAATGTCACAAAAAATTTTTTCAATGCCTTTTATAACTTTTGTATTTTAATTTTTTTTTGTAATAATAGAAAGATTATCTTGCTAGCGAAATGTTTTCTATCTTTGCATTTTTCTCTCTTCTGTCTGATTTTTGTGCTACCTATCCGAAAAATATAAGAAAAAATTCTGAAGACAGCATTAGAATCACTAAAATGCCGATAACTTCTACAAATATATTTGTAGAAGTTTGATATTTTTAGAAAAATAATTGTTTCATCCAAAATTGTTGTGTTATTAATTTTTTTTCAAAATGCCTAGTTTTTGTGCTACGGGATATTAAAATTCAAATATTTTGCAGTACTTAATCCTTAATTTATCGCTCAAAATTATATTGAATCACTCAAATTGCCATAACTTCCACAAAAATTAACAGATTCTAATTTTTCTGGAATTCCGCATAAGATTACTCCGAGCTATAAATTTTCTTCCTCCTTGCATTTTTCTCTACCGAGCTTTGTTTAGCTATCGTTTATAAAATCCGTAGTAATTCTCAAAAAACCGAATAAATCTCTGTTGATGCATGCAAATTTCCGTAACTTTACAAAAATTAGGAGATTTAAATTTTTCTGATCTGTTTGCAAAGATAATTATTGAAGCTAAAAATTTTCTGCGGGTACATTATTCTCTACAGCTCATTGTTTTTGTGCAAAACCCCTTGCAGAAATCAATACAGACAAAGTAAATTAGGTTAAATCGCTCAAATGCCGTTAACTTTAACAAAAATTAACAGGTTTTTAATTTCCTGGATTTTTTAGAAAGAAAACAGTTTAAGCTAAATTTTTCTATCGCAGAATTTTTCTGTATCATGTTACGTTTTTGTTTTATCGTTTGTCAAAGTTCAGAAAACTTGCAGTGACCCTTAAAAAGCAAGTAAAGTTTTATTGAATCATTCGAATGCCCATAGCATCTGCAAATATTAGCCAATTTAAATTCTTCTTGGCTTTGGAGAAGGATAATTATTCAGTCTTTATGTATTTTCTGTTGTTACATTTTTCTCTAAAATGCCTGGCTTTTGTGTTAAAGCTTGTTAAAAGCAAAAGAATTGATAGACGATATATTTTCGCGTTATAGTTCTCATTTTAAGTTTTTGTCTCCGTTTTTAGCCGCCCCTATGATTCGGCGCCCGGACGTGCACATTGCACGTGTGGCCTCTGAGTTACTAAAAGAAAACAACGTAATCTCGGTAATCTATTCACGCACGTCACTCCCACTCTCAAATTTCCGTGACTCACTATAAAATTGGTTTGGGGGGGGGGGGTTAGAGCGCACACAAAATGGTCCTAATTTGACCCCATTGACTGGATTGACAAGTTAGTAAGGTCGACATATAAAGTTCAATTTTTCTGTATAGCTGTGTGTGAGTTATGCAACCCTCCTTGCACTAGCTGATGTTACACTGAATAAATTGACCGCGGAATGTACCTACTATATTTTTTGTCCAATCAATCTAAATTCTAAAATTGCAAATTAATATTTTGTAATTTGGATTATGTAGTAAATAAAATCAAATTACTTTTCCAACCTAAAAATTGTAAAAAAAACTAATGATAAAACCATATTGAAAAAAATTTAATTCGTTTTAATTAAACTTCTTAAAATTGCGGTTTAGTACTTTCCAACTGATTAGGATTATTATTAATTTTATCGTTTCCTTCACGGTGGTGATCTTTTTTTCTATATCCGTGCAAAAATAAGCAATACATCGCCAAAATAAAAAAATTTAGCTTCGAATCAAAAAAATAAGTAAAAAACGAGCAAAACCAATTCTAAATTGTGATGGATGAAGCCGTAGCCAGAGGGGCTCGGGGGGAATGTGCCCCCCGCCCAAATGAAACACTTCGGGCTCTTTGAAGAAGAATTAAATAATTAATACCAAAAAATCAAGAGTTTTGGATGTTACGATCATTTTAAGATAGAGACAAGAAAGGCTGCTTCCGAAAATTTCAAATTTTTTAGCATTTTTTTCCTTAATTTGTGGTATAACTCAAAAACGGTTGCTTATAGACAAACAATTACACTAATATAGTTTGTAGATTACTTCAGGGGCTTTAAAAAGAACTAAATGATTAATACCAAAAAATTAAAAGTTTCGATGATATTACAGTTTTAACGTAAAACCAAATAAAAATTCAAACTTTTTAACATTTCTTTGTTTAATTTATTACTATGTAACTCGAAAACTGTTGATTATAGACATAAAAGGATCATAATTTAGTATACAGAAAACTTCAGGCTCATTAAAGAATCGTGAACCATTTATTAACAAATAATGAATAGTTAATGATCATTTTAAAGAAACAAGAAAAACTCATTGTGTAAATTTCGAACTTTTTAACATTTGTTTACTTCATTTATCGTATAACTTGAAAACGGTTGCTAATAGACAAAAATTTATTATAATCTAGTTTGTAGAAAACTTCGGGCTCTTTCAAAAAGTACTGATTGGTTAATATAAACAAATCATTAGTTTCGGTGCTATAGCTATTTTAAGGCAGAAACAAGAAAATCTGAATCCGAAAATTTGGAAATTTTTACATTTCTTCGCTTAATTTATTCTTTAACTCGATGACGGTTGATAATACACAAAAAAGATTAAAATGTAGTTAGTAGATAACTTCGGACTCTTTAAAAAAGTATTGATCGATTAACACACAAAAATTAATAGTTACGGCCCTATGATCATTTTAACAAAAAAACTGATTCTAAAAATTGACAATTTTTTTACAGTTTGTTGTTAAATTTATTGTATAACTCGAAAACGGTTGATTTTAGACAAAAATTTATTATAATCTAGTTTGTAGAAAACTTTAGGCTCTTTCAAAAAGTACTGATTAGTTAATATCAAAAAATCTTTAGTTTCGGTCCTATCGCTATTTTAAGATAGACATATGAAAAATCATTCCTATAATTTCGACATTTTTAGCTTTTCTTTGCTTAATTTATTGTATAACTCGAAGACCGTTGATTATTCGCAAAAAAGATTAAAATGTAGTTTGCAGAAAACTTCATGCTCTTTAAAAATTTATTGAACAATTAACATACAAAAATTAATAGTTTTAATGATAATTTTAAGCTAGAAAAGGAGAAAAAACTGATTTAAACAATATTGACAACTTCTTTACATTTTGATGTTAAATTTTTTGTATAACTCGAAATCGGTTGATTTTAGACTAAAATTTATTATAATCTAGTTTGTAGAAAACTTTGGGCTCTTTCAAAAAGTTGATTGGTTAATATCAAAAATCTTTAGTTTCTGTGCTATCGCTATTTTAAGATAGAGAAATGAACTGATTCCGATAAATTCGAAATTTTTAGCATTTCTTCGCTTAATTTATTGTTTAACTCGAAGACCGTTGATAATTCGCAAAAAGATTAAAATGTAGTTTGTAGATAATTTCGAACTCTTTAAGAATGTATTTATCGATTAACACACAAAAATTAATAGTTACGGTGCTATGATCGTTTTAAGGAGAAACAAAAAAAAACTGATTCTAAAAATTGACAAATTTTTTACATTTAGCTGTTGAATTTATTGTATAACTCGAAAATCGTTGATTTTGGACAATAAATTATTATAATCTAGTTTGTAGAAAACTTTGGGCTCTTTCAAAGAGTACTGATTAGTTGATATCAAAAAATCTTTAGTTTCGGTGCTATTGCAATTTTTAAATAGAAAAATTAAACACTGATATAGATAATAATATTTCTTCTTGTAATTTATTGTTTAACTCGAAGACCGTTGATAATACCCAAAAAATATTAAAAAATAGTTTTTAGATAACTTTGGACTCTTTAAAAAAGTATTGTATAACTTTTTAGGGTTTAGGGTAGAAATAAGAAAACCTGATTTAAAAAATTTGACATTTTTAGCATTTCTTTGCTTAATTTATTGAATAACTCGAAAGCCGTTGGTAATAGAAAAAAAATGTTTATAATGAAGTTTGTAGAAAACTTTGAGATCATTAAAAAAGTACTAATTAATTAAGATCAAAAAATCGTTCGTTTTGTGTTATGACCATTTTAAAGTATAGAAAGAAACAAGAAAAACTGATTACGAAAATTTCGAAATTTTTAGCATTTCTTCGCTTAATTTATGGTTTAACTCGAAGACCGATAAAAATACAAAAAATTATTATAATCTAATTTGTAGAAAACTTTGGGCTCCTTAAAAAAGTACTAATTGGTTAATATCAAAAATCGTTTGTTTCTGTGTTATGATCATTTTAAGGTAGAAATAAACAAAAATTCTGATTTAAAAAATTTTGAAATTTTTAGCATTTCTTTGCTTAATTTATTATTAAACTCGAAAACCGTTGATTATACACAAAAAAGGATTATAATCTAGTTTGTAGAAAACTTCGGGCTCTTTCTAAAAGTACTGATTGGTTAATATCAAAAAATCATTAGTTTCGGTGCTATAGCTATTTTAAATTTTAGGTAGAAAAATAAGAAAAACTTGTTACGAAAATTTCAAAATTTTTAGCATTTCTTCGATTAATTTATTGTTTAACTCGAAGACCGATAATAATACACACACAAATATTATAATCTAATTTGTAGAAAACTTTAGGCTCTTTAAAAAAGCACTAATTGGTTAATATCAAAAAATCGTTCGTTTCTGTGTTTTGACCATTTTAAGGTAGAAAGAAACAAGAAAAACTGATTTCGAAAATTTTGAAATTTTTAGCATTTGCTTAATTTATTTAATAACTCGAAAACCGTTGATAATAGACAAAAATGTTTATAATGTAGTTTGTAGACAATTTCAGACTCTTTAAAAAAGCACTGAACGATTAACACAAAAAAATCAATAGTTTTGGTTTCACGGCCATTTTAAGATATACTAAACAACAAAAAACTGCTTTGAATTAAAGAGATTCACCACCGAAGGGTTAGAATTATTTAAACAAAAGTTTTACTTAACATTGTTCTTAAAAAAATGTCTTCTGTTACCGCATTGGTCATTGGGACATCTTGTAGAAAATTTAAAAGTAAAAACCGTTCAAAATAAAATATTAAATGTATCAGAAAAATAAATATTTTAATAAGTTACATTTCAGTTGAAAATTGGCCAACTCACGAATGACATTTGAAATTAAACTTTCGAAGATTCCCCGGTACGTCATTGAAAAGGTTACGTAAAAAAAGCGTTTATTTGAAATGTAAACACAGACATGTGGTTAATCACAGTATAGTAGATGAATAAATTTCCAAAAAAAAATGAATACGCAAGTAAATAAAAAATTAGCGACCGGTTTGTTAAAAATTTGTAAATAGTACATGAGCGCCGAAGAGTCGAAAATAAATTTTTGGTAACAACGGGAGATTCCTTATCGGATGCTTGATACACATTTATAAAAATAAAGCGCGACAATAAAATGTAAATCGTGCAAGCAAGCGCCAGACGCACAGTAAAAATAAACGTAGGCGACCACCAAAAAAATTCAAATGCGTATCGGGTGAATTTTTTTTGTAGAGATAGCGTAAGACAATAGCAGCAAATTAGCCCGATTATTGGCTATTTAAATTATTGGTTTAAAGGGACGCGCGCGTAACACAAATCGATAAACCACGAAACAACTCAATCCCGCGAGATGGTCAAAAAAATATAGTGAACAAGTTGCGATGATGTAAATTTTTTCCAGACAACCACCTGTCATTCGTTTAGGGCAGAGCCGTCTCTATATTGATTTTCTTGGGCAATGCAGATACTCAAAAATTTTCTCACATTTCCGGACTCAAAAACGCTTTTTAAGCGGAACGCACTTTTCGGATAGTGAAATTGGGGTTCGGTGCTTCACACGAGAAGGTGGGGTTGGTTTTGAAAAATAGAAAAGGCACAATTTTCTTTTAGAAACATTTTCTATTCAATAATCATCCATTAATGGGTCGCCGCTCCGGATTAACGCGTAAATCGCACCTGGCCCGACGTTAGAACAACTTGCAAGTAGAAAGGAAAATATAAAAATGATTACTTACTTGCCCAATTCTTCCTTTAACTCATAATTGTCGCTAAAACGAGTGCAAGCCAAAGGCACCGCCATATCAACTACTGCAGTGCCAGCTAAAATCTACTGTATATCTCTCGCTCTCTCAACAAATGTACGATTGTAACATGCGCAAAATTTAATCGATCGTGTGTGCAACAAACAACAACCAATGAAACAGTAATCTACAATATTGGTCAAAAATAACCGCCAGAATGGGCACAATTTAATCGCCCTTAAATTATTAAAGAGAAGGTGCGCCAAATTTTCAAAATTTACGACCCACTAGCGAATCGAACCGATTCGGAATATTTCGGCTATTTCGCTCGTCGCTTGGTCAGATATTTATCCACGACCCTGCAGGATATAACCTAAAAGATCGATATGAAATGACGTTCATTAGAACTTTTCAAAGCGCCAAGAGATGGCGCGTGCGGAATTTGTACAAGATTGTATAACGGGTGGCCTAAGTGATTCACTCAAATATTTAATTTTGAATTATGGAAAAGTTCAACTAAAAAAATTTAGAAAGTGGGAAGAACTTGAAGGTTGGTAAAACAGAATCAATTAATAAAAGGTGAAATACGACAAGTGGAAAATAAGAATTCTTTAAATAAAAATAAAATTAATTGAAAAATTGATATATTCGGTTAGATTAGATTGGTTGATATTGAACTAATCATGAGCCGATTAGACAACATCAAAATTGGGCTAAACAAATAATTTTCAAATTAAATAAACAAGGATTGTCTGATATTCGATTATGTAACACAACCAAAAAATTGAAAATGAAACAGACGCCAAAATTTTGCATTGGAAATGCAAAATATTGAAAAAAATAAAAGAAATTTAGATTAACAACATTTAAAAATGTCAGGTATTACAAACAATACAAAGAACTGAAAAAAAAATTATAAGTGTTCAGGGTTTCTGGTGTTGTTAAGATGAGGTCTTCGCAAGCGAGCCCTTAAAATGTTATGCAGGTATAAGCGCAGCATTCGCGATATCGTATGAATGATAAAATTTTTCTGAAGTTTCGACTTATTTTGACTGGACTAAATGGGATGGGGACGTTTCGCCCCCACCGTTTCGCCCCCGCCGTTTCGCCCCCGCCGTTTCGCCTCCGCCGATTCGCCCCCAAGTTTGGTTTTACACTACATTCACACTTTGTATTAATTTCTACTATTGGTCACGTTTAAGACCATTTTAAGCTTACTTTTAATAACAAGTAAACAATTTTTTGTATTATATTTTGTCAAAGATTAATTTATTGTTTTTAAGCTGGTAAATTAATTCAATTGGTAAAAAATAAAATACTCAATTAGTATGCTGTAACTTTCTGTAATTGTCTATGTCGCCTATTGTTGGTTTTTCCAACTTGATTAAATTCAAATCCAACTTTTTTCCAACTTCCTAAAATATTGGGGTCCCCCCCCTTGGGCACGGCCCTTATTATAGCAATTACAAATTGAACGTTTATTAGCGTTAATAAACTTCCTCTATTGGTGAGTTATGTTAGGGCTTAGAATCAATCACATGAATTCGCTCTATGAATTCGTGAATGAATTCTATGAATTCGACGCTCTCGTAGAAGACGAAAATTTTCCTCAAGATGCACTGCCCATTGTGGATTATTTTGAAGACTGTTACATAGAACGAAGAAACAGAACACATAGACGAGCTCCTCAATTTTCTATTGAAATGTGGAATGTATATAACCGAACCATAAATGATCGTTACAGGACGAATAATCACATCGAAGGCTGGCATCGCGGTTTTCAAAGTACTTGCAGAAATTTATTTCCAAACATTTTTCAATTTATTGAAAGTTTCCACTGAGGCAACACTGAACGACATGAGGCATGCTACTTGTTTTCTGGTGTTGTCAATGGGGTGAAATAGTGAGATAACAGCTTCATTAATAGAAGAATACCATAATTTACCCGTATTATGGAACAATAGAATAAGTATTTGTAAAGATAATCGAATAAGTAATTAGAAATTAAATAATTAAGTTAATTAAATTAATGTAGCATGCCTCATTTCGTTCAGTGTTGCCTCAGTGGAATTCCGGCTTTAGACCAAAAATAAACAAAACATACTATAGTGTAATTTCAAAAAGAATAAAAAAACATCGCAGAGAGTTATGGAAGGATAGATAATATGGATTATTTGTTGGGCATTTTAAAATTACCTTCTTTTTCGACTTTTAATTTATTTATTATTTTAGGGGGCGAAACGTCCCGGGGCGAAACGGCAGGGGCCAAACGGTGGGGGCGAAACGGTGGGGGCTAAACGGCGGGGGCGAAACGGTCGGGGGCGAAACGTCCCGGGGGCGAAACGTCCGGGGGCGAAACGGCGGGGGCGAATCGGTGGGGGCGAAACGGCGGGGGCGAAACGTCACATAACCGGACTAAATGGGGGAAACGTGGGTAAAAAAATTTGTTTGTACAAAAAACATAGGAGATGACCAGTACGCTGTTCAATCATATGGAAGCCAACTTTGTCCATATTTTACCCGGAATAAGAAAAATGTTCCATCATCCAAGACATCGAAGAGTATTATTGCGGACCTACACCGACTAGATTTTAGGGCAGAAATCACTGTTAGAGAAGAGAAGAAATAGGCCAAATGCAAAAAGTGAGAATATGGATTATCAACTCTTGCAGGTTACTCGAACAAGATGAAGCGGACCGGTGCTACCGATGTTGGATGCCCGGTTATAAAAAAAGCTCAAGCAAAGGCGAAGTCAGAAGTCAAAAAAGCCTAAAGTCTGACAAAGAAGGACATCTCGTTAGAGCATGAAATCAGGTATACAGCCCTTTTGTATCAGATGCAAACAAGAAGGACATAGAACCACAAGCTATCAGCTATGCAGCCCTGCAGCAAAAACCAAATGGAAAACTACACGAAGACGTACAACTTCGGAAGCATCTAAGCACTCCAATGAGTAAACCACAACAAGAAGTCGTAACTATTAGAGAGTCATCCAAATAAACTTAAACTATTGCAGAGCCGCCCAGGACTTTCTAATTCAGAAGATCAGAAGTGGAGCTGTAGAGGTCGCACTGATAATTGAACCATACAAACACCTAGACTGTAATTGGATCCAGAGCGAGGACGGCAAAGCACCAATTCTTAGCGCTTCCCAAATGCAGATCACAGAATATGGCGGTAGATCATCAGTCTGGGAGCTTCGGATCTGTATTCATGCTAGAAGATTTCAATGCTAAATCGCCAGAAAGGAGATCCTTCCAAGAAGATAACAGTGGTGCGGTTCTGACAGAAATTCTGACCAAATTTATAGTCTGCAATGATGGAGCCCTTGAAAGAGGACCATCTTGCTCCATAATAAACTTGACGTTCGCAACTCAGTCTGTATTGCCCATGGTTGGTGAATGGAAACTATTGTAAGGGAGATCTGTAGCGACCACAGATATATCCGATTAAATATAGTACGACAACCCACATTACGAAAAACAGAAACCCGATTGGCGTGGAAAAAATTGGACAGGCCAACCGACCAAAAGCTTCGGAAGACGTACGTCGGTCTACTGGTGGAGCAATAAAATAGAAGAACCTAGCAGAAAATGCAGCAATGCTGGAATAAATGACTACTGAGCTCTATGGAAAAACAGCCAGAAGGTGGAACAGGAAATGGAATGCCAGGAAAGCGCTATCGTATGGAATCTCCGACGCCAAGAGAAGTTCATGGAAACTCCCGCTGTATGATATGAATCGTTACGTATGGTACAAAATTCGTTTCGAAGAGGAAGTTCGTTAGAAGAGGAAAACCAGAACTTGGAGAATTAGTACTGTATTGGGTGGTGAGTGCCCTTTCCCTTCGCTCTTGTACGTTTACAACATTGTCTCCAGCTACCTACGGGTTAGAGTTATATGTAAGATAATCATGAAGGCTAACAGTAGCACTAAAAAGATAAAAATACCCAGCGGAGTACCACTGTTGTGGACCATTTTCTACGATGAGATACCCAGACTGCCCCTCCCACCCAGAGTGCAATTAGTAGGATTCGCGGATGACTTGACCGTGGTGGAGAAGGTGAGCACTGAGGCTGAACTCATGGAGAAAGTAAATAAAACGATCTTAGAATATCCATATCCATGCATGGATTAAGCTGGATTTATAGTTTGACGGACTGTAAGCGTAGACGCACTGCAAAAAGATCAACTATAGAATTTATGTACTCTTGTTTATAAATGGACGTAAGCGCATGACGTAACGTAAGTGAAACGGACTGGAACGGAAGTGTTCGCCAACTTTCATCTTTTACAGTACGTTTCTTATGTCCGGCCAATCAAAAGAAAGCATTATTTGTGACGTCAGCGTGGCTATGTCAGCTGTTTAGTGTTTACAACTTGTTCGTTTCGTGTCTTCAGAAAATTTAAGTTGTAGTTCTTTTTATTCCTGGTTTGTTAATTAAGCATACCTTCATGTAATTCATCATCCATTTTTCAATGGTAAAACAAATTACGATTCGTATAATTTTTGTTGGTTATGTCACTTCTACCCATGCGCAAAAATTTCGTTCCGTGGATTTATAAATTTAATAATATTTTACAGTCCGTTTGTTACGTATCCAATGCGTCTACGCTTACAGTCCGTCAAACTATAAATCCAGCTTTAACCTCCAAAGGACTGATGATAGTTCGTGAGAAGATGGAGGCAGTGTTGACCATAGGCAGAAGGAAAGGCAACCCGCTAAGCTGGAAGCTTTCAGGTGGCTTACACAAACATCGTACTCTCATTCGAGGTGAGGGTACTCGGAGTCTCTATCGACAAGAACTTGTCGTTTCGGCATCACGTTAGTATTATGCAGGCCCGGACTGGCCAGGTCGGCTAGTCGGCGATCGCCGAGGGCCCCCAACTCAAGGGGGCCCCGAAGAGGCCTCAAAAAAGTTGTTTATACTCGGGGTAAAAGTGATTTTCAAAAATCTCCGCTCTTAGTAAGGGGCCCCTCCTCAGTCTCTAGCCGAGGGCCCCCAAAGGAGCCAGTCCGGGCCTGGTATTATGGCTGAGAGAGCTTTGGCAGTAAAATCAACTCTTAGTAGACTGCTACCAAATGTGGCAGGACCATCGGAGTGCAAGCGGAAGATTCCGCCGCCGTCGTCACTCAATTCATAATGCTCTATCCCAGGAAAATATTGCCGACGCGCGACGTTTCCAATAGGGGAGAGGGCGGAGAGTTGATTCCTAGGGAGACTTGATTCTTATTCAAAATTGGCGCTTTTGTTGAGTTTTTAGTTGCTATTTTGGCGTCACTGTAAAGTATGATGACATAAAGTAACATGACAAGGTCAAGCAAGCATTCGCAAAAATTGACCCCCCCCCGTATTAGTTTTAATTTCGAAACGCAACCCCCTTTGGATCAAATGATTTAAGGATGATTCGTAAACATCCTTAAAGATTTACTTGCCATCTCAATTTTACCAGGGCTCGACCTTCCGCGCCATGAAGAAGTCTCCTTGTCATGGGTTAATGATGTTGCCCTATTTATTTATCTATTTCCTTCAAGTACGACCTCTTGCACAATCAGCGAGTCATGGGTTAAGGTCATTAACCTTCTAGGGTTAGTTTCCTTCTGGACTGACCCGCTACGCCATGAACGGGTCATGGGTTAAGGTCTTGGTCCATTATTCGCCTTGGTTTCCATCAAGGCACAACCTTTCGCGCCAGGACCGGTCATGGGTTAAAGTCGTTGTCCCCCGCCAGTGGCATAACTTCAAATTTTGGCCCCGGGAGCAAGAGCTTTGACGGGCCCCTCGATTGAAAGGTGAGCAATTTAAAAACAAAATTTATTCGCAAAATAATGCAGTTTAAAGGAGTCCAAACTTAGTCCAAAGCATTGGGCCTGGGACCATTCCTCTCTCTGCCCCCCACCCCGTTATTTACGCCATTATCCATACCTCCGCAGACCCAAGGTTGCACACTAATTTCTTCACATTTTAGGGTATTTAGCAGGCTTATCCACCTTAGAAAATAGAAAAAAAAACATTTAAAAATTATATAAAATTAAGTATTATTTTGAGTTTATATTTCTGTAAAAATCTTCCCCTAACCTGGAGGGTATCTTTATAAATAAACAATTGAAAAACCGGGTGCTATGGAGTAACCCCCAGCCGCAAATAATCAAAAGATGTATTCTCAAGATTTAAATTTATATCTTTATCAATTTTAAAATGTCATATCGTTACTTCCTTGTGATGGGGGCTATTCCATACCTCCTAACCCGCCCCCTCCCCCGTTTTACGCCCATTTCTTCACATTTTAGGGATAAAGTTTGTTTTAACGATGTTTTAGATATAAGAAAAAAACAGGCGCTTTTACCCTTTATACGGCTCTAGAGGAAAGGGTACCCGACACTCACCTCCTGTGAGTGTCGGATGTGGTTGATTGGCCTCATAAGGTGGAGGAACAGTGTTAAAAATCTTAATTTCTGCTCTAATGTGGCCTAATATGGCCATCTTTTTTATTATTTCTTAAATTTTTATGCTTTTTTCCATTTGTTGTATTTTCCCTTAATGGTTGGGAGTGGCTAATGTGCAGAAACGAATATTCGTCTTTTCGGTTCTATGTTTGTGTCAATTGGTGGAATTGGGTGGCATGGATTCTCCCTACACATTTCCCGTGCAAGCCCAAGTCACATGCCAACCACTATGTTCCTAAGAAAATCTTTCCCTGAATTGAATGGTATACAGGGGCGCCGCGTCCTATTGTGCACAGTGTGCAAACGCACGGGCGGCCAAAATCAAAAGCCAAAAGTTAGTTACATCGGCAAGGTACAAACATATTTTTTGATAAATAGTTCTTAATTTTAAATACTGACATTAACTTATACACTAGTTCTTGAGAGAAATTACTTGGTGTAAAGTATAATATGAAAATAGGATACATCAATTTTTTTTGCTTTGGTAAGTCACCTATCATACACATTTTTTTTTCCATTTTTATTTATTAATTTATTAATTAATAAATAAAAGACTTCTATGTTTATTAATTACTATGCGGTCAGAGGCCCTCGCGGGAATCTCGTTAATCAATTTATGCACCTCACTAATTAGAAAATTAGATGGTAGGTGAAAAGCCCCTTTTAGACAGGAATTCCATAAAACCCGTTCTTAGTGCTCACGTACGTCATATAAAATACTCTTGTACAACATTTTATGCTTCTAGACCCACCGGTTTAGGCTGTGCGTTGTCTGTCTGTCAGTCAGTCAGTTTGGGTTTTCCCGATCTATCATAAGGACGATAACTTTTTCAATAGGTGGCGCAGTTACCTAGATTTAAAGTTTAATTATAAATTACGTCTTTTATTGGTTGGAGCAGGCCCGGAATGGCTAGGTCGGCTAATGAGCGATCGCCATAAGGGCCCCCGACCCAAGAGGACCCCGTAGGGACCTTAAAAAAAGTGGTTTATACTTGGGGTAAAAGTTGTTTGTATTTTTTATTACTCAAAAATAGTCAAAATAGGGGAAAATGTGATTTTAAAAAATCTTCCCTCTTGGCAAGGGTTCCCCTCCTCAGTCTCTAGCCGAGGGTTCCCGAAGGAGCCAGTCCGGGCCTGGGTTGGAGAGAATTAATGAAAAATGTCATTGGTGTTTGAAATATTAATCCGTTATCAAAACCGATTAAAAGTTATTATATTTAACCTTCAGAAAATTCTCCTCTTTCCATTAAAAAAATTCATTGCGTATCTATCACCTTAGGTGAGTTTTAAATTGCAATTTTTGTCAGTAAAATACTACGTAACCTGAACATACAATCGAAATTTTTAATAATCGAATAATTTTGCGATGCAAACAGGACTCACTGTGTATCTCGCCGTCCGTCGGCCAATTCAAGATAGAGAGGAGGTGAACGGGCTAAGGACCGGACTCTAGGCTAGGACCCGGCCACAAAATTTATCCGACTCCGTGGTTCGGATTCCACGTAAAACTGTAGGTCCCCAGGGTTAACCCCTGTGCAGCGAAAAACCGGTCAGACGTGGCTGCTGGAATACAGGAAACCAGCATTCATTCCATCCGTTGAGGTTCCCAAGGTGCCTTAACATAGCACAGATGGCGCTGTTAGTACAGTATTCCAAACATGAGATATGTTT
This sequence comes from Rhagonycha lutea, assembly GCA_958510855.1. NCBI lineage: Eukaryota > Metazoa > Arthropoda > Insecta > Coleoptera > Cantharidae > Rhagonycha > Rhagonycha lutea. The sequence continues at coordinate 39,934,981 of OY294038.1, forward strand.
TATGAAACTCGCTAACCTGTAATGGCTTATTAAAGTTAAAGAACGATTAGTTAATTGGATATTAAGGTATTGTTTATGAAACCGGCCCTGAACGTTTCAAATCCAATTTAAAGAAAATATGTTTACGGGGAACCGTTGGGAAGATCGAGATGCCTCACTCGTCTATTCCGACCAACCGAGCACACACCCACACGGAAGTGTGTGACGCGAAACACACGACCAAAGAAAGCCAGCCAGCGATGAAATGGAAGTATGGGCCTAGCTAGCCCGGTATTCCAAAGCCTGAAACGAACAGCAGTCGTAAAATTTTTTTATTTTAATTTTTTTTTTATTTTATAAAAAAATTAATTAATTAATTAAAAAAACACTTTTGTAAAATGTAAAATTTTCGGTCCTTTTAACATTTCGAGGGGGGTAACCCCTGGTTACGGGACTGGCAACGACCAACCACTTGCTGTGGAAAAGAAGACACACAGCCTTTGAGTGCGTTTACTGGCAAGTTCTTAGAACTAAAGCCGAAAGAGAACTGACGTGCGGACTCGCAAACGAAGAAGACCAGAGACAAGCGCAAGATAAGATATAACAAGATATAACAATCGGACGCGAGAAGAAGAAAGAGGGATTTTTATCAAAAAAATTTAAATCAAAAATTGCATTGAAATCAAAATAACTGCAACTCTAAGGCATCTTAGGGCTTAGAATTTTTTCGCTATTTTTCCTGTGTTAATTACAAAAGAGTTAATATTTTCATAAAGTTTCAGAATATTTGAACAAAATTAAATTTTTAACAAAAAATTTAAATCAAAAATTGCACTGAAGTAAAAATAACTGAAAAACTGAGGCATATTAGGGCTTAGAATTTTTCCGATATTTTTCCTATGTTTATTACAACATAGGTAATATTTTCAAAAAGTTTCAAAATATTTTGAACAATATTTAATTGTTATCAAAAAATTTAAATCAAAAATTGCACTGAAATCAAAATAACTGCTAATCTAAGGCATCTTAAGGCTTAGAATTTTTTCGTTATTTTTCCTGTGTTTATTACAACAGGAATTTAATTAATAAAAATTAAATTTTCCTTATTTTGAGGCCCCTTGATTTACGAGGCCCTAAGCGCGCGCCTCTTGGGAAATCCGCCACTGCTTTGCGTCCTGCAAGCCGACGACTGAAGGAAGAAAGAACTTTTTGAAAAGTATTGTTGATATTGAATGCACCTGAAAGATTCCAATGAAACAGGATTTCAAATATAAGTTTTCAAATTTTATTGTCATAAAATATGGCCAAAATAACAAAATATAATTTTAACATATAGGAACAATAAAATATTGCATAATAATTAACAATAATTTTGATAAAATTCTTCATAAAATCAAACGAAAACCGTAAAATGCATTATTTTCTCAAGATATAAAAAAATTTCCTTATTTAGGTATTTTAAAGATACATTGGATAATACAAATTTTAATCAGTAAAAGTGGACCCTTATGAGATGTTACGTCATTAACCGGAAGTAAAGTTGGATTCCTCATTCCACTGTCACACTTTTGGCCAAATTTCGAGGACAGTCAATGTTGCATTTACGCAATACTGCGATATGGAAACTTAGGAGTTGCATTGGAATGACAGTTAAAATTCCTTGGAGGCAATCAACCGTGTGTGGAATTTCTAAGGCTTTGGACGCGAAACTAATAGTGTCTTGGTCGCCTTCTTCGCATATCAAAATGGGCTTGCCTTCGCGTGCGGTAACCTAAAAACGGAAATGTAACCAAATCCTTTAGTTTTTTTTTTTTCGTTTTACCTGTTGTAAGGCGTTCATGCATTTGTTATAAACTGGATCGCGCATGACGATCATCAAAACAGGCATGGTATCATCTACAAGGGCAAGTGGACCATGTTTAAGTTCACCTGCCATTATTCCTTCACTATGCATGTACGTCAATTCTTTCACTTTCTAAAAGACCAAAACTTTAATAATAATTTGAAAAACGGATCCACACCCTTACCAGTGCTCCTTCCAAACAGGTTGCGAAGTTATATCCGCGACCCATGATCAGAAGTGACTTCTGTTGGTATAAATCCTTAGCGATTTGTTTCACTTGGGAGTCGAGATCCAAAACCTGACCGATTTGGTCTTTAAGGTTGATAAGACCTTCGATTATCTAAAAAAAACAACAGTTTTTAATTTTGTGACGGATTGAAAGTTGGATCGGTTTACCTCCATGCGTCTTTCTCGCAAAGAAATCCTGTCCTCGCTCATAACCAACGCAAACATGACGAGTGAAATGAACTGACTTGTGTATGCTTTCGTGGAAGCAACACCAATTTCAGGGCCGGCGTTGATATGTACGCCACAATGCGATTCCCGACAGATCGAACTGCCGACGGTGTTCGTGATTCCGACAATGAGGGCACCGCGTTGTTTGCAATAGCGAAGAGCCATCAAGGTGTCGGCGGTTTCTCCCGATTGCGAGATAAAGAAACAAACGTCGTCACGGAAAACTGGGGTCGTGCGGTCTAAAAAGTCGCTCGCCAGTTCCACCATAACGGGTAATTCGGTGAGCTCTTCGAGCAATTGGCGGGTCGCGACAGCGCTGTGGTAGCTAGTACCGCATCCAATGAGCATAAGCCGGCGGCACCGTTTAATTTCTGGGATATAATCGGTGATGCCCCCCAAGGTGACGGTCTTCTTTTCGAAGTTGACACGTCCACGCATGGTGTTGACCACCGATTCGGGCTGTTCGAAAATTTCCTTTTGCATGAAGTAATCGTAGTTTCCCTTCATGATTTGCTGAAGTTCCATTTTTACGGTGGTGATTTCGCGAGCGTGTGGATCATCGGTGGATCGGCGCAATCGGTGAATATTTAGGGCACCATCTTTAACGGCAGCGACGTCGTCGTCCTAAAATTTGGTGATAAAAAAAGGGGAGAAACTCGGTTTTTGATTTACCTCAAAGTAGATTACTCTGTTGGTGTGTTCGATAACCGCGGAAGCATCGGAAGCGAAGAAATATTCGACGGATTTGTCTTCAAGAGGTTGAAACTCGGAAGTCGATTCTGAGCGCGGCAAAACCGAAATGCTTCCGTGACTGTGAGGTCGGTGTTCTATAATTGAAGGAAGGGTAGTTAGAATGTGGTTTTTATGAACCGAAACCATTACGTGATATGTTTAATTCGCGGTTTTGAGACCACAAAAATTTCGGAATTATTTGCACCGCCACCTGAAAATGAAAACAATGCGCGATGATGTGTAGTGTTCCGCAGACTTACCTGTTGTAGGAATTTTGTGTGTAACGTACATGAATGAGTAACCACAGTTAGATGTAAAAAAAGCTGAAGCGATTGGATAGGCGAGGGTGCGTAATTGGAAAGTTTGCATTTCAGACATTTCCCCTTCGTGCAGTGGAGGATTTACCACCGCTGTTGCTTTTGGGGAGAAAAACAAAATCTCCAGTCACCCTAAGAAAAGAGCGATTGTGATTAGCGTAAAGGTAACCAAACCTAGCAAAGCACATAGCATGAATATAAAAACACATAAAATACCTTTGTGTGCGCTGTCAGGTTCTGATGGTAGCAGACACAAAATAAAAACAAAAAATTAGTAATGAACAACACAAAACTTAAAAAAAAAAATTTCAGCCTTTCATAAAACCAAAAAGAAACAAAATTTTGAAGTTTAAGACGTCCAGAGCCGGTCTTAACAAATTCTGGACGGGAACTTAACTCGTACGAGTTCTCATCAGGCACCCCAACAAAATGGCCGCCATTTACATTGACCAAATCAATTTAAAAAACGCTGGTGTCGCCTCTAGTTCCTTAGAATCTTAGGTTATAACCGGCTCTGACACCTAATGTTAGTTTAACCCACCAATTTTTGTCAAAAAATCTACACAAGAATCCAAAACATAGAATTATTTGTATTGTTAATTATATGTTAAAATGTAAATACCTTTCGCACTCTTACAGGTGTCATCTGTAGTGTAATAAAAGGAAACACGACCATGCAAAGTCGGAACAAAAAAATAAGGAAAAGAAAAAAAAATGTTAATATTATATACAACAAAGTTATTATACGGGGGCGGATTGTACAAAAATCATTTAATCCGCTCCTGTATAGTCTCCAAATTAATAACAACATAAATTTTTTGTTAGCACCAAATAAAGAAAACAAAAACAATTAAAAAATGGCAAAATTTGTAAGTCAAAGCAATGAGTTAAAAATCACCATAATTTTTGGTTTTGCGTCATAAATGTGATGAGCGCTTAAATTTCGCTACAATTTTAATTGTTAGCTGGTAAAATACAAGCTAAATGTAAGTTTACGTGAAATTTTGATGTTTTTCTAATTTTAGTGATATATTAACTGGTCCAATGTGGTCAAAAAGCTTCGCAACTGCTTTGAAACAAACAGAACTGTTGTTAACCCCCCATCCTTGTGTGATTGGCCAAAATTTGTTGATTTTTATATTGGACTATTCGCAACCTACTGTCGTGAGTATGAGCTTGAAGTTCAGCCTTCTCCGGCCCGTAGCAAGAATTTCATTTCGGGGGGAGGGTACTTGTAAAAACCTTTTGTAAAATGTACAATTTTCGGTTGTTCCCCTTCCATTTTCTTTGTCTTTTCAACATTTCGGGGGACGGAATTTGAAAGGTAACATTAAAATAAAGCGTTTAAGGTGCATATGAATCACTAATATTGATTACTATAGCCAAAAATGGATTATAAAGTTTACATTTTCATATTATTTAATATTGACGCATTCTATTAACAATCCGTGTACTTTTATCTATTCTTGTTACGGGGCGTGGCCAACGACCGCGGCTGCCGTAGTTATACTTAGGCCGTGTTAAAGTGAACTTCAAGCTAATATTTTAGGGGTTCTACAGGCTTACATTTCCCGATTAGTCCTGCGATATATTTTTAATGAGTTAAACTGTCATAATGATCCAAAATTTCTAGGATTTCGGTTTAGGAGTTTAGGTAGTGGAAGGTGGATATCGTTCTATCCTCGCGCTTTGTCCTGAGTATGACACTAAACTGCAGCCATTTATGAAAGAACCATGCTGAGTAAATCTTGTTTACTCACGATCTCTGACGATCATCACAATTTATCGTCCAAAAAAGTTCAACCCGGCCATCGGCGTTTGCAGGACAACCAAACCAAGACCTTAGAGATGCTGGTTTGGACAACAAAGCGAAAATAACTTAGACCACAGCCGAATAAAGATCGAAAATAACCTCAAAATACTACATAGAGAACGTCAGCAATTATTCTACCGGGGGGAGGGAGCAATCCAAATGGTTTTCTAGTTGATCTTCAATTGTTTCCAATTACAACTGTTTACAGCAAAACTAGACCAAGACCTCGGAGATGCTAGCTTGGACAACAAGCCGAAGATTACTTATATCACAGCCGAGATAACAATCGAAAATAACCTCAAAATACTACAGGGAGAACGTCAGCAATGGTTCTACGGGGGTGGGGAGCAACCCAAACGGTTTCCTAGCTGATCTTCAATTGCTTCCAATTACAGCTGTCCATTAGAGACCTCTTTCCAAAAGTATGGGATACCTGCAGTAAGTTCCAACGTATAGAAACGAAATGACTCTGTGGAAGGTCGTTGCGTTGATGCTTGCAACGGGGCTGTCAGGTGTCATCTCTTTATTCACCCGCCAGCTCCTGGTAACTTTCGAAATGCTCCTGCCCTTCCGCCCAGCTTGAGCATAGATATAATCGCTTCATCTCGCCCCCCCCCCCGCTGTTTCCTTTACACCGCCCCAATCCGATCCTATTCCTGCCCCTAATCATTCCTTAATTGTTTAATAAATACTAGAAACTAGACGAATTCATTTTTAATTCAATAAAATCGTTTTCGTCAGATCACCGCAGTCCAGCAAGGTTGCTAGCTGCTCGCACTTTGCTACAGCCCCTTATATCAGGACACTGTGGGAAAATATAGGTGTCATACCGGGAGGGGGGATTGTTGCTTCTTTGCAGCTAAATTCCAACCCAAACCCCCCAGTTTCTGGTAACAATTTTTCTAGAAAATTAAACCCCCTAGTTACGCCCTTTGACAGCTAAAAAAAGCTATATTTCTATGCAAGAAAAATGAAAATGTGTGGATTTGTTTTTTTTTAGCCCAAATGCTACAATGACTCCTCCACTAGGTCTCAAGGGTGCTGCTATAGAGTGAGGTCTACCATAAAGTTTCTGCTGTAGTGTGCGGTCTACCATAGCATTTCAATAGCCAAAGTAAAATGTGTCTAATAAATAGGGATTCCCCGGTAGGTTAGCGTTATAGCGGCAATAAAGAATTGAGAAAATGAGAAAAGAATTGTGCTCCTTACCAGAATTCAATCTCTATACCGCGCTAATTATAGCTCTTACCGCAAGTTCACTCATACAATTTTTGTTCAAAATGTTTTTCTTGTAAGTTGTATGTAATATAAATTCAGAATCCACAGCCCCGCCTCCACAAAGAATTGAGGGCTAGTCTATTAACATCGTAGCTACACAAACTGGAAAGGTTCTCTCCAGATTGCGATAGGAGCCATATTTTTTTCCAATTTCAAGGATAATTCTGTATAGTGGGCTAAGTCCTAATAATTATCCGCCTGATGTAAATTTTAAATGATTTTGAAAACAATTAAAATTCATTAGAATGCTGTGGTACGAGTGTTCATTACTTGGATGGGTGACCCTCCAGGGAGGATGGTGGCAACCTGGTCTACTTCCGGTATAGTAAATAGTCTTATTTAGAAAATTAACGCCTGGGGCTTAACGTTAAATGAACGACGTGACTGGATGTTTCAAAATAATGAAATGTAGATGACAGCGCGAATAATAATTATTAATCAGAGTATTAATGTTTTTAAAGCATTCAACTTCAAAATTAAGATGTAAGATTAGTTTTTGTCTGTATGTAGTTAGTTTTTGTTTTAAAATAAGGAAGCTCAATAATTGGTCAGCACATGCTACATTTTACAATCCCCGTTCTCCAAAATCAATAAAATCCAAAAACCTTACCCCCCCCCCGCGCTCGTTTAATTTAGTCTCCAACAATAATTCTTAACTGAAATTTTCGAAATAGCATTGAAAGTACAATAAAAAATTTTTTTAGTCATCGGCGGTATTATATACACAAGGAAGCTCTTGAATAATATAATCTGAAAACCACAGTTCGTTCCGAAACTTTTTGACCCAATAAATATCGTCATTTTGTACAATCTCATCGCTTCTATTGTTTTTAAAGCAAGAAAGTTTCCAAAAGCGCAGGTTAGTAGATAAAAAATTGTTAAATGAAAAAAATAAAAGCAAAACTAAATGGCAGCCAAGTCATAAATGGGATAAAACCCAAACTAATTCTACTTTCATGCAAAATCGTCATACCTGCACCACGATTAACTAGGATAAAATTTCTCGCTGTAAATCAAATTAATTAGGTATAAAATTATATTTTTTGTGCTAACAAATATCTCAAGTTTGAATTTTGAATAAGTAGAAAAATGTTTACCTTTGCCGTACAAAATCGGAATGTGGTCGGTTACCAAATGAGATTTGGTTTTTATGCCCACAAGCAGCGGAGAACCACGACGGGTTGCTACGCATTCACCAGGGAAGTGGATGGATTTAAAGCACAAGGCAAATGCTCCTTCCTGTTGACGAAAACAAATTTAGCAGAATGTTTTGGAAAACGTAAAACAGACTTACCAACTGCTGAACGACTTGTTCCACCAATTCACGGAAAGAGTACGTAGGGTGCTTGACGTAAAAATGATGGATGAGTTTAGCAATCACCTCGGTGTCGGTGTCGCTCTCAAAGTAATAGTTTCCTTTTTTCTGAAGGAAAGTCTTGACTTCCTTGTAATTCGTTACGATTCCATTATGGACGACTACGAATTCGTGCTCGTCGTTCGAACGTTGGGGGTGAGAATTTACTGAGCTTGGGACACCATGGGTAGCCCAACGGGTGTGAGCGATTCCGCAATGATTGTCCTCCATACTATCCACATCCAATTCACCGCTCTCTGCAAAATGCTTAGTTAATTTGGGGAAAAATTTTACCATCCAGAAAACTTACTCGACCAAATTTCATCACAGAGAGTTTGAACTTTCCCGGTTTTTTTAATCAAGATCATATCCTTACCGCTGGGTGCATCGATCGCCACTCCTGTGAATTAAAAGTGAGAAAAAAAGCGTTGCGTTTGGAGGAGACTTACCGGCCGAATCGTAACCACGATATTCCATTCGTTTGATGCCATTAACAAGAAATTCTAAAATTTCTCTGCGACTTTTTGGGGTCATGTAATTCAGATATGCATAAATTCCTAAAAAAAAAAAATTGTTGAAATTACAAGTACCTAGAAAAGTTTGTTTTTGTTGCAAATTAAAATTTTAATTTGTTTTAATTATTGTATCCGCAGACGGAAAATTTCACATCTTCAATTTCTAAAAATATTTCATAACGATAATATAATTCTAAAATTGCTTATCATCAATAATTATTAATAAGATAATGGAATCGTTTTTAAAGTCAAGGTTAATCAATCGATATAAATATTTAATTGGAAGGTGAAAAGAAGGGAAAGTTAACTGTAAATAATATGTGGCGACCTTAGAAGTTAAAAATGAACCCACAGGCCTTGAAAATCCAACTTTGGTATTTTCAACCACTAATTTTTTAGATGTGGGGAACAAATTTCAATGAGGACCGTCGCGCTGCTGGTCAAACCAGTTAAGAAAAAGAAGTTGCGGAAGAGATATGGGAGGATCTGCATATTCACAAACAAGGATATTATAAAAATCTTGAAATATAAAAAGGAAATTAACCAGAATGCCAAGGCTATCGAGTTTGAAAGAGTAAGAGAACCTCGATGGCTCAATGCAATTGAAAGAAATTGAAAGTAATTCAGTCAAGTCCCTGGCAAATAAAAATTTTAATTCCACTTTCATATTTCAATTTTCTAATTTTAAGTAAAAATATCGATCGATTTATTGCATCAGAAAATTAAAATAATATAAAAATTTCGACATCCGCAAGAATTACATTCAAAGTCTTTGTTTTAGAATTAAATGTGCAAGGGTCAAAAATTAATCGGTATCTACCGATTTAGCAACAAAAATGCAAAGAGTTGATAAGGAGATTTAATGAAAGTGCAAGATTAACTGATAATAATTTACGAGATGAGATTAAATCGCAAGTTTCAAAATTGTTTTTCTTGATAAGATTAAGAAGCGTCGAAAAGCTTACAGGTTTAACTTATCAGGAAAAAATAAAATTACAAAGGAAACGCGTTTCATTGTTAATCAATTTTCCTTAATCCGGTTCTGTACTCAAGTATAGTAGATTTCAATCGCCTATCTTATCCTTATCATATTACAGGTATTTTGTAGCAAAACTTTAAACCGATTTATGATTCATAATATTATTATAAACTTTATTTTGATTTCAAAATTGCATTGTAAAGTGAACAAAGTGCAATAAAAATTTATTTATTCTAATTCAACAATTGAAAATTACATTTTGGAAACACTAAAAATTCTGCGCAAATTCACAATGTTTGGTTTGAATTTGTAACTATTTTTAAGACTATTTTTAATTATTTTAACAGTACTTACAAAAAGGGGCACATAAACAGTGGTCTACGTCAAAAATTAATTTAATGGTCCTAGAATACACAATAAACTGGTAATATCTTCATAATAATGAAAATATACATTATTCCCCCTTTCCCGTTACCTCTTCCCCATAATCAAGTAAACAAACAATTAAAATTGTTTATCTATAACTCTTATAAAAAAACATAAATATTAACATAAATGGAAAAACCTAATAAAATATGTAAAGGAAAAAAATGTTGGCCGAAAAATTTTTTTCCCCAATTTAAAATCTCTTAAGTCAACCTAACTAATTTTCAATTTTGTAATGAATGATTTTAGAAATCCTGATCTCTTGGGTAGATCCCCCCTTTAAGTAAAAGTACAAAATTCTATGGACTAACTAACTGATTTTTATTATATTTGAAACTAAGCAAACTCAAATGTTTCGCTTTACAATCGACATGTGACCCCCCCCCCCTAATATGCATCTACATATTTTGAAACAATTTAAAATAATTTCATGATATTATGAGAATATATTTAAAATCTTGGAGGTTGTAAAATTTTTAAAAAGTTGAATTATAATTTAACTAATTACTATAACTATAATTTTAACCCCCACCACTTTTTCATTTGATGTAACAGACGTTAGGTAAATAGCACTTAATATAATATGAATTATGATACCTTGTTTAATATTTGTTTTAAAATAAACATTTTAAAATTCTTGAACAAAATACATTACAATTCCTTGTCTGCCCCCCTCCCGCCGTAACCTATCAGAAATATGCGAGCAATGTATAGACTATAGAATGACATATAACAAATAATTATTAAACAATTGTATAAAAAAACTGAGACCAAGAAACAAAGTAAATTAAAACTTTTTTTTAAAAGACTATTTATTACCCCTAACCCCTTTAAAAAAATATTTAAAACTTTCTAGAATACATAATAAATCATAATATTAAAAAATTATCTGTTTAATTTTAATTATTGAACAATTTTCTCAGGATTTTGTTGTAAATTGTACATTTTAACTTAAATACTTTCAATTTTGCTCTATTGTCTTTTGAAACCTGTTTACCCCCTCCCCTCCGGGCCTCATTTACCTAAATATGAACATTTTTGAAATCTTTCAAAATAAAAAGAAACTTTAAACTTTGGTTTTGTTTTTAGACCGATACGATTATGTTCGTTCAACGCATAGGTTCTCAAACTTTTTGCACAACCGCCCATTTTCCCGAGTATAAATTTCTATAACGCCCCCCACCCCGTTGTTTTTTGATAAAAAAAAGAGCTAAAAGCTAAAAGAAAGTTATTGGTAATAAAATAATTATTTATTTCTAGGAAAAAAATTTAAAAAACAAAAAATTCATAATGTGTTGGGCTGTTAACAAATTTTTTTTAAAATGTGTTAAAAAATTAGTACCTACAAGTGTAAATGCCTTTAGGATTTTGAATTTTTAAATCCAAATTTTAAAGACAATTTTATTTTATTTTTGAAAGAAATTGAATTTTAAATAAATATTAATAATTTATATTACAGAGCTATCGCCCCCCCCCCCCCAGACTACCTGAACGCCCCCCAAATTTGTTCATGTCCACTATCGCCCCCTAAGACTAGAAATCGCCCACTTTGAGAACCACTGGTTTAACGTTTAACAACCCCCCCTCCAAAAAAAAAGCTCAAAATTAACTTATAATAATTGTGGGAATTAAATTTCCTTACCTAGATTTACTTGCTGATGTAGGAAATTCAATTTTCGTAATTAATTATAGTTTCATTTCGTCGTTGCGCCTTCAAAACCCGATATGTGCATTTTAGTAAATTGTTCAGGAGAAGGTTTAAACTGATTTATTTACACATTTATTTAAACACATAGCGCTTTGTGATTTACCTTCATTAAACAACTATTTTACAGAAAAATGCATTATCTGCTTTTATGGAAATGTCCGGCTTGAAACCCTTAATCGAAATCTGTACTTAACGCATTTTGCTCAAAATGTGCACATGTCGGGTTTTGAAGGCGCAACGACGATTTGGTCTTTAGTTACAAAATGCCCTGCAATAAATTGATCAAATTCTTTTCAAAATCAAATTTTATTGAACAAACGAATTGTTTATAAACTACACCCATACATATTTGGTTAATTTGCTTTATGCCAAATTGAATTTATGAGAAATATAAATATTTTCTGCAATCTACGCCCCCCCTCCCCGCCCCCAGACGATACAGACGAAAAAATATGTTATTATATCAAAATAACTATGATTAACCTCAACCATTTTTGAATAAGTACAAAATATTTTTAAAAAATTAAAAAAAAGTTTGTTTAAAAATACGTTTAACCGTTATTAGACGTTATTAGTCTTGGTGCGGCCCGCGGACTCTAAAATAAATGACTTTTTTTTTTAAAAAAGCTCTTTTTAGCAAATTTCCGCTTTTTTTTTTTTTTTTTTTTAAAGGTCTTTTCATCTGATTTTCCAAGAAGTGCGGCCCGCACTAATCTCAAAGTAAAATATTTGGCCCGCTTGCAACAAAAGGTTGCCCCGACCCCTGTGTTAAATGAATAGTTCAATTGTAATTTCCGGTGGGGGGAGAAGGGGACACTGAAATATGTTTACATTTTGATTAGCACAATTTTATGTTTAAAATATTATAATAAATTGTTTATTTATATATCTAGATTATTTTTTACTGAAATCTTAGAATTGTTATATTTGAAATTTCTTTATAATAATAATAATAAAATTCTATAGTTTTACCCACACGTAAAATGGTTTCATGGAATCTCACGCCCGCCCGTCACAAAGTTGCTGGATTTGGTTAGATTTTAATAATTAATTTATTTTAATTATTTTTTATTTATTTGACGTTGTGGTTGGAGATTACAAAATTGCATTCCCAAATTTTTAAATAAAACTTTAATTTTCCGTTCCAAATTAAACAATAATATTTTCCATCCTTGACGCCAGGGGCTCTCAAATTACGGCCCGCCAGGCGCTTTGATACAAATTTAAATATTTTATTTAATTGCAAAACTTATATTTTGATTATTTTGCACCATACACTAGAATAATTTCAATTAATTCTTCCCCCCGTTATAATTTAATAATTAATTAAAATAATTTTTGCAATTTATGAAATTAAAACGATTTCTTATATTTTCAAAATTTTGATACTATTAAATTCCCCCCTCCTCCTAATTCGAATTTGATTTTGGAAAACTTAGTTTTTTTGGTGGAAATTTTGGGGTCAGATTATTATTTAGAATTTTTTAAACAAATAATAATTTAAAGTGTGAAAATTATAGAAGAAAATTGCTATAAATTTTTATAAATGAATTTAATTTTGACATTTTTGAAATTGTTATATTGTTGAATTCCCCCCCCCCCCCCGGAACCTCTTCTCTAATGCCCTTATTATAAATTAACAATTTTACTAATATCTGTACCTCAATTTTGATGAAAAAAAATTGCTAAGATCCGTATATTTTGTGTGAAATTTTATAAACTGACTAACAATAATTCCAATGTGAAAATTGTAAAAGACAATAAGTAATTTTTTACCCCTCTTGTTGCTATTTTAATTTCAAAATTTCTTTCTTCCCTTTGTATTTATTTATTTCCTTCATTTTTATTGTTTTCACTTAACTTGTAAATTTTTACATTTTCATTAAAATAATGAACATTTACTTATATTCTTTAAATTTGAATTATGTAATATACCAGATTATACCCCCTCCCGGCGTCGCCGTCGTAGTTTAACACTTTTATTATAAATTAATAATTTATTATGATTATTAAACAAATAATAATTGAAAGTGTGAAAATTATAGAAGAAAATTGGTATAATTTTTTTATAAAAGAATATAATACAAAAAGGTGACATTTTTAAATTTTTTATATTGTTAAATCCCCCCTCACCTCTCATCAATTGCCCTTATTATAAATTAACAATTTTACCAAAATCTCTACCTCAATTTTTTTGAATAAAAATAATTTCAAATGTAAAAATTGTAAAAAACAATAGGTAATTTTCCACCCCTCTTTTTACTATTTTAATTATTTCTAAGTTTCTTTCTTTCCTTTCCTCTCCCCACCCGGCGTCGTAGTTTAATACTTTTATTATAAATTAATAATTTATTATGATTGTTAAACTAATAATAATTTAAAGTTTTTAAATATGTTTTATTATTAATAAATAACGAATTAAGGAAATAGTATTAAAAGTTATATTTTAAGCTTTCGATCATGCATTTAGATCTTCTTCAGAAAATTACAATAAATTAATGTTCCTTATTTATTAAAAATAAAACATATTTAATTTCACGAATTAATAATAAACCAATTTTAAAAAGTTTTTAAAAATTATAGCAGAAAATTGGTATAATTTTTTATAAATGAATTTAATAATAAAATTTGACATTTTTATATTGTTGAATCCCCCCCCTACCCCTCTTCTAATGCCCTTATTATAAATTAACAATTTTACCAAAATCTGTACCTCAATTTTGTTGAAAAAAAAATACAAAAAGATCCGTATATTTTTGGTGAAATTTTTTAAACTGGCTAATAATAATTACAACCGCGAAAATTGTAAAAGACAATAGATAATTTTCCACCCCTCTTATTGCTACTTTAATTTCAAAATTTCTTTCTTTTCTTTGTATTTATTTCCTTAATTTTATTGTGTTCAATTAACTCGTTAGTTTTTACATTTTCATTAAAATAATAAACTTTCCCTTTCGTTAAATTTTTATGTTAACCCCCCCCTTTGCGTCATATAGTTTAATTTATTATAAAATTATTAAAACAATAATAATTTAAAGTGTGAAAATTTTGACATTTTTATATTGTTGACCCCCCCCCCCCACTTCTCGTGTAATGCCCTTATTATAAATTAACAAATTTACCAATATCTACCTCGAATTTTTATTTGAAAAATACTCAGATCTGTATATTTTGTTTGAAATTTTTTAAACTGACTAACAATAATTTTTCAAATGCGAAAATTGCAAAAGACAACCCCTCTTTTTGCTATTTTAGTTTCAAAATTATGTTATAGTTTCTGCATTTAGTTGTTTTCAATTGACTAGTTAATTTTTACATTTTAATTAAAATTTTCATTGAAATAATGAAAACTTTCACCTTTTCTAAATTTTTATATTAATACCCCCACCCCCTGCCGTCGTAGTTTAATACTTTTATGATAAATTAATAATAATTAATCCTTAAATTATTTCCTTTTTTTTAATGAAATTAATAAGAATTTTTTCATGTTTTGCAATTTTCGTAATATTAAGGCTACAGTAGAAAATTCTGTCTGTTTCTCTGTTCGTAACGCTCACTTCAAAACATTTTCAGTGCGGCTCTTAAGCCGCCCAATCGTTACAATCTACTTGTTAACCCCCACCCCAATAAGAAAAACTCGCGTCTAATAATTTTATGTTAACTTAATGATTTTGTGCCAACAGAGAGAAAATTAAATTTAACAAGGGCATTCTAAGACCAAAATAGGTGAAAGTGGTTCAATTTTATAATTAAAAATTAAATTATGGACTAAATAATTTTGATTCATCCCACAAAAGTGGCCAAATTAAATCGTTCTTCTATTTAAAGTGGGCGAAGTGGTCCAAATTTTAAATTGGATGACCCAAATTTAGAAAAAAAAAATTATAACCAAAATTTCATTAATTTTGGAAAAACAAAAAGAAACGACCAATCTTTAAGTGTGCCCTCGAATATTACAGACACGCAATAAATTCGCTGATTGCACAGCCTCGGGGTGGCCCAAGTTAAACCTGTATTAATTATTGCAATTCCTTGACTTAATTTTTGTTTCAGACAGGAAAGGGCTGGCCCTTTTAGGTACATAAAAAATGCGGGAAAGTAAATGTCAAAATATGCAAAAAATTTGTTGTTTCATTGCTGAAGGAGTGCCGGGTAGTTGTTGAACACAAAAAAATTCACCTACGTGTTTCTATGGTTTCAGACATTAAATATTCTGTGTTGTAAGTTCAAATTAACTTTCACTTATTGGTAATGTAAACTTATATAATTGTGAGCCCTTGGGGCACAAATCTAATGCCTTCTATCTGATTACCGATGTCAATTTCTTTCGCTTTCAAATATAAACATTTGAATAACCAAAGAGATTTTTTTTTTAGTTATTTTTTTCCAGAGAAAAGGAGAATTTTTTTTCTAAAAAAAAAATTTCACTCTTTTATTACTGGTCAGGATTGCGTGGGCGACAATAAAATAAATAAATTTAGAACTTTTTTATCTTATCTTTCAAGGCCTTCCTAACTCTTTAGTGTCAAATTCATTAAAATAAAAAAAGAAATTCAAAACCAAATTTAAGTTATTCAAATTTTTTCTAAACAAATATTTTTCCACTTTCTACTAATTGAAAAATAAATATTCCCCTTTATTTCTTGTTTTATGTGACCAAATTGTTAAAAAAAATGTTTCAAATTTTTTGACACGTTCAAAAAATTTAAAAAGCCCGGCAAATTTCAGTTTCTTTTAAAATTTTATTGATTAGGTAAAAATTATCTGTTTGTAGACTTACCGCACATTGTAAAGCCACGTAATTGAAAAAACACGAACAAATTCACTCTGTAGTTATCACCGATGAATAACACCTCTTTTACCAACGCGAAATGAGCCAAATATTTTGCTCGGATCGTTTAAATACTCACACACACAACAACGTCGCCATTTTAACTGATACGATTCATTCCTAACCTGCTTTTGCAGTTACGAGGTGCGGTCGTGAAAGATTCGAACTTGACAATCGATTATCAATTGTTTTTTGCTTCCCACTTCGTTTGTTACGAAAAAGTTGAAATGCATTCGATTCGCTTTTGTTTTTTGAAAGTAAAAATAAACCAAAAATTTTTTGTTTTCTTAAAACAATACCGAAAAAAAAAATTGTTGTTTTTGTTAGTATTAAAATGTCAACATTGTTTGACAAAAAAGGGGGCAGAAAATCTATATTATTTTAATAAAATTTTCGGCAAAAATTTTAAAAATATTTCCGAGTTAAAAGTTCAATTGTTTCCTCCTAAAATTTCGAGATAACATACAAAGTCATTTTATTAATCTAACAGTTTATTTGATAAGGAAGCTATCGTAGTATTATTATTTAAAGGATTAAAGGCACCTTTTTTTATGCGCATTTATTTCTTTATTTATACATCTCATCTGCCGGATTAATGAATTACGCAACTACAATTTTTTTACTAAAATTTGTCTTTAGTATCGTGAAACCTCCGAGCAAGTTGCGCTATTTTTAATATCTTTTTTGAAGAGTAAAAGCTGCATATCTTAATAGGCGGCAGGCCCGTAGCCAGGATTTTATTTAGGGGGGGGGGAGACTTGTAAAAAACCTTTTGTAAAATGTAAAATATTCGATTGTTCCCCTTCCATTTTCTCTGTCTTTTCAACATTTCGGGGGGGGGCACGAGCCCCCAAGTGCCTCCCCCCTGGCTACGGGCCCGATAGGCGGAATTGAACTCTCCAGTTTGGGAGTAAAAAAAATAATATTGAATTATCAATCCCACATTTCTCACCGTGCAAGTGGAAACACAAATTGTAACCAATTGTCAATTGTAACCAAATCCATAACTGTACGTCACTGATGAGATCTAACAAGATCGAAACATGTCTGTCGTTGTTGTAGTTTGGTTATAATTGACTTATTTTCGAATTTTTACAATTCTTGGCAACTGGTTAAGTTGCGCCATTTTGACCTCGCGAAGGGTCTTGATTGAAGGTTTATCCTCAACATAGTATTTAGTACTGTCGTAATGACATGTCTTCACGACCTCTCGGAAAAGTGCTTCCACATCACATCCGTGTGTTTATTTTATGAAACACAAATTAATTCTTATCGATAATGATAAATTAATAACAAACAAAACAAATATTTTTTTTGCAGTATAAGATAATTTTTAATGATTTCTTTCAATTCTGTTTACAATTGATTTTTATTGACTTTTATTTCTGATGTAATTTTCGACGCTTTTTCTTCAGAAAAAAGGAAAATCGATAGTAATGAATTTTTTTTATTTAAGTACCAGCGCCGTAAATGGGGCATGGTGGAAGTGGCTTCAGTGGCGTAGCTAGAACTTTTGCCGCCCGGGGCGGTTCCAAAATTTGCCGCCCCCTCCTCACTCCAAAAAATTTTTTAAATGACTTTTTTTAATCCTACTTCCTAATTTTGATGAAATATCAAAATAAATTTCTTTTGCCGCCCCTAAAAGCTTTTGAATGACCTTTTTTAACTCAATTTCCTAACTAATGCCGCCCCTAAAAATGTGCCGCCAGGGGTGGTCCGCCCCCCACTAGCTACGCTACTGAGTGGCTTACAGATTTAAGTCCAAAAAAAGTTAGGGTGCTTTAGTTATCCTAGAAAACAAAAAACTTCAAAAATTAGATATAATTTTAACTATTCAGTTTATATTCCTAAAAAAATCTTTCCCTGAACTGGGGGAACCTGGGGGGGGGTCTGAGGGGACATGATAGAACTGTTAGATTTAGATGCGAATTTTAGACTTAACAATAATATTATCTGCATCATCTTCCCCTTAGAGAGCTGCCGGCCGTGATTTATACCTCACGGATGGGGTCCCCGGCAAGCCGGGATATCTACCCACCACGGGCTGCAAGTCCCGGATAGATTTAGGTGGAGGGATCTCCGACAGCCAGACCCGTGGCGACCCAAATTCAAATTTAAAATTAGTTGACAGCAGCACCTCTTATAGTTTGGCAACCCGTAAGGCAGGACATAGCACAACCACGTGGACTGGAGCACACATCATGTTCATACCACGTTCGTATCGTTCATAGTAGACACTTGGCACCGTAACTATGTATCTAAACTACGCATCGTAATTGTTATTTGTTTTAATATTTGTATTGGTGATTATTGAAATAGATTGTTTAAATTAAAATCAAAACATTCGCGACAATCAAAGGACGGCCACGAATGACTGAGGTTCATAGTTGGAAAGCACCAGCGCTCCGCAGAACACTGAGATTCCGTTTTAGATACATTTTAACACTATTTTCAAGGCAGGGTCAAGCAAGCATACGCGAAAATTGACCCCGGGGCTCCCACCCCCGTAGTCCCCCGTAGGGCCGCCGCTAGGGGTAGGGGTAGGGTAGGGGTTGCAGTTTTTTAATACAATTTCATAAAATTTCTACTACTTATTCCCTGCCGTAAAGTAAATGACCTTTTCTAAACCCCTATTTTTGGGATTTTGGCCACCTATAATTTTGGCTGCCCGTGTGTTTTGCACATTGTGAACAATAGGGCGCGGCGCCCCTGCCCGTAGTGGTTGTTCCTTCGAATTGCAACCCCCCTTTGGGTCAAATTATTCAAGGTTGTGACGTAATATCCACATAGATTTATTTGCCCATCTCAAATTTAAGCTGTCGTTTTGGAGTCCACCAGAGTGCAGCCTTCCGCGTCATCACCAAGTGTGCCTGTCCCATATGTGCTAACACCATTTCCCTTTAGGCAACCATTTAAAGGTTAGTTGGAAGCCATGGGTTAAGATCGTCGTCCTTTTAGGGAGTCATTCAAAGGTTGGTTTCCATCAGGCACCATGAACAGGTCATGGGTTACGGTCTTTGCCCTTTTGGTTACCTTAGTGTTTCCCTCAGGGGGTCAACCCCCCCCCCCACAGTCTCACGAGGCTCCGAGGGTTGTTTTAGGTCACCCCAAAGCTGTCTACGGTCTTATCCAAAGCAGCTACTTTCTCATGTCCGCATTGAAAACCTAACACAAGCAATCCATAATTTTACGCACAGGCGGCTGCTACCTTTTGATTGCCTGAAACAGAAACAGAGTTGAAAGAGACGAAAAAAACGATACGGCATTTGAAATTACTTGGCGATTTCTCGGCCCAGAGTACCGAGAAATCGGCAAGTGATCACCAATCACCAAAGATCGCAAGCGCAAGGGATAAAAAGAGGAAATGTACTATAGCGGACATCGAATTTGATAGCGAAGATGCCACCTCTACAGCGACGACATGGTAGCAAAGTGTTGAAATATTGCTGGACCATTTCTTCAAGGATGGCGAACCTGTAAACGAAGGAAATGCTACAGATAGGGCCCATTCACCCGAAGAAATTAGTAAAGAGAAACCCTGTGCTCGGCGAAAATTTGGACCTTCCCTGGAACCTAAAAAGTGCGAAGACCTCAACCATCGACCTGTCGATGGCGGAAAGGTACGCCTTAGCGGGAATCAAGAAGACCTAATGGGCCAAACGACCTTAACCCACACAAATCAAGACCTAAAGTCTGGGTTAAAAGTGAAAACTTGAGGAGTAATGGCGTATAGGCCGGCACAGAAGGTAAAGCCGATGGGGTTTACGATGGGGTTAAAACTGAGACTTCGAATCACCTCATTCCCTATAGTTTGAGTTAAAAGTGAGACCGGGTAATCTCAAGGAGCATGCATGGACTCCTAAAGCGTCAGCTTAAATTTGAGATGTGCAATGTAAATCTAAAGCCTGTTATTTTCCCCACTGCGTCGTTTCCTCGGCAATGTTAAAACTTTCAGGACGTCGAGAAGTTGGTTAAAAATGATATCAAAAAAGTCCACCCACACGAATGACGGCCAACGCTCACACCAAGTTAAATAAAAACTTTTAAAAAGGATTAGGATTCGTTAGGATTCAGGGGCGGATGGGGCCGTCGGGATACCGGGAAATTTCCCGGTGGGCCGTCGGTTGTGGGACCGTGGGCCGTCGCGTCGGTCAAAAATTTGCACGGCTCGGCTGTCGGCCGCGTTGACGGCCATTGGCCCATTTCTAACTAAACATAATGAAATATAATATCAACTTTAGAATTTATCAATAATTATTTGTTTGTGTTTTCCCATGGATATCCTAATAAATAGTTATATCGTAATTAGAGACAGGATGGTTAGACAAAAACAGATCTGACTTAGGAGAAGTTATAACGTTAAAACTGGTTAAAACCAATCAAAACGTTTATTAGCGTTAATAAACTTTCTCTATTGGTGACTTATATGTTAGAACTCTTCCTAAGTCAATTTTTTAATGTTACACTATCTTTAGCTATCTGCCAAACTGATAAATTTTCTAATTTTTTTTAAACCGCGTTGACCTTGAAATTTCAAAAATTTTCGCCTGCGGCGCTTAAAAAAAATTCCGCCACCCTCACGCGTCCATAATTTGCCCGGCCATACACACCGTTTACCCTACCTTCATTTTCGGTCTGGCTATATGGGCCTACTTTGGCATACCAATTTTTACATTCATTGCCCATTTCGCAAGTAGCTTACGAGAGATCGTTTTCAGATAATAAATAAGAGTCATTCAAGTTGATGAATATAGAAAAAAACTTGATGAATGACATCGACAATAACAGCAGCAAATTAATGAAAGATGCACTTTTATTTTAATTTTTTTTATATTCACTATGGTTTGTTATTAATAAAAATATAATTTTTGTTACTGGTATTAAATTATTTTTCGCAACGGGAGGGGGACTCCGCCCCTTTCAAAAAATTTTCGCCTGCGGCGCAATTTTGGGCTGTGACGATTGCATTTTTGGCCCGCCGACTCAAATTTCCCGGTAACTTTTTGATAGCCCACCCGCCCCTGTTAGGATTCGACGTATATTGAAACAATTAGCAAGAAAAATTATAAAATTAAAGAACACCTAAACCTAAAGGATCGAAGTATTTTTGGAAAATTGGTGAGTAAAATTGTATTTTCATCAAACTAGTACGGGTCTGATGATTTCAGTGTCACGTGTACAAACGTGGATAAAATTGAAACATGTAATCAGGTATGGTGGTGTTTGATTTTATAATCATTCTTGATATTTTTTCAATATACAAAACATGCCCTTATATACGGCCCTGTATCTGGTCCACACCAGAGTGATTTTGAAAATGATTTTCTTTTAGTACTGGAGGTGGCATTATAGTTTAAAGCAAGGGTCGGCAACCTGTTGTTGTACGGGGACTAAATATCTTACTTTGAGATTAGTGCGGGGTGCACGTCTTGGAAATTCCACTGAAAAGAGCTTTTTTTTTAAAAAAAATGTGAAATTTCGCTAAAAAGAAGTTTTGTTTTTTTAAAAAAAGGTACCTAATTTATTTTAGAGTCCGCGGGCCGCACCAAGACCGTTCGGGGGCCGCATGCGGCACGCGGGTTGCCCACCCCTGGTTTAAACAAGTCTACATTGTATTGAAAGGAGGAATTCACTAATGACAGCCTTTAATAATAAATTAGAGTTTTGGAGTGGAAAAGTGGGTTTTTGCGGAGACAGCTGAAATACACCAATTTTCAACTAGCGCTTTAGCCCAAACAGTCCGTCGAAGAAAAAAACCTAAATAGTAAAATTTGTAAGAAAATTTAATTACTTTCATTTTGAATAAGGAGGTTGTTTACGAAAAGTTGATAGTTGCAGAGTTATGAAAGCCAAAAAATGAAAATTGTTTGCATTTTCTTCGATGTTGCGTCACGAAATTCTGTTCGCAAACCTCAGATTTGGCAAATTGGCCGCAGTAAGACATTTAGGGTAGCTTGTGGCTGTACTGAGCCAGCTGATGGAGCTTTTTTAAACAGAACACGAGCAGTCTAGTGGAGGAGATAGTAATTAAAGAATACAAGCCCTTCCCACCTCTCCGACGCTCTGGAAGAAAATGGGAGAAAATTCAAAAAGGCAAATTTCAACTCCAAATTGCGCGAGCGGATGAAGGTTAAACTTGTGAACAATGCAAAAATAGTATAGAAATTAAAAAATAGTGAAAAAATTCTAATTGCAAATGGGCGATTTTTGAAGGGTGGAAGCATCAAGATTAGACTTCATTTCAAGGGGGGCGTGGTAACATAAAGTTTGGAAATCACTGCTGTACCAGTGATACAGTGTTTAAAAAAAAATTAAAAAGGTGCACTAAAAATAATTTTAATAAGAATAAAGAAAACTTCTTGAAAACATCAATATAAAAGCGTGGGGCTATTTATTTAGAGGTAAGTAAGCAATTGATAGCCCCACGCTTTTATATTGATGTTTTCAAGAAGTTTTGTTTATTCTTATTAAAATTATTTTTTATTTTTTAGTGTACCTTTTTAATTTTAAATAAAAGGTTTTTTTTAAAACCAATGAAATTGATTGAAATTTAATTTCGACCAATGTCATTGGTTAACATTCACGTTAATAGAAATTTTTTACTCGTTTCTTAAAAAACAGACTATAAGTGGGAGGCGGTCGTAGCATAGTGCTAACGCGAGTTGACTATAAACGCTAAATACCCGGTTCGAATCCGAGTGAAGTAAGAACTCTATTCTGACCGTCCCACACTGGGCTGAAAAATGATGTAAAAATTTATTTTCCAATTAATGTTTATATAGTAAATTTTTTTAGTTGGTAATATTAAAAAAATCGCACATTACAATCGCAAAATTCGTTATGTTCTGGTGGATTGTTTTGCGTTTAAATGCTTATGAATATTAAATATGATTATATTAAACAGATGATACTCATAGCAATGCGTTTATTTTAAAATTTATAGGTAAAATAACGATTTTAGGGTTTATCTTAACTTGAACTTTTCGAGCGTTCTATAAAATTGAGAACTTTAAAATTTAGACCTGCGTTACTGTTACCTAAACATCTATATCGTGTATCAATTTCTCGCTGGAATGTTTGCCTATAAGGAAGATATTGTCATTTCAAGTTTTAATCTCTTAATTTTATGTACCAAATCCGCTCATTTTCATCATAAAAATATGAAAAAAATGAAAATATAAATGTATATCAAATATATTTGTAACACGTAAAAGGAATTAGATTAGTAAATTATTAAAATATATCAATTAATTTACTATCACGTATTAAAAACTAACCAATTATAGTTAGAAAATACTATAATAATATATTATTGTTGCATTGATTATACATAGCGTAAAAGAGTTACCTATCAGCGAAAATTTATGGTATGTGTTTTTGATGTTTGATGCTTCACCCTGTATACATCATTAAAACAAAAAATTTCACCCTGAATGCGGTCCTTAAAAATGCGAATTAGTAATGTAACTTTTCACCCTGTATGGTAAAACTGTACAATGCGCAGCCACGCATGCGCTTTATTATTTTCGCTTATTTCGCGGA
Organism: Rhagonycha lutea; assembly: GCA_958510855.1. NCBI lineage: Eukaryota > Metazoa > Arthropoda > Insecta > Coleoptera > Cantharidae > Rhagonycha > Rhagonycha lutea. Next base: position 39,958,754 of record OY294038.1, read on the forward strand.
ATTTTGGGACACAAAATTAATATATGAAAATTCGCTACAAGTGGAAGCTATGTTCCAAATTTTAGCTCTCTAGGACTTCGGGAAGTTGGTTAAAAACGGCTTCGAAAAAGTCCAAGAGACGGACGATGGACAACGCTCACACAAAGTTAAATAAAAGCTTTTAAAAACAAGAATTAACATATTCAAGTAAAATTTATTGCTCCAATAACATTCATTACACAAAATATGCGTAGAAAAAACGTACATTCCAAGTCATTGAAATTTAATCACACAAACATTTTTAATAAGTAAAAACAAAGTAACTCTTAAAAGTACAAAAATATAGAATATGGGGGCGGGGGTGTTCCAAAAAGTAAAAACTAACCATTTTATACAATACAAATGGACGTCATGATAATAAATTGAACAAAATAAAAAGAAAAGCTAATGTTTGGTGCCACAAAAAACGGCGTGGCAAATAAAACAAGACACAACCGTTTTTGGCCAAAATATTCCTTCTAATTCCATATTTACACTACTAAACCTAACTCGTTATACTAAAAATATCTTTTTGGGAGCGATTGAACACGATGGTTTCTTGAAAGCTCATAGAGCACATACAAGTTAGAAAAATGAAGTTTGCATGACAAAAAATAAAAATTGATGAACATGATTGGCGCATTTGTTTGGTTTCCTTTTTATACAATGCTATGTACATAATAAACAATAAATAAGTATTTTTATATTCTAATATTATAAATAGAAAAAAACTAAAAACGTAACAACTCTAAAAAATGCGTATTTGTACAATTTTTTACAATGGCGGTGCAATTTATTTACAAGCATAAAATTGGGATCCGTTTTGAACCACTCAAGACAATAAAACTGCGATTGTAAATAATAAGATACAATTTCACACTCAATCCACTTCTTGTAACCAGTCTTATGATGAACCACACTTACGAGATCAAAAAAGTATTTTTGCGGCAAGTTTGCGATTAAAATTGCTAAAATAATCAATTTACGGTCAAATAACGCAATCGGCGCTCATACCCACACACACAGGCACTCTCATCAAACATTAAATTAGTAATACAAAAATTTATCACCATAGAAATTATGTAAAAAATAATAATAACAAAATTAAAAGGAATTGTCCCTGCTGTTGTCCTGATCCGCGTCCGACTCACTCTCAGACGATTCGGATGTGTCCAGGTAGGAGCACTTCTCATGAGGATCATAAAATACTTCCGCACCAGGAAATAGGTACTTACTGGGAGGCATCAGATAGTAACTGTTGGGTGGGAGTCGGTCACCCATGTTCTTCTTGATCTTCGGTTGCCAGTAACCTCTCAAATCGGACGCAGAGTCCGATTCCACTTCGGGGTTGAAACGGGCACTACACGACTCCTGACTGTCGCTCACTTCAAACTTATCCATATCTGTAAAATTGGAATTCTCGCCAATTCCGGAATCTCGCGCCGAATCGATCGAAATGTGGCGTTCCTTAGCCGATTTTATTTCCATCGATTTTGCCACATCTTCGGATGAAACTTGGTCTTCGTCTTCCATCTCGCAACTTTTGCGCTTTCTTCCACGTAATATTTTGGGTTCCAGGTCTTCTTCAACCGGCAACAAATGCAAGGTTTCTTGTAGGACTTCGGAAGTGTGAATGCAATCCTTCCATTGTTGACCCAACCTAAAAGATTAATTTTAAGTTAGAAAAATTCGTTATTGTAATTATTAAAACTGAAATCAATCCCAACATGGAATTGATTAGCAAATGCAAGGAATTGAGGAACAAAATACCCCAATTTAATTGGACTAAATCTAAATTTGGAAATTTCTTGATATAAATCATTTAGAAGACAATTAATAGGGGAGCCTTTATTAATAATTCTTGCTGCAATACAGCGATTTCCAAATTGGACTGGTGCAAAAGGAGGCCCGAAATTTTGTTAATAAAAAACAAATGAAAAGGAGATAATTTTTAGGGATTCGGGGGGGGGGGATTAATTTTGTTTACATTTTTTTATTAAAGTTGGTAAATATATTGCTGTTAACCTTGTGAACACTACAAAGGGGGTATGTGATCAAAATTTGGTTCAATATTGTTGAAATTTGGTAATTATATTACTATTAAACTTGTAAATACTGTAAACATAGTGAAAATATTTGAAGTGCTTGGGGGATAACTTTGAAAGGGTTACAGTGGTGTAAATACCTGGAGGCAGAGGAGTAAATTACCCCCTAAGCCCTATGTTTTGGACACTCTAAACTGTATTATATTGCGGTCAAATTTTGTTTCTTCTTTTAATTTCAAATTGCACCTCTCAATCAGAGAGGGTGTCAAACTCTTCCTTCAGAGGCCAAAAGAAATTACATCGGGAGGGGGGGGGGGTGATAATTTTTTTAAGTTTTCCGATACGCCCCCCACGTAAGTAATGGACGGCCCCTAAGAGAAATCATAAAAAAGTCAATTTTGTTTTTAATAAAAAGTGAAGAAAAGTGGATAATTTTCAAAAAAGTAAACAATTTTTTTGAATAACCTTTGTTTCATAATTTCATAATTTACCTTATTGATTCACTCGCTTACATTTGCTCCGAGCAACATGCGCCGACAATTTTTAAAATTTTATTCATTGAATTTTTAAATTCATCAAAACATTACACTTTTGTAACAAAAATCTTTAAAGTGTATCTGTGACAACCCTGCTATAAGCGGTTAGTTTACTCCTTTTAAAGGGGTTAATTTGTAAATGTTTTTAAGCTAAATTGTGAATTATGGGTGAATTTTGAGGAAGTCGGCAACAAATATTTTTTTAAATTTTTAAGAAGTACTAAATATGTTGCTGCTAAACTTGGCAATACTGCAAAAATAATTAAAAAATTCTAAACAAAAAGGGGCAATTTTTGAAGAGGGGGATTAAGAAATAAAAAATTTATTTTAGATTTTTGAAACAAAAATAGTAAAAAATAACTCGAAGTGGAAAGGGGGTAGTTTTTGATGGGGTTAATTTGTAAATTTTGTTTAAAATTTTTGAATCTATGTAAATTTATTAATGTTTAAACTGTAAATACTGCGAAAGTAGTAAGAAATTCTAATCACAAATGGGTGATTTCTGGGTCAGCAACAAAAGTTTTTGTTGAAATAAAGGGATGGATGGAGGCGCTAAGATTTGATTAGATTTTTTTAAGGGAACACAGTTTGGAATTAAAATAAATTAATAATTTTCGGAATATTACTTAAAGCAAAAACCAATGTTGTTATTTTAAAAAAAATGCCATAAATTCCACATTTTTAAAATTATTCAGTTTAAAATAAATAATGAAAAAACAGCACTAAATCTAGTGAAAATTTAGTAACCTGGCAACATTGGTTCACTATTCTAGAATAAATTACGTAAGAAATTAGTCAGTCTTCGTAGAATAATTGTTTATAAAGAATGTAAACAATTTTTTTTTATAAACATTGTACATTTTATTCATTTTGTTTTATGATACTGACAGCAATGATTAATAAATTGAAAATTTATTTGTTTATAACTTTTTTCCTTATCGTAGGCTTCATGTCCTAGGCCAATCACTACGTTTCATAAAAATTCCATCAGATTCTATAGGCGATAAAAATTACAAAAGTTTTAAATATTGAGCAACATTGAAGGAGGTAAAAAAATAATAAATCCGATTTTGAATCCTTTCCGCCCCTGTCCCCCTCGGAACAATGTTAAAGTAACAAAAACGTTAATTCACAATAACTTTTTGAAAAAAATTCCGAAATTTATGCAAACCTTGGAGAACACTTTAATGATTATTATACAGCTTCTCATAATTAGAATTTTCAACTTTTTGAATGTCCCGGAACTTAATTAAATTACCTATTATTTAAATATTGAAGTTATGCTAAAAAAAAAATTGAAACAGGTGCAATTTTCAAATACTCCTGAGAATTTGCAACCTCGCAAATCATCCAAAAAATATGTTATTTAAGTTTAATTTGTTTAACCTAAATTGATAAATTTCATGCATTATCAAATTAATTAATTTATTTGCCCCTTTACTCTAAAAAGTTAAAGTTACAAAGTTAAAGAAAATAAATTTTAAAAATACCAAGACTAAATCTGCAAATTCACAAAGAATAGTGAACAATGATGCTAATAAGTAATCTGTAAATTCAGTAAAATTATTGAACAAAAATTAACCCTAGCGTGGGTCGTTCTTCGAGGGCAATAAAATTTAAACTGTAAAAAAAGCCTTAATCCCCCGTCATTCTGCTAAGCTAGAATTTTTTCACTATTTTTGTTGTATTTCTAGGTTTAATGTTTGTACCTATATTTAGTTTAAAAAAAAAATTATTTTAAGGGCCTGATCTATCATTAGGACGAAAACTTTTTCAACAGATGGCGCAGTTACCTAGATTTATAAGAATTTTTAAGAATATCAGGCTACCAGATAAAATATATAATTTTTGTACGAAGTTTAGATTTAGTCCAAATTAAATTGAGATTTGAGGTTCAATATTCCTAATTAAAAAATAAAATAATAACAAAAAGAAACTTACGATTGACACAGATGATTGATGATGGAGTCACAATCGCCAAGCAATTCGACATCAAAACGACAATGGGACAGGGGCTCTCGGTTGATTAAAATTTGTGGTACGTTTGAAGGTAGTAAGTTTGGAATGAGCGCCACCGGTCGTACTTTTAGCGAACTGCCTATGACCAACAGCAAATCGCACCGAGTTTTGTCTTCAGAAATCGCCTCATGAAAACTATCAGGTAAACCTTCGCCAAAGAAAACAATATCCGGCTTCATAATACCCGATGAAACCAGGTTCCCCAGCTCCTCCTTCTTCCCATTAAGGTCGTCCGGATTAACGGAGTCGCAACCGTCCCCATGGCACACCGTACACAGTGGAATCCTTTGCTGCAAAATCGGCTCTCGGATTTTATCCGAAGTCACCCGATGCCTGCACTTGGTGCACGAAGCGGTGGCAAACGACCCGTGACACTCAACTACCCCGTCGATGTTCGCCACCTTTTCTAGCGTGTCAATGTTCTGCGTGTAATTTCGTAACAATTTTTTTTGTGTTTCTAAAAGTTTGATGAAGCGGTGGCACGGACTGGGTTCGAAATTACCGGGGTAGATATCTTTGGCGAATTTGTAGAAAGGTCTGGGGTCTTGATTAAAATAAGTTATGTCAAACATGGCCTGGGGGTCTGGTAAGTCTGGAAAATCGGCCGCTAAACGAAGGTAAATACCGTCGCGCGATCGAAAATCTGGAATACCACACGAAACCGAGACGCCAGCTCCTGTTAGAACTATGACATTTCTGGCACCTGTAAAGAATTGTGGGATAAAGATGAATTAGTTTTTAAATTTATTAATATTCTTACCTTTTAGTAATCGCACCACGTCGTCCAGTGTGTTGACGTGTCGTAGTTTGTGCCGCTGAGGTGGCTCTGCTAACATGTTGATGATTAATTTCCAAACGGTCGTGTCGTCGACGTATTGCGGGATTTCTGATAAATCTGCACCTAGTCCAGTTAACAAAGTGCGGGGGTCGACGCCGTTTTGCATTTGTTTTTGTATCTATAGCAAAAAGTTCGATTACCAACAGAACAATATTAATTTTTGAATTTGTTTGTTAATAAATTATTACTTGAGCGCCAGTGCCGTAAAATTTACATTCAGAATTTACAAAAAATATCATAATCTCACCCCCGCGGATTTTTTTCAAATTTTGTGGAGTTATTCTCTGTATAAATATAATGACTCACTGAAGATTTTGGCTCTTAAGGCGAAGCATCACCACGTGACTAAATATTGGTGTAAAACGTTCTTTAAAAAGATTTGTTAAACATGTTTTTCAAGAAATATTTAGATATTTTTGGAATTTTAAAAATTCAGCTTCGTAGCTCAATAGAATGATCGTTTCTGTAAACTAAAGTATTATAATAATTGTCTTTATTACTACATTTGAAAAGAAATTTGACATTCCTTTTTTTGAAAATTCTGAATATTGGAATTCGAGATTTCTTTAATATTTCTTTTTTTAAGATTCTTTTAAGATTTCTTGAAATATCTTGGTGGGTTTTAAAAAGCAGCTCTATAGCGGAATAGAATAATTTTTTCTTGATACTGTCAACTTTTGGTAATTTTATTTAGTGATAGGTGTATTAAAGAAATCTTTAATTCCAATATTCAGAATTTTCAAAAAAAGGAATGTCAAATTTCTTTTCAAATGTAGTAATAAATACAATTATTGAAATACTTTATAGTTTCCAGAAACGATCATTCTGTTGCGCTAAAGAGCTGAATTTTTAAAATTCCAAAAATATTTAAACTTTTCTTGAAAAACATGTTTAACGAATCTTTTTAAAGAACGTTTTACACCAATATTTAGTCACATTATGAACAGGGCCCTTAAGATTAAGTACTTTCGTCGTAATGATTTTTTGAATTTTGATAAAATTTTTTTTTGGAACTTTTTCATTCATTTTTTTTAAGTAGAAACATTTTTCATAAAAATTCAAACAATACAGTTTCTTTTGTCAAAAATTCTCAGCTTTTCAATGAAGATATTCATTTTTTATTATAAGCAACAAAAGCACCTTAAAAATTCAATTAAAGTAAAAAAAGCGATTTTTCTGACAGTGCGGCAAATTTTTTTTCAAATCTGATATTATTTTCTGAAAGCTAAGAACTTTCTACACAAGATATGTCATTTTCACGATGTGCATATTTTTTGTTTAAATATAAATAAATAAAATGTATGCACTATATACCATTCAAAAATTCAAATTAAAGTCAAAAAAGCGATTTTTCTGACAGTGCGGCAAGTTTTTTTTTCAAATTTAATATTATTTTCTGAAAGCTGAGAATTTTTTACACAAGATATGTCATTTTCACGATGTGCATATTTTTTGTTTAAGTACAAATAAATAAAATGTATGCTATACGATTAACACACTTTCATTTTTGAAATTATTTCGGTTTTTGAAGTTTTATTTCAAATTTCATATTATTTTCTGAAAGTTGAGAATTTTTAACACAACATATGTCATTTTCACGATTGGCTTATTTTATTGAGTAAAATATTTTTAATCGTATAGGGTATATTATACATTTTATTCATATGTATTTAAAAAAATATAAGCACATCGTGAGAAACTGTATTGTTTGAATTTTTATGAAAAATGTTTCTACTTCAAAAAAATTAATGAAAGTTAAAAAAAAAAATTTTGTAAAAATTCAAAAAATCATTACGACGAAAGTACTTAATCTTAAGAGCCAAAATCTTCAGTGAGTCATTATATTTATACAGAGAATAACTCCACAAAATTTGAAAAAAATCCGCGGGGGTGAGACTTTGAGTTGGACTTTAATTGGTGGAATGACCCATAGACAATAATATCGTAAGCTAATCCGATAAATCATCATAATAACACATAGTTAACAACTCCCCAACTAACGGGGGCTGTATCATCAATAAGGTCTCCCCTTACATTCGGATCAAGGAACACTTGGCTGACGTAGCCAATCTACGTGCGTCAACAGGTTTTTCGACACATTGCTTGGATGAAGGTCACAGTCTGGATAGCAATAACATCGTGCTATTACACCAGGCGGAGAAGGGACGGTTATTGTCATTATTGGAGGCGTTGGAAATTAAAAAGGCCATTTTAAACGGCAGACACCTAACTAACCTACAACAGGAACTTTAGCTCACCGCTACTGTTCAAAGCTCCTTAGGGATTAGAGGTGACATTGGTTTCCGTTTAGTAACCTTTAAATTTAGTTTTTTGAGCCACCCTGTAATGATGATTTATCGGATTAGCTTACGGTATTATTGTCTATATAAAGGATTGAGATTATGATATTTTTTGTAAATTCTGAATGTAAGTTTTACGGTTATGGTACTTGAAAAAGAAGTGGTTAATCCCTTCGAAACAATTGTAGAAAAATAAATTATTTTATTTTAATTAGTGTAAACAATTACTTTGCAGAATTATTTTGTTGAAATTGTAATTCTAAAGAATTATTATAATTATGTTTCCACATACCCCCCCCCCTTTTGACTAATTTCAAGCCAAGTGCCTTTGAACGCTATTAATTAGTATTGAGAAGTTAAAGCTTGTAAGAACCAATCAAATTGCGGAACTTTTTTCTCTAGTTCGATCTGGTTGGTTTATCTTTTATACTTCAATCTGATTGGCTCTTTTAAACTCCATGTAAACCGTGCTTTATGTGTTCAACAAAGTGTAAAATATGAAAATTTAGACCATTCATGTTTTCTTTTGCGTTTCTCACTACTAAGAGATGAGAGATTTTTAAGGGTTGTTCACATCGAGGTTGTTGTCTTGCCTTGCTTAGGTAGAATCTAACAAGAACTAATCAGATTGAAGTATTTTATTCTATCCTTTCTATGTTTAAAAAATACCACAATCCCATTGGTAAAATTTTAGTTAACTTGCGACAAACAATCTCATATTTTACAACATGAAGCGGCTGAAAAGCGTAAGAAAAATTTAGCAAAATCCCAAAGGCAAACGCAAATCTTTGAATTTTCTAACAAAGATACTTTTTCTATCGATTTGTTGAATACCTGACGGCAAATAAGTATTCCTTAGGCTACATTAGATTGTCTGAATTAAAATTTTTTTTGGAAAAATATTGCAAGTCAGTTCTTCCTAGTATCACTTTTTTTACATGAGTAAAAATTACTTAGGGGCCGTCCATTAATTACGTAAGGGTTTGGGGGGGTGGTGTCAGAAATCATAAATCTATCTACCTTGATACGGACCCTTACTTGGGGGGTCCTTATAACATTAGGATGGTAATCCTTTAATATCCAGGCAAATAATATTCAAAATTGTAGCAAAAAACGAATTAATTGTTAATAAATAAAATAGAAGGGGTGGAAAGGGGGGCAAAATTAATTTTTTTTTAAATAATCCTTACGTAAGATGTGGGGGGTACCACAATCTTACGCACCCTTACATGAGGGGAGAGGGTTAAAAACAACATAAATCGTTGCAAAATTTAATGGACGCTCCCTTACCAAATGTTACAATGACGTAAGAGAAAATTACTCTGTAAAAATGTCGATTTTAATGTAGGTTATTTAAACAATAGATACAAACGCCACGCCGTAAGAAATTGTAATATTTGGACTTGTGTAGACTGTAGATAATATACAACCGACAATATAACGTAGACCTAAAATAGCTGTTTTTAGTAGTTGATTGGATTTATAAGACCTAAAAATCTCATCTCTACCTATTACATTAAAAAATGCGCATGAATAGATTAACAACATCCCAACCCTCCACAACTAAACTATCCAAAATAAAAGATGTTCATTCTCAGGGTTGCCAGGTCTGAGTCAATATTGGTTAATGGGTGGCAATTTTATGCGCTGAGACGTCAACAGCTCATCACTCAACAGTAATGGAGTCACGACTGCGCAGATTAAAATTATAAAGTGAATTCGAAACTGCGCATGCGTCTAACAGTTTGCAAACGGTTGAAATAACAACAAAATCGAAGATAATTTGGTCATAGATTGATATTTGTTAACTTTTAAAAAATGCAGAGGTTTTTTCGTCATAATTAAGGGTATAACCTTGTATAGGATAGTGGGGGTTAAAAAAAGTCATTTGCTGTGCCTAACTAGAAAAAGTATAAACAAAGGTCGATATATTTGAAATGGTGCAGCGAAATAAGAATTTTGTGGTTAAAATTAAGTGTAACCCTGCATGATTTTAGAAGAAGGGATTAAAGTTTTTTTTAACCCTTACATGCCACACTTCACCAGAAAAACATAGCTGCCACACTATGGTATTTCGTACTTCACCGTTAAAAAATTATATTGCGAAGCGGCTATTGACTTTTTCAACTTTTTTTTTATATTAAAAGCTAAAAACGGAATGGGAAACTCTTGAAATAATATAGTAATAGCTTTAGGAAAAAATTTATTTGATAGCTAGAGTTAAAATAAAGGTATTGATTTTTAAAATGAGCCATATTTAGAAACATAAAGTAAAAAATTTCGACAATTCACTATTTATTCATCAGATAGCACCACAAGTAGAAATTTCATCTGGTAAAAATGATCAAATTGGACTAAATTTCAGCTGGGGTCTAAGTGTGACCCCAGTGTGGCAGTTAAGGGTTAAAGCCAGAACGCAAACCCTTTTGAAAATGCTATACTATTAAAGTATCATTTTAAAATTCTGATAATTTTAGTTATTTTGATAACACACTTTCTTGCTCTAGCAACACTGATTAGCAATAAATGATACTCAATGTTGAAAATACAGATAAAAATTCTGAAGTGGTTGTTATGCTAATAGACTTGGGATAAAATTTTAAATTAATAGTACCCTTCAATTTGAGGGACGCATACTCCTGTTCTTTTCAAAATTATTAGGCTTTTAAACTTAATTTAATCTTTCTTATACTAATTAAAAAACAATTTGACCATATTTATGGACCACAAAGGGTTAAAAAAATTTATTTATGGTTGCATTTTAGTTGAGAGTTCAGTTTTAACATACTTCCCCGCAACCTAACAAGATGAAATTTGATACACAGATTCCACGAGTGGAACAGATTAACCTTAACTCCTTAACCCTTTCAGTCCCAGTGCTATGCTGAAGTAAACACAAACAGAACTCTTTTACTTTCCCATTTACGTAGTAAAGAAACAAAGTATTGTGATCGATTAAAAAACGATAATTTTGATCGTGCATGACTTTTAGAACAATGTCTTGGTGTGGGGGGGGCATATTTTTCGGCTACGATTACAAACCAGCGCATGCATGAAATTTCGCATAACTACATCAAAGTTTGATTAGAATTTGGTTGAAATCCTTCATTTCTTTGATTAACAACGCATATGAATGGATTAACATTGCCTTCGTCTCAAAAAATGACAGTGACATCCGACAGTATTTAAAATCGCTTAAACTCGTAATAATTTGGACGCCAAACGGCGGGCGTAATCCTTGGCGCCTACAATACTACCTCCACCACTGGAACTATTAATTTTCGCCGACGCACATGAATGGATTAACGGGATTCCAGTTGTCTCATAAAATTCCTTTATAAAAAATGACAGATTGTGGCCATTCGAAATAAGTATGGATAAAATGTTTTAACGCGATTGCTCATCTGAAACTGCTTGAAAATTATTCTATCCTCGTCGAATCCTCACTTTCAAGGAGGGGGATTAAAAAATGCAATTTGTTATTATTTAACTTACAAGGGACATTACAGTGAGTAGGTCGCCAATCAAGATCCCAATTTTTTTTGTGATTTTAGTTCTTAAAACAATTATTACTTTTTCGAATTTTAGTCGATTGGCCCTTAGTTTTTGAGTTATGAATTTTTGAAAATACCATTGTGGGTTAACTGCTATTATTATAAAAAACCGTGGTGGTCTAGCAGTTAATAATTTGTAATGGTGATTCGTAGGTCTTTAATTTTTTAATTCCGATAATAAATTACATAATTAAAAAAAAACAAAAAAAAACGCCGGTACTGGGATTCGAACTCAGGACCTACGAGTTACAACTTCCATAATGCTAAACCTATGGTAAAACCTGTCCTTTCAAAAATTTATAACTCAAGAACTCGATTGGCGACATACTCACTGTAATGTCCCCTTGTTAGTAAATGGGAGTCATGTGTTGTAGTTGTGCAAGGTTGCCAGGTCAGGAGATTTTTCCCCATATGTGTAGAGGAACTAAATCTGGGGAAAATTAGAAATAAGTACAAAATAATCAAGTTTTTTGAAACGAATGAATTCTGGGGATAATAAATTTAAAGACCTGGAAACGCTGGTATTATAATCACCCACGTCAGATTTTTTCGATGGTTTTACCTAACTACTTTCGTAATTCGCCGTTATTTTGCTTATTACTCAAATTTTTTAAAAGACACCAACTTGCCTAGATTTAATTTTTTTAAGAATATTGGGGGGGGGGGGGGTAGAAAAACTGTAAACTTGTTTGTCGTAATATCTCAGAACTTTGTTTATGACACTTAGCCGGTTCTCACAGCAAGCAGACGATTTGTTATTATTTTTTAACTCGGGACTTAAAGGGTTAATATGCGCATTTAAACTGTAAAAAAATGCTCATACAGCTGGGTGTAAATGACAGGATCTCAATTTATAATATTTTAAATCTGGCCTTTTAGTAGAACACCATAAACATAATAAAACTAAAAGTAACCAAGTATTTTTTGAACTCCCCACCTACTAATTTGATCACTATTAGAATAGATTCTTTCTAACTAATTATCATTAATTTTATTCACTTCAGTTCTTCTTTGTTGCTTTTTTACTAATTTTTCTAAGTACTGAGTACGGACGCGCATCAATGGATTTACGAGATTCCTTTTATTTTAATCTTCATGAAAATATTTTTAGAAAAACCTATTCCATAATTATTTACCTTGCTGATTTTCTAGCTCTAGCCTACAGGTGCCGATATTGGGAATTTACATTAACCAAACGCCACACTACCATAAAATTTCAATAGCTGAAGCAAATATTTTTCTTTTCCTGCAAACAAAATTTCCGCACGAAAGATTTGTACATCACACTCCATTTCATTTTTTTCCCCGAACATTTTTTTGGAAGACCTGTTTTTAACCCTATTTCATAATTTACCTTGTTGATTCCCTCGCGTACATTTGCTCCAAGCAACATGCGTCGACAATTTTTAAAATTTTATTTATTGGATTTTTAAATTGATCAAAAAATTTAATTTTTGTAAGAGAAAATGAAAATCGTAAAAACAAAGGAAAACTGTGAAAGAAAAGTGTATGATTTTCAAAAATGTGTATTTGTGGCAATCCTGCTGAGTTTTCATTGGTTAAATTATTTATGCTATATTTTCTAGTTTTAAACTAAGCTGGAGGAAAATATCTTTAAAAAAATGACTAAAAATTTGAAAAATGTACCGCATGTCATAATATACCAACTTATATAATACAATAAGAAACTTAATAAAAACGTTGAATAATTACAATTTATGATATGATTGTTAATAAAATTATACTGATTATGTAATGTAATTTATAATTTAATTTTATAGAAAATAAAATATTTCATATTTATTCAAAAATAACTCTATTTTAATGTATTTCATGGATTAATCTTTATGATATTACAGGGTTCCCATCGAATTTTCTAAAAGAAACTGCCAGACCTTTTCAAGACGTTGTAATTTCCTTACATACTTAAAAATCGAAAATCTCCCGACTCTTAATGACAAAATTTGGATTTATTCAGAAATAATGCACATTGACCCCTGATGATTGCATTTTATTTTGGAAATAAGAAAGGTCGCCGGTGGCGCTGCCGTAAGTCTGTTAATAGCCGCCATTACCAGATTTATTTATGTTGGCTACTATCTTCACCAAATAGATTACATTTGAATTAATGATATAAGCAAAAGAAATTTTATTTTAATCCTAAAATTATCCCCCCCCCCAATTTTTACCAATGATTTTAAAAATTCGCACAAATAATCACAATGTTTAGAAACCAATTATAAAATAAAAAATTTATAAATATTTGGAAGTGGCCCAATTTTAGACGTTTGGTTGAATTACTTGAATAATTCTAACATCAGTATAATTTTTGTGAATATTTTTAAGTATTAAAATTGCAAATAAAGTTATTTTGAGTTTATATCAGACTTTCAAATTTATCCTCATTTTTTTTAAATATTTTATTATGAATAAACTTTTACAACCTTAAACATCTTCATATTACAAATTTTGAAATTCATTATGAGAAAATGAAATCTAGGAGAACATTCCAGGTGCAAGTTTGAGGTGAGTTTTCGTGGAGCTCATAAAAACACCAAAACAATATAAAAAACAAAATATTTGTTTGAAACTTTTTTACTACTTACAGGGAACGACGCGCATGAATGGATCAACGAGATCTCATTCATTAATCAATAGTTTATATGGACATAATAATTATTTGAAGACAGAAGTATTAATTAATTGCAGTAGGTAAATGCAACATAAAAATTGTATTTTTTTAGCCCAAGTTTTCAAATTAAACTAATTACATTTTCGATTTTCTTTCATCGTTTTTGGAAAAAATATTTTAAATAGAGTTATCTGTGTCTTTATTGAATGATTTTCTTCAGCCCCATATACGTGTAAATTTAAACTAAGGTCACAAAAAATATTTATTGTATTATAAATCTCCTCCCATTAAAATATGAAATGAATAATATACTGAATAAAGTAAAATCCTCACATAAAAATGTTCCAAGGCCAAACTAAATGATTCTTCTGTTCAAAGTTCATTTATATTACCAAATGGAGTCAATTTTTTATTTAAAATATTTTCAGACAAACTCCACCTAAATAAAACTTTAAAATATTTAATTTTGTTCAAACTTCCCAAAAAAAAACCAAAATTATTTTCAAGTTCAATCACCTCGACCACTTATTTTGTAACACAATGTACAACATTGAAAAAATAAGAACAAATTAGTGAAAAAAATTATTTCTTTATTTAAAAAACTTTGAAAATTAATTAAGTTACATTATATTGTAAAAGCGGCACTCGAAACTGTCGGTTTTTAGAAACTAGAAAATTTGCCACAAAAATTTTGTTTAAAAATTCGCCGGCCCCTCCACCCGCAACGCGTATTAAACGTCGGTGCAAAAGCGGCCGGATGAAATTATCAAATAAAAAAGTAAAAATCAAGATACTAACCCACACCACACTGCTACCCATCGGCTTCCAATCTTCCGACAGGTCCGAAAGGCCACTCAGCTGACTGATTGTCGAAGCATTGTCGTCGTCTCCATCCAAATCCAGGCTATCCTGCGACGCGTCCAGCATACCTAGTTCTGCATTAATTGTCGGCATGGAAGGAACGTCACCGGGTGCTTTTCCATCGTCGTCGTGTTCTAATGATAAATTTAGGGTTAGAGTGCGCATAAAAAAATAAACAAACCACCACCATTTTGTTAAAAAAGCAGTGGCTTGCCGACCGGCGAAAAAATAAATTGAAATTTTTTAATTATCAAACAAATTTTGACAAGTTAATTTTTTGACGTAAATCTTCCAAAAGTTAGCGATTACAAAAATTACGACTGAACTTTGTGCGAACAGGGCGCCACGCCTACAAGATGTCGTCCGGCTTGTACTTTGGACGCGACGCCATATTGGCAAAAGGCTTGGTCGCCAAACGGCATATAAAAATTTGCAAAATTTTACCTTTTAATGTATCAATCGGATGCTCGTTTGTGGCCGAAACGTTGCAATTTTGTGATTTCTCGCTTGCGATGTTAAAATTGGACACGTCGGCGTCATGTTGGATGCGTTTCGGTTGCGATCCATATTCCGTACGAACCGACAACGAGTCCATTTTTGACACGATTGAGCATTCTCCCGAGACGTTAACACTTACATGTATAGGGGGCGCGCACGCACGTTTCCTGTTCCCCACTCCCAGACAACGCCGTTTGAACTGTGATGATCTAGGTGGCGCTGTGTTCGATGTCAAATGACATGCGTCAGTCAACCTTTCCGAAAGTAATTTTGTCGTGACGTACAGGTTTTGCATGTGGTAGTTTTTGTTAGTGCGTGTTAATCTAGAAAAAAGCAAATATGCCGAAAAATAAGGGTAAGTGGTTTGAAAGTTTTGTAACGTCACGTTTTTGTCATTCGTTTGATCGTAGGAAAGGGAGGTAAAAATCGCAGACGTGGTAAGAACGAAAACGAGACAGAAAAGCGCGAACTTATTTTTAAGGAAGATGGGCAAGAATACGCGCAAGTAACAAAAATGCTGGGGAATGGTCGTCTCGAGGCGATGTGTTTCGACGGGGTGAAACGTCTGTGTCACATACGCGGGAAGCTGCGTAAAAAAGTTTGGATCAATCAGAGCGACATTATTTTGATTGGGTTGCGCGATTATCAGGACACAAAGGCCGATGTCATCTTGAAATACACACCAGATGAGGCGAGGAATTTGAAAACTTACGGTGAATTTCCCGAAACTGTGCGCATCAACGATACCGTCACTTTCGTGGAGGATGGTTTCGATGAAGATATTGAATTCGGCGACGACTTTAGTTCAGATGACAATGCAGATCCTGTCGATGGGGTAAGTTTAATTATTTGGTTTTATAGTAACGAAATTGTAATTGAATTTTTTTAGATTTGATCAGCAAAATCTGACATTTAACCATCCCACTACCATCACCCCCAACAACACCACCACCAAGACATTTTTCTCTTCTTAAAATTATGTATATTTAAATTGGTATTTATAATTATATCGTTAAGTATTGCCAATGTTGATTTGTTACAAAGCTGATTGAAATGATGTAGATTACTTAGGTTAGAAACTGTGATTTTAGTCATTTTTAAGGATTTGTCGAGGTTTTTCTTCAATGTAGTGTTTTTTTTTTAATGAACATTCAAAATAAACCTAACCAGTTTTTGTTTGTAATTTTCAAATTTGTTTATTTTACCAGTTCTCTGTTTTGGAGTTAAGATTAAGAACAAACCCAATCAATTTATGTGAAAGTCTGCATATTTGGGTCAAAGTGTCCAGTCCCAATTAAATGGAATTTACTGTAATAGAATACATCATAATTTAATTACTATTTGTATTTCATAGTAAAAAAAGTTTGTTCACCACAGAAACAGGCAAACCATAAAATATTGCATGAGTAACGTAACGTGGTGTTTTGGTCCAGGAGAATTGTGACCATACATACATTTTTAGGTTAGTGATACTTTTAATCCCAACCAATCAGAGATACTTGACTAGGTTACATGGAACTAGAATTTTATATACTATGTAATTTAAGGCTCTTTTCTCATAGATTAGTAAAGTATTTTTGTTGATAAGCAAAAGGTCAATGGCGGTTTAGAACTTATGAGGCCCCATGCGCAATTCAATTTTGAGGCCCCCCTCTAAGTATTTTCACTAATCCTACACTCCATATAGCAATTGATTTGAACCCCTGGTTCTCACCGACGATTTCTTTTTTTAATACTTTTTTTTACTAAAAATTACACTAAAATCAAAATAACTGCAAATCCATGGCATCTAGGGGCTTAGAATTTTTTCGTTATTTTTCCTGTGTTTATTATACTTAACATAGTTAATATTTTCATCAAGTTTCAAAATATTTGAAGAAAATTTAATTTTTATCACAAAATTTAAATCAAAAATTGCACTGAAATCAAAATAACTGCAAATCTAAGGCATAATAGGGCTTAGAATTTTTTCGTTATTTTTCCTGTGTTTATTACAACATATTTAATATTTTCATAAAGTTTCAAAATATTTGAACAAAATTTAATTTTTATCAAAAAATTTAAATCAAAAATTGCACTGAAATCAAAATAATTGCAAATCTAATGCATCTTAGGGCTTAGAATTTTTTCGTTATTTTTCCTGTGTTTATTACAACGGAATTAATATTTTCCTAAAGTTTCAGAATATTTGAACAAAATGGAATTTTTCTCAAAAAATTTAAATCAAAATTTGCCCTAAATTCAAAATAACTGCAAATCTAATGCATCTTAGGGCTTAGAATTTTTTCGTTACTTTTCCTGTGTTTATTACAATAGGAATTTAATTAATATTAATTAAATTTTTCTTATTTTGAGGCCCCTTGATTTACGGGCCCTAGGTGCGCACCTGTTCGGAAATCCGCCACTGCAAAAGGTTCAAGAACAGATAGGACATCCAATAAGGTGGATAAAATAGCAATGAATCAAGTCCACTTTTGTGATTTTTAGAGTTATGGTTCTTAAATTTTGCCTTAATAAATCCCCAAAATAAAAAAAATTAACCTCCTGGGTTAATGAATTGCCATCATTAACATAAAAAAACCTGGGTACAGGCACATCTGAAGGCCAATCCAGCAAACAGGTCTTAAATAAAGGGGGGGGGGCGATCGACTATTTTATATTATAAAACTACTGGAAAAAAGTAGAGGGGGTTATCAATTTTTAAAAAATGTCCTGTATAATTTACTTCAGTGCAAAAGTAGAAGCCACATTTTATTAATTTTGGTTTTTAAATTAGCTTTTTTGCTTTCTTTGTTGCCCATAATATCACATGTTTCAGTGTTGCACTGAATCAAATCTTGATAACTCATGAAAATCATTTATGGACTTGATTCATACCTATTCTGGCTACCCCAAACAATGTTACCTTTAATTTTTTCGCTGACCTGCGCGCTACAAAAGTGTGGAAGGGGGGGGGTATAAATTTTTGCCATTTTTAGATACAATTCTTTTATAAAATGAAATTTAAAAAATGGTGAACAATTCCATTGTACGCATAATACAAAAACGGCTGCGCAACTTTCGAAAAATTAAGCTTTGAGGGAACTTTGACCCCAAATGTAATTCATGCCATGTAGGACTTCTTGAATAAAACGTTTTTATTTTATTAATTTAGTATTGTATCAATGCATTTTTTTACCATCTCAAGATGTGTGAATTATTTTATAAAATAAAGGGGGGAGACGCCAATATTAGATTTTTTTAAGGGGGACGTAGTAACATTAGTTTGGAAACCACTGCTATAAGTGGTAATTTTTGATTTGGGTGAATCAACAAAAATTGTGTTGACAATTTTTGAAAATTGGTAAATAAGCTAAATATTAGTGTTAAATGTGTTAACTCTGCAAAAATAGTGTTAAAATTATAAACGAAAGGGGGTAGGTTTTGAGGGGGTTAAATGGTAACATTTTTGAAACTGTAAATTTATTAATGTTGAATCTGTGAATACCGCAAAAATAGAGAAAAAAATCTAATCACAAAAGGGTGATTTTTAAGAGGGGTCAGAAACAAAATCGAAAAACAATTTTTTTTCAAATCATTCTGTTATAGGCAGGCGTCAAAATGTCCGTTTAGACAAATAAAAGATAGTACCCGAAACTATCATGTTCCTCACGTGACTTTGGGTATGAGAAATTTCATATTTTTTGCAATTTACAAATGTTATAAAATATTTGCTTGACACAGCTTTTAAAATGCATATTTTAATGAGTAAAACAATTTCTCTAACCAAACCCAAATTTCGATATTCCAATGTCTTCTGCAGGCCCGGACTGGTTAGTCGGCAATCGCCGAGGACCCAGGCCCGTAGCGAGACCGAAAATGAAGGTAGGGCAAACGGTTTGTATAGCCGGGAAAATTTTAGTACTACGGGTGAGTGGGGGGGGGGGGAGGTAGGTGTGATTTTTCCAATCACCGCAGGCATATTTTTTTTAAATTTCAAGGTCAACGCGGTTTAAGGAAAATTAAAAAATTTACCAGTTTGACAGGTAAATAAAGATAGTTTTATGCGAATGTGTAACATTAAAAAATTAAAAGAATTCTTAAAACACTAAAAATAACAAGTTTCAATAAATTATTGGAATAATTAAAAAACTAAAATGTAGTATATCAAAATTTAATAAAGTTGCAACTTTCTGTTCAATCTATTATTAAACGTTTTCAGACAAAAAGGACCAATGTGGAATGAGCAAATTTTCTGTAAATTATTAAAGTGACCATATTTGAAAGACGGCAATGACGGACAAAAGCCCGCGTCAAAATTTTTTGGGGGAAAAAGGAGTTATTGGAGTTTTAAGTCATGTGACACCTTAAGACATGTCAGCATGTCTTATCATTACATTTTTACAACCTACTATGACGATCGGTAGCAATAAATTCATAAAATCCGATGGCATCCGGTCTAGCTCCATCATGTGCGCTTTGATTTTTGTCGGCATTCTTCCGACGATCTGACAACTCATCGGAAAGTAACTGCATTTCTTTAACCCTCCAGTGGTCGCGTGGTCTACCACCGTAGACCATGCTTTTTTGAGCCTTCTTTAAACTGCCATAGCTCGTAACAGTTCGAATTATATCGGTTGCATCTTTGAGTAGCTGACAAAAATTAGTCGATCTTTCGGATCCAGTAGTTTTTGAACTTTTAAAGTGGTAAATTATTGGTTTTATTAGTTCTGAAACAAGGCTTATCTACAAGCGTAAATCACGCACCTACTGGAGGCTGGAAGGTTAAAAATTCACAATGCCGGACATCTTGACGGACAATTTGCTCTGACGGACAGCAAGTTTAAAAAACGGACGGTCCGTCGTAATGACGGACGGATGGTCACTTTATAAATTATTAAAATATATCAATTAATTTATTATCACGAATTAAAAATTAACCAGTTTACATATCTTTATTTTAAAAGGTCCGACCTTGCCACCCCTTGGCTACGGGCCTGCGAGGGCCCCTGATCCAAAGGGGCCTCAAAACAAGTGGTTTATACTTGCGGTAAAAGTGGACTTTTTCAAAGTGTTCAAAGCAGCGAAAAATGTGTTTTTCAAAAATCTCCCCTCTTGGTAAAGGGGTCCCTCCTCAGGGTCTAATCGAGGCCTCCAAAGGAGCCAGTCCGGGCGTGGGTCCCACATTAAAATCACCGATTTCATCCATTAGCACTAAGCTGTAATTAGGACTTCCAGGCGCGCAGGAGCAGAGGCGCCAGCCAAAGGCCCTCCCACAATTTTTAGGTCCTGAAGACGAAATTTATTGCTTATTGGAAATGCTAATATCAGTGGCGGTCATGTGGAAGTATCAACAGTCCCCCTATGTTATTTTGAGTTTAAGAGCAATGTCCAGTGGTATCCACCTATACAGTGTGAATATTTGTGTTTTATGTCATTTATTTCCAGGATGTTGCAAAAATTTAAATAATTGTTAGCATTGCAGAATCTTTCAACTTTTTTTTATGTAAAAACGTTAAAAGAAATTGATTTACTTATTTGAACATCGCATAATTCGAAAACTTTGATTGCATCACCGATCGATAGCCATCTATACCATTAAGTACCAGTTTTAATTCAAAAAGCATCAATATTCTAATTCGGATTAGTCAGTGCTATCGGCCTTACGGCCATCCTTATAATTAGCTTTCTGAAGCAGATCATCTTTTGGCCCTAACATTTCTGGTTATTTCCCCCTTCTAGGCTTTTCTTACTTAGTCCAATGAAAAAAAAAATTAATCAAACCTTAAACGTCCCATGAACCTGTCCCGATTTGGTTGCTCTATAGAGCGATCAGGCCCGGACTGTCAGGGGCCCCGAGGGGGCCTCAAAAAGGTAGTTCATACTTGGGGTAAAAGTAGTTTGTATTTTTTATTACTCAGATACTTTTTCCAAGTGTTCAAAATAGCGGAAAATGTAATTTTCAAAAATCTTCCGTCTTGATAAAGAGGGTCCCTCCTCTCCTCAATCTCTAGCCGAGGGCCCCAAAGGAGCCAATCCGGGCCTAGTATTCTGGTTCCTCATTTGTCCTAAACTTCTCTTATTAAATCACGCTACCGACATTAATTTAAGAAGACTTACTTGTGGTTGGATGCGATGGTACCGTACTTAATATTGGAGCGAAAAATGAAATGATTCGTTTATTAGAGAAAGAATTATGTCGTCCTCGGGGCAATGTTTATTCCCATAGGCGTAACTAGGGTTAAAATTTTTTTTTTTTGGGGGGGGGGCTAAAAATAGTTTTCAAACAATACTTTTAAAGGGGGAGATAAAAATTGCGTCGCAAGCAAAAAAATTTATATCTTGAAGTTCAATAAAGTTATAAATTATAAATAGATGTTTTTGTACTAATTTTTGGGATTTCAGGGGCAGAAAACTATTTTTAGACCAGCTGAGCGTTGACTGAGGGTAACCCCAAGGTATTTCACCGATGTCTTCCATTTAATTTCCTCCCCGAACAGCTCGATGTTAGGAAATGGTTGCCTCTTGTGGCCGAACTTGATTGCTTCACTTTTTGATGGGTTTACGTCTAGTCGCCATAGAGTGTACGATGGCTGGAAGATGGCAAGCGTCTTACGCATGGTTCTGATGGCCTTGAGTCAATTTATGGATTTAGTAAGGATAGCCACACATCGTCACTTCGGCAGTTTCCCGATTTAGCATGTCTTGAGCATAAATGTTGATGAGGGTGGGGGATAAGAGGGATCCCTGAGGGAGACCCTTGATGCTGGGTGGAATAGAGGAGCGATGACCAAACACTTGCCAGATTTTATCAAAAGCCTTAGCAATATCGAGTAGGATAGCCATGATTTACTGTTTTTTGGCTTGTGCCTCGGTAATGAGCTCCACCACACTGAGGACTTGGTGGATGGTGGAGTGGTCTGCCCTGAAACCAAACTGCTCGTTTGGAAGGAGGCAGAGTCTTGTGATTTCGTTTTTAATACGGGCGAGGATAATTTTTTCGGTGATCATAGCAATAGATGGAATAAGTGAAATTGGACGATACTTATCGGGGCTAGAGTTATTTTTCACTCGGCTTGGGGATTACGACGACTTCGGCAAGTGCTTTAGGCGGAGAACCGCGTTGGCGATGTGGGTAAGTGCCGAGATTTGGTAGGTTTTTGAGAGCCGTGTTTGTAATGCTGTCAAGACCCGGTGCGTTTTTGGGGTTTGTGTCTATAATGGCTGTGGTGATTTCCTTTATCGTTGAAGATTGGCTAGTGATGGGATCGTTAATTGCCCGTTTTTCCGCTACTACCTTGTTAACTAAGTTTATGTGATTTAGGAGATTGCGATCTGAGAGATTGGGTGGATTTGGGGTGAATTGAACTTGAAGAGCGGCGGCGAGTATTTATACCTTGTCTTGGGGTCCTCTCCCACAGAGGGGGAGGATCTGAGTTTTGGTGTCCTTTAGAGCCCTTACCATTTCCCAAGCTGAATTATTTTTGAAGCTGAGGGCTTCTACTTTGTCTAACCATCTTTCATTTGCGAGGCCTCTGAGGGCTTCTTTTAATTTGTTTTTGAGCTTGGCGGCGCCGTCACCCAAATTATAGACTGCCAGCTTCCTGACATAAAATAAAATGGGCCTTGAGCTCCTTTTGGGGTACTTAAAACTGCTAGTAAGTCCAAATTGTTACGATTAACACGCTTTTAAAAAAATTACGCCTTTAAAAATAATATAATTTTACTTATTCAATTTTATAAAATAAATAAAACTTAAATATTACTTATTCGATTCGTTGGTAAATTACTAAATATGTTTAAATAAAGAACGTCTGGGAATTTGTTATTGTATAAAAATAACCATAAAATTCTTTATGTTTAAATTAGTCAATTTTGCAACTTTAAATCTAAATGCTAGAGCCTACAGACTGGTATCATATTTTTCTTAGACTTTCATTGTTACTTGCATCCTGGTAAAACTTAATCTTATTGGTACACGACTAACAGGTCACTCTGAATAACCAATTAGAAACAGTTATTCAAAAGATAAACCGAAAGGAAGGGTACATTTCTAAAACGTGAACACACTTGTCTTCTGGCTTTGGTTCAGTAAAGAAGTCATTATGTTACGAAATGAATTAGTTAACTTATCGCTAACACTTTTAATCTGCCTTAAAATAATAATGAGTGTCAACTCAATTATCGTATAAACTAAGATAGTTATTTATCAAAAATCTATTCGAATATTTCGTTTGTGAATTCTACAATTATTAAAAATGTATCTAATTTTAAGAAGTTACGAAATAAATTTGGTGAACTCTTTAAACAGTGAATTATAAAATACAGTGTCCTTAAAAATATGGATAAATGTATCGCCGAATTGGAATTTCATGGATTTTGGACCACGTACCATCAATAATTAAAGAAAGTAAATGGATTGGGAAATCAACCAACTTTGACAACAAAATGCGCACAATGAGTGAATTCGTATTTATAATAAACTTTTGGGTACGTACCTATCACAATTATAATTTATCGAATTTCTATTTGGTAAACTTTGATTACTGGTTTAATTCCTTTAGTTTTTGATTAAATATGATCTTTTAATAATTTTGTCACATTTACCGTAATCACAGTTTATTTGTGTATTTATGTTTTTTAGAATAAGTTTTTGTGTATTAATTATGATAGATGTTACTCCGACTTTTAAATTACGAGTCAAGATTTGTGATCCATTTTGGCTTTTGTAATATTAAAAATGTATCGTTCAATTAAGTTATTTCTATATATTATAATTTTTTTATCTAATTCTGATTGATTTAATTTCTGTCTTTTCAACCTTTAATATAAAAGAAAAGCAGGGTAAGTATTCTCACTTAAATGCTAACTCCGGCCTTAAGATAAGATTTCATGCAGAGCTAGCTGGTCTGAGTTTTAAAAAGAGCGAAATCGCAACAATGTCGCCCGCAAGTGGAGCATTTAATTAAGAATAGCTTTCTGTAAAAATTAAATCAATCAGAGATGGAGGTTAAATTACGAATCGTATTGGTAAATAACAAACTCTTAACTACAAAATTCTTTAGTAAAAAATGGGAAGAAAATGTTAGCGATATTAAAAAATCTTTAACAGAATTTAATAAAATATTAAAAAACAATTTAACGTATGAAATTATCGAAATTTCGAAATCAAAAATTAGTTGCATATCAAATAAAATAAGCAATAACGATACAAAAGGTTTTTTGGCTAAAGAAATAAAAATAGAGGAAAATTATAATGAATAAATACCTACACATAAATGGAAATTAGATTCATTTTAGGGAATCAACGGTAGGATTTCTGGTCAAATACGATTTTTGATTTTTAAATAACAGCATAACTTTTACTTTTATGTCTCTATACCTTAATTTGGTGTATTTTGATAAAAATATTTTATATGAGTATAACGACTTCATTTTTGTATAACTATTTTAAAAATTCCTTAAATATTCAAACTTTTTGCTAGCTAAATGTTTAACGTTGATTAAACAAATGAAGTAACAATTTGTTTTAATGTTATCTGATTGGAAAGTAAGATCGGAAAAAATATTATTTTTGATGTACAAAAATAATGTCAATATAATTTTTGATTTTAAATCAAAATTAATTATGAAGAGAATATTGATTACTGATTTTGATAAAGTAATGAGATGTTGGGTGAGATTGAAAAGACCAAATAATCCCAATTATGACTGATTAAAATCCTGATTATGACTACTCCTGTTTCTTGAGAAAAATATCGAAATGCTTCCTCAGTAATTTCGAATCTATTAATACCGTTGTAAATATTGATAAAAAAAGCTTTTTGTATAAATTATTTTAATTAGCGCTTTTTATGAAAACATTGTCGTAGACAAATGTTTATTATGACTAACATTATTACGAACTTTTCTTCAAAATTTGAGTTAAACTATTTTTTTTGTTTTTAATGATTAATTTGTAATATTTAAGAAAAACTTAAATCTTCCAAAAATCAATTTGAAATTATCTAATCCTTTAAAATTATTATTGACGTTTACTATGTGAGTATCCTTGGAAATTTTAAGTCATCTATTTTCTTTTGTCATAAAATATTATTTTGAATATTATTTATTATTATAATAACGTAGCTAAGCTTCCTAAAATTAAATTGAGAAATTATCAAATCTTTTAAAGTATATTAAAGTTTAATTTTGATCGTCCCTTAACAAATTAAAGTAAAAAAAAAAAAAATTATTTTCTGTGTAATCAAGTAATGTAATATAAATTACTATCTAATTAATTGTCGGAAATTTTATTAAACAAATTTTGATTTCTTGTGTAAAAAAATATTTAAGTCAAATTAACGTGTAACATAATAGCTATTTTATTTTTTCTTGTAAAACTGGATCGTAAACGAATGGGTTTTGAGGGAGTCGGCGCTTTCGAGCAAATTTGTTTAGGTATGAGGTCATATTATCCTTTTGTTTAGGAATGAGACGAACTCAGAAGTTTTAACTGATAAATAATAACTACTAAATTAAATTTTTTTAGGAAAATATAAATTAATTTTGTATAGAACTTTTTAATAACCCCGTGTAGTAACGAATTACATTTTTTATTCTTAAACATATGTTTCTTTATGTCTTATCAATTATAAATTTTAAATTAGATAAATTTTGCTTCTTTGAAAATCATTAATAATTACCTTGATCAAGTAATTAACTTAAAATAATAAATCAATTCTGTTAGTGAAAATTATAAAAACTAAAATCTCTTTCATTAAAATTAATAATTAACTTATATTTTTAACTTGTTTAGTAACCCTGTTTTATACTTGCGAGAAGCAACTTGTTTGGTGACCCTTGTTTCTAAGAGACGATGATATCATAGGTATCGAACCCTCGAGTTCATAACTTAATAGTGTAATTCTTTTTAATAATTAACTCATAACGTATTCGAATATTTTTAAGAAAAGTAAATTTCTTAGTCCCTATTTTAAAAATTATTTTAAATAGCTTTATCAAATATATTTTAAATATCAGAAACTTAGTTTTGAAGATTGTGTTTTTAAATTTCGTAAACATGTAAAGTTAACGTAATTTTTTGTTTTTGCGAATTTTTGGAATTCTAATTATTTAGATTAAAAATTATTTTTGAAAATAATTTCGAATGTTAAGAAAACCATTGCTTCACTTATAAATTCGTAGATGTTTTTACATTAAATGTACATGTAAACGTACAATGTACTAATTATTTAACTATGAGTGGGTCGTTAATTTATATTAGATATCCATTTTAAATCCTTTTAGCTTTTCGTATTTTTATTTGCGGTCATAACGTAATTAATTTTTAAGTAAGTAAAACCCAATTCTTTTAATTTTGGATAAAGTTAGTTTCGTTAATTAAAAAACTAAATTCTTTTACTTTCTGAAAATCTAATTTTTGAACATCTCTTTAAATTTTGATTTTCCAAATTACGTATATTTGAATTAATTCTCTTACATAAAAGTTTATAGATTAACGTCCTTTTATAGATTTTTATTTTTGTTTTTATTGTAGTATAGTAATTTAAATCCTCCCTTGTATAGGAATTTCATGTAGAGATTTTGTCTAGTAATTACTCCTTAGATTTTTATTGTAGATTTTTACGTATTATCAAGTAATTTAGTATTTCCCTAATAAATAATAAAGTATAGATTTTTTGTTTTTGCATGTAATCTTTTAGATTAAATTTTTCCTTGTGTATAAAATTAACTTAGGTTGTCTAATAATTATCAATTATAGATTGACATTTTTATTTTAAGTACGGTCAAGTATTTTAGAAACTCCCTGTAAATAAAGTAAAGTTACCTTGACTATAAATTATTACTTATAGATTTTTATTTTTTGTTTTAGGTATAATTGAGTTAATTAAATTTCTTCTCTGTATATAAATTAAATTAGGCTATCTAATTATTATCATTAATAGATTTTTATTTTGTGTAACCATACTCTTTAGTAAGTAATTTCTTTTAGTGTAAAAAATAACCTCGTTAGCTAATTTTAGGATTTTATCGCGTAAGAATTTTGCTTAAATTATTAAATTAAGTCATTTATAATTATTCCCTGTAAATAATAAATCTTAAATAAGATTTTCGTTAATTCATTTTAGATCAAGAAATATTATTAAGTATTTAACGTAAATTATTTTTAAGTTGTTTTAAAGCTTTCCGTAATATTAAGTTTTATAGTTTTTAAGAATATGTGATTACGTCATTAATTATCGAGACGTCGATAACTAAAGAACAATGACCAACTTATTCCTTACAGGCTACCTCATCAAGTCCGTGAATAACACCAGAGGTGTTCGTTTCATTTATTTTTAGATCTGAAAGTTATACATTACAACTTATTCTGCAATAAATAATATCATTCTAGCTTTTAAAATGGAATTTTATTTAAAAATTATATTTTCTTTTCTAAAATAAAGTAAATTAACTATCAATTATTTAGTCATTTTGGAAACTAGCATTGAATTAAATTTTAATTTTTTCGTTTGATCATTTTTACTGATTAATTTATCATTGGTGTAGGACCTTAACTTTTCAAGTTCAAGGTGAACTTTGTTGTCGTTTCACATTCTTTAGTAATATAATTAGAACATTTTAATTTTATTTTTGCATACATAAATTAGTATCTTTATTATCATTTTTGAATTTAATTATAAAAAAAAAAAAATTTTATTTATAACTTAGTGTTATGTTTTGAATTACTTAACTGATTTCTATAATAAAATAATACGTACCTTATTGCGTTGATGGATTTATTTTAATTGTATTTCTGTTCTACCAGAGCTCGGTAAAAATTTGAAAAATTATTAGAAGTCCAGTTATGAAATAAAACTTCGATTATCTTTTATACGATTATTTAATGAATATCGAACTAATGCCGTTATAGTATTGTTAAATTTTGTTTGCAGAATTATTAAGTTCAAATTAACTTTAATAGCGTTTGAAATAGTAACTAAACCCTTTAGTGTTAAATTATTTCAGTTCAATTTATTATCCTTTTTGTAAATTAATACTTTTCTTGAATTAAATAAATTCATTATGTAAATTGTAATAACGTTAAATTTTTGTTTTATCTTCATTTTTATTTTTAACCCTTCATTGTTAAATCACTTCAGTTCAATTTATTATTTCTTTTTATCAATCAATATTTTCTTTGAATCAAATACATTCATTATTTAATTTTAGTAACGTTAAAATTATTGTATTATCTTCAATTTCATTTTTGAATTTTTATAAGTAATTTCTTGTTTATCAAATCTCAATTATATTATTTTGCGTAAGTCACTTTACTTTGTTTTTAATTAATCATTAATTAATTATAATAATGTTTTACCTTAATTCATTTAAATTTCTTTTCGACGTTTTATAACTTATATGAATTAAAACAATTTGAATTTCTTTAACAACATTTAATCATTTTAACTTCAAATTAAATTAGTAACTTCCCTTTTTATAATCATTTTTATTAGAATGATGACTTTATCTAGGTAGATTAGTACTACTATCTTAATTTTGTTATCATGTCCTATGGTTAATAAGGATGAGTAGCAGAAGGAAAAAATAGGTAACCCTACAAAATTATTGGAATCGTTTTTCCAGTAATTAAGTAGATACAACTTTTAAGTTGAAATTAATATTGGCGGTTGGCCATATGTAATTGACTCTTTGACAGGTAGGATCTGAACTACAAAAAGAAGTTAATTAAATTTCATATCAATTATAATTCTCGAAGTTAAGATTTATCGAAAACATTTTATTGTCTTTACGATTTATCAACAAACATCAATATTTGAGAATTTTTATGGAACTGGTCCATGTAAATATGAATATCTTTAAGTCATTTTAAATAATAAATTTAAAAATGAACAATTATCGGATTACATAAAATACGTATACAATAATTGTCCTGTCTGAGGTCAAGTATTACGAATTATGTAACTTTAATCGATCTGTTATCAAGCATATTTTATTTTTATGTGCTCATTTAATAATATTATAGAGCTATGTTGACTTATTAATTATATTATTTTAATATAGTAAATTCGTTAAGATGTAGGAAGTAATAAACCTTTTGATAATAACTTATGCCTTTATAAAGAGAATATCGAACATTTTAAGTGATTCTAAACAACCACTTACGTATGGCCCTGAACTTTCTTTGAATGTCGAGTATTATTATTTATTTTAGGTTTCTAAAAATTTTATAACAACATTATTATCAGCTTCCCTCATTTCAATAAAGAACAATATGAATTTCATTAAGATTTAGGAATTAATACACCTTAATAATACTACACTTGTATCTAATAGAAAAAAAAATCTCTAACAGAATTAAGTATTCTAAACACCCACATATGTATGGCTCTGAATTGTCTTAAATTTGTAGAGTATGATTATTTAATTTAGATCTCTTAATCTTTTTAACATCATTGTTATCGGCTTTCCTCAGCTCAATAAGAAGAGTTAGGAATTTATTAAACATCTTTTATTAACATCTTGGTTAAGGCCCAAATAAAATTATTTTGGCAATTATTCAGTTGCTGTTAAATAAATAAGGAATCAGAATTACGTCTGGTAATGCGTATTCCAGTTTAAAATCCCTTAGTGCTTCCAAGACATGTGTTTGGCTGTTAAGGAATTACAAAGTTACTTGAGAGAACTTATTGACGACGGGTTTTTAAACAATCATTATCTTTGCCTATACCATTTTGCCGATTACTTTAAGATTTAGTTGGTATAGTAAGTTAAGTTCCTAAATCAACAATTTTTTAAATGTAGGTCAACAATAGTTTAATAATTATAACAATAGTTATATATTATAGTTAATCGTTAAAATATAACAACTAACGATAATAATATATTTTATCTAAAAGATAACAGAATTATCGATGATTAACTTCAAATGATTAGCATCGCGTATCGATTAAATATCGCTAGCAATCTAACAATATCTTATACCGATAAGTCTCGAGCAAAAATCTTATCTTGCCGTCTCTTATCTTAATATTTTCTTTTCGAATCATTCCGAATAAAATAAGAATATTTTATTCCACATAATAATATGGTAGTCTTTGGTCGCAACCCCAATAATGTTTAATCGCTCCTTGATTTACTTTACCATTGATTATGGATTGATCACCTATAGTCGGTAAATGTAATGTTGTTTTGTTGATAGGCTCATTTCACTTTTAATATTTTAATTTTATCATTTTTTAAAATTTTTATTCTTAATAATTAATCAATTTAACGTAGTTATTCCTTGAAAACTTATAAAATTTTGGTATTTTGATATCATAAATTTTAGCATTTTAAATTTGTTTGTCTAATTAATAAATAATCAATCTATTTAACGTAGTTGTCACTTGAAAGCCTATCTGATTTTGTATTTTGTTGTCTTCATTTTTAGAGTTTTGAATTTGTTTTGTCTAATTAATAATTAATGTCGAGTATATTATTACTTTTACTTTTGTCTTAAATAAATTAAGTTTATATTATTTAACTTTAACGTCACGCGTGAATATGTTAAAAAAAAAAAAAAAATTTTTTTTGAATTAACTATAACGTCCCGTGTTGTAAGATTGAACATTATGTCCTTTTTCTTTTCTTGTGTATTGTTGAATTTATTAAATGTCGTAATTTACGAAGTTATCTAAATTAATAATTATTTTAACTATAAAAAATTTAAAATTCCCTTAGCTTAAAATTAGCTTAACCTTAGCTTAAAATTAGCTTAACTTCAGCTTAAAATTAGCTAGTATCTAATTTTGTGTTATTGAAAGACCATTGCGACTAGAACTAAACCTGCCATATTCTACGAAAAAGAGCTCTATAAATATTAAATATTTTAAATGCATCGCATTAAATTTAAGGCGTCTGGCCAATAACAATTTAGGCGTCTGGCCCATAATAATATTTTCATAATCCCCATTCAGGAGTGGCGGATATGAAGTAAGTTTCCATATCTTCTGAAATATTCAATACCGGAAATTGAATATTGTAAATTTGATTCTTCACATCAGGTTAGGTTGGGAAAATTTGAATAGGATGCTTCCTTATAATTTATTGGGACAAATAATGGCAAGACGACTCGGACTCTTGATATTACTCTGTAATTTTATTTGGTTGAATTTCCTTTACAGGACCGAACTTCCTAATTTTGATGCAACGGATTATTTTTGATAATTTATTATCTGAAGTAATACACTTCGAAACTTTTCTAGAAAATCCCTTTATTAATTTTTAATTTTAGGTTAGGTAGGGCAAAACCCAGCTTTTGGTCCCGTTAGTCTTCTCTTGATTTTATTAAATATTTTCTAGATACAAGACGAAGTTAACATAGTTTGATTTTGGATTATTCACTAATTTAATGTAAATATGATTTTAAACCTCGGATGTTGGAAGGAGAACTTGGGTTGATTTCAAGACTTTATTGGGATTAGAGCGCTCGGTTGACGCGGATACCGAATGTCACTCTGTAATTGTTTTGTTTATTAAATCTACAGGTCCGAACTCTGAATTTTGAGGCACCTTTTTATTTTAATAAGTTGGTGACTGTGAATAATACACTTTGTATTCTTAGGGAAATCCCTTTAGTAAATTATTTTTGATTAATTAGGTAGGGCAAAACATAGATTTTGATCCCGTTAGTTTTCATGATATTTTCTAAATATTTGTCTGAACATAATATGAAGTTAATTAGTTTTTTATTTCATTTAAATTACAAAGATTAAGATCTTGAGGATTAATTAGAATGGTTTGTAAATATGATGACCTTTTGTAAATTCTTATGGAATATTTCATGTTCTAAAGCGCATGCACCTGTAGGATCATAGCGGTTCTGAATCCCGTGCAGGAACTATCTACCTTCTCGTACATTGTTAATTAGTCCATGTTAAGAACTCTAATAATTTTTATGAATAATTGATCTTTAAGCCTGTAAATATGATGACCTGATTTTTACCCTGTGCAGTGTTGTAGATATGATTACACTTTTCAAGTTTTTTTATAAACTTTCTTTTACGTGCTGTAAATATGATTGCACCAATACTTTCTGGCTTCATTTCTTGATTTTAGGGTCAGAATATTCCAAATCAAGTGGCGCCTAACATATATTTCCTGAATCAATCCTTTGGTTCAGAAGAACAATAAGATCTTGTTATCATTTTCGAGCTAGTCCCTCCGTGAATATCTCAAGAAACTATCCTTTCCTATTCCAATTCCTTTTGTTTCCTTTACAATCCTTTTCCTACTTATATTGTGACTAAATAAATAATTAATTTTGGTTTTACGAAACATTTTCTGTATGTTTCTAACTTCACTATTATTTTACTACGACTATTACGCATTTTTTTTTGTTTTTTTATAACTTTAAAGGGAATTGTTACGATTAACACGCTTTTAAAAAAATTACGCCTTTAAAAATAATATAATTTTACTTATTCAATTTTATAAAATAAATAAAACTTAAATATTACTTATTCGATTCGTTGGTAAATTACTAAATATGTTTAAATAAAGAACGTCTGGGAATTTGTTATTGTATAAAAATAACCATAAAATTCTTTATGTTTAAATTAGTCAATTTTGCAACTTTAAATCTAAATGCTAGAGCCTACAGACTGGTATCATATTTTTCTTAGACTTTCATTGTTACTTGCATCCTGGTAAAACTTAATCTTATTGGTACACGACTAACAGGTCACTCTGAATAACCAATTAGAAACAGTTATTCAAAAGATAAACCGAAAGGAAGGGTACATTTCTAAAACGTGAACACACTTGTCTTCTGGCTTTGGTTCAGTAAAGAAGTCATTATGTTACGAAATGAATTAGTTAACTTATCGCTAACACTTTTAATCTGCCTTAAAATAATAATGAGTGTCAACTCAATTATCGTATAAACTAAGATAGTTATTTATCAAAAATCTATTCGAATATTTCGTTTGTGAATTCTACAATTATTAAAAATGTATCTAATTTTAAGAAGTTACGAAATAAATTTGGTGAACTCTTTAAACAGTGAATTATAAAATACAGTGTCCTTAAAAATATGGATAAATGTATCGCCGAATTGGAATTTCATGGATTTTGGACCACGTACCATCAATAATTAAAGAAAGTAAATGGATTGGGAAATCAACCAACTTTGACAACAAAATGCGCACAATGAGTGAATTCGTATTTATAATAAACTTTTGGGTACGTACCTATCACAATTATAATTTATCGAATTTCTATTTGGTAAACTTTGATTACTGGTTTAATTCCTTTAGTTTTTGATTAAATATGATCTTTTAATAATTTTGTCACATTTACCGTAATCACAGTTTATTTGTGTATTTATGTTTTTTAGAATAAGTTTTTGTGTATTAATTATGATAGATGTTACTCCGACTTTTAAATTACGAGTCAAGATTTGTGATCCATTTTGGCTTTTGTAATATTAAAAATGTATCGTTCAATTAAGTTATTTCTATATATTATAATTTTTTTATCTAATTCTGATTGATTTAATTTCTGTCTTTTCAACCTTTAATATAAAAGAAAAGCAGGGTAAGTATTCTCACTTAAATGCTAACTCCGGCCTTAAGATAAGATTTCATGCAGAGCTAGCTGGTCTGAGTTTTAAAAAGAGCGAAATCGCAACAAAATAAATGTCAACAAATGCATTCTTTCCCCTCATTTCAGGAAGCAAAATTCCTTGGTCGTTTAGTTTGCTTAGTGCTCCTCTCACTAATCCTTCGGAGATGTTTAATGTATCCAAGAAAACTCACGACAAACAGTAACTTTTTCAATATCCTTGGAAAAAGTATAGGTTTTAGTAAAATCTCGAGGCGAATCTCTTTCAGTAATTTTCCTCCTTGTCTCCTGCTGAGTTAGCAGGACAATGCTTAATTATAAATTGACATCATTGAGAAACTGAAGAAAGATGACAAAACTCTGCTCTCTTTCTTCTTCATTAAATTTTAGTGGAATTTTCATAGGCTTTCCTTCCGTTTCACAGTTTTGCAGCATTCAGACTTTCCCGTTAGCTTTCTGAGAATATCTTTTCCACTGCTTTGGATTATTTATTTTATGTTGCTTTGGTCGTGATGAAGTAGTCTTAGAAGGATTTAGATTCCTTCTATATCTTATGGATCTATTCTAAGGTTTTAAGCCATTCTACCGGACAAGAAAACCACCACCAGTCTCATAATATATAACCATTTCACCACTATTCTCTTCTCCAGCATGAACAAAATTGTAATCATCGTGCCTCTTTCTCTCAATTTATCAATTTTTACTTGTGCATTTTAGGATTTATTCAATACACAACCAACGCCATCCTTATTACGGACCTTCGAGGACCTGACCAAGGAGAAGCTCCAAACCAGAAAACTTGTCCAAAGGATTTTAACAAAGTTTTGTAGTATTTGTTATTTAATTCCTCCTTAAATTGCCATTCACAATATTCCTCGATCCAGCTGTCTTGCGAGCTTGTCTTTGATATTATTGTATTGACACACCAGAAGAAGTTAACCAAACTTTGTTCTGCGTTAGAAACTACGTATCACTTGAGGGAAATATTCCATTATCTTAGATGGCCCTAAACGAATAGTTCGTTTAGCAGGACCGCGATTTTAAAATTTTTAAATGCATAATTCTCATAAAAACGGTCCAGGCCCCGCCGGATACGAAAAACGGTCCATTTTAGGGCTAAAAATACTTGAAAAGGGTTACGATTTAAAGACGTTGGATCTCTGTCGTAGGTGGATGTGTTGCCAAAATTGCACGCTCCAGAGCCATTTTGGCAACACTAAACTCATTAAAAACATCCCCCATATGGCCTTCCAACTCGACAAATTGTGCTACTAGGAAGGGGGTGAATCTCACTTTTTTTTTACTGCAAATTCGAGCTTGTAATTTGTTACTTTGTGAAGGATACGCTGGAGGTCCTTCATATCCTGCGACAAAACGCTCGCAATCGGAATCAAATGTTTTTTTGTATCTTTATTAGATTACAAAGAAATTTAAATAGATCTGGAAGTGCAGCCCCATATCCCTGTTGCAGCGTTTTATGGCAAACTTCAGCAAAATTATTGGTTCTATCAGAGCCAACCAAAGTACGATAATGTACCGACCACATCAACGAACGACCAAGAAATGGTCTTAAAAATCCGATCTTTTGGTGCCGAGTTTTTCCGGTGCCGAGTCGTCGATGCCGAGTTGTCCGTGTCCCCACGGCGGTTCATCGCTTCGCTAATGATTGCTATACTGCTCGCTTTTGAAGGACTGCGAGAGCTTGCTCGGGGGGGGGGAGTCCTCAGAGTTGACGTCTTCTATTGCGATTTTGGTGTTGCTTGTAGTCTTTGTTGACCAGGATTTATTACTGGAGGGCTTTAGATCTTTGATAGATCAATATAAGAATAAGGTAAGTTATATTCAAAATTTTATCATTATAATTCTATATGTACGAGATGATTATCTTCTCTAATAAGTCATTATTAGAAACAACATTAATTACATAGCAGTAAAAAATTTTATACTAGTATACTATAAAAATTTTATCTGAACCTGATTTTTTAAACAAAACAAGCAAGTTTTGTTATTGTTCGTTAAATGTAACCGACAGTAATGAGATCTAGATTAACATAGCTGTGACACGGTAGTTTATTGCTACGGTAGTGGAACAAGAAACTTATCTGACCAAGAGCCAAAACTATTGTATTGTGATGATAAAAACGAATCAGAGATTCGGGATAAAATATTTTTGTCAAAAAATATGTGCAAGCGAACACTTAAAACTGTAAAAATAGATCTTGTTTACATCCAAAGCAAATAATTTGTTACTTTTACACATTACACAAAAAATACAAAGTTTTGATTCTTAAGGTGATTTGTGCGGTTGCTGTGTTAATTTGGTAAACCTATAAAGAAAAGTGATTAGTGCATGAAATTCGAATTTACCGATAAAACTGTTATCTCCTATTTTTGTGTGTTTTTTGAAAATCCTAGGGAATTTTGAATGATAAGAGGTTTAGAACGATAATTTTGGTCTTCCGCTCGACGACGTTGTGCAAGCCAGTTGCATATTTGAGAATTTTCTGATTCGGGACCACCGAATTTCTTTCCAAGATAGGAAAATGTTATCACTTTTTGGAAGTGACGTCATCGGTACACGTGCAAGAAAGTTGCACAAAATTGCGTTTATTTGATGAAAATTGGTGCATTTTGATATGTGAGAATTGTTAAACTTTTACATTCAACAGCGCAGACACTGGAGCCAATTGAAAATCACAAAAAATCAATAAAATACACGTATTTTCAATACCATGTTATGATTCAGGTACATAAATTATGAACATTTTTATATTTTTTTTAGAGACTACCATCTTTCAGCTTTAAAATGCCACCTTGGTCGCGTAGACATCTATAATAGAAAAATGTTTACAGCTAAAACTGCAAATCACAAAAATACGCCTTTTAAATATTGCTTGATTTTGCGTGGAGCGGAAGTGGCGCGTACTAAAATTAAATCCTTATGGATTTTGGTCTTTGGAAGCCTAAAGAACATTTTCACAAAGTTTGAGCAAAATCTAAAATAGTGCAGCAACAATTTTGATTGTTTTTCGATGATTTCATTATTATTTATTATTTTTTTTGGCACTAATTTCGTCCGGCAACATCCTCGATTTTATTGTTTAAGTCTTTTTTAACTTAAATCATCAATCAGAATGCGGTCAGCGGTTTTTTCATACGGAATGTCTCTCTGCGCCTGCACTATATTACCATTGGAACTATAATTTTTCAAATAGTAAATATTCGCTATTTTTAAATTTTTAAATCTGTGCAATTTATTGTACAATTTATAATTAAAAATGTTAGTAGTTGAATCTGTAGCTCGGTTTCAGTCGCAAATATCTCCGATGATAAATTACATCCTTGTGATATTTTAACTGAATATCATTTGTACACGAATATTACATTCTAAATGGAAAAGTTACTAAATTCAGAAAAACAAACAACTCTTATTATAAATAAGAGTTTATAATCATGCTTGCGATTGTTCTGATTGGCTTATATGAATTTTGCTACTTTTATTTTCATGCTCAGAATATTATTAAAAATTAGTATATTTGAATCTTTTGCTTGATATAGTTGAAGTTTTAAGCCAAAAATGAAGAAAATTAAACTGCTACTTTTGCTCGTAGTACTTGCAATGTTTGGACAAGAAATCTTTTGTAATGAGGCCATTTTGTCTAAGGTAGCTCACTTATAATATTTTTATTGTACATAATAATAATTTATTTTTTATTTTCAATTTTTCAATGATATTGAAATTTTATGAAAATGTTTGGAAAATAATTTTGTTAAACTGATAATATTATAATCGACGTAAATAATATTTAGTACCTATTATTTAACCTTTTCTTTTTTTTTTATATTCTATAATTTTAATTATATTTTATATTTATTTTAATTTATTAAAAATAAAACAACAAATTAACCAAAAAAAATAAAAAAAAATTATGGATTAAAATTGCTGTACTGGTTTTAAAAAGGTTTTGAATTTTATATTTTCAAAAATTGATTCAATCTTTCTTTTTTCATTAATCAAGAATGTTATAAAAATATACAAAAAATAAATAAACTTTGCGTATTTTGTGTTTTAATTATATAAAATTACTTTTATTTATAAAATATAAAAGTTTTGAAATAAAAATTTGTTGCTTTTATATTCTGGAAATTTTAATATAGGTACTAACTAATTTCATACAATTTTAATTTAAATTTTCAAAATGAAAATACAACGTAGTAAATAATAATTTAAGATTTATTAAAAGTGGTAGATATTTTAAAAAAAATTTAATTTTAATTTATTTATTCAAAGGAAAAATACTATCGCAGAAATAAAGATTACTGCGATAAAAAAATAATTAAAATATTATTTAATTCCTTAAATCAAAACCCTGCATCCAAAATCAGTAACTGTGATTATAATAAAATAAATAAAAAATTAAAATTTTATTGCTTTTCAAAAGTTTTAGATTTTATTTAATTTATGAAATTAAAATACTGCATGGTGAAAAATAATCGTTGCTGTGATAAATTAAAAATATTGTTAAACTGATAATATTTTAATCGACGTAAATAATATTTAGTATTATTTACCTTTTCTTATTTTTTATATTCTATAATATTAATTATATTTTATATTTATTTTAATTTATTAAAAATAAAACAACAAATTAACCAAATGATCACAAAATAAAAGAAATTATGGATTAAAATTGCTTTACAGGTTTTAAAAAGGTTTTGAATT
This sequence comes from Rhagonycha lutea, assembly GCA_958510855.1. Taxonomy (NCBI): domain Eukaryota; kingdom Metazoa; phylum Arthropoda; class Insecta; order Coleoptera; family Cantharidae; genus Rhagonycha; species Rhagonycha lutea. The sequence continues at coordinate 39,997,366 of OY294038.1, forward strand.
TTATATTTTCAAAAATTGATTCAATCTTTCCTTTTGCATTAATCAAAAATGTTATAAAAATATATAAAAAATAAATAAACTTTGCTTATTTTGTGTTTTAGTTACAAAAATTACTTTTAAGTATAAAATATAAAAGTTTTGAAATGAAAATTTGTTGCTTTTATATTTTACAAATTTTAATGTTCTAACTAATTTCATACAATTTTAATTTAAATTTTCAAAATGAAAATACAACGTAGTAAATAAAAATTTAAGAATTATTAAATATTTAAAAAAAAATTTAATTTTAATTTATTTATTCAAAGGCAAAATCCTATCGCCAAAATAAAGATTACTGCGATAAAATAAAATAATTAAAACATTATTTAATTACTCAAATCAAAATCCTGCATCCAAAATCAATAACTGTGATTATAATAAAATAAATAAAAAATTAAAATTTTATAGCTTTTCAAAAATTTTAGATTTTATTTAATTATTGAAATTAAAATACTGCTGGTAAATAATCGTTGCTGTGCTATTTTTTATTTAAAAAAAGGTAAATTTTAATTTAGCTTTTTAAAATCAAAATTCTACATAGTAAATAAAGATTTGATAAAAGAAGATATATTTTAAAGAAAATAAAATAATATAAATTTTTTTTATCATTTTGTCGATTAGGATTCGAATTAATTTAAGGGGATAGGCACACCTAGCACCTAGGACATCGAAAAAATTGTGAGTCCAACCCCTTAAAGCAGTCATTTTGTGCGTTTTTGTAAATATTTCTATATTTTTCAAATTTTCAAAATTTAATTTAAAGCCTTTGCGGTGCGAAAAAATTGTACAATTATACACATTGCGCTAATTTACTCGATGTAAGGGTACCTTGAGTTACAAGTTAAGTCAATATTTTAATAATTCAGAATTAGATTATAAATTTGTAGTTCGGTGTCATTAGCAATTATAAGGTACTTCCGTAGATAAATCACATCACTTGTGATATTTTAACTGAATATCATTGGTACACGAATATTTCACTCTAAATGCAAAAGTTTCCGAATTTATCAAAACAAACAAATTAAAATAAATATGACTTTAACATGCAATCGTTTCAATAACAAAATGCTTGTGGTTGTTCTGATTGGTTCATATGAATTTTGTTATTTTTATGATTATGAAGCTTTCAATGAGTCCATTTTTTCTAAGGTAGCTCTCTCTAATTTAGGAAATAGGAAAAATAATTCAGAATAGGAATTTGCAGCGTTGGCCTCAGAATTTACCACAATATTTTTTGAAATATTCTGTTTTTTTATAATTAAAAATTGTTTTGAATTTTCAAAAATTTTGAAAGACGTAGTTTTTGTTTTATTGTGTTATTCAACGCAAAATTCTGCTTAATAAATAGGGAATAAAAAACAATTTAAAAATTACACTTAAAATAAAACGTTTAAGTAGTTTTTATTTTATTACTCATCAAATTAATGAAAACACTGCATGTTATTCAACCCTCGAAAATCCCACTCGCAAGCTCGCAATTTGCGAGTGAAAATTAGGTCTTTGCGAGTGGGTAAAATCCACGTTTTCGTTTTCTTCCGTGTCAAAAGGTTCACTGGTTCAAATGGTACTTCAGTGCTCCTGGCAAGCGGCATGTTGGCGGTCATAAGCGCAAGTGGGCTGTCGCGGATTTGTAGGTAGGTAGGTGGAACCCCCCCCCATTTTTATTTATTTTTTCTAGCGAGTGGATATTTTTATATGCGAGTTGATTTCGACTAGAAATTTCGAGGGTTGATGTTATTAATAATAAATTAGTATTGCGATAAATTATACAGGGTGTCCTCACACTCACTTTACATAACTTAGGTGGTGATAGAGGACGCACTTTTCTAAGAACAATATTTAACAAAAATTTTTTTCTAAATTCAAACCCTCGAGAGTTAGGCCTCTTTAAAGCATTTTTTTTTATTTCCACTTTAATGTGGCCATAGCTCCGAAAATAATGATTTTTCAGTAAAAATGGTTTAGTGCTTTTTAAAAGACCGTGAAATAATTTACAAACTAGGTTGATATCTTTTATTGTCTAAAATCAACGGCTTTCGAGTTATGAATTAAAGTAAGCTAAAAAATGTAAAAAAATTTGAGCTTTTCTTTTTTTTGAATTTTTTCAAAACCCTGTATCTTTTAATGGAAACATTTTCCAAAAAATCTGACGCCCCATTCCGGATAGGATATTTAACGGACTACAACTTTTGTCTAGTAAAAATTTTTAAGAAACCAATCCATTTCACAGAAAATCAGAAAATAATAATCAAGGCAGCCACAAACCAAAAAATTAAATTCACAAAATTTATATTTTTTTTTTTAAATTATTTTATTAATTGATTTTAAACTATTAGATTATTTAAATAAATGTTGAAAATGACCACCCTCATTTTCAATACACAGGCGTGCTCGTTTTAAAATATGCTTTATAGTATTTTTTATAAAATTTACTTTTTTGTTAAGAGCCATTATAGCAGGGGTGGTCAACAAGATCGAGGGATTGACCGGTCAATTTTGTTCAATGAGCGAGTGTGAAAAGTGTCAAAAATTCGAATTTCTGCGATTAAAAGTGTCGAAAAATCGATTTTTTTCGACAAACATCTGTATATTGATAATGAGGGTGGTCATTTTCAACAATTACTTTATTAATGTAATAATTTAAAATTAATTAATAAAATAATTTTTAAAAAAAAATAAAAATTTTGTGAATTTAATTTTATGTTTTGTAGCTGCCTTGTTTGTTACTTTCTGATTTTCTGTGAAATGGATTGGTTTCTCAAAAATTTTTACGACACAAAAGTTGTAGACCGTTAAATTTCCTATTCGGAATGGGGCGTCAGATTTTCTGTAAAATGTTTCGTTTAAAAGATACAGGGTTTTGAAAAAAACCAAAAAAAAAGAAAGCTCAAATTTTTCGACATTTTTTAACTTACTTTAATTCATAACTCGAAAGCCGTTGATTTTAGACAATAAAAGGTTTGAATTTAGTTTGTAGATTATTTCACGCTCTTTAAAAAAGCACTGAACCATTTTTACTGAGAAATCAATATTTTCGGGGCTATGGCCACGTGAAGGTTGAAATTAAAAAAAATGCTTTAAAGAGGCCTAACTCTCGAGGGTTTGAATTTAGAAAAAATTTTTTGTTAAATATTGTTCTTAGAAAGGTGTCCTCTATCAGCACCTAAGTTATGTAAAGTGAGTGCGGGGACACTATAAATAATAACAAAAAAATGTATACTTTAAATTTTGGAAAGTTTTAGTTTTATTTAAATTTTTCAATCGAAACACCGAATAAGTAAACAATTGCAAATAATTATTACCGTAGTAAAACAAACATTTAAAAATTTTGTACTTAAAAAAAAAATTTAATTTTATGATTACTGTGATAAACAATCGCAGAAAATATAATTTAAAAATTAAAATGTTGATTATTTGGTGTTTTAATTAGTTTGTTATAAATTTTTTTTTTAATTTACTTTTTTATATCAAATTACCGCATTGTAATGATGATTACTCATATTAACGACAATATTTTTTTGAAAATTTAAACGTAGTTTTTTTTAATTATTTTAATTTAATTAATAATTATTCAAATCAACAACCTGCATCTAAAAACAATAATTGTGATTATACGAAAATAACTGAAAAATGAAAATTTTGTAGCTTTTCAATTTTTTTTAAATAATCCATAATATTATAATGCGATGAAAATAATAATTATTATTTTGTTATTTAAAAAAATGTAAATTTTAATTTAATTATTTAAATGAATAAGATAATTCCAAATGTAAATGTTTTATTAAAGAAAAATAAAAATAAATTAAGTATTGTAATGTTATCGAGTTTCGAGCGTTATGCAGAAGCCAAATGATTATTCTTGTGATTCAAAAGCGGGTGAAATTGCACCTATTTCTAATAAATTGAACCAAATCTGTACATAGAGGAGCAAGAATGTTACTTTTAACACTTGAACACACTGTTTTTGTTTTGAACCATTTTGTGCGATTTGACGATTTTTAAAGTTAGTTTTGTGATCTGCAAGAATAAAAATGTGATTAGAACAGTTCAAATTGCCGCTACGAATTTATCCTACCTTTATTGAAATTTTCACGTCAGGTGATCGAAGAAAATGTAGATGTGGTGGTATTTTTCCGGAAAAGATAAGGAGTCTTCCGCTCGAAGCGTAGCGAAGAGGACACGTTTTGATTTTTGTACTATGAAAATTTTCCAAATAATCATTTGATTGTCATATCCGTTTTATTATTCGTAATTTACAGCTCCGCAGTTAAAGTTAGTTGTTCGATAAGGAACGCTAATACAAATTTTAATAAGTTTTTACAATTGTTACCACACATTATCAGTTTGTGCAATATTAAGGCGGGCCAAATTATAACCAGTGCTCCCTCAACTAAGTTAAACCTAGTAAGTTTGGTAAATAAAAAGGAGTCTACTTGGACCATCTCCCGAAAACTTGAAGCATTTTTAGGACTCGTGACCCTAACGAGATTTGTCTCGTATATCGTTACCAAAACTTTAATTGCCACGGTAATTAAACAGTTATCTGTGCTCTGCTTCTATAAAGCTGCCGATCGCACTTTTACGTTGACAACCTTCCCGCGTAATCCAGCATTATGCATAGAGAAAAACGTTACAGTATATTGTTGTCTACTACTGCCACTATTATTCAAAGACTAAAAATAATGAGGAAAAACTTAGAATCCAGTAGCAGAGTAACAACTTGTAATGCCACGGCTAGCTCAGAAAACCATAATAATTACACTTTTCCTGCGAATAGAAAGCACCATGTTTGAATTACTCACACAATCTTCTAGAAATCAAAGAAAACTTTAATAAATGCTAAATATAAATTTTCTGCATAAATAATTGAAAAAAAATTAACACCTCAATTATGGGATTTGAACTCATAAAATGTAGTCTATAACCAACAATCCTTTTCATATGCCTCTAAGCAGATATTTTGAAGTAAGAAATTAACATGTTGCTTACACAAGTATAGAAAAATTATAATAAATAAAAGAATTAAACTTTGAGTACCTTTATTTCTTCCAATCTTGATACAAAGTTTTATACGCACATGGGACCCAAGAAGTACAATCATCTAGTCTAATATTCAGTACAGTAAAGCCAAAATAAATTTGCACAATAAAATACACCATGGATTTTCCGGTAGTTAACTCGGCAAGCGGAAAAAATGTATTAATATAATAAATTAATAAAATAAAACTTTATTTCAACAAAATTTCGTGCCTCTCTTTGCACCAGCCCGCGCGTCCCAGTTTGGTAATCGCTATTTTAGTTATTAAATTTTATATTCAGATCAAAATATTGGTTAGTAAATAATGATTACTGTAATGAAGGAAAATAGTTTAAAAATTAAAATGTTATAATTTATTATGTTGATTAATTCTTATGTATATTTGTTTATTTTCTTAATAAATTGAATTTTAGTTCCACCAACATTCCTTCAAACTTAAAGAAGTCCGAATACAGTTAATGAGCTACAACAAAGAATATATTAATTTCTTCGAGATAAAAGTATTCAAATTTAATCGTACAACTCCTGCTCACAATGGAACTATTAACTTCAAAGTTGACGTTGGCGATAAAATAGAGGTAAAATTAAAATAATCAACTGAAGTTGCAGCAGATTTGTAATTGTGTGTATTAGGAGTATTCCTTTGCTAATCATCGAAAATATCTCCAAAACTGTTATTTTGCAATCTAATATATGTATATTTTTAGGTTATTGTTCAAGCGAATAAGTTCTATAGTAACGAGTATCGCCGCTTTCCTGCACGTTATCAAGTTAATTTGCAGAAATGTTTTATGGCAAATGCAATGGGAGTATCTGATTTAACCAAGTGTGGCAACATTACGTCGTTTTATTTTTACAAGGTTCTGAAAATAATTATTACTGTTAGCAATAAGAACCTGATTAATACTGTTCACAGGATATCACTTATCGAGGATGCAATTATGTGGTCGATGAATCTCATTTGCCTCCATTGGTACCTACTGGTAAATACAGAACGGATTTGATATTTTTGTTTTCAAATAAAGAAATTGCCTTATTGCATTTTTACAATGAGGTGTATACTCCTATGATATATTAAAAAAATTTAAATTTGTATTATACTAATTTATTGTTCATCTGTTCAATAAGTTTGTTAAAATTATAAATGAACTGTATGCAATATTAAATTTCACATAAATAAATATAAAAGTTATTGTACTGTGTCTCTATTGATTTTACTTTGCTTAACCATTAACCTTATATTTTATCTCTTGGGAGATAACGACTTAGCAAGCCAAGTTACCTACCCACCACATGGCTGCAAGGCCAGTCATGGCCTTAGGTAGAGGAATCACGACTGATGTCCATAGTTGAGCAACAGCAACTCCGTAGAGCACTAAATTTCCATTCTGAGCACTTTTTTACTACTTTTTAGAACCACACACCACTACAAGACCAACCTCTAAGGTGAGTAGGGTCAAGCAAGCATACGCAAGAATTGACCTTGAGTTTCCCACTCCAGTAGTATTTTTTATTTTGAAAACGCGACCTCCTTTGGGTCCAAATGTTTCCAGGATGATTCGTAAACACTTCAACTTTACTTGCCATCTCTAGTTTAAACTGTCGCTTTGGAGTCCACCAGAACTCGACCTTCCGCTCCATGCCAAGTCTTCTAACCATGAGTGAAAGCCGGAACCCCTGAGGTATCCATTTAAAAATTGCTTTCATTTCGGACTGACCTCCTGCACCACGGAAGCCATGGGGTTAAGATTGTTAGCCCTTTTTTAAGTTATCCCAGTTCCCATCTAGACCCAAACCTTCTGCGATATGAGCTGGTCATGGTTTAAGATCATGAGAAGATATCCAATATACAAGAGAAGATATCCATTTTCCAATTGCAGAGTACAATATAGCGAATGAAGATTCCACGAAGGGACCAGGCTTAACATTTACACAATTGGCTGAAATTTATTAAAAAATACTATCAAAATTATTACAAGGGCGATCAAAATTCCACAATGCAGATTGCTGTTTCAGGAAAATGAGTTAGATGACAATTTTGACTTCTTAAGGAAGGATCCCTGTATGTTATCAAAACCTATAGCCTTGAATATTAAGAGCATCTCGAAGAGATTCACAGTCTAACCTCAATGTTTGGTGTTCTACTTTTTTTTTCTTATTCGGAATCTTAGTATTTTTACAATCTATCAAAAGACAATAAGTAAAATGGTATATATCACAATATATTCTTGGACAAAGTTCAACACTATGGATTCAGAGGGAAGGCATTTGAAATAATCAAGTCATACCTCCGAAATCGTAAACAGGTAGTATTTTGGAATGGACAGCTAGGACAAAAGTGGGAAGTCAACTGTGGTGTACCGCAAGGAAGCATCTTGGGCCCCTTCTTCTTTGTTCTGTACATTAACGATCTGTCACATAATGTAAAATGTGACACCACCTTATATGTAGACGATACGGCCCTAGTCATGGAAGAGAATGACCAAGCAAATGATCGACAAAAGGAAGTCACGGATTGGTTTGAGACTAACAAACTCATGCTAAATGTGGACAAGACTCAAAAGGTTAAATTCACTGCATCTAGGAGAATTGACCAAAAGGATAAGACTGCAGTAAAATACTTGGGAATTATAATGGACACTTTGTTAACTTGGCATGATCATGTGGCTATATTAATAAACTCCTTAAGCAAAAATATTTATGCTATAAGGAGAATTAGAGAAGCAGTTGGAAAAGATGCTGCTAAAGCGGTCTACTATTCAATGTTTCATGCTAGAATGGTGTACGGACTCTTGGTCTGGGGTAATGCAACACAATTAAAGAAAGTGTTCCTACTACAAAAAAGAGCTATACGTGCACTAGAGGGAGTATCGTCAACAACACACTGTAGGCCAATCTTCCGGAGTTTGCGCATTCCAACGATCTCATCTGCCTATGTTTATGCTAGTGCAGTAAGAGTGAGGACCGATCGTACAATTTTGGAAAATACTGCAACACACCATCATCAAACCAGAAAAAGAAACGAGATACGAATTGAGAGAAGCCGACTGAAGTGCTCTGATGGCATAAATCTTCAAGTCAGAATTTTCAACTCGTTGCCTGAACAAATCAGAAATTTTCCCCTTGCAAGGTTCAAAAGGGTAATAAAAGAACAACTGACCGAATGCGCGCTATACGATGTGGAAGAATTCTTCCAGGCCGAGTTGAGATGAAAACCAGCAACTGCTGATCTCCACCAGTTAGGATTACTGAAAATTTTTGTTGTTGTTGTATTAAACTAATACTATTTTTTGTAGCCTAATAAAGATTATTATTATTATTATTATTATTATTATTATTATTAATGACACACTGAAGTAGTGACATAGAAGGAGATTGCCCAATGGCAAGCCTCCTTTAAATTCTAACACCGGGAGTGTTATTTCAGACAGAATCCATGTTCAGAAGCGCTGAGGTAAGTCCAATATGGGTCGTGACGTTTCAGTTTCTTAGTTCGGTGGGAAGAAAGTAAGTCCACAGCGAGGGAGTTGGGATGATCTCTCACTCGATCCTGATATCTGTTGCTGAACGATTTGATACATTCTTCAACCGTGGGCATTTGTAGATCACGGGTAATTATGTGATTTGGTACAAACCAAGGAGCGTCAGCGATAGTTCTTAGAGTTTTAGCTTGGAACCGCTGTATTTTGGCGATGTTGGAGTTACTCGCAGATCCACAGAGCTGGATGCCATATTTCCAAATGGGTTTCATTATGAACTTGTATATGAGCACCCTGTTTTCCAAATATAGTTCTGAGTGGCGATTCAGCAACCACTGATGCTTTCTAAAAGAATGACCAAGTCGAAGTCTCTTGAACCAGATATGTTTGCCACATGTAAGGCTTCTGTCCAAGTGCATACCAAGATACTTGACTTCCTCTTTTTGTGGTAGTGTATTTCCGTTCAGCTTAACCGTAGGACATGTATCTCTCCTTGTGGTGAAGGTAACATGTACCGACTTTTGGACATTGGCTTTAATGCGCCATTTTCTTAGCCATATTTCTAATTGGTCGAGATGCCTTTGTAGGTTTGCAGACGCTGTTGTTGCATTAGGATGAGAAGCCAGGATAGCTGTATCGTCCGCGAATGTCGCAATGAAAGTGCTTAGATTTGTTGGTAGATCAGCTGTGTAAATCAAGTATAAAAGTGGGCCCAAGATGCAGCCCTGTGGGACTCCAGAGTTGACCGGAAAAAGTGGAGATACCTCATCTTGATATTTCACAAAGAAATGTCGATTTTGTAGATAGGATTTCAACACCAGATAGAAGTTGTGTGGAATATAATATGATTTAATTTTGAACAATAGGCCAGAGTGCCACACCTTGTCAAAAGCTTGTGATACATCAAGAAATGCTGCTGAACAGTATCTCTTGGACTCTAAGTCTTGCTTGATTTTAGTAGCAATTCTATGAATATGCTCAATCGTGGAATGCTGATGTCGGAATCCAAACTGATACTTAGGAATCACCTGACGTTCCTCTACTGTAGGCATCAATCTTCTCAAAAACAGTTTCTGAAATATTTTTGATAATATAGGAAGTAAGCTGATGGGCCGGTATGAGGAAGTCTCAGTTGGTGGTTTTCCCGGTTTGGCTATTAAAATGATTTGAGCCACTTTCCATTGTGCAGGGAAATATTCCAATCTCAAGATGGAGTTGAAGATCGTAGTTATTAGCTTGATTACCATTTCAGGAAGTTCTTGTAAGACTTTTTCAGTTATAAGGTCGAATCCGGGGGATTTCTTTAAATTTAAGTTCTTCTTAATATATTGTCGTGTTCCGTTTGGTCTTGACTTCCCAATTTCCTCAATTGGAAGCTTGGGGTAGTCGGCATACACCGGAACGAGTGACAGAATTAAGTCCACGACTTGCTATATGCCGGAAGCACTTAAAAATTACTTGTAGACTACGTTACTCAGTTTGTAGGTTCAACGATACAAAGTCAATCAAAAGATCCAGTGAATTAGAAGGCAATTTATTCAAAAAAATCAAATTCAATCTGGTAGCAATTTCGGACGTTTTTGACACAAACGTCGTGCAATATTCAAAATAGTGTATCAATGTGTACAACATCAAATAAAAAGTATTATTTACTTCGCAAATATTAGCTATATTTTTATTTGACGTTCAAAAATGTTAATTTTGTGTAACAATAATTTACAAATTTATAAAATGGTGCTTTCATAATAAAACAGTTCAATCTCTTGCTCATAAATGTTTAACTTGCATGAAACACGAAACATCTCATGTAGAGGATGAAATGACGTACGTCGGTGATCATCAGTTACGCAGAAATCTGGCTTACAGTCCTGTGATACAACGGTAGCGAGCTGCTATAATTATCCAAAAACCTGTCCATTCATCCAAATATAAGTGAAACTGACGTGTGGAAATCTTCCAGTGGTGTGCTTAAACCTTGAGTGCCGGTTTTAACAAATTTTTCCAACTTCTTAACCAAATCGGAAATACAAAAATCTGGCATTACAGTAACCTCAAAATCGAAAAATGTGGTATTCTTAACCAGCAAAAACATTGGTCATCTAGTACGACAAGTGATGTAAAATTCGTTTATACACCATATAAACCATTGAATTAATCTTCTTTACGTTATTTTAGGTGTAACGATCCCAAAATGTGCAATTTTCAATAATACGGTCGAGAATTGCTCGCGACCAACACATGCATGTAAAAACGTTGTTTTTACGAAATAAAACGTTTCAAAAACACTCACGTTTTCCTTATATCACCGGTATAATTGCTTTTGTGAGTACAAAAGTCCTCAAAACAAAATTTTCTTGAGGAAAATTGCGAATTAATTCTCGCAATACAACGAAACGTTCCCCATCAACGATCGGCACAAGACAACCTTCTTGTCGGAAACAGCTCAAGCCGTCTAATACCACTACAACAATCCAATTTCCAACACAAAATTCGTAAGTTTTCACTTCCTGGCGCCAATTATTTAAATAACACAATTTTCAAATTACAGGTAAAAGTTCAATCTACTTGTGCAAACACACCACAAAATTCGCACCAAATACATCATATTCTCAAGAAAATCAAATCTGTTTTGTTTTATCTGTTATGAGTTACAAAATTATTGCTCCTGTCCTTCAAAATTGCCACCAAATTCGATGTCCTATAATCGACAAACTTTAACTTTAACTAAAATTATAATTGGTTCATTTGATCGACTTTAGCACATTTCAATATGTTGAGAGCTCACTTTTCTTAAATTTTTTACTGGCAGTTCTATTTGGAGTGGAGTTTCAAGGAATTCGTGAATTTGGGCATCTTCTTGTGGAACCTCTGTTTGGAACGGTTTAAAGATTTCAGCCAGGTGATTTGCGAATGCATTTGCCTTTTCTTTACTGCTTCTTGCCCATTCATTAGTAGATGCTTTTATTGGCGGGATTGTTGGTTGAGCTCTTTTCAGCTTCCTAGTTGCCTTCCATAGAGAGTAGTCAGTTGATTCGGTTGCTGACAGTCCGTTCAGATAATCTTGAATTTCTTGGTTTTTGTGATCTTTTAGCAGTATTTTAAGGTCTTTAACTGCTTTATTATAGTTCATTTTATCACTGGGAGCCTGCGTGTCCTGCCATTTTTTTCTTAGCTTTTGTTTTTCTTGTATCGTAGTTTGAATTCGTTTCGGACATTGGTTTTCAACTTGTCGATTTTGATTTTCTGGAGTTGCCTCCTAAGCTGCTTCTTGTATACTTTTGGTTAGATACTGTACTGCTTCGTCCAGTTCGCATTCGGATTTCAAGGAGACATCCTGTGTTAGTTTATCTTGGAGTAGTTTTCTGAACATCGCCCAGTCAGTTTGCTTGTTGTAAAGGGTTAGAGGTTTTGATATTCTATTGATTTGTGAACTAAGTGAGACTATAATTGGGGAATGATCCGAGGAAAGTTCAAAGCTAGCCCCCACCCTGATATATTTGAGCGAGATGCCTCCAACTACACAGAAGTCCAACACATCAGGCAGTTTTTCTCTATCCGTTGGCCAGTAGGTTGGTTGACCGGTGGAACAGTGACCCAAATTTTTAGATTGCATCGCTCGAAACAACTGTCGACCCCTTGGATTGGTAAGCCTTGATCCCCAGCACGTATGCTTGGCGTTAAAGTCCCCACCTGCAATGAAACGATTACCAAGCATATTAAAGTAATTTATATTGTGGTGTTATTTTGATTTAAATCAAAATTCATTTTAGCATCAGTATTCATTAGTTGTAAATTAGCAAAAATTTTGCTATCGAGAAAATTGGTCGAGCATTAATGATATCATAAGGGTCGAATTATGTTACCTTTGACATGCTAAAACACACTTAATTTTAATGTTGATGAAATCCAGTGATTGGTGATGTGCACGGCAAATTTAATCTAAAAAAGAACAAAGTTAGTGGTTTTCAATTTGAAAATTTAGCGCGAAAAACTTACCTATTTGATATTCAGAATGGCTCAAATTTCATTTTATTTGGGTGGCAATTTGAGGTTTCTCAACATGAAATGCAGCGAGAATTGGCTGAGGAGACTTCATGGCGAACGGCGTAGCAAGCGAGACGTGATTTATGACAAAAGTGACCATTTTTACAGTTTCCTTTGGAAAATCCAAGTAATTTCCACTTGGAAAATAAGTGCATCTTGTCGTCTAAATTGGACGATTGTTTTCGATTGATTTGAAGGTAGGATTCTTCAAATTGTTATAATTTTTGTGAAGGTGCGGAGAATTGCACATGCCATGAATAAATTTATCAGCACCGCCATTGTCGAGTGTTTTGTGTAATTGATAAAATTACACACCTATTAATTGGATAATTAGAGAAGAGAATGCGAATTAATTAAAAATAGAAAAAAAAGAAGAATTTTACTTACCTTAAAGTTGAGGTTATGTACAGCGTTTGTACGAATATTAGTTGGAAGTCTTCAAGATGTTGCCAGTGAATTAAGTAATGCGATTGCCGTTTATTCTTATTTGGATATCGAGAGAGAAATTCGTAGAAGTCCACGTAATTTCATTTTATGAAAACAGCGAATGATTTGGTGAATTTGCGGGTTGCACGTTTCGACAGGTGTCACCTACAGAAGTCAGCGGTACCAGAACTTTTGCAGCAGGTGCGGTTAATTTGGTAAATAAAAAACTTTGATTTATTGTACACCATTTTATTTTTGTAATTTGATTTATGTTACACGAATACACACACAATAGAGACCTGGAGCATTTTGAGGTTTCAGTTAAAATTTAAATGTGAATCCGAAGGGTCTCTATTCCACAAATTTATACACTTTGCGACCGAAACGAATTTATTTCGAAATTCTATATGCTCGACCAATATTTTGTCTAATGTTAATTCCAGTATTTTTATGAAAATTAAACTGATCATTTTTGTGAAACTGAATTTGATTTATTTTTATATGAGGCGAACCACACCCAAATTTATTAATTTTGATATTGTCGATGGGGACACTAATTTTGAGTTGAGCAGTTCATATAATTTTGACCTATCAAAAAAATTCTTTTTGAGCAAACTTAGTGCGGTGTTGAAGCCGCACAACTTTATTTTATTTAACGACCCTAAGGAAGATAGAGGTCGAATCCAGCCCTGGGATTTGTCTTAAATGAAAATGCGAACTGACTATAAAGCTACCGACGGCACTATAGTGAGGCGTATTTTTCCCATATAAAAATCAAAAATTTCATTAAAGTTGTAGGGTCGGGAAAAAACGTCTCAATATATTGGTCCTGGCTGATTGTGTGTCCCGGGGACAGTAGACTGCAGATAATGTGGTGGTGCGTCCATTAAGATTTTCAATCACTATATTTGTTGCTTGCAGGTGTGCCTGAGAATATTTGAGGGATTCGTAGTGTTTAATGTTATTTTTGATGATGATGGCTGTACGGCCTCTAGCTCTACCGCTCGGATGTTGTGTATCGTATAGTTTATATTTTGGTAATTTGAAATAATTCTTAGACTTAAAGTGCGTCTCGGAAATTAACATTATATCGATATCATGAATGGCCAAGAACATTTTGATTTCTTGGTTATGGCTGGTTAGTCCGTTGGCGTTCCAGAAGAGATTCACAGTCTAACCTCAATGTTTGGTGTTCTACTATTGAGTCTGTCTTATTATTATTATCTGGGAGAAGCTGATCCTTCTTCAACTAAAATTAAAATTTTGTACGCAAAAAATTTAAACATTTTACCATTAATTTACTCTTTGTGGCAAGACTGTATATTTAAATTGAAAGCCTAATTGACAATGTCCCATTATTTTATCATGGACCAGAAACTCACATGGAACCACCACACCTTTTCAGTTACTAATAAAGCTAAATCTGCGATGGGGAAACTTTACTCGCTCATTGGTCCAAACTCCAAAGAGTAAAGTGCTTCCAGATAACAAACTGCGAATCTACAAGACGTTCCCATCCGCCTCTCAATGATGTACGCTGCCGCCTGAGGTTCTGCAGCCCAAACCTACACCAATAAACTCCATGTCATATAAAATCGTATTCTTCGCGCCGTATGAAACGCGCTCCGACTCAAACATAGACTTAATCGACAATTTCAACAAAGAGCTAGCCATCAAGCTCTACGACAAGTGCAAACCCAGTTCAAACACGCGTATCGCACAACTCGGTTAACGTTGCAAGTGAAGTGGCAGATATTGACCCTATTAGGGGACCTTAGCAAAACGACCAGCCGCGACTCCTTCCACCCGGTCAGAAGACCCAACAGAGAAAACACTTATTTAGGAATCCTGATGATCCAAATAGCTCTGAGCATTTCCTCGCGCATCCTAACCGGCGAGGAGCCACCCTCATGCGCATGGCCTTCTCCATTTCCACTGACGCGACGCCCAGCCAACTGAAAACAAGCAGGATTAACTAAGGGACAGAAGCCGTCCGACAAGTTCTTGACTACCTCCTTTAAGATGCCAGACTTTTAGTTTTCGATTTCCTCTTTCCTGAGTTTTATTAAATTTTAATTGCCGTTTTTATGATTAAGTAGATACTTTAGGTCAATCTTCTTGTGAGTCAAAATTATTATTAACATTTGATTTTTAAAATATTTCAATAATTGTGAAAATATTATAGATCATACCATTCCTACACTCGTGATATTATAGCTCAACATCATTCGTACACGTATTATGTTCAACAAATATCGTTATCCTAATGATTGTTTTTTATGCCACGGTCAAATTTTGTTAAAAATTAGTACATTTCAAGCTTCCGCTTGATATTGTTTAAGTTTTAAATCAACAATGAAAAATATTATTTTGCTATTATTAGCACTTGTACTTTTTAGTCAAGGTATATTGTGCAATGATGCGATTCTGTCTAAGGTAAATAATATTTACAAACATTTTAAATTGTCTAGTAAAAAAAGTATTGACCTTATACAACTTATAAAAATAAGTTTATAATATAATTGTGAAGTGATATGATGCATCATGCATAATCTCACCAAGTAAGAAAAATATTAATAAATTGAGTTTTAGTTCCATCAACATATATACAAGCTTAAAGATGTCCGTATACAGTTAATGAGTTATAATAAAGACTATATTAAATTTTTCGAAATAAAAGTATTCAAATTTAATCGTACTACTCCAGCTCACAATGGTACTATTAACTTCAAAATTGACATGAGTGATAAAATAGAGGTAAAGTTTCAAAAATAAATGATTGTACGTGGGTTGCCTTTTATATTTCGGGATTCAGCTACCCTAGTGCTGCCATCTGGCAACTAATATTTTTATCGTAAAATTTAACATTTTTGAAGGTCTATGTATTCAGAACTTTTTGCCGTATGAGCGTCATTCGTGTTGTTTAAAAATTCTTGAAAAATAAACTTGTCCAAAAAATTGAATTAAATCATGAACCATATTTGTGTGACTATTTTTTACAACTTTCGACGTGGATTGACTCAACAGCAGTGCATCGATGAACTTAATTCGACTATTGGCGATGAAGCACCATCAAGGACCAGTGTTTATCGCTGATTAAACGAATTAAATCGTGGCCGTAGTTCTCTCAACGACGAATTTCGTGAAGGTCGGCCAAAATTGTTTGTTGTTCCCGAAGAGATTGATGTTGTGGGTGAACTGATACTGCAAGATCGTCATATGACTTATCGTTATATTGAGGCATCTTTGGGCATTAGGGGGACCAGCTCACATTCAATATTGAATAAACCTTTGGTTGTCAAAAAGATTTCTTTGCGTTAGATGCCGCATAATTTGACAATCGCTTAAAAAAGGCTCTTGTCAATTGGTCGAAAGAACTGCTCAAAATATACGATTGCGGTGCTTCAAAATGAGTCTATGACATCGCGACAGGTGACGAATCATGGATCTACGCGTATGAGCCCAAAAATAAAAAGCAGTCGATTGTGTGCGTTTTTCAAAATGAGCCATCCAACAAAAGCTGTTCGCGCACGAAACACTTCGAAGCAAGTGGTCGCCTGGTTTTTTCGGAAAAACTGGAAATGGTGCATCCGTAACATTGGTACAACGTAGAACGGTAAATTTTGAATGGTTCACAACCATTTATTTGCCAGAAGTCTTCGGAGAAATAAGGAAAACCAACCGCCAAAGACGGATCATTCTCAACTATGACAATGTGAGCTCTCACACATCGGCTCGAACAAGTGAATTTTTGAGCATTCAAAACGTCAATTTTATGGACCATCCGCCGTATAGTCCTAATTTAGCACCCAATGACTTCATTTTATTTCCACACGTCAAAAATAAATAGCGAGGTCAACGCTTTTCGACACCTGAAGGAGCGGCTGGTTCGTTCAAAATGCAAGTTTTGGAGGTACCTCAATCGGAGTGGAAAAAGGGCTTCAAGAATTGGTTTTAACGCATGCAAAAGTATATTGATCTTTATGAAGAGTATTTTCAAAACTAATAAAGTCATCTTTGATGAAAAATATTTATTGTTGTTCTCAAATCCCGAAATATAAAAGGCAACCTATGTATAGTGCTCCGTTTCACCTTTTATTGTAACATTTTAATTTTGCGGTGTTTCAATTCATAGAAGTAGAACATTTAGATAAATTATTATAATTAAATGTTATTTAAATGTTACAAAATTAAAATGTGGCAATAAAAAGTAAATCAGAGCTTTATATTATATTTGTGTGTATTGGGATACATTGAAACCCATATATTTCAATCAAATATTTTTAGATCATAGTTCAAACAAATAAGTTCTATAGTAATGAGTATCGACATTTTCCTGCACGTTACCAAGTCAATTTGCAGAAATGTTTTGAGGCAAACGCATTGGGAATATCTGAGTTAACCAAGTGTGGCAACATTACTTCGTTTTATTTTTACAAGGTCTTGAAAATAATGATTACTGTTTGCAACAAGGATCTGATTAATATAATTTGCAGGATATCATTTACCAAGGATGTAATTTTGTTGTCGATGAATCCCACTTGCCTCCATTGCTTCCCAACGGTAAATATAGAACGGATTTTATATTTCTGTTTTCAAATGTAGAAATTGCATTGATGCATTTTTATAATGAGGTGGTTACTCCTACAGTATACCCAACAAATTAAAAAAGTTGTGTAACAATGAATAAAAATTTCCGCCTAAACGGATGCACCTTTACAATGTATTGATTACAGTTGCACATATAAAATATAAATATAAAAGTTATTCTGGTTTTGTTTTTGTAAAGATTCTTTTTTAATGTTAAAACACCTCATGACTACTATTGCTAAGCAAACGTTCAATGTGTTCAAAGAAGTAAGAGGAATCCTCTGTTGAAAAGCACACTTGCATAATTCGCTGTTATTAGCTTATTACTAAAAAAAAAACTGCACAAAAGTATATATTTTTGAAAAGATTCAGCCCGTGTTGTTTTAATTTCTTTAAATTCAAGTATTTCTCAATTTTTCCTTTTAATAAAATTTAAATTTGAAGTATGCACATGCTCTGAATTTTCCCTCATTATTAATCATTTCCCATCCAAAGACTTACCGTAGGATTCAGGAACAGCCCCGAATAACCGATCCCGCTATTAGATGAGATAACTTAAGAAGCCCGAGAGCGGAAGCCCACCGGAAGCGAGAGATTCCTCTGCCTAGGGGGTTCTCTGCAATTATTGAATACCTCACCCACACTGCTCCTGTTTCCCTTCTCGTCCACCTTTGCGTCTGAGAGTTTCACACTCTTTTCTTTTTCATTTTTAATCATTTTCTTTGATGAATAGATCTCCCTCGGTCTTCAATTAATCAGGGGAGGGGGCACTGAGGGCGAGAACGTCTGTTGCTTGTACTCCTCCAAGCATCCATGCCATCGGTGCTACTTAAGAACCTCGAGTCCTTTCTAGAGAGGTATATTTCACGTGCCCAGCTGCTTAAGATAAGCCCTTGGTCCTTAGACCCTCTGCTGGCAAGCAGATTCGGGTGGAGCAGCGAATGCACTGCAATCAAACAGAATAAAAACCAACTTCAGCCAATTTTATTGTCTATTTGCTTGTTCAATTTTTATGCGGTTTATTGATGTCAATGTTGGATTTGTTGGATTATTGGTACGCATGGTCTCAAGCGATAGATTTCTGGTGGATCTAGCACAGTTTAATTTAATGTTGGGTAATGACTACCGTATCCCTTTCTTCTTTGTCTATATTAATGAAATCCGTACATTTTGGGTATCTAGCTTGATTTGTGTGTCGAAAGCTTTATAGCCCTGTTCCCCATCTACCAAATTTGTGCCCATTGTTTCAAATCTTTGTCAAAAGTCTCGAAATGTAATATTATTCCTTACTTTGCATTTGTTAATGAGATCAATAGTTGCCTTCTGTCCTATTATTATCTTTTTTGCAGTTTCTAGATCTACACTCGGCAGGCAATGCCAAACCACCGGGGTGTAATCTGCCATGAGATGCCTTTGTTAAACAGACTTACCAAACACTCTTCAGGGTAAAAGGACCGAGAAAGAAAAAAGGTTTACAGTCACCATAGCCATTTTAGTTCTACAGTATGCAGGGTGCAGACCTAGTGTTCAGGAGAAATTTCCTGGAAAGTTATTAACGTAGCTTGAGTAACCTAGTGCATAATTTCTCCAAATGGTGTGCTGGATAGTAAGAAGCGTTTATTGTTATTTGAGCATGTTGAGGTCCCAAATGACTTGAGGCGCCTTTCAAGCCGCAGATGCCGAAGAAGCAACAGAAGCAGCAAGGAAGAAGGTTATCTTTCCACAGAAAGTAATACAACTAACGGTGATGACGCTTTAAAAACCACAGTATTTGTTATGAACAAAAAAAGTGAATGGAGGAATTTACCATTAAAACAGGGAGATGCATTGTCGGTTGATCTAGGAGCATCTCGAACTTACAGTGGTACTACCAGTTCAGTCTAGACCGCGGATCTGCATGTTCTACGTGCCGAGGTCCCTGACCGATAAAGATCTTTTGGGTGTGGTATTCAAATGAAACTGTGCCAATTGCATGTATGAGGCAGAATTTAAGGCGTCGGTAAAGATTATTCTACGGGAATATGTTGTGGATAGAGTTGACAACATAATTCTAGCAAGTCCACAATCGGTGGGAGAGAAGAAGATTATCTTAATTGGGAGGAGCTGTTATGTCAGATTTGCCTTGATTAGGCCTGGGACATATTATCTCCCACGAATGTAAGAAGGGACTATGGGAGAAGGCGAATTATTCTGAACGAAGTGTTTTTGACTTTCACAATTTCCTTTTCAATTTTATTCCATTTCAACACTTACAATCTATAAATAATTATAAAAAGAAGGCAGGCACCCTGAAATAAAACATTTTCGCTGAAATTAAAGCATTTTTAAAAAGAAAATAACACTTCATAAAATTCAGGTAATGAATGAGAAGAGTAATCCAATTCAGTCTATGTGGTTTCCACCCTCTTTTAAGTAAAAGATTTCCCAAATCAAGTTTAAATTAAAATCAGTGTTAAGTTCTACGCGGGTGACAACAATATCTGCATAAGATCATACCTTTTTAGTCATTATATCGTAGTTACGGAGTGTAGTATCTGAATCCAAGTTTAACCGAACCATTGAACGATTAATTATTTATACAGCATGTGCCTTGAAGGATCTAGGACTAAGGTGAAGTGCGCAGCTAACTGAGACTTAATTTGATATCCAAGATACTTTTTAATCAATGTATTTTTTTTGTAATTTTCTAATAAACAAATCTTGATAATTTTCTTATGAAAGCAATTAGCAAAATCCCCAGTCTGTTAAAAATAATATGTTCAAAAATAATTCGAATGTCAAAAAAGCATGTCTCCAGCCCCCCCCCCTAATTTAAAATTGAATTATCTCGAAAACTATTTGGGTACAAACGAAAATAAAACTTGCACAAGCAGGCACAAACGAAGTACAATCGATTGAGACTATTTTGAATCCGAAATTCGAAATTCAAAACAGCATTTCTCCAGCCCCCCCCAAACTTAAAATTGAATTATCTCGAAATCTATTTGGGTACAAACGAAAGTAAAACTTGCACAAACAGGTACAAACGAATCACAAACGATTGAGACTATTTTGGTCTTCATGCTGTAAGTTTTTCCCAGAATCTCGTTAATCCATTCATACAGGTGCGTTTGAGACTATTTTGAATCCGAAATTATAAATAACTCTATATGTTACCATGTGCGATGTTACCGAAAATCTCGAATATTTCAAAAACTATTTGGGTACAAACAAAAAAAATGTTTGCACAAACAGGCACTAACGAAGTGCTATCGATTGAGACTATTTTGAATCCGAAATAAATAAAGCCCACTGCATATAATAATCTCGTTAATCCATTCATACAGGTGCGTTTGAGACTATTTTGAATCCGAAATTATAAATAACTCTATATGTTACCATGTGCGATGTTACCGAAAATCTCGAATATTTCAAAAACTATTTGGGTACAAACAAAAAAAATGTTTGCACAAACAGGCACTAACGAAGTGCTATCGATTGAGACTATTTTGAATCCGAAATAAATAAAGCCCACTGCATATAATAAACATAGATTTTTGACAAAAAATAGTTTATGTTAGGAGGGCTTATTACCTTATTTCAAGAGGCTTCGTATTCGTATATTATGCAACTTTTGTTTTCATTCGTACCCAAATCTACAAAGTTTCCCTATATGCTGTAAAGCACATTACTTTATTTCTCCATGTAAAATTCCTATTTTTACGTTTATTAATTAATTTTTTTGGGAATTGGACCATTCAATAATATCTTAATAAAAACAGGTAATAATAATAATAAAAAAGAAATTTTGATTCTCTTGTCTAATTTAAACATAAATAAGTAAAAATTACGCATTACATAGGCAACCCACGCCACTCACTACCTGCCTTAAGGATTTGAATTTTGAACATAGTTGCCAAAAAAATTAAAGCGAAGTTCAAAATTTCTCCACCGATGGGCAGAGCCAAATAAAACGTTAGGCAAAAATTTTCTGTGTATTGCTTTAAATCGATATCATTAAATAAAAATTTTTGTCATTTGTTTAAATTGTATTGTAAAAATTCGACAATTGCATAAATTCAAATATTTCTTTTAACAATTGATTAAATTAGAATAAACAATTTGAACAAACGTTTAAATGATTAGAATTAGAGCGTTGGTCATTTAAAGGATAGAAAATAAAATTTATAATTTTAAAAATGAAAAATTTTAAAAACAAAATAATTCAACAATTGTATTAAATGAACATATATTTTTAAACAACTGCTTAAATTGCGAAAAAAATTTTGAAGTAACGTCGATTTGATTTGAATTAGAACCTTAGAAATAAAACTTTAGGCAATTTAAATTTTGTAATAAAAAGTAAAACGGCGTGCCATAGAAAAAGGTAGAATTGTATAAAATTATGTGTTTGTTTGAAATTGTATAAAAGTTTAAATATCTTCAAAGTTGTTCCGTTGGCGCTATAAAGGCAGCAGTCACGTGTTTGGTCGTTACAGGGGAAATTAAAAGGTTCGCTCGCTTGAATAGTGGAGCTGGCCTCAAGAGAACGCTTGTAAAGCGTAAAAGTAAGAAAAAGTGAAATTTTGAGTGTAACGATTAAGATTTCTACTGCTTATAGTAGACAGTGGAAGATAACGAAATGTTGTAATGAGTTAAAATCGTATACAGAAGCTAAAGATGGAAATACGAACAGCCTCCACAAATATTACAAATGAAGGCGCAACTTGCATGGAAAATTGGTTGATGGTTGTGAATTTTTATTTAATGCAAGGAGCAGAGGCAGTATCCTGTAAATTAATGGCAAAGGAGAGGATGACAACAAAATCTGGAACAAATCCGATTACCAGCAGTAAACACCTACATATAAGGTAAAGTTTTGTACAATTAATTTCACATCTGCGGCACGTGACGAGAAATTCATAGAAACATTCAACTCGCTACGATTTTAGAGTGGGTATATCAATGAAACTTTTCAACAAATGTACGGCCGGTCCTACAAACATAAACTTAATGTGGCGGAAGTATTTGAAATTGAATATAATAAAACTGCAATGAAATTTAATTCTTTTATGCATTATTGTGTCCATTTTGTAATTATGATAATTATTTCTCTTGTTGGATCACCGCCAAATTATATTCAGTGATCGACAAATTTGTATGTTGATTGAATTAATATTGTTCTAAGATTTCAACGGAAAATCTGTCTTGCTAAATGTCTATGTACATTCAATATTTGTAGGCCAAATATCTTTTCTTTATACAAGCGAATAAATTTTGTTAATTCAGAAACGATTTTCTAATGTTTTATTTTGAACCGACTGAGCAGGCTGTGGTTAAGAAGGCGTCCACTAATACCAATTTCTGATGCTGATGGGAAGCATATTATAGTTAGGGGAAGGTAAGAGGACAATATAGATGCAAGACAAAAAAATTGAAGTGATGATAAAAAATTCCAGACCCCGAGTATATTAAATAAATTAAAAGTAGGACAGACTTGCCTTATTTCGCAGTGATTCTAATTTTCAGAATCTAAATACATTTTTAAACTTTAAATACTGAAAATTTTAGATGATGGTAAGATAATGAGGATTTTAGTATTTTCTAAATTGCATAGGAAAACTATAAATAATTAAAAAAAAAATACTGCAAAATTGCTTGATTAGGAATTTGGACAGCCCTTTTAACCAAATTATAGTAATTTGTATATTTATTTGTAATATAATGTATTATACATCTTATGTGCAATTTCAACAAATTCAATTACAGGTGCATTAGATAGGCCTTCCTTTTGATTGGTTGTTATAATATAAATTTTAGTATCTTGGATATACTTCTGGCGTATAAACTTCACTATAAAAATGCAATAAAGCAATTTCCTTATCTGAAAATAGAAGTGTCAAATCAATTCTGTATCTACCATTGGGCATCAATGGAGGAAGATGAGTTTCATCGACAACATAATTACATGCCTGGTACGTGATATCCTGTGAACGATATTATAGTTACATCCTTAATATAACAAGAATTACTATCAATACCTTATAAAAGAAAAATGATGTCGTGTTGCCACATTTGGATATTTCAACCAGTCCTATTACGTTTGCTTCTAAAGCCTTCTGCATATTGATTTGATATCGCATCGGAAAATGTCTATACTCATTACTCAAAAACTTATGTCCTTGTACTAAGCACTAAAACATAATAATTATATTAAATAAATGAATGCAATATAAGAGATAAGTAAACCGTGATTTATAAAAGGGCTTGCGTAGAAAAGAATGGCGACGTTTTGTAAATTGGAAATTTAGTACAGTCCTCAACATCATACTAAATTTTCAATCTTGATACGCTGCCGCTCATTCCCTTTTCTTTCCAAATAAAAGTACCTGTTACCTGGCTTATACGGTTTAAGATAATTTTTTTAGAAAATATTGTTATATTTGTATTATACCCAGGATTTCATTTCGATGGGTGGGGCACTTGTAAAAAGCCTTTTGTAAAATGTAAAATTTTCGGTTTTTCCCCTTCCTTTTTCTTTGTATTTTTAACATTTCAGGGGGGGGGGGGGCACGTGCCCCCCCTGGCTACGGGCCTGATTATACCTACTCATATATTACTATATATTGTCGTATATTTAACTGCCCGGCTACTTCAGTACTCAGTATAATAAAACAATCCACTTTACAAAAATTATGAAAAATTTTAATTCGAAAATTAAAGTAGGAAACATTCGCTAAATTTACACTATTGTCAACGTACATGTAATGCTTGATTGAAACATAAGAAATCATAGTTCTAAATAACACAACATCTGTTTTAAACATGTAAGATAGACATTGATTTCAAAATTATTCTACCACCTTACAAATTCAAATAGAGAAAAAAAAAGAAATTTAACATAAAATTATCTACCTTAATCTACTTGATGCGGCTCCGTTCATCATAATTTTATAAATTCGCTGCACTTTCAATTTTAATTTTATATCGACGCCATGATGTGTTCATTCTGTTCATCATTCGATGCGGCTCGCTATGAAGAAAAATTAATTGTCGCTCGCTATGAAATCGGTTTTTCTACGTGTATCAATTTGATCCTTAATAATTTAATAACGTTGCCTTTGAATAATTCCATTTAGTTAGGAATTCATCTTGCTCTTTACCATTTTAAAGGTTAAGCGTCCATTGCATATCCACGACTTTTATGTTTTGTTTTATTTTACAAAATAACTAAAATGCGCTGCTGAATGTAAAAATTATATTGTTCGGATGCCGAACAGCTGATAGTAGTAATGATTTACCCAAATAGACAGCCTGCTCTTATGAAAATTTAACACTTTCAAAACTTATTACATTTTTCTATGCGGCCATTGGCAAAACCGCTGCTCTTTTCAGTCTTTAGTCGAAGCCCTTCCTCGCCGTTTCCGTCCCACCTTGGTTCAGGAACTCTTAAAAACACCAATTGTTTCACAATAAAACCAAATTCCCTAACGTGACAAATTCAAATTCTCCTTGCATGTTATTTATTCCAATCGATATAATTTGACCAAATTGTCACATTTTTATGTACAAGCACGTTGACAAATTCTTTCACATACTCACATACAAGAATTAATTTTATGACAAAAATACAAGAATTTTGTTCCTCTATTTTTCATTAATTAAAACTTAGAAACTTTCAAACAATTCAAAAATCATATTTTCAAAAATCTTCTTAATTCATTTTGGACGACGACATAATCCCTATTCTATTTTACCGAGTACTGAGATACCGTAAAATTGTCACCTAAATCGTTGTTCAAATTTATCTATAATCAAACTAAAGTTTTACCGGTGGAGCACCCCTTGATAAAAAAAATTATTAAAATTCAAACTTTCTAAATTTCAAGCCATCAAAAATCAGTTCCACTTTCATATCTTTTTCCATCAAAATTAATATGACAATATACAGGGTGTCCCCGCATTCACTTTACATAACTTAAGGGCCGTTCAGACGAGGCAAGTTGGTAAGTGGTAACTAAATCGTTAAGTTAATTTTAAGTTAAAATTTAGTGGCTGTCCGTTTACACGCATTTAAGTTGTTTAGCGGTAAGTGGTAAGTAGGTCGGATAATTTTTATTTTTTATCCACTTTATTTATACCAAAATTATTAATTTGCATTGCATGATGTACAATTTCAGTCATGGCACTTTGTCTGGCTTGCTTATTTTTATAAGCCGAACTTTTAAAATTCCACAAACATTCGTGGAGTACATAATTTTCTACAAATTTTATTGTCGACTCTTCCGTCCATTTCGACATTGTTAAATAAATATCTGTTTAGAATGATTTTAAACTTTAAAAGTTTAAAACGTCAAGTTAAGGCGGAACAACACTGTGACGTATAAAAAAAATTTGATATTGTTTTTTTGCATTTTCTCCAAGTATGCATAATTAAGAACATGTGAAAAAAATTTCAAGTTAAAATCTTGTAAATTAAGCAAGTTAAGCGGAGTTCATAATGAAGTAGGGTCTTGCCTTGCTTCGGTAGAAAGCTGGCAAGCGCCAATTAGATTAAAGGATTTTCTTCTATCCTTTTCTATGATTCAAAAATCGTTCATCTTAATTGGCTCTTTCTTGCTTTCTACCGAAGCAAGACAAGACCCTACATCATTGTGAACGCTGCTTTACAGACGATTTAGCAAGTTTTAAGCTACTACGATTTACGTATACTAAAACTTTCAATCTGGTTTTTCTCGAAACTACATTTCTCGACCTGGTACCATCTCTAACTCTAGCTATAATTTTCCGATTTTTAATTTTAAAAAACAAAAATTTCCTTAATTGCAGTGGCTATCGTTGTACGTAGCCGTTTTTCATTTTTTTGAAATTTAGTATTTTTAAGCTACCAAATGTAAGTAAAAATGTCGCTAAAATCGAACTTTTTGCTTTGAACACCCGCCATTTTGTGAAATAATTTTTTTTCGAAAAACGGCTACGTACAACGAGAATTACATTTATAGAGATTACAAAACTTTTTTATTTTTACTTTTTACACAAACCACTTTCAAGTTATCGATGGGACCGTTGGACCACACTTCTGTTCCAGAGGCTATATTATACCTCAGTAACTATGGCAACTTGTAATTTTCGTTAATAAAAATTTACACAAAGTAAGTTCAATGTATACTTAATAACATAACTTTTTTCTAAATCCCTACTAAATAATTAAGTATGCAAAAATAAATCAGAGAAAAACACCTTTTTTCACCTCGTCACAGTGTTGTTCCCCCTTAAAAAAGTTTTTTATTAAGTGTTTACACGCGATAAGTTTATAAACAGTGCTGACCACGCTTTAGATGATGCGCGCGCAACTTAACTAAATCGAAAAATAGACTGAATTCTATTTTACTTACCACTTATCAACTTAATTTTAACTTAATCACTTACCACTAAATCAACCGTCCACACGTGGAATTAACTTAAAATTAAGTTAATATTAAGTTAAAATTAACTAAATCACTTACCAACTTGCCTCGTCTGAACGGCCCTTTAGGTGGTGATAGAGGGCACTTTTCTAAAAACAATATTTAACAAAAATTTTTTTCTAAATTCAAACCCTCGAGAGTTAGGCCCTTTGAAGCATTTTTTTTTAATTTCCACCTTCACGTGGCCATAGCCCCGAAAATATTATTTTTTCAGTAAAAATAGTTTAGTGTTTTTTTAAAGAGCTTGAAATAATCTACAAACTAGATTCAAACCTTTTATTGTCTAAAATCAACGCCTTTCGAGTTATGAATTCAAGTAAGTTAAAAAATGTCGAAAAATTTGAGCTTTCTTTTTTTTTTGGTTTTTTTCAAAACCCTGTATCTTTTAAAGGCAACATTTTACAAAAAATCTGACGCCCCATTCCGGATAGGAAATTTAACGGACTACAACTTTTGTCTAGTAAAAATTTTTGAAAAACCAATCCATTTCACACAAAATCAGAAAGTAACAAACAAGGCAGCTACAAAACATAAAATTAAATTCATAAAATTTTTTTTTTTTTGAAAAATTATTTTATTAATTAATTTTAAATTATTACATGAATAAAGTAAAATGTTGAAAATGACCACCTTCATTATCAATACACAGTCGCGATTGTTTTAAAAGATGTTTGTCGAAAAAAATCGAAAAAAATCGATTTTTCGACACTTTTAATCGCAGAAATTCGAATTTTTGACACTTTTCACACTCACCGATTGACCAAAATTGTCCTCGTGATTGACCGGTCAATCCCTCGACCTTGTTGACCACACCTGCTATAATGGCTCTATTTTAAAACGAGCACGACTGTGTATTGAAAATGAGGGTGGTCATTTTCAACATTTACTTAAGAGCTGCATTTTTGCCGTTTCTTTTCACAGAGGGCGGCACAGTAGAAATTATTGCTAACTTTGAGGATAAAAATATATTTAACTCGATAAAATCAAAGTAATTCAATGAAACCATATTAATAAGTGATAATTGACTTAGAACGTGATCTATTTTTTAGATTTTAATGTTGATGAGGTGTGATATTAAAGGCATTTGAAAGGTACAATATGTTTGAAAAAATATCTAACAGATTCTAATAAAAACTAGATCAAGTTGCGGCTAATTAAATACTAAATACAATTGGAAAGTTTCGGGATTGTAGTGAACGTAATTTAAGATATTCTTATCCTCAAAAAGTAATGTTAGCGAAGTTTTAAACTATATATAATCAACTGAATGCTCATAGTGTTCAAGGGTTCCTTTATAGATGGCGCCAGTAAATTATGGCAATTCAAGTACCTGCAGATTGTGGTACCTGCATTTGAGACCTGCATTCAGTATCTAATTACGAGCAAAATTTCTCGTGAGGCCCGTTAAAGATATTACATTTTGACTTTGAGCTGTCTTTTGTACTTTTGTATATTTACAATTTTACACAATCTACCTATATTTTTTATAATATTTCAAATAAAAATAAATAACATTTCATTATTTGAAAATTTTATTGCAATTTTGAAGTCATTCCACTTTTTGTTGAAATTTTTATTCTGGCTGTAAAAGCATGTAGTATCGTACATAAACCCGGTTTTAAACTCTTAGGCCCTTGGGGTATTATAATAGTATAATCCAGGTACCTACTTATTATTAAAATAGTAGGTACTTTTATAATATTTCAGATACACTTTGACCGTAGTGTTATTTTATAATTTACATAAATGATGAAATTGAAATTTTCTTTGAAGAAATTCAAAGAGGTGAAAAATTTTGGAACGAGAAAATGCTTCCAAAATTAATCAAATTCTTTATTTGGATATCCTCCTCCCGCTTGGTGAGATTTGGTAAGATGTGGTGGGACCACCCTCCCCCTCACATGAGATTTACCCTATAATTTTTAAATTAATTAATTAATACTCAATAATTTGATATGTTCGTGAATTTTGCTTCATATAGAGCATTCTTATCGGTCAACTTCAGCTTTGCCTCCTTTCACAAACAATTAACTTCTTGCTGGTAATTTGGGGGGGGGGGCATGTTTTTCTATTTTCGTTATATTTTTGAATTTTTTTGTGAAATTGGTGTCAAAAGTTAGAGCATCGTTAGAGTCTAAATGAGCTTCCATGTTTTCGTTTGAGCCTCACCTGTCGCGGAGTTATTCGCGAAATATTGGGGGGGGGCAGACAAGTTTTTCTATTTTCGTTATATTTTTAAATTTTTTGGTGAAATTGGAGTCGGACGTTAGAGTTTCATTAGAGCCTAAATGAGCTTCTATTTCCAGGACCAGGGCCATATATAACGTTAAAAAGGGGGGGGCAGCGACATGATTGTAGGTAAATAGTCTAAGGAAAAATAGTCTACGGTAAATTGGTCTAGGTAAAATGGTCTACGATCTAGGTAAAATAGTCTAAAAGTTAAAAAGTCTAAGTAAAATGGTCTAGGTAAAAAGTCTATATTTCCATTCGAAGATCCCCCCCCCCCGGCGTTGATCCACACTTGGGAAAATATATGTCTACAAGTTTAAAACAAAACATCAATATTATTAAAAATTATTATTTATTAATATTAATTTCACTACTTAAACCTACAATATCGCGAATAAATTCGATCATAGTACGAGTTCTGTCCTGATATTATCAGGATTATCTCATAAACAGGGCTATCATCAGTAGAGCAAGGAATTATATGCAACAACAGATCGGTCTTGAGGTAACACCCCGGCGATAAACAATTTGTTAAGAAAAATTTGTTTCCAATAGAAAACGTTTATTAGCGCTAATAAATTTTTCTTAACCAATTGTTTATCGCCGGGGTGTTACTTCAAGACCGGTCTGTTGTGCATATTTTGAAAATTAATTTGAAGATAATAAAAAAATTTAAACAATAGCACGTGTGTAAGATATTTTTTGTTTTACTCTATTTTTAGCACAAAAGTGGACCTATAAGAGGCACCGCTACAAATAGTTAAAACTCAAAATGTAAAATCTTTGACGAAAATCGAGAAAGTATCATACCTCATACCTGGCTCCTACTACATCTGCAATAAGAGAGATAGCATATTAGACACAATAGAGATAGTATTTGGGTCTAAGGAATTTGAGCGCCATCTAAGTATTTTCCTGTAACTAAGAAATGGTAATGATCTGTACTATGAGAGAAGCTTCACTTCACACTAGCGTCCTCTTACATAAAATATATTTACCACTATTTACCTATCCAAGTTTTGTACCCGCTAACCTAATCCCCTCTCCTTCAATGCCGCTCTTAAATAATCTAATAGTTTAAAATCAATTAATAAAATAATTTTTCAAAAAAAAATAAAAATTTTGTGAATGTAATTTTTTGTTTTGTGGCTGCCTTGTTTATTATTTTCTGATTTTCTGTGAAATGGATTGGTTCCTCAAAAATGTTTACTAGACAAAAGTTGTAGTCCGTTAAATTTCCTATCCGGAATGGGGCGTCAGATTTTTTGTAAAATGTTTCGTTTAAAAGATACAGGGTTTTGAAAAAAACAAAAAAAAGAAAAGCTCAAATTTTTCGACATTTTTTAGCTTACTTTAATTCATAACTCGAAAGCCGTTGATTTTAGACAATAAAAGATGTAAACCTAGTTTGTACATTATTTCACGATCTTTTAAAAAGCATTAAACCATTTTTACTGAAAAATCATTATTTTCGGAGCTATCGCCACGTTAAGGTGGAAATTAAAAAAAATTCTTCAAAGAGGCCTAACTCTCGAGGGTTTGAATTTAGAAAAAAATTTTTATTAAATATTGTTTTTAGAAAAGTGTCCTCTATCACCACCTAAGTTATTTAAAGTGAGTGCGGGGACACCCTGTATAATAACTACGCTTAACTTTTTATAAACATATGGGACACTACGTTCTAAAAATTTACCTCGATTTTATCACTTGCGTTAAATTTCAAGTTGAGAGTAAAATTATGTGCTGTAGTAGTACGATTGTATTTAAAAGCTGTAACCTCGCAGAAGTTAATATAGTCTCGATTGTAGCTCATTAATTGAAGTCGGACGTCCTTAAGCTTGAATCCATGTTGATGGAACTAAAATTTAATCTATTAGTGGTTTGCTATCATAGTATTCACAATTTGAAGCTACTGATAGTTTGTTATGTGATTAGTGTGAAAAGGCTTTTACTCATTATCAAAAGTGATTATCACTAGCACATCAGCCAACAAGAAACATCATGGATAAATCAAGGTAATCTGGAATTAAATAATAGAGATGTGTATTAGTGTTCGGATGAATCCATCAATTAAGGTCCCTTAAAATATCCCGTGGGCTTCTTAATACAGAGGTAATGCAGTTGTTATAAGTGAAAATTTCCTAATATATTATAGTAATTTGACGGAATATTTAAACTTTATTACCTTAGATAAAAGATTCTCATTACAGAAAATGTCTTGTCCAAAATATGCAAGTGCCCATAGTAAAATACACTTTTTCATTTTTGTCTAAATTTTTAATAAATATTTTAACTTGCCTTGCCGATGTACCAACAAAAACTCATGTACTAAATTTTAATAATAATCTGATGATAGCACAAAAAAATCATTTAGCTCCACAAGATTGCAAGAGCAAATTTGAATTTATTTTTTAACGCATGAAGTAGTACTTAATTTACTTTTGATTGTTTTGGTTTGGTAAATTAGCTATTTTTTCATTTAGAATTAAATGTTGTGTAACAAATGTGTTATGAAAGAGTAATGTCAAAACCTTGGTATATATTTATTTAAATATTGGATCAAGCAAATGAACATACTTATGGTTGCCACCATGAAAGTGCCAAATGGCCTGGTAGTAAGAGAGGCCCCTTTTCGTGTTCGTAGATGGACTGTACGTAACGGCCTAGCTCATAGGTTTCAACTAATGTCGAAGATTTTGGGTTACTCTTGATGGAATCGAGTACCGAGGATTCTGTGTTAAATGGTTTTTTCTTCACTAGAAATATTCCGGAGGGCGCCAGATGCAAAATCAAACTATAGTGTGTTTTATAGCTTTTAATTACAACGAAATAGAAATTAAAATATGAATGAACATACTTAAAAATGAAAAATGAGTTACACGTAAATGAGAGATTAATTAAAATTACAAAATTCTTGCTTACTACTATAATTATACAATTTGAGAATAATTTACATGTTTTTACACAACTGGATAAGATATTTCCTCGGTTTACGTATTTAATATTTGCTCTCGAAGGCATCTACAGGATACAAAACAGTTACTGGAGCCGGAATTATGCTCTCGGTATAAAAACTATACAAGCAGCTTTTAGTTGGACGCAAAATACAGGAGTACATATTGTCGTGTCCCAGATGATCTTGACTTCCCAAGTTCCTCAATTGGACGCTTGGTAGTCGGTAGTCGGCATTCACTGGAACGAGTGACAGCATTAAGACCACGGTTTGCTTTAAGTCGGTGAACACTTTGAAAATTACATGTAGACTACTATTCCCAGTTAGCCGGTCCTAGAAAGGTCAATAGAAGGTTTGTTGGGCGCCAGAATAAAATTTTTGATTACAAAAAAAATGAATTTTATTCAAATAAAACTTTTAATAGGGAAAAAGTTGTTCTTTTTAATTAGGCTCATAAGTGCCTGCTCTGCCGTAGTGTAGAGTGTGTATCACAGTCGCAAATTCTGTTACATTTACTAATCATTAAATTCTCTGAACGAATTTACGACTGGATAATTGTTAAAGTGTGCGAGAAATAAACAATTTACAAAAATAATCAATTTTGTTACAAAAATAATAATGGTTTCACTAACCCTTGTAACGTAGTTAAACAATTGTGATGAAAGGAGAAACATCTAAGCATTGAGGAAATGCACGCCGCCACTGGAATTTTTACACCGCTGCTTGACAGCTACTGAAATTTTTGATTTGATTGATTTCTTATACATCCAAATCAAGCTCATCCAACAATTAACGAAACCTTCAGTGTTCTCTAGTAAATAAAACTTATTAAATAAAACCTGGTTATCGTTTACGGGCATCCAAATTGCTACGCCGCTTTATAAGGTAAAATTTAACCTCAAATCTTGCAACATCCAAATTTAATTAATTTTCCATTTATAGGGTTTATTCGATGAAATAAATCGAATAAATAACTCTTTCACGCAATCAATAATTCGTACGATCATAAATTCATAAACTGGATCGCATTTTATGTGAAATTTATAACGAGGGCGAACGACCACATGTTCAAGTAAAAATTTCCAAAATTAACGTAAAAGACTCACGTTTTCACTTCCAACGATTGTAAATTTTGTGTTCTACACAAATATCATATCTCGGCAATCTGGTTCCAAGAATAACTACTGAAATTTCAACTTTTTAAGGTGCATCCAAGAACACGCACCTGGTCTCGCAAATGGTTGCCGGAAAAGACCAAATTTACCTTTCTACTTCTTCGTACCTTTTACAAAACGGCACTCTATTTCCAAAACGTAAGTTCCTAACTTTTAGTGGCAAACTTTGAAATTCACTATCACTTACAAACTTGATTTTTAGATGGAATTCAAAACACAACACTTTATCAAAAATCAAATCAAATCAACAAGCATAAATTATTTGTATCAGTGTAAATGGAAATTGTGACAAATTTTGGCTTTCGAGATAGTAAAAACAACTTTTCCCTGTCGTGCCAGCATTTCGACAGATTGTTGACTTTAGTTTTGTATCAAAAATCTTACTCTCGAATAAAACGCTGCAATATAATGACTATAAAAAGCCTGCAGGTAGTTATCGAAAAGCAACGAACGTGAAGCATAGATTTCTATAGTAAGCAACTTTAATTTTACTTACGGTTCTGTTGTAAGCTAAAATGAGGTAGTTTTCCAGATCGAATTCCTACAAGTGCACTCGGGTAATCGTCTGCCATATATAGGTATTGCTGAATGCTAAAATTAAATTAAAATCACACGTATAAAAATCATAACCAAACGAAAGTTGAGATAACTAAAATTCTACAGTGTTTACAACAAACTTGTATCCTTCGAAAAAGCTGTTAACTCTTAACAGCTAATACGTAATTATGATTGAGGGCACACTCGTTCTGATTTCTTTCTTTCCAAAGGGCTTAGGATGATATAGTTATTAGAGTTGTCGGTTTTATTAATTCGTCTTCGTAAATGATTCTCGACTGCGATGAATACTGGCGAATAACCTTCGATTTTCACTAAAAAGTTCGAACATTCAAAATGGCGATGGCCGGCGTCCTTTCGACGATTTTTGATGTTATCAAGAATAGTGGACATAAAATTAGCCACACGAAAAATAACGCTCCCACTCGTGTATGAGATTGCAACACACTTTTTAAAACACAGTTTTAACTGGTAACACATAAATTCGATTAATTATTGTAATTTTTTGTATGACACGCAAAAATGGTGGTTCGTATTCATGTCTTTTTGCATCAACCTTGAAGACAAACCATGCGCTGCTACAGGAAAGTATTCGAGCCTTCTCATTGGCTCTGAAGTTTAACAAAATCAGTGACCCTCAAACAATGTAGACTTGAAAATATCGTACCTTTATCAACTAAAAATGTTTTAAAATGTAAAAAAAGAAGGAAACGAAACTGGCGAAGCCATCATGTAACAATCTAACGCCCCCCTCTGCAAATCAATAGCTGACTACAGCTATTGTCGGAAAATAAATATACAATACAATACATAATGAAAATAAAACACATAGAGGTAATAGAATGATTCGGTCATCAAACACAGTTCTCGATTCGGAACACAATTCTGGCTCGTTTAAGTAATCGTTGAATTTACTTAAAACACCTAAATTGAATTAGTGAGGGTTTTTCGATGAGTTTTTTTGCCAGAACGGAACGAACTGTCTCAAAAGAAACTACTGAGTTATAAACTCGTCTGGGGACCTAAGGATTATCCAGTCCTTATAAAGAGGCTCTGAGCGGGAAAGAAAAATTATTTTATTAATTAATTTTAAGCTATTACATTATTTAAGTAAATGTTGAAAAGGACCACCCTCATTTTCAATACACAGTCATGATTGTTTTAAAAGATGTTTGTCGAGAAAAAATCGAAAAAAGTTTATTTTTCGACACTTTTAATTGCAGAAATTCGATTTTTTGACACTTTTTCACACTCACCGATTGACCAAAATTGGCCTCGTGATCGACCAGTCGATCCCTCGATATTGTTGACCACTCCTACTATAGTAGCTCTTAACAAAAGAGGAAATTTTATACATAATACTATAAAACATCTTTTAAAAAGATCACGACTGTGTATTGAAAGTGAGGGTGGTCATTTTCAACATTTACCGAAATAATGTAATAGTTTAAAATTATTTAATAAAATAATTAAAAAAAAACAAAATAAAAAAAAAAACTGCCTTGTTTATTATTTTCTGTGAAATGGAGTGGTTTCTCAAAAATTTTTACTAAACAAAAGTTGTAGTCCATAAAATTTCCTATCCGGAATGGGGCATCAGATTTTTTGTAAAATGTTTCGTTTAAAAGATACAGGATTTTGAAAAATACCAAAAAAAGAAAGCTCAAATTTTTCGACATTTTTTAACTTACTTTAATTCATAACTCGAAAGCCGTTAATTTTAGACAATTAAAGGTTTGAATCTAGTTTGTAGATTATTTCACGCTCTTTATAAAAGCACTGAACCAGTTTTACTGAAAAATCAATATTTTCGGGGCTATGGCCACGTGAAGGTGGAAATTAAAAAAAAATGTTTTAAAGAAGCCTAACTCTCGAGGGTTTGAATTTAGAAAAAAATTTTTGTTAAATATTGTTCTTAGAAAAGTGTCCTCTGTTACCACCTAAGTTATGTAAAGTGAGTGCGGGGACACCCGTATACTGAAATTAAAAGCGCAAAAAACTAAAGCCGATAGCTACCCGGTAGGTAGAATAAATAACAATGAGCCCCATATACAAAGATATCAGGCTTTGACGTGGTAAATCATTTCAAATACTTAGGATCAATGATTTCCAATGAATGAGGAAGAAGTGTAGAGATAATCCGCAGATAAATAGCTATGGCAAGATCAGCTATAAGTAAATTGACCCTCGGACCAATAAATCAGCAAGCATACAAAGCTCAGACTTGTTCATGCGCTGGTGTTTCCTATTGCCACTTTGTAACGTAAAATCGTCATTTGACGTTTGTTCGCACGCCTATGGATTTATACCTTTGGTTTCGTTATTACGCCTATGAAAAAGATGGCGGTGGTTTTGGTTTTTTGATAAGAAAGAGCAATTGGGAGTGTGAGAGGCCGTTTAACTTTTGTTAGTTTACCGAGTTCCGTTTAGTTTTTACCGCTAAAAAATAGGCGTAAAGCAACTGTTTCCTTGCGTTGGGTTAAGTAATTGACGACGGGCGCTCTTTTACGCATTTTCCGTACTCTGTTGATTAACTTATGCTTTGGTTAACACGTTATCGGGATTACTATACATTTCCAACGTGGACTACCAGGCTGTGCAGTGGTTTTTTTTTACCTTCTATACCTTTGGGTTGGAGTATCCAACCTGTGACCTTGTGGGTCCATATTGGGCGATTTTTATCCATGAAACCATCTTTGCAACTTCCAGCTGGCAACCGTATACCAGAAGATCCTTTCGTTCAGGACTGGCAGAAGAGGACAGTGGAATACCTTTTTGTTTTCATTTTACACATCGATCGCGTACAGAGAATTCTGTATAAGATAGATTTTGTGAACACCAAAAGATATGAGGTGAGTTTTTATTCCTCTGTATTGCGATTGTGTTTAGGGTTAATTTTAGTCAGATTATGGTCTGCTATGGTACATCCACGTACCTTCTAACGTTATTTGACCAAGTTAGTTATATAGCCGACGGATGTCCTTTGTGTGTGCGATTATTGTGACAGTAATTAATAAACGTAACTTTTGTTTCCGACTTAGTTTTATTTATCTCGAGAAGTGGCAAACCGAATCCTCACCTTGCCTTCTAATTACCATGGAACTAGTTTTTACATCAGGGCCACCACACGCAAATTTACCAGTCTCAACTGGGTGTGAGGAAATTTCCAATTGCTTACGTGATCTGGGATTTCGTTGCAACTTGCGCAGCATAGACGTGGACTATCAAGAAAGCAGATAGCAACAAAATTCGGGTGGACCGTGCTGTGGTTGGCTATGTCTGTTGTCGTATCCTCTTCCTTGTTGGTGCTGTTAGATTCAGGAGAGCGTTTAGCCATTTGTGTTTCGTGTAGTCTTTGCCTCGTGATTTGTATCAGTGGATTGGTGTTGGAGGCGCATTTACAGTACAGTTCGTTGCTTTTCATCGATGGTTTTGATTTTGGAATCAGTCCAGAGATGGAGGTTGGTAACGAATCTGAGGCATCCCATACAACTCGCCGGATTTTATTTTGGATTACTTCCAATTCCTTTGTTGAGGTAGAATGCTGTGTGTAATCCGAACCACGGCACAAATAAATATTTTGGGTAATAGGTACCTACTATGTCGCGCATTATAAACCGCTGTGAATTATTGAATCATAATGTATGATTTTCATTAATAATAAATGTTTCAGATATTTATGTACTACTACTATGTAGTTGCAATTTATAATTAAATGGAAAAATAAGCAATTAAATAAATATTAGGCTTTTATAGTCTAATTTAAAATTAATGATGTTAGACTGATAATAACAATTATTAGAAGGCAACTGCACGGTGTATGATAGGTAAAACCCAATAATATAAAGAAGAATATAGCAACCTTGAAAATAACCGAATTATTACATTTTTAAAATTTTATTGGGAAAGGAATTACACTATGCGAAGGTTTTTAGTTAGGTATTAATTATTACATTACAGCTTGTCAAGATGGTTCAACTTTTTAGTGCAATATGTACATCTTCCGCTCGATTAGACGGAAAAACAGTAGTAATAACCGGGGCGAACACAGGAATTGGAAAATGTTGTGCTCAGGATTTTTATTTAAGAGGTAATTAAACTTTAATTGCTAATTAAAATAAATAAATGCGAATTATCACGACAATTTGCTAAACATTTTTTCATCGTAGGTGCACGAGTTTTAATTGCGTGCAGGTCTTTGGAAAAGGCGGAAGCCGCTATTTGGGATATAAAACAAAATTGCGAAGGGAAACCAAATTTGGGCTCGTTAAATATGATAGAATTGGATTTAACCAGCTTAGAGTCGGTCAGAAAATGCGCCGATAAACTTTTAAAAGAAGAACAGCAGATTAATATTTTGCTTAACAATGCTGGAATAATGGTTTGTCCTGAGGGTAAAACCAAAGATGGTTTTGAGATGCAAATTGGAACCAATCATTTTGGTCACTTCTTGTTGACGCTGTTATTGTTGCCCAAAATTATTAAAAGTGCTCCAGCTCGCATCGTTAATGTTTCTTCTATGGTCCATGCTTGTGAGTTGAAAATTTTTCAGTTTATTTTCTTTTGGTAAAACAGTAAATCAGATTTTTTTGCAAGCCATGAAAAACTATATAATTTCACAAAAAAAAAAACTAATTCATGAGCTTTTAGCAGTTATTATCTTCTTCACAGCCAGCAAAATTTGCGCCCCATTAAAGTTCTTTTTTTTTGTTCTTTTTCTTTTTGATGCAGTACCTACTACTCTAAATTTTGTTTATTCGAGATATATTTCCTTAGATATAATTTTATTTAATTTAATTTGAAATGTTACACTTATACGCACAGTTAAAAAAAAAGCATAAATTTACAATGTTACTCGTATAATTTGTGTAATAATTTATTCATCATATTTGTTGTGTATAATTAATTTATATTTTTATTTTACGAGCAGTCATTTGTAACAATAAATTGTTTCTTGATATTATTCCGACATGACATATAAATTTTACGATATAGGTACTTAAATAGTCATTATATTAATTAACAAGTTGGCAAATTATTACTTAAATAATTATTCGATAATTACACTGATATTACACCTCGGTGATTTATGTACATAAAGGAGATTGACAATATTATATAGACGTTTTAATTAAATAATTAATATCTGATTTATTATTCTACGGTGAGAAATATTGTTAACCTTCAAATGTAAAAATGTTGGGTACTATCCATCAACAAACGTGATAAATGCAAAATAATGCTACATAAGCCAATGAACTCAAAAAAAAAACTAAAACTTACGTAATGTAACAATCTATTGTAGAAAAAACGAACCAAAACAACAATTAACGATTTTAATTATTTATCAAAAATTAGTAGCAAATTATATTATCCTTAAAGCCTATAAGCTATATAATCCCTAGAACTTAGGGGAGTTTGTCACAACCATGATTATAAAAACAACTAGCTGGATACCCGGCTTCGCCCGGGGTTTTACCTAAAATAAAATACTTTTTCGCGTGTATATAAAAAGATTTTGTGTAAGTGAATTACCTACTAATGACTGTATGTATTGGTTGCGAAATATGTTCAATTCCTCCAGTGGATGCATGTTAAATAATTTACCATTTTAGATTGCATTAATGTCATTATTTGCCTTCGACAGATTTTGTACAATATTAGGAAACAATTTGTCTTGAAGTTGTTCTATTGAGTTCACAATATTGCAGAAATCTTTTGGTAGTTTGATTGTATCAGTGCTGGATTCTTTGCAAAGCCGTCCATCTCTTAAAGCAAGCAATTGATCAGCAAATCGTCCGGCATTGACATCTTGCTGTAAATAAACCATCATGTTTGTAGTTAATTTTAAAGTTTTAACATGACTCCAAAGCTGGGATGATTTAAGACACACCTTAAGCTCAGCAGCTATTGTTCCTCTAGAAATAATAGGAAGCATTTGCCTGAAATCACCAGCTAGAACTTAAACT
Source organism: Rhagonycha lutea (assembly GCA_958510855.1). Classification (NCBI taxonomy): domain Eukaryota; kingdom Metazoa; phylum Arthropoda; class Insecta; order Coleoptera; family Cantharidae; genus Rhagonycha; species Rhagonycha lutea. The sequence continues at coordinate 40,037,309 of OY294038.1, forward strand.
TAAATTAAATGGTGTAGAAATAAAATTGAACCAAATTGGACTTCGTATCTCAGCAAAGAAGAGCGTCTGCTTTAGAATAATAAGCGGAAGGAAAACTTGGGCTGCAAATTAACTAAGGGTAACCATTCATGGCGAAACCCTGAGAAATTATGTAGTGAATGAATATTTCCAATACCTAGGAGCCACCTTCTCCATAAACGAAGGATTATCCAATATTGCACAGGCTGGGTTGGTGGTAGAGGCACAGGGAGATGCAGTAGACTGTACATAAAACCGACCCAAAAGATTGAGTTACTCATGAATTAAGTTGTACCAAGATTCACATATAAACTTACCATGGATTACCCAGGTACCTCAACTCTGGAAAAAATGGACGAAGCTCTGAAAATAAATCTCTTCGAAGACCGCCGAATGGAAACTAAAGCACCTTTCACGAAGAAGAATATTATTCTAATTATTAATCTGCATAGCAGAAATGTATTTGTTGTAGGACTCCAAGCGGAAGTTGAATACGGAAATCGATCCTGGAGCCCCCTCATAGGAGGAGTAAATGGTGATGCCTGGCTGCAAATCGCTTATACCATGATAGGGAAGATTTTTATATCAATTATTGTAGCTTGTTTTTTGAACTCTATACCTTGGATTGGAAGATGAGAGGACATATTATGTTGCATGCCAAGCGTACCCAATTTTCGTGGGTTTCTTTCGGATATCCAGAAGAACCCAAGCGTTGTACGGCAAAATCAAGTGCAATCCTCCACGCGGCGGTCCCGGAAGGGTTATCCTCGAACTCTATGTTCCGGATTTCCACCAATTGCACTGGCGAATGGTCATCAGGTGGGCAAGAGCAACCAGCCACCTGTGCGCGACCGATAGACTGCTCGGGCTCGTAGGGTAGACTTGAGTAAGGCATAAACTTCTTGGAGTACATGCCGATGACTCGGTCGGGTTCTCTAACAGGCTACTGATAGAAACCTAACCAACTACCAAAAGTTGAATGAGGATCCACAAGAAGGAGACCCATGGCGAACTAAAAGAGTCAATAGACCTTACCCATCCAGTTAGGACCTCGAACCACCTTGGTTATGATAATCAAGTTAAAAGTGACCAGGATACATGGAACATCTGAAGGCAAATCTAGCAAGCTACCTAATGGATGTAAAATTTGTATATGCTCACAGAACTAACACTGCCGAGGAAACGACGTAGATGTTGGTAATAACAAGCCTTACGGCTTAAACTACGTTGAAGAAGAAGAAGAAGAAGTTAAAAGTGGAACCTGGAAACCAAACCGTCTTGGTGCAGTAGATCTGACTCGGTTAGGGAACCAACCCTCAAAGGCCATTGACCTCTGAAAACCACAGAACTTAAAAGAGTCGAGCCCTAGCGCCACTCTATCGGGAACTGGAAAGATCCCATGGGCCACTGGCCTCAACGCGCGTGGTAGTCAAGGCCTCGATTCACCTTATTTACTATAGATTGAGTTAAAAGTGAAACCTGGCCATTTTGAGGAACATTGCGAAGTAGGTTGGTATAGAAGATACTTGATGGGCCAAATGATCTTAACCCATAAGAACTGAGACCTCGTATCACCTCTGAACTAAAATCTGAGTTAAAAGCAGCGGCGTAACTTTAAATTTTAGACCTGTGAGCAAAAGCTTTGACGGGCCCCTCGATTGAGAAGTGTTCGATTTAAAAACAAAATTTGGTCCCATAATAAATAATAATACAGTTTAAGGGGACTATTCCTCCCCTCTGCCCCCTCACCCCGTTATTTACGCCGTTGTCCATACCTCCTCAGAGCCTAGATTGCATACTCATTTCTTCATATTTTAGGGTGTTTAGTGAGCTTTACCCACCCTAGAAAATTGAAAAACACTTCAAAATGAGATAAAATTAAGTATTATTATCATTTACGAGTACTTTTAATTGAGTAAAAATCAATTAAAACATTGTTAAACCAAAACAAATTTATTCCCCTAAAATAGACGTGAAACCGGGGAGTCTGGGGGGTATGGAATACCCCCCAGGTAATCGTAACAAGCAACAAGTCGACTTATTAAAATTGATAACCAAGCAAGTTTGATTCTTGAATTGTCTTCTTGTTGCTTATATACCAAACGATACGAACTAATAAAAACAAATTCTTTCCCCTGAAATGGACGTGAAATCGGGGGGTCTGGGGGGTATGGAATACCCCCCAGGTATACGTAAGCAACAAGCCGACTTTTTAAAATTGATAACCAGGTAAGTTTGATTCTTGAATTGTCTTCTTGTTGCTTTACATACCAAACGGAATATTTTATACCCCCAAGCTCAGCCGGAGTGGCTTGGGGAGTGACAGGATCGGGGTGAAGCTAAAAACCGGAGGTAGTACAATGGGCCCGAATTAGAAGCCTAAGTGCGTGTTAGTTTATCTTACTCTCTACAGTAAATCCAGACCCCCAAACCCACTTGGCTCTACTAATGGTTCCATGTGCCAAGTTTGAAGAAAATCATCGGTAACCATAGCAACGATATTTGCTTTTAATAATAATTAGGTTCGAGAATTGATCAAAGCCAACTAACTATTTATTTGATTTTGAAAAGATTATTTTTTTGTTGTTGCTTCCTTACGGAAATACTCACAGACCCTCCAATTTTTAAGTGCACTTTCTATCTTCCGCAAAACGCAGACCACAGAAGGTTCAGGAGAATGTTTGTTGGGAATACCCCCCAGCACAGAGAATGGCACCGGCGGAACTCTCTTTTAACAGTCCTTTCATTTAACAAACATCGGTTCCTAACACTAACCTATAAGCTCGACCGTTAGATTCCCGTTACCGAATTGTCCATTTCCGGCTTGCACAGGCGCTTTTTACCCTTCTTTAAGAATTTTTTTACTTTACATTGCTTCGGACCCCTAAGATTTTACGGGCCGTGTTCATTCGCACACCGCTTACACTGGTAGTTACGCCACTGGTTAAAAGTGAAACCTGAAAACATGCGGAACATGGCGCAGTAGGTGGGCACAAAGGGAAGTACCCTGGAGGCATAAGATGCGAAATTAAATATAGGAGTGAACTCATGCTATAAAAATAAGCACTCTAATGTCAAAAGGAAGGCCATGAGACACTGATAGGTGCTCATGTGCTTGAAAAGGCAAAGACCTTATCCTCAGAAGGAGAAGATAGCCCCGGTACACATTCTTGGTGGCGCATATGACTATTTACCTCCCAATGTGGTATAGTGAGCCTATAACGAACACAAGACAGGAATGGAATCTTTAATACTATAATATGGTCCAGGTACACATTCTTGGTGGCGCAGATGAGCACATTATGTATGAAGAACCCCTGATCTTTCAAATTGAAAGAGTAAAGGTATTCATTCTTGTCTTAGAGTGACGAAGACTAAAGACAGCCCTGAGGGTTTAGTCTAAATAAGGTATCTATGTTTTCAGATGACGATGGTCGCTGATAACTACAGAGAAAACCAACAGTTTTCTGAGATATGGAATTGTAAAACTTTTTAGGTTACTAAAAGAAAAATAACTGGTAAGTTTAACACAACGCTTCCAATGTTAAAGTAACCTTAAATGAGTGCCTAAAGGATGAGCGCCTTAACTTGCTCAATGTACAATATGAAAGGCCGAAATCCTGGTTGAGTCCAAAGCGAAAGCTTAACTTGAGACGGCAGTCTATATGAGAGTTTACGAATCTTTCGTGAAAAATTTGGATCTAAAGAGATCATGAATTCAAAAATAAAAACTACTACGGGTGGTGGGAGCCCTGATAATAGGCTTGCCGATTGTCACCCACCAAAAGAGGTTGGTAGACTATCGTAGTGGCCAGTGGTTTACAAGAAAGTAGATAAAAGTGTCCTTTAAATAGGACCTCAGTACGACCTATCTGTCGTAGATCCCCTCACCTAGGGGCATCATCTGAACTTGCAACTCAGGAAATGCAATATGTACCTACCTATAATGGGGACCCTCAGCGTGGTACTATATCGCATGCCGCTCTCCCATAGGGGAGGATGCAGGAAAAAACTTAAGTGAACATCTAGCATTTAAAACTAACAATAATTACCATGTCCCTCCACCCTCTGACCCCGAACAACCACATGCGACACTCATAGGAGGTGAAGGAGGCCGAAAACCGCAGAACTGCCTACTAGTAAATTAAATAAAATCATAGTAAAGTGGATTAGGTACCAACTTTACCTAAATCTGTGGACTATGGGGAAGGCAATGGAAAACCACCTCATTAACATTTCCCTAGCCAGGACGATCGCTTACATCCGGAATCGGATAGGCACTTGAAGAAACTTCCTGGGTGAAAAAAAACTTTGGGTGCTAGCTGCAAGGATTTGGGAGCTAGCTTTTTGAGGAAAAATATTAACTTGAGGGGACTAAGTTGACGTACCCTTACATGATGCTTGTGCAAAGTGTTAAAATAAAAAGGGGTCAGTATGTTATTTTACCCTAGTATGTCAGTTTAGGACAATTTCTATGTTCTATGCTTTTGTTAGGCAGGATTTTATATAATTTTTATTCGTGAGCCAAGTGCTATTTAAAATGTTAGCTAAAGGTAACAACTTTATAATCTATTATATGCATGCGAATTTTCCGTTTGTAATTAGTTTGTGCAATTTTTGAGATTTTCTGGAATCAATCTAAATTCTAGAATTAATAGAGTGCTTCTTAGCGTTATTCCTGTATACGGGAGATTATCGAGTTATTTACGAGCGATTTTTTTTGATATTTTGATAGTGCAGCCTCATGGTGAAAATTAGGTCGATCATTGTTGAATTTGCAATATTTTGGAGCGTTGGATTTATCATCCGTTATTATTTTGGCAAATGATCATCATTTTCGAGTTATTATTTCCAGGATGATTCTGGATAAGTTTGGACTGAAATATTTGAGGTTAGAATCATACTCACATGGTTATTAAATTTGCTTTACTTGAGGGTAGAAGAATTTTCTTCCCTGATTATTCGAAAGATAACATAATTGGTTTCGAAGTAAATTTTTGGGCGATAATTTATTCACACTGGATGGCTCGGATCGGCTTCTGTATCGAGTGAAGTTAGATTAATTAATTATTCGGGGGATAAAGAAGATTACGTTTGTATTACTTTGGACGTTAAAGGTTATACACCAGGAGAAATTTGTTTAAGGTACCAAAAACAATTTATTTTTTTGAGTCAATTCCTTCGTTAAACCAAGGAATATAATACGATTTTTAAATTTAAATTTCTCTATGCGAAAGTGGTCAATCGGGACTTGTAAACGTTCCATATTTCAACAAGGTTACAATTAGCATTTAAATGAAGAGTTTTTATTACATTAATAAGATATCGTTCGGCGTATTCGCTGCAGAATCTAACGAGCAATATAAGAGTCATAGCTAGTCGGTGAATTTACAGAGTGTCTTTGCTGATCGTTCTTTTTTTTGAAAATACCCCGATTATTATCAATTCATTTTATTTTATTTATTATAAGACGATCTAGTAGAGTATTACAATATAACCTAGTCATCAAAGAACTTCTGGTTCTTTCCGTATTATCCTCTCAACAATCATAATACTTAATAAATACAGCTTGTAGCAGCAGTGGTTAAATTTTAGCTTTTTGGGTGAAGGGGGAGTCACATACAAACTTGTCAACTCCTTCGGTGTCTTTCAAAATTTGTCAGTCTAAATCAAGTCATCTTAGTTTAGTGATGTTTCATTATTTATTTATTATTTCAGTTGCAGGAGTCCAAGTAGATATTGACGATATTAATTGGGAAAAACGTCCATATGATACCAAAGTTGCATATTATCACAGTAAAATTGCAAATATATTGTTTGCCAAAGAGCTTGCCCGTAGGTTGAAAGGTAAGAAAATAACAATTTTATTTAAAAAAATTCTCACTTATATTTTTTTATAAAGAGGCCAAAATTACTGGTGTCACAACTTACAGTCTAAATCCTGGTGCAATAGCAACAGATTTGCAAAGACACTTAGATACCGCTTTTATGTCTGGAATGACATGGTTTTTCAACAACGTCGTTTCCTGGTTTATTAAAACACCGGAACAAGGTGCTCAAACCTCTATTTATTGCTCTGTTGATGAAAACGCTGGAAAAGAAACTGGCTTATATTATGCCGAATGCCAAGTTAAAGAACCAAGTGCATATGCAAAAAATATGGAAGATGCTAAAAAATTATGGGAAGTTAGTTGTAAACTAGTGGGAGTTGAAAATTATAACCCCTTTTCACAATAAAATAAAATGTTATACTTACTGTATTAATAATAATTGGTGGTGGTATTCTAAAATTTTTGTGTTATTAAAAGATTTTTCTAGTAGTGGCAGATTCGTTTGACCACGAAACACGTTCCACCTGGAAACTCTTTTATGAAAATCATTTAAAACTCTTCTTAATCAATGTATCCAACATTCATCTTTTTTTTTTACGAAAATTTGATATAATTAAATTTGAAATTGTAGAGCAAACTTGCCTTACTAAAAAATAAAATCTGATATAGAATAGACAATAAATGTATTCTTAAAAATGATGCGAAAAACGAGTATACGTTCCTTTTCCTCTTCCTCGTTTCTGGTACGAATAATCGATAATAATAGAAAGTTTGCAATAGTTACTATTTTTGAATCTCCTAGCTTTGGTTTAACGCAGACCGTGTTTTCCTTTTGGGGAAGATAAGGAATACATTATACTTCATCCGTATCCACGTCATCTTTACCCTATCCTGATATTAAACCGTATTCCTTATCTTCCCCGAAAAGAAAACGCGGTCTGCGTTAAACCAAACCTAGAAGATCAAAAAAAGCCAAACAACTTTTTTGTTTAATTTTAACGAAAGACGAATGATCATCCCGCCTGCTTCTGCAATAGCGGTATGCGGAAGGTCGCGAGTTGATGACATTTTTAGAAAGCCAACAGCCCAGTTTAGACTTGGTATATAGTAAAATACTTGGTTGGATCAGACTTTAAGTGAAAAAATTCTTTGGACATCAAATTCTCGGACCATAGTAATTATTTTAACAACATTGACCGATCGGAAAAAAACTTGCGAATGTCTTTTGAAGGTGCGAGAAGGCGCGTTACAAACCCTATGGTACTACATATGTATTATAATAAATTTTTCATAAACTTGTAAAGGTCCTGGTTGCTATAATGGCGAAGAACAACAATACTCCCTCAGGGAAGGTTGGGTTCCAACTCAAAATTAAAGACTCTGGTGAATAAAGCTGATTAAATATAAATTTTCAAATACATCGAATATTTAAACCTTATTCTTACGACAATTTTTGTGCCTTGGCTGTTCGTGTAATAGTATAAGACTGTTTCGGATCACAATTACATTTACTATCAATTTGATACCTAAATTGTGGTTCTAGACCTTCGTGTACAATAAAATATGGCAAAATTCAAATTTTATACAATAAAAAAATGTTCAAATACAAATTCAAACGAATCTTTTTGTGCACGCCGGCGCTGGCGCTGCTTTGAAATCACTGGAACAGCTTCTCTGCCTTCGTTGAGGTGCTGACGTCATATAATATCGACGACAGGTGTGGACGTGACGCACAGTTATATCGTGCTTCTTAATGTCGAATTTTACCAAATTCCACTAAATTTTTCTTATTTGTGTTGTTGCAATCGTGACAAGTTATCTAGTCATTTCGTCATTGGATGACTCTATAAAATCGACAATAAGAGGCGATTTGGAAAATTTGGAGGTTAGATTCTACCTTTGTTAGCGTGGTAACGCAAAATCACAAGTTCTACATCATTAGCATCGAAAATTATAAGTGGACCAACACAATCAAGTTTGTTTCACTAAATTCCGTTTGTTTGGATCAAAATCGGAAAATTTCTACGATTTCCCGCAACACCTGGCGTGCATCTGCGGGAGAAAGCGCTACATAAGGATAATTCAAAGAGGAAGCATTTCAGTAGGAGCGTGCGCATATCAAAAACCAGTGGGTTTGTAAAAACTTTTATTTGTAATAACAGAAAATTTATTTTGCATGAAATTTATCACCACAGTATTAACAATAAAATTTATCAAAGTGTCATGCAATTATTATAAAATTAAATTTCATGATCCTTTGAATGAATTTACACAATTTTACACAAACGGTTGAAGGACATTTTGTGGTACAAGAATTACAACATTAATTTAGCTCATTGTATCTTAATCTCAAATATAATTGGTCAAACATTAAAGGCCCTTTTAATTACTTCTTGGAACCGTAACTTCTTGCAGAAACAGAGTGTTAAGACGACTGTCCTGGTAAATCCACCTTTATTTTTATTATGTGTAAACCGACCCTTATAAGTTAACCTAGGCGTAAGTAATGTTGCATAACGCATAGTTGATAATAATTATTCATGTATCACACACGTTTCACAATAAAGAAAAAATCGATCAAGGCATAGTAATTATTCATCAATTGTCAAAAGGTAATAACATAACAAAGAAACACAGAGTCTAAATTATATTATGCCCGACTCAATAGGGGGGTGGAAAGTTGGTTGGAAACACGACAATATACGGCACAAATAAATATTTGGGTAGTATAGCTAATAATCCGCGCATTATAATAAATCGCTATGTATTATTGAATCATAATGTCAAATGATCATTTTCATAATAATAATTATGAATTAATTAATAATAAATATTGCAGATATTTATGTATAATAAATACTACTGTCAGTGGCGTAGCTAGAACTTTTTCCACCCTTAATGCCGCCCCTAAAAATTTTTGATTTACCTTTTTTTAACTACGCTACTGACTACTATGCAGTCGAATTAAATAATTAAATGTAAAATAAGCAATTAAATATTATAAAACTTAAAGTAGTACCGAAATATATTTAAAAAAAGTCAATTATGAATATATTATAATTATTAACGACTAATTAAGAGTTCATGATGACTCATCTCATATGATAAGCCTTGACAACAAACGAATTGTTAAGGGGCGTTCACAATAAAGTGGGGACTTGCCTTGCTCTCGATAGAAAGCAAGCAAGCGCCAATTAGATTAAAAAATTTTCTTCCATCTTTCTCTGTGAATAAAAAATCTTTCATTTCGATTGGCTCTTGCTAGCTTTCTACCGATTCAAACAGTTCATTATGAACACCGCTCTAGACTTTATTTTATTTAGAAAGGAACTACGCCGTGCGAAGGTTTTTAGTTACTATTTATACAGCTCCGTCAAGATGGTTCAACTTTTTAGCGCAACATGTACGTCTTCCGCTCGATTGGACGGAAAAACAGTAGTAATAACCGGGGCGAACACAGGAATTGGAAAATATTGTGCTCGGGATTTTTATTTAAGAGGTAATTACATTTTCATTGTTAATTTAAATAGATAACTGTGAATTATCACGACCATTTGCTGCGTATTTTGTCATCGTAGGTGCACGAGTTTTAATTGCGTGCAGGTCCTTGGAAAAGGCGGAAGCCGCTATTTCGGATATAAAACAAAATTGCGAAGAGAAACCAAATTTGGGTTCGTTAAATATGATAGAATTGGATTTAACCAGCTTAGAATCGGTCAGAAAATGCGCCGATAAACTTTTAAAAGAAGAACAGCAGATTAATATTTTGCTTAACAATGCTGGAATAATGGTTTGTCCTGAGGGTAAAACGCTAACGAAAGACGGATTTGAGATGCAAATTGGAACCAATCATTTTGGTCACTTCTTGTTGACGCTGTTATTGTTGCCCAAAATTATTAAAAGTGCTCCAGCTCGCATCGTTAATGTTTCTTCTGATGCCCATTATTGTAAGTTGACAATTTTTCAGTTTATTTTCTTTTGGTAAAACAGCACATCAGAATTTTTTCATTGTGAATCAAGTTGTGATCTCAGTAACTAAAAATTAATTTAAAAATTAAGAAGCCAAGAAAACACAATAAATTTCACAAAAAAACTATTTCATAATCTGTCAGCAGTTGGTTATTGCATTCTTCACATTTCGTTCTTCACAGCGATCAAAATTTACCTGCAACTAGCGCCGCCATTTTCGCAAAACCTAAAAAAATATGTGGAGAATTTGTTGCTAATTAGTTGCCGTAATCGCGAATTTGTTGCTCTTACCGTTCGCGAATTACAGCCTTGTACGTGGTGGCATCAATGACGCGCATGAATGGATTAATGGATTAACAAGGTTCCATTCGTTTTTGCAACGCAAAGGTGCTTTAGAATCGCATACAGGTGTTTCCCAGTGTATTAATGAAAACAAAGCAAACCCCCATCTACGGAATGGAAAAAAGGATGCCTTCAGAAATACAAGTTTTTGAAATTTTTCAACTTTTCAATAAATTGGAGATAATTGATAAAAAACACAGGGTTGCACAGAAATTAAAGTAAATGGCTGTAATTCGCGAACGGTAAGAGCAAGAAATTCGCTATTGCGGCAACTAATTAGCAACAAATTAGCCACAAATTCTCCACAATTTTTTTTTAGGTTTCGCGAAAGTGGTGGCGCTAGCTTGATGCAGGTTCAAAATTTGCGCCCCACTAAGTTACTTAATATTTTTTTCTTTTGAGGAAGTACTACACTAAATTTTGTTTACTCAAGATATATTTCCTTAGATATTATTTTATTTAATTTTAAATATTGTATTTAATCACACAATTAAACAAAAAGTATAAATTTACAAACAATGCCTAATTTGTGTAATAATTTATTCATCATATTAATTTATTGTACATGAAATATTTACATTTTTATTTTACGAACAACAGTTTGGAACTATAAAAGTTTTCTTCATATTATTTCGACATGACAGCAAATTTTACGGTATTGTAGATAGAGTAAAATTTTTCGGTAGTGGTTGGGAGTGGCTAATGCGCCGAAACGTATATTCGTTATTTCGGTTTTATGTTTGTGTCAATTGGTGAAATTAGGTGTCACGTGTGTCTCCCTCCATATTTGCCGCGCAAGCCCAAATCACGTGCCAACCACTAATGAAAAATTTACCTCTAAAAAGAAATAAATTGCTTAGTTTTCTTATGCTGGTTTCTCATTTTCGCGTAACATAGCTAATCATCCCGTTCGCACTTCTTATGTCACATAACATAGTTTTTTTATATAACACTGATTTTTTGTAATTTTAATACACCAATTTTCTTGTATTTGAAGCAATCCCGGTTTTTATGAATGTATCAGTCAATAATAATTTTTTGGGTTAGTGGATTAGGTACCAACTTAAAAATATTATTAAATAAGTGAATTTATTACTGTGTTGCCTTGGTTTTTCAGCAAGTGACATCATTGACATCTATCTATATCTACATTTATCTCTTACGATAAGATTTGTGCCCACACACCCAAATTTTGTGAAATATGTTGTTGATTTCAGTTGCAGGTGTCCAAGTTAATATCGACGATATTAATTGGAAAAAACGTCGTTATGATACCAAAGTTGCATATTGTCACAGTAAAATTGCAAATATATTGTTTACAAAAGAGCTTACCCGTAGGTTGGAAGGTAAAAAAATAAAAATGTTATTTAAAAAATTTCTCACTTATGTTTTTTTTATAAAGAGGCCAAAATTAATGGTGTCCCAACTTACAGTCTACATCCTGGTGTAATAGCAACAGATTTGTCAAGACACGTAGATACGGCTTTTATTCCTGGAATGAAATGGTTTTTGAACAACGTCGGTGCTTGGTTTATTAAAACACCGAAACAAGGCGCTCAAACTTCTATCTACTGCTGTCTTGATGAAAGCGCTGCAAAAGAAAATGGGTTATATTATGCCGAATGTAAAGTTAAAGAACCAAGTGCAAATGCAAAAAATATGGAAGTTGCTAAGAAATTATGGGAAGTCAGTTGTAAACTAGTGGGGGTTGAAAATTATAATCCTTTTGACGTGAATACGTCTATAAAATCGGTAGCATGTTCAAAAATTTAATAAAAATATGTAACGAAAAATGTGTGTATGTTTGTACGAAAAGTATACCCTACATGTTCAAAAATATAATAAAATTATGTAACGAAAAATGTGTGTACATTTGTACGAAAAGTATACCCTGCATGTTTAAAAATATGATAAAATTATGTAACGAAAAATGTGTGTACGTTTGTACGAAAAGTATACCCTGCATGTTCACAAATTTAATAAAAATATGTAACGAAAATTGTGTGTATGTATGTACGAAATAAAATCGGTAGCAGCTTTAACTTCCTTTGCGAATTGGTAGGGATCCATTCTGTTTCTATAGTCTACTCTGTTGTTGGGGTTCACCTTAAAATATTCTGTCAAATATATTTATGCATTTATGTAAATCTCGATAAACCTATCTATATAGACAATAATTAATTATCCGTGGAACCGTAATTTAAAATAGATTATCTTATAATCTTTTTGCCTGTTTTGGTGTCTCATCATTACAAATATCTTCTTTTAAGCTTTCTAGGCATATTGTCACTTCTGCATGTTCTTCTTTAATTCTTTTTGCCTCTTTTGCGGCCAATTCCTCTTCCGCTTTACGCTTATTACTTGCACGTCTACGTATAAATGCCTCCGCATGCCTCAATTCACACTGCCGCTCCGGATCTTCGTGATATATCTTCAATGCATTTTTAAGAGATGCAAGTCTCAACGCTCTTAAATAGCAATTTCGTTGCCAATTGTCGGTTCTTGTCATCTCGACAATCAATTCCACCTCAGCTTTAACTTCCTTTGCGAATTGATAGGAATCCATTCTGTTTCTATAGTTTACTTCACCTTAAAATTCTTGTCAAATATATTTATCTCGACGTCTCGACCTTTATATGCATATTTCATCACATTATCCGTTGAAACTTTGATACGCTGAACCGATTAAAAAATTTACCCCCACCACTAAAAAATGTAAAAAATAATTACCCATAACCACATCGAAAAGGTGACATCCGTAAGATGCGCGAGGAAAACCTCATTATCTGCTTAGCCACCGGCCCTATCGGACATTATTATAATTAATTGCAGATAGCGGATTAATGGATAATGATCGTATCAACGTATCAACGTTTCAAGCGCTTATCGGTGGCAGACAAATCAATAATCGTACAGATTACAAAACGCAAAGCCGGCGGAGTCTGTATCTACAGAAATATCCGCAGTTTGACAGATTGTAGCGTCATAACTAGAGGCGACGACAGAATGCGCAACGACTGGGAAGATGCTGGAGATATGTGCATGGTAAGCGTGCAGTTCAAGAACCAGTTCAAGTTCTTACTTGGTTCTATATATATTCATCCGGGTGTGTCGCAGTCGTCTCTACAGATCTTTATGTCGATGATGCTCAAACAGTACTCGGAATCAGTAAAGAAGCATATTAGAACCATGTGCCCCGACACCGAAACACCAATGGTGCTATGCGGTGACTTTAACGTGGATGTGGTGCAGAACAAGAACTTCTTAGAGATCATGAAACGAGAGTTCAATATGGACTGCGTACAGAACTCTCCAAGCACTCTTGGCAATACTTGCCTTGATCTGACATTTACCCGGAATATTGATGTATCCTGTATGCCATATGTCACCTATTTTAGTTACCACAGGCCTATTATGAATAAAATTAAAATAAAAAAAGACGACAACGACATTTGTATCCGTTGATTCCATCAGAAAGACTGGGAATACGCTAAGGTGTTCATTTAGAAAACTTTTAGTTTCATAATAAATTTTATTAAGTTAATATTTACCAGTTTAATAATAAATTACCGCCACTTCAATATTTTTTGACATTCCCATTACAGAGTTTATGTGAATAGGTCGTCTTGAGAACTTCCAAACTTTTGCTAATGGATAATCATATCAATGGATAATATGATAAATTATTCTATTGTAAAGGTCTACATAAATGTATAATATTATAATATATGAATCGCTGATTGCAGAAAGGAAAGTATAGGGTGTTTTTTTAGCTGCATGAGAACTTCAAAATGAAATAAAACATTAAAAACCTGACGGAATGTTTTGGTTATAATTTTTTTATGAAAGTACAGTTAAAGGCATTTATGATTTGAACATGACTTCCGGCATGTGACCACCACGACTAATGGTTACGAAGCGCATCCGTTCAGTCCAATTTTTGACCACTTTTTCCAATATTTCTGGCTTTATTTCATAAATGGCTTGCTGAATATTAGCCTCCAATGCTTCTAGAGTTGTTGGTTTGTTAGCATAAACCATGGATTTAACATACCCCCACAGAAAATAATCTGGAGGTGTCAAATCACACGATTTTGGAGGCCAATTGATAGGACCACGTTTTGAAATAATGTTGTCACCAAATTGTCCTTTCAATAAATTGATGGTTTCGTTGGCTGTGTGGCACGTAGCACCATCTTGTTGGAACCATAAGTTGTCAATGTTTAGCTCTTGAAGTTTTGGAAACAAAAATGTATTGAGCATGTGTCGATATCTCACACCATTCACCGTAACGGTAGCTCCTTCCTCATTTCGAAAGACATATGGACCAATGATGCCGTTGGCGTGTATTCCACACCAAACAGTCAATTTTAATGGATGCAATGGAGTCTCAAGATAATGTCCCGGATTGGTCTCACTCCATATACGGCAATTTTGTTTGTTCACATACCCATTTAACCAGAAATGTGCCTCGTCACTGAACAAAATTTTACGGTAAAAAAATGGATCCACTTCCAATTGGTTGTGAGCCCAATTTGGTAGCGTTGTTCAATGGTCAATCTATGCATTATCAAATGCCAAACCTTGCTAAACACAAATGTCAAAAAACCGTTTCCATAGCAATCTTGGTTCAATTGTTATCACTATTGAAAGTTCTCATGCAGCTAAAAAAACACCCTATACTACAAAATCAACATTTCGAAATACTCGATTTAAAGCGTCTGCTGTGTGTAAAATTGATATCCAAATTGTATTTTTTTTCACAGTCCTTTAGAAATATATTTTCCTTATATTATGAAACAACAAAAAAGATAAACACAGCAGACGCTTTAAATCGAGTATTTCGAAATGTTGATTTTGTAGTACTTTCCTTTCTGCAATCAGCGATTCATATAGATAGATACATATTTAATTAAATTTTTGAATGTTATGTTATCCGATCGGTAGACGGGGGCGAAAACGGGTATCCCGGGACGACGTATTCACGCAAACCATACGGCCATGTTCCTGAACATAGCCTCGATCCGAAGGATCCCGATTATTTTCCCAGTAAAATGAAATGTTGTAGGTGAATGGGATGTAAATTGACCACCTTTTACATTTTTGGTTATAACTCATCTCCAAATAGATATTTTTTTGGTTTTTGTAACACCATTAGAAAGAGGACTTCATTTTAGATTGCTTGAAAAACAAAAATAGTATGACCATTCTCTTGAAGGTCCAAAAATGGCCGATTTTCATTTTTGGGATTTAAGTTGACCACCCCCTAAAAAGTAGCTGATGAAAGTCAAAAAAACTTAACTGAATCCAACTGATACACAAAATTAATTGTCGTTTATTGATTTTAACATGTACAGGTGAATAAAAGGAAAAGAAAAAACATCAAAAATGAATTACTCAATATAATCATTAGTAACACCAACATCAACAATAACATTCGAAAAATCCAACAAAATACCTCAAAATTTCACTAAAACACCGCAAAAATACTTTGAAGTTGATTCGATGTAAATTTCAAACATAAAAATATAATAACAAATTGTTTCACAATGGAAGCAATACAAAAAATGGGGTGGTCAACTTACATCCCACAAATGTGGTCAACTTACATACATTCTGGACACTATTTTGAAACACTCGCAAAAAAATTGTATACACGATATGTTTGAAATTTACTTTGGATTAGTAAAATTCAATGAAATAAGAGTTCGGCACATACTATATTTACCTTGCGATATCTCCGAAAATTGTTTAGTTTATCGGCACACGAAAAAATTGAATTTTTATAAGAAGAAAACTTCTTTTATACAAAGTTTGTAGAAGCTAGAGCAACGCGTCTATTCTATTCAATTTAAAACCACATAAAAACTGTGGGTTGTGTTAATAAGCACAATGACATTTTTTGAAATGGCGGTGTTGCAACTCATAGTTTTTTCTATAAGGCAGGATTTACAATTTACATCCCTTCCCCCTACTATAAAGGGTGATGGTATTTTCAAATTTTTGTATTAATCAAATTAGCCTTATTTCAGTGCTACTAATATTATGGAATTCTTTTATATTTCAAATATTAAATTTTTTAGATCATTTAAAATCTGAAAGGCAATAAATGAATTTTAAAAAATGATGAGAAATTTCCATTTTTTTAAGTCCGCGGGCCACAGAGGCGGTCGGAGCTTAGCTGTCACGAGAGTTGACTATGAACTCTAAATACCCAGTTCGAATCCGAGTAAAGTAAGAACTTCATTCTGGCCCTCTCGCCCCTCGGAAGGCAATGGCAAACCACCGAGATGTAATCTGTCATGAAAGCCTTTGTCAAAACGGTCACGACGTTTCTGTCAAGAAGCTTTCTTAGTCATACCAAGAAAAATACGACTAAGAAGAAGAAAGGCCGCACCAAGATCCTTCTAATGATGGATCATTATGATGAATAATGATAATACCGTAATGATGGTAAGTTCTTATTACTAGGTACAGAGGGCCTGTCTTCGTTGGATGCTATTAAATACACATGCGCCGCTCGCATCTGAATTCTGAGAGAGATACAAGATAGCAAACTATAGTATTTAACAAGGATAGCTATAAATTACTATATCGTAACGATCTGGCTTCACTAACTCTAGCTCCAATGCATTGAGATACGGCACTTGGTATCTATGTATGTAATATATTATAATGATCTAAGGTTTCACCGAACCATTGAATGATTAATTTATAAAATATAATATTATGCAGTGAAGGATCTAGAACTAAGATGAAATGGGCAGCTAACTGAGACTTAATTTGAGATTCAAGGTACTTTTTAATCAAAGTAAGACAATGATAGTTGTGTGACTGAAAATGAATGCAAATTTGCTAAGCAGCTGTCAGGGCCACTTAAATTGTTGTTGCTAAATTCTACATAACATTGAAAATTAACACATTGATTTTATCTGAAAAGACGCAAATACACGATTATATGCATGAAATAAATTAAAAGTAGGGCAAACTCGTCTTCTTTCGCAGTGTTTGTAATTTTGTAGTATTTAAATACTGAAAATCTTAGACGATGGTAAGATCTGAGGTTTTTAGTGTTTTCTAATGCGGCTTGCAGAGGAAAAACATAAATTATTTCCAAAGAAAGACAAAGTGCTGACAAATTAGTATAATAAACTATGATTGCCAAATAATAAACTTTTAAATAACTTTGGTTTTGTGCGTTTTTATATTTTTATTTTACAAACTAAATAAACACTACATTTACTATTTAATAATAATAATAAAGCGTTTATTTAGCCAGTAGGCTATACAAAAAAAAACATAAATTTTAAAATTAAAGTTTTACAAATATATATAGAAAATTATGTACAAAAATACATACAGAAAACAATTCAGAAATACAGTAATACAATACAGAAAACGAAGATACAAAATACACTTATAAATTTTTCTCACTAATATAGTCCATCAATTCACGTTTGAATACTTTCGCATTTGTGCAGCTTCGCAATCGTTCTGGTAGCTTATTATATAACACCGCACCTTTTAAAAGTATTGTGTTTTGCGCAAATACCGAATTTACCTGAGCCAAAGCAATCCTGTTTCCATTCCTTGTGTTATGTTGGTGTACTTCGCTGAATGTTGAGAGTAATCCATCGAAATACCGAGGCATCTTCCCCATCACTAATTTATGTATGAATATTAACACTTGACATTCCACCATGTGTCTTATGTTCAACCACTTGAGCTCCTTTAACATGTCTCCAATTTTCGAGTAGCGATCTACTCTCAAGATCGTTCTCATTGCCCTATTTTGCAGTACTTGTAATCGGTGCAATTCCGCAACATTCGCCATGAAAAATATCGTTCCCATATACATAAAATGAGGCAAAACAATTGCGTTATATATTGTCAGTTTGCTTTGTCTGGAAGTAAAGTCACTGCATCTACTAAGCACACCCAATTTCTTTGCTATCTTTTTACATGTGTAATCAATATGCCCTTTGAAGTTCAATTTATTGTCAATCATCAATCCCAGGTATTTGATGCTTTCAACCAAATCTACATTCGATCCTTCACAAGATATTCGCAAGTTCTCATTCGTAAATATCTTTTTAAACCTCTCCTTGCCCAACATCATTTCCTTCGTCTTACTTATATTCAATTTCAGTCTGTTTCCATTTAACCATTCAACTAACTTAACAATCACTTCGTTCAACTTTTCAACCGTTGCTTTGCAGTTTCTCCCCGTCACATACACTAATGTATCATCCGCAAACAAGTGAAACTTCACTCCAATAAAACTCGTGAAAATCGTGAACATATCGTTGATAAACATTATGAATAGTAGAGGACCGAGTATACTTCCTTGAGGTATTCCATTTTCGACATTAATTTCTTCTGATAGGGACTCTTGAAACTTAACTTTTTGCTTTCGATTTGTTAAATAACTCTTCATCCAATTGAGTACCATTCCTGACAACCCAAAGAGCTTTTCCAATTTTTCCATTAATAGTTTCCTATCAATTGTTTCAAATGCTCGCATGAAATCTAAGAATAACACCAAGATCAATAGATCATTATCAATATCCTTTTTCCATTCGTGTATTAGTAATTGGGCTGCTGTTTTTAACTGTATATAAACAACTTTCTCCAATATCATATATAGACATATTTCCTTGTTTTCTGTTGACTTTGCTTCTGCAAATTACAGCTACAACGCTCCCTTAAATAGAATCCAAAGATTGGGCAATGTTCACTTGAGCGGGGTAGATCTTGACTTGTTTAATTCCTCCTTGCGCGGTTTTAAGAGATTTTTGGGCCAGAGATTGGATGGTGACCGCTAAATTTTGGGCCAATATTTGTTATATTGCGGATTGATGTTTTAGCCCTGGTATTATGGATTTTTTTTTTTTTGTAAAGATAGTTAACTTGTATTATGTGTGTATATAATATAGTAAATTGTATTTGTGATTGTAGTACTCTGTTATGAAAATTGTAAAAGGGTAATTGCCCGTATTTAATAATAAATAAATAAATAAATCTACTCTATATATATAAAAAGATAAGACAAAATATGCAACGTTTTTATGCAACGTTTTTGTGCAACGTTTTATGCAACGTTTTTATGCAACGCTGAGAACAGCTATTGGACGACACCAAATCAACATTATAATCACATCAACGGATGAATCAAAGCAAAGCAAAAGCAAAAGCAATAGCAAAAGCAATAGCAAATGCAAAAGCAAATGCAAAAGCAAAAGCAAATGCAAAAAGTAAAAGCAAAAGCAAATGCAAAAAAGCAAAAAGTAAACGCAAAGCAAGGCAACAAAACCATGCGACGCAAAAACACAAAGATTGAAAGATTTATGTAAATACAAAAATCCGTTTGGTGGCAAATTTGTTATTTTAGGTGGTGACTTTCGTCAAGTTTTTGTAAATAATTTGAATTTTGTATGTTTCGCGGTTTCGGGGAAGCCGAGAGAGCGCCAGCAGTGAAGAAGAAGACTTGCGTACGCCGTCCAAGTCGTGGACGGTCGACATTTTGATTTCTGACGATTTTTAGTTGTAAAAATTTGATTTATTTGAGAATAAAAGACAAGTAAAGTTTGAAGCAGTGTTATTTCTTTTAAATTGAGAATTTAGAAGAGAAAATTTTGTGAATTATACCAAATGCAAGTGGAATTATTTCGGAAAAGGTATACAAGGTCGCTTGATAGTGGGCGATACTGAAAGATAACCGATTGAGCCAGCCGGGTAAGAAGGTGATTTCTCCGCCCGAATTGGAATTTTACGAAGAAGATTTGATAATTCGATATTTAATATTTAAGGGTGGAAAATAACACTTCAACTTGGCTACCCGAACGTGCGGCATTTGGTGAACATTTTTTTGAATTCAATTTGGGATGATTAGTTTATGGTTGTAAATGTTCACCGCAGAACCGGCTGTCACCCTGAGATTTTTAGTAAGAAAGGTTTGACCATGGCTACAGGCTGGGATAAAATCGATCAAATTGAGTGGAGGCTTCAACGGCTGATAGAGCAAATGGCTGAAGACAGGAGAGAGAGGAGAACGAATAGAATAGAAGATAAAAGAGAGAGGGAAAAGAATAGGATCGAGGACAAAAAAGAATGGGTAAAATATTGTGAAGAATTGAGCAGAACAATCAGCAGTGCCAATTATGAAAAAAATGAAAATGAGGAAGAACTAGAAGATAAGAAGGAAGAAATAAGTTTAATAAAAGGAGAAACTTGAGCAGAAAAAGTGGAAATATCGGAAGAGATTGAGAAAAATGAAAATAAAGAAGACTTGAGAAATGAAAAAATGGAAGGAGAAGTAAATAAAGAAACGGGTCATATCGGCGGCATTAATAAAAAAGCCCGGATATTCACCAGAACACAGATGCGACGAATGAAATGGCGAAAGATGAAACATGGACGAAAAAGTAATTTTGAAAGAAGGTATAACAATAATTATTGTAAAAGGAAGAAAAATAAAATTAATACGAACATGATTACTTCATCCAAGATGGTTTCCGATGGAAATGATGTTCCCCGTTCAGCAATTTGGAAGGATGAAATAAAGGATGAAGAGGATATGATATATATGATATGAGGATATGAAAGTAATTTGGTATTTTGAAAAAGAAGAGTTGGGCTACAAGAAGAAGAAAATAAAGAAAAGGTGGTTTGGTGAAAAGAAACGTATTTTTAAAAAGGAAGACGTCATGGAAAAGAAAATGAAGGTCATTTTGGAAAAGTGGCAGTATCGGCGATCAAGATGGAGGGTGGCTAATCTAATCAAATATGAAAAGTAACCACGGACGAATAAGAAAATTGAACAAATTTAAGGATAACCGCGATTTAAATGGAAAATGAATGGAACTAAATGTGTTTTGATAAAATTAAAAAAAAGTTTGTAAATATTAAAATTTAAAGAAGGAACTACACACATCATGATAAAACTGAAAATCATAATTAAATAAAAAGCAATAGAAATTCGAACAAGTTAATAATAACTTAATAACCAATGTAACAAGTGGAAAAGACAATCTTCGAAAGATAAGCAGACGGAAAGTTTATAAATTGTATAACAAAATTTGAGAAAGTAAAAGTGTTTCCAAAAATTGAAAATTTGAAAAATGGATTAATTAATTGCTGCATTTTATAATATAGGGTGTTTTTTTAGCTGCATGAGAACTTCAAAATGAAATAAAACATTAAAAACCTGACGGAATGTTTTGGTTATAATTTTTTTATGAAAGTACAGTTAAAGGCATTTATGATTTGAACATGACTTCCGGCATGTGACCACCACGACTAATGGTTACGAAGCGCATCCGTTCAGTCCAATTCTTGACCACTTTTTCCAATATTTCTGGCTTTATTTCATAAATGGCTTGCTGAATATTAGCCTCCAATGCTTCTAGAGTTGTTGGTTTGTTAGCATAAACCATGGATTTAACATACCCCCACAGAAAATAATCTGGAGGTGTCAAATCACACGATCTTGGAGGCCAATTGATAGGACTACGTTTTGAAATAATGTTGTCACCAAATTGTCCTTTCAATAAATTGATGGTTTCGTTGGCTGTGTGGCACGTAGCACCATCCTGTTGGAACCATAAGTTGTCAATGTTTAGCTCTTGAAGTTTTGGAAACAAAAATGTATTGAGCATGTGTCGATATCTCACACCATTCACCGTAAAGGTAGCTCCTTCCTCATTTCGAAAGACATATGGACCAATGATGCCGTTGGCGTGTATTCCACACCAAACAGTCAATTTTAATGGATGCAATGGAGTCTCAAGATAATGTCCCGGATTGGTCTCACTCCATATACGGCAATTTTGTTTGTTCACATACCCATTTAACCAGAAATGTGCCTCGTCACTGAACAAAATTTTACGGTAAAAAAAGGATCCACTTCCAATTGGTTGTGAGCCCAATTTGGTAGCGTTGTTCAATGGTCAGTCTATGCATTATCAAATGCCAAACCTTGCTAAACACAAATGTCAAAAAACTGTTTCCATAGCAATCTTGATTCAATTGTTATCCCTATTGAAAGTTCTCATGCAGCTAAAAAAACACCCTATAGTAAATTTGAAATTAGCGTTTATGGCAATCAAATGGAAAAATTTAATTTGAAAATTGATGGTTATTGAAGGAATTTGTCACTACGAAATTGAAATTGGATGATTAGTAAAGAAATAGGTAAAAGAGTTTTAAATGATGTGTATTGCATATTTAAAAAAATTTGTATGAAGTTACAACTTTAAAATGTAGTTGTTAGTTGGAAATTTTAAAAATTAAGTAGTATTGAAGGATTTTATTAAATAAGGGTCGATATGAAGATTGAAGATGACAATGAAATTGCAGAACACTAGAAGAGAATCGAAATTATAAAAGGTCCGTAACGGAAAAAGAAGGAGCTTTGAAAAGTTATGGAATAAAATTTGGAAGGATAAAAAAATTTGCAGTTATTTCGAAGAAAGTTTTGGATCGAGTTATCTAAGAAATTGTTATTATTGCAAAGAAGTTTGGATGTCATTTATGAATTGTTTAGTGATCATTCGTCAAGATAGGTAGTTCGGGATGTTGATTAATTATTTAATTTAGGTGTGTAAATTAGATTGCCGCATTAATTAATTATTATTTACTTTTGAATATTGTTATTTATTTTTGAAGATGATGATTTAGAGAATTTGCTACTTATTCCAAAAGCACGACGTTATGTGTCTTTCTTGAAATCCCTCCTGGATTTCTGCATAAGCCAGGAAGGATTGCTGTCGTGTAATTTTTGGAATAAGGAAATGGTTTGCTTGAGTTTTTGTAAATAATTTGAATTTTGTATGTTTCGCGGTTTCGGGGAAGCCGAGAGAGCACGAGCAGTGAAGAAGAAGACTTGCGTACGCCTTCCAAGTCGTGGACGGTCGACATTTTGATTTCTGACGATTTTTAGTTGTAAAAATTTGATTTATTTGAGAATAAAAGACAAGTAAAGTTTGAAGGAGTGTTATTTCTTTTAGATTGAGAATTTAGAAGAGAAAATTTTGTGAATTATACTAAATGCAAGTGGAATTATTTCGGAAAAGGTATACAAGGTCGCTTGATAGTGGGCGATACTGAAAGATAACCGATTGAGCCAGCCGGGTAAGAAGGTGATTTCTCCGCCCGAATTGGAATTTTACGAAGAAGATTTGAAAATTCGATATTTAATATTTAAGGGTGGAAAATAACACTTCAATATACATCGATAGGCCTTTGTTTAGTCATGGACAGTTATATGTAGCATTATCAAGATGTCGAGCGAAGGATGGAATACAAATTCAAAGTGAAAGCGACATAAAAAATGTTGTATGGAAATAAGTTTTATAACTTGAAGTTATTAGGGCCGCGAAGCGGTCCTGGGGGGCTGGGCCGCGGTAGCGGCCAGGGTGGCGGAGCCCCCCTAGTAAATAAATAAATAAATAAATAAATATCTTGCTTATGGCGCTCAACATGTTTACTGGACGGAACTCCTCTGCCTTATCTGTACCAGCGATTTTCTTGATTGGTATGACGGTCGCTATTTTACATATATCGGGTACCGTTCCAGTTTCCAACGAGGTATTAATAATATTCAACAATGGATCACTCACTTCCTCCCAGAATATTTTCAAAAATTCCAGATCGATTACACTAACAAATACACTTTAACTACATTTTAAACATACTGTTTAAGACCGCATGATGACGGACTTTATTACTCGATCATTACTGCATTATTACTGGATTAATACATAAATTTGTACCTCTATTTATATTGAAAACTTAACTAATTATTTCTTTGTTTATCAATATTTAACATTCCTAAGTAATTACAATTCTCAGAAGAATCTGCTTATTCATTATTATATATTAATTCCAATTATTAGTTAAATGTAACTTGATATTTTCAGTGGTAATCTGATACGATATTGAGATACATCTTTCTTTTAATTGCGTGACTAATACTGTCACCTTGCAATTGTTATTAATTAGCAAATCTTTTAAACATTAAGTTTACTGAACTTTTTAATAATGCAAATAACTTATAATAATGCAATCGCTTTTGTCATGACTAATCTTTACAACAAGTAACAAAATGTGATTCGTCATAACAAAAGAATTTATAGTTAATAATTAAAATTAAACTAAATCTATACACTACACCTTTCCCCTCGAAAAGAAAAAAAAATTAAAATTTTCATTTTTTTGATAATACAATTTTATCCTATTTTTATGCACTATGATTTCCTTATTATCTACACTGATTGAAACATTTGGAGTCTGTATTCCTATCACTTTGTAAGGTCCTTTATAGAGTTGCTCCACTTTATTTCCCACACTGTTTCTTAACATCACTAAATCTCCTACTTTATAATCTACAAATTTAGCTTTCTTATCAAACGTCTGTTTTCTTTTAACTCTTTGATTCGATTAGATTGCTCCGCGCATCTTTACATGCCTGTTGTAACCGATATTTTAGTTCGATTGGGTAATTGTCAAAGTTATAAACCGGTTCCGTTCCGTTCTGAATATTCGAAGGTAATTTACAAGATTTTCCGAATACTAACTCGTAAGGTGCATAACGCGTTTCTGTATGGACCGTCGTGTTATAGGCAAAACACCAGTATGGGAGCCATACAGACCATGACTCAGGTTGTTTTGAAATCTGCATCCGCAAATATACCCCTAGACATTTATGCGAGTTCTCCAGCGAGCCTAGAGTCTCATGATGATAAGCAGTTGAATTGAGTTTTTCTATTTGCAATAATGAACAAACCTCTTTAAAAACTATCGCTAAAAATTCCGTGCCTTGATCCGTAACAATCTCTTCCACGAAAGATTTGGCAACCGTTTGTGCCTCTTTATTCTCTAATGGGTATCCCTCAACAAACTTGCTTAATTCGCATTGGATAGTTAAAACGTACTTTTTACCTTCATTATCTTCTTCTATTGGCCCGACTAGGTCTAAGTAGATTTTTTGAAAAGCTGATGAAGCAGTCGTTGTGATTGACATCGGTTCGATGTTCGGCTTCGAATATTTGTACCTTTGGCAATCGTCACAACGCCTCACAAAATTTTCAATGTCTCTACGCATTCCTGTCCAGTAGTAATATCTCCTTATATTGTAAAACATACTATTTATTCCCGCATGTCCTCCCGTAGGTAGAGTATGATAATCGTTTAATATAATCTATTTTGGTTTATAATCGTCTATAGTCTGAACTCCTTTAATGACTGAAATTTTTATTCCTTCCTTACTGAAAATTTGTTTATTTCTCAATATAGTCTTTAATAAATTGTGATGCGCACCGTCCTTTATTATAGATAATTGGCAAATGTTATTTGCCAAACAACATTCCTTTATTTTAAGAGCCATTGCTTTGCTATCGAAGATAGAAAGCATTCTGGTATTCTCTTTAAAATATTGTCGTGATGCACAGCTCAGTTACACCCCCACTTATACTCGGCGGTGAAACCTCGCTTAATGTGGTCCACTTCAACAAAATAGGTCCGGCTAGCTTTAAGTCAGGTTTACATATCTGAGGCCACAATATCTGCAGGTTGTAGGTTTCAGCGATATTAAGCTAATCAATAGGCACAATAAATTATAAAGTAATTTATTCAAATGAAAATACACTTCAATTAGTGTATCTGATGTGTAGAAACATCCAATAAAAAGTATCATTTATGTACAACACTTCAGCTATACTTTTATTAGATGTTCCATAAATGTGCAATAGTGTAACATCAATAAAGAAAATTTTACAACAATGGTGTTTTTATAAAATAATGTTCAATTTCTTACTCATGAAAATCTAGTAGTTGATACTTATTACGAAGCACCCAGTACATCAAACCGTACGCCGCTGCTCAGCATTCACTTGTCAAGATGCCGTCCAGTTGGTAAAAACGGTAGCGAATTAACATCTGTGTTGATCCAGAAGCCTTTCCATTTATCCAAATAAATAGTGACGTGAACGTGTGAAAATCCTCCAGTGTAGTGTTCAAACCTCGAATGTCGGTTTAAACAAATCTTTCCAACTTCTTAACCAAATCGGAACCATAAAACATCTGTCAGGAAAAATTAACCTCCAAATTCCACATGTGGTTCTTTTAAACCACCAAAATTAACGAATATCTACTTATTCGGTGTGTACAATGAAATTTGATTTGTGTAATAGTACAAATCATCAAAATTAAACTTCTAAATGTAATTTCAGATACGAAATTATCCAAAAAGCAAAATGGCATCAATAGAGTCGAATATTGCTTGCGCCCACAAAGTACACGTAAAAACGTTGATTTACGAAATAATACGTTTCAAAAATAACTCACGCTTATCTCCTATCGCTGGTATAATGGTTTTTGTGACTACAAAAACTCCCAAAAATGGTCTTCTTGGGTAAAATTGCAAGGTAATTTTTGCGACACCATGAAAATGCACTCATGGACGGTCGTCTTCATCAACGGTCGGCGCAAGAAAAAGCCTCGCCGCAAAATTGGCTTCATAGTTCAAAATACCATCATAATAAAATAAAAATTAGCAACAAAATCGTAAGTATTTTTTCACAAAAAATCAACAAGCATGAAATATTTGTATCTGTGTAAATGGAAATGCAACAAAATTAGGCTTTCGAGATAACAAAAAACAACTTTTCCCTGTCGTGCTAGCATTTCGACAGATTGTTGACTTTACTTTTGCATCAAGGATCTTATTCTCGAATTTAACGCTACAATATAGTAAATTTTCTACCGTATAGATAAGGCCTAAAATGTTTTACCGACCATACTATGGCTAACAACTCCTTTTGTATGGTACAATTATCGACTTTATGCTTTATTCAAAGTTCTACTTGCGTATGCAATAATTGGTCTACCATTTGCATTTGCTAAAACTGAACCTATAGTGAAACCTGAACTATCTGTAGTTAATTTAAAACAATTTTCTTTCGCAAAATCTGGGTATTGTAGTAAAGGTGGATTCATTAATGCTGATTTCAAATTTTCGAAAGCGTTTTGACATGTTTTTGTCCATTCAAATTTTACTCCTTTCCTTGATAATTTATTTAAATTTGAAGCTATATCCGCAAAATTTTTGATATACCTTCTATAATAATTTGCAAAAGCTACAAATCTTTTCGTCTCATTAGCATCCTTTGGTATTGGGTAATTTTTAATAGATTTGACTTTATCTGGATCAGGTGAAATTTCGCCTGCAGAAATTACATGACCTAGATATAAAATCTCCTTTCTTAAAAATTCACATTTATTAGGATTTAATTTTAAATTTACTTCCCTCAATCTTTGTAAAACTTTTACCAAATTTCTATTATGCGTAAGCAAATTATTTCCGAACACAATTAAATCGTCTAAATAAATGAAACAACTTTCATAATTTAAACCCGACATCGCTATTGTCATTGTCCTTGAGAATCCTTTTGAACTAACCTTTAAACCCATAGGTAGTCTTTTCATCTGATATTGACCTCTATCCGTTGTAAATGCTGTGCAGGGTCTACTTTTTTCGTCTAATTCGATTTGATAATAACCTTGTGACAGGTCAAGATGCGAAAAATACATTGCACCCGAAAGCGAATCAAGAATTTCCGTAATACATAATAATTTTCTGTGTATCTTGGCATTCCGGTGATCAACCGGAGGCACTTGTTTTGAGCACGTTGAAGGATTTTTACATTGGTACGGGCGGCTTTGCTCCAAACCGGGGATGCATAAAGCAGGATGGGGAGTATCATGGTTTTGTAGAGCTGAAGGCGGATTTTTTGATGTAGTTTATTGCGGGATGTGAGGAGCGGGTAAAGGGCGTGCATAGCTCGAGCGGCTTTTCCTGCAGTTTCAATGATATGATCTTTAAAAGTTAGTCTTTTGTCGAGGGTTACCCCCAAGTATTTGGTTTTAGTTGTCGGGTTAACCTCCACACCATTTAGTCGTAATTTTGTGCTTAAATTATCGAGTTTGTGTGAAAAAGTCGTTAGGGTCGTCTTTGTGAGGTTAACCTTCAGTCGCCAGTCGTCATAGTAGTCAAGTAGCGATTCTGCATGAATTTGTATTTTGTCGATGGTTTGGTTTTTGGTCTTTTCTGTGGCGGAGATGCCGGTATCGTCGGCGTAAAGTGAAATGATGGTGTCGTCGTCTTTTGGAATGTCGTTTATGTAAAAATTAAACAGGATGGGAGAAAGGATGGAGCCTTGTGGGACTCCTGCTGGAATGGGTTGCGGGGTTGATAAGGACGCGTTGATTTTAACTTGAAATGTTCGGTTTTTGAGGAAACTGATAAGGAGTTTTAAAAGGTGGATGGGGAATTTTAGTATGAAAAGTTTGTCGATAAGGCCATCGTGCCAAACGGTATCGAAGGCCTTCTCGATATCTAGAAGGACGGTGGATGTGGATTTATTTTTATTGTAATTCATGGTGATGTGGTCAACTAGGACCACATTGTGCTTGTTTGATTGCTGTAATTTTGGTTGGAATTGGGGCTAATCCGTCACCCGAGATGAGCCTTTTTGTTTTCTTTAGAGTATTTAATTTAATACGGTTTGACATTCGATTTTGGAAGTGATTGATGACTGGTACATCAGAACTTGATGGAATGGTAGTAAACGTACTCGTGATGCCAAATGATATCGTTTTTCAACGGTATTCGGAATTTAATTTTCAAAATAATATATGTCAAAATTTGACAGCTTCAAACGAAAGCTTCAAAATTTGCAAACTATGGAACTACAACACACCTCTGGGCTCTTTTCGAGCTATAAGCGTAAAAAGGAAAATTCAACTAACCAGCCAACGGCAACAACATAACAGATTAACAAAGAAACGGCACTGAAACTGTATGAACACGGAGCTGCACAAAACACGTTGTCATAGGACGCGTAGCTCGTACGTGAATCAATATAATATAGTGAGTTCACAGATGTCGCAGTCCATTTGGCGCTATTTCGAATTGGCATACGATTTTATAGGTTAAGGTTGCCTACCTTATACTATCTCTGTTACTAGATCAATTCCTTACAATTATTATTAGAAGTGCCAAATTCTGACCCATAGCATTGTAAGGTGGGGGAGGAATAAACACGATTATAAAATTAATCAATCCTTATAATATTGTATAGTATAAATCCATTATAATAAATCGCTATATATTATTGAATCATAATGTCAAAAGATCATTTTCATTAATAATAAAATATTGCAGATATTTATGGATTACTACTATGCTTAAATAATTAAATGTAAAATAAGCAATTAAATATTATAAAACTTAAAGTAGTCCCAAAATATATTTAAAAAAGTCAATTATGAATAATATATTTTAACGATTAATGTGTAATTAAGAGTTACTGATGACTATTGTGAGATGTTAGCCTTGACAACAAAAGAATTATTAAGCGGTGTTCACAATAAGGTGGGGTCTTGCCTTGCATCGATAGAAAACTAGCAAGCGCCAATTTTATTAAAGAATTTTCTTTCATCTTTCTCTGTGACTAAAAAATCGTTCATTTTGATTGGCTCTTGCTAGCTTTCTACCGATTTAAAAGAAGACCCCATTTCATTGTGACCGCAGCTTTAGACTTTTTTTATTTTATTTAGAAAGGAATTACGCCGTGAGAAGGTTTTTAGTTTTTAATTATTAGATAACAGCTCGTCAAGATGGTTCAACTTTTTAGTGCAAAATGTACGTCTTCCGCTCGATTGGACGGAAAAACAGTAGTAATAACCGGGGCGAACACAGGAATTGGAAAATGTTGTGCTCAGGAGTTTTATTTAAGAGGTAGTTACACTTTAATTGTTAATTAAAATAAACAAATGTGAATTATCACTCTTAATATTTTTTCATCGTAGGCGCACGAGTTTTATTAGCCTGCAGGTCTTTGGAAAAGGCTGAAGCCGCCATTTTGGATATAAAAAAAGATTTCGAATGGAAACCAAATTTTGGTTCGCTAAGTGCGATAGAATTGGATTTAACCAGCTTAGAGTCGGTGAGAAAATGCGCCGATAAACTATTAAAAGAAGAACAGCAGATTAATATTTTGCTTAACAATGCTGGAATAATGATTTGTCCTGAGGGAAAAACAAAAGATGGTTTTGAGATGCAAATTGGAACCAATCATTTTGGCCACTTCTTGTTTACGCTGTTATTGTTGCCCAAAATTATTAAAAGTGCTCCAGCTCGCATCATTAATGTTTCTTCTATGACCCATGCTTGTAAGTTGAAAATGTTTTAGTTAATTTTCATTTGCTTTTTTTCAATTCATTTAAATTCAAATTTCATAAGCTGTCAACAGTTGGTTATTGCCTTCTTCACATTTCGTTCTTCACAGCGAGCAAAATTTGCGCCCTACTAAGTTACTTAATATTTTTTTCTTTTTGAGGAAGTACTACACTAAATTTTGTTGATTCATTTTAATTAATTTAATTTTAAATATAGCACTTTATACAAATAGTTATTCGAAAAACATAAATTTACACACAAATGTCTAATTTGTGTAAATAATTTATTCATGATATTTATTGTGTATAAATAATTTACAATTTTAATTTATACGAGTATTAATTTGGAACTGTAAAAGTTTTTCGATATACAGACAAATTTTACGGTATAGGTGCCTTATTTTAAAGCATAAAAATTGCTTAGTTTTCTGAGGCTTTGTAAATTGTATATTTCGCTAATTTTATCCTTTCGCTCTCTTCCAAATTTTGATTCTGTAAGAAATACCACTCTCTTAATTTTTACTTATCTTTTATTTTCAAATTAAATCAACTTTTAATTTAATTAATAATTAATCAAAATCAAAATATTGACCGTCCAAGACTTGGACGGCGTACGCAAGTCTTCTGCCTATCTTCCGCGCTCCGAAATCTGCGCTCCGCAACGACCTCGAATAACCGCGAAATTCAAATTCAAATTACCCCAATAAATTCTTTTATATTTGACAATTTTGCTTGTTCCTTATCCAAAATAATACAATATCTATATTTATCGCTTACAATCTCTTACAATAAGATTTGTGGATACACACAAACAAACTTGGTGAAATATGTTGTTGATTTCAGTCGCAAGAGTCCAAGTTGATATCGACGATATTAATTGGGAAAAACGTCGTTATGATTGCAAAGTTGCATACTATCACAGTAAAATTGCAAATATATTGTTTACTAAAGAACTTGCCCGTAGGTTAGAAGGTAAAAAAGTAAAAATTTTATTTAAAAATATTCTCACTTATATTTTTTTATAGAGGCCAAAATTAATGGTGTCACAACTTACAGTCTACATCCTGGTGCAATAGCAACAGATTTGTATAGACACGCAGATACGGCTTTTATGCCTGGAATGAAGTGGTTTTTCAACAACGTCGTTGCTTGGTTTATGAAAACACCGAAACAAGGCGCTCAAACCTCTATCTACTGCTGTCTTGATGAAAGCGCTGCAAAAGAAAGTGGGTTATATTATGCTGAATGTAAAGTTAAAGAACCAAGTGCAAATGCAAAAAATATGGAAGATGCTAAGAAATTATGGGAAGTCAGTTGCAAACTAGTGGGACTTGAAAATTATAATCCTTTTTCCAAATAAAGAGAATGTTGTATTGTAATGGGTGGTGGTATTTTCCAATTTTTGTGTTAATCAAAGTTTTTAAATTTTTTATGTTTGTAAAAGATTGTTTTAATAAATCGTTAATATTTTTAATATTATTTGTTAGTATAAAAATTTCACGATTAAAACTGAACATTTATGTTATCATTGGTATTTACAAGGTGCTGCAAATGCATTTTAACATTATTACACAATTCTAAGAGGCGTTAAAATAATACAATGTAACTTGTCCGACTACTTTTAGTCCAGGCAATGAAAAGGTATAGAGGGAAATGCATGGAACACAAGTTTTGACTTCGTAACTTTGTTTGGACCAGTTAGTAGGTGAACATATCAAAAGTCCCCGCCCGTAGCCCTTGAGCCGGGGGGGGGGGGAGGGGGGATCTGAAGGTTCCATTTTTTAATTTTTCGCTTATATCTCGGAAACTATGCGTCGTAGTGACATGACCGCAATATACTAAATGAAAGCTTATTAAATTTGCTACAAGTTTTATATTTGCAAGTTTTTGATATCTTGTATAGTTTATAATAATCAATGGGTAATATCTGTGGTATAAATTTAAAAGTGGGAGTATGTACCGTTTTTGAGAAATTAATTTTTTTCTCCCTCTAAAATTTTAGATGATTTTCATATCTTTTGAGTTTTTACCCCCGTGGACCCATTGCAAATCCACGAAATTTATAGAGTATGTAGCCCCTGATGGGTAGTACCTGTGGTATAAATTTAAAAGTGGGAGTATGTACCGTTTTTGAGAAATTAATTTTTTTCTCCCTTCAAAATTTTAGATGATTTTCATATCTTTTTAGTTGTTACCCCCGTGGACCCATTGCAAATCCACGAAATTTATAGGGTAGGTAGCCCCTGATGGCTAGTACCTGTGGTATAAATTTAAAAGTGGGAATATGTACCGTTTTTGAGAAAATAATTTTTTTCTCCCGTCAAAATGTTTATACCTATTTCATGCTACCTAAATACATAATAATATTATGATAATAGCATTGTTGTTCAAGTATTATTGAAATTATGGAATGATGGGATAATAATATTTACGAATAATATTAATTTTTATATATACCTTATAATGTAAAAATTTGTAGAATTATGTAAGGAATTATGTAATATAATAAATGAGTGCGCATGCGCAGAAAAAAAATTGTTAGAATTTATTTACCCCGTTCGGGTATTTTCGGTAAAATTTGTCGCTGACTTTAGTCGCTGTTTTCACACAGGTACAGAAGACTGGGACAGGATTTACGGTGAGCCATGGAATGAGACAAATGTTGTTTGGATTTACAGCTATATCAGATAGAATAAGTTGGAAGAGACTACGAGGTACCTATAGGAAAATAAGTGTAATAAATATACTACATGTTCCCGCGGAAGAGAAGGATACTGAAGTAAACGAAATGTTTTATAAAGATATACAAAGATATAATGACAGTAGGTATTCCAAGGTATGATTTGAAAATAATAAATGGAGATTGGAATACAAAAATAGGACAAGAGTTAGTATATCAACCTACAATAGGCAGATACAGTCTGCATAAAGAATCGAATGAAAATGGAAGATTTTTGACACATTTTGCGATAGCGAAAAACATGAAAATTATTGGTACTCACTTCCAACAAAAAGTGATCCATAAGGATACATGAATGAGTCCAGATGGAAAAACTGCAAACCAAATAGAGCATATTATTCTGATAAAAGAATGTAAACAGAACTGTATAAAAAACATAAGAGCCTTTAGACTCGGATCATTTTATGGTGGGAATAAAATAAAATCTAAAAAAAAAAAAATAGTCAGGAGGATACAGATCACAAATGAATAGGAAATGATAAAGTATAGCTCAGAAATGGAAGAAGAACTAATCATGTCTAAGAGAAATAGCACCAAACTACAGAAGAGGCAGCGACAAGGATAGAAGAGTGTATAAAATAGGTAGCAGGAAGACAATGGCATGGTACAGAAAAGAAACGATCAAGAATGGTCCGAATCAGATTGCAGAGAAGAGATAAAAAAAAAGAAGCTAGGATGAAGATGTTGAGAAGCAAAACAAAAGAAAATAGAGGAAGACACGAACAACAGCGCAAGAAATGTCAAAGAATATGTGAGAAAAGATGTAACGCAAATTGCTTTAATTTGGGCCACTTGCCCCGCTGATCTACGAATGGAATGGTAGACAGGCCAGCTAAGGGATTACACCCCCGTCCAGTGCCAGAGCATGGGTCGCGCGGACGCGGTTCGTAGGTTCTTCCGTTGGCTCAGGCGATCAATTGGCAACTAACTAAGAAAAAAAAAACCTTTCGGGCGCCAGTCCTCCAAATAAAATACGGAAGTAAATAAGAGTTGATTTTATTTAAAGAACAAAGTATAGATAAAGATGGGGTTGACAATATCTGATTCCAAAACTCCAATAGGAGACACAAAACACATAACAAAGCAAGTGAAATCCAAGATACCCTGAAGGGATACCCTGGGACAATCAAATAAAAAAATAAAATAACAGATGAGTTGCTATCTGAAAACAACTCACAAAATAATCCGCGCATCCAGGAGATTGCCCAACGCAGACATTAAACGTTGGTAAAAATTGACTGCAATTAACACATTCGCAAGAGATATCATCAAGTAAAATTAAATACAGCAATTGCTTTCTAACTTACCCTTCCACCTCAATCCGTCCGATTCAACATCTCAGTTCTTTTGGAACCTCTGGAATATTAATGATTCATCGTTTAAACTGAGTTTCAGGTGTAAAGCTAAAAATAACAAAAACTGCACAATTAAACAAGAATCAATTCACCTGCGAACGGTATAGCATCTTAATGTCGATGTAAATAATTGAGATAAGCAAATCTCCTAAATGCGCTTCCAAAAAAAACTAATTAATGGTTTTCCAGCCATCCTACGTCGTTGGTGCTGTCCTAACCACTAGAGATGGAATAGTGGTATAGGCTCACGCTACCGCTGCGACAAAAATCCCACAATGTTGGAATGGAGCTCGCACGTCTTCCCAAAAAGTACGGATAGATAGTCAAAGGAGACGGCCAAAGTGACAAACTTATCACACCACTTCTTAATCAAGGACGCAAAACTGCGGTGAAGCTGGGGATAATTGAATGTTGATCAGTCCTGCCCTCTCCATTGATCTCATACGGGAATGGTGAACCAAAAAAAGAAATCCCAACATCGTTAAAAATGGCCGCCACAGATGGTTCGACACAGGAATCAAGGTTATCACAGGTGGAAACAAGATAACCAAACTACTGGCCCATATCCATACAAATAACCATATGGTTGGTGGATAAAATAGCCAGATGGACAATCAGCTACTGATGCACACCATATTAACCGCTCAGAAAAACCATAATTAAAATTGGAAACCAAAGAATGAACGTCACATAAAATTGACGTGGTAGTACGAAAAAAAAAGCTAAAATTTATCAAAAGTCAAACTTCCGCTCATGATAGAAAATAATGCAATCTTACCCACAAATGTAGCACAGAAGGTAAAATAAAAAAAGATCACTTCAATAAACTAACAATTTGTGGCTTTTAAAACATAAAATTGCACAAACGTAAAATGAAACTTGCACTTTTCATAAAGATAAGCGAAGAATGAAATTTGATAAATTTTCGAAATACAATACGATTGCGCGTGTTTGAAACACACACAGGGTGATGCATAGATTTCCGCCAAAAATATAAAAATAGCATTTGAAATGCTACAAAGAAAAGGAAATACACGATAAGTAAACTGGAAGAAATTGAAGAGAAATATGCTAACAAAGGAATAAGAAATTTTTATTAGGGAATAAAAAGAACAAAACTGGGTTATCAGGCAAAATCGTTATTTTGTATACATATAAAGACAAATGTGGGAACCTGATAAGAACAAAATTTCAAGTAATTGAAAAAATCACAGCTGAATAGCACTATTAGACAAAAGACGTAAAAAATTATAAGCCCTAAATTACCTGAGATTTACGGTTATTTTGATTTCAGTGCGATTTTTAATTTAAAATTTTTTGATAAAAATTCAATTTCAGTGAAATATTCTAAAATTTCTTAAAAATATCAATTGCATTATAATCAAGACGGGAAAAATATCGGAAAAATTCTAAGCCCTAAATTACCTAAGTTTAAGCTTAGTTTGATTTCACTGCGATTTCTGATTTAAAATTTTTGATAAAAATTAAATTTAGTTTACATATTCTGGAATTTCGTGGAAATACTAATTCTATTTCAACAAAGACGAGAAAAATATCGAAAAACTTATAAGCCCCAAGTTACCTGAGGTTTACGGTTATTTTGACTTCGGTTCGATTTTTGAACCTAATTTTTGATAAAAATTAAATTTCAGTGAAATATTCTGGAACTTCTAAAATATTAACTGTATTATAATAAAGACTGGAAAAATATCGGAGAAATTCTAAGCACTAAATTACCTAAGTTTAAGGATATATAAGCCCTAAATGACGTGAGGTTTTCGGTTATTTTGACTTCGGTTCGAATTTTGATTTAAAATTTTTTGATAAAAATTAAATTTCATTGAAATATTCTGGAACTCCGTAAAAATATTAATAAAAATATTGTATTTGTATAAAATTGTATTATATTAAAGACGGGAAAAATATCGAAAAAATTATAAGCCCTAAATTACCTAAGTTTTTAAAATTCTTGATAAAAATTAAATTTAGTTCAAATATTCTGGAACTTTGTGAAAATGCCAATTCCAATATGATAAAGTCTAAACAAATATCGAAAAAATTATAAGCCCTAAATGACGTGAGGTTTACGGTTATTTTGACTTCGGTGCGATTTTTGATTTAAAATTTTTTGATACAAATTAAATTTCAGTGAAATATTCTGGAACTTCGTAAAAATATTAATTGTATTATAATAAAGACGGGAAAAATATCGGAAAAATTCTA
The DNA here is from genome assembly GCA_958510855.1 of Rhagonycha lutea. Lineage (NCBI taxonomy): Eukaryota > Metazoa > Arthropoda > Insecta > Coleoptera > Cantharidae > Rhagonycha > Rhagonycha lutea. The sequence continues at coordinate 40,074,025 of OY294038.1, forward strand.
AGCCCTAAATTATCTAAGTTTAAGCTTATTTTGATTTCAGTGCGATTTTTGTTTTAAAATTTTTGATAAAAATTAAAGGGTATAGCGGAGTAAGCATGCAAAAAATGCCCCCAGCGATTTTTAAAAATCTAAATAGGTGATCGATTCGTAATCAGAAAAAAACATTTTCCTGAAAATTTCAGCTTTCCAACCCGAAGATTTTCGCAATAATAAGCAAAAATGTGTTTTTTGGTTTTTATTTTTTTGTGGCTATTCTACTGAGTATTTTTTAATGAAATTTTTTTTGGTAAGAACTACTGACAAGGGGCTTTAAAAAGTAATTTTTTTGAAAAGTTATAACTGTCCGTCTTTTTTTAAAAAAATAATAAAATTTTGGCCCCTTAATTTGAACATGTTCCTTACAATTGGCAATCACGAATTTTTTACAGAAAACTTCCCTTTGACCCTTCTATACACGGTAAAATTTTCAACTTGATCGAGTTGGTGCAACAGGGTGAAAAAAAAATAAAGTATATTTTTTCATATTTTCTTCGAGTATAGTATTATTCATTAAATAGATACTTATAAATTATTTTTGTTCTATTTATAAATATATCAAAAGTATGATCGGGAATAGTCGACCCACCCGAACTGCGATTTTAAAAATTTTCTAGTGAAATTCTCATAAAAAATGGTCCAAAGAACAATTGTAAAAAAGAAATTTTGGTATACATTGCAAATAGGGCCTTCCACAGCCGAATTTTAAAATTCGGTCTTTGTAGGAGGGTTTTAAAACTGTACGCGATTTCATTGGCTGTCGTAAACCACACATCGCAAGAAGTCTATAAATACGAGGTACGTTGTGGGCCGCATCCAGTACGCGTATTCTATCACGATGGATGTGACGTGCAATGAAGATATTGTGGACCTATTTAGAGTCGATCATCGCGCTCAAGTAGAGTTATTGCAACGATTGCACTTGATACCGGAGAACAAGCGTTGTACGTATGGACCGTGTCGGCGGTATTGCAACTTGATCGCATGTGCCGACTACTACCTTCATTACTGTTTCAGATGTCCTAAGTGCAAGCGAAGGTATAAACTAACCGACGGTACCTTCTTTTCGGACATTAGACTTCCACCTAAGGTTGTGTTTTACATCCTGTGGGCATGGGCTTGCGAAATGCGCAGCGCTTCAGTTGCAAATAACCACGGAATTCACAGGCAAACCGTTTATCGGTTGTTTCTGAAATTCCGGGACATTTGTACCTGGAAGCAAATGCAAATTTTGAACGACCTTCCAGTTGGCGGACCCGGGATGATCGTACAAATAGACGAAACCTGTGTTGGCAAACGTAAAAATCATGTGGGCCGTGTGCGTGCCGGAGGGGAGCGTTGGATTGTAGGCATGTACAGTCATACTGAACGGCGCGGGATGGCTTCGTATGTCCACAAACGCGACGCTCCTACCCTTGAACGCGTAATTTCACAGCTTGTGCGACCCGGGACCGAAATCTGGACGGATTGCTGGAAGGGTTATTCCAAGCTAGATAGAATCGGGCGCGTATCCCCCTACACACACAGGACTGTAAACCATAGCCGCAATTTTGTCGATCCCGTGTCAGGGGTTTGTACAAATGGGATAGAAGGCTACTGGTCGAAAATGAAAGGCTGGTGTCGCAAGTTAGGAGTTATGCATTCTCGCATGCTACCTAGCCACCTGGACCAGTTCTTGTGGGTAGGCATGTTCGGGCGGACACATCGTGACCGCTACCGCAACATGTTGCTACATATCGCCGAACGGTACCCGGTTTAGTCGCATCTGTCGGATAAGAAAACCGGTCCTTTTTAGGGCCAAAAATACTCAGAAAAGGTTATTGATTTAACGACGTCGAATCTGTTAATTTTGCAACTCTGGCGGGGGTGGTTGTGTTTCCCAAAAATGGGCCTGTAGCGTGCAAAACGCAGCGTAACCAAACTTAAGCTCTAACCAAAACTCTAACCTAACCTAATTAAACACATCCCCCTAGGGTGACCCAACTCGGCAAATTGTGCTATTAGCATGGGGTGAATCTCGCTTTTTTTGCTGCAAATTTAAGCCAAAAATACGTTAAAATTGTGAATTTAATGAATTTACGCTTTTTTTGCTGCAAATATGCCAAAAATACGTTGAAAATGTGAATTTACCTCGACGTTAACTGTACGATGAATTTCCCCGTGTTTTTAGCCAAAAATACCCCTAAAAAGTAAATTTATGTCGATGTTAACTGCACGACGGTGTAGGTAATACTGAGAGCATAAAAAAGCTCCGATTTTTCTATGTGTTAGACTAACTCACAACACACGGACCGACCACAGAATGACCGTGACGCTCGAAAATCGAGTAAAAATTGGCAACTTTAAAATCGATTATTGGCCAAACTAATCGATATACGACTTTTTTCCTTGGCTTAATCGCTTCGTTTATATTTTATCTCTCTAATTCCGTCATGATTTCTATAGTAAATTTTTAATTTACGAGTTCGGGTGAATCGACTGCTCCCAAATTATATTATAATGTTAATTATAATGTTTTTAGAAAAGTTCTTAATAATTATTTATACGGAATGAAATAATTTCACAAAAATATATTGATTCGTTATCAACATAAGTGATGAAAAATTAAATAATTATAGGATAGTAGATAATATAATATAGTAAATTGTACTGATTACAAAATACAAAATTTTTTAATAAAACTGTTTTAAATAAGATCAGTTAATCTTCGTCACTGTCTTCAGTTACTACTGCTTTTTTTTCTATTTCTGTAAACAAGCGACTCAATGCCTCAGATGATCTTATTATTTTAGCCAAATATCGAGCATGAGAAAGATAATATAGAATAACATTAGCACAATTACAACAATATTGAGTAATGCCGAAGATTTCATTCGTATTTGGTTCATAATATAATCAATAAAACAACGATAAGTTTTTGAATTAATGTACCGAGATTTCACTTGTAGCTTGATGAAATCTTTACATAATATTGAAGTGTAACAGTGCCGTCTTCATTCATCAACTCGGCCAAATATGACACTGCTCGAGACATTTGATATGAACCCGTAAGAAAAATTTTGAGTTCTTCTTCCGTCAACTCTGGAAAGTCCATTAAGTAATTTGAAGTTATCGTTATAATTGAAACTTTTCGTTTCGCCCAACGACTTGTTGTTATTGTTATTATTAATACCTTCAAAGTCTTTTTTTTCTGATTACGAATCGATCGCCTATTTAGATTTTTAAAAATCGCTGGGGGCATTTTTTGCATGCTTACTCCGCTATACCCTTTACTTGAAATTTTCTGGAACTTCGTGAAAATACTAATTCTATTAAGAATAGCAAGATGAGCATAGTAAAGAAGTTGAAATCGCCAATAACGGTATACCACAAAAAGAAGAAATCCTGCTAAATAAAGAATATTATGAAAAATAATAGAAGTCTAGGAGAAGATGGAATACAAGTGGAGATGATTAAGGGGGAAGGATACTGTGGACAAGCGTAAAACAGTATGAATTTTGAAAATTAATTCCAGAAAAACTACAAATGCGTTTACCTTAATTTTTGGGCATATAATAATATCAATCTTATTGAGTATACATGTAAAATTTTATTGCAAAATATTTATAATTGTAGAATTTACGTGAGTTTGCATACAACGGTGTACATCGATTTTCAATTTGTAGTGTATGAATTTTGTTGAAATTTGGAATATAAGTTCACAGATGTAGTAGTTCTCGTGTATCGAGCCATTTTTCCAATTTTCGTTTTAATTACTGAAAAAAAAAATTTTGAATTTATTTTTGTAAAAATAGTGCATATTTTATACGGTATTTCTTAAATAAAAAATTAACGGAAAAGAATTCAAAAAAATGGCTCAATACACGAGAACTACTACATCTGTGAACTTATATTCCAAATTTCAACAAAATTCATTCACTACAAATTGAAAATCGATGTACACCGTCACCGTACGTGCGAACGTATGCCAACTCACGTAATTTCTATAATTATAAATATTTTGCAATAAAATTTTACATGTATATACTCAATAAGATTGATATTATTATATGCCCAAAAATTAAGATAAACGCATTTGTAGTTTTTCTGGAATTAATTTTCAAAATTCATACTGTTTTACGCTTGTCCAACAGTATCCTACCCCCTTAAGTATGGTGGTGAAAAGTTACTTGAAACGATAGTCGGTACACCTAATACAAGAAATATGGACCAAGGAGGAAATGCCAAAAGCATGTAGTCAGGTACCCAGGCGGCACACTGTCGTTATAATGACGTCATTTGTTGGTCATCATTCGTCGGCGACGTCATGGGCCGAATAACTGACGTACATTATGACGTGACTTTCAACACGACAAGTTGTCGTCATTGAGAGACGTTGCTTTGGCGTCATTTTTTGGTCATTGAAATGACGGCGACATCGTGAGCAGAATAACTGATGTAGATTATGACGTGACTTTCAACACGACAAGTTGTCGTCATTGAGAGACGTTGCTGTGGCGTCATTTTTTGGTCATTGAAATGACGGCGACATCGTGGGCCGAATAACTGACGTACATTATGACGTGACTTTCAACACGACAAGTTGTCGTTATTGAGAGACGTTGTTGTGGCGTCATTTTTTGTTCATTGAAATGACGGCGACGTCATGGGCCGAATAACTGACGTACATTATGACGTGACTTTCAACACGACAAGTTGTCGTCATTGAGAGACGTTGCTTTGGCGTCATTTTTTGGTCATTGAAATGACGGCGACATCGTGGGCAGAATAACTGACGTAGATTATGACGTGACTTTCAACACGACAAGTTGTCGGCATTGAGAGACGTTGCTGTGGCGTCATTTTTTGGTCATTGAAATGACGGCGACATCGTGGGCAGAATAACTGACGTAGATTATGACGTGACTTTCAACACGACAAGTTGTCGTCATTGAGAGACGTTGCTGTGGCGTCATTTTTTGGTCATTGAAATGACGGCGACATCGTGCGCCGAATAACTGACGTAGATTATGACGTGACTTTCAACACGACAAGTTGTCGTCATTGAGAGACGTTGCTGTGGCGTCATTTTTTGGTCATTGAAATGACGGCGACATCGTGGGTCGAATAGATGACGTTGATTATGACGTGACTTTCAACATGACAAGTTGTCGTCATTAAGAGACGTTGCCGTGACGCCACTGTTGGGTGGTACTGAAAGCCCAATAACTGACGACATTATGACGCCATTTATGGAACGACAATTTAACGTCACCAATGACGTACTACATTGGTCACTGGTTGACGTCCCATAGGCTGTGACATTCGCCGGTCAAAATGACGTCATTTAGTACGTCATTTTCGACGTGTAGTTGGTTACTGAAAGCCCAATAACTGACGACATTATGACGCCAGTGTGCCGCTTGGGTACCTACTTGTAAACGACCCTAAAAATTCAATTAAAGAGAAAAAAGCGATTTTTCTGACATTGCCGTAAGTTTAATCAAGTTTAATTTCAAATTTTATATTATTTTCTGAAAGCTGAGAATTTTTTAAACAAAATATATCGATCATTTTCGCAAATAAGCAAATAAAATATATCGTCCCCTTAGTACTATAACTAGGTAACGTGAAATTACTCATATTAGGCGTTTTCGAAAATTATACCGGTAGATATCTACCGGTGAATGCCGGTTCACCGCTTGAAAACAGCTGATGCACCGGTAGATGGAATTTACGAACGCTCAGGTTAATAAAGTATGCGCCAAAGTTTAAAAATTCAGAACCTAAAGATTTGTAAACTGATTTTATATACCAACCGTTACCTTTAATTTTTTTTTTTTTACTTATCTTATTTCTATTTACGACTTTATTTTTAAGTTTTCATCATCTTAATTAATAAGTTATAATTATTTGACTTGTCTCATCGTCATAACTTCTTCAAAAATGAACAATTCTTAAAAATACTTGTCATAATGGGGATGAAAGAAAAACTGACCGAAAATGAATTTGATTGACGTTCGTGAATTATAATTGTGGGCAAAAATCTAGAAAATCCTAACTTGGCCAAATGTCTAAAAATCTCTAAATCCACTGTAAAAGCCTGTTTACATTATAAAATTTCGCTTAAAATTTAGCTTAAAATTTTTATTTTATGTTTTAAAGTGTAAAAAATATTTCCGTAAAATGATTTTAAGATTAATTTTAAGGTGTAAACACAAATCAAAAAAACAATCAAGAAACAATCAAAAAAATAAAGGATGCGGCAATAAAAATGGGACTTAAAATAAATCAACAGAAGACTAAGTATATGAGGTGCCAACGAAGAAAAATTGAAAGAGAAACTGAACTAAGAGTTGATAATGACACGTATGAAGAAGTTCATGACTTTAGTTACCTGGGAATTCAAATAAACAATAAAAACGAGAGACACCATGAATTAAAGAGAAAACTACAACAAGGAAATCGAGCTTACTTTGCGAATAAACAACTGTTGGTGAAGGGGACCTTATCAAGAAGAACCAAAATGAAAATCTATAAAACGCTAATACGTCCTGTAATCACTTATGCGGCGGAGACGATGAGCATGAGCAGAGCGGAAGAAGAGGAGATCAGGGTTTTCGAGAGAAGATTGTTGAGAAAAATATTGGGACCAGTGAAAGAAAATGGAGAGAGTAGACCAATGACGAATAGGGAGTTACTTGAGGTGATGGGTAACGAAGACATTGTACGAAAGATTAAATCAAGCAGATTGAGCTGGCTGGGACATGTTATGAGGAGAGGAAGTGGAGAGGCGGTGAGAAGGATAGCGGAGTGGAGACCAGCAGAAGACCGCACAAGGGGAAGACCAAACTTGAGATGGCACGACCAAGTAACAGAAGATCTGAAAAGAATGAAAGTCAGCGGCTGGAAGGAAATGACTAAGGACCGACAGAGCTGGAGAGAAATAGTAACGGAAGCAAAAACAAGCAACATGTTATAGAAATAAATTGTAAAGAAACAGAGGACTAATCCACCTCTAAAAATGGATATGTAAAGTCTCTTAAGAGACGGTCAAATTCCTAACGAATAAAAGACTTATTATTATAAACACAAATCTGCAAATCTACAAATTTTAAGGAATTTTAAAGAAATATTAACGAAAATTTTAAGCAAAATTTTATAATGTAAACAGGTTTTAAGAAGTGTTTTTAAAAAGTTTACTGAAACTTTATCAATCCATAAAAAAACGGAAGTAGTAAAAAAAAGTAATTTGGTTAAAGTACGCGGTGAAGTTTAAAAATTCATAATCTAAAAATTTCTAAACTGAATTTGTAAAACTGTATTGTTCGCATAAACGTCCCATTTGAATTAAATAAGTTGTATATAAAAAATGTATATTGCAAATAATTTAATAAACTACAAATATTCAAATAAAATTACAAATATGGGCCATAACTTCATCACAAATAAGCAAAACAGTAACAATTATTGTTCAAAAATAGTTTTAATTATCAAATCATAAGTAAACAACAAATTATTTAAGGTTATGTCAATCTACCGGCAAAACATCTCGGTTCACAAATCATCTACCCGGTGGATGAAGTCGGTGCACCACAATGCACCGGTATAATTTCCGAACGTCGCACAGTGGTCATTTGATTTAATCTAGGAATTAATAAATAGTAATAACGTATATAAACTTTTTAAAAATTGGATTTTAACAATCTTTCTTTAAGTTTAACTGACAAGAATTGATATAGAAAAAAAAAATCAATAAATGCCTCACTAAAATATTGATTTATCGATTTAAACTTTTGGAAATAATATAAAAAAAAAAAAATTGAGAATAAATGTTAAAAAAGAAATTTCAAGAGTTGATTTGATATTAGTATGTGTTGTAAAATATAAATTTTAGCACTTATTAGTTAAGTTTTTGTTAAAAAAAAATTAGAAATAACATTATGCTAAAATTATTTTTATTATGAAAGTTTCAACGAATTTAATAGGCAATGAACTTGGTCTTTGAAAAGCCTTTTTTTCCTCTTTTTGGAGAAAATCCTGAAAATTTAGCACAATTTTAGAAGCCTCTCGTCGACCAAAAATTTCAAGACTTTTACGGGTTGCTTGTGACCCCCACTTTTTCCAAATTAAAAAAAAAAGTTAGGAATTTTGTGTAAATTATGTGTAAATTTTGTGTACAAATAAAAAATTTTGTGCTTTCATTGTTTTAAAGTTATGACCATTTTAATGGTGGGGGTGCTGGCTTGACGTCAAGCTAGCACCCCCACCTTCATAACTTTGCAACCAGTTATGCTACGCCAAAAATAAACATACCAGAATTTTGTGTAAATTATGTGTAAATTGTGTGTACCAAAAGAAAATTTTGTGCTTTCATAGTTTCAAAGTTACAACCATTTTAATGGTGGGGGTGCTGGCTTGACGTCAAGCTGGCACCCCCACCTTCATAACTTTGCAACCAGTTATGCTACGCCAAAAATAAATATACCAGAATTTTGTGTAAATTATGTGTAAATTGTGTGTACCAAAAGAAAATTTTGTGCTTTCATAATTTTAGAACTATAACTACTTGGCGCATGGTGGCGCGGAGCCGACTCTCAGTAAGTTGTATCCTAAGTATACCTAATACCTAAGTAATTAAGTATTTCATGCCGTAATCGCGCACTGATATTGAAACAGTGCCAAGGGTACAAAGACAATATTTTGTAATGCTTTACTGCATGAGCATTTAATTAAAAATACATTAAAAAATTGTACATTTTACGGTCGCGACATCTGTTGAATCATGTTTATTTGCAGAGAGCTTTTAAGGGTGGGATTCACACGTCCGATTGGCGTCAAACTAGCACACTCACCTGAATAACTTTGCAACCAGTTATGCTACGCAAAAAATAAACATATCAGAATTTTGTGTAAATTATGTGTACAAAAGGAAAATTTCGTACTATCATTGTTTTAGAACTAAAACTACTTTAAATCGTAGCTCGTCCAGCTAGAAAAATTATTTTCATAGTACTCTAGGGTCTAAGATCCCATATTATAATATTAAATAATAGAAAGTTTTTTATTTTAAGAGCAATGTCCAGTACTACCCTCCCCCCTATACTCTGTCATTTATTTCCAGGACGTTACAAAAATTTAAATAATAGCTAGCATTACAAAATCTTTCAACACTTTTTTTATATAAACACGCTAAAGGAAGTTGATTTATTTATTGGAAAACCATGTTATTCGAAAATTAGAATATGGGAATATCTCCCCACCCCTCCAACCGTAGTTTTCGAATTACGCGATGTTCAAATAAGTAAATCAAGTTCTTTTAGCGTTTTTACATAAAAAAAAAGAAGAAAGATTTTGCAATGCTATTATTTAAATTTTTGTATCGTCCTGGAAATAAATGACTAAAACACAAATTAATATTCACACTGTATAGGGGGGTAGCACTGGACATTGCTATTAATAAGAGCTGGTTACATTTAAAAAAAAATTACTTTGCATATAATATAATAAGTTATGGATGAACTAATGTCCTTCCTGAATCCTGATACTGACTCCGCTTCAGTTTTCAAACCATCTATTTCACCCAGGCTTCTCTGTTCTTGAAGGAAATTCCATAGTAATGGCCAATTTGACTTTCAGGTTGTGGAGGTTCAAAGTGGACCACCCCTTTCAATTTAAAATTTGTTAAAAATGGTAAATTTATATTTTCAGGAATACTGCAAAGGGAGGAATACTCCACCCTGGGAGGCCGATTATAATCTTTGGAATTAAAAATTTCAAGAGCCACAATATCTCCAGTCTTTGATATTGTGACATTTTGAAAGCCTGAACAGTTTGGTTGTGCGCATGGACGCTTCTTTGCAATATTTCGTTTTCTATATGTAAATTATAGTCTTCATGTAAAATATCCTTTTCGTTAATTGGTTTAACCTGAAATTCAATAATAATTCGTGACATACATTTGGGACTATTACAAGTCAACGTCTCTTCGAAGCTGGGAATCTTTTTAAACAAACCCGATTTATCTCTTTTTATCCGATAATCCCATAATCAATACTTCATTTATATCATCCTAAAACAATGATAGTACGAAATTTTCCTTTTGTACACATATTTTACACAGAATTCTGATATGTTTATTTTTTGCGTAGCATAACTGGTTGCAAAGTTATTCAGGTGGGTGTGCTAGTTTGACGCTAATCGGACGTGTGAATCCCACCCTTAAAAGCTCTCTGCAAATAAACATGATTCAACAGATGTCGCGATCGTAAAATTTACAATTTTTTAATGTATTTTTAATTAAATACTCATGCAGTAAAGCATGACGAAATATTGTCTTTGTACCCTTGGCACTGTTTCAATATCAGTGCGCGACTACGGCATGAAATACTTAAATACTTGGGTGATACAACTTACTGGGAGTCGGCACCGCGCCACCATGCGCCAAGTAGTTATAGTTCTAAAACTATGAAAGCACAAAATTTTTTTTTGGTACACACAATTTACACATAATTTACACAAAATTCTGGTATATTTATTTTTGGCGTAGCATAACTGGTTGCAAAGTTATGAAGGTGGAGGTGCCAGCTTGACGTCAAGCCAGCACCCCCACCATTAAAATGGTTGTAACTTTGAAACTATGAAAGCACAAAATTTTCTTTTGGTACACACAATTTACACATAATTTACACAAAATTCTGGTATGTTTATTTTTGGCGTAGCATAATTGGTTGCAAAGTTATGAAGGTGGGGGTGCTAGCTTGACGTCAAGCCAGCACCCCCACAATTAAAATGGTCATAACTTTAAAACAATGAAAGCACAAAATTTTTTATTTGTACACAAAATTTACACATAATTTGCACAAAATTCCTAACTATTATTTTTTTAATTTGGAAAAAGTGGGGGTGCTAGCTTGACACAGGTTTGCAAAAGTAAGGTCTTATTGCGAATAGTCTTACAATAAATGTGCAACTTTTCGTCTTTTAGTTTGTTTGTTAACTTCACTAAAATTTTTTTGAGGTCGACCTCTTATTGTTCTTGTAGATTTTTCAAAAAATATAATATCACTGTCAAGCCATTGGTGATCTTTTCTTTCAAATTCTTGCGTAAGATACGGTTACTGCTCTTCCACAGTTTAGCGACCTTACTGGTAAAATTACACACAATTTTTTTATACTACAAAATTTTTCATAGTCTTGACTATGTATAAAATTAAATTTGTCCAAAACGTAGGTCAAAATCGATAAGTTTTTTTGATTTGCATCAGCGGCGGCTCTAGCAAGATTTTTAAGTGGTGCGAGATCTCATTTTGCCCCCCCCCCCCGTCGAGTGAAACGTAAAAAGAAACAATATTTATTTGAAAAGGAGTATTTAAACAAATTAAGAAAGGAAAATTAACTACAAAGCCACATTCCTCGCTTTTGCGCTTGCAAATTTCAAAAAAATATATTTTTTTTCCAAAAGAAACCCAAATTATTCATTTTTCGAAATATTTTGTCATTTTGGCGCCCCCCTTAGGATGGCGCCCGGTGCGATTGCACCGCCCTAGAACGCCGCTGATTTGCATCACACTCTTGATGCCAAGCAACAAACAGGTCTCTTTTCAATAACGACATGGTGACTAAATAAAAAATTAAATATTTAAAAAACTTGCACTTTCTAGCAGCTAATTTTAAGTTTAATATGAAGTTATGTTAATTACCTGATAAGAAAACAAAAAATCACTGGGAATAAACGAGAATCCTAGAATTACAAGACTAAATTAGTTTTAAAACAGAAAAATAAGTAAGTCATTGAGAGTAACGATATTCAATAGTATTTTGTTCACAATTTGAACAAAATTATAAAATTAGAAATTATTCACAGTACAAATACAAAGCTTGAATACCAATATTAAATGGGAAAAATAAGGAAAATTATAACCACAGAGTCACTTGTAAACTTTTAAGTCAGACGCGTAAAATACAACTCTGGACTATAAATGCATTATGAACGCTCATTTAGCGCATTCTTTATGTCGTCACTAATAAATGTGTGGACTAAAATTAATTATTTTTACAATATCGACTATCCAACTATGTTCCTCTGAAATAAAATAAAAATTAATGATATTGGTGACGGTAAATTTTTGGTATTATTAATTCCTAGATTAAATAAAATGACCACTGTGCGTCGCTTCCCCGTAACCGGTACAATTTTCGAACGCGAAAGGTTACACCGGTAGATACCGGTATAATATTCGAAAACGCCTATTGAGAAAATCAAGTTTAAAGTTTAGAATAGCAATTGGCAGGATAGACTTAGGTATGATTCTAGTTTACGGTTACAACACCGATCTTCTTCATATTTGGTGTGGACATGCTCCATGATGTTCTGATGAACACGAATCACTAAAAATTTTTGCGCGGAAACTATTTATTTGCCCGTAAAAAAATAATTTCTAAATTTGGATTAAAATGTATCTACATTTTGCAAGTGGATATTTAATATTTAGAAACATAATATAACTTTTTTAGTTGTAGCACTAAATGAATCGGTTAATATTAGGTGATTACATGTAGCTAACTCAAAACAGCCAAAATTCAAGTTACCTAGTTATAGTACTAAGGGGACGATATGCTCTAATTAATGAGGTGGTTCTTGTAAATACTAGATTTCAAAATCGTCAATTATGCAAATATTATAATGAATACAACGTCTAAATCGGAATTAATGATGACTCACTTGAGACTGACAATAAATTGTTATTACAAGGTAACTGTGAAAGATAATAATATAGTAAAACTAAAAATAGTCACTGTCTATGATAGGCAACCCAATAATACAAGGAAGAATAGCGATGATTGCCTTGAAAACAAACAAATTATTAATTTTTTTTATTTTATTGAGAAAGAAACTACGCCGTGCGAAGGTTTTTAGTTATTAATTATTAGATTACAGCTCCTCAAGATGGTTCAACTTTTTAGTGCAAAATGTACGTCTTCCGCTCGATTGGACGGAAAAACAGTAGTAATAACCGGAGCGAACACAGGAATTGGAAAATATTGTGCTCAAGATTTTTATTTAAGAGGTAATTACACTTTAATTGTTAATTAAAACAAATAAATGTGAATTATCACAACAATTTGCTAAAAAAATTTTCATCGTAGGTGCACGAGTTTTAATTGCGTGCAGGTCTTTGGAAAAGGCGGAAGCCGCTATTTCGGATATAAAAAAACAATGCGAAGGAAAGCCAAATTTGGGTTCGTTAAGTATGATAGAATTGGATTTAACCAGCTTAGAATCGGTCAGAAAATGTGCCAATAAAATTTTAAAAGAAGAACAACAGATTAATATTTTGCTTAACAATGCTGGAATAATGGTTTGTCCTGAGGGTAAAACAAAAGATGGTTTTGAGATGCAAATTGGAACCAATCATTTTGGTCACTTCTTATTTACGCTGTTATTGTTGCCCAAAATTATTAAAAGTGCTCCAGCTCGCATCGTTAATGTTTCTTCTATAGGCCATTCTTGTAAGTTGAAAATTTTTCACTTCAGTTTCTTTTGGTAAAACAGTAAATTAGAATTTTTTTATTGCGAATGAACACCACTGAACTATAAAAATACAGTAGATTTCCGATTATGCGGAACTCCGCAACTAAAAAATAATTTCAAAATTAAGAAGCCAAGAAAAAATAATTTCTCAAAGAAACTATTTCATAGGCTTTCAACAGTTGATGATTACCATTTTCTCATTTCGTTCTTCACAATTAAACAAAAACGTAGATTTACAAATGTTGCATAATTTGTGTAATAATTTATTCATCATTATATTATTTGCTGTGTATAAATAAATAATAATTTAGTATATTATTTTATGAGCATTCATTCATTAGTAACTGTTGATGTTTCATTATTGATTTATTATTTCAGTGACAGGAACCCAAATAGATCTAGACGATATTAATTGGGAGAAACGCCCCTATAATAGCAAAACTGCATATTGCCACAGTAAAATTGCAAATATATTGTTTACCAAAGAGCTTACCCGTAAGTTGGAAGGTAAAAAAATAATAATTTTATTGAAAAATATTCTCACTTGAATTTTTTTATAGAAGCAAAAATTACTGGTGTCACAACTTACAGTCTACATCCTGGTGCAATAGCAACAGATTTGTCAAGACACTTAGATACGGCATTTATGCCAGGAGTAAAGTGGATTTACAACAATATTGTTGCCTGGTTCCTTAAAACACCGGAACAAGGCTCTCAAACCTCTATTTATTGCTCTGTTGATGAAAAAGCTGGAAAAGAAAGTGGCTTATATTATGCCGAATGTAAAGTTAAAGAACCAAGTGCAAATGCAAAAAATATGGAAGATGCTAAAAAATTATGGGAAGTCAGTTGTAAACTAGTTGGCGTTGAAAATTATAATCCTTTTTCGTAATAAAATAAAATGTTGTACTGTAATGGGTGGTGGTATTTTCAAATTTTTGTGTTAATCAAAGTTTTTTCTAGTACGAGCAGTTTTATTCGACCTTGAAATACGCTCCATTTCCACTCTTTTATAAAAATCGTTTTTTCGCTATCAAAGTGTGTCATTTCGTCCATCTTTTGTTATGTTATGTACCTATGTAAATAAAATACTGATAAACCAAACTAATACTTAAGTAGTGACAATAGTAATTAAGAACATTGATGCGCATGATTAGGTTAACGAGATTCTGCGAAAAATTTACATAATGAAGACCAAAATAGTCTCAATCGTTTGTATTTTGTTTGTACCTATTTGTACAAAATTAATGTTGGGCGTAGACAATATAAAATATTGTCCAATTTAGTTATGCCCGGGATTCCCCGATTAGAAGTAGAGCTCAACAAGTGTCAGATTTCATTCGGGGAATTCCCTGCTGCGCTTGTTTAAATCAATGCGTAGGAGTCAGTCAGTCGTCGTGATATCTGCAACGCATAAATGCAAAGAAGCGGGGGGGGGGGGTCCCACTATATCTTATCAAATAATATCACCAGAGGGGAATGGGTTGTGCATATTTAGAAAGAAACCTTAATACAATCGAATTGATAACTTGGTCCAGAATAAATTAAATAAAAAACATTATACAACAGTTAAAAAAATTTTTTCAAAATGTCTATTTTTTCACACCTCTGACTGTAAGTTAACCCTTAATCGAAACAAGTTTTAATCTCATCAAATAAATTTAAATTGAATATTATCGTACGGAACTTGCTCGGAGGATTCAAAATTTGAAATGCTCGTGAATGTGTAGAAAATTAAATTAAAATTATGGAAATGGAATCGCATTAGACTGTAACGAAGCTCTAACGTTTGACACAAATTTCACCCAAAAATTCAAATAACAGCGAAAATAGAAACACAAGTTTACAATCCCCCTCCCAAGATTTTGCGAATAACTTTACGACGGTTGACGGTTGAAAGCAAAAATAAAGAATCATTTAAGCTCCAACGACACAAACTTCACCACAAAAGTTGAGTTGGAGGGGGGTGGGCAATATGTCTACACAGCAATTGACAAATTTAACTCCATTTCTTAAAGTAGACACGTCGAATTGCTCCCCCCCCCCAACAAGTCGAATTTTAGGGTGAAATTGGTGTCAAACGTTAGCTTTCATTTTTTCGTTTGAGCCTCAACAGTAGCGGTGTTATTCGCGAAATCTTTGGGGGGGGGAATACATTGTCGTGTATCAACTGGACTGACTGGCCAAATCCTAAGTCGGACGATTGGGGTAGTCAGCAACCACCGGAACGAGTGACAGATTTAAAGTTCCCGGAGCTATATGCCGGAAACACTTATTGAGACTACAGATCTGCAGTTTGTGAGCTCAGTGAAAAAATCAATTAAACGATCCAATAAATCAGAAGGTAATTTATTAAAGTAACTCAAAATCAAAATTAGAGCAATTTTGGACTTTTCCGACACAAATGTCCAGCGATTTTGAAAATTGTGTGATAATGTAGACAACATCAAATAATTAGTATTATTTATGATCAAAACGTTAGCTATACTTTTATTTGACGTTGCATAAATGTAAATATTGTAAAGATAATAAATGTTTACAAAATGGTGTTTTTATAATAAAGTTCAAATTCTTACTCATTACAATTATTCAATGGTTGGCGCGAATCATGAAGCACTCTGTACATCGACGAAACGAGTCTGTGGTAGGCAATCCAAATATCAAGATGTCTTCCAGGGTCGAAATCCGGTAGCACGTACTTCCGTGATTTTCTAAATCTGCCTTTTTATCCAAGAACCAGTAAAGTGAAAGTGGAAAATTTTTCCAGTGGTGTGTTTATACCTCGAGTGCCGGTTTAAATAAATTTTTCCAACTTCTTAACCAAATCGGAACCAAAACATCTGGCATGAAAATTAACCTCAAAGTTCAACATGTGGTATCCTTACACCACCAAAAATATCGAACATCCAACTTGACGCGTAATGTAAATTTGATTTGTATACCTCACAAATCATCAAATTAATCTTCTTAACGTTATTTTAGATATAATTATCTCCAAATGTAAAATTGTTGCAATAGGGTCGAGAATCGCTCGTGACCCACAAAGTGCACGTAAAAACGTTGATTTACGAATAAAACGTTTCAAAAACACTAACGTTTATATAATTGCTTTTGTGGCTACAAAAGCTCTCAAAACTAATTTCGTCGAGAATGAATTGCAAAAAGGTTGCAATTCTCGAACTGGGCACAATGGAGGCCGCCTGGACTCTCTTTTATCGTCGAGCCACCCAAGCCATTCTGCTCTACAGTACAAAATACCACTACAACAAACCAATTTTTAGCAACAAATTCGTAAGTATTCACTTCCTGGCGCCACTAATTTAAATTTTCACTGTTTTTACTTTTTAGGTAAACATTCACTTTACATGGGCGACAACACCATGAATTCGCAACAAATACATCACAACTTTATAAGAAAATCAAATTTGTTTTGTTTTATGTGTTGGAAGTGACAAAACATCGCATTCGTCATGCAAAATTGCTACCAAATTCAATGTCCTACAAATCGACAAAAATTAAATTTAACCAAAATCACAATTATTGGTTCATTTGATCGACTTTACCACATGTCAACATGTTTTTCTATTTCATCTATTATTATGAATTTTGGGGTGAAATTGATGGCAGACGTTAAATAAGCCTCGTTAGAACCTCTAGACAAAACGAGCTTCCATTGTTTTCGTTTGAGCATGTCTTCAGTTCCCCCCCCCCCTCCCTCAAATAAATTTTGAAATTTATTGAAATCCGTTAATAACTTTTGCACAAACAGGTACATACGAAGTACAAATGATTAATGCCCGTTTTCACCAACATTTTATTTAAGAATTTCTTAGTAAAGAATTGCTTAGCAAGTATTCCTTAAATTTGATTAGTCAAATTTGACATAATAATTTATTATGTCAATACTATGTCAAATCTGACCAATCAAATTTATAGAATACCTAGCTAAGAAGTTCTTTACTAAGAAATTCTTAAATAAATGTTGGTGAAAACAGGCATAAGACTATTTTGGTTTTCATCCCTTAATTTGGCGCATCGATGTTCTTTGAAAATCTCAAAAACTATTTGGGTTCAAAGGAAAATAAAACTTGCACAAATAGATACAAAGAAGTACAAACGATTGAGACTATTTTGGTCTTCATCGTGTAAATTTTCCCCAAAATCTCGTTAATTCTATCATGCGCATCAATGTCGCTCTTGAAATTCTCAAAAATTATTTGAGTACAAACGAAAATAAAACTTGCACAAACAGGTACAAACGAAGTACAAACATTTGAGACTATTTTGGTCTTCATGCTGTAAGTTTTTCCCGAAATCTCGTTAATCCAATCATGCGCATAAATGTGATTCTTGAAAATCTCAAAAACTATTTGGATACAAAAGAAAATAAGATTTGCACAAACATGCACAAACGGAACACAATTGTTCTAGACCATTTGAAATCCGAAATATAAAAAAACTGTATGTGTTACGACGTGGGAAAGAGAATGTAGTTAATTCAATCATGAGCGTCGGTGTCGTTGTTGTCTTTCTTGCAAATCTCAAGAACTATTTGGGTACAAACGAAAATAATACTTTCACAAACAAGCGCAAACGAAATACCAACGAACTAGGCTATTTTAAATCCGAAATTCGAAATTTCAAAAAAGCATGTCTCCAGCCCCCTCCCCCCAGAGAAATTTTGAAATTTCTCGAAAACTATTTGGGTACAAACGAAAATAATTTTTGCATAAACAGGTACAAACGATGCACAAACGATTTAGACCAGTGTTTCCCAAAGTGGTCTATATCGACCCCCAGGGGTCGATGACGACTTGGAAGGGATCGATGTCGGCGAAAAAAGAAATTGGGGGTCCAGGACTTTTCGTCGTGGATGCTTTTCCATCCTCGTACTTAGTGGAACGGGGTTTCAGCACGGTTGCCAATATTTTAACAAAAAAAAAAAAGAAACAGACTCATAGGCGCAACTATGGTCAAAAGTTTGTGGGGGGGCTAAAAAAATTTTTTCAAACAAATTTTTTTAAGTGGAGGGTAAAATAACGAGAAATTGGGATATTTTGGGGGGCCAACTTGAATTTTGGGGGCTTAGCCCCCCAGCCCCCCTCCCCTAGTTGCGCCTATGAGGTGCATGTCGCTGGCTCCCCCCCAAATCGAATTTTGGGGTGAATTTGGTGTCAATC
Organism: Rhagonycha lutea; assembly: GCA_958510855.1. Taxonomy (NCBI): domain Eukaryota; kingdom Metazoa; phylum Arthropoda; class Insecta; order Coleoptera; family Cantharidae; genus Rhagonycha; species Rhagonycha lutea. Next base: position 40,092,754 of record OY294038.1, read on the forward strand.
GTTAGAGCTTCGTTAGAGCCTAAATGAGCTTCCATTTTTTTCGTTTGAGCCTCAACCGTCGCGAAGATATTCGCGAAAAAGTTTGGGGGGGGCTGTAGACACGTTGGCCCCCCCCAAGTCGAATTTGGGGGTGAAAATGGTGTCAAACGTTAGAGCTTCGTTAGAGCCTAAATGAGCTTCCATTTTTTTCGTTCCAAATTCGACTTGGGGGGGGGCAACGTGTCTGTGGCCCCCCCCCCCAACAATTTCGCGAATAACTCCGCGACGGTTGAGGCTCAAACGAAAAAAATGGAAGCTCATTTAGGCTCTAACGAAGCTCTAACGTTTGACACCAATTTCACCCCCAAATTCGACTTGGGGGGGGGGGCCAACGTGTCTACAGCCCCCCCCAAACTTTTTCGCGAATATCTTCGCGACGGTTGAGGCTCAAACGAAAAAAATGGAAGCTCATTTAGGCTCTAACGAAGCTCTAACGATTGACACCAAATTCACCCCAAAATTCGATTTGGGGGGGGGCCAGCGACATGCACCTGCGCCTATGAACAGACTGGACATCACTAACAAAGGAGATTTGAGGGTAAACCTAACTAAATTGATACCAAATGTTGAAAATTTATTATTAAAGCACCATCAGGCTCATCCCTCCCACTAAAATTTAAAAAAATTATTTTTCCATTAGTTATTTAATGTAAATTTTAATTTATTGAAATTTTAAAAATGTCCTATTACCCTTAAATGTCCTTAAAAAAAAGGTGAGCAGCAGAGGGGGTCTACGCAAAACCGAAAATCATGGCAAGTGGTCTACGAGACAAAAAAGTTTGGGGAACACTGATTTAGACTATTTTGGATTCAAAATTCGACATGGGGGGGGGCTGGCGACATGCACCTCTTAAATACCACATCGGTTCATACGAATTGGAAAAGATACAATTTACGTACTCCAGCGCCTTATGTAAATTTACAATAGCATGGTGACAGGTGCTCGTTTCCAATCGCTTTCCAACGTGCAGCTTGAAAGATGAAAATCTATAACTTGTAAATTTACACAGGAAAACCCTTGATCGGCGCGCGTTCGCGACACTAAAACACTGCTCGCAGATCTGTAGCTAGAACTGGACTAATGGGGAGATGTTACGCGACGCTGGACCATCTAGTCGGTTGCACATTAACAGCCTCTCTTATCTTTTACTCGAACAGATGTTAATACAGGAGCTCAGAAATACTACACGACCGCTGAACTACTGTTTCAAACTACACGTACGACAAAAATAATGCCATTGGACCAAAAAACTATTTGTCCAAGCAACTATCGGCAATTAACAAGGTCGCTCTGAAAACTCAAGACTCCACATTCTACTTGCAAATTGCATTGAATTCACCGATTGAATTTCAATAAAATGCATGGGCCGTACTTACAAATATTGAAATTAAGTGGAAAAGTAGTAGATAACGTATGTGTATAACGTACTGTGGTTGGACTGAACATTAGTCATCACAGTCGTCACTGTAGTTATTACGTAGTACCATCACCACAAGTGTTATATTTATTGTTATTTTTAAAAGTGAAATAAATATTTATACGTTAACCGTTCACCTGTCTACTGATTTATACTCAAAAGAATAGGCCAACACACTTGCCTATACGTACAATATTGAATATTATATTAATTCGTAAGTGATGCTCATAATGTAAATGCTTCATATGCAATGGCGGATGATGGCTGGCTTCATATACTGTTGTGATATTTCTAAATTTAGGGGTCCAGGCAGATTAATGAGGTGTTAATTTGAAAGCACTTGCATTAAAGTCAGTAGCCAATTAATTCGACTGGTATGAAAAAGCGAAATTTGCATCAGATTTACAAAAACCATCGATTTGTAACAAATTCACACACAAAACTAATACATTTGAATTTGTTTGTAAAATACAAAATTTGTGTCGCGTCCTGTGTAAAATTTTGTGCTGGATAGATAGTACCAGATTCCTAAAAACAAAGTGTTCATAATATTTCGGTGCGTATGCAAATAAAAATTTTATGTTACCTGGAAGGAAGAGTCGATTTCGCTGATAGGAATGAAAATTCCCACTCAAAAAAAACAAAATTTGAATACGGGGGGAACAAAGCCAGCAAGCGAAAGAAGGAAAGAAGTCAGTTTTCTGGTGGAGATCAAACTGGGAACTCGTACGAGGCCTCTTGATCCAAAAACTCGGAGAGAAAAATTTGTGAGTTCACACAAGTGAACAATTAACCAGAGCATTGTAATTACGTAGTAATTAACTACTACGCGTAATTAGTGAAAATTATGTATCGCGAATGCAACGTGGTATTTGTCTATCAAATATCTGCAAGAAAATTGGTTATTGAAAATTTACATGTGCTCTGAAAATTTGAGGTTAGGTACACATTTTGTGATCGAAGCGAGATCAATAAGCAAGAGATTACTTACCTGGTTACTTGTTGTAACATGAGTAAATTTATAGTATTCAAGCAGGAATGTAATATTATAGATATTTTCGATACTAGTGCGGAAAAGTAACATTTTTCCATTCGAGGCGAAGTTGTACGAACGAGGCCGAAGGCCGAGTTCGTAAACCGCAGCCGAGAATGGAAAAAGATACTTTTCCACGCGTATCGAACAATATTTTTTCTAATAGTTTTTGAAAAAGAACCAACAACATACTTTTTATACCTAATTTAAAATAATTTTATATATACTTTATGAAAATATTGTTGTGATATTTCAATAGTTAAGTAATCTAAATGAATTATTAAGGTGATAAATTGAAAATTCTTTAATTAAATTCAATAATCAGTTAATTTGACTGATAAAAATAGACTTTTGCATCAAATTAATGATAAACCACTGGATGTAACAAATTACACAAAAAAACATACAGATTTAAAATGATTTATGTGAAACAAATATTTTGCAACACTCTGTAAACGTTATTAAACTTTTGAAATGACAACAGTTTCTTGTGAAATAATAATTTAGTGAACAAACAATTATAAACACCATGTTACCTATAAATAAGTGTGATATTAGTGATCAAAAATGTCAAACCCCACCATAAAAATCCAATTTCGAAAACTGGGAGAGAGACAGAAAAGCCAGCAAGCCGGAATGAAGCCAGTCTCTTAGTGAAGCTCAAGGAGAGAGGAGTTCCCCGCTGAAACTCAAGCGGAGAAAAGTTCTTTGCTGGTCTTCAAAGAAGGAAGGACTCCTAAAACTTCTCTTTGATCCGAGGGTCAGGGAAGTGTAATTTCGCGGATTCACTAAGAAGTGAATAATTAGCGTAAATCGAATCTTCGCGTAATTGCTTATTACAATTTAAAATAAGTGTGCGATTGTGTATTTCTGACGAATTAAGTTGTTGGAAAATTTACTGGTTTTTGGGATATTGGCTGCTGTGTGGAACGTTTGGTGGATTGGAATAGATTGGAACAGCTGGCGACTGCTGACGAGAGTTTGACCACATGGATCCGGCAACGCACTAACTTCAATAAAAGTTTACCATTTATAAGTGAGTTGATTAATTAAAATTGTATTTGTTATTTTGTGAAATTACACCTATTACATGAATGGACAGATTTACACGTACAGTGTTAAAATTTAAAACGTTAAATATTACGTGCATGTCTGAGCCATTACACCAGAACACTTGTGGTTTGAGGCAAACCTATTGTCCTCATAAAATTTGATGCAAACTGTCTATGAAAAATTTTTACGTGCAATTAATAAATTATGCTTGTCACGAATTTACACCCTTTTATTTCGTTCGTCGAACCTATCGACTCTGAGGAAGAGAAAAACCCATCTTCGGCGAAACGTTAGTTTTAGGGGCTTTTGTGGGGTGATTATTCATTTAAGGGTGAATATCATTGCATCTATTGGCGCACGAACGTTGGGGCAAGAAAAACGGACGAAATTAGGGGTAGTTAGACGTAAAAATCAAAAATAAAAATCAAAAATTTTAAATTAAAAATTTTAAAAATTTTTAATAAAATTAACTTTCAATGTGTTAGAGAGAGCACATTTGTTAAATTTAAAGGATAGGAACACGTGAATTTATTCAAACCACGAAATAAAAGGTCGAAAATATTGCAGCTGCAAATAAATCCATTGTTAGGTTTAACAAAATTTAACAAAATAAAAATTTGATAAACACATGCGTGAAAGTCACAACATTTGTGAGGCCAGGTAGATAATTTTAAATAAAGTAATTTGCACATTTAAATTAAACGATAATTTTAACAAAATGGACAAAAATAAACAAAATGATTCGGATATGAGCTTGGATGATTTATGGGCCGCTATAAAAAAAGAATTGAGGGAAAACACCCAAGACATAAAAAATGAAATTGGGGACTTAAAAAATGAATTCAAAGACCTCAAAAATAAAATGGATCGAAACTTTTGTGATCCGGATTCTGAAATAAAAGAAAATAAAGTTAATGAAACGGAAGCTAAAATCGATAAAGCGGAAGAATTAAAATTAGAAGAAATCGTCAAAGAAAATAAAATAATAAAAGAAAAGGAAAATAATGTCACAGGCGACATTGCAGATAAGGAAGTCCTGGAGGAGGAAGTTAAAAATTTCGAAGAAAAACAAGAAGAAATAATCGTAGAAAAAATTGAAAATAAAAATTTGAAAGAAAGTGAAAACATAAAAGAAATTGAGGTGATAGAAGTTATCATGAATGAGGGGGTAGTAACAACCCTAGTAGACAATGTCGAAGGCGACATTGATAATGAAGTCCTGGTAGAAGTTCATTCAGACGAGGGGGTAGAAATCCCAGAAGAAATCGAAAATGAAAAATGTGGTGTAGGCGGCACCACTGTTAAAAAAGTCCTGATTTACTCACGAAGGGAAATGAGAAAAAAAAATGGGAAAAGTTACAAAGGAAGAGAAAACTTAATTGGTTACTTTAATAGCAGTGAAATTTAAATAACGCGATAAACAATAATCTTCGAAACAGAAGCAAATTAATAATTAAAGATTTTATAAAGTAATTAAAAATAAATAAATTTTTCGGAAAATTAAACATGGACTAAATGAAAAATGGAAAATAAAAGTTGTACTGAGCAAGAGGAAAATGGAATTATTTAAGAATGAATTGAAGTTTTAGAAAAGGATTTGCCATTGCGAAAAATTAAGATAATGATAATTAAGAAGTTTGAAGATTGAATAATTAAAGTAAAGTGAATTGAATAGAATTGAAGTATTGCTACCGCTCATGGTATGAAGTAGCCAGTTAATGAAGAAAAGTTTAATAGAAGAAATTGTTGAAGGTAATGAGTTGCTACCGTTTTCAAGAAAGAAAATGTAGCCAGTTAATGAAGAAGTTTTGAAGAAAATGAATTTGAAGATTAAGAAATTTAATTCGCAATGGAGGATTTGACAATAAGATGAATCGAAATATTGAATAGTAAAATGGAAATTATGCAAGTACGATGTTATAGAAAAGTTTTTTAAAAAGGTCCACTCCACGTTCGAAAAATAAAAAGTTTGAAAAATTATTGAATGAATTTTGAAATGAAAAGAAATGCAATTTTTGAAGAAAAGTTTATCGAATCACTGCAAGTAAAGATTTATGAAACTATAAGGGGTAATTAGAATTTTGTGCAAATTAATTTTGGAGAGTTTTGAAATTTGATTAGGATGACAAAGATTGGTGGCGATAGCAAGATTTTTGATTAGGGGATGATTTTATTTGAAAGATTTTATTTGATTTGGTTAGTAGATTTAAGTTAAGATAGTTGTAAATTTGATAAAGTTTTGATAGACTTGAATGAGGGTGAGATTTTTAAAATTTTGAGACACAAATCATGGATAAAACACAGCTTAGCTGGTATAAGATGATATTGAAACCCACGTGTTTTATAGAATTAACGAAGGGGTCTATCCTAAATCGCAATTTAGAAGAGAGATTGCACTCATTTAAAAGAAGGGATTGGTTTATTTAATTTTTAAGATAATTTTAGAACTTAATACTCACCAATTAGAAATTTTGATTGATTTCATATCACAGCAGGTGAAATGAATTGGTAAACTCGTTTGATTGGACTGCGTTTATCTGCACTTGGGTTTACAATCCATTGGCGGCAAAAGCTGTTGTGATATTTCAATAGTTAAGTAATCTAAATGAATTATTAAGGTGATAAATTGAAAATTCTTTAATTAAATTCAATAATCAGTTAATTTGACTGATAAAAATAGACTTTTGCATCAAATTAATGATAAACCACTGGATGTAACAAATTACACAAAAAAACATACAGATTTAAAATGATTTATGTGAAACAAATATTTTGCAACACTCTGTAAACGTTATTAAACTTTTGAAATGACAACAGTTTCTTGTGAAATAATAATTTAGTGAACAAACAATTATAAACACCATGTTACCTATAAATAAGTGTGATATTAGTGATCAAAAATGTCAAACCCCACCATAAAAATCCAATTTCGAAAACTGGGAGAGAGACAGAAAAGCCAGCAAGCCGGAATGAAGCCAGTCTCTTAGTGAAGCTCAAGGAGAGAGGAGTTCCCCGCTGAAACTCAAGCGGAGAAAAGTTCTTTGCTGGTCTTCAAAGAAGGAAGGACTCCTAAAACTTCTCTTTGATCCGAGGGTCAGGGAAGTGTAATTTCGCGGATTCACTAAGAAGTGAATAATTAGCGTAAATCGAATCTTCGCGTAATTGCTTATTACAATTTAAAATAAGTGTGCGATTGTGTATTTCTGACGAATTAAGTTGTTGGAAAATTTACTGGTTTTTGGGATATTGGCTGCTGTGTGGAACGTTTGGTGGATTGGAATAGATTGGAACAGCTGGCGACTGCTGACGAGAGTTTGACCACATGGATCCGGCAACGCACTAACTTCAATAAAAGTTTACCATTTATAAGTGAGTTGATTAATTAAAATTGTATTTGTTATTTTGTGAAATTACACCTATTACATGAATGGACAGATTTACACGTACAGTGTTAAAATTTAAAACGTTAAATATTACGTGCATGTCTGAGCCATTACACCAGAACACTTGTGGTTTGAGGCAAACCTATTGTCCTCATAAAATTTGATGCAAACTGTCTATGAAAAATTTTTACGTGCAATTAATAAATTATGCTTGTCACGAATTTACACCCTTTTATTTCGTTCGTCGAACCTATCGACTCTGAGGAAGAGAAAAACCCATCTTCGGCGAAACGTTAGTTTTAGGGGCTTTTGTGGGGTGATTATTCATTTAAGGGTGAATATCATTGCAATATATATAATACTAGGGGGGCTCCGCCCCCCTGGCCGCTGCCGCGGCCCAACCCCCCAGGGCCACTTCGCGGCCCTAATAACTTCAAGTTATAAAACTTATTTCTATACAACATTTTTTATGTCGCTTTCACTTTGAATTTGTATTCCATCCTTCGCTCGACATCTTGATAATGCTACATATAACTGTCCATGACTAAACAAAGGCCTATCGATGTATATTGCTGTGTTATTTTCCACCCTTAAATATTAAATATCGAATTTTCAAATCTTCTTCGTAAAATTCCAATTCGGGCGGAGAAATCACCTTCTTACCCGGTTGGCTCAATCGGTTATCTTTCAGTATCGCCCACTATCAAGCGACCTTGTATACCTTTTCCGAAATAATTCCACTTGCATTTAGTATAATTCACAAAATTTTCTCTTCTAAATTCTCAATCTAAAAGAAATAACACTCCTTCAAACTTCACTTGTCTTTTATTCTCAAATAAATCAAATTTTTACAACTAAAAATCGTCAGAAATCAAAATGTCGACCGTCCACGACTTGGAAGGCGTACGCAAGTCTTCTTCTTCACTGCTCGTGCTCTCTCGGCTTCCCCGAAACCGCGAAACATACAAAATTCAAATTATTTACAAAAACTCAAGCAAACCATTTCCTTATTCCAAAAATTACACGACAGCAATCCTTCCTGGCTTATGCAGAAATCCAGGAGGGATTTCAAGAAAGACACATAACGTCGTGCTTTTGGAATAAGTAGCAAATTCTCTAAATCAACATCTTCAAAAATAAATAACAATATTCAAAAGTAAATAATAATTAATTAATGCGGCAATCTAATTTACACACCTAAATTAATTAATTAATCAACATCCCGAACTACCTATCTTGACGAATGATCACTAAACAATTCATAAATGACATCCAAACTTCTTTGCAATAATAACAATTTCTTAGATAACTCGATCCAAAACTTTCTTCGAAATAACTGCAAATTTTTTTATCCTTCCAAATTTTATTCCATAGCTTTTCAAAGCTCCTTCTTTTTCCGTTACGGACCTTTCATAATTTCGATTCTCTTCTAGTGTTCTGCAATTTCATTGTCATCTTCAATCTTCATATCGACCCTTATTTAATAAAATCCTTCAATACTACTTAATTTTTAAAATTTCCAACTAACAATTTCATCTCCTTAAATAATTTCATCAATTTTGCAACATTTTAAAGCTGTAGCTTCATAAAATTTTTTTTAAATATGCAATACACATCATTTAAAACTCTTTTACCTATTTCTTTACTAATCATCCAATTTCAATTTTCGTAGTGACAAATTCCTTCAATAACCATCAATTTTCAAATTAAATTTTTCCCTTTGATTGCCATAAACGCTAATTTCAAATTTACTATTATAAAATGCAGCAATTAATTAATCCATTTTTCAAATTTTCAATTTTTGGAAACACTTTTACTTTCTCAAATTTTGTTATACAATTTATAAACTTTCCGTCTGCTTATCTTTCGAAGATTGTCCTTTTCACTTGTTACATTGGTTATTATTAACTTGTTCGAATTTCTATTGCCTTTTATTTATAATTATGATTTTCAGTTTTATCATGATGTGTAGTTCTTTCTTTAAATTTTAATATTTACAACCATTTTTTTTAATTTTATCAAAACACATTTAGTTCCATTCATTTTCCATTTAAATCGCGGTTATCCTTAAATTTGTTCAATCTTCTTTATTCGTCCGTGGTTACTTTTCATATTTGATTAGATTAACCACCCTCCATCTTGATCGCCGATACTGCCACTTTTCCAAAATGACCTTCATTTTGTTTTCCATGACGTCTTCCTTTTTAAAAATACGTTTCTTTTCACCAAACCACTGTTTCTTTATTTTCTTCTTCTTGAACCCAACTCTTCTTTTTCAAAATACCAAATTACTTTGTTGGACGGCATATCCTCTTCATCCTTTATTTCATCCTTCCAAATTGCTGAACGGGGAACATCATTTCCATCGGAAACCATCTTGGATGAAGTAATCATGTTCGTATTAATTTTATTTTTCTTCCTTTTACAATAATTATTGTTATACATACCTTCTTTCAAAATTACTTTTTCGTCCACGTTTCATCTTTCGCCATTTCATTCGTCGCATCTGTGTTCTGGTGAATATCCGGGCTTTTTTATTAATGCCGCCGGTATGACCCGTTTCTTTATTTACTTCTCCTTCCATTTTTTCATTTCTCAAGTCTTCTTTATTTTCATTTTTCTCAATCTCTTCCGATAGTTGCACTTTTTCTGCTAAAGTTTCTCCTTTTATTAAACTTATTTCTTATTTCTTCCTTCTTATCTTCTAGTTCTTCCTCATTTTCATTTTTTTCATAATTGGCACTGCTGATTGTTCTGCTCAATTCTTCACAATATTTTACCCATTCTTTTTTGTCCTCGATCCTATTCTTTTCCCTCTCTCTTTTATCTTCTATTCTATTCGTTCTCCTCTCTCTCCTGTCTTCAGCCATTTGCTCTATCAGCTGTTGAAGCCTCCAGTCAATTTAGCCAAGTTGCCATGGTCAAACTTTTCTTACTAAAAATCTCAGGGTGACAGCCGGTTCTGCGGTGAACATTTACAACCATAAACTAATCATCCCAAATTGAATTCAAAAAAATGTTCACCAAATGCCGCACGTTCGGGTAGCCAAGTTGAAGTGTTATTTTGCACCCTTAAATATTAAATATCGAATTTTCAAATCTTCTTCGTAAAATTCCAATTCGGGTGGAGAAATCACCTTCTTACCCGGCTGGCTCAATCGGTTATCTTTCAGTATCGCCCACTATCAAGCGACCTTGTATACCTTTTCCGAAATAATTCCACTTGCATTTAGTATAATTCACAAAATTTTCTCTTCTAATTTCTCAATCTAAAAGAAATAACACTCCTTCAAACTTCACTTGTCTTTTATTCTCAAATAAATCAAATTTTTACAACTAAAAATCGTCAGAAATCAAAATGTCGACCGTCCACGACTTGGACGGCGTACGCAAGTCTTCTTCTTCACTGCTCGCGCTCTCTCGGCTTCTCCGAAACCGCGAAACATACAAAATTCAAATTATTTACAAAAACTCAAGCAAACCATTTCCTTATTCCAAAAATTACACGACAGCAAACCAACTTTGTTAAAGCTCTGCTAGCATAACAACAGATCCTATTTTGAGTTTTAATTTGTGTACCGGAAAACCAGGGAAATTCAACGAATTTAAATATTCGACTTCATATTCCAACCGAATGTCCTCATCTGTTTGATCGACCCCTCAATGTTTAGCTGTATCTTCAATTAAGTAGGTATGAATCTCGCCCTCGACCAAATTTAATATTTTATTGTTAAGTGTGCGAACATCATCATTGTGGCAGGCTAATATAATTCTGTCTGAGAGATCGGCATTAGAAGCAATTGAATTGCTGTAAATGTCCTGAATTATATTTGTAGATTTCCAGCTATTCGGTACTTTCAATAATATAATGCTGCTTGGCCAAATTGATGTTGACTATAAAGTAAAATTGACTATTTCCACAGGTGAAGCGTATTTTATAACAGGTAAAACTTGACGAAAGTCACCACCGAAAATAACAAATTTGCCACCAAACGGATTTTTGCATTTACATAAATCTTTCAATCTTTGTGTTTTTGCGTCGCATGGTTTTGTTGCCTTGCTTTGCGTTTACTTTTTGCGTTTACTTTTTGCTCTTGCTTTTTTGCATTTGCTTTTGATTTTACTTTTTGCTTTTTTGCATTTGCATTTGCTTTTGCATTTGCTTTTGCCTTTGCTTTTGCTGTTGCTTTTGCTGTTGCTTTTGCTGTTGCTTTTGCTTTTGCTGTTGCTTTTGCTTCTGCTTTGCTTTGCTTTGCTTTGCTTTGCTTTGATTCATCCGTTGATGTGATTATAATGTTGATTTGGTGTCGTCCAATAGCTGTTCTCAGCGTTGCATAAAAACGTTGCATAAAACGTTGCACAAAAACGTTGTATAAAAACGTTGCATATTTTGTCTTATCTTTTTATATATGTTAGCGTTAGCCAAAAATTATAGTAAAATAAAATAAAACAAGCCTTTTTACTTACTTTTTCGTACTTACGATTTATTACCGTTATTACTTTATTTCTATCTTACTTGTTATTACATAATTATTCTCCGGTATAGTATACCTCAGTTGATTACCGCCCTCATAATACCAACTTAGGTTGGTATTACTTAATCAACACTTAATTTAAAATTATTAGTCAGGACCGTATTCATTACAGGTCCGTATTCAGGTGGTATGGCTTAGTAGTCCTCGCTTATTCTAACGTACAGGTCCGGACTCAGGTTGTATGGCTTAGTAATCCTTGCTTATGCTAACACGGCCTTCCTGCAATTGTCGCGTCCTCGTGACATAATCTTGCTCTCATCCCAAATTTTGTAAGGCCAATTTATCAATTTCTTGTCAATTAGTGCTTGTGAATCACCATTGTTGTCCTAGTCATTGCTCATTACCGTGTCACGATTTTACCGGCGATATAAGGAAAAATAATAATCAAAATTAATATTGCACAATAAATAATCAGTCATGCCGCCGAAATAATCAGTCTTGCAGTCGTAATAATAATCCTAATAATTCACCATAATAATCCTAATAATCCTGAAAAATAATCAAAGTTAATGTTATACAATAAATAATCAGTCGTACAGTCGTAATAATAATCCTAATAATCCTGAAAAATAATTAAAGTTAATGTTGCACAATAAATAATAAATTAGTCGTAAAGTCGTAATAATAAGTAGTTCGGCTTTGCCGATATAATAATAAGTAATCCGGCCTAACCGCCATAAAAATTTCGGCCTAACCGCCATAATAATTCCGGCCTAACCGCCATAATAATTCCGGCCTAACCGCCATAATAATTCCGGCCTAACCGCCATAATAATTCCGGCCTAACCGCCATAATAATTCCGGCCTAACCGCCATAATAATTCCGGCCTAACCGCCATAATAATTCCGGCCTAACCGCCATAATAATTCCGGCCTAACCGCCATAATAATTCCGGCCTAACCGCCATAATAATTCCGGCCTAACCGCCATAATAATTCCGCCATAATAATTCAATAATAATTTTTTATTATCTTTTAAAATTAAGAAGAAAAATAAAATTTACAACCTTTTTGTTTTTTCAACTCATAATACCAATGCCTGATCCGATGGCCAAGTTCTTAATTGTTCATGTGCCGCAACTTTCGTCACTTTTGTGTTTTTATTACATCGTTTCAGTACGTACCGTTCATTAGGCAAAATCTTTATAATTTCATAGGGTCCCAAAAATTTGTTGCCTAGTTTTCCCGATCCCGCTTTTTGCGTGTCCTGAACTACTACTTTATCACCAATTTTAAAAAGAATCGCATTAAGTCTTTTTGTATCAAATTCTTCTTGTTGTATGTGTCTTCCTTGTACTAATTTTTGGTTTGCCTTTAATCTCATTGTATCCATACTTTCCAAATTCTGTTCCTTAATTCCTTTCAAAAATAGCTCCTCCGCCGGTAATCGTTTTCTGGTTCCGAACATGAGTGCATTTGGCGAGAATCCTGTTGCCGAGCATACCATTTCATTTAATACTGCTTCAATTCGTGGTAATATCGTAATCCATTTGTGTTCATCTTCATTATTTAAAGAGCTCCGCATTAGATTGAACAATGTTCGCATTACTCTTTCTACCTGACCATTTCCTCGTGGTACTCCTGTTGCTATGAAGTGTAATTCGATGTCTTCTGTTTTTAAATAGTTCTGAAATGTAATTGACGTAAATGCACGTGCCCTATCCGCTATAATCCTTTTCGGTTTCCCAATCTTTCTGAATAATGACTTCAGCGCTATTACTGATTGCTCCGCAGTTTTGTTTTCAATCGGAGTAAGCATACAGAATTTTGCAAACGCATCGATGACAACCAAAATTTCAGTACAGTTATTAGATTTTACCAATGGTCCTGCATGATCAATATGCCATACCTGCATTGGTTCGGTTGCTTTTTCACCTTCTTGATATTTCCCACTTTTTGATCCTGTATGAGATTTTCCAAGGGTACACGACCTACAGTTTCTGATGTACTTTTTAAATGTTTGTCCCATTTTGGGCCAATATATCTCTTCTTTCATTCGTATGATGGCCTTGTCCCATCCTATGTGCGTAGCTTCATCATGATATATTTTCATTGCTTTTAATCGAGCTGATATCGGTACATAACATTTTAACATGACTTCCTTTCCTTTGATTTCTTGATGATAAACAATTTCATTTTTTATTACAAATTTGTCATTAGGACTTGTAATTAACTCTTGGCAAAATGGATCATTTGCTTGATGCTCTATTATCGTATCAGCTTTCGTAGTTCTTTGTATCCTCCGAATTAGTGGATTCCTGCTTAGATAGTCCACATGTCCCATTTTGCACCCAGGTCTGTATTCTATTTCAAAATCGAAATCTTGAAGCTTCATCCACCATCTAGCCACTCGCGGATGTAAATCTTTCTTTAATGCAGTTGCTCTTACGGAATTACAATCTGTATAGATAGTAAAATGCAATCCGTATAAATAGACTCGAAAGTGTTCCGTCCCTTCAACAATCGCTAGTGTTTCTAAATCATACGAGTGATATTTAGATTCACTTTCAGTCGTTTTTCGACTGAAGTATGCAACTGGTCTTATTACATTTTCTTCCTTTTGCATCAAAATCGCACCGATTCCAACAGAACTTGCATCAGTATGCAATTCAGTTGGTAGCTCTGGATTAAATATTCTTAACGTTGGTTGGTTTACCAAAATGTTGATAATTATCTGCCGGATCTCTTCATGCTTGACTGTCCATTTGAATTCCTCATTCTTTTTTAGCAATTGAGTGATAGGGGCAGTAATTAATGAAAAATCTTTAATAAAGCGTCTAAAATATCCAGCTAGACCCATGAATTGTCTAATCCCCTTAACGTCATTTGGTGGTTTAGTACCAGCTAACGCATCGATCTTCCTTAAACTCGGTTTTATAATGCCCTGCCCTACTATGGCACCAAGATATTCAGTTTCCTTTTTAAAAAATGTACATTTTTCTAGGTTAAGTAAAAATCCGCTTTTAGATAGCGCTTCCAACGTGTTTTTTAAATTTTCGAATCCTTGTTCGATTGTCTCGGAAGCTATCATAACATCATCTAAATAAACCTGTGCCACTGTGTCCTTTAAATTTCCCAGAGCCTTATTTATAGCTCGTTGGTAGCAAGATGGTGCATTTGCAAATCCAAACGGCATTCGGTTGTATTCATAGTGACCGTCAGGTGTAACGAAAGCGGTGTATTTCTTGCTGTCTTCTTCAATCTCTATTTGATGAAACCCATCCTTCATGTCAAGAGTGGTAAAGTAGACTGCCTTTCCTAATGCATCGAGTTGATCTCTTAAATTTGGCAACGGGTAACGATCTCGAACAGTTTTTTTATTTACTTCCCTATAGTCAACACATAGCCGTAACGATCCATTTTTTTTTTTTTAACTAGCACGATGGGGCTAGCATAAGGTGAGGAACTTTCTCTAATTATATTTTGGTCTAATAAGTCTTGAATTATTGTCTTCAGCTGTGTTCGTTCGCTGTATGCTAGTCTCCTAGGTTGAAATGCTACTGGCTTATCATCGGTTAAAGTTATTCTTAATTTTCCGGTGGTTACTGCTTGCGGTATTTGGTTGCGAGTAGAGTCCAAAAGTTTCTGAATTTGTTTTTTCCATTTCTCGTCCAGTCCTGACAATTCGTTATTATTTAGTACACTTCGAATTTGAGGTTTTACTATTGGTGAAAGTTTTAAATCCAAACCATACTTTCTCACGACCACTTGTAATCCCGGACGTTGAATCGTCTCCCACCCAATCAATGCGTCTACACCAGGAATGGTATTATCCGGTACAACTAGAAAATCAATTTCAAGAGTGACTTCTTGAAGCGCAATGTATAGTCGGCAAATTCCCAAGGTCTCTACATCTATTCCAAATCCAGACAGGATTTGAGAACATATGATCATTTTACCATTAATTTTTTTTACTACGCAATGATGGATTATAGACTGATCTGCTCCGGAATCTATCAAATAGCTAAATTCTTGCTTCGTGTTGTTAGTTGATACCGTAGCGGTTGGCGTGATCTCGCATCTATTATTTAAACAAAATATCTTGGGATGTCCATTCTTTTTAAAACAATCAGATTCAGCATGCCCCAATCGTTGACAAAAATTACATTGAGGAACGATGTTTTGGTTATTAATTTTTTTTTGCATGAGTTTGCGGGTTAATCAAATCTGGGGCATTTTTACAATTTTTTCTTTCATGACCTTTTTCTCCACACTTATAACATCTGTCTTGTATTGGACTTCTTTGTGAGTACCTTGAGTTTGGTAAACTTCTACATGCGTCTTTGAGATGTCCTGGTTTACCACATTTGAAACATCGTTTTAATCTTTGAGATTCATTATCCCAATCAGGTCGCGTGGTGTTTATCGTGTTCATCCTAGGTCGTTTTGTTCTTCTCCTCTGATCATCTTGGTTTTCATTATCGCATTGGCGTAGCAAAAGCATTAGTTCTTGTTGGTCTTTTGGTCGATTTGTTCGCATTCTCTGTCGAATTGTATCATTTGTTATCCCACCAATCACAGGACATAAAACTTTCTCCCAGATCAATTGTGGCTCGTACTGATAAATGCTACGAATTTTTTTTATCGCATATTCGCATAAACTATCGAAATCAGCACTTTCCATAGTCGCGGCTTTAACTAACTTCGTGTGCCACGTTTCTTGATTTGGAAAATTTATACGCAGATCATACGCGAAATTATCCCAACTCCTGTTGAAAGGTTTCCAACCATCAAAAAATTTCTTACCGTTTCCTCGTAGAGCGTTTCCCGCTTTCAAGATCATTATATGATCGGGTACTTGAGACAGCTCCTTCAAACTGTTTATGTGGTCGATCCATTCGTCCGTTGAAAATTCGCTACTATCTGGATCATGATCCGGTAAGGTAACAGGGAATTGGTTATTTTCACTTGTTGACTTTTGTCGAAAATTAGCTATTTCTTTAAAAAATATTTGCATATTTTGTTCAAAATCCATCTGATTTCCACCAGGATTTTGGATTGTATTATTTGGAACATCCCCTGTATTTTGACCCATATTGAACGGGGGAAAAAAAAAAAATAAAACAACAAAACAAAATAAAATAAACACACACAAAATAAAATAAAACACAAAACAAAACACGAATATTTCGATCTGATTTAATCCAATCTGATCTCCTAAATCACCGTTTGTGGTTAAACGTATGCTCGAATCCCACTTCTGATGTTAGCGTTAGCCAAAAATTATAGTAAAATAAAATAAAACAAGCCTTTTTACTTACTTTTTCGTACTTACGATTTATTACCGTTATTACTTTATTTCTATCTTACTTGTTATTACATAATTATTCTCCGGTATAGTATACCTCAGTTGATTACCGCCCTCATAATACCAACTTAGGTTGGTATTACTTAATCAACACTTAATTTAAAATTATTAGTCAGGACCGTATTCATTACAGGTCCGTATTCAGGTGGTATGGCTTAGTAGTCCTCGCTTATTCTAACGTACAGGTCCGGACTCAGGTTGTATGGCTTAGTAATCCTTGCTTATGCTAACATATATATAGAGTAGATATTTAAATTTGACGGTTGGTAGCCGTGGTATTATTGACTACCAACCGTACTTTGGTATGCTATATTAATGATCATTATCAGTGTGATCAGTTACAAAAGAAAATAGGTTAGTGATCGCAGGTTTTTTTAAATTTGGTGCAATGCTCAACTTTATGGAGCTGTAATTCCATGTTGCGATCGACATTGTCGAACTTTTTCTTTTCCGCACTAGTTTCCCTTCTCTTTTCTCTTTCCCACACAGTATTACTTTTCCACACTCTTTTGGATATCACAAAGTAAGACTTTTTCAAACACTATTAGAAAAAATTTATTTATTAATTGAATAATACAGAATAACAGCAAAAAAACAATTCAAAATATTTTTTAGGTTTTATTGATTTTCAAATATAATACTAATTTATTTAATTTATGCCTTTTGGCATTAATAATTTATCTATAATCATATAATCTCTCACAAAAAAAACACTGTAACAAGCATTTTCTTACATTCCTTACCAACCCGACAAATGGCCGCCAGCGACCTTGAGGCTTCACTTTTGTGCACGAGTTAGTTATCTAGCCTTCTATATAAACATCTATGTTAATAACAGAATACCGGTAGCAGTTAGGACGCATGCCGCATCCACAGCAGTGAGAAACATGGTAACTACGATCGTCGAGATAATATGGTCTCCAGTGGCGTACTGAATTGAGAGAAAATTTACCAGTTTAAAAATTTATAAGGTAAAATTTTATTTTTATTTTGATAAATTCAAAATAAAACGACGAGTTGTGTCGTAAATGAATTTATTAAAAAAACTTTTGTACAATTAATTTGAATTTTACACATTATTTTACACGAATAATTGAATATCCAGGTTCAGCTTCTGTTTTTGGGAAATTAAATGTCGCTTGGATTCTTAATTATTACATAATTTAACACATTTGGTTCGATGCAGATTTATTGCCACTTATAAATTGATGCAAATTTTTGCAATTGGGTATTTTTATTTAATAAACAATGTTGATGTCGAATGCCTTGCTATTTCGTCTGTTTGAATCCACTGACCTTTGACCAAGAGAAGAACTCGGCTACCGGCATAAAACTAGTACAGCGGCCTTTGAAATAGTTTTTGATTGGCTTAATCATAACAACTAAATTGGCACCCGCACGTGGGGTTCGAAAAGGTTCAATTAGGGGTAGTACGGCTCAGTGTGGCAGCCATAACAATACATAATGGATAAGCAGTGGCGTAGCATCAAACACAACATTCATCCCCCTTATCCCCAGTTTAATCCTATCGACTGTACCAGGTTGATCGGTATTTTACATCCATAATAGGTGATGAGAGAAATTGCATAATCGCCGAGTTACATGGTATTTTGCAGGGTATTGCGGAAGTGTTATCAAGGTCACAAGAAACACACGCTTCGATGATACCTCAAAATGCGAGTACTCCATTGTTATACACAGTGGCGGTTTTAGCACTTAGGAGGCCCCACGCGCAATTCAATTTTGAATTATAAAATTTCAACTTTAAGGTCCATTTTGGGATTTCCCAATTTTATATTTCCCCGTTTATATGTCCGTGAGAGATGCGAGGTTAAACGAACAGATTTGGCTGAACTGGACTCACTTCTCAATAGGTCTGTTCATTTGCGTGCACCTAGCAATGTAGTGAAAAGTTTAGAATTTTAGACAACCAACCGCAACTGACACAATAATCACGTATTCGTCGAACCAATTCACAGACTCGTTATTGTCATTTTGTCGAAAGAAAACTTCTCCATCGAAATCAATGACATCAGGATGATAGCATTGAATAACGGTTACACAAGGGATCTAGTAGATAATCTTTTCTACAAGAAACATAAGCTGATCGATAGAAGTATAGCAACCGCTCCTCTCACTTCTAAAGTCGATGATCCACCTTCTATATGAGATGTTATTAAGTACATGGATATAGTTAGTAACAAGATAAGGGGACGTTTAAACAAGTAGGGTCTAAAAACCGCTGACGTAAACTGAGTCGGCATCGGAACCCTGTTATGCAATATGATGGGAAAAGGGCCGACTCTCTAACAGAAAGATTTACCAAGTTTTTAATTTAGTTATTAACTTGAAATTGAGAACTTGAAGTTCTGAAGATCAGATCTTGAAGTTAGTAATTTCAACTTACCAATTTAGTTATTTATTTGAAATTGAGAACTTGAAGTTCTGAATATCAGATTTTGAAGTTAGTAATTTCAAATTACCAATTTAGTTATTAACTTGAAATTGAGAACTTGAAGTTCTGAAGATCAGATCTTGAAGTTAGTAATTTCAAATTACCAACTTAGTTATTAACATAAACTTAAAGTTTAGACCTTTAAGAATATATTCTCAAGAAAAAATTTTAAAATTCCAATAGTTGACCACGTTTTAGCTATTTTAGTGACGCAGCAACTGAACCTAGCATCAGTGAGCAACTTACCGAAGGTCGTAGTAATTATGTATTTTATAACATTTTAACATTTTTCAACATGGTTGACATAATATCTTAAGTTCTATTTAACAGATTTATTTCAAATTATATATCAACCTTCAATATATTGTCGTGTTCCGGATAGTCTTGACTTCCCAAACCCTTAAATCGGACGCTTGGGGTAGTCGATATCCACCGAAACAAATGACGATTTTAAGTTCCCGGAAAGCTTTATTGTCGAGAACACTTATCGAGACCACAGCTCTACAGTTAGTGCGTCCAATAAATTCAATTAAAAGGTCGTGGAAATTAAACAGTATTTTATTTACTCGAATAAAAATAATGATGAAAGCAATTACGGACAATTTTCAATTACGTCAAGTGATAAATAAAATTGTGTTTTGTGTGCAGTTTCCAGTAAAGCGTATCATTTACTTCAAAAATATTAGCTATACATTTACTCGACACTGTTATCGTGTTAATTTGTGTAACAATTATAAAAATTTTACAAATTTTGTTATCAAAATAACAAAACTTACAAGGTTTATTTATCTTGTTGCACTCGGTGTTGCATTAAATTCGACCTGTCGTATGCGCAAATTCAATATGGCTTCCACAGTAGCGAATGTGGTGGCAATTTGTGGCACCTGGTGAACCAAATTCTTGTTTTTCCAAGTAATTGAACGAATTTTTCGAACGGAATATTTCCAGTGTTGTGTTGCATTAATCCTCCAGTGTCAATTACACCAAATTTCCACATTTTCAAGCAAACAGATGTCCTCCTCACATGTGTTCAAACTAACCTTAAAATTGGACAATGTGCGAATAAAATTGACAAAAATATCAATCTTTCAGTTCCAAATATAACGTAAATTGACTCTGCGATTTACAACGATCATCAGAATAACACTTTTGCAATAATTTCTTGTGTCGTAGCACGTAAAACAAATGTGGCGTCGATACAGAATGGAGTTGGAGACAAAATTTGAAACCCAGCTTCTGCATGGATTTTCACAACGTCTTGGGCCACCGTGATCGCCTCCCCTTCGGTATCGAAGCTATCCAGCCAGTCGTTAAGGTGGCCGATTTCTATGGGGATTATCTACTTAAGTAAAATTTATGTAACCCCCATTACAATTGAATAATACTATTGCCACAGTTACGAAAATTTTACAGGTTGTTGCGCAAGGCTTCCTGTGTAACATATTGAAATATGAGGCGTATAAGATAATTATTACATTGATAATTAAATTAATAAAGCGATGACACGTATTGCGCATGCGTATGCGAAATCTCATGATTACGCGAAAACTAATACACATAATTGTCTCATATTTCAATATGTTACACGGGAAACTTTGAGGAATAACCTATAAAATTTTCGTAACTGTAGCAATAGTATTATTCAATTGTAATGGGGGTTACATAAATTTTAGTTAAGTAGATAATCCCCATAAAAATCGGCCACCTTAACATAGTGGTTTTCTTTGATAGCCAATACTGCTCTAGGGTTACTGTCGATGAACGGCAGAGCTTCTTTGTACTTCACGAAGTGCACGGTATTGGGGGAACATGACACGCCGAACGTTATTACACACCTAACGTACACTTCTATTTCATTTCATTGGTACTGTTATTGCGCCTTAAGAAACGCTGCGCTTGTTGATATTCCTTGAGTACTTTGACTTGTTGATATATTTCTTTTATGTCGCCGGATATAGCTACCCGACGTTCACGAAATCGAGACAGAATATCTGGTAGCGAGCATAACAGATTAGGTCCCTTTGCATCGAATTTAGAGAGATTCCATTCACAGTTGCGGCGGCATCCCACACCATTCTGACTTTTCCCGGCTTGTTGGGATTGGTCACGAAGAAGATTGGTATGTACCAGGTTTTCGAAGTAGTCTACTGCGTGACTTCACTGAGGTTTTTGGCCAATATAGGGTTTTTCATAATTTTTTGTTCCACACACTTCAGCCGCTGCTTGGCCATACTGTAGCTGTCGGGAAGTTTGACGTTTTCGTAGCGCGACAGAAGACCACTCGTGTATCTTCCAGTTGTCTTCGTTGTTGTCCCTTCCAGGCTTTCAGTAGCTCGTTGGTCGTCATTGGACAATAATGGTGATTCTAACTTTCTTACCACGAAATTTTCCGTCAAAAAGAATTATTTAATTTGCTTGTGGAGTTCGTTATCGGACGTGTAGCTACAGGCATGAAAATGGTGCCGCTCAACGTTACAAGATGCTTTGGCAGTTTCATGTGACCCATAGACAGTCCAGCCCAACTTTTGGGTTACTGCCAATATTGCTGATGAGACAGCGGACTGGCTTCTTCAGCCTTGGGGGTTGACTTCAAGATGGAATGAATTCTTGGGTCATGTAGTAGTGGATGATGTTTGAACGGGCAACCCTCGATTCCGCACACTTGAACAGATTTACAACGGGTAACATGGTGTTTATCGCTCAGACATCTTTGACACAACTTGTATTCGCGTACAACATCATGGTGGTTTCCATTTGGATAGATAGCACAACTAGAACGACTTGCTGTTGGGGAACCTTCCTCGTTTCTTTCAGAGTATCGCATGGAAGTTCTGAGTTCTTCTGTCGGGATGCCGTGGTGCTCGATTTTCGACTAGTTTATCTTTGAAACTTATTACCGGGATGACCCTTGAGGTAGCTACACTTCCTATCTTCGTGGCCAGTTTTGATAACCAGTCGGAAAACGCAGACAGATCTAACCTAAACAATCGAGTATGTGTCGAATTGGTTCGTAAAGCCAACCTTGTTAGAGATACCGATGCCTTCGGTAGATCGAACATATCTTCGAAAAAACGGGCATTAGTACCTCGTTCAATGTCCCAGGATAAAATAAATAGCCTCTTACGAGTCTAAACGCGTCTCCCTGCAGACATTGTTGGAGGCAATAAAAGTTTTCGTCATCCGAAAAGTTGCACTCCACTGTGGTTTGTTGAAACCAGGAGATGAACATTGGCCATTCCTCACTGCTACCATAGAATTTTAGCGTATTAGCCGCCACAATCTGCCTCATACCGATTTCCTTCGCAATCATAGAAAATGGAGAGACCAGTTTGATCTTTTCTTTGGAAAGGGAGAGTTTGCTGAGGTTGCCTTCCGACCCAAATGCAGTACGTCGTTTGCTGTTTTCTTGGATTTCATGCTCTTCTTCAATACTTTCGTCGCTCTCGGAGGTACATTCTGAATCTTCAATGGCGGACTTCTTCTTCAGATATTTCAAATTCAACTGGTGCTCAGCTTCAAGCCTCTGTAGTGCCCGTTCTTTCCGCCTTCTTGAGGATGCTTTTGACTTGCCACTAGCCTTCGATTTTTGCTCGGTCCTATCCGATGCGACTGATTGACTAGTCTTGTGCGGTTTTTTTGATTTGATAGATTGGTTTGGCTTCGTTGAGCCAAGCATAACTTCCTTTAACTATCACTTCAACTCCGCTATTTCGGCTTCTTGGAGTTTCGAAAACTTGGAGTTCTTGGACTATTCGCTACACAATACGCAAGACCATCAGGGTACTTGCTTCACAGTATCATCCACTCCCACGCAACCATAGTGAAACCAGCTGTCGCACGTGTCACATTGAACCATTATGATTTGATTCTTCTTTATCGCAGATGCCACAGCTTTGGTTTACCATTTTGTTGTTATTGGGCGTATGATATAATAATTTCCATTTTCTTCCGAATTTATTTAACGTGTTAAATTCAAATTCAATGGTGGCGGGAATATTTCGAACTGTTATTTTGACTATTAATTAAACGAGTAACGCTATCGCTAATAATTCCTTTAATTCCTCCATTAAACTTGGGTAGTTGAAAAATTGCTACAAAATATAATCTCAATAATAATAATAATAAGATAATAACAGTAAATTCACTTACAATTTCTGCCCTTATCAGTGTACACTGTAATTGACTTTTGAATAGCCCGTATTTGTATTTTGGTATCTATGACCACTGGTAAGACAGAAATTCTAAGATCATTAAAATTAGCCCTGGGGGTGCTTAGAGTTTCTGTAACACTAAATAAAGGCAAATTTTACTTGTTTTATTTGTAGTTTTTGTGAACTTGAAATATAAATGGATAATCCTTTGGAAACAATTTTCGTTTCTTAAGAAATTACATACTAGCTTAAGAGCAAATATTGGCCGATACTCCATATTTTCGTGATATCAACAAATTTTGATTTCACAGTTAAACTTGATGATAAAGATGATGGTAATATCTGATGTTTTGGTGATTTTTAAAGGGATCTAATAGGAAAAGCAAATAATTTCTAAAAAAAATACTGCAAAATTAGGAACACTGGAAAATAAAGTTAGTTGGCAATACTTGCTTAGGATTTTGGACAGTTCTTTTAGTCAAATTATAGTAATATCTATATTTATTTGTAACACACAATGCTTTATACATTTTATGTGCAATTTCAACAAATACAATTTACAGATTCATTTTTTAGGTCTTCCTTTTCATTGGTTCTTGTGGATATACTTCAGGCGTATAAATTTCGGCATAAAAATACAGTAAGGCAATTTCCTTATTTGAAAACAGAATTGTCAAATCCGATCTATATTTACCATTGGGTATCAATGGAGGAAACTGAGTTTCTTCGACAACATAATTACATCCGTGGTAGGTGATATCCTGTGAACGATATTAGTTACATCCTTAGTATAAATAGCATCAGATCAAAACCTTATAAAAGATAAATGATGTCGTGTTGCCACACTTGGGTATATAAGCCAATCCCATTACGTTTGCTTTGAAAGCCTTCTGTATATTAATTTGATATCGCAGCGGAAAGCGTCGATACGCATTGCTCAAAAACTTATTTGCTTGGACTACGACCTGAAATATACAAATAAGTGAATGCAATATAGAAAGTAGTGATGTGACGAGTCGAATACTTTTTAAACTCGAGTAACTCGAATTCGAAATATTTTCAACTCGAGTTGAAATAACACCTTGTATAATTAATAATTAAAATAACATTAAAAATTATTAAATTTTAATCATTTAATTTTTTTTATGAGATGCGACTTATGAGTATTTGAAAAGGCAAATCAGTTAGTAAAAAACTAATAATAATTTTGCTTTGCTTTGCATTCGTCTCGTTTATAAAATTATTTGTGCTTGTGCAGTTTGCGTGCGCATTTAAAACTCGCCAACTCGAGTTGCACAAAAAAACTACTCGAGTTATTCGAATACAGACCTGACTCGAGTTTTAACCCGAGTAATACTCGAGTCGTCACATCACTAATAGAAAGATTCATAAAGGGGCGTGCATAGAATAAAATGGCGGAGTTTTGTAAATTGGAAGTTTAGTTAATTAAATACGAAATGAGAGACTTCAAGAAGGAAATTGTAGAAGAAAGAGGTGGAGCTAAAAAATGGATAAGGAAATGAAGCAAACAGCAGAAGAATCGAGAGGAGATATAAAAAATTGGAAATGAGAAACGCAACACTTGAATATAAGCTGGAATAAGCAGAAAAGAAGACAATACGAAATAACATTGTATAATGAGATGAATCCTCATCAGTGAAGGAGACTCTGAGAAGCTTAAATTAGCGATAAAAAATTTTGTCAAGGAAATGATGGAAATAAATGTAGAGATTAACTAAAACTTTACCTCGAGTTTATCACTTGTGTTAAATTTCAAATTAATGGTACCATTATGTGCCGTGGTAGTACGATTGTATTTAAATGCTTTAAGCTCGAAGAAGTTAATGTAATCTTGATTGTAGCTCATTAGTTGAATTCGCACATCCTTAAGTTTGTATCCATGTTGATGGAACTAAAATTTAATCTATTAGTGGTTTCCTATTATATTTATTAATTATGCACACTGTCAAGTCATTAATAGTTTATTATGTGATTAGTGAAAAAAGCCATCATCATTACCGTACTAGTATCAAGTCTTACTTCACTTCTGCGATACTCATGTAAAATTTATTTGTAAGATTTTCAAGGTTTTCAGGTCAAGTTTATTTATTTCAAAATAAATAAACAATAATTATTTAAAATCGACTTGTATTGTTTGATAGATGTTTAAATTAAAATGTCACTATAAATCGACCATTAGTGTTCTAATGAATCTCTCAATAAGGGCCGCTTAAAATCTTCTGTGGGCTTCGTACTACAGAGGTAATGATTGTTATAATTGAAGAATTATCTAATATAATAGTAACTTGACGGAACCATTTAAAATTTATTACCTTAGATAGAAGTTTCTCATTACAGAAAATGTCTTGACCAAAATATGCAAGTATCCATAGTAAAATACACTTTTTCATTTTTGTCTAAATTTTTAATAATTATTTAAACTTACACCACCTACGTACCAACAATAATTAATGTACCAATTTTTAATAATAATCTGACAGTACGCACAAACAAATCGTTTGAATCCATAAAAGCAAACTAATTTATTTTTCAACGCATGAAAGAATACATGATTTGCTTTTGATTGTTCTGTTTTGGTAACTTAGGTAATATTTTGATTTCGAGTTAAATGTTGTATAACAAATGATGCCTATAACTAGAAAGAGTAACGTCATAACCTTGGTGTATATTTAAATATTGGTTTGAGTTTTTGTTTCAAGTAGTTTTGTGTATAAAGCAGAAAACCTTTATACTTTCAAGATGGAATAGTTACAAAATAGGGACAGAAGGACTGAGCCCTGGATGAGACCATTACGGGCGCGTTCCACTTAAAGCCCACGACGACCACGGTCGATCGACAGTCCAATCAAATAACCACGTTCTATCTTTAGTCCAATCAAAGAACCACGGGACCACACTGCGGTCGTCTTGGGTTGTAAGTGGAATACACCCTAGAAAGCCTAACTTTAGTAATGTTCCGTAAAGCGTGTGTGACACTATCACACTTTGGTTACATTTTCGTTCAACTTTGTTGTCAAATGTTTGATGAAAAATATTAAGCTGTGTTACATTATCACATTTTCATCACACTTTCGTCACACAAAAAGTAGCGCGTGTCACATTTTTAATCACACTTTCGTTCAACTTTTGAATAATCATGCGCATTGCTGCAAAACTTAAACAATACCATGTAACACCCCGGAAATTAAGGGTTAATTTCGGGTTGTTTGTTTATTTTTCTAGTTATGATTTTTAAATGATTTAAAAAATTAAAATGCAATTTTAGATGTAAAAGAAAATAATTTGTGTACGCCTATGGAAATATAGTAATTCAAATTGTGCTGACATTTTATAAAATTTTTCGATTCTTATACCTCTAGAATCAGCGTAAAATTTCGTTCAAAGTAAAAATATCGACAGGGTCGAGTCAAAATTACTTTGAGTAAAAAATTCAAATTTAACTTTGCAACAAAGTATAATTACTACATTGTAATGTAGAAAATATACCTACGTATTGCAGGTGTGCGACGGGCGGAGATACGAAGAGAATTTGATGACCATTTCCGTTTAGATAAGGATTACGCTTCCCGTCTCAATGACAAGATTTTAGGTCATTTCTTAATTTTGGTCCTACAGAGAAATGAATTGTATATTTGTAACGTTTAAGAGATAACGATTCCAAATATCTAAAAATAAGTTGGAAAAGTCAAGAAATGTAGAAATTGGAATTAAATTTTCAATTACCAGTAGACGCGTGTGGGAATTGCTAAGTCGGCTATTTCTACGCGCAGAAAAAAAATGTATCTTCCTCTAATTGCGGAAGGACGTCTTTTACTCACATGGATTTTAATATAAAAAATAAAAAGATTCACTTTGGAAGAGAAGTGGGTCAGAAGTTATAAATATGGGTAACTGTACTGATAAGAGAGAGTCCGGCCGTTACCTGCATCAAACTGCGTTGCTCCAGGGGGAGTGATCATAGACGCTTTTTGATAAGGGTACATATTCGTAGACTCGATTGTGCGGGTTAATTTTGTGAATTAAATAGAGAGTCCTCCTTCACCTGTTGCTAAGAAACTTGCTGGCCATTTTGGAAGCAAATTTCGAAAAAACACAGCTGAAGTCGAAGACTCCAAGTGCGATTTGGTTTTTTGAGTTTTGATAATTGAGTTTTGTACAGTACAAAAGCTCAATTAGTAATTTTGTTTGCAACTATTTATCAAACCATTGTTTGAATAAATAAGTTAGTGGTAATCAATTAAATTAAATAATTTAATTAATTTTCTCGACTTAAATAAATAAGTTAAGTTTTTGTGGTTTTGCTGAAACAACTAAAGGTAAAAATTTATTGTTTACTGATAAATGATTTTATTTTGTGTGCGCGATTGTTAAATCATAATTTGAGAACGCAAAATTTTTGTATTCTAACGAGTTGTTAAGGAAATGTATTTGGGTTCCTTATATTATAATAATTGATTGGAGTGAGATTCGCTCATCAAGTTATTGATACTTAATGTAAAAGGATAATCGCGAGACGATTGTTTCCTCGTTTGTTGATAGTTTTGGCTGCATATAAGTTTAGCCAATATTATTTAATCGTTAAAGTAAGGTTTGATAAGTTAATCTGTTTTATGTTTATTTTGGAAATCTGAATATTTGATATTCAGCGACGGAAACAATTTGTAGTTGGTTGAATGTTTCGTCAATTATTACTTTCAAAAGTTATTTTGTTGATTATACTGTGGCAAAAGTGTTGTCATATTATAATTTCGAGTTAATTATTTTGTAAATCTTTGTAAATAATTCAGTTTAATTTAATAAATTGTTATATTTGGGAAATATTAATTCTTTTATTTTGAATTTAAAAGAACCCCATAAAATAAAGGTGGAAGTTTTTCAAAAGTTAACGATTCCTACGTTTTCCCAAAATCACTGCACAGGGCACCTTTCACCCTACATTAGCCAGCGATATTTACGTCATTTCGTGAAGATTGGGAAACCAAACCAGAGCTACCAAAAAGTATCGAAGAGGTCCAGGACAACTAACAAAGAGAATTTTGTCGGGTGGCAGCGTAAAAACTAAAAATAGACTGTCCTTTGTTACCGTGGAACCTTCGTCGATATTCCCAAAGATTCAGGAGTATCTCAAAACTCGAGAAATTTTTGGGAAAACCAAATAAATTAAGAGAACATTCTGGGGTGACTTTTTACTTAGGCCAAGTAAAAAGGTTCTTGTGTTTTCTGAAATTATTATCAAAATTTTAAGAGAAAATTTTATAATTAATTTTAATAACGCACCCCCGGTTGTTACAACCAACCAACAAAATACACGAAACAAAATTAAACAGTTGATTTTGACACTAGTAACTTTAGTAGTGGGCTGCAAAGGTTGGCTACGCAAATTTCGTGAAGTATGTTTTCAATTTAGTTGCCAGCTTCACTACAAACATATCCCCACCCAAAAATTTTCATCACACTTTCAAACCAATGTTTGACAAGAAAGTTGAATGGAAAATGTAACCAAAGTGTGATAGTGTCACACACGCTTAACATGCTACAACTTGAGACACTTTTGACATTTAAAGATGAACCATTCTTTTTGTACTCTCTTCAGTTATCAGAGGTAGCCATTTTTTCGGTCTCTTTGAGTACTTGAACGGTAGAAGTTACTAATAGGATCTGTATTTCTTACGAGACTCCAAAGCAAAATGAAACTAATAATCTTGTGCCTGCTGCTCCAGGAAGCGATTACTGCTCACCAGGTAGAGAGCTATCTGTTTAACTGTTGCCCTTTATGACAGCTTAGCTCTGACGGTAGGCTAGGAGGTGCCCACCAAGCAATGTTAAACAAGGTATAGTCTGTTTTTTTAAGAAACGAGTAAAAAATTTCTATTCCACATGGATAACTTGAATGTTAACCAATGAAATTGTTTGAAATTTAATTCCAACCTTGAATAGGGTTCAACCTTGCTTGAAATTTAATTTCCACCAATTTCATTGGTTAACATTCACGTTATCCACGTGTAATAGAAATATTTTACTCGTTTCTTAAAAAAAACAGACTATTAGTCATTCATGAGCTTGCGAAAGTGAGCGCTAATAAATTGTGGACCGTTGTCTACCATACAAATTTGGGTACTCCAAATATCAGGAAGACTTGGTTTTCTAAATATTCACACACGGTCTTAGATGTGCCTTTGCGCAGTGGTTGGACTAAAACAATTTTCGAAAACCAGTCGCAGACTACAACTAACATGGTAATACCCTTAGCTGAGCGTAGAAATGAACTTGTCATTTTTCATGCCTTTCAGAGCCCTCCTGACTTCATGCACTCCCACGCTTCCAGGCTCTTCTTCTAGATCCAATGACACTAATTATTTACCTTTTACCCTGTTCAAACACTTCTCTTTCTTCTGTCAGTAGTGTCCGGTAGTAATTCCTCCCTCCAAACCAACAGGCGAGATCCCACCCTTGTCCCTGACTTTGTTTTAATATTTTTTAGCAATTTCCACGTCTGTTTGCGTTACTTTGCTTATGGTCAGCTCCCCCGGGGCTTCCTTTGCATCTTCGTGTATACACTTTTTGATTTGGCAATATGTTTCTTCGGCTGTACGAATTTGAACATATTTTAGTTTACCGACTAATTAGCAGCAAATTATATTTGATATTGTTTATTTCGTCCGATGTTATATCTTCAATCTTTGGCTTGTCATAGTGAACGAATTGGAAGCAAATGGAGGGGACCTCAACAAATGGTGGTCCGATTCACATTCAGTGCCCTTTTTAACTCTCACGTCGTTAATCGTAAATCGACTTCTTTGGCGCACAATAATATAATCGATTATTATTGATTTGAGGTGGCTGGTGGGTTGCCTTCACTTATATTTATGGATATCTTTATGCTTCCAGAACCCGTTTGTGATTTTCAGATGTTGTCCTTCATTTCGTTTTGAACTCCTCGTGTGGATGGAACCTAGTAAATATTTATTATTCTAGTGGTAAGCATTTAAAATTAATTTTCTGTATGTAGTATAATAATTATAATCCTTCATTTTTTCTTAGTTTTCATTTTTGTGAATTTTTCAAATTTGTTTTCACATTTTTGCTTGGATTATTATTTTTTCAATCAATTTTTCAATTTTTTTCTTTTTATCGGTTTAGTTGCGACTGATGATGGGCAATAAACCTTGAAATAAAGAGCTTTATATCGCAATAACATTAATTTTTACCTAAAATTTGCTATATTTTTCAACTTTTTCTTAGAAACTCCACGTTTTTGTACCCCCCCCATATTTGCATTTTTTTTTCATATTTTCAAACTATTTTCTGGTTCTACTTTGTTATTTGGAATAAAAGACGTTTTTAAAGTGTATTTAAATAAAATTTATCGTATTGTGTTCTTTACTTAAAGTTAAAATCCTAATATTTTAACATTTAGTTAAGTTTTTGTTTAATTTATATTTTACAACACATACTAATATCACACCTATTTCTTGAAATTTCTTTTTAAGATTTATTCTGTATATTATTTGAAATGTTCTATTATGTAACATGCAGCACTGGGGTCAATATTCCCGGTTATATTACAATAATATAATAATTTAGTAATTTCTGATGATGATTGCATTAATAATTAATTCTTTCTTTCTCGGTCCTTTTACCCTAAAGAGGGTTTGGTGAACCTTTTAATTCGGGGACGATTTATGTACTTTATATGTTTCGTACTAGGTCCTTTTTTTTTTACCTTAAGACAAGGTTTCTCATGGCAGATTACACCCCGGTGGTTTGCCATTGCCTGCCGAGGGAGAGACGGCCAGAATAAAGTTCTTACTTTACTCGGATTCGAACCGGGTATTTAGCGTTTATAGTCAACTCGCGTGACCGCTAAGCTCCGACCGCCTCGGATAATTAATTCTTCTTCTTCTTCTTTTGGCTCTCCATTCCTTACGGAATATCGCCACATCTTTTGATGTTTTCAAATCCATTTCTCTGAGGTGGATTAGTCCTCACTTCACTACCATTTTGTAATCTTCTCATTACTTTTCTCCCATTTGTCGTTGCTTCACCTCTCACTCAGATTCTTCTATCGGTCTTTGTATCCTCCACTATTCTTTTCCATAGCCTTCTATCTAGCACCCTAACTCGCCAGTCCTGCACCCCCATAGTCCTCAGATCATCAACGGCGTCATCTCTCCATCTCCTCCTCGGTCTTCCCCTCGGCCTGCCGCCATCAGGCTTCCACCTCATCACATCCGCTATGGCTCTACCCTCCGGCGCTCTCATAACGTGACCCAACCACCCCAATCTCATCGCCTTCACATATCTCACTATAGTAGCCTCCCCCAGCTCTTCGTCTATCTCCCTGTTGCTTCTCATTCGATACTGTTCCTCATTTATTTTTACGAGTCCAAGAATTCTCCTCATCACCTTTCTTTCGAAAACTCCAAGCCTCTGTTCCTCCGCTTTTGTCAGACTGAGCACCTCCAATCCATACGTCACTACAGGCCTGATCAACGTCTTGTAGATTCTAATCTTCGTACTTTTCTTTAGGTTTTTGTTCTTTAGAAGGTTTTGATTACTGTATAATGCCCTATTTCCCGCCATCACCCTATCTTTCACAATTTCCTCCCCTATGATTGTGCTATTAATCTGCATTCCCAGATATCTAAACTTTCCGACTTCCTCAAAGGTGTAATTTAGGATTTGTAACTCTTTCAACTCTCCATCACTGTGTCTGTTGCACCTCATAAATTTCGTCTTGCTCTCATTCACCCTTAATCCCGCTATATTTGACTCTCGTTCAATTCTTTTAAAAGCTTCGATCAGGGCCTTGTGTGATCTTGACAATATTATTATGTCATCGGCATATGCCAATATCTGTACCTCACGATTGATAATCGTTCCGTAACACTTAACTCGTCTCATTATTCCTTCCAAGATTACGTTGAATAAAGGTGCCGATAGTTTATCTCCTTGTCTCACTCCTAAGTTTATAGAAAACTCATCTGAGTTGCCTTCCCTAGTGACTACTACTGCTGTCGTATTGTTTAGCGTCATCCAAACCAACCGAACCAGTTTTCCCGGTATGTTCGAGTCTTCCATTTCTCTTCTAAGTTGATGTCTATTCACACGATCAAACGCTTGTTTAAAATCAATGAATAACATTTCTATTTCTGTGTCATATTCGTAGGTTTTTTCGATTATTTGTGTTACGAGGAACAAGGCATCAGTTGTTGATCTCCCGGGCCTGAATCCCTGCTGATAGTCTCCTAACGATTTCTCTACATACTCCTGTAGTCTGGCATGTATTAGTTTGGTTAGTATCTTGTATGTGTTGTTGAGCAACGAAATACCTCTGTAGTTTTGGCATTCTCTATGGTCTCCTTTCTTATGTATTGGTATCAAGCCCGCTTCGCTCCATTGTGTCGGTATTTCCTCTCTTCTCCATACATCGATTATTAGACCATACATCCTTCTCAATACTGGTTCTGTTCCTTTCTTTATTAATTCACTAGCTGGAAAGCCCGTCCACGGACGGGTGGCTAGTCAGTGGAGCTGTTCTTTAGCGGTTTTATCGCATTAACGGATAAAGTTTTATTTTATAATAAAGAAGATTAATACAGCTGGAAGGCTCATCCATGGAAACTCAATCCAAGGAGTGATCATATTAAGTTGGTACGACCAACAACCAATCAGAATGCGTTGCGTGTCCTAAAAAAATTACACGCTGGAAGCGAAGGAGCGTGCTGGTCTTTTATATGTTTGATGATCCCTTATATACTGCCTTGTAGAGTGAGTGTGGACAGCGTTGGAAAAACAAATTTTGCTTCTTTGAAAAATTTTGAAAAACAAAACCGATTGGTGTGCTACTCGATCCCAGGGGGAGATGATTAAGTTGGTACTACCAACGACCAATCAGAATGCGTTGTGTGTCCTAAAAATTGACACGCTGCTTTTTTGAAAAATTTTGAAAAACAAAACCTGATTGGTGTGCCACTCGATCCTAGGGGGAGATGATTAAGTTGGTACTACCAACGACCAATCAGAATGCCTTGTGTGTCCTAAAAAATTGACACGCTGCTTTCTTGAAAAATTTTGAAAAACAAAACCTGATTGGTGTGCCACTCGATCCCAGTTGGGAGATGATTAAGTTGGTACTACCAACAACCAATCAGAATGCGTTGTGTGTCCTAAAAAATTGACACGCTGCTTTTTTGAAAAATTTTGAAAAACAAAACCTGATTGGTGTGCTACTCGATCCCAGGGGGAGGTGATTTTAACTTTTAAGTTGGTACTACCAACGACCAATCAGAATGCGTTGTGTGTCCTAAAAAATTGACACGCCGGAGCGTGCTGGTCTTTTATATGTTTGAAAATTTTGAAAAACAAAACCTGATTGGTGTGCCACTCGATCCCAGTTGGGAGATGATTAAGTTGGTACTACCAACAACCAATCAGAATGCGTTGTGTGTCCTAAAAAATTGACACGCTGCTTTTTTGAAAAATTTTGAAAAACAAAACCTGATTGGTGTGCTACTCGATCCCAGGGGGAGGTGATTTTAACTTTTAAGTTGGTACTACCAACGACCAATCAGAATGCGTTGTGTGTCCTAAAAAATTGACACGCCGGAGCGTGCTGGTCTTTTATATGTTTGATTATTTATTCCATCAGTTCCTGGGGTCTTATTATTTTTCATCTCTTTTACAGCTCTAAGAAATTCTTCGTATGTTGGTTCACTGACTATTTCTATGTTTTCATCTACGATTGTTGTCTCTTTTTCTTTTTCTATTGTTGGCTCCCCTTCTACTCCTTCATTCAATAACTCGTTAAAATGTTCTCTCCATCTACTTCTTATTTCGTCTTTTCCGTATCTAATTTCTCCATTTTTATCTTTTAATCCTCTTAGCTCGTACTTTGGTTTCAACTTTTGGTATTTTATTCTTCTGTAGAATTCTCTTGGGTTTCTATGTTGTTCCTCAATCTCTTTCATGATGCCTTCCAACCATTGTTGCTTCTTTTGTTTGCACAACTTCACCACTTTCCCTCTTTCACACTTGTATATTTCTTTATCTGTTTCATCTTGTGTTTCCATCCATTTAACTCTCGCCGCACGCTTCACCTCTATCATTCTCTCACATTCCTCATCGAACCATTCCTTTCTTTTGTGACTTTCCTTTCTTCCTATTGATTCCTCGGCAGCCTTCATTATACTTTCCCTTATGTGAGCCCATTCTTCATTCATATCTTCACTCTGTTCTTTGTTGGATATCTCCTTTTGTAATTGTTGGGCATATTTATGTTGGACTGTTTCATTTTTAAGTTTCTCGATTTCTATGTTTCTTCTCGGTTTCTCTGTTTTTGTTATACTTTTTTCAATCCTGTTCTTCTTAATCTTCATTATTACCATGTTGTGGTCCGTATCCACGCTTGTACCCCTGTACGATCTCGCATCACATACTTTGAATGTTCTCTTCTTGGATACCAGGATATGGTCTATTTGAGTTCCTTTTTCATTTCCAGGCAACATCCATGTTTCCTTGTGTTTGACTCTATGTTTGAAGTCTGTCGTTATTATTCTCATGTTATTCATGGCTGCCAAATTACACATCATTTCTCCATTCTCGTTCGTTCTCTCATGTATAGTGTTTTTACCAGCTACGTCCTTGATGTAGTCTTCCCTCCCGACTTGTGCATTGAAGTCTCCCATTATAATTATGTCGTCTCTTCTTGGAATTCTTCCATATAACCTCTCTATAGCTTCATAAGTATTTGTCTTCTCTTCTTCCTCAGCTTCCTCCGTTGGTGCATACACATTTATGATCGACATATTTGCTTTGTCACCCCTAATTCTTATATACGCTAGCCTTCCGCTTATTGGTTCAAAATCGAGTATATCATTCATTCTATTTTTTTTTATTACAAAGGCTACACCATTTCTACCTTGGTTCCTCTCTCCCGAGTACAACATTACGCAATCTTTCATCCTTATCTCTCCGCTCTCTTTCCATCTCACCTCTTGAATTGCCGCCACCTCTATTTTGTACTTCCTGAGATCATTAGCTATATCATTCATTTTTCCAGGTCGGAGCATTGTTCTTATATTCCATGTCGCCATTCTTTCTGTTTTTTGTTTCCTCCTCTCTCTTTTCAACGGCATCCTCCTCCATTCAATATTTTGGCAATCTTTTTTCTTTTCATGACTCTTTATTTACATTTACATCTTTATTTACATTTACATCTTTATTTACATATACATTTACATTTAGGGTACCATTTTTCTTTCTTTCCTCCACCTTACTCTCATCGTTCACACTTTCATTACCATTTTCAAGTTCCTTTTCATTTGCAATAGTCGTCGTGATTTGACAGTCCTGCTCTGTTTCTGCTAGTTTTTTGAGAATTGTTCTCCATCATCCTGCACGCATTTCAAGGTTTCCTCTTTCGAATTCCATCTATAGGTTTTGTTGTTTACTGTGAGCTTTTGGTATCCCACTCTGGTCTTATTACCATTTTCCATCTCTTTGCCTGCTATTTCTCGTATCTTTTTCTGTATCTGTAGCTCTTTCATTGTCATGTCGTTGTCAATATAGATTTTTCGCCCCTTTAACTTGCTTTTATTCTTCATAATCTGCATCTTCCCCTCCCAGTCTTGTATCTTTGCCACTATTACCTTCCTTTCCTGGCTTCTTCCTATTTCAAATACTTCCAAAAGGTTTGTGTCCACTCCAAGATCATTTTTCAGGAAATTGTGCACCTTTTCTCTTAGATTCAACTCGTTTATCATCTTAAGCCCCTTTATTACTATATTGTAATATATACTATATTCCTTTTTCTGACTTTCTCCTGGTTCTCTATTGAATTTTCTAGTAATTCAATTATTTGAGTAAGTTGTTGTTTTTCAATTTTTGAAAATTTTGAATTTTTCAAATTTGTTTTCACATTTTTGCTTGGATTATTATTTTTTCAATCAATTTTTCAATTTTTTTCTTTTTCTCGGTTTAGTTGCGACTGATGATGGGCAATAAACCTTGAAATAAAGATCTTTATATCGCAATAACATTAATTTTTACCTAAAATTTGCTATATTTTTCAACTTTTTCGTAGAAACTCCACGTTTTTGTACCCCCCCCCCATATTTGCATTTTTTTTTCATATTTTCAAACTATTTTCTGGTTCTACTTTGTTATTTGGAATAAAAGACGTTTTTAAAGTGTATTTAAATAAAATTTATCGTATTGTGTTCTTTACTTAAAGTTAAAATCCTAATATTTTAACATTTAGTTAAGTTTTTGTTTAATTTATATTTTACAACACATACTAATATCACACCTATTTCTTGAAATTTCTTTTTAAGATTTATTCTGTATATTATTTGAAATGTTCTATTATGTAACATGCAGCACTGGGGTCAATATTCCCGGTTATATTACAATAATATAATAATTTAGTAATTTCTGATGATGATTGCATTAATAATTAATTCTTTCTTTCTCGGTCCTTTTACCCTAAAGAGGGTTTGGTGAACCTTTTAATTTGGGGACGATTTATGTACTTTATATGTTTCGTACTAGGTCCTTTTTTTTTACCTTAAGACAAGGTTTCTCATGGCAGATTACACCCCGGTGGTTTGCCATTGCCTGCCGAGGGAGAGACGGCCAGAATAAAGTTCTTACTTTACTCGGATTCGAACCGGGTATTTTGCGTTTATAGTCAACTCGCGTGACCGCTAAGCTCCGACCGCCTCGGATAATTAATTATCTTTCCTTAATTCGTAATTTAGTAAAATATAAAACTAATTTATTTTCACGAATTAATAACAATTAACCAATTTAAATAATAAATTTTTTCCTTGTAACAAAGTTTTGCATTTCGTCGTATTACAAAAAAAACTCATTAAGTGCAGTTTTCAACAAAAACGAGATGTTTTACTACGTGCGTTATTTTATGGTTATGCTTGCCTGAAAAAAAATTATGTCACAATTTATAATATGAATGAGGATTCATTAGCATTTTAAATATCAAAACAATTGCTGTTAAATACGATTTATCAGATATAAAAAATATTTAAACTTCATTATCTCTGTTGTCTTGAAATGTACACTTAAAAGGGGAACGCAATGTAAGTTACCGCAAAAATCCTGCAGAGGCGCTACAATCGAAAATTTGTAATTAAAATATTAATTTTTAATACTCCAAGTAGTGGATAATGCAGTTGGTGTTAGCTGGTGTTAGCATTCCATTTG
Source organism: Rhagonycha lutea (assembly GCA_958510855.1). Classification (NCBI taxonomy): domain Eukaryota; kingdom Metazoa; phylum Arthropoda; class Insecta; order Coleoptera; family Cantharidae; genus Rhagonycha; species Rhagonycha lutea. The sequence goes on from OY294038.1 coordinate 40,130,373, forward strand.
TTGGTGATTCAGGCTATTGAAGAATAGGTGGCGCGCTATAACGACTCTATTATCAGTAATAAGTAGACGAATGCTTAATCAGCAGGTGCATATTACTAGTTTGTTGATAATATGATCTTTATGACGTTGCAATAACAACTAACGGATGTCTGGTACATTTTAACAAAAATTCTAATTAATTTTTTTTAAATAATACTACCACTTTACAATATTAATTTGATAACAATTTTAAATTGTATATTATATTGTCATAAATTAATCCAGACCACAAACTTTCCAAAATAACAACTTTCTAAAATAAAATATGGACCATTAAAGTTTGCAAAATTCCATCGGCCGGATTAATTTTATACACAATTATACCAAGCCAACCCAGTCGAAAATGTCCTTATGGCCCGTACGGCGGTTATCCTACAACCTTGCAATTTCTATCCAAAATGTACTTCAACGAATCCAATAAATTTCGAAATCGTTCTAAACTTCTTTTTTAAATGCTTTTTAAAAGAAATAGAACACTCTTTTTTTTCACTAACCTTTGCTTTTTATTCATTCGCAAAATTCTTGATACAAGCCAATAATTTATACGCTTAAATTTTCACAGCCGCTCGCGACTTCCCGTCGGCGCGGCGTAAGTCTCCTTTCTTTCTCTCTCTGCCGAAATCTTCCCGCAGAGTTCCACCTAATATAATAACCCGGGCACCTAATACTAAAATTGCAATCTTTCCCACATAATTCAATTATTTGAAAAGAAAACTCTGGTTTTATTAACAATTTGGTTCATGTTCTCCTTAGGTCACGGAAAACAAAAAAAGTTTGAAAAAATATGGTTACAAATAGAAATTTTTGAAACGGTCATTGCCTTGCAGCTAACGCAGTTGGATGCGAATGCGGGGTACCGGGTTCAAACTCGGGGAGTCAAACTTTCTTATGACCAAGTCTCCGTGCTTCGGAGGGCACGTTAAGCCGGCGGTCCCCCTGAGTTGACGAATTGCTACCGTTAACAAAAAACAGGGCTACAGGCACATCTGAATGGTAGGCTAGCAAGCTGCTAACGGATGTAAAACAACCATAGTCCAAAATCGATCTGCGGACTACTCACCAACCCGTCTGGCTAGCGTGGTGAGTTATGGCCAGATCCTTTCGTCTGCAAATATAACACTGTTCCACCATGATACCATTCAAAATACCATTTATGGTGGAAGTCTTTGCGTACCGAATACGTTTCATTCTATTCACATTAATAATAGATTGAGAGCTATTAGCGGATTTCATCCCGGATTTTAGGAGTTATGAAAATTTTCTGGCTTATAGATAGGCACCCCCTCAATACAAAACTGAAAATGGCAGACGTCTATTGGGTAGGATAAGATCTTAAAATAGTAAGAATTTGTAGAGCGGCGCGGGGTTCGAGGGATGCGGTAAAAAGGTATTCACACCACTATCTTCTTCTTCTTCAGCCTTTTTCCGCACACTGCTGGACATAAGACTCTGCATATTATGGAGGATCTGGCCATAACTAACCACGCTGGCCAGACGGGTTGGTGAGTAGTCCGCAGATTGATTTTGGACTATAGTTGTTTTACATCCGGTATAGCAGCTTGCTAGGCTAGCATTCAGATGTGCCTGTAGCCCTGTTTTTTGTTAACCCCGCGTTCGCATCCAACTGCGTCAGCTGCAAGGCAATGACCGTCTCTTACACCACTATACCGAAAGGTTATACAATAGCTTTCTATTGTGAGCGCGTGTCCCCTTACAATACATCTTTAGTATCCCGTCGTATAAAAGGCGCCTTCACAGGCTCAATCGAAAGTTTTACAATTTTAAAACATTAATTTAACTATGTTTCCGATCGAATTTTCATAATGAAATTTTTTTACATTATCTACAAACATTATGTAACCGTTTGGTGAAGTCGGCAGAAGTCTAGCAGTTTTAGAACATTTATCCCTTTGTCCCCCCCCCCTTTGCCCCCCTCTTATCCGACCAGGTAGACGTCTGCCATTTACGGTGTTATATTGAGGGGGTGCCTATCTATAAGCCATAAAATTTTCGTGACTCCTAAAATCCAGGATGAAATCCGTTGATTGCTCTCAATCTATAACGTAGAACTTTTTTGTAATAGTCATTCGACGGTTACATCATTTTTTTTAAACCCTGCGAATTGTTTCTGAATCGACATTGTTTCCTATTTTATGTAAAACTTCAGTTTTTAATTTTGGTCCACCAATTCTAGGATTTTTAAATTTATGTAACGAGATTCGATATTATTGTTTGAACTATAATATCTTATACACTTATATAAAATTTGTATTATTTTTTGTACAAAATTATTCAAGTTAAAATCAATTTAGAAATAAATACTTTTTATGTACACCCGGTATAACATATTATGTAATTAAATAATTTATAAAGTAAAAATTTCTATACTATTATTTGAATATAATATATGCAGTCTTTGTAACGTAAGTTGTATGACGTAACCCGTACCATGTGACATTGTGATAGCGCTTGCCTTATCTTGTTAGAGGTCCGTATAATGCTTACCTATGTTATGAAAGGAAAGTGTTTAAAAATGTACCTAGATGAAAAATTATTTACAAAAATGTCTATAATTTTGTTCAGGGATAAACATGTAAAAAAATAAATTTGTTTAGAATTGCAATTTTTAAGAAGTAATTTTAATTAAAATTTATAAAAAGATATTTTAGAAACATTTGGAATGATTTGAAAACCCCAGACTCGTAGCGATCAGCTCGTCACTTTATTTGAGTAGATGGTAAGGAAGTTACCATTTTTATTTGTAAAAATAAATTGGAAATTTTGCATTGAAGTTGCAGCGCCATCACTCGGATACTTGCCACACCTTCTCCTCCCACGTCATTCTTCTGTTGACAATTTTATGTAAAAGTTGTTATTTGTATAGAACGTCCTGTCGTTATTATTGACAATTTCTACTTGGTACTAAGTATATTTGTTTCTTTTCATGCTGGTTTGGTATTGAATATCTTAAATTGCATCCACATTGAAAAAAATTATCAATCTGTAATTTCGAAATTTTTTTTATAAATTGAAATTATGAACCCAAAAAAGCTTAATACCAAGAATATTGTTTATAGAATAGTATTATCTCAACGAATTTGCTATATTTTAAATATTAAAGCCTGGCGGTTCCATGTAAAAATAATTAATTGAGAATCATCAGCGCCATCTTTTGAGATTTTTTTAGGCGCTGCCCTTTTAATGAGTTTTTCTTGTCATACGACGATTTGTATGTTAAATTTCGTTAAAGTTTCGTTTTCATAAGACAGATTTTGTTACAACTCCTCTTAAGAACTATTACACAAGGCAACATTAATTTTGCCAACAAAATTTTTTTAGTAATTACGATAGGTACATTGACAGTCATCCGAAAAAAAATTATATTTCATAAAAAAGTTTGCTTTTGTAGCCAGGAGAGCTATTTAAAATTTTTTTAAATAATTTAAAAAATCTATGATTTTAATTTTCATCTGTTATAAAAACCAAACAAATATATTTGCTTATTATTTTTATTAACTTTAACTATTACAGTAGGTTATAAAATAAAGGAAAAAAATTTAAAAGTGAACCCTAGTACCATTTCTTTTATGTACATGGGTACGTTCTCTTATTAAACCCCAAAATATAGTCTCCCATCATATTTTCATCGTATTAGCCTTGATAACGGCTTTTAAAGTTCATAACGTCTTGATGAAACCTAGAACCAACCCACCGAAGTGGCGGATTTCCGAATAGGCGCATGAGACGCGCGCCTGGGGCCTCACAAATCAAGGGGGCCTCAAAATTCAGCTTTTTTGAATCACCAACTTTGAATTATAGTATAGTAGTCAAAAAGGCGGTTTGGCCTAGAAACATTTTAAGGACCGTTAAAAAATAGTTATCCTAGTTAACTATTTTTCCAATGTCCTTAAAATTTTCGCATGCCAACCGCCCCAATGACCACTTATACCAGAGTAAAACACGTGCGCGTAGAATGCATACTGTAGGCTGTAGGGGTAGTGAAAATATTTATAAGGGAGCCTCAAAATTGAATTGCGCTTGGGGCCTCTCAAGTGCCAAACGCCACTGACGCACCGAGACTAAATAAAAATATAAATAAACATTTTATTTATAATATTTTTCTCACTGAAAACTGTTTACCTTATAACATCTTTTGCAATTACTACACGCAACATGTGGAGCCCCTGGCCTATCATGATTCCGAATAGGGCACTCAAATTATGTTTCGTAGGCTTCACAAAGCTTCCCACTGATGTTCAATTTAAATTTTATACCTCGTTCTTTAATAAATTTTCCACATAATATAACAAAGTGCATCAGCATCATTCTTACACTTTCTCGATGACATTTTAACCTTTTTGAGATTGGTACATAACACTTTATTGTTGTTTTTGGCGTAAGCGCTATCTGGAGATATCGTAGGTACCGTACGAATGTGAAAATCCCTTTTATTTTTTCGCGGTGTGTTTAAATATGTAAAGAAAGTGCTTTCTTAATTTAAATTTGCCGCGCTCCATATTGCGCTCGCAATATGGAGGAACGAATAAGATTATGACAGATTTTAGAATATTGTGTTAAGAAGTGTATTAGTGAATGAATTTTAATTGTTGTAGTTTATGTAGAGATAATAGTAAACTTAATTGTTGTTTCTTTTGTATTACAGGTAATTTTGCAATAGTTAATGTAAATAATGTAAATAGTGTCTAATAAAAAACTTTTGTATTAGTACAGAGAAACAGAATTGGTTATTGTTATCGATAAAATTTTAATAACCTTATAAAACAACAATTTTGTTTGTGTTGTCGAAATTGCAATTTGAATTTACGGTGGTGCCTTCACCAAAAGATGCTAAAACAAGTATAATTGCTATAACCTCAATTTGTACAAGTGATGGAAAAGCATACAGTGGCTCCAGAAATTATGAATACACCTTATAAGATTTCAATAATTTGATTAAATGTCTTAGTAATTTTTATTCAATTATAATTTTTCTTTCTTTATTGTATAAAATTATAATTTAGGATTGATTCTATAAAAAAAAAAGAACATAAAAATCTTTATGCGTAAGTGTACAATTCGAAAAACAAAACATTTAACAAAAATGGACTCAAACAATTATAAATACACTACACTTTGAATGAATAGAACTAAACAGCATACGCTGCATTTTAAAAATTTTCTAATGCAACAGGTAGCTCTTTATTAATAGAACACATTTATAAGAAGTCATTCAGTTGAATCATCATCCTGATTAATATTTTGTAAAAATGGGTAACAAAAAAAGTGAAACAACAATTAGTGAACGACAATTAATTTTAAAATTAGGATGTGAAGGAAAATCTTTTCGGGAAACTGTTAAAATTGTTGACAGATCACTTGGTGCAGTGCAATATGTCATTAATAAATTTAAAAACGAAGGCAATCTTCAAAATAAAACCGGATAAGGGAGAAAATGGATTCTCACACCAACGGACCACCAATATATTATTAGACAAATAAGAGTTAATCCAAAAACAAGTGTACCTAAATTAACGGCCGAGGTTTCAACAGGTATTGGTAAAACTTTATCCACTGAAAATGTACGAAAAGTCTTACGTAAAGAAGGGTATAACGGCCGAGTTGCTCGTAAGAAACCCATTATAAATTAAGTTAATCGTATTAAAGACTACAATTTGCTAAAAAAATATATTAAATTGACTTGAATTTTTGCAAAAAAAGTAATTTTCAGTGACGAAAGCAAATTTAATATATATTTGGTTCGGATGGGAAGCAAATAGTGTAAAGGAAACCTAATACAGAAATAAGGAAAGATAATTTACGTGGAACCTTAAAGCATGGCAGCGGAAATGTTATGGTTGGGGCTGTATGTGGCTGTATGTCTGCAGATGGGGTAGGGAAATTGCAATTTATCGAGACTATCATGTCTAAGTTTGATTATATGAATATCTTGCAATCAAACTTACAACCCAGTGTTGAAAAATTAGGGTTGAAAGACGGATATTTGTTGCATCAGGCAACGATCCCAAACATACATCGTATCTTTGTGAAGGAATGGCTTTTGTATCACGTTCCAAAACAACTCCACACGCCAACCCAATCACCGGGCCTTAATCCAATCGAAAATTTGAGGCAAGAATTGGAAAGGCAAATCCGACAGCATCATATTTCAAGTAAATCCACATTAAAAACTGTATTATTGCAAGAATAGGAGAAAATATCAAAAATTGCTACCCAAAATTTAGTTGAATCAATGCCAAGACACTTGCAGGAAGTAATCGAAGCCGAAGGATATCCCACAAAGTATTAATAGTTTTCAAATTAATAATTTTAACTTCATTTATGGAAGTGTATTAATAATTGTTTGAATGTAATTTTTGTAAATAAATTGTTTTTCTGTAATTTTAAGTTAATAAATTTCATTTTTCGATAGTTTTTTTTTATCATATCAACTGTTAGTTATCATTTAGTATAATATTTTTAAATTCAGAAATATTGAACTATAATTAATAGGTTTTTTCGTATTATTATTTGCACTTTATAAGGTGTATTTATAATTTCTGGAGCCACTGTATGTATTGCCGGAAGAATGTAGATATGTAAAAGACCATATAGATGTACAATTGAAGACAGGAATGAAATAGAACAGCAAGTGGCAAGACTGTTGGAAAAAAATTTAATTGAAGAATCATATAGCCCTTTCGCTGCACCAGTGACTCTAGCATTAAAAAAAGATGAGGGAAAGACTAGATTATGCATTGATTTTAGAGATTTAAATAAAATTGTGATACCACAATCTCAACCTTTTCCGCTAATTGATGACCTAATAATTAAATCTAGAAATTGTAAATATTTTAAATCACTTGACATCAATTCAGCATTTTGGTCAATACCAATAAGGATAGAAGATAGAAATAAAACAGGTTTTATAACTCAAGAAGGACACTATCAATGGACTTGTCTACCATTCGGTTTAAAAACAGCACCAGCAATCTTCCAGAGAATTTTATCAAGCATACTAAGAAAAAATAATCTTAAGAACTTCACGGAAAATTATATAGATGACATATTAATATTTTCAAAAACTTTTGAAGATCATATCATGCATATAAAACAAGTTTTAGAAGCCATAATAAAAGAAGGCTTTAGATTGAAATTAAAAAAATGCACGTTTGCATCCAAATCAATCAAATATCTCGGACATATAATAGAAAATAATACAGTAAGACCAATCAAAGACAACTTAGTATCAATACATAATTTTCCTACTCCAAAAACACAGAAGAATATCAGACAATTCCTAGGTAAAATAAACTTTTATCGCGAATACATACCGAAAATCTCATCAATACTAGATCCATTGCATAGATTGTTGAGAAAAGATGTAAAATTTAATTGGTCTGTGGATTGTGAAAAATCATTTACAGAAATAAAAAAATTATTATGTTCTCAACCAGTGTTAGAAATATTCGATAAAGACCTGCCTATTAAGATATTTTCAGATGCTTCAATAGAAGGTATGGGTGCAATACTGAAACAAACACAACAAAATGGAAAGGATAAACCAGTAGCCTATTTTTCAAAAAAATTAAACGAGACACAAAAAAGAAAAAAAGCTATATATTTGGAATGCTTGGCAGTGAAGGAGGCGGTGAAGTATTGGGAACACTGGTTGATTGGAAGAAAATTTGAAGTGTATTCAGACCATAAACCTTTGGAGAACCTCAATTTAAAAGCAAGAACAGACGAAGAATTAGGTGATCTAACATATTACCTATCTCAATTTGATTTCAATATTAAATACATACCGGGGAAACTCAACATTGAAGCAGACTGTCTTAGCAGGAACCCGGTATTAGAAGCAATAGATAATGCTGAAGAAGCATTAAAGATAGTAAATACAATCAAAATTCAAGAAATAAAAAAAGATCAAGATGAAAACATTGCATTAAAAGAACTTAAGAGAAGGACAATAGATGAGCATGGTATAATTTATAAACAGAGTAAGAATAAAAAGAAAATAGTATTATCAGAGAAATTGGGCATTGCATTGATAAGAAATACACATATAGATTGGTGTCATATTGGCATAAATCAAATGATAAACAGAATATGCCCATATTATACTTCAAAAAGATTAATAGAAAACATTAAAAAAATATGCAAAACATGCGATATTTGTAAAAGAAATAAATCTAGAGGTCAAGCAAAATATGGATTGATGTCACAATTGGGACCAGCAACAAGGCCATTTGAGATAATGTCGATTGATACGATCGGTGGGTTTGGTGGTCAAAGATCAACGAAGAGGTACCTTCATCTTTTGGTTGATCACTATACAAGATACGCATTCATACATACTTCAAAAACCCAAGCTGCAAGCGATTTCATAAAGATGGTTCAAAACACACTAGAAATAAACAAGATAGATACAATATTAACAGATCAATATCCAGGACTCAACTCTAAAGAATTCAAAAATTTTTTAGAAGAACAGAATATCAGACTTATTTACACAGCCTTAAATGCACCTTTTTCAAATGGTCTAAACGAAAGATTGAACCAAACAATAGTCAATAAAATAAGATGCAGAATCAATGAATCTTCAGAAAGAAAAGCTTGGACAACAATAGCAAGAGAATGTGTTGACAAATATAACATAACAGAACACTCAGTATCAGGTTTTACACCAAAATATCTGTTAGATGGGACCAATACAAATATGTTACCCGAAGAACTAAAAGAACGTAAAAATGCAGAAGATTGGAAGGAAGATAGAAAAATGGCTGTAGATAACACTATAAAATCACACGAATATAATAAGAAACTATTTGACAAAAACAGAAAAGAAAATGAATTCAATATAGGCGACTCCGTATACATTGAGAACGGGAATAAGTTAAATAGAAGAAAATTAGATGAACTCAGGATCGGTCCTTTCAAAATAACAGAGAAATTGTCAAACACCATATTTAGAATTAAAACAGAAAAAAGAAACGAAGAAACAGGCCTGTTCCACATAACAAAATTAATACCAGAGTAAGCAATAGCTAATGAAATTTTTCATGAGAATTTTCACGGTGGGAGGGGGAGATGTAAAGAAAGTGCTTTCTTAATTTAAATTTGCCGCGCTCCGCGAACGAATAAGATTATGACAGATTTTAGAATATTGTGTTAAGAAGTGTATTAGTGAATGAATTTTAATTGTTGTAGTTTATGTAGAGATAATAGTAAACTTAATTGTTGTTTCTTTTGTATTACAGGTAATTTTGCAATAGTTAATGTAAATAATGTAAATAGTGTCTAATAAAAAAATTTTGTATTACAGAGAAACAGAATTGGTTATTGTTATCGATAAAATTTTAATAACCTTATAAATATATCATAATTAGTTACTGTTTCTATAAAAACGCAAGAATCAGTATTATTAGCATTACAACTACAAAAGCAAACTTTAAAGGGGATATGAAAATTTTTCCTTCATTTTGGTGTATTATGAACAGGAAAATCATAAAATGAAACCTAGGACAGAAAAAAGTTCATTTTTTGTCGAGTTGTGTTATAGATAAATAAGAATTTTTATTACTATTGTTTCCCATAGGTTTTGATTTTTAATATAATAAAACACCAATTTATTTTCTGTATTTATTTTACGTGCTAATACTCTAGCATACAAGTGGACTGTGTCGTTGCAGTCTTGCAGTTCCCTTTCCTTCGCTTGACGCTACCAATGCAGTGGCGTTGCACATCGCGGTATATTAAGTTCAAATTCCCAACAACTATTTATGTATCAAATTCGAAAACATTTTACTCTGAGATACTAAGACATCCTCCGTGAAGTTTTGAAGAAATTTGATAGCTAAATGGAAGAGTTTAATAAAAAATTAATTAAAAATTTGTATAATATTATAAAGTTAAATTATTAAAGTAAAGAATTCAAAGGTTGATCCTTATAAACCTGGTAAAGTCTCATCTTTATCGGGGGTAAAATTTAAGGGGTTAAAAATCCCGGCTACATTTGAACCAATTTGTCTAACAAATGGACTCAATGATAATTAAAACGAAGTGCGTCACAGCTTGTTTAAAATAATCTTGAGGCAAGTACTCAAAGAGAAATTTTTATTTCTCAAGAAGTTGAGAAATTTTTATGATCCTTCTTCTTCTGGTGCCCTTCTCCTATCGGAGGTTGGCGACAACTTCCGCAAAAGCATCCCGATCTTTGTCCGTTGCAATCAACGTCATCTCCGTCCATTTACTGATATGTTTCGGAGCCATGACATCTGATGCCATGATCCACATACTAATTTCTTTGAGCTAAAAATCGAGAGCCTTTCTCCTGATTATTACTGACACAAAAATGCTTTACATTCTTGGTTGCAGGGACACAGTTGAGGTTGAGGTGCTTACTCAATACCTCGGCACCGTCCTAGATCAGTCTCTTCAAGATAGCTGTAGAGTAGGGGTGTGGAACTAAATTGTATTGCAAACCTAAGTACATCAATTTCATTAATTATTCTTACGAAGGCTGATAACTGTCACACGCATTACGGCACTAGATGTCGTGTTATGCTAAGGTTCCATGCTCGCTAAGTATACTGTCGTGATCCACGGCTCAATTATACTCCCAATTATAGTCGGCAGTAAAACCTCGCTTAATGTGGTCCACTCTAACAAAATAGGTCCGGCTAGCTTTAAGTTCAGTTTGCACATCTGAGGCCACAATATCTGCAGGTTGTAGAGTTCAGCGATAGTAAGCGAATCAAATGACGCAATAAATCAAGAGGTAATTTATTTAAATAATTCAAATTCAAAAATGGAGCAATTCTGATAATCTCTGATACAAATGTCAAAGCAATATGCAATAGGTGTGTAAAATGTACAAACGACAAGTAAAAAGTATCATTTACTTTCAAAAACTCAGCTATATTTTTATTTGTCGTTCTGCTTATGTAAATCGTGTAAACATAATAAACAAAAATTTGTACTATAATGTTTTGATATAAAAGTTCAAATTTCTTACTTGAAACGATAATTTGATGTAGAACACAATTTGTGAAACACCCCGTACATTGGCAATGGTCGAATTCGGTAATGTGCAGCTTAAAAATCAAAATGGCTTCCAGCTTCTTTACATTGAGTAGCTCGGCTCCTGTAGTTTTCCAAATTTTGTGCTTCTGTCCAAAATAAGTGACGGGAAAGGGTAAAATTCTTCAAGTGGTGTATTTAAATCTCCAGTGTTGATTTAAACAAATTTTTACCAGTTTTAAACCAGAATGTGCAAGTTTTTCGTTAACCTCAAAATCGAAATGCGTTATCTTTAAATCGGCGAAATTACTGGTCATCTAATATAGGGTATTTTTTTAGCTGCATGAGAACTTTCAATAGGGATAACAATTGAACCAAGATTGCTATGGAAACAGTTTTTTGACATTTGTGTTTAGCAAGGTTTGGCAATTGATAATACATAGATTGACCATTGAACAGCGCTACCAAATTGGGCTCACAACCAATTGGAAGTGGATCCATTTTTTTACCGTAAAATTTTGTTCAGTGACGAGGCACATTTCTGGTTAAATGGGTATGTGAACAAACAAAATTGCCGTATATGGAGTGAGACCAATCCGGGACATTATCTTGAGACTCCATTGCATCCATTAAAATTGACTGTTTGGTGTGGAATACACGCCAACGGCATCATATTGGTCCATATGTCTTTCGAAATGAGGAAGGAGCTACCGTTACGGTGAATGGTGTGAGATATCGACACATGCTCAATACATTTTTGTTTCCAAAACTTCAAGAGCTAAACATTGACAACTTATGGTTCCGACAGGATGGTGCTACGTGCCACACAGCCAACGAAACCATCAATTTATTGAAAGGACAATTTGGTGACAACATTATTTCAAAACGTGGTCCTATCAATTGGCCTCCAAGATCGTGTGATTTGACACCTCCAGATTATTTTCTGTGGGGGGTATGTTAAATCCATGGTTTATGCTAACAAACCAACAACTCTAGAAGCATTGGAGGCTAATATTCAGCAAGCCATTTATGAAATAAAGCCAGAAATATTGGAAAAAGTGGTCAAAAATTGGACTGAACGGATGCGCTTCGTAACCATTAGTCGTGGTGGTCACATGCCGGAAGTCATGTTCAAATCATAAATGCCTTTAACTGTACTTTCATAAAAAAATTATAACCAAAACATTCCGTCAGGTTTCTAATGTTTTATTTCATTTTGAAGTTCTCATGCAGCTAAAAAAATACCCTATATAATCGGTGATGTAAAACTCGTTCATACACCATATAAACCATTAAATAAAACTTCTTCACGTTATTTTAGGTATAACAATCCCAAAATGTGCGATTTCAAAATTATAATCGAGAATTGTTCAAGATGAACAAAATATCGTGAAAATGTCGTTTCCACATAAATAAAACTTCCAAAATACTCACGTTTTATTTATAACACTGGGATAATTGTTTCGTGCCCAAAAGAATCTTCAAAACAAATTTTATTGAGGAAAATTTGCTAATTAACTTTCGCAACACGACGAAACATTCCCCATCAACGGCCGGCACAAGACAACCTTTCATTTCCGAAACGGCACATGCAGTTCCATCCCACTACAAAAATTCAACTTTTCAATGTAAAACCGTAAGTGTTCACTTCCTGCCGCCTTTTATTCAAAATAATAGAATTTTCAAATTTCAGGTAAACAATCACATCACTTGTTATGACTAGAGATGAGATTTTTAGGTCGTTAAAATTCAAAAAAAGGTACCTAAAAAGGTCCTAAAAAATGCTATTTTAGGTCTTATAAAGTCAAAAAAAGGTACCTAAAAAGGCACTAAAAAAGCTATTTTAGGTTGGTATTTTATAGTTTCGAAACCCACCAATTAGATATTAAAATTTTAATGGCCTTAATTTATTAAATAATCATTTTTTTTTAAATAAAAATAAATTTTTTTTTTCAAATAAAAAATTAATAGAGAAAAATTAAATATAATAAAATATTTTTAGTAAAATTATAGTCCAGAATAACATTTTTTCAATAAATTCACTAGTAATTAAAGAAAATTGTCCAAAAAGTCCAAAAAAGGTCGAAAAAATTAAAAAATGGCAAAAAAGGTAAAAAAGGCAAAAACAAATAGGGCTTCTATTATATAGTTTTCCATGAAACGAATTTTGGTACTAATAACATCTAAATAGGAGCTAAAATAAAAAAAAGGTAAAAACCTTAAAATCTCATCTCTAGTTATGACACATCGGAATATTCACATGAAGCCCATTACATTCTCAAGAAAAACAAATCTGTTCAGTTTTTTATGTTTTAAGTTACAAAACAATTGCTTGTTATACAAAATTGCCTCTATATCAGCTGTCTTATAAAATGACAAAATTTTACTTTAAGCAAAACTTTAATTTGCACATTTGACTGACTTTATCACACTTCAATACTTACACCATGAATCATCATAAAATAAAATTTATACTTCGAATTTTGTACCAACCTTCACTATATAATTGTCTATCATCCCTACCACTTTTGTATAAAAAGTATTTGGTTTACTATTTTAAAAAATTAAGAATTGTGAAAAAATAGTCAAAAAATTAATTTTTTCTTCAGACAGCCGCCATTTTGCGAAAAATGTTTTTTCCATTTTCTCTTGGTAAGGGCTATAACGATATTCTTACTAATTAAGAATCTTTTTTTAAATCTTATTTCCGATAACCAGAAGGGTTGCAATCGTGTCAACCAGCACACCCTCTATTTTTTTACCCCCAAATTTACCAGCTTATAGATTGTTTAATTTTAATTTTTTTTTTCAAAATTTTTTCTGTATATTCTCGAAATATCAACAAATATGTTGTAAAAAACTGAATTGTAAAAATATTGTTTGTTTTGTTTTTATTCAGCTCGACAAATCGCCCATAATTTATGCTTTTAAACCAGAAGACGGCCTTAATCGATTACCATGATTTTTGCAAACTACGTGATAAAGCTAAGAAACTGAACTTGCTGCTTCACCAGAAGTATATTAAAAAGATGGAAGAGGCAATTGCTACAAATCCAACATCTTCCTGGCGTTATGTTGACGACTGCAAAAAATTTAGAGGTTATCCAGCTTGCATGTTTTTAGGCGATGAAGTTTCCTCCTCTGGCCAAGAATGTGTCATTATATTTGCGAAGCTATTTGCTGGTGTAATATCTGGCAAACTTGGTTATGTCAACCGGCTATTACGTGCTCTATTGTTTCATTGAGGATGTTAAATTTTTGACAGTGATCTGCAACCTCCATATTCATTATTCTTATTGGTTGCAATAACTCATATTGAATAGAATTACTGCATCATGCATGAAAATGCCGTATGTGGACTCTGCTGGAGGGATTGGAGATTAAAAAGGCGATGTTTAACAAAACGAATGCATCCTAAAAAAAAGAAGTTACGTAACAACAGTTCGCCACTACTGTTCTTAGCCCTCTAACTATTGGATTGATTCTTTAGTGGTCATACTTTCGGTTTTCTCATTCCTCCTTGCAGTTATTTTATAGCAAATCTATGGTGCGCCGTTTTACTTTTTATTGCAAAGTAACGGAGGTATTAGGACCTTCCGCCCCCAGAAAGGGTTAAGACCACCATTTTGTATTTAGCATAAATGAATCGCTTATTTTTAACAGAACCAAAGTAATTTTATTTTTGATATAAACAAAAAAGAAACTAATTTAACTTTTTAACTTTTATTACTTCATAAAATATAAAAATATATTTTGCAAATTCTTTTCGTTAAACATGTCTATAGTCCTCGCCCCCAAATAATTCGTGAATAACTTCGCGACGAATGAGGCTCAAACTAAACAAATGAAAATTCATTAAGCTCTAACGAGGCTCTAATATTTGACACCAATTTTACCCCAAAAGTTCAACTCATTAAATAGCTGCAAAATTAAGAACACTACTGTGAACTAAGTTAAGTTTGCCGTACTTGCTTAGGGTTTAGGGCTGTCCAAAGTTTCAGCAAAATTATAGTAATTTATATATTTGAAGGGTCCACTGGAAGAACGATGAGACTCTATTTTTTTCAAAATCGATATTTTATCGGAATCTCTTAGCTTGTAACATAAGCTATGAACATACCAATCCTCACAGGAAACAAACAATAAAATTCCACTATAAACTGCGGTTGAAAATATGCAGCATAATGTAACGTTACGTGTTTTGAAGAGTTGTGAAACTTTAAACCTCGTTTTACTCGACTATTTAAAAATGTGACCCTCATCGTTCTTCCAGTGGATAAATGAACTTCATTTATTTGTAACACAATATTTTATACATTTTATGTGCAATTTCAACAAATACAATTTAAAGGTGCATTAGGTAGGTCTTTCTTTTCAGTGATTGTTATGATATCAATTTATATCTTTTGGATTATACTTCGGGCGTATAAATTTCACAATAAAAATGCATTAAAGCAATTTCCTTATTTGAAAAAAGAATTGTCAAATCCATTCTATATCTACCATTGGGAATCAGTGGAGGAAGATGAGTTTCATCGACCACATAATTACATCCGTGGTAAGTAATATCCTGTAAAAGATTTTAGTTACATCTTTACTTTAAATAGCATCGATATCAATACCTTATAAAAGCAAAATGATGTCGTGTTACCACACTTGGATATTTCAGACAATCCCATTACGTTTGCTTTGAAAGCCTTCTGTATATTAATTTGAAATCGCATCGGAAAATGTCGATACTCATTACTCAGAAATTTATGTGCTTGTACTACGCTCTAAAATTAAATAAATAAATGAATGTTATTATAATAAAGGGGTTTACATAGAAATAAGCAAATTGGAAATTAAGTACAGTTATCACAATCACACTAAATTTGCGATATTGATATGCTGCCGCTCATTCCAACATATTACAAAAGTGGTGCCCAAAAACGTTAATCTACAATATCTTCTTACCAGTACCTTCCAGGAAAAAATATCGCGTAGCTGTAGCTTATTATAACATCTGCGGAGCAGATACGGGCAGGGCCCTCTTATTTCCTGAATATATTATGAGTCTGAAGTGGCATTGAACGCGAAAATTAATGTTAAAAAATAAAAAGAAGTACCAGCGGTGGTGAAATCATTTTGCAAAAATTTTCTCAAACAAATTAATTGAAATTTTCCGGGCATCCATCATTAATTTGCCACTGTTCTAAGGGTAAAATAACATGACAATATATACCTAACTCGTATATTGTATATTACTTATTGCTATAATATATTTTCTAATTTTATTTATTACCTTGAATATGGTTTACAAACATTATGGGACACTACGCCCTAAAATTTTACCTCAATTTTATCAGTTGCGTTAAATTTAAAGTTGACGCTACAATTATGTGCCGTGGTAGTACGATTGTATTTAAATGCTTTAAACTCGAAGAAGTTAAAATAGTCTCGATTGTAGCTCATTAATTGAAGTCGAACATCTTTAAGTTTGAATGCATGTTGATGGAACTAAAATGTAATCTATTATTTATTGGTTTTCTATCGTAATATGATAAAGGAATAATATAAAGGATATTATAGTAAGGATATATTTTCGTCCATTTTTTAATAATTTATTTTTGCTTATTTTTGGGGTAGTGGAATATTAATTACTGGTTGACGAAGCTGAAAATAAACATAGCGAAACGTTGAGTTTTACATAAACCAGTACATAATAGTCCACTTCCCCAAAAATAAGAAAAAATAAATAAAGGATATAATTGATGCGGTCGGAGCAACCACTCAGAGAATAAAATTTTAAATGAAATTAATTATTTTGTACAACATGATTATGTGAATTTTATTGTTAGATTAGTAATTTCTCTTGATGGATCACAACAAAATTATAGAAGAAATTTAATACAGTATATGTGTGAATTTTGCTGTAATCAACGAATTTGTAGGGTGATTGGAATAATTGTTTCCTTAATATCAAAAGACAAGCGTCATTATAATATGCCCATGTAAATTAAATAGTTGTATATCAAACCTCCTTTCTTTTCAAAGACAAAATAAATTTAGTTATTTTAAAAACAAGATTTTCCAAAGTTTTATTGATACCACTGAGCTAGTAGGGTTGAAAAAGGGTCCACTTGTTCCTGTTTCTGCTGCTGACGAGAAGCGGATTACAAGTTTAAGGGAAGGTAAGAGGACAATATAATATAGTAATTTGAGGGGACTATTTAAAATTTACTACCTTAGCTATTAAATTTTCATTACAGAAAGTGTCTTGACCAAAATATGCAAGCGCCCATATTAAAATACACTTTTTCATTTTGGAATAAATTTTTAATAATTTATTTAAACTTAACCTGTCGCTGTACCAGCAATAACCACTAATGTACTAATTTTTAATAATTTTGTGATGATAGCACACCAAAATAATTTAGCTCCTAAAAGCAAACTTTAATTTATTTTTCAACGCTAGAAAGAATACATAATTTGCTTTTGATTACTTTATTTTGTAAATTATGTTATTTTTTCAATTAGAGTTAATTGTTGAACAACAAATGATGTAACTAGATAGAGTGACGTCAAAACCTTGGTTTATATTTGTTAGCGTGAGCCAAAATAATTGCGATAAATAAACTAATTTTCTATTTACTACTAATTATTCAGTTTATTACTGTATTTCTGTTCGTTGTTATATTATTCTGGAAGTATTCTGGTATGGTATAACCTCAATTCATGACCACGCTAGTAGTGCCAACTTAGGTATTGGTATTACCAAAATGAACACTTCATTTTAAATTATTAGTCAGGGCCGTACTTTATTAATGTCATATACAAGTCCGGGCTTAGGTTGTATGGTTTAGTACTCCCCTCGCTTATTCTAACATATTGGTTTTGACTTTTAGTTTCAAAATATTTATTTTTACTTTATTCTTATTAAATGGGGAGCAGTTTTGTGTAATAAGTAGAATATATAGCCTTTCTACTTTCAAGATGTATATAGTAATTACACCAATACAATGCTTTCTTACTCTTGTAATGTTCTCTTCCCATATTAATCAAAATGTTTCTACTTTGTAACATGTAGCTGATTAGTCGAGCTGCTTGTAAGCATACCTACATTATTTGTACCCACTCTACCTGCTTAATCATTTTGGAAAGTTGTTTAAATGTACGGCTCCAATGCAAAATAGAGCAAAGTGACAGTCTAGCGAAAAAACCAATTTGGATTTTGGAAGGATAAGTTCACTATAAAAACCGTTAAAGGTATGGTCTAACTAATTAAGAAGACCAAAATGCGTACATTAAAAACAAGGAATTGGTCACCGTGGATGTCATAAATACTTTAAATTCAGCTAAATGGAATTACGTTATAAAATAACCCCGTAACAGCAAGGCACGCTATTGCGACCAAAGGACCTTAGATGAGAAACACTGGATACTAGTTCGATACTATACACAGGTCTTTTATGGCCCCAACACCATTAGGGGTGAGTATCTTCGCTTTCAATGATGCCTTCACCACTTTAAATAAAGCTGAGACCGACTCAAATCTAATGGAAGTCTAAACGCTAGTTATATCTAACATTTCTTTTCTTTTCAAAACTTGGAAGTCTAGTTAGAATAACTACTGTGGGAAGTCGTTGAGCTACCGTTCCACACAACAGGACGCGCTAGAGCTTTTAGGAGCAGTTACTGCTCATATTACGTCAGACCTCCTTTATCTTCCGAGTGGAATACATAGTTTTAGAAAACATTAATCTATAGAGAAAGCTCTGGACTTTCGAATTGGTCCAATTGCCATACATCTCAAAGATCACATTTCAAAAACTGATAATTTACCTTCGTGTGTTGAAGAGACGGTCATTGCCTTGCAGCTAACGCAGTTGGATGCGAATATGGGACACCGGGTTCAAACCTGGGGAGAGTCAAACTTTCTTATGACTAGTCTCCGTGCGTCGGAAGGCACGTTTAGCCGGTGGTCCCCTGGGTTAGTGAATTGCTACCATTAACATAATAAACCAGGATACAGTGTAACAAATCTACCCTCTGATTCACGACCCCTAGGGGGAGTCGACCCAAACAGAGACCAGGATTTGTAACAATCCGGAGGGAACCTCTCCAGTTTGTTTTGCCACGATGGTGATAAACTAGCCATTATTTATGCGAAGGCACGGGTAATGGGTTACTGAAAAAAGACAGGTAGCTTGGGAAAACTCAAAAAATCGCAAATAGAGTCAAATGCTTTAATTGAACACACCCAAACTTGATAGATGTATCAACAGTTTCAACAATTGCAATGTAAATTACTGTGGCAACAATGCACACAGTAGCAACTGAAAGATTACGGTAACAATCAAAAAGTGTACCCAGCTTAAATTTAACAAGTACCAAAACACACAGTAAACTTTATGGGCTACCAGTAATTAATATACAAAAGCCAAATAAATGCACATCGGTCAGACGAGCAAGATAGAATAAAATTTACTTACATAAACGTTTCATAAGTTTACAAACTTAGATGTTGACAAACGCATCTTCCTACTCGACATTGACCACTGGCTTGAAAGATGGAATCTGTAACTTGTTAAATCACACAAGAAAACACTCGATTGCTATAATCGCGAACACTAAACACTCTGCTTGCAGATTTGTAGCTGGAACCTGGACCAGTGAGAGATGGTGTAGAGATGTCAACAAGACGGAACCTTCCAAACGATGGAAAGAATTTCCCAAGTGCTCATCCATCCAAAAACAATAGCAATATGATGTAGCCAACTTGAAGAAATCCAAAATGGTCGCACAACTTGCACACCAACAAGAAAAAACTGTAATCGATTCTTGCACATTTGAGTTACCTATCTACTGTCAGATGTTATACAGTAGCACCAAAAACATGGCCAGAGCCAGAAAACCATATTACGAAATAAACTGGCCGATCAACCAGTGGTTTAACAAAAACACACTCCAAATCGGCACTCAGAAAACTGTCGCAACAAAAATATCGACCGCTCGGTTCTTAGGTACTCAGGTAACTGTTCTAAATTGAAAATGCTACGCCGGAAATGTTCCTATCAAATTCAAACGTTCGCAGTTCACGACCATCTGCATAACAAAATGCATTAAATTTGCGATTGCATTTAAAATAAATGCATGGGCGTACTCAGAAATATTGCCAAATGATATGAAAAGGAAACCAAAATAAGAATTAATAAAAATTCGTTACAACAAGCACATCTGAAGACAAGTCTAGCAAGTTACCTGATGGATGTAAAATAATTATATGCTCAAAGTTTATAACACTGCCAAGGAAACGACGCATGTGTTGGGAAATAATAAGCCTTGGCCTACTAGAAGAAAATTCTCTAGAGAATTACTTCTAGAAAGAAGAAGAAAGAAGTGTTGGACTTCGCGCACGACCGGAAACAGAAATTTTGTTTATTGCTTTGTCACGATAAACCGAATAATTTAATGTTAGAAATAATAGTTTTGAATATGGCAGTTTCTTTAAGGGGCTATTCGACTTTAGGAGGACAAAAAATTAATCCAAAATATAATATAATATTTATTTTCTTGCTTTTTTTCTTTTCCTTTATTTGCGGGGTTGGTGGACAATAATATTAAACTCTATTATATATTTTTTAATTAAGATAACGTTTCGAGGGTTGTGTTTCCTCTTCGTCAGACCTGAAGTTAAAAAATATATTGCGATGTTTTTTCTGCAAAACACCACCCTAAAAGTGCGTCGGAAACTTTATAGTCGGTGGAGCATATTTTTTGTGAGACTCATCTAAGATTGTGGGATCCAGCGGTGAACACTTTTGTGGGTCGCCAATAATAATGTGGGATGGATAAATCCCACCGTTGGTTAAGCAAATATTCAATTTTCTTACCCAATAATTCATACAATTTTGTATGCTGCTTTTAGTAAAATAAATTTTTAATCGTGTTGATAAAAATACACCTCGCACCACAGCTGTACAATTCTCAGGTGTTAAGCGTGGTCCAGACCTAACGTTTTATCGTACGTTTTACTGTCCGTTCTGAGATTGTCAGGTAAAACGTTAGGTGTGGACAGGAAAACGACGAACGATTTGGAACTGAAACGATAAGTCCTAGGATTTTAAAACTGAAGCCCGTCCAGACCTAACGTTTTGTCGTACGTTTTACTGTCCGTTCTGAGATTGTCAGGTAAAACGTTAGGTGTGGACAGGAAAACGACGAACGATTTAGAACTGAAACGATATTTTAAAAATGAAGTCAACTTCTCATTTCTCGCATCATTTCTCGAAGTTTTGTGCAGATATGCAGCAAAAAAGCGTAGGTTTTTATGTTTCAAATAATCACTAGATGATAACTAGTTGATAAATAGATGATAACTAGTTGTAAAATCTTTTAACATTATTTTTAAAATAAAATGAGAGAATTTTAAAGAATATTTTCTTTTTTATCTTAATAAAAATTCAGGATATGTTCATGAATATTGTTGTTAGGTGTCGATATTCATGTATTTTTATAATAATTATTCTTTGATAAAATACATAATGTTGAGTTATGCGCCAGAAATTAAAAAACGCCAATGCAAGAAAACGTGCAGCTTATTACAAACTATAATAAGTCGAATAAAATAATATTATGCAGTTTTCCAGAATTATTTTCGAAATCCAAAATGCAATTTTATTTATTGATGCTTTTTTGGTGCTTTCTACCCGCAAGTATGTGCTTAAAAATTGCAAATTACATTAATAATCTACTTTTGCTTACCTATGTTAATAATAAATTAATTTTATTGTACAAGGCAGTTTATTAATCAAATTACTTTCCTACCTACACAAATTATTGATTATCATTGATTAAAGATTAATTTTAGATTAATTAATTAAGAGCACGTATTCTAGGCAATTTGCCTTTTTGTCCTGTATTTAGGCAATTCAAAATTATAAATACAGAAATGCCGTTCAAACGATTTTGAAAATTTTGAACCTTACTTTTATTTGCCTAAATGCCTAAATTCGATGTTACTGACCTAAAATAGATTTTTAAGGCCTAAAAAGCCTAAACCAATGATTTATCCGGTTTAGTTACTAAAAGTTAAAAAGAAAGTTTTTATGTTTTTAAAATTTGGATCTCTCAGTCAGTGGCGGATTTAGCACTTGAGAGGACCCAAGCGCAATTCAATTTTAAGGTCCTCTTCTAAATATTTTCACTGCTCCTACAACCTACAGCAGTGGCGTAGCTAGGGTAATTTGCGCCCGGGGACAAGACACGAAATCTGCGCCCCTTCTCGTATCGAGAGTCTGGAGACTCACTGGGGCCGGAGTTTATTTAACTCAATTTTTCATTTTGGCGCCCCCTAAGCTGTGGCGCCCAGGGACATATGTACCCCCTGCCCCCCTTAGCTACGCCTCTGCCGTACAGTGTGCATTCTACGCGCACGTTTTACTATGTTTTTCACACTATACCAGTGATCTAAGAAAGCTGAATATTGAGGCCCCCTTAATTTATGATGCCCCAGGCGTGCTCGGTGAAGTCAGCATAGATAGAGAACTGGCAGTGGTCGTTGACTCAGCGCTTCGTATCCACGTTTATTAAGGTGGCCGAGAAATTCACTTAAAAACACTAAATCCGCTAGGTGCCGCGACTGTAGCGCGAATTGCCCATAGCAGTTGAGGGTTTGAAATTACCCATAGTTTGAAACAATCCCTTTCTTTAGGGATCCAGCAGGTTATTTAAAAAAAAACATACATACAAGTGTTACTATAAGGATTTCAAAAACCGTAAATGGCAGAGGTTCTCCAGGTTTGAGAGGGGGGAGGTGAATTTTTCAAAAACTCAAAAAAAATCGTACATTTATTTGTTAACTTAAAAAAATAGTAACCCCCTAAATTAGTAGCGCCATTTGCAAATAAAGGATAAAATTAATAACACCATCTATTTAGGAGGGAAAGAAGCTTACATAAAAATTTGTATAGTACCTAATTTTCCATCTTTATAGTTTATCGTTATTAAAAAATATTTAACTAATTTTTTTAAATATTATGTTTATAAGTTGCTGTAATGAAAAATATAATATTGCCTAAAACCCCTAAATTCTTAATTATTGCGCCTATTTCAACGATTTTTATAGCCTAAAATTGTGCCTTTTAAAACATTTTTTACGTCCTAAAATCCATGCTCTATTATCAATTTCCGACACAGACAGAAAAGTGCACATATAATATTTTTTATGCTTGTATGTAGTTATAATCTCGTATTGCAAATTATATTTTCGTTGGAGCATTATTTTGCCACATTACCTTATTTTATCATAATATAATAATGCTGCCAAGTGCATCGGGTGCATCTACCCTAGTATGTTCGACTTCCGAAATCATTCGGGAAACTATAATTAGATTCACGACTAAATATTTAATAATTTGAGATGCGAAGGTAAAACGTACGACAAATCGTTAGGTGTGGACGCTTCAGAGATCGAACGTTTTACCTGAAGATCTCAGAACGGACAGTAAAACGTACGATAAAACGTTAGGTCTGGACGCAAAAGAGCTCAAACGTTTTACCTGACAATCTCAGAACGGACAGCAAAACGTACGATAAAACGTTAGGTCTGGACCACGCTTTAGGTATAAAGGGGTTAAGTCATAAAACGTAGTTTTGAGATAATGAAGTAAGAAATTTGTAATGCAAATTGTAAATCGGGTAATTAATAAGTCATAAGTCAACTTACGCCTTTTATACCGAATGGAATATTTAGCGGAATACGGAATATATAGTGTTCTCAGAAGCATAAGTCAACTAACGCCCTTTATACGGAACGGCATACAATTATTTTTGATTTAATATTTTTATTTTCAGACCATTACTGCGCTAATAAAATAAAATTTACTAAAAAATTTATATCAGTCGAAAGAGCATTCAAAATAGATTTCATTCCAGCAATAAAAAAAATTTTCCATTTTCTGACTTAACCCCTTTATACCTAACACCTGAGAATTGGTCTTGCTTGTCCCACGAACACCTGGCAAAACTTGCAAGCGAGTTTCCAACTTCCTTCATAAAACAATTAAACTGCGGAATCGTTTCAGTAATCTTCCTTATTAATTCCCTAAAATGGAAATCAGAAACACTTTTCACCATTCACCTTTTATTTAATCAAAATTCAAAAACAACTCGCATTTCTACAACATTTCATTTCATTACAAATTTTCCCAGCCGTCCATCTTGACGGCATGTCGGCCAGTCCATTATTTGCGCTCGCGCAAACTGAACTAGAAATCAAAAAAGCCAGTGGCGCAGCATGGAAACTTTAGCAAAACAAATCACTCACAAAATAACTTTACATTAGTTTTTGTCTGTTTGTAACATTTACAAATAGAACACCACAATATAGAGTTTAATATTATTGTCCACCAACCCCGCAAATAAAGGAAAAGAAAAAAAGCAAGAAAATAATTATTAAATATGGACGCAATAACTGAAATTAATAATATAATATACTGTACTTTTTTTTACTTCGATTGAGAAAATTGTTGGGGTAAAAATTCGATATTATTGTAGAATAACAATCTTGTATTTTCCTCGTACTAGCTCAGAAATTGCATCGTAAGTAGGTTTGACTTTTATAACCTCCTATGGAAATAAATACTTTCGATATTAAGTCATGTCATGACATGACATGTCTTCACGACCTCTCGGAAAAGTGCTTCCACATCACATCCGTGTGTTTATTTTATTAAACACTACTTATATAAAAATTACCAAATTTTGTGCAAGATAATTACGCAGGGTCCCACAACCGACGCGACGGCCCAGGAAAGCACTTGATTGAAATTCGCGAACACAAAACACTGCTTGAAGATCTGTAGCTGGAACTGAACCAGTAGTGAGAGAGAGAGAGAGGTGACCAATTCCTTGTATTTTTCATGTACCCATTTTGGTCTTCTTAATTAGTTAGATGTTAGATCATACCTTTAACGGCTTTCCTAGTGTACTTAATAATTGAAGAAAGCATTGTATTGGTGTCACCCAGCGGTCAGTTCTTTTGTCCCTGCTTTGTAATTACTAGGGGAGAGGTATGTAAGTTGACCACCTTTTACAATTTTGGTCATAACTCATCTCCAAATAGATATTTTTTGGATGTTGTAACCCCATTAGAAAGATGACTTCATTAAGCAAAATTTTGCTGCAGATACTGTTTAGATTGCTTGAAAAACAAAAAAGTTATGACCATTCTCTTGAAGGTCCAAAAACTGGCGATTTTAATTTTTGGGATGTAAGTTGACCACCCCCTAAAAAGACTTGCGTCTAGCCATAGGGAAATATACCAAAAATCCAGTTGCGCGCGCATTATTGAAAGTGTTGGCAATTATTAATCTGTGGTGTTGGTGTTACTGATAAAGTTTCGACATTCGACAAAAAAGAAGTCTGCAAAGAATGTCAAGGTTCTAGAGAAGACCACTCCAGAAGAAGCCATTAATATAGCAAATTCGTTATTGTTAGAATGTAGTAAATTGTAATAAATTGTACTAATTCATTTTTGTTTCCTTACTAGAATTTTTATGTGATCATCTTATATAATTCTAATTTTTAAGGTTTGCAATAAAATAAATACAATAAATAAATTGTTTTTATAGCACGAAACCCAGTTTTAGCAAATCACAGTGGCGAGAAACCGTGTACGCGTGACAATTATGTTTAACACTTTTTTTTAAATAAAATAGGAGTAGAATTTAAAGCCAAGTAAGATTCTGTAGCTTTACTCACACACACACAAACACCGTATGTTTGATCAAGTTTAAATCTATACGTTCATTCTTATTCTTAAAACTTTTATGTCATAAACATAAATGGTTTTTCGCCAGAGAGCTAGCAACCAATTAAATTTTAAAAAGGTTTGCTTTAAACACTACGGGGACTTTCTACCATATAATTATATGACAATTAACAAAATTTGAATTATCTACAAAATTAATATCAGTTAAAAAAAAATTAAATTGGGTTATGTCCGAAAAGTTGACACTTTGAAAATCTTTGATACTTAGAACAACTTTCAATAATGCGCGCGCAACTGGATTTTTGGTATATTTCCCTATGGCTAGACGCAAGTGCGGTGAACACTTCGAATCAGCTTCGAATGGCTACCGACAGAATAGGGAACGGGATTGTTACCAACTGTTCTATGGTGATGAAATAAACCAAGTAGTATGCAATAAGGTAGAAAATTTAAATTTTAAATTTAATGAATCTGACTAAAGTACAACGATTTGTGTTGTCGTCAGATTAATTAAAGGAACTTTATTGAAATTGATTATAATTGATTTTTTTACACATGTTTTTACACGAACGACCCGAAATCCAAACTTAGCTTCTGAATTGAAAAATTAAATGTGGTGTAACACTAAATATTACACATTGGTTCGAGACAAGTTTGTTATCCAGAATAATTTGATGCAAATTTCCACAATTAATTTTTTCGTTTAATAAATTATGTGTTTTTCAAATTTACCCTCTTGTTTTGTCTGTTGAACCCATCAACCCTGTGGAAGAGAAAAACTCTTCTCCGGCGTGAAACTGGTTTTGCGGTCTTTGTAGGTTTTTTAAAGGGAAACATCATCACAATATGATTAATATATGAATAATATGGTCACGTTAAAACCCTTTTTGTAATTTAAGGGTCCTCCTTGAACCATACTTTATTAATTGGACATCTTATGCGGCTAGGGTTTTAACTGTTCGGTACCAATATTACTCTTCGTCGGGGGATTTAGTACAACTTTAAATAAAAGCATATCTTCCACAATATACATTTAATTTAATAATAAAACGTTACATAAATAAGAGGCGCATGTGAGATTGGTCAGTCTATTTAGATATTGTTAATTATTCATACCCTACGATGATCATTGATGTGGACCAAGAGGACGACATCTTGGAATCGTCTTGGAAGACGAACTGGGCCGTGTTGTTCGTTGATTCTCCCCAACACTGAAGACACTCGCGATCGTTCACTTAATGAGTCATGACCGAGACCGACTCAAGACTCAACTGACGACTGACTGAAGACTAACTTAAGACTGTCCTAAGACTGCCTTAATACTAACTTCTTACACAAATTAGTTCCTCTATATATAATGCAAACTCCACCAGTTATTCCTTTGATTGACCTAAATTCTTTAGATTCCTGAGTAATTACATTCTCAGAAGAATCTTGCTTATTTATACATATTTGTTTATTTTAGTTAATTAGATTCTTATGATTACCAAGAAGAAATAATTATTTATTTTGTGTAACTAGATATTCGAGAGTAATTTGATATTCTTGCAAAATATGTTTCTATTAATTTGCATGACTAATACTGTCAACCTGGGAACTGTTATCTTGTGATTTCGAAATTGTTACAAATCAGCATTTCTTTTAATTATAAAGTTTATTCAACTTTGGGGTTGTGACAATAAAATGGTGATGTTGCAACTCATAGTTTTCTCTATAAGGCAGGGTGGTCAACTTACATGCATGGTCAACTTACATCCCTTTCCCCTACATATTGAAAGTAGATAGGCTATGTTTTCTACATTTTATTACACAAAAATACTTTCAATTTAATAAGAGTAAAGTAAATGTAATATTTTGAAACTAACAGTAAAACTATGATCTAAATATAAACCAAGGTTTTGACGTTATTCTTTCTACTTTATAGTCATTTGTCATAATACAACAATTAACTCTAATTGAAAAATAACATAATTTACAAAACAAAACCATCAAAAGCAAATTATGTATTCTTTCATGCGTTGCAGAATACATTAAATTTTGCTTTTGAGCAGCTTAACGATTTTTTGTGCTATCATCACATAATTATTAAAAATTAGTACATTAGTTATTGTTCGTACAGCGAAAGTTTAACTTTGAATAATTATTAAAAATTGATACAAAAATGAATAAGTGTATTTTAATATGGGCACTTGCATATTTTGCTCAAGACATTTTCTGTAATGAAAGCTTAATAGCTAAGGTAGTACATTTTAAGTAGTCCCATCAAATTACTATAGATATTAGTCAATTTTTCACTTACAAAATTACACATGCAACTGTGGATTGCATTCCGAGGGATGACCAGTCAGAAGAAACTTCTTACTTCACTTGGATGCGAACCGCGTATTTTACCGTTTATAAAGCAGCGCTTCACATAGAATTATTGCGGCGCCTTGCTTTCGTTGCCTTGCAGAATTTGTTGCTTGATATTTTGCTTTCGACCGTATAGCGGTCACAATGAATTAGCGCGGTGCCTTGTTATGTGCACAGACTTCATTGTCCAAATCCTTAGATCTAACAGTAGTTTACCTGTTATGTTATGAAAAGTAGTTATACAATATTTATTTAAAGTCGTCTCCGAATATAATCTTAAAATAATTAATATACATAATCTTTAGTTTTGCAATAAAATTCGCATTTACTTATTTCGATTTAATTTTCAGATTTAATTTTGACTACATTAATTTATTCATTTATTGCAATATAAATGCATAAAAATTATTCAATAATGGTAAATATTAAATTTATATAAATTTTTAAAAATAGAAACAGTAATTAAATTTTTCAAACATTACACACTATTCTAAGTACTGTTAGGTTTTATGGTCTATTTTATTGCCCTAAATCTTTTGGTCCTGAATATTAGGGTTGCTAGGTATAATTTTAAAAGTTTTGTACCTACAAATGTGTTGAAAATATTTCTACAAAGAATATTATAATATAATTTAAATAGACCTATTTTAAATGTTAGTGAATCAATAAGAGAAAAAATGTATACAAAAACAAATAATATTTTATCTAAATTGAAAATCATCTAATTAAAAAATGGCTATTTGTTTGCAATAATTTAAAATTCACCTATTGGAATCTAACCACAATTTAAAACACAATTATCTAACAGGCTGATTATCAATTATTATATTATTTAAACTTCTACAAAATGCGCTCTGTTTAAAATGAAATTCTTCAATTTCATTCGTTATAACTTCACCGTGATGAACCAATAAAATTTAAAGCCATGCAAAGCTTTTACATTTTATTGGTTCTTGCTACGTCTTCGAAGTAAAAACCTTGACATGGTCAAGCTTTTGATAATTTTCAGGCAAGAACTTAAAAAGAGAGGAGGAAAAAGATATTAAAAAAGGATAGAAGACAAAGCCGGGGCTTCAAAGTCCTTTTTCAGGTAAAATTGTAAATATTTTTATTTCATGTACTTAACCAACATCCAATATCTAACCAAAATAATTTAAAAAATTGTAGTAGTAAATTTATCTGTCAATAAATACCATTATTTCGTAATTTAATTTAGTAATCTTAAAAATAAAATCATTTAGAGCTATTAAAATCATTCTGCAATTTAAGTTTTGGGGTGCTTTTTTGCATAAAAACATATAGTAGGTACTTTTCAATTATCAAATCAGTTTAAAACAGTATAATCTTAATACTGGAGCTCATTTCAAAATTATATGTTGTCTACTAAATTTGACCATGTACATTTAAAACACTTTAATTTTATTGGTTGTTGCTTTCAAACCTTAGCAAAGTCTGCAAGACCGCGGCTAGGCAAACGGTAATTTTAAACATAAAAAAGGATAGAAGACTATACATTACTCTGATTGGCGCTTGCCATCTTCTACCGAAGCAAGGCAAGGCAAATTTTTCATTGTGAACGGCGCTTAAGGCAACTCGCCTGACCACTATGCTCCGACTGCCTCAATTATATCGTTCATATTATTCCTATCATATTATAATACGAAACCAATATAATAATAGCTTAAATTTTAGTTCCATCAACATGGATACAAAATTAAGGATGTCCGATTTCAATTAATGAGCTACAATCGAGACTATTTCAACTTCTTCGAGCTTAAAGCATTTAAATACAATCGTACTACCACGGCACATAATTGTACCATCAACTTGAAATATAACGTGACTGATAAACTCGAGGTAAAGTTTTAGGGCTAGTTTTATGTTATATAATTCCTCTTGAAGTTCTGCTTATTCTTCCATCGCGTTCAGTTTCAGTTTCACATTCCCTTTGAGTAGCCTGTCTTGAAGCTTGTGGCCTCTTGTGTTGTTTTTTTATATTTTGCACATTAAGTTTCGGGGTTAATCCCACTACAGGGTTTGAAATTCCTCAAAATTCTCACAGCGAGACTCATAACTTAATATGCAGGAAATTGAAGGAACTCGAGGAAATAAGTCAGAATAAACGGCAGCGTATCAAGATTGCAAATTTAGTATGATTGTGAGGACTGTACTAAATTTCCAACTTGCAAATCACCGTCACTTATTTTCTATGAAAGACCATTTACACATCACCATTTACTTATCCCTTATAGGCCGACGACTATAAAACTATTTATCTTGCCGATAGATTTATCTAGGAGATTAATTTATATTCATGCAACTTCGGATTTACATTTATTTTTGACACATGAGGTGAATTAAATGCTATATTTTTAATTTTAAACACATTTTCGCATTTGTTATTAATTATAATATCAATTTTTGCTGTAAGATAACGTACATTTTACTATTATCAATATTTATAGTAATCATATTATTAGATTAGTTAATACTTTATATGACAAATTAAAATATATTTATTAATGATTCCGTTGGCCTTGTGGTTATCAAGTCGGCTTTCATTTTGTCATTGCGGGTTCGATCCTCACCAGAATCATATTTTTTTATTTAAATCTTTATTTAAGTATTATATTATTATAATAAGGACCGACCTAAATGTATCTACTAGACTAATAATTAATTTTTTTAATTTATGAATCTCCTAGGTAAATTTGTACGTAGGTAAAGCACCATTCACAAACTACAAATTTAACTAGGAGATTCATAAATTAAAAAACTAATTATTAGTCTAGTAGATACATTCAGGTCGGCCCTTATTATAATAATATAATACTTAAATAAAAATTTAAATAAAAAAATATGATTCTGGTGAGGATCGAACCCGCAATGACAAAATAGTTTTTTTTAGTTTAGTTTAGTTTATAAAATTTTTATTAATTTACATAAAATACATTGTTCGACCATTCGACGCAGAGCGCCGTTTGGTCTTACATTTACATTGTTTTACGGGTTTGGGGCCCCTCGTGTATACATATCCCCAAGTTTACAACTCACGTAAGAGATTTACAATAATTAGTGCTTCTTCCAGGCTTTTAAGCCGTGTATTTTCGGATGGTACGTAATATTTTCTTTCTTCTTATATTGTTGGAAAACTACTCGAAAAAACCAACTTCTAATAATTAGAGACTGTACAAATTCGCCCGGCTGGACGATAACAGAAATAGACAATGTATATACAAACAATAACAGATAATAACATAACAAAAACAGAACAGAATAACAAATAACAAATTAACAGTATACTAGGTATTGTAGGAACCAATCAAGACTTGATGTTATCGTAGAGCTGAAATGCATTACAGCCCGCTAACGGGCTTCGCTTTTGTCTACCTTTGCGTCATCGTGGATTGACGTCAGTCTGGCGTATAGATCAGCCCCCGTGACTAGACGGAGACAGCGGTTCTGAAACACCTGCAAGGGACGGAAGCGCGTCTTAGACACGTTCGCCCAAGCAGGGCAAGCATACGTTAGGATCGGTCTTAGCACGGTTTTGTATAACGTACGCTTGTTTTCGGAGCTCATCTGACTACCTTTCATCAAGGGGTAAATCTTGCGATTTGCTGCGTACGCCAGCTGACGTCTGACCTTAAGATGAGTGTCGAAGTTTAATCTAGAATCAAGCGTCACACCTAGGTACTTGACACTCGTCTTAGGTTCTATGGGATGTCAGTCTAGTTTGAGTTTTTGGAAGACCCTATGGTTTGTCCGCTTTCTGGCGAAGACTATCGTCTCCGTCTTACCGGCGTTCAATCGAATCTTCCATTTATCGCAGTGACGTTTGATCATGTCAAGATGAATTTGAGTTTGCTTTGTGGCCACTTGTGCGCTGAACGACTGCGCATAAATCGCCGTGTCGTCAGCATACATAGCCATCTGTGTTCTCATAAACGACGGAGTGTCGTTTATGTAAAGATTGAATAAAGTCGGTGCTAGTACGGACCCTTGGGGAACTCCAACTTGTATGTGTTTCGTATTTGAGATGGTGGCGTTGACTCTAACCGCGATCGATCTGTCGGTGAGGTATGAATAAATTAGTTTAATTAGGTGATTGGAGAAGCCATAGTGTATTAATTTGAAAATGAGTCCGTCGGTCCAGGTTCTATCGAAGGCTTTCTCTATATCCAGCAACGTCATGACCGTGACATTACCCTTATTGAAACCTTCGATCACGTCTTTCACGATTCGGGTCACCTGCAGGGACGTATTAAGGCCCGCTGTGAATCCGAATTGCGACAGGTTCGTGATTTTCAGTTTCGTTTGTTCGCCAATCAGCCGCTTGAGAATAATTCTCTCAGTTACTTTGGCCATCGTGTTAAGTAACGTTATTGGCCTGTAACTGAGAGGCAGGGAGGGGTCTTTATTGGGTTTATGAATCGGAATGGTGAAGCCGTGCTTCCAGGCTTTCGGAAAGTACTGCAGTTTAAGAATAGCGTTAATGATGTAATTCAACTGAACAGTAGCCTTCCGGGACAAATTTTTGAGAACTTTGTTCTCAATTTTGTCCGGGCCTGGAGCTTTGTTATTGTGTAAAAATTTAAGAATTTGTGAAATTTCAAAGGGACTGGTTTGATAAGATGCAAGCTGATTGGCTGGGATTGCATATGTTTGACTTGAAAAGGCAAGAACGGTTTGTTTTATCTCGGTTTGCTCCGGTGTATCGGTATTATCTAATGTATGAATTTTTTGGAATGTAGAGGCCAAGAGCTCAGCTTTTTGGGCATCGCTCATGGCGGGAGAACTAGTGTCGGATAGGGCCGGGAATGGCTGGTAAGGTTTCCGCAGTAATTTGGAAACCTTGAAGAGGGTATTGTCTGAGGGACTTAATGAGGAAAGAAGTTTTTCGCAGGAATTGTTTTTGTGAAGTGTAATTTTTTGTTGTATTTGCCTGTTCAAGTCAATCATAGCAGTTTTGTGGGAGATATCTCCCGTCTGTTGCCATTGCTTTCTTTTCCGTTTACGTTCCCCTATCAACAACTGGATATCGTCCGGAAAGACGTCCATGTCGTTTTTAGGCGTTATCGTTTTAGAATTTTCGGCTTTGGCATTATTGATGTTTTGGGTAAGGAGTTCGATTTCTCGATCTACCGTGTCCGTATCAATGATGTTATTGTTAATGCTGATTAGGTCATCAAGCCTTCGACGAAGTTTGGACCAATCGGTGTGTTTAAAGCTGGTGGTTTGTCTGAAGGACCTATTGCGAGTGACATTATGAAGAAAGAATTGGACTATATTATGAACTGAATTAAGGGACTGTTTTACGGTGGGGTTGGAGATGTGGGGGATATTTTTGTTTAAGACGAGATCAATCGTGGTTGGAGTCATGCCGTTCATGGGATGGTGGGTGTGTTTGACCGGGTGTAGAATTTTGTGACGTGATTTTTTCATACGCCGACTAAAGGCAATTTTAGTCTAGAATAATATGTTTTTAAATCGGGTTTGTACAAAAATTTCGTAGTTGTACCTCGTATTTATCAAATAGAGTGGTTATTCATCGAGACATGAGTATTTTTCCGTTAAATAATAAATACTAGATTTTATGGGATTACTAAATTAAATGTCAACATCATGGTCAAAAGTAAAATGATATTTTTAGTCAAGTACAGCTGCAAATAATAAAACGAGACTCAAAAAGCAATTATAGCACAGGAAAGGCCTAGTTTTGGGAAAACTAATATTATTTAGTTAAGCCGGTCTCGAGTTTTATGGCTTTTTCAGAGAAGAGAACAAAGAAGTGGCTGTGAGTTAAGTCATCGGGTCGGGCACAAGTGCGTGTGAACGGTTTACCAAAAAGTACCGCACGTCATAATGTCGCGTTTAAAATTACCAAAAAGCACGTATATCTATTATTCATAGACTCATTAATAGGTTTTAAGAAATCATAAAAATTGGGGGAGTGATTAGAAAAAAAGGAAGATGGAAACCCAAAATGAGACTTCTCATTGGATGGGACCCTTCCTAAAAATTAGGAAATTTATGTTAACGAGTAGAAGGGAACAGGCAGATCGACTCACTCGGCAAAGTGATTCTGCTCAAATAAGACGTGAAGTCTTATAAATCCACCTAACTTGGGAGATCATTTTGTGAAACGTTTACCATCTAAGTTTTCGAGTCAAAAATAGTTAAAGATTCGACGGTCAGTACTTATAAAAATTATTTTATAAGTATTGAATACACCAAGAACATCTAAATCGGTAGTCGAATCAAAAGTAATATTAGGAATTGTTAGTGAATAAAGACATTATTTTATGTGTTAAAGTAGTGAATTTCGTTAATAAACAAGTGAACTTATCACGTTTTATTTTAAAAGTGTATAAAGCCGATCGTTAATTATATTTATTAAGAACATTTAGCGTCTGGAAGAATCGAAGTTATTAAGTTTCAGTCATCAAGAATAATTAGAAAATTAGTTCTCGATGCAATTTTAACGCGAATTAGCGGGATTATATTGATTAAGGTGAATTAAATGTTTAATTCTGAAACATCGTCGTGGCCCAGGGGTGCAAGTAAAGCGTACCTTGATTTCAGATACTTTTAAGTCCTTCGGTTTATCAAAGTTCTGACCTAAAGTTCATTAGGAATCCACATAATTACGTGCGTAATATTATAATTTCAACGACGTAAAATCACCGTAGTGATTAATTTGGTTAAGTAAAAATAATCCAAAAAGAATGAACATTATTGTGCGAAGAGGCGCGTATTTTTTTATAAAGTTATAAAGTTGGGAGTTCATTCATACTATACACATTTAAATTAATAATTCTTGTGAAACCATCATAAAGTTCAAACACCGTGTTTAACATCTTTTGTGGCCAAGGAGCCGTTTCATCAATCAAATCAAGGATCGACACTATCAAATCTATTGCAGTCAAGGAATATCAACAACGAGTGAATCATTGTGTAAGACACCTGTAATCATCAATAGTAAGTGTTAATTTGTTATTATTAAAACGCATAATTTTCAAGAATCGGTGCGAAGTTTATTTAATTGTTGTTAGGTTATTATAAAGTTTGCCTAATTTTATTCAAGTTTTGTACTAATTTCGTTACATATATTTCATTAGAAATATATGGATGCGAGTAGCTGACGAAATCTTTGCTTTAAGTTCAGAAATTAAAGAATAGGGTTGTAATCCAAATCGTCATAAATTTAATTATTAACTCTAGTACATTTGGTATTTTATTGAAATTATGGAATTTTAATTTAATAAATGATAAGCATTGATAACATAAATCATATCAATATTTACGAGTATAAAGATTAATCAGTCAGTTACTCAAATCATTTAAATTATTATTGTCAAAATCATTATTTTATTAGTATTAAGAAAATTTAGCTTTGCATCGAGCTCAAATAATTTTGATAGGTTTTTATTATTAAGATCAATAAATGCTTTCGGCATTGGATGTAAGTAAGTCTGTATTTTGAAATTCTATTATTATTATATATTTGTTTTACAGTTTTTCATTTGTTTTTATTGTTGTTGCGTAACTGTGTTACGAGATTTATTTTACAGGATATTCCATATTGTGAGACTCAATAGATTTCCGATAGTCCATCGTCCCTTGATAAGTTACATCCAATATTTTCACTAAGCAATTTTTATTCATTACATACAAAAACTATTAATTCCATGACCTCAGCCGCGCGTGGATAAGGGGGATAAACCGTGTTCTCTGTTGCATCGTTTACCGATCCAGGCAATTAAAATCAGGAGCGGGCCGGAATTAAAATTAACAGAGTGGCGCCATTAGTAACCCCCATAACATCGGGTTATCAGTCGAGCATTGTAAATAGTATTAGCGACATTACGCCATAACACTTTTTCCCGTAATTTTAGTAAGCAAAGAATCTGCGCCGAAAACCACTGAGTTAGCTGAGTGCCTTCCTAAAGTGTCGAAACCTTTATTACGTGATTGAGGGAAAAAGGGCGTAGTGTGAAATTAACACGTAATAATTTGAATGTTTTTTTGAGTACAAAAATTAATTAGAGTATTGCCGTTTGGATTGGACGTGTGGCAGTTCCAAAGTGGATGTTTGGCATTGAAATCGCCAGCCACAATGACTTTCCCATCCAATCCAAACAGCTCATCCATGTCTTTGTCAGTGAATGTGTTTAGTTGCCGATTGTAGGCGACCACTAGTGTTATGTTTTGTTGGAGTTTTATCCCCAAGACTTCCATACTATTACCTGTTCTGATGTTGATTCTATGGTGTGGTATGTCATTCCGTACTATCGCTGCCACTCCTCCTGCTGCATGACCTCCCCTGTCTTGCCGATGGACGGAGTATCCCTGAATCTTGAGGGTTCGGTTAGAATTGAACTTCGTTTCTGTAACAAAGCAAATGTCAATATTATTTTTATTAAGATGATTTTTGAGTTCATATATTTTATTGCTCAAGCCGTTAGCGTTCCATAAGTTAATTTTCAACTTAGCAGCCATAAGACTCTAAGTTTGAAAAGAATCTCATAGAGGCTGCAACGCGTTCAGGTTTCGTACGGCAGGCCTTCAGGATGTTGTTATAGTCCCTCATGGCCCTTAACATCTCATCAAGATTGGTTTGTTGGTTTATTTCGTCGCAGACCTGGGCGAAATCTGCGAATGCGTCTCCAAAATTCGAAGTGGTTTGTTGAGTAGTTTGCGGTTGAGGTTGCTGTGCTGGTTGCTCCCGTACAGCTCTTGTTGTAATTTGTTGAGGTTGTATGGCACCTGGGGCCTTGTTTGCGTTTGAGTAGCCCATGGAGTGCGCAACGGTGGGAACTCCATGCTCGCCGATGCCTTGGGTGGCTGCGAGCTCGAGAATGCGGGCATGGTATTCCTTTGCCATGCCGGCTTGGTGGGTATAGGAGCGTCAACGAATCGTGGACCGGGTTGAGGGGGGGCCCTACTTTGCGTACTTGCTTGTGTTTGGTTCCGCTTCCTTATGTAAACCTCGCATTTGATATTGTTCGCTGTATGATCGCCGCCGCAATTTGCGCATTTTGATGCTTCTGTGTCAAAGTGACGCAATGACAAAATGAAAGCCGACTTGCTAAGCACAAGGCAAACGGAGTCATTAATAAATATATTTTAATTTGTCATATAAAGTATTAACTAATAATAATATGATTACTATAAATATTGATAATAGTAAAATGTACGTTATCTTACAACAAAAATTGATATTATAATTAATAACAAATACGAAAATGTGTTTAAAATTAAAAATATGGCATTTAATTCACCTCATGTGTCAAAAATAAATGTAAATCCGAAGTTGCACGAATATAAATCAATCTCCTAGACAAATTTATCAGCAAGATTAATTTTATTCCCACCGTTATAATCTCCGGCCATAATGGCATTAATATTGAAGTGTGAAAAAGTCGATCAAATAAGCAAATAGTAAATTTTGGTTAAATTTAAATTTTGTCGATTTTAGACATTTAATTTTGAAGCAATTTTGAGATGACGGAAGCGATTGTATTGTTATTTCCAACACACAAAACAATACAAACTTGATTTTTCTTAAAGACTGATATTTCTTGAGAATTTGTAGTGTTATCTAAAATGTGAAAAGTGATAATTTAAATTTATGGCGGCAAAAGTGGCGCATACTTACAAAATTTGTTGAATTTTTATTGTTATTATGATGGTAATTTGAACTGTGAAGCCAATTTTTGCGGCGAGGCTTTTGTCTTGCGCCGACCGGTTGATGAAGAAGATGCATTTCATGGGTTTGTGAATATTACCTAGCAATTTTACCCATGAAGACCAATTTTGAAAGTTTTTGTAGTCTCAAAAACCATTATTCCAGTGATAGGAGATAAGCGTGAGTTATTTTTGAAACGTATTATTTTCGTAAATCAACGTTTACGTGCATTTTGTGGGCGCAAGCAATATTCGACTTTATTGATGCCATTTTGCTTTTTGGATAATTTCGTATCTGAAATTACATTTAGAAGTTTAATTTTGATGATTTGTACAATTACACAAATCAAATTTCATTGTACGTACCGAACAAGTAGATGTTCGCTAATTTTGGTGGTTTAAAAGAATCACATGTGGAATTTGGAGGTTACGATTTTCCGACCAGATGTTTAATAATTCCGATTTAATTAAGAAGTTGGAGAGATTTGTTTAAACCGACATTCGAGGTTTGAACACTACACTGGACGATTTTTACACGTTCACTTCACTGTTTGTTTGGTTAAACGAAGAAGTTTCTGGATCGACGCAGATGATGTTTCGCTACCGTTTACCAACTGGACACCGATTAAGAAGTAGATGTTAAGCGGTGACGTATGGTTTGATGTACAGAGTGCTTCGTAATAAGTATCAACAACAAGATTTTTATGAGTAAGAGATTGAACATTATTTTATAAAACACCATTGTTGTAAAAATTTTTTTATTAATGTTACACTTTTGCACATTTATGGAACATCCAATAAAAGTATAGCTGAAGTGTTGTACATAAATGATACGGTTTATTGGATGTTTCTACACATTAACACACCTGTTTGAGTATCGCTTGACGATTGTGTCAGGGGCGTCCAAAATTGCTTCGTATTTGTTTTTGGGTCATTTAAATAAAATGCTTTATGATTTATTGTGCTTATTGATTTGCTTAATCTCGCCGATACCTACAACCTGCAGATATTGTGGCCTCGAATATGTAAACCTGACGTAAAGCTAGCCGGACCTCTATTGTTCGAGTGTACACATTAAGCGAGGTTTCACCGCTGACTATAATTAGGGGTGTAACTGAGCCGTGAATCACGACAATATATTTATATATTTCAGTGCGTAGTACAAGCACATAAGTTTTTGAGTAATGAGTATCGACATTTTCCGATACGATTTCAAATGAATATGCAGAAGGCTTTCAAATCAAACGTAATGGGACTGTCTGAAATATCCAAGTGTGGTAACACGACATCATTGTGCTTTTATAAGGTATTGGTAATGATGCTATTTATAGTAAGGATGTAACTAATATCGTTTACATTACAGGATATCACTTATCACGGATGTAATTTTGTTGTCGATGAAACTCATCTTCCTCCATTGATTCCCAATGGTAGATATAGAATGGATTTGACAATTCTGTTTTTAAATAAGGAAATTGCTTTACTGCATTTTTATGGCGAAATTTCTACGCCAGAAGTATAGCCAAAGGAAATAAATTGATATTATAACAACCAATTAAAAGAAAGACCTTCCTAATGCACCTTTAAATTGTGTTAATTTGTTGAAATTGCATATAAAATGTATTAAACATTATAAAAATATATCTATATTATCTATCTATCTAAAAATGAATTGCACCGTGTATAACTGATTATCACTTGAGAACGGCTCAACCGATTTGGCTGATTTTTTTTCTGTTGTGTTCGTAATTGTCAGGACAAGGTTTGTATGTTAGAAAATGTTTGGAAAATCACCGGAAAAGTCGGAAATTTGGATGGTAGTTTTGTACCTGTCGATAGATGCCGCGTAATTTAAATTTTAAATTGTAAATATTGTTAGTACACCTCACGATAAACCTAATGGTGTATGGTTACCACGATAAAATCCGTTGACCCTTCCCTCTTTCAAGAGATTAGTAAAACTGTTCGTTGCCTGAACAAGAAGGGTCCTCCAGACCCGGACGGAATCGTCAACCGTACATTGTCTCGGCTCCCTATGCGGGGCTTAGTAGCAGTAACTACAATTATCAACGCGGCACTAAGACTGCAGCACTTTCCTTCCAGATGAAAAGTGGCTGACGTCATTCTGATAACTAAAGCAAAACAAAACCTCAAAAACCCCGGCTTATGCTGGCCGATCAGTCTTCTGCCTGCTATGTCGGATAAACAAATTATTCCCAACGAACAATTTCAACGAAGGAAGGCCTACTCTACAAAATGTTTGCAGCGAAGATTCTGTTCGCCCTAATACTACTATTAGCGTCATTCTTGACTGACAGGGAATCAGGGTGAAGATGGAAGGCATCCGCTCACCGGACCTATTTGCATTCTTCACGCATTACACCCCTAATCGACTGGTACACCGCCGCATACAGATCAGATACTACTGTGATGATGCAGCGGTTTTCGCCAGAGGAGAAAGGCTAGAATTTGTTATCCGTAGGCTACCAGCGATCTTAAAAAGTACTATCGTATTTGGAGGATTGCCATCAATCCCTCCAAAAGTACCGCCACTTACTTCACCAGAGCAATGATCGCGGCCTACTAACAAAGCAAGCTAACAAACCAAGGTGTAGCAGAACGCAAATACCATAACAACCTCTCTCTTTGAATGGCACAATTATCAAGTGGTCGCCTTCGACGAAAAGTTAATTTGTATCACCAATGTGCAAAATAAGGCAGGAGAAAAGAGGGCAATGAATAATGAAAGCATTACAAACACCAAGAAATGTTTGTCTACACAATGAATACTGTTTCATTTCAACAAATTTATGATTGTACTGAACATTTTTTGTTTCAATTCACACAAACTCAAGGAAAGTATAGTAGTGTAATACCTCAATGCACCAAATGCCAGCAATACGGCCACACCCAAAAATATTGTCATAGACCAGCAAGATGTATAAAATGTACAGAAAATTACGCAACAAAAGATTGCATAAGAATGGTAAGAGATAATAATGTAAGGTGCGTAAATTGTGGTGATAAACATCCCGCCAATTTCTAGGGCTGTATTATATACAAGGACTTACGAAAGAAAATGTACCCTACCCTAAGAACGAGAAACCAAATCCCACCACCTAAACCAGTAATCAACAATATAAGTAATTGTTACGCCCCGTTTTTTTTAGTTAAATCTTATATTTCACGTTTTAGTTTTCTTTCAAATATTATGTTTCTGTTAGGGTGCGGATACATAAAATACAGTCCAGAGTTATAGTATTGACCATATTTAAAGTTTCACCCCATTTATTTTTAATTCTTTGTCGGCGTTTACCGCAAGGCATCTTAACTTCCTAGAAGCAGTACCGAAGATATCTACCCTCTGAATATTTGTTAAACCAAATAAACCAATGAAAATTGTCGCTATTTTTCAAAATTTGTGAAAGAAGGGATAATTTTGATTTTTAGAAAGAATAAAGCAGTTCTTCGGAGGCTTTGGCCAGAATAAGTCTAATTATGTAGTAATTAAATAAAGTCATGTTTTAGTTAAATAATTTAAGTTTGACAATTTGATCAAGTTTTTAAGTTTATTGTTGAGAAACAAATTTGGATGAAGAGTTTTGTAATGGATCAATTAATCAACAAATTTGTAGATTATTCTTCTTTATGAATTTGTTAAAGGTGGAATATCTAAATTTGCTTATGGTTCAAGAAATTAAGTTGCAAATGTGATCCAGTTTAGAATGCATTAATTGATTTTCGTTTGTATGGATAATCCAATTTTGAGAAAGAGTTAAACATCATGATTTAGTTCAAGACTAAATAAATTATGAATTACGAATTTGGTAATTTTTTATATTATGGTCCAGTTATGGTTTTTACAGCAAAGTTTTTGAGTGTTCTATGGATATAACTTTTCGTTTTGATTAATAATGTTAAATCAAATTATTTAGTGCAAATAATTCATTTAAATTTGGGAAGTTTCGATGATAAATAAATCAAGTGTTGTGATTTTTTAAAGGGTTGAGAACAAAGTTAGTATTTAGCATGTAAGTTTTGTTTTAGTTATAGTAATTTTGTTTATGTGTTTTAATATTGTTAGAACCATTTTAATTTGAATTATGTTTTTTTGTAGGGTTAATAATTTGTTTATGGTAGAAACATATTTATATGTCTCTCCATATTTTTGTAATATTATTTATTTATATTTAACCTGTTAATATCATTAAATCATATTTTATATTAATTTTGTGTTTAACTTTGTTCATTATTTAACCAAATACCACTGCTAACCCCCCTGAGTTATTTTCTTTTGTTTTCCGCGAGCTAAGCAGGCACAAATAATTGAGTCTATCTTTCAAAGGGTAAGTAGGTGCAACATAATCACAACCAAAATTATCCAAACGTATCCTCGCACAATTCGTATGCAAACATAACTAGTGGAATCCAACAACAAAATTCCCAATCTACAACTCCCTCCCCCCAACCTAAAGTAATAAATCCTCGAATAAATCCACAAACATCCCAACAAAATTCCAATTTGTGAACTATGATCTAAATATAAACCAAGGTTTTCACGTTTTCACCTTTCTAGTTCATAATACAACAATTAACTCTAATTGCAAAAATAACATAATTTACAAAACAAAACCATCAAAAGCAAATTATGTATTCTTTCATGCGTTGCAGAATACATTAAAATTTGCTTTTGTGCATCTAAACGATTTGTTGTGCTATCATCACATAATTATTAAAAATTAGTACATTAGTTATTGTTGGTACAGCGACAGTTTAAGTTTGAATAATTATTAAAAATTGATACAAAAATGAAAAAGTGTATTTTAATATGGGCACTTGCATATTTTGGTCAAGACATTTTCTGTAATGAAAACTTAATAGCTAAGGTAGTACATTTTAAATAGTCCCATCAAATTACTATAATAATAATATATTATTCAATTTTTCATTTGTAACATTGCCTCTGTAGGATGAAGATGACAAAAGATTTTAAGATACCATTATTTACGGATTCATTCGAAATACACATCTCATTTCAGATTTCGTTAATTTTCCCCTGGAGTAATTTCAAAGCCGCCGTTCAGTGGCTAGTAAAGACTAACTTATCATAAGTTCAAAATTAATATACAAAGTAATATCATAATCATCATTCAGTCATTTAGCTTCTTGACAGAAGCGTCGTGATCCTCAATGTTGGTGTGGTGGTTACGCTTCCCCATCATATTCCACAGGTCAATTTTGGACTTTTTAGATCATTAATATTTAAGGATTCTCTAGGCATATTCTGCCGTGCTAAGTTAAATCGTCCTATCTACAAATTGCTTAAACAAACAAAGTTCTATCTTTCAAGATAGGTCCTATCTTAGTCCTATCTTGAAAGATAGAACTTTGTACCTTAGGCAATTTGTAGATAGGACGATTTAACTTAGCACGGCAGTATTATTCTCTGTGGATTGCATTCTGAGGTAAAAACGGTCAGAATAAAGTTTTTACTACACTTGGATTCGAACCGCGTATTATTTTTATTCCTCGTTTCGTAAATATAAACTATGTTAGTATCCATTTTTGGGTGCTTCCAGCCACAATTTTTAAGGGAAAAAATCCCCTCATACCAGCCTCTGTTCATAGTGGAGAGTCCGATTAAGGCATTCTATTCTTTGTGTTCGATAATTTGTTGCAATTGTGATGGTAATTTCATGATTCCTCTCTCATAAAACCGAATGTCGCTATTGGCAAAATACTCGGACAACCAATTTTCACAGACCTCTTTTGAGGCCAGTT
Source organism: Rhagonycha lutea (assembly GCA_958510855.1). Taxonomy (NCBI): domain Eukaryota; kingdom Metazoa; phylum Arthropoda; class Insecta; order Coleoptera; family Cantharidae; genus Rhagonycha; species Rhagonycha lutea. The sequence continues at coordinate 40,174,012 of OY294038.1, forward strand.
TTACACCAATAAGAGAGTTTGTCAAGGATTGGAAAATATGATAGTATCTTGATACCAGGTCCGGACTATAAGGTGGATGCATTAAATTTAAATCCTCCCATCCCAGCTATCAGAATTTCTGGCGAGTCACTATTAACGCGTGTGGCCTGGCGTTGCCCTAATGGAAGACAACTCCTCTTCTTTTGGACAATTATAGTCAATCTCCAGATTCAACCTGTCTAATTGTTGGAAGTACAGGTTCGAATTGAATGTCTGGTCCGACGGGAGCAGCTCATAGTAGATAATTTCTTACCAATCTCACCAAACACACAGCACAGCTTTTCTGGCTGTCAATTCTGGCTTGGAAACCGTTTGGACGGCTTCGCCGCTCTTCAACAACGATTTTTATCACACAGCATTGTCGTATATGATCCATTCTTCATCCCCAGTCACCATCCGCTTTAAGAATAGTTCGATTTCTTGACGTTTGGCAAAGGATTCGCAGATGGCCCATAAAATATTTTTGCGTCAATACGTGTGGCACTCAAACATCGAGCTTCTTTTTGAATCAAAACTACTTGAAATGGTTCAAAATGGTTTTGTGGTCGATGGTTAGCTCAAGGGCAATGGTACGACTGATCATATGCTGTTCTAACTTAATCATTTCTATCATTTTACAACTTATGTTTATGTACCTACTTATGTCATTTGGAAATATATTGTTTATTAGTTGCAATGTCCTTTAAACATCTAGATAGTTTATATTTACGAAACGAGGAATAAAAATAATTATTAGATCAAACGAACTTACCTTAAATGAAGTTCGATCTTTATTATTTTTATTCCTCGTGAAGTAATTAAATCCCGCCCAACCCAGAACCCCGTAGCAACTCATCAATACCTTTAAAATTAGAATGCCTTAATCGGACTCACCACTATGAACAGAGGCTGGTAGGAGGGGATTTTTTCCCTTTTTTCCTTTAAAATTGTGGCTGGAAGCACCCAAAAATGGATACTAGATACATAGTTTATATTAGGTATGCTAAAAAGTTTCGGGCCTAATTAGATAGTTTTTCAAACACCAAATTTGTATGTTTTGAAATTCTTTATTTAAACTAAATATGATCCATTTTGTTCGGTAACCTTTTGACACTTTTCGGGCAAAACCATTATTCCATCACTGTAAAACTTCTTTGGTTTATCGGTGAAAAACTTAGCCAAGGGAATTTCACAGGCTTCTTTTGAAGCCAATGTTACACCATTGAGGGAATTCTGGAGAGACCGAAACAAATTAATGATAGTCTGATGGTGCAAGGTCCGGGCTATACGGTGGATGCATCAAAACTTCCCAGCCAAGCTCTTCCAGTTTTTCTCGGGTCACCAAAGATACGTGTGGTCTGGCGTTGTCATGATGGAACACAACACCCTTCTTATTGATCAATTCTTGCCGCTTTTTTTGAATTGCTTGCTCTAATCTGGTTAATTGTTGACAGTAGCGTGCAGAATCAATCGTTTCACCAGTTGGTAACAGCTCATAATAGAGGATACCTTTCCAATCCCAACAAACAGACAGCATCACCTTTCGAAGGGTGAGTCCGGGCTTTGCCACCGTCTGGGGAGCTTCACCTCGCTTCGACCACGATCTTTTGCGCACAACGTTGTCGTATGTAATCCATTTTTCATCTCCGGTAACCATCCGCTTCAAAAATGGTTCGATTTCATTACGTTTCAGCAACGATTCGCAGATGGAAACTCGGTCTTGCAAATTCTTATGCGTCAAATCATGCGGCACCCAAATATCGAGCTTCTTTTTGAATTCAGCTTTTTTCAAATGGTTTGCGACTGTTTGGCGATTGATGTTTAGACTCTTGGCGATCTCTATAGTGATTACATGACGGTTTTGTTCCACAATTTGTAGCATTTCCTCAACTTCTTCAATGACTGGCCGACCAGAGCGTGGTGCATCTTTGACATCGAAATTTCCAGAACGAAAACGCGCGAACCATTGTTTTGCTCCTGTTTTCGATAGAGCATCTGGACCATAAACAGTACAAATTTTTTTACAAGCCTGCGCAGCGCTTTTTCTTTGATCGAAGAAAAATTGTAAAATGTAGCGATTTTTTTCTTTATTTACTTCCATCTTTAATCAGCAATTTTTCACAACTGCATGAGCCGAATCGTATGATTCTACTTTTGTTTTTTTAGCTAAAAGTGTCATTTTTCCAATGACATAATATTATGCTTAATAACTACTTATCATAATATATTATATGATAAGTAGTTTTAGACATAATCGACTTTAATGTCATTTATTGTCTAATTAGGCCCGAAACTTTTTAGCATACCTAATATTTACTTCACTGGGAATAAAAATAATCAAGATCGAATTTCACTTCGCTTGATCTAATAATTTTACCGTTTATAAGTCAATTCGCGTGACCACTATGCTCCGACCGCCTCTATTATGTTCTTCATATTCTTCTTCATCCTACCCTAGTCCACTCCTGGACCATGGGCCTCTCCAGTAATGGAGGTTTTGGCCATAACTCACCACGCTGGCCAAACGGGTTGATGAGTAGTCCACATATCAATTTTTGGATTATAATTGTTTTACATCCAGTAGCAGCTTGCTAGGCTAACCTTCAGATGTGAATATAGCCCTGTTTTTTATTAACGGTGGCAATTCGTCAACTTAGGGGGACCGCCGGCTTAATATGCCCTCCGAAGCACGGAGACTTGGTCATAAGAAAGTTTGACTTTCCCCAGGTTTGAACCCGATACCCCGCATTCGCATCCAACTGCGTTAGCTGCAAGGCAATGACCGTCTCATTCTCATATTATTCCAATCCTATCATATTATGATACGAAACCAATAAATAACAGCTTAAATTTTAGTTCCATCAACATGGATACAAGCTTAAGGATGTCCGATTTCAATTAATGAGCTACAATCGAGACTATTTTAACATCTTCGAGCTTAAAGCATTTAAATACAATCGTACTACCACGGCACATAATGGTAGCGTCAACTTTAAATTTAACACAACTGATAAACTCGAGGTAAAGTTTTAGAGCGTATTGTCCTATATGTTTGTAAAGGGTAACTTAAACCTTGTATGTTAAACAAGTTAAACCGTATAAGCCAGACAAAAAGTACTTTTACTTGGAAAAAATGCGATTACTCCCTTAACTTTAAAGCCGTACACGTTCCAAAATAATTTTTTAAACAAATGGTCCGCAATTGCAATCCAATCATGACCCTTCGGGGCAGTGAATGAACCACCTCTGGTCCTTTTTTTTTATATTTTGCACATTAAGTTTCCCTCAAAATTCCCAAACCGAGACTCATAACTTAATATGCAGGAAATCAGCGGACTCTGCCCGTATCTGCACCGCAGATGCTATAATTAGCTACAGCTACTTGCTATATTTGTCTCGAAGATACTGGTAAGAAGATATTGTAGATAACCTTTCTTGGACACCATTTTTGCAACATGTCGGAATGAACGGCAGCGTATCAAGTTCGCAAATTTAGTATGATTGTGAGGACTGTACTAAATTTCCAACTTGCAAAACACCGCCACTTTTTTTCTATACAAAACCATTTCTACATCACTATTTACTTATCCCTCTTATGGCATTCATTTATTTATTTATTTCAGTGTCTAGTACAAGCACATAAGTTTATGAGTAATGATTATCGACATTTTCCGATGCGATTTCAAATGAATATACAGAAGGCTTTCAAAGCAAACGTATTGGGATTGGCTGATTTATCCAAGTGTGGTAACATGTCATCAATGTACTTTTATAAGGTATTGATCTGATGCTATTTATAGTAAGGATGTAACTAATATCGTTTACAGGATATCACTTATCATGTATGTAACTTTGTTGTCGATGAAACTCAACTTCCTCCATTGGTTCCCCATGGTAGATATAGGATGGATTTGACAATGTTGTTTTCAAATAAGGAAATTGCTTTACTACATTTTTATTGCGAAATTTATATACCAGAAGTATATCCAACAGAAATGAATTGATATTATAACAACCAATGAAAAGAAAGACATTCATAATGCACCTTTAAATTGTATTTGTTGAAATTGCACATGAAATGTATTAAACATTGTGTTAGAAATAAATATACAAATTACTAGAATTTGTTATGCACACCATAGGTGTGGCATTTAATTAAAATTTGTTGATATCTCAAAAATACTTCTTCATTATCGGCCAATATTTGCTCAAGTTATGTAATTTTTTCAAAGGGATTACTTCTTTTTCAAGTACACAAAAACTACAAACAAAACAAGTAAAATTTGCCTTTAGTTAACTGAAATTACCAACCGAACAGAATTAAGGGGCGCCGATTTTCATTATATTTATTGCAAAATTTAGATTGTGTATCGTTTAAATAACAATTGATTTAATGATTTAGACGTTTGTTGAAATGTTTTGTTGTAATTTAAACAATTTGTTATAAGAAATATCATAATTTAATACAATTGTACCTATCTATTAGACAAATTCCTTACCTAATCTCCAGGTTTCGACCTCATAACCGAAATAGTTCTGAAAGAACTATCCGGATACGGCAATTAGATTTATTACCACAATCTACTACTCTATCCTGAGACTGGGTTATTTTCCCGTGCAATGGGGGCTAGCCCAAATAATTCTGATTCTTAAGCCCGGAAAACCACCAATAGAAAATAACTCGTACAGGCCCATCGGCATGCTTCCAATTTTATCGAAATTTTTTGAAAAGCTTCTCCTAAAACGACTGATGGCTTTAATAGAAAAAATGAAAATAATTCCTAAGTACCAGTTCTGATTTCGCCACCAGCACTCAACAATTGAGCAAGAAAGCAACAGAATTGCAAATAAAATCAGACAAGATCTAGAGACAAAAAGATTTTGCTCCGCCGCATTCCTCGACATAACTCAGGCTTTTGACAAGGTGTGGCACACCGGCCTGTTATTCAAAATCAAAAAATATCTCCCACATAACTTCTACTCGGTGCTTAAATCGTAATTTTATAACAGAGTTTTCTTTGTAAAGTTGCAGGACGAGATATCACAGCTTTTTGAAGTCAACTCTGGAGTTCCGCAGGGCAGCGTCCTGGCCCTGTAACGAATTTTAATTCAGTTGCATTAATTCCTTCTCAAATCATTTCTTAAATTTTCTATTACGGCCCTTACATTTATTGTATGCAATATTACAACATTTGGATACTGACCTTGAGAACTTTATTGGTGTTAGGATGCCACGTGGTGTGTTGGACGTGGAGGGGAATGAAGCGCTTTACTGGGACTTGGTATTAAGACCTCGATCTGAGCGGTCGTTTGCATAGTTAAGTTCGCATTTAACATCATTATTAGCGGTTATCGGTGGTTGTTGCTAATAATTTTTAGCTCCACGTGACCAGCAATTTTTTACGGTGCTGCGTATGTAATTTTGGAAGCCTTCCAGTTAGTACCAGTAGTCGTTATTTTCCACATCTGTGAACCGGCGTGCCTAATAGGGGTACGCGCATGCATTCGGCGCAGTCCAAGTCTTCGTGCTCAGCGAGTTCACTCGAACAGTTGCTCGGGTGTTTGTTTACCAACAAACCAGGATTAACCACGAATTGGTTATTGGTTACCCAAGTCATATTTTATGAAGAGGTTTCATCGCATTTACCATCATTCAACACCAGTTCTGTATTTTCTTTTAATCCGAGTGCTGACAGCAAGTCAACAAGTCAATAGCAGTGTTTTTGTGCTATCGCGTAGTGTCAGGTGCATTTGGTATCGACTGAATAAATGCCAGTATTTACATCAACTTAAGAACACGTCGGCTGCGGGTGAACACATTCTACCACCTCGTAGCTTCCTCGAGAGCTCTCTAGGTAAGCTGCTGCTATTTTTAATTCATCTCGTAGGTCTGACGTGTGTTGTATGTCAGACCATTAATTATTACTGGGCATTTATGCTGTGTTATTATTTGTGTCTTTTGATATTATATTGTTAGAGTCAGTATTGCTGCGTTTTGTGAACGAGCAGAATACGTTGCAGTTGTGGGGGCGCTTAAGCACGTCTCAAATTATTATTTTGATTTTGTTCAATTATACACTGTTACCTACATTTGTGTTTTTCTACCCCTGGCTACAAATTTTATTTCAAAACCTTCTGACTCCAGCTTTCCGTACGAATTGCGAGCTAGTTTATTTACCATCGTGGCCTACAAAAAAAACCGAAGAACAATCTTTGGATTGTCGCAGGTCTAGGTCTCTGTTCAGGATCGACCCTCCCATTAGGGGTTCTTGTTCAGAGGGCTGTTTTGTGACTTCTATTCTATTCTTCTATTTTGTGAATTCTATTCCTGATCTATACGGCTGACCTAGCAAAGAACGCCAATACATTTATTGCAACTTTCGCCGACGACACAGCCATTTTGGCCTCCGATCGCAATGCGGAAATTGCATCATCCAACTTACAGGTGCAACTGAATGAAATTGAAATATGGTTAAGGAAATGGCGAATTAAGAATAAAACTCAAAAGTCGGTTCATGTGACATTCACAACCAGGAGAGACACCTGTCCACCCGTCAAGCTAAATGGAAGAATTAAATATCCCTCCAAAAGAAGATGTCAAATACCTCGGTGTATATCTCGATCAACGTCTTACCTGGGGTAAACATAATATTATATGGAGCAAGAGACTACAACTGGGACACTCCCTTAGGAAACACATGTGGTTACTAATAGGTCGCAACTCGCAACGTTTACTGCAGAACATGGTAGTCATATACAAAGCCATAATAAAATTTTTAATAATTATGTGATAGCACAAACAAATCATTTAGCTCTACAAAAGCAAACTTTAATTTATTTTTTGACGCATGAAAGAATACATAATTTGCTTTTGATGGTTTTGTTTTGTAAATTAAATAATTTTTTTCAATTAGAGTTAATTGTTGTGTAGCAAATAATGTAATTAGAATGAATAACGTCAAAATCTTGGTTTATATTTAGATATTGTATTGCAAGTAGTTTTGTGCAGATCAGGCGCTAATTGGTGTCAATTAGTGGAATTGGGTGTCACGCGATGTCTACTGCGCCGGATTTTGTCTACGCCCTCTCATCTTACTTTGTCCTCGCTCTAACAAGTAGAAAACTTTCTACTTTCAAGATATAGTAATTATAAAACAGGGACAACAGGCCTGAGCCCTGGGTGAGGGAATGGCCCATTTCGGCGCGACCAGTTCGGCGCGGTTTGGCGTGAGTGCAGTGTACGGTTCACACTCTTTCACACAATGAGGGGACCATTTAAACATTTAAAGAGAGATCCACCGCTCGAGCTTAGGTTAGTGTTAGGAAACTTTTTTTTTAATGATGGGACCCTTAAAAGAGAGATCTACCGGTCGAGCTTAAGTTAGTGTTTGGAAACGACTTTTTTTTTAATTAACTCATTATAAGCTGGGAATATTAAGAATATTTATAAAAAAAAACTGAGTAAGCAAAAATTTCTTATCATCTACCACCCTAATACGAACGATTGAGCTACTTGGGTAACGTATGGAATTTGTCCGACCTCCAGAAATTAAACAAACTGAACGGCCCACATTTAATTTACGAAAAATTATTATTAAAATAATTTGTGTTTGTGGTCGGTGGATTTCATGAATACACCCCATTTCGCCGCCTTATATTTTGCCGTTTCCCATTTCGCCGCCTCCAAAAAATAAATTCCCATTCGCCGCTCCAAAAAAATAAATAGGAATAAATCATAATAAGAATAAAACAACTGGAAGAAAAAATTGAGATGATGGAGAACAGGTCGGAGATACAGGAAAGAGCAAGGAGAAGGAATAGAATGGTGCTAACTGGATTAAGAGTAAATGAACAAAATGTAGGCAACCTGAAGGAAACATCGAAAACTTCATAAAACTGAATCTCGAGGTCGAAACAAAGATTCAAGAAGCGTACAGAATCGGAGATCTGAAATTCGTGATCACTACAGAAGAATGGAGGCAGAAGATGGAAATAATGAGAAACAAATACAAGTTGAGAATGTTCAAAGGTGATAAAATATTCATAGAATCAGAGAAATAGCCGAGAAATTAACGAGAGAAGGAAAAAGAGTGAGGGTGGGTTGCCGAAAACTAATAACGGAAAATGGAGTGATGCATTGGAATAAAAAAGAGAATGATCTGCTAGAAGTTCCAAAAAACTAACAAAAAACGCAGAGAAGGAAAACTACATGACAAAACGGCGAGAAAATGGATAAATGATTAGGAAAACATGAGAAAATATGTATATAGCGGACATGGCACGTTTGAGGAAGGAGCGATGAAACAACTGATTAAGGAAACTGAACGATATTGTATAGATATCATGGCATTACAAGAGACAAAACAGAGAGGAAACGTGATCATGGATTTGAATGGATACACCATGTTTATGAGTGGGAGTGAAGATAGAAGGTTTGGAACTGGTTTTCTGATCAGCAGAATACAATTTTGAATACAATAAAAGATATAAAGAACAAAGAAGAAAGTGCAAAAAGCTGTTCAGAGAGAAAAAGAGAAAATATAAGATCGAAATACTTGAAGAAATGGAAGACAGGTTTAAAAACAAAAAGATCAGAAACTTTTATCAAGGGGCGAAAAGAGTGAAAAACGGTTACAAACGAGTACAATGATTTGCAAGGATAGCGACGGAAATTTGATAGGAGGCGAAAAAGAGATCATGGAAAGATGGGCACAATACTTTGAGGAGCTACTCAATAAAAACCAAGAGAGGATAAATGACACTAACATAGAACATAACTCAGAATGTATAAAATTAGAAATACCAAAAAGACAAGAAATAAACGATATTATCAAAAAGTTAAAGAACAATAAAAGTGCAGGAGAAGATGGCATAACGGTAGAAATAATCAAATTTGGAGGTGAAGAACTACACAAACAGATATACGAGCTGATAGTACAAATATTTAATGAAGAAAAAATGCCTGAAACTTGGAACGAAGCGCTGATATGCCCAATACACAAAAAAGGTCAATGATGTCGGCAATGATGTTGAACCTCGTACTAAAGAAGATTATTCGCGAGAGTAAAATAAACAGAAATGGAACAATATTCAGCAATTGTCACCAGTGTCTGGCTTTCGCGGATGATGTGACACTGATAGCAAGAACGAAAAAAGAGTTGCAACAATTTATCACCAGAATGACGGAAGTGACGAGAAGAATGAGTTTAGAGATCAATGAACAAAAGACTAAATACATGACATGGCAAGACGAGCCTTATGAAGGAAAGAGAATGCTACATGTTCAAACGGAAGGCAATGGAACTTTATGAATAGAGGAAGTCCAGACATTTGTATACCTATAGGTACAGTGATAACAAGGAAACCAGGTAGTAGCGAAGAAATTAAAGCTAGGATAGTTGCAGGAAATAGAAGCATAGCGGCACTACATGGTATTTTGTCGAAGAAGATGATGTCAAGAGCAGTAAAACCCAGAATCTGCCGAACAATATTAAGACCTGTGGTGATCTACGCATGTGAGATATGGACACCAAAAGAGCAAGACCAGAGAATGTTAGGAGTCTGGGAAAGGAAGGTACTGAGAAAGATTTTTGGTGGCGTAAAAGTAGGAGAGATGTGGAGGAGACGAACAAACGAAATATTAAGAGAACTATATGGAGAATGGGTAAAGATAGAGTAGCATCCAAAGTGTGGGAAAGTCAAATAGATGGTAGAAGACGGAGAGGAAGACCGCCGCTTGAACGGAAAAACGATGTGAACGAGGACATACAACACCTACAGTTCACAAATTGGAAAGATAAAGTAAGAAATAGAAATGAATGGAGAAGAATAGTCAACGAAGCTATGGGTCTTCAAGGCCTCTAATGCTAATGTAATATAATTAGTTAATCTCCGATTATGTGTAATATGGTTATGGTGGTACTCCTGAAACCACAACCAAGCCAATGAAAATCACTTTTGTTTTTGCTTTTTTGACACTTTTACTTAGGATCCAGTGGTCCAGGACAAATTATTGATAACCATGAACAAGACCTAATGAAATTAGATTTCCGAAGCGAGGAGCAGGAAGTTCTTGCGACGGAAGCTGAAATTCCTGTACCTCTCAGACAACCTCTCGACAGATGATTGGAGATCTCCGAAGCGAGGAGCAAAAAATTCTTGCAATGGAGGCCGAAATTCCTGTGCCTGTTCAGGCAACTTCTCGACGTAGTCCACAAAGAAGGTACATTGCCATACAATAACAAAATAGGAGCAAAATTTCTAACAAGCAAATTAAGCGGAGGATTTTTCTGAACAAATTAAAAGAATCAGAATTAGCAATAATGTGCTAAATATGAAATTTTGATTGTTAAGTAATAATAAGAATTGATAAGTAAACAAATTGTTAATTTGGTAATAAATAAATTTTAACTTGATTAAAAGATTTTGAGTGATCATTTGGTTTTGAATATCTAACTTTATTTTAATTTTTAAAAACAACCAAAGTAAATTTAATGTTGAAGTTTGCATTGACATAAACAATAAATTTTTCAAAAAGTACTTGCGGTGCTCATAAAATAATGTAAACTTTTTGAAAATTTTTTTATTTATAAAAAATTACTGCGGATCAATGCAGTACGTGTACTTGTATTTGAATTGCTTTGTCCGTTTTGAGCGAGTGGAATGTTAATTTCTGCTTTAAGTTATCTTTAATAACTGGTGAACCAGTAATTAAATATTTTTGATATTTAACATGTGAAAAAGCACAAATTAACCTTTGCGCAACCCAAAAGTGTCAAAACCCCCATTTTAATCTATTGTCGTGATCTGAAACTCAATCCTGCTTCCTAAATGATTCGGTAACAAAATCTCGCCCAATGTAGACCACTCGAACAAAATAAGCTCCGGATAGCCTTAAGCCGTTTCACACTTACGGAAACTACAGATCTACAGTTTGTGGATTCAATGGAGTCAATCAAAAGATCAGATAAATCAGAAGGCAATTTATTAACTTGAATCAAAAATAATCTTGGAGCAATCTTTGACGTATTCGACACAAATGTCGAGCGATATAATAAAGTGTGTAAAGTGTACAGCATCAGATAAAGAGTATCATTTAAATTTAACATATAAGCTATAATTTTATGTTTGTGATGCTGCTGATGTAATTTGTGAGTGAACAATATAAAATTTTACAAAAATGGTGTTTTTAATAACAAAGTTTTATCCACTTACTCATTACAAAAATTCGGTGGTTGGCGAAAAATACGGATACATCCTATACTCGAAATCGAACGTATGTCGCTGATCCGCACACATGTGTCAAGATGGCTTCCAGAGTTGATAAGTAGCACAGTTGTGAACATCTGTTCGAACCAAAATTCTGCTTTTCAAGCCAAAAATCGAGTGAAATAACGTATAGAAAATTTCCAGTGTTGTGTTTCAAACCACCAGTGCCAGTTGAAATAGAAATCTCAAGTTTCCTCACCAAACGGTAGCAATCACACATGCGATCCAAATTAACCTCAAAAAATCACCATGTGCCGACTGGAATCGCAGAAAATATCGGTCATCCGACTCGCAACGCAATGTAAAGTTGATTTGAGGGTCTCACAAATCATGAATTTATTTAATGTTCTCGTGATTATTTCAGGTATGATGATACCCAAAAACTAAAATAATTTCAATAAGGTCGAAAATCGTTCATGACCTCAAAAATGCACGTAAAATGAATATTTTACGAGGAAAACGAAATAAAACACTCGCGTTCACCTTCTACGGCTTGTAGAATTGCTTTTGTAACTCCAAAAGCTCTCAAAATGGTCTTTTTGAGAAAAATTGCAAAAACTTTTGCAATTCTCGAAACGAATTCAGCGGAGGTCGACCAAAGACTCCTTGCTCGTCGAACGGCTCATGCCTTTCTTGCTGCCCAGTTCAACCTACCACCTTAATAAACAATTTTTAGCAATAAATCGTAAGTTTCCGGTTTTATACCGCCATCCATTCGAAATCACAATTTTTTCATTTTTTTTAGGTAAAAATTCACTCTTATGGACGAAACTTCACAAGTACACATCGAATACACCAAACTTTTATGAAATAATAAGATTGTTTCGTTTTATGTATTTGTAGTAACAAAATTATCGCATTTGTCTTTCAAATTGCTCCCAAGATCTATGTCATACAATTTGACAAATTTTACCCTTAATCAAATCAACCAACATCATCATCTGATCCAAATGATTGAGTTTTCAACATCTCACTATGTTTATTGATTACTCTAATCATAGATTAAACTTCCCTCTCTCTCTCTCTCTCTCTAGTCGCATCCCCATGACTGGGGAATCGTGATCCAAAAAGCTCCCTTGCAGTTGTTCACTATGGTCTTCCATTCTTGCCGGTCTTCTGCATCTCTTATTGTTGTTTCTAAGGGCCGCTTCGTTATTTGTTTTATTTAATCAATCCATCTGTTAGGCGATCTACCTCTCGGTCTCTTGCCTTCTACGTTTCCCTGAACCACCAGCTTCTCCGGGTTTTTCCCATCTCTGCGCATCACGTGTCCAAAATATTGAAGGATGCGTAGTCAGCATATGGTCGATAGTCGCTCCTTTATTTTCAGCTCTTTCAATATCGACACGTTCGTTCTTTTCTCTGTCCATTGAATTTTTAGCGTACGTCTCCAGCATCAGATCTCGAAAGCGTCAATGCGGCGTCCATCCGATATCTTGATGGTTCACGATTCGACGCCATCCAGGAAAATTACGGTCTTAACCAGATGAATCTTGATATTTGCGGTGATTTGTTTGTCGATCCATATCTTCTTTAATTTAGTCATGGCTCCACGTACCATTGCAGCGCGTCTCTTGATTTCTTTTTTGGTTCCACCTTCGCTGGACACCAATGAACCAAGGTACAAAAATTCAGAAACTTTTTCTATTTGCTCTAGTTGGTTACCCGCTGTTAAGGTGCCACCTCTATCTATAACCATTAGTTTGGTTTTTCACAGGTTCATTGTTTAAGCCCAAGGCTTCACTTTCTTAATGACTAATTGTAGCATCTCTGCGAGTTCGTCTTCATTAGTAGCCAGCAACGTAGTGTCATCCGCGTATCTTAGATTCGTTAATTTTCTTCCGCCGATCGACACGCCGCGCCGCCCTCGTATTCATCCACAGCCCTTCAATGTATTTGCCATACATGTTGAACAGCCTCGGGGGAGAGAACGCATCCTTGTCGAACTCTTTTCTGTGCCTTAAGAGGTTTTTATTTCTTCTGCAGAGTTTTATAAACGCCTCATTGTTCTTATATAAATTTTGCATTATTGCTATTAAATGATCTGGAACACCCATTTCCCTCATTGCACGCCACAGCTTGTTCTAGCGTACACAGTCAAAGGCCTTCATATAGTGTATAAAATACAAGAGTATGGGAATATTGAACTCACGTGATTTTTCTATGAGTTGTCGTTCCTATATTAAATATTTGGTTTGTAGTTCCTTTCCCCTTTATGAAGCCAGCCTGTTCAGGTGGTATTTCATATTCCAGATATTTTTGCAGCCTTTGGTCAATTATTCGCAGGAGTATTTTGCTTGCATGAGATATGAGTGCAATAATTGTTTTATAGTTTTGAGATTTTCTTGTACAACCGTTTTTATGAAGCGGTATATTAAGTAAACTGAATTCTTTCAGTCATTCGGCCATTGTCCCGTTCTCTAGATTTTATTGCAGATGCCTAGAAGTATTTGAACCCCAGCGTCTTCAGCATCTCAGCATCAGATACCTTGTCATTCCCATAGGTATTGTCATTTTTAAGACGTTGCACAGTGAGGTATTTGACCCCAAAAGTTGGCATAAAATACAAAAACCAAATGCTTTTTATGATTTTAAAAAAATACAACGATCGAATTTAAAACGATCACGACTTCATAATCTTCGTGCGGTTTTTGGACTCCGTCATTAGACCAACGTCTTCAGCGTAGAAAGTCACCAGTGCGTTGTCGGGTTTAGGCATATCGTGCATGTCACTAGCGGATCCAGGGGGGGGGCACGGGGGCACGTGCCCCCCCCCCCCAGACGGTATATTTTTATGTATATTTTTATATTTTTGTGTGATATGATAACAGTTATTGTTGACTTTTTTGCCCGTCCGCCCCTTTGTGCCCCCCCCAGAAAAAAATCCTGGATCCGCCCTTGGTGCATGTAGATGTTGAAGAGAGGCGGTGAGAGAGGATATCCCTGAGGTACTCCTGCCAACATCAGGCGGGGGGTCGGCCTTGACCAGAAACCATCTAATGTCCACGTAGGAGGCTGACAATTGGACAAGTCCAAGTTTAACACCTCCCTTCAGCATCATGTAAAAGAGGCCGGCTTTCCAGACCTTCTCAAAATGCCTTCGCTATATCTGGGAAGACGTCTAAGGTCGAGTGGCTTGCCCTAAAAAATACTTTCGTTTGGTAATAAACCAAGCCTCTCGATCTCGCCCTTCAGACGATTTAATATAATCCTCTTTGCTATTTTAACAAGAGTGGGGATCAATGAAATCGATCTGTAGTTTGAAGGGTTGGAGTGATATTTCCCCGGGTTTTGGGATTAGGATCACCTACGCCAGCTTCAACCGGTTACGGAAATACTTAAATCTGAGAATTATTACATTACATAGAAGCATTACATTCTAATAGAATATTACTTTCCTGAATTCAGGAATTACAAATCCGATTGACGGGGAGGATTAGGCCCCATGTAACATATACATTTCCCTCTAAATAGCAACCCTACACCTTAAAAAATCGCATATCACTATCTTGCATTTCTACAACTTCGGGTGCGATGCAGCGTCTCCCACCACTTCCTTCCAGCACTTCCTGTCCTGCACTTTCGTCCTCTAGTTGCTTACCCCCATCGTTTTCAAGTCACCCATCAGTTGGTCTCCTACTTGATATGATATTCTGCATCTCATGATTAATGTCCATGTCTATTTCCTTCTTGTTAATTTCGTCGTCTGTTCTTTGTTTATAAGTTTCTTTAATTCTGTTACTAATAAATTTCTCAGTTGCAAATTTCTTTTTGTTGTCATATGTGTTGGTGTTATATCTTATTGCTTTCAGTCTGATTTTTGCCATCACCATGTAACGATCCGTGTCGCCATTTGCACCTCTGTATGATCTGACGTCTTTTACTAGTGCTTCCCCTTTTTTGGATATCAATATGTGGTCAATTTGGTTTCCTTCATTTCTTTCTCCTCCGGGCCCACACCCACGTTACTTTATGTATCTTTTTGTGTATAAATTTCGTACTGCAAATCACCGCATTTATTGATTCCGCCAGGCAGCATAGTCTTTCACAATTATTGCTAGATGTTTGGTGCATTGTTTGTTTACCCGCCACTGAGCTTATGTAGTTTTCTCTACCTATTTTGGCATTAAAATCACCTAGGACCACCATAAATAAAAAATTCGTCGTGTTTGTCTCATATTTCCTTCCTAGAGCTTCCCGTTGAGACATGCCTTCCATTCCAAAATCGGTTATCAGTTTTTTGTTGTATCTGTTGCGTTCGCGGGCTGCTCCAGCTTTCTGCCATCATTCCAAATAAACATGTTTCCGTCTACATATAGCTTTCTATATCCAATTCTTGTTTTCTTTCCTTTCGCGGTCTCTTCCTTTGCTATTTCCACAATTCTGTCTTGTATCACCTTTTATTTGTGCGTCAAGTCATTTTCTATATACTATATTATCTTGCTTCCTTTCATTCATTAAAGCCTTCACAATTTTCCAAGCCGGCTGTTGATTGAAGGAGAGTGATTCCACTTATCGTCCTATTTCTGGTTTGAAAAATGGTTCAAGTCCGTCTTCAATTTGTTACGGATTTTGGCTTCACATCTAATATCCTATGGGTGCCAGGTGCGCTCTACGCTTTTATTTGATGAGGTCCAGCATGTATCGAGGGAGATTCTGCCTTGAAGAGGTCCGGATCTTTGTTTTCGTGGTATCAGCGAAGGAGACCTTAATCGAAGTTTCGAACTTAAGGACGAACTCTTCGAGTTCCGTTCTGCTACTTATCATGGGGATTTTCCCCATGTTGCAGCGCAGGTGATTGTTAAAGGCAAACCATGAAGTTATCTTGCTTTACAAGAGATATGGAAAGATCTGGAGTGCGTAATGGGGTCCCCTATTGTTAGTAAGTCTGGATAATGATCCAAATGAACACACTTAGTTGATGTTGGATAAATAATACATTCTTCAAGATTGCAATATTCAGAACATCATCTGTGTACTGCTCTTTAGAGCAGTGCTGGGTAGGTTCGGAAGGGGAATCCATAGTTCATCTAAGAATCGTTGACCAAACGTCAAGAAATCGAACTATTTTTAAAAAGGATGGTGACCGGGGGTGTTTAGTCACATACGACAATCCTGTGTGAAAACGATCGCAGTCGAAGAGCGGCGAAGCCGCCCAAATGGTGGCCAAATCAGGATTGACGGTCAGGAAAGCTGTGCTGTGTGTTTGGTGGGATTGGTAAGGAATCATCCACCATGAGCTGCTCCCGTCGGGCGAGAAGCTCAATTCGAACCTGTACTGCCAACAATTGGACCAGTTGAAGCTGGCAATTGACCATAAGCGACCAGAATAGTCCAAAAGGAGAGTAGTCGTTTTCCATCAGGACAACGTCAGGCCACCACGTCAATAGTAACTCGCCAGAAACTCTAAGAGCTCGGATGGGAGGTTTTAATGCGTCCACTTAATTTTTAAGATTTGCAAAAATCGCTACAATCGACAGAGGTAAAAGCAGTACCTCGATCGAAATATTGGCCGATAATCCAAAAGTATTTTTGAGATATCAACAAATTTTTATTTCACAGTTTAACTTTAAATACTGAAAAACTTAGATTATTGTAAGGAGGTTTTGATGTTTTTTAAAGGGCCTTGCATAATAAAAACATAAATAATTTCTAAATAAATGCTGGAAAATCACTGCAAAATATTGTTATGATCTATTCGTCAAACGAACTATAACTAAAGCCCCAAAAACTAGTTTTTCGCCGGAGATGGGTTTTTCTCTTCCTCAGAGTCGATGAGTTCGATAAACGAAATAAAAGGGTGAAAATTCGTAATAAGCATAATTTATTAATTGAACGTAAAATTTTTATAAACAATTTGCATCAAATTTTTATAAGGACAATAAATTTGTCTCAAACCACAAGTATTTGGGTGTAATGGCTCAGACATGCACGTAACATTTAACGTTTTAAATTTTAACACTGTACGTGTAAATCTGTCCATTCATGTAATGGGTGTAATTTTATAAAAACAGTAAATACAAGTTTCATTAATAAACTCACTATTAACAGAAATCATTGTTTTATTTGAGTTCATTAATTTTTAATCAAATTCATTTACCTTATAAATGATAAACTTCTTTAAGTTTTTGTGCGCCACTGTTTTGTCGACCGTCAACATCTGCATTACCAACCGTGTAATAGAGAACCATATGCGTTCCAGTGTGTTGCTCCCGTATTCTCCTGCATCCAATTTTTGATAAAATCGCTAATTTTCCATTCAATCCTCTTGCTAATCGTTGATTGAATAACTGCTACCTGAGACAGCGCTTCCGGTAAGTAACTTATCCGTAATCAATTGTAATTTTTCATTAAACGTGGAAGTAACCTCCAAATTTCACATGTGCGTACAATTTTAATAATCAACTTTCTGTTGTAGGTATCCAATTTACTAATACCTCAACTCGTCAGAAATACACAACCGTTCACTAATTATAAGTCGTAATTAGCAATTACGCGAAGACTCGACTTCCGCAAATTATTCACTTCTTAGTGAATCCGCGAAATTACACTTCCCTGACCCTCGGATCAAAGAGAAGTTTTTAGGAGTTCTTCCTTCTTTGAAGACCACCAAAGAACTGGCCCCTCTCTTACTTGCTCGCCGTTTTTCGTTTTAAAGTTCGAAATTTGGATTTTATGGTAGGAATCGATATTTTTGATCACTAATGTCGCACTTATTTATAGGTAACATGATGTTTATAATTGTTTGTTCACTAAATTTTTATTTTTACAAGAAACTGTCGTCGCTTTAAAAGTTTAATAACATTCACAGGATGTTGCAAAATATTTGTATTACATAATCCACTTCAAATTTGTATTGTTTTATGTGTAAATTGTTACATGCGGTGGTTTGTTATTAATTTGATGCAAAATTTTTTCTATCAGCCAAATTAACTGATTATTGAATTTAACTAAAGAATTTTCAATTTATCACCTTAATAATTCATTTAGATTACTTAAATATTGAAATATCACAACAATATGTAAGGTAAGTTTGCAATACTTGCTTAGGATTTTGGACAGTTCTTTTACCCAAATTACAGAAATTGTATATTTATTTGTAACACAATGTTTTATACAATTTATGTGCAATTTCAACAAATACAATAATTTATATGTACATTAGGTTGGTCTTCCTTTTCATTGGTTGTTTTAATATTAATTTCTATCTTATGGATATACTTCTGGCGTATAAATTTCATTATAAAAATGCAGTAAAGCAATTTCCTTATTTGAAAACAGAATTGTTATATCCATTCTATATCTACCATTGGGAATCAATGGAGGAAGATGAGTTTCATCGACAACAAAATTACATCCGTGGTAGGTGATATCCTGTGAACGATAATAGTTATATCCTTTTACTATAATTAACATTATTATCAAAACCTTATAAAAGCAAAATGATGTCGTGTTGCCACACTTAGATACTTCAGACAGTCCTATTACATTTGCTTTGAAAGCCTTCTGTATATTGACTTGGTATCGCATCGGAAAACGTCGATACTCATTGCTCAAAAATTTATTTGCTTGTAATACGCACTAAAATATACAAATAAATAAATGCAATATAAGAGAGATTTTTGAAGGGGCTTGCATAGAAAAAAATGGCGGTGTTTTGCAAATTGGATGTTTAGTACAGTCCTCAATATCATACTAAATTTGCGATCTTGCAGAAATGGTGCCTAAGAAAGAAATAGTAAATGAAGCAAGAAAACATCCCAATCTTTAAGTCGACCAGTAAAATAATATAATGAATTTGTAAGAGGACTAATCCCCCTCTAAAAAAACAGGATTTTGTAAGTCCCAAAGACAGCTAAATATATTCGAGAAAATGTAATGCTATTAAATAATAATAATATACCTACACGTGTGTTACTATTCTCTGTGTGCGTACCTGCTGCTGCCCTCTGGTGGCTCAATAAAGAAATGAATTGGGACTGTTATAGCAATAGTAATTGTTTTCATTATGGATTTTGGAGGGAAATTTAAATTTAAACTTTATTTAAGAGGTTAGTGGTGTATTGGTGTGAATGCTAATCACATAAGGCATAATAGATTAATAAAAACAATTAATAGATAAGTAAGTCCCGTTTCGTTTCTATTACTGCCACTCCGAACGCTTCGATCGTTTTTCATATCCTCTGTCCACCCACGAATGACATATTTTCTAATTGTACTTATTTATTAAGATGAATGTGTTATTTAACCACACCCGTATCTAATATTAACATTTTACAAACACATGGGACACTACGCTCTAAAACTTTACCTCCAGTTTATCAGTTACGTTAAATTTAAAGTTGATGGTAGAATTATGTGCCGTGGTAGTTCGATTGTATTTAAATGCTTTAAGCTCGAAGAAGTTAATATAGTCTCGATTGTAGCCCATTAATTCAAATCGGACATCCTTAATTTTGTATGCATGTTGATGGAACTAAAATTTAATCTATTATTGGTTTTATAATATGCATAATTTCAAGTCATTAATGGTTTGATACGTTATTAGTGTGAAAAAGCCTTGGCGCGTTATTGTTATAATTATCAATAGCTCTAGTATGAACCTCACTGATACAATCTTCTTGTTCGTATTTTTCTTAATACGACTACGAAAGCTTCTTGACAGAAGCGTCGTGACCTTTTTGACAAAGGCTTTCATGGCAGATTACATCTCGGAGGTTTACCATTGCCTTCCGAGGGAAGAGACGGCCAGAATAAAGTTCTTACTTTACTCGGATTCGAACCGGGTATTTAGCGTTCATAGTCAACTCGCGTGACCGCTAATACACTGCTAAGCACTGATACAATACTCATGCTAAATTTTATTTGCTTCTTTTCGAAAAGTTTGAATTACCTTGTAACTTATGATAATTTAGTCTTTAGTAGCCACTGACCGGCGGCTTTAAAGTCCAACTTTGTGAATTTTTTCTGAGAAAATGAATGTCGTCGAAGTCGTCTGCTTCACGGTGTAGGCCGCAGGCCTGTTCCGATTTCTAAACAGCCCACCTCTTCCTTGGACGTCCAACATCTCTTCTCCCACTTGGATCATATCTCATGGCACTCATTGAAATGAATGTATTTAGATAAATTTAGGTTTTGACATACTACACTGTACAAGTCAAAATATTATAAAATGGCGGCGTGGCAGCTGAACTCCAATAACACCTTTTAAAATGCAGTGGAAAAGTTTTAGACCTAAAACATAAGAAAAGAAAAATTTTTAAGTTTTTATGTCAAAACTTTTTATGACCATTTAAGTGACGATCGTTTGGTTGAGGAATTTTTTTTCGACTTTGAAACTTTATAACTCAAAAACTAATTTGTCTAGGTGGACTGGAAAAACTTATTATATTAAATTAAATTTTTTCCCTTCTTATGGTGTAGGTCTAACGATACCATTGGCAGATTTTCCATTGCATTTTTAGTGCTCTTTTTGGAGGTCAGCTGCCACTTCGCCTTTTTGTATTATTTTAACTTGAAAATTTTTTTTTAATGTTTTTCAAAGGTTGTGCAATAATGTGTTAAACCCAAATTGATCTAAATACATTCATTTTCGCAGAGAAAATTCACAAATTTGGACATTTTATTTTTATAAGGGACCCTCAAGGTGAGGGTCCCTTAAAATTTTTTGTGAGCTTCATCCTACAGAGGTAATAAGTGAAAAATTGACTAATATATTATAGTAATTTGATGGAACTATTTAAAATTTACTACCTTAGATAACAAATTTTCATTACAGAAAATGTCTTGACCAAAATATGCAAGTGCCCATATTAAAATGCACTTTTTCATTTTTGTATAAATGTTTAATAATTATTCAAACTTAAACTGTCGGTGTACCAACACTAACTAATGTACTAACTTTTAATAATTCTGTAATGACTGCACACAAGAATCGTTTAGCTCTACAAAAGCTAAACTTTAATTTATTTTGTAACGCATGAAAGAATACATAACTTGCTTTTGATTGTTATTTTTGCAATTAGAGTTCATTGTTGTATAACAAATGACTAGAAAATAGAAAGAGCAACGTCAAAACCTTGGTTTATATTTAGATATTTTATTATTGGTGTAATTTTTAGTTTCAAAATATTATCTTTGCTCTTATTAAACTTAAAATATTGTAGAGATATTTCATACGACCCTAACTTGAATATTATTTTAGGACAATATCTCCACCCTAGAGTGCGATCGACAGCTATACGTCGGTTCACATTTGTGTACAGAGACAAATAACAGGGCTGGGTTCGCCTTTTCTCCTTTTTGGGTCGCTAAATGAAATAAAATTGTACTGCTTCGATACCGCACTAAAATTGCTCAAAATAAATTTTCCTCTCGGGGACAAAACTGCATGAATTACTTTACTGAAATTTATTGTCGTTATCAACAATAACAAAAAACTAAATTCGGGTGTGGTTGGCTGTATGCAAATAAAATCAAACTCAGCTTCGTGAAGAATGACTAATTTAATTTTCATCAATAAATTTAATTTCAAAATAAACATGAACAAGTCGAGCATGAACTGTTTACGAACAAACTCGTTTCGGTCGCAGAGTGTAAAAATGTAGAATAGAAAACCCTTCGTATTTGCATTTATTTGCAAAATCTAACTCAAAATATTCCAGGTCTCTATTAAGTGTAATTGTGTGACACAAATAAATTTGCAATAAAAATGGTGTAACAAATTATAAAGTTTATTATTTACCAATACTGTGGCACTTTGTTGTCGACGTTTTGGAACCGCTACTGTTTCCTTACGCTAGACACCTGACATTCGCCAACCTGTTGCGTCCTAGCATAGTGTTCTTCATCAAATTCGAATTGTGACACCAGACCTTCACAAATATTCCACAAATGTCCAAATAAAGACAATCGGCAATCGCATAATAAAGTTTGTTGGCAAAACGTAACAGATTTGAACCAATCTCAAACATTTGTATAACTAACCTCAAATTTTGTAAGTAAAATTATTTGATTTAAATTTCAACCAATTTGAATTCTTTCTTCTAAACATTTACTTGTAGGCACGAAATTGTCGTGATTACAAAAATCATTCGATCATTCCTCAATGGCGGACTGACAAAATTTTCATCCAGATGTGTGATACCAAATGTTGCAGTGACGCTTTTCATTTTGAAATTTGAAGATTCTACTTCCAAATCAATCTAAAAACACTCGTCCACTCTAGACGACACTTCGCACTACTTATCAGCTTGAAAAACACTTGGTTTTCCAAAAGAAACTCGAAAATCGGTCACTTAGGTGGACCTCACAGAAAATACGCTTTGCTGGCTCTACAGCTCGCAGTCAAGTCTCCTACGCCAACTTTGTCTACCTTCTATGTTAGAAAACTTCAAAATACCAACTGAAAAACGAAACTTTGAGCCATTCTGAACATCAAAATTGGTAAACTTTCGCGGTTAAAATTCAAATGAAAATAATTAACTTTGTTTCTTTTTAGGTTTTAATCGCCGTAAACTTTATAAATCACTGGATTTCACTAACATTCAACAATAAGTGTGTGTTTGTGTCAGCGGTAACATGATTCGACCTTTATTTAACAAAACAATGCTCGACCATGTCGTTATGGGTAAAAACATCCCCTAATTATAATGATAAATTATTAATACGAAGCTGGATTTCAGTTTGAATCACGACAATATATAACCTCCAGGTCTGAATTTTACTGATGAAATTTTATTGAAGAAAATCACTATCACTACTAGCCTACTACACTTCACTGCTGGATAAAGGCCTTCTTCATCATTCCATCTTTCTCTATCTTCTGCCACATTCAACCATTCAAATACCTGCTGTCTGTTTTATTTCGTCCTCCATCGTGTTTTTGTCCGTCCAGATGATCTTGGTCTCCATTGTAGCATCTTCCTTGTCCACCTATCATCCCTGATTCTCGCTATGTGTCGCGCCCTATTCCACTTCAGCTGGGATGCCCTTTCTACCACATCCTTTAGCCCTGTCTGCTGTATGAACAATTCATTTCTCTTGTGATCTCTTATTACCGTTATTTCTTTTTTATTTATGGGAATTCTCGTTCCCATTTCTGGTCCAGGCTGAAGTTGTTAGCGAGCAATCGTTCAGAGGTTTGAATGGGCGGCTTTCTGGAGCGCAGTCTGTGGCCCAGTTGTGTGATGTCTTCATGGATTTTTAGGGAATGAATTTCTTCGGATTTTATGGTACTCTCTGACTAGAGCGCTTGAGCGGCGGAGATAAGGAGGGGAGATGTTACTCAGTGTGGGCATCCAGTGAATAGGAGTAAGCTTAATGGTTCCACTGATGATTCGCATCGAGTTATTTAATTGAACATCCACTAGTTTTGTGTGTGGGCTGTTTAGCCATACTGGTGAGCAGTATTCTGCCGTCGCGTCGAGTGGACCAGGCCCATGGCGGAGCACATCAGTGTATCGGTTGTAGCTCCCCAGGAAGTACCGCTAAGTTTAAAGATGATATTATTTCTGGTTTTGAGTTTTGCGGCTACGTTGGTAAGATGTTTCTTAAACGATAGTGTTATGTCTAATGTAACGCCGAGATATTTAGGAAACTTGCTGTGTTTTAAGCGGGTAGCATTGAACTGGACCTTCAGTTCAACGTTAACCATTTTGTTGTTTAGATGGAAACATATGTTGCTTCAGTTTTTGATACATTCGATTTAAGTCCCCATTTAGCGAAGTATGCGTTCATGGTAGTTAAGTCCTCGCTCAGTACGTCTTCTGTTACCGAAAGGTCTCTGTGGTCAAATGCCAGGGCCATGTCGTCGGCACAGTAGAATTTTTTCGCTCTTTTTCCCTACAGGTTGAAAAGAAGCGGGGCAAGCACGGATCCTGGGGAGCCCATTGTTCAGGGTACGTTTCCTACTTATTCGGTCGTTGATATGTACTTGAAAGGTGCGGTTTTTAGCATGTTTTCAATTAGTCTACTAGTTATTTTACATTTCGTGGCCTTTAATAGTTTGTATATGAGTCCTTGTCGCCAGACCGTATCGTATGCCGCTGTGAGGTTTATAAGGACTACTGATGTTTTATGCTGTTTTTGGAAGCCCGCTTCTATGAACATTGATAAAGAAAGAACTTGATCGCAGCAGCTTCGGTTCCTTCGGAACCCCACCTGCTCCACCGGGACGTGCTCCATTACTTTATCGACAATGCGGTTGTAGATTAGTCTTTCCAGTATGTGACGTGATTTTTACATACGCCGACTAAAGGCAATTTTATTCTAGAATAATATGTTTTTAAATCGGGTTTGTACAAGAATTTCGTGGCTGTACCTCGTATTTATCAAATAGAGTGGTTATTCATCGAGACATGAGTATTTTTCCGTTAAATAATAAATACTAGATTTTATGGGATTACTAAATTAAATGTCAACATCATGGTCAAAAGTAAAATGATATTTTTAGTCAAGTACAGCTGCAAATAATAAAACGAGACCCAAAAAGCAATTATAGCACAGGAAAGACCTAGTTTTGGGAAAACTAATATTATTTAGTTAAGCCGGTCTCGAGTTTTATGGCTTTTTCAGAGAAGGGAACAAAGAAGCGGCTGTGAGTTAAGTCATTGGGTCGGGCACGAGTACGTGTGAACGATTTATCAAAAAGTACCGCGCGCCATAATGTCGCGTTTAAAATTACCAAAAAGCACGTATATCTATTATTCACAAACTCATTAATAGGTTTTAAGAAATCATAAAAATTGGGGGAGTGATTAGAAAAAAAGGAAGATGGAAACCCAAAATGAG
This sequence comes from Rhagonycha lutea, assembly GCA_958510855.1. Taxonomy (NCBI): domain Eukaryota; kingdom Metazoa; phylum Arthropoda; class Insecta; order Coleoptera; family Cantharidae; genus Rhagonycha; species Rhagonycha lutea. Next base: position 40,199,089 of record OY294038.1, read on the forward strand.
ATCTCTCATTGGATGGGACCCTTCCTAAAAATTAGGAAATTTATGTTAACGAGTAGAAGGGAACAGGCAGATCGACTCACTCGGCAAAGTGGTTCTGCTCAAGTAAGACGTACCTAACTTGGGAGATCACTTTGTAAAACGTTTAACATCTAAGTTTTCGGGTCAAAAATAGTTAAAGTACTCGGCAAAGTGGTTCTGCTCAAGTAAGACGTACCTAACTTGGGAGATCACTTTGTAAAACAAATAACATCTTGTTTTCGGGTCGCAAAGTTTAAGTTAAAGATTCGACGACGTAAGATTGGATACACCAAGAATATCTAAATCGGTAGTCGAATCGAAAGTAATAATAGAAATTATTAGTGAATAAAGACATTATTTTATGTGTTAAAATAGTGACATTTCGTTAGAAAACGGGTGAACTTGTCACGTTTTATTTTAAAAGTGTATAAAGCCGATCGTTAATTATATTTATTAAGAACATTTAGCGTCTGGAAGAATCGAAGTTATTAAGTTTTAGTCATCCAGAATAATTAGAAAATTAGTTCTCGATGCAATTTTAACGCGAATTAGCGGGATTATACGGTTTAAGGTGAATTAAATGTTTATGTTTGAAACATCGTCGTGGCCCAGGGGTGCAAGTAAAGCGATCTTTGATTTCAAATTCTTTTAAGTCCTTCGATTTATTAAGATTCTGACCTAAAGTTCATAAGGAATCCACAAAATTACGTGCGTAATATTATAATTTCGACGACGTAAAATCACCATAGTGATTAATTTGGTCAAGTAGAACTTATCCAAAGCGAATGAACATTATTTTATCTGATAAAAATTATTAAGTTGGGAGTTCATTCATATTATACACATTTAAATTAATAGTTCGTGTGAAACCATCATAAAGTTCAAACACCGTATTTAACATCTTTTGTGGCCAAGGAGCCGTTTCATCAATCAAATCAAGGATCGACACTATCAAATCTATTGCAGTCAAGGAATATCCACAACGAGTGAATCATTGTGTAAGACACCTGTATTCAGCCATAGTAAGTGATAATTTGTTATTCTTAAAAACGCATAATTTTCAAGAATCGGTGTGAAGTTTATTTAATTGTTGTTAGGTTATTTAAAGTTTGCCTAATTTTATTCAAGTTTTGTATTAATTTCGTTACATATATTTCATTAGAAATATATGGATGCGAGTAGCTGACAAAATCTGTGTTTTAAGTTCAGAAATTAAAGAATAGGGTTGTAATCCAAATCGTCATAAATTTAATTATTAATTCTAATTTTGTCTATGGTAAATTTGGGGATTTTTATTGAAATTAAGGGAATTTTACTTAGATATAAAGATTAATCAGTCAGTTGCTCAAATCATTAAAAATTATTATTGTCAAAATCATTATTTTATTAGCATTAAGAAAATCTAGCTTTGCATCGAGCTCGAATAATTTTGATAGGTTTTATTATTAGTATGGATCAGTGCTTTTGGCATTGAATGTAAGTAAGTTTGTATTTTGAAATTATCTTATTATTATATATTTGTTTTACAGTTTTCATTTGTTTTTATTGCGTAACTGTGTTACGATATTTCTTTTACAGGAAATTCCATATTGTGAGACTCAATAGATTTACGATAGTCCATCGTCCCTTGATAAGTTACATCTAATCTTTTCACTAAACAATTTTTATTCATTACATAAAAAACTATTAATTCCATACCAACAGCCGCGCGTGGATAAAGGGGATAAACCGTGTTCTCTGTTACATCGTTTACCGATCCAAGCAGTTAAGATCAGGGGCGGGCCGGAATTAAACTTAACAGAGTGGCGCCATTAGTAACTCCACAACATCGGGGTTATCAGTCGAGCATTGTAAATAGTAACCAGCGACACTATGCCATAACACTTTTTCCCGTAATTTTAGTAATTAAAGAATCTACGCCGAAAACCACTGAGTTAGTTGAGTGCTTTCCTTAAGTGTCATAACCTTTATTACGTGATCGAGGGAAAAAGGGCGTAGTGTGAAAATAACACGTAATAAGTAGTTTGTAGCACGGGCTGAGGAGGGCAATTGGTCTATAGTTCTCCGGCTTGTCCTTGCCTGGTTTAAGTATTGATATTATTTTTGTTTCTTTTAGCTTTGGCGGCAGGTTGTCAGTGAGGAGAATTTGAGAGAAGAATCTGGTTAGCCAATTTCTAGCCACAGGGCCGCAATTATGTAGGAATTCCGAATGAATTCCATCATTGCCGGGAGCTTTTCCAGTCATCATTTCTTTTATAGCGCTAGACAGCTCCTTTTTGATAAAAGATTCGTGGGATCCGACTCATCAGTAGTTTCTCTTTTAAGTTGTCTTAACTGTTTTCTAATCAGCTTGTGTGTTTTTTGCCCCTAGTTGATGTGGATGTCACAACGATATGGTTTACGACTTGGTCTGGGGTTACAGCCGGTTCCAATCGAACAGGTGGTGTGCTCGACCACAACTTTAAATACTGAAAACCTTAGATGATGGTACGATCTGGGGTTATTTTTGGTGTTTTTTTAAAAGGGCTTATCCCAGAAATACATAAATAATTTCTAAAAAATGCTGTAAAATTAAGAACAATTCAAAATATGGTAAGTTTTCCCTAATGGATTAGGATTTTGGACTTTTTTTTGCTAAATTATGGTAATTTTTGTATTTATTTGTAACAATAATAATATGTTTTATACATTTTATGTGCAATTTCAACAACATCAATATTCATAGGTGCATTAGATAGGTCTTCCCTTTGTTTGGTTATTATAATATCAATTTCAATTTCTTGGATATACTTCTGGCGTATAAATTTCACAAAAAAAATGCAGTAAAGCAATTTCCTTATTTGAAAACAACATTGTTAAATCCATTCTATATTTACCATTGGGAATCAATGGAGGAAGATGAGTTTCATCGACAACAAAATTACATGCCTGGTAAGTGATATCCTGTAAACGATATTAGTTACATCCTTGCTATAATTAGTACCTATTATTATCAAAACCTTATAAAACAAAAATGATGTCATGTTGCCACACTTGGTTAAATCAGCCAATCCCAGTACGTTTGCTTCGAAAGACTTCTGTATATTGACTTGGTATCGCATCGGAAAACGTCGATACTCATTGCTCAAAAATTTATTTGCTTGTAATACGCACTAAAATATACAAATAAATAAATGCAATATAAGAGAGATTCATGAAGGGGCTTGCATAGAAAAAAGTAACGGCGATTTGCAAATTGGAAGTTTAATACAGTCCTGAACATCCTACTAAATTTGCTATCTTGATGCGCTGGCGCTCATTCCAATATTGTAAAAATGGTCCCAAAGAAAGTTTATCTACAATATCTTATTACCAGTAACTTCTATTTAACAAATTATTTTGTAAAGTTTACGGATTTAAAGTTAAGGGAGTTACGCTTAAATTTTTACAAACATATAGGATACTGCGCTCTAAAACTTTACCTCAATTTTATCACTTGCGTTAAATTTCAAGTTGATGGTACTATTATGTGCCGTGGTAGTACGATTGTATTTAAATGCTTTAAACTCGAACAAGTTAAAATAGTCTCGATTGTAGCTCATTAATTGAATTCGGACCTCCTTAAATTTGTATCCATGTTGATGGAACTAAAACTTAAATTATTAGTGGTTTCCTATCATAATATGCACAATTTCAAGTCATTAATAGTTTGTTATGTAGTTAATGTGAAAAGGCTTTACTCAGTATCAAGAATCATTATCACTAGTATCAAGTTCTACCTCATCACTGGTACGATAAAAATTTTATTTATATCCCCTTTAAAGTTTGCTTTTGTAGTTGTAATGCTAATAATACAGATTCTTGCGTTTTTATAGAAACAGTAACTAATTATGATATATTTAAACACACCGCGAAAAAATAAAAGGGATTTTCACATTCGTACGGTACCTACGATATCTCCAGATAGCGCTTACGCCGAAAACAACAATAAAGTGTTTTGTACCAATCTCAAAAAGGTTAAAATGTCATCGAGAAAGTATAAGAATGATGCTGATGCATTTTGTTATATTATGTGGAAAATTTATTAAAGTACGAGTTATAAAATTTGAATTGAACATCACCCAGATAGCACGTTAGCTTTCGTCAAGCTGTATTTTTATTAGATTGTTGCTTGCGTATCCAGCTTAATGTGCCTAGCTGAGACCTAGCGGACTCCTAGCTTAGAATTCAAGCATGTCGCAATCACTTGACGCTGCTTACTTAATACACGCTGTTTAATTTAAACTAGTTTCCAGCTAAAGTACCTAGCTGTAGACAAGCTTTTATACGCTTGGAATTCTAGCATGTCGCAATTACTTGACGCAGGAAGCTTTAAATCGTCAGATATAATTTTGTATTTTTCATAAATGGCGATTTAAAAATTATATTTTAATTTTTTGTATCAGATTAAAAAATTATCCACTGACTTTGCGTATAGAAAATTCTATAATCCATTTTTTCTTTTTTTCAACTTACAACAAAAATGTTGACAACTAAAAAAATGACATTATTATGATTAAGATTATTTATTTTTCGAATCTATTAATCTAAAAAGATTATTTTATTTTACAGGTAAGTGTAAGATGGTAATTAAATCCTTTGTATAAAGCTGTATAATAAAGTAAATTGAAAAAAAAGTAAAAAAAATTATCAAATCAATAAATTGGACAATTTTAAAATTAGATAGAATCAAAATTAAACTTTTTAAAAGGGTACTAAAGAAGAATTTAATATGGTCAGTGACGCTTGTCCGGATCAATGGTATTTAAGGCTAGGATATTACAGTGTACTCGTGGTAATACGTAGTTAACTTGAAAACGATTTGATGGATTGCGATCAAATTTTTAGATTAGGTGTATGATACCTTAAGGAACATCCGCTCCTATTTCTTTTTTTTTAATTAAATTTTTTTTAATTAATTTTTTCAAAATAGCCCGTTTGTAAATTTTTTTGAGAAAATCAAGTTGGTGGAATTAATTACTTATAAACAATTAACATTGAAAATGGAAATAAAAATTTGCCAGACTTAAATCGGACACTAATACGTAGTCATCTCGAAAACGAATAAATGGATCACTTTGAAATTTTGAGGTAATATTTATAATACCAATACGAAGAGCACCTCCTATTTTTAAACATAATAATTTTATTTATAACAATAATAATAATTTTAATATAGTAAATAATTTATCAATTAATTAAATTTCTTTAATTGAAATAATATATAAGCGAAAATGAATTCATATGTAAATTTTTGAAAGTTTATTTTACCTAAAACGTACTAAAAATGTAATTATAATAATAATGTACTGGATACTCCCACCAAGATCAAATTCAAATATTTAGTTCAGCTAGTAATATGCAGGCGAAACTAATTTTAAAAAATTTTGCCTAAGAGTTATCTGTTTTACCAGCACATTTTACTTGGCGCGTGCGCTTGAAGGTTAAATGCAAGTTGATAAGATTGTTCTTATGTGTAATACAAGTAGTCATCAACCTAAGGCAGTTCGCACTTACGATCTTGTGTTTGTCTCTTTCCTACTAAGCATATTAGAGAACTAAAACCAACAGTTGCGGGGATTTCTCGACGGATGTCTAGGAATTTATTTCGGTCGAGGAATGCTATACATTCGAATGTAATCATTTTGATAAACCGTATTTTTTTTCTAATATTTTATTTAATTAGGGTTACGCTAAATAAGCTTTTGTAATTTTTGCTACCTTGGCAGTAGGTAAGTGTATATTTTCATAATTTAAAATAAAATGAGTCTGCAAAGTAATTGCTTACACTAAAATAAAATAAAACAATTTATTTACGAAAATTGTTTCGAAGGGATTAACCACTTTTTTTTCAAGTATCAAAGCCACATAAGTAAAAGTTAAACAGATTGTAATCAAAACTATATCGTAAACGATACGGCTTATCATTTCTAAGATATGTATGCACAGCTAGTCAAAGCCTTGTGCTATGCGCTAAATAATTTCGAAAATATTTAACCTTCATCCGCTCGCGCCTATAAAAGTTACACTTCCGATCGCGCTTGCGGCAATTTGATGGCCGCATATGATTTTTATCGTTTTCATGAGTTTTTCTTCATTCAAAGTGCATGATTTAAATTGTTTAGGACTTATGAACTCTGACATAACATTACAAGTACATGTTTGGACAAAAAAATCTATATTAAAATTTAAAATCAAAGTTATATTTAAAATTTAAAAAAATTACAGGAAACTTAACTTAAAAATTCAAAATGTACTGTAATCGTTTACTACACTCAATTTGTAATAATATTTTATTTCTCAAAATATGTCTCTAATTTATTATTTTATATTTACTAATATTTTCTCAGTAAAACCAACATTCGAGTATTGATAAAAAGTTACGTTATCGATTGCGCTATACGGCAAATTGGTCGCATTAAGACACCTAGGGTAGTTTGTGGCTGTACTGAACCGGCTGATGGAGCTTTCTTATCAGAACACGAGCATGGTCTATTGGAGGAGATAGTAATTAGAGAATACAAGCCCTTCCCACCCCTCCCATGACGCTCTGGAAGAAAATGGGAGAGAAAATTTAAAAATGCGGCCAATTTGCCGCGTACGCGAGCGGATGAAGGTTAAGAAAACATTTTGCATGTATCTGTCAGATATACCGTGACCTCGGGAGAGGGCTAAAGAGTCTATGAAAGAATGGAAACAGACGTCTTTATTTTTCTCGATTGATTAGATGAACATTGAACAAGTGATAACTGATAACAATGTCCGTCGTTGTCGGCTTTCTATAGATATTGAATTCTAATGAGAAATCCACGTTCCTAGATAAGCTAACGTCCAAGAAATGTCCCTTTCTTCCTCCATTTGTCGTAAATAAATAAATTGTTTTATTTTAATTAGTGTAACAGTGTAAGCCAGGCCCGTTGAGCAGGCCAGCTGAGCAGAGTGCGGCTGAGAAAGATAGTAGGACTGTTTACCGGACACTGCTGTCTTAACAAACACCTTAACGCAATAGGTGTTGTGGAAGATCCTACATGTAGATTATGCGGGTTGGAGGAGGAAACTCCGCACCACATACTATGTGTATGCACAATTCTAGCCCCTAAAAGGTTACAACATCTTGATTGTCTATATCCGACTCTCGGTGAGATAAATCAGGTTCCCATATAGGTCGAATCCTCAATTTTATAGAGGATATAGAACTATTGGAGTAAAACACGGAACGCGGGGTACAATAAGCCAGGAGCTTCAGTGCAAGTGGTTCGAAAGAAACACACCCGTTCAGCAATAATAATAATAAGCCAGGCCTGTAGCCAGATCGAAAATAAAGGTAGGGCAAACGGTTTGTATGGCTGGGCAAATTTTAGTGTTGCGGATGCGAGATGGTTTCTTGGGAATTTTTTAAAGCGCCGCAGGCGAAAATATTTTAAATTTCAAGGTCAACGCGATTTAAGAAAAGTTATATTATCGTATTATAATGGTATTATCGCACAGCCACACGCCAGGGGCAAATGGGCTATCAAAATTTATGGTCGGTGGTCGGTCGGTGGGCCAAAAATGCAATGTCACAGGGGGAAGATGCCTTTATTTGGGGACCCCTCTCCCCCTTTGAAAAAAAATTTATTACATGTACCCTGCGTTCGAGGAGAAGCTACTTTCGCTACCAAACATTTCTTTTCTTCCTTCTTTCAAGCTTCGAGACGCTTCCAAACGCTTTGGCTCCGCCTTTTTCAGTCGCTACAAACATTTTGATGGGGAGCCAAAGCGTTTGGAAACGACTGGATGCTTGAAAGAAGGAAAAAAAGAAATTTTTGGGAGCGAAAGTAGCTTCTCCCCGAACGCAGGGGTACTGTGATGAATATTCAATTCTGCGAATTGTATTTGAAAGCATATAAATAAAAAAATTCTTGTACAAAAAGGACCAATGTAGAATGGGAAAATTTTCTGTTAATCTATAGTTACATATTTTTATTTTAAAAGGTCAGGCAAAAATCCTTAAAAGGTCGGCCGTTGCCAGACCTTGCCACCCCATGGCTACGGGCCTGTGTAAGCAATTACTTTGCCGTATCATTTTATTTTAAATTATATTCATAATGCTTCACATCAATTGAATCACGAAAAACTTCGTTGATTGTATATTTTCAAATCAATAATTAATATACAATAATATAAATAGCAATAATTATTTATTGTATGTTATCAATAAACATGAATAAATAAAAATATAAAAGAAGAATTAAAATTAAAAGCCAAAAAATTATTGGAGTCTTGTTTGAATTGTAAATTCAAAGGCGTCTTTATTAATTGCTTGTGTGTGTACATTTCACGAATACCTACATTATCACTTATGTACGTTTAGTAATTTTATCGCTTCTTAGAAATTTATTTCAATGTCCTGAAAAATCTGATACAAAAAGAGAGGGAGAGACTTTTGTGAAATAGATATATTATTCGTAAAAAGTAAAAACAACATAAATTCTGTTTAAAAATAGATTTCTTTATTTGAGTGGCGACATACTTTAATGAAAAGTTGAACTAAAAAATGCATGTTTATTGTGTTGCCTATCTATTTAATTATAAATTCACAATCCTATGCGCCACCACACGAGCCTAAACGAACTCCTGCTTGGCGAATTCCAGCCTTAACACCCAAACATGTGCAGCACCCTTCCATGCAGTATCTATACCTACCTGCTTGAAAGATGTTTTTAAAAGATCTATTTTAAAATCATTTCAAAAAGTGAATTACATAATATTATTATGATGTATTGAATAGCAAAGTTTTTTTAAATAAACCTTACATTTCATTTTTTAAATTAACTTTTAAGTTACAAGTTTTAACAGGCCATATTTATAAAATTTGTTCGGATACCCTTTATATTTTTTAAATATTAATTTTTATTTTAAGCATTTCAGAAATTGATACTGTAAACTACGAATTATTTTCTCGAGTGAATTTATTTCTAAATTAGTTATAATAATAATTTGTGAACTCAAAAACTGAAAATCATAAACTACTACAAAAATGTATATAATCTCTGGTAGCCCAGTTGGTTAGAACGCTAGACTCTTGCAATGGACTGAAAATGTTCTCAGGTTCGATCCCCACTAGGAAGGATTTTTTCCGTGTTGGAAAAAAATAAAAAGTAAGTAGATTATGTTATTTAGATTATTAATAGTTATTTTTCAGAAACATGGATGCGAATGAAATGGATTGATTAGAAATAGAATAAATACCCACGGAAACAAATAATGGATATTATGTAAATTATGATTAATAATTAATATTATGTATTTAGTATGTATCTGCACAATAGGTGGTTTAGTACTAAGGAAAAATCAAGGTCTTAAATATGTAATTAATATCTATCTAAATAAATAATTATAATTGATTTCTTTTTTTTTCTTTTACTTTAAACAAATAATATTAAATCAATTAAATGTAATTATCAGTTACAGCATGCGAAACGTTCTTGCAAAACAACCACCGCGCACCGCACCGATGCAATTATTTTCTTTCTATTTATGCTCGTTTTTGGTTCAGTGTAATATTAGCTTCCAGTGTAAAGTTGGATGTTTTGCTTGTTTAGTGTAAAGTAGGATGCTGTATTCTAGCTGGAATTGAGCTGTGCAGCTTACCGTGACAAGCTGAAAAAAAGCTGTCAACGCTGTCATATACAGCTATATTCCAGCTTTTTTCAAACAAACTTTGCTATGTGGGCAGTGGGAAGCTTTGTGAAGCCTACGAAGCATAATTTGACTGCCCTATTCGGAATCATGATAGGCCAGGGGCTCCACATGTTGCGTGTAGTAATTGCAAAAGATGTTATAAGGTAAACAGTTTTCAGTGAGAAAAATATTATAAATAAAATGTTTATTTATATTTTTATTTAGTCTCGGTGGGTCAGTGGCGTTTAGCACTTGAGAGGCCCCAAGCGCAATTCAATTTTGAGGCCCCCTTGTAAATATTTTCACTACCCCTACAGCCTACAGTATGCATTCTACGCGCACGTGTTTTACTCTGGTATAAGTGGTCATTGGGGCGGTTGGCATGCGAAAATTTAAAGGACATTAGGAAAATAGTTAACTAGGATAACTAGTTTTTAACGGTCCTTAAAATTTTCCTAGGCCAAACCGCCTTATTGACTACTATACTATAATTCAAAGTTGGTGATTCAAAAAAGCTGAATTTTGAGGCCCCCTTGATTTGTGAGGCCCCAGGCCCGCGCCTCATGCGCCTATTCGGAAATCCGCCACTTCGGTGGGTTGGTTCTAGGTTTCATCAAGACGTTATGAACTTTAAAAGCCGTTATCAAGGCTAATACGATGAAAATATGATGGGAGACTATATTTTGGGGTTTAATAAGAGAACGTACCCATGTACATAAAAGAAATGGTACTAGGGTTCACTTTTAAATTTTTTTCCTTTATTTTATAACCTACTGTAATAGTTAAAGTTAATAAAAATAATAAGCAAATATATTTGTTTGGTTTTTATAACAGATGAAAATTAAAATCATAGATTTTTTAAAATATTTAAAAAAAATTTAAATAGCTCTCCTGGCTACAAAAGCAAACTTTTTTATGAAATATAATTTTTTTTCGGATGACTGTCAATGTACTACCTATCGTAATTATTTAAAAAATTTTGTTGGCAAAATTAATGTTAATTGCCTTGTGTTATTGAATTATTTTGAGAAAATTAAACTTCTTATAGACTTTTGATCTGGGCAGATCTGTGCATACTACAAAATTCATGCAAAAACCCAATTCATATTATGAAATATAGAAAAATCATGACAATATAGAAATGTAATGGAACTGTACCTTAGATAAAAGACTCTCATTACAGAAAATGCCTTGACCAAAATATACAAGTGCCCATATTAAAATACACTTTTTCATTTTTGTCTAAATTTTTAAGAAATAATAATTATTCAAACTTAAACTGCCGATGTACCAACAATTACTAATGTACTAATTTTTAATAATGATGTGATGAAAAACCGATTAGCTCCACAAAAAGCAAACCTTAATTTGTTTTTCATCGCATGAAAAAATACATAATTATTTTTTAATTGTTTTTTAAATCAGCTAATTGTTTTTAGAGTTAATTGTTGTTTAACAAAATAATGATGTCATGTTCTATTATGTAACATGTAGTTTATAAATTTAACAAAAACTTAACTAAACGTTAAAATATAGGTTTTAACTGTAAGTAAAGAACAACATACAAGAAATTTTATTTAGAAGCACTTTAAAAAACATTTTTGACCATTTGTGACAAGATACAAACAGAGAATATTAGAAAATATGAAAAACTGTAAATACGGGGGGGGGGTCAAAAAAAACTTGGTATTTTTTGCAAAAGTTGAAAAATATAGTAAAATTATTGAAGATATAGAAAGGTAAATACGATACAACGTTGTTTCACGATTCTGTCGATCATCAGTCGTTTCAGACCAGAAAAAATTGAAATCTAAATTAAATTTATATTTTACAACAAATACTAAAATCACACCCTATTCTTGAAATTTTCTTTTTTATTAAGATCTTATTCCATAATAACATGTAGTTAATTAGTCAAGCTGTTTATAAGCATGACAAGTGGATAAAGACTTAAAAGTCACTTTTCAACAACTCAGATATTCTTGATTGGGGACGCGGACAATATTTAGACGAGTGGGAGGTTAGAGACGGTCATTGCCTTGCAGCTAACGCAGTTGGATGCGAACGCGGGGTACCGGGTTCAAACCCGGGGAGAGTCAAACTTTCTTATGACCAAGTCTCCGTGCTTCGGAGGGCACGTTAAGCCGGCGGTCCCCCTGAGTTGACGAATTGCCACCGTTAACAAAAAGCAGGGCTATATGGCACATCTGAAGGTTAGCCTAGCAAGCTGCTACACCGGATGTAAAACAACTATAGTCCAAAATCGATCTTCGGACTACTTACCAACCCGTCTGGCCAGCGTGGTGAGTTATGGCCAGATCCTCCATAATATGGAGAGGCTTATGTCCAGCAGTGGGCGGAAAAAGTCTGATGAAGGGAGGTTAGCAAGACGCCAATCTCTACGTGAACCCCGATTTCCCTCCATACAAAACTATAACAAATTGGGATTATAAATAATAGTCCCCGGATATTTAAACAATTATTACTTGCCGTATTGGCCCACCTTATCGTACGTGGTCGAGTTGAACTACAAATGAAAATTCACGGCCGAGCTTCATTTCCCTATCCATTTCAAGTGCTAAACGCTCTCACAGTTTTGGTTATACAGGACGCGGCAGGGAAACTACCTTATTTTAGACAGTCAAGTTTTGAAGCTTATCTCCACTCTGTCCAGCATATTGACAGGTATGTTGGCCGATCGCCCAACAGATCGCAAAAAAAACTCCAGGAACATTTTCTGCACATCAGCGGTTTTCCTAAAGCTGTCCACACATAAAAGAATCGATTTCCGATCAGGAACATGACCCGCAGGCGCAATATTAAAGTGATTCCTGAATGCACGTTGTGTGGGAATGATTGAACGGTCGCTTGAAAAGTACGTCTCTAGGACGAACGCGCGCTCCTCCCTCGTCCACTGCATGATCGTTACTAAACCTACATGACAAAAAACTTTAAGTTTCGCTTATTCGAATGAGCGCCACCCCACCCTTCCTGTCGCTTCAGTGCACGCGTTTCAAATAAGGAAGTTTTGCTTTCATTTTTTGAACCAACTCTAGACATGACGTATAATTTATGCCCGGTTTCATAAGACTCATGAGTCATGACCAATAGAAAACGTCCGTTAATACTAATACTATACTAATAGAATTCATCCGTTAACTTTAACAGCTTGTTAAAAGTTTTATGAAATTGGGGGTTAGCTTCCTTCTTTATAATTAGGGTAAATGTAAAAAAATGTCAACTTGATTATTACACGCAATCAAATAAAATCACCTTATGATAGTTCTGGTGCACTAAATTTTTAATATAATCGACAACTTAAAGAGATAATTTGGGGTTAAACAAGGGCGGGAGGGTAGGTGGGCCTCGGTAATTTTTAATTTTGACAGTTTTAGTGCTTTGCATGTTGCTAGATATATACTAGATTTAAGAAGTTGAAGATATAGCCTTTCACTCCCAAAAGTATAAAACAGAGTAACTCAACTATTTTCTTTTGGAAAATATTATTTTTTTCATATTACTAAAAAAATTTGAAATTTTAGTAGGAGTTTACTATGTTAGCATAGTTTATGATTAGAATTTAAAATTGAGAAGTGATGGCGGACCCAAATCTAGTGGATCTGTCAAAGTGGAGATATCCGAAAAGCAATGTCGTGAAAACAAGGAGGAAAGTGGCGCATCCTTGCAATAAACTGGCTGGGTGCATAATCTAATGGAAACAACCCAGGCAACTGTATGGAATGGAATCTGCAGCGAAATATGGATAGACGAGTCTCTGCTACCGGTGATCATTGAAGGTTCTGAATGTGAGGTTCACAATAACAAGAAGCGCCTCTCTAATAGATAAGGAAACAAATCAACAAGTCAATAACAATATGAATATGAATATGGAGACAGAATAATTTGTGAATGGAATGCAAAAGCAGCTAAATATAAATGATTTTCGAATTTATCAGCAAAGCTTGGAAGCTTGGATCCATATTTTTAAATCTATGTTATCCGATCGGTAGACCTGGGCGAGAACGGGTATCCCTCGACGACGTATTCACGCAAACTATACGGCCATATCCCTGAACATAGCTGAGGATCCACATTTTTTTCAAAATATTGTTTTTAATTTTGCACCCCCCTTATGACGCGACGGCGCCCAATGCGCGTTCTCACAACCCTAGGGCCACCCTTGAAGATAGCACACTATTATCTATTGCCATCAAACATATAAAAGACCAGCACGCTCCGCCTCCAGCGTGTCATTTTTTTAGGACATGCAACGAATTATTGTAATTAGTCGTTGATAGTACCAAGTTAAAATCACCTCCCCCTGGGATCGAGTAGCACACCAATTGAGTTTTCAACCTTGGCGAACTACCCGTTCGTGGACGGACTCGTTAAAACGAGTCAATTAGAGTTGCATAAAAAATTACTCAAGTTCTTCGCATACAGACTATACTTGAGTAATTTATTGTTTGTGCAAATCGAGTTTGCGCGTTTACTACTCGAGTTGACACATCACTAATTAATAACCTAACAAGTAGATATCTAATATATATATCTATATATATAAATAGCTTGCTTATTTCTCTCTCTGTCTATTTATTTGTTCGCTATAACACTTATGGGCCCTTCAGTGGCGTAGCTAGAACTTTTTCCGCCCGGAGCGGTTTCAAAATTTTCCCCATCCCCTCTCCGAAAATGTTTTTGAATGACCTTTTTTTAACCCTATTTCCTAATTAATGCCGCCGCTAAAAATGTGCCGCCCCGGGCGATCCGCTCCCCTCTACCTTGTAACGCAAATTGCTCTGAATTGTGCCACTTGCCCCGCTGATCTACGAATGGAATGGTAGACAGGCCAGCTAAGGGATTACACCCCCGTCCAGTGCCAGAGCATGGGTCGCGCGGACGCGGTTCGTAGGTTCTTCCGTTGGCTCAGACGATCAGTGTACAACTAACTAAGGAAAAAAAACCTTTCGGGCGCCAGTCCTCTAAATAAAATACGGAAGTAAATAAGAGTTGATTTTATTTAAAAAACAAAGTTGAGATAAAGATGGGGTTGACAATATCTGATTCCAAAACTCCAATAGGAGACACAAAACATATAACAAAGCAAGTGAAATCCAAGATACCCTGAGGGGATACCTTGGGACAATCAAATCAAAAAAATAAAATACAGATGAGTTGCTATCTGAAAACAACTCACAAAATAATCCGCGCATCCAGGAGATTGCCCAACGCAGACATAAAACGTTGGTAAAATTGACTGCAAATAACACATTCGCAAGAGATATCATCAAGTAAAATTAAATACAGCAATTGCTTTCTAACTTACCCTTCCACCTCAATCCGTCCGATTCAACATCTCAATTCTTTTGGAACCTCTGGAATATTAATGGTTCATCGTTTAAACTGAGTTTTAGGTGTAAAGCTAAAAATAACAAAAACTGCACAATTAAACAAGAATCAATTCACCTGCGAACGGTATAGCATCTTAATGTCGATGTAAATAATTTAGGCAAGCAAATCTTCTAAATGCGCTTCCAAAAAAAAACTAATTAATGGTTTTCCAGCCATCCTACGTCGTTGGTGCTGTCCTAACCACTAGAGATGGAATAGTGGTATAGGCTCACGCTACCGCTGCGACAAAAATCCCACAATGTTGGAATGGAGCTCGCACGTCTTCCCAAAAAGTATGGATAAATCGTCAAAGGAGACGGCCAAAGTGACAAACTTATCACACCACTTCTTAATCAAGGACGCAAAACTGCGGTGAAGCTGGGGATAAACGAATGTTGATCAGTCCTGCCCTCTCCATTGATCTCATACGGGAATGGTGAACCCAAAAACGAAATTCCAACATCATTAAAAATGGCTGACACAGATGGTTCGACGCAGGAATCAAGGTCATCACAGGTGGAAACAAGATAACCAAACTGCTGGCCCATATCCATACAAATAACCATATGGTTGGTGGATAAAACAGCCAGATGGACATCAATCAGCTACTGATGCACACCATGTGAACCGCTCAAAAAAACCATAATTAAGATTGGAAACCAAAAATGAACGTCACATAAAATTGACGTGGTAGTACGAAGAAAAAAAAAAAAAAAAGCTAAAATTTATCAAAGTCAAACTTCCGCTCATGATAGAAAATAATGCAATCTTACCCACAAATGTAGCACAGAAGGTAAAATAAAAGATCACTTCAATAAACTAACAATTTGTGGCTTTTAAAAACATAAAATTGCACAAACGTAAAATGAAACTTCTACTTTTCATAAAGATAAGCGAAGAATGCACATTTGATAAATTTTCGAAATTCAAAACGCGTGCGCGTGTTTGAAACACACACAGGGTGATGCATAGATTTCCGCCAAATATATAAAAATAGCATTTGAAATGCTACAACCTACGCTAATAAGGCCCTTTGACAGATATGAGGCAAATTTTGCCCACTTACGCAGTAGGTACAATGAAAATTTAAAAATTCGCAAAAGTAAAAAGTTGGACCAACCAGGGGAGTTTTATTTAGATTTGTAGAATTTTGGACCAACCAGGAATTTTTGCAATACGTGGACGCTGACTTTTTATTTAAAGGAATCACAAGACATCTCCTAAAGAGAGAATAATAAATTTTCCAACCCACACAAATTTAAATTGACAAATTTATGACCGATTTCAGCAACAATATGTTATAATCGTTAATCTCTCATTAAGTTAATCCAGATCAAATATGAACCAATAGAAATGAGTTTTATGACTACTAGCAATGCTACTAGTCGTTTTCCATTGGTTCATATTTGATCAGCAATACAACATTTTTGACCCTGTCCGATGCCGTAAGTATATACTGTCGTATTTTTTTTTAATAAAGAGGCAGAGGATTTGATTATTGAAACTATTTATTTTTTGTATCCTAAAATTTTTAATTTTTGAATGTTTCGCGCGGCCACTAGGGGTCTCGGCGAAACCGGCAGGGGGCCGGAAGGAAGAGAAGAGTTCGCGCGCAACCCACCGAGTGAGGTGGTTGCGGTTTTGATTTTTGGCGATTTTGCTTTATGTAAAAGCGATAAAGATTTTTTTATAAATAAAGTGATTTAAGTATTATTATTATAGTTGGTGCTTATTTCTTTTTAGAAATTAAATTTGGTTTGAAAATAAATATTTAGAAGGTCGTGCCGATAAAGCCGCGGACGATCAAGTATTTTTGGCTGAGCAGCTGGGGGCGAGATTGGTGGCCCGGACCGGTAGATTATTTAATTTTTGGAAAGCTTCTGTTGCCGAAAATTTATAGCTCGGCCCATATCACGTCAATACATACCCGCATGAACCTAGCGCCGCCACTTTCGCAAAACCTAAAAAAAATATGTTGAGAATGTATTGCTAATTAGTTGTGGCAATCGCGAATTTGTTGCTCTTACCGTTCGAGAGTTACAGCCATTTAAGTGGTGGTGCACATGATGCGCATGAATGGATTAAAGAGATTTTGAGTTTTTTCAAGTTTTTGAAAGTTTTCAACTTTTCAATAAATTGGAGATAATCGATAAAAAATACAGGGTTGCACAAATAATAGTTCGGCCAAATGATATGTCGGCCAAAACCTGTCATCCAAATGAGTTCGAACAAATGACGGCGATTACATTTTACACTAACTTGTTGGTGGCGGCGCGGCGCTAGCTTGATTTCAAGCCAGAGCTGATACTCAGAACAAAATTTTGATAAACTAAAATTAAATTTTATTCAATAAATTAATTGTTTATAAAATATATACGATATTTTAATAACATAACAATAAATAATAATAAAACATGTAAACAATAGTATTACAAAGAATATAATATGTTTGATGGATTAATTTTTGTTTTCACGTCTATCTCTTCTGAATTGGATTTGCAATCATCCAATTTTATCCAGGACATGTCATGTCATTTCTACAAGAAATGGCATAATAATGACCTATAAGTGTTGTCTTCTGGGTTTCTGTTAAATACGATGGTGCTTGGAAATGTACCACCGCTCTGAGGTGATAATCGTTATCCATAAATGAATATTTTATTTTTTTGGGAATTTTGTCTAATTCTATTCTAGGGGATTCCGCAGGGCTGTTTACTTTGTACATTTCAAATGCAATAAAGGGACCTGAAATGATAAAATTAATAATTTAATTTAAACTAAACTAATTAGCAACAAATTAGCCACATATTCCCATATACTTACTTATTTTTTGTTTTTAGTAAATTTTTGAGTTGTGGCTGTAATTCGCGAACGGTGAGAGCAACAAATTCGCGGTTGCCGCAACTAATTAGCAATAAATTAGCAACAAATTCTCAACATATATTTTTTAGGTTTTGCGAAAGTGGCGGCGCTAGGTTTATGCGGGTTATGTACATTATTGAATATGCTTCATACACAAAATAAAGAACTGTCCCAGGCGAAGCCGGGTATCCATCTTAGTATTTCTACAAATCAAGAATTTAGTATAATAATACCAGCAAATTAAAAAACGAACTTAAAAGCACAGTACCGACGAAAGAGATAACAAACAATTTTATTGATACTTTTAAAGCTCAGTTTTTCAAAATTTTAAAAATAATACAGCACGTGTTGATATGATCAAAAGTTTATTATAGGTAATGATAAGTACAACGCATCTTCTAAATTTCGTATTTATTATGAAGTTTTGAAAAACGTTCCAATCCAAATAACTTTGATAGGAACATCACAGCCATCATAAATATTAAAAATTGCCTTTTAAACAAACCTAAAATTTGCACAAAATTAACTTCGATATTAAAAATAAATTAAGACAAAACTTACCATCATATTATCATAACCAGTTAATCAAACTACTTGGATCGTTGACGCATCTTCCTGCGCTTACGCTTTAGCCTTCGCATACGCTTCTTTCTCCACTAGAAACAAAATAAATTTTTCAAAATAAATATTACAATAATTAATAATTAAATTTTTATAAACAGAAAATATAAACGTATGATTTTGTACTTACCTTAGCTCTCATCTTGCAAAATGTTACTGAAACTTTGTTCTTGACAAACCAAGTGATACTAAAAATATAATTAATTAACTTAGGCACCTACATATTGTTTCGGTGGTACCAACTTATTTTCCCACAAAAATTTAAATTTTAAAATTATTAAAGGCGTCGCCTCTAGGAGGTGGAGGTGTTTGCAAAATTTTTCTGGTCCATCTTTCGACTCAATATTCATTAATTTATTTTTATTAAATTTTTGAACATATAGTTACATCATCACCAAATGTAACCCTTGCACCGATGAACAGGATGTTGTCTTAAAGAACATTGACCGTCTAGTTCTTATCAAAGCTCAAACTTCATTAGATTAAGCTTAGAAATAGTTTCTAATGTACTTTGTAATTCAGTATTCATTTAGACTTCGGTTTGTGAACAACTCATTTTTATTAATTGAAATAAAGATTGATTTATTAAAAATATAACTTTCATTTCAATTGACTTAAATATATGCTACCGATTTTATAGACGTATTCACGTTAAAAAGCGAGTTTTAATATTTGGTTTTCCAACCCGGGCGAAGGCGGGTATCCAGCTAGTATAATATTAAGTACCTGGGTGACCGATCTCCGATCGCAACTATTCTTCTTTTTGTTTACAAGAGAAAGATTTAGGTTCTCCTTTAATTTTTAACCCCCGACCCAAAAAGAGGGGAGTTATAAGTTTAACGTGTGTGTGTGTGTGTGTGTGTGTGTGTGTGTGTGTGTGCGCGCTCTTTGTTTGAGGACACGTATCTCCCAAACGGATTCACCAATTTGGCTAATTTTTTTTTTAAAATGTTCTCCATAGTCCAAGGATGGTTCTTACGGAGAGAAAAATTAAAAAAGTTGGCCGGAAAATTAGAAAAGAAAGAATATAATTTTTTATAGCCCACATAAACGAGGAATTCCCAGTAAGCCGCATCTAGTGCGCATGCACTACATTCATTATTTGACATTTACATTTAAAATTTAAAGTTCAAACCATTATTTTATATACAGGGTGGAGTAAAAATTAATATATTATATTGAACATCGAAAAATAAAAATTATGTACATAATAGGTGGGAGTAATATATAAACTTTAAAAAGCACTAAATAAAAATTAAATTACAAATTTAAAAAACCCCCAACCCAAAAAAACTCTAAAATTAAACCTCTAAAAAGTAAAATAATAATTAAATCGATCTAACCGTCGCGTCGTCGTGTCGGGGGCCGTTAAGCAAATATTAACAATATCAAATCGTTCTGTGTAAATCCCGTCGGTCCCCCGACACGACGACGCGACGGTTAGATCGATTTAATTATTATTTTACTTTTTAGAGGTTTAATTTTAGAGTTTTTTTGGGTTGGGGGTTTTTTAAATTTTCATATAAGGACATGTCGTTATCTTAAGCGTGGTCCAGTTGTCTTAATATCAAATAGGGGGTTAAAATGAATGTGATGCAGCGTTCAAAGGAGCACGCTAAAAAATTAAGAGCAATATCCACTACTTACTGAATAATTTGTGTTTTATGTCATTTATTTCTAGGACGTTACAAAAATTTAAGTAATTGCAAGCATTACACTATCCTTTAACACTTTTTTTATGTAAACACGCTAAAGGAAATTGATTTATTTATTGGAATACCACGTTATTCAGTTAGTGATTTTTATAGAAATCGCTTAGGGCTTTAGGCCACTTTCTAGAAAGTCAGTGCAGCCTGATTGGTAGATTATTACCGACCAATTAGCCTTCTTCCCACTTTGGGCATGATAACCGAACGGATCATCATCAACCGCCTTAACGAAGCCGTAGTTGAACTCAAGATCATCCAAGATTAGCAGTTTGGATTCCGAGTAGGACACTCGACCACCCACCAAAGACCGAAAGTTCATAGTCAAACTTAATGGTGTCCGCTCCTCCATTAGGACCATCAAAGCAGGGATACCCCAAGGGTTCCTACTTGCTCCAATCCTCTTCAACATCTTCGTCCACGACATCACGAAGTCTATACGCAGACGATGTGGCCGTCCTCACGAGATCAGCAAATCGAAAACGAGCAATCGGACTGATCCAGAAGACATAAACTCGGGCAAGAGTGCTGTAATCATGTTTTCAGGACGAAAACAGCCCTCCGTAATAGTCAAAATGTTCGGTAAGATTATACCCTGGACCACCTCCATCAAATATTTAGGAGTAACTCTTGACAAATCGCTCACTTGGGTCGAGTACATCAACCACTGCACCAGTCAAGCAAGAGGCCTGTTGGGAACATTGGACCCCCTGATTGGCCGCCGCAGTAAGATGTTACAAAAGCACTAAATGAGCATATTCAATGGGGTCACACGGCTGGTAATGACCTACGCAGCCCCTTCGTGGGCCTTTGCTTCCGATAATCAAATGAAGAAGATCCAAACCACACAAAATGTTTGAATTCGAAGAATCACCGATGTGCGATGGTTCGTTACCAACCGCCAACTCCGAGAGGCGGTCCAATCCCCCACAATCGAGGAAAAGGTCACCAAAAAGTTCTATCTCCTCTGCAGCGACGCAGAAAATATGAGTGAGGATCGATGGTGGGCATATTTGGCAATTGTCAGTTGTATGTTGCCGGTAGTGCGTGGCGTATGTTGTTGTGTTACTCAGTGACGCTCTCCAAGTGAGTACCACCCTCATCCTTAAGGCGAAGCATCACCACGTTGGTGTAAAACCTTCTTTAAAAAGATTCGTTAAACATGTTTTTCAAGAAATGTTTATATATTTTTGGAATTTTATAAATTCAGCTTCGAAGCTCAATAGAATAATTGTTTCTTGATACTGTCAACTTTTGGTAATTCTATTTAGTAATGCGTATATTAAAGAAATTTCGAATTCCAATATTCAGAATTTTCAAAAAAAGGAATGTCAAATTTCTTTTCAAATGTAGTAATAAAGACAATTATTGTAATACTTTAGTTTACAGAAACGATTATTCTATTGAGCTACGAAGCTGAATTTTTAAAATTCCAAAAATATTATATATTTCTTGAAAAACATGTTTAACAAATCTTTTTAAAGAATGTTTTACACCAATATTTAGTCACGTGGTGATGCTTCGCCTTAAAAGGAAATTTGGGTTCAAGTAGGCTACACTAGAACTACTTCTTTGGTACTCAAAATTACACAATCTAGGAACCACTATTAAAATACATCCATCTTGGACGGCGTTTCGCACGGCTCTCTTTATCTTCAGACGCTCCTACCACTCGTCAAAAATTAAAAATTCTCAAAACTTTTCGACACGAATTTTCCTACAATTTTCACTACTACTTTTAACAATCAAATCAAAGAAAATAGCAGCCGACTTCTTACAGTTAGCATTAAAATTCAACTCTTTGTCTGTGCGGATGAACACTCGGAATTTAAAAAGGTGTAACAATAGGTTTGTTCCAACCAGCCGAGAAACCGTACAATGTACGGTCACGCTCATGCGCAATAGATCAAAAGGAGCGCTTTTTACCTATTACGCATGTATTTTTACCTATTGCGCATGAGCGTGACCGTACATTGTACGGTTTCTCGGTTGGTTGGAACAAACCTAATGCTCATTATGTAGGAAATATTAAGGCGAAGCATCACCACGTTGGTGTAAAACCTTCTTTAAAAAGATTCGTTAAACATGTTTTTCAAGAAATGTTTATATATTTTTGGAATTTTATAAATTCAGCTTCGTAGCTCAATAGAATAATTGTTTCTTCATACTGTCAACTTTTGGTAATTCTATTTAGTAATACGTATATATTAAAGAAATCTCGAATTCCAATATTCAGAATTTTCAAAAAAAGGAATGTCAAATTTCTTTTCAAATGTAGTAATAAAGACAATTATTGTAATACTTCAGTTTACAGAAACGATTATTCTATTGAGCTACGAAGCTGAATTTTTAAAATTCCAAAAATATCTAAATATTTCTTGAAAAACATGTTTAACAAATCTTTTTAAAGAACGTTTTACACCAATATTTAGTCACGTGGTGATGCTTCGCCTTAAAAACTCCTTGAAAAATAAAACCCTGCATAAATTAATGTAATCAAACATCACCTGCTCTTTATCGTCTTTAATTTTAAATTATTAGAGGGTGAGAACTGCAACATGACAATAATATCTTCATAATATAAGAAAAATTTTTAAATTTATAACAGAAAAAATAATGATAATAAAAAATAATTTATGGCGTCAATACTAAAAATATTGTGCAATAATTCCTTGCTAAAATATACAAGATACTATGCAGGACTCAACAATTTTTGATTTACGGCAAGGTGGCCGAGAAGTCCGAATAGCAAACTAAATCTGTTTGGTGTCGCTACTGTAGCGGCAAATTCATTTTTCGCATTAAAATAGGTTTGTGGCAAAAATTTATTATCCTAGAAGCTTAGGGGCTGAAATTACTCAAAGCAGGTAGCAATCCTTTTCTTTAGGGACACAATAGGTAATTTTACATTTTACCGTAAATACATCTTAAATTTTGTAACATATTTTTATTCTAAACTGTGCTGTTTCAAATAATTTACTAGAAATATGCCTAAATGAAAGGATTTTACAATTGAAACGCGCGGTACCATTGCATTACAATTTATAAGGTGGGAAAATACTTTTAAGCTCTAGTGTTGTAAACATGCTAATTCATTAAAAGTAAATCACCTTTATTGATTGTGATGACGAAGTAATAATTAAGATATTTTAAAATATAGAGTTATAAATAAATTAAATAACAATTAAATTAAATATTATATTATTCTGACGAAGGGCGTACACATGTCTAAAATACAAGTACTAATTTGCCGAACACAATGTATGTAGAGTTCATCTAAAGTTAGATAATTGGGCGGAGCCAATTTCTTGCACAGTAGAAGTGGTGAGAGAACGTGCCAGTGCCGTTCTCATTAATTTCATTTTCAATAATAACTAACAAGCAATTTCAAAAATTATTTATTTTCATATTTACACTAACGAACATACGAAAAATGTTACCAGATGCGAGCGAATAACATCTTGGTTGAAGTATTCGAGCGATTTGGCGGATACTACTCTTGCTTATTTTCATCATTTTCAGAATCAAAACACAGCTACTAGCTCATTTCGTTTTCCCCAGTCAAGTTGTGACAGTGAGTAGTTTTTCTTTTATTTATGACTAAACCGAAATTACTAGCTGTCCGACGATTTTTTCTCTCTGTGATAAAGAGCTCAGAGTCATTGATATGTGTGTTATGTTATTTATTTCCAGGACGTTACAAAAATTAAAATAATTGCCAGCATTGCACAATTTTTCAACATTTTTTTATGTAAACACGCTAAAGGAAATTGATTTATTTATTGGAATACCACGTTATCCGAAAATTAGAATGTGGGAAACTCCCCCCCCCTCCAGTCTTATGTGCTTATTCTGCTAATGATTTTGAAGCCTATAAGGCCCCTATAGCGCTATAAAACTATAAATCTATTAGGGTTATAGACTTTAGTAAGAAATGGTATTCTGCTCATACTTATAGAGTCTATAACACTATATAAATTCTATAATTCTTATAGGCAAATTTTTTTCCCTATAACGGCTATAAGTGCTATATATAGTGGCGTACATCTCACACCCCTTACAAAAACGATCCTGTTAAACATTGTATTTATGTACGATTGGTAGAGATGGATTCTGGAGAAGGAGACCAGACTTTTTAAGAAATATAAAAAGATAGTTTATGTGCTTATTCTGCTAATGATTTTGAAGCCTATAAGGCCCCTATAGCGCTATAAAACTATAAATCTATTAGGGTTATAGACTTTAGTAAGAAATGGTATTCTGCTCATACTTATAGGATATAAATAAATGACATAAAACACAAATTATTCAATGTAACACTGGATATAATTAATTATAATATAATTCTTCTTCTTCAGCCCATTATTCTAGTCCACTCCTTATCTAAGCGGCACCTTTAAGGATAGGTGGTGCAAACGGGCATTATACTAATAGTAATAATAACTATGATAATAACAATTCAACAAGTAAAAATACTTATTCTATAAGTATCATACTATGTTATAATTATCGTGCTCCCTCATAACCCCCCCCCCCCCATGACTAATGTCTATAATTATTTTTTTTGAACTGGAAAGGTTTGGGGAGTGACAGGATCGGGATGAATTTTTTATTTTGATATATGCACTAAACCGGTGGTCCAAAAAATCTGAATTTTGAGGTCCCCCTAGGCCTCATGCGCCTCTTTGGAAATCCGCCTCTGACAATGGGCCCGATTTAGATTCCTAAGTACGTGTGAGTTTATCTTATACATTATTATACAATAAATCCAGAATCCAAAAGGATTTTGAATTTTTAAAATCAAATTTTAAAACACAATTTAATTTAATTTTGCTTTTCTTTCTCTAACTTATAATTAATAGTTTGTGTTTTTTAAATACAGTAGACTCGCGTTAACGTGAACAACAAAAATTAACCTGAATAATATTATAAAAAATCGTTAAATAATACAACTTTAAGTGGTTTTTGTTCTTTATAATCCTTTATTATAAAGAACAAAAGACACTTAAAGTTGTGTTATTTAACGAATTTTTATAATATTATTCAGGTTAATTTTTGTTGTTCACATTAACGCGAGTCTACTGTATCTTAACTGAATAGATTTATTACAATTATTGTAATAGTAGTTGCAACCGTACCTAAAAAAAATTTGGGTATATTCTTAGGTATATATTGTGTGCTCCCTTATACCTGGAAGGATATTACTGTAAATTTTTAAAATTAGATCTGCACTGTTGGTTGCCTACATATATGTGTTATTAGAAAGATTTCAAGACATTTTCTATTCGACACAAAACTCAAAAAATAGAAAATTTTAACATACCGACTTTGTGAAATATTGTTCTTCAAGGTTTCCGCTACAACTAGAATCCAAATTTGGGCTTTCAAAATTTACGATGAAAGAAATATTTGTAAAAAACTCTCATTAAAATAAATTTTTTGCGATATTTTTTTTTGAAAAACACCCAATTTGTAATATCAAACTTAGGCTTTCTGATACTGTTTTTAGAATTTCTTCAGCTTTATTCGTTTTTGAGATTTGTGTCGAACAAGAAAAACGAATTTCTCGGCCACCTTTAGGAATCTGCTTTCTTTCGTGCATTTCAGGTTTTAGTGGCACGTAACTTTCATAATCAATTGCAACTTTTCGTATAACAAAAGTTAAAAGTGTTAAAATATCATAATTGTAGGCGTTCTCTTCCAGTTCTTCACACAGGGCTTTAATGAACCAAGAGCCACGCTTTGTGTTCCTCCATGAAAAATAACCTAAAATTACAAATTTAAAGTTTCGTATTTAACCTCTATTTCGTAGGGCCTAAATTTATAAAATCGGTAAACTATTTTAGTTCGTTTATTTATAAAGATACGGAGAAGGAGTTTTCCAGCAAATTCTTATATTGAGTATCGAAGCTACAGTAAACTAGCAACCGTTCTTCTCAGACACATATGGATTCGTCACAGACCAATGAGATTTAATAATGACAAAAGCTCACCTGGAATACTTGAGTAAGCAAATAAAAAGTCGGCTTTGGAAGGAATTCTGTACTGCTTACATAATCCATCTACTTCAGTTCTAATTAAATCCACTGGTGCCATAAGTTTATTACCCCGACAAGCCTGAGTGAAGAAGAGTTTTGGTTTACCTGAAATCAACAAACTTAATCATGCAAAAATGTTAAAATAAACGAAATAAACTTCACCTGCCAATGAAGGGCATCTGTCAGCTGAGAAAGGCGTCCAAAGTATATCGAAACTGTATTTAGAATTAGATGCGTATAACATATCATCCTCACAGCCGTGAGTCAGCACAACCAAGACAAAGCAATCGAAATCGTTGTGATTCAATAATTTAGCTGTTTTGTTTACGCACTGCTTTATTTCTGCTAATTTTAAATCATTATGCACTGTTGCATTGAAATTCAAATTCTTTAAAATCTTCTCCATAGATGTGGCATCTACATTTGTCCCTTCTCTCTTATCCAATTTCTCTCCACGCACACTAAAACTTTCATGATTGAAAATCAAAGCAATTCCTCTATTTTTATTATGCTTCATGTTGTAGTGGGTGGCGTTCCGATCGGTCGGCATTCGTGCCTTTACAACTTCTTCAACGAATCTGAAAAGTTTTTAATTCAAAGTAGTTCAAAAAAGTATAAATCCACTAACGTTCAATTTCTTAAAAGAAATGTTACCTACAACCTACACAATTTATTTAAATATCATAATGCTAGTGCATTGTGTGTTGCATAAGTCAAAATCACAGAAGAAAGTACAATGCCGATTTTGTCTTACTTTACTACCGACTTTTGCTAACAGGTAAATTATCTTGGAAAATGTTATAATATTTATTTGTTTACTCACCTGGAACTACTATCCTTGGCGTCGCTTTTGTCCTCTAATTGGGGCTTTCCAAAACAAGACCCATCAGTGCAGTCCATTATTTTATTTTAATTTTTTTAAATACAATAACAGTAATAAACTCAATAACAGTAAACACAATTAACTTGACATAAGGAAAGTGCAACATTCATTTATAGATAGCACATTTCATATCTCACATTACTTATCGCAACTTATAGATTATGCATTTGGAGGTTCTTGGTATCAATCTATTAATAGCATCAGTTTCTTAATATAAAAAGCACTTGTAATTTTTATTCGCTTTACATCAAAAGCTTTAATAATTATATTTTGAAAGTTTATTTACAACAATTATTATTTTTCAAGGCAACAGGAATGTGAGCTCAAAGAAAGTCAGGTGATGGTGAAAATTAAGACCATGGATATAATTTGAATGTTGGGAGCAAATCTAGGTCATCAGAGTAAACTTCTACAAAAAGAAAGATAAAGATTGCAAGAATAGAAGGAAAACTTAAAAGAAAACAACAAAAATCTATCGCAGGAAGATACGGATGAGATCTTTATATTGAGAACGATAGAATTTATTAAAATCCTGGAAAGGAAAGTCCCTAGAAACTTTCAAAGAAGATAGAAAACAATTAGGGAAGAGAGAGGAAGAACGCAAGAGGATTGAATCCATTAAACAGGATGAGATAATCAGAGAAGAAGAATTGAAAGAGAAAAGATTGGAAGAAATGGTGAAGAACAAATACATTTCAACACCAATGAAAGAAGAGGAAAGGTGTCATAACGGCAGCGTTACAAAAGAAGGGGTCTAGGACTTTTCGGCGCAGCCGGTTCGGCGCTGCCAGTTCGGCGCCGCCAGTTCGGCGCACATCCGATTCGACGCCGCCAGTTCGGCGCTGGTACTATTCGGCTCAAGGACGGTTCGGCGCAAGGACGATTCGGCGAATCCCGTTTCGGCGCAAGGACGGTTCGGCGCAAAAAAAAATATTTTTTATTTTTCGGATAATCTATAGGTCTGTTTGTTATGTTACACCGAACTACTCCGAGTAAGTTAGTGTAAAAAATTGCGAACATTGATTGGTGTAAAAAGTGGGTTGGTGATTTTACACCAATCAATGAGAGAACAGGTACACTAGGTTGCACTAGGTCTGTGATACCAAACAAAGCTTATTATTACCAAGTTATATTATTATGGGGGGGCACGTGCCCCCCCCCCCCGACGGTATTTTTGTGTACTGTGGAGACTTTCCTATTCCTATAAACCTTCCTATTCATGCTTGAACTTGTAGAAATAAACGGCTTTTTTGCCCGTCCGCCCCTTGTGCCCCTCTCTAGTAAAAAATCCTGGATCCGCCCTTGTATACCACCACAATATTGTACTCTGTACTGTACTGTACTCGTAGCGCTACAACCATAATGGGTCTTGGCTGACCATTATAATGTTAACTTTTTAATATCAAATGGCATTCACAGCATTGTATTTTTTACCTACGACGGGGAGCCAGCCCGACGAAGAACCCCCCAACCTGGAGGACCAGAGAGACGGCCAGAATAAAGTTCTTACTTCACTCGGATTCGAACCGGGTATTTAGCGTTCATAGTCAACTCGCATGACCACTATGTTCCGACCGCCGACACCACAATATTACCAAATATATTTTAATAAAAAAAATATTTTATTTTTCCGATAATCTATAGGTCTGTTTGTTATGTTACACCGAACGCACCGAACTACTCCGAGTAAGTTAGTGTAAAAAATTGCGAACATTGATTGTTGATTCGGACATTGATTTGGCGGCGCCGAATCGGCGGCGCCGAATAGTACCTGCGCCGAATAGTCTTTGCGCCGAAACGGGATTCGCCGAATCGTCCTTGCGCCGAACCGTCCTTGCGCCGAATAGTGCCTGCGCCGGACTGGCGGCGCCGAACCGGCGGCGCCGAAAAGTCCCATACCCCAAAAGAAGTCCGTAAATCTACGAAGAGAAAAATCAGAACCATTAGATGAAAGAACGTGCAATGGAAGAAAAGATTGAATTACAAAAGATACAAAAAAAATAAAATTTGGAAAGTAAAGAAAATTAAAATAAATTAAAGAAATGGGTGAGGTGTCCCAAGCAAGAATTTGCGAGGATGGAGACGAGGAAGAAATACCGTCAGCAAAGGTTGTTCGAAATGGATGAGGAAAATTTTGAAAAGAAGAAAATTAGAAAAAGGATAATAATAATAGATAATTTTGGATAAGTAAATAAAAATAAAACAATTCTCGGAGAAATAAAATTTCTTATCAATTAAAACGTATGACTAGATAAACAATCAGTTGTGAGATACCAGCAAGAGGACAATTTAAAAGTTGATAAATTAATTTAAAAATAACAAGTTTTTCCGTTAAGCAAAAATTATAAATGAACAAACAACAATCAATGACAAAAAAAATTTTAAATCGTATGGAACAATTAATTTTAAGATGGAATTGAGATTTTCGATAGCAGTAAATTTAAAGAACTTGAGTGGGGCTTAATAAATTAATTCAGCTGTGTAAGGGCGAAGATCACCAAAGTCGGTTAGTTTATCCTCCTGATAATTAGTTGGATATAATTGTTATCGTGTAAGTGGGACTTTGACGTTTAATTTCCAAACGCCATCTGTTATCTGTAGAACTGAAAGTTAGCGTAAAATCTCGTGTAAATTAGAAAATAATTTACTTCGAGCTTACTGTTTTAACTGTTTTTACTGTTTTGTGAGTGATTTATATTAAATTCGAAAGATAAAATACAATTCCGGGAGAGACTGGATGAAAAACTGCAGAGGCTGCAGACCCAGAAATGGAACAATCAAACAACAGAAAAGGTATGGCAAACTACAAAGAGAGCCATATCAGAAACATTGGAAGAAACAAAGAAAAAGCAAACCCCCCATAAAAATCAGCATTGGATGACGGACGACACTCTTGAAATAGTAAACAAGAGGCGCCAACTGCGAGATAAGGGCATAACGACGAGGACAGAGCAAAACAGATAAATATGGAAATACGGACCGCCTGCAGAAGAGATAGGAATAATTATCTACTTGAGATGTCTAAAGAAGCCCAAGAACAGGCCGAACATAACAATGCGAGAGATTTATACAAGATCATAAAGAAAATAAATAAAACTGGTGCTTCAAAATCGTGGACAATAATGAACAAATCAGGGGACAGAGTTACGAATATAGCACAGGTACTTGAGGTTTGAAGAGCCTATTGCGAGACACTATACCAAGATGAGGATCAAGACCACGAGAAGGTAAACACAGAACAACATGGAGAAACGGAACCAGATATACTTAAAGATGAAGTAAGAAGAGCAATAAATAGACTGAAACTGAACAAATCACCAGGAACAGATAGCATCAACGCGGAGGTATTAAAGGAGATGGGTGAGAAGCATCAAGGTAATTCTTGACATAATGCCAAAAAGTGTGGAAAACCGGAGAATGGTCAAAGGATTGGACAGAGTCCATATTTGTTCCTGTATATAAAAATGGCGCTAAAGATAAATGCGAGAACAATTGAGCTAATGTCACACGTTAGCAAGATCCTCCTAAGTATCATCAATGAAAGACTAATTTATCCTGGCAAATACCAACCACAACAAGCTGGTTTCGTTACAGGACGTGGCACTAGAGAGCACATACTGCGCCTGAGACAGATTTTCGAGAAATCCCGTTAATTCAGTAAACCTGCATATAATGGTGCTTCATTGACTATCACAGGACTTTCGACAACATTAAATGGAAAAAACTGTGGCATATAATGAAAGAGATGGGAGTACCCCGGCATCTTATCGAATCTTACCATGATAATAAAACGACTATAATATGCACATAGGGGTGTTAGACAAGGCTGCATACTGTCGCCGCTTCTCTTCAACATATTTGGGGAATACATTATGAGGAGAGTAATGGGGAGATGGAAGGGGGGTCTCGTAGTGCTATTCGCGAACTCGGAGGAAGAACTGACGCAACTGATGGAGAGGATGAAAGAAGAGAGCGAAGCGTGTGGTCTGAGGATTAACAGCGGCAAAACGAAAGTCATGATAGTAGACAGGGCAAATGACAACAGACGGGATCTGACCCATATAGGTGATTATGAGGTGGTAAATCGGTATATCTACCTGGGAACCCTGATAACAAATGAGGGTGGAAGCTCGGAAGCGATAAAGAGAAGGTGTGAAATGGCTAGAAGAGCTACAAACGGCCTCCAAAAAACATGGAAGGACAGCAATATTACTCTAAATACTAAAATGAAAATAATCAAAACATTAATATTTCCTGTATTGATGTGTAATAATCAAGAGTCAGTGAATTATGAAATGTCAGAACAAAATTATTATTATGTCAATTGTACTTATAAAATATAAATTCTTTATAAACAATTAAAAAGACTTTAATAAAACTAACGCAACCAAATTGGTGACCCCGACGATAGAAACGAACACAAAATGACCAACGATACGATACAAATAAAAAACGATGAGAAGACTACCGCACATGAAATTGCTAAAGTAAGCATTAAAATACCTCAGTTTTGGGAAGATGATCCAGCTATGTGGTTTGCGCAAATTGGAATGCAATTTATAATGAATAATGTCAATCAAGATACAACGAAATTTTACTATATTGCGAGTACCCTCAATCAGAAACAAGCGACCGAAGTTAGAGACATCATTATAAACCCACCTGAAACCAATAAGTATGAGAAATTAAAAACCGAACTCATACGAAGACTCTCATCCTCCGAAGAACAAAAGCTGAAAAAACTACTTCAGCGCGAAGAAATGGGTGATCGTACTGCATCTCAATTCCTTCGGTATATAAGAAACCTGGCGAACGATACATTTCCAGAACCGTTATTGAAAACTTTGTGGATTAGTCGTTTACCCACAAATATACAAGGAATTCTTGCAACAGTAGGTGAAAAAAGCTTAGATGATATGGAAATTATAGCAGACAAAATCTTAGAAACTCATCAGGCTGGACAAAACGTGGCGGCTACTAGCACATCTGATGAAGGTCACATCAAATCGCTAGAGAAACAAATAGACGAAATGCGTATAGAAATACAAAGTTTACTACGGCAAAACAACAACACTCGAGAACCCTCCAGACATAGGTCGCGAAATCGTAATGATCCAAAATTATGTTATTACCACAACATATTTGGATCCAAAGCTAGAAAATGTCGTCAGCCTTGCTCATATAATTCGGAAAACTACAACGAGAATCAGTAAATACGGCAACTGATTCTCACATCCCACTAAGCCGCCTAACCATCACTGATAAAACGACAAAAATCCAATACCTTATCGATACTGGAGCTGATGTTAGCGTATTCCCAAAAACCGCTTGTAGAGACCATAGAACTGTACAAGATTTCAAGCTGTACGCGGCCAACAACTCCATCATCAACACTTATGGATTTACAACAGTAAATATTGACTTGGGACTAAGAAGATTACTCACGTGGCGTTTTATAGTGGCCGATGTGAACAAAGCAATCATTGGTTCCGACTTCCTCAACCATTTCAACTTGTTGGTCGATATTCGAAATAGCAAATTAGTGGATAACATTACATACATGGAATTATCAGGTCGGTTAAATCATAATCAACAACCTACGATACGTACAATAAATACAAACAACGAATATCACTATGTATGGGGCAGAGTCCTGGACACTAAAGGCTAGAGACAGAAGAAGAGTAGACGCTTTTGAAATGTGGTGTTGAAGGAGAGTATAAACCACGCTGCTGGACATTGCGTCCAAAATTTCTTTAAATTAATGGCTTGATTCGTTTGTGAATTCAATGTTTTTGGTCGTGGTATCAATTTTTTTTATTTAATAATATGTATCTTTTGCTCTTTTTACAACGGGGTTATCAAATATGTGGTAACATAACTACATAGTAAAATAATTATTTGTTGATAATATATTTAATTAACTATAATATTTACAAATTAGTAATTAATGTACCATTTATGTAATATTATTTTGACTTGAATGATTTGTTATGATCTAAAAACTATATAAAATAAAACAATTTTTGTGTGACGCCACAGTTCCCAAATCCATTCGCACTCTCAAGCAGCTTGAGAGTCCTTATCATCTTCAACTTTCGCATCGTTCCCTTATCTTCTTCAAAACGTTTTCGGTAAATTCAAAAATAAATTTTTAGTTAAGTAGTTCTTGTATTAGATTTCTTGCACAATTTTTATCAATTTTATTTTACTTTTTGTCGTCTTACGTGTAAATACATTATAATCTTATGCCTCTAATATGAAAGCAATCGACCGCTAATGGGTAGTGGCCTATATCGATTAGTTTAGCTAATTTTAATTATTTTAATTTAATTTGAAGCAAAAAAAAAGAGAGATTCATAGTACAGTTCTTTTCGGCTTAAATTTGCAGCAAAGAAAGAGAGATCCTTCCCCTTCCCAGTAGCAAAATCTACCGAGTTGAACGGCCTTTAGGGAATATTATTAATTGGTAAAGTGTAAAGGTACACTTTGGTAAGCTAGAGTGGTGTCCAATAAAGAAGAAAAGGCGTAGCCAAAATCCGGCACAGTAGAGATCGCGTGACACCCATTCCACCAAAATTGACACCACCATAAACACGATTGTACGAGTTTTGGTTGCTGCGCATTAGCTCCACCTTTTCTTCTTTATTTGACACCACTCTACTTTTGAGTAAGTGTAAGTTTTTAATTAAAAAATACTAATAATACTAATAATAATAAAATGTAATCGTTGCATTAATAAATAAGAAATGCTTATTAGGACACTAATCATAATGATACAATAAATTATATAGCTAAATAGGAAAAGATATACAGGGGATCTGAGCAACCTTGCTATATAAAATGTACAATTATAAATAATCGAAAAGAAGAAGATAATTGATTTTTTTAGTATATAAAATAATGCTTCTAGTATAATAGGAATTCTACCAATAAGACTGAAATATAATGACGCAACCAATCCTGCCTTCTTCATAATATCAGATTTTGCATTTTTTGATTCTGGAAACCAATCCCTATAAAGAATGGTGACAGTCGATTAAGCGGTTATAAATTTTATTATAATTAATCAGCAGTACTATTAATCAACTTTTATTTGATGAGTAAATGGGCCGTTATCACAAATCAAATTCAATTGACCGATCATAGTTGTTCAACAACAGTGGAATATGACTTGAATGAGTTTTTGTTCAAACATTTCAATAGATACTGATTCAATTCAAGACAGTTTAAATTTAATTCAATTGAAAATGGCGTCGAATTGAAGTTCAACTTCAACAAGTTCAAAAATTGTTAAGCGACTCATCACTTGAACGATAAAGTTTGACCGGTTCAAACTTATCTTGATTCATTAAAAAGTTACTCAACTATGATCGGGCGCCAAGAGACAATCCGTATGCAAAAACCGTAAACCAAATTTTGCAATCAAAGGTCATGGGTACACTGTGCACGCCGCACATATTTGAATCTTTTGACCTTGAACTTTTTGAAGTTAAGGGTAAGAACTAAGTATCCTGTAAATTTCAAGTTTTTGTGTCTTATTAAACACGTCCAAATTATTGTAGCCTAAATATACAATTTTTTAAAATTTCAAACAATTTCAAAAGAAAAGATTTTTTCATAACGAGTTATATTAAAGCTATTAATTATTCTTTGTGTTAGTCTCGTGCTGTTTTTATTTCACACTACGATCTGCTCTGCGACTTTGATTTTTTGCAAGTTGCAAACATTTGGTTTATATTATTTTGATATTTCATGCCAATTCTAGCTTTAAGGTGGAGCAGTTGTATCTAATTTTGATGCATACAATGTGGAATTTTATTTTGGTGGTCCGTGTTAAGGCAGGATACACACGTCAGGAGGAAAGGAACCTGAATTGACGACCTGAGTTTAGTCTCTTTAATGCTCTCCAACTATAAAGCTGTCGCAAGCCTTTGGATTAGTGTTATTCGTTCCCGAGGAACAATAATTATAAGATAGAGAAATTTGGCGCCCAACGTGTTCAACGGAAATAACATTATAATATTTAATTAACAATAATATTTACAAATTATTAATTAATATAAAATATTATTTTGACTTGAATGATTTGTCTAATCTAAAAACTATATAAAATAAAATAATTTTTGTGTGACGCCACAGTTCCCACGTCCATTCGCACTATCAAGCAGCTTGAGAGTCCTTATCATCTACTTTCGCATCGTTCCCTTATCTTCTTCAAAACGTTTTCGGTAAATTCAAAAATAAAATTTTTGGTTAGTTCTTGAATTCGATTTCTTGCACAATTTTTATCAATTTTATTTTACTTTTTGTCGTCTTACATGTAAATCCTACCTCTTACATTATAATCTTATCTCTAATATGAAAGCAATCGATTCTCGCAACTAAGGGTACAAACTCACCCCTACGTTGTAATCTTTAAATGTATTTCTAAATAAATTGAAAACTGAAAATTTTTTGAAAATCTTAAATAACTTTGTTGTTGTTTTTATGGTTATTGTAGGGAACAGTGGGCCACCATGAGACAAACAATTCAATTCCTTGCAACATTATCGGATAGTGAACATAAAAAAATTTAAAAAATTCTTAAGAGATCTGGAAAAAAACTGCGTAATTATTATTATTTTGTTTGACAGGAGCAAATATTGCCAAATTACAATTTTTTAAGCAAATTTATTTAAGAAAACTATTATAATAATAATTAAACATATCTACTTATAAAAACAAGGAAATATTGATAATATTTTATTAATAGGAAACAATTGAAATTATTATTTCAAATTTATGATATGACTGCAATATTTTTATTTCCCTAGAAGAGATGGCATGGGTAAAATCATTTTAATACCACTGTGGAAATATTGAAATGTATCTACGGAATAGAAGAAAATATAAAGTGTCTCTCAAATTTTGTTGATTTCAATGTTGAAAAATGTGTCTCATGGCTCCATATGTATGGATTGATTTTGATTTACCATGCTCTGCCTAAAAAGTATTACGATAAATTTTATCGAATATACAAGGTGTCCCCGCACTCACTTTACATAACTTAGGTGGTGAGGACACTTTTCTAAGAACAATATTTAACAAAAATTTTTTTTTAAATTCAAGCCCTCTAGAGTTAGGCCTCTTTAAAAATTTTTTTTTTTTACACCTTCACGTGGCCATAGCTCCGAAAATATTGATTTTTCAGTAAAAATTATTTAGTGCTTTTCTAAAGAGCATGAAATAATCTACAAACTAGATTTAAACCTTTTATTGTCTAAAATCAACGGCTCTCGAGTTATGAATTAAAGTAAGTTAAAAAATGTCGAAAAATTTGAGCTTTTATTTTTTCTTGATTTTTTTCAAAACCCTGTAACTTTTAAACGAAAGTTTTTACAAAAAATCTGATGCCCCATTCCGGATAGGAATTTTAACGGACTACAACTTTTGTTTAGTAAAAATTTTTTGGAAACCAACCCATTTCACAGAAAATAAGAAAATAATAGACGGTAGCTACAAAACAAAAAATTAAATTCACAAAATTTTTATTTTTTTTGAAAAATTATTTTATTAAATAATTTTAAACTATTAGATTATTTAATTAAATATTGAAAATGACCACCCTCATTTCTAATACACAGTCGTGATCGTTTTAAAAGAAGTTTGTTGAAAAAAATCGAAAAAAGTCGATTTTTCGACACTTTTAATCGCAGATATTCGATTTTTTGACACTTTTTCACACTCAGCGATCTACCATAATTTACCTCGTAATCGACCGGTCGACAAAAAAAAACCTTTGTTTGTAAAAACTTTCGTTTAAAAGTTACAGGGTTTTGAAAAAAACCAAAAAAAGAAAAAGCTCAAACTTTTCGACATTTTTTAACTTACTTTAATTCATAACTCGAGAGCCATTGATTTTAGACAATAAAAGGTTTGAATCTAGTTTGTAGATTATTTCACGCTCTTCAAAACAGTACTAAACCATTTTTACTGAGAAATCAATATTTTCAGGGCTAGGGCCACGTGAAGGTGGAAATTTAAAAAAATGCTTTAAAGAGGCCTAGCTCTTGAGGGTTTGAATTTAAAAAAAAATTTTTGTTAAATATTATTCTTAGAAAAGTGTTCTCTATCACCACCTAAGTTATGTAAAGTGAGTGCGGGGACACCCTGTATAGATAGTATCGTAATTAAAATATTCAAATATCTCATGATGGCACATATCTCATGGTGGCCAGCCTACCTTAAGCTACTTTTGAGTGAAAATTTATCGAAATTTATAATATTCCATGGCACTCATAAATCCAACCGGAAAAAATATACAGAAAAATAGGACGAGAAATTCAGGGGATCTGAACAACTTTACCATAAAAAAAATACAATTATAAATAATCGAATAGAAGAAGATAATAATATCAGGAATAACACGAATCATACCAATAAGACCGAAAAATAATGACACAACCAATAATTCATCCATCTTCTCAAAATCAGTTTTTGCATCTTTTGATTCTGGAACGTAATCCCTATAAAGAATGGTGATAGTCGATTAGGCGGTTTATAAATTTTGTTATAATTAATCAGCAGTATCTACTATACTCTGTTTACCCAACAGGTGCACCGAAGCTCCTCCCTAAAGACGCGCGGGATATTCGAATAGAATTTTTCTATTGGTCGAATTTTGAAACTCCAGTTTACAACACTAACGTCATAGTTTTTTTAACCTATAAATTAATTTATAATGTCATACAATCATTTGAATTTTTATGTAAATTTTGTTAGCGTGTAAAACTGGTTGATGCGCTCATTGGCTTAAATTTTTGGGGAGGAGCCTTGGTGCATCTGTTGGGTAAACAGAGTATAGTAACCAATATGAGACATTTTTCAATATTTTTAGTGGATCAAAAAAGTTTGAACCAGTCAAACTTTATCGTTCAAGTGATGAGTCGCCTGACAATATTGCTTTAAAGCTTGACACGTGTGAACGTCATTTGAACTTCAATTCGACGCCATTTTCAACTGAATTAAATTGAATCTGTCATGAATTGAGTCAGTAGCTATTGAATGGTGTGAACAAAAACTCATTCAAGTCATATTCCACTGTTGTTGATCAACTATAATCGGTCAATTAAACTTGATTCGTGAGAACGCGCCTTTAAAGTGGAATGAATTCTAAATGAACCGAAATAAAAACTTGACAAAATATTGTATTTTAATATTGAAGTTGTCAATTTGCTTTACTAATAACAGCAGGCTCGTAGCCAGAATTTTCCTTCGGCAGGGTGGAAACACTCACGTTATTTTAAGTTGTTGTATTGAGCCACCGTTAGCATAAATAAATTATGGAAAAAGTATCGCAGTAATACAAAAACTTTGAATTACAAAGAGATGGAAGACTGTGTCCTGAGTGAGTCCCTCTGGCTCGAACTCGAAGCCTGATTAATCAATTGCTTACCTTTTCTTGTTAAATTTAAGCAAGCGGGTTAAACTGGTAGTTACACAAGGTATCTGTTTTTGTATGGTATTTTTGAGTTCTTCAGTCCGATACTGATGTTCATTATTAACTGCGACACTTCGAATCACAAATGTCAGAAGCGTTAACATGTCATATTCGAATGCGTTGTTTCTAAATTCTTTACAAAGCGCTTGAATAAACCATGAACCTGTATCTGTGTTTCGCAATGCCACATAACCTAAAAAGCAATTGTTAAAATATGAAATAGTTAAACTTAAAATTTAAAACACATACAATACAATGAAAATTGATCTAAGATAAGAAAAGTTACTCTTGAGCTTTGCAAAGGAAATGAAAATCGGAGCGAATCACTGCATGCAGGTGATCGGAAATCGGAAATCATACCACAATCGACAGAGTAATGACCAGTAAGATAGGTGGGAGTAAATCAAATAAAAATATTGAAAATTATTAATGGTGAAAAGTCAGTCGTAAGTTGAGAATCATAAGCTTCACTCTATGTGGTCATAGTAACGCCAAGAATATAACCTATTTGTGAGACTGCACATATGGCATAAAAGGAAGCTGTGAACTCATCAAATTAATGTTTTGATCAATTATTTTTGTGTATTTTATGTATTAATAATCTCCCCCTTATTATGTTTTGTTTGCTATTAACTATACAAACAATATTTTGAACTGATTTTTCTACAGATTTTCAAGTACGTAGACGCTGGCTGTGTGATTAAGACTTCTTTTCTTATAAAACGGTAGGGAACTACCTTATTTTGACTTTAGTTATAACTTGAATAATAGAATACAAAGAATTTTAAAAAAATGCAAAGGAAGCTCGTTAATCTTTCAAGTCTCACATACTCAGCTAAGATTTCCCACATAATTTCACATTTTAGTCAGCAAAGAGTTTTAATTTTAAGATCGTTAAGTAAAGTTTAACTTTAGAAGAAGAAGAAAAAATCATACTACTCACCTGGAACACTAGCAAAAGCAAATAAAAAGTCAGCGTGGGCAGGAATCTTGTAGCTACTATTATTATATGGTGCGTCCATTCTGTTTTTCCCTATAGTGGCGGCCGGCATAAATTGGGTTCCTCGGCAAGCCTGAATAAAGAAGAGCTTGGGTTTACCTGAAAATCAAAAAAATAATGACGTAGATAATTCTGGAAACAATAAGTTTCTCGAATATTTCACCTGCCAATGTAGGACAATCGCAAGCCGTAAAAGGTAACCAAAGGGTTTCTAAACGGTAAATAGTATCCATTGCGTACAATACATCGTTTTCATCGCCGTGACTTAAGACAACCATGACAAAGCAATCGTAATGAGTGTGATCAAACTTTGCTGCATTATTGACGTGCTTCTTTAATGACTTTAACGTGCAATCGTCATGTTTCGTAACGTCAAACTTCAACTCCTTCAGCATCAGTTCCATAGACGTGGCATCTTCTCGTGTTCCATATCTCGTTTCCACATTAAAATCAAAGCTTTCATGATTGAAAATCAAAGCAATTCCTCTATTTTCGTGGTTCATATTGTAATGAGTGTCATTCTGTTGGCTTGGCATTTTGGAATGAATCGAATTGAGTTTATCAAGATGCTTCTCTGCTAAAAACAATAATTATTGGAATACACTTACACGAAACTAGTTATTATGTCAGGTTTGTTCTTTTTATCGTTGTTTAATTTTATGTTTTTATTTAGTAACTAACACAAAATTTAATTTTCAATTTATAATGCAAATCTCACATTTGTGTCTAATCTCGTTTCTCAGATTAGTTATCGCAGTTATAGATTACGTATTAAATTATTAAGAAGTAAGTATTAATATTTTGATAAATATAATTTTCCCGCATGCTTATCTATGTAGCATAGTTCTAGTGATTTTTTCACAATATATTAATACTTTTATTTAACTCTTTCATAATCGGTACATATTTCGTTCGAATGAGGAAGGAGCTACCGTTACTGTAAATGGTATGAGATATCAACACATGCTCAATACATTTTTGTTTCCAAAAATCCAAGAGTTATACATCGACAAGTTATGATTCCAACAAGATGGTGCTACGTGCCATCGTGCTGGATTGTGCTCGTGGTGTGCCCGAGTGTGCCGTAAATCATAAAATTTTATTTTGAAAAATAAAACTTTTATGGCCCAAAAACGAAAATCGAAAACGAAGTTAGCACTGCCATTTTCGACAATCCCAAAAATTTTTAGTGTGTTGGATTGTGCTCGTGGTGTGTTTGTGTTATGTGGGATTGTCACTTTGGCCGTCTCCTTTGACGATTTATCCGTACTTTTTGGGAAGACGTGCGAGCTCCATTCCAACATTGAGGGATTTTTTGTCGCAGCGGTAGCGTGAGCCTATACCACTATTCCATCTCTAGTGGTTAGGACAGCACCAACGACGTAGGATGACTGGAAAACCATGAATTAGTTTTTTGTGGAAGCGCATTTAGGAGATTAGCTTATCTTAATTATTTACATCGACATTGAGATGCTATACCGTTCGCAGGTGAATTGATTCTTGTTTAATTGTGCAGTTTTTGTTATTTTTAGCTTTACACCTGAAACTCAGTTTAAACTGGTTTAAACGATGAACCATTAATATTCCAGAGGTTCCAAAAGAATTGAGATGTTGAATCGGACGGATTGAGGTGGCAGGGTAAGTTAGAAAGCAATTGCTGTATTTAATTTTACTTGATGATATCTCTTGCGAATGTGTTATTTGCAGTCAATTTTACCAACGTTTTTATGTCTGCGTTGGGCAATCTCTTGGATGCGCGGATTATTTTTGTGAGTTGTTTTGAGAATAGCAACTCATCTGTATTTTATATTTTTATTTGATTGTCCCAGGGTATCCCTTCACGTTATCCCGGATTTCACTTGATTTGTTGTATGTTTTGTGTCTCCTATTGGAGTTTTGGAATCAAATATTGTCAACCCCATCTTTTATCTCAACTTTGTTTTTTTAAATAAAACCACTTCTTCGTGTTCTATTTAGAGGACTGGCGCCCGGAAGGTTTTTTGTTAGTTAGTTGCCAATTGATCGCCTGAGCCACAACGGAAGAACCTGCGAACCGCGTCCGCGCGACCCATGCTCCGGCACTGGACGGGGGTGTAATCCCTTAACTGACCTGTCTACCATTCCATTCGTAGATCAGCGGGGCAAGTGGCCCAAATTAGAGCAATTTTTGCGTTACATTCTGCCGCAATGCCAGAATATTTTGTATTCTAGTTTTATAAAAATATTAAGACAAATCATTTTCTTACTAGAAAGGCTGTGCATGAAGTTGCATTTAAAAAATTTTCAACAGTTACAAAGTTAAAGAAATTTTAATAGGTGCGCTATTTAATATGAGGCATAAGGGGGTAATAAGGCCCAGCATATAATAAGACCCACTGCCATAAATAAGCATAGTTTTTTTGACAAATAGTTATTTACATCACTAGCTGCTTAAGTGAATTTTTTTGGGCAAGGAGGTAATTAAGGGCCGAGGTGAAGCCGAGTACTTTTACTCATTCACGTACTATGTTGGTTATTAATCTTGTTAGTTATAATGTTAATGTGGTTTGTCTGATTCTGATACGTTGCCTTACGATTACCTTTTTTTTTTGTGTTTCGCCGGACTGTGTAATATTGTTATAAAAAAAAGTTAATAATTATAAGAGCCCGAGCAAACATTAATAGGAAAAAGAGTGAACATTTGACACTCACAAGGGGACACCACAGTGAGGTACCCTCTAATCGGGATCCCAATTTTTTTGGTGATTCTATGAGCTAAAAAAATTATCACTTTCTCGGCGTTTAGTCCAATGGCCCGGCCCTTAGATTTTGAGTTATGAATTTTTGAAAATACCATAGTGAGTTAACTGATATTACTATTTGCTATTATTACAAGAAACCGTGGTTGTCTAACGGTTAAGAATTTGGAATGGTAATTCGTAGATCGTTAATTTTTTAATTCCGATAATAAATTACTGTAAATTAATTACATAATTTAAAGAAAAAAAATTTGCCGGGACTGCCGTTACAATTTCCATAATGCTAAACTTATGGTAAAACCTGCCCTTTCAAAAATTCATAACTCAAGAATTAAGAGGTAATCGACTAAAATTCGAAAAAGTGATAATTTTTGTAGCAACTATAGAATCACCAAAAAAATTTGGAATCTAGAGACGGTCATTGCCTTGCCAGCTAACGCAGTTGGATGCGAATATGGGGCACCGGGTTCAAACCTGGGGAGAGTCAAACTTTCTTATGACTAGTCTCGCCATGCTTCGGAAGCCACGTTAAGCCGGTGGTCCCCTGGGTTAATGAATTGCCACCGTTAACGTAATAAACCAGGATACAGGCACATCTGAAGGCAAGTCTAGCAAGCTATCTGATGAATGTAAAATATTTATATGCTCAAAGTTTCTAACACTGCCAAGGAAACGACGCATGTGTTGGGAAATAACAGGCCTTTACCACAATCTAAAATTTCACTTTCCGGAAAAATACTCAAAATTTTAACACTTCGGAGATCTTCCAAATTTTCTACGTCGTCACAACTCAAGGACTAAACTCAGAAGACCTCGATTATATTTTCGCACCTCTCTACCAACGGAAAAATCACCAGCCAACTAGGAAAATCGGAAAAGATAAAGTTCACTCGCGGTAAACTTGAATTACAAATTATCATTCACTCTGTTTCTAGGGTTTACAACGCACAAAATAAGCTACCCCTGCCTTGGGAATACAGTTCAAAAAAGAAAAATGTGTTATAGTGTGTCACAAAGTATCATTTCACCCTTATATTTACAACCCATCTGCATTTATTTTAGGTGGCTAATTACACCCCTTTTTGACATTTCAAACCCTTATTTTATCGACAACAACCTATTTTATTTGGGACACCACGGTATATTATTTTCAGCATACATTTTCTTAGGAAATTGATTACATTTTACTTTTTTAATAACAGGAACAATGATACGTAAAAGGCATTTATTCTTATTTCACAAGGCTTTTCACCCTTGTGAATTTTAAAATGTTTTCTTACAAGTTTCATATCTGATACTTTATAAGTCTAAAGTTTGCAGTAAATTATAATATGAGAAGTTTCTTCCATCTAATTTCTTCTTTGAAATCGTTCAGAAATTAAAAAAACTTGCAATATGTTCCTTTTGGCAGTTGTCGCAATCTTGAATACCTGCGAAACCATTATGTTAACTATTAAACTGTGTAAATGTAGTATACAGTAAGGGCCAGTTGTATAAAAGAAGATCATCCTCGGATCAGGGTTAAACCAAGGATCAAAGCAAAGCAGGATCGACGCAAGGTAAATAGATTATAAATAAACCTATCAAGTAAATCTATCTACCTTCGGTCGATCCTGGATCAGCTCTTGAACCAGGATCAGCTGATCCCCGAGTTAACCCTCTTTTATACAACTGGCCCTAAAAGTCGCTACGTGCGCGCGTGCGCAGCTACTCTCGGCGATTGCGA
The DNA here is from genome assembly GCA_958510855.1 of Rhagonycha lutea. Classification (NCBI taxonomy): domain Eukaryota; kingdom Metazoa; phylum Arthropoda; class Insecta; order Coleoptera; family Cantharidae; genus Rhagonycha; species Rhagonycha lutea. The sequence goes on from OY294038.1 coordinate 40,243,235, forward strand.
CGTTGTACCGGTTGGTATTATTTAGTTACACTTGGTTAAACTTTAGTTGGTACTTCTGCAACCAATAATTTATTGAAAGTTTTTGGTACAGTAGTTCTTTTCGGTGCTCTCGAACTGCAGTTTGTTTTTGCACAAATTTTTAAAGCCTCTCTTTTAAAGCTATGAATTATGCTGCAAATATACGATTTTTTTCGAGTACTTGAAAAAATCAACAATAATAATTAACAACTAGTCGAGCTAAGGTTAGTTTTACGAAACGATTTTTTTAATGAATAAACCGTTAAAAGAGAGAATCACCAGTCAAGTTTAGGTTAGTGTTAAGAAACTATTATTTCAATGGGAGGGAGCACGATATAATAATTTTGTTGTACCATGGGGGCCCGTTAAAAGTGAGATCCATCGGTAGACCTTAGGTTAGTATTAGGAAACAACATTTTTTTATTGAGGGGACCATGAAAAGCGAGATCCATCGGTTGAGCTTAGGTTAGTGTTTGGAAACGATTTTCTTTAAATGAGGGGACCCTTAAAACAGAGATTCACCGGTCCAGTTTAGGTTAGTGTTAGGAATCGATTTTTAGTATAATGGGAAGACCGTTAAAAGAGAGATCCACCGATCGAGTTTAGGTTAGTGTTAGGAAACCATTCTTTTAATGAGGGGACTCTTAAAAGAGAAATCCACCGGACGGGCTTAGGTCAGTGTTAGGAATCGAATTTTTTTTAATGGGGAAACCGTTAAAAGAGAGATCCACCGGTCGAGTTTAGGTTAATGTTAGAAAAAGCTTTTTAATGTTAGGAATTGATTTTTTTAATGGGGGGGGGACCGTTAAAAGTGAGATCCACCGGTGGACCTTAGGTTAGTGTTAGAAAACAACATTTTTTTATTGAGGGGACCATGAAAAACGAGATCCATCGGTTGAGCGTAGGTTAGTGTTTGGAAACGATTTTTTTTAAATGAGGGGACCCTTAAAACAGAGATTAGATTAGGTTAGTGTTAGGAATCGATTTTTATTTTAATGGGGAGACCGTTAAAAAAGAAATCCACCGATCGAGTTTAGGTTAGTGTTAGGAAACCATTCTTTTAATGAGGGACTCAAAAGAGAGATCCACAGGTCGGGCTTAAATTAGTGTTAGGAATTGATTTTTTTTAATGGGGGAACCGTTAAAAGAGATCCACCGGTCGAGTTTAGGTTAGGAAAAGCTTTTTAATGACAGGACCGTTAAGAGTTAAATAAAGTTTTAGATTTGGGCCCCAAACTCTGATCCGGTCCTGTTTATAAAACTAAATATTTAATTTTTACACACATTTGGCGCACATTCGACTTGAGTATGGCGCATGCGCGCACTTTACATTTAAATACGCTTCACATTTGTCGGGAATTTTTGCGCGTGCGCACAGTCGACGTGAGTAACTGCGCACGCGCGCACGTAGCGACTTTTACTGTTTGCTTGTAAAGTAACATAATACCCATTGAACTTCTCTCTCTCTCCAGAATTTCCGAATTTGCAATTCGTATGAAATGGTTGTCAGACGAAGAAGTAGAATTTTTTCCACAATAAATTTTGAAACTGATTTCCCAATTTTTAGTTTAAGAACCTACGCTGCTCAACGATCAACCTGTTCAAGAATGTTCAATTTGTTAGTATAGGTATAATTTTCCTTCTCCTTTTTTTGGGAAAAGCATGAAAATTAATTTCGGATACACCCGACTCATTATTTCCAAATCTAAAAAACTCGCAAAAATACAAAAATTAGTTACTTGGTTTGCTTTATACTCAATAATTCAATTAGTTAATTTCTCCTAATTACAAACTAGTAAAATCTCACATTTATACATACAGATAAACAGGCCCGTAGCCAGGATTTCATTTCGGGGGGGGGGGCACTTATAAACAGCCTTTTGTAAAATGTAAAATTTTCGGTGATTCGCCATTAAATTGAATACATTTCATACATTTGGGGGGGGGCGTGCCCCCCCTTGGTTACGGGCCTGTAGATAAACGACAAGTTTAAATGTAAACAAACATTCCACCACTATACGTCCCCCAGAGTGCAAAAACTTGCCACCAGAACGCGTATCGCTTAAGTTTATGTTCACAACAACGTTTTTAATTAAACCAATCCTAATTATTTACATCCCAAATTTATCTCAATAAAATTCGTCTTCTTAAAATTTAGTAAACAAAATAAGTCACACTTTTCTTTTTAGTCAAATTTATTTCTATCTATTTCCAAAAATAACTAAAACTTTACAAAACTTTGTCCCAATTCAAAATTCAAACTTTTAAATTACGCGACCTCCGATTCGACCCCAAAATCCTCTATCAACTACTTCCCCACTGTCATTTTTGTAAACCAACGGCGTCACATACATTTTTATCAATGCTATTTAATTTTTACACAATTTTAAACCCATTTTCTTTTTATATTTCAACAACACTGCAAAAAAATTTAGGTGTGAATTTTTAAATGCGTTTTTAATAGTGATTTTTGTGCACATTTTTAGTCACAAATCTCACAAGAAAAACGGTTTTTCCCCGGTGTGAGTTTTTAAATAATGTACTTTTAAAGATGATTTTTGAGCAAATTTATAGTCACAAATCTCACAAAAAAATGGTTTCTCCCCTGTGTGAGTTTTTAGATGTTCTTTTAAATGTGATTTACGAACACATTTATAGTCACAAAACTCACAAGATAACGGTTTTTCCCCGGTGTGAGATTTTAAATAATGTTCTTTTAAAGATGATTTTCGAGCAAATTTATAGTCACAAATATCACAAGAAAACGGTTTCTCCCCGGTGTGAGTTTTTAGATGTTCTTTTAAAGTTGATTTACGAACACAATTATAGTCACAAATCTCACAACCAAATGGTTTCTCCCCGGAGTGAGTTTTTAGATGTTCTTTTAAAGATGATTTACGAGTACATTTATAGTCACAAATCTCACAACCAAACGGTTTCTCCCCGGTGTGAGTTTTTAGATGTTCCTTTAAATGTGATTTACGAACACATTCATAGTCACAAATCTCACAACCAAACGGTTTATGCCCGGTGTGAGTTGTTAGATGTTCTTTTAAATGTGATTTACGAACACATTTATAGTCACAAATCTCACAAGATAACGGTTTTTCCCCGGTGTGAGGTTTTAAATAATGTTCTTTTAAAGATGATTTTTGAGCAAATTTATAGTCACAAATCTCACAAGAAAACGGTTTCTCCCCGGTGTGAGTTTTTAGATGTTCTTTTATAGATGATTTACGAACACATTTATAGTCACAAATCTCACAACCAAATGGTTTCTCCCCGGTGTGAGTTTTTAGATGTATTTTTAAAGTTGATTTACGAACACATTTATAGTTACAAATCTCACAACCAAACGGTTTCTGTCCGGTGTGAGATTTTAGATGTTCTTTTAAATATGATTTATTAATACATTTATAGTCACAAATCTCACAACCAAATGATTTCTCCCCGGTGTGAGTTTTTAAATGTACTTTTAAATGTGATTTATGAGCACATTTGTAGTCACAAATATGACAACTAAACGGTTTCTCGCCTGTGTGAGTTCTTATATGTACGAGTAATCGTGATTGATATTCACATTTATAACCACAAACTTCACAATAAAACGATTTCTCTCGAGTACACGTAATTTTTGCAGGTCTCTGCTTCAATAAAGCTTTTTCATCACTCTCTTCCTCCTTGATATCAATTGAATGGTGTAAATATTCTAAATTAAATTTTATGTCTTCAGATTCCTCCGTTTTAAGCTCGACTCTGCTGCTTGAATTATACGGAATATCCAAATTATTACTAATGTTTTCCATAATTTTTTTAAATAATATGTTTTTTCATATTGAAATATTCGAAATTACGAAGATTTTGACCGTTTCCATTTGATTTGATCCAAGTGTTTTCTGGATTATTGGAAAGCCATTGAGGTACGAAATCGGTTGTTTATTGTCGATGCACCCAGTAGCGCTGTGGAATCAAATATTTGGTTGCAACCGGCAAAATTTTGCATATTCGGGCTATTTTGAGATTGACTCACTTTTATTTTATGTGCGGTTTCAAATCGGTGGAGGTTTGACCAAAAACACTTACATCACGGTTACCGAGCAGTGATTTTGGAGAGTTTCAAATCGCAAATTGGTAATTCACCATCTTGTAAGGAAACCACAGCTGTCTTTCGACAAGTGCTCAAGCAACAGGTGGATCGAGCGGCAAGATTTGGAACCTAGAAAACCAGTGCTTCCAAAACTACTACCAGAGGTGTTCATCAGCGGGCAAATAAAAACAATTCGAAAATTTCTGGTAAAAATTTTATTTGTGTCACACTTCTTACATTATAGTAAGACGCCTGGTGCAATTTGAGATATTTCAGTTTACGATTAAAAAATGTGGTTGCGTACGGGCGTTTCTTCTCACACAAGTGCACTAGCCACCAAATACGTAATTTGTCGTATTCGCTGGGTGCGAAGTGCATAGTGGGGGTATTAAAAACGACACCAGCGTCCGCTGCGGACAAATTGTGCAAAAAAGGTGGCCAGATGTCAAGCACCCAGCGAATACAATTTATGCTCGATTTGTTTATTATTACTTTCGAAAATTAAAGTCATTATTTTGTGCACAGCTTCGTGTTGTTACTATTTTCATACTACGAAGTGCCCCCACAGTTTTACATTATTGCAAATTGCCAGCAGTTTATTAGCAAACTCATATGAATAATTGCTAAAAAATTTGATCGTTTATGGTACTCAGGAAATAATTCGTTACATTTTTTATTATGTTGGCTCTATGCGGTTTATGTACTTAAATTTCTGTTTTCTGATTATAAAATTTGACTATGCCTAAGTTTTTCACTTTTAATGATATTATTTGTTAAATAACTTTATTTTTGAGAATATGCATCGCACTTGTTGATGTAGAAAACAATTATCTTAACATTACATGATGGAAGAAAAGGTTCCCAATATTACCTAAGAAACAAATCATCAATGAAACACCAGTTGTGATTAATCAGGAAACCAATAATCAGGACGTAAATATAAATTCATTCCCACTCTTACCAAGGACAAACAGCAATCAGGTACAACAAAACATTTGATATTCTGAAATAACTGCCAACGACACACAGTGTCATCAATCCCCTAATAACCCGCAGCTTCAGTTGACAGTAAGTATGCAACAACAATCGCAAACAGTCTCGAACAGCGGTCTTTACTAAAAATAAAATTAAACATCATGAACTTGCCAAAAATGTACTGAACGTAACTTGCAGGCTACAGCGGTAGAAATATAAGACTGGAACCGTAAATTAATCCTACAGTTGTAATCACGAATAATGAAGCTTACGTCACAACCATCTGAATTAAGTACAGACAACCATTTTTTTTTAAATTAATAATTGTAGTTACATAATATGCAGATTGATAGAAATGATACTTTAAAAACACAAACGCGATAGTACAGACCCAAGAGGGACAAAAAAAGTGCTTCGATATAAAAAGAGGACTATAGGCGCAGAAGAATTGAGAAAGACAGCGTGTAATAAAGAAAAGTGAAGTGAGATAGTCGAAAGGGTAAAAACACATAGATTACTTGTAACCCCAAGCTTGCTTTGATTGGTTACAATGCCACTTGACCTCTCGATGTTGATGAAAGTAGCAACTTCGGATTCATATTCCTCAGTACGGAAAGCTTAAGTCGCTCGGAAGCGGTTCGCGGGTTCGATGTGATGGTAGTGCGGCTATAGGTCGCTACTGTCGGCTCTCGTGTGCCAACTACAGTCTCTGGAAAAGAATGATAGGGAGGGCGCCAGTTAGCTATTGAAAAGAAAACTAGTTTCATTTCGAACTAACAATAAAGAATTTATTGACGTGCATATATCAGGTTACATACTGTATAAGTATAAAAAGTAGTGGCTTTTATTAATTTTTCTTGTCGTTTCTATTATAGCACCTCAGTTATTTTTTACTGGTGATCATTTGTAACAAATTTTTGCAACTGTTACGTGGCTCTGCTTTTTATTTCATTTCACATATTCCTCGATGTGGCCCTACATTCAATTTTTCTTCTCCTTCAGGTGCATATCCGATTTCGAATGTTGGCAATCCTCTTGACTAAGCCAAGAAGACTTGACTAGAGAAATGTTAATGGGGTGGTTTCCCCTTGCCTTCCCTTATAGTCCACAGATTGCAAAGAAACTCCCTACACTCCTAAAGGATGTGTATAATAAATTAGAAACGCACGCAAGAAACAAGCGCCTTTTAACGTTTCTTCATTGGTGCACGACGATTTTCTCGATTTTAATCCAAACAAGTACAACTTTGTGGCTATTGGCTCAGACTATTCCAATATTAATTACTCTAAAAGCATACATTCCTGCGTTTATTAATTCAAACGTGTGAAGTCTTTTTTGTCAAGGAATTGTTAAAAATGTTGCAAATGCAAAAATATAACAAAGGTAAGAACATGACTAATTTAATTTTCATAAAATAAATTCAATTTTAAATAAGCAAAACAGGTCGAGCATGAGCTGTTTACGAACAGATTCGTTTTGGTCGTTAAATTGTTAGATACATTTGGGCCAAAGAAAAAGTCTTTTTTAAAAAAACTATTTTATTTATAGACACCAAACGGAGAATGAATGTACAACTTATCATAAGTAAATTACAAACTTCCACAGGACTGAATATGGAAGGAATTCACTTATATGTAGAGTCTGCAACCGAGCCAACCTGCTTAAGGTTGAATTCATCGATGTATCGGTATTTGAGTTTAAAAGGCAGTTGAGAATTAAATTAGATATGTAATGTTTGTAAATATTTACTTGTTTGTTTGTAGTTATAAGGAATATTCCGTTAAATAAAGTATTATTATTATTAAGACTGAGGAAAGTGCATGAGTTCAACCTGCAGCTTTCCCATGCATAATCAGCATTTTCAGAATCACTTCATTACAGGAAATCTGAGGTGTTAGTTTAATGACATTACTGACGTAATCTTAACTTGTTAGATTGTGTAATAAAAACCCTTCGTATTTGTATTTAATCGCAAATCGAAATCTCAAAATACTCCAGGTTATTATTAAAGTGTAATTGTGTGACATAAATAAATTTTTTATAAATGTGTACAAATTCAAATTGTTTATTTACCATTTATGCGGCACTTGTTGAAAATTGTTTTCGAACCACTGTTTTCTGTGTTCCAAAATTCTTCGCTTGCGCTAGCATCTGTCACACGGTAGCACCTGTTGCGTTTTCGAACAGCTGTGTTCCATAAAAATATCGAATTGTGGCATCAAATCTTCACAATTCTTCCAAAAATATCCAGATAAGGACGATCGACAATCGTATAATAAAGCTTGTTGGCAAAACTCAATCGATTTGAACCACTTTTAATAAATCGTGCAACTAACTTCAAAAATTGGTACGTAAATTATTCAATTCAAAATTTAACTATTTTGAATTTATTTCTTCTAAACATTCAATTGTAGGCACGTAATCGTCTCGATTACAAATATCATTCGATCATCCATCAATGGCGGACTGGCAACTCCTTCACATGTGTGATACAACATTTTCCAAATGTGCGTTTTCAAAAACGCCGTAATTTGAAGATTCTACTTCCAAATCAATCCAAAAACACTCGTCCACGTCGAACAAACACTTCTCACTAATTGAAGCGTGGGCTCCAACAACGATCTATGTTACATTTGTGGCTATATTGAGTTATAATAATAACCTATAAGCCACTAGCAATGCATACGTATCTATAATGATGTCATATTTTACTTAGAAGCAACATAGGAGTTATTTTAAATTTGCTTAACAGGTAAGAATGCTCTATGAATTACAACGTTTTTTGCTGTTTGTGAAAAGTTTTTAAAATGTAACATAGATCGTTGTTGGAGCGCACGCTTCAATTATCAACTTGAAAAACACTTGGGTTTCCAAGAAAAACTGGAAAATTGGTCACTTATGGTGGAGACCTCACCAAAAATACGCCTTGCTGACTTCACAGTCGCCGACCAACCTCTCTCTCGCCAACATTCTCTACCTTCTATTTATCTCAGAACCAGCGACTTAATACACTGTCATTTCTGCCTATAAATTTTTAGACTCCCACTGGGATCGAACCAGCACTTCCTGAACACGAAGCGGCGACTTACACTCCTGCGCTAGCTTGTGTCAGTTTTTTTATAAATTTCTAGACTCCCGCTGGGATAGAACCAGCACTTCCTGAACACGAGGCGGCGACTTACACTCCTGCGCTAGCTTGTGTCAGTTTATAAATTTCTAGACTCCCGCTGGGATCGAACCAGCACCTCCTGAACACGAATCGGCGAATTACACTCCTGCGCTAGCTTGTGTCAGTGCAGTGGTAACATAAATCGACCTTTAATTACAAAACCGTGCTCGACCATGTTATTGTGGATAAAACATTCCTTAATTTAAGGCAAATTACTAAAGCAAAGCTGTATCTCATTTTGTTTCACCACAATATATTAAAGAAATAATAATAGTAACATTGCAATCAAATTAAAGATATGAAATCTTCTAAAGTTGTACAATTTCAAGACCAACCTCAAGTTGAGGAAGTAGAATATTGTCGTGATGCACAGCTCAATTATACTCCCAATTATAGTCGGCAGTAAAACCTCGCTTAATGTGGTCCACTCTAACAAAATAGGTCTGGCTAGCTTTAAGTTCAGTTTGCACATCTGAGGCCACAATATCTGCAGGTTGTAGAGTTCAGCGATAGTAAGCGAATCAAATGACGCAATAAATCAAGAGGTAATTTATTTAAATAATTCAAATTCAAAAATGGAGCAATTCTGATAATCTCTGACACAAATGTCAAGCAATATGCAATAGGTGTGTAATATGTACAAACGACAAGTAAAAAGTATCATTTACTTTCAAAAACTCAGCTATATTTTTATTTGTCGTTTTGCTTATGTAAATCGTGTAAACATAATAAATAAAAATTTGTACAATAATGTTTTGATATAAAAGTTCAAATTTCTTACTTGAAACGATAATTTGATGTAGAACACAATTTGTGAAACACCCCGTACATTGGCAATGGTCGAATTCGGTAATGTGCAGCTTAAACATCAAAATGGCTTCCAGCTTCTTTACATTGAGTAGCTCGGCTCCTGTAGTTTTCCAAATTTTGTGCTTCTGTCCAAAATAAGTGACGGGAAAGGGTAAAATTCTTCAAGTGGTGTATTTAAATCTCCAGTGTTGATTTAAACAAATTTTTACCAGTTTTAAACCAAAATGTGCAAGTTTTTCGTTAACCTCAAAATCGAAATGCGTTATCTTTAAATCGGCGAAATTACTGGTCATCTAATATAATCAGTGATGTAAAACTCGTGCATACACCATATAAACCATTAAATGAAACTTCTTCACGTTATTTTAGGTATAACAATCCCAAAATGTGCAATTTTCAAAATTATAATCGAGAATTGTTCAAGATGAACAAAAAATCGTGAAAATGTCGTTTCCACATAAATAAAACTTCCAAAATACTCACGTTTTATTTATAACACTGGGATAATTGCTTTTGTGTCCAAAAGAATCTTCAAAACAACTTTTATTGAGGAAAATTACGAATTAACTTTCGCAACACGACGAAACATTCCCCATCAACGGCCGGCACAAGACAACCTTCCATTTCCGAAACGGCACATGCAGTCCCATACCACTACAAAAATTCAACTTTTCAACGTAAAACCGTAAGTGTTCACTTCCTGCCGCCTTTTATTCAAATTAATAGAATTTTCAAATTTCAGGTAAACAATCACATCACTTGTTATGACACATCGGAATATTCACATGAAGCCCATTACATTCTCAAGAAAAACAAATCTGTTCAGTTTTTTATGTTTTAAGTTACAAAACAATTGCTTGTTATACAAAATTGCCTCCATATCAGATGTCTTACAAAGTGACAAAATTTTACTTTAAGCAAAATCTTTAATTGGCACATTTGACTGACTTTATCACACTTCAATATTATGATAGAAGAAATGATATATATGACTGTAGATCATCGAGAGAACGAAGTCGAAGGGAGCTAACAGATATTAAATTCGAATTAAATGAATATAAAAAGACAATGGTGTTACACCCAGAAAGTGCATATATGACACATTATCATAAAATACTCGTAGGGTAGAGTGCTCTAAGACTGCGCACTTAAGGTTTGACCCGGTATATTAAAAAAACTAAAGCAATTAAAAACTCAGAAATTTGTATTAAAACTTATTGGTCTTTCAACAACATTATTACAAACTTAATTAGTAATTATTACATATACTTTATTAATAAAAACAAAAAAATCAGAAAAAGTCATTTGCGCAGTCTTACAGACCCCGTCGTGTAAGACTGCGCACTTGGGTCTGCAAGACTGCGCATTCAGTTTACAAGCATAGATCACATCACATCGACGTTGTCGCGACAAAAAGGCGTAAGCGCCAAAATTTCCAAAACTCGTTTTCGATGTTAAAATAAAGTACTATTCCCATTACACTACTATATGTTTTGGTGTATTCGCCAAAAAATCGTAGAATGAATTATTTCAGTTTAAAGTAGTGTAAGCGACATTATGGAACCGAAAAAAATATAACCTAACGCTAGTAAGCACCGAGTGTCGTAAGTGAGTACGTGCGTTACGCCCCGTTGCTATTACCAGATACTCTATCATTTAAGATATGTATTTTATTATTTTTGTTATATTATTTAGTAAATCATTGTGTTTTCAACTGTTAGTAAGATTAAATCAACCTTTATTTATAAAGAAATCGTTAAAAGTTTATCTTGTCGCTTACGCCTTTTTGATATTAAAAATTTTAGGAGGCGTAAGTGGAGTGTATCCATGTTAATTCATACATTATTTTAAATGAATTTTTCGTTATTTGTACATAGTCCTGTAATGTTTTAAGAATCACAAACAGTGTACAAAACATTATTAATAAGAAAATTTTCTTATATTTTTGAACTGAATTAAACAGATGTCTCACAAATAGTGTTTAAAATCTGAGATAGAAATGTTACTTACGTCTTTTATTTTATTTTTATTGGATGCTGTCGCGTACCCGAAAAATTATTAATCTACTCAATGAAAATAAAGAAAGCAATATTAATAATATCATTATTTATTTGATCTTTTAAACTTTTCGTTTTATGCTTTTCCCATAATTATAATATTAAATTCTTTAATTTTATTAAGAAATTCTAAGCGTCATAATGAAATTATCTTGATGAAAAAAGAAGGCGTAAGTAGAGCGTAAACGATATATAAAACAGTAATTGTTAAAATGAAAAAGGCTTATGTCTCAGGAAAATAGGCTTAACCACCAACTAACAAAAATAAATAGGCGTAAACGACAAAAACGCAAATTAAAAATAAGTCTCAAGAACTACTGTTTTTATAATAATTACAAAAAATGTGTTTTAAATAATGTTTATACTTTAAAACAAAGTCCAATATTAACAAACACAAATAACGGATATAAAATGTTTTTTGTCTCCCCTGTAAAATATTGCAAAAGCCGCTTACGCCTTTTTGTCACGACAACGTCGACATGCTAGTATTATGCAGTTCACTTCTTCTGCCACCACTGAGAGCATGATGTATACTCGATCCAATCTTCAGTTATTGGCATTTACTTTGTTCTATGCATCCTGGACAACCCAACTACTCTTTGGACTTATTTTGTGTGCCGTGAATTGCAGTTTAAGAGATTTCCCTCTCCGTCACACGACTGGCCATAAAATCAACCTCACTTTAGGTAAAAAGAATAAAATTAGCCAGCATTACAATGTGAGATTTGTAAAAGTACACGCGCAGTCTTACAAACCACCACACCGCGCAGTCTTACACGCCACTCCATAAATTTAAAAAGGACACGAATATAGCCATCTCCAATTAAATTGGAAAATAATACCATCATCCACGCTTGGTTAAGAGTTTTGTTTACATGATATTGCAATATGCAGGCGATAATCACAAAAACAACGACCGTACACAATTTCCAAAATGTCGAATTATTAGATCAAAACAGCGTAAAATGGTAAAACTTACCTAAAATGTTTATTATCCATTTTTTTACGACAAAAATCGTTAAGGGTAACCACGCTATTGGCAGTGATATGTAGGAATTAAAATTAACAAGAAAACAAACACACATGCCGAAATATAAGGGGTGCGCAGTCTTAGAGACCGCGCAGTCTTAGAGCACCTTACCCTACCTCCAAGACCAGCGTGTGGCGTGATCTGATCGCTGGTTGAGTTACGGAGCGGAAATTCTGGGTTCAAGTCACGGACTTCGCAGAGTTTCTTAGCCCGGCTTTCCGGTGGACATCCACACGCTGTGGTGAAAAGTTGTAGTAAAAAGAGTAGCAAAAGATTATTAATCCACCTAGTGAAATGCATTGTAAAGACTTCAAAAAGAAGTGGCAATATTCCGACAGGAATGGAAAAGCCCTTGATTTGATATGCAAAATATTGTGCATTATCATATTCACGAATATTTTACTAGGCAAATAACATACAGAATGGCACAGCCAAATCTTGACTATGATACGTAATTTTAATTATGCAATTTGAAAAACAGATAGGAAATTCAAAACAAACTATAAACTGTGTAACATAATGTTTGCGAGTTTGTTAAATGGTACTCGCTTCTCATATCATTTCAATATCTTTGAGTGCGGCCCATTTGATAAATGCATTTGACCTTGCAACTTTTATGCATTTCTATACGTATCTCGTGACTTGCAAAGGACGGCAAGGGAAACGCATCGGTAAGAGTGGAGTTAGTAATGGATTTACACATACGGCTATAGAACAATTTTGTAGTCCACAAACCAGGATCCAATTCTCACCCTTAAGTTCAAACTCATTAAACGATATAAATTTTCCCGGGTTTTTTAATTTTAATTTGAATCCAGTCTTCCCTGAGTTAATTAGTCTCAATAAGTGCTCTTATTTTATCTTTATCATTCGACACACTCAACACTTGTCACAATAAATGAACAAACTAAACGTAATGGAAATGGGCACAGAATTTTATTGGTAGTAGAGCATTATGCAGCCTAGTTGTTTGTTTGACCTCCATATGTCTAGGTAGCACCATAATTGAAATATTTAAATTTCTCATGATGGCCCATGAGTGCACTCATGCCATGGCCCACCCTACTCTAAGCTAAATGTTAAGTAAGAAAATCTATAGTGCAAATAGTCATGGATTATTCTTTATTATAATAATTCTTAGTTAAAGTTATATAAATGCAAATAGTAAGCATAACGATACAATAAATTAGGAAGACAAGTTTAGGGGATCTGTATAACATTACCATATAAAAAATACTATTATAAATAATCGAATAAAAGAAGATAATTGATTCTTTTAGTACACAAAATAATTCTTCTAGTTTAATATGAATAATACAAATTATACTAATAAGACCAAAAAATAATGACGCAATCAATCCTCCCTTCTTCATATTATCAGTTTCCGCAAATTTTAATTTTTGTAACCAACTGAACCAACTCCTAAAAAGAATGGTGATTAAGCGGTTATAAATTTTATTATAATTAATCAGCAGAACTTTATAAGATTAACAGTTTCATAATTTTATTAGTTGCAATAAATATTTTGAATTGTCTTCAAATGGCTGACCAGGCATAAGCCACATTTTGCATGGTTCACCAAAAAGCAAATTTCTGCGTCGCCCTTATCAATTTAAATTTGCAGCGTTATCTCTTTCAACGAAAATTAACTTAAAGACAGGGTGCTTAGCAGAAAAATGAACGCTACAACAACTAATGGCGTAAAGCAAGCTCGCAGCCAGAACTTTCTTTCGGGGGGGGGGGGGTAACTCATGTTATTTTAAGATGTTTTATTTAGCTACCGGAAATATAAATAAATTATGGAAAAAGTAACGCAGTAATACCAAAACTTGGAATTACAAGGAGAAGGAGAGGAAAGACTAGTCAATTACTTACCATTTCTTGTTAAATTTAAGCAAGCGGGTTAAACTGGTAGTTACACAAGGTATCTGCTTTTGTATGCTATTTTTCGATTCTTCAGACCTATAATGATGTTCGTAATCAACTGCGACTCTTTGAATAACAAATGTCAGAAGCGTTAAAATGTCATATTTGAATGCGTTGTTTCTAAATTCTTTACAAAGGGCTTGAATAAACCATGAACCTGTATCCGTGTTTCGCAATGCCACATAACCTAAAAATTATGTAAAATGCAATTTATTGTTAAACTTAAAATTTAAATCTCATACAAGAAGAATTGACCTAAGAAAAGTTACGTGAATTATGCAAAGAAAAAAAATTGGAACGAATCACTGCATGCATGTGACAGGAAATCGTAAATCATACCACAATTGACAGAGTGACGACCAGTAAGATAAGTGGGAGTAAATCAAATAAATATTGAGAATTATCAATGGTGAAGTCAGTCATAAGTTGAGAATCTTAAGCTTCACTTTATGCGGTCATAGTAACGCCACGACTGTAACCTATGTGTGAGACTGCACGTAGGGCATAAAGCGAAGTTGTGAACTCATCAAATTAACCATCAGATTTAATCGTTAAATTGACCGTCATCCATTCCACGGATGTGGTGTCCCAGTAAAAAAATAAGCAATAATATACATCCTGACTTATATTTGATCTCGCATGCAAGATACCCACAGAACTTCACATTTTAGTCAGACAAGCGTTATAATTTTAAGGCCGTCAAGTAAAGTTTAACTTTACATGCTTTATTGGCCAGAAGAAATCACACTACTCACCTGGAACACTTGCGAAAGCAAATAAAAAGTCAGCGTGGGCAGGAATCTTGTAGCTACTATTATTAAATGGTGTGTCCGTTCTGGTTTGCCCTACAGTGGCAGGCGACATAAATTGGATTCCCCGACAAGCCTGAATGAAGAAGAGCTTGGGTTTACCTGAAAACCAAAAAATTGATGACGTAGATATTTCTGGAAACAATCGAACATTGCACCTGCCAAAGAAGGACACTTGCAAGCCGTGAAAGGTGACCAAAGGATTTCCAAACGGTAAATATTATCCCTTACGTACAATAAATCGTTTTCTTCGCCGTGAGTTAACACAACCATGACAAAGCAATCGTAATCGGAGTGATCAAAATTTGCTGCATCCTGTACGTGCTGCGTTAACAAAGTAATGTTATTATTGTTATGCATCCTAACTTCAAAATCCAACCCTTCCAGCATTTCTTTCATAGACTTGGCATCCTCATTTGTTCCATATCTCCTTTCCACATCTAGATCAAAGAATTCATGGTTGAAAATCAAAGCAATTCCTCTCTTTTTGTGGTTCATATTGTAATGACTGTCACTCCGTCGGCTCAGCATTTTGGAATGAATCGAATTGAGTTTATCAAGATGCTTTTCTGCTAAAGAATAATTATAGATTTACACTCACACGGAACTACTCGTTATATCAGATTATGTTATTTCTGCCGTTATTCAATTTTTTGTTTTTATTTCGATACAAACACAAAATTTAATTTTTTTAAATAAAAATCTAATATGTTTATCTAATCTCATTTCTCAGATTACTTATCGCAGTTGTAGATTACTTATTAAATTATTAAGAAGTAGGTATAAATGTTTTGATAAATTAATTTTCCTGCATGCTTATCTATGGAGCATCGTATTAGTGATGATCATTTCTGTACTACGGATAAGGTGATCAAGTGTTGTATGCAAATATCGGTCCGAAACCAAAAACGGTACCAAAAGCAATTATAAAACATGAAATTTGCGGACCATTGCAAATAAGGCATACATTTACAAAAATACTAAAATTTTACTTTATGGGACGGATTTTGACGACATACAACATTTAATTGGCTCTCTCTATAATATAACCCCACCCACCTCGACCTAGAAGGAAATGATACTCTTCCACTAAGAAACATTCACACGGTTAAGTTGTAATTCAGTAGTTCGTGGTAGTAAAACATGGAAAACTCGTATGGTTATTGTTGCAAATTTATTTAACAATGTTCTAGCCGAGATGGGAAGTGGTAGCCTACCAATGAAAAATATCCCCTAGGGCCGCGTCCAACTTGGCAAAGTGATCTACTGGGAAGGGGATAAATCTCTCTATCTTTTCAGCAAATTTACGCTAAAAATACCCATATATAGGGTGTTTTTTTAGCTGCATGAGAACTTTCAATAGGGATAACAATTGAACCAAGATTGCTATGGAAACAGTTTTTTGACATTTGTGTTTAGCAAGGTTTGGCATTTGATAATGCATAGATTGACCATTGAACAACGCTACCAAATTGGGCTCACAACCAATTGGAAGTGGATCCATTTTTTTACCGTAAAATTTTGTTCAGTGACGAGGCACATTTCTGGTTAAATGGGTATGTGAACAAACAAAATTGCCGTATATGGAGTGAGACCAATCCGGGACATTATCTTGAGACTCCATTGCGTCCATTAAAATTGACTGTTTGGTGTGGAATACACGCCAACGGCATCATTGGTCCATATGTCTTTCGAAATGAGGAAGGAGCTACCGTTACCGTGAATGGTGTGAGATATCGACACATGCTCAATACATTTTTGTTTCCAAAACTTCAAGAGCTAAACATTGACAACTTATGGTTCCAACAGGGTGGTGCTACGTGCCACACAGCCAACGAAACCATCAATTTATTGAAAGGACAATTTGGTGACAACATTATTTCAAAACGTGGTCCTATCAATTGGCCTCCAAGATCGTGTGATTTGACACCTCCAGATTATTTTCTGTGGGGGTATGTTAAATCCATGGTTTATGCTAACAAACCAACAACTCTAGAAGCATTGGAGGCTAATATTCAGCAAGCCATTTATGAAATAAAGCCAGAAATATTGGAAAAAGTGGTCAAAAATTGGACTGAACGGATGCGCTTCGTAACCATTAGTCGTGGTGGTCACATGCCGGAAGTCATGTTCAAATCATAAATGCCTTTAACTGTACTTTCATAAAAAAATTACAACCAAAACATTCCGTCAGGTTTTTAATGTTTTATTTCATTTTGAAGTTCTCATGCAGCTAAAAAAACACCCTATACAATGAAATTAGCTCAATGTTAACTGTACGTTGGTGTATAGAAGTACAACTAACGCTGCTGCGTCGGTTCCCACTCTCCGAGTCTTTGACCTAGCTGGAGCATACGTACGGTAAACATAATGCACCAATAAGGTCGATTTACGAGCAGAAATTGGAAACTTTAAAATCTATTATTAGCTAAACTAATGGTATTAATTTAAAAAATATTGTTTCTTAACTCTAACCTTTTTTTGCGTGGAAGGTGGAAAATCTTAATCAAGACACCATCAGCCCGTGCTGCTGGTAGTGTGGGGTTTTACCCACTAAAAACCACCTCCTTTCGAAATCAGCAGGTTTCGCTGTTAAGCATTTCATTTGCTAAGGGCCAACGCGCTTCCAGAAAATTGCCTTTACGGGAATTATCTCTTCTTATTGAGTTGCGATCGTCACGGCTGACCGCTCTTCCTCTTCTTCTTTACGTTCATCCGCCTCTTTTGTGGCGATGATCTTATTTATTGCTGTTGATATTTGCAGCTATCGTTCTTCTGATACCAGCATTTCGTTGACTAAGGTGTTGGGCGTCAAATGCTGGATATCAGCCTCAGTTTTTCGTCTTTCCATCGGGAGCAGTTAAGGAGCGTATGCTCCGCGGTGTCTTCTTCTTGGCAGTAACGACATCCAGGGTTGTATCTTCGGTCCATCTTCTTAAGGTATGCTTTAAAGCAGCCATGTCCTGTGAAAAGCTGGGTGAGGCAGAAGTCCAGTTCACCAAATGTTCGTTCTACCCAGGGTTTTAGGGTCGGTATCAGCTGTCTTGTCCAGGATCCTCTGGGACTGGCTGCCTACTTGGCCTGCAACTCGTTGAAAAGTGTATCTCTGGCTTGCCTTTTGGCTTCTGCGGTCTTACCGAAAAGGTAGTTGGTGTTCCTTTCCTCCGCAAGAAGCTCAATTAGTGGGTGACAGGCAAGCACCTGGAGCGCTTCCTTGGGCGTCGTCCTGTATGACGAGCATACCCTCAATGCAACAGTTCTTTGCACCCTATCGAACTTGCTGCGGTAGCTATCAATCTTCATGGCTTCGTGCCAGACCGGCGCACCATACAGAATGATGGAGTGCACCACCGATTCCAGCACTCTCCTTTTTGTATACTTTGGCCCTCCCATATTCGGCATTAATTTCGTTAGAGCTGTAGCAATTTGTATGGCCTTTGCCGCTGTAGTTTCAATATGGGGGCCGAATTTCTCGTTTTTACTACTTTTCCCTTGACGCTTAGTTGGATATTGCATTTTCTTCTTCCGATGGCTAGCATGGGCATCGTCTTTTCGGGCACGACTTCTAATCCATGATTCTCTATTCAGTCGATAATTATTTGGATAGCCTCCTCTGTTTTTCTTTGTAATTCTTCTTCCGTTCTTGCTGTCACCGCTAGGGTCAGGTTGTCAGCAAAGCCCACTAGCTCGACCCCGTCGGGTAACCGCACGCGAAGGACACCATCGTACATTAAGTTCCACAGGGTCGGCCCAAGCACCAAGACCTGTGGAACACCACTTGTAACTTCCAATTCCTCACTCAGCTGCTCTCCTCGATGTATATTGATCGCGCGCTGATATAGCTCTTCAACAGATCTATTAAGTGTTTGGAGATGCCCCTTCCCACTAGCTCTTTTATGATAAGAGACCATCTCGCGGAATTGAATGCATTCTTGATATTAAAGGCAATGATGAGACAGAGTTTGCGTGTTCTCCATGTGCTTTTGTTTGCTTCCGCAGCGAGTTCCTTGATTCTTCTCAGTGCGTCGATCGTAGAGCGGCCTTTAACAAAACCATACTGGTTTGCCGCGAGACCTACGGTTGTTCTAATCTCCTTCTCGATCCTGCCAAGGAGAAGACGCTCGAGTAGTTTCCCCAGGTTATCTATAAGGCAAATCGGCCGGTACGAGCTGGGATTCTCTAGTGGCTTATCTCCCTTCCTGAGCAATACAAGTCTTGCCTTTTTCCAGATGTTCGGAAAGGACTTTATCTCAAGACACTTGTTGAGCACTCCTAGGATGGTGTCGGGGTGCTCCTTACATAGATAACGGATAACTTCTGATGGTATGCCATCCGGACCGGGCGATTTGCCAACAGACATCTTTTTCGCCGCCTTGATCAGTTCTGATTGTCAAACATGTCGGGGACACCTCCCACGTCCTGGCTAGGAGTTTCATCCAGCCGGTGTGTCGGAAACAGTTCTCCAAATATCTTCCTAAGTCTATCTGGTGTGAGGCCTAGAATACCTCGTCGTGCCAGTTTATTTGTCACGAGTCTGTATCCCCTTCCCCACACATCGTTGTTGACGTCTCGTAGGAGGTCTTCCCAGCACTTCTTTTGGCTGTATGAAACTCTTTCTTAGCGGCTCTGTATTGATCATCCGCCTCACCTCCGTGATGTCGTACGACCTTCCTTCTGGCCGCAATGCAGTTCCTCCTGAGCCTCGCTATATCGTCGTTTCACCAATATGCACTCTTGCGCGCACTCACCACCTTTCGCGAGGTCAAACCTATAGGTTAAAGCTGAGTTTCTATCGATTCAGAGCTCGATTCAGTGATCGAAATTACTATGATAAACTTGACTTTCTTTGGTTTATTTTCATTTATTTAAACTATTTAATAACTAAACATTTTTTACATGTTATTACAACCTACGACGTGCAGCACAACGCCTTGCATCTAAATAAATGACAGGAGTTGTTACATTTGCAGTGCGTGGTTCTGACTCCAGAACGATAGTGTACTTTTAGTGTGAATCTGGGGTGTTTATATATGAAATATCCTCATTATATGTGGCTGAACTTAGCAACGGATTCGGATTCAGATTTAGATTCAGATTTACAATTTTACAGTGGACCAACTAAATCGTAAACATGAAATAAAATTTTGTAAAATGTGCATTTTTAATGCAATTTTTGAAAGTCAAAAGGTATACAACAACAATAAATGTGTTCTAATGTCGACTCAAAATTTCTTTCATCCACCGGGAAGCCCTAAATGGTATTAAAACTAATATCAAAAATTAAAAAAGTAATACATGTAATTTAAACTAAACACTGGTGAAAATTGGATTTTGTTGAGTATAATAAAGGTACAAAATTTCAATTACTAACTCAGGGGTTAAGGGGGGTAGAATTACGACTTTACGTTGAAATTAAAATAACAATCGCATTATGTCTAAATCCCATTTACCTAAAAAAATTGACAATATTAGTTACACATATATAAAAATTTTCAAACCCCAACTCAGGGGTCTTGGGGTTGAATTTGCGACTCCAAGCTAAAATTCAGAAAAAAATGGCAGTGTGCTTCTATACAACCTCCGCCGAAAAATTGAGAATAATAAATTACATAAGTGTACGAAATCTCACTCCTCAATTCAGGGGACACGGGGGTAGATTCGCGTTTCCAAAATCAAAGTTGAAAAAAGTTGACGGTGTGCTTCAATGACACTATCGCCAAAAAATCAAGTATAATAAATAACATACGTGTACAAAATTTCAGTCCAAAATTCAGGGGACACGGGGGTAGATTTGCGTTTCTAAAATCAAAATTTAAAAAAGTTGACTGTGTGCTTCAATGGAACTAGCGCCAAAAAATCAAGTATATTAAATAACATAAGTGTACAAAATTTCAGGCCCAAATTCAGGGGACACGGGGGTAGATTTGCGTTGCCAAAATCAAATTTTAAAAAAGTTGACGGTGTGCTTCAATGACACTAGCGCCAAAAAATGAAGTATAATAAATAACATACGTGTACAAAATTTCAGTACAAAATTCAGGGGACACGGGGGTAGATTTGCGTTTCTAAAATCAAAATTTAAAAAAGTTGACTGTGTGCTTCAATGGCACTAGCGCCAAAAAATAAAGTATATTAAATAACATAAGTGCACAAAATTTCAGTCCAAAATTCAGGGGACACGGGGGTAGATTTGCGTTTCTAATATCAAAATTTAAAAAAGTTGACTGTGTGCTTCAATGGCACTAGCGCCAAAAAATGAAGTATATTAAATAACATAAGTGCACAAAATTTCAGGCTCAAATTCAGGGGACACGGGGGTAGAATCACGTTTCCAAAATCAAAATTTAAAAAAGTTGACGGTGTGCTTCAATGACACTAGCACCAAAAAATGAAGTATAATAAATAACATAAGTGTACAAAATTTCATGCCCAAATTCAGGGGACACGGGGGTAGATTTGCGTTGCCAAAATCAAATTTTAAAAAAGTTGACGGTGTGCTTCAATGCCACTAGCGCCAAAAAATGAAGTATATTAAATAACATAAGTGTACAAAATTTCAGTCCAAAATTCAGGGGACACGGGGGTAGAATCACGTTTCCAAAATCAAAATTTAAAAAAGTTGACGGTGTGCTTCAATGACACTAGCACCAAAAAATGAAGTATAATAAATAACATAAGTGTACAAAATTTCATGCCCAAATTCAGGGGACACGGGGGTAGATTTGCGTTGCCAAAATCAAATTTTAAAAAAGTTGACTGTGTGCTTCAATGGCACTAGCGCCAAAAAATGAAGTATATTAAATAACATAAGTGCACAAAATTTCAGTCCAAAATTCAGGGGACACGGGGGTAGATTTGCGTTTCTAAAATCAAAATTTAAAAAAGTTGACTGTGTGCTTCAATGGCACTAGCGCCAAAAAATGAAGTATATTAAATAACATAAGTGCACAAAATTTCAGTCCAAAATTCAGGGGACACGGGGGTAGATTTGCTTTTCTAAAATCAAAATTTAAAAAAGTTGACTGTGTGCTTCAATGGCACTAGCGCCAAAAAATGAAGTATATTAAATAACATAAGTGCACAAAATTTCAGGCTCAAATTCAGGGGACACGGGGGTAGATTTGCGTTTCTAAAATTAAAATTAAAATAAGTTGACGGTGTGCTTCAATGCCACTAGCGCCAAAAAATGAAGTATATTAAATAACATAAGTGTACAAAATTTCAGTCCAAAATTCAGGGGACACGGGGGTAGAATCGCGTTTCCAAAATCAAAATTTAAAAAAGTTGACGGTGTGCTTCAATGACACTATCGCCAAAAAATCAATTATATTAAATAACATAAGTGTACAAAATTTCATGCCCAAATTCCGGGGCACGGGGGTAGGTTTGCGTTTCCAAAATCAAATTGCCCGCATAAGATTTTAATCGGTTTCATTAGATTTCCTTTATTCAATGGACATAAACCAACATTCGAGTATTGATGAAAAGTTTTCGTTATCGATCGCGCTATGCGGCAAATTGGCCGCATTAAGGCACTTACGGTTGTTTGTGATTGTACTGAGACGGCTGGTGGAGATTTATTTCAGAACATGGGCATGGTCGAGTGGAGGAGATAGTAATTATAGAATATAAGCCCTTCCCACTCCTGCCATTGGACGCTCTGGAAGGAAATGGAAGAGAATGCATATTAAAAAATGCGGCTGATTTTCCTCATACGCGAATGGATGAAGGTTTAAAAAAAAACGTTTTTATTTAAAATTAAAAATGTGTAGGTACTAAAAAATAAAAAATTATTTTAATATTTATTTTAAATCACTGGCACTAACTTTAAAAATAAACTTTTTATATTAACTTATTTTGCCTTATTTTTCACTTTTTTATAATTTCGTACCATTTTTAAATATGAACTAAAATTACTTTTAATGATATAACACTAATTTATTATTGTACACTCTTAAAAAGTGACAAGTTAAACAAAAATTCCAAAAGTATTTATATTTTTGGACAACATTGTAGAAGGTCAAAAAATTATGAATCCGATTCTTGCACCCTTTTCCGCCCCCCGGAATATTGTTAAATTATTAAAAAAAGAACGTAAATTTGTAATAATTATGAAAGAAATTCCGAAATTTATGCAATTCTTGGAGAACATTTTAATAATTATTACACATCTTCTATAAAGTTTCCACCATACTACGATGACCGGAACACTGCAAATAGTTGGGATAATTAATTTGCCTATATGACTGCATAAGCAATTATTTACATACTTTTACAATTTTTTCCGACAGGATATACTTATACCAAAATGAAATTGATAAGCTATCATTTGCAATGTTCCGGTCATTGTAGCGGGGTGCAAAACTTTATTGAAGATGTGTAACAATAAATTATTAAAATGTTCTCAAAGGTTGCAATTGCAAATTCACGCTTTTTGTTAATTTAACAATGTTCCTGGGGGCGGAAAGGGGTGCAAAATCGGATTTATTATTTTTTTACCTCCTCCAATGTTGCCTAAAAATGAGAAAACTTCCGAAATTTTTTCATACCCATTTTTCTACAATGACTGGCATATAAACTTAAGACTATACAATGTAAAAAATGCAAGTCAAATTAATTGGAATGTGCTATTGCAAGCAAGATAATGTACTTGCCTACCTAGTAGTATTCTAGTATTTATTGGATTTCTAAGCAATTTCTATCAAACGTAGGCGTAGATATATCACGATATGAATCAAAACATGCAAGTTAAGGATTACCATGCTACCAAATTTTATATTGAAGTACAGAAAGTGGTTTATATTTTCCCTGCAGCTGTTTCATATTTTCCCTGATTGCTGTTTCATATTTTCCCAAAAGTTTAATTTAATATTATAAAAAAAGCACTTTATTAAAAAAATAAAACAAGTAAGGCTTTCTCATCTTTCATCTATTTTCTGTGTGCAAAATTAATATAAATTAAAAATTTCAATTTATATTGCAGTAATAGAGAAAGTTGTACAACAAGAAATGAAATTAATTTTACATATTTTTACATCGTTTACGAAAAGACGTTATCTACAGTACTCCTAGGAAGATATAATATCTCAAATTTTTATATAATTGAAAATAAACTTTACAGAATATGATAGCGCTTTCGATTTTGTAATTAAGTCATATTGTTTATTAATTACATGCCTGTTTCACTTTTCCCCTTCTTTTTAGGTGTTTCATTTTTCCCCCTTGACCCAATAATAAAAACTTTAAGTTTTTTAAATATTTGGTTTTGCTTGTTGAGATTTCGGTACTACAGTAATTATAATCATATATCATAGAAACTTTTTTTTTAATAACGAATTTGGACACGCCAATCTACCCCGTAACATCTGAATCGGAGAGTGAAACTTCGTACACTTATGTTATTTAATATACTTCATTTTTTGGCGCTAGTGCCATTGAAGCACACCGACAACTTTTTTAAATTTTGATTTTGGAAACGCAAATCTACCCCCGTGTCCCCTGAATTTGGGTCTGAAATTTTGTACACGTATGTTATTTATTATACTTCATTTTTTGGCGCTAGTGCCATTGAAGCACACCGACAACTTTTTTAAATTTTGATTTTGGAAACGCAAATCTACCCCCGTGTCCCCTGAATTTGGGTCTGAAATTTTGTACACTTATGTTATATAGTATACTTTATTTTCTGGCGCTAGTGTCATTGAAGCACACCGTCAACTTTTTTAAATTTTGATTTTGGCAACGCAAATCTACCCCCGTGTCCCCTGAATTTTGGACTGAAATTTTGTGCACTTATGTTATTTAATATACTTCATTTTTTGGCGCTAGTGCCATTGAAGCACACAGTCAACTTTTTTAAATTTTGATTTTAGAAACGCAAATCTACCCCCGTGTCCCCTGAATTTTGGACTGAAATTTTGTGCACTTATGTTATTTAATATACTTCATTTTTTGGCGCTAGTGCCATTGAAGCACACAGTCAACTTTTTTAAAAATTGATTTTGGCAACGCAAATCTACCCCCGTGTCCCCTGAATTTGGGTCTGAAATTTTGTACACTTATGTTATTTAATATACTTCATTTTTTGGCGCTAGTGGCATTGAAGCACACCGTCAACTTTTTTAAATTTTAATTTTAGAAACGCAAATCTACCCCCGTGTCCCCTGAATTTGAGCCTGAAATTTTGTGCACTTATGTTATTTAATATACTTCATTTTTTGGCGCTAGTGCCATTGAAGCACACAGTCAACTTTTTTAAATTTTGATTTTAGAAACGCAAATCTACCCCCGTGTCCCCTGAATTTTGGACTGAAATTTTGTACACGTATGTTATTTAATATACTTCATTTTTTGGCGCTAGTGCCATTGAAGCACACAGTCAACTTTTTTAAAATTTGATTTTGGCAACGCAAATCTACCCCCGTCTCCCCTGAATTTGGGTCTGAAATTTTGTACACTTATGTTATTTATTATACTTCATTTTTTGGTGTTAGTGTCATTGAAGCACACCGTCAACTTTTTTAAAATTTGATTTTGGCAACGCAAATCTACCCCCGTGTCCCTGAATTTGGGTCTGAAATTTTGTACACTTATGTTATTTATTATACTTCATTTTTTGGCGAGAGTGTCATTGAAGCACACCGTCAACTTTTTTAAAATTTGATTTTGGCAACGCAAATCTACCCCCGTGTCCCCTGAATTTGGGCATGAAATTTTGTACACTTATGTTATTTAATATAATTGATTTTTTGGCGATAGTGTCATTGAAGCACACCGTCAACTTTTTTAAATTTTGATTTTGGAAACGCGATTCTACCCCCGTGTCCCCTGAATTTTGGACTGAAATTTTGTACACTTATGTTATTTAATATACTTCATTTTTTGGCGCTAGTGGCATTGAAGCACACCGTCAACTTATTTTAATTTTAATTTTAGAAACGCAAATCTACCCCCGTGTCCCCTGAATTTGAGCCTGAAATTTTGTGCACTTATGTTATTTAATATACTTCATTTTTTGGCGCTAGTGCCATTGAAGCACACAGTCAACTTTTTTAAATTTTGATTTTAGAAAAGCAAATCTACCCCCGTGTCCCCTGAATTTTGGACTGAAATTTTGTGCACTTATGTTATTTAATATACTTCATTTTTTGGCGCTAGTGCCATTGAAGCACACAGTCAACTTTTTTAAATTTTGATTTTAGAAACGCAAATCTACCCCCGTGTCCCCTGAATTTTGGACTGAAATTTTGTGCACTTATGTTATTTAATATACTTCATTTTTTGGCGCTAGTGCCATTGAAGCACACAGTCAACTTTTTTAAAATTTGATTTTGGCAACGCAAATCTACCCCCGTGTCCCTGAATTTGGGTCTGAAATTTTGTACACTTATGTTATTTATTATACTTCATTTTTTGGCGAGAGTGTCATTGAAGCACACCGTCAACTTTTTTAAAATTTGATTTTGGAAACGCGATTCTACCCCCGTGTCCCCTGAATTTTGGACTTAAATTTTGTACACTTATGTTATTTATTATACTTCATTTTTTGGCGAGAGTGTCATTGAAGCACACCGTCAACTTTTTTAAATTTTGATTTTGGAAACGCGATTCTACCCCCGTGTCCCCTGAATTTTGGACTGAAATTTTGTACACTTATGTTATTTAATATACTTCATTTTTTGGCGCTAGTGGCATTGAAGCACACCGTCAACTTATTTTAATTTTAATTTTAGAAACGCAAATCTACCCCCGTGTCCCCTGAATTTGAGCCTGAAATTTTGTGCACTTATGTTATTTAATATACTTCATTTTTTGGCGCTAGTGCCATTGAAGCACACAGTCAACTTTTTTAAATTTTGATTTTAGAAAAGCAAATCTACCCCCGTGTCCCCTGAATTTTGGACTGAAATTTTGTGCACTTATGTTATTTAATATACTTCATTTTTTGGCGCTAGTGCCATTGAAGCACACAGTCAACTTTTTTAAATTTTGATTTTAGAAACGCAAATCTACCCCCGTGTCCCCTGAATTTTGGACTGAAATTTTGTGCACTTATGTTATTTAATATACTTCATTTTTTGGCGCTAGTGCCATTGAAGCACACAGTCAACTTTTTTAAATTTTGATTTTAGAAACGCAAATCTACCCCCGTGTCCCCTGAATTTTGGACTGAAATTTTGTGCACTTATGTTATTTAATATACTTCATTTTTTGGCGCTAGTGCCATTGAAGCACACAGTCAACTTTTTTAAAATTTGATTTTGGCAACGCAAATCTACCCCCGTGTCCCCTGAATTTGGGCATGAAATTTTGTACACTTATGTTATTTATTATACTTCATTTTTTGGTGCTAGTGTCATTGAAGCACACCGTCAACTTTTTTAAATTTTGATTTTGGAAACGTGATTCTACCCCCGTGTCCCCTGAATTTTGGACTGAAATTTTGTACACTTATGTTATTTAATATACTTCATTTTTTGGCGCTAGTGGCATTGAAGCACACCGTCAACTTTTTTAAAATTTGATTTTGGCAACGCAAATCTACCCCCGTGTCCCCTGAATTTGGGCATGAAATTTTGTACACTTATGTTATTTATTATACTTCATTTTTTGGTGCTAGTGTCATTGAAGCACACCGTCAACTTTTTTAAATTTTGATTTTGGAAACGTGATTCTACCCCCGTGTCCCCTGAATTTGAGCCTGAAATTTTGTGCACTTATGTTATTTAATATACTTCATTTTTTGGCGCTAGTGCCATTGAAGCACACAGTCAACTTTTTTAAATTTTGATTTTAGAAACGCAAATCTACCCCCGTGTCCCCTGAATTTTGGACTGAAATTTTGTGCACTTATGTTATTTAATATACTTTATTTTTTGGCGCTAGTGCCATTGAAGCACACAGTCAACTTTTTTAAATTTTGATTTTAGAAACGCAAATCTACCCCCGTGTCCCCTGAATTTTGTACTGAAATTTTGTACACGTATGTTATTTATTATACTTCATTTTTTGGCGCTAGTGTCATTGAAGCACACCGTCAACTTTTTTAAAATTTGATTTTGGCAACGCAAATCTACTCCCGTGTCCCCTGAATTTGGGCCTGAAATTTTGTACACTTATGTTATTTAATATACTTGATTTTTTGGCGCTAGTTCCATTGAAGCACACAGTCAACTTTTTTAAATTTTGATTTTAGAAACGCAAATCTACCCCCGTGTCCCCTGAATTTTGGACTGAAATTTTGTACACGTATGTTATTTATTATACTTGATTTTTTGGCGATAGTGTCATTGAAGCACACCGTCAACTTTTTTCAACTTTGATTTTGGAAACGCGAATCTACCCCCGTGTCCCCTGAATTGGGGAGTGAGATTTCGTACACTTATGTAATTTATTATTCTCAATTTTTCGGCGGAGGTTGTATAGAAGCACACTGCCATTTTTTTCTGAATTTTAGCTTGGAGTCGCAAATTCAACCCCAAGACCCCTGAGTTGGGGTTTGAAAATTTTTATATATGTGTAACTAATATTGTCAATTTTTTTAGGTAAATGGGATTTAGACATAATGCGATTGTTATTTTAATTTCAACGTAAAGTCGTAATTCTACCCCCCTTAACCCCTGAGTTAGTAATTGAAATTTTGTACCTTTATTATACTCAACAAAATCCAATTTTCACCAGTGTTTAGTTTAAATTACATGTATTACTTTTTTAATTTTTGATATTAGTTTTAATACCATTTAGGGCTTCCCGGTGGATGAAAGAAATTTTGAGTCGACATTAGAACACATTTATTGTTGTTGTATACCTTTTGACTTTCAAAAATTGCATTAAAAATGCACATTTTACAAAATTTTATTTCATGTTTATGATTTAGTTGGTCCACTGTAAAATTGTAAATCTGAATCTAAATCTGAATCCGAATCCGTTGCTAAGTTCAGCCACATCTCATTATTCCTCTACCAGTCATCCAAGTTCATGTATTCCGTTTAGTTTGCACTTATTGTAATTATCCTATAAACGAAACCGCTTACACGTGCAAGTTTTAATATATTATTGCAAATACTTTGCAGTATGACGCATCTTTATAACTTACATTTTCACATAGCCATAAAATGCGACAATGTAGTGGTGAATCATTCTAACATTGCAAATACAAGCATATTTCTTAAATTACTTAACAATATTAAAATCATGATTTTACTTATAGATTACATTACGGTTTTTTTGGCACTTGATTGAAGTTGTCCACGTTTAGATAAATTTTAGAATCCAAGAGTTTTTGGATTATTGGAACGTCATCAAAGTTTGCTGTTAACCTGTCGAAGCGAAGATTTGGATAAAATTAGGAAATTTTTATTAGCGTACTAGATTTTTGAGGTTAAAATTTGTTGTGTTGTTTCCCATAAATGGAATTTAATTAGAAGCATTAGAACTACGATCACCGAACAGCAAATACGGACAATTTGGTTAATTTTGGTAGAGAATCGAGACAAAGTTGGAAATTGGCAGATCAGCAGCAACCAGTTGTAGCTGTGTACCACATGTATAGGGAAGCTGAGGAGCTTGTGGGAACGAGTGGAAGCTGAAAATCGGTGCTTCCAAAACAACAACCAGAAGATTTCGTCACGGGTAATATTAAACTATTTGTAAAACTTATTAATATTATAAATATTGTCGTGTAACGAAATACAAATCCGGCTTTGTGGTAATAATTTGCCAGAGATTAAGGGATGTTTTATCCGAAATAACATGGTCGAGCACGGTTTTGTAAATAAAGGTCGATTTATGTTACCACTGACACTAGGACACTATTATTGTTGAACATGATTGAAATCCAGTGATTATAGAGTTTTTTGTGGTAATTTAAACCTAAAAAGGAACAAATTTAATTATTTACATTTGAATTTTAACCGCGAAAATTTACCTATTTTGACGTGCAAAGTGGCTCAAGATTTCGATTTTTTGTTGGTAATTTGAAATTTTTCAACATAGAAGGTAGAGCATGTTGGTGAGGTAGAGTTGGTCGGCGACTGTGAGGCCAGCAAGGCGTATTTTTGGTGAGGTGGTGACGTATAAGTGATCAATTTTCGATTTTTCTTGGAAAACCCAAGCGTTTTTCAAGCTGATATTTAGTTAGAAGTGTTGTCCGACGTAGACAAGTGTTTTTAGATTGATTTGGAAGTAGATTCTTCAAATTGCAGCATTTTTGGAAACGCACATTTGGAAAGTTTGGTATCACACATGTGTGTAAAAATTGTCATTCCGCCATTGACGAATGATCGAATGATTTTTGTAATCACGACGATTACGCGCCTACAATTAAACGTTTAAAGAAAAAATTCAAATTCGTTAAATTTTAGATGAAATAATTTTACTTGCCAATTTTGAGGTTAGTTACACGATTATGTGAGATTGGTTCAATTTAGTTGAAATTTGCCAACAAACTTTTTATACGATTTCCGATCGTTTTAATCTGGATATTTCTGAAAGAATTGCGAAGATTTTATGCTCCATTCGATAATTTCACAACACAGAAGCTAACAGGTTACTGAATGACAGGTGCCAAAGTGATGACTTCAAGAAGCAAGAAAACAGTGGTTCGCAAACAACTTACAACAAGTGCCGCATAACTGGTAAATAATAAACTTTGAATTTTGTAACACCATTTTTATTATTATAATTTTATTTGTGTTACACAATTACATTTAAATAGGAACCTGGAGTATTTTGAGTTCGATTTGCAAGTAAATGCAAATACGAAGGGTTCCTATAACACAATTTTACACGCCGACGACCAAAACGAATCTGTTCGTAAACAGCCCATGCTCGACTTGTTTTGTTTATAAAATTGATTTTATTTTACGAAAATTAAATTAGTGTTTTCACATGAAGCTGAGTTTGATTTTTAATTTCATGCAGCGAACCGTACCCAAATTTAGTTTTTTTAGCGTTGTCGATAACGACAATAAATTTGATTAAGGCAATTTATGCAATTTTGTTCCTGAGACAGGAATTTCAATTTAGAGAAAATAGTGCGGCGGTAAGGCCATTTTGGTTTATTTGGCGACCCGAAAAGGAGAGAAGTGCGAACCCAAACCTGAGATCTGTCTCCGTACAGAAATTATATGTGAACCGATACATAGCTGCCGATGGTACTCTAGTGTTGAGATATTGTCCTGGAGGAAATAAATTTTATAGTTGAAGGGTCGTAGGAAATATCTCTACAATATATTTGTGTTCACATTTTTTATACGTAAGGCGCGTTCTCACGATTCAAGTTTAGTTGACCGATTGACAGTTGATCAATATTCGACTAAAAAGTTGTTTAACTACCTCAAAACAAAGGTTCTCACTACAGATTTCATTCGATTTTTGTTGATCAACTACAATCGGTCAACTAAACTTGAATCGTGAGAACGGTTGTATTTTTATATACAAATATACTCATTGCAATTTGAGATAACACAATTTGAACGTAAATGTGATTGCATATGGGTGTTTGTTTGCACTGTTACACTAAAGACTCAATGGACGAAATCTGTCGTCGACAATTTTAGGCTAGATTTTATTTATCATTACCTTAAAGAGTAAAAGTCATTATTTCGTTCAAGTCTTCGCATTATTATTACTTCGGACCACGAAACCCAATTTTTTTTATCTGAGCTTTGATCCAAACCTGATGAGTCATCTTTATGCGAACTGACAACATAGCTAACCAAAGCATTGATTTTAGTTATTACTTTTTCTGCGAGATATAGGGTCCACCTGGTAAAGGCGAAATAACATTGCAATATATAAGGTACAGGATAGGACCGAGGACTCTTCCCTGAGGAACTCCAGCATAGATTGGGTGAAGATTGGTGTAATCGTTTTCTTGTTTGACTAGGAAATGTCTATTATTTAGATAGGATTTAAGGATCTGGTAATAGTTGTTACGATTAACAAGCCTCTTGAAAATTGCACCTTTAAAAAATCTAATTTTACTTATTAAATTTTATAAACTAAATAAAACTTTAAATATTACTTATTCGATTTCGTTGGTAAAATAATAAATGTGTTTTAAATAAAGAACGTCTGGGGATTTGTTATTCCATAAATTTAACCATAAAATTCTTTTATGTTTAAAATAGTCAATTTTGCATACTTAAGCCTTAATGCTGGAGCCTACAGGCTGGTTTCACATTTCAAAGAAATTCATTGTTCACTTGTATCCTTGTAAAACTTAATCTTATTGGTTCACGACCCTCTGGTCATTCTGAACAACCAATTAGGAATTGTCATTCAAAGATAAACGAAAAGGAAGGGTACATTTCTCAAACGTGAACGGCACTTGTACTTTAAGTTTCACCTAAGTAAGAAGTCTTTATGTCGTTCTAAAATAACTTTATTTAAATAATTTTACTAAGTTCAAAATGTCTTCAGTTAATCAAATAAATTACCAGTTTAAAGGTAAATGCCGTTATCATCTAAATTGTCTAATAATTGAATTCTACCGAAAGTTTAATTGAAATTATTTGTAAAACAGTTTTAAACCAGTGTTGTTAAATAATTTAAAGGTTTAACTATAATAATTTGTGATCAAGATTTAATAATAAGTGTTAATGGGAACTTATGGTTATGGAATTTCCGTCATCTATTTCAACAAAAGGAATCAACGAGGAAGTGGTTACATCAATCTACGACGATAGTGCGTTATGTGAATTTACGTTAATTAATTTTGGTACGTACCATTAATAACATTTATTAAATTGTATTTTAATGTCGTAAGCTGAGATTTCTTGTTAAATCATAATTTAAATTAAAAATATGAATTATTCAAAGATAACAACAAAAGTAATCTACGCTTACCAATGTTTCATTGTTTTAGTTTTAAGTACTTTTATGTCCAGTTAAATGTTACAATTTATTTACTTAAAAAGTTAATAATCTAATTCTGTATTGATTTCCGTAATTATTCATGTTTTCTATATTATTTTTATTATTTCATATTATAATGTTTAATTTAAATCAATTTGGTTTTATTTCTAATATAATTCACATGCCTTTTATAAGCAAGGTAAGTTGTTCTAAAGTAAACGTAAACTCCGACTTTGAGAGAAAGATTTCATTGCTGCACTTTTGAGCTAGCCAGGTGTAGTCTATAACATAGTGATAAGGAAGGTTAAGTTTTATTTTGTATAATAGTCCTACATACCAGACCTTATCGAATGCTTGGCTTATGTCCAAGAACGCTGATGCCAAGCAGTATCGTTTGTTGTTTAGGTCTCTGTTTATTATTTTGACTATGCGATGGACTTGTTCGATTGTACCGTGTTTTTGGCAAAAACCGATTTGATGGTCAAGTGTAATGACTCTGTCTTCCACTATTGGTCTCAGTTTGTCTATAAACACCCTCTCAAATACCTTCGACATCAAAAGAAGCAGGCTGATTAGTTTGAAAACGGGCGATGAAGAGCAGCTGCGCATATTTGAACGTCAAATATTGATAGGAAAATGGGGTACAGGGGAGACGGAAGCAAACGAATACAGGAGCTTGATGAATTTTGAAATCGTTGACAAGAGCGATTAAATAGATGATGGAATGGAGGCCAATGGGAAGGAGAGGAAGAGGAAGACCTAGAACAACATGGCCCGAGGATGTGTACAGAGACCTGAGAATTATATGCGCAGAAGAATGGACGAAGACAGCGTGTAATAAAGAAAAGTGGAGTAAGATAGTGGAAAGGGCAAAAACACGCATATTGCTGTAAGAAAATCGATTACCGCGAACCAGGGAATTAATCCGCCTGAGAAAAGGATTTTGAAAGTAAAGAAACCATATATGAATGACTGAATGAATTCTTATTGGCAAATATAAAATTTTAAATGATTTAATAGGGGAAAGAGATGTAAGTTGACCATGCATGTAAGTTGACCACCCTGATGCCTTATAGAGAAAACTATGAGTTGCAACACCGCCATTTTATATATCATCGTGCTTATTAATACAACATTCAATCTTTATGTGGTTTTAAAGTGAATAGACAATTGCTCTGGCTGCTACAAACTTTGTGTAAAAATTTTTTTATTTTTTTTAAAATTCAATTTTTTTGTGTGCCGATAAACTAACCAATTTTCGGTGATATCGCAAGGTAAATAAATATATGTGCTGAACTCTTATTTCATTGAATTTTACTAATCCAAAGTGAATTTCAAACATATCATATCGCGTATACAACAATTTTTTTGCGAGTGTTTCAAAATAGTGTCCAGAATCTAAGTTGACCACATTTGTGGGATGTAAGTTGACCACTCCATTTTTTAAGCTCGTAAGATACGTAAAGTTGTAAGTGAGACAGACCTATATAAATCAGATGCAAGATGTTTGCTTTAAATAATAACTAATGTACCTAACAATGCATGAGGTATAGAAAAACGTGACGATAAGCTATCGCGGTAGGTACAGTCAGTGAAATGAAAGAATAATATTTTTTAAATAAAATAATATTTTATTTAAAGAATATTATTCTTTCATTTATATACTTAGTTTGAAAGTTTGTGTAATACGTGAGTGCCGTCAGAAAAAGATAATTATTTTAATAAAATTTAAAAAATTTGATAGTAATTAAATTTATCTAATTTAAAATTAAAGTAGATATAATGGGTAATAATAAAAAACGTCTTCGTCATTCTTTGAAATATTCACGAAAACGGTAAGTAATATTTTTCTAATAATTAATATTAACACATTTACGATCAACCCGTCACATATACCTACTATTTTTCAGTATAATATCTAAATGTTGCAATAGAAAACATGAAGTGATGAATCAACCTGCATTGGAAGTTAATAATTTTGATCAAGAGCAGTTGCATCAGGATCATGACATTGGACAGCAAATTAATCAGAATTATGAGAGTATTGAACTAGAATCACTTGAAGTGGAAATAACACAAGAAACAAAAGAACATGATAATTTTATTCTTGAGGGAAGAAGGATAATAGATATTAAACACTTTTGGAACCAATTAAAGCAAATACAGCACATGCCATCTTTTGATTGCTCGATTGAAAATTGCACAATCATTAGTGAAAATAGATGTGGATTTGTATCTACCTTTTTGGTCAAGTGTAATATGTGTGGACAAAAATCATATTTAGAGACAGATCAACCAAACAACGAAATAAATTGTAATACATTATCCGT
Organism: Rhagonycha lutea; assembly: GCA_958510855.1. NCBI lineage: Eukaryota > Metazoa > Arthropoda > Insecta > Coleoptera > Cantharidae > Rhagonycha > Rhagonycha lutea. Next base: position 40,278,305 of record OY294038.1, read on the forward strand.
AATAGGTAAACTTGTGAAACTTTTGTACGCAACTAACTTATTCATAATAAATTATTATTTTCAGGAACAGCTTCAGTGGGATGTGGATATTCACAATTAGAAGAAATTGTATCGGTTTTGAATATTCCGCATATGAGTAAGCCACTTTATAGTAAATGTCACAAACAATTAACCAAAATTACTGAGGATGTTTTATGGCAAGAATTGAAAATAGCTGGAGAAGAGGAAAGAAATATCGCAATTGCTAAGGGAGATATTGATAAAGATGGATATCCATGTATTACTGTTATAGCCGATGGAGCATGGTCTAAAAGATCCTACAAAACTAATTACAATGCTTTATCCGGTGTAGGAGTGATAATAGGTGAAGCTACAAAAAAGGTTTTGTTCGTCGGCGTGAAAAACAAGTTTTGCATATTTTGTACTAAACATAAAACCGACGAAAATATTCCAGAACATAACTGTGCAAAAAATTGGACTGGATCATTAACCTCTATGGAAGCGGCTATAATATTGGATGGTTTTAAAAGAAGTGTAGATATACATGGTATGAAATTTACCAAACTTATCGGTGATGGTGATAGTAGCATTACTAGGAAGCTTCTAGAAATTAAACCATATGGAGCACTTTTAGTAGAAAAAGTTGAATGTGTTAATCACTTAATGAGAAATTTTTGTTATAAATTAAAGGACATTAGTAAAATGAGATGGAGTAACTCTTCACAGAAACTTATGCCGATAGTTTTACGGAAAAAATTAGAGAGTGCAATCTTAAGATTCAGAATAGCTATTAGAAAAGCCGCCCAATTCAGATCCCAAATGGATAAGAACTTATCTGAAAAGCTATCACTTTTAAAACTAGATATTCTTAATACTCCAGATCACATATTTGGCGAACATAAAAATTGTGATCAATATTTTTGTAAAGGACCAAAACCTGGAGAAGAAAATTTAGTTGCAGATGTAACAGAATGCGGTTTGAAACAGGACATACTAAACAGTATGCAACGACTCATTTCTTGTAGTTCTTCATTGCTTCTACACAAAAATAATAATGCAGCGGAAAGATTCAATAGCCTTGTAAATAAATTTGTTGGAGGTAAAAGAGTGAGTAGCACCAGCGGTGGAGTGATGTGACCGGTGGTTGAGTTACGGAGCGGAAATTCTGGGTTCAAATCGCGGACCGTACAGAATTTCTTAGCTCGGCCTTCCAGTGGACATCCAAACACTGTTGGTGTTATCTGTACAGGATCTGTTGTATCGACGTCATTACCGTGAATGCGGCTGCGTCATACATGTAAAGTTTCTGGAACAGATTAGACAGAGATATCTGGTTGAGAGTGGGAAGATGTGGGATAGTATAGCCACTAAGCCATGGGCCTTCTAGAGGCCTGTAGTGCTAATTATATATAAAAGAGTGAGTATTATACTATAATATTATGTACCTATTGGGGTCATTCCATGTGAAATCAACACACTTTTTAGGGTGACCATCTCAGATTTTGATGAAATTTTGTATATCGATAGAGTGTACGGAGACTAACCAAAATACAAATTTTTATTTCAATATCTCAAACGGTTTCCAAAATATCGCGATGTAAAATTTTCAAAAATTGGCTGCCGGAATATTTTCTAATCATTATAGCAGCTCTCCTAATTAAGCTACAGAGGTGGGTGTGGTGTCATTTTACTCAGTTTTTAATGCCCTTTCCGATGATATACAGCACAAGATGCTTTCTTATAAACATACTTTTCAAAACTCAAAATCAAAATTTTGAATTTGATTTTCTGAAAAAGAGCATCTTCAAAATTTTTCAAAAAATTCCTGGGAGTAGTCTGTGCTTATGTTAAGTGACTGCCAAAATTTAAAATGGCATCGTGTACTTAAAAATTTAAAAAAATTTTGATTTTGAGTTTTGAAAAGTATGTTTATAAGAAAGCATCTTGTGCTGTATATCATCGGAAAGGGCATTAAAAACTGAGTAAAATGACACCACACCCACCTCTGTAGCTTAATTAGGAGAGCTGCTATAATGATTAGAAAATATTCCGGCAGCCAATTTTTGAAAATTTTACATCGCGATATTTTGGAAACCGTTTGAGATATTGAAATAAAAATTTATATTTTTGTTAGTCTCCGTACACTCTATCGATATACCAAATTTTATCAAAATCTGAGATGGTCACCCTAAAAAGTGTGTTGATTTCACATGGAATGACCCATTGGCTAGTTAACGTTTATAAAAAAATTTAATCTACTCGTATTTCAGATAAATTTTTCATTCAGAGGATCATATATGATGAGATGTCAGTTAGCGGCAATTTCTTACAACTGCAATGAAAACTATTTAAAAAGGCTTATAGAACATAACGGTCTTTCATCGGGAGTTTATACAAATACATTTATGATGAGAAAAAAGAAAAAATCAGATACAGACAAAAAGAACAGATTTCGCAAAGGGCAAAATAAATTTAAAACAATAAGTCAGCCTGATGAAGACTATGGAGGAGTGGAGGATCCAGTTTCAGAAGATGAATTTCTAAAAAGAAAAGAGAAACTGATGGATATGCTAAAAAAATCCGACAATGAAATTAAATTAATTGAAGAAGATACCAGAGGCCAATCTTCCAATCCTTTATGGAGACAAGAGAGAGCTTTTAGGTTAACTGCGTCTAACTTTGGAAAAATTTGTAAACGTAGAAAAACTACCAGCCCTGTTTGCCTAGTAAAAAATTTACTTTATAGTACATTTGTAGGTAACAAGGCTACGCAGCATGGAAAAGACTACGAAGAAATTGCTCTGAAACGATTTAAAGAAGTTACGGGTTTAGAAACAGAATGTTGTGGAATTTTCGTGGGAACCGAAAATGATTTTTATTTGGGTGCAAGCCCAGATGGCCTAATAAAAGGAGAACCTGCGATTATAGAAATTAAATGTCCGGTTAGACTTAAAATTATTTCTTTTGAAGAAGGTATCGATAAAAAAGTGTTAGAGTTTATGGTGAAAAATGATACTACTGATGAAATAAAATTGAAGACTAATCATAATTATTTTTACCAAGTACAAGGACAGCTTCACATTACAAAGAGAGACTATTGTTATTTTGTAGTTTGGTCGCCAGTGGGTTCTATGCATATAGAAATAATTAAGCGAGATGATTTTTTTTGGGAACAAAAAATGCAAAACCAATTGAAATCATTTTACTTCACACATTTAGTTCTAGAAATAATTAAAATCCTATCTAGTTTTTGTGTGTTTTTACATTTAATTTTATTTATTATTTATTGTAAATTCAAAGATAATATTTATTAGAAAATTTGGGGTCACTACCAATTTTTTTAGTTTGTATTGTGAGAAACAGAAATCAACTAGGTACAGTGACTCCCATAATAAACCCGGGCACCTAATAAAATTACAATCTTTTTCACGTAATTCAATTATTTAAAAACAAAACAGTGATTTTAATATATCATTTCGGTAATGTTACTCCTTAGGTCACAGAAAACAAAAAAAAAGTTTGAAAAAATTTATTTACAAATGCAAATTATAGCGCTTTAAGGCGAGATTTTAGTCGACCACGTTTTAAAATTGAAAGGATGTTAGGGGAAGTGCACTATTCTCATTCCACTGTAGGCTGTGTGGGCGAGTTTTATACTATTTATCTAGAAAGGTAATGAGATATCTAAACATATGATAATGATATAGCTTATCGTCGTTGCGCCTGCAAAACCCGACATGTGCATTTTAGTAAATTGTTCAGGAGAAGGTTTAAACTGATTTGTTTTGTTTCTGTTTGAAGTACAGACTCCACGTATAATTTTACGTTTTATACGGCCTAATTGACAATTTAATAACATTATAATTATTAAAAACGAAATTATATGAATCTTATAATTTGTTTTATTAATAAATTTAGTGCACATAGCTGATTTAAGTTGCGTCATAGCGTATTTAGAAGACACACATTTTATTATTTACACATAGTAGCTCTTTTTGATTTACCTTCATTAAACAACTATTTTACAGAAAAAAAAGAAATTTCTTTTATGGAAATGTCCGGCTTGAAACCCTTAATCGAAATCTGTACTTAACGCATTTTGCTCAAAATGTGCACATGTCGGGTTTTAAAGGCGCAACGACGTTATATTATTTCTTATCAGTTATCACTATAAAAACGTATAAGTTGAATAACGTGATTATTATTCAATATTATTACAATAATAATGTGTACACTAAAACTTGTTTGATCACAAAATTATTATAATATGAAAAACGTTAAAAAAAAAATTATTCCGAAATTATTTTCTCTAATAAATTATAAAAAATAATGTTCACATTTAAAATTTTGATTTACTTTTTATACCTTATATTATTAGATATGCCATATAAAAATAATCACATAGAAAAATCGTTCGTCTGTTTTTTTAAAGAAACGAGTAAAAAATTTCTATTGGGAATTTACATTAACCAAACGCCACCACTCGTCGGTAATTTGAACTTAGTTGATGAGTAGCTGCAGCTGTCAGATCGTTTGTTTACATTGTTTGTATTATGTTTATGAATAGTGTACTATTATTTTGTGTTAAAAATAACAAATAATCAATTTGTTAATTATATATTCATGTATTGTTTAAGTTGGTAAATAGTGTTATTTAAAATTTATATTAAAAACGTTAATTTTAGATACGTAACCTAAAAGTCAAATGTTGATCTTAATATTTTTCTGTTTAAATTTATGTAGGTATTTTTCAGCAAGTCATCAATTATGAGTAATAAATATTACCTATCTTTCACACACAAACCAGGCTAAATAAATAAACATCAGTCCTGGTTGAGATTGACCCACGATGGTAAATTGCATCGCAACGTGTAAATATGTTGTTACGGTTGATGGGGAAATTTTGTTCAAAAAAAAACATTATGCACAATTCTAGTTTGGAATGGCACTATTAAACTTAAATGAATGCTATTTCGTTACCTTTGCCTCTTTTGATTCATCATTTATTAATATAATAGTGAAGTTCGAAGTAGATTTTACTATGAAAATGAAATTAATTCAACGATTACAGAATAATTATTTTAATAAAATGTTACATGTGATATGGACAAATATTAACATTATATCATAATACATTTTATTTTATTAAAAATTACAGTTATTAATATGGTACATTACTCGCATAGTAAACTATCTACTGCCATTTGTTCATTCTCCGATAAAGAGTTTATAGTAGCATTCTTCCAAGTTTTCCTACTATCCACCTTCTCTTCAATGCCAAACACATTTTTTATTAATAGAAAAACCAATTTTTGCATGCGGAAATTGTTGAAAATGTAAGCTTCATTCTCTTCTATTTTTCGAGCGACAACCGTAAAATGATTTAATATGATTATGATTTATGATATAATCTGATTAGTATACACATGACTAATTCAGAGTTGTCCAAAACACAAAATTATTAAGGCACCATTACATACTTAACACAGATTTTATGAACGAAACACACAAACACCCATATAAACAACATCAACTGTACTCATCAACCACGCCATGTTGGTAGTGCCGGTGGCGCCACCAACGGTAATGTAAATTCCCAATTCCACGTGGATAACTTGAAGATTAACCAATGAAATTGCTTGAAATTTAATTTTAACCTTGAATAGGGTTCAACCTTGCTTGAAATTTAATTTCAACCAATTTCATTGGTTAACATTCACGTTATCCACGTGGAATAGAAATTTTTTACTCGTTTCTTAAAAAACAGACTATAGTGTAAAGTTACGTTACAGAAATAAAAAAAAGGCGGAGTTAATGTGCAATAAGAGGCGTTCGGAGCATAGCGTTCACGCGAGTTGACTATGAACGCTAATCACCCGGTTCGAATCCGAGTGAAGTAAGAACTTTATTCTGACCGTCTCTCCCCTCGGAAGGCAATGGCAAACCACCGGGGTATAATCTGCCATGAAAGCCTTTAACAAGCATTGTTAAAGGTTATGACGCTTCTGTCAAGAAGCAATACGACGGAGAAGAATGTGCAGTAACGAGAACTCGTACAGCGTGTTTATGTTAGTATCAGTTGGTGATACTAACATAACGTAACAGTGTCACGCCGTCTCTACTGCGCCGGATTTCGGCTACGCCTTTTTTTCTTTCCTTAATTTTACAGGCAGTCATCGTAATTCTTTATTTCTACATGCCCACTATCAATAATTACTGGAAGCAAATAATCAAAATAGGATTTTTTAAATTTTGGTTTCATATTATTAGAGCACAGATTCTAGGCAATTTGCCCTTTTGTCCTTTATTTAGGCAATTCAAAATTTTAAATACAGAAATTCTTTTCGAACGATTTTGGAAATTATGAACCCTACTTTACTTTGCCTAAATGCCTATTTTCGATGTTACTGACCTAAAATAGAGTTTTAATGCCTAAAAAGCCTAAACGACTAATAAATTTATCCTGTATAATATGTTACTAAAAGTAAAAAAAATTACATTTTATGTTTTTAAATTTTGTATCTCACAATCAGTGGCAGATTTAGTACTTGAGAAGCCCCAAGCACAATTCAATTTTGAGGCTCCCCTATAAATATTTTCACTGTCCCTACACCCTACAGTGTGCATTCTATGCGCACGTTTTTTACTATAATAATGTATGTACTATATTGGTATAGTCCAAAAAAGCTAAATTTTGAGGCCCTCTTGATTTATGAGGCCCCAGGCAGGCGCCTGTTCGGAAATCCGCCACTACTCACAGTAAACTGAGTTGTTATGACTTATGAGTTCTTGTATTTATTTTGGCGAAGTCAGCACAGACTGAACTGACTGCGACCACTTCGGCTCTTCGTACCCACGCGTATTAATAAAACTGTGGAAGTCATTGTAGCCTAAGAGTAGGCGACGGATTTCAGGGGTCTTAAAAATGTTATGGCTTAAAGTTAGATAGGTACCCTCAAATACAAAACTGTAAATGGCAGAGGTTTTCCCGGTCGGATAACGGGGGGGGGAGGTGAATTTCCCAAAAATTCAGAATTTCTGCAGATTTCCCCAAACGGTTACATAGTATTTGTAGATATATGAAAAAATTGGCAAATCAAAATTCGGTCGGGAACATGGTTAAATAAATTTTTTTATATCGTAAAACCGAAAAACATATACTTACAAGCAAAGATATAATATGAAATCTAACGATAGAAAATACAGTCAAAACTCTCTAAATCAAATTCTCATAATGTATTAAAATTTGTTCGAATTAGGGGGAGTTCGAATTAGAGAGTAAGAATTGGATTGTAAGTTAGTTGGACGTGCCAAATAAATAATTCGATTTAGAGAATATTTTGAATTAAAGAGAGGTCGATTTAGAGAGTTTTGACCGTACTATCCAAACTATATAATTAATTATGCTTTTTTCTCCAGTAAATAGATGGCATTACTACTTTTCTCCTCCATTTACAGATGGCGTTACCGATTTGGGGGTTACTATTTTTAAATATCGTGAATTTAGTTAAACATAATATCATAATTTTTTAGAAATACTGAAATTGTATTAAACACTTTTAGATTTAAAAAAATAACTATTAGCAATTCAATCCTCAAACTTCAAATTTGAAATTGGAGTAGTAAACTAAATATTTTTCCAAGTTTAAAGTAAAGTAGGTTCGTTTTTCCGCTATCAGTGCAATAACTAGGGTAAAAAGAGCCTGTGGTGAACGGTTTAATTTGCCCCCCCCCCCCACTCTTCGAACCAAAGACTTTCTTAAATGTTAAATATTTATTTACACAATTAAAAACATTGTTGAACCAAAATAAATTTCTTATATTTTATTCAGCAACAGACAAAAATAATAAAGCAGAAATATTCTAATGTAAGAAATGTAAAAAATACCTTTTTAACCCCTCTCGACGTGGGGATATTGAAAATTAAATATTAGTTTTTGTTACATGAAACTAAATAATGGTGAACTTATAACCTTTTTGTCTACTCTACGAAAAATCAAGTTTTCTCCTTGCTCAACAAAAAATTACTCTTTTGTAACCCCCTGACCAAGATTTAATTACATTTTCTTCTTTGAGAATCACTGGCTTACCTGCTTTTATTTTAATTCCGCAATATTAATTTATTACCTACATTTTTTAACTTCTAGTTTTTTTTACATAATATTTAGCTAGACAGTGATTCTATTGTTTTTGAAGAAGTTTTTGAAAGAAAAAATAATTTAGGAAAATATAATTTATTTTGCGCTTCAATCTATGCGCCCATGGCGTACCTCCTTTCCATGCTCCTGATTACGGCACTGTTAGTACTGATTGTACATCACAAGAAGTTATGAGACAAAATTTAAAAGAGTTAATAAAAATACAAGAACTCGTAATGTTATAACATCTCCATTTTTTCTAATTTTAGTAATATTTGGAGTGTAAATTATTCGTTTAGGCTTTTTAGGCATCGAAAATAGGCATTTAGGCAAATTAAACTAGGTTTCAAAATTTTAGAATGCGTGCTCTAGTAATGAGAGAGCCGCGTATTACCCATTTTTCCGCTAATAATAATATTACAATCACAGCAACAAAGATTGTAAGCAGTATGTAATAAATAAGTTAAAATTGTGAAACTATTCGCGACTATAATGTACCCCTTCCACGATTCGACCGTCTGAAGCTATAAGAAAGAGGTAGTGTATTCCCCTCATTTGTCTAAGTTTATAATGCAAATAATTTTCAAAACAACACATTTTGAAACTTAAATTACTCAATTATTAAGTTATCAATAACAATGAAATTTTTTTCTCGGGCAGTTAAAGGTTGTCTTTGGGTATAAACAGAAAAAAATTATTCGATTTATTATTTATGCTGGTACAATAACATATTAAAAATGTCTTATATTAACGAACTTTGTGAATTTTTTAAACTCCTTTCTAAACAAAAAAATACCAAAATTTTGCTGCTAAGTCCTGCAATAACATCTTTTTAATGCCTGGTAAAAAAAATAGATCGATTAGTTAACAAATAACTCTACAATTTAATATACCAATTGCATCGATTTCAAAGCATTTTCAACTGCTAAAATCCCACCTTAATAATTTTATACTGGCAATTATGCTTCATTATAACTCGAATATTACTTCTTCAATGATTTCCGTAATATAAGATTAATAACAATGCAACGATTGCATTTTTCTGCAGAAGCAATACCATGACATCACTTTTATATCATTTTCAATTGTGACATTGACTGTACGAATAATAAGTTCATATCTAAAGATGTGTGAGGGCAGCACCTTATCACGCTAAAACTAACTGAAACTTTCTGACAATTTTTTTTGGAAACTGTAAGCAATAATCACTTCAAATTTTGGGTATGTATTGATAATTACATTCTCTAGGACCAACGTATTCCGTATTGAAAAAAAAATTAAAAATAAACATATTCAAATTGTTTTTGTAATGTTCTGACTCAATTTAAAAAAAAAGGGTAAACGTTGGCTCTAGCTAAAGTGTTTTTATGTACTTCTGTAAATTTTGGTTCCATTCTGACAATTAATAGCTGAGAATTATTGTCTTAAAGATTTTCCGCACATGTCTCTTCCCCTTAAACAATTTATTATTACATTTTCATGTTTGAAATTTACATCCAATCAACTTCAAAGTATTTTTGCGGTGTTTTAGTGAAATTTTGAGGTATTTCGTTGGATTTTGTATTTTACATCTGTCCGAACTGCGATTCAGATGATTATATTGAGTAATTCATTTTCGATGTTTTTTTTCTTTTCTTTTTATTTACCTGTACATCTTAAAATTAATAAATAACAACTAATTTTTTATATCAGTTGGTTTCAGTTAAGTTTTTTTGACTTTCAGCTACTTTTTAAGGGGTGGTCAACTTACATCCCAAAAATTAAAATCGCCAATTTTTGAACCTTCAGGAGAATGGTCATAACTTTTTTGTTTTTCAAGAAATCTAAAAAGTATCTTCAGCAAAGTTTTGCTTAATGAAGTCCTCTTTCTAATGGCGTTACTACATCCAAAAAATATCTATTTAGAGATGAGTTATGACCAAAATTGTAAAAGGTGGTCAACTTACATCCCTCTCCCCTATTACTTTTGAATGTAAATCGTACTAAATCGCAATGTAAAATAAAATTGATTCATAAGTTTTTATAATAATTCTAAAATTTCATATTTTTTCATTAGTTTGAAATCACCATTAGACAAATATAAGTGAAATTGAATTACATAATTTACCAAAACAAACTAATGGGCATTTTAGTTACATCATCATCGGACAAATGATATTTTAAATATAATTAGTACAATGATTAGTAATATAATTAGGGTGGTAGGTAAGTAACCTCAGCTCGGATTTTTAAAATTTCCACTGTCAAGAATCATTAAAAACGGTACAAAAAGCTATTATAAAACAAAATATTTGCGAACCATTGTAAATAGGGCTCTAAAAAGTCAAATTTTCAAAATTTGTATTGTCCGATGCAGTCTTACGAGTTAGAAACGGTTTAGAACATTCCATTGGCTGCCGAAACCCCGCCTCTAACATATCCCACCAAAAGCTTATATAAGGTGTGTACTTCATAAAATGCTCTCAGTACATACTGGCGATCACAACAATGTGTCGTGTGTTGAGTGTTAAAAAACAGTTCTTTTTAGGGCCAAAAATACTTAGAAAGGGTTACGGTTTTAACGACGTTGAATCTCGCTTTTTTTTTGAAACTCTGGCGGGGGTGGTTGTGTTGCCGAAATGGGCCTTTCGCGCGCTACGCTGCGCTCCGCACGCTACAGACCCATTTTTCGGCAACACTAAACTCATTAAAAACATCCCCCTAGGGTGATCCAACTCGGCACATTGTGCTATTAGCAAGGGGTAAATCTCGCTTTTGCTATGCATCTCTGGCGGGTGTGTTTGTGTTGCCGAAATGGGCCTTTCGCGCGCTACGCTGCGCTCCGCACGCTACAGACCCATTTTTCGGCAACACTAAACTCATTAAAAACATCCCCCGAGGGTGATCCAACTCGGCAAATTGTGCTATTAGAAAGGGGTGAATCTCGCTTTTTTTTTGCTGCAAATTTAAGCCAAAAATACGTTGTAAATGTGAATTTACCTCGACATTAACTGTACGATGAATTTCCCCGTGTTTTTTAGTCAAAAATACCCCTAAAAAGTGAAATTATGTCGATGTTAACTGCGCGACGGACTAGGTACTACTGGGTGCGTAAGCGAGCTCCGGTTTTTCCAAGTGTTAGAGTAACTCACACCACACGGACTGATGACAGAATGCCTGTGACGTTTGAAAATCGAACTAAAATTGGCAACTTTAAAATCGATTATTGGCCAAACTAATCGATATACGACTTTCATCCTCACCTTAATCGGTTCGTCTATATTTTTTCTATCTAAATCCGTCGAGTTTTTTTTAATAAATTTAATATTCTCGAGCTGAGCCTACTTACCTGCTACCTATAATTAGTACATAAAATAGCACATTATAATTATTAGTAAATGAGTCGTTCGTACATTTGAAGCTTTAGTTATTTTAAAGTTCAAACAAACAATGGAAAATAGTATTTTGCTATTAGCACTTTTATTTTTTAGTCAAGACATCATCTGTAATGAAGATCTATTATCCAAGGTAAAGTAATTTTAATTACTTTGATCAAATTAATTATATATTTCTCATTTTTTTGTTAGTACCTCTGTATCTGTAGTATAACGTCATTGCTTTTACATATTACAGTGCGCAGTGCCCATTCAATATTTTGCAAGATGCACAAAATCCATTAAAATGTGTTGGAAATTTTTTTGGGTCTAGAAAGTTCTAACGACTCATTAGTCCAGATCAGTTCCAACGTCTTGCATTAGATATCCATTCTATAATTTTAGTATTAAAAAAAAAAATATTTTTAGTTCCATCAAAATGGGTACAAACTTAAAGATGTTCGCATGCAATTAATGAGTTACGATAAAGATTTTTTCAAATTCTTTGAAATTAAAGCATTTAAATTCAATCGTACTACAACGGCCCATAATGCTACTTTTAATTTAAAAAAGAACAGCAAGGATGACCTCGAGGTAAATAAAAAAGAAAATAGAATAAACAATTTCTTAATTCCTAGAAACTAAAATTTTTGTTTATAATAATAGAACATTAAAATATTGTATATTTTTAGGTGCTTGTACAAGTTTATAAGTTTTATAGTAACGAGTATCGGTATTTTCCAATACGATTTCAGGTAAATTTAAAGAAAGCTGTTGATGCGAACGTAATTGGTTTGAAAGATACAAGAAAATGTGGTAATGTGACAAGTTTCTACTTTTATAAGGTATTGCTGATGATTTCTGGTAATAGAAAGTATCTACATTTTGTTATTTGCAGGATGTCACATATCGCTTCTGCAATTTTGTTATCGATGAAAATCATTTTCCTCCACTTGTTCCTAATGGCAAATATAAAATTGCAGTAACGTTTTTGTATTTCGAGAAAGAAGTTGCTTTGATATCCATATTTGTTGAAGTATATATCCCAATTAAATATCCAAAAAAGTAAAGAATGGGTAACAACTAATCAATATTTAAATTAGAAATGGTTTAAAGTTTTTGCGCTCTCTACTATAGTGAAATGCAGTTATACTATAATTTAGCTTACTTTTGGATTACAAGAATATAATTAAATAAATTGGTTAGTTTTTAATTCTTGATGATATAATAAATTAATATAATATTAAATATTTTATATGCTGGTGATGTGATTTTGGACTTTATTTTTTGTGTAATGATATAATTAATGTTATTTTGTTTCGTTTTGATGTTAAATAAATTAACTTTATTGGGTAATGGCTTTTATTAATTTTTCATATAATTATATTGTCGTAATTTTCCCTATTTAACTAACCTAACCCTCCATGTCGTAATTTACCCCTAACCCTTTATACGGGTAATTAGAGGTTGCTGATACCAAAATTAATCTTCAATATGGGGGGTGTTCAATAATTATAAGAAATTGACATATTGTGGTGGTATTTTGACCATTAGAGGGTATAAGCGAGCAAATAAAGGGAGTGTTTCGATATTATTTAATTTTTAATTCAATAACCAGTTAATTTAATTGATAAAATAGACTTTTGCATCAAATTAATAATAAACCGCCGCATGTAACATTTTACACATAAAACCACACAAATTTGAAGTGAATTATGTAAAACAAGTATTTTGCAACATCTTGTGTATGATTTTTAATTTTTAAAACAACCGCAGTTTTCTATAAAAGTGTAAAATGAAAATAAAAATTTAGTGAACAAACGATTGTAAACGCCATGTTACCTGTAAATAAGTGCGATATTAGTGATCAAAAATATCGATCCCCACCATAGAAGAATCCAAATTTTGAAAACTAGGAGAGGGACGGAACGGCCAGCAAGCCGGAATGAGGGCAGTCTCTTGGTGAAACTCAAAGAGGGAACACGCCAGTTCCCCGGTGAAACTCAAGCGGAGTGAAGTTCTTTGCTGCTCTTCAAAGAAGGAGGAACTCCAAAAACTTCTTTTTGATCCGAGGGTCAGAGAAGTGTAATTTCGCGGATTCACAAAGAAGTGAATAATTAGCGGAAATCGAATCTTCGTGTAATTGCTTATTACAATTTAAAATAAGTGTGCGATTGTGTAATTCTGACGAATTAAGTTGTTGGAGAATTTACTGGTTTTTGGAATATTGGCTGCCGTGTGGAACTTTTGGTGGATTGGAATAGATTGGAACAGCTGGCGACTGCTGACGAGAATTTGGCCACATGGATCCGGCAACGCACTGACTTCAATAAAAATTTACCATTTAATCATGACAATGAAGAACAAGTCAAGCCCGGATGGAATTGATTTGGAGTTTCTAAAATTGTTTTGGGAAGAAGTAAGTGACCCATTGTTGAATATTGTCAATAGTTCCTTGGAAACTGGAACGGTACCCGATGTATGGAAAATTGCCACCATCATACCTATTGAGAAAATTATAAATACAAAGAAGGCAGAGGAGTTTCGACCAATCAACATGTTGGATGCCATTGGCAAAGTCTTGGAAAATGTAGTATATTTGCAGCTCAGAGAGCACATAATGAAAAATAAATTGTTAACAGTATTCCAATCGGGATTTAGAAAAGGTTATAGTTGTGAAACGGTAATCCAGTTATTAATTCAGGAATGGAAGGGAGATATTGATCAGGATCTGTTAATAATAGTGGTGTTTTTGGACCTTATGAGAGCTTTCGAAACAATAGATAGGAAGCTGTTGATTAAAAAACTGAAAACATTATTTGGTCTGTCGGGTAAGGTACTAAAGTGGATGGAATGTTACCTATCGAATAGAAAACAAAAAGTGAAGTTTCAATCGGCTCTATCGGAAGAAATGGAGGTAGGAGATGGGATACCGCAAGGAAGCATACTTGGTCCCCTATTGTTTATAATGTTTATAAATGATATGAATACAATCTTTAATAAACTAAGATTCCACCTATTTGCAGATGATACGTTGGTGTATGTGACAGGTAGCGAATTCCAAATAAGAGCAATAATCGAGCAACTGAATACCGAACTTGGATGGTTGGTTAGGTGGTTAAACGGGAATAAATTAAAGTTAAACGTTAATAAAACAAAAGGAATGATATTGGGTAAAGAAAAATTGAAGGAAGCATTTAGAAGGCAGAATTTGGGAATTAGTTGTGAAGGAGCAGATGTGGAAATAGTGGATAGTATGAAATATTTGGGGCTAGTCATTGACAATAAATTGAATTTTAAAGCTCATATTGACTATATTTGCAAAAAAGTTGCAAGGAAACTAGGTGTACTGAGTAGATGTAGTACCTTCACATCTAGACAGACAAGATTAACCATTTATAATTCGATTGTTCTGCCGCATTTTCTGTATATAGGAACTGTGTTTTTTATGGCAAATGAAACGGAACTAAATAGACTGCAGGTACTTCAGAATAGGGCAATGAGAACTATTTTGAAGGTGGATCGGTATACCAGAATTAGTGATATGCTGAGGGAACTCGAGTGGTTGGACATAAAGCAAATGGTAGATTACCAGGTGCTTTTATTTATTCGCAAGGTCATGTTGGGAATGATGCCCCAATATTTTGATGGCATTATAAGGACGTTTAACGAGGTCCATCAGCATGATACCAGGAACGGGAATAGGATTGTATTGGGGCGAGTGAACACTGCTTTTGCCCGAAATACAATCTTTTTTCGAGGTGCAGTACGGTACAATGAATTGCCTGAGCAGTTACGGAATTGCGACAGTATCAACGGGTTCAAGAAACAATTGAAGAGTTATCTTGGGACGATAAGCTTTGATGAATAGTGTATTTTGTATATAATATGCATTTTAGATTTATTTTGTTATATATTATTGTTTCTTTTGTTTTCTGTTTGTGTTAATGTATAGCCAGAGGCTAAATAAACGTTATTATTATTATTATTATTATTGATTGAAAATTGTATTTGTTATTTTATAAAATTACACCTATTACATGAATGGACAGATTTACACGTACAGTGTTAAAAATTTAAAACGTTAAATATTGCGTGCATGTCTGAGCCATTACATCAGAACACTTGTGGTTTGAGACAAACTTATTTTCCTCATAAAATTTGATGCAAACTGTCTATGAAAAATTTTTACGTTCAGATAATAAATTATCCTTATCACGAATTTACACCCTTTTATTTCGTTCGTCGAACCTATCGACTCTGAGGAAGAGAAAAACCCATCTTCGGCGAAACGTTAGTTTTAGGGGGCTTTTGTGGGATGATTATTCATTAAAGGGTGAATATCATTGCAATATATTAGGTAAGCTAAAAAGTTTCGGACCTAATTAGATAGTTTTTCAAACACCAAATTTTTATGTTTTGAAATTCTATATTAAAACTAAATATGCTCCATTTTGTTCGGTAACCTGTTGCCACTTTTCGGGCAAAACCATTAATCCATCACTGTAAAACTTCTTTGGTTTATCGGTGAAAAACTTAACCAAGTGAATTTCACAGGCTTCTTTGGAAGCCAATGTTACACCATTGAAGGAATTCTGGAGAGACCCAAACAAATGATAGTCTGATGGTGCAAGGTCCGGGCTATACGGTGGATGCATCAAAACTTCCCAGCCAAGCTCTTCCAGTTTTTCTCGGGTCACCAAAGATACGTGTGGTCTGGCGTTGTCATGATGGAACACAACACCCTTCCTATTGATCAATTCTGGTCGCTTTTTTTGAATTGCTTGCTCTAATCTGGTTAATTGTTGACAGTATCGTGCAGAATTAATCGTTTGACCAGTTGGTAACAGCTCATAATAGAGGATACCTTTCCAATCCCACCAAACAGACAGCATCACCTTTCGAATGGTGAGTCCGGGCTTTGCCACCGTCTGGGGAGCTTCACCTCCTTCAATCCATTTTTCATCTCCAGTAACCATCCGCTTCAAAAATGGTTCGATTTCATTACGTTTCAGCAACGATTTGCAGATGAAAACTAAAATGGTCGCAGAACTTGCGCACCAAACAACTGAGTAGTAGGTTGAGCATTAAAAAGACTCTCATATTTCCAGATGTTTACAAACAGGAGCCACAAACACAATACGACAGCTGTATTACTTTTCAAACGACTGGCATGACAAAAATTGTGATATTGGACCAAAAAACAATTTTTTGTCACTATCGTCGAGCTTGCGAGACTTAAAGTAGGTATTTATACGCCAAATGTTCCCCGCAGATAACCTGCATTCAATTGCAAGCCAAATGTTTGCAATATTAGATTTCATTACATTACAAATGCAGAGGCGTATCTAGGAATATTGTGAAATGTAATTCAAGGAGGAACTAAATAACAAATTTAAAAATTTGTTACAAGTGTCCAAATAGGTTGTCAAATGCAAATTGTTGCAGATTAATTCACAAACTTGACTTCAAAATATCTCTTGGTGCTTCGAACTTTGCGAAAGATTGTGAACAGGATAAATAGTTATTCCAGTGGGACCTCGCCCGAACGTGATTTAATCATTCAAAATTAATTTAAAAAAGTTTGTAACTCTTGACATTTTTGAACATGAATTTTTTATCACATGTGCTACTGTGATAGTTAAACCAATTTTATCCAGATAAGTAAAGTTTAACCCACTTCACATGTGATCAATTGAATTATTATATTATTTACTGGAGTTTTTAGATTCATAGACTTTATCTTGAATGATCTCCTTGTAAAAATCGAATTAACTTAATGAACGGATTAATCCGTCGCTCGCTGATTCAAGTAAAAATCGAAGTTATATAAAACACTTTTAAAAATATCCAACATCAAAAAATGTCTTCGAAATTATCACTTAAATTGCATAAATTGACTTACAATTATTCTTGTGTAATGTTGAATCTTGAAGAATGAAGATTGTAGAGGACAATATATTGGAATGCTTTTAGCACCTTTGGTAATTTATGGCTTCCCTTTAGCATGTGTATATAATGTCAATAATCATAAAATAAATATTTACAACCCCATGTCGTGCCATAGTCGCAGACTAAACCATTTGGACTTGTGATTTTCGGAGCTGGTCTAGAACCGCCCTTACTTATCTACTCATAAGCATTATAATAATTCTAACTTTTTCTATTCTGATGTTTGAAATCACCATTAGACAAATATAAGCGAAATTGAATTACCAAAATGAACTAATGGATATTTTAGTTGCTTCATCATCGGACAAATATTATGATATTTTAAATATAATTAGTAATATGATAATTAGTATATAAAATAGTAGATTATAATTATTAGTGAACGAGTGGTTCGCATAATTGAAGGTTTAGTTTAGACTGGTTTATATTTTGAAATTAAAACCAACAATGAAAAATATTATTTTGCTATTAGCACTTTTATTTTTTGGCCAAGACATCATCTGTAATGAAGATCTATTATCCAAGGTATTTAATTTTAAATACTTTGATCAAATTGTGCATTTGTCATTTTATTGTAACACCCTGTACATACAAATATTATAATTAGTTGCAAAAATTAAAAAAATGATAATATGTAAAATAAAATTGCAAGGGGAAGCAAAAAGAGAGGACACGAGGCGAAAAGGAAAAAGTGAGCAAAGGAACCGGGTACGCGCTTCGGGAAAGTGAAAGTGTGTCGTGTGTCCAGAAAAATCTAAAAACTGCAAAGCAAAAGGTCAGATAACTTAATATCATGTTTTAAATTGTTAAAATAACTTACACCCAGGTTTTTAATTATTAAAATGTTTATTTGTTATTAATTTAATAAATAGGTTTAACTAATATTTGAATTTTATTTAATGGACTGCTATGGTAGACAAGGATAACGTTTCCGAAGGAAAGAAAAATAAATTATAAAAAGTCAATTAAAGAGGGGTAAGGAAGGCATAAGGTCCTTCCTTTATTGTTGATATCTCTGTCACTGTAGTTTTACATTATATTAAAGCGCTTATTATTTACTGAGAAAAACCGTTAGGGGTAAGTAAGTTCGAAGACAAACTTCTACTAGAACCACCGTTTTTTGTAACAAAGTATAAAATTGATAAAAATAATGTTTGAAAAAATTTGAATTTAAAATATAAGAATTATACAAAAATACAAAAATCTACAAAACGTTTTAGTTGACCATCCATTAAAATAATTAGAAAAATTATAGTTGAGAATGCGGTCATTAATGATCTAAATATAGATCCGAGTTTACTTCTTACATATCATCACACAAAAATAGGAACAAACAGGTCCGTCTAAGGGATACGAAGTAAACTCGGATCTATATTTAGATCATTAATGACCGCATTCTCAACTATAATTTTTCTAATTATTTTAATGGATGGTCAACTAAAACGTTTTGTAGATTTTTGTATTTTTGTATAATTCTTATATTTTAAATTCAAATTTTTTCAAACATTATTTTTATCAATTTCTTCCTGAGGTTGGAAAAACTGCAAGATTAATTGCTGTAACTATAATAGGCACTTGCATACTTACTTCTTACATATTATTATCACAGAGATGGGTGTACAGTCAGGACCTTTGGGATCGAGTTTTTTGAAGGATTTGGTAAGTAAAGTTGTATTTTCATTAAACCAGTACGGATCTGATGATATCAGTGGCACGTGTAAAAACGTCCTAAGATTGAAACATATGTAATCCGTTAAGGTGTCTTTTGATTTTATAATTTTTTCTTGCTAATTTTTTCAATTAACTTCGTATCCCTTAGACGGACCTGTTTGTTCCTATTTTTGTGTGATGATATGTAAGAAGTAAACTCGGATCTATATTTAGATCATTAATGACCGCATTCTCAACTATAATTTTTCTAATTAAAGTATAAAATATTCTTAAAATAACCTAAAAAATCATGAATTAATATTAAATGGTAAAAAATTAACATTAATGTGGCTGTTTGGCCTTCGGCCTCACTCAGAGGAATATAAATGCATCCAGAATAGATTAAAAAATATGGTCTAATCTAGAAATTGATATTAGTTGTGAGTAAAAAATTACTCCACAGAATTCAATTTAAAACTTTTAACAAGTACAAATAAAATGAAATGACCAGATGCAGTCGTCAATGGTAAACATTTTGCCACTGTATAAATCTAATTAATTTTGGACGTAATTGTACTTCATAATCACACGGGGGGGCGTCCATTGAATAATTTGCAAGGAGCACACATTTTATCAAAATATGAGAAACATTTTTGGGTTTAGAAAATTCTCCCGACTCATCAATTCAGAAAAGTTCCAATGTCTTCAAAATTTATTTAAATTCTATAATAATATTAGTATTTAAAAAAAAATGATTTTTAGTTCCATCAAAATGGATACAAACTTAAAGATGTTCGCATCCAATTAATGAGTTACGATAAAGACACTTTTAATTTCTTTGAAATTAAAGCATTTAAATTCAATCGTACTACAACGGTCCATAATAGTACTGTAAATTTAAAAATTAACGCCAAGGATGACGCCGAGGTAAATAAAAAGGAAAAGAAAATTATTCCTATAAACTTTTGGTTTATAGAACATTAAAATCCTATATATTTTTAGGCACTTATACAAGTTTATAAGTTTTATAGTAACGAGTATCGGCACTTTCCCATACGATTTCAGGTAAATTTAAAGAAAGCTGTTGATGCGAACGTAATAGGTTTGAAAGAAACAAGAAAATGTGGTAATCTGACAACTTTCTACTTTTATAAAGTATTGCTAACGATTCCTAGTAATAGAAAAATATCTACATTTTTTTTATTTGCAGGATGTCACATAATCACGCCTGCAATTTTGTTATCGATGAAAATCATTTTCCTCCACTTTCCTCCACAATGGCAAATATAAAATTGCAGTAACCCTTTTGTATTTCGAGAAAGAAGTTGCTTTGATATCCATATTTGTTGAAGTATATATCCCAATTAAATATCCAAAAAAGTAAAGAATGGGTAGCAACTAATCAATATTTAAATTAGAAATGGTTTAAATTTTTGATCCAACCACTCTAATTTATCTTATTTTTGGGTTATAAAATATGAATTCTTTATAAATATTGTAAATGTTGGTGATGTGATATTCGACTTAATTTTTCGTGTAATGGTAATTTTTGCTTGTCTAGTTGTTAATTTTAAATTTGGATTGACGATGCCTGGTTCACTCTTTGGGATATCCAAGTTTATTCTGCCTGTGAATTTGTTGCACTGGAATGTCACTTTTGGAGAGACGTCTGTATATTTGGAGATTAGGTCGCCACTATCGAGGAAGAAGATCGCAGGAGTGTTACGTGTGCAAATACACCCAGAGAAATAATAAAAAGATATCGCAACAATTTAATTTTATTTTAATTGTAATTTTGCAATTAATTCCTTCGTGTGTAAAAGAAGCAAACACGATTTTTGAAATTAAATGTCTCCTTGTACAAATGAGAGGAGGATTTATCGGAGCTTGTGACAGTTCCAGGTTCCAAATAATTTATAATATAACCTGTTGGCGTTTGTTGATCATCTACAATAGCACAAAACTTTATCCTTTTTTTTTAAATTAAATATTTATTCCTGATGCTCAACTCGAGTTTTATTGAATTTATAAGGTGTCCTTCGGCGTGTCTGCTGCACCCGAAGAGAAAACAAAAGAGTCGGAACTAGTTAGGAAAGAGATTGTCTGTTTCACGAGCCAGCAAAAATGTATTTTTCCCAGCCCTGACTCCACCGACCCTGACATTAAAATCATCCGTCACATCCTTGAGAATTCAGCCAGTATCGCTCTCATGTAAGTCGAAAGCCTTTCCTCCACCAGATGGTCGATTACCTGACGGTCGGTACCGGCCCAGAGAAACTGTCGGCCAAAAAGCATCACCAGTCCAGAAAAACCAATGGATGTCCTCATAACCTACGCCTCCTTTGGACCAGGAATGTAATTATACACCCTGTTTCCCCTATTCCGTTTGCCTTTCGCCCAAGGTCACAAGGTCTTCCACCTCACTAAACTTTGAAAGGATAAATGCTTATTTAACTATCGTCATCGTGCATCAACAGCGCATCATGTTCACGTGCTTCGAGTCATCATCAGTCCAATCCACTTGAGGCAAATGATCGAGAAGGTGTATTTATATAGGGAGCGCAGCAAAACTGAGACCGCTACCAGCAGAGACCACCGAGGTTACACACCGCAAAACGACAGACAGCAAACCCCATCAGCCACCTTAGAAATATTCCATCCTCTCATGTAAAATGGGCTTGCGCTCTATTTCTCCCTCCAGCTCCTCTCCAATTCCTCTCCAATAGTGAAGAAAATCTTCAAAACTGATGATGATGATTCTCCATAGACTGTGTCCGGATCGAGAAGTTACTCGATCATTATTCATTATTATGGAGGTACACAGATCATGAGGATTGAGGATCGAAACCAAAGGTGCAATTGTTCTAGAAGTCGGCAAGCGACCTACAATAATAATTAGGATTGGAAATAAGTAACGTCGCTCTTGTGCTCGTTGATGTTAATGTTTTCACTTTTCGTATCTGAGCCCAGAAGCAGCGTATTTGAACCTATTATGGTGCAGTTTTGTTGCAATGTAATAGTTTTCCATAGTTTTTCTTAGCTGCCAAGATGCGGAATAAATTGACCAAATGATTGGAATTAATAAAAAATCGAAATACAATTTAAATGTTTTATTTCATACATATACAAACAAAACTAATAAATTATATCATCAATCTGTAAATATGCAAAGCTTCTTAATTGTGGTTTACTAATACTAAAGTTTTATAACCGGGGATTAGTTGATGAAGTTGGTAATAATATGCTGCAAATATTATTGCAAATAATAACGATAAAGGTATAATATTTAGAAACACCACTAGTATTAGTTTTACCATACAAAAAATACAAATATAAATAATCACAAAACACAAGAAAAGTGATAACTGTAGTGCACGAAATAATCCTTTAAATATCATAGGAATACTACAAAACATTCTAATAAGAGCAAAAAACAATGAGGCAACCAATCCGGTAATAAACTTAAAATATTTATTCCATTGCCAATCCAAAACCCATTCATAGAACAAGTCATCGATCATATTGTATGTAGAATTAGCATTGCCTGGTTCTACATTTCTAAAATATTCAAAATTATAAATAAGAATTCACTTGTATCAAAAAGTATGACTTGAGGCGTATTTTCGCGAGGCATTTTGGTTAACCAAAAGTAACCGGTTAGATTTTATGTCATTTTCGCGACGAACGGTTAGAGGGGAGGTAGTTTTTGGTTAAAAAGTTACCCAACCAAAGTTAACCAAAGACGACCGCTCAAAATCAGTGGTTACTTTTTGCGGTTGCTTTGCTAGTACAAATGTGCGCCACAATTTAAATTTTAAAGTTGGAAGTGGTTCTAAACGTTCTAAAGACAAGGATTTGAGGTTATGTTAAATTAGAAATTGTAGTGGGGGACTAACCAAAGTTGACCAAAAGTAACCGAGCGGTACTAACCGGGATCCTCGCGAAAATACGCTTTTGATAACAGCTACGGTTACGTGTGGCCGAACTAGGTACCGCCATACCTACTAGTTAATACGACATATAAAATTTAATGCTTTTATATAAATATGCGTTGAAGAAACTACCTAAAATATAATCAAATATATTACCTTTTCTCCTCTTTCTTAATATTGTATGTTTTCACATTTTCTGATTTTTGAAACCAACCATCATTTTGAAACCAACCCCTAAAAAGAAGGGTGACGGTCGATTAAGCGGTTACAAATTTTACCATAATAAATCAGTAGTAATGGTAATCAATGAGACATATTTCAATATTAAATATTATCATTATCAATTATTGTCAGAGAGAGAGAGAGAGAGAATACCGTGTCCTGACTGGGGACTTGACTAACAAGGACAGATCGCCTACTCGTCATCACCGATTTCCTCCAAATTCACACTATATGTAGGGCTTGACTAGAAATGAAAGTGACCCAAGTGGAATTACCAGATGCCCAAGGGTTTTTTAGAAAATAAAATTTTTGTCAGGTAAAAATACCATAAGTTTACATACATAAGATTTCTAATACGAATTTTTTTTGTCAGATTTGTTATATAAAGTAAAATACATTGAACCTTCTTTCTAGAGGAAGTCTCCTATTCCGATTCATAATTCTTTTCGTGATATGAACAGATTGTAGTTTTGAAGTAGTTAGTTGTGTGTAAGAAGTGAACGAATAATTACTGATATTAAATTTTAAATAAATTCAATTATTAACAATAAAAAAGTGTTATTTTTCCTTCGGCACCTTCTCATAATTTCACGAACAACCGAAATTATATAAATGATTATCTATTATTATGAATTTTATGTAGATATAGTATTACTAACTGTAACTTTATAAGAAATAAAGCCTTTATTATTATTATAATGACGTCCTATATGGCTTTTATAAAAATTTACGTAAGTATAGGGTGTTTTTTTAGCTGCATGAGAACTTCAAAATGAAATAAAACATTAAAAACCTGACGGAATGTTTTGGTTATAATTTTTTTATGAAAGTACAGTTAAAGGCATTTATGATTTGAACATAACTTCCGGCATGTGACCACCACGACTAATGGTTACGAAGCGCATCCGTTCAGTCCAATTTTTGACCACTTTTTCCAATATTTCTGGCTTTATTTCATAAATGGCTTGCTGAATATTAGCCTCCAATGCTTCTAGAGTTGTTGGTTTGTTAGCATAAACCATGGATTTAACATACCCCCACAGAAAATAATCTGGAGGTGTCAAATCACACGATCTTGGAGGCCAATTGATAGGACCACGTTTTGAAATAATGTTGTCACCAAATTGTCCTTTCAATAAATTGATGGTTTCGTTGGCTGTATGGCACGTAGCACCATCCTGTTGGAACCATAAGTTGTCAATGTTTAGCTCTTGAAGTTTTGGAAACAAAAATGTATTGAGCATGTGTCGATATCTCACACCATTCACCGTAACGGTAGCTCCTTCCTCATTTCGAAAGACATATGGACCAATGATGCCGTTGGCGTGTATTCCACACCAAACAGTCAATTTTAATAGATGCAATGGAGTCTCAAGATAATGTCCCGGATTGGTCTCACTCCATATACGGCAATTTTGTTTGTTCACATACCCATTTAACCAGAAATGTGCCTCGTCACTGAACAAAATTTTACGGTAAAAAAATGGATCCACTTCCAATTGGTTGTGAGCCCAATTTGGTAGCGTTGTTCAATGGTCAATCTATGCATTATCAAATGCCAAACCTTGCTAAACACAAATGTCAAAAAACTGTTTCCATAGCAATCTTGGTTAAATTGTTATCCCTATTGAAAGTTCTCATGCAGCTAAAAAAACACCCTATACAATATTTGAGGTAATATATTCAGTAGGTAAAATATTTAAGTATTGTAAAAATTTAAAAAAAAGTCAAAGAAAAACAAACTTTCCTAACAGTTGAACTTTGTATTAAAAATTGTAATCAAAAAAGTTTCTTCGCGGCGGACTCCAATCACCGACTCTCGTATTAGAAATCTTATGTATGTAAACTTATGGTATTTTTACCCGACAAAAATATTATTTTCTAAAAAACCCTTGGCCATCTGGTAATTTCACTTGGGCCACTTTCATTTCTAGTCAAGCCCTACATAGGCGATCTCTCCTTGTAAATCAATTACTTACCTTTTCTTGTTAAACTTAAGCAAGCGTGTTAAACTGGTAGTTACACAAGGTATCTGCTTTTCTATGCAATTTTCATATCTTTCAATTGCGACACTTTTAACCACAAATGTTAGAAGCGTTAAAATGTCATATTCTTCTGCATTTTTTTTGAATTCTTCACAAAGGGCTTGAATAAACCATGAACCTGTATTCCTGTTTAACCATGCCACATAACCTAAAAAGTATTTATATTATTATGTTTTCCATTTTACATGCAATCTTTTGAACTGATTTTTCTTCACATCTTCAAGTGAACTTAATCTCATCGGATTTTGGATTCACAGAATTACTACATGGGGTATGCCACATGATGTTTCTCTAGCCCCATAAGGTTAATTTATTTGCGTTGTTAAATCGACCGTCATCCATTCTAGGGATGTGACGCCCCCGTTAAAAGAATAAAGCGGCGTTCACAATGAAGTGGGGTCTTGCCTTGCTTCGGTAGAAAGATATCAAGAGTCAATCAAAATGAACGACTTTTTAATCATAGAAAATGAAAGAAGAAAATACTTTTTAGCAAGACAATATCCCACTCCATTGTGAACGCCACTTTAGCGATTATTATACATACATCCTGACTTTGGTCTTGCATGCTCAGCTGACATTCCCACATAACCGCACATAACTTTACATTTTCGTCAACCAAGCGTTCTATTTTTAAGACCGTCAAGTAAGGCTTTTCATACTTTATTGGCTAGAAGAAATCACACTACTCACCTGGAACACTTGCAAAAGCAAATAAAAAGTCAGCGTGGGCAGGAATCTTGTAGCTACTATTATTATATGGTGCGTCCATTCTGTTTTGCCCTGCAGTTGCCGACGGCATAAATTGGCTTCCTCGACAAGCCTGAATGAAGAAGAGCTTGGGTTTACCTGTAAATCAAAAAATTGATGACCTAGATATTTCTGGAAACAATCGAACATTGCACCTGCCAAAGAAGGACACTTGCAAGCCGTGAAAGGTGACCAAAGGATTTCCAAACGGTAAATATTATCCCTTGCGTACAATAAATCGTTTTCTTCGCCGTGAGTTAACACAACCATGACAAAGCAATCGTAATCGGAGTGATTAAAATTTGCTGCATCCTGTACGTGCTGCGTTAACAAAGTAATGTTATTATTGTTATGCATCCTAACATCAAAATCCAACCCTTCCAGCATTTCTTTCATAGACTTGGCATCTTCATTTGTTCCATGCCTGCTTTCCACATCTAGATCAAATAATTCATGGTTGAAAATCAAAGCAATTCCTCTCTTTTTGTGGTTCATATTATAATGAGTTTCATTCCGTCGGCTCGGCATTTTGGAATGAATCTAAATGAGTTTATCAAGATGCTTTTCTGCCAGCAGAATAATTAAGGAAATGCACTCACCCAGAACTACTCGTTATGTCAGTTTTGTTCTTTTCGCCGTTGTTGTTCAACTTTTTGTTCTTATTTCGAAACAAACACACAATTTAATTTTCAATTTATAATAAAAATTTGATATTTTTAGCTAATCTCATTTCTGATAAGATTACTTATCGCAGTTGTAGATTACGTATAAAATTATTAAAAAGTACTTATAGATATTAATGTCTTGATAAATTAATTTTCCTGCGCTTTTATCTATATCGAGCATTGTATTATTGCTGGATAGGTGACCGAGTGCAAATATTATCTAGTAAGATTAGCATCCAATTCGAATTAATTTCTAATCGACGCGACGTTTTTAAACGATTGATTTTTTCGGATATTTGAACATACAATAACTTATATCTGAACATGGCGTCTACAACAGACTCTCAATAGTCCAACGACCTTTATTTAAGTAGAATTTTGAAGTTAAAAGATAACAGGTGTGCATGAAAGATAACACAACAGTGCAGTTAACAAAATTATTATTAAAATGTAGCAATGCTCCAGCAAATTTGCTAAAATGGCTAACTTTATTATGTTATGGGGCTTATAACTTTCCCTTTCCCTATGGTATAGAGTCCTGTCCTGGGATGCATGTACAATAAAAAATAATGTTACAATATTGCGGCACTTTATTAGCAATCTCATATGAATATTAGCTAAAAAATTTGAGCTTTAATGGCACTCAGGAAATAATTGGCTAAACTTTTTATTATGTTGGCTCTTGGCGGTTTTTGTACTTAAATTTCTGTTTTCTGGTTATAAAATTTGACAGTGCTTAAGTTATTCACTTTGAATGATATTATTTTTGTTAAATAACTTTAATTTTAAGAATATGCATCGCACTTGTTGATGTAGAAAACAATTATCTTAACATTACAGGATGGATGAAAACGTTCCCAACATTACTACGTAAGAAACAAATCATCAATGAAACACCAGTTGTGACTAATCAGGAAACAAATAAACAGGAAGTAAATATAAATGCATTCCCACCCTTACCAAGGACTAACAGGAATCAGGTACAACATAACATTTCATATGCTCAAATGACTGCCAACGACACACAGTATCATAAATCCCCTAATAACCCGCAGCTTCGGATGACAGCAGGTATACAACAACAATCGCAAAACAGTCTCGAACAGCAGTCATGACTAAAAATAAAATTAAACATCATGAACTTGCCAAAAATATACTGAAGGTAACTTGCAGGCTACAGCGGTAGAAATAGAAGACTGGAACTGCAAATTAATCCTAGCAGCAGTATACTGCCCTCCAAATCTAACCATAAAAAATACAATTTGAATCGTACTTTGGGACTCTTGGACACCGATTTATAGCTGGAGGAGATTTTAATGCCAAACACAATTACTGGAGTTCTAGATTGGTCACGCCATGTGGAAGATAATTATATCAAGCTTATGATAACAAACAATCTACAGCAACTTTCTACCGGGCATCCAACATACTGGCCAACGGATACAAATAAAATTCCAGATGTTATTGACTTTTGCATCACAAAAGACATAGCAAGTAATTATTTAAAAATTGAATCTTGTCTGGACCTCTCATCGGATCATTCCCCTCTGCTAGTTACTTTTCAAAGTAAAGTGATTATAAAGCCTGCCACCATCAGCTCTGTCAAAAACACTGATTGGGGGGCATTTCGAAACATCTTATCACAAGAACTAAATTTGAATATTCCACTAAAATCCGCAGGAGATATTGATGATGCAGTGGAACAATTAAACGGCGCAATACAACAAGCGGCATGGAAGGGTACCCCATCAGAGCAGAAGGTAGATGAGCCAGGTTATTATCCCGAACATATAAGGAGAAAACTTGAACAAAAAAGGGGGATTAAGAAAATGATGGCAGATCACCCAAGCCCCGAGTGATAAAACAAATCTAAATCGCTCCACTGATGCCCAATTAAAAAAGATGCTAACCGAATATAAAAACAAAGGTATTAAAAAATTAATAGAAAATCTTTCACCCACGGAATCAACTTACTATTCACTATGGAAGGTAACGAAGAAAATCAAACAACCACAAAATAGCAAACCTCCAATCAGAACACAGGATGGTAAATGGGCTAGAACGGATGAAAATATAGCAAATACGTTTGCAGAACACCTTAGTCATGTTTTTAATCCATTCCCAATGGAAACTCTTCCAGAAGAAGAAGAAGAAGAAGAACATATCCAACAAACTTAGAGGCTCCTTAACAAATGGACCTCCCAATTAAGCCTATAAAAATTCACAAGTAAGGTCATGTTTAAAAAATTCTTAAGCCGAAAAATCACCTGGTTAATAAGACCTGATAACAGGAGAAATTCTAAAAAAAATCTATCGCCAGAAGGAATAAAACTGACTATCTCCTTCTGACGTCATAACTAACCTGTCCACCAATCACCAGATCTCATTTCAAAAATTTAGTCCAATCAGATTTAAATTTAGCGAACATTTCAGTTGCATAATGAAATCTACCAATCACGAGTAATATGCACAAATTATCGATCATTTTCGATAATTGTTTATATGTTGCTATAAACAATAACAAATAATAACGAATGGTAACTACGCATTTGTAAAATTTAATAAACTAACCGACACTCTTTGCATATTAATATAAAAATAATGTCATCAGGAGATAGTCCACGGAATTTCCCTTTTGCACAAAATATTATCCTATCATTTGTTCTCTTACATATTTTCGATTGCAATCGGTCCTCCTCTGCGAGTCGGGCCGATTGTTGTCGAAAAATATGTAATCGAACAAAATGATCGATAATATTTTATGCACATGGGAAATTATATATGATTATACTATGATTTTTAATGCCATTCTTAGATTGGATTATTTTCCTTCACAAAGAATAAGGTCTAAGATTCAATGGAAACTACTTCTTATCGCCCTATAGTCTCCTGCCCGTCCTATCGAAGGTGAGTTCTTTATTTGTTTAACCAAGAACCGAATATTCTGTGTCAAGAATCTACTATTAAATTTTTATTTTGTTAAAATCAAATCTTGTTTACAACTATTTTATTTTAGAAAAAGAAAACCTATTATTCATCTTATCTTAATTTTGAAAATCCTGATGACGCAATTCAAAATACGACAATAAATAAAATGGCCGGACGTAGTCGTCAATTTTAAGCACCGATACAGAAATCCAATAACTTTCAAATGTAATGGTGTTTCACTAGCTTCATGATCAGCAACCAGAAATGTTTAACCTCTATTCATTCATGAGCGTCCATCGAATAATTTTCCAGAAGTAAATGTTAAGAAAGGTCACTACATTACCCCTTTCCCAGTGTGATACCCGAAGGAGATTACACGATATTATAACCTAACTGGAAGGGCCATCCACGGAAGGGCAGCTCGTAAAGGTTGGAAACTCGATTGTTGTGCAATTTGATCCCAGATGAAGTGATTTTAAGTTTGTACAGCCAACGACAACGTCCTAGAAAGAGGCAGAAAGAAGAAAGAAAATATCGGATAAGTTGGTTAAAGAGATTAAATTATTAAGAGTTTTGAATGATCAAAAGATTCTAAATCATCGTATCATCATAGATCAACATTCTAAGATCTTACCCTGAAGAAGGGAGGATCGAATCAACCATCGAAACTCAATACTGATAGCACTCAAACAAGTGATTCTAGTCCTATCGTTTTTGAGAATCTGTTGTTGGTTCTCTCAGTTAAGGTAGTGGACTCGGTTGTGTCTCAACTTTCCAAAATATGAATTTACACAAAGAAAATAATACATTTTCCGCTCAAAAATTACAAATGCTTTCGCGGCCACGTAGGTTGAAGGCATTTGCTAACCAGTGGCGTCGCATGCAATTTCAAAAATTCAAAATTTTCCGAACTACTCAAACAAAAACTTCTTCGCCCCAAAAGAATACGACAATGTTATTTCTATGGAAAGAATAGTAAATTTAGCTATTTGCTGATTTGATCACTAACAAACCACCTTTATGAGTTGAACTTCTCCATTGAGGCCTTATAGGTGAGCGTCATTGTAATTATAAAGGATTACAGAGATATAGATGCTTCTGGTACTTGAATACCAAGGGGAAGGAAAATGGTTTTTCTCTCACCCGCTGTCTGTTTTATGATTTTTCCACGATTCGAAAATTTATCCTAGTTGAATTTCACTAAATAATTGCACTAATTGAGCAACGTAAATGCAAAGAGAGACAAGAAAGACTCAACTTATGGAAATACTGTTATTGAATTGAATTACTGCGTTAATTCCTAGAGTATTATAGAGTATTTTCAAGTTTATTACTAATTACTAGAGAGCGGAGTTAATCACAACAGACCGGTCTTGAGGTAACACGCCATTCCAATTGTTTATGGGGTGTTACCTCAAGACCGGTCTGTTGTGCATATAAAACCGCTCTCTTTACTTATATAATTATATCAGAATAGCTGGAAGGCCCATCCACGAACGGGCAGTTTGTCAAGGTTGAAAACTCGATTGGTGTGCTACTCGATCCCAGGGGGAGGTGATTTTTAACTTTTAAGTTGGTACTACCAACGACAAATCAGAATACGTTGTGTGTCCTAAAAAATTGACACGCTGGAAGCGGCGGCGGAGCGTGCTGTTCTTTTATATGTTTGATATGACCTATGATTGACAGATCAATTGTTGCTTTTTGACACCGCTGATATACTTAAAAATACTGACAACAGATGGCGCTATTCATTTGAGGGGGATTTCTAAATCTTACAATCAACACAGAACAACCGAGTTTTTATTAAAATTATAGAATTTCAAACAAAAATGTTGTCTTTGAAGACAACAAAATATTACATTGTTGGTGTTCCTACTTTTAGGTTAAAAACCAGGATTTAATCTGTCAATCTATGGTTTAATCCGCCGATTTCTCGGATCTCAGAAAATCGGAAAGTTAAGCCAGGATCAACGCTTGACTCTTGCTCATACAACAGATATTTGCTTTGATCCTTTGTTTAAAACTGATCCGAGGATGATCTTCTTCTATGCAACTGGCCCTAAGAGTCCGTTGCGTGTCCTAAAACATGACATGCTGGAGCAGCAGTAGTCGCGTGCTGGCCTTTTATTATTGTGATGGGGATAGCTCTTACACCAGGGATGAGCAACTTTTTTTTGCAACTGGCCACTTACAAATTAACAAATGTTGTGCGGGCCGTATGCAGGGCCGTATACCAATCAACTCATTGATTGGTTAAACAACCAACTATAGTAAACGTTGGTGTAGTAATTGTTGATGGATAACGGACGTTTCGGTTCTAGTAGATGAACACCAACGATTGTCGCTTCCCCCAAATAATCGGAAACACCTGATTCATCATCAAGGAAAAGAAACTGCATAGAGTCGCTGGACCTCTTATGCGGAATAGCTGTTGTTGTCCGGAAAAATTTCAAATAATAAAAATACAAAATTCGGCACTTCCATGCAGTTAGTTCTTGAACTTTCAAAAGAACTATTGGGCGTACCTACTTAGATCGAGTCCAATCGTAATGCTTTGTTGAAATGTTCAAGTAGGAAAGGTGGACTTGAAGAAAATGTAGGACCGCACCAAGCAAAATTAATGTAAATTTGATTGACTCAAATCTGAGTGAAGTGTTGACACTTTCTTCAGACACTTTTGGAATTTGGAATCACAAAACCGTATAATTGGTCAGCAATTTGATTTGATTGCTCTTTGAGGCACCCCGTCTGGGCCTTCTGCTTTGTCCGCTGGAAGACTTGCCGCTATTCGGAGCTCTATGACCGTGAAGGAAATACACAGCTGGAGGTTGGGTCATGGCAAAAAATTTAGAGATTTTTGCGCACTATAAATTATATAAATTTATTCTTAATTCATTTCTTGAAGTTGCCTTTATTTAGTCCCCCGTTACGGTACTTCCACTGTTTAATATCTTCTGTGACTAGTAGGTATTGGGGCGACTCGTCCAAAAAGTCAAAAGATGGTAAAAAGTACCTGACACCTGAAATCTTATTAATCACTAATCAGTTCATACGCGTCTTTAATGTTAGAGTTGCATAACTTCCAAATTAATTTTTTACGAGAAAGATTTTCTTCATTTCAATAAAATTAAACATAATTATGATGTAATAAATAGAAGCATTTGAATTTATTTCGAGTTTACAATATAAACAAAATTTTTCATGACGATAACTTAAAAGCCTTAAAGGAAATAAAGAAATTTAAGTTGGTATCACAAAACCGTATAATTGATCAGAGATATTACCAACTGAATTTGCAAATAAAATTCTTAAAAAGAAGTTATTTTATTTTTTATGTCCGGTCCAAAATTCATGATATGCAAAATGTAGTTCCCAGGGTCATTTTCAGTGTAAGCCACATTCTTATTCGATATCTTTATATAGTCAATGCGCCCATATCCATTGTTAATATACCTGGAACTGAACAAATCAAAAATTCTTATTAATTTTTGTGTTCTAGCGCACCACAATTTTAACGACGGCGACCTCTCTCTAGTTACAGTAAATAAAAATCTATTGTTTGACTTATAAATAGAACAATTTGATATTTTCGGACCTGTAAAGAAACAACATTTTATTTTGAATCGAATTCTGCAATCGCAATTTATCAATCATAATGCACTCTGATGGAGTCAAATTGAGTTGCCATTATTACAAGAAAATATAATTTGCAATTTACCAATTTCCTGATTAATAAAATGAGGTAACGACAATGATTCCAACCAAGTTTGTCTCAAACTATGTTTCAAAAAAATTATTTTGCTTTCATTAATAAAGGTTAAATCCACAAGTTGGCCATCTTCTTCAATAGTACATAATTTAGCTTTAGCTGTAAAATCCCAAACACATATGGATTGTTCGAAAGGCACTAAACCAAAAAACATTTGCACTGGTATGCACTCAACAAAGATGTAGTTATTTTTCATCTGAAAAGAAATGAGTGAACTTGATTTTCTAAATTTTGTTATTTTTTACCCATAATCTCTTTATGAATTTATTGGGACAGCATGTAAATTCCATTAAAACCTTAAAATTCATATCCATAATTTCAATTAAGTTATTACCGGTTGCAATTGCAATTGTGTCACTTCCAAAACACATCGTAATAACTTGTCTTTGTGTGTAATCATAGCTTCCTTTTTTAATGTTGAAAACGTAAAGTTTGCTGTCCTCACGAATTAAGAACGCAATTCTATATAAAAAAAAAACTATTTACCACTAATATTAAGCTTAATTGGCTGTCTTGCGATTCAATTCGTTCAAACAAAAAGAAAAGCCTATGACAATTTGATTGGTTTCTTCGTATACTTACAAGTGTTTGTAAATCCAAAATTTCCGAATATTTAAAGGTAGTTTGTGTTCAAATTTCACCGTCGTTTCCCTAGTTTTTAAATCCCACACTTTAATAATCAGGGAACTTTTGTTGAGAGAACAACACAATGCGATCAATAAGCCTTCGCTTTTCTCAACTTCCGCATGATACAAGTGCTTTGCTTGGAATGTTTTTTCGATCTAAAATTTATTGATTAATAATTAATCTTGATGACACATAAGGCCCACCGGATGCCTTGATCCGTATGAACAATGAATAGTCAGGCTCTACCTCTCCCATCCCTACTAGAATAAAGGGATCATAGGCAACCCGTCTACCTAATTAAAGATAAATTGAATTTTTTTTCTTACCAATCCATTTGAAATGTTTATGATGCATATTTCGTTGATCCTAGTAACGATTAACATATTGTCGTCCATGTAAACAAGGCTTTTTATGCCCACGATAGAATCCACAGAAATTTTCTTGCAAATACCATTTTTCCAATTATATTCCAACTCACAGTTGTACATATAATGACCCTAAATACAAACAAAAATTTGAAAATCAGAAGAACGATAGAAAAATTGAAAACTATGTTAGTAATTTACCTGCCAAGGGTTAGAAAAGTTCTGTACATATTTCTGGTAACATTCCGACTCCATGTACTTAGTCCCTGCATAATTGTAATTTTGCTCAGACTTTTTCTTCCAAAAATAACTGCCACGGGTTATATCCTTCCACCTTTTACAACATTTTGATACTTTGCATAAATCTTCCGGCGGTATACGCATCAAAATGTCTTGAGAAATTTCAATGGGCAACTGGCCGAGGATATCGTATCTTTCACCCATCGTATTGGTTTTTCTTCCGTTTTGTAGAACTTCTTATTTATTTCTCAAGAAACAAATTAAAGAATTTATTATGTACCTAAGCTCTTTTCTAATCTAAAGTTTAGTGTGGTACAACACAGAAACAGGTCTGGTTTGAGGAGGCTCGAGCTCTTGACCCCTCGTTATGTTGGTGCGGCACAGTGGTTTGTGGAAGCAGAATAGAACACCAATCGGCTGATAGGCTGCCCTATCCTTCTAATTAGGAATTATAGAGTAATTATTTATCTAATAAATACTCATGTAGCTGATTAGGAAAGCTAAGTATTGCAATATGGTTTCAATTATTGTTGATTTTGAACACTGGAAGTGCGAAGGAGTAAATTGCTGTGCCTTGAATCTGACAATTTCAGGCTTTACTGACAAAATATAAAAATGAGTAAGGTTATAATCACCATTAATAGAAGGGCAGGTTTTTGTCCTAAATATACCGAATTAAACTACAAAAAAGAGAAGAAAGGAGAAATATCAAATATACATCTGTTGCATTACCTAACAACATATTATTATGGCGACCATAATGATTCAGTAATTATGGAAGAACGGGGCGAGATGGCCACGTGGATGGAAGATGCTTCCGAAATTCCATTCCGCACTTTAATGAGAAATAATTAGCTACCGTTTGGAACTTTTTCATGGTGCGTTGCATTGAAATAAAATTTATTATACAATCAGGAAGAGCGAGTCCTCACAAGTTACTTGGCATTGCTGAATATCAAGAAAAATGAATAATAAGCCCACAATTCCCAATTTAAAATTTTGGAAAAAGTAGATGAAGTAGATTCCTGTAGCAGAAAATGGAAGAATGTATAAGGACTGCCCGGTTTTTAACATTTATGCCCGTATTCACAAACGTTCGTAACTGATTTAACGGTCTGTTAAACGTTACGCACCGTTAAATAGTCATATTTTATTCCGTAATCGAGCATAATAATAACGAGAGCTCTTTGGGTCATAATAAAAACAACAGTCCTTTAATACACTGTCACGAAAGGTTTATTTAAAAGTGAAATTAAACGATTAAAGATAAAAAATTTTTACTTAAACGATCCGTTACGTAATCGTTCATTATACGTTTCTCTGGGCATTAGTCTTGAATTATACATAATAATTGAAAGCGAGATCACGTAAAATTGTAACTCAATTTCGATAACTGGTAGATGCGGTGTTAAATAGAGGTCTCAGGTCAAGATTAAAGTTGGCAGCGTTGGAAAGAGTAAAAGGACTAAGAGAAATATTGATGCAGAAAGACAAAAAACGACAGCAACAACAAAGATTTTACACAAAATAGTGGTAAAGTGGTCGCAAAAGAAGATGAGAGGGTGGAGCTAATGCGTAGAAACCAAAACTCGTACAATCGTGTTTATGTTGTGATGAACAGATAAGTAGAAAAGATTAATATTTTAGGGCGCGCCACCTGTTGGAACATGTTTTTGCATCCAATTTAAAGGCCCCTCTTAAGAAGACTGGCGCGGTGACATTAGTTTTTACTTTACGTTGCCTCGGGCCCTTAAGATTTTACGGGCTGTGTTCATTCGCACACCGCGCACACTGGTAGTTACGCCACTGCGTTGAAGGGTAGAGCTCTATAAATATTTTAAAAATTTAATTTTGATTTTAGGATTAATTGAATTTATAATTTGTAACATGTTAATTATTATGAAATATTTTTGATTTTACGTCGGTAACTTTGTTTGAAAACAAACGCCGCCAATGCCTCGATGCCCCGTTGATGTTTGCGGGTAGCTAATTGAAGCTTTACACCCCCGTCCAGTACCAGAACTGAGTTGCGTGTACGCGATTCGTGGATTTTTATGGGAACTTTCCTCACTCAACGAAACAAGCTTACAATCACTGCTAACTAGAATCAAAGTATAGGGGGCCAGTGAAACACAACAGAAAGGGGTAAAAATCTCTAATGCAACACAAAATATGGTGGTTGATCAGATCAACCAAATACACACATCTATTACTAACTGTACTGTTATTAACAACAATACAAGTATGCCGGACACAATCTCCTAAATGGGAATGTTTGTAGCTGAGGGATACTAAATAAAAAACCACCAGGAGACCGGTCGGTTGCCCCAGCAAGAGGCTTACTCTACAAAATAGCAAAAGCAAACTCGCAATGGGTTCAAACTGGTAAAACAAATAAATTATTGCAAAAAATAACTTTCTAAGTGCCCTGAGACCTTAAATTCAACTTGTTCCTTCCCAATTGGCAATGAAACCTAAGCACTATCGTTCGGCAGAACTCCTTTCGTCCGAGATCTCTGCGGAAAGGTATCCAACCAGTACCTGACGGTGAATAAAATTACTAGAAGTAAAATAAGCACACCTAAATCGTTAAAATAAAAGTGTGCTCCACCTCAAATGATAAAATTGAAAGCAAATTTAATTGAGAAAGAGAAACCTGAATGTCACGCCACTGATATGCTGTTAGTAAATAACATCAACAAAAATTTATTTTTAAGGGGGCCTTAAAGGGGTTTAAATAAAAGTGGTTAATACCTGGGGTAAAAGTGGAGTTTTTCCAAGTATTGAAAATAGCAAAATATGTGTTTTTCAAAAAAAAAACTTTTATAGAGTTTGAAGTTTGAATCCAAGCCCTGGGGAAGAGTTTCAATTAATGCTTACCGACAAGAAAGCTACCGAACCTTTAGCTTGTTGGTGTTTACAACACTACAATACCTTGTATTTTGGAATTTTGATATTATGCTTTTCGGCGATTTTTGTTTCAGATATTAACATTATGCCAATAATATCTAGGTCTATTTAAAAAAAAGTTGATTTCGAGGTGTCGATGCATGTCGTAGGGTTCCAGATGCATATTTTGTATTTATAGTTTATTGTTCGTGGATTTTAAGCAGGCTTTCGACACTGTAATAAGGGGGAATATGCATGAGGGGTTCGAAAAGTTGGGAATACCAAGGAAGGTGATCAGATTGATAGCAATGATACTTTAAAACACAAGCGAGATGCTACAGACCCAAGAGGGACAAACAAAGTGCTTCGATATAAAAAGAAGATTATAGGCGCAGAAGAATTGAGGAAGACAGCGTGTAATAAAGAAAAGTGGAGTGAGATAGCGGAAAGGGAAAAAACACACAGATTACTGTAAGGAAAGTGATAACCTCAAACCAGGGGATTAATCCACCCCGATAAAAGGATTTTGAAAGAAAAGAAACCATATATGAATGACTGAATGAATTCTTATTGGCAAATACAAAATTTTAAATGATTTAATACTTTTGAATGTAAATCGTACTAAATCGCAATGTAAAATAAAATTGATTCATAAGCTTTTATAATAATTCTAAAATTTCATATTTTTCCATTAGTTTGAAATCACCATTAGACAAAAAATATAAGTGAAATTGAGTTACATAATTTACCAAAACCAACTAATGGACATAGTTACATCATCATCGGACAAATGATATTTTAAGTATAATTAGTACAAAAATTATTAGTAATATAATTAGTATATTATAATAATACATTATAATAATTATTATTAGTAAATGAGTCGTTCGTACATTTGAAGCTTTAAGTTGAACAGGTTGATATTTTAAAGTTAAAACCAACAATGGAAAATATTATTTTGCTACTGCACTTTTATTTTTTGGTCAAGAGATCATCTGTAATGAAGATCTATTATCCAAGAGGTATCTAATTTTAATTACTGTGATCAAATTATGTATTTCTCATTTTTTTGCTAATAACTCTGACTCTGTGGTATAACGTCATTACATTCATATTAAAGCGCCCATTCAATATTTTGCAAGATGCACAAAATTCATTAAAATGTGTTGGGAATTTTTCTAAGTCTAGAAAGGTCTCCCGACTCATCAGTCCAGATCAGTTCCAACGTCTTGAAAATATCCATTCTAAGATAATTTTAGTATTAAAAAAGAGTTTTTACATGCAAATATTATACTATAATAATAATAATAATTTATCTTATATTTGGGTTGCAAAATAATTAATTATTTTAAATGTTGGTGATGTAATTGTGGATTTAATTGTTTGTGTTATGATAATTTTATTTTGTTTTGTTGTTAAATAAATTAACTTTATCGGGGAGAGGCTTTTATTAATTTTTCTTGTCGTTTCTATTTATAGGACCTCAGTTATTTTTTACTGGTGATCATAACGAATTTTTGCATTTATTACATGGCTCTACTTTTTATTTCATTTCACATATTCCTCGATGTGGTCCTGCGTTCAAATTTTCTTCTTCTTCAGATGCATCCGATTCCGAATGTTGGCGATCCTCTTGACCAGGGCCGTAGCTAGACATTGGTCATGGGGGGGGGGGGTTTTCTCCGAAAAAAAAAAATATTTTTGTATGCCGAGGGGGGGTCGCGCCAAAAAAAAATTTTATACCCTTTTTTAATATCTCGCTCTCCCATGGGGGGGGGGTTGAATCTTACATACCTTGTATACGTCCCTGCTCTTGACTAAGCCAAGAAGGTTTGACTAAAGAACTGTTAAT
The DNA here is from genome assembly GCA_958510855.1 of Rhagonycha lutea. Taxonomy (NCBI): domain Eukaryota; kingdom Metazoa; phylum Arthropoda; class Insecta; order Coleoptera; family Cantharidae; genus Rhagonycha; species Rhagonycha lutea. Next base: position 40,317,682 of record OY294038.1, read on the forward strand.
GGGGTGGTTTCCCCTTGCCTTCCACTATAGTCCACAGATTGCAAAGAAGCTCCCTACACTCCTAAAGGGTGGGTATAATAAATTAGAAACGCACGCAAGAAATAAGCACCTCTTAACGTTTCTTCATTGGTGCACGACGATTTTCTCGATTTTAATCCAAACAAGTACAACTGTGTGGCTATTGGCTCAGACTATTCCAATATTAAATACTCTAAAAGCATACATTCCTACGTTTATTAATTCAAACGTGTGAAGTCTTTTCTGTCAAGGAATTGTTCAAAAATGTTGCAAATGCAAAAATATAACAAAGATAAGAATATAATAATAAATGATACTGTATATTATCAACTTTTATAACATTTTTGAGGTGTAAATTGGGGGGTGATTTTAGAATAAGCCAATATTAAAATGAATACCAATTTATCATCATAAAATTAAAACGTTGTGAACGTTGTCCATCATCCGTATGGTTTACACTTTTTGAGGCAATTTTTAACCAACTTCTCGATGTCCTAATGAGCTGAAATTTTTGTACACCAGCTTTCACATGCGGCGAACATTCATATTTAAAATTTTCTTATTTCTAAAGGGGGTCATTTTGTAACTCTTAAAGAATCCTTTAGAGCCGTAAAGTTTGGTTTACACTTATAATTGAATTAAATACATCATATAATCCGGAAATAATATGGGTGTAAACCAAACTTTACGGCTCTAAAGTTACAGAATAACCCTCTTAATGATTTAATTACTAAATACCAACCTAAATAAATTCACTGTATAAAGGAGTGATTATAAAGAATCCAAATTAAAAAGAAAATAATATTAAAGAAAAATAATATTAACATTGTAATCAAATTAAAGATATGAAATCATCTAAAGTTGTACAATTTCAAGACGAACCTCAAGTTGAAGAAGTAGAATATTATGATAGAACAAATGATATATATGACTGTAGATCATGGAGAGAACGAAGTCGAAGGGAGCTAACAGATATTAAATTCGAATTAAATGAATATAAAAAGACGATGGTGGTACACCCAGAAAGTGCATATATGACACGTTATCATCAAATACTCGTACCTCCTGTTGAACGTTTTTGCTATAATTCAGTTATCACATTTTTAGGTACTGTTTTATCAGCAAAATCTCATTTTGATACACTATTTTTGACTTACGAGTAAATATAAAATAAATTTAATTTAATATACGTAATAAATTTTTTTCAAACATTTGCCTATCCATCTCGACTTTCAAACGATTTAATATGATCCTCTTTGCTATTTTGGCGAGTGTTTAGATCAAAAAAATCGGTATGTATAGTTGGAAGGGTTGGAGTGATCTTTCCTTGGTTTTGGGATTAGGATCACCTCAGCCAGCTTCCACCAATCGGGGAAGTAAGAATCGCGTTAATAATTTGAGTAACGGCCGATATGGCTTTACTGGGTAGATTTTTTAAGTCCGGTTTGTGATATTATTATGACCAGGGGCCTACTTAATCTTGGTCGGTCATGTGGGAGATGGGTCTCTCTGCGAGAGCTTCTCCTCAATCTGGCATTTACTGTTTGTATAGTATAATGTCTTTTCAATTTATGGTCGTTCGTCTTTACCGGGTTTGGACGATACTGCTCCTCTAAAGTAATTGTAATAAAACATTGGAATGTGCCAAAATCCCACCCATCTTAAAAAATCGACAACATTTATGCTCGGTTTCGTAAAACTATTAACAACGCGTTAAATTTAACTAACCAATAGAAAACGTCCGTTAGTAGGTACTAATAGGCCAATAGAATTCATCCGTTAACTTTAACAGATTGTTAAAAGTTTTATGAAATTGGGGTTAGTTACGTATGTACAGGGTGGGGCGAGGCAAACGCATGGACTTGATGAGGGCATTGCTCCCTTTCTAACTGTCTTCTACGGTTTAAAGTAGGGTGCTTCGAAAGAGAGGGAGGGAAGTTTATGTTCAACGCGGTGTTAGTCGCCATATTGGAGTGGTCCGTTGTTGAACAACGTGTTTTATTTGTGCTGACCTATTTGTCGAACGCCCCGTTTGTTTTGAAGAAAATGATAGAGTGGCTACAGTCATTTCTGCACGTTATCTGACCATGATCCAGGATTTTTTCTTGCCTCAGTTGGAAGGAATGGAGTTGGAAGACGTCTGGTTTTAGCATGATAGCAAGGGTGTGTATATGGACTTTTTGAGAGACAGATTCCCCTAGGCTCCCCATTTCCTTAAGGGGCGATTTCAACTGGCCCCTTGTAATTTTCTCATTTGGAGATACCTAAAATCCTTGGTTACAACTTGGAAATCATCGAAAATCATGTGGCAATACTTCAAAGAGTGCACGAAAATTTGTATCAAAATTAATAAGTGTTTGGAGTGTGAGGGACGTCATTTGGCCGATACTTTGTTCAAAACCGTGTAAACTTAAATTTCCCATGTTAATGAAACAGAAAAAATAATTAAAAAATTTGGTCATTTTGTAACAGTCTGCGTTTTATTCCATTTTCAAATCCATGCGTCTGCCGCACGCCACCGTGTACGAAAATTTTCAAACCTCTGTTGAAATTAAAAAAGAAATCGCAGTAAGCCAATATCCCATCAGTCTCAAATAATCGGAAATTTTAATTTAGTTAGGACCTACTTATTAAAAGATACCAAAATTTATCAGACGGTCGGAGCACAAGGGTCAAGCAATTTGACTATTAACGGCTACATACCCGGTTCGATTCGGGTGAAGTAAGAACTTTATTCTGGCCGTCTCCCTGGGTCCTCTAGGTTGGGAGTTCTACGTCGGGCTTGTTCTTCGTTTTGGTAAAATATGCCTTTTGTAAAATGTAAAATTTTCGGTTGCTTCCCTTCCTTCGTGCACCCAAGTGCCCCCCCCCCCTGGCTACGGGCCTGGTGAATGTTATAGTCATCGGTTTTCGAATGTCATTTGTATTAGTTAATACAAGTAAAATCAACGTTTGTAACCTGAAATAATTGAAAATTATTAAAAACGTAGCACACAAATATTTGGAGGTTAAATATTTTTTAAAGCATCTGTGGACCAAATTGCACATGCACAAATTCACAGAGCAGCACTAATATGTCCGTGGATGGTTGAATTGCTACGAGTTCACTAAGTTTGGCGAGTTTTATGCAAGATTCACAACCACGATTTGAGAGGAAATCTTTACAAGAAGCGAAGCGTTCAACAAGACGGTTGCATATCTTTCAGAAGCTGGTTGCAAGCGACTAGGGGCGTGACCAACACACCAGGAGTTCCAAAACAACATTTTGGTTCGTATAATATCAAAACTTTTATTTATAAATTATTTGTATTTTTTACATTTTGCTGCACATTAAATTGATTCAATCAGACGTCCATTATTCAGTAGTATTGATTTTAAATTTAGCGGGGGTCTGATTTGAACACACAATTTCACACTTACGGAAATTGGGACCGATTGTGGTCAAAATTTTTAGATCAATTTTAACAGTTTTGCGTTGGATCGTTAAATTATACAAATCGTTTGAGCCTCCTATTATTGAGTTTAGAACCCCACCTTCCCTGATTAGAATTGGCCTCAAATATGCTCTACCGGGAATAAAGCTTTCCGTGGTGCTTTAGGGTGATTGTTCGGAACGTAACGACTACCTCAGTTTTCCGATCGAGGGACTGAGAAGTTGAGTTTCGGAACACCACAATATATTATGCAAATTAATTACAAAGAAAATATTACAACTAAGGTCTTATTTCTTTTCATTAGATTTTCGTATTGTAGTCTGTGTTTCTTTCTTCTGGCGTGAGGTCTTCATAAGCTTCTTTGGATCTGTTCTTTTCCATTGGTATGGGGCATTTCTTTCCTGTTTGATGGTCCTGGGCTGTGAGGTTGCATTATTCCATTTGGGGATTTTTTGGAGCCTATTATGCCTTGGAAAGGAAAGGAATTTTTAGTTAAAGTATCGTTTTTGGGGTAATATTAATTTGGATAGGATGTCCAGGGGTCTTGAGATGTTTGATGCGGCGAAAAGGGTGTAACTCCCAAGTCCTTTGATTATTGGGTTTTCCATGATTGCACTATTGTCGTATAGTTTTGAGGTCTTCTTCTTCTTCAGGTGCCTATCCGATTTCGGATGTTATCGATCCTCCTGGCTAAGCCAAGAAGACTTTACTAGGGAAATGTTAATGGGGTGGTTTCCTGTTGCCTTCCCCATAGTCTACAGATCGATTTTGGACTTTTTAGATCACAGCACATATCCGACACAATCAGGATTAGAACCGCGGTTTCTCGCTCTTTAGTCTATCCGTGCTTGATTTACGCCAGACTGCTGGTCTTGAGGTAAGATCTTGAATTGTTTCATTCAGGGACTACACCTTGGTTTCCGCCCTCACCTGTCGGTTTGTGACGTACCATGAGGCGTTTACGGTCTGCCTAAGGTACTTGTTGTGGGTTGAGCAGAGTTTCTCAAATCCTGTTTTGCTTCCGAACTCCCGTGCAGGGGCTGTGTTAGATATCTAAATGTCCACTATTTCTACCAACCGTACTACCAATCGTAAGCTTGGGTTACGGAGTGACGTCATCAAGATCCCTTACAATGTGCGCGTGAGCTTATCTTGTTAGTTATACCCTGTGTTCGGAGAGAAGCTACTTTCGCTACCAAACGCTACCAAACATTTCGTTTTTTCCTTCTATCGAGCTTCCAGTTGCTTCCAAACGGTTTGGCTCCCCACCAAAATGTTTGTAGCGTTTGTAGCGACTGAAAGGGGCGGAGTCACAGCGTTTGCAAGCGACTGGAAGCCCGAAAGATGGAAAAAAAGAAATGTTTGGTAGCGTTCGGTAGCGAAAGTAGCTTCTCCCCGAACGCAGGGATAGTATCATGGTGACCAGGTACAACCAGAAAACATTTCAAAATAAGGAAAAATTCAAATACAGGGGGGGCGCAAAATCCATAGTGTTTTTACGAGAAAGTTGAAAAATATGGTAAAATTATTATAGCATCAATCACTCATGGTAATGTTAGGGTTTAAGCGCTGTTACCTTTAGACCGGTCTGTTATCGCATATAAATCCGCTCTTTAGGTTATAAGTTCTAATTACGACGTCACATTTTATAATTTTGATTTTTTTTTTTTTAATTTTGGTTTATAGATATTTTTCAGATCAATTTTTTCATTTATTTCATTTCATTTTTTGGGTTATCTCCCAAAAAAACAACAGACACCAAAAAACGACACCAAAAACCGACACCAAATCAACATATCGCATCGACGGATGAATCAAAAAGCAAATCCAAAACAAACCGACGACAATACGTAGCAAAACCCAAAAGCAAATCACAGCAGAGAGAGCAAAGCAAAACCAAAAACAAACGCAAAACAAAACCAAAGCTAAACAATACAAAACAAAAGCAAGCTGTAGCTGCTCCAGCGCCAGCGTGTCATATTTTTAGAACACTCAACATACTTTGATTGGTTATTGTCGTTGGTCGTATCAACTTAAAATCACCCCCCCCTTCTTGGAACGAAACGCACCTCAATCGGGTTTCCAACTTTGACGAGCTCCCCTTCCAGCTATATAGATAAAACCAGAATGCTGGCTAATCCACCTGCTTTAATCTGTCTGATATCCTAATTGATTCCACATTTTACCAAACTAAAATCACCTCCCCTGCGATCGAGTTGCACACCAAGTAAGTTTCATCTGGCATCAAGCATATAAAAGACCAGCACGCTCCGCCACCGGCCACCTCCGCCTCCTCCAGCGTGTCAATTTTGTATGACACACAACGCATTCTGATTAATTTTTCGTTGCTAGTACCAACTTTAAAGTTAAAATCACCTCCCCCTGGGATCGAGTAGCACACCAATAGAGTTTTCAACCTTGGCGAACTGCCCGTCCGTGGATGGGCCTTCCAGCTAGTAAAATAATAATTTATTAATTATTACCAGTAATTATCAACTTAAAAAAACAGATGTTAAATAAATCATTGTATTCGGTATCATGAACAAGAGAGGTAGTTCGGTATGGAAAAACATGTTCCATTTTTTTAATACATTAGTCAGAGACTAAAATAGAAGGAAACCGGGGGTCCAGGGGCAGAGCCCCCTGGCGAGGCGCATAGGGCCGAGTTTTTTATTTTATTTTTTAATCTGGTTAGATTATAATTTTATAAATTAAACTGACGATAGCCAAATTCTTTTTTTCTTTTAAAACTCTATATAAACACAAATTATTTTTAATAAGCATAAAGATTTTAACCCTAACAAATTAAGAAAAGTGTAATAACAAAAATTTCGATAAACAAAATGGGAATTTGTAAAGTCAAAATTTGGGAAGAGGAATGTCTTCTAAGAAACCAGCAAAAATTAATTTACATAATATGTTAGCAAGGAATTTAAAACATATGGAAATACAATAAATTGATGACATGGACGCCTGCAATTAGATTAGAATTAGCCCACGATTAGATTATGCATATTATAATATGTAGACGTCACTATAGTCACAAAAGTGTGTATTCGTATATTCGAAAATGTGTAGATTTTTGGATCGTAATCGAAATAATCCAAATAGAAAATTATTGAACACAACCTGGAAAAAAAGGAGAAAAATGAAGTTCTAAACATTTTAACTGAAGAAAATTGGAGAAAATCACCAATTCGGGAAGGCAAAGATGTACTTCTACTATAATATAGGTACTTATCATTTTATTTATCACGATGATTTAGAAACCTTCTTATCTGCAAGGCAACATCAACATCTGAAGAAAGCAGAAGAAACTTCTGATCTAACCATCCGCTTTCACATTTTTTGCACCTCACACGCACTGGGAAAGATTAGGTGCTTTTTTAAACAGAAAGCGAAGAAGGAAAACCACTCACTTCCATGATGAATCGGAAGAAGATGATACTGGCAAAGAAGAACGGCCTAGCAAAGCACGAAGAATTAACAGTAAAACATCAGACGGAACTCCTAATATAGTAACTGCCATGGTTGTCATGACAAGGCTCATGATAGACTTCAAGGAATTTTCATATTCCGAAAAAGTCCGAAATCATGAGCAAAAAAAATTGGATTAGAGTCCAATTTCAATTTTCAAATTTTGGTCGTGTTCTAAGATATCACTCTTTACTATCTTAAACCAACACTCAACGTTTGCATTACTATATCTTAGTACATTATCGGAGAGCGGTGCCAAAATTGCGGTCCATAATGGCACAAATGGCATATATGTATTAATTATTAATTATTATAAAGGATTGATCTAAAATTTTGATCACCTTGGCAACCACATTATCTTGTGTTATTATAACCATTTTTTACGTCCAACTTAATTTTTTTAATACAAAATTCGGGTATAGGAATACAACTAAAGTTAGCATTTTTCGTTCGTAAATTCTCCGTATCATCTGTTGTAATGGTTTGTTAGGAGTTCTCAATAATTTTAATAGTTTACCAAGTAAATTTTCGAACGGAAAACAACTTATTGTTTCTAACTTTAAATTTGCCTTTACTGTATCAACTACTAAATGTTTGACCGAATGAATGTTATGCGCCATTTCAGAAAGTCCATGTAATATTTTTTCAAAATTAAGACAAAATGTTTCAATCAGTTGAACTACATTTCGCCTATTATTATGTATTTCATATTTTCCTTTACTTAATATTCTAAACACAACATTTAAATGCAAAAAATTATTGTATTCTCTCACGGAAAGCAAGTTATTTAAAAGGGAAACTATGTGGCTTTCCACCTATCAATTTCATCAAAGCTGCGTGGTTTTCTGTTGAATTCACTTGGAACAGTTTTACCACAAGTTAATGATCTTCTGACATTTCTTTTCTAAATTCTGGAAGAATTCTAAACTGTGACGATGATTTTATCCAAACATTTATAAGAATCATCTGTAAGATCGAGTTGTTCGAGGACCCCCTTGTCACAAATTCGTACCTTATTTTTAGGTACTGAAATAAATTCATGTCGTTCAATGAGCAAATAGTTGTTAAAATGGCAAAATTGTTTTAAATATTGGCCAGTTCTTACGATAATTGATGGTAACGAACCTCGTGCAATTATTAAAAATCAACTTATGGTTGCGGCCTTGTAGCCGCATCGTGATTAAACAAGAATTTGAACATCGGCGACAGATCATTAGGATGATCAACATCTCGGTACATTTTTCACGATTACAGTGCATTATGTACTAATACGAGATACGGTAATTGCCTCACGTGTAATTGCAACTAATTTCACAACATCATAAACTGGTGCTGCAACTGAGAAAGTTTATAATAATATCTTTAAAAGTTTTTAATTGAAAAAAAGAAAATGATCTTTGTTACGGATAATTGCGCTGCCATGAAGATGGCCTTTAAAAATTATACTTTGGTGGGCTGAGCCGCGCACAATTTAAATCTTATACTCAAACATGCGTTTGAAAAAAATTGTAAGAATTTCAAGACACGTTGAAATGCTGCAAGAAATGCTGTAACATCACTCAAAATATGAGCATGTATTTTTGGATTACTATATTGTCGTGTTCTACAGCTCAGTAACGCCCCTACTTATGGTCAGCGGTGAAACCTCGCTTAAGGTTCACTCCACTCAGGTCAGGTCCACTCGAACGAAATAGTCCCAGCTAGCTTTACGTCGGTTCACAAAAATTAAGGCCACAGTATCTGCAGGTTACGGGTATCGGCGAGATTAAAGCAAATCAATGAGCACAATAAATCATAAATCAATTTATTCAAATGACCCAAAAATAAAATTGAAGCAATTTTGGACGCCCCTGACACAATCGTCAAGCGATACTCAAATAGGTGTTTAAATGTGTAGAAACATCCAATAAACCGTATCATTTATGTACAATTACTCAGCTATACTTTTATTGGATGTTCCATAAATGTGAAATGTGTAACATTAATAAAGAAAATTTGTAACAATGGTGTTTTTATAAAATAATGTTCAATCTCTTACTCATACAAATTTCGTAGTTGATGCTTATTACGAAGCACTCTGTACATCAGACCGTACTCTGCATTCACTTGTGGAGTTGACATTCAGTTGGTAAAAACGGTAGCGAAACCACATCTGCGTCGATCCAGAAACTTCTTCGTTTATCCAAACAAACAGTAAAGTGAATGTGTAAAACTCGTCCAGTGTAGTGTTCAAACCTCGAATATCGGTTTAAACAAATCTTTCCAACTTCTTAATTAAATTGGAACTATTGACATCTGGCCGGGGAATGTAACCTCCAATATCCACATGTGATTCTTTTAAACCACCAAAATTAGCGAACATCTACTTGTTCGGTACGCACAACGAAATCTGATTCGTGTAATCGTACAAATCATCAAAATTAAACTTATAAAAGTGATTTCAGATGCGAAATCATCCAAAAAGCAAAATGACGTCAATAGAGTTCAATATTGCTTGCGCCCACAAAAATGCACGCAAAATGCTCGTTTTCGAAAATAATACGTTTCAAAAATAACTCACGCATTTCTCCTATTACTGGAATAATGGTTTTTGTGACTACAAAAACTCTCACAAATGGTCTTCTTGGGTTAAATTGCGAGGTAATATTCGCAACCCCACGAAATGCACCGTCTACATCAATGGTCGGCGTAAGACAAAGGACCTCGCCGCAGAATCAGTGTTGCCAGCACTTAAATTTGCGAAACCGCTAGATGACGCGGCGATCCCGCCAGAAACCCGCTAGATGACACGGCGGTCCCGGCAGAAAACCCGCCAAATATCCCATTTTTACGAAATAGCTAGAAACCGCTAGATAACACGGCGATCCCGCCAGAAATCCGCCAGAAATACCATTTTTAATAATTTAAGATTAGCGTATTAAATGTTTTAAAATAAAATTACACAATTTTTTATTATTTTATTAAAAAAAAAAAAAAATGTATTGTTGTGGTATTTTGATCAATTAAGAGTGACAGCAAGCAAATAAGAGAGTAATTTGATTTTATTTGATTTTTAATTCAGTAGTCAGTTGATATGACTGACAAGAAAGTAAAATTTGCATCAAAAACAAAAAACCACCACATGTAACGAGTTATTACACATGAGACACAATTTTGAATTTATTTATGTAATACAGAATTTTTGTAACATCCTGTAAGTGATTTTTAATTTTAAAAACAACAACAGATTCCTATAAAACAAAAGTGTTAATATCAGTTTAGTGCATAAGCAATTAACAACGTTGTGTTACCTGCTAGAAAGACCATTTTAGTTACCAGCAACAAAAATCCCACCTACAGAAATCCAAATTTCGAAAACTGGGAAAGGGACAGAAATCAGCGAGGAGAACCACGGCAGTTCCCTGGTGAAGCTCAAGTAGAGAGGAGTTCTTAGTGGTCTCCAAGCCGAGAGCAGTCTCGGAGTAGAGCTTAAATTGAGTACACGTGAGGTTTCTTGAGAGAACTCAAATTAAGGAACTCAATTGCGGTTCTTTGGTACAAAAATCCAAAGCATTAATTTTCTTGATTAAGTGGAAGTAAATGAATAGTGGAGTCGTAAAGTTACGAAATTTCGGTAGTTTATGAAAAGTTGTGTATCGTGAACGTGGCGAATTGGAAATTGACTTCACATTTGGTGACGTATTTGTATTTGGAATACTGGCAGACGTGTGGAACATTAACAGCTTTGGACAGGTTGAAGCAGCTGACGACTACTGGCAGGAATTTCGACGCATGCATCCGGCAACACACGAAGTTTAATGGAATGTTATTAATTTGCAACAAGGTACAAAATTTGTTTAATTTTTAATGAATCTAAATTGTGAATCAACGATTTGTGTTGATTTTAGATTGATTAAAGGACTTTATTAAAATTGATAATTATAAATTATTTACATAATTACACCAATAATGAAATATCCAAATTTAGTTCCTAAAATCGAGGATTTAAATGTAATTTGGATGATTTAATTATTACACATAAAATAACACATTGGTTTCAGACAAAATTATTGTCTAAAGTAATTTGATGCAAATTTTTACTACTGATTTCTTTTTATCATTCAATAAATTATGTCTACAATGAATTGCCCTCTTATTTCGTCTATTGAATCCACTGACTTTGAGCAAGAGAAAAACTCTACTACGGCATAACGTTAGTTTTTGGGGCTTTTATGGGGTGACTATTCATTTAAGGGTGAATATCATTACAGTATATTACAAAACACTAATAAATCTAAAAACAAATCATCGACATTGTCGTGGTCTTCGAGCTTGTAAGTTTCTTTGTAATAAGTACTAAGGCTGGGAATTTTTAACATTTTTGTATTCGAATATTCGTTCAAGAAATCACAAGAATATTCAAATTATTCGAATATTCGAATGATTATTTGAATATTCAAATTATTCGAATATTCGAATGATTATTTGAATATTCAAATTACTCGAATATTCGAATAATCATATGAATAATTTGAATATTCGAATAATTTGAATAGTGCCGTTGAGAAAATATTCATATTCGACTACTCGATTAGTTGATTATATTCGATTTTTTGCACCAAAAAAACATTTTTAGACCCTTTTTTTAATCTCTTGCTCTCCCATGGGGGGATTGGAAGGTTTGAACCCCCAAAAGTTGGGAATTTTTAACATTTTTGTATTTGAATATTTGTTAAAAAAATGACAAGAATATTCAAATTACTCGAATATAATCAACTAATTATTCGAATATTCAAATTACTCGAATATTCGAATAATCATTCGAATAATTTGAATATTCGAATAATTTTGAATATTCGAATAATCTGAATATTCGAATAATTTGACTAGTGCCGTTGATAAAATATTCATATTCGAATATTCGAATACTCGATTAGTTGATTATATTCGATTTTGATTCCCAGCCTTAATAAGTACCAACATAACTGAAGACTGAACATAACCCATGCCATTTATAGAGCGGTAAGATTGTGTACTAATTTGAAGGCGGTGAAATTTTAAATTTAAAAAGAAAAAAAAAATTTAAATTGACTTTCGGCAGTTTTTAAAAACCGTCAGATTTCCCGTCAGATATTCTTTAATTAAGCTAAAATTCCCGCTAGCCGCTAGATGGAAATTTTTCCCGCTAAAGCAACTTAAAACAAGTCAGATCTAGCGGGAAAACCGCTAGATTGGCAACACTGCGCAGAATTGGCTTCACAGTTCAAATTACCATCATAATAACAATAAATAATTCAACAAACTTTGCAAGTATGCGCCACTTTTACCGCCAAAAATTTAAATTATAAATTTTCACATTTTAGATAACACTACAAATACGCAAGAAATATCAGTCTTTAGGAAAAATCAAGTTTGTATTGTTTTGTGTGTTGGAAGTAACAATACAATCGCTTTCGTCATCTCAAAAATTGCTTCAAAATAAAATGTCTACAATCGACAAAATTTAAATTTAACCAAAATCATTATTTCCCCATTTGATTGACTTTTTCTCACTTCAATATACAACAAGAAGTGTGATACTTTATTGGTATCTAACACAAAAGTCAGCATGAATGGATTAACAAGATTCCAGTTTCCGATCGCTCATTCCCTAACCATAAAATGATTTTAAAAAATTATTCTTGCCTATGACAACCCAGACCTTTGCAAACTTTCGTATTTCGCGATCCTCTTTGTCAACTTGAATAATTCTGCGTCCCCCACCCCGCAGGAACATCGGAGCAATGTCCAGTGCTACCCCCCTATAGAGTGTGAATATTGGTGTTTTATGTCATTTATTTCCAGGACGTTACAAAAATTTAAATAATTGCTAGCATTGCAAAATCTTTCAACTTTTTTTATGTAAAAACGCTAAAAGAAATTGATTTACTTATGAACATCGCGTAATTCGAAAACTACGGTTAGAAGGCGGGGGGAGTTTCCCATGTTCTAATTTTCGAATAACATGGTTTTCCAATAAATAAATGAACTTCTTTAGCGTGTTTATATAAAAAAGTGTTCAAAGATTTTGTAATGCTAGCAATTATTTAAATTTTTGTAACGTCCTGGAAATCTTCTTCTTCATCAGCCTTTTTCCGCCCACTGCTGGACATAAGCCGCTCCATATTATAGAGGATCTGGCCATAACTCACCACGCTGGCGCTGGCCAGACGGGTTGGTGAGTAGTCCGCAGATCAATTTTAGACTGTTAGTTGTTTTACATCCGTTAGCAGCTTGCTAGCCTAGCATTCAGATGATGTGCCCTGTAGCCCTGTTTTTTGTTAACGGTGGCAATTTGTCAATTCAGGGGACCTCCGGCTTAACATGCCCTCCGAAGCACGGAGACTTGCTCATAAGAAAGTTTGACTTTCCCTGGGTTTGAACCCGGTACCCCGCGTTCGCATCCAACTTTAGTTTAGTTTATAAATCTTTTATTAATTATAATATTTTACAAAAGGGTCTGGCCGGTTAAGTATGTTAAAAATGCCTTTTTTAAATTTCATGATGGCAATTTTTTTCAAAGTTTGTTATGTAAAAAGGGTATACGGACTTTTGATCCCCGGACGATTGATCCCGGACGATTGAACCCCGGACGATTGATCCCAGGACGATTGATCCAGCGGACGATTGATCCCCGGACGATTGATCCAGCGGACGATTGATCCCCGAGCGATTTAATTTTTTATTATATTGTTAGTACGATGCGTAGCTATGAAGCACCACACTTTTCCGAGTTGGAAGACCCTAGGGGGATGTTTTTAATGAGTATATATCTGGAGCGCTGCAAGGCAGAGCGAAGCGGAGCGCGGCGCGGAAGAGTCAATTTTGGCAACACATCCACCTACGACAGAGTTGCAAAAAAAAGTGAGATTCACCCCCTTCCCAGTAGCACAATTTGCCGAGTTGGAAGGCCCTAGGGGGATATCTATCTGCAACCAATGAGTAACTATGGGCAAAATAGAAGCGATACAGAGTACCGCTTTCACCGCTTGTGTTCGAAAATTCAATTGGTAAATTTTAACCGCGTTCGGAAATTGTACTAAATCTACCAAGCGCATGTACCAGGTTAACCACGGTTAACAGTTTGTGGACCGACACTTGTAGTCGGTACATAATTCATCGGATCTTTTATCCTGTTTTTGTGTTCACTGTGTTTATTAATTAAAATTTTGGCAGTTGTCAACCATTTAATGTTGTTAACTCTACCTGCTGTTCTCAAGGTTATATAACTAAAGGAAACGTAAACACAAAAACAACAAAAGAAAAAACGCAAAAAAATATCACGGTCTACCGGTCTACTTTAACCAGAGTGTTCGGAAAGCCTTTAACCTGTTCCATCTGGTTCCATCTACCGTAGATCGACCGTTTACCGTACGGTAAACCGGTATATACCTCCCTGATCAATTTTCGAAAACGCCTATTATTATAAACAAAATAACTGTATTGGTAAAACATAATAAAATAAAATAAAGAAGAAAAAGATTAGAATTAAATATAGCGGTTACATTATATTCATATTTGTTAAACCAATAATAATCATTATGGAAGGTCAATCTTTTCAAATGAAAAAAAAATGGACGTTGGGGATCAATGGTCCGGGGATCAATCGTCTGGGGATCAATCGTCCGCTGGATCAATCGTCCGGGTATCAAACGTCCGGGTTTAATCGTCCGGGGATCAACCGTCCGGGGATCAAACGTCCTAGAATCGTAAAAAGACAGTCATGTACAAAATTTTGCATTTTTGATAGTGTTGCAAGTGGAATTTTGAGAATTTTTTTTTTAACTTGTAGAGGGATTCCAAAGTAGAATTTTGTCAAATTTTCTTGTTCTAGTCGGAAAATTCTACCATGGTTAAATAATTTTTTTTAAAGTTTATAAATTCGAATTTTCGTTGAATCACGTCACAACTTTGAAGAGAATTTTTCAATTTTGATAGTGTTGCAGGTGGAATTTTGAGATGATTTTTTTTTTAATTTGTAGGGATTCCAAAGTAGAATTTTGTCAAATTTTCTTGTTCTAGTCGGAAAATTCCCCCATGGTTAAATAATTTTTTTTAAAGTTGAGTTATTCACATTGACGTAAACGCCATTTGAATTCGGATTGTATGGTACCACTAAAATGTTTACAAAAAAATTATTGTTTGAGATATTCTGGTTTAAAATGTGCGTAAGCGCCACCTATAAACTTTTTCGGTTAGCTTGTGGCGTAAGCGACACCTGCGCCATTACAAAAGCACAGTGTCATTAAAGTGGCAGTGTCGTTGATTTTGGACACAAATTATGTAAGTATAATAAACAACCATACACATCATTGTCATTTGCATGCATTTTAGTTACAATAAGCATAAATAAAGTTTGTTTACTTGCTTAAAATCCTATTAAAATTCAAAGTCGTTTATGCCAAACGCTAAAATCACATTTCATTTGACGCAAGCGCCAATTGCCTATGCTTCGTACACACGTTTTGTTTTTCTGATTTTCTAAAATTCTAGTCAATTTCCTTTCATGAAACAAAAAAATTGATTAATTGTAGGTATATATTTATAAAGAAAATAATGTAACCAGTTTCTAATTCCAACTTTCTCACACAAAACATGATTTTCCATTTTGTCGCTTACGTCATTTATTTACTTTACAGTTTAGATCATGAGTTTCACTTCTAAGAGTTATGAGACATTATCAAGAGGGAAAAAAATTGTCAGTTTATTGAACATTCAAGCGCCCGTCACTAAAAAGCCTTCAGAAAAAAAGATTATTATTTTACAAAACCAAATCATATATCCAAGCCAAGAGGATATCCCCATGATTTCCCAAGAAAATGACAGTCATAATACTGTGTATGAAATTCTTCCTCCAAGTGCAGATGCAAGATGAAGCAAGATGTTGTAATGGCAGAAGACCCCAACGTTAATAGCATGGAGGCCGAACTCCTTGCTAACACAGAAACAACTCTTTTTACGATTAAGGATATGGAACTAGAACCCAAAGAATCGATTAACGGCTGTGACCAAATATTAGATAGTTATAATCAAGAAGAAACAGAACCAAATTATGTAGAACTAAAGGTACTACAATGTGATCCCACTTCGTGCAATATTTTAGAAGATTTTAGTAATGAAAAAGATTTATCTGATGCAGAACGTGACAAATCCGATGAAGACTATGTTGTTTCCAAAGAAGATTCTAATAGCAGTACCAGCAGTGATGAAGATATGCCTGATAAAGAAAATACAAATAAGATATCAGGAACACAAGACTCACGTTTACGCCATCCGAAAAAAATTACCAAGAAGAGAAAAATGAAGACACTGAAAGATTCTGGTCAAAAATATATAAATTCACGGGGAAGCTTCGTAAAAGAAAAAAAAATTTTAGAAAATCCCTGCGCCAAACGAAACTGGGTAAACAAGTGCAACAGTTTTTCAGATGAGGAAAGACAAGAGTTGTTCACTTATTATTGGAAATTAGGCGATAGTAACAAACAGAAATCGTTTGTGAACGACTGCGTTGTAGTTAAAGAAATAAAGAGACGACGTCCGTCGGTCGGCAGGAATAGTGAACCGAAAAATATCAAATAAATATTACATACTTAAACAGAATGTACGGCTTAAGGTATGCCAGCACTTTTTAATAAACACCTTGGCAATCACTCAGCGCCTTGTTAGAACTGTTATTGAGAATAAAAATTTATGTAAATTTCCGAAACAGGATTTACGAGGAATCCAGAATCCACCTAACAAAATCACTACAGATCAGCTAACCTTTCTTGATAATTTCATTAAATCGTTGCCACTAGTTCCTAGCCATTATTGCAGAAGTTCCTCTACAAAAACTTACCTGCCAGCAGAAGTAAAGAGTGTTAGCAATTTATACAGAAAATATTTAGATAATCACAGTACAAGCAGAGAGAGATCTGCTGCTTTAAAAAAGTGTATGTTCCTTCGTTTATTTAAAACCAAATATAATATTGGTATTCACGTACCAAGGAAAGATAAGTGCATCAAATGTGAAAGGTATAAAAATTTACGAAGATCACATTAAAGAAAAAGACGCGGCCAAAAACATGTTTTTGCAAGAACAGGCGCTTTCGTCAGAAAATGGAACTCTTGTGGCTAGCCTAGATATTCAAAAAGTGTTAGCAACACCCCATGGAGATACAATGACACTTGGCTTCAGTAGGAAGTATGCAGTCTACAATTTCACCATATATGAGACAAAATCTAGACGAGGTTTCTGTTACATATGGGGCGAGAAAGATGGGAAAAGAAGATCCAACGAAATCGCTAGCAATTTACTAACTTACCTAGAGCAACTAGATAATGAACAGCAATTTAAGAAGATCTCATTATTCTGTGATAACTGCGCAGGCCAAAATAAAAATAAGGTTATATTTGCTATGATCAGACAATTTTTAGACAAGGCTAATTACATTGAAGATATCTGCTTGATGAGGTGGCGCCTATAAAAATTAAAATTTCAGAGGTGAAAACGGCAGCTTTCACCAAATTTATAGAAGATAAAATAGAAAAAAAAGTGTTTAGTTTAAAAACCAAAAACGGATCCGCACCTGTTCAGTGTTACAAGGGGGAGTTAGCTATTAATAAACTCGAATACAATAATTTAAAGGGGCTTTGTGAATCTTTGGCCATCGATTCCAAATATCATTTTGAATATTTGACACTAAAGACAAACAATAACGTACCAGATGTTTTAGACGAGTCGGATATAGATGACCAAATAGTGGAAATCTAAGTGCAAAACTAGACGAGCGTTATTTCCGTCGCTTATTTATCGTCGCGTAGTAAAAGCTACACCTTTTTCAACGTTGGAAATTATGCTCGTGTAGTTTTCTGCGGCGGAGAATACGCGACGATAAATACGCGACGGAAATAACGCCCGTGTAGTTTGGCTCTAAAATTTCAATAAAATTCAATAATTATTGTGATAATTACCGGCAGTATTATTAATATTGGTTCCTTCAGATTTTAATATTTTTTTTTCTTTTGCATTGCCATCATTGTAGATAAGTACAAAAATTAGGTATAGGAATATAGTTTATGTTGTGTTTCCAGAATATTTTGTTTAAATAATATTGTAGTTTTTCTTAAAAATAAAGTTTAGTTTTCACTTTTATAATAAATATTTCTTTAGACGTAACCGACATTTTCACGTCCTATTAGGATAGAGTAAAATGACGTAAGGGATGCGTAAGCGCCAATCGCAATAAAAATAGTTGGGTTTATATGACGTAAACGACTTTCCATAAATGGCATAAACGCCACATAAGTATAATGAATGACTTAAACGACATTTTTATTCTTTTATCTTGAATGAAACATTCAAATCAAATAATTTTAGCCTAAGAGTGTGTAAAAATTTTTTTTATATAATATTCATATAGATAATGTTAAATAAATTTAGAAGTTATTATGAAAAGCAGAATTATCAGTCTCCTGTAAAATTTATCCTGTGGCGCTTACGTCGTTCTTCCGTATTAACGTCTACTTTACGTTAACAATATTCTAGTCATATTATTTACTCTACTTCTATTACTATTTAAGTTATTGAATAAATTATTTAAAAAAATAATGATGTTAAAAAACACATTCAATATTAATAATTATCTTAAATTCAATATAATAACCTTAAAATGAAATTATTCAATGTTTAATTACTATTAATATTAAGGTAAAATAAGTAAAACTGTTTTATATGAGTATTATAATGTATGAGTTTTTAGATTCTCTTATGTGCACATTTATTTTTAAATATGTGCAAATTATATACTTCAACGGTTTTTCGCCTGTATGAGTTTTAAACTGATTTTTTTTAAATTATTATTATGTACACATTTGTAATCACAAATTTCACACTGAAACTAATAAACAAATAGTAGTATTACTGTTTATGATCTATTATTGTACAAGGAAAAAATTTAAATAATAAAATATGTACTTTAACGAAATTTTACATCTGTCAAAATTAAATTTGGTATTCCTAAGTACAAAACAGCACCAAATGCGCATGCTTGGAAACATAACACAACTTCGCATAACCTCACTGTGAAGTCAAATTTTCTAAGAGTTACATCACCGCACCACAGATGGCGCCACAGTCACAGCCAGGTTATTACTGTCGCGAGACAATCGTCACAACAGGTGACCAACATGTGATGAACATACGACCAAATTGGTGGTTTACCATTGAATTCAACCAAATTTTACTTCCTTGCGCTTTGTTGTCATCCACGGATCGCTCGCCATGTAGTTGATACGAATTTTAAAATGCAAATTTACCAATCTAATTGTAATCGACCAGCTCTTGCAAACCGGCTAATCAGGCCCGTAACCAAGGGGGAAAACGTGCCCCCCCCCTAAAGTTGAAACGACAAAGAAAAAGGAAGGGGAACAACCGAAAATTTTACATTTCACAAAAGGCTTTGTATAAGTGCCCCCCCCCAATTAAATGCCAGCTACGGGCCTGCGGCTAATCCTCTCTAAAATGCTCGAAATTTCGGTCCTAAAACCAAATCTAATTTCTCCCATTACAGAAGACGCAGATAACTACTCAAAAAACTCCTGAGATCAAAGTTTTGACTTCAAGAAATCATATAACTTTTTTCGAACAATGAAAAATCAACGCCCGCTTCTCGCAGAATGGCGTCCGAGAGTCCATTTTGTTCGGAGATGTCACCCTAAAAAAATCAAAATTTCCAAAATGTTGTCAAATATCGTAAAATTGCAGGTAATCGCTTTTGGCGCCAATTTCAAACCTATTAGCAAACGTTTCTCTTTGCAGATTCACAACAACTCGCCACTGCGCGCATACAAATCACACGATGGAAACAATAATCAAAACAGTGTTAAAGTGTTGTGTCTTTGGTAAACATTTTGGCTTTTGTATAACAGAATTTATTATCAACGCATGCGATATACTATTTTTACCCCTTTTTGAATTTGGTATTAACACCCGAGTCTCCATCTCGTTTGAAACACCACAATATATTGATGGCGAAAGAAAATTTTAGGGAGGTGAAGAATGTACGAAACTACCAAGGAGCAAACGTGGACTCGAACCACTACTTGGTGAGAGCCACTGTAAAAGAGAAATTATCTATAGTAAAACAAACAAAAAGGAAGAGATGAAGAAATGGGACATTGACACATAATGAACAAGAATATGCACATGTACGTCCGTACATGTGCATATCAAACCTGGTGTATATCCTCTGCCGTTGGGGTTTCTTGGATTTTCTTGTTCATTATGTGTCAATGTCCCATTTCTTCATCTCTTCCTTTTTGTTTGTTTTACTATAGATAATTTCTCTTTTACAGTGGCTCTCACCAAGTAGTGGTTCGAGTCCACGTTTGCGGACGTATGTAGACTGCACCGATGGAAAGAAATTAATCCTTTTTTTTTGGGTTTTGACCGAGGGTCATATGTAGATTGCACCGATGGTCAGATGTGGATTGCACCGATCCCCACATGTGGATTGCACCGATATAAATACTTAATCCCTGTAAGTCAAAGACTTACCAGTAATCTTGTAAGGTTTGCCCGTAATGTTTTTTACTAAAAATGAAACAAGGACGTATACAAGTAGTCGTCCCAAACACTATTGAAAAACTTAAAATAACACTAATAGATGGCCAAAATATTTAATTTTATTTTAATTCATTATTTATTGAAAAAAATTCGAATTTTTATTAATTGGATCCTGGTAATTGTTTTGTCAGAATACAAGTCGATCAAATGTTGTAATTTGGCTTGTTTAATAACTGTAATGGCATTTAGCTCTGGATCTAGGGGGGGGGGGGTAACCAGAGAACCTGTCCCGCGAGGCAATTCAAGGGAGCACCAAATTATATTTCGTGAGATTTTTGAAATCTTTAAACTCAAATACTGGAGGAAAGGGGCGCCAATGTCAAGTTCTTGCCCGGGTTCGGAAAAATCATAGATCTCGGGCTGACGGCATTAACTGTGCCAATACTCAGCTTATTCTTAGGTATGTTTTAATTTGCATCATTTTTAATATCTCAGAAGGTGTAAATCGGCGGGTGGAGTTATAAAAATGTGAACTAAATACGTTATAAAACGACTCACAGGTATTCGTATTCCGGTATATACTTGATGTGCGTGCTGCTCAGAGCTTTGATGGAAAAAATGAATCTGCATCAATATAGGTTCGAAATATATAATCGGAATAGGTGTTCAGTCGTGCATCGCCTGGCATTATCGATATTAAATCTTCACTATAAGCGGCATCAACTTGGTTTGGATGTAAATATTACAAACCAAACGAGAAGAGCAACCATTGACCAATTTCGGAAAGATCGTTTTAATATTCTGCGACCAAACCTACTTTTTGAATTTTTCTATACCACGTTTGGCTTAAATGAAATCGGAATCCAATATAAGTTCAATATTTTCCCAAACATGTTAAGAGCAATGTCCAGTGCTACCCCCCCCCCCTATACAGTGTGAATATTTGTGTTTCCTGTCAGTTATTTCCAGGACGTTACAAAAATTTAAATAATTGTTAGCATTACAAAATCTTTCAACACTTTTTTATATAAACACGCTAAAGGAAGTTGATTTATTTATTAGAAAACCATGTTATTCGAAAATTAGAACATGGGAATCTCCCCCCCTTCCAACCGTAGTTTTCGAATTACGCGATGTTCAAATAAGTAAATCAATTTCTTTTTCCAAAAATCGTCATAGAAACAACACTTCCCTGCGTATCTACGCGCAGGGAAATTGAATTATACTGACTAGTCAGGTAATGTCAGTAATTGATTTTTTCAATGTGTTTTGACACATTGACAAACTTGATTTTTGTTAATTTTAAAAATGTGGTTCAAGGTTTGACACATTGACAAACTTGATTTTTGCTCATTTTAAAAATGTTGTTCAATTAGTGTTTTAAAATTTCGATTTTTTACGATTTTCGGAAAAATTTAATACAAAATACGTCAGGAAAATATCTCACTTTACTCGGAGCTCTAAAATACTCGGCACGAAGTGCCTCGTATTTCAACATTGCTCCTCGTCAGTAATATATCATTTTCCTGACTTTCATGTAAATAACTATTACCTTTTTTACATAAAAAAAAGTTGAAAGATTTTGCAATGTTAGCAATTATTTAAATTTTTGTAACGTCCTGGAAATAAATGACATAAAACTTAAAAAAAAATGACATAAAAATATTCACACTGTATAGGGGGTAGCACTGGACATTGCTCTTAATGCTTACATGAATATCAAGTTCAAAATCAACGGTTGCTGTTATTGGTTTAAAAAGTAAATCATTTTGAGAACATAACTAACTAACGATGTTTGTTTTGCCTAATAAAATACATACATACACTCGAAAAACATAACCCTCTTTTTTTTTGGCAGTCGGGTAAAAATAGGTACGGTTCTTTGAGTTTTGCTTAATAAAAAAAAAATATTGAAAGATGGAAGGTTGAAGGGTGCATAACGTAATATTTGGAGGTAAGTCTAGGTTTTTGTGCAGTTGGGGAGGGTTGAATATAATGCTTAAAATTGCGTGACGTAATTTATGAACGACCCCTAATCCATAAGCGCAGTCTTCTAAAATAATTTTCGCAAATGTGTAATTCAAGCCAATCAAAATTTATTTAAAAAATTATGGACCAATAGAATGGTAGCAAATCGTAAAATTTTAACTAACTAACCTAAGTTCTACCGGTGAATCTCTCTTTTAGCGGTCCCCTAAACGTAAATCATGGATGAAATGAGGCTTTCCCATAAATTATTGCTATAAGTTTTACATTATCAAGCAATGAAAACCAGAAAATGTAAATACAATCTGTATTAAATATTTACATACCTCTGTAGTAAATTAAATACCTCAATCCTTTAATGGAATTAAAAAAGATTACTTACTGACCATCGGTGCAGTCCACATACTGACCCTAACCGAACCCGGTGCAATCCACATGTCAGATTATGTGACCCTTTGACCATCGGTGCAATCCGCAATTGCCCACATGTACATACTGTTCGTGTGGACAGCATGAAGGGCAAAGATATTGTGAAGTTTGTTAAGGCGCAAAGAATTGCATGGATGCGATATGCATTAAGAATCCCAGAGACAAGAGCGATTAAATTGATGGAATGGAGGCCAATGGGAAGGAGAGGAAGACCTAGACCAACTTGGGCTGAGGATGTGTACAAAGACATGAGAATTATATGCGCAGAAGAATGGAGAAAGTCAGCATGTAGAGTCAGAGGATTAATCCACCCCGAGAAAAGGATTTTGAAAGTTCCTAAGAATGGTCAAAACCCAAATGGGTTGTCTAACCATATTATATGAATGAATTGCATAATTAAACATTTGAATGTTCAATATTTCTCTATGAAATGCAACTTCCAAAGAAGAAAGAATTATTCGAGAAAATATGCAACCTGCGTAGCACTCTCAATCGAGGAGCCCGTCAAAGTTCTTGCTCCCGGGCCTAAAATTTGAAGTTACGCAACTGTTGATATTGATGTTTTTAAGAAGCTTTGTCTGTTCTTATTAATATTATTTTTTAAATTTTAGTGCAATTTAAAAATTTTCAAATTTTTTTTAAAATTTTTTTTTTATTTTTTTTTCTATTTTTTAAATTTTTAGTCAGATTGCTCAAATACAGCTTCTGGATTTATAATAATAAAACTTTATTTTATCAGAATTTTCTAGGTAGGTATGTGTTTTAGATGTTTGAAACCTTACCCTGTATACATCATTAAAACTAAAAACTTCAGAACCTTAAAAATGCGTACAGCGAAGATTGCGCTTTATTACTTTTAGTTTTTTCTCGATTTTTCGCTTATTTTTCAGAATTTCAGGAAAACGACATTAAAATATGAAAATTCCCCCCAAGTGAAAGCTGTGGATCAAGTTTCAGCTCTCAGGACGTTGGAAAGTTGGTTAAAAATGGCCTCAAAAAAATTCCAACCACAAAAAATGTGGGGGGGTACCGCGGAATATTATTCCCAAGTTTTGTCGGTTATTGCTTTCCAAAATTAAAAAAAAAATTGTACAATTATAAAGTACAGTTAAAAAAATTGCATTTTCAAAAAAGGGGGGCTAGCCTAAAATTTTATTTCGCGTTTTTCGCCCTTATATTTTTGTACAATTAACATTTTTTGTAAGAATATTAAGAATAAATTATTGTGAACAGAAAATTATATATTACAATTTCAAAAAAAGGGGGGGCTAACTTCACGCAACTAGCTTTAGTGCCTTTTACACAAACTTTAACAAATAACCTAATTAAATAAAATTCAAATTTTAAATTGCGGAAGCGACCCCTAGGTAATAATTTCAAAGTTGTTATCTCTTTGTGCAACATTCATTTAAGGCCAAATTAGTATAAGTGCAACACCGAATAAGTAATTTATTCGAGAACAACCAACTTCGTATTCATTTTTGGAACATTATTGGGTAAGAACATTTTTTTATTTATTTATTTAACTTCTTAATTTTAAATTTATTTACGTAAAAATTTCAGTGTGAAAAATGAAGAATTCTATTATCTTTTTGTGCATTTTTGTATGCGTTAGCTCACTTCCATTCTTCTCCTCGTCCAATCTAGAATGGAATAACTACAAACTTATCCATAATAAACAGTATGACAACGCCTATGAGGATAGCAAACGCATGCGGTTGTACAAGGCGAACAACGCAATAATAATGAAACATAACAGTTTGCACGCAATGGGACTAATTTCTTATAAGCTTGAAATGAATAAATTTGGAGACATGCATGCAAAAGAGTTTGTTAAAACATTGAACGGTTTAAGAACACAATCCGTGTCGGCCTTTCGATTTTCAGAAATTGGTGCCAATTTTATTCCACCAGAAAATGTCAACTTACCCGATCACATCGATTGGAGAAGTCTGGGTGCAGTGACCGAAGTCAAGGATCAAAAACGTTGTGCCTCATGTTGGAGTTTTGCCACCGTAAGTTTCAATTTTCAAATCTTTTTTCACTTTGCTAAAATTTCCATTTGTAGACCGGTTCATTGGAAGGTCAACATTTCCGTAAGACCAACAAATTGATCAGTTTAAGTGAGCAAAATTTGGTCGATTGTTCTACCAGTTTCGGAAATAATGGATGCCATGGTGGTTTGATGACCAACGCCTACAATTACATCAGATCAAATAAGGGAATTGACACGGAAGATTCTTATCCTTATAAAGCAGAAGACCTGAACTGTACATACAACGCCAGTTATTCTGGTGCTACTGACCGTGGTTATGTTGAAATAGAAAGTGGTAATGAAGAGGCTTTGAAAGCAGCAGTTGCTACGATTGGTCCAATTTCGGTCGGCATTGACGCAAGCCACGCTTCGTTCCAATTTTACCAAAAAGGTATTTACGACGAGTTTAGTTGCACAGAGAAGCTTATGGATCATGCAGTGCTGGTGGTAGGTTACGGAACCACGGAAGGTGGTGCAGATTATTGGATTGTTAAGAATTCTTGGGGAATAACGTGGGGTGATGATGGTTACATTCTGATGTCAAGAAATAAGCGTAACCAATGTGGAATCGCTTCAATGGCCAGTTACCCTCTTGTTTAATTTTATGAAGTTTATTGTTAATTTTAAGTTTATTGGTACAATAAAATATTTTTAGAAAATCAAAATATAGTAGTATATAAATTTATTGTCGTCATAGCACGGGAGCAGGAGATTTGACGCGCTCTTCGATTGAGAGGTGTGAAATTTAAATTTGTTTGCAATACAATGCAGTTTAAGGGATTGGGCCTGGGACCATTTCTCCCTTTGCCCCCCCCCCCCGGTTATTTACGTGCAGGGCTGGGCAGTATCTCAAATACATGTATTTGAAATACATTTTGTATTTTGTAATTTGTATTTCAAATACATATTTTCAATGTATTTGTATTTCAAATACCTAAAACAAATGTATTTTGTATTTTCGATTTCAAATACAATTTAAAAAATACTGTACAAAATACAAAATACTTTAAAATCGATAAGGTAGGTAATTGACTTTTGAAAAAAATTTCCATTTAGTTTTGTTTTGATAACGGGTTAACATTTTGATTATGTTAATTAGCGATTTTATATCAAAAACGCGCATTTAATTGAAATTGTTTAAATTTAAAGAATTGTAAGTGTAAATGAAGTCTCGCTTCGACCATAATTTGCATGATTTCAAAAGATGCGCCTTATAAAACCAATGAAATTTTTCTTTCATTCTTTTCAACCAATGAAAGACGTCATTATTAATTAAATTGTAAATCTAAATCGATTTATCAAGATACTTAAAAAAAACAGACCTGCGCAGAGGCAGTTCAAAACACGTGCAAATTTGGCGGAAAAATTTTCAAATTTTTTTTTTATATTTAAGAAATATAATTAAATACTCCAATATAATGTATTTTAAATACATAATCATGTTTAATAAAGAATAGCTCTTGTTTGTAAATACCTCAAAAACATAAAAATCTGAAAATGTAATGTATTTTGTATTTCAAATACTCGAAACAAATGTATTTTGTATTTTGAATTTCAAATACCCAAAACAA
Source organism: Rhagonycha lutea (assembly GCA_958510855.1). Taxonomy (NCBI): domain Eukaryota; kingdom Metazoa; phylum Arthropoda; class Insecta; order Coleoptera; family Cantharidae; genus Rhagonycha; species Rhagonycha lutea. Next base: position 40,344,196 of record OY294038.1, read on the forward strand.
ATGTATTTTGTAATTTGTATTTCAAATACATATTTTCATGTATTTTGCCCACCCCTGTTTACGTGGGCTTCTCCACCCTAGAAAATAGAAAAAACCTTCAAAATGAGATAAAATTAAGTATTATCAATAATAATTATGAGTTTTAAATTTTCACTACCTTTGCAACCTATAGCAATTACTTTCAACTTTCGGCACACGGAGAGGGGAGGCCCTGATCATTAGCGCCGCAGGCCACTTTAATTTTGAAAATACTATCTATTTTATGTAGGAATATTGCACATTAATACCTGATTTTAATATCCAATCTATATACAGTGTTATTCATAAAAAATGTAAAACAGTCTTATAAGCCTGTTTTAGTTAAAATGCTCGCTAAACTATAACCTAAGTTGTATATGGGCCCCTTGAGCACAAAATTATTTGTAGTTTTCGGTCCAATCCTATAATAATATTTTCATTTTACACGTAAATAGAAAATATATGTGTCAAAAATCGTCGTCGCCGAACGTCGAAGTGATGTAAGTTTATACTAATAAATTATTATTCTTTTCATCGAAAGTGATCTAGATTCCAATCCTATAATAATCGTGAATTTTATGGGTATGTTAATTAATTTTTATCATAAAAATGATTTCAATACTAATATATTCATAACTATAATAATTATTATTCATATAGCACATCAAATCGATACATTATTATCGTGATGCCGCGATAGCCCTGTCCTTTAGGGTGTCGCGGTATCATTATGTTAATTAGAGGGTTATTTCCCTCTAACTAGCATTCCTATCTCCTCCTATCATTATTTCACTTTTTACAGCTTCATTTCACCCATTACCACAGCGTCCACAGCCCGCTGTGTTAAAACTACAAAATACCCGAAAAAGTATTTTATTTTATGTAAAACCCCGGGCGAAGCCGGGTAACCCGCTAGTTTTAATATATTATTGATAATACTTAATTTTATCTCATTTTGAAGGTTTCTTTTCTATTTTCTAGGGTGGAGAAGCCCACGTAAATAACCGGGGGGAGGAGCAGAGGTAGAAATGGTCCCGGGCCCAATCCCTTAAACTGTATTGTATTGCGAACAAATTTTGCTTTAAATTTCACACCTCTCAATCGAAGAGCCCGTCAAATCTCTTGCTCCCGTTCTATGACGACAATAAATTTATATATATTTTGATTTTCTAAAAATATTTTATTGTACCAATAAACTTAAAATTAACAATAAACTTCATAAAATTAAACAAGAGGGTAACTGGCCATTGAAGCGATTCCACATTGGTTACGCTTATTTCTTGACATCAGAATGTAACCATCATCACCCCACGTTATTCCCCAAGAATTCTTAACAATCCAATAATCTGCACCACCTTCCGTGGTTCCGTAACCTACCACCAGCACTGCATGATCCATAAGCTTCTCTGTGCAACTAAACTCGTCGTAAATACCTTTTTGGTAAAATTGGAACGAAGCGTGGCTTGCGTCAATGCCGACCGAAATTGGACCAATCGTAGCAACTGCTGCTTTCAAAGCCTCTTCATTACCACTTTCTATTTCAACATAACCACGGTCAGTAGCGCCAGAATAACTGGCGTTGTATGTGCACTTCAGCTCTTCTGCTTTATAAGGATAGGAATCTTCCGTGTCAATTCCCTTATTTGATCTAATGTAATTGTAAGCGTTGGTCATCAAACCACCATGGCATCCATTATTTCCGAAACTGGTAGAACAATCGACCAAATTTTGCTCACTTAAACTGATCAATTTGTTGGTCTTACGGAAATGTTGACCTTCCAATGCACCGGTCTACAAATGGAAATTTTAGCAAAGTGAAAAAAGATTTGAAAATTGAAACTTACGGTGGCAAAACTCCAACATGAGGCACAACGTTTTTGATCCTTGACTTCGGTCACTGCACCCAGAGTTCTCCAATCGATGTGATCGGGTAAGTTGACATTTGCTGGTGGAATAAAATAGGCACCAATTTCTGAAAATCTAAAGGCCGACACGGATTGTGTTCTTAAACCGTTCAATGTTTTAACAAACTCTTTTGCATGCATGTCTCCAAATTTATTCATTTCAAGCTTATAAGAAATTAGTCCCATTGCGTGCAAACTGTTATGTTTCATTATTATTGCGTTGTTCGCCTTGTACAACCGCATGCGTTTGCTATCCTCATAGGCGTTGTCATACTGTTTATTATGGATAAGTTTGTAGTTATTCCATTCCAGATTGGACGAGGAGAAGAATGGAAGTGAGCCAACGCATACAAAAATGCACAAAAAGATAATAGAATTCTTCATTTTTCACACTGAAATTTTTACCTAAATAAATTTAAAATTAAGAAGTTAAATAAATAAATAAAAAAATGTTCTTACCCAATAATGTTCCAAAAATGAATACGAAGTTGGTTGTTCTCGAATAAATTACTTATTCGGTGTTGCACTTATACTAATTTGGCCTTAAATGAATGTTGTACAAAGAGATAACAACTTTGAAATTATTACCTAGGGGTCGCTTCCGCAATTTAAAATTTGAATTTTATTTAATTAGGTTATTTGTTAAAGTTTGTGTAAAAGGCACTAAAGCTAGTTGCGTGAAGTTAGCACCCCCTTTTTTTGAAATTGTAATATATAATTTTCTGTTCACAATAATTTATTCTTAATATTCTTACAAAAAATGTTAATTGTACAAAAATATAAGGGCGAAAAACGCGAAATAAAATTTTAGGCTAGCCCCCCTTTTTTGAAAATGCAATTTTTTTAACTGTACTTTATAATTGTACAATTTTTTTTTTAATTTTGGAAAACAATAACCGAGAAAACCTAGAATATTCCGCGGTACCCCCCCCCCCCTCAGTTTTTGTTATTGCACTTTTTTGAGGCCATTTTTAACCAACTTTCCAACGTCCTGAGAGCTGAAATTTGATTCACAGCTTTCACTTGGGGGGAATTTTCATATTTTAATTTCGTTTTCCTGAAATTCTGAAAAATGAGCGAAAAATCGAGAAAAAATTAAAAGTAATAAAGCGCAAACGTCGCTGTACGCATTTTTAAGGTTCTGAAGTTTTTAGTTTTAATGATGTATACATGGTAAGGCTTCAAACATCTAAAACACATACCTACCTGGAAAATTCTGATAAAATAAAGTTGTATTATTATAAATCCAGAAGCTGTATTTGAGAAATCTGACTAAAAATTTAAAAAATAGAAAAACAAATAAAAAAAAATTAAAAAATTTAGTCGCAAAATAATGCAGTTTAAGGGGATCTAAAGCATTGGGCCTGAGACCAATCCTCCCTCTGCCCCCCCCCTTGTTATTTAGGCCTCACCAGACCAGTGGCGTAACTTCAAATTTTAGACCTGGGAGCAGAAACTTTGACGGGCCGCTCGATTGAAAGGTTTGCGATTTAAAAACAAGATTTGGTTCCAAAATAATACCGTTTAAGGGGACCATTCCTCCCTCTACCCCGCGCCGGCGCCGTTATTTACGCCATTATCCATACCTCACAAGATCCACAATTATTAATACTAAAAATCATAAAAATTTTGTTTAGTGGAAATTTTAGCGATTTTTAGAGTAGGGCCGATTTTTGTTAGTGGTTTTCTGGTGGTTTTAGAAGTTGAATCTGCTGGGGAGCAAGTTTAACTGATGGCAACACTGTCTAGCAGACTTTCATCGATCTCGCCAGCGAGCAGTTCGAATTTCGCAAAGTTTTTTGTGAAATATCGGTGAATTTTAGTTTGAGGGCTTTTGATTGTCTCAAAAGCGTATTTACGAGTTATAAAATGTGTTCGCAAGTATTTTGGATTGCGAAATTTGTAAAAATCATAATTTTTACAAGAATTTAGTATCTTCAAGCGATTGTCGACCGTATCGACATTGAAATTTGTTTTACGGGCTACGTTATCTAAAATCATTACAAAAGTGTTATTCTGATGATCGTTGTTAATCACAGAATCAATTTACGTTACATTTGAAGTTGGATGATTGATATTTTCATCGATTTTATCCGCACATCGCCAAATTTTGAGGTTAGCTTGAACACATGTGAGAAGGACATCTGTTTGTTGGAAAACTTGGAAATTCGTCCTAACTGACACTAGTGGATCATATAAAACACAGCACTGGAAACTTTCCGTTTGAGATTTCGTTCAATTTGATTGAAAAAACAAGAAATTGGTTTAGCGAGCGTCACACCTGCCACAGTAAAAATCGCCACTTAGGAAGCACCGTATGGATTATGCGCATTCGACGACAGATTGAATTTAATGCAAATACCGAGTGAGACAAAATAAGTAGACCGCGTAAGTTTCTGAACATTTATTTTGATAACAAAATTTGTACAATTATTATTATTGATACACAAATTAACATAATAACAGTGTCGAGTAAACGTATAGCTAACATTTTTGAAGTAAATAATACGCTTTACTTGAAACTGTACACAACACACAATATTATTTATCACTTGACGTTAGTGTCAAAGTTTTCCGAAATTGCTCTCATCATTATTTTTATTCGAGTAAATAAAATACTGTTAAATTTCCACAATCTTTTAATCGACTTTTTATTATCCACAAACTGTAGAGCTGTAGTCTTGATAAGTGCAAACCGGCTTAAACGCTATTGTGGTACTCTTTTTGTTCGAGTGGTATACATCGCGGTGAGATTTTGTTCCCGACAAAATATAGGGAAAGGGTTCAATCGTTGTATCACGACAATATTTTATATTTTAAAAATATATAAATAATAAATTTTATTATTCTTTCTTTAGGAGTTGTCTTTGTTGTTATTCTTGTTTTATTTCAATTTCGTAATTAGCGCGTTTGATGTTAATAGAATTTTTACAAATATATTTTTATTTTGCCAGAAGAAGTGAGTGAGACGACGAATACAAAAACGAGAAATATAATATGGGTCATTCCACCAATTAAAGTCCAACTGAAAGTCTCACCCCCACGGATTTTTTTCAAATTTTGTGGAGTTATTCTCTGTATAAATATAATGACTCACTGAAGATTTTGGCTCTTAAGATCAAGCACTTTCGTCGTAATGATTTTTTGAATTTTGACAAAATTTTTTTTTTGGAACTTTTATATTAATTTTTTTGAAGTAGAAACATTTTTCATAAAAATTCGAACAGTACAGTTTCTTTGAAACAATGACATACTTTGTGTAAAAAATTCTCAACTTTCAGAAAATAATATCAAATTTGAAATTAAACTTCAAAATCAGAAATAATTTCAAAAATAAAAGTTTTCTAATAAGGTAGTGCATACATTTTATTTATTTATATTGAAACAAAAAATATGCACATCGTCAAAATGACATATCTTGTGTAAAAAGTTCTCAGCTTTCAGAAAATAATATCAAATTTGAAATAAAACTACAAAAACCGAAATAATTTCAAAAATGAAAGTGTTTGAATCGTATAGCATACATTTTATTTATTTGTACTTAAACAAAAAATATGAACATCGTGAAACTGACATATCTCGTGTAAAAAGTTCTCAGCTTGCAGAAAATAATATCAAATTTGAAAAAAAACTTGCCGCACTGTCAGAAAAATCGCTTTTCTGACTTTAATTGAATTTTTAAGGGGCTTTTCTTGCTTATAATAAAAAATGAATATCTTCATTGAAAAGCTGAGAATTTTTGACAAAAGAAACTGTACTGTTCGAATTTTTATGAAAAATGTTTCTACTTCAAAAAAAATTAATAAAAAAGTTCAAAAAAAAAATTTTGTCAAAATTCAAAAAATCATTACGACGAAAGTGCTTGATCTTAAGAGCCAAACTCTTCAGTGAGTTTTTATACAGAGAATAACTCCACAAAATTTGAAACAAATCCCCGGGGGTGAGACTTTGAGTTGGACTTTAATTGGTGGAATCACCATCTAGTTAACAAGGTCTGTGGCTCCCGACCTCGAAAATTCAAAAATTTTACACGTTAGGCAATCTGCCTAACTTTCGCATAGCGGCGACCATATTTAATTTTTTCACCAATCAAACAAGTTTTACACGGCGGCAACCTGCGGCAACCAACTTGTTTGTTTAAATGTCAAATATTTAAAGGAAAGATGGTGGCCGCTGTGCGAAAACCGAACCGAATCCGAACGGTCACGGAAAACGATGGGCAATATAGCAGGATTTTGAAAAAAAATTGGTCATTTTAAAATTAAACTACTCGTATACTTTATTTCACTTTACCACATAGAAACACTGATCATAATGATAAACTGAACTGATGTTTATTTATTTGTGTGACCACGTGGTTGAATTTGTAGAAAAAATAAAGCAAACAAAATTTCAATTCAAATTTGAATTCAAATTTAAATTCTAATTATTTTGCGATTTTGCCACCATGCGCCACGCTACCATCAACCCACCTAAATTTTAGAAGCGTTTGTAGCGACTGAAAGGGGCGGAGCCGAAGCGTTTGGAAGCTCGTAGAAGTCTCTCCTCGAACGGAAAAGAAGCGTTTGGTGGCGTTTGGAAGCGAAAGTAGCGTCTCGTCGAACGGGGCCTTAAAAATGTAGAAAGTTAACGTGAACTTTATATCAATAGTCGAATGTTGGTTTTACTGAGAAAATATAAAATAATAAATTAGAGATAGAGATTATATTTTGAGAAAAAAATATTATTGCAAATTGAGAGCCGTGAACGATTACAGTATATTTTGAATTTTTTAAGTTAAGTTTTCTGCAATTCAGAAAAGTTCATAAGCCCTAAATAATTTAAATCATTCACTTTGAATGAATAAAAACTCATGAAAACGATAAAAATCATGTGCGGCCAAATTGCCGCGTACGCGATCGGAAGTGTGAATTTAATAGGCGCGAGCGTATGGACTATGGAGGTTAAAAAAAAAACAAATAATTTACAAAACAAAATTAAAATATACTTCTAAAATTATTTAATATTAAGTTTTTCTTCAGGAGTTGATTTACTCAACTTGGGTATTTTTATAATTTCTAAATAATTAAACGTCAAAATTTAATGATGACAGATAACATTAATTTATAGGTTAACTTTCTACATTAATAAACGACAAAATTTAATTCGAATGCGCGCGACGCTAGTTTGCTCTTATTGGTCGGAGCGTTTTGAGACCCGACTGCTGTTAGTCGCTCGTTAGCACAGTGCTGCCAGTTTTTATTTTCAGTAGTCGCCAGATTAATTAACAGATGTCGCCAAAAACAAAAATGCCATCTCAGAGCGCACTTCTTTGAACGGCATTTTTTTTAGCCACCTTTTCCTGCAGATTTAACCCCCCCTCCCCTAGTATTACGTAAATATAATTATTAGAAACACAATAATTTACTTTTTTCACTTTTTTTATTAATTTGGAATTGATATACAAGGAATCGTCACATCGTGATGATCATATGATCTCCTTCGCGATCTGTAATCTGGCTTGGAGCATTTCTGTTATTTTCGTACATTGTCGCAGTGTTGATTTTGCTCAACATTAAACGCGTTACTTGGAAATTTTTGCAGTATATAATTTTTCCCAAATAATGCCAACCGTATCCTCAGTATAGAGTTCAACATAGCTACACCCATTTTATTTCTAACTTTGGTTTTAACGGCGTTACCAAAATTATAATTGAGAATTCGCGTTTTACATTAACAAAACGCCACCACACGGAATAATTTCGAAGTTCATTTAGAAAGTATTTTGCTTTGTTTACACAATGAATTTGTTTACATAAATCCATTTAAAACGTATGGTTTGCAGCGCCACCAACGGTAATGTAAAACGCGAATAGACACACAACATAACAGACACGAGAGACACAATAATATAAATCACGATTAACATTTGAATGAATCTAGTTGATCTAGTTGTTCCCCTATGCCAAATGCCAACTGCCAAGTACGATTTTCTTAACATGGCGCCATCTAGCACTATCCCAATAGCGGAAAATTCAAAACTTGCACTTTTTCAATTTTTCAATAGGTGGCGCCACACAGCGCCAGTTGCGCATTCTCAAGTCGCCCATTTTGTCGCCAGTCGCCAATTCAAAATTTTGGGCGCCATGGCGCATACTCAAGTCGCCCATTTGGCGACAAGTCGCCCAAACTGGCAGCACTGCGTTAGCATGGTTATGAAGTTTACAGTTACTTACCGGAAGATGGAATTTACGAACGCCCCGGTTAATAAAGTACGCGCCAAAGTTTAAAAATTCAAAACCTAAAGATTTGTAAAGTGATTTTATGTACCTACCTTTAGCTTTAATTTTTTTTTTTTTGTTACTTATCTTATTTCTTTACGACTTTATTTTTAAGTTTCCATCATCTTAATTAATAAGTTATAATTATTTGACTTTTCAAACTAAATATTTTTTTCATATCAAATAATTGAATCGTTTATTGCGAAAAGGTAAGTACTACAAATTCAATTTTTCGAGATACTCGATTTAAATTTAAAGTGTCTGCTGTGTGTATAATCTCTAAATTGTATATTTTTTTCACAATCCTTAGATCAATTTTACACACAAGTACCTCGAAATGTTGATTTTGTAGTACCTACTTACCTTTTCGCAACAAACGATTCAATTATAACCCAAATAAAATCAGAAATCATACGATAATTATTATTGCTTTATTTAAATTTACTTTAAAATTATATTGCCAAATAATTAGGCCTTCTCAACTTTTTCCATGAATTTCAACTATATTTCCAAATTTTGTCAACCTGATAAGATTTTGCAGTAAACATGTTTATTCTCAAACTACTCCTTTACTATAAATAGGGAGTGATCTGCATTCGAGTGCCATTCGTTAGTAGTTATCTGAGTAGTCATTATCAAAGAGTTGCAGTTTCGAGTTTCGTTCAACGTATTTACAAATCACAACACTGATACTCTTGTATTGTAAATAGTAATGTAAATAAACTGTTTGATAATTTTTCTCACCAATTTTTCCATTTTTTTATCTGGTAGGTATAGTAACCGAATTCCACAAACGATGAATAAGGAAATAGTTGGAGCTATGTTGCCGTTGCTATTAGTAGAATTTTTGGAAGAAGATGAAGAAGAAAATGAATTCGCAATGTTAGCAGTTTCATCGTTTGCATTAAAAGAACGCAATACAAGAACTGCCATAAAGAACTACGTTGCTCTGGTATACAGTTTCGACGGTAAGATATTCAATTATAATAAATTGTCAAGAATTAATTATTAATTTATTTTTTAGATTTTAAAAGCCACTTTCGTTTACGACGAGAAACTTTTGAGCATATTCTGACGATACTGGGACCATATTTAAATACGAACAAAACAGGTGTAGGTCGACAAGCAATTCCTGCAGAAAAGCAATTTCTTGTTGCACTATCAATGCTGTCTGGCCAAGAAGTGTTTAGAATTATCGCAGAAAAGTACGATATTTCTAAATCAACTGCATGGTCGTATGTACACAAAATTTGCGCAATTTTGGTACAACTGGCAAATAACTTTATCAAATGGCCAACTGGCGCTGAAGCTGTTAGGGTAATGGCTTTATTTCAGGAAAGGTAGGGATTTCCGAAAGTTTTGGGCGCTATGGATGGTTCGCATATTCCAATTACTCCTCCGGCAAAGCAACAAAAGTCTTATTGCAACAGGAAGAAATACCACTCCATTATATTACAGGCTGTTTGCGATGCCGAATATATGTTCACAGATGTCTGCAGGATATCCAGGTAGCGTTCATGATGCAAGAGTTTTTCGAAATTCTGAACTGAGCATGAAGCTTGTGGATAATCCTGCTGCTTTGTTACCAAATGATAGCCACATATTAGGTGATTCAGCTTATGCTAATACTAATCATGTTTTAACTCCATATAGGGACAACAGCCATCTCACAAAAGTTCAAAAAAGTTATAATTTTAAACATTCCTCTACAAGAGTAGCTATTGAGCAATCATTTGGTTTGTTGAAAGGAAGATTTCGAATCTTAAAACATGTAAATATCTATAGAACAGAACTCATTCCACCATTAATTGTGGCTTGTTGCGTTCTACATAACACTTGTATGGAGAAAGGAGAGGCGACGTTGAACTGTATTCTGATGATGACCACGAAAGTCTGGAAATACCGTACATAGGAAACGATTACACTGGTACAGGAAAGAGGAACAGTATTGCAGCAATGCTTTAAAATATATTTATGTAATAATGTTTATTAAATATTTATATAAATTAATACAATTATTTGTCTTTTAATATGTTAATTAACTCCTTTAATAAATTCATTTTCTCGTCATGCCTTTTAGTAGCTTCTTTCCGAAATTCAATCAGGTTCAACCTGAGTGCGTTTACGTTTAGGTGTTCTTTCTAACTGCTCATCAGTATCGCTACTAATCCTTCTATTCTTCTAAAAAAAATAAATCCATAAAGTATTTTATACGATTTTAAATTAAATATTATTATATACCTGCGTTCTGGGTAAAAGTTGAAAATCATCGAAAGAGACAGAAGGGCTTGCCACTGGAGAATCGCTGTGGATGTTGTACTGGGGCTGGGGTACAATTGTTCCACCCGTATTACTAGTCAAACAAATTGGTACGATATCGGGGTATCCACCAAATATATTGAAATGTCATAAAGTCAATCAAAGAAGCCATTTGGGGAATTTCTTTAAAGTTTTAAATTTGTCATTTGTAAGACCTAATATGGAGATAATTTTGAATAACTAGCAATGAAATTGTAACTTTAAACACATAAAACTATAACAGATTTGATTTTCTTATAAGTGTGATGTGCTTCTTACGATTTGTGATGTGTATACACGGGTGTATCAATTGTTTACCTGAAATTGGAAAATTTCCGTAATTTGAATAAACGGCGCTAGGAAGTGACCACTCACGATTTTTGTGTTGAATTTTGGATGTTTATGGTGGTATGGATAAGTTTGATAAGGCCGTTTCCGTGAAGGTTGTCTTGCACCAGCCGTCTTGGGACACGTTTGATACTTGCGGATCATTATTCGCAATTATTCCCAAAAAGACAATTTTTAGTGAGCTTTTGAGTTACAAAAGCGATTATATCGATGAGCTAGTAAATCGTGAGTATTTGAAACGATTTTTATTCCTGTGAAACGGAGTTTTCACACGTTTTTTGTGGATCGCAAATAGATTTCGACCACGATATTAAAATTGTACATTTTGGGTTTGTTAAACCTGAAATAAAGTGAGGAAGGTAAATTTAATGAGTGATTTGTTATACGAACGAGTTTTACATCACTTATTATGGGAAAGGTACATTTCGCCGAGAACGTTTCGCCGACAGGCACGATTCGCCGGGAACGATTCGCCGAGAACAATTCGCCGAGAACGATTCGCCGAGAACGATTCGCCGACAGGCACGATTCGCCGGGAACGATTCGCCGAGAACGATTCGCCGAGAGTAATTTTATATATTACATTTTTAATATTATGGTAAAATATAAGGTTTATATAAGGTTTAAGAAGCAAAAAAAAAAATTTAATAAAAGGAAACTCAAAGTTTTTTTTCTTTTAAAATCAAATAAGTTTATAATTAACTTCAAGGTAGATAGATTAGTTAAATGTAGATTATTTAAAATAATAAAAATAAATTTACAGTTTAGTTACAGTTATTAATTCAAATATCCATAAAGTCCAAATATTCATTTTTTGTTAATGAGGGGACCGTGAAAAGAGATATCCACCGGCCGAACTTAGGTTAGTGTTAGGAAACGATTTTTTTTTTTAATGAAGAGACCGTGAAAAGAGAGATCCACCGGTCGAACTTAGGTTAGTGGTAAGAAACGATTTATTTTAATGAGAGAACCGTGAAAAGAGAGATATACCGGTCGAGAGGAGGTTAGTGTTAGGAAACGATTTTTTTTTTAATGAAGAGACCGTGAAAAGAGAGATCCACCGGTCGAGCTTAGGTTAGTGGTAGGAATCGATTTCTTTTTAATGAGGGGACCGTTAAAAATCCAAGGTCGAGTTAGGTTAGTAGTAGATTTTGACTGCGTCAAAACCCCCTGGGTGGGCGGCGAAATATAAGGCGGCGAAATGGTGTGTATTCAGATTAGATAGGTCGTAGATACATGTGGAGGGAGAACGCTTGACATCCAATCTCACCAACATAAACCCGCATGTACGAGTTTTCGTTACTGCGCATTAGCTCCAATTAAAAATTGAAATTTCATCACAAAATTCAGTCTTTCAACCGCCTAATATATTTCATAAAACTTTTAAAGAGCCGTTAAAAGTAAAGGTGGATTTCTATTGGCTTGTTAGAGTTAACACACGTTTTCTATTGGTTAATTAGGAACTTTTAGATAACGCTTTTATTATAAAACCGGCCTAAGCGCTAAAATATTAGAATTTTAACTAATATGTAAAGAACAACATACAAGAAATTAATATTTAATGTCACTTTAAAAATTGTGTCACGGAGAATCGTGCCTCGGCGAATCGTTCTCGGCGAATCGTTCTCGGCGAATCGTTCTCGGCGAATCGTTCTCGGCGAATCGTTCTCGGCGAATCGTTCTCGGCGAATCGTGTCTCGGCGAATCGTGTCTCGGCGAATCGTTCTCGGCGAATCGTTCTCGGCGAATCGTTCTCGGCGAACCGTTCTCGGCGAATTGTGTCTCGGCGAATCGTTCCTCGGCGAATCGTGTCTCGGCGAATCGTTCCCGGCGAAGTGTTATCGGCGAATCGTTCTCGGCGAAATGTACCCAACCCCTTATTATCATCGATGACCAGTAAATTTGCCGATTATAAAATATCACATGAAAATTTTGAGGTTAATGGAAAAGTCGCACGTTTTGACTACCGTTTTGGTTTGGAAGTCGCAGAAATTTGTTCAAATCAATCTTTGAGATTTGGAACCACCACAGGAGAAATTTCACACGTCACGCCACTAATTTTCTGGACAAAATCACAGGACTTGGAAAATTACAGAAGCCGTACTACCAAGCGTATCGAAGCGGGAAGCTGTTTGACATATGGGCTGGATTCTGTCGAGTTTGTGTGTTGCTGATGTACGGAGTGGTGCACAAATTGCGTTCAACACCGATTTATTATTTCAAGTAAGAAATCTGAACTTTATGTATCAAAACACAATTGTACAAACTTATTTTTATTTCTGTTACACATTTTACATTAGCATAGCGATAAATCAAGGTATAGCTGAGTTTTTGACAATAAATAATACTCTTTATTTATCGTTTGTACACTTTACACACCATATTGCACAGTGCTTGACATTTGTGTCAGAGATTATCAAAATTGCTCTCTTTTTGAATTTATTTAGTCTCAATAAACTACCCTCTGCTTTATTAAAATCTTTGATTGACTTAATTTCGTTGAATTTACGACCCTGTAGATATTGGTGGCCTCAAATTTGTGAACTGAACTTAAAGCTAGCCGGCATTCAATTGTTCGAGTGCACACATTAGGTGAGGTTTCATCCCTGACTATAATTAGGGGCGTCATTGAGCCGTGTTACACGACAATATTTTCAAAGTTTTCAAAATATGGCCAACTAATTGCTCCTCGCCCAGATTGGCTATTATTATCTTTGATTCTTCTATAAGTCTTCTTTAAATTGCGGAATTTCATGTCGCATTCATCTGCAGTGAAAGCATAACCTTCTTTATTAATTGCATCTGCAATTAACATCCACACAGATTTACTCGACCTTTTGGCAGATGTGAACTTTTGCTCGTGTATCTGGTAATTATCAAGCAACAGCTTAATCGCTGCATCATTCCACTTTCGATTTGCTGCATTTTCCTTATTGGTTTCTGAATTAAACAAAATTACAAATATGGGACAGTTAGAAAATAGTTTTTACTTACCTTCTGTTAAATTATGCGTAGTACAATGAGCTTCTTCAAAATGCATTTGAATAGCATTTAACTCTCCTTGTAAACCACATATGGTGCATAATCCCATTTCAATTTCCGCTTGGTCCATAATAAATTACTATTATTATAAACTACAAATATTCAAACAAAATTACAAATATGGGTGGTGATAATTTCATAACTTTATCATAAATATAAGTAAAATACAATTTTACTATGTCCTGGAAGACAGCATCAGTTTCATTTTTCAGAAATGAATCTGAATAGTTGACCAAATAATTGGTTGACCACAAAGTGACCACTTTTCTAAAAAAACAACTTTTATTAAGAATTATTGACTTTTTACACTTGAAAGACATAATTAAAGTAAAACTATATTAAAATATTGAAAAAAAATATTCATTCAAATATAAGTATAGTTATATTATTACTTTAGAAATTATTAAAACACTCACATAATCGCTATACAGACACCCTTAGGAGCATGATCCTGCGTTTATATTTTGCACAGGGGAAGCTTATAGGGCTATAAATAAAATATTGTCGTCTTCCGTTTGTAAGGGTGAATTGATTGGCGATATTGTGTAAATTTGGAGGATAAAAAAAAAAAAATCAATTGATAAGTTGTCGGATTTTATTCAGTGAAAGTTGCATTCCTTTTGTCGAACGGATTCAATATTTTGATACTTAAATTCATTATACACTCAAAAGGAGCGGGTTAACAATTTTGTTAGAAAAGTGCATTGTGCCTGAATGTGTTGAGATAAATCGAATGGTCCAGGCAGGAGAAGGAATTAATAAACAATAAAATTGTAATAGGTTTGGCCCATATTAACTATGATTCTGTGCGGATTTGTTACGCGCTCGCGCGGTGTTTTGAAAAGGTGAAAAACCGGAAACATGGAGGAAATTAGAAAATTTGGTGAATAAAGGTTGGCTACATGAAGATAGGAACTTCCTCGCCGTATGTATGAGAGGGAGGTCGTTTTTTGAATTGAATACTGATTAGTGATTTTTAATCAGTAATTTGTGTGATCATAATTAGTCGAGGATCCTAATTAGGGAAAAATTTGAAGATTATTTCGAGTTTGGAAGTGCGTATGAAATTTGAGGTATTGCACAATTTATGGAAATTTGAAAGAAGTGATAGATGTGAAGATAGTAATTGAATTCGTCCAGCCTGGAGATTTTGAAGTAATGTTATGTTTGATGGGAAGCTGCATTTTCAATCACCACAGTAGCAAGGTCAGAATTTGTTTTTTAAAAATTAAACGAACAATATTGGTTTCTAATCGGTCGGGCGCGTATTGCATGATAACGCAAAAGTGTATATCAAAAAGTTAATTTATTTGAACTGATAATTAAAAGTTTGCGCATTATGGGTTTATATCATTTTGTTTAATTTTTTCCTCTTTTGGATTTACACCATTGCAGAGACAATTTTTAAAGTAAATATCGGTGGTGTGATTTCAAAACGACCTGTTTCGATTTTGGATTGTATCCTAGATTCTCAACAAAAATTAATAAAATTGTTGACCATTTTCATTTTAATTGTATCAGAATCCGTTTGATATTAAATGTTCTATTGTTAAAATCTAAATTTGGTTTTTAATTGAATGAGATACAACTTATCAATTGGTGGAAACCTCCATTACCTATTAGCCATCAAAAATATTTTTCATATCTTCGAGTCTCTTGAGCTAAGCCGAGGTGTAGGGATCGTCTATACTAAGGGCTGATAGTTATTTTTTTTCTGATTTTGTTTCATTAGGAAAAGTAGCGTTAGTATAGGACAACTTTTTGGCGCCCAACGTGGGGCCCGTTTTTTTGAACCGACCGTCACCCTGAGATAGGTAATTTGTTAAAATTGTAGTCATTGATAGTAGAATATAATTAAAATTATGAATCAGAACGATAAAAATTTGGTAGGGGAGGAAACTCCGGAGTTCAGTCCTACACACCTTCCGCAGAGTACTCGTAGAGATACTGTGGAGATGGGTGGTGCAGAAGCACTTGGTTTTCCATCGATAGCGGAAATAATGAGAAAAATGGATGAATTCATGGGTAACTTTAATAAGGGAATGATTGAGTCACAAGTCACAAAGATAGGGGAAAAATTGTTGAAAGATGAAGTCTTTGTTAATAAGATGGATTCTCAAATAAAAGGTGTGGTAAACAAAGTAAGTTTAGGCGAGAGTAGGGACGATATTAACAGAGATTCAGTTGGTCATAGTGATCGTAGGTTGATGTCAAATACGGAATCATCCTTGTTGAGTAATTGGATGGCGGATTTAAATTTGAGCTTTAGTTCGGAAAAAATTAAAAAATTTAAAGGGGACGGGAAAAGCAACCCAAAATTATTTATAAAAAACATTGAAAGTTTGACCTCAAAAATAAATGATATCACAAAGGTTAAATCAATTATACGAAATGCCATGGAAGGGGATGCAGAAAATTGGTATGGCATAATAGAGGATGATTTTAGAACATTTGGGGAGTTTAAAGCAATGTTCTTAAGACAATTTTGGGGAGAGATGGAACAAGAAAAGGTCCGCAGTAATATAAGAAATGGAAAATATAGAGGTTTTATGGATCAATCCATGACTAATTATGCCATAAAGAAAATTAACGCGGCGAAACAAATAGATCCACCGTATACAGAGTGGGAATTGGTAAACGGTTTATCGTGGCATTTTGAGGATTATGTAAGGGATAGGGTGATTATAGAGGATGTAAGGACGATTGAACAGTTCTTAAAATTGTTAAAAAGACTAGATGAATTACCCCGCAATTCTAATAATAATAATAATAATTGGAGGGGATTTGAAAACCGGGATAATAGTAGAAATTATAATCAGGGCTATCAGTACACTAGAAATAATGAACAAGGGGGTTATTATAATTATAGTAGAAGGGAAGAACCGCGGGTCAATCAGAAGAACAGTGGAAGGGATTCATTTAATGAGAATGTGCGTCGCGACGTTAACCGTGAGAACAGAAATGCACAAAATAACGCAAATGTGAATATGTTGATGTTAAATCCAAGTGAGACGGATACTGCAAGTGCAGAAGCATCTGGAATTTCAATAAGAGACAGGACAAGGGTGATTAGTTATTACCAAAATCCTGGAGAATTTATCAGTGAACATCCTTCAATGGATGTTGAACAAAAAATTTTACCGTATATTTTGGTGAATGTAAATAACATTCAAGTTAGAGCTTTGGTGGATACTGGGGCGGAAATATCTTTAATAAACGAGGAACTTATTAGACGCCATGTAGAGAGTTTTGAGAACAAAATCATAAAAACCAATCCTGTTAGTTTGGTAACTGCGAATCAAAAGAAATTTTCAACTGTTAATAAAACGGTTATGGCAAAGTTTAAAATAGGATCAGTGGAATTAACTGAGAGCATCATGATTATTAGTGAGATGAAAGTGGATTTTATCTTAGGGGTTGACCTGTTAGACAAATTTGGGGTAGAGATTAATATTCCGGAGAGAATGATAATGGTTAAGGGAGAATTGATTCCATGGGTTAGTGAAAAAGAGGAACAGTTGCTTCAGAAAGAGAACTTGTTAAAAGATTCAAATGTAGGGGTAGAATTATCTCAGGGGATAAATCAAATAGATTTAGAATCTCAAAATAGAGAGGGTATAAATGAGAGTTTAAATAAAGAAGTAAAAGACGATAGTGGTTTGATTCTTATAACAAATCCTGAGAAAAATGAGTTGCTGCAGGCAGTTAATAATAATGAAGAAATCTATTTAGATTCTCAATTAGGGGAAATTGTAAAGGATAAATTAATTGAAAATTTAAACTGCGAGAAGGATTTGAATTTCATAACAAATCCTGAGGAAGGTGATTTGCAGCTGGCAATCAATAATGATGAAAAAGAAAAAGAAAATGAGATCTTGGAAAACAAGGTCTACCATGTTAGAAAGAGAAAAGTTTTTGAGATATTTGAGGTGGATATTATTGATGAATGGGATAAAATAGATTTAAAGTTTGATATTAGTAAATTGGTAGGGAAGTTTGATTATGTTCTGGACCAAATGGCCATGAACAAATTATGGAGTGAAGCTCAAACAAAAATTTTTATTAAAGAGTGGGAAAAATTATTGCAATTGGAAAATAAATTTAATCTGTTGTATGAAGAACAGCGCGATAATCCAACAAATAAAATTTATAAGAGTTATTATGAATATGAAGCAAATGAGAGACGTTCCCACGGGATAATTAAAATTCAGGATTATTGGGCTGAGTTTTGTGATTTCGATGGCAGGAGTGGTAACCGGAATTACCACAAGGTTAATAACAAAATCGCTATCAATAAGTTTAGTTTATCACCTGACCATAGATATAAGATTAAGCATTATAATTTGTTGCCCAACGAGTTGAATTCATTCAAACGTTAATTTTGGGATTTGATATTCGACTTGGAATTTATTAATCTGATTTTTGAATTAATTTAGTATTTTTTTTAATTAATTACGGTTTGCTTTGTAAATTAGAGTAGGGGCAAGCTGCCAATGTAAATAAAATTTGTTTAGTTAATTTTCAGTAAGCATCATAGAGCCAAGAAAATTTTCTTAAATTTTGAATTTTGAAAAACGAAAGAGATAGGCTTAAGGCATTTTTCTCAAGTTTATTTAATAAAATAGGGATTAATTACAATGGGAATAGGTAAAGATTTTTAATGCCGTATTGGTAGATTGTTAAATTTTTCTGTAACAAAAGAGACGACTTTTTGATGATTTTACTCCAGTCATTACAGTTCCTTTCATAAAAACATCGGGGCAGATGTCGTCTTCCGTTTGTAAGGGTGAATTGATTGGCGATATTGTGTAAATTTGGAGGATAAAAAAAAAAAAAATCAATTGATAAGTTGTCGGATTTTATTCAGTGAAAGTTGCATTCCTTTTGTCGAACGGATTCAATATTTTGATACTTAAATTCATTATACACTCAAAAGGAGCGGGTTAACAATTTTGTTAGAAAAGTGCATTGTGCCTGAATGTGTTGAGATAAATCGAATGGTCCAGGCAGGAGAAGGAATTAATAAACAATAAAATTGTAATAGGTTTGGCCCATATTAACTATGATTCTGTGCGGATTTGTTACGCGCTCGCGCGGTGTTTTGAAAAGGTGAAAAACCGGAAACATGGAGGAAATTAGAAAATTTGGTGAATAAAGGTTGGCTACATGAAGATAGGAACTTCCTCGCCGTATGTATGAGAGGGAGGTCGTTTTTTGAATTGAATACTGATTAGTGATTTTTAATCAGTAATTTGTGTGATCATAATTAGTCGAGGATCCTAATTAGGGACAAATTTGAAGATTATTTCGAGTTTGGAAGTGCGTATGAAATTTGAGGTATTGCACAATTTATGGAAATTTGAAAGAAGTGATAGATGTGAAGATAGTAATTGAATTCGTCCAGCCTGGAGATTTTGAAGTAATGTTATATTTGATGGGAAGCTGCATTTTCAATCACCACAGTAGCAAGGTCAGAATTTGTTTTTAAAAATTAAACGAACAATTTTGGTTTCTAATCGATTTATCGGGCGCGTATTGCATGATAACGCAAAAGTGCATATCAAAAAGTTAATTCATTTGAACTGATAATTAAAAGTTTGCGCATTATGGGTTTATATCATTTTGTTTAATTTTTTCCTCTTTTGGATTTACACCATTGCAGAGACAATTTTTAAAGTAAATATCGGTGGTGTGATTTCAAAACGACCTGTTTCGATTTTGGATTGTATCCTAGATTCTCAACAAAAATTAATAAAATTGTTGACCATTTTCATTTTAATTGTATCAGAATCCGTTTGATATTAAATGTTCTATTGTTAAAATCTAAATTTGGTTTTTAATTGAATGAGATACAACTTATCAATTGGTGGAAACCTCCATTACCTATTAGCCATCAAAAATATTTTTCATATCTTCGAGTCTCTTGAGCTAAGCCGAGGTGTAGGGATCGTCTATACTAAGGGCTGATAGTTATTTTTTTTCTGATTTTGTTTCATTAGGAAAAGTAGCGTTAGTATAGGACAATATATTTCAGACACACAAAAATTCAGGGTCCTTCGAGGTTCCCCGGCACCCGAAAGACTGATATTTGCCAATTTGCTCACATATTCGCTATACAGACTCCCGTAGGAGCATGATCCTGCGTTTATATTTTGCACAGGGGAACCTTATAGGGCTATACATAGGGATAAAAGAAACTAGAGCAGGATAAAATGTTAGTATCGGTCTGCAAGTTTATCTTTCCTTCGCCGAAAACATGCGAACAAGTGCTGTAGTGATGTTGGTGCGAAAATTATGGTTTGCTGTGGTTGTTTGTTTGGTTGCTTGTCAGCTCCTTAACGAATTCAGATCCAGATCTGGTTTTCGCTCCGAGCGAGGAATAATTGTCCTGAGCAGGATATTGAAGGAGCTGGATGCTTTTGTTGTTTTGTTTGATGCTGGTGCTCTTGCAGTTACAATGAGGTGAAAAGTTTGTCATTTCACCATTGAAACAACATTGGTTTTCCGTTAGAAGTTCAGGGGATTGACGTTAAACACTTGATTGGTCTTCTTATCGATTAAATGGCTTCGTTTGACATCCACCAGAAGGTCGAAATGATGCAAGAAGTTTGCGCCGATGATGGGTTCACGGCGTAGTCCCAAGTTAAGTTTTAGTTGTTTTGCACCGAATATTCTAATTTGTGTTCCATTTGAAGAGATTGGTTGTATAATGAATAAAACGTCGGTCGGTATAAATAATTAATCATGGCTCGGAAACTCTTTAGCTCCTTTGCCACTTTTGATAATGTGAAAATTAGTGATTATGTGTACCTTTTCTGCGAGTGGTTGAATTCCATTTGCGTAATCATATTTAAATTTATAACCGAAAATTAAAAATTTGTGTTTTGTTGCATATCTCCTTACGAATTCAGATTGTAGGATCTGGTTTTCGCTCCTAGCGAGGAATATTCCTGAGCGGGATATTGAAGGAACTAGAGCAGGATGTTGGAGAACTAGTGCGATTTGCTGCATTGTAATGAACGTGATCTGTAGCGATTATTATTTCTACACTTTTCTACTAATATCGAAAGTTTGTCCACCCTCTTCTCCATTTGCGTTTCTTCTTGGTACATCATATTTAATTAATAACCGAAAAATTAAAAAATGTCTTTTTTTGTTGCGTTTTTCGTTTTGTCGAGGGTCACCAATATAGGGATGCTGTGTTCCCTATTATTAAATAATAGAATCGTCAGTAATTAACACTATGTTTATTTTATTAACGTTTGAAGATATCAATAACATGTAATGCTTATTATTTTTATATGACAACTGTTTATATTTTATTTTTCGCCAACTTAATTATGTTCACTTGTTGTGATGCCCCACACTAGCAATTATTTAAATTTTTGTAACGTCCTGGACATAAATGATAACACATGAGGTTTGTTCGTTTGTATGAACTAACTTGAACTGGGTTATCTTTCGAGACAAAATACTCCCACCACAAAAGTTAGATAGTGTTCTAACTTGCACTGCCTACCCCTCCTATGGAGGTCGAGCAAGAAATTCATGTTTGGTCATGAACTGAGCAGCCAAACGAGAACAGTACATTGCCCTAACTTGAACCGAGCAAGTTAGTTCATACAAACGAACAAACCTATGGATTATTCAGTCAGTAGTAGCGATATTTTTCTCAATAACTAAAAAAATTTAAATACAGAGATGCAACTTGAAGTTTTTTTCAAAAATTGCCATTACAATTCTTTATAAAATAAATAAACCCAGCAATTTCAAATAAATTTAACAAAAATAAAATTTCAAAGTGGGTGGGGGGGGGGGCGTCAAGTTAATTTATCGTCAATTTATTATTAAAGTTATAACGGTCTCAGCCCTTTCAAAATAAACAACATTCGTCAGAATTTTGAGAGCACAAATTTTAAAAGAATAAATAATTCGGTGGCGGTAAGGTGGCAGGTGTGAAATATGCACCCTCTTCGGTTAAAAATATTGAGTGGGTACTGCTGAATTATGCGGAAGATGAACAGATTTTTTCAATTGGACGGAACAGAGCCAAGAATCTCGTACGGTTTCGCAGAGAGGTGGGAATTTGGAGATTCAAAAATAAAATGCCAAAGAGTATCTATAATTTATAAAAGGCACCAACTAATGAACAAATACTCTTCGAGGTTATTGAAATTTAATAGTTTGGCAAGTAAACCTTATCACCAAGCTTATTTACATTTAATATTAAATTAACTCGCCCTCTAAGGGAGCAAGAGGGTGTCAATTTCACGCATAACCCCCACCCCACGCCGCCGAATTATTTATTCTTTTAAAATTTGTGCTCTCAAAATTCTGACGAATGTTGTTTATTTTGAAAGGGCTGGGCCCGTAATAACTTTAATAATAACTTCCAATTAAAACACTTGAAAGCGCAACTAGACGCCCCCCCCCCACGTTGAAATTTTAATTATGTTCAATTTATTTGAAATTTCTGGCGTTAGCTATAACTAAATTTGCAAGTGCTGGGTGTATTTTTTATTTATTAAGAATT
Organism: Rhagonycha lutea; assembly: GCA_958510855.1. Taxonomy (NCBI): domain Eukaryota; kingdom Metazoa; phylum Arthropoda; class Insecta; order Coleoptera; family Cantharidae; genus Rhagonycha; species Rhagonycha lutea. The sequence goes on from OY294038.1 coordinate 40,366,599, forward strand.
GAAATGTCAACTTTTGACTGCTTTTGATAAAAACGTCAACTTGACCCCTTTGTATTTAAATTTTTCTAGTAATTTATTTTTGTTTTATGTCATTTATTTCCAGGGCGTTCCAAAAATTTAAATAATTGCTAGCATTACACAACACTTTAACCAATGTTTATAATAACACGCTAAAGGATTTTGATGTATTCATTTGAATACCATGTCATTAAAAAATTACAATGTGGGAATCGCCCCCCCCCCGCCCTAATCTCAGTTTTCGCCAGGGAACCCTGAAGGACTCTGAATTTTTGTATGTCTGAAATATATTTTATTTATAACCCCATAAGCTTCCCCTGTGCAAAATATGAACGCAGGATCATGCTCCTAAGGGAGTCTGTTTAGCGAATATGTGAGCAAATTGGCAAATATCAGTCTTTCGGGTGCCGGGGAACCCCGAAGGACCATGAATTTTTGTGTGTCTGAAATATATTTTATGTATAGCCCTATAAGCTTCCCCTGTGCAATATATAAACGCAGGATCATGCTCCTACGGGAGTCTGTATAGCGAATATGTGAGCAAATTGGCAAATAATATCAGTCTTTCGGGTGCCGGGGTACCCCGAAGGACCCTGAATTTTTGTGTGTCTGAAATATATTTTATTTATAACCCTATAAGCTTCCCCTGTGCAAAATTTAAACACAGGATCATGCTCCTAAGGGAGTCTGTATAGCGAATATGTGAGCAAATTGGCAAATATCAGTGTTTCGGGTGCCGGGGAACCCCGAAGGACCCTGAATTTTTGTGTGTCTGAAATATATTGTCGTGTCACAGATGGTCTTGACTTCCCAAGTTCCTCAATTAGACGCTTGGGGTAGTCGGCATCCACCGGAACAAATGACAGAATTGAGTCCACGGTTTGCTTTAAAGGGGGAAGGATACTGTGGACAAGCGTATAACAGTATGAATTTTGAAAATTAATTCCAGAAAAACTACAAATGCGTTTACCTTAATTTTTGGGCATATAATAATATCAATCTTATTGAGTATACATGTAAAATTTTATTGCAAAATATTTATAATTGTAGAAATTACGTGAGTTGGCATACAACGGTGTACGTTCGCACGTACGGTGACGGTGTACATCGTTTTTCAATTTGTAGTGAATGAATATTGTTGAAATTTGGAATATAAGTTCACAGATGTAGTAGTTATCGTGTATCGAGCCATTTTTCCAATTTTCATTTTAATTACTGAAAAAAAAATTTTTGAATTTATTTTTGTAAAAATAGTGCATATTTTCTACGGTATTTCTTAAATAAAAAATTAACGGAAAAGAAATTCAAAAAAATGGCTCGATACACGATAACTACTACATCTGTGAACTTATATTCCAAATTTCAACAAAATTCATTCACTACAAATTGAAAATCGATGTACACCGTCACCGTACGTGCGAACGTATGCCAACTCACGTAATTTCTACAATTATAAATATTTTGCAATAAAATTTTACATGTATACTCAATAAGATTGATATTATTATATACCCAAAAATTAAGGTAAACGCATTTGTAGTTTTTCTGGAATTAATTTTCAAAATTCATACTGTTTTACGCTTGTCCACAGTATCCTACCCCCTTAAGCCGGTGAGCACTTAAACAATTACTTAGAGACCACTTTTCCCAGTTAGCAGGTTCCTAAGAAGGGTAACAAAAGGTTTGTTGGGCGCCAGAATAAAATTCTTGAATACAAATGAAATTGAATTTTATTCAAATAAAAGTTTTTAATAAGGAAGAAGTTGTTTGTCGTAATTAGGCTCATAAGTGCCTGCTCTGCCGTGGTGTAATGTGTGTATCACAGTCGCAAATTCTGTTACATTTACTAATCATTAAATTCGCTGAACGAATTTACGACTGGATAATTGTTAAAGTGTGCGAGACAAAAATAATGTTCATAAAATAAATCAATTTTGTTACAAAATAATTATGGTTTCACTAACCCTTGCAACGTTGTTAAATAAAGTTGCCACAATTGCGATAAAATAGGAACTTCCAAAAATCGAGGAAATTGACGCCGTCACTGAAATATCTACACCACTGGTTGACAGCTATCGGATTGTCTTCATGTGATTCACAAATGTTGATTTTTAATTCCATCCAAATCAAATTCATCTAATATTCAATAAATCTCCAGTGTTTCCAGCAAAACAAAACTTGTTAAGTAAATCCTGGTTAACGTTTACGGGCATCCAAATTACTACGCCGTTTTGTAAGGTAAAATTTAACCTCAAACTTATAGTATCCAAATTTAATAAAATTTCCATTTATAGGGTTTATTCGATGAAATAAATCGAATAAATGACTCTTTCATGCAATCAATAATTCTTACGATCATCAATTCATAAACTGGATCGCATTTTATGTGAAATTTATAACGAGGGCGAACGACCACATGTTCAAACAACAATTTCCAAAATTAACTTAAAAGACTCACGTTTTCACTTCCAGCGATTGCAAACTTTGTGTTCTACACAAAAATCATATTTCGGACATCTGGTTCGCAGAATAACTACCGAAATTCACCTTTTTAAGGTGCATCCAAGAACACACACCTGGTCTCGCTAATGGGTGCAGGAAAAGACAAAAATTCTCCTTCCACTTTCTCGTACCTTTTACAAAACGGCACTCCATTTCCAAAACGTAAGTTCCTAGCTTTTATTGGTAAACTTTGAAATTCACTGTCACTTACAAATTTGATTTTTAGATAGGATTCAAACGCAACACTTTATCAAAACAAATCAACAAGCATAAAATTTTGTATCTGTGTAAGTGGAAACTGTAACAAGATTTGGCTTTCGATACAACAAAAAACAACTTTTCTCTGTCGTGCCAGCATTTCGGCAGATTGTTGACTTTACTTTGTATCAAAAATCTTACTCTAGAATGAAACGCTGCAATATTTTATGTATCCCCTGTGCAAAATATGAACGCAGGATCATGCTCCTAAGGGAGTCTGTTTAGCGAATATGTGAGCAAATTGGCAAATATCAGTCTTTCGGGTGCCGGGGAACCCCGAAGGACCCTGAATTTTTGTGTGTCTGAAATATATTTTATGGATAGCCCTATAAGCTTCCCCTGTGCAAAATATAAACGCAGGATCATGCTCCTAAGGGTGTCTGTATAGCGATTATGTGAGTGTTTTAATAATTTCTAAAGTAATAATATAACTATACTTATATTTGAATGAATATTTTTTTTCAATATTTTAATATAGTTTTACTTTAATTATGTCTTTCAAGTGTAAAAAGTCAATAATTCTTAATAAAAGTGGTTTTTTAGAAAAGTGGTCACTTTGTGGTCAACCAATTATTTGGTCAACTATTCAGATTCATTTCTGAAAAATGAATCTGATGCTGTCTTCCAGGACATAATTTTACTCCCAATATTCCAAGAAACTTGGATCCTTCTGGTATTGATAACAAGTACCTACTTGTGTGATAATGAAATGTAATAAAAGTTTGCAAGTACTCAACACTGAGTGTACTTTTTACATTTTATATACAAAAAAAAAGGGTAGATCCTAAAGAAACCGGAGGCCAAAACCCAATTTACGGATATTAACACACCGGAAAAGTCTCGCACTGCATCATAAATTTATTGTTCTTCACTCTTAAATAGTATTTTTATAAAAAAAGTTTGTTTTATTTAAGTCTACACCTAATTCTAAAATTGTCCATGGTTCTTTATTTACAGTTATAGTATTATACAGCGCCCAGTTACGCTTTTGTTAAATTTACATTTTTTTATCGAGATATAAATTTTTCAATATTTTACAGGTTCTTCGTTTATGCTCATCGTCATAACTTCTTCAAAAATGTATCAATTTAAATAATGTTTGTTTTTTTCAAATTGCGTGTGTTTTAATGAATTTTTCAAAACTTTCGTACTTTTATGCAATAAATAATTTATTATTACCAGATTTTTTCAATAAATTAAATTTTTTTTAAATTGTTTGTATCCTTTGATTTCTTTTGAACAATTCTTAAAAATACTTCTTAAAAAGACACAAATTAACATCATTATGGGGATGAAAGAAAAACTGACCGAAAATGAATTTGATTGACGTTCGTAAATTAATTGTGCGAAAAAATCTAGAAAATCCTAACTTGGCAAAATGTATAAAAATCTCTAAATCCAATGTAAGAAGTGTTTTTAAAAAGTTTACTAAACCTTTATCAATCCATAAAAAAACGGATGTAGTAAAAAAAATGATTTGGTTAAAGTACGCGGTGAAGTTTAAAAATTCATAATCTAAAAATTTGTAAACTGAATTTATAAAACTGTATTGTTCGCATAAACGTTCCATTTGAATTAAATAAGTTGTATACAGGGTGGCCCTTTGAAAACGAAACAGACGGGATTGTGGCCAGCAGAATTTTTTTTTCAAGAAATGCAAAAACACGTCAATTTTATCATCGAGGGGGACAACTTTTGCTACCAATGTCACTCTCTTATTGTTTCATCCCTTCGCGCTGTGATGACAACCCCTGAAATGTTAATAGGGATGATATGTCGCTTGGACATATCAAAGGACAAGGTTTGCCCTTTACCTTAAGGGTTGAACTATCAATGTTTATGAATAGCAGTAAAAGTAGCCCCCTTGAAATTAAAATCAACCTGACCAAACGTTTTTCACTTTTTTATTCTTAAATGTCTTGCAATATCGGATTTATTTCGCATTTTTGCAGCTTCAATTTTTTTGTTGAATAATTGATAAAACTTCAAAAAAATTATAGCACTGAATTCAGGGAAGCAAGACCTTTCAAATGAGGTGTCACTTGACATATCATCCCTATTAACATTTCAGGGGTTGTCATCACAGCGCGAAGGGATGAAACAATACGGGAGTGACATTGATCGCAAAAGTTGTCCCCATCGATGATAAAATTGACATGTTTTTGCATTTCTTGAAAAAAAAATTCTGCTGACCACAATCCCGTCTGTTTCGTTTTCAAAGGGCCACCCTGTATAAAAAATGTATAGGTATTACAAATAATTTATTATTATAAACTACAAATATTCAAATAAAATTACAAATAGGGGCCATAACTTCATCACAAATAAGAAAAACAGTAAACAATTATTGTTCAAAAATAGTTTTAATTATCAAATCATCAGTAAACAACAAATTATTTAAGGTTATGTCAAACTAATGACGTAATACACAAAATCTACCGAATGATCTACCGCATTCTTCTATGTTCATGATCTACCGGAAAAATATCGCGGTTCACAAATCATCTACCCGGTGGATGAAGTCGGTGCACTACAATGCACCGGTATAATTTCCGAACGTCGCTTCCCCTTAACCGGTACAATTTTCAAACGCGAAAGGTTACACCGATATATACCGGTATAATATTCGAAAACGCCTGTTATTAGCTTTGATTATGGTTATGGTTATTAGTTTGATTAGATCTATGGTTAGATCTATGGTTATTAGTTTGACATAACCTTAAATAATTTGTTGTTTACTGATGATTTGATAATTAAAACTATTTTTGAACAATAATTGTTACTGTTTTTCTTATTTGTGATGAAGTTATGGCCCATATTTGTAATTTTATTTGAAAATTTGTAGTTTATAATAATAAATTATTTGCAATATACATTTTTTATATAGGTACAACTTATTTAATTCAAATGGGACGTTTATGCGAACAATACAGTTTTACAAATTCAGTTTACAAATTTTTAGATTATGAATTTTTAAACTTCACCGCATACTTTAACCAAATCATTTTTTTTTACTACTTCCGTTTTTTTATGGATTGATAAAGTTTTAGTATATTTTTTAAAATCACTTCTTACAGTGGATTTAGAGATTTTTAGACATTTTGCCAAGTTAGGATTTTCTAGATTTTTACGCACAATTATAATTCACGAACGTCAATCACGTGCGTGACGTTGGCCCCCTTTTTTTGAAATTGTAATTTTTTGTTGTTGTTCTGGATTGTTCTTAATTTGTTCTTAAAAAAATTTTTTGATTTTGCAAAAAAATAACCAAAAAAATCGAGAAAAACATTTTTTAACGTCAGCCCCTTTTTTTTTGAAATTGCAATTTTTTTTAATTGTTCTCGATTGTTCTCAATTTGTTCTTAATGTTCTTAAACAAAAATTTTGATTTTACCAAAAAACAACCGCGAAAAACGCGAAATAAGATTTCGCGCTGGCCCCCCTTTTTTTGAAAATGCAACTTTTTTAATTGTTCTCAATTGTTCTCAATTTGTTCTTAATGTTCTTAAAAAAAATTTTTGATTTTGCGAAAAAATTAAACGCGAAAAAAAAATCCCAAACATTATTCGTTTTTAATGGCGATATGCGATATCGATTATAAACACTGAATTTCCACAGAAACTTTATTTTTGGGTTATTGGCAATATGTCACCCACTTACGAAGTTGATTTCTATAACTGCCCCCTTATTTTTCTGTACTTAGAACTGATTTTTTAATTAATTGTATGCTAATTTTCAAAATAAATAAAATTTTAATTACCAAATATGGTATATTTGCAATTTGCAAAACTTATATTTTTGTTACATGCGATATTTCAGTTTAGTAGGGATACAAATTTGAATGGATTAGCAAATGATGAGGTTAACGTCGAGTTTGAATAATGATCTTATTTTTTACACCATTTGCAGTTTTCATTGAAGATTTCAATTACAAAGTAGGTCATACAATTATTGGATTAGGCTAGGCAAGACTTTCGAGTAACTAATTATTTTTCAAAAAATAGTTTTCCTACCCTCAAATCACAAAAATTAGTTACAAAAGCATATTTTTATAATTTCTAACTTCAAATCTAAGCGCTATTGAACTAGAAAATCTAAATTTTTTGCCTGCGGCGCAATTTTTCGCTATTCTTGCCCCCCCTTTAAAAAAGTTTGTTCAAGACTTTTTTTAACCCCCCCCCCCATACTTTTGACCCATGCCAGTTATGGGGCGAAAAAATGGCTCCACCTTGAAAAATGTATAGGAAAGTTTATAATTGGCATGATTACTCAGTTAGGTAAGTTATATTATAAAATTCCTTCTTTCGACTTTGAGGGGGTGCCGCCATCTTGGTTCACTGGCCACTAATACTTTGAATGTGACGAAAATGCTCATTTTCTACGGGTTATCTCTAAATCTATTTATCTTAGAAAAATATGTATGAGACAAAAAATATGCAGAATCGTACGCTCTACAATTTTTATAATTATTATAGCCGACGTATTTCACTCCGATAACGCGATAATAACGAAAGAGCGATTTTCCACCCCTGCAAACCAAGATGGCGTCACGACGGCATCCCCTCAAAATCGAATCAAGGAACTTTATATACTAACTAATTAGAATTTAGAATCTATAAATAAAAACCATAAACCATGACAAATTTGTTTCGCTTTTATTTAAGCTCATCGGATAGATATAATGTCTTTAAATTATAAATATCTAGTAAATGTGTAATAATGAAATTGAATAATAATAATAACTAGTTATATTCATAATAACTAATAATTACACTTTAGATTTTCATTTAAAATATTTTACTTCAAGTTTTTAATTTCCAATTATCAATTCGCGTTAAAGTTGGGTTTTCAATTCTTTTAGTATTTATATTTTGCTACAAAACGTGAGGGTTTCATTCATTTATCAACTCGCGTTGTATTTGAATTTAAATCTTCTAGCATGCGTACACTTTTCTGTCAAAAATTATTATACATTTTTAATTGTCAGCAATTGACCGAAAATTCCTTTTATTCAATACCTGCAAGTAAAATAACTTTTACATTGACATTTTCAAGCAACCAAAGTGGAAAAATCGCAGTATTTTATTAAAACTCAACCAAAAGTCTAGAGTGTCAAATTGATTACTGTCACAAGCAAGCAATTAAAATTTTTCATTTTGAAAATTTTCATTTTACTTGCAGGTTTTGGATAAAATGTTGTATGCCACTCTTGAGTAAAGATATATTTATCCACTTACGGAAGATAGCACACTCGGCGTTGCCTCGTGTGCTATCTTCCGTTTGTGGATAAAAATTATCTTTACTCACTTGTCCCATAAATTACTATTACACATTTTTTGGCTTCAATTATTACGGTTTTTGATTTTTTGAAGATTAATTATTACCAAGGAACTACAGTTCATTTATAAGTTATAATTTTTCATAAAGAATTTTTAATTTTTTTAATTCATATATTTTTTCAATTTCATTATTACACCTTAGTTACCTACTAGATATTTATAATTTAAAGACATTATATATATCCGATGAGCTTAAATAAAAGCGAAACTTTGTCATGGTTTATGGTTTTTCTTTATAGATTCTAATTCCTATAACTTGAATAAAATAATTGTTACATTTAGTAACTTTATCATATTATAAACAAGTTAATAACAATAAAATAATTAATATATTATAATAATTGAACGAACTTCTTGCATCCCTCGCTTACATTTGATCCGAGCAACATGCGTCGACAAATTAAGACCAGCGGATCGCCGCACATGCGTCAGTTTGACAACCCTGGTATAGGTAATCCTCAAAAGTTACAGAAAATTTCAAAATCTTAAATTTTAACTCTTTATTAGTAGCTATGAATTGGAGTAATTATACTTCCCATAGATTACAATAAATTGAAAAAAATAAAAAAGGCTAAAAACTACTTTACAAATATACTTTAATTGTCTTCTGCTCTACTTCAGTAAATGATTGATAATAATTACAATTTAATAGAAGTAAGATCTTGTTATTTTTAAATTTCAAGAATGTTGTGTGCATTTTATGTTATCAGTGCTTATCAAGAAAGACAACAACACTTGAAAAGATGTAAAGCTGTCTTGATGAAATTACGACATTCATGGAGTGAAAATCTTCAAAAGGTAGGTGTTCAATTTTTTTAATTAATTAATTAATCAATAATTAATTATGTTATAATATAGAAGCTCATAGCAAGGGTAGAAATCGCGAAAAATTCAGAAAAATCAAGGGTGCAAACCCTAATATTTGGAGCATGCATTTTCAGATAAAGATGATCCTAGGCGTGATACACCCCCCACAGTGCTCTCTAATTACTGTAGATAACCACCGGCCACAAAATTATTTGATAATAATGTTATATGACCGCATATATTTGCAGACATCATATTCCGAATTCCGTATCTTTATTTTTTGCAAAGCAATTTGATAACATAGTAGGAATATATAGTAGGTGACATAATAATTATCACTTTTGATGGAAATTCGTCAAATTATGCACAAAAAAACATTTGTTATCACCAGTGCTATTTTTAAATATACGAATGAATACCCACCGTTTGTACCTATATATAAAAGCTTTCAAATTTATAAGAATATCATTTAGTTCCCGGCACCGACTGCAATACTATCTTGAAAAAGGTAAAATTTTAACCAATTTATTTTTTTTATTTGAATTTTAAAATTTATTTTTCGAATTAATTCGAAATTGAAAGGGCCACGTACGACATTAAAGGACCAATTAAAAATTTAATTTTGTATTTATTATTAACAGTTAATTTAAAGTCAGAATTTGTTGATAATGCGAAGATCTTCTTCCAATATTGGCCGATATAGAAGAGGTATCTTCGCATTTTCAACAAATTTTAACTTTTAATTTACCATGCTCTGCACAAAAAGTGTTATGATCAATTTTATCGAATCGTAAATTTTATTTATTAATAACGTTATTGTTATTTTAGATCCACCAGTGCGTCATTTAAATTCCAGCTTTCTTGGTACTTAATTATGCAAGTTTTAATTTTTTTATGCTTAATTTGGAGTTGTGCTATTGTTAAAGCACAAGAATGTCGTAATCGTAAGTGTCTACGTAACCTTTAATCGAAAAAAAATTAAAATTCAATTTTAGCACGTGTCGTAGGCGAAAAACAATCTCCGGTAAATATAAATATAGCGAAAGTTAAATTGGTCACCACAATTCCGCTCGTGTGGTCTAAGGAATATGCACAATCGCAATCTTGGAAATTAATTAATACAGGAGATACACGTAAGTCAGGAAGGTCGTGGTGATCAACTTTTATGCCCAGTTTCATAAAACTTTTAACCAAGTACTAACAGAACCAATAGAAATAATCAGTTAGTTTTAACTGCTCGTTAAAAGTTTTATGAAATTGAAGGTTAGGTACTTCTAATCCCCATTTATTTCTTAGTTCAGTTAGTAAGTCGTCGCAATGTGAGCTTCCAATTATCAGGTGGAAATTTAGGTGCAACTTACACTTTTCAAGAGTTGCATTTTCATTGGGGGACTACAAACGATAAGGGAAGCGAACATACCCTTAATAATAAAAGCTTCCCTTTGGAAATGCATGGGGTTCATAAACAAAATAATAATGAAAATGCCAAAACTTACACTATAGTTACAAATGTTTTTAAGGTAATTTGAACAATTTAAGCTACATTCACAACATCAAAATTAAGGACTAAAATTAAGGTGAAGAAATTCCACCTCTTAGCTGATGCATTCGCGTACCGTACTTTAAATTTACCGAAAATTATTAATATTAATGTTTACTATTGTGTAACAGTCAATTAAAAATTATTATTCCTTATTCACTTTGTTACGTTAATTATAAAGGTTAATTATTTTAGTCCGTAATTTAAATATTAAAATGCACCATTGCTTCCCAATTAACATAATAGTATATTATACACCAAGGGAGTAAAGTGCCACTTTTCGTCATGAGGGTAAAGGTTTTTTACACGAGGCGCAGCCGAGGGTAAAAATTACCCGAAGGACGAAAAGTCACTTTACTCCCGAGCGCGAATATACTATTTTTTGCCTTTCCGAAAGCCAATTACGAAATTCAAAGCAAATATTTGTTCGAATAAGCGAGAATTACCAACCCTACAGTCTAAAGCCAGACAAAGTGTTGATTGAGTAATTCAACTTAAGTTGGAATACCAACTTAAGTTGGTGGTAATTAGCTAAGCTAAAGTATGCCCCATAAGTCAGATTCAGATTGAAAGGAAAGAAAGAAAAGTGAAAAGTGAGTGTGAAAAGATCGTAAATTAAAATTTAAAATGAGTTCTAATATTGAAATAGCTGAAGCAGCTAAGTTGGCTTGTGTGGAAGCATTACCTTCAAAGTCGAGGAAGTTATATGAAAAACAATACGATGATTTTGTGAAGTGGTGTGGCAAAAAAAACGTGGCGGACTGCTACACGGAAGATGTTTTTTTGGCTTTCTTCTACGAAAAAGCAAAAATTGTAAAGGCGTCCACCATGTGGTCTCATTATTCAATGATAAAGGCGATGATGAAAGTACATCACGATATTGATATTGGCGGTTATCACAAATTAACGGGTTTCCTAAAAAGGAAGAACGTCGGGTACGTTCCGAAGAAATCGCGTGTACTTTCTTCGGACCATGTGGCAAATTTTTTAAGGGAGGCACCGTCCGAGCAATATTTGGTGGCTCAAATTTTAATATAACTGTTAATTTAAATGGTGGTAATAAAAATTTGTAAGTCTTTTTACTGCCCCCCCCTGTTTTACTTTTCCTCCCGCTGTTTTACTTTTCCTCCCGCTGTTTTACTTTTCCTCCCGCTATTTTACTTTTCCTCCCGCTAATTTACTTTCCCCCCCCCCCTCCTAAGAAAAGTGGCACTTTGCTCCCGCAAAACTGGGAGTAAAGTGACCACTTTACTCCCGGAAAGGCAAAAAATTTATTTTATAGGTAACGGAAGAGAAAAACAAAGTTATGGAAAAAATTCTCGCACAAGCAATAAAAGCTGCTAACAATAAAAACGTTCCTCAAGAGGTTCAGCCATTTGCTATAACAGATTTGGGCAAAGAAGCATCCATCATTCCGTACTTCGCATACGACGGTTCGTTATCATCTTCACCGTTTACGGAATCGGTGAACAGGATTATTCTTACAAGTGTTCTCACCCTTTCTCAAACTCAAATGGACATATTCAGGGAAGTTGCTAAAATTCAGAAAAGCTTAAAAAATAACTACAGGTGTATCCAGAAATTAAATGGACGAGTGATTTCATTAGTCCAGCAAAGTGAATAAATCAGAATTAGTTTTAAGTTTTATTTCGACGTTTAAAGGATTTGGGAAACACTAAATTGCTTTTTTATTTGTATTTCTAGTTAATTTTTGAGTTCAGCACAATTAAGTATGCCATTCATTATTTTACGGTGTTAATGAATCCTATAGAATAGGTAAAAGCTTTTCAATTATTTGTTACTACTGCACCATAATATTTCTTCACGATTGTACTTTTGCTTCATATTTAGGTAATCAAATAGACGGTTTCGCGTTAAAATAAAAATGAGCTTAGGTTTAATGTTAATTTTGAAGTTTTTCAAATAATTCTAAAATAAAATTGGTTTTCAACATTAACTTTTGTTTTCTTCGTAAAGTCGCAGTTGATGGAATGCGATGAATGTACCAAAATAATATTCCGGCCAAATTTTAGTTTGGCAAAACTCAAATATAGGGTGTCCCAGTAACACCGCCTATTTTGAAATTTGAAAAAAACGCCGTGTCTATTTAAAAAGTTCGAATGTTTTTATTGCAATAAGGAGGGTAGACATGGAGGTTATGTATGGAACACAATATCTGATAAATGGTCGCAGTGGCGTAACAACGTGAAATTTTCATGTGTGCCAAATTGTGGAACGGGCCCCCTTCCCCTCATACTAAGAATTTGTTACTTAGAAATATTAATTAACGAAAAAACAATTTATAAAAACTGTCACATTAAATTTTTTTTTAACTTATTTATTTAATTCAGAAATAAATAAAAATCATATAAATATACAAAATGAAGCATTATTAAGGGTGCGTTCCACTTAAAGCTCACGACGACCGTGACGTAGTCCCGTCAAGCCCGTAGCCAGACTGAAAATTAAGGTAGGGCAAACAGTTGGTATGGCTGAGCAAATTGTAGCGCCATGGGTGCCAGGCGGGTTTGTAGAATCTTCCCAAGCGCCGCAGGCGAAAATTTTGAATTTGAATTCAGCAATACCCGAGGAACTCGAATATGAATGAGCGGATTCAATGTTATCATCTATGCCAGAGTTGGATGTAAAGAAACTGGTGATTTTTGGAACTTTGCTTTTTTTTGTTCCGCTTTAAATTTCTGTTTACGAAGCAACTCACCGTAACTATTAATTTATTTGCGATATAAACTCTTATTTGGTTTTTTACTCCATTCTTTGCCTGCGAACCCTACGCTCGGGCAGAAGCTACTTTCACTACCAAATATTTCTTTTTTTCCTTCTTTCGAGCTTCCAAACGTTTTGGCTCAGGCCCCTTTCAGTCGCTACAAACATTGTATGACATTGTATCATTGTATGTATGACAGCGACTGGAAGCTCGAAAGAAGGAAAAAAAGAAATGTTAGGTAGCGCAAGTAGCTTCTCCTCGAACGCAAGGATAATATAAGACAATGGTATAATCAATGATCTAAGGTCTAAGGGTATAATAATTAAATTAATTACAATCCACATTACCAACCTTAGATTTGATTTAAGTTGGAAAGTGATAGGATAATCTACTTTCAGGGAGAAAATTTCAAAAATGTAGTATACTGTAAAGCTAGGTTTACCATAAATTTTTTGAGCCAAACGCGAACACCCAATACCCATGGGGGTCGGTGGGGGGAGGTGTACTAATTTAAAAAAAAATTTGTAACAGCCCATTCGCGTTTTACATTACCGTTGGTGGCGCTACAAACCATAGATCTTGTATTGACTAGATAGAGGACTCCTATCTAAATAGCATTGGTTGTTGTGAAGCCACCCATAACATGTTTATGTTTACGATTTATTTGTTTACTGTTTACGCGACCGGTGGCGCCTCTATTTTTAAGGATTGAAATTAAAATAATAAAACGATATAATTTGATTTTCGATTTTATTATAAATGGATATTATAAATTATTCTGTGTGGTGGCGTTAAGGCGAAGCATCACCACGTTGGTGTAAAACCTTCTTTAAAAAGATTCGTTAAACATGTTTTTCAAGAAATGTTTATATATTTTTGGAATTTGATAAATTCAGCTTCGTAGCTCAATAGAATAATTGTTTCTTGATACTGTCAACTTTTGGTAATTCTATTTAGTAATACGATATTAAAGAAATCTCGAATTCCAATATTCAGAATTTTCAAAAAAAGGAATGTCAAATTTCTTTTCAAATGTAGTAATAAAGACAATTATTGTAATACTTTAGTTTACAGAAACGATCATTCTATTGAGCTACGAAGCTGAATTTTTAAAATTCCAAAAATATCTAAATATTTCTTGAAAAACATGTGTAAACGAAGTTCAGACTATTTTCAATTTGCCGCGCGTGGACTGGGGACATTTGAGATGGTGCGCGCTATTATAGATAAGATTGTAATGTAAGATGGAAGTTAATGTTGGATTGTAAAGTATTAGCTTTAAATGTTGTTTCTCTTTGTTTAGGTTTGTAATTGTTATTGTTAATATTGTTAATTAATAAAATTATTCTCTTTGTTTAGAGCAGCGTTTCTTAAACTGTGTTCCGCGGAACCCTGGGGTTCCGCGGAGATGACTTAAGGGTTCCGCGAAACTTAAGTGCTTTTTATTTTGATGAGGTCGTAAAAATCATCAACTTCATAAAATCGCTGCCTCTAAATAATCGTTTATTCAAAATCCTATGTCTTTTACATACTGAGGTCAGGTGGTTATCTCGAGGAAAGATACTAACTCGTATGTTTGAGTTAAGGGACGAGGTGCGTGCCTTTTTTGGAACACAATTTCGAATTTAAAGATCGATTTCTTGATAAAATTTGGTTAATTAAAATTGCCTATTTAAGCGACATTTTTACAAAGATCTTTTTCTTCTTCAAGTCCGTTCCGGATGTTGGCTATCATCCTGGCTATTATAATTTTATTGATTGCAGTGCGGAAAAGCTCCGTCGTAGTCATCAAAAACCACGTTCTCAAATTCTTGAGACGCTTTCTTCTTCCTTCTATTTTACCTTGTAATATGCACTGCAGAAGATGGTATCTATTCTCGTTTCTCATAATGTGTCCAAATACTGCAACTTTCTCATCTTGACCGTGCTCACTACTTCCGTCTGTTTCGCCATTCTTCTAAGTATCTCTGCATAGTCACGTGTTCCACCCACGAAACCCTCAAGCCTCTGCGGTAAATCCACATTTCGAAAGCCTGTAATCTCTTTGTCGTTGCTTCCGTTAATGTCCAAGACTCGAATCCATAAAACAGCACAGAAAAAACGTAGCAGCGTATCATTTTTATTTTAGTTTCCATTTATATTGCGACAAAGATCAATGAGCTTAATTTCACCCTTCAGGACAAACAAGTAAATGTATTTACTAAGGTGCTCACGAAAAATTCTTGCTTTTAAGAAAAAGATAGAATTTTGGAAAATTTGTATGCGTTCCGAGTTTGACTGCTTTCCAACAATAAAATGCTTTTCAGAACAGGAAGGGGTTGAAATAGAAGAGATATTCATTGAAGAAATTATTCAGCACCTTACTGGATTGAGTGAAGCATTTAATCTATATTTTCCAAACGAACAGCAGGTTAAACATCAAAATGAATTGTGGATTAAAAACCCATTTATTGTCAATGCACGACCTTCAACCATGTCAGCAAATGAATATGAAACTTTTATTGAAATGACATCTGATTCCGTCTGATTCATCATTGCAAGAGAAGTTTAAATCAATGCCATTAGTGGAATTTTGGTGCAGTTCAAAAGATGAATATCCTCAATTGTCACAAAAGGCCGTTTTGCCATGTGTGAAACGGGGTTCTCCGCTTATGTATCGACAAAACGAAATACCGCAACAGGCTTGATGCCGAACCTGACATGAGAATTCAACTTTCATCAATAAAGCCTAATATTAAGTATATCTGTAATAATAGAAAGCAATTTCAGTCATCTCATTAAAATTTAAAAGTTCTGTTTGTATGTTATTTTAAGAACTTTTGATTAATTCTGAAAATATTTTTTCAAAATAGGGGTTCCACGATAAAAGAGGACATTAAAAAAGGTTCCACGGATAAAACACTTTAAGAAACGCTGGTTTAGAGCAACACAATTTAGTTTTTGTTTCAACGGTCCAACACTTGAAGATGATAAAGGAAACATTATAAAACAACATTTACGCAGTTAAACAGCGATTTTGAACAACAATATGGAAATTTAGAAAAAGGTAGAAGAAGTCTTTTGACGGAATTAGAAAGACATCGCAGGAATTTTAAGAATATTCAATGTGTAAAAGTGGACGTATCGACGACGGGCCAGGTGAAGAGCAGCATGGAAATATGG
This sequence comes from Rhagonycha lutea, assembly GCA_958510855.1. NCBI lineage: Eukaryota > Metazoa > Arthropoda > Insecta > Coleoptera > Cantharidae > Rhagonycha > Rhagonycha lutea. The sequence continues at coordinate 40,382,950 of OY294038.1, forward strand.
GTGTAGAAGATTGCGAAAAACGAGATTACAAAGGAAAACGAAAAAAAAAGAAGAAAAGTAATGCTAGGATACTGGAAAATTAAATTTAACATTAAAACAGATAATCAGCTAAAATAAAAGTAAAACTACGCACACGGAAGTTAAAATTGCGATTCATTTTGAAAATTTAACGAAATTTAAGTTCAATAAGAGATAGAAATAATCTTCGAAGGATAAGCGAAATAAAAATTTTAAAAAGTGTATCAAGTGATTTAGAAAATTAAAAATCCAGAAACTAATGATTTTCCAATATCAGAGGATGAGAATGTCAACGAAGAAGATAAAATTATAGAGATTGAAGAAAGAGAAAAAAATAATTCCCGGCTTTACAGGTGAGAAGATGGAAGAGAGAGAAAATAATTCCCGGCTTTACGGGTAAGAAGATTGAAGAGAGAAAAAATAATTCCCGGTTACGGGTAAGAAGATTGAAGATAGAGAAAATAATTCCCGGCTTTACGGGTGAGAAGATGGAAGAGAGAGAAAATAATTCCCGGCTTTACGGGTAAGAAGATTGAAGAGAGAAAAAATAATTCCCGGTTACGGGTAAGAAGATTGAAAAAAGAGTAAATAATACTAGTTTGAAGAAAAACGGAAGTTGTATAACAGCGATGAAGATAATAAGCAAATGTTTGAAGAAAAAAAAAAACAAAGAAATGCTCAAATTTTTTTCCATATAACAAAGCTTGTTCCGAAAAAAATTTGCTATAGTGGGGGGGAGATGTAAACGAAGTTCAGACTATTTTCAATTTGCCGCGCGTGGACTGGGGACATTTGAGATGGTGCGCGCTATTATAGATAAGATTGTAATGTAAGATGGAAGTTAATGTTGGATTGTAAAGTATTAGCTTTAAATGTTGTTTCTCTTTGTTTAGGTTTGTAATTGTTATTGTTAATATTGTTAATTAATAAAATTATTCTCTTTGTTTAGAGCAACACAATTTAGTTTTTGTTTCAACGGTCCAACACTTGAAGATGATAAAGGAAACATTATACATGTTTAACAAATCTTTTTAAAGAACGTTTTACACCAATATTTAGTCACGTGGTGATGCTTCGCCTTAATGTAAACAAGTTCATTATGTAAACAAAGCAAAAAACGTTCTAAATGAACTTCGAAATTATTCCGTGTGGTGGCGTTTTGTTAATGTAAAATGCGAATTGCTCAATCGTTTATATCTTATATCAATCATTCAATTGTTGACCCAATCAATGGGTTGTTACTAAATTTTTGTTAAATTTTTAAAAAATTTAAAATAAAAATTAGTACACGTGCGTTAAATCATTTTCAAATTATGTGTTTCAAAATGTATTAATTATTTGAAACTATTTAAAATATTTATTTACCTGTTAATTATACAAAATTAATTCTTATCCTCGAAAGTTTTACAAAATTTTAAAATGCGGTCGTAATCTCCGTAATGCAAGGGTAATCTTAAAGTAGGTATATTTCAATAACTGTACATTTTTCCATAAAGAATAAACCTATTAAACCTTCTGCATAGACTAATGCTATTTACAAAGTACCTGTTAAAAAATAATACAATAGATATTTGCTGTTAACAATTAACAAAAGGAGCTACGTTACAAAACCCATCTTAACTGGGGTTTTGTAAACTCCGCTAATTTCGACCCACCTTAAGATGGGGCTTATTTTTTTTATAATCCTGGTTGTAAACTCCCCTAACGTCGAGGGATTACTAGGCAATAAGATTATAAAGCTTATAGATAGGCTTTAGGTATAATAATATATTGCTACCAACTTTGATGAATGAATAATATAAGTAATCAAATAAATGGAATAGAAAAAATAAGTCAATTAATTAAAATGTTAATAATTGGTGTAGTTGTGGTTCGTTTTTCTACAATAAATTGTTACATTATGTAAGTTTTAGTTTTTGAGTTTATTATTGGCTATAAATGCAAAATAATGCTACACAACATTATTTTACATTTATCGCCAATAATAAATGCAAAATAATGCTACACAACATTATTTTGCATTTATCACGTTAACTTCTTGTCAATGTGAAATCCATAGCTAGAAAATCATAGCACACCAGAGCTTAGGTTATTTTTTGAAATTCGCTCTTTTTTTTATAAATTTGTGGCCAATATGCAATCTGTACAGACAGGTTTAGAACATCAGAGCTTTGGGGTCGTCCATAAAAAAAAACATCTACGTCTAGGGGGGAGGGTCACAAAATGTGTGCCATATAAAAAAATTTTTATTTTCAAACATATTGGTCTGTAGTTGTTTCAAGAAGCTTTCTATGTTCTTATTAAAATTATTATTTAATAAACAAATTATTGTTTTAACAAAAACTTCTTGTCAATATGAAATCCATACACAGATAAGTTTGGCACATCAGAGCTTAGGTTATTTATTGAAATTTGCTCTAGTTTTTATACATTTGTGGCTTGTTATGTTTGCTATATAAAAATTGTTTTTATAATTATTACTTCAGGGAAGTTATTATTTCAAGTTATTCTTAAGCGGCGTTCACAATAAAGTGGGGTCTTGCCTTGCTTCGGCAGAAAGTTAGCAAGAGCCAATCAGAATGAACAAATTTTTAATCATAGAAAAGGATAGACGAAAATACTCTAATCTAATTGGCGCTTGCCAGCTCTCTACAATGCAAGACCCCACTTCATTGTGAACGCCGCTTTATTTTTTGCGTACTTTCAAATATATTGGTCTGAAATAATTATTGGACTACTGGTCAATGTGGTAACAAATTGTTAATTTATGAGGATTATAAATTTTATTTTAATCGTGCATTAAAAAGTGGAGATGCTGTGATCAAACTTCCAACAGTGAACAATAACCATTGAGAGATAGAAATTAATTCAATTATTTGACGAGAAACATCATTAATTATTATTATCAAATATGCAAAAAACTATACTGAAACGTTTGACACCTATTTCAACCAAAAAGTTTAAAAAGAACTTGCTCGGAGTACTCGAAATTTGAAATACTACGTTTCCAAACGCTTTGGCTCCCCATCAAAATGTTTGTAGCGACTGAAAAAGGCGGAGCCAAAGCGTTTGGAAGCGTCTCGAAGCTTGAAAGAAGGAAGAAAAGAAATGTTTGGTAGCGAAAGTAGCTTCTCCTCGAACGCAGGGTACATGTAATAAATTTTTTTCAAAGGGGGAGAGGGGTCCCTAAATAAAGGCATTTTCCCCCTGTGACATTGCATTTTTGGCCCACCGACCGAGCACCGACCATAAATTTTGATAGCCCATTTGCCCCTGGCGTGTGGCTGTGCGATAATACCATTATAATACGATAATATAACTTTTCTTAAATCGCGTTGACCTTGAAATTTAAAATATTTTCGCCTGCGGCGCTTTAAAAAATTCCCACGAACCCATCTCGCATCCGCAACACTAAAATTTGCCCTGCCATACAAACCGTTTGCCCTACCTTTATTTTCGATCTGGCTACGGGCCTGGCTTATTATTATTATTGCTGAACGGGTGTGTTTCTTTCGAACCACTTGCACTGAAGCTCCTGGCTTATTGTACCCCGAATTACGTTTAGTGCCCAAGAAGAACTCAAAAAAAACTCAAACTCGAGTTTTTTCAAACGTTTATTGTATTGAAAATACAACGATTTTAGCTGCTTGTACAATACAATGTGAACTCAGTGTGAACTACATGTGAACTGCATGTGAACTGCTTTAACTTTTACGTTACATAAAGTTTTATTTCTAACAAATGCTTACTAACTAGTTTACAATAATTTGAAATTAGATCAGTTTGTTTGTGCAGTCCCAGGCTCATAACCTTTATGGGAAAGCCATCCTCGTAAGATTGTTGCATTTCCGTTATGGTGGGAACATAACACCCGCGTTCCGTGTTTTACTCCAATAGTTCTGTATCCTCTATAAAATTGAGGATTCGACCTATGGGAACCTGATTTATCTCACCGAGAGTCGGATATAGACAATCAAGATGTTTAGGGGCTAGAATTATGCATACACATAGTATGTGGTGCGGAGTTTCCTCCTCCATCCCGCATAATCTACATGTAGGATCTTCCACAACACCTATTGCGTTAAGGTGTTTGTTAAGACAGCAGTGTCCGGTAAACAGTCCTACTATCTTTCTCAGCCGCACTCTGCTCAGCTGGCCTGCTCAACGGGCCTGGCTTACACTGTTACACTAATTAAAATAAAACAATTTATTTATTTACGACAAATGGAGGAAGAAAGGGACATTTCTTGGACGTTAGCTTATCTAGGAACGTGGATTTCTCATTAGAATTCAATATCTATAGAAAGCCGACAACGACGGACATTGTTATCAGTTATCACTTGTTCAATGTTCATCTAATCAATCGAGAAAAATAAAGACGTCTGTTTCCATTCATTCATAGACTCTTTAGCCCTCTCCCGAGGTCACGGTATATCTGACAGATACATGCAAAATGTTTTCTTAACCTTTATCCGCTCGCGTGCGCGGCAAATTGGCCGCATTTTTACATTTTCTCTCCCATTTTCTTCCAGAGCGTCATGGGAGGGGTGGGAAGGGCTTGTATTCTCTAATTACTATCTCCTCCAATAGACCATGCTCGTGTTCTGATAAGAAAGCTCCATCAGCCGGTTCAGTACAGCCACAAACTACCCTAGGTGTCTTAATGCGACCAGTGTTGCCAGCACTTAAATTTGCGAAACCGCTAGATGACGCGGAAATCCCGCCAGAAACCCGCTAGATGACACGGCGGTCCCGCCAGAAAACCCGCCAGATATCCCATTTTTACGAAATAGCTAGAAACCGCTAGATAAAACGGCGATCCCGCCAGAAATCCGCCAGAAATACCATTTTTAATAATTTAAGATTAGCGTATCAGATGTTTTAAAATAAAATTACACAATTTTTTATTATTTTATTAAAAAGAAAAAAATGTATATTACAAAACACCAATAAATCTAAAAACAAATCATCGACATCGTCGTGGTCTTCGAGCTTGTAAGTTTCTTTGTAATAAGTACCAACATAAATGAAGACTGAACATAACGTCACGTCTTGATCTAGAATGATCTAATAATCCAAATAAAGACAAATATTTTAAAAAATATTCAATATTTTCAAATACGATTATCTTTTTAAATATACTTGTAAATATTCAACATTGGAACCTGAATTTCCTCATTGCCTAAATTAGTTATCGTTTATTCATATGACTTTTATAAATCATTGGAATTTTGTATTGGTGAAAAGATAAGTATAAAAGATTAATATAAAGGATTAATATTGTAAGACGCGCCATCTGTGAAACATGTTTTTGTGCAGTCACGCTTCGTACATTTCCGACACGATTCGTTGGTTGCCCCCGTGGGATGGCTAGACGCTCGTAACATAACCCATGCCATTTATAGAGCGGTAAGATTGTGTACTAATTTGAAAGCGGTGAAATTTTAAATTTAAAAAGAAAAAAAAATTTTAAATTGACTTTCGGCAGTTTTTAAAAACCGTCAGATTTCCCGTCAGATATTCTTTAATTAAGCATAGCACAAGGCTTTGACTAGCTGTGCATACATATCTTAGAAATGATAAGCCGTATCGTTTACGATATAGTTTTGATTACAATCTGTTTAACTTTTACTTATGTGGCTTTGATACTTGAAAAAAAAGTGGTTAATCCCTTCGAAACAATTTTCGTAAATAAATTGTTTTATTTTATTTTAGTGTAAGCAATTACTTTGCAGACTCATTTTATTTTAAATTATGAAAATATACACTTACCTACTGCCAAGGTAGCAAAAATTACAAAAGCTTATTTAGCGTAACCCTAATTAAATAAAATATTAGAAAAAAAAACGGTTTATCAAAATGATTACATTCGAATGTATAGCATTCCTCGACCGAAATAAATTCCTAGACATCCGTCGAGAAATCCCCGCAACTGTTGGTTTTAGTTCTCTAATATGCTTAGTAGGAAAGAGACAAACACAAGATCGTAAGTGCGAACTGCCGTAGGTTGATGACTACTTGTATTACACATAAGAACAATCTTATCAACTTGCATTTAACCTTCAAGCGCACGCGCCAAGTAAAATGTGCTGGTAAAACAGATAACTCTTAGGCAAAATTTTTTAAAATTAGTTTCGCCTGCATATTACTAGCTGAACTAAATATTTGAATTTGATCTTGGTGGGAGTATCCAGTACATTATTATTATAATTACATTTTTAGTACGTTTTAGGTAAAATAAACTTTCAAAAATTTACATATGAATTCATTTTCGCTTATATATTATTTCAATTAAAGAAATTTAATTAATTGATAAATTATTTACTATATTAAAATTATTATTATTGTTATAAATAAAATTATTATGTTTAAAAATAGGAGGTGCTCTTCGTATTGGTATTATAAATATTACCTCAAAATTTCAAAGTGATCCATTTATTCGTTTTCGAGATGACTACGTATTAGTGTCCGATTTAAGTCTGGCAAATTTTTATTTCCATTTTCAATTTTAATTGTTTATAAGTAATTAATTCCACCAACTTGATTTTCTCAAAAAAATTTACAAACGGGCTATTTTGAAAAAATTAATTAAAAAAAATTTAATTAAAAAAAAAGAAATAGGAGCGGATGTTCCTTAAGGTATCATACACCTAATCTAAAAATTTGATCGCAATCCATCAAATCGTTTTCAAGTTAACTACGTATTACCACGAGTACACTGTAATATCCTAGCCTTAACTATATGGTTTTTAATTCTTTTTAAAGTTCGTAATCTTTAATTTGTTCAGTTATTATTTTTTACATTAAAAATTTTTCAAGTTCGTAATTTTGAATTTCTCCAATTATTATTTTTTACTTATAATTTTTTTCGGTAGCTTCAGGCCCTTTGGGCCCCTAAGACTGACGGGCAGTGTGCATTCGTACACCGCGCACCCCGGTAGTTACGCCACTGATTATTTGGTTAGAACGGAAGAAGCTATTGCCAAAGATCCGCAAGTTTTTTGGCGATACATAGATAATTGCAAAAGGATTACGGACTATCCTGCCTGTATGTTCCTTGATGGCGAATTCTCCAACTCGGGCCAAGAATGCGTTGATTTGTTTGCAAAGAAATTCTCTACCGTGTATTGTAACACCGGTGGGGATGATGTTAATTTCGTTGCTGTTGATGGAATCACCTGTAACAACCTTAATGTAATCATTACCGATGTTTTTGATGCAATAGGAAGTTTGTCTGATAGTCTGAGTTCTGGACCTGATGGTATTGCCCCCTTTTTTATAAAAAGATGTCAATACTCCTTAGCATCTCCATTATTCAAGTTATTCTCTTTATCGCTTTCGACTGGTGTATTCCCTAAAGTCTGGAAAAAGAGTTTCATAACGCCTATCTTTAAAAAAGGCAATCGATCAAATATCGATAACTATAGAGGTATTTCTATACAATCTACTATTCCCAAATTGTTAGACAAATTGGTCGCAACTCAACTTCTTACTGCTAGTGAAAACTTCATTGTGGTCGAACAGCATGGTTTCCTTCCCGATCGTTCGACTACTACCAACTTGTTATCCTTTGTTACGGATGTGGTGGGGGCATTCGAAAACCATATGCATGTCGATGCAGCGTACACAGATTTCGCGAAGGCATTTGATCGTGTTCCGTTGCCTATTCTTTTGTCGAAACTTGCTTCGTTTGGATGTGGACCAGCGGTAATCAAGTGGTTGCGTAGTTAACTGATGGACAGAAAGCAGGTGGTGCGCATTAATAATTTCCTCTCGATGGTTATCTCTGTATTATCTGGTGTTCCTCAGAGGTCGCATTGTGGCTCAATTTTATTTCTTCTATTCATAAATGATATTGTTAAGTATATCAAATACTGTCGGGTTCTACTATTTGCGGATGACCTTAAGATTTACAAAGCGATTCAATCTTTGCGGGACTGCTCGTTAATGCAAGAGGATCTCAATAACCTTCATCGATGGTGCCAATTTAATAAATTGAGTCTAAATTTCGAGAAGTGTTCCGTGATATCCTACTCTAAACACAACTTTGATGTGTTCGATTACCAAATCAATGGCAGGGCCCTTATTATCGTGTCACTGAGATCGATGATTTAGGTGTACGCTTGGACTCCGGATTAACATTCAAAAGCCACATAGAGAAAATTTGTATCAAGACACTCCGTACGTTAGGTTTTATTCGCAGGCAGAGCAATTATTTCTCTGCTAACACCATTAAAATTCTTTATTTTACGCTTGTTAGATCCCAATTGGAATACGCCTCAAGTGTTTGGTCGCCTTATTACCAAACTTATATCGGCAGATGCGAAGCAGTGGAACGGAAATTCCTTAAGTTTTTTCATTATAAAAGAGGTCTCACTTCGGATGAATTCTCCAGCACGAATAGCCTCCTCGCCTGTAACACAAGGTCTCTGGAATATAGACGCTTGGCTGCCGATTTATGTTTTGCTTATCGTTTGGTCAACGGAAAGATCAATTGTAAACGTTTATCGAATTGCTTCCAACCGTATACACCAACGCATAACACAAGACATATGAATGCGTTTAGAACTTGCCAGCATGCGACCAATTATGGCCTCTACAGTCCTATTAATAGGATGATTCAGTTCATAAACAGAGTTAACTGGGTTGAATATTTCGATTTGACTCAACAGTCGTTTAGTGTTTTCAAACACAACATCATGTGGAAGATGGATTTGATGAATGTCCATTAGCGACTTCTTTTATTTTGTATTTTATTATAATTGTAATTATTAGATTTATAGTTGGGAAAAGGTCTCAGTAAAACAATTTTATATTGCCGACATTTCGGGCCCTTTTATTGGCCCATTTTCAAGGCTTCTTTGGAGACCACTGTAAGTTTGACTCCCTTTAAAAAATTTTGAAACTGTGAATAATAGAAATATTTGCCTTTTTTCTCCCTCGACACAATTTCGGCAAATCAACCAGTGGCATAATTCGGATTTTCAGCATTTGGGTTGTAAGCTCACGGTTGTAAGCTCATTTTCCTGAAAATCCGAATTATGCCACTGGTTGATTTGCCGAAATTGTGTCGAGGGAGAAAAAAGGCAAATATTTCTATTATTCACCGTTTCAAAATTTTTTAAAGGGAGTCAAACTTACAGTGGTCTCCAAAGAAGCCTTGAAAATGGGCCAATAAAAGGGCCCGAAACGTCGGCAATATAAAATTGTTTTAATGAGACCTTTTCCCAACTATAAATCTAATATTTATCAATAAAGGTCAACTATATATTGAAGTGAGAAAAAGTCAATAATCTGCCGAAATGCTGGCATGACAGAGAAAAGTTGTTCTTTGTTGTCTCAAAGCCAAAACTTGTCACAATTTCCACTTACACTGATACAAATAATTTTAAGTTAGTTGATTTGTCTTGATAAAGTGTTATTTTTGAATCCTATCTAAAAGTGAAATTTGTAAGTGACAGTGAATTTCAAAGTTTACCACTAAAAGTTAGGAACTTACGTTTTTGGAAGTAGAGTGCCGTTTTGTAAAAGGTACGAGAAAGTGGAAGGAGAATTTTTGTCTTTCCCAGCGACCATTGAAGACCAGGTGTGTTTTTCGAGACACCTACAAAAAAGGTGAATTTCGGTAGTTTTTCTTGGAACCAGATGTCCAAGATATGATTTTTATGTATAACACAAAGTTTACAATCGCTGGAAGTGAAAACGTGAGTCTTTTACGTTAATTTTGATATTTTTCACTTGAACATGTGGCCGTTTGACCTCGTCATAATTTTCACATAAAATGCGATCCTGTTTATGATTTGATGATCGTGGGGATTATTGATTGTGTGAAAGAGTCATTTATTCGATTTATTTCATCGGATAAACCCTATAATTGCAATTTTGGTTAAATTTGGATATTGTAAAGATTTGAGGTTAAATTTTACCTTACAAAGCGGCGTAGTAATTTGGATGCCCGTGGACGTTGACCAGGATTTTTTTAACAAGTATTCTTTGCTGTAAAACACTGGCAGTATTGGTAAACACCAAATAAGTTTAATTTGGATGAAATTAGAAATTTATGAATGCTGCACCTGTCAAGTTTGGACAGTGGCGTGCCATATAGCAGTTTCCAGTGGCGGCGTGTATTTGTTCGATGTTTGGAGGCTCCTAATTTTATCAAGCTGTGACAACTTTATTTCACGGAGTTATAAGGGTTAGTGAAATTATAAACTTTTATTGTGTCAAAATTGATTTATTTTGTAAACATTTTCTCTAACACATTTACAACTAATCCAGTCGTAAATTCGTTCAGAATTTTTTATGAACAGTAAATGTAACTGAATTTGCGACTGCGATTCACTTATACACTTCACGGCAGAACAGGCATTTATGAGCATAATATTTGACAAAGTAGAACAACTTTACTCCTGTTCTTTTTTATTTGAATAAAATTCAATATTATTTTTATACTCAAGGATTTTATTCTGGCGCCCAACAAACCCTTGTTACCTTTCTTAGGATCCTGCTAACTGGGAAAAGTGGTCTCCAAGTAACTGTAAGTGCTCACCGGCTTAAAGCAAACCGTGGACTCAATTCTGTCATTCGTTCCGGTGAATGCCGACTACCCCAAGCGTCTAATTGAAGAACTTGGGAAGTCAAGGTCATCTGGGACACGACAGCAATTTTTATGGCGCCCAACTAGAGGGGCATGTTTGAAGGGTAACGTGGGTTCTAGTAGATAAAGTTGGGGGTAGTTGAGAGATTCAGTAGATCAATTAGGGGTAGTGAAGCTCAGTGTGGCAGCAACTAATTTTGGCAACCAACTTTAGGGCTGATTTTTAAGTCAATTAGGGCTCATAAGTTCAATTTAGGTTTAGTGCGGTAGTTTGGCCGCAGTTTAAAATTTTATTTTTCATCGCACAATAGTGGGATATTTTATGATCAATTTAGGTTTAGTAAGGGTTTATTAAGATGGCTACTAGAGATGATGTTATGGCGATGTTGAGAAGCATGTCGATGCAATTTGATCAATTTAGGGTAGAAAATAAAGAGGCTTTAAATAATTTGGTAGGAAAATTAGAAAATAATATGGATCGTATCCTAAACGATAGTAAAGAAGATCGACGAGAAAATAAAAAGATAAAAAAAGAATTACAGGAAGAAGATGTCACAGGCGACATTGTTAATAAAAAAGTCCTGGAGGAAGAAAATAAAAATTCTGAAGAAATTATTAAAGAAGAGCAAAATAAAATTTTAAAAGAAGATGAAGAGATCGAAGTTATCGAAGTTGTCGTGGGCGAGGGGGTAGCAACCCTGATGAAAGAAGAAGATGTCGCAGGCGACATTGGTAATGAAGTCCTGGAGGTTTTATCAGACGAGGGGGTAGTAATCCAGGAAGAAAAAGTTTTTAAATGTCATACAGGCGACATTGGTTTTAAAAAAGTCTTGATCCTTTCGCGAAGACAAGTCGGAAGAAGAAGATGGAAAAAGCTGAAGGCCAAAAGAAGAATTAATTGGTTAAGAAATCGAAATTACCCCAGAAATAAAAGTGAAAGGAAGAATGAAAGTGAAATAAAAATAAAAGTGATTTCTAATAGGTCAAATGAAAAAGTGGAAAGTGCTCCCAATCCAAATTCGGAAGGGGATGATGATTTAGAAGAGGTCGTTGCGGTTGAAGATGTCATTCCAGCCAGCAAAGCAAGATGGTTCTTTCAAATTGGAAAAATTTTTAAAAAAAGGAAAATTCTGAGGATGAAGAAAATTTTTGGAGGCATTCGAGAGAGGAAGATGAAAGAAGGGGTAGTGAAGATGCGGGAGGCTTCTTTGGAGAAGTGGGGGTATCGCAGAAGTCGTTGGAAAGCCACCGATGAAGACAACCCACCCCAATAAATAAAGAATATGGGAAAAAGAAAATTGATGACAACCTGCATGGAAATGGATAGTGTAAATAAACAATAAGTGTAAATAATAGTTAATAAGGACATGTAAATTTGATAATAATTAAACGCAAATCGTCACCAAGGAGAAGAATGAAGAAGCTTAAACAATTAAAATAATTAAATAATTTAATGATTAGCAGAAAGTTTGAATCAGCGCACAAGAAAATTTTTAAAATAATTACAAATTAAAAAGAGGTGAAAATTAATAGCAAATTAGAAAACGAATTTTGAAGCAAAGGCAAATTGGAAATTTTTGAAAATTTAGAAGAAAGTTTGGAAAGGAAACAGGTTTTCCACCTGAAATTTAATTATAAATAATTATAGATGAACAAATTATAACAGTCGACGATAGAGAATTTTATAAGCGTATTATGCAATATTTTGATGATTTTGAAGATAGAATTAATTAGTTTTGAAAGGATTTGTCGCTATAACGCGAATATTTGAGATTGTATTGAGAATTGGATGGATTATTATGAGATGAATTTGAATTATTTGTTAGAGGACCACTTCGGTTGAATGTCACTCGTTTTTGGGATATGCGAAAATTTATTGAGATAAAATTATAAAGATTTGAAATGATTATGAATAATAGAAAGTTATAGCGAAGGATTTTAGTACAGTGATATTAGTTAGATTGAAATAATGAAGAAAAGATTTATGCAAGTACGCGAATTGAAGTTGTTGATGGTTCATCGAAGGAAAATTTGAAGATAAGAAAAAGTTTTTGAAGAAAATTTAAAGAAGAAAGATTTGCTGAAAGTTTTGAATGAAGTTGGTCGAGTCACCAAGATTTAAGAAGATAGGGGGTAGTTAAATTTTGTGCGCATGAGCTTTGATAGATTTGAAAATTTTGATTGATGATGATAGGGGTTGGTGACGATAGCGAGATTTTTAATTGAAAAGAGGATATTATTTTCAGAAGTTTGATTTGAAAGGATTTATTTAGAGTAGATTATTTGTAAATTTGATTAGTAGGAAATTTAAGTGGGTGTGAGATTTTGATATTTTTGGGACGCAAATCATGGGCAAAACACAACTTAGATGTTGGAATTAGACTGGAGAAACCCACGTGTTTAGTTAGTTAACGAAGGGGTCTGTCCGAATCGCAACTTTAAGGGAAGATTGCACTCATATTAAATTTTAGGGGGTGATTTCACTTACGTGAATCATCGAATGGAGGATTTTATTTTGATTAGTTTTTATAGATTTGATATGACTGGGGCTAAATTTTGATTTGAAATGAAGGGATTTCAATTTAGATCACTTCTTGTGTTATATGAGAAATGCCACCAGACCGCACTAGTTTTAACAAAACGTTTGCTGATGGAATTTATCATAAGGGGGTAAGTTGAAGTGAGAAAAAGTCAATAATCTGCCGAAATGCTGGCATGACAGAGAAAAGTTGTTCTTTGTTGTCTCAAAGCCAAAACTTGTCACAATTTCCACTTACACTGATACAAATAATTTTAAGTTAGTTGATTTGTCTTGATAAAGTGTTATTTTTGAATCCTATCTAAAAGTGAAATTTGTAAGTGACAGTGAATTTCAAAGTTTACCACTAAAAGTTAGGAACTTACGTTTTTGGAAGTAGAGTGCCGTTTTGTAAAAGGTACGAGAAAGTGGAAGGAGAATTTTTGTCTTTCCCAGCGACCATTGAAGACCAGGTGTGTTTTTCGAGACACCTACAAAAAAGGTGAATTTCGGTAGTTTTTCTTGGAACCAGATGTCCAAGATATGATTTTTGTGTATAACACAAAGTTTACAATCGCTGGAAGTGAAAACGTGAGTCTTTTACGTTAATTTTGATATTTTTCACTTGAACATGTGGCCGTTTGACCTCGTCATAATTTTCACATAAAATGCGATCCTGTTTATGATTTGATGATCGTGGGGATTATTGATTGTGTGAAAGAGTCATTTATTCGATTTATTTCATCGGATAAACCCTATAATTGCAATTTTGGTTAAATTTGGATATTGTAAAGATTTGAGGTTAAATTTTACCTTACAAAGCGGCGTAGTAATTTGGATGCCCGTGGACGTTGACCAGGATTTTTTTAACAAGTATTCTTTGCTGTAAAACACTGGCAGTATTGGTAAACACCAAATAAGTTTAATTTGGATGAAATTAGAAATTTATGAATGCTGCACCTGTCAAGTTTGGACAGTGGCGTGCCATATAGCAGTTTCCAGTGGCGGCGTGTATTTGTTCGATGTTTGGAGGCTCCTAATTTTATCAAGCTGTGACAACTTTATTTCACGGAGTTATAAGGGTTAGTGAAATTATAAACTTTTATTGTGTCAAAATTGATTTATTTTGTAAACATTTTCTCTAACACATTTACAACTAATCCAGTCGTAAATTCGTTCAGAATTTTTTATGAACAGTAAATGTAACTGAATTTGCGACTGCGATTCACTTATACACTTCACGGCAGAACAGGCATTTATGAGCCTAATATTTCACAAAAACAACTTTTCTCCTATTCCATTTTATTTGAATAAATTATCCTTTGATTCATTGTGCCTATTAATTTGCTTTAATCTCACCGATACCCATAACCTGAGATACTGTGGCCTCGTATATGCAAACCGACGTAAAGCTAGCTGGTCCTATATTGTTGAAGTGGACCACATTGGGCGAGGTTTCACCGCTGACAATAAGTAGGGGTGTCATTGAGCTGTGGATCACGACAATATTTACTATTATAATTGTAATTTTTACATATTTAAAATGGTTTATCCGTTGATACTAAATAAATAAATAAATAAACATCCACACAGATTTACTCGACCTTTTGGCAGATTTGAACTTTTGCTCGTGTATCTGGTAATTATCAAGCACAGCTTAATCGTTGCATCATTCCACTTTCGATTTGCTGCATTTTCCTTATTGGTTTCTGAATTAAACAAAATTACAAATATGGGACAGTTAGAAAATAGTTTTTACTTACCTTCTGTTAAATTATCCGTAGTACAATGAGCTTCTTCAAAATGCATTTGAATAGCATTTAACTCTCCTTGTAAACCACATATGGTGCATAATCCCATTTCAATTTCCGCTTGGGCCATAATAAATTACTATTATTATAAACTACAAATATTCAAACAAAATTACAAATATGGGTGGTGATAACTTCATAACTTTATCATAAATATAAGTAAAATACAATTTTACTCCAAATATTCCAAGAAACTTGGATCCTTCTGGTATTGATAACAAGTACCTACTTGTGTGATAATGAAATGTAATAAAAGTTTGCAAGTACTCAATACTGAGTGTACTTTTTACATTTTATATACAAAAAAAAGGGTAGACCCTAAAGAAACCGGAGGCCAACCCAATTTCCGGATATTAACACACCGGAAAAGTCTCGCACTGCATCATAAATTTATTGTTCTTCACTCTTAAATACTATTTTTATAAAAAAAAGTTTGTTTTATTTAAGTCTACACCTAATTCTAAAATTGTCCATGGTTCTTTATTTACAGTTATAGTATATACAGCGCCCAGTTACGCTTTGTTAAATTTACATTTTTTTATCGAGATATAAATTTTTCAATATTTTACAGGTTCTTCGTTTATGCTCATCGTAATAATTTCTTCAAAAATGTATCAATTTAAATAATGTTTGTTTTTTTCAAATTGCGTGTGTTTTAATGAATTTTTCAAAACTTTCGTACTTTTATGCAATAAATAATTTATTATTACCAGATTTTTTCAATAAATTAAATTTTTTTAAATTGTTTGTATCCTTTGATTTCTTTTGAACAATTCTTAAAAATACTTCTTAAAAAGACAAATTAACGTCATAATGGAGATGAAAGAAAAACTGACCGAAAATGAATTTGATTGACGTTCGTAAATTAATTGTGCGCAAAAATCTAGAAAATCCTAACTTGGCAAAATGTCTAAAAATCTCTAAATCCAATGTAAGAAGTGTTTTTAAAAAGTTTACTGAAACTTTATCAATCCATAAATAAACGGAAGTAGTAAAAAAAATGATTTGGTTAAAGTAAGCGGTGAAGTTTAAAAATTCATAATCTAAAAATTTGTAAATTGAATTTGTAAAACTGTATTGTTCGCATAAACGTCCCATTTGAATGAAATAAGTTGTACATAATATAAAAAATGTATAAATAATTTATTATTATAAACTACAAATATTCAAATAAAATTACAAATATGGGCATTAATTTCATCATAAATAAGAAAAACAGTAACAATTATTGTTCAAAAATAGTTTTAATTATCAAATCATCAGTAAACAACAAATTATGTAAGGTTAAGTGAAACTAATGATGTAATACACAAAATCTACCGAATGATCTACCGGCAAAACATCTCTATGGCACGCCGTTTTACTTTTTATTACAAAATTTAAATTGCCTAAAGTTTTATTTCTAAGGTTCTAATTCAAATCAAATCGACGTTACTTCAAAATTTTTTTCGTAATTTAAGCAGTTGTTTAAAAATATATGTTCATTTAATACAATTGTTGAATTATTTTGTTTTTAAAATTTTTCATTTTTAAAATTATAAATTTTATTTTCTATCCTTTAAATGACAAACGCTCTAATTCTAATCATTTAAACGTTTGTTCAAATTGTTTATTCTAATTTAATCAATTGTTAAAAGAAATATTTGAATTTATGCAATTGTCGAATTTTTACAATACAATTTAAACAAATGACAAAAATTTTTATTTAATGATATCGATTTAAAGCAATACACAGAAAATTTTTGCCTAACGTTTTATTTGGCTCTGCCCATCGGTGGAGAAATTTTGAACTTCGCTTTAATTTTTTTGGCAACTATGTTCAAAATTCAAATCCTTAAGATTGCAGGTAGTGAGTGGCGTGGGTTGCCTATGTAATGCGTAATTTTTACTTATTTATGTTTAAATTAGACAAGAGATTCAAAATTTCTTTTTTATTATTATTATTATTACCTGTTTTTATTAACATATTATTGAATGGTCCAATTCCCAAAAAAATTAATTAATAAACGTAAAAATAGGAATTTTACATGGAGAAATAAAGTAATGTGCTTTACAGCATATAGGGAAACTTTGTAGATTTGGGTACGAATGAAAACAAAAGTTGCATAATATACGAATACGAAGCCTCTTGAAATAAGGTAATAAGCCCTCCTAACATAAACTATTTTTTGTCAAAAATCTATGTTTATTATATGCAATGGGCTTTATTTATTTCGGATTCAAAATAGTCTCAATCGATAGCACTTCGTTAGTGCCTGTTTGTGCAAACATTTTTTTTTTTTGTACCAAAATAGTTTTTGAAATATTCGAGATTTTCGGTAACATCGCACATGGTAACATATAGAGTTATTTATAATTTCGGATTCAAAATAGTCTCAAACGCACCTGTATGAATGGATTAACGAGATTCTGGGAAAAACTTACAGCATGAAGACCAAAATAGTCTCAATCGTTTGTGCTTCGTTTGTACCTGTTTGTGCAAGTTTTACTTTCGTTTGTACCCAAATAGATTTCGAGATAATTCAATTTTAAGTTTGGGGGGGGGCTGGAGAAATGCTGTTTTGAATTTCGAATTTCGGATTCAAAATAGTCTCAATCGATTGTACTTCGTTTGTGCCTGCTTGTGCAAGTTTTTTTTTCGTTTGTACCCAAATAGTTTTCGAGATAATTCAATTTTAAATTAGGGGGGGGGGCTGGAGACATGCTTTTTTGACATTCGAATTATTTTTGAACATATTATTTTTAACAGACTGGGGATTTTGCTAATTGCTTTCATAAGAAAATTATCAAGATTTGTTTATTAGAAAAATGGATAATAATAAAAAAATTACTCGATTTTAACAATATTTATTAATAAAATTAATACAAAAATTATATGTGTAAAAATTATTTTCGTTTTTACCTAAATAGTATTCGAGATAATCATAAAAAAGAATGTTGAAAAGACAAAGAAAATGGAAGGGAAACAACCGAAAATTTTACATTTTACAAAAGGTTTTTTACAAGTGCCCCCCCCCCCCCCGAAATGAAATCCTGGCTACGGGCTGACCGACGTGTAAGATTTTGATACCGAAATTTACAACAAAATTAAAAAATTTAAATTAATTTATTTTAATTATAAAAATAAAATTAAAAACATAAAAGCATAGACAAGATTACATTTACATTGGTGATTATAACGAAATATCAGGAATCCACGATTTCTTCATATATGATTGGTTGCGTCGAACCGCAAATTGATCTGGCATGCTTACCGAGGTGCCTAGCCCCTCTGGAAGAAACGCCACGAAGCCATTATCATATTGATGCTGCTCACAGAGTACACCACGGAGAACAAATTCCACGGGGAAGCGAAAATCTTTTAATTAATCCATGTGATATTTTTGGAGTGGTTAAGACATTGGGAGCAGGGGTAGAAAAAGTTTTCACGAATTGGGGGGTGTGTCTGCACTGACTGAGAGTTTGTAAAGTGTTTATAAAGATATTGCTCTAGGCCGCTCGCGAATTCAATAGATCGGGCCGCACTAGACCCCCCCCCCAACTTAAAATTGAATTATCTCGAAAACTATTTGGGTACAAACGAAAATAAAACTTGCACAAACAGGTACAAACGATTGAGACTATTTACGTCATTATCCTGTAAGTTTTTCCCAGAATCTCGTTAATTCAATCATGCGCGTCAACGTCCTTGAAAATCTCAAAAACTGTTTGGGTACAAACGAAAAAAATTTTTGCACAAACGCACAAACTAAGTGCAATCGATTGAGACTATTTTGAATCCGAAATTCTAAAATAACAGTTTATGTTACCACGTGCGATGTTACCAAAATTCTCGAATATTTCAAAAACTATTTGGGTACAAACGAAACAAATGTTTGCACAAACGTGTCAAACGTTAGAGCCTCGTTAAAGCCTAAAGGCGCTTCCATCTTTTCGTTTGAAAAAAATTTTATTTAGAAAGATACTAAAGCAGTGAAGTTTTCCAAATTTTTAAATAGTGATAATTTTTCAATAGAATTGCAAATTATTTAAATAATTAAAGTAAAATGTTATACATTTTTTTTGTTTATCTCAAAATATAATTACATGACTTAGGTCCTTTTAAAAGTAAAGGATTCATTTATGCTAAACATAAAATGGTTAAAGATTTAGTTATTTTTAAAATCTTTAGAATATCTTAATAATTATTGTATTATAATATATAGTTGCTGTTATACATTTCACTTTCAGCGCATCTTTTATCTCTTGTCTAATCTGAACATAAATAAATAAAAATTACGTATTACATAGGCAACCCACGCCACTCACTACCTGCAATCTTAAGGATTTGAATTTTGAACATAGTTGCCAAAAAAATTAAAGCGAAGTTCAAAATTTCTCCACCGATGGGCAGAGCCAAATAAAACGTTAGGCAAAAATTTTCTGTGTATTGCTTTAAATCGATATCATTAAATAAAAATTTTTGTCATTTGTTTAAATTGTATTGTAAAAATTCGACAATTGCATAAATTCAAATATTTCTTTTAACAATTGATTAAATTAGAATAAACAATTTGAACAAACGTTTAAATGATTAGAATTAGAGCGTTTGTCATTTAAAGGATAGAAAATAAAATTTATAATTTTAAAAATGAAAAATTTTAAAAACAAAATAATTCAACAATTGTATTAAATGAACATATATTTTTAAACAACTGCTTAAATTGCAAAAAAAATTTCAACTAACGTCGATTTGATTAGAATTAAAACCTTAGAAATAAAAGATTTAGATAATTTAAATTTTGTAATAAAAAGTAAAACGGCGTGCCATACATCTCGGTTCACAAATCATCTACCCCATCACATCGCTTCCCCTTAACCGGTACGATTTTCGAACGGGAAAGGTTACACCGATATATTATACCGGTATAATATTCGAAAACGCCTGTTATTAGTTTGACATAATCTTAAATAATTTGTTGTTTACTGATGATTTGATAATTAAAACTATTTTTGAACAATAATTGTTACTGTTTTTCTTATTTGTGATGAAGTTATGGCCCATATTTGTAATTTTATTTGAATATTTGTAGTTTATAATAATAAATTATTAGCAATATACATTTTTTATATACAACTTATTTAATTCAAATGGGACGTTTATGCGAACAATACAGTTTTTAATTCAGTTTACAAATTTTTAGATTATGAATTTTTAAACTTCACCGCGTACTTTAACCAAATCATTTTTTTTTTACTACTTCCGTTTTTTTATGGATTGATAAAGTTTCAGTAAACTTTTTAAAAACACTTCTTACAGTGGATTTAGAGATTTTTATACATTTTGCCAAGTTAGGATTTTCTAGATTTTTACGCACAATTATAATTCACGAACGTCAATCAAATTCATTTTCGGTCAGTTTTTCTTTCATCCCCATTATGACGTTAATTTGTGTCTTTTTAAGAAGTATTTTTAAGAATTGTTCATTTTTGAAGAAGTTATGACGATGAGACAAGTCAAATAATTATAACTTATTAATTAAGATGATGAAAACTTAAAAATAAAGTCGTAAATAGAAATAAGATAACGTGCGTGAAGTTGGCCCCCCTTTTTTTGAAATTGTAATTTTTTGTTGTTGTTCTGGATTGTTCTTAATTTGTTCTTAATGTTCTTGAACAAATTTTTTAATTTTGCAAAAAAATAACCGCGGAAAGCGTGAAATAAGATTTTGCATTAGCATTAGTTATATTTCCACGTGTACAATATGAAATAGCCCATAGGCGCAACTAGCGGGGGTCTGGGGGGACTATGCCTCCCCAAAATTAAAATTAGCCCCCCCCCCAAATCCCAAACATTATTCGTTTTTAATTGCGATATCGATTATAAACACTAAATTTCCACAGAAACTTTATTTTTGGGTTATTGGCAATCTGTCACCCACTTACGAAGTTGATTTCTATAACTGCTCCCTTATTTTTCTGTACTTAGAACTGATTTTTTAATTAATTGTATGGTAATTTTTAAAATAAATAAAATTTTAATTACCAAATATGGTATATTTGCAATTTGCAAAACTTATATTTTTGTTACATGCGATATTTCAGTTTAGTAGGGATACAAATTTAAATGGATTAGCAAATGATGAGGTTAACGTCGAGTTTGAATAATGATCTTATTTTTTACACCATTTGCAGTTTTCATTGAAGATTTCAATTACAAAGTAGGTCATACAATTATTGGATTAGGCTAGGCAAGACTTTCGAGTAACTAATTATTTTTCAAAAAATAGTTTTCCTACCCTCAAATCACAAAAATTAGTTACAAAAGCATATTTTTATAATTTCTAACTTCAAATCTAAGCGCTATTGAACTAGAAAATCTAAATTTTTTGCCTGCGGCGCAATTTTTCGCTATTCTTGCCCCCCCTTTAAAAAAGTTTGTTCAAGACTTTTTTTAAACCCCCCCCCCATACTTTTGACCCATGCCAGTTATGGGGCGAAAAAATGGCTCCACCTTGCAAAATGTATAGGAAAGTTTATAATTGGCATGATTACTCAGTTAGGTAAGTTATATTATAAAATTCCTTGTTTCGACTTAGAAGGGGTGCCGCCATCTTGGTTCACTGGCCACTAATGCTTTGAATGTGACGAAAATGCTCATTTTCTACGGGTTATCTCTAAATCTATTTATCTTAGAAAAATATGTATGAGACAAAAAATATGCAGAATCGTACGCTCTACAATTTTTATAATCATTATAGCCGACGTATTTCACTCCGATAACGCGATAATAACGAAAGAGCGATTTTCCACCCCTTCAAACCAAGATGGCGCCACGAGCGGTATCCCCTCAAAATCGAATCAAGGAACTTTATATTATACTAACTAATTAGAATCTATAAAGAAAAACCATAAACCATGACAAATTTGTTTCGCTTTTATTTAAGCTCATCGGATAGATATAATGTCTTTAAATTATAAATATCTAGTAAATGTGTAATAATGAAATTGAATAATAATAATAACTAGTTATATTCATAATAACTAATAATTACACTTTAGATTTTCATTTAAAATATTTTACTTCAAGTTTTTAATTTCCAATTATCAATTATTATTATTATTATTATTATTATTATTCTTTTATTATTATTATTATTTTAATTCGCGTTAAAGTTGGGTTTTCAATTCTTTTAGTATTTATATTTTGGTACAAAACGTGAGGGTTTCATTCATTTATCAACTCGCGTTGTATTTGAATTTAAATCTTCTAGCATGCGTACACTTTTCTGTCAAAAATTATTATACATTTTTAATTATCAGCAATTGACCGAAAATTCCTTTTATCCAATACCTGCAAGTAAAATAACTTTTACATTGACATTTTCAAGCAACCAAAGTGGAATTTTATTCAAGTGAATATTATTATTTTATTCAGTGAATAAAATGAGTAAAATCGCAGTATTTTATTAAAACTCAACCAAAAGTTTAGAGTGTCAAATTGATTACTGTCACAAGCAAGCAATATAATATTATTATGTCATTTAAAATTTTTTATTTTGAAAATTTTCATTTTACTTGCAGGTTTTGGATAAAATGTTGTATGCCACTCTTGAGTAAAGATATATTTATCCACTTACGGAAGATAGCACACTCGGTGTTGCCTCGTGTGCTATCTTCCGTTAGTGGATAAAAATTATCTTTACTCACTTGTGCCATAAATTACTATTACACATTTTTTGGCTTCAATTATTACGGTTTTTGATTTTTTGATGATTAATTATTACCAAGGAACTACAGTTCATTTATAAGTTATAATTTTTCATAAAGAATTTTTAATTTTTTTAATTCATATATTTTTTCAATTTCATTATTACACCTTAGTTACCTACTAGATATTTATAATTTAAAGACATTATATCCATCCGATGAGCTTAAATAAAAGCGAAACAAATTTGTCATGGTTTATGGTTTTTCTTTATAGATTCTAATTCCTATAACTTGAATAAAATAATTGTTACATTTAGTAACTTTATCATATTATAAACAAGTTAATAACAATAAAATAATTAATATATTATAATAATTGAACGAACTTCTTGCATCCCATGCTTACATTTGATCCGAGCAACATGCGTCGACAAATTAAGACCAGCGGATCGCCGCACATGCGTCAGTTTGACAACCCTGGTATAGGTAATCCTCAAAAGTTACAGAAAATTTCAAAATCTTAAATTTTAACTCTTTATTAGTAGCTATGAATTGGAGTAATTATACTTCCCATAGATTACAATAAATTGAAAAAAATAAAAAAGGCTAAAAACTACTTTACAAATATACTTTAATTGTCTTCTGCTCTACTTCAGTAAATGATTGATAATAATTACAATTTAATAGAAGTAAGATCTTGTTATTTTTAAATTTCAAGAATGTTGTGTGCATTTTATGTTATCAGTGCTTATCAAGAAAGACAACAACACTTGAAAAGATGTAAAGCTGTCTTGATGAAATTACGACATTCATGAGTGAAAATCTTCAAAATGTAGGTGTTCAATTTTTTTAATTAATTAATTAATCAATAATTAATTATGTTATAATATAGAAGCTCATAGCAAGGGTAGAAATCGCGAAAAATTCAGAAAAATCAAGGGTGCAAACCCTAATATTTGGAGCATGCATTTTCAGATAAAGATGATCCTAGGCGGGATACACCCCCACAGTGCTCTCTAATCACTGTAGATAACCACCGGCCACAAAATTATTTGATAATAATGTTATATGACCGCATATATTTGCAGACATCATATTCCGAATTCCGTATCTTTATTTTTTGCAAAGCAATTTGATAACATAGTAGGAATATATAGTAGGTGACATAATAATTATCACTTTTGATGGAAATTCGTCAAATTATGCACAAAAAAACATTTGTTATCACCAGTGCTATTTTTAAATATACGAAATGTTATCACTAAGCATTATAGTTTGTACCCACCGTTTGTACCTATATATAAAAGCTTTCAAATTTAAAAGAATATCATTTAGTTCCCGGCACCGACTGCAATACTATCTTGAAAAAGGTAAAATTTTAACCAATTTATTTTTTTTATTTGAATTTTAAAATTTATTTTTCGAATTAATTCGAAATTGAAAGGGCCACGTACGACATTAAAGGATCAATTAAAAATTTAATTTTGTATTTATTATTAACAGTTAATTTAAAGTCAGAATTTGTTGATGATGCGAAGATCCTCTTCCAATATTGGCCGATATAGAAGAGGTATCTTCGCATTTTCAACAAATTTTAACTTTTAATTTACCATGCTCTGCACAAAAAGTGTTATGATCAATTTTATCGAATCGTAAATTTTATTTATTAATAACGTTATTGTTATTTTAGATCCATCAGTGCGTCATTTAAATTCCAGCTTTCTTGGTACTTAATTATGCAAGTTTTAATTTTTTTATGCTTAATTTGGAGTTGTGCTATTGTTAAAGCACAAGAATGTCGTAATCGTAAGTGTCTACGTAACCTTTAATCGAAAAAAAATTAAAATTCAATTTTAGCACGTGTCGTAGGCGAAAAACAATCTCCGGTAAATATAAATATGGCGAAAGTTAAATTGGTCACCACAATTCCGCTCGTGTGGTCTAAGGAATATGCACAATCGCAATCTTGGAAATTAATTAATACAGGAAATACACGTAAGTCAGGAAGGTCGTGGTGATCAACTTTTATGCCCAGTTTCATAAAACTTTTAACCAAGTACTAACAGAACCAATAGAAATAATCAGTTAGTTTTAACTGCTCGTTAAAAGTTTTATGAAATTGAAGGTTAGGTACTTCTAATCCCCATTTATTTCTTAGTTCAGTTAGTAAGTCGTCGCAATGTGAGCTTCCAATTATCAGGTGGAAATTTAGGTGCAACTTACACTTTTCAAGAGTTGCATTTTCATTGGGGGACTACAAACGATAAGGGAAGCGAACATACCCTTAATAATAAAAGCTTACCTTTGGAAATGCATGGGGTTCATAAACAAAATAATAATGAAAATGCCAAAACTTACACTATAGTTACAAATTTTTTTAAGGTAATTTGAACAATTTAAGCTACATTCACAACATCAAAATTAAGGACTAAAATTAAGGTGAAGAAATTCCACCTCTTAGCTGATGCATTCGCGTACCGTACTTTAAATTTACCGAAAATTATTTATATTAATGTTTACTATTGTGTAACAGTCAATTAAAAATTATTATTCCTTATTCACTTTGTTACGTTAATTATAAAGGTTAATTATTTTAGTCCATAATTTAAATATTAAAATGCACCATTGCTTCCCAATTAACATAAAATTTATTTTATAGGTAACGGAAGAGAAAAACAAAGTTATGGAAAAAATTCTCGCACAAGCAATAAAAGCTGCTAAGAATAAACACGTTCCTCAAAAGGTTCAGCCATTTGCTATAACAGATTTTGGCAAAGGAGCATCCATCATTCCGTACTTCGCATACGACGGTTCGTTATCATCTTCACCGTTTACGGAATCGGTGAACAGGATTATTTTTACAAGTGTTCTCACCCTTTCTCAAACTCAAATGGACATATTCAGGGAAGTTGCTAACATTCAGAGAAGCTTAAAAAATAACTACAGGTGTATCCAGAAATTAAATGGACGAGTGATTTCATTAGTCAAGCAAAGTGGATAAATCAGAATTAGTTTTAAGTTTTATTTCGACGTTTAAAGGATTTGGGAAACACTAAATTGCTTTTTTATTTGTATTTCTAGTTAATTTTTGAGTTCAGCACAATTAAGTATGCCATTCATTATTTTACGGTGTTAATGAATTCTATAGAATAGGTAAAAGCTTTTCAATTATTTGTTACTACTGCACCACCCAGGTAACATTTTGTGACGAAAAAGCGACTGAAAATGTGACGTTTTTATATGTCGCGAGTTTAACGTGATCCCGAATTCGTGACAAAATTTAAGACTAATACGTGATAAAACCGCTCTAATTTTAACCCCCAAATTCGTCACGCTAAAGATACTCTTAACCTTCAAAAATTCGTGACTTCTACCTGTTAAAAAGTCGTGAAGAGATCGTGACAAAGGCGTGTAACTAAACCATGGTGATATCGTAGTAAAAATCGTGAAGTTATCGTGGTAAAAAACGTGAAGTTATCGTAGTAAAAATCGTGAAGTTATCGTGGTAAAAATCTTGAAGTTATCGTGGTAAAAATCGTGAAGTTATCGTGGTAAAAAACGTGAAGTTATCGTGGTAAAAATCGTGAATTTATCGTGGTAAAAATCGTGAAGTTATCCTGTTAAAAATCGTGAAGTTATCGTGGTAAAAAACGTGAAGTTATCGTGTTAAAAAAGGCTCTTTATTTATTGAGCCTCTTTGCTCAATTTAAGAGGAATCCACGCTTTTGTAATTCGCTGTTATTTTGCTTATTACTCAAAAAAATTGCACAAAAGTATATATTTTTTAAAAGAGGACACTTGGACGCAAATCGTATTGTTTTTAATTGTTTTGAACTCCAAGTTTTTGAAATAAAAGTTGAAATAAATTCGAATTTAACAAATTCTGTGTCCAAGTGTCCTCTTTTAAAAAATATATACTTTGGTGCATTTTTTTTTTTGAGTAATAACAGCGAATTACGAAAGTGTGTTCTCCAACTTCGATGATTCCTCTTAAACCTTTATTCTGTTACGGAAGGTTCCCATAGTGCACCAGCACCGTATTAATTTAAAACATAATATTACCTATCGAGTTTCCTATCAGTAATTTATTGACAGCCTCTCTATTTCTGAAACCACTATAGAAAATGAAATTGCAAAGAAATATGAATAAAAAAATTGCTTTTTAGAATATCAAATAGTTTTATTATTAAATAAAGAATATTAATAATAAATATAAAATACAGTTTATATTACTTAGAATTAATTAGAATTAGAATATCAAATAATAAATAAAGAATATTAATAATAAATATAAAATACAGTTTAAATTACTTGAAATTAAGGAAATATAATAAATAATGTATTTGAGTTGCAAAGCTTCGCAGTTGAAAGCTCAAATACATTATTTATTTTCGTCAGTAGACGATTTGAAAGTTTTACATGAAACTTTATTAGAAGAAGAGAAATGCACCTTTTTTGTAAGTTGTTACTCCTATTAGTTGTTACTATAAGAAATTTGCTGAGTTAATATTTTGTAGATCAACAGGTTAAAACGAATAGGAGGGAAAGACTCGAAAGCATTTCTGTCAAATATTATTAAAAATGTGTTCACAATTGAATCGTTTATTTGCAAAACGACACATATCCAACGCAAATCGTATGGAGATGTGTTGTTTTGCAAATAAACGATTCAATGAAACTCAGAAGCAATGCAATTGGACGGGCGCAAATGGCAAACACAGACTAAAGGACAGCAAACTGGTACAAGTAATTTTTGAAACTGTATTACAAGACCATCGAAGCACAAAAGCAGAAATTGAGACATATCTGAAATATAATTTCTTATAGTAACAACAAACTTTCAAATCGTCTACTGACGATAAAGGGATTAACTCCTGAAAGTATCGCTCCAATTCCTGGTTTATTGTCTGCTGATCATTTTGGTACGTAATGGACAATTTCATTGTCTCCCACTGTCTCTTATTTTGAATTATAAATTGCTCTGGAAAAGAAATACGTATAATTAATTAAGTTTATCTAAATCTAATTTTAGTAGATTTTTTACCCATTAAATTTGAGTTTCCTTTTAAGTCTTCTTTAACCTCGTTTATTAAACTTTTCAGTTCTAAAAACTCTAATTTTAATTTTCCGATTTCGGTATTTAATAGTTCCTTTATTTCTAAAATCACATTAATTAATTATTATCAGTTATCACTAAAGAAAACAAACTTATCTTACCATTACATTTACATATTGGTTCTAAGACGAGGTCTGATAGATTGTTTATACTTGGGTTAATATCAGTAGTTGTTAAATTTGACAAATTGAGAAAACTAGTGCCAGTTTCTCTGGGTGGACAGCTAACAGTAACCTTCGGTATTTGAATATTTTGATCTTGTATCAGCGTTTTATCACTTTCACTGCTGGATGGTGAAAGTGGGAGATCATCAAGATCTTCGTCATTATAAAACTCGAAATCTGACTGTTGATTATCAATCCTTTTTCGATTTTGAGTCTCTGAGACTTGTTCATTTTGATCAGAGGAATCACTTTGGTAAAGTAATAGGTCACATTTTTTTAGAAGCATCTTCATATGTTTCTGGAATACAAATAATTTATTTTAGTTACGTACAGAAAACATAATTATTTTTGAAACAATTTTGATAAACAAATAAACAGCAAACTTACCGAGAATAATATCCTTAAATCGTGTTTTACATTTATACATCTTCCATGAAGATTTTGTTTCTAATTTTTTCTTTGCGTAAGCCTTGGCAATATTTGCCCAAGGAACCTAGAAAAAAATGTATGTAGAGGAGAACAATAAAATATTGTTATTACCTTATCATTTTTAATCCAAAACTCTGGTACCACTTCGACCTCTCCACTCTCAAATTCGATGACTTTATATACATACTCGTAGTTCTAAAATATTTGTTATTAACTAAACCAAATTGCTTTTCTAAACCACTAATATGCAAATCTAAAATACGTAAATAAGGTGAGGCATGTACCTACAGCAATTAAAACGTATATTATGAACATAACCTTAAACTCACGCACGTGCATTTAAAAATCAAAACATGCAACAAACTTCAAATTACTTAGCGATAGGTACTTACGTTAAAAACTTCGTATACGTTCTTCTACAATCACAATAACGAACGGGAAATATTAATCAAACAATGGATGAGTAATGAACACAAAACCACAAAACTTAATGGATGACCTGACCACACCCTAACCGTTCCTTGACGCTACAGCGCTCTGCGCGTACTTGAATAAGAAAGTGAACTTCCAAATACGTCATGGATCTTTTGAATTAAAAACGCACCGTTTTTGTCCCGTTTTAACTAACTTAATTTATTTCATCAACGAAGTTTTTCGTGACACATTTGATGTGAAGCATATTTTATTTTAAATTATATTAAAATTTATTTCTTTTAAAACAATAAATTACCCAACCGAAATGTTTTGACGAAGTTTTACTTAAAATCTCCACGATTCTTTATAAAAAATTACTCAACCAAAATGTTCTCGATTATAAGTGACAAATTTGTCACGTTTTAACGTTACCTATTTTCTGACGAAATTTTACTTAAAATCTTCACCGATTCTTTACAAATAATACCCAATCCAAAATGATCTCGATTATAAGTGACAAATTTGTCACGTTTTAACGTTACCTATTTTCTGACGAAATTTTACTTAAAATCTTCACCGATTCTTTACAAATAATACCCAATCCAAAATGTTCTCGATTATAAGTGACAAATTTGTCACGTTTTAACGTTATCTATTTTCTGAAGAAGTTTTATTTAAAATCTAAATCGTATTTCGATACCACTATTTTTGACGATTTATTTTCACCGTTTTTCTGAAGAATTTAAATAAAAAATAGTTATATCGACAGTTCGTCACGATTTCGTGAAGTCTAAAATTTTGTCGTCACGTAATGTTACCTGGGCATAATATTTCTTCACGATTGTACTTTTGCTTCATATTTAGGTAATCAAATAGACGGTTTCGCGTTAAAATAAAAATGAGCTTAGGTTTAATGTTAATTTTGAAGTTTTTCAAATAATTCTAAAATAAAATTGGTTTTCAACATTATCTTTTGTTTTCTTCGTAAAGTCGCAGTTGATGGAATGCGATGAATGTACCAAAATAATATTCCGGCCAAATTTTAGTTTGGCAAAACTCAAATATAGGGTGTCCCAGTAACACCGCCTATTTTGAAATTTGAAAAAAACGCCGTGTCTATTTAAAAAGTTCGAATGTTTTTATTGCAATAAGGAGGGTAGACATGGAGGTTATGTATGGAACACAATATCTGATAAATGGTCGCAGTGGCGTAACAACGTGAAATTTTCATGTGTGCCAAATTGTGGAACGGGCCCCCCTCCCCTCATACTAAGAATTTGTTACTTAGAAATATTAATTAACGAAAAAACAATTTATAAAAACTGTCACATTAAATTTTTTTTTAACTTATTTATTTAATTCAGAAATAAATAAAAATCATATAAATATACAAAATGAAGCATTATTAAGGGTGCGTTCCACTTAAAGCTCACGACGACCGTGACGTAGTCCCGTCAAGCCCGTAGCCAGACTGAAAATTAAGGTAGGGCAAACAGTTGGTATGGCTGAGCAAATTGTAGCGCCATGGGTGCCAGGCGGGTTTGTAGAATCTTTCCAAGCGCCGCAGGCGAAAATTTTGAATTTGAATTCAGCAATACCCGAGGAACTCGAATATGAATGAGCGGATTCAATGCTATCATCTATGCCAGAGTTGGATGTAAAGAAACTGGTGATTTTTGGAACTTTGCTTTTTTTTGTTCCGCTTTAAATTTCTGTTTACGAAGCAACTCACCGTAACTATTAATTTATTTGCGATATAAACTCTTATTTGGTTTTTTACTCCATTCTTTGCCTGCGAACCCTACGCTCGGGCAGAAGCTACTTTCACTACCAAATATTTCTTTTTTTTCTTCTTTCGAGCTTCCAAATGTTTTGGCTCAGGCCCCTTTCAGTCGCTACAAACATTTTGGTGGGGAGACAAAGCGTTTGAAAGCGACTGGAAGCTCGAAAGAAGGAAAAAAATAAATGTTAGGTAGCGCAAGTAGCTTCTCCTCGAACGCAAGGATAATATAAGACAATGGTATAATCAATGATCTAAGGTCTAAGGGTATAATAATTAAATTAATTACAATCCACATTACCAACCTTAGATTTGATTCAAGTTGGAAAGTGATAGGATAATCTACTTTCAGGGAGAAAATTTCAAAAATGTAGTATACTGTAAAGCTAGGTTTACCATAAATTTTTTGAGCCAAACGCGAACACCCAATACCCATGGGGGTCGGTGGGGGGGGTGTACTAATTTAAAAAAAAATTTGTAACAGCCCATTCGCGTTTTACATTACCGTTGGTGGCGCTACAAACCATAGATCTTGTATTGACTAGATAGAGGACTCCTATCTAAATAGCATTGGTTGTTGTGAAGCCACCCATAACATGTTTATGTTTACGATTTATTTGTTTACTGTTTACGCGACCGGTGGCGCCTCTATTTTTAAGGATTGAAATTAAAATAATAAAACGATATAATTTGATTTTCGATTTTATTATAAATGGATATTATAAATTATTCCGTGTGGTGGCGTTAAGGCGAAGCATCACCACGTTGGTGTAAAACCTTCTTTAAAAAGATTCGTTAAACATGTTTTTCAAGAAATGTTTATATATTTTTGGAATTTTATAAATTCAGCTTCGTAGCTCAATAGAATAATTGTTTCTTGATACTGTCAACTTTTGGTAATTCTATTTAGTAATACGTATATTAAAGAAATCTCGAAATCCAATATTCAGAATTCTCAAAAAAAGGAATGTCAAATTTCTTTTCAAATGTAGTAATAAAGACAATTATTGTAATATTTTAGTTTACAGAAACGATTATTCTATTGAGCTACGAAGCTGAATTTTTAAAATTCCAAAAATATCTAAATATTTCTTGAAAAACATGTTTAACAAATCTTTTTAAAGAACGTTTTACACCAATATTTAGTCACGTGGTGATGCTTCGCCTTAAGGCGAAGCATCACCACGTTGGTGTAAAACCTTCTTCAAAAAGATTCGTTAAACATGTTTTTCAAGAAATGTTTATA
This sequence comes from Rhagonycha lutea, assembly GCA_958510855.1. NCBI lineage: Eukaryota > Metazoa > Arthropoda > Insecta > Coleoptera > Cantharidae > Rhagonycha > Rhagonycha lutea. The sequence goes on from OY294038.1 coordinate 40,414,732, forward strand.
TATTTTTGGAATTTGATAAATTCAGCTTCGTAGCTCAATAGAATAATTGTTTCTAGATACTGTCAACTTTTGGTAATTCTATTTAGTAATACGATATTAAAGAAATCTCGAATTCCAATATTCAGAATTTTCAAAAAAAGGAATGTCAAATTTCTTTTCAAATGTAGTAATAAAGACAATTATTGTAATACTTTAGTTTACAGAAACGATCATTCTATTGAGCTACGAAGCTGAATTTTTAAAATTCCAAAAATATCTAAATATTTCTTGAAAAACATGTGTAATCGAAGTTCAGACTATTTTCAATTTGCCGCGCGTGGACTGGGGACATTTGAGATGGTGCGCGCTATTATAGATAAGATTGTAATGTAAGATGGAAGTTAATGTTGGATTGTAAAGTATTAGCTTTAAATGTTGTTTCTCTTTGTTTAGGTTTGTAATTGTTATTGTTAATATTGTTAATTAATAAAATTATTCTCTTTGTTTAGAGCAACACAATTTAGTTTTTGTTTCAACGGTCCAACACTTGAAGATGATAAAGGAAACATTATACATGTTTAACAAATCTTTTTAAAGAACGTTTTACACCAATATTTAGTCACGTGGTGATGCTTCGCCTTAATGTAAACAAGTTCATTATGTAAACAAAGCAAAAAACGTTCTAAATGAACTTCGAAATTATTCCGTGTGGTGGCGTTTTGTTAATGTAAAATGCGAATTGCTCAATCGTTTATATCTTATATCAATCATTCAATTGTTGACCCAATCAATGGGTTGTTACTAAATTTTTGTTAAATTTTTAAAAAATTTAAAATAAAAATTAGTACACGTGCGTTAAATCATTTTCAAATTATGTGTTTCAAAATGTATTAATTATTTGAAACTATTTAAAATATTTATTTACCTGTTAATTATACAAAATTAATTCTTATCCTCGAAAGTTTTACAAAATTTTAAAATGCGGTCGTAATCTCCGTAATGCAAGGGTAATCTTAAAGTAGGTATATTTCAATAACTGTACATTTTTCCATAAAGAATAAACCTATTAAACCTTCTGCATAGACTAATGCTATTTACAAAGTACCTGTTAACAAATAATACAATAGATATTTGCTGTTAACAATTAACAAAAGGAGCTACGTTACAAAACCCATCTTAACTATATGGTTTTAAATTTTTAAAGTTCGTAATATTTAATTTGTTCAATTATTATTTTTTTACGTTAAAAATTTTTCAAGTTCATAATTTTGAATTTCTTAAATTATTATTTTTTACTTATAATTTTTTTCGGTAGCTTCGGGCCCTTTGGGCCCCTAAGACTGACGGGCCGTGTGCATTCGCACACCGCGCACCCCGGTAGTTACGCCACTGAATGGTCGCCTCGTGTCTGGTGGTACTCGTTAGTTCTTTTGGTTAATTTTCGATGACATTTTGGCATAGTTCCGGCTCAATTGTCTTTCAGTTCAGAAATTGTTCTTGGAATATTGGCATACACCTTTCCTTTCAATAAAGCAAAAAACCCCATAGAAAGAAATCCAAGAGCATCAAATCTCGTGATCTTGGTGGCCAAATCACATCGCCACCGACCGCGAGAGATTACTCTCCCTTCAAATTTCGTGTTTAATAATTGCATCGTTTCGTTCGCTGTGAGGCAGGTTGTGCCGTCCTGTTGAAACCACATATCTGCGAGATCCATTTCAGAAATTTTAGGCCAGAAGAAGTTATGCTTTTCATCTCACGTCTGAATTGTTGCCGAGAGACAGTGCACCCCGCAAATATGGGCTTCCGTTCCAAACACTCCCCTCATACACTACACCCTGAACACACAGAATTCCGTACTAAAGCTGCCACTATGGGCGAAGTATCCTTGAAAATATGAGTGCACAGGTGAAACCCGTTAGCGTTCCAGCGGCTGCAAAACATCCAGCACTACGACAACTTCTCATATGATTGTAGGAATTATATGAATTATACCATTACCCGTCACTCCACTGTTATTTATAACATACCATTCTGTTACTGTTACTGTTATCCTATTCTATTTTGTTATTTGTTATTGTTATTATTGTTATTATTATTATTCTTGTTATTGTTATCATTATTCTTTTTGTTACTGTTATTCATTGTCTATCATCTGTTATCGTCATGGCGAATCTGTAAATAGTTCCTAATTTTCAGAAGTTGGTTTTTAAGTTGTTTTCCAACAAACAAATACGAAAACGCATCAAGGTACCACAACATCCTTCAAGATAGAAGGAAGAAAATATATCTAATTATTGTAAAACCTCTTGGAAGGTTATTTAGATGAAACCCGGGGATATGTTTCGACGAGGGGCCCCAAACCTTGTATTAAAATTAAAATGTAAGACCCAACGGCGCTTTGCGTCGAAAGGTCAAACAAATTTGTATTTGGTAAGTAAAGTTGTATTTTCATTAAACCAGTACGGATCTGATGATATCAGTGGCACGTGTAAAAACGTCCTAAGATTGAAACATATGTAATCCGTTAAGGTGTCTTTTGATTTTATAATTTTTTCTTGCCAATTATTTCAATGAACTTCGTATCCCTGAGACGGACCTGTTTGTTTCCATTTTTGTTATGATGATTATGTAAGAAGTAAAACTCGGATCTATATTTAGATCATTAATGACTGCATTCTCAACTATAATTTTTCTTATTATTTTAATGGATGGTCAACTAAAACGTTTAAAGATTTTTATTTTTTGTATATTTCTTATATTTTAAATTCAAATTTTTCAAACATTATTCTATCAAAATAATAATTAAATCAAACTAACCGTCGCACATAGGAGTATTTAGCATAAAAACTTGGCCATAAGTCGATTTCTAAAAGTTGCATGTACACTCATAAACAGGGCTCGGAAGTTATAGCACTAAAACAGTGTACTTTTAGCGCTTTAATATGCACTTAAAAACACCAAAATTAGCGCTATAAATAGCACTAAAAAAATAAAAAATATGCAAAATAAAATTGTCAACCAACAAAATTTCAAAAAATTTTAATAAAAATTAATAAAAATTTTGTTTATTTTTAACCCTACAGATCACAAGTGAAAAAATCCCACCAGTGAATATGTGAGGCTTGTCAGGCCCATACTTTAACAAGCCTTCTTTTCATAGTTTGAGAATTTTTCAAAAATTTTTTATATAGAAATCGATAATTGACATTTATAAACATAAAATATTTATTAATATTTGTGATAAAGTAACTACAAATTAATACAAATGGCACTATTACGTAACATGTGCATGTAAGTGCACAAAAATGAAACAACATTTGCCTGTCAAGCCTCACGTATGTTCTGTAGGGTTAAATGAATTTTTGATTTTTCTCAATTTAATAAATTTTATAGAATACATTGTATTATATAAAATAATATGATGGTAAGGATTTTATGAATACTACACGTAGGTACTTGGTCCGGCTTTGGAACATTTCCGATTCTACCGATTCGAATCCGATTATACGACACGTCTGATATAATTTTAAAAATAGGCAAATTCTTGGAATATGTACATACCTATTATTTGAAAATCATAATACGTGTTAAAATAATATTACATGTTTGTTTTCGTTGGCCTATTCGTATGCGGTCAAACAAATTTTTTTCATTAACATTCTGCTTATTTCTTCAATTAATATGTAAAAATATGCCTGTAAATAGCACGTAAAACGCAAAAATAGCAAAATAGCATTAAAAACCTTAAATATGTAAAAATTAGCATTATAAAATTTCGTATACGGCATCAGGGAAGTGTGAAACAAATTTGTGTCTTACTTCGAATATTCTAGGACTCTCCAGAAAAAATATGCATTTGCTAGAACTTCCTAGCCCTGCTCATAAAAAATCATGTTTCGGTAGTTGAATAGACCTAAAACAATTATCCCCACCAGTTTTTTCTATAAGGTGGTTGTGATGACCCTGCCGATGTCAGTAAAAAGTGGTAGCTGTTCTAATCACGAATTTCATTTATTTCAAAGCTGTTTATTTTTATAATTATCAAGAAGAGTGTTGAGTTATTCATTATGGATTATTTTATAGGAGGTTTGTATCACCATAAAATATACATTTTGTAATGATTTACAATTAATTTCAAATGTAATTCTCTTGGGTGTAAATTAGTAACAGTTAAATTTTTTTTGTCTTAAATTAATATTTCTCAAGTCATTTTGTTATGGTTATGTGTATTATTCGGTAACATTATTTACATGAATAGAGAGAGTAAGGACCCGCCCAAAAAAAACACATCAAGAAAAATTTGCGGATTTTTGCGGATATAAGTTTTATAGATATTTATTTAAATCTCAGTTTCATAATTTTCTGTTATCTGATAATGAAAAATCTTACGATATTTTTGTTAAAATGTTATACTATTGAGTGACCCTGTAACACACCTATACCTACACCAAAAAAAAGCAGAGTATTCAACAAGGACCCGTAGAAATGCCTAGGAATCCCTAGAAATGCTTATTGCTGAGCCTTTGGCGATTCCAAATGAACAAAATGTACTAACTATGAATGAAACTGAATGTTCTGAGAATGAATCGAATGAAGAACTTTCAGAAGATGAACTAGGTACTAGGGTAATATTAAGTAATATTAACACTACTAATAGATAAATAATTAATAAACTGTATTTTATCCTATTTAAAAAATTGTTTTTAAATAAATTATACTTTTTAATCTCCATATGAGTAGTTAATCTTGTTTAAAGTACATAAATTATTATTTACTTTCATTTAGAGGCTGTTAGGATAACTAAATAATTTTGGCCAAGTTTGCATGCTAAATACTCCTATGTGCGTCGCGTCGTCGTGTCGGGGCCGTTAAGCAAATATTAACAATATCAAATCGTTCTGTGTAATCCCGTCGGTCCCCCGACACGACGACGCGATGGTTAGCTTGATTTAATTATTATTTTACTTTTTAGAGGTTTAATTTTAGAGTTTTTTTGGGTTGGGGGTTTTTTAAATTTGTAATTTATTTAAGTGTCGGTCGTAGAGTGCTGTTTTTTGATAGGTATCATGTGTGAACATTGAGGTTTAGTTATGGAGAATTACACAGATGCTGAAAGCATAGAAATTGTGAAAATCCACTACCAAAATAGTGAAATTTTTTCAGAGACTGTTCGAAAATGTCGTGGATTTTTTATTTATTTTAAATGTTTGAAAACATTTTTTTAGCCCCCCAAACTTTTGACCCTAGTTGCGCCTATGTTAGCCGCTTAAGACTACCAGGCTGAGTTTATCTGGGCGATTCCTTTTTCCACCGATGGTCGAGGGGTCCTATAATCCCATAGGACAATTCCACCGATGTCATGAACAGGTAGACTGGTCAGAATTTTAATCTTTTCTTTGTAAGCCTATTCTAAAGTAAGTAAGATCCCAAAGTGGTAATTTTAATTATAACCAAATTATTCTTAATTAGGTTAGTTGTTCGCGAAGTTATATTTTTAATACCTATAGGTACATTTTTATCTTTCTTGTCAACAATTTAATTAAAATTTCGTGCATTATAAATTTACGGTGTTATGCTCTGTAGAAAATGAGATTCCATTTGTTTTATTTGAGTCTCAACCATCGCGAAGATATTCACGAAAAATGGGGAGGGGGGGGCTGTACACACGTTGGCCCCCCACAAGTCAAATTTTTTGATGAAAATGGTGTCAAACGTTAGAACTTCGTTAGAGTCTAAATGTGCTTCCATTTTTTTCGTTTGAGCCTTAACCGTCGCGGAGTTATTCGCGAAATAGTTGGGGGAATTAACAAACTTGAAAATCCCTTGAAAGATTGCAAATGACCAAAAACAAATGCAGCACTTTATATCAGCAAGTCGAATTTTGGGATGAAAATGGTCTCAAATGTTAGAGCTTTGTTAGAACCTAAATGAGCTTCCATTGTTTTCATTTGAGCCTCAACCGTAGCGGAGTTATTCGCGAAATAGTTGAGGGGAGGGGAGGCTGTAGGACACGTTGGCCCCCCAAGTCGAATTTTGGGGTGAAAATGGTGTCAAACGTTAGAGCTTCGTTAGAGCCTAAATGAGCTCTCATTTTTTTCGTTTGAGCCTCAACCGTCGCGGAGTTATTCGCGAAACCGTTGGGGGGGGCTGTAGACATGTTTTTCTATTTTTGCTATTTTTGTGAATTTTTGGGTAAAATTGGTGTCAAACGTTAGGGCTTCGTTAGAGCCTAAATGAGCTTCCATTTCCAACATCTTAATTTCATTTTCTAAAAAGTTACGGGCATTTCAAATTTTCAATTCCTCCGAACAAGTTACGTCCGATAATTTTTTGGTTGTTCTTTCTTTTATGTTGAATTTTTATAAATAAATTAATTAATTTTTTTTTTCATTTACTACTATTTAAATATTTATTGATAAATCTATAAAATGCTGCATTTGTGTTTTTGGTCATTAGCAATCTTTCAAGGGATTTTCAAGTTTGTTAATCCCCATTGTGTTACTTCTAATACTTCATAAGGTACTCGGCCCGCATCGGTGGAATTGTCCACTGCTCAAACGTAACCATTTTAGGGTCGAGGATTTAAAATTGACCATCGGTGGAAATGTCTGCCGTCCGTTTATCTATACAGATTAAGCCTAAGCTTAATCCGAGAGGATTAAAATACCTTAAGCGGATTAAGACTTCCAGGCTGAGTTTACCTATGCAGATTAAGCCAAAGCTTAATCCGAGAGGATTAAAATACCCTTAAGCGGCTGAGTTTACCACTGCCCCTATTGCCATTGTTTTTGCGTGAAAACCAATAGTTTGCAATAAGCTACTTTGACAGATTAAAATAAAGGTTAACAATCAACACAAGCAATCACAACTTATCCTGTTGAAGAAACAGTTTTGGTATAATGGTAGGGGGAGTACGGGACACTTGAACCCATTTTCCTTTTTCATTTTTTTTCTCAGGTTTATCAACTTACTAGACTCGCGTCGTTTGGGCTTTCGAAAGTTTAGACATTTTGGAATAAATATTCATTAAAGTTTTTTAAATAATCTTTATCTACCCACTGTGACACCATTAATAAAAAAAAGAAGCAAATGAGTCAAATCTCCCCAACCATCGGGAGAGATGAACCACCGATTAGGGATACTTGACCATACCATGTTTATTAAATAAATAATGGTTCACTTGAGCAATTACAATAATTTTATTAGAAAATAGGGAAGTGTAGTCCTCTACAAACATTAATAATAGGTAAATATATTAAAAAACAAATAAAACTAATTAATTCTACATTGTGTAGGGACCTTCGCTTACGGTAGGTAACAATAGGTATAGGGAATACACTTAAAACCTCGCTTAAAACTAAATACAAGAATTTGGTAAGATGCTAAAATTGTCAAAAACGTTCAAATACTGCAATTAGGACAATAAAAAATCTCTTTGTCTGCTTTAGTCAAACCAACACAAGCTTCATGAAATACTTCTTGCATATAGCACATTGTCGCAAGTCCAACATATCATCAGTTTCACAAATATAGCAAAACCAATTTGCATCAGGTGTTTCCACTTCATTCTGTTGTCCGAATCATCACAAATCTGCCCTAGGTTAGAGGCTTTCAAAACTACTGGACTGCAAAATGTTTCTTTTGAAACTTTCTTTTTTTTGAATAATTTTTTCTATTGAAGCTTGTGGCTCTTGATAAACTTGTAGCTTCTGGGGTTCTTAAGCTTATTTCGGGATTACTAATAAAAAATCCGCAAAGCCAGTCATGTCCAGCTGAATTACTTGTTTCCCAACTATCCGGTATTTTCTTTTTATTTGCTTTTGCGAAATCACATGCAAAACTCAACGCTGCCTTTCGGGATAGTCCATAATTCATTTTACTGCACGTTACCAAATAATCGACTAACATTTTTTCTTCAGCTAAGATGAAATATTTGAGTGTTTTTATATTGACTACCCATTTTTTCAATTTTTTCTACCCTTCCACCGTCATTCAGGTATCTTCGCAGGGTATTCCGATCAATATTATATTTAATTGCTGTTTTTCTAATCGAACTACCACCCTTGATTTCCTGCACTGCATTTTTTATAGTTTCGGCCGAAAAATGTACTCTTTCGAAACTGCCTACCTTTCTTTTATACTAAAATTATCCGACCAAGGGACACATGAACCATGGTTCATCTGTCCCCAAAATATTTGGTTCAAGTCTCCCACCCTACACCTTCATCAATAAATATTACCCTAACATAAAAAGTTGTAAAGGTATTGAAAGTAACCTTCACAAATCATTAGAGCAATTATTAAGGCACACTATGGATCAAAATATCATTACTTACCTCGTTTGTACTTATAAAAAAATCACTTTAGGTGAATTCTAACAAAGTGAGGTTTTAAGTTCGAAAAACGCAAAATGTCTGTCCTAACTAAACGGCACGGCGTATTACACTCATGTGTCGTATGGTAATGGATCAACTGACAGGCAATCTTTCCAACCTTGTCGCCACTAAATTCGCGCCAATTTTAAGTTGAAATATGCCAGTGGTTCATGTCTCCCATATGGTCATGTGTCCCGTACTCCCCCTATCTATCGTAGTAATTTGCAGTTGTTATTACACACAAATTTTGTATTAAATTTAAATTTTAAATTTAACTTAAATTTTTTTAATCTGTCAAAGTAGCTTATTGCAAACTATTGGTTTTCACGCAAAAACAATGGCAATAAAATCCAAACAAGGCAACTAAAATTTTTTAAATTTGGGTTATTTTGCATTTTATTATTGAGTTTCTAACAGTAATTAAAGAACAAAATATCAAGTGTTAGGTATCATCAGAAGCGGAAAATATCTTTAAATTGATACCATTTTCATTATTATCCGTTATGATGGGAAGCAGGTATTAAAGAAAAATCAATTTCCTATGTTAATTTCCTATGTTCGCTCGGCGGCCGGTCACCCGGTATAGGTACAAACTATAATGCTTAGTGATAATGATAACGTTTCGTATATTTAAAAATAGCACTGGTGATAACAAATGCTTTTTGTGCATAATTTGACGAATTTCCATCAAAAGTGATAATTATTATGTCACCTACTTATATATTCCTACTATGTTATCAAATTGCTTTCCAAAAAACAAAGAGAAACAAATTTTGTAAAGCATAAAATTTTATAAAAGTCATGTAGTAGTAAGTTTTATGTTTTCATCTCCGTGAGATATCGAGTTTCTAATCCACCAAAATCAGGTCACGAATCGAAACAGCGGTACAGTGTTTTGAACTGCGAATTGGAATTGTAATTATCCTGGTAGTTTCAAAAAATCCAAGAAATTAAATATTTGAACAAGATTGAGTTCAGTGAAATTATCCTAACAAAAACGTGAATAATTATTTAAGAAAAGATGTTAGAATTTATTCTTACAGCATTTAAAAATAATTCTAACATCTTTTCTTAAATAATTATTCACGTTTTTGTTAGGATAATTTCACTGAACTCAATCTTGTTCAAATATTTAATTTCTTGGATTTTTTGAAACTACCAGGATAATTACAATTCCAATTCGCAGTTCAAAACACACTATGTCGGGCTATACCCCCAATCAATCCAAATTTTCAACAAATATAAATTAAACAATTTTGAAACTAAATTTGTTGCTTGTGCATAGGCTAAAGCAATAAACTTACTAATAATAAATTGTACCTACTAAAGGGAAATTTGAGAACAAATTCTACTAGAATTTTTAAAATTAGAAAATTCAAATTAATTTTTTTAGATATTTAGAGCCTACTACCAAAATTCAAAATTTTCTGCAGCAAGATAATGTCGCCACTATTGCGCAAAACTAACGAATCTATTACGTTCGTAATTGTTCAGGAGAGCCGACTCCTTTGCCAAACAAAACAAACTTTGACTCTGGGTAAAATCCGTTTGTTTACTTTTATGGTTCGTTGTACCTATTATGTATGGCATGCCGTTTTACTTTTTATTACAAAATTTAAATTGTCTAAAGTTTTAATTTAGATCGTTTTAATTCTAATCATTTCAACGTTAGTTGAAAATTGTTGTTGCTATTTATGTTACTCGAATTTGAACATTACAATTTAAATAATACACAAAACTTTTTATTTAATAATATCGATTTAATTCTGACCGTCTCTCCCCTCGGAAAGCAATGGCAAACCACCGAGGTGTAATCTGCCATGAAAGCAAAAAAAAATCTCCGAAGCACGGAGTCTTGGTCATAAGAAAGTTTGACTCTCCCCAGGTTTGAACCCGGTACCCTGCATTCGCATCCAATGACCGTCTCATGTTGGTGTATTATGCTTCATATTATAGAGCATTCTTATCGGTCAACTTCAGCTTTGCCTCCTTCCACAAACGATTAACTTCTTGCTGGTAATTTGGGGGGGGTCGTAGTCTTGTTTTTATATTTTCTCTCTTTATTTGAATTTTGGGGTGAAATTGGTGTCAAACGTTAAAGCATCGTGAGAGCCTAGCTGAGCTTCTATTTTTTCGTTTGAGCCTCAACCGTCGCGGAGTTATTCGCGAAATCTTGGGGGGGGGGTAGTAGGCGTGTTTTTCTATTTTCGTTATATTTTTGAAGTTTTTGGTGAAATGGGAGTCGGAGGTTAGAGCGCATAATTTTTGTTTCGATTACAAAATGTGATCCTAAACCAATAATGAAAGCTCATTTAGGTTCTAACGTTTGATACCAATTTCACCCCAAAATTCGACTTACAGGGGGGGGAAACGTGTCTATCGTCCTGTAAGTAATGAAAAAGATATAATATAATGTAAAAATGTAATTATACCGTATTCGGCCCTTTTAGTTTTTCAGAAATGTGTGCAGTTTTTACAAATTCTTGCAATTTAACTTACATTATTATACGAGAAAAGCGCGTGTACACTTTACAATAGTGGGAAACAGAATTGAAACATAAAAGTATGAAAAATTTTGCAAAATTAATTTTTTCCATTTTTATTTATTATAAAGATTATAATGGCAAGGAAGATTAATTTTTTTAATCTCAACAAACGTTTTAATCTGGTAAAATAAAATAAAATTTGGGGATTACCGGGCGCAACTTGCTCGGAGGATTCGAAAATTTGAAATGCCCGTAACTTTTTAGAAAATGAAATTAGGATGTTGGAAATGGAAGTTCATTAAGCTCTAACGAAGCTCTAACGTTTGATATAAATTTCATCCAAAAATTCGTAAAAATAACGAAAATGGAAAATCATGTGTGTCCCCCCCCCCAACTGTTTCGCGAATAACTCCGCAACGGTTGAGGCTCAAACGAAAAAAATGGAAGCTCATTTAGGCTCTAACGATTGACACCAAATTCACCCCAAAATTCGATTTGGGGGGGGCAGCGACATGCATCTGCCTAAAAGGGTGGTTCTCGAAGCATGAAATTTTGCAGACGAGTTTCTTATTAGAGGACATATGTGCGCACTAAGAACGGGTTCTATGGAAATCCTGTCTAAAAGGGATTTATCTCATTAGTTTTGACAAGACAACTAAATCCTATATCATCGTTAGATAAATTTGCAATATTAACCATGAATTTTACATGTTTTACTAGCAGGGGCTACTAAGCCAATATATAAAATTTGTGGCTAATGTTGCAAATTTATTTAACGATGATGGATCCGAATAGAATTTAGTTGTCTTGTCAAAACTTCTTGAAAACTTGATCTTCGAAAGTCCTGAATTTCTAGTTAAATAGCAAAATTTCGAGAAAGTTGATGGACCTAATTTTATTAAATGTTATATTGTCGTATTTCTTTGGGGTAAAAGAAATTTTGTTAATGGATTAATTTTGAAATGTATGATTTTTGTAAATTTGAAAAATTACGAGACGCCTCTGGGTTTCTGTGAAGCCAAGAGGAGCCGGAAGTGGGAAGAAAAGACTCCCGAACGACCTACGGTGTCGCGAGGTTGTTTAATTTTGCTAATGCTGAATTGAATATAAAAGTTTGATTTTTGGAAATTAACGAAAAGCTTATTTTTTTTTAGTAACTTTTTGAAAAGAAGAATATTGAATAGGAGTATAAATTAATTGGATCCGTTTCTGAGAAATAAATTTATGGTTTCAAGTTGCAAGGTCGCGCGATCACCGCCCGGCAATAATTGTTTTCCGATTGAGCGAGCTGGGTTATGAAATATAGTCCGGTCATTTTTTGGATTTAATTATTTGGTGGAAAATTTTAGGGCGTCGGATTATAATACTTCATCATAGATTGGGTATTAAAAAAAAACATAACCCTCTTTTTTTTTGGCAGTCGGGTAACAAGGTCTCAGGTTCAATATTCATACATAAAATAGCGAGTATTCTCAAAAAAAGTCGCCTGCTGTACCCTACAATAATATGTTGAGGGGGCGGGCTCAAAATTGAATTGCGCCTAGGGCCTTGCATGTTCCTCGCATGTTGTTCGGAGCAAATGTAAACGTGGGGTTCAATAATATTATGGGGTAGCATTGCGTGCATTAAGGGACCATTAGCATTGGTTATTTGCGAAATCGGCGCTCTCGTTTTTCTAAATTTTAACATAATATAAAGGAACCAAATACACATTTGTAATTTTAACCAATGTTTATTTACATATAAATTATGAAAAAAATTGTGCCATGGAGTCCATAGAAGCTTATAAAATGGCGAAAACGGATTTTTCTGAACTTGACATTTTTGTTTGGTTTTGCGCAGTGATTCCAAGAGAACGGCGGTCTCTAGCGACTTGAAAAAATTGAGAATACGTAAAACATGTATAATTTATGCATGAACCTCCGAAATCATCGAAGAAAATTCGAAATTTTCCAAAAAAAATTGTAAAGTCGCAATTTTGTTGTTCAGGTACAAAAACATAGTTCAATTCAATTCAATTCAACAGACTCTATTATTTTTTTGACATATTACAAACACATTGTCTCCTGCAGCAACCAAGTTGCTACAGAAGACGGTTTTTATATACATAAAATTTTCGCTGCTCCTGCGTAGCATATCAGCGTCCATATGGTCGTTTTAGATGTTTGGCGTCCTCATACGTGGGCTACTTCCTGGAAAACGAGTGTAAAAACCAGGCGACATGATTAGCGTGTAAGTGGCGTGTTTGTAGTTTACAACATTATGTTGTGAATGAGTTTATGTTTGATACGCCTGAAGGGCAAATTATTTTTGTGAATTGTGTTAATGTGGGCTGTAGTTTGGTTCCGCTTGACCGTGTGATCGAAAAATTTGACTGCGGCATGATGAATTTGTGTGGGAAGTCGGGGCATGTTTGCTAATTCGTGTAGATCGTATAAATCGGTGTATTTGTGGGATCCGGTGATCACTCGGAGGCACTTGTTCTGGGTACGTTGTAGGATAAGGATGTTGGTGCGAGCAGCTTTGCTCCACACCGGGGAAGCATAAAGGAGTATAGGTAAAATCATGGTTTTATAAATCTGAAGGCGGATATTTGGATGGAGTTTATTTCTACAGGAAAGAAGCGGGAAAAGGGCGTGCATTGCACGAGTGGCTTTCTTCGCGGTTTCTAAAAAGTGATCTTTAAATGTCAGTCGTTTGTCTAGGATAACCCCCCAAGTATTTGGACGTCGGCGTCGATTTAATTTCTACTCCGTTCATGTTAAGTTTGTTTGTCATTCTGTCACGTTTTTGTGAAAATGTGGTCGTGGTAGTTTTTGCGGCGTTAACCTGCAGCCGCCAGTTATCGTAGTAGTCAAGTAACTTGTCGGCGTGTATTTGTACTTTTTCGATGGTCTCGTCCTTGGTTTTTGCGGCTGCGGATACGCCGGTGTCGTCCGCGTAGAGAGTGAGTGTGGTGTCGTCCGTTTTTGGTATGTCGTTTATGTAGTAGTTAAATAATGTTGGGGAGAGGATGGCGCCTTGAGGGACACCGGCCGGTATGGGTTGTGGATTTGATAGTGAGTTGTTGATTTTGACCTGGAAGGATCGGTTTGAAAGGAAGCTGGCTAACAATTTTATGATATGAGTTGGGAATTTCAAGACTAATAGCTTATGTAAAAGGCCGTCGTGCCAAACGGTGTCGAAAGCCTTTTCCATATCTAGAAGGACAGTGGTTGTAGATTTATCTTTATTGAAGTTGATGGTGATATCGTTGATTAGAATGGCAAGTTGAAGGGTGGTGGAGTGGTTTGTACGAAACCCAAACTGTTCTTTTATTAGAAGGTTATTTTGGGTTTCGAACGCTTGAATTCTGTTAAGTAAGATTTTTTCAAGTATTTTGGATAAAGTTGGGAGTAAACTGATGGGACGGTAGCTTGAAGGGAGGTGTTTAGGTTTGCCTGGTTTAGGGATGGGAATGACTATAGCGGATTTCCAGGCTTTTGGGAAATACTGGTTTTTTAGGCAGGCGTTAAGGATATAATAAATTTGGACAAGGAATTTTTTGGGGAGCTTTTTTAACATGTAGGTGCTGATTTTGTCCCGGCCGGGAGCTTTGTTTTTGAATTTTTTAATAATTTGTTTAATTTCATTGGGACAGGTTAAATCGGAAACTGGGGTGGGTGTTTGGGAATTATTAATTGTGTTAATTGAGGTGAGTACTTGGTTGTCGATGTCAGGATTTATTGTTCTGTTTGTTAAATTGTGATGGGAGAGGTAAACTTCAGCGATGGTGTTTGCTTTGTCGAGGTCAAATATTATTTGGCTTTGATTAGTTTGGAGGACGGGAAATTGTCTGTTGGGTTCGTCGTCGTCCGTACATTCCATAATCATGGCGAATGTTCGGGGTAAATCTATGAGCTCGTCTAACGCCCTAACCGCCTGCATTACGCGATTAATGTCTACCGGAGTTTCTGAAGGGTCAGTTGGGTCGCTGCTAAGGGTTTGTTGAAATTGCTGTTGCACCACTTGAGGAGTGGTGAACTGGGTCATGGTTGAACGCGCTGGGAGAGCAGGGAAGGATTGGATATTTGCAATATTTAAAACGGGAGCGGGTTGGGATGGTGACTGTGTGGTGGTGTTCCGCCTAGCAGTTGCACTCACCTTAGATGCATAGTCCACGTACTTCGGGCACTCGGACCAGTTGGCAGCATGAGATCCTCCGCAGTTGCAGCATCGAACTCCGTCATCTTTGGTGGTTCTTGGGCAGGCGGCTGTTGAATGTGGAAGGGTGCACTTAACGCATCTCGGATTTATGTTGCAGTGCGCGCTGCCATGACCGAAGTTCTGGCAGCGAAAACACTGCAGGTGGTGAGTGCGCTGGTGCACCTCCTCAAAGCGCACCACGATGGGACCCAGGGTTCTTACTGCTTTAATGGCACACATCGTGGTGCCGGCGGCGAAATTGACCAGGAATGATGGGGTCAAGTCCTGAACTTTATTCTTGAGCTGGGTGATTTTGATTGTTTGGATTCCATGTTCTTGAGCCAGCTGCTCTTTTACATAAAGTGGGTCCATGTAAGGCGAACCCTTCATCACCAACTTTATCGTGCGGTCTTCTTTGTAACCATATGTGAAGCCTTGCGGGCCACCTGGAACTAGGATGATTTTTTTTAGTCCTTCGTGATCCTCTCTTGTGTTAGCATAAATCCAGGTTTGCCCGCGTACGTGCTGTATTCGGACGTTTTCTTTTACAATGGGTTTGATAGTGGCCATAAACTTCCGTAAATCGCCAATTGGGGTTGCCAGTACTATGGGTGGTGGTCTTTGGGCTCTTGGGACTGTTGGTGTTGCTGGTTGGGCTCCGGAGACCCCCTGGGGAACGGGTGGCCTTGGTCGGCGTTGTGAAGAGACTATTTGCCATTTGGGTTCCGTGATGGCTGGTTTTGGTGGTTGTTCAGGCGCTTTTTCGAGAATTCCAAAACGATTGTATAGTTCTATGTTCGGTGCGACTACATCGAACACTTGATTGTCAGTGATATCCATAGAAGCGTCTGGTATAACGATATTTGAAGCGGTGGGAGACGGAGCAATAGGCTTGAAGACGATAGAGGCGTCTGAAGCGATATCGTTAAGATTTGCCTCTGCTATGGCCTTAGTAGCCAGTTGGATACTTGAGATGGTGGCGGGTAACGGGGGTATCTGTTCACTCGTTGCCAATCGTTTGACTTTTTTGGTACTGGGGGGATGGAACCGCTCCGAGCGCCGTTACTGGAACTTTTTGACGTCGGGTACGTCAAACGTTGTGACTGGAGTGTTGGTCAGTTTGTGCCTTTAAAAAGGCAGGCAAACTGGTTCGACTTAACAAAACTTTGCAGCACTAATGTAGGGACGACTGTCTCGCTCCGTTACTTTCGTTCCTAGTTTAATTTTGCTGACAGTTTGAATAAATGTCAAAATTGTAAACGAAAACATAAACTGAAATTAACACAAAACAGAAAATTAAACTCGAAAATGAACACAATTGAATCAGATAAATTATAAAGTGACACTAGAAAGTAATATTAACAAGAAAATGTTTAAATTAATGCAATTAATGTAATTTGAGTAGGAGCAGATTTGAATACGTGTATTCGCAACCGTAACGTAACGAATCTGACAAAAACATAGTATTTTTATTGTAAAAATCGCGGTTTTTCGTCTACCAGTTCAACAATTCCGTTTCAAACGTTCTGATTTTAGGTTCAGTGCAAAACTACGTATCTTAAGCTACGTTTAGATCTGAACTTTATTCCACGAATTTTATGTCAGACACCAGCTGTCGCTAATGTAAACGATGCAAAATTTCTGTCAGACATATACGCATGAATTTCCGACAATAAGTGTAGACACTTATAGATGGTCAAATGTAAACGCAAAATTTTACGATGCAAAATTTCTGTCTGACATTTATGATGCGTTTAGATCTGACACTTTATTCCAGAAATATGTATAAAGGGTCAGACATAAATTCATTTTGACCGTTTACATTACAGGTAGAAATTTAGCACTACAGTTATGTCCAGAAGTATATTGTGGTGATATTTCCACATTGAAGGGAGTAAGCAAGCAAATAAGAGAGTAATTTGATTTTATTTAATTTTTAATTCAGTAGTCAGTTGATGTGACTGACAAGAAAGTGGAATTTGCATCAAAAACAAAAAACCATCACATGTAACGAGTTATTACACATAAAACACAATCTTGAATTTATTTGTGAGATACAGAATTTTTGTAACATCCTGTAAGTGATTTTTTAATTTAAAAACAACAACAGATTCCTGCAAATAAAGTGTTAATATCAGTTTGGTGCGCGAGCAATTAACAACGTTGTGTTACCTGCTAGAAAGACCATTTTAGTTACCAGCAACAAGATTCCCACCACAAAATCAAATTTTGGAAAAGGAACAGAATCAGCGAGCAGTCTCTTGGTGAAACTCAAAGAGGGAACACGCGAGTTCTTAAGTGACCTCCAAGCGGAGAAGAGTTCCTTGGTGAAACTCAAGCTGAGTGCACGTGGAGTTCTTGGGGAGACGTCGATTGAGAAAGTGTGTAAATTTCTCGATAAAATCCCAATTAAGGAACTCAACTGCGATTCTTTGGTACAAAAAGACCAAAGCATTAATTTACTTAATTAAACGGAAGTAAATAAATTTACGGAATTCGAGTAGTTTATGAAAGTTGTGTATTGTGAACGTGGCGAATTGGAAATTAACTTCACATTTGGTGACGTATTTGTATTTGGAATACCGGCAGACGTGTGGAACATTCACAGCTTTAGACAGGTTGAAGCAGCTGGCGACTACTGGCAGGAATTTCGACGCATGCATCTGGCAACACACGAAGTTTAATGGAATGTAACAAATGTGCAACAAGGTACAAGATTTATTTTTTATTTTTAATTAATCTAAATTCTGAATCAACGATTTGTGTTGATTTTAGATTGATTAAAGGACTTTATTAAGTTTGATAATTATAATTTGTTTACATGACTACACCAATAATGAAATATCCAAATTTAGTTCCTAAAATCGAGGATTTAAATGTAATTTGGATGTTTTAATTATTACACATGAAATAACACATTGGTTTCAGATAAAATTATTTGTCTAGATTAATTTGATGCAAATTTTAACTAATGATTTAATTTCTATTAAATAACTGATGTCTGCTATAAATTACTGCGTTTTCATTTCGTCTCTTTTAATTGTTTGTTAGGCACCGCAAGTGGGGCTAAATAGGGGTAGTCATAACAACTTTTGATATCCCTTAACTCTACAACGAATTGCCCTCTTATTTCGTCTACTGAATCCACTGACTCTGAGCAAGAGAAAAACTCTACTCCGATAATACACTAGTTTTAGGGGCCTTTTTTGGGGTGGTTATTCTTAAAGCAAGAATAATCATAACAATATATAAAGTGTCTGTCATAAACTTGCTTGGACCGTTTACACCACAGGTAGCAATTTAGTACGACAGTTATTTCCAGAAATATATTATTATAAAGTGTCTGCCATAAACTTGCTTTGAGCGTTTACATCACAGGTAGAAGTTCCTTGATTCCTTCATTCTGTAAAGATAAATAAATAAATTTGGCCTTTCATTCTTTCCAACCAATGAAAGACGTAATTTATAACCAATATAACCAACAATTTATTTAATAATTTCCTAGTAAAGAATTACTTAGCTAGAATTCCATTAAGGCCTATTATCTGTTTGAATTTTTTTCATTTTCCATTTTTTCTTTTTTTGCTTAAATAATGTAAAAACCTTTTAAGAATAATATCCATAACATTTTTTGATGAAAATTTTTTTTTAAATTGCAACTAGCGTTGCAAGCATGAGCTACTGTGTATACGTTCTCTATTTGTAAAGAGTTTCATATCTGTAAATAGTGCGTTCTCAGTTTGATTTTGTTGTTGATTTGATTTTAAAAATGAGTGATAAAGTGTATGTGAAAAAAAATTGAAATAAAACTAATTATATGATGTGTACAAGAAGTAAAACTGGAAGATTTCATCGAGTGGCAAAATAGAGCTCGACATAACCACTGACATCGATATTATCACCTTTAATGATGGTTTATCGGGCCTTTTTTATGTTCTGGACATACTCGGATTTGCTGTGGATCGAAATATTTATTATTCTCGTATAGAAGCCTATGCACTGCGTATCAAATGGGTCGAGCGCTCAATCTCAGATGAAGCAAAAGCCGCTAGACGCTGCACTAAATCGTCCAGAAAGAACCTGGAAGCAAATGATCTGAACATGAAAAGGCATTTATATGGTGCTGGGGAAGCCGAATAAAGGTAAAAAAATTGGCCAAGCGATATCTTTAAAATTTCATATAGAAAATTGATTTTCAATTTTCAACCTCGTTGTTCTCGAAATCACGTTTTTATAATTGGCACGCAGTAGAACTCAAACATTTTTTATTGGATTTACTTGAAATTTTAACTGTAGCTTCTCAGATACATTTTCCATCGAAGTACATAGGATTTTTATTATCGATAAGCAATTACGAGTTTTATAAACAAATTAAGGTCGATTTTTCGTCAAAAATTCAATTTTTTTCAACAAACTAATGCCAAATTTACAAAAATCAATATTTCTTTATATCCGTGTGTACTTCTGTGACAAAACTCGTGTAGATTATAAAAAAATTTTTTATTTAGTTCCAGATGCCGAAGGTCATGACTTCTACTGCGTGCCGTGGGACGCCTTAAAAAAAAGAAGTCTTGTTCTTATGTTCTCTACACCGCCATTTTCTTTTTAAAATAAAAACAAAAAATATTTTTATATACTCCAATGCATGGTTAATAAATGCCTAAAAGGATTTTTGGATTGCTTTTATAGTTTCGCCAAAAAAAAATCCAGAACAACCTCTGTTTTTATAGACTTCAAACAGATAATACCCGTTAATGTGATTGGTCAAATTTGACATGAGTTTTTTTATGTCAATACTATGTCAAATTTCACCAAACATTAATGGATTCCTAGCTAAGTAATTCTTTACTAGGAGATTATTAAATAAATTGTTGGTGAAAACAGGCATTAATCATTTTAGTATTTATTCTATGATTTTACCAACCTAGTTAAAAAAGCAGACCTACGCCAGAAGCATTTTGAAACACGTGGTGACGGTAAATTTTTAAATACATTTTTTTATAATTTAAATAATGTAATTATGTAATTAAATGGCAACGAAATGTAATTGAATAATGTATAAGCAAAATACATTTTTATTGTATTTAAATACAATTTATTACAAAAATACATTTAGAAACTCATTGAAAATACAAAATACAAAAGAAATTAATCGAATTATATCCTTTTAACCTCTTCAAGGACATAGGCACATATGTGTACGTTTAGAAAATTTTAAATATAATATGTAATTAAACGTGGTCTGGTCACTGGAACAAAAAATGAAGAGGTTAATAAAATGAACATCTGATCGTAATTAAAATTCTTTTGTAAAAATCTTAATTTATCAAAAAAGTACATATAAAAATGTACGACACTTTCCATAAAAGTAGACGAGTGATCAACTTTTGCAATTTATTCCAAGCAACTCGGAACATGTATTTACAGCGTTTACATCTGATCATCTATAAGTGTAAACATTTATCGACAGAAGTTGATAAATAAATATCTGACAGAAATTTTGCCTATTAAAGTGCAGCGTTTACATCTGACCATTTATAAGTGTCTACACTTATTGTCGGAAATTCAAATATATATGTCCGACAGAAATTTTGCATCGTTTACATTAGCGACAGTGACTGCCCGACATAAAATGTCGGAAATTTCTAAGTGTCTGACATACTAATGTAAACGGTCGAAGCAATTTTATGTCCGACATTTTATTTATATTTCTGAAAATAAGTGTCCGGCTAAACTTTCAAGGAATTTCTACCTGTGATGTAAACGGTCAAAATAATTTTATGTCTGACACTTTATATATATTTCTGGAATAAAGTTCAGATCTAAACGTAGCTTTAGGAAAAGAAAGACAACTTGCAGAGCCGGAAATTTAATTTTAAGGACGATAGTATGTAAAAATGAAACAAAATTGTGTTAATATGCCGCAGACTGTGCCGGCATTTTATAAGCTTCTATGGGCCCCATGGCACAATTTTTGTCATAATTTATATTATGTAAATAAACATTGGTTAAAATTACAAATGTGTATTTGTTTCCTATATAATACAGGGTGTCCTCGCACTCACTTTACATAACTTAGGTGGTGATAGAGGACACTTTTCTAAGAACAATTTTTAACAAAAATTTTTTTCTAAATTCAAACCCTCGAGAGTTACGCCTCTTTAAAGCATTTTTTTTTAATTTCCACCTTCGCGTGGCCATAGCCCCGAAAATATTGATTTTTCAGTAAAAATGGTTTAGTGATTTTTTAAAGGGTGTGAAATAATCTACAAATTAGATTCAACCTTTCATTGTATAAAATCAACGGCTTTCGAGTTATGAATTAAAGTAAGTTAAAAAATGTCAAAAAATTTGAGCTTTCTGTTTTTTTGATTTTTTTCAAAACCCTGTATCTTTTAAACGAAAAATTTTACAAAAAATCTATCCGTACCGGATAGGAAATTTAACGGACTACAACTTTTGTCTAGTGAAAATTTTTGAGAAACCAATCCATTTCACAGAAAATCAGAAAATAATAAACAAGGCAGCTACAAAACAAAAAATTAAATTAACTAAATTTTTTATTTTTTTGAAAAATTATTTTATTAATTAATTTTAAACTATTACATTATTTAAGTAAATGTTGAAAATGACCACCCTCATTTTCAATACAAAGTCGTGATTGAGTTAAAAATGTTTGTCGAGAAAAAATTGAAAAAAGTTGATTTTTCGACTTTTTTCATCGAAGAAATTAGATTTTTTGACACTTTTTCACACTCACCGATCGACCAAAATTGACCTCGTGATCGACCGGTCGATCCCAAGACCGTGTTGACCACCTCTGCTATAGTAGCTCTTAAAAAAAGAGGAAACTATAAATACTATTGTAAAATATCTTTTAAAACGATCACGACTGTGTATTGAAAATGAGGGTGGTAATTTTCAACATTTACTTAGATAATGTAATAGTTTAAAATTAATTAATAAAATAATTTTTCAAAAAAAAAAAAATTGGTGAATTTAATGTTTTGTTTGTTAGCTGCCTTGTTTATAATTTTTTGATTTTCTGTGAAATGGATTGGTTTCTCAAAAATTTTTACTAGACAAAAGTTGTAGCCCGTTAAATTTCCTATTCGGAATGAGGCGTCAGATTTTTTGTAAAATTTTTCGTTTAAAAGATACAGGGTTTTAAAAAAAATCAAAAAAACAGAAAGTACAAATTTTTCGACATTTTTTAACTTACTTTAATTCATAACTCGAAATCCGTTGATTTTAGACAATAAAAGGTTTAAATCTAGTTTGTAGATTATTTCACGCACTTTAAAAAAGCACTAAACCATTTTTACTGAAAAATCAATATTTTCGGGGCTATGGCAACGTGAAGGTGGAAATTAAAAAAAATGCTTTAAAGAGGCGTAACTCTCGAGGGTTTTAATTTAGAAAAAAATTTTTGTTAAATATTGTTCTTAGAAAAGTGTCCTCTATCACCACCTAAGTTATGTAAAGTGAGTGCGGGGACACCCTGTATATGTTAAAATTAAGAAAAACGAGAGCGCCGATTTCGCGAATAACCAATGCCCTTAATCTATCAATTCAATATTGAAGTGATTTAGTGCAGTGCAGAAAACAAATTTATGCCAAGTTAATAAAGAAAAACAAAAATAATAATTAAAATATCTAAAGACGCTGTTGGGAATTTGAACTTAATATACCGCGATGTGCGACGCCACTGCATTGGTAGCGTCAAGGGAAGGAAAGGGAACTGCAAGACTGCAACGACACAGTCCACTTGTATGCATAGGCGCCGACTTTAGAAAAATCTGTCGGGTGCTTGGGCAAATTGGAAAAAGAATGCGAGCGAAGCGAGCAGCGCCGAAGGCGCGCGCCGCAGGCGAAAATTTTTTGGGGAAATGGGCGTGGTCACCTTTTTTTTGAGTATTTTTATATCTATTTTAAATTTTAATTGTTGATAAGCAATAAATTTCACTAACTTGATTTCCGCTAAAAAAATTACAAACGGGATATTTTAAAAATATTAATTAAAAAAATTTTATTAAAAATTTTAAAAATAGGAAACCGCATTCCTTAGGGTTTCATACATATCATTTAAAAATTTCATGACACCTCGAACACACTGTAATATCCTAGCCTTAACATTCTTGTAAAAAAAATAAAACTTATACATTTTTAGATAAAGCAAATGTATTCAGTCTTGTGCTCACCTGACCTATAAATTCATCACATACTTCATCTATATTAATATTATTAAAACTGCCCGAGTCCCTATGCACATTCAAAATCATCACATCATTCAATCTTTTTTGAGTCATAGTGGTCCTTAGATAGGTTTTTAAACGACGTAAAGAAGAAAATGATCTTTCCGCAGTACAGCTGGTGACAGGTATAATTAAAACAATTTTAATCAGTTTCACATATTCTGGTAATAGTTCACAAACTTCTTTTTGATTTTTTAGGAAACAAACTACATCTGAGAGGGATTGCATTTTCATTTTTTTTTGAGATGTTATATCCAAAAACATGTCACGATGTAAAACCAGTCGAGAACAATCAAAGTCATCTTTGTAAAATGTAAGAATATAATCAGCGGTTACATGTTTGTTTAAAGCAAAAAGCTCTAAATTGATCATGTGATCTGAAAGATGTTTTTGAAACCGTGTTGATAAACTCGAAATTGCAACGTCTATGATTTCATAATAAATTCGTCTGAAATATGCCTCAGGCCCTTCAAAAGTGTGCGCCGTTTCTGTTTTATTGTCGATTTTCTTTGGGATTTTTCGACGACGTGGACAAACTGGACTTCCTACTTCCAACCCTTCCACATCAGACAATGTATTTTGCCAAAAGCTATCAAACCCATTCTCACGTGATTCTTTGAGCGAATCTTCAACCAGAGAGATTTTGGTTTTTGCTGCACTGAAAATTAGTTCTTTTTTTTGAAGCTCAGCATTCAAAGTTTCCGTGCGTTCGAATATAAAAATCAATACCTTGAAAAGAAAAAAGGTTTCAAACAACAATAATTTTCCCTCAAAACCACTGGCTTTAGCACCACTTTCACTCGATTCAACACCAAGTTCACGAAAAAAATCAATTAATGATGAATAATTTTGTATAACACTTTTTAACGACATTATTCGGACGCACCACCGAGTTGGACAAAAAGGACGTAAAGCTGACGAAGTTTCCACTCCTTGAATAGACTTGAATTTGGTTAGTCGTTTTGGGGAATCCCTAATGTAAGTTATAAGGTCCCTTACCAAAGACAAAAAATCTCGCACGATTGGAATTTTTTGGAAGGCATCCTGAACGACGAGATTTAACGTATGTGCCGTGCAATGTACGTAGATAGCTCTAGCTTCGTCATTATTAATTCTCTTTTGCAAACCTGTAATGGAACCACTAACATTTGCCGCGCCATCATAGCATTGTCCTCTGCAATTTTTAATTTCAAGCGAATTCCTCAACAATACGTCCATAATGATTTTATAAAGCGTTTCTGAATTTGTGTATGATGTTTCATATAGGCCAAAAAAAAGTTCCTCAACATCTAAGTTTTCATTTACAGTTCGGAAGCAAATAGACATTTGTTCTTTAATACCGATGTCTGATGTTTCATCAGCAATAATTGAAAAGTATTTTTGGCTTTTCAGGATATTGACTAATTTACGTTGTATTTGTAAGCTCAACAAAGACAGTATTTCATTGATTATGTCATGTGACAACCACTTATATTTTGATCTCGCCAACCAAGACTTTAATTGTGGAACATCTTCGGCTCTCAATTTAATGAGCTGATGAAAATTCGAATTTTCATCTGTGTGTCCACGCAGTGGCATACCTTGGGCTGCTAAAAATAGGATTGAAGTGAAAATTTTTGCAAGACATATTCTTGCATTTTTCATATCTAGAATTTTAGACTTTGACATAAGTGATTGTACGTTAGTTCCCTTATCTAGATTTTGACAGAATACGATAGCGGCTCGATGAACGTCTGATTTTTCATGGACTTTAAACCGTTCCAGTGCTTTATTCCACGAATCGAAGCCATCTCTTGCATAAGTTTGTATAACTCTTTGATCAGCGACTGAAATTTTTGGTAACGGAGCCTTCAAGTCATTGGCCCTTTTACAAGTAGAGCAGAGTACTTTCTGTAGCTGTACTTCGTAGGATATCCACGGAAAACTCAAGCACCAATGTGCTTGAAAAACTCTTTTGCTCGAACTCAAAGCTGTGGCTGGGGATGTGGAATTAGGCCCTGGTGTTGGTATCGTGGTCGTTGTCATCTTACTTGTCGTTGATGTTGATGCTGTTGTTTGCAGAATTTTTTTTGGGCTGGTGGTGGTGCAAGTACTTGAATTTGATTGCGATGGTATCGTATTCGTACGTGTCGACGCCAGTCTTATTACGAATTTATCCATTTCTATAAAATTTCTATAAGCCAAAACTTTCAAACTTTCTTACTTTTTGCAAATCCTCACCTCGCACAGTGTTTTATTATCGTAAATATGTTGAAAATTACTAAATATGTAATCTAATATATATACAATCAAAGTACAACAATACCAACTTCATAAATTACAAGAAGTTAATACGCTAAACAGGGCTGCTTGCCAGGGGTGTAAGGTGTACGCAACAAGCTCAAGACTTCCAAATAAAGTATGAGTATAGTGGTCATAGAAGGGTGCAAAGTTCTGTCGGGTGCTCCGCACCCGACAAATCTTTCCGTCGGGTGCTCGGGCCCCGGAGCACCCATGGAGTCGGCGCCTATGCTTGTATGCTAGAGCTATTAGCACGTAAAATAAATACAGAAAATAAATTGGTGTTTTATTATATTAAAAATCAAAACCTATGGGAAACAGACGCGGTAGAATTAAATCCACTTCTTAAAAAGAACGATGACGTTCTATTATCGTAAGGAAGGATTATGTCATGTAAAGTTTGTTCACACTTTAAATTGCAAAATTCTTAATTCATTGTTATAAATAAAACTCAAATTTTTGTAAATAAAAATGTCTTCTATTTTTAAATCGCTCTCTTCACAAATTATTACAAGTTGCTTTGTGCTCCTATCTACAATTTATGAGTTGTGATCAACTGATGGTGCCAGCAGTTCCACAAACTTTTACACAAAGCAATTTTAAAACTTAAAAATTAAAATTATAAAAACACTATAATAAGTATTACAAAATAAAAGACGAAACTCTAAAAAAATATTATAAAATCTATGGTTTCCAGTGGCTTTTTGAATGTCTAGTTAGACTTCCTTTATGGGAAGATTTATAATCGCACATTTCGCAAGTAAACGTCTCCAGATTGTGAGTTTTAGAATGCGATTTTAAAGTTCCCTTATAGGCAGTTCTATAGTTACAAATTTTGCACGCATATGGTTTCTCGTCCTTATATTTACAAATTCTACGATTATCACTTTTTCCTGTATTCTGAAGGTAAACTGAAGTTCCTTCTGGAACATTAATGGAACGATCACGCAAGCCTTCCAAGTTCAATGGTATTTCCGCAGTCTGAATTTGGGGGTGATTATTTGAATCCAGTCGAGTACCCTGTAACAAAACCACAATTACTAAATGTTAAATATCGGAGCACCACTTGCAAAATTTTTCTCATATTGCAGTAGACTTCGAATATCGTCGCCTCAGAACAACAGTTGGAAAAAAAACAAAAAATAACGAAATGGAGGTACAGCTGCACCAAGCTTAGAAAGGACGCGGCAAATATGCCAACTAATTTGATAAAAATTTGAATGAACCAATGAACGTTGAGTTATTTCTCAAGTACATTCTGTTGTAAAAGTTACAAATCATTGCGTGTGTTTACATTTGTCGTGGTTTTTTGTGTTATTCGGTTTCGTGTTATTTTATAATTTATTCCAAAAGTGCTTTATTTAATATTTGCGGTAACATATTTTACGTATTTCGTGACTGCAATTTGACAAAATAATTTATGGATTTTAAATATTCGCGCCGAGAAACTTCTTCATTTGAGTGTACATTTTTAATTTTAGCAGCGCCTGACACGCCCCTAAAGTCGATTCTAACGTTGGTGGAGCTGTATCTGTATTTTTAGCATTGTAAATTACACTACTTGATTAGAAGCGATTCAGATTTGGGTGTTTCCACCAAAATGATGGAATTATTATTTAAAACTATCCTTTGATTTATTGAAAATGGTACTCTCTCATAGTAAGAAATGGCTAAATCATTGCCAAAGATTCTTAAGCTCCAAAGCTGCTTCTTTTTTGGATTATGAATTTTTTAAAATAGGGTACAGCTAAAGTGTACGGTCTACCATAAAATTTCAATAGCTGAAGCAAAGTTTTCCCAAAAATACAAGCTTTGTACTTATTGATTTAAGATTTAAGCGCCCTCCGCTCCGGTCCCCTACGCTCGTTTTAAGTAACGCTGTACTAACTAAAAGTATCCCCTAGACCAGGCCCGTAGCCAGGGGGGGCACGCCCCCCCCCCGAAATGTTGAATGGAAAAAGGAAGGGGAACAACCGAAAATTTTACATTTTACAAAAGGCTTTTTACTAAAGCCCCCCCCCCCCCGAAATGAATTCCTGGCTACGGGCCTGCCCTAGACCAGTCATAGCACGAATCTCTTAAAATAAAATGGACTGCTAATGCTTATGGTTATGAATCCAAAAAAGTGAGACATATATGGGCGCCGCCAATTGTATTTTTAATTTCAAATATTTACTGGTTTATGTTGGTACTAAAATTAGTGTATTTCATATTTCAGCCGTAACCGTAAGATGACCTCATTCCTTGTTATCAGCAGTGTAAATTGAAGTTCCCCTCCAAAATCCTAAATTACAATCGGACCACGATTACAGGCCGTGATCGTGTTTCATCGTGTACCACAAATGGCGACCTCCTAGGTGGTCACACTTTTTAAAAGCTTTTATTTAACTTGGTGTGACCGTTGTCCGTCGTCCGAAGTTAACCAACTTCCCGAAGTCCTAGAGAGCTGAAATTTGGAACATAGCTTTCACTTGCAGCGAATTTTTCATATATTAATTTTGTGTCCCAAAATTCCGCGAAATAAGCGAAAAATCGGGAAAAAACTGAAATACTAAAGCGCATGCGTGGCTGCGCATTGTACAATTTCACCATACAGGGTGAAAAGTAACATTACTAAATCGGATTCGCATTTTTAAGGACCGCATTCAGGGTGAAATTTTTTGTTTTAATGATGTATACAGGGTGAAGCATCAAACATCAAAAACACATAACAGAGGAATTCTGATAAGATGAAGCAGGAGCTGTATTTGACAAATATGACTAAAAAATTATTTATTCATTACTTACAGGACGTAGACACGTTTCCCCCTCTGTAAGTCGAATTTTGGGGTGTAATTGCTATCATACGTTAGAACCTAAAGGAACATTCATTATTGGTTTAGGATTACATTTTGTAATCGAAACAAAAATTTTACGATCTGACACCAATTTCACCAAAAACTTCAAAAATATAACTAAAATAGAAAAACACATCTACCCCCCCCCCAAGATTTCGCGAATAACTCCGCGACGGTTGGGGCTCAAATGAAAAAATGGAAGCTCAGTTAGACTCTAACGATGCTTTAAGAGCGCGCTGCAAATTTTGATGCAAAAACATGTTTCAACAGATGGCGTACCCTAAAATATTAATCTTTTATAGTTATCTTTTCACAAAAACGGAATTCTAATAATTTATAAAAGTCATATGAATAAACGATAACTAAGCTAGGCAATAAGGAAGTTTGAGCTTCCAATGTTGAATATTTACAAGTATATTCCAAAAAGATACGCACATGTGAAAATATTGAATATATTTAAAAATATTTATCTTTGAAAGCTCAAACTTCCTTATTGCCTTTAGTTATCGTTTATTCATATGACTTTTATAAATTATTAGAATTCTGTTTTGGTAAAAAGAAAACTATAAAAGATTAATATTTTAGGGCACGCCATCTGTCGAAACATGTTTCTGCATCAAAATTTGCGGCGCGCTCTTAACGTTTGACACCAATTTAACCCCAAAATTCAAATAAAGAGGGAAAATAGAAAAACAGGAAACAGTTTTCAAAACTTTTTTTTCAAAAAATTTGAATTTAAAAATAATAAAAACACAGTGACGTGCGTCCAAGTGTCCTCTTTTAAAAAATATATACTTTTGTGCAATTTTCTTGAGTAATAAGCAAGATATCATTGAATTACGAAAGTGTATTTTACAACTTTAAGGATTCCTCTTAAGAACATTAACAACAAATGGAGAACATGAAAACTATAAAGAAAAATTGCAATTTCAAAAAAGGGGAGCTAGCACGGAATCCTTTTTAGCGCTTTCTCGGTTATTTTTTGCGAAATTGAAAATTTTTTTTAAGAATGTTAACAAATTGATAACAATCGAGAACAATTTAAAAAAATTGCAATATCAAAAAAAGGGGGCCAGCGCTAAATCTTATGTGCGGTTTTTCGCGGTCATATTTTTGCAAACTCAAAAATTTAGTTTAAGAACATTGAGAACAACCGAGAACAGTTAAAAAAAAATTGCAAATATCAAAAAACGGGAGCTAACCCGAAATCGTATTTCACGCATTTCGCAGTTATTGTTTTTCAAAATTAAAAAATTCTTTTAAAAACATTTAAGAAAAAACTGAAAACAATCTAGAACAATAAAAAAATTGCAATTTCACATAAGGGGGAGGGGGGTAGCGTGATATCTTATTTCACGTATTTCGCCCTCAATTATTTTCCAAAATCAATAAAAAATGTAGGAATAAATTGAGAACAATCCGGCTTCTCGCGGTCATTTTTTTGCAAAAATGTATTTTAAGAACATTGATAAGGATAACAATCGACAACAGTTAAAAAAAATTGAAAATTTCAAAAAAGGGGGCTTGGCCGAAATCTTATTTCTCGCATTCCACAGTCATTTTTTTCAAAATTAAAAAATTCTTTTAAAAATATTAAGAACAAATTGAGAAAAATCGCGAACAATAAAAAAAATTGCAATTTCACATAAGGGGGGGGGGGCTAGAGTGATATCTTATTACAAAATTAAAAAGTAATAACAAAATGAGAACAATAAAAAAAAATTGTTCAAATTAGTGATGTGACGAGTCGAATACTTTTTAAACTCGAGTAACTCGAATTCGAAATATTTTCAACTCGAGTTAATACTAGAGTAATTTTACTCGGCTGCGCGCACCTTGTATAATTAATAATTAAAATAACATTAAAAATTATTTTTAATCATTTAATCTCTTTTACGAGTTGCGACTTGTGAGTATTTGAAAAGGCAAATCAGTTGGTAAAAAACTAATAATAATTTTGCTTTGTTTTGCATTCGTCTCAGTTATAAAAATATTTGTGCTTGTGCAGTTTGCGTGCGCATTTAAAACTCGCCAACTCGAGTTGCACAAAAAAAACTACTCGAGTTATTCGAATACAGACCTTACTCGAGTTTTAACCTGAGTATTACTCAAGTCGTCACATCACTAGTTCAAATAATTATATTATTATTATGTTGGTTCTATGCGGTTTTCGAACCAAAGTTCTTGCTCTCTGGCTTACAAACTTATAACTTTAATTTTTTTTTTAATTGTTGGGTTTCTTCAACCCCAAGTAAAATAAAGAAGAAAGTAAAAAAAAATGCGTTTTATTGTACTTACTTCAGGTGCTGCTTGTAGGTGCAACTGTGCTGCTTGTTGTAGTTGCGTTTCATTTTCTAAATTATACGCATGACGATTGGCATTAACAAAGTTTTCGATTAACGTATCAGTTACTGTTTTTTGTGGATCTCTACATTGTAATTGTCCTCCTGATTGTCCTTGATAGAAACCAGAGTAATTGGTATAATATGTATCCAAATTTGGTTGATGATGACTATGTTGGGTTTGATAACTTGTATATTTGCACATACCATGTGCAGACACATCTTGTGAGAATTGCTGAACGTGCAATGCATGCTTGGGTTGAGAGGGATTTGGAAAGTGCGCTATTGGCGACGGATTTGTGAGAATGTTTGCATTTGGCAACCTAAACTGTGGAGTTTGAGGTACATTTTGAGGAAGCTGATGTTGTAGTTTACTGGCAAGAGAGTTTTCATGGTAAAGTGATTGTGAAGTTGGTAGCGTCATCAAAGGTGTCCTATTTACCGGCCAACTCTGACTTGGAGTTCTTATAATTTCATGAGAAGCTTCATATGATGGTGGTAACAATGCACCAGTTCTTGAAGCGGATTGCAGAATCAAGAGTTGATTTGATGCGCTTTGGTTTATGGTGTGTGGTGTTTGGATGGAAGGGTATAACGTGCTAGGATTTTGTGAAGGAGATTGTTTTAGTTTGTTTTCCGTGTTATTGCTTGATTGTGATTCATTTGATGCCAAAAGTGGTGATTGATGCCCAGAAATGCTCGGATTTGCAAGTAATTGCTCAATTGGTCGAGGTGAAATTCGGGAACGGTTAGCACCCAAATTTTGTTCAACTTGCTGATTTTGTTCAGAAGCAGTTTGTACTTCTGAAAAACAAAAGAAAAAAAATTACCGTAAGAATCGCATGCTAAAATTAACAGTACAACTTACCAGTATGAGGAGTAGGTACAGAATTACTGGTCACATCAGCTTCAGAAGTTCCAGATATTATTGAATTAGGGCGCCGATTGTTACCATTATCATTTTCATCATTAAATAACAACATATTATAACTAATATTGTTACAAAATATTTTGATTGAATCATTGTCAGGATCCCTCCACGTTAAACTGACATCATGCAGAAACCGCAAAATTTTCTTATGCGAAATTGTAGTGCTCCAGTTAGTCGAATATGCCTTGCTAATTTCATCAATCAATTTACGACAATCAAAGTTTACAATTACGTGCTTTTGTAAATAATTGTACATTGCCTTGGCAATTCGGACGAAAATCAAATTTCGACTTTCAAATAACTCGGAATACATATTTTGATTTTCCACAATCGCCGAAGACTTAGATTTAATACAAAATTGAAACACCGAATTTTCAACGAAATTGTAGTACCGAAAGTCGTCGACAAATGAGGCGGCAAAATCTGAATAATCGATTTTTACAAGTTCCTCGGTAGCGTCATCGTCGTCTACGATGAATATTATCGATTCTTTCGTATCCGGCTTAACATCTTCTGCTTCAAAGTCTGGTGCAAAATATTTTATTTCTTGAAACTCCGTTGGAGAGTGAAATATTTCCTCGGTTTTCAATTCGTTTATTTGTTCTTCATTGTAATCTTGATCAGTCTCATACACTTGAATTGGCTCTTCATTTTCCGTAGAATCAATTTTAGGGTTGTATTCTCCAAGAACCTCAAAAATACCGGAATCTTGAGTTAATTCTTCATATAAATATTCACCACCAATGCATTTGTATTCCAAGGGTTCTTCCGAATCCATAAATAAAGTCATTGGGTTTTCCTGGATATCATCATCAGGTAAATCATCCAAATCAATTACGCAGTTTTGTTCCTCAAGTAATTGGGAACTCGATTCGGTGACGTGAGATGGAGAACTTAGTTGAGCATGAAGAAGAGGGTTAGTCAATTTTCTATACTCTTCTGGGATGGTTATAATAACTTCCAGGGTTTCCTCCATAGTGTTCGTGTTCACTTGAGCTTTATTGTCATTCGAATGATTGGAAATTTGTTTGTTAATTACACGCTCTTCGTTTTTCCTATTATAATCACTTTTTCCCGATTTAATGTTCGCATCAAACTTATCATCTGTACTTTTACAACGTTTTTCTGAAGGTTCCAAATTTTGTACATGTTTATTTTCGTGTTTCCTTTTCATATAATGGTTTTCTCTCGCATTAATTTTCTCCTTTTCCTCGTGTTGATTTTCTGGGTAAAATCCTGGTGTTAAGCGCTTCTTGAAAGGTTTTTTCAAATCTGCTAATTTAACAATTAATTATAAATTACACAGGCAATAAAAAAAATTTGCTGCAAAGTTTTAAAAAATTATAATAACCTGTTTTTTCCGTTTCAATTGAAGATAAATTGAAGTCGTCTTCTCCAAATAAAGCTTCCAGCTGCTTTCTTTTTGCTTGTAACCATATATCTTGACTATTTGATTTTGAAGAATGTGGAGGACTAGTACTACTCCATTTCGATGCAGGTTTATCAACCTTTGGTTGTTGATTATCTTTTTCTTTTATCACGATTTTTGCATTCATTTCGATATTCTTCATTATAAATTTATCATCCAATTGGACACTAAATAATTTGAACTTCTCTTAGGAACTACGAATTTCATCAAGGAACTATCCTTTTGGAACCACTGGAATGAATTATTACAATTAAATTTTCGTACTTGTATTATTTAAATGTATTAGATTCTAATTTAAAAAATTAAAACTTCCGATTTAAAAAAATTATTTCAGACCTGTTAATTTAATAATTATGTTAAAATGTATCATTTACAGCGTTTGGCCTCCAAAAATTTTTTAAAAAAGCGTCTACAGCGCAATTTGTTCGGTGTTATGTTCAGCCCCCACCCAAAATCTTCAAAAATTTAAAACACGTGCGAAATAAAAATTGACGATAAAAAATATTAATTGCCATTCGGAATTGGAAGAAAAATAAGAAATTTCAATTTTGGAAGAAGAAAGAAAATTAGGAAGATCCAAAAACATTGCAAAATACTTCCGTACTTTTCTCACCGTTATCTATAAGCCAGTGAATTAGCAATTCCAATTGTAATTATTCTAGTAATTATAATTTTTTAATTAATTAATTAATGTAATTTTTATTAAGCCCACGAGTTTAAAACCATATTGTTTTCTATAGTTTCAGTCTACATAAATATATAAAATATATATTATAAGACCAGCAGTCTGGCGTAAATCAAACACGAATAAACTACAGAGCGGGAAACCGCGGTTCTAATCCTGATTGCGTCGGATATGTGCTGTGATCTGTAATCACAAGAAACAGTGTTTCAGTCAAGCTTGAATTCTTTTTAATTTTTCACGATATATGCAAAGGAATCAAATTAATCTTAAATAATAATAAAAAGATTTGAAAAAAAATAACGTCATCTAGCTATTCTAGAGAAGTTTTACGACTCTTCAAGTGTTCAATAGACTATAACTGATGTTAAATAATTTTAGTATCCTCCCACGCACATGGAAAACCAAATCCATTGTTTTCAGACTACAAATTACAAAGCACTTGGAAGGTAGATACAGTAGAACCCCGATTATCCGTGCACGCATTATCCGTTAGGCGGTTTATCCGTGGGCGTTTGCAACTTCGATATTATTATGCTATGTAAAATCAAACGTCTAGAATTTCTGCTTACTTCAGAGCTGCACTTGGATTACATTCAAAGATTTTTAGTGTAGTACGTATTAATAAAAAACGTCAATTATTATTATCCGAGCACGGTTCCAATCGGCTCGGATAAACGAGGTTCTACTGTAACTCTATTAACAGATTTTAAGGAAATTGTTGTTACATTATGGGAACAATTATCCAAAATATCAGTCAAATTCCATCCATCGACTTTCTCACTGGTTAACTGCCCAAACGAGGAAGATTTAATAAATTTAAATTTTGCAAGTTGCTAGATGTCAAGTAAAAAATTCAGCATCAATTTCAATTATTAAATTACGAAATAATTTTGCATAATTAGTCTTTTGTTAATAATTGGAGTTATGGAAATTAAGTTTTGTGAATTCTGAAAAAAATGGCAGTATAAAAATTGTATCGTGAAGATATTTTGTTGAATTTGAGTCTAGATTTTCCAATTACTACAAGTTATATAACGTGTCGTGTAACGAACAATTAACGTCTTTATGACGTCTTTATAAACGTCTATTATGATAAATATTATTCACATTTATAGGGTAAACATGGGCAAGTGTGTTTTAGGGGCAAGTGTGAACTTTCATTTTAAATATTGGCCTCCAAAAACGCAATCTTAGCGATATCTCGTAGGAAGGCGCTTAAGTTCATGCCAACGCATGTTTTTATTTAGGGGAACATAGT
Organism: Rhagonycha lutea; assembly: GCA_958510855.1. Lineage (NCBI taxonomy): Eukaryota > Metazoa > Arthropoda > Insecta > Coleoptera > Cantharidae > Rhagonycha > Rhagonycha lutea. Next base: position 40,449,777 of record OY294038.1, read on the forward strand.
GAACAATGGAAATATTTACATTAAAATATGAGCATATCTGACGAGACCATAAATAACTGACACACTGGCCCCAGCGCAACGGGAAAGTGTGACCCAAGACAAAATTTATAAAATCAAGTTACGAAATTTACATTTAGTAATTAGTAACTAATTAGTAATTAGTAATTGTTCTGGAATAATCAAAAAACATATGATCTCGTTAACCCTCCAGTGGTCGCGTGGTCTACCACCGTAGACCATGCTTTTTTAAGCCTTCTTTAAACCGCCATAACTCGTAACAGTTCGAATTATATCGGTTGCATTTTTGAGTAGCTGACAAAAATTAGTCAATCTTTCGGATCCAGTAGTTTTTGAACTTTTAAAGTGGTAAATTATTGGTTTTATTAGTTCTGAAAAAGGGCATGTCTACAAGGGTAAATCACGCGCCTACTGGAGGGTTAAGGTTACAAAAAAGATGAGAAAACAATACCCAAAAATTAACTAATAGAAAATGTGGTCACACTTACCCAGGTTCACCTTACTTCATTTTTTTGAAGGATCTAAACATTTATGGAATTTCACGTACATAATATTATATTCAGTTCTTTGGCGATATATTTTATTGCATTGTATTGTTTGGTTGTCAATTACTTCCCGTTAATGCTATGCTGGATTTCATTTTCAACCAATGGAGCTTCAAAGATTAAACAATTTAGTAATATTGAACTTTTGAAGTTGTCTCGCGAATTCCATTTTTTTTTTAAATATTTTACATTTTTACACAACACTAACGAAGGAATCGGAAATAACATGGGCAATATAAGACTCGCCAACTGTGAATATATTAGGTGCATGTCGCCAGACCCCCCCCCTCCCATATCGAATTTTGAATCTAAAATAGTCTAAATCGTTTGTACCCGTTCGTGCAAAAATTATTTTCGTTTGTACCCAAATAGTTTTTCGCTTTCGCTGGAGAGGGGGGGGGGCGCTGGAGACATGCGTTTTTGAAATTCCGAATTTAAAATAATCTAATTACATCGTTTTTATTTCGTTTGCGCTTGTTTGTGCAAGTATTATTTTCGTTTGTACCCAAATAATTATTGAGATTTTAAAGAAAAACATAAAAGACATTGACGTGTATGATATGATTAACGAAATTCTGGGAAAAACTTACAGCATGACTATTTTGATCTTCATCCTACGAGTTTTTCCCAAAATCTCGTTAAACATATCATACGCGTCAATGTCTTTCTTGAAAATTTTAAAAACTATTTGGGTACAAACGAAAATAAAACTTGCACAAACGAAACACAAACGTTCTAGAGTCTAGACTATCTGGAATCCAAAATTCGAAATATTAAAAACTCATGTTTCCAGAACCCCCACCCCAGTGAAATTTTGAAATTTCTCGAAAACTATTTGGGTACAAATGAAAATAATTTTGTACAAACGAAGCACAAACTATTTAGACCATTTTGAATCCAAAATTCGAACCAGAAGTAGCAAATGCTACGGGCCTCGCACCTCCGACAGAAAAGTGTTATTATTTTAAGGAAAGGGTAGTAAAAAAATTATACCTGTCCCCGCATCGGGAAAAATAGCGATTTTAGTTAGAAACTGCGAAACTGGTTAGAAAAAGGTCTTTCAAAACAATATAGGGGGCCCCGCGACAGCATTTGCTACGGGCTCCGCGCTGGCTTAATACGTAGTACCTAGTAGGAATATAAAATGCGAAAAAATGAACAAAAAATATTAAAAATAATATTTGTAAGGTGGAACATTTCTTGTTTATTTTTCCGAGTACAGATGTACAAGAAAAAAAATGATGATAAAATACAAAGGCGTAAAAGATACCACTTTCCAAAAATTCGTGTTAAAACTTTGGAAGAGTCCTCCATCAAAGTCTGATCTAGGGAAACTTTACAAAAAAAGATTTTTGTTGTATAGTAAAAATATTAAAATATAATTTTTGAAAAAAAAATTTTTTTGAGGTAATTATTTATCGATTTATTACTATAATTTATTATTTTCGACTAAAACCACTCTGCCAAAGTAACGAAACTGAAATTACTGCCTTACAAGTATACCGACAAAATTCAAATGTACCTTCAAATATGATAAATGTGACCCATAACAGGTACAACCAACCATAAAAGTAAACAAATGGATTTTACACAGTCAAAGTTTGTTTTGTTTGGCAAAGTCTGCTCTACTCAACAATTACGAACGTAATAGATTCGTTATTTTTGCACAATAGTGACGATATTATCTTGCTGCGGAAAATTTTGAATTTTAGTAGTAGGCTCTAAATATCTAAAAAAAAAATTATTTGAATTTTCTAATTTTAAAAATTCTAGTAGAATTTGTTCTCCAATTTCCTTTTAGTAAGTACAATATTATTAGTTTATTGCTTTAGCGTTTAGCCTATGCACATTGTGTTGCACAGTAGCTTTCAATTTATGTTTTAAATAATCAAAATTATTATTTAATTTAGTTTCAAAAGTATTTAATTAATATTTGTTGAAAATTTGATTGATTTTTATAGGTCCGACATTGTTAGAATTATTTTTAAATGCTGTTAGAATAAATTTTAACATCTTTTCTTAAATTATTCACTTTTTTGTTAGGTTAATTCCACTGAATTCAGTCCTGTTCAAATATTGAATTTCTTGGATTTATTACGAAGGCAGTCTATAAACATATTAAAATTTTGGAACTACCAAAATAAAATTATAATCGCAACCCCAATTCCCAGTTAAAAACACTGTACCGCTGTTTCGATTCGTGACCTGATTTTTGTGGATTAGAAACTTGATATCTCACAGAGATGAAAACATAAAACTTACATGACTTTTATAAAATTGTATGCTTTACAAAATTTGTTTAATAAGTTTTTCTCGAAATTGCACTGAAAACGAGATATTCACGAAAAGCCAAACTTAGCCATGCATTTTACTTCCTTTTACTAACTTTTATGCATTTGTATGTCTTTATATCTCCGCAACTATTATTAGAGATAGAAGGAAATTGTAAACATAAAATGTTGTAGGAAATTTTGTCCTCTATAAAATTTGTTAAGGCTGCTTTAACAGAATCTGCATGGGAAAAGAGATATTCGGAAAAAACTAGAATTTACTGTAATTTCGGCTGATTTTTTTAAAAAATTGAAAAGTTTAATTTTTGAATAATTTGCTCATCAATTTGCGAATATGTTTTGTTTCTTCAAATTAATTTTGGACCTTAGTTTGAACAATCCAAAATTATTTTATTATATAGTTAAACAACACCAACGGAGGAAGTATTTATGATTAACAAAGACAATTATGTACGTTGTTATTGTGTTAATATAATTTATTAACAATCTCTGTTTCCCTGTCAATACTGACACTTTGTATAGGCGATTCAAGATAAGCGATACGCCACCAACGGTCGCCGGTTGAACTAATTTCAGAAACATGGGCATTTTGGTTTGTGCTTGGTTTATCTGTTGTTCCTTCTGACTAGAAGACTTTCAGTTGTTATAACCTTCTAAATAGAAATATTTAAAATGCCCAACGCATTTGAGTGACTTTGAGGTGCAGGTTAATATGCCAGAAGTTAAAACAGTGTGCGATTTGATAGCAACAGATCAAACTTTAAACAGTTTTACTGGCCTGAATAGTTTTACATTTTTGGAAGTATTAGTGCAAGGTGTCAAAAAGAAACATCAGGATAAGAGAACACATCGGTTGGGAATAAAAGAGCGAGTTGTTTTAGTTTTGTGCAAGTTGAAAACGAATTTAACATATTCATCGTTATCGGTGTTATTTGGTATATCTGCAGAACTGTGTTCAAATTATATATTGGAAATGTTGCCGATATTAAGTAAAGTTTTAAAGTCGATCATTAGATTTCCGCCAGCAAAAGAAATTAAGAATTACATGCCAATCTGTTTTCAAGATTTCCAAAATGTAAGAGTAATTTTAGATTGCACCGAAGTTTTTTGTACAAACACCTAAATGTTTATGTTGCCGGATTAGGTTCTATTCGCACTACAAACCCCACTTGACTATCAAGTACATGACTGGCGTTTCACCCGGAGGCAATATCACATTTATTAGTAAGCCGTATGGGGGACGAGCTTCAGATAAATAAAGATATTATATTTAATTATTTAATTTTATATTATGTTTTCATCACACAAATTATGAAACATGCTTTAAATAAAATTTTTTTTGTTACAAATAATATTTCCTTTGCAAATTCGTAGTTATAATCCACTTCGATAGTAAGAAAACTTTTGTCGAATGATGCATACAACACAAAATATGTTTTTTTTAAATTTAAAAGGGCCATTCCCATTTGGATCTGCCCATAATGTTTACATCTTTTTAATGTCCACATATTATTTTTCTTGGCAATATAATATACCGAACCCCTGGTAAACCATCATGGATATTCTTTTCTGCGCCTAAAAAAATATTTGCTTTAAGTTATATTTTTATAGTTAAATAAAAGAACTTACATTCATATATGAATTTTTATTCATTAATACCCAACTTTATTCTTAATACTTCCATTATTTACTTGATAACTACCTTGTTATATTGAAAAAAAAAAAAACAGAAACTTATGATAACCTACAAATACAAAATAATGTTCTTTTATTATAGGTTATAACTAGAAAAAGAGATTGTACCAACCTTAGAGGTGTTTAATTAGTTTAGGATTATACGATAATTTTAAAATAAACACTGAAAAACTATTACTTCCAAAAAACCTTAATTAAAACATCCATGCATTCGCTTTAAATCAATGTAAACAAAGCTAACCATGTTTCTGAAATTAGTTACGATTCCTACCGCCCTGGCGCTGCGATCTTAAATTCGATCGTCTCATAGGCGAACTTGACAGGTTTTATACTCTACTGCAAAACTTCAATTTCGTTTATTTAAAAGGTTAATTATGTATTATTTTATACCATTTGCTATGTAGGTACGTAATTATTTTTCTTTTTTTTTAATGATAAAAATCTACACTCATATTTAATTTACCACCCGACGGATTAAAAACTGCATTCTTTATTTTATTTCTGACTTTCTAGCGACATTGAAACCTCCTTCGGTTTGTATTTCTTCCCTTATCTGCTTCTCATATACCTAAGAGAATTATATTTCAAAAACATCTTTACTTATTCTAGGTATTGTAATGATAATAATATAACATAGTCGCAGTTTTGCTATCCAAGGTCAATAGTCTGCAGGTTGAATAAAGTTCTGTTTTGTCTTTATATTTTTAATTTTAAGATTTATATATTTTATGTATTTAAAAATTCGTTAGTTATTTTATTACAAAAACTATAAATGTGATCTCTATTATTAATATCGATGACATGCGTGCAAAACTTCCTAACTTGAATTTTTATCTCTATTTTTTTTCTCCAAAAAAATGTTATCATCTAAAACAGTATATCCATTATCCAGCGATTTACTAATTGTGATAAAATCAAACTAATTACATTATTTACTTGTTGAAACTTTACAATGTGTTTTTGTTTCTGTAAAATATCCCTTGAAATGAGGATTTGTGCAAATTTCGTTGGGCAAACAATGAAGCAATTTTTAAATAGAAATTAGTTTATTTTCAAAACTTCTTGATAATTTTTTTAGCTTTTATTAAACACAATTCGGTTGTACTCTTAAGTTACCATATACCCTCCTTATTATCGGGGTTAAAATTATTAATAATAAAATATAAAGGCAGCTTTGTTTATAAATGTAGCTTTGTTAGATATAGGATATAGGCCGTGACTCCAATATAAACTCGGACACTCCTATGTTAGCAATAGCTCTGTTTGGTACACATAAAAGTGTAGTGCAGGCAGGATAGCCTAAGGCAGTCCAGGGCAGCCGGAACTGCACGAGAACTCGCTAGTGCACATGACTGTAACAAACGACTTTAGTGCAGGCGGTGCAGGATTGAAACGTCACTCATAAAAGTTGAAGTTTTTTTTTATAAAAAAATCAAAATATATTAGTGTGCGAAAGGGTAGTCTAAAAAATCAGAACAAATCGAGCACAGTTATTTCTGAGAATACTTAGTTCAACAATAACATCATAAATGAGGACAAATTTATGAGTTCATTTCAAGAAGGCAGTTTACATTTTTATGGCCTACGACAAGTTAGTATCATAAATATCTTTCTTCACCCTTAATTATTAGATATTTTTTTATCAAGTTTCCTAATCCTAAAATTGTCTAAAATTGAATATAATAAAATTATATTCAACCTATAAGAAGTTTTTTGGTACATTATACGTTTGAATTATTAAGTTATTAAAAATGATAAAAATGCAATTTTTATGTAAATTTGCATAAAAAATTATTTTAAGGACGTTGTACCCAATTACAGCGAAAAGGAATTCAAAACAAATTTTAGAATTTCAAAAAATTTATTTTTATTATTATTATAATTTATTTTTATTATAATAATTTATAATAAAATTTATTTAATTAAGAACAAATCAAGTAAATATGTCGTTTTCAATCGCAAGTTTTATTACCCACCCACAAATTCTACTGCTTGTCAGCTACCTGCACTCGCTACTCTAGCTATTTAGGTAGAGTAAAATGTGCAGTTCCGAGCTGTTCGGAACTACAACAATTTTCGTAACAAACGGTTGTCCACTACCTGCACCGCTTACACTAATTCATGCCAAACGCGATTTAGGAAAAAGTGCAGTTCAGGTTGCACTAGGACTGTGATACCAAACAGAGCTAATGTAAATTGCACATTTTGAAGCCGTTTTTTCACATATAAAAATCGATTTTACCACAAAACTTTTTAAACATTTTTTGTAGAAAATTTCATTATCTTCAATTTTATACCTATACATTTTTTCATTTTGTCGCCCCGTTTTTGACTGAGAGCGACTTAACAAGACTCGGGAAAATACAAAAAATATTGTCACCTGTATCTCGGAAACGGTGCAACAAAATAGAAAAATGAAGAGGAATTTTTTTTTGTAATTTTCGTTCCCTACATTTTTATTTATATACATTTTTCTATTTTGTCGCACCGTTTCCGATATACAGGTGAAGGTGACAATATTTTTTGTATTTTCCCGAGTCTTGTTTAAGTCGCTCTCAGTCAAAAACGGGGCGACAAAATGAAAAAATGGATAGGTATACAATTGAAGATAATGAAATTTTCTACAAAAAATGTTGAAAAAGTTTTGTGGTAAAATCGATTTTTATATGTCAAAACACGGCTTCAAAATGTGAAATTTACATTGCCAACATAGGAGTCACTGTACTAGTAAATGCAGCTTTGTTATTTAAATTTAACATGGTCGTTAATAAATTTAGTATCGATTATTATTAATTACATAATGCACATCGTGAAAATGACATATTTTGTGTAAAAAATTCTCAGCTTTCAGATAAAATAAAATCGCTCCCAAAGTTATAAATTTGAACCATCTACGGTTAAATTAAAAGGTTTTGAATTATCGGGATATTGCAAAATTGGGTCATTTGTTAAGATTTTTTGGCAATTTCTAAAAGCTTCAATGAATTCTGGATTATATTTAAAATTTAAAGGCTAAAATTTACAGTAATTGGTTTTTGTTTAAATTTCTAATGGTTAGTGATGGCAAAATTATTGATAACATTAACTACAGCTTTGGGTGTTTCTATACCTGTGTGAAAATTTTGATTTTTTAATTTTTTTTAAATCTTTAAAATTTGTTCGGTTCTAGGATCTAAAATTTTTGAAATTATCTTTTATAAAATTATTTTCTAACTCAATTTTTTTTATTTTTTATTTTTATGGATTTTCTAAATTCATGCAGATGTCAACGATTCGTTCTACTTTTGTACAGATTTCTTTGGGCATTTTAATTTTTTTTACTTCAAGTTTAAATTTTAATAGCACCAAACCCATTTCTTCAAACTAAATGATTATTTTAAAAATGTGTCAAGATGTTACAGTTAAACGATGTCTTCCTCAAAATTCTTAACGTTGTAAAAAAATGCAAAGGGACACAATCGCTCAATACGGTCAAGTGGACATCTGGTTACGCACTTGAGGAAAGGTTTTTATTGCCGTACAAGATAACATGTCAACACCACAGGAATTTGTACATAATGCAAATATCCCCATTTGAATGAATTTCTATAATGAAATGCAACAAAAAATGTTTTGGTAGTATAATTTTAAAAATTAGTAGCTATTATATTTTCTTTGGAATTATTTAGTGCGGCTCTCATTCTCTGCGGAAATCTAAAAAAAATTCCCAAGTTTGGAATTTTTTTTAAATCACGTGCGCTGATAAAGCAAAATTTGATTTAATATGGGATCAAGTATTTCTTATAAAACATTGATCTAAAATCTGAAGAAACATCCAAACGACGGCATCCAACAGTAAAATGTATATGAAATTGATGAGTGTGAATGCATAGTGGGGAAGCAAACAAATCCAAATCAACGAATCCAAAATTGAACTAATTGATTCGACTAGCCGTCCGGTGGCTTCAAATTGAGAATGTGATCAACCTTCTAACTTCTGCAGCAGCATCAAAAACTAATCAACCATCAATTTTGGAATACGTTAACGGAAAATTAGATTGTCGGCACAAAAACGGATCGAGACTTGCAGCCATTTTCGATCGTCGAAAATAAAGATTTTCGTGATCTTGTGCAGTTGTTGAATAGCTCTAATAATTTGCAAAGCAGCAAAATTAAATTCCAGTAACAAATAAAAATCTGTTTAATTAAATTCCAGTAACACATTTTATAAAAGAAAAACTAAATTGCAAAAATAACAAAAACTTCTATTGTAAGTTCAAAAGCATTTGGTTATTTTTATAAGATTCATAGAAATGACTAATTGACGTCTTAATTTCTTCTTGAAAAAAAGTTTGATTTTTAGAAAATCTAACATAATAATTAGAGAGCGGATTTTAGTCCATTATGAATATCCTTAATATTGAATGGAATGTGAAATTTTCTTAAAATGTGCCCGATTTATGAAAAATGTGACCATTTGGCACCAAGTTTTTTTATGCCTTTTTTGCATTTTCGTGCCTATTTTAAATTTTTGTGCCTATTTGAAGCCTTTTTTGTCTAATTTTCATCGTACCTTGAAAAACTTCTTTTTAACAAACTTAGAAATTAAAATTTTACTTTCAAAGAATTGTTAAACCTACAAAGTAAAGAATTTATTACATTAACTTGAATCATACCAGGAAATCGCGATGTGAAACTTTAGCATTTTGTTGATTTTGCTTATTACTTGATAAGTACTTAGGTATTATTAGTTACCGATCACGTACTCCTGGCGTTTTATTTTAACCTTCTTTCGCTCGCAGAGGCGGCAAAAGGACCGCCTTTTTAAATTTTCTCTCCTATTTTCTTCCAGAGCGTCATAGGAGGGTCGGGATGCGATTGTATTCTCTAATTACTATCTCCTCCACTAGACCCTACCCATTTTCTGATAAGACAACTTCACCAGCCGGCTCAAGACAGCCCCAAAGTATGTAGTGTCGTACGGCGGCCAATTTGCCGCCTAGCGCGATCGACTAGAACTAGAGGAAGCCCTCGGCTAGAGATTGAGAAGCGGTTCCTTTACCAACAGGAGAGATTTTTGAAAATCACATTTTCCGCTATTAACCACTTTAACACCAAGGGCCTGGTTGTTGTTTTAAATGTTGTTAAAGTAAGGTGTATTAAATGTTTTTTTGTACTTTTTTTCATGCCTTTTTTTATCCGATTTCCATTTTTTAATGCCTTTTTAGGCCATTTTTCGTGGCTTTATAGGCGCCTTTTTTGAGATTTTTTATGCCTTTTTATCCGCTCTCTAATAATAATAAACTCTGTTATTCTTATTATTTCTCACATCAGCACAACACACCCGGGCCGCCCAGAACAAATCGATTTTATTGCTTACTTTACTTTACCCACTTCCATGGTCCATTTAATTTTTAACGAACAGCTAATAATTATTTTTATTTTACGAGTTTTCTTTAGTTTATTGTAATTTGAGGCTATGGGATTAGTGTTTTTCAGTAGACCCTTTCTTAACCGACACAAATGGGACCGAAACCGAGATTGCAATAAATAATATCCAACATGTAATTTATTCATAGGCGGCGAGTTTGCTTTATTGCATCATAAAAAAAAATTCGTAATTTTGCTCGCATGTTTGAAATTACGCACTTTTAAAAAAATATAAAACTATTAGGTACTAATTAAGAAAAATTGAAAAACAGCACTTGCAATAATTAATATTAGTCAAATTCAAAATTTGTGTCAAATAAAATTATTTTGAAAACATATGAAGTCATCTCGAGTGGAATCGACCTAGATTTATATGATTTTTACTGATAAAAAAAAAAGACGTGACGTAATCAAGATCAGTTTATACATTCATTTCGTTACCAACAAAAAAATGGTTGTAGTGCGTACGGGGCACGGACCAAAAATATATGAACAGTAAAGATGGAATGGACCCCCTTCTGCAATAAGACACCAACTGACAATTTATCTTAAAGTGAGTTAGGCCCATATTATAAATGTTAAGTTCGTACTTCATCATTTTCACACAAAAAATCCAAGTTTTCAATAGATCATTTCACGCAAACTACAGCGCTTGCGTTGAAGAGCAGAATGACGCGAGAAATAAAATAAGACAGGTAGATGTTCGGACCCATGTTCGGACCAACTTACTACTTTCCCTATGCTTTTACGTGTAAAAAGGTGCTTAGATATTGTGTTATAATTTTTACAGAGTAGTTCAATTTTGATGATTCTTTTTTTTATTTGATAGGGTACAGTTCGACGGTGGTCCCATTTAAATTTAAAAAACAAAAATTCCACCTTAACGGTAGAAAAATCGAGTTAAAATTGTACAAATTATTGGCTCTAGCATTAGAGCTCAAATTTAAACATCATTTTAAACATCGTCACACATGCGCCACAGAGTTTTTTCTTCGTGAAATGGTCTATAACGCTGTTGGTTCTAGAACCAATTCAAAAATTCTGAACATTTCGTAAACTACCAAGTATAATTAGCAAAAGAGAATTATGTAGTTTTTTATGTGTGAATTATCAATGGAGAAACATAATTTGATTTGAAAAATATTTAAACATGGGAAAAACTACAAAAATGTAATTTTGAGACCAATTTACAATGTTCATTTGAAAACAGTTTTTGTCGTTTTACGCGCAACTTGATCTATGTCACTTGGTGCCTTATTGCAAAAGGCGGCCCGAATATCCTATACAAGATTGTATGTACCTATGCTTTTTTCCCCGACAAATAGATGGCGTTATTATTTTTTTAAATTAACAAATAAACTTACGATATTTAAAAAATTGTAACCTCAAATCGGTAGCGTCATCTGCAAACGAGGGAGAAAATTATTAACACCAATACATATAAATTTGTATAGCATTTTCCATCTTTACAGTTCATAATATAAAGTTCATATAAAGATTTGGGCTCTTTAAACTTGCAGAAACACCTTGACAAACATAAATGACGTCTCACATGGTCTTAATGCTACCATACACCTGCATGTCGACTATAAGTGTAAAAAATCGTTTATTGTACCATAAATCTCGATACAAGCCCACGCGTGACGTCACACATATTTGCTTTAGCAGTGGCGTAACTACCAGTGTGCGCGATGTGCGAATGAACACGACCCGTAAAATTTTAGGGGCGAAAGGCAATGTAACGTAGAAAATTGTTAAACAAGGTTAAACAGCGCCTGTGTAAGCCGGAATCGCACAACTGAGCACTTCCCAACTCGGCAGCGGGAATCCACCTGTCGAGCTTAGGTTAGTGTTAGGACACGATTTTTTAAATGATTTTTTAACGGTCCGTTAAAAGAGAGCCCTGTGCCGAACTTTCCTGGTGCCGAGTTGTCCCGAGTCGGGCGAAGTCGAGTGGTGCGGTATCGAGTAGGCCAGTGCTGAGTTGTTGTGTCATTCCTTGTGCTGGGGAATCCCCCGATTTCATACCCATTTCAGGGGAATAAATTTGTATTGCTTTAACAATGCATTTAAATGTGGCGGAAGGGGGGGGGTAGTGCAAATTAAACAGCTTGCCACGTGTATGTTTTATTTTAAATATTTATTTATACAATTAAAGACATTGTTAAACTAAAACAAATGTTTTTTGTTGAAATGGCGTGGAACCGGGGGGTATGGATAGTGGCGTAAATAACAGGGCGGTGCAGAGGGAAGAATGGTCCCAGGCCCAATGCTTTGGACCCCCTTAAAATGCATTATTTTGCGACTAAATTTTGTTTTTAAATGTCACACCTCTCAATCGAGGGGCCCGTCAAAGCTCTTGCTCTCAGGGCTAAAATTTTAGTTACGCCACTGTGCTTCAGTTTTAATTCAACGAGAGATACGGATGGTCGTGTTCATATGCGCAACTAGGGTTAAAAGTTTGGGGAGTTAAAAAAAGTCTTCAAACAATTTTTTAAGGGGGGGGGGAAATAACGAAAAATTGCGCCGCAGACAAAAAATTTTGAGTTTCAAGGTCAACGAGCTTAGATTTGAAGTTAGAAATTATAAAAAGATGTTTTTATAGTACAAATTTTTGTGATTCCACTATTTTTTTAAAAATAATAAGCTTCTCGAAAGCCTGGCTTTCCACGCTAACCTCAGCGTTTGCTAATCAATTCAAGTTTCTTTCCCCACTAAACTGAACTGAAGTATCATAATAAGAAACACAATTTTTGCAAATACGGCATAATATTCGGTAATTAAAATTTGTAAATATTTATTTATTTTCAAAATGTACCATGTTTATCTCTATAATGATCAACGATAATGTGCAAATGGTGTTTTTTACACAAAAGTCCTTGACGCTCGGCGATGATCTGTGATTTAGTAAATTTTTTCTTCAGCATCAATTTTTTGGATTTGTAAGTATAAATTGTAAACAATACTTTACCATTATGTATGGTATACTACGTATACTCATACTATGTATGGTAAAGTAAAAAGAATTAAGAAATCATCGGGCTTATAAAATTATGATTTAAATTGTAATTTGTCGAAATTTTAAATAATAAAGAAATTTTTATTTTATTTTTCGATCCAAATTTTTAAACATTAATTACAAAATCCCCCTCCTATAAACTACATTTTGAGCAAAATCACCGCGAATTTAAAACTTCCTGACTTTTTTTGTAAGATTTTTGAAGCATTGTTTTTAATTGTTTATTTAATTAACTCATGAATAAAATTTTGTTTATAGAATTTTGAAAGATTGATTATGAATTTACCTTACTCCAAAATTTTAATTAAGTAATTTGGGTAAAATTAATGAATATGAATTACAGATAATTTTTTAATTAAGGTTATTTTGATTTAAGTCAGTGCGAATTCCTTAAAAGATTTTGAAAAAATTAAATGTTATTCAAATAATCTGGAACTTTATGAAAATACTAATTTCTACTTTTATAATAAAGACTGGAATAATAACGAAAATATTCTAAGCCCTAAATTGCCTTACATTTGGTTGTTTTGATTTTGCTGATAATTTTTTTTTAAATTTAAATTACATTTTCAATTTAAGGATTTCCAATCTAAGCTCACGGATCATGTTTAAAATGTTTTTGATTCGGAATGTTTAAATTATAATTTTACTCTAATATTACACACAAAAATTAATAGAGGTATAAAAATTTAAGGTTTGAAGTTTCAAATTTACATTTCATTATTATTTTTAAATTTGTTATCCTTTTTTCTAAATGATATAGTATTTCAAATTTAAATTAACATTTCGAGACACAAATTTTTATATTGAAAAAGGAAAAAATTCCGTGCAACACAATTATAGCAAATTGGGGATGTTAAACGCACAGATGGGTTAAAAATAAACCAAATAATATAGATTTTGCTTTTATGACAGTGAAAACGTAAAAATTTATTAAAAGGGCTGGTACTAATAACCATAAACATAAAAATATTTTGTAAGGAACTTAAAAAAGCACATGGCCAAAGTTTCTTTGTAACCGCGTGGGAAACTAGAATAATTTAAGGTTTTTTCTACCAATAAATTTTTAACTCTCAATTTTATGAGTGCGTTATTGTTCGTTATGGTGGTCTACAAAAATATTAATTAAAAAGTAAGTAATATAGAATAATTTATTATATAAACTAGGTCAATTGTGAACAATAGGTTCTAGTAATAATTTTTAAGCCAATTGTACACATGAAATTTTTAATTAATAAAGTTCTTTTTAATTTTACTTTTCTTTTTAGTAATTTTTCCCACGATCTAGATAACAAGGTCTGTGGTTCGTTGTATGTTTTCACTCGTTTTCCGTTTTCTTTCGGTTCGGGTCGGTTTTCTCCTCTTGTACTCAGCGGCAACCATCTTGTTTGTTTACATTATTAACTTCGGATTTACATATCACTTTGACACATGAAAATGAATTGAAATGCACCTGTTTTAATTTAAAACACATTTTAAATTTGTTATTAATAATAATATATCAATTTTTGATATAATCTCCGGCATAATATTATATTACTTAAATAAAAATTTAAAAAAAAGTCATTCTTTCCAGGATTCCAACACGGGTTGACAAAATACGAGTTCTAGCGCTGTAACCACAGGCCTAGAAGGAGTTATAGAAAAATAAGTTTTAATTTGTCATATAAATTATTGTTTAATAATAATTAGAATTACTGTAAATATTAATAATAATAAAATGTAAAATATTATTAATAACAAATTTAAAATGTGTTTAAAATTAAAACAGGTGGCATTTCAATTCAATTTCATGTGTCAAAGTGATATGTAAATCCGAAGCTAATAATGTAAACAAACAAGATGGTTGCCGCTGAGTACAATAGAGAAAACCGACCCGAACCGAACGAAAACGGAAAACGAGTGAAAACATACAACGAACCACAGACCTTGTTTTCTAGATCGTGATTTTTCCTACAAATAGTGACCAAATATTTGTCAGAACAGCTTTAATTTTTTTTGCTAAAGTCACTGGAACAGATGGTGCCATAAAGCTCCATCCAAATCGCCGGTCACACCTATTTAGTTACGATTTGTGACCCACTCCCTTAGGCATGGATGACGCACAATTATATTTTTCCACAAAAAAATATGTCATGTGCAAAATCAAAACTTTAAAATCGAAAAATATTTAAACAGTTAAAACAAACCATAAAGGACAGTTGTAGGTACTAAAATAAAATTTTACCAACGTTGTTTATTTATTACCATGATAATATGGTCAGGTAAATTCGTCCTATCATTTGGTAAAAGCAAATATACGACGATCCTCCTTCTCTCAAGACAAAATACAGATTTACTAACAATCTGAAGTTGAAAATAATAATTTTACGTTTCCTTATTGGCCTCTTCAATATTTTAGACGCTTCTTCGCGCCTGATTTTGATCTATAATTATAATTTTGATTATTAATCCTAATTCATCTATTGCTCTTCGTTTAATTAGCATTTTTGTCGAAGAATGTAACTAATGAATTTGGGTTATAATTTCGGTTTCTAAAGTAATTAACTCATTGGTAAAGGTGAAAGCTTTCGCACCTCTCAAATAACAGAAGTAATATAAAAATTAGGATTTAATGTCATTTTGTGCAGTTATAATTTAAAAAAATAATATTAGTTTTTATATTTTAATAAATTACGAATTAAAGAAATATAATTAATAATGTATTTCCTTAATTCGTAATAAATTTATTAAAATATAAAAACTAATTTATTTTCACGAATTAATAATAGTTAACCAATTTAAAAAACTAATAAGCCAGGGTAGGGTTAATATCCTTTAAATTGTGCTTTATAAAAGCAAATGTACGAAGATCTCTCCCTTTCTCAAAGTAAAACTCAGGTTTACCAATAATCTCAAGTTGCAAATTATATTTTTTTACGTTTCCTTATTGGCCCCTTCAATATTTTAGACGCTCCTTCGCGCCTGATTTTGATCTATAATTATAATTTTGAATTCATCAATTGCTGCTCGTTTATTTAACATTTTTGTCGGAGGATGTAACTAATGAATTTGGGTTATAATTTAGGTTTTTAAAGTTCCTTGGTAAAGGTGAGATCTTGCGCACCTCTCAAATAACAAAAGTAATATAAAAATTTGGATTTAATGTAATTTTGTGCAGATATAATTTCGGAAAATAATAAGCCAGGGATAGGGTTATCCAGTGGCGGTTTTAGAACTTATGAGGCCTCAGGCGCAATTCTATTTAGAGGCCCCCCTCTAAGAATTTTCACGAATCCTACACTCCCTAAAGTAATTGATTTGAACCTCTGGTGCATGGGGGGGCCCGTCAATCAGCGCAGCAGGCCATTTTTGGGCTTATAATTTTTTCGTTAATTTTCCTATGTTTATTACAACAGAATTAATATTTTCTTAAAATTTCAGAATATTCGAACAAAATTTAATTTTTATAAAAAAAAATATCAAAAATTGCACTGAATACAAATAAAATGTCAAGGCATCTTAGGCCTTAGAATTTTTTCGTTATTTTTCCTATGTTTATCACAACAGAATTAATATGTTCTTAAAATTTCAGAATATTTGAACAAAATTAAAATTTTATCAAAAAACTTCAATCAAAAATTGCACCGAAATCAAATTAACTGCAAATCTAAGAAATCTTAGGCCTTAGAATTTTTTCGTTATTTTTCCTATATTTATTGCAAAAGAATTAATATTTTTTTAAAATTTGACAATATTTGAATAAAATTTAATTTTTATCAAAAAAGTTATCAAAAATTGCACTGAATACAAATAAACTGTAAATGTAAGGCATCTTAGGCCTTAGAAATGTTTCGTTATTTTTCCTATATTTATTTCAAACTAATCGATATTTTCATGAAATTAACAGAATAATTGAACAAAACTAAAATTTTATCAAAAAACTTCAATCAAAAAACAATCAAATTAACTGCAAATCTAAGAAATCTTAGGCCTTAGAATTTTGTCGTTATTTTTCTTATGTTTATTACATCAGAATTAATATTTTCTTAAAATTTCAGAATATTTGAACAAAATTTAATTTTTATCAAAAAGTTTATCAAAAATTGCACTGAATACAAATAAACTGTAAATTAAGGCATCTTAGTCCTTAGAAATGTTTCGTTATTTTACCTACATTTATTTCAAACTACTCGATATTTTCATGAAATTATTAGAATAATTGAACAAAATTAAAATTTTATCAAAAAACTTCAATCAAAAATTGCACCAAAAATTAAATTAACTGCAAATCTAAGAAATCTTAGGCCTTAGAATTTTTTCGTTATTTTTCCTATATTTATTACAAAAGAATTAATATTTTTTTAAAATTTGACAATATTTGAATAAAATTTAATTTTTATCAAAAAGTTATCAAAAATTGCACTGAATACAAATAAACTGTAAATGTACAGGCATCTTAGGCCTTAGAATTTTTTCGTTATTTTTCTTATGTTTATTAGTTATTACAACAGAATTAATATTTTCTTAAAATTTCAGAATATTTGAACAAAATTTAATTTTTATAAAAAATTTAAATAATTTGCACCAAAGTCAAAATATAACAGCAAATCTAAGGCATCTTAGGGCTTAGAATTTTGCCGTTATTTTTTCCATGTTTATTACAACAGAATTAATATTTTCATAAAATTGCAGAATATTTGAACAAATTTAGTTTTTATCAAAATTCCTATTTTATATACGAAAATTGCACCAATCTATATAAATAACATTTCTTAAGATTAGGTCCATCATGATATTATGATTGAATCAAAAAATTTCAAATTAAATCTCAAATCACAGAAATAATATCAAAAATTTGGATTCAATGTCATTTTGTGCAAAATAATAAGCCATCAGGGTAGGGTAAAATTTACAGTCGAATGAAATGTCGCAATTATTGGTTTCTCTTAAATTTCGTCGATGTTTTATCCGTCAATTTTGTGAAGTTTTAAAAGTTTTTTGATTGTTTCATTTTTGAACTCTTTGAAATCCATTAGGTACCTACTATTTTTGCCGGTCCACCATAATAAGAAAAGTACCTATTTAATTAGGAGATCGCTGATTTAAATAGCAGTTCTTCGTTCGATTGGAATGGTTTGTCTTAAGGGTCCTGTTCGGGAGCAATTTGCAGTGCTCTAAGAAATATCGAATCATGGCGTTATTAAAAAAGATATAACCTTTTTGTAAACACATGTTAATGAAGAAAGGGTTCATCTTTTGCGCCAAAGATAAAAATTATTAATTTTACAGCGAGAAATGTAATTATGAGATCCAGAAGTTGTTCTATTTTAACGTTTTTTAAGTCATAATTTAAGCTTTAAGAATTTTTGTTTTGCAATTTTGTTTCTTTAGCGCAGTGTCACAATATGTGTACAACAGAGACACTTTTTCAAAAATTTAATTCAAAATTTAGTTTTAATGAGAAATCACTATTTTGAAGGCCTAGTTTTAACTAAAATTTTAGCGAGCAAAGTTGAATATTAGCATTTATTTTCACCCAGTAAACCAACCAAATGTGCATTTATGCACTTATAATGCATTTATTAATTCATGTTCAGTATTTACTGTGACGTTTGCATATGCAAAGTAGTCGACCGGTAAGTTCATTTGGCTATTTTGCAGATGCATTATGTGAATCTTTAGTTTGACCACTGCATTTTAGTAGGCCTGCCCAAAGGACCTGCCTACCACATGTGTTACTACAAGAGTATTTTTGTTTTTGCCAAAGTCAGGTTTCTGCAAATTTGATCTAGTGTTGTATTTTAAAAGTTTGGAGATTCAGTTCTTTTTAGAGCTCTATAAATTTTTATTTTGTGAAAATAATTCAATTATTTATTATTAGAGCACGGATTTTAGGACGTAAAAAATGTTAAAAAGAACAATTTTAAAATATATTATAAACATAGGCGCAACTAGGGTCAAAAGTTTGGGGGGATAAAAAAATGTTTTCAAACAATTAGCGGACATTGGGAGATTGCCAAATTGGAGAGGTGTACTTGATCGAATTTAAAAATGTTAGTACTCATTGGACGTAGAATTTGACGCTCTATAACTTTTATTTCATAAGTTTTTCTGATAGAGTACTCATCATCAAACTACAGACTCATATATCATAATAATCTCGCAAGGGGACCTTTCCGACTACTATTCACCGATTTGCACAATTTTTAACACACCTTTAGGGTATAATTAGTTATACATAAACTGAAAATTTCAGCTTCCAATATGTCCAAATAAATCGGCCACGGGTCGAATTCGCCGTCTGTCTCCAACATATACATAACTATATATAAAGGGAGATATATTCAAACTACTTCGAACCATTAGAACTATTTTTCATTTGAAAATATTGAATTTTCAAAATCGATTTTCTCCAAATTGCCTAATTTTTGCAAGCTGAAATTTTCAGTTTATGTCTAACTAATTATACCCTAAAGGTGTGTTAAAAATTGTGCAAATCGGTGAATAGTATTCGGAAAGGTCCCCTTGTCAGTTTTCGACTTTGTCCCCCCTAATCCGACCAGGTAGACGTCTGCCATTTACGGTTTTATATTGAGGGGGTGCCTATCTATAAGTATTTCGCCGCCTATAAAATCGCCGCCAGTCATTTCTCCGCCACTTTTTTCCCATTTCGCCGCCGATTTAATTTAAATTTGATTTATTTAAAATAATACATTTACAGTAATTAATTCAAATGTCTATAAATATGACTAATACTGTCGAAATATTCAATCCACTGAATTTTATTATTCAGCACAAGTTGTTGCAAGTTCAATCTATACTCATAATCACGAAATACCAGCACAAAAGCCCCCCCCCTTGTGATTTTATAAAACGTATTTCGTCAGCCATTTCCAAATTTTGAAATTTTCTTTTGTAGTTTTTTAATTAAATAAAATAATGTTAAATTGAAAACAAGGTTATTCATTTGATTTGTAGAATAGTTGGATAGATAGGCAAACTTAGATCACCTTACCCTCCTAAGCGCTGAGCTTGTGTCAAGTTCAATTCAAAAACAAATAATCGGAGAATAGCATATTGTGAAAATTTCAACTTCCTACGATTATTCGTTTTTGAACTGAACTTGACACTAGAATTAAAGCAATGTACATGAAAAAAGGGGCGAAATAGAAATCGACGAAATGGAAGGCGGCGAAATGGGAAACGGCAAAATATAAGGCGGCGAAATGGGGTGTATTCATTCCTAACTATAAGCCATACAATTTTCGTGACTCCTAAAATCCGGGATGAAATCTGTCAATGGCTCTTAAGCTTGTTTTAGACTACACGAAATCTTGAACAAGATTTGAAACAATAAATTGTGCAAGATATTGAACAAGCAGTTGCTTTGTTTTCAATATTAACGTGTATGATACTGGACAATTTATGAAACAATATTTCTTTTAGGATTATGCGCAGATCGCTAGAAATTAATAATAATAGATTTCGTGTGATTTCGTGCTCATTTCGTGCATGAGATTTCGTGAAGGTTATGTTATAACCACTTATGTTATTATTATTAGCATGACATATTATTAGTTTGATGTGTGATACAGTTACAATCATGAAAATACAAGAACTAATGTTGGCGGCGAGTGTAGTACTCTCGCTAGTGGTTATTAAAAAAACAATACAACGAAGAATAATAAGAAACAGAAGAAAAAGCATGAGAAGGACATGGCAAGAGAAATGGTTAAAACGACGAGATGAAGGTCGTGGTACTTTAAATATGCTTCGAGAAGAATTATTAACCGAAGATCCTGATTCATATAAAAACTTTTTGAGAATGGATAACGAAAGTTTTAATGAATTATTAAGTTTCATCGAGCAAGATATAAAAAAACAAGATTCACAATTACGTGAATCGGTGTCTGCTGAAAAAAGGTAGTGTGATATCATGTAAAAAATAACCAAAAGTATTATTACTTGTAACTATTTTTTTTTAGACTCGCTTTAACTTTACGTTACTTGGCAACTGGAAACAGCTATCGTGATTTAATGTTTGCGACAAGAATACATGAGAGCACAATTAGCTTAATTGTACCAGAAGTCTGCCAAGCAATCATTAATAGGCTGATGAAAACATACATAAAAGTTAGTTATTATTATAATTGAATCGGTGAGTGGAAGAACAGTACATAAACATAGCATTTGCATTGAACATGTACTGTTCTTCCACTCACCGATTCAATTGAATGGTACATACAAAATCTACATTTCGAGATAATCGATTTAAAGTGTCTGCTTTGTGTAATTGATCTCCAAATTGTATTTTTTTTCAAAATCCTTTAGAAATATATTGTCAAATTTTACTTTACAAATTCAATTAAAGTCAAAAAAGCGATTTTTCTGACAGTGCGGCAAGTTTTTTTTCAAATTTGATATTATTTTCTGAAAGCTGAGAATTTTTGACAAAAGAAACTGTACTGTTAGAACTTTTATGAAAAATGTTTCTACTTCAAAAAAGTTAATGAAAAAGTTCAACAACAAAATTTGTCAACATTTTTTGTTCGTTTTTAATGCCTTTTTGCCTGCCTTTTTTGAGGTTTTATTTTGCCTAGCTATCCTGTCTCTAATTATAATAAATAAGAAGTAATACAGTTATACATATTGTCGTAGTTACCTACAAATAGTGAAGAATGGAAGCAGATTGCCAATGACTTTGAGACCCAATGGAACTACCCTATGTGTATTGGGGCTTTAGACGGAAAACACATCAATTTTCAAGCTCCCCGAAGTGCTGGTAGTTTTTACTATAATTACAAAGGGACTCACAGTATAGTTTTACTAGCATTAGTAGATAGTAATTATAGATTTTTATATGTTGATGTTGGAGTGAATGGGAGAGTGAGTGATGGGGGTGTTTTTCGAGAATGCAGTCTTAAAAAAGCCATAGACAACAACCTTTTGAATTTCCCGGAAAACGATTTTTTACCAGGAACATCTGTTAAAGTTCCATATGTCATGGTAGGAGATGACGCATTCCCACTATCAGCAAGACTCATGAAACCTTACCCTCAACGTGGTCTCTCTCTTGTAAAAAGAATTTTTAATTATCGGCTATCTAGGGCTCGACGAGTTGTTGAAAATGCCTTCGGAATTTTAAGCAACAGGTTCAGAATATTGCTGAGAACTATAAATTTATCCCCCGAAAAAGCCGAAATAATAACTTTAACATGTTGCATATTACATAATTTTCTTGCCGATAAAAATAAGAAGTATTTGGATTTGGAAAACCAAAATTCTACCTTAGCTACAGTTTCACAACAAGGTGGTACTCGCTGCAGCAATGAAGCAACAGATGTGAGATCAAAATTTTGTAATTTTTTCAATTCGCCTGTGGGTAGTGTTGAATGGCAAAATAGAGCTATTGGTATATAGTGTAAACTAATTTGTTATGGTTTTTACAACCACTCCGGATCACGTGACTTTCTCAGTCGATAGCCAATCAAACGCCTTCCTTTTAATTACGAAAGGAACTTCTGTAGGCTATAACGCAATTATTTTATGTAAACAATTTGATCTATTATTAATAATATATAGAGACAAATAGTGGATACTCAATATTATTTCGAATAATATTTAAATTCGCTAAAAAAAAATAATTTAATTTTTTTTTCAAATTTTAAGGAGTATCCACGATTCAAAATACATTTAAAAATGAAATAGCAAAAGCAAAATTAACTTTTTTTATATAATAATCGAATTAAACGTTCCCTACGTAGACAGAGAAAGTCACGTGATCCGGAGCGCTCTTAAGAGGGCGCCTTTCAAAAACAGGTTTCAACAGGTGGCGCGCCCTAAAATATTAATCTTTTCTACTCATCTGTCCACCAATACAGAATTCTAATAATTTATAAAAGTCATAATGAATAAACGATAACTAATTTAGGTAATGAGGAAGTTTGAACTTCCAATGTTGAATATTTACAAGTATATTCCAAAAAGATATTCATATTTGGAAATATTGAATATTTTTAAAAATATTTAACTTTGAAAGTTCAAACTTCCTCATTACCTAAATTAGTTAACGATTATTCATATGACTTTTATAAATTATTAGAATTCTGTATTGGTGAACAGATGAGTAGAAAAGATTAATATTTTAGGGCGCGCCACCTGTTGAAACCTGTTTTTTAAAGGCGCCCTCTTAAAATAGACAACTTAATTTGTAAAATTTATTCTCTTTGTGTAAAACCCATTATTTAAAAATGTAATAGATCTTAAGGTAGTATTAATAGAAAAATGTTGAAGTATTTGTAAAGGCCGTGTGACATTTGTGTAAACTTTGTACAAAATTTAATACTAAATGGTAACTAACCAATAGAAAGCGCGTGTTAGTATCCATCAAACGTTTTCTATTGGTTAGTTACCATTTAGTAATAAATTTTGTACAAAATTTACACAAGTGTCTCACGGCCTTTACAAAAGTTTTTGTCAAGTGGATTGTAATATAAAATATGCAAATAGTCCTTAATTAAAAAACTGTATATTTTGTTGATAAAATATTATTTATACATTATAAAGATAAATTTTCGTCCATTTTTAAATTAATTTATTTTTCTTTTTTTCAGGTAGTGGACTAATAATTAAAGTCCACTACTTGAAAAAAAGAAAAATAAATTATTTATTCATATCTGAATTTAAAGCATTTCTTAGCAGGCCATGAATTTGGTATTGCACTTCGCTTTTTAATTCTTTACTTTTAATTTCTTTTAATTGCATGACAACAAATTCCCCGAAAGCATCTTCGGAAGTTCTCGGCAGCTCTGCAGAAGACGCCTGCATAATGCCAGCAACTTTGCTTAAACTTTTGGAAACAGCACCCAGAATTTCTACATCATCTGCTTCTTCCTGTTTCCTTTTTCTTTTCCTATCTGTCACTTTAACGCTACTAGTAGAGACAGGTAAAGGACTCTGGATTCTTGAGGTTGAGGGTGTCTCGCTCCCCGATGCATCGTTGGATGATATTAACAATAACGGTGAATCTCTTGACATTTCATAGTCACCTTCGACCTATAAAACAATATTAAAAATAACAAGTACTTGTTAACCATAATTTAAATTTTGAATCATACCACATCTGCGTGAATGTCCAGCTCCAACTGAGTTCCATGCTCTTCAGCAATCGGTACTTCTAACGAAGACTTTGAAGCTCGAAAACTTAAATGCTCATTTAAAAAAGCCATCCGATTATAGTACCACAACGCAGGCTTGTATACCTATAAAATACAAATTTGAAAATACATTCACCAATGTTTGATTATGAAAAAGTAAACATTTATTATTTTATTACGATTAAAATAAAATGTTAAAAAACTGTTTTACCTCGTCTTCCGACATACCACTGCGTAGAGAATTCAAAACTTTCTTACGCTCGTTTGAATAGGTAGTTCGAAGACCCAGAAACTTTTTTTAGAACTTCTTGTTCGTTCACCTGTGGTCTCATCGATTTCAGCGCTTCTACAATTTTTTGTAGTGCCAAGGATCGCAAATGTTTATTGTGGTAATCTTTATGTTTTACCACATATAAACAAGGATACTTCTCATATTGATCTATTAAAGAACTTGTGTGCTCATTTGACCAAGACATCTGCATTTAAAAGAAGTTTTAAAATGTTTTGGTTAAAAAATAAGTAATTTTTGTAGGTACTTACCGTACTTACTAACACTCAAAAGTTTGAATACACCTAATAATTTAATAAATGAACTTCTTGTTTTAAATATCAAAACTAGACTGAATTATTTTTTCTCTGTCGTTTATATGTTTTTGTGTTGAATTTTGTTAAAATGTGTTCAAAAGTATCTGATTTCATTACCCTCCTAACAAATTTTGTCACGCCCTTAAGAAATTTTGTTAATTAGAAATTTTTCGAAGTGCAACTGGTTTCTAAAAATATACCTAATAAGGGTGGTTTTAGATATTTAGCTACCCACCAATACGGTTCAATTTTATTCTACAAATTTTGTCATGAATATGGTCTATACCTATGCCCCCAACACAGACTATCATTTTTGATGCATTTCATTTACGCAAAATAAGATAATATGTCAACAAATTTTAAAAAATTTTTAGTGTATTCAAACTTTGGATCGGTAGTGTACGTTTCTCAAACGACACAACCGAGCGCATGCCTTGACAGATTGCTTCGTAAATGGTGTGAAAAATAGAACATGTTCTATTTTTCAAAAGCAACACAATTTTTTAAGCAATTTGATGTTTGATACTACGCAATTAATATTGTTTTAAAAATTGGTCAAGATTTACACAGATTATCATTTTTGATGCATTTCATTTACGCAAAATAAGAAAATAAAAATTTTAAAAAGTTTTTGGTATATTCAAAACTTTTGATCGGTAGTGTACGTTTCTCAAACGAGAAACGACACAACCGAGCGCATGCCTGGAGTTGACAAATTGCTTCGTAAATGGTGTGAAAAATAGAACACGTTCTATTTTGCACACAATTTTACAAAGCAACACAATTTTTGAAGCAATTTGCTGTTTGATACTGCGCAATTTAAATTGTTTTAAAAATTGTTCAAGATTTCGTTCAAGATTTCGTGTAGTCTAAAACAAGCTTTAGTCTATAAGTCGAGTCGAAGGTAGGTACCGTGGTAGGCACATAACCTTACGGTACCCTCTAAACCAGCGGTCGGTAACCGGTGGTCCGTGGCGTAATTTTAGCATATGTTGCTCGGAGCAAATGTAAGCATGGGATTCAATTTAATTATGACGGGGTTAAAAAAAAGTTATTCAAAAAAATTTAGCAATTAAAAAGTTAGTGGTCCTCGAAATTTAAATTGCCAATTTAGTGGTCCGCAATACCCAAAAGGTTGCCGACCGCTGCCTAAACGGTCAATATGCATCTTTAGTTTTAGTCCATATGGAGTTGATTGACGTGTGTCATTTCTAAGGTTGTTATGCCCTTACCAATGAATGAATTTTTCACACCAATCAGAGCTATAGAAAGCTAATAAATTAAAAAAAAGAAAGCTTGCACTTTAACGCTCTTATTTGAATACTTCCGTCTTCTTTTATACAAATGCGATTTTACTAAACGTATGTGATACTTAATTTCATCCTATTGAGTTTTAAGCAACGCCTATAAGCATACAAATTTTTACCTCGTCCCTTACCGTTGCCCTTCAGCAGAAACTCAAAAGATTGTAAACAGGACCCTTAATTTAAAAAATACGATGATAAAAAGTTTCGGTTGCCGAATTTGAAAATTATGTCGATGAGTAAAATTTGAATAGGGAGTTTTCTTATATATTTCGCGGTTTCACAATTTTTCGATTATTGATATAATTTATTAAGTCAGTTTTACATTTTCTTTTTAATAATTGTTCACAAATGTTGTTAATTCCGCAAGGATTTATTACATTTTCCTCTGTGTTGGAATTTTATCTACATAATACGAGTATTATTTTACCACATTTATTATCTTGGTGCAATTAATTAATTTAGATTTCCATAATATGGGTCATTCAACCAAATAAAATAATTTTTAAAGTACGACCCCCGCTGATTTTCTTTTCAAATTTTGTGGAAGAGCTAAAATCTTTAGTCATTATTTTTATGCAGGGAATAACTGCACAAAATTTGAAAATAAAATTTCGGGGATCGCACTTTAAAAATGATTCTTTATTTCAAATTTTTTGAAATTTTGTTCTTTTTATGAACGATTTAGTCTAAAAATAGGATTTTTATATTGCGAGCTTTATTATAATTTTTATGCGACTAAACAATTCTTTTGTTTCATAGGCAGTAATTATAAATAACTGGCAGAAAAGCATTTACTCGAATATCTCTTGAAACAATATTCTCTTTGTTGAGTGAAATATATGAAAAAAATAATAATCATGAATTGTTATTCTTTGTATGATGCATAATTATTTCATATAAGGATACAATTTATTGCGAAGTTAAAAAAGTATCATCTAATTTGGTCGTATCAGGTATCGTTTCCTATGTAATTAATAAATGTAAAGACCAAAAAATTGTGGTTTAAACCACGAGTATGAATTTATTGTATTCAAAAAACTTGAAAAAATTAATAATAATTAAGAAATTATAATAAAAAGAAGAGATTGCATCGTTTTGAACGTTTGAGACAAAATTAATACTAAATTTCAAACTAAGGAATTTTTAAATACAAAATTCAAAACGCAATTTAAGAGTAAAATAATAATAAAAGTTACCTTTTAAATATTGAATACTCAATATAAAAAAAATTCCAATGAACTATTTATTGTAGGATCGATCACAAATAACAATGTTTACAAATTAACGACACTACGAACTGAACCAACTCGCAACTGCAACTAACGCAAAGCTCAAGTTCAAATCTCTCAAGAGTTAAAAGGATTGGGAATGCCGGATGGGGGAAGCAATTTCTCCTTCCATTCTTCTTTATGTTTACAAATCAGTCGCCTATAAGAGGAAAATGAATAAAACGTGCGTTTGTTTCAATAATTTTGTTATTTTATTAGAAAAAATTGCAAAATACAAATTTAAATCTGGTATCAAAATGAATTTAATCTTCATCAAAATCAGTTTTTATCGATTGCTGGATCTGCTTCGTATATACAGGGTGTCCCCGCATTCACTTTACATAACTTAGTTGGTGATAGAAGATACAATATTTAACAAAAATTTTTTTCCGAAGACTAATTTCGTCTGCAGGTACATCTTCTGCATGCCGGACCGCCGCTAGGGGTACTTCCGCCCGTGTGCAAAGTTTAATTTGGCTGCCCTTGTAGCCGATTTTTTTCGGATTTTTAATACAATTTCCTAAATTTCTACTACTTATTTCCTGCCGAAAGTAAAAATGACCTTTTCTTATCCCCTATTTTTGGGATTTTGACTTTTGGTGTAAATCAGCGATTCTCAACCTGGGGGTCGCGGATCTATTTTAGGGGGTCGCAGAAAATTTAGCGATTTCTTTCCAAAATTAGTTTTGAATTGGAAATTAAAATTCTTAAATTAAACAAACACTAAAGGTTACTTTGTTGCTCAAACAATTGAATATAGCAGGGGTGGTCAACTTTTCTGTACACAAGATCTACTTTTTATCTTAAAAATGTGTCGCGATCGACATTGTCGAAAATAAACTGAAAAAATTTGATTTTTCGACACTTTTAAAAATTTGATTATTCGATACATTTTCACACTCAGCGATCGATCAAAATTGGCTTCACGATCGACCGGTCGATCGCGATCGACTTGTTGGCCACCCCTGGAATATAGGATTGATAAACTCGTATCAAAACATCAAGATCAAGGAAGTCATTAGTAAGTAAAAAAAAGTACAAGTGAAGTATTTGTGTGTTTTTTAGATATGTGTAATCTTTTTTTAATATAAATTTTAAACAATAGTTATTTATGACTATTTTTGACTACTGACATAGGCGCAACTAGGGGGGCGGGGGGGCTATGCCTCCTAAAATTCAAGTAAACCCCCCAAAATATCCCAACAATTATTAGTTTTTAATGGCGATATTATGACGAATCGATTAACTTAAAATTCGCAACCCTTACCCTCTTAGTAAACACTGAATTTCCACAGAAATTTTATTTTTGAGTTGGCAATCCTCCCACTTAGTTGATTTCTTAAGAAATGTTAAGAACTGCCCTTTTTATTTTTGTTTTATTATTTTATTTTATTTTATTATTTTTGTTATTATGATATTTCAGTTTAATGGGGAAAGAAACTTGAATTGATTAGCAAACGATGAGGTTAGTGTCGAAGGCCAGGCTTTCGAGAAGCATATTATTTTTCAAAAAATAGTTTTCTGCCCCTGAAATCCAAAAAATTAGTACAAAAACATCTATTTTATAATTTCTAACTTGAAATCTAAGCTCTCTTGACCTTAAAAATCAAAATTTTTTTGCCTGCGGCGCAATTTTTCGTTATTTTTACCCCCCCCCCCCCATTTAAAAAATTATTTGAAAACATTTTTTTAATCCCCCGCAAACTTTGTTGGGGTCGCATAAAATAAGCAAGAAAATTTGGGGGTCGCGTCGTAAAAAGGTTGAGAACCGCTGGTGTAAATGATTTATTAAAATTTTGGGGGTTTTGTCATGGGTTTTGTCTATGTTGAAAATTTTGAAAGTTCGATGTTTGTTGAGAGTAATTGGGTTTAAAATTTTGTGGATTTTGTTGGAAGTAATTCGGTTTATAATGTGGTTATTCTTGGGTTTAAAATTTTGTGTGTATTGAAAATTTTAGGATTAAAATTTTGAAAATTTGGTGTTTTATTTTGGAAGTTTGATGTTCTATTCTGAAAATTTTGTGTTCTAAAGTTAAATCGTTGTGCGAACATTTTTAAGGATTATCTTATAATTATTAATTTTTATACAACTTAAACTTAAGGTAAATTATTATTATTTATGACTAGAGCTGGGATTTATATGCATAAAAAATTCTAAAATATGCTCATATACCTATATGCTCCAATTTTCATAAAAATATGCAAGTTAAAATATAAAATATGCAGTGAAATATGCTGAATAAAAGTTCAAAATATACAATAAAATTTTTGCAAAAAAAAAACATTTAGCACTTTTTTTTATTGAGAACGCATTTAATTACTATCTACTGTTTTTCACTTGATAATAAATATTAATTATAATATGTTTTTCTAAAATAAAAAGATTATCTTTATTGTCACTCAAAATAATATTATGTTCTTGTATGTAGGTACGTTGAGAAAATTCTTTCAACGTCGACTGATGTTATTGGAGCGAATTTAAACTTGCACATTTTTTGAGGTTCCATTGTTACCGATTCTTCATATTGACCTTCTAGTATATTTGAAATTTTTTTAATAACCTCGAATTCTCGAATCCTTCATTTTTTCTAATCACATCTGTAAATTTTTGGCCAATACGCATCCCTACATCCCCTTTATCTGTTGAATCGAATTTTCAGTTTGATTCAGCAACTCAATGGAATCTACAAGTTTCATATATTGCGTCTCGAGAGTTTTGATTGCCTTTTGCAATAAATACGTAATTTGATTTTATAAATGCTGGATTCTGAGGTAATTGTTGATCATCTTTTTTGCCTCACGAATAAGCAGCAGAATCATTTGGAAATTTAAGAATTTTCATACGTAGGTATATTATAATTTCACGAGTTGAAATAAAGCGAGTATTTATGCATTAATCTGCTAACTTTACTAAAATATGAACCAAAAGTGGAAAATATGCAAAATATGCCTAAAAAAATTTGGCTTAAATTACTCTAAATTATGTGATTCGCAAAGATATCCAAAAATCGACGTTCTCATATCAATAGTTAAAAATATCCCAGCCTTATTTATGACTATTTCAAGATACGTAAAGGAATTTGTTTACTAGGAATAAATAACTAGGTTCATAATTATAATATAAGAGCTTACTCACACATAAATGATATCTGTATTTTCATGGTATTTCGAATTATCTTCCGAATTTTATTTTCTGTAATTTCTTAATGTTAATCTTCTTAAATTTAATCGACTTCTTATTTCTAGGTCCCTATTCGGTCCTCGTGGAATTGGTGTGACGATTTTTGTCCAATGTCCAAATCTTCGGTGGTCCTTTTCTTAAAGTTCTTCCTCGATTTTTGAGGTCGATAGCAGGTGTCTTGCAGCTATTTTTGTCTGCTCGACAGCGTATCGATGAATGTTTGCAGTATTTTATCGTGGATTTTTGGAAGTTTTGACAATGTTAGTTCGCTGCTTCCAAAAATTTCGTTATCCTACACCAGACTGCGCCAGTTATGATATGGACACTTCCAGACTTATTAAAAAGTGATTTTTTATTTTGTTTCTAATAAGTACATTCAAAAGAACTAGACACTACAATATTACTACTTAATGCTAGTTGAATACAGACTGACTACTAATTGAATACTGATACATAAATATTGTCGTATTTTTTTTGAATGAAAAGGCAGACATTTTAATTATTGAAACTATTAATTTTTGAATCATAAAAATTTTGAAATTTTGTATGTTTCGCGCGGCCACTAGGAGTCTCGGCGAAACCGGCAGGGGGCCGGAAGAAAAGAGGGTGGTTCGCGCGCAACCCACCGAGTGAGGTGGTTGCGGTTTTGATTTTGTCGATTTTGAGTTATGTAAAAGCGATAAAGATTTTTTTATAAATAAAGTGATTTAAGTATTATAGTTGGTGTTTATTTCTTTTTAGAAATTGAAAATTAAATTTAGTTTTAAAACAAACATTTAGAAGGTCGTGCCGATAAAGCCGCCGACGATAAAGTATTTTCGACTGAGCAGCTGGGGGCGAGATTGGTAGCCCGGACCGGTAGATTTTATTTAATTTTGGAAGAGTTCTGTTGCCGGGATTTAATTGGTGGGCACATATCACGTCAATATATTGTCCTATACTCCCCCCTAATTATTTTTAAATTAAAATATGAGTTCGTATATCAATCCCGCCTTTTCGACTAGCTCAATCGTAAAAAACTTTGAAAAATTTTATATGAAACAATTCTTTATTTTATCAAAATAAAAGGATAAAAATTTTGTTATTACAAAATATTGACATGTATTTGCATATTGGCTTCACATGTATAATTTTGTGTCTTATCTTTCAGCGCTAACAAACAACACACTTTGATTGGCTGTTGCAAGTTCACATAAAATGTTAAATAGTCAAAAATTTCTATAACTTGCAACGACCAAAAAGGAAAAGAAAAATTTACTACAATTAATATTTAAAAAAATTTACACAACAGGCATGATTTGAATCCAGCACTTCGTAGAAAATTTTGGATGTAATTTATAGCCGATACGTCGTAGCGCGTTTTCGGTTTTATTACCCAAAATTTTACCTTTTCTTCTTGAAATTACTTGTGACACCTCCGGATAGATGAATGGTGATAACATCAAAACAATCTGGGACAGGATGGCCTAGAATCTTCCAGATGATTCATAAATTTTAACATCAAAATTTTCCAAATTAGGACGCTTGCCCATTTATGCACTTTACTGCCGGATTTCTTAGTTTCACTATTAGATATTTATTCTCCACACATGGAGATGCTGGCTGCTAATAAAATCAAACCCAATTGCATAGGTTTTACAATATTTTCCTCACTTTTTATCAAATTTATGTGGGAGTGCGCTTCACGCACGTCCACCATCACTTTTCAGAAGCAGCGCTCTTCTCTCTACTCGCGAACCTCCAGAAACTCAAAAACAATCGTGCACCACGCCTCGCGGTACTTTTTCGAAGCACAAATTCAAATATTTAAATTCAAATTCAAAATTTTAAACGCCAGTTAATTTTACAAATACAATTAAAACAAATTTTCTCTCTAATTAATTGTGGTTGTTTGTTCAAAATTGTTCATACTCATTTGTATGTCACAGTCAAGCTAATATTTTATTATTTTCAAAATATTTAATTTAATTTTATTAACAACACAAAACTTCTATTCCTCCTTTTTTTTAAATTCTACTTAGGATTTCAGAATACCACAATATATTATTAGTGATATCAATCCTGTCTTTGGTGGCGTGATCTTGGCCTTCCTAGGTCGGCAGAATTGATATTGCCGAATATCGAGGATGCGCTATTGTTCAATATATTTACATATCAACATCAGGGGGTCAAAGATTGGTACAAGCCTCAAGGAGATGCACAGATGCCAAGTTTAGATACCTATATCAAAAAAGGCTGAAAGAACATCTAGAAAAAACGCCAACAGAAAACGATATTAACAAGGAGTGGAACAACATAAGAAAGTGTATAATTGCGGCAGCCCAGGAAGCATTGGGAATGAAAAAGAAAACGAAAAACAAGAAAGGTCTAAAAACATGGAATAAGGAAATAGCAGAAGCAATAAAAGAGAAGGAGAAAGCATATAGGATACACTTACAATAGAACACCAGCCTAACAAAGGAAAGATACCAAGAAAAGAGAAACATTGCAAAACAAATAACTAGAAGAGCACACATGGACTCTTGGGAGAAATTCATAGGAAATATAGAACAAGATATACACGGTAGGCAACAGATAGCATATAAAGTCATGAAGCACCTTAACAAAACGGAAAAAGATGTGGCACAAATACAAGTAATTTCTGAAGTGAAGGGTAGAACACTATAAGGAACTTTGGTATGATCAGAGCATAAGTGGCGCCCAAATAGCAAAAACTAAAGATAGAAGCAACTACGATGTAGACTCAATTACTATCCAAGAATTAGAAGAATGTATAAAAATAAATAAAAAATAGGAAAGCGCCTGGCCCAGATGGCCTGAATAATGAACTTTTTAAATATGGAGACCTATTCTTCAAACTAAGACTCCTACATCTGCTAAACCAATGCTGGCATGGATCAGAAATACCAACTGAATGGAAGAATGCACGTGTAGTATCTATATTCAAGAAAGGAGATAGAAAGAACTGCCAAAACTACCGAGGTATAAGCCTTCTTGATAGCGCATACAAGATATATACAAAAATTATTAATAAAAGAATCCAGAAGATAGCAGACGTCCTTATATCGGAAGAACAAAACGGCTTTAGAAAGGGTCGATCATGCAGTGACAATATTTTTACATTAAAACAGATAATAGAAAAACGAAGAAAAATTTAAACTCGAGACACACATAGCATTTATTGATTTCACAAAGGCCTTTGATACCATAAATCGACGAAAACTCATGGAAGTGTTGCAAAAGCGAGGTTATCCCAAACATCTAATCTCAGCCACCAAAACTATATACAGAGACACAACAATCACAATAGACACAGGCCATTCGACTACAAATAAAATAACAACCAATCAGTGGCGGTTATTCCCTATGTGCTGCAGAGCTGCAAGAGCTGAAGAACTGCTAATTATTTTGTGGTTGGTAAATTTCTACTATAGTTTCTAATATATAAAAATACGTTTCCGACCTCAGGAAGAGGTTCGGAAAGTACAGTTTTCCGTATGTTTTCATAATCATTTAAATAATTACTAAAAACAATTGCCAACCCCCCCACCCTTTTTGAAGTTCCCTATTGCAGCACACCTGCTTCATAATGTCACGAGCCGCCACTGCAACCAATAAAGGTCTAAGACAAGGGTGCAGTCTCTCACCGACTCTATTTAACATATTGTTATGATTTTTTATATCAAAAACTACCTCAAAGGCCGCTGTACCAGTTTCACGCCGGTAGCTGAGTTCTACTCTTTCTCAAGGGTCAGTGGATTCAAACAGACGAAATAACAATGCAGCAATTTGAAGTCCACATCATTTATTAAATAAAATACCCAATTGCGAAACTTTGCATCAATTTGTAATTGGCAATGAATCTGCCTCGAACCAAATGTGTGAAATAATGTAATAATTGATAATCCAAGCGACATTTAATTTCTTTAAAAACAGAAGCTGAACCTGGATATTCAATTATTCGTGTAAATAATGTGTAACATTTAAATCAATTATACAAAATTTTCTAATAAATTCATTTAAGACACAATTTGTCGTTTTGTTTTGAGTTTATTAGAATAAATCAAAATTCTACCTTGTAAATTTTCAAACTGGTAAATCTGAACTCGATTCGGTACGCCACTGGAAATCATGCTACTGTGCGATGGCAACCATGTTTTCATTTCAATGGAGTCTGGATCTGCTATAAATGTCACCGGTATTCCGTTACAAATAATCGTGTAAAAAAGTCGACTCAGTTCGTTTTCCTCTTCAGACCAAATCTTCGTTTTAATTGTTAATTAAACAATCGTTCTAGACAACACCCAGGTAAGTGATCTCTTAATTATCAATCTCACTCTGGTCACCAATTGTGAACCTAACCTCCAATTTTCAGAGCACGTGTACAGTTTCAACAATCAACCCTCTTGCAGGTATTTAATTGGCAAATATCTCGTAGCATTCGCGATACACAATTCTCACTAATTACACGCCGTACGTAGTCACTTACTACGTAATTACAAGACTCTGGCTAAATTATTCACTTATGTCAATTCGCAAATTTTACTCTCTGAGTTTTTGGATCAAGAACCCTCGCACGAGTTCCCAGTTTGAGATCCACCAAAGAACTGCCTGCACTCTTCCTTATTCTTGTTGGCTTCGTTCCCCCCCATATCAAAATTTGGTTTTTTGAAGTGGGAATTTTTATTCTTATGAGCGAAATCGACTCTTCTTTGCAGGTAACATAAAGTTTTTATTCGTGTACGCACCGAAATATTATTAACACTATGTTTTTAGGAATCTGGCGTTACCAATCCAGTACAAAATTATGCACAGGACGCGGCACAAATTTTGTACTTTACAAATAAATTCAATGTGTTAGTTTTATGTGTGGTTCTGTCACAAAATTGATGGTTTTTGTAAAACTGATGCAAATATCGCTTTTTATACCAGTCGAATTAACTGGCTACTGACTTTAATGCAAATGAAATCAAATCACCACCTTATCAATCTGCCTGCACCCCTAAATTAAGAAATATCACAACAATATATATTGTGGTGATATTTTTGACCAGGTTGAAATTTAGTTTCGCATTATTATTTATTAATTATAAATTAGCAGAAATTTTGCTATCAAGAAAATTGGTCGAGCATTTATGTTATAATCAGAGTCGAATTATGTTACCATTGACATACTAAAACACACTAATTTTTAATGTTGATAAAATCCAGTGATTTGTGACGTGCACAGCAAATTTAATCTAAAAAGGAACAAATTTAGTGTTTACAATTTAAATTTAGCGCGAAAAACTTATTATTTGGCAATTTGAGGTTTTTCAACATGCAACGGAGCGAGAA
The DNA here is from genome assembly GCA_958510855.1 of Rhagonycha lutea. Taxonomy (NCBI): domain Eukaryota; kingdom Metazoa; phylum Arthropoda; class Insecta; order Coleoptera; family Cantharidae; genus Rhagonycha; species Rhagonycha lutea. Next base: position 40,485,570 of record OY294038.1, read on the forward strand.
TAGACTTGATGGCGAACGGCGTAACAAGCCAGGCGTGATTTCGCTTAGGTCCAACAAAGTGACCATTTTTTGAGTTTTCTTTGGAAAATCCGAGTGATTTCCACTTGGAAAATAAGTGCATCTTGTCGTCTGAACTGGGTGATTGTTTTTGATTAGTTTGAAGGTAGGATTATCAAATTATTACAATTTTTGTAAAAGTGCAACTGCAACATTTGGAATTGCACATGTGAAGGAAGATTTTATTAGTATCGCCATTGTCGAGTGTTTTCTGTAATTAATAAAATTACGCACCTACAAATTAGATGATTACAGAAGAGAATGCGAATTATTTAAGAGTTAAATTGGATAATTTTTGCTTACCTGAAGTTGAGGTTAGGTACAACACTTATATGGAAAATTGGTTGAAGATCTTCAGAGTATTGCCAATGAATTTATTATGCGATTGTTGATCGTCCTTACTTGGAAATAATAAAAAGAATTGCGAATGTTTGATGTTTCAATTCGTTAATTTTATGGAAAGCAGATGCACCCCCGTGCACCCCCCGCATCCCCATGCGACAGGTTGACAGCTGTTCGAGTGTAAGAAGTCAGCGGTACCAGAACGTTCAGCAACGAGTGCCATCATATTGGTAATTGAAAACTTTGATTTTGTACATCATTTATTTTTGTTAAAATTTGATTTTGTCACACGAAAACACTAAATAGAGACCTGGAGTATTTTGAGCTTTCAATTAAAATTTAAATGTGGATCCGAAGGGTCTCTATTTTCCACAATTTACACCCGACGCGCGACGACTAGAACAATTTTGTTCACAAATTTCATATGCTCGACCTATGTTTTGTCTACTTTCAATTCAAGTATTTTTTATGAAAATTAAACTATTCTTTTTTGCGAGACTGGTTTTGATTTATTTTTATATGAGGTGAACCACACCCGAGTTTATTAATTTTAATATTGTCGGTAAGGACAATAATTTTAAGTTAAGCATTTCATGCAATTTTGTCCTTAAAAGAGGAATCTTTTTGAGCGAATTTAGTGCGGTGTTGAGGCCGCACAACTTTATTTCATTTAACGACCCAAAGGAGAGAGTAGACGAATTCAGCCCTGGGATTTGTCTTAATTGAAAGTGCAAACCGACAATAAAGCTACCGACGACACTATAGTGCGGCGAATTTTTCCCATAAATAATAAAATCGTTTATTAAAGTTTAAGGGTCGGGAAAAATCGTCTCAATATAGACGATATGATAAGAGAATGGAAAGATAAAATCGGCTCAGGGATATGGATAAGTAGGGACACACTAATAAAATGTCTATTATTCGCGGACGATCTTGTAATAATACAAGAGAGGGAAGATGACCTTCAGAGGGCGGTCTATGGGCTGCACCAGCTGTGTATCAGATATGGTTTGAAGATATCACAAAAAAAGACGAAAGTTATGGCATTTCGAGGCAAAGAAATAATTAGAAGCAAAATAGTGATAGAAGATCAATCTATAGAACAGATATCCCACTTTAATTTCCTAGGATGTGACATAAGTTTCGACCGGGACAATGACATTCCCAACAAAATAAATAAATCCCAACACATATGCGACACGATACACAGAACTCTCAAAAACCTAACTCGAAGAGAGACTAAAATCAAATTCTATAAAACAATGGCGGTGCCCGTCCTAACGTATGGATGCGAAACATGGGTACCATCCCAAAGAGAGGAATCAAAAATACAAGCAGCTGAAATGACATTCATGAGACGAACTAAGGGCTGCACAAGAATGGATCGACTAAAAAACGAAGACATTCGAGAGGAATTGCATATCTTTTCCATTAACCAGAAGATCTCGGAATATAGAGAAAACTGGAAACAACATGTCAATAGAATGGAGAAAGGTAGAATCCCAAAGAAGATCCTCTCGTATAAATAACCCGAAGGGGAGAAGAGATGTCGGCCGCCCAAGAAAACGATGGCGCGACTTATGAAGTCGGAACAGGCAAACATTGCCTATACCGTGAAAGGCAGAAGAAGAAGAAGAAGAAGAAGAGACATATCAACATCCTGTTGATAAAGTTTAATGATACACCTGCGTTCTATAACCCGATTTGGCTCTTTGTTATGAATAAACATAACTTGTCACCCTCACCAACTATTTTTTTACTTCTCATGTCCATATTCTTCTAATTTTCAATTTGGACGTTTAAACTTTCTTATTTTTCTCTTGCTCGTAAGTTCGACGATTCTATTTTTCGTCTTTTTAAAGAGTACCTTTTTACCACATTACCGTCGCACGTTTTTCACTCTCCACCGCCACGTTGCTACGCCAAAATGTCATATAATTTTCAACCATTATTTATTCTTTATAATATAACAAAACTTTATTTAATTAATTACAACGTATAAATTAATTAAATAAAAATTTTATAATAATTCTTTTGTATTTCTAATTTTATATTAAAAATGGTTATTACTGACAACAAAAATTAACTAAGCAATAAAATATACTAACCAAACAGAACCAGCAGTCTGGCGTAAATCAAACACGGATAGACTACAGAGCGGGAAACCGCGGTTCTAATCCTGATTGCGTCGGATATGTGCTGTGATCTAAAAAGTCCAAAATCGATCTGTGGGGTATGGGGAAGGCAACGGGAAACCATCCCCATTAACATTTCCCTAGTAAAGTCTTCTTGGCTTAGCCAGGAGGATCGCTAACATCCGAAATCGGATAGGCACCTGAAGAAGAAGAACCAAACGAGCAACTTACAGTACAGGGTGTAAAATATTAACTGTCGCACTTGAAAGTAATTCAATATCTGCAGTGATAACATGCTTAGACAAATTCTAAAATTTACAATTGCATCATCTATTTATTATGTCCTATACTCTGTTTACCCAACAGATGCAGCAAGGCTCCTCCCCAAAAATGTAAGCCAATGAGCGCATCAACCAGTTTTACACGCTAAAAATTTCTACATAAAATTTCAAATGATTATATGACATTAAAAATTAATTTATAGGTTAAAAAAATTATGATGTTAGTGTTGTAAACGGGAGTTTCAAAATTCGAGCAATAGAAAAATGCTATTCGAATATCCCGCGCGTTTTTAGGGAGGAGCTTCGGTGCACCTGTTGGGTAAACAGAGTATAATACTGCAATAAGCATTTAAATATATTCATTAGTAAACTTTTTGTAACCATAGACGTAAAACGCGAGCTTGTCCGAAATTTACATTTGATTGGAAAGATAACTTGTGCAATTGTGAAGTTATTAAAAAACCAAAAAATTAATAGAAGATTTTGTTCTGCGAACCTTAACTCGATTTCTGCATACGGGAAGAGTTAAAATTTGAAAAAAGACTGGTTGAAATCGTATCATTAGAATCAAAATAAAAATAAAAATTGTACGGGAATGAATTCGCAGAAACTGTGCAGTTTTGACAAGAAAACTTGGCTAGAGTCTCAATATGAGTCACTAATCAGCCCATTTAATTTTAAGAAACGATCTGGGTCTAAAGGCATACAAGAAAAGAAAAATTCATGGTCTTTCACAAAATCAAAAAGAAAATAGACATAAAAAATGCAAAGCATTGTTACGGTGTGGCACGGTGATTGTGAAATTATCTTTTCAGATGTAAAGATTCTTATACTTCAAGAACCAGACAACCCCCAGAATGACCGATTGTGTACTGCTAGTATGGATAATTCCTTAGAAACAAAATAAGTGTCAATAGGTTCCAGAATAAGTCACTATTAGTGGTTTGAGGGGGGTAGATTTCTAAAATAGGCAAGTTTTCACTGCTATTTATTGAAAATGGTGTGAGAATTAATGTTTTTTATTATTTGAAAAATATTTTAATTGGTCATCTACTACTCTATGCTCAAATCTTATTTGATTTAAAAGAATTTGCTTCCAAAAAGATTCGGCACCCTCCCATTATGCATGAATTACATAACAGTGGTGGCAAGAAAATTTACCTAAATTTATTAGTGTTGAAGAATGGCCTGCAGTATCTCCAGACCTTAATCCTTTGGATTGTTGTATTTGAGGCTATATGCTTAGCAAATTGGGCAATCCAAAAAATATAAATTTGCAGAAATTTAAAAAAGTTTTAACCAAAGTATGGAATGAAAACCAGACGAAGTGGTGCGTGCCGCGTGTAATCATTTTAACATCTGAAGGAATTACAAAACAAATATGGAAAAGAATTGAATGAAATTTTGAAGACTAACTTTAGAAATGTATAAGTAATTTGTAGTAAAATTTTTATGTTTTCATACAAAACTTTTCTTTTAATTTAATATTTTTAGTGCGATAGTTAATATTTTACACCCTGTATATAGTGACCAAAATAACAAATAATATCTACTGAACAAAAACCAAAATATTATTACAAATTATAATACTGACCATTTAATGATAAAAATACTGACAAAAATTAGTTGTCAATTAAATTTAGAAACATTCAACGGTGTTTGAATGTTATAAAAATGAACATACTCTAATAAAAATTTCTCGGACAGAGAAAAGTTCCAATACCTAAAGCCATCATTAATTGAAAAAGTCAAATTAGCCCTTCAGGCAATCGAAGCTTCTGACGAAAGTTATCAGTTGGCTTGGGCGATTTTAACGGAAAGATTTGATAACAAAAAAATGATAACTATAATAATAATATTAAAGCAATTTTTTAAATACCATCAATTACTAAAGAAAGTTTTTCTTCTTATTTGAAATTAAAATTTTAATTACAATTAATTTAATTTTAATTGGTTTGCGTCATATTCTAGACTTTTAACAACTTTTAACGGTTATTTAAGTGGGATGAGGAAGAACGATAAAAAAATTAGATCAAATATTTGAAAGGTTATTGGGAGGTTAAAATTTTAATGATTATGAGAATGAGCCCCACTCCAAAATTACATATATAAACCCAATGTTAAATGTAAAATTTCATCATCTCCCGAGGAACCAGTGAGGAACATCTTCGGAAAACATGTCCGACCAAACACCAACCAGACAAAGCAGCTTAGAGGGACGAAAGTCCGGTAATTGCGTGACAGTAATTCAGAAATTCCATCTGTAAAAACTGCAACTAATTTATCTTTTCTCAACAGTTAAGTAATAATTTAAATTTTATATTTTATTTTGTTTTTATTTTTGAGTGACTCCATTTAAAAGAATGAAGCGATCTGTCGATGTTGCTGATGTTAGCGAGCCTTCTACTTCTAAGCGGAAATTTTAAAAAGCCATTGCACCGAAAGCGGTGGAAAATTTAGAGTTGATTTACCAGACATCGCATTGGCTCAATTTCAGTAAAACTAAATATTTATCAGTGGGTTTGAGTGCAAAAGAAACCGATGATCAAGCTTGGAAGTTCGAAAGATAACGATAATCGCAACTGCATTGCACTGAATGAAATTAAATGGACTTGTTTGTGCACTAATGGGGAGACGATCAATTCGTATTTCGGAGGAGAAGATTTGGAATCAATATCCGTATCAAATGTAACTATTGAAATGGACAAACAAGTCCATTCAATTTCGTTCAGTGTAATGCAGTTGCGATTATCGTTATCTTTCGAATTTCCAAGCTTGATCATCGGTTGTAATTCTTTTGCACTCTGTTGAGAATAAAACGAATCGTTGGTAACTATCGTTATTTATTTGCTCGGATTTTTGTACAAGTATTTACAATTAAAATAAATTACACGTTGAAAATTTGGTTGAACTTTATAGCTTGAAGGTTGTTAGTGGACTCTGGTTAACTATTTCAGTTTTTATTATATTTTGAAAATACATACATTATGCGCTGAATTTTACTTAAGAATGACTAACAAAGAACTATACATAAAAATTAATTATAGAAATACATAAAACGGTTTTTAAGAATTTAAAAGGAGACTAATTTTTAGAAAGAGATATTTAAAACACATAAATTGATTAATGGTATAACACTAATAAATGTTTATGATTTGAAAATTTTCCTTTTGTGAGATTTTTACTAGACATTTAATAGCTTTTTGTAATTCGTAAACTTTTAGAGGACCTTTGAAAGCATTTTGAGAATTTTTAATGTTATTAATGAACCGTAAAACATAATATGCACAAACGCGTTTTAATTTTATGTACTAATTTGAAAATCTTTGAAAATCATTTACGGACTCATTTTTAACTACAAGAAATGATATAACTTGCTTTCGTTTTTCTGGAAGGTCGCTTTGTAATTGGAATGAAAATTCTGGCCATGATTTTTTACTTTCGCGAAGCCATTTTGATGGACCATGGAACCATAACTCATTTTTTAATAATTTGATTGGAAAAACTCTAACTACTAATGCTAATTGTTAATAATAATAACTAACTTTAACTAATGCTAATTGTTTTAAACATCGTACAGCGAGAAATGAACTTGAGATTAAAGGATTTGACCTGCTCCACAATATGCGTTGAAGATTTCTTTGCCCCTTCTGGATTTCTATTTGCAAGAACATTTTTGAAATATCCCCCGATATAATTATGTTGTGCGTTCTAAAACGTACTAAAATTAACCATAAGTCGTCTTGTATGTTTTGAGAACCGATATACTGTAATTCATTTAGTGATATTCCGCTGTCAGAAGGGCAAGAAGCGTCCATGTTTTTCATACAAAGATTTTTAGATTCTCTGTCTTCGTCGGTTTCTAATTTCGCGTTTGAATATGGTTCTTCTATTAATGAGAATTTTGTGAATTTTTCCTGAATTTTATTGACCGCCTGAATTTATTAAATTACTTCCCAGTACATAAACAACCCCTCCCGAAACTGCGATTTTATTTTGATTATTTCAAATGTTTTGCGCTTGAGCAGTAATTTTATAGTAGAAATTTTCAACTGATTCGCGTTCATCTATTTCTTTATCGAAATCCGAGGGGTTAATCACGGGCATAAATTATGTACACCAGACTTCAAACTCCCCGGACTTCCTCTGACTACCCGAGACTTCCTCGGACTACCCGAGACTTCCTCAGACTACCCGAGACTTCCTCGGACTACCCGAGACTTCCTCTGACTACCCGAGACTTCCTCGGACTACCCGAGACTTCCTCAGACTACCCGAAACTTCCTCGGATTACCCGAGACTTCCTGGGACTACCCGAGACTTCCTGGGACTACCCGAGACTTCCTCGGACTACCCAGACTTCCTCGGACTACCTCAGACTTCCCCTAAGTGTGCGCGTGCGCAGCTACTCACGTCGAATGTGCGCACGCGCAAAAATTCCCGGCAATGTGAAGCGTATTTAAATGTAAAGTGCGCGCATGCGCCATAATCAAGTCAAATAATGTGCGCCGAATGTGTGTAAAAATTAAATTTTTAGTTTTATAAACAGGACCGGATCAGAGTTTGGGACCCAAATCTAAAACTTTATTTAAGAGCAATGTTCAGTGGTTATGGGGGGACTCAAGTCTAAAGGCCGTGTGACACGTGTATTAACTTTTAAAAAAAGTAAAAAAAAAAGTAACAGCCCATTGATTGGATTGGCTGGGGAAATGCCAGCCCCCCCATTTCAATTTTTGCATAAAATTTTATGTTAATCGTTTGTGCATCGTTTGTGTACGTTTGTGCATTCAAAATTTTCGTTTGTGCAAATACCGTTCTCGAAATATTTACAATTTAAGTGGTGGGGGCGAATTCCAGACCCCCCCCATCACGAATTTTGGGTCAAATTTGGTGTCAGTCGTTTGTGCATCGTTTGTGTACGTTTGTGCATTTATTATTTTCGTTTGTGCAAGCACGGTTAGCGAAATATCGTTAATTGAAATTTCCGCGATCAATTCTTCAGCCCCCCACCCTCGCCCCCACCTCCATTTAGAAATTTTGTCGTTTTATCAATTGAAGATATATCGCAAACCGTGCTTGCACAAACGAAAATAATAAATGCACAAACGTACACCAACGATGCACAAACGATTGCCACCAATTTTGACCTAAAAAGTATTTGCACAAACGAATGACACAGAAATTGATCAGTAATTCCCCCACCCCCCCATTTCGATTTTTGGATTAATTTTTATTTCTTTCGTTTGTGTACCGTTTGCTTACGTTTGGGTAATAATTTTTTTCTTTATGAGGTTATGCGAAGTTGGGTTATGTATCCAAGCATGCGCATTTGGTTTTGTTTTGTACTTAGGAATATCCGGGAATATCAAATTTAATTTTGACAGATGTCAAATTGCGTCAAAGTACATTTTTTATTATTTAAATTATTTCCTTCTACAATACTAGATCATAAAACGTAATACTACTACCTATTTGTTTAGTAGTTTCAGTGTTAAATTTGGGATTCCAAATGTGCATATAATAATAATAATTTAAAAAAAAATCATTTTAAAACTCATACAGGCGAAAAACCGTTGAAGTATGTAATTTACACATATTTAAGAATAAATGTGCACATAAGAGAAGTTTAAAAATTCATTTTAAAAATCATACATTATAAAATTATAATACTCATATACAACAGTTTTACTTATTTTACCTTAATATTAATAGTAATTAAAAATTGAATAATTTCATTTTGAGGTTATAATCTTATAATATATTGAATAATTGTTTTGTTCACTTTTTACGACTTTTTAATTTAAAGTTAAATTAAAGAGAAATAGGGCCGATTTCCTAATACTTTTAACGAGCCGTTAAAAATAAAAGTGGATTATTGGCTTGTTAGAGTGAACGGACGTTTTCTATTGGTTAACAAGGATCTTTTAGTTAAGTGGAATTATGAAATCGGCCCTTATTAATATTGAATGTATTTTATTAATTATTTATTTTTGAAGACTTTCCAGAAAACCAACTAATACCTTCAACCGACTGAATAAATTAATGATCATTATTAATAATATATTAGAATATTTTTATCGTAAAGTAATTTAATTTTCGTAGATGTACGTTCATCCAAACTACAAAGGATTAAGTTTAAGTTCATTACATTAATTTGACATATTTCAAAATTAAATTTGGTATTCCTATTTCAAAGTACAAAACAGAAGCAAATGCGCATGCTTGGATTCATCTCTCTCCACAGGATCATCCCATCCACAGATGGCGCCACAGTCACAGCCAGGTTATTACTGTCGCGAAACATTCGTATTAATTTTGTTTACCAAAATTCCGAAAAATAAGCGACAAATCGGGAAAATCTGAAAATAATAAAGCGCATGCGTGGCTGCGCATTGTACAGTTTTACCATACAGGGTGAAAAGTAACATTCACCAAATCGCATTCGCATTTTTAGGGACCGTATTCAGGATGAAATTTTTTGTTTTAATTATGTATACAGGGTGAAGCACAAACAAACATCAAAAACACATACCAGGGGAATTCTGATAGGATAAAGCAGGAACTGTATCGGCTGTATTTGACAAATACGAATTATTCGTTATCGTGATTTACACGAGTTCTTCATCGAATTCAATAGGGCAAATAGCCCTTATTATAGTATTAGACCTAACCTTCAAAAATATCAAGAGAATTTAGCATATTCTCGCGTGGTGTTCTCGCCCACGTTATTTTGCGTCAAATTATGATTGTGGATAGAAAGTGGGCCACTGCATTGACGTATTTATTGCACAAACGTACACAAACGAATGACACCAAAAAAATGTCAAAAATCGAAATGGGGGGGGGGGGCTGGAGAAATGATCGCGGAAATTTCAATTAACGATATTTCGCTAACCGTGCTTGCACAAACGAAAATAATAAATGCACAAATTGAAAATTTGACCCAAAATTTGCGATGGGGGGGGCTGGCATCCCCCCCCCCCACTTAAATTGTAAATATTTCGCAAACGGTATCTGCACAAACGAAAATTTTGAATGAACAAACGTACACAAACGATGCACAAACGATTAACATAAAATTTTATGCAAAAATCGAAATGAGGGGGGGCTGGCATTTCCCCAGCCTCCCAAACTTGTTTCTTACATAATTCGCGAACTGAGATTGCACAAACGAAAAAAATGTTTGCACAAACCTACACAAACGATGCACAAACGAATGACACAAAATTTTTTCCAAAATTCGAAATGGGGGGGGGGGGAAATGGACCTTATAATATAGTGTACCAAAGTACGGTTGGTAGTCAATAATACCACGGCTACCAACCGATCTGTTTTCATAAAGTATATTTTAGTAAATTATTTTAAATTAGGTGTAAAAAGTATGGTTTTGGTTCTTTTTCAAACACTATTAGAAAAAATATTGTTCGATACGCATCGAAAAGTATCTTTTAATTAACTTGTAACGAAAATATCTATTTCCGAACGTTTTCTGTTCTAAATTTTCTACAGACTACTAGGAAATTTTCAGGACTACCTAAAACTTCTCGGGACTACCCCAGACTTTCACGGACTACCCAAGAATTCCCTGGACTACCTCAGACTTCCACGGACTACCCAAGAATTCCCTGGACTACCCAAGACTTCCTCGGACTACCCAAGACTTCCCCGGACTACCCAAGACTTCCTCGGATTACCCAAGACTTCCTTGGACTACCCAAGACTTCCCCGGACTACCCAAGACTTCCCCGGACTTCCATGATACTGTACACCAGACTACCCGCGTGATTTACCCCTCGTCGAAATCATTTGAATTACATTTGCAATCAATTATATTTTGAATTTTTTTAAAATCATTGAAGAGAATTTGAATTTTTTGCAACCTATTATAAAGTTGAACAAAAACTTCCTCATTTTCTTCGTTAACCTTTGCGAAATCAGGTATCATGAAATTTTTAAAAAATGTTAAACGAACTTTAACCGTGTCTCGTTTACGTCTTATTAGATCGGTGAGATTTAATTTAGTAAGTTCCATTGAAAATTATTTAAAAACAAGTAATAAAAATATAATAATGACGCAAAAAAAGTCAAGAAATGAGATTTATATAAAAAAAACAATAATTATTGAGATAAGTACAAACAAATCCTGCTCGAAGGACCAAAAATCTTGAGAATAAAACGAATCGTTGGTAACTTATCGTTATTTATTTGCTCGGATTTTTGTACAAGTATTTACAATTAAAATTACACATTGAAACTTTGGTTGAACTTTATAGCTTGAAGGTTGTTAGTGGACTCTGGTTATCTATTAGTTTTTATTATATTTTGAAAATACACTATATGCGCTGAATTTTACTTGAATGCCTAACAAAGAACTATACATAAAAATTAATTATAGAAATACATATAAAACGGTTTTTAAGACTTTAAAAGGAGACTAATTTTTAGAAAGAGATATTTGAAACACATAAATTGATAAAAACGAATATATAATTAAAATTCGATTCCGCAAAATTGCGTTTTTAAAAAGAATTTATTTTGAATACACAAGTTACAAGCCTTACGCCTAAAGAACTAATGAATTACTTAATCATTAATTGCATGCTCTTATATAGTATTTTAGTATAAATGATTAGTTTTACAAAATGTCACATAGCACATAAAATAAGATGTTAGTTACAAATTTAATTACAGGATAACAAATAGTAAAAATAGCTGTTGTCTTCAATAGCTGCCCTTATGTTATCGTTTACTTAATGTTTGAATAAAGAGTGTGAGCTTATAGGGATTCTATTCATTGTAGGTTTATAATTATATTTTACATTCAAAAATACTATAAAATTAATTTAAATTAAGAATAGAAAATGATTTAACACACTCAAACCCACTGATAAATATTATTTAATTTTACTGAAATTGAGCCAATGTGATGTCTGGTAAATCAACATGAAATTTTCCACTGCTTTCGGGGTGCAATGGTTTTTTCAAATTTCCTCTTAGGAGTAGAAGGCTCGCTAACATCAGCAACATCGACAGATCGCTTCATTCTTTCATGACTTTCTCTGTCTACGTAGGGAACGTTTAATTCGATTATTATATAAAAAAAGTTAATTTTGCTTTTGCTATTTCATTTTTAAATGTATTTTGAATCGTGGATACTCCTTCAAATTTGAAAAAAAATAAATTATTTTTTTTTATTGAATTTAAATATTATTCGAAATAATATTGAGTATCCACTATTTGTCTCTATATTATATTATTAATAATAGATCAAATTGTTTACATAAAATAATTGCGTTATAGCTTACAGAAGCTCCTTCGTAATTAAAAGGAAGGCGTTTGATTGGCTTTCGACTGAGAAAGTCACGTGATCCGGAGTGCTCTTAATAAATGCCTTTATGCACGGATGTATCATAAATTGACACTTATACACGAATTTATTTGTCATAAACGTCTCTTTATAGCCCATGGGCCTCTTTATACCCACGGGCTATAATGAAACGTGAAACTACGATATCATAGGTACCTAATAGAAACAGTTTAAATACTTGCAAAATGAAAAGTTTTTATTAAAACCGAAAATTGTAGTACTTTTTATTGAAAATTTCTTGTGGGTAATTTATGTGAACAATAATAATAATAATTAACCAAATAAATTAAAAATTCTGCAGCCTCATCAACTTCGTTCATTTTTCACCTTTTAATGACAGTACCGCTATTTCCTTGCTACCATAGTTACGTTTCAAAACTCAAATTTAATCAAAGCAACACTAGATTTGTGTCAAAAATTCAATTTATTTTAGAAATATTTTTAAATTAAAAAATCTTCATCCATGCATAAAGTTGTGTATGTACCACGGGCGTAATTTGCTTTTATGGCCTTCGACGTCTTCTTAGCCCTCGGCTACCGCCTCGGGCTAAAAATTACGTCTTACGCCATAAAAGCTTCTTTACGCCCTAAATACATAAATAACTATTATGCAACCACATTAATTTACTTACTACTAAAATTTAATTACTACTAAAACAAAACAAATATAAATATTTTTACCATTAAGTTTTTTACAATATATTTGTTGATATTTCGAGAATATACAGAAAAAATTTTGAAAAAAAGAATGAAAATTAAACAAGCTATAAACTGGCAAAGTTGGGGGTAAAAAAAATAGAGGGTGTGCTGGTTGACACGATTGCAACCCTTCTGGTCATCGGAAACAAAATTTAAAAAAAGATTCTTAATTAGTAAGAATGTCGTTATAGCCCATACCAAAGCGAAAACGGAAATTCTTTTTTCGTAAAATGGCGGCTATCTGAAAGAAAAATTCATTATTTGAATATTTTTTTCACAATATTTAATTTTTTATAATAGTAAAACTAATAATTTTGATATTAAAGTGGTAGGGGCAATAAACATTTATTATGTTGAAGGTTGGTACAAAATTTGAAGTAAATCGGTTAAATAAAACTTGTGATATCATGTCAACCATGTTGAAAAATGTAGTTTTTAGAAAAAGTCGATTAAAATCTTTGAGCAAAAGTTTCAGCCAGTAAAACAAATAATTTTGATACAAAAGTGGTAGGGATTGTTATGGAAAATTGGGGTTTGGTTTTAAATTTGAACATTTTACGCGGGTTAAGAAGTATGTAGGATTAGCGGTAGATGTCGTAAGTGAAGTGGGGTACGGTTTGGCAGACAAGGTTTCGGATAGAGCAGCGGTAGTGTAAAAAAGGTGGTAAACGGGTGATAGAAGACAGAAGTAACGAAGTGATAAAAAGTAGGAGTAAAGAAGTACGCATTGTGGTAACGTAACACGTGTTTTGTTGTAAATAGAGTTATTTGTGTAACCATTGTAAAATAAATACAGAAAGATATTGAACTATCATCGAGTCTTTTTTTATACTCAATATTTGAACGAAAAGTTTGGTGGCCACTGCGGAGACATCGTGGTTTTACAGGGATGATAGACAGTTATATAGTGAAGGTTGGTACAAAATTTGAAGCAAATCGGTTAAATAGAACTTGAGATAATTATGTCAACCATGTTGAAAAATGTTAAAATGTCATAAAATACATATTAGGTCAGTTCCAACAACGATTATTTCCAGTAATATTACTACAACGCAAGCGCAATAGATAAAAAGTCATGCGCAGAAGACAAAAAGTGTTGCTTTTTATCTATTGCGCTTGCTTTGTAGTAATATAACTGGAAATTCCTCGTTGTTGGAACTGACCTATTAATTACTACGACCTTCGGTAAGTTGTTCACTGCTAGGTTCAGTTGCTGCGTCACTAAAATAGCTAAAACGTGGTAAACTATTGGAGTTTTAAAATTTTCTCTTGAGAATATATTCTTATGCCCGTATTCACAAAGAAACGTATAACGAACGATTACGTAACGGATCGTTTAATTAAAATTTTTTTAACTTTAATCGTTTAATTTCACTTTTAAATAAACCTTTCGTGACATTGTATTAAAGGACTATTATTTTTATTACGACCAGCGCCGTCTTTTATATGGTGGGGGTCCCGGGCCCAAGGTAATGAGGGGGCCCTTTAAGAAACTAAGTATGTAATTCAGTATTATTTTAGGTCTATTTTTTTTACAAAATTAAAGCATGAATAATTATTATTAGTTGATTAGTTTACTTCGGCGGGGGGCCCTAAGAATCCGGGGCCCTAGGCCCGGGCCCCTCGGGCCCATGCCTAAAGACAGCACTGATTACGACCCAAAGAGCTCTAGTTATTTATTATGCTCGATTACGAAATAAAATATGACTATTTAACGGTCTGTAACGTTTAACAGACCGTTAAATCAGTTACGAACGTTTGTGAATACGGGCATTAAAGGTCTAAACTTTAAGAATATGCAAATAAAAAATAAAAACTTGATTTTTTTTAATTCTAAACCAGAACAAACGAGTTGATTACAACATTTTATCGTTGACCGTAAAGAAATGTGCAGAAATCAATTTTAATTTAATATAACTTGAACTAGAAATTAATATAACAACTTTGCTAAAAAATCCTAGTTACCATTGGGAATTTACATTACCGTTGGTGGCGCCACCGGCACTACCAACATGGCGTGGTTGATGAGTACACAGTTGATGTTGTTTATATGGGTGTTTGTGTGTTTTGTTCATAAAATCTGTGTTAAATATGTAATGGTGCCTTAATAATTTTGTGTTTTGGACAACTCTGAATTAGTCATGTGTATGCTAATCAGATTATATCATAAATCATAATCATATTAAATCATTTTACGGTTGTCGCTAGAAAAATGGAAGAGAATGAAGCTTACATTTTCAACAATTTCCGCATCCAAAAAGTGGTTTTTCTATTAATAAAAAATGTGTTTGGCATTGAAGAGAAGGTGGATAGTAGGAAAACTTGAAAGAATGCTGCTATAAACTCTTAATCGGAGAATGAACAAATGGCAGTAGATAGTTTACTATGCGAGTAATGTACTATATTAATAACTGTAATTTTTAATAAAATAAAATTCATTATGATAATAATGTTAATATTTATTTATGTGTACATATCACATGTAACATTTTATTAAAATAATTATTCTGTAATCGTTGAATTAATTTCATTTTCATAGTAAAATCCAGTAAAATCTACATCCGTACTTCACAATTATATTAATAAATGACGAATCAAAAGAAGCAAAGGTAACGAAAGAGCATTCATTTAAGTTTAATAGTGCCATTCCAAACTGGAAGTGCATAATGTTTTTTTGAACAAAATTTCCCCATCAACCGTAACAACATATTTACATGTTGCGATGCAGTTTATACCATCGTGGGTGAATCTCAACCACGGCTGATGTTTATTTATTTAGCCTGGTTTGTGTGTGAAAGATAGGTAATATCTATTACTCATAATTGATGACTTGCTGAAAAATACCTACATGAATTTAAACAGAAAAATATTAAGATCAACATTTGACTTTTAGGTTAAGTGTACCTAAAATTAACGTTTTTAATATAAATTTCAAATAAAACTATTTACCAACTTAAGTAATACATGAATATATAATTAACAAATTAATTATTTGTTAATTTTAACACAAAATAATAATACACTAATCATACAAACAATGTAAACAAACGATCTGACAGCTGCAGGTGTACTCATCGACTAAGTTCAAATTACCGACGAGTGGTGGCGTTTGGTTAATGTAAATTCCCAATTGGGAATTCCCAAATTGGGAATTTACATTAACAACATTTAACAACAAAAATAATTATGACATGCGAATTAAAACAAAAAAAGTGTAATTGTGAAAAAGTGATTATAAATTCGTAATTATGGAGCTAGGAAACCCTGATGAATTACCTGCTGTAGTGCTGGCAAGTGCAAATATTGCATGTTCAAGTTTGTTACCAGCTAAAAGTCGTGAACTTTACGAAAAAACTTATAATGAATTTGACACCTGGTGTACTGAACAAAATATAACCAATTACACGGAGCCTGTATTCCTGGCATACTTTTTAAGCATTGCTCAAAGAGGCTTAATAGCAAGCCTTTGGCCAAAATTCTCAATGTTAAAATCAATTCTTTATGTGAAGAAAAATATTGACATTGGAAAATTTAACAAATTGATTATGTATATTAAAAGACAAACTGAAGGACACGTCCCCAAAAAATCTAAAGTTTTGGAAAAAGAACAGGTGCAACAATTTATTCATTCTTGATGCTCCTAATAATTTGTTCTTAATGACCAAGGTAAGCAAAGGGTTTAAATTTAAAGTTGTAATAGCAAATCACTCTATAGGTCGCACTAATTTTTGGAATAGCTGGAGCGTTAAGGAAGCATGAACTTCTGGAGTTGGAAATCGGTAATGTTGACGACCTAAAATCAAAATTTCTAGTCACTTATCCCAGGATCAAAAACAAAAACAAAGAAGAAAAGAATTTTTACGGTTGTGGATGATGATCAAAATACATTCTTAAAATTGATCAGGCAATATATAACACTGCGACCACAGCATACAAAGCACACACGATTCTTTGTACACTATCGAAACAATAAATGCACTACAAACCCTGTGGGCATCACCACATTTTCCAAAATACCATGTACAGTTGCACAATTTTTAAAACTGGATCAGTCACAGCTATATACAGGACATTGCTTCCGCAGATCTTCTGCCTCAATATTGTCCGATTCAGGATTCAGGGGCAGATTTTGCAGCAATAAAGAGACTTGGGGGCTTATAATCCAAAATAAAGTAAACACTTGTAAACAATTATTTTGCACAAACGAGACAGCCTCTTCTTCCAAACCCCCAGATAACATCAATATAACCTCAAACTACTTGGAAAATATCCAAAATGATTGTTCAGTTCTTAAATTTGAACACTTATTGTAATATCCAGAATATTATTATAAATAACCAAAAATAATTATGTATTAAGTTAATTAAAGTGTATGACGTTAATCTTTGATTGCCTTTTTTATTTTTATGAGTAATAAGCGTGGTCCAGACCTAACGTTTTATCGTACGTTTTACTGTCCGTTCTGAGATTGTCAGGTAAAACGTTAGGTGTGGACAGGAAAACGACGAACGATTTAGAACTGAAACGATATTTTAAAAATGAAGTCAACTTCTCATTTCTCGCATCATTTCTCGAAGTTTTGTGCAGATATGCAGCAAAAAAGCGTAGGTTTTTATGTTTCAAATAATCACTAGATGATAACTAGTTGATAAATAGATGATAACTAGATGTAAAATCTTTTAACATTATTTTTAAAATAAAATGAGAAAATTTTAAAGAATATTTTCTTTTTTATCTTAATAAAAATTCAGGATATGTTCATAAATATTGTTGTTAGGTGTCGATATTCATGTATTTTTTATAATAATTATTCTTTGATAAAATACATAATGTTGAGTTATGCGCCAGAAATTAAAAAACGCCAATGCAAGAAAACGTGCAGCTTATTACAAACTATAATAAGTCGAATAAAATAATATTATGCAGTTTTCCAGAATTATTTTCGAAATCCAAAATGCAATTTTATTTATTGATGCTTTTTTGGTGCTTTCTACCCGCAAGTATGTGCTTCAAAATTGCAAATTACATTAATAATCTACTTTTGCTTACCTATGTTAATAATAAATTAATTTTGTTGTACAAGGCAGTTTATTAATCAAATTACTTTCCTACCTACACAAATTATTGATTATCATTGATTAAAGATTAATTTTAGATTAATTAATTAAGAGCACGTATTCTAGGCAATTTGCCTTTTTGTCCTGTATTTAGGCAATTCAAAATTATAAATACAGAAATGCCGTTCAAACGATTTTGAAAATTTTGAACCTTACTTTTATTTGCCTAAATGCCTATTTTCGATGTTACTGACTTAAAATAGATTTTTAAGGCCTAAAAAGCCTAAACCAATGATTTATCCCGTTTAGTTACTAAAAGTTAAAAAGAAAGTTTTTATGTTTTTAAAATTTGGATCTCTCAGTCAGTGGCGGATTTAGCACTTGAGAGGACCCAAGCGCAATTCAATTTTAAGGTCCTCTTCTAAATATTTTCACTGCTCCTACACCCTACAGCAGTGGCGTAGCTAGGGTAATTTGCGCCCGGGGACAAGACACGAAATCTGCGCCCCTTCTCGTATCGAGAGTCTGGAGACTCACTGGGGCCGGAGTTTATTTAACTCAATTTTTCATTTTGGCGCCCCCTAAGCTGTGGCGCCCAGGGACATATGTACCCCCTGCCCCCCCCCTTAGCTACGCCTCTGCCCTACAGTGTGCATTCTACGCGCACGTTTTACTATGTTTTTCACACTATACCAGTGATCTAAGAAAGCTGAATATTGAGGCCCCCTTAATTTATGATGCCCCAGGCGTGCTCGGTGAAGTCAGCATAGATAGAGAACTGGCAGTGGTCGTTGACTCAGCGCTTCGTATCCACGTTTATTAAGGTGGCCGGGAAATTCACTTAATAACACTAAATCCGCTAGGTGCCGCGACTGTAGCGCGAATTCCCCATAGCAGTTGAGGGTTTGAAATTACCCATAGTTTGAAACAATCCCTTTCTTTAGGGATCCAGCAGGTTATTTAAAAAAAAACATACATACAAGTCTTACTATAAGGATTTCAAAAGACATTTTCCATTCGACACAAAACTCAAAAAATTGAAAACTTTAGCATACCGACTTTGTGAAATAATGTTCTTCAAAGTTGACGCTACAACTAGAATCCAAATTTGGGCTTTAAAAATTTAGGATGAAAAAAATATAGGTAAAAATTCTAAAAAAGAAAATATTTTTGCGATATTTTTTTTTGAAAATCACTCACCTTGTAGTTTCAAACTTAGGCTTTTTGAATCTTTTTTCAGAATTTTTTTAAATTTATTCGTTTTTAAGATTTGTGTCGAACAAAACAAAACAATTTCTCGGCCACCTTAATAAAACTGTGGAAGTTAATTTAGCTCAAAAGGTGCGACAGATTTCAGAAATCCTGAATGGCTGTAAGTCAGATAGGTACTCTCTAAATACAAAACCGTAAATGGCAGAGGTTCTCCAGGTTTGAGAGGGGGAGGTGAATTTTTCAAAAGCTCAAAAAAAATCGTACATTTATTTGTTAACTTAAAAAAATAGTAACCCCCTAAATTAGTAGCGCCATTTGCAAATAAAGGATAAAATTAATAACACCATCTATTTAATAGGGAAAGAAGCTTACATAAAAATTTGTATAGTACCTATTTTCCATCTTTATAGTTTATCGTTATTAAAAAATATTTAACTAATTTTTTTAAATATTATGTTTATAAGTTGCTGTAATTAAAAATATAATATTGCCTAAAAACCCCTAAATTCTTAATTATTGCGCCTATTTCAACGATTTTTATAGCCTAAAATTGTGCCTTTTAAAACATTTTTTACGTCCTAAAATCCATGCTCTATTATCAATTTCCGACACAGACAGAAAAGTGCACATATTAATATTTTTTATGCTTGTATGTTTATATTTAGTTATAATCTCGTATTGCAAATTATATTTTCGTTGGAGCATTATTTTGCCACATTACCTTATTTTATCATAATAATGCTGCCAAGTGCATCGGGTGCATCTACCCTAGTATGTTCGACTTCCGAAATCATTCGGGAAACTATAATTAGATTCACGACTAAATATTTAATAATTTGAGATGCGAAGGTAAAACGTACGACAAATCGTTAGGTCTGGACGCTTCAGAGATCGAACGTTTTACCTGAAGATCTCAGAACGGACAGTAAAACGTACGATAAAACGTTAGGTCTGGACGCAAAAGAGCTCAAACGTTTTACCTGACAATCTCAGAACGGACAGCAAAACGTACGATAAAACGTTAGGTCTGGACCACGCTATATAGCTGGTTGTCTTTATCACAATATCATCAAATATACGTGGAAGTAGGCCATACTCCGTCCAACTCGATTTTAATGCGCCGAAGGAGCATTCTTCCCATCAGTTTCAGGCGAGTTCCTCCAATTATACATCATTAAGTAAACAAATGAAAAAGAGTGCGTTAATGATAAAGAGTGCGTTAATGTTGTCCATTAACGCATCCTTTTTTAAACAAAATAATTCATTAAGGGTAGGGTTTCACACATGCAAAACTAGGAAAGTAATGCATTTGAAAACGGCTTGACGGATTGACTTGAAATTTTGGGAACATATACAAAACACATTTAGGCACAAAATGACATATTTTATATCTTAGAATTTTTAAAAACAACATATTGTTTGTCGAGATATCTAGTTTCTAATTTATTTTATTCAAATCAAAATAATGCTTAGTTGATAATGATTGACGTGATAAACAAAAAAAAATTAAAAACTAAAAGTTTGTTCTTAATTACAACGTAAAAAATTTGGAAAGTAACCCACGTAAAAATGGCTTACCCGATTGATCTCAAATTTGAGGGTAACATTTATGGAGCAAAGGTATATAAAATGACATATTTTTTAAAATGATATTGTTTTAAATAATATAGTATTTTAATTTTTTTATATTAAAAAATTATAATTTTAGAATTATTTGCATATACAGGGTGTCCCCGCACTCACTTTACATAACTTAGGTGGTGATAGAGGACACTTTTCTAAGAACAATATTTAACAAAAATTTTTTTCTAAATTCAAACCCTCGAGAGCTAAGCCTATTTAAAGCATTTTTTTTTAATTTCCACCTTCACGTGGCCATAGCGCCGAAAATATTGATTTTGTGGGAAAAATGGTTTAGTACTTTTTTAAAGAGCGTGAAATAATCTACAAACTATATTTAACCCTTTTATTATCTAAAATTAACGGCTTTTGAGTTATGCATTAAAGTAAGTTAAAAAATGTCGAAAAATTTGAGCTTTCTTTTTTTTTTTGTTTTTTTCAAAACCCTGTATCTTTTAAACGAAAGATTTTACAAAAAATCTGACGCCCCATTCCGGATAGGAAATTTAACGGACTACAACTTTGGTCTAGTAAAAATTTTTGAAAAACTAATCCATTTCTCAGAAAATCAGAAAATAACAAACAAGGCAGCTACAAAACATAAAATTTAATTCACAAAATTTTTATTTTTTTTGAAAAATTATTTTATTAATTAATTTTAAATTATTACATTAATAAAGTAATTGTTGAAAATGACCATCCTCATTTTCAATACACAGTTGTGATTGTTTTAAAAGATGTTTGTGGAAACAAATCGAAAAAAGGCGATTTTTCGACACTTTTAATCGCAGAAATTATAATTTAGACACTTTTCACATTCACGGATTGACCAAAATTGGCCTCGTGATCGACCGGTCAATCCCTCGACCTTGTTGACCACCCCTGCTATAATGGATTTTAAAAAAAAAGGAAATTTTATAAATAATACTATAAAGCATATTTTAAAACGAACGAATATAAGTTATGTAAAGTGAGTGCGGGGAAACCCTGTATACGTGAGTTATATGCGTATGTAAATTTGTCTACCAAATATTAAATATTTTGAATCGATATAAGTAGGTATTTTTGAATTTTAAAATAATTACTTTATGTAATTCGTGATCTTCATGTTACAAACCAATTCTGAATTACGTCAGCAATGCTTGTTCAGATTTTTTGTGTTGGAGGGCGCTTTCGTATTGCTCAATTATATAATAAACTGACTTAGCGACGATAATAAGATTAGCTTGGTTAAAAGCATTAACTTAACAAAAGGTAAAGGTAAGGTAAGCTTTTGTCTAAGCTAATCTTATTATCGTCGCTAAGTCAGTTTATTATATAATTGAGCAATACGAAAGCGCCCTCCAACACAAAAAATCTGAACAAGCATTGCTGACGTAATTCAGAATTGGTTTGTAACATGAAGATCACGAATTACATAAAGTAATTATTTTAAAATTCAAAAATACCTACTTATATCGATTCAAAATATTTAATATTTGGTAGACAAATTTACATACGCATATAACTCACCTATATATGCAAATAATTCTAAAATTATAATTTTTTAATATAAAAAAATTAAAATACTATATTATTTAAAACAATATCATTTTAAAAAATATGTCATTTTATAGACCTTTGCTCCATGAATGTTACCCTCAAATTTGAGATCAATCGGGTAAGCCATTTTTACGTGGGTTACTTTCCAAATTTTTTACTTTGTAATTAAGAACAAACTTTTAGTTTTTAATTTTTTTTTGTTTATCACGTCTATCATTATCAACTATGCATTATTTTGATTTGAATAAAATAAATTAGAAACTAGATATCTCGACAAACAATATGTTGTTTTTAAAAATTCTAAGATATAAAATATGTCATTTTGTGCCTTAATGTGTTTTGAATATGTTCCCAAAATTTCAAGTCAATCCGTCAAGCCGTTTTCAAATGCATTACTTTCCTAGTTTTGCATGTGTGAAACCCTAGCCTTAATGTCAATATTAATAAACGTAAACGATAAAAAAAAATTTTTGATTTACATTTTTTGATAAAAATTTAATATTGTTCAAATATTCTGAAATTTTATAAAAATATTAATACCGTTGTAATAACAATAGGAAAAATAACGAAAAAATTCTAAGCCCTAAGATGCATTAGATTTGCAGTTATTTTAATTTCAATGCAATTTTTGATTTTTTGGATAAAAATTTAATTTTGTTCAAATATTCTGAAATTTTATGAAAATATTAATACCGTTGTAATAAAATTAGGAAAAATAACAAAAAAATTCTAAGCCCTAAGATGCTTTAGATTTGCAGGTATTTTGATTTCAGTGCAATTTTTAGTAAAAAGAGCATTAAAAAAATAAATCGTCGTGGTGCTGGTTAATGCCCCCCCCCCCCCCGGCACCAGGGGTTCAAATCAATTGCTTTAGGGACTAGGGAGTGTAGGATTAGTGAAAATACTTAGAAGGGGTCCTCAAAATTGAATTGCACCTTGGTCCTCATAAGTTCTTAAACCGCCACTGATGAGTGTAATGTAGCTGCGATTACTTTTATCATTCGAACTTCCAAGCTTGATCATCGGTTGTAACTCTTTTGCACTCAAACCCACTGATAAATATTTAGTTTTACTGAAATTGAGCCAATGCGATGTCTGGTAAATCAACTCGAAATTTTCCACCGCTTTAGGTGCAATGGCTTTTTTAAATTTCCGCTTAGGAGTAGAAGGCTCGCTAACAAATTTTCAAATAGTTTCTTATTTACCCGCTCCAAAATCTTCCGGTCGTCATTTTAGCACCACTGGTTTTCCTCCCTTCGGATTCAGTTGGGATGGGGACGTTTCGTCCCCACCGTTTCGCCGCCAAGTTTGGTTTTACACTACATTCACACTTTGTGTTAATTTCTACTATTGGTCACGTTTAAGACCATTTTAAGCTTACTTTTAATAACAAGTTAACAATTTTTTGTATTATATTTTGTCAAAGATTAATTTATTGTTTTTAAGTTGGTAAATATGTTTGGTAAATAAGGAGACGGTCATTGCCTTGCAGCTAACGCAGTTGGATGCGAACGTGGGGTACCGGGTTCAAACCCGGGAAGAGTCAAACTTTCTTATGACCAAGTCTCCGTGCTTCGGAGGGCACGTTAAGCCGGCGGTCCCCCTGAGTTGACGAATTGCCACCGTTAACAAAAAACAGGGCTACAGGCACATCTGAATGCTAGCCTAGCAAGCTGCTACCGGATGTAAAACAACTATAGTCCAAAATCGATCTGCGGACTACTCACCAACTCGTCTGGCCAGGTGGTGAGTTATGGCCAGATCCTCCATAATATGAAGAGGCTTATGTCCAGCAGTGGGAGGAAAAAGGCTGATGAAGAAGAAGAAGAAGAAATATGCTGTAACTTTCTATAATTGTCTATGTCGCCTATTGTTGGTTTTTCCAACTTGATTAAATTCAAATCCAACTTTTTTTCCAACTTCCTAAAATATTGGGGGGATCCCCCCCTCCCCCTTGGACACGTCTCTTATTATAGCAATTATTATAAATTGACAAAATGATGAATGATATGGATTCGAAAAATTGCTGCGCTCGCTTTCATCCCAGTGGAATCAGTAGCGGACCAATTCGACGTGCTCGTAGAAGACGAAAATTTTCATCTATACCTTTTGCAGTATAAGTTGGAACAACTGGAAACAGATTTGGGGCAAATGGTAACAGACTTGGTGGAAATAAATACAGATTTGGAGCAAATAAAACCAGATTTGGATCAAATGAAAACTTATTTGGATTATCTATTTAGTAACGTAATTTGCTTATAAAGGTTAAATTTCGTCAATTACGTACGTAACAACAACCAAGAACCAACCATTTCAGAATTTAGAATGCGTATTCTGGAAGACAGCTCTGATATTGCATTTCAAGAGATGCGACAGGAACATCTTCTTAGATATGCAAACCATGTGGAACGATATTATAGTGCATCATTACGACAAGAAGACATTGTTGAAATTTCATAAAAATAAAAATAAATATTTAAATTTTAAATCATAATTTCCAATTATTTCAAATCAGTTTTCTTTTGCTCCAAATCTGTTTTGGAGCAAATTGACGGTCATGCATCTAACCTTTTGCAGTATAAGTTGGAACAACTGGAAACAGATTTGGATTAAATGAAAACTTATTTGGATTATCTCCTTTAGTAACGTAATTTGTCAATATAGGTCGAATTTCGTCAACTAATTTATTGTAATTAATTTTCATATAATTGGATCGTGATGCATAACTTGACGAAGCGCCAATATGAAATTCAGAGATTTTTGTTTTTCTATAGTTAAATTACATTATTGTGCTGTACATGGCACAAAAATCTCTGAATTTCATATTGGTGCTTGGTCAAGTTATGCATCGCGCTCCAATTATATGAAAATTAATTACAATAAATTAGTTGACGAAATTTGACCTATATTGACAAATTACGTTACTAAAGGAGATAATCCAAATGAGTTTTCATTTGATCCAAAACTGTTTCCAGTTGTTCCAACTTATACTGCAAAAGGTTAGATGCATGACCGTCCATTTGCTCCAAAACAGATTTGGAGCAAACGAAAACTGATTTGAAATAATTTAAAATTATGATTTAAAATTTAAATATATATTTTTATTTTTATGAAATTTCAACAATGTCTTCTTGTTGTAATGATGTACTATAATATCGTTCCACATGGTTTGCATATCTAAGAAGATGTTCCTGTCGCATCTTTTGAAATGCAATATCAGAACTGTCTTCCAGAATACGCATTCTAAATTCTGAAATGGTTGGTTCTTGGTTGTTGTTACGTACGTAATTGACGAAATTTAACCTATATAAGCAAATTACGTTACTAAAGAGATAATCCAAATAAGTTTTCATTTGATCCAAATAAGTTTTAATTTGATCCAAATCTGGTTTTATTTGATCCAAATATGTTTTTATTTTATCCAAATTTGGTTTTATTTGCTCCAAATCTGTGTTTATTTGCACCAAGTCTGTTACCATTTGCACCAAATCTGTTTCCAGTTGTTCCAACTTATACTGCAAAAGGTATAGATGCACTGCCCATTGTGGATTATTTTGAAGACTGTTACATAGGACGAAGAAACAGAAAACATAAACGAGCTCCTCAATTTTCTATTGAAATGTGGAATGTACTATATAACCGAAGAATAAATAATTAATGATCGTCACAGGGCGAATAATCACATCTGATTTATTAATCACAGGCTGGCATCGCGGTTTTCAAAGTACTTGCGGAAATTTATTTCCAAATATTTTTCAATTTATTAAAACTATAAAAAAAAGAACAGGCTCTCTCAAAAAATAAACAAAACATAATAATGTAGTGTAATTTCAAAAAGAATAAAAAACATTGCAGAAAGTTATAGAAGGATGATAATATGGATTATTTCTTGGGCATTGCCCATAATTTTGAATTTTAAAACATTTTGTGTAATAAATATTATTATTATTAAATATTAAATTACATAATTAGGTATTATTAAATATTTTGAAATTACCTTTTATTTACTTTTAATTTATTAATTATTTTCTGGGGCAAAACGGCGCGGGAGAAATGGTGGGGGCTAAACGGCGGGGGCGAAACGTCACATAACCAAAATAACTGCAAATATAAGACATCTTAGGGCTTAGAATTTTTTAGCAATTTTTCCTGTGTTCAATACAATAGAATTAATAGTTTCATAAAATTTCAGATTATTTGAACAAAATTAATTTTTTATCAAAAAATTTAAATCAAAAATTGCACTGAAATCAAAATAACTGAAAATCTAAAGCATCTTAGGGCTTAGAATTTTTTCGTTATTTTTCCTGTGTTTATTACAACATATTTAATTAATATTTTCATAAAGTTTCAGAATATTTGAACAAAATTAAATTTTTATCAACTTTAAATCAAAAATTACACTGAAATTAAAATAACTGCAAAGCTAAGGCATCTTAGGGCTTAGAATTTTTTCGTTATTTTTCCTATGTTTATTACAACAGATTTAATAGTTTTATAAACATTTGATCTTCAACTGGTAGTTCATTTTCCAAATTTATTGAAAATAAACTGGAGCTTTCGGTTTCGTCCGTTACGTCAGTATAATATGCTCTAATTTCTTCACAATAATTAGCATTGCTTCCAATTTTCATTTTTTTTTCTATCTGTATCCCATAAATCGGTATTGTTTAAAAATTTATCTTTTGCAATATTACACTTGGGCTTCTCTTTAATTTATTCTAAAGTCCATTAATCAAAAATTGCTTTTTCTAGTACCGACAAACGTCACGACGTCGTTTTTATCGTAAAATTTACAAAGGTGCTTTAACGCATGAAATGTGAATTGTTTATCCGTCATTACTCCCACTGAAAATAAACTCCTGTTTAATTCCGGGATAAACAGGGATGCAGTCGTAAAATAAAAAGTGCCGGGGCGATAAAAAAAAAGCTTGCCGCAGGAGAAAAATTTTTTTAAAGGGGGCGTGACCAACGGTTTTTTTACGAAGTGTTTATGCGCACCCTGTTTATGTTTATGCGTGTCCTGAAACGCAAAATGTTTATGCGTCAAACCATGCAAATTATCTGGCAGTTTTCCGATGGATGGTTAACATCAGGCCCGGATTGGCTCCTTTGGGGACCCTCGACTAGAGACTGGGGAGGGGCCCCTTACTAAGAGTGTAGATTTTTGAAAATCACATTTTCAGCTATTTAGACACTTGGAATGTATATAAAAAATACAAACCACTTTTACCCCAAGCATACACCACTTTTTTAAGGCCTCTTTGGGGCCCCCTTGGGTCGGGGGCCCTCGGCGATCGCCGACCTGGCCAGTCCGGGCCTGGTTAACATTGACAAATTTGATAGCGGAGGAGTTACCGCCATGGGAAAAAAAAGCTCGCTGCAGGCGAAAAATTTTTTTAAAGGGGGCATGGCCAACGGGTTTTTTTTTTATAAAGTGCTTATTAACCCATTAGTGTACAACGTCCGTTTATTTACATTTGCTTATTTTATTTATGTGGGTGTGCAAATCATTGCAGGCGCGACAAAAAGTTAGAAAGATCCAACTTTTTCCAACTATGCATGCAGTGTTAAAATTTAACCTGTGTAATAAACTTATCGTTTTTCAATGTAGCTAGTAAGCATTTTGATCACAATATACCTTAGCGATGTAAAGTTAATTTGTATTGTAATAATTGTTAATTCAATCACTTGTTAAATTTTGAGTTCGAGTTTTTTTAAAACAATTTAAAACTTATTTACCCAATAGCAATTTGGAATGTTTGAAAAAAATACCGGGCCAGCCCTGGTGAGCCCTGGCACCACTGTAGCCAGGGCGGCGCCCTGCCTTCAAAAAAAGTGCCGGTGCGGCGCCCTGGCCCGACTGCAGCAGCGGATCCAGGATTTTTTTCTGGGGGGGGGGCACAAGGGGCTGACGGGCAAAAAAATCAACAATAACTGTTATCAAATCACACAAAAATATAAAAATATACCGTCTGGGGGGGGGGGGCACGTGCCCCCGTGCCCCCCCCCCCTGGATCCGCTACTGCCCGACTGCACCCCTGGGGATAAATAAAACATTCCTCATTTCTCTATTATACCATGAACCATGAATTTTTGCTTGAAATTCGATATTTCCGATACCAATAGCTTTAAGCGGAACAACACTGTGACGTATAAAAAAAATTTGATATTGTTTTTTTGCATTTTCTCCAAGTATGCATATTTAAGAATATGTAGAAAAAATTTCAAGTTAAAATCTTGAGAATTGACCAAGTTACAGACGATTTACCAAGTTTTAAGCTACTACGATTTATGTATAATAAAACTTTCAATTGAGTTTTTCTCAAAACTATATTTCTCGATCTGGTTCCATCTCTAACTCGAGCTGTAATTGTCCGATTTTTAATTTAAAAACCAAAAATTTCCGTAATTACAGTAGCTTATCGTTGCACGTAGCCGTTTTTTTTTTTTTTTTTTTTGAAATTTAGTATTTTTAAGCTACCAAATGTAAAGGCCGTGTGACACTTGTACTAATTTGTTTTTGTTAGCAAATTTGGTAACAACCCATTGATTGGTTAAACAAAAATAAACAATGAATGGGATTTTTAATTTAACCAATCAATGGGTTGTTACCAAATTTGGTAACAAATTTGTTAACAAATTAGTACAAGTGTCACATGGCCTTAAGTAAAAATTTCGCTAAAAGTGAACTTTTTTTTTTGAACACCCGCCATTTTGTGAAAATTTTTTTTTTCGAAAAACGGCTACGTGCAACGAAAATTACATTTATATAGATTATAAAACTTTTTATTTTTAATTTTTATATCATCTACTGTTAAGTTATCGATGGAACCGTTGGACCACACTTTTTATACAGATGCTATGTTATACCCCAATAACTATGACAATTTGTAATTTTTGTAAACAAAAATTTACAAAATATAAGTTCAATGTATGCTTAATAACATACCTTTTTTCCAAATTCCAAATAACTAATCTTGAAAAAAAAAATTGGAAAGAAACACCTTTTTTTTAACTCGTCACTGTGGTGTTCCCCCTTAATTACTTTGTTGTTTGCAACTTTTACCTAAATTGGTTCTTTCAAATCCACTATATCCGTAAACCAATCGTGCTGATGAGTCATATGTACACTCGCATCTGAATCACATCTGTACTTCCATAATTTGAACTTGCTAAATAAATCGGTGAAATGTCGCTAACATAAACATCATTTGATTTAGTTTGTTCTTCGCTGTTATCATTTTCTTCGTTTTCTTGAAGTTGTATATGTACATTCACGAGCCCAATGCCCATTTTTCTTGCAATAATTGCAGCTCGTAATTTTCTTAAGGTCTGCAATTTTCATGTTTCTCTTCTTTTCTATTGGGTGTGACTTTTCTTCAAGTTTTGCTTGCAATGCTGCTACTTGAAAAGCTAATTTTGATGTTTCATCATCTAGCGTTGACATTCGGACTTTTTCTTTCAGAAGACGAGAAGTAAGTAAGTATGAGGTGTTAGGGTCGAAAGACCTTAACATCGCAATAAATACATAGCTGGGTACCGGTTGTCTGAAAATTTGAATAACTGATTTTGGATTTTAAATAAAATACACAGTTTACTAAAGGTATTGTTTGATTCATCGTTGTTTTTATTGATCAAAGAATGGAACATTTCTTGTCACCCTATTCATTTTTGTATTTAATAAGAACAGGGGAGGTAGGGAGCACAATATAATATTATACCTAAGTATTTTAGTTGCAGATAATGTGCTTTTCCTTCCAAACGATGTGACAAAAGATATAATTTCACGCATGCGGATTCTCTATTCTCGATTATTTCCTAATTTTCAAGGTAAATTATAAAATATTGCGCCAGGAAGAGGTTTGAAATTAAACTAAATAAACTTTGCTTATTTTATATTTTCAAATGGTGAGTGCAATCATAAATCTACTCAATTACAGAGGTACAATTTGTTTCCAAAACTGCTAATATATAATTAATTAAATATCACTATTTAGATACTTTAGATATTTAGATACGTGTGCTCAGGGTCGTTCCTAGGGGGTATTGCGCCTGCATGCAAGAAATTTTTTCCGCCCTTTATGCTAGATGGGCTATGAAAAATCAACCGGGAAATTGTCTGATGAGCAAAAAAAAAAAAAAAGGTTCAAAGATTTAAATAAAAAGCAAATCAAGTAATTCTAAATAGAAACAATTCTTATCCCTCTCCAAAATGCCGCCCCTTACTTTTGCCGCCTGCATGCGGGGCATGCACTGCATACCCGGTAGGAACGGCCCTGCGTGTGCTAAACAAAACTCTGTAAAATCACCACACGATTATATATATTTAATTATTTATTTGTGCAAGCATGATGATATAAGGAGTAATGGTACCAAGAAAACCAATAAATATATTACGATTGACATTAAAAAGTCCAATTACAGAAAAGTGAGGACATTGATTCATTGAGAAGTTTGCTAATAAAAGTAATTCTTTTCTCAAAATGGCATCTTGAGAGGAATTGGAAATTGCGTGTATTTCTGATACGAAGTTGTAGCAGGTAGTGGTTATTTTTTTACCTCATTTGTGGTGTTATCACAACTTAGGACCATCATGATTCCGATTATCTAAAAGATTCAAATAATACTTAATATCAATTCTGGTGCAAAGTTTTATATTTCCTCATTTTGAAACTGCACATTTCTCAATTTCAAGCTTGCATTCGGAAAGCATCAATTATAATTAAGATTAGTCGGTACATCCAATCTGACAAGATGTCCATCTGATTTACTTTGTGAAACCGAATTAAAACTGGAAATGTTGAAGTGCCGACAAAGATCTGTTAAGTATAATACTTACATTCAAAGAAATAAAGGTAGTACTGGATATTAAACACCTAATGATAACTTGACTCAATGTTAAATTTTTTGCGAAGCTGAAATTTCTAAGTACCTCCATAAAGTAATTAATCATATACAAAGTATAGAGGAAAATTGTAGACATGATCAAAAGAAATCTATAATCTAAAATTCTTTTAATAATTAAACAAATCTTTAAGGCTAACGAAAGCATATAATCGTATTTTTGTGACTTCCTGTGTTGCTTGTCGTACCAATATTGGATTTATCACATTAACGTTTAGACGAGAATTGAACTTGTAGTTTTTATGTAAGGTAGATAAACGTTTGTTTAAAATTTCCAAACGCAAGTTAATTAAAGAAACAAAATTATAAATTAATGATGCTGAAACTATTATGTACATAAAATTGTGTAACCCTCCGATGCCAATTCCAATAGAAGATATTACGAAGCCACTTGATATTAGAACGTGATTGTAGAAGTATAGTACGGCAATTACAATATTTAAGAAAATCAACATTTTTATAGCAAGGTACAGCTTTCCAGGTTTCCAAAATATATCTCGGTTGTCCCAAACCATCATCAAGTTTATTAAAAAGGCACTTTAGTGAATAAAATTTTCTTACATCTGAAAATCCAGTTGTGTAAATATCAATTACAATTATTGTAATCATTAGCATTTGTTGACTTGTGCCTATAACTAGGTATGCTATAACATTTTGGACTAATATGGCGCGTGCTAGTCTTGAATAAATGCCTTCTAAAAATATAATTAAACATAAAGCAATTAAAATTGCTGAATATATCCTATATATCTTGAGCTTGGATTCGTTGTAAGGAGGAAGTAATCCTAGCAAATTTCCTGTACGGTACACTGATTTTATGTTTTCAATATAGGAGTTATTATTTTGTAAATTTTCAGCCATATTACTTCCCGATCGAAAAATATTTCAATCGAATACTAATTAATATATTATTCGATAAAGTTCGCGTAAACACTAAGCGCGTAAACACATCAACTAGTAAATAATAAGTAGATAATAGTACTATTATTATACGAGCTTGTTGGTGTAGTAAGTAATGGATTATGGTTAGTTAATAGTATTATAATGAAATACTTTCGTTGATAATTACATAGAAACTGAAGTTATGATTTATAATATGACAACGCCTGTAGTTTTTACATGCTTGTTTTGTGTATTTCATTGTAATAATTACCTAGTTCCCGATTGCTAAGGTGTTTGAATGATATACAGGGTGGCCCCGCACTCACTTTACACAACTTAGGTGGTGATAAGAGGATACATTTCTAAGAACAATATTTAATAAACATATTTTTCTAAATTCAAACCCTCGAGAGTTAGGCCTCTTTAAAGCAATTTTTTAAATTTCCATCTTCACATGGCCATAGCCCCGAAAATATTGATTTTTAAGTAAAATTGGTTTAGTGCTTTTTTCAAGAGCGTGAAATAATCTACAAACTAGATTCAAACCTTATATTGTCTAAAATCAACGGCTTTCGAGTTATGAATTAAAGTAAGTTCAAAAATGTCGACAAATTTGACCTTTTTTTTTTGTTTTTTCAAAACCCTGTATCTTTTATACGAAACATTTTACTAAAAATTTGACGCCCCATTCCGGATAGGAAATTTAACGGACTACAAGTGCATATAAATGACAATAACACACGCCAGTACTAAGAAATGGAAAGAAAAATGGCTTACCTTGAGCTCTAGATAACCTTACAATAAGAATGGTGACAATCGTATATCCACTCGTAGCCGACACGTGTTTTGTCTGATGGAAACTGCCACTTGCACGAATCTATACAGAAGCACCTGACTTCAGCGCGGGCACAAAATAAACACTACTATAGACTCGGCAACTTGCGGCTGGTATGATGAGCGGTCTAGGACATTTGAACGCAGCCGTTTGAACGTAGGGACGTTTGAACGCGAGGACGTTTGAACGCATGGACGTTTGAACGCATGGACGTTTGAACGCGAAGCCGTTTGAACGCAGGACGTTTGAACGCAGGGACGATTGAACGCGAACAATTAGATAGGTACTTAATTAGATAATTGGATTAGGTACCGACCTTTTAATGACTTTCTCTTAAAAAAAAGTCGTTTCCTAACACTAACCTAGCCTCGACAGGTGAATCTACCTTTTGCCCTAATTTGGTCATAATAAAGTGCGTCGTTAATAAGTCGAGGGAAGGTGCAATTTCTCGCGTTCAAACGTCCTCGCGTTCAAACGTCCCTGCGTTCAAAGGTCCTCTCGTTCAAACGTCTCTGCGTTCAATCGTCTCTGCGTTCAAACGGCCGCGTTCAACCGGTTGCGTTCAAACGGTCGAGTACAGATACAGCTGTAATGATGATGGAAGCTAAACCTCTTCGAACGTGTTCCCAAAAGTAACAAATAATCCTATGGTTATGAATCGTTGTCGATGTTATGGTTGACAGATAAACAAAGAAACGAATTGTAGTTCACCCGTATGCACCTAGCGCCGCCACTTTCGCAAAACCTAAAAAAAATATGTTGAGAATTTGTGGCTAATTTGTTGCTAATTAGTTGCCGCAATCGCGAATTCTTGCTCTTACCGTTCGAGAGTTACAGCCATTTAAGTGGTGGTGTCAATGGACGCCCATAAATGGTAACGAGGTTCTATTCGTTTTCGCAACGCATAGGTGCTTGAGAATCGCGAATTTGTTGCTCTTACCGTTCACGAATTTCTATGTTTTGCTGATGATGTTAATATTTTCAA
Source organism: Rhagonycha lutea (assembly GCA_958510855.1). Taxonomy (NCBI): domain Eukaryota; kingdom Metazoa; phylum Arthropoda; class Insecta; order Coleoptera; family Cantharidae; genus Rhagonycha; species Rhagonycha lutea. Next base: position 40,519,491 of record OY294038.1, read on the forward strand.
ATGTTTTCAAATAAACTCATTTTTTAAGTAAATAAATGTACCTACTAGAATTATTATTACAAATATTTTTTAGATAGATACTACTAAGCGCCCTGAAAATAGATATCCAACTTAGAAATCTGCTGGAATAGACCATTTCATTTAAGAAAACTCTGTGGCGCATGTGTCAAATCTGCTGACGATTTTTGAACTAAGGTTTGAATTTGAGCTCAAATGCTAGAGCGAATAGTGCTAATAATTTTAACTCGATTTTTCTATCGTTAAGGGTGGATTTTTTTTTCAAATTTAAATGGGACCACCCACCGTCGAGCTGTACTCCAATATCCAATAAAAAAAGAATCATCAACATCAAACTACTCTGTAAAAATTCACAATATCTAAGCACGCGTTTTAACGTAAATGCATAGTAAATGTAGTAGCTTGGTTCGAAAATTTTCGAACCATATAAATTCAGCTCTCCGACGGTCCGACGCAAGCGCTGTAGTTTGCGTGAAATGGTCTATAGTATTTGATTTAATGCCAACTTTTGAATCCACATACCCCACTGTGCGCCACATAGAAATAGCTAGAGCCACAGTTAAAAACCTAAATAAAATATGTGCTGATAGACAGATTGATAGGCTTATTTCATCACTCATAAGCTAGGGTCCGGATTTGTAGGCACTAAAAAACTTGAAAATATGCATGCAAATATGCTCTAAAAACTTCAAAATAAGCACTCAAATATGCACTAAAAAAACAGGCACAAACGAAGTATAATCGATTGAGACTATTTTGAATCCGAAATTTGAATTTCAAAAAACTGTAAATATTGATAGATTGAGACTATTTTGGAGTCAAAATTCGAAATTGGGGGGGGGGCTAGGATGTTTCCAGCCCCTCCCCAGCTTAATTTTGAAATATCTCGAAAACTATTTGGGTACAAACGAAAATAATGGTTGCACAAACAGGCACAAACGATTGAGACTATTTTGGAGTCAAAATTCGAAATGGGGGGGGGGGAACATGCACCTTCTTGGTAACATGATCAGAACAGAAATATTAATAGAATATGCAGTTATTGCACTGAATCACTTACAGTTGACAAAGTAGATATTAATTAAAATTATTGTTTTAAATAATACAAAAGGTGGCAAAATCAGAAAGAGAATAATTAAAATTATTTAAAATTTTATTACTTGATTTTTTTAAATATGCAAAATATATACCAATATAAGCAAATAAGCATTATATAGGCAACAAACCGCCAAATATGCACTTAAACTCAAAATATGCATTATAGGCAAAATAAAAACTATATAAAACGATTCAGAAAGGCGTAAAACATGCTCCCCTTTTAAAAGTTTTCAGGTGCCTGTACGCAAAAAAAACATGCAAATGCCTACAAATCCGGACCCTACGTCATTACACTAAGAAAACATTGATGAGGACACTCGTATTCCTCATCCTCCTCTATGCCTCGGAAACATGGATCATGAGGAATAATGATGAAAAAAAGGCTTTTGAAATGTGGAGCTGGCGAAGATTGCTGAGGGCGTCTTGGACAGAAAAGAGAACAAATGTCTCCATTTTGGAAGAGATTCAAGAGCCGGAGAGACTGTCTAGTATCATTCAGAAGAGAATAAGGTGCATGTTACCCCCCACATATCGAATTTTGAATCCAAAATAGTCTAAATCGCTTGTGCATGTTTTGTGTACCTGATGTTTGTGCAAAAATTATTTTCGTTTCTACCCAAAGAGTTTTTGAAATTTTCAAGAAAAATATCAACGACACCAACGCGCATGATTTAATTAGCGAGATTCTTTCTCACACGTCCTAACTCTTCTTCTTCTTCACGAGGAACGTGCTCACGGGGGGAGCCTCCCCTCTCAATATTTCAGAAAGTTGGAAAAAAGTTAGCAAAATCACTCAAAATCCGCTAAACCGACAATAGGAAAAATAGACATGTAATTGCAATTACAAACAGTTGACAACTTTTAATTAATTAAGTTAGCAAATTCCCCCCTCAAAAATGTTGGTTGGGTACGTCCCTGCCTGGTCTAGAACGTTTGTGTTTGTGTTTTGAAAACTTACCGGATGAAGTCCAAAATAGTCTCAATCTTTGTACTTCGTTTGTACCTCTTTGTGCAAATTTATTTTCAAAATAAAATAGAGTCGAAATAGATTTTGAGAAACTTTAAAATTTAGCTGAGGGGGGGGGGAGCTGGAGTTATGCTCAAACGAACAAAATGGAATCTCGTTTAGGCTCTAAATTCACCTCAAAATTCAAAATAAGACATAAAATAGAAAAACTGAAGAACACTAACTATAAAGAAAACTGCTGAATTTACACTAATTACGCTAAATTGTTTTATAACATTATATACCAAAAGTATGGCCGACGAATGAAATAAAAATAAAACTCCGGCAGAAAATTATAAATGTAAACTCGAAGAAATGCCAGAAATAGATGAACATAAAATAGCTAGCACTGTAAAACAAATGAAGCAAAATAAAGCACCCGGAGAAGACGGAGTCCTGGTAGAAATGATCAAAGAAGGTGGACAACGAACCTTGAAAGAAATTACTAATCTGATGAACAGATGCCTAAACGAAGGAAATATCCCCAAAGACTGGAAGAACGCGATCACAGTACTGTTTTTTAAAAAAGGAGACAAAGCGAGATTAGAAAACTATAGACCTATATCACTTTTATCCCAACTATATAAACTTCTGTCTAAAGTCATCACCTTTTCATCACCGAGACGGTCGTTAGCATAGCGATTAAACGCATAGACTGCTAACACAGAGAACCCGGTTCGACTCCGGGCGAAGTAAGAATCATATTGCGGCCGTCTCCCCTCGGCAGGCAATGGCAAACCACCGGGGTGTAATCTGCCATGAAAAGCCTTTGTTAAAAGGCTCACCACACCCTGCAGAAGGGTTATGGACTGAGGAGAGAGAGAAAGTCATCACCAATCGACTCGGAAATAAACTCGATGGCTATCAGCCAAAAGAACAAGCAGGATTTAAAGCCGGATATGGTACATGCGATCATCTGCACACAATAAGAATTTTAATAGAAAAGGTTACGGAATACAATCTACCACTATACCTAGGATTTGTGGACTACGAAAAAGCCTTTGATAGCGTAGAAATCTGGGCAGTAAAACAAGCCCTACAAAATAGTCGAATAGATTATCGATATATTCAACTGATCGAAAATGTCTATGCCGAGAGCACAACAGTAATTCGAGTTCACAAAGATACAAATCCAATACCAATTAAAAAAGGAGTGCGACAAGGCGACACAATATCACCAAAACTCTTTAAAACAGCTCTACAAGATATTGTTATGATCTTCTCGTCAAACGAACTATAACTAAGGCCCTCAAAACTAGTTTTTCGCCGAAGATGGGTTTTTCTCTTTTTCAGAGTCGATGAGTTCGATAAACGAAATAAAAGGGTGTAAATTCGTGACAAGCATAATTTATTATTTGAACGTAAAAATTTTTTATAAACAGTTTGCATCAAATTTTATGAGGACAATAAGTTTGTCTCAAACCACAAGTATTCTGATGTAATGGCTCAGACATGCACGTAACATTTAACGTTTTAAATTTTAACACTGTACGTGTAAATCTGTCCATTCATGTAATAGGTGTAATTTTATAAAATAGCAGTAAATACAATTTTCATTAATAAACTCACTTATAAATGGTAAACTTTTACTGAAGTTAGTGCGTTGCCGGATCCATGTGGCCAAACTCCCGTTAGCAGTCACCAGCTGTCCCAATCTATCCCAATCCACCAAACGTTCCACGCAGCAGCCAATATTCCAAAAACCAGTAAATTCTCCAACAACTTAATTCGTCAGAAATACACAATCGCACACTTTTTATAATTCGTAATTAGCAATTACGCGAAGACTCGACTTCCGTTAATTATTCACCTTTTTAGTGAATTCACAAATTTGCACTTCCCTGATCTTTAGATCAACAAGAAGTCTCGCGAGTTCTTCCTTCTTTCAGGATCACGAAAGAACTCCTCTCCGCTTGGAGGTCACTTAGGAACTCGCGTGTTCCCTCTTTGAGTTTCACCAAGAGACTCTTCTCCGCTTGAGTTTCACCGGGGAACTGGCTTCATTCCGGCTTGCTGGCCTTTCTGTCCCTCTCCCAGTTTTCGAAATTGGATTTTTATAGGTGGGGTTTGATATTTTTGATTACTAATGTCGCACTTATTGATAGGTAACATGGTGTTTATAATTGTTTGTTCACTAAATTTTTATTTTACAAGAAACTGTCGTTACTTTAAAAGTTTAATAACATTCACAGGGTGTTGCAAAATATTTGTATTACATAAATCATTTTAAATTTGTATGGTTTTATGTGTAAATTGTTACATGCGGCGGTTTGTTATTAATTTGATGCAAAAGTCTATCAGTCAAATTAACTGGTTATTGAATTAAAATTAAATAAAATCGAAACACTCCCTTTATTTGCTTGCTTATACCCTCTAATGGTCAAAATACCACCACAATATATTCAGAGCACTCAATTGGGAAAACAAAGGTATCAATATCAACGGAGAAAGACTGAATAACCTTAGATTTGCAGATGACGTGGTGGTTATCGCTGATAACTACGAAGACATACAAGACATGCTACAAGAACTAAGCACACAATCAAAAAAATTCGGCCTAAAACTTAATAAGAAAAAAACAAAGGTGATGACCAACACGGAAGATGAAAGACCGGTGAGGGTAGACGACGAAATAATCGAACGAGTAGACAGCTACATCTACCTAGGTCAAGACATCCGACCAAATAAAGAAAATCAGAGGACAGAAGTTAGCAGAAGACTAAGAATGGGTTGGGCGGTGTTTGGAAAACTAAGCTATGTACTTAAAAACCAAAATATCTCACAACATCTCAGAACTAGAATCTTCGATATGTGTGTGTTACCTGTACTAACATACGGAGTCCAGACATGGGTGTTCACAAGCAAAAATGTGGACAAGATTCGTAAAGTACAAAGATCGATGGAAAGAGCTATGCTTGGAATATCTCTAAAAGACCGTATTACCAACGAAACTATAAGAGAAACTACACGAGTAAAATACGCCGTAACAATCATGGCGCGACTGAAATGGAGATGAGCCGGACATAACGCAAGAAACACAGGAAGATGGAACACGTTTATAAATCACTGGAGACCATGGTTGGGTGGTAGCAGTAGGGGCAGACCGCGTATGCGATGGGTGGACGATATAAAGCGAGTGGCAGGTTTCGGATGGAATAGAGTGGCTGGAAATAGAGAGAGATGGAAAGAGTTAGAAGAGGCCTATGTTCAAAGTTGGACGACAAGCGGCTAGGAAGAAGAAGAAGAGCTAATAAGAAGATTTTATCCGTTTTGCGGCGGTTTTTTGAGCTTATTTTTCTACTTCGCCATGGCAGAATTTAAATTAAATTTAGCGAAGTTTCAGAAAATTTGAAGGAACTGTTGAAAATCCTCAATTACCCAATTCACGTGTTATTATCGATTGTACATAAACCGGAGGATTTAATACATGCAGCGAAGGAAGGAAAAGATGGCTTGTTTGTAAAAAACGCAAACAGTTCGAATCGCAGATGTTGGATAAAAAATTGTCAGCTGCATTTTTTGTGCATAGGAAAAAAGCATCTAAATGATGAATTTTGGAGAATCTGAGCCTAGCCAATTATTATCGGCAAACGGGCAATTGTGGACTGCACCGATGGTCAAAAGGTCCCATAATCTGACATGTGGATTGTACCGATGGCGATGGTCAGTACGTAATATTTTTTTGATTCCATTCAAACACGAAAGTATTTAATTTACTAATGTAAATAATAATAATAATTTAAAAAGTGTAATGTAGAAAAACGAGAGATCCATCCCCTTCCCGATAGCACACTTTGCCGAGTTGGACGGCCCTAGACTAGAGGATATTTTTAATTGGTAAAGTGTTGTCAAAACGGCTGGGGAGCGTCCGAAGCGGAGCTTCGCATAGAGAAGGCTTTGGTTTTATTTTAGGAAATGGTTTTTAAAAACCGACAACTGGCAAAATTTTAAAACAAGTACAAACGAAGTACAAACGAAGTACAAACGATTGAGACTATTTTGAATCCGAAATTGGTAATTATTATTAAATATAGAAACATTTTCGCATCGGGTTTTGTTCTTTTGTTCGATACAAGTGAAGTTAGAATGTGATATAAATGAGTACGCAACGTACGCCGCCTCAAAAAAGACACAATGCCTTCCAAGTAGTGGAGAAATTGCTTGATTTAGCACAATCAAATCGGTCAGAAACAGCTGTGATACCCAGTAATCCTAATTATTACAATCAAAATACACAAATGATGCAACAACCAGGGGCGTACGTGCCCATACAGCAACCAATCCAACAAATTACATTGCCATTGCTAGCTCCGCTAGCGATTCAAATATTATAAAACTACAAAGATTCCAATCTAAAACATTGTGAGCGGTTTGCAATGCACCCTGGTATGTCCCCAACGAAGTCATACATCGCGCCATGTGAATGGCCGTCAAAGTCAAAGAAGAAATCAATGTAGCGCGCCAGAAGTACCTATACTCAGACTCAGTTCTCATCCAAATAATCTGGCCTCAGATCTCCTCACTGCCCCTATATAGTCCAGTCAATAGGAGACATTCGTTATAGGTGTGACTTTGCAAAAATTCTGCACAGCATTGTTATTGTTAAGATCGTTAAGTAGGCTTATAAAAAGCTTAAATTCAAAAATGAGAATTATGAAACATCGAGCGCTAGCCGCCATCTTGGAAAACGCGTTTAATATCATATCTCGGAAACGGCTTACTTTAGGATGAAAAACATGGAAACCTTTTTTTGTAGATAATTGAATTTCCCACCTTTTTTGTTCGAAACTTTTTTTGATTCAACTTACCGTTTTTCAATTACAGCTCGTTCAATGTCGAAAATCTCCTTTTATCCGCTGTAACTCCCTGGAAAGTCGATTTAACGATGAAACGTCCTATACCTTTCTTATTCATTATTAAATTCTCTACAAATTTTTTATGAAACTTTTTTCCGTAGGGACGATAGTTGAAAAGTTATGAACGGTAGAATAAGTGAATGAACGCATGGAAATACAGTTTGCACGAATAATGAAGCTTTGTCATAAACGGCATTTGTATGAAATAAGACGAAAATTGTGAGTCACATAAGTGTCTGATATAATAAATTTAAATCATAAAATTTAATAATTAATAAGCTTAAAATTTTATTTTTAACAATATTTATGACTTTTATGAAATAAGTGGGTCCACGGTCTAATTTATACCAAAAACGGTTTGTGAAATCAAAAAATTTAAGAAACCCTTTCTAATGAAATGGAAATATAACCTAAAATAAAACTAATTTGTTAAAAAATTAAAGCAACAGTCACTATAAAACTACTTTCATTAAAATTATTATGCACGCTAATAACTATTGTATCTATCTCTTTCTATCTCATACGTTGGGTGTCAGATAATTTTCGACGTAAAAGATTTCTAAAATCAGACATTTAAGAATAATTTAATATAGAGTGTCCTTGTTTCACCTATGTTACTACAATTAATTTAAAAAAAAAGGTTGTCTGTACTTAATTCAGATGGTTGTGACGTAAGCTTCATTATTCGTGATTACAACTGTAGGTCCCATTATCGTATATTATACAGGGTGTCCTCGCACTCACTTTACATAACTTAGGTGGTGACACGAGTATAAGAGGACACTTTTCTAAGAACAATATTTAACAAAAATTTTTTTCTAAATTCAAACCCTCGAGAGTTAGGCCTCTTTAAATCATTTTTTTTAATTTCCACCTTCACATGGCGATATCCCCGAAAACATTGATTTTTCAGTAAAAGTGGTATAGAGCTTTTTTAAAGAGCGTGAAATAATCTACAAACTAGATTTAAACTTTTTATTGTCTAAAATCAACGGCTCTCGAGTTATGAATTAAAGTAAATTAAAAAATGTCGAAAAATTTGAGCTTTTTTTTGGTTTTATTCAAAACCCTGTAACTTTTAAACGAAAGATTTTACAAACAATCTGACGCCCCATTCCGGATAGGAAATTTAACCGACTACAACTTTTGTTTAGTAAAAATTTTTGAGAAACCAACCCATTTTACAGAAAATAAGAAAATAATAAACAAGGTAGCTACAAAACAAAAAATTAAATTCGCAAAATTTTTATTTTTTTTGAAAAATTATTTTATTAAGGGCCGATTTCATAATCAAAACGTTAATGGATACTTAACTAAAAGATTCTTATGTTAACCAATAGAAAACGTCCGTTCACTCTAACAAGCCAATAGAAATCCACTTTTATTTTTAACGGCTCGTTAAAAGTATTATGAAATCGGCGCTAATTAATTTTAAACTATTAGATTATTTAAGTGAGTGTGAAAAAGTGTGAAAAAATCAAATTTCTGCGATTAAAAGTGTCGAAAAATCGACTTTTTTCGATTTTTTTCGACAACCATCTTTTAAAACGATCACGACTGTGTATTGAAAATGAGGGTGGTCATTTTCAACATTTAATTAAATAATCTAATAGGTTAAAATTAATTAATAAAATAATTAAAAAAAAAAAATAAAAATATTTTAATTTAATTTTTTGTTTTGTAGCTACCTTGTTTATTATTTTGTGATTTTCTGTGAAATAGATTGGTTTCTCAAAAATTTTTACTAGACAAACGTTGTAGTCGGTTAAATTTCCTATCCGGAATGGGGCGTCAGATTTTTTGTAAAATGTTTCGTTTAAAAGATACAGGTTATTGAAAAAAACCAAAAAAAAAGGAAAGCTCAAATTTTTCGACATTTTTTAACTTAATTTAATTCATAACTCGAAAGCCGTTGAGTTTAGACAATAAAATTTTAGAATCTAGTTTGTAGATTATTTTATGCTCTTTAAAAAATCACTAAAGCATTTTTACTGAAAAATCAATACTTTCGGGGTTATGGCAACGTGACCGTGGAAATTAAAAAAAATGATTTATAGAGGCCTCTAACTCTCGAGGGTTCGAATTTAGAAAAAAATGTTTGTTAAATATTGTTCTTAGAAAAGTGTCCTCTATCACCACCTAAGTCATGTAAAGTGAGTGCGGGGACACCCTGTATAATATACGATAATGGGACCTATTTCCATGCGTTCATTCACTTATTCAACCGTTCATAACTTTTCAACTATCGTCCCTACGGAAAAAAGTTTCATACAAAATTTGTAGAGAATTTAATAATGAATAAGAAAGGTATAGGACGTTTCATCATTAAATCGACTTTCCAGGGAGTTACAGCGGATAAAAGGAGATTTGCGACATTGAACGAGCTGTAATTGAAAAACGGTAAGTTGAATCAAAAAAAGTTTCGAACAAAAAAGGTGGGAAATTCAATTATCTACAAAAAAGGTTTGCATGTTTTTCATCCTAAAGTAAGCCGTTTCCGAGATATGATACGAAACGCGTTTTCCAAGATGGCGGCTAGCGCTCGATGTTTCATAATTCTCATTTTTGAATTTAAGCTTTTGATAAGCCTACTTAACGATCCTAATAATAACAATGCTGTGCAGAATTTTTGCAAAGTTCATTTCTCTATTGACTGGACTACAACTAACCTGAAAAGATTACAGAGATTTGACCCTCTGGACATGCCCCACCGGAAATAGTGTTAGTGAGTGCTATCTTTCTTGTAGTTACATCTTGTAATCGTGAACAAAACAAAACCAATGTGAATGTTTTTAATTGTTAAAGGTCATTCAAAAACATTTTCTGCCCCGAGCGGCAAAAGTTCTAGCTACGCCACTATCGAGTCGGCTTCATCTGCGTTCTTTTTTTGGTCACTACCATGGTCACTACTACTACTTACTGTTTATTGTTATATAAACAAATTGTAATAAATTCATGGATGTCAATAAAAAAAAAGTTGGCAAATTTCCCCCTCAAAAAAGTTTGTTGGGCACGTCCCTGCATTCACAATAATTAGTATATGCATTAAATGTTAAAAAATTTGCAGTGTAAACTATCCCACTGCTGAGTCGTTATAACAATAATAATTAACAACATTTACAATCTTCTAGAACCAAAGAACGAATATTTATTAGTAAAAATGCAAACAATATAATTACCACACGTAAATATGTCGGATACCGGGCCATCATACCTCAATTTGCTAGTTTTAGTAACCTGCGCCAATCCTTGCGTACTGAAACAGCGTTCTGGGAATCACCTAGCGTCATTAGAGTAGTAGCAAGCAAGGTATAAGTCCATTTGCAGGTTATAGGTTATGCGTTTGTGAATTGTGAGAAGGAAGAGTTTTGTTGAAAATACTTTTACAGTGTGTGCAATATTTTGAGGAATTTGTCTAGCGAAACGTTGGAAGAAAACTCCTCAACTGTGATGGTGAATAAGGTAAAAATTTGTATTATTTTAATTTTCAATTAACAACGAGCAGTGTTATTTTTATAGTCTTTAGGAATTTATTTTAACAATAAACAATATTATTCGTTTGAAAGATGTGAGTGTCGCTAAAATCTTTTGTGATACTGATAGATAACCGTGGGCAAAAATCGTGGGAACTACACCGATAACAAAAATTTTGAAATATTTCATAAACTACAATAAAATTACAACGGGGCACTGTTGAATACACCGATGGTGGTGGTCCCATCTTTGGGAAAATTCATTTTCGCGAAAAAAGCAACCGGAAAAATGGTGTAGTATTCTAGGCGCCAAGGTTTACAAAATTGTAGACGTGTGTCGTAATTCCGCACGTGTTTTTGTACTCATTAAATTTGCCACGTCGAAAAAGAGAGATAAAATCGCAAATTTTACCGAACGTAAAATATAAAACGCAAGCAAATTAATGTTTATTGTAATATGAAACCACGGACCTATGAAACATTTTATAATAGCAGAAAATTAACCCTCGTGTGAACACATAAGTTTTATCGTAGGGTAAAGCATAATAATTATTTAGTTGTCGGACATCAGTTTAGCAAATTTTTTTTTATAAAATTTATATCTCTCCTACTTCTTGTTATTTCTTCACCAAATTTATTTTTACGTAAGTTCGATCTTGCATGTTAACGTTGCGTATTTAAATTTTTGATTCTGACAACCCGATTTAAAAAAAAATGAAATGCTAGTAAAAATTTGCAAATATGTATAGTAACTGGACAGCTTTTATAGTTTTTGGCAGGTTATGTCTCAATGGTAGAACAGAGTTAAAGACAGGCCCAGACTGGCCCTGGAAGACTGGGCCCCAAAAAAGTGGTTTGTACTTGGGATAAAAGCGATTTTCAAAAATCTCCGCTCTTAGTAAGAGGGCCCCTCCTCAGTCTCTTGCCGAGGGCCCCCAAAGGAGCCAGTCCGGACCTGATTAAAGATGACCAGAAACATTTCCTCTCAATGAAAATATATTTATTTAAAACACAATCTTATCTTTAAGGTCTATTTGTGCAGTGTCCATTATTTTTTAGATTTGTAAGTAAAAATGGTTTAGTGCTTTTTTAAAGAGCGTGAAATAATCTACAAACTAGATTCACACCTTTTATTGTCTGAAATCAACGGCTTTCGAGTTATGAATTAAAGTAAGTTCAAAAATGTCGAAAAATTTGAGCTTTTCCTTTTTTGATTTGATTTAAAACCCTCTATTTTTTAAACGAAACATTTTACAAAAAATCTGACGTCCTATTCACCCGCATCAAGCTAGCGCCGCCACTTTCGAAAAACCCCCAAAAAAATATGTGGAGAATTTGTGGCTAATTAGTTGTCGCAATCGCGAATTTGTTGCTCTTACCGTTCGAGAGTTACAGCCATTTGAGTGGTGGCGGCGCTAGGTTTATATCAAGCCAGCGTCGCCACCACTCAAAAACTTACTAAAAATAAAAAATAAGTATATGGGAATTTGTGGCTAATTAGTTGCCGCAATCGCGAATTTGTTTCTCAGCCGTTCTCGAATTACAGCAATTTGAGTTGTGGCGGCACTAGCTTGATTTCATGCCAGAGCTGATAAGTACCCAAAACAAAATTTTAATAAACTCAAATTAAATGTTATTAAATAAATTGTTTAATTGATGTTATAAGATAATATTATAATAATTAATAAGTAATAACAATAGAACATGTAAAACAATGGAATTATAAAGAATATAATATAATTGATGGATTAATTTTTGTTTTATATATGTCAATCTTTTCTGAATTGGATTTACAATCATCCAACTTTATCCAAGACATGTCATTTCTATAAGAAATGGCATAATAATGAGTTAATGACCTATCAATGTTTACTTTTGGTTTTCGATTAAATTTGATGGAGCTTGTAAATGTACCACCGCTCTACCAGCCGCTGCAGGCTTTAAGGTGGCGATCTAGCCCATATTGATGCAATGTTAATTGTGTCGTTTTTAGTGTCAAACGGCAGCGCTTAAGCAGCAAAAACTATTGCACTTACAAAAAAATGATGTATATATAAAATAAGTCTTCTAGTAGCTAGGATTAGAAGAAATATGTCGGAATTTAAATTTTGACATACAAAAACGGGAGCACTTGAGTAGACGTTAATATATAATTAAATTTTGAAATTTAAGTTTTAAAATAAAGGTAACTGTCCATAGAACATTTTGTATATATCAGAATTTAGATTTTTTCTCGAAATATATAGAAAAATCGTGTGTATAAAAGTGATTTCTAAATTGTAATTTTTAACATGCCGTATTTCAGTTAATTTAAATAATTGAGCATTTAAATTTAGCTTACAATGTAGATCAATCTTTCTACTTTATTTTATATATACATCATTTTTTTGTAAGTGCAATAGTTTTTGCTGCTTAAGCGCTGCCGTTTGACACTAAAAACGCCACAATTAACATTGCATCAATATGGGCTAGATCGCCACCTTAATGGGTGCCTAGAATAAGTTTTTTTTTTACTTATTTGCTGATTATTCATTAATTTTAATAAATATGCTTTCCCATAATATGGTTTTTAACTAATAAAAATTATTACTAAAAATTTTTTTATTTTCGTCTGTGAGGAATGTGTAATGATAGTGTAACTAGAAAATATGATTGGAGATCTAGAACATAATGGATTCATGAAAATTATACCGGTATATTATACCAATCTACCGGTTGCATTCAAAAATTCAATCGTACTTTCGTTACGAGCTCTGGGTTGAAATCGAGCTAGCGCGGCCGCCACTCAAATGGCTGTAATTCTCGAAAGGTAAGAGCAACAAATTCGCGATTCCGGCAATTAATTAGCAACAAATTAGCCACAAATTCCGATATACTTATTTTTTATTTTTAGTAAGTTTTTGAGTGGTGGCGATGCTGACTTGATATAAATCTAGCGCCGCCACCACTCAAATGGCTGTATCTCTCGAAGGGTAAGAGCAACAAATTCGCGATTGCTGCAACTAATTAGCAACAAATTAGCCATAAATTCCGATATACTTATTTTTTATTTTTAGTAAGTTTTAGAGTGGTGGCGACGCTGACTTGATATAAATCTAGCGCCGCCACCACTCAAATGGCTGTAACTCTCGAACGGTAAGAGCAACAAATTCGCGATTGCGGCAACTAATTAGCTAAAAATTAGCCACAAATTCTGATTATACTTATTTTTTATTTTTAGTAAGTTTTTGAGTGGTGGCGACGCTGGCTTGATATAAACCTAGCGCCGCAACCACTCAAATGGCTGTAACTCTCGAAAGGTAAGAGCAACAAATTCGCGATTGCGGCAACTAATTAGCCACAAATTCTCCATATATTTTTGTTTTGTTTTTCGAAAGTGGCGGCGCTAGCTTGATGCGGGTGTCCTATTCCGGATAGGAAATTTAACGGACTACAACTTTTGTCTAATAAAAATTTTTGAGAAACCAATCCATTTCACTGAAAATCAGAAAATAATAAACAAGGCAGCTTTTAAAAGAAACATTTTACAAAACATCTGACGTCCTATTCCAGACAGGAAATTTAACGGACTACTTACAACTTTTGTCTAATAAAAATTTTTGAGAAACCAATCTATTTCACAGAAAATCACACAAAACAAAAAATTAAATTCAATAAATAATTTTACAAAAAAAAATAAAAATTTTGTGAATTTAATTTCTTGTTTTGTTTATTATTTTCTCATTTTCTGTGAAATGGATTGGTTTCTCAAAAATTTTTACTAGACAAAAGTTGTAGTCCGTTAAATTTCCTATCCGGAATAGGACGTCAGATTTTTTGTAAAATGTTTCGATTAAAAGATACAGGGTTTTAAAAAAAAATCAAAAATCAAAAAGCTCAAATTTTTCGACATTTTTGAACTTACTTTAATTCATAACTCGAAAGCCGTTGATTTTAGACAATAAAAGGTCTAAATCTAGTTTGTAGATTATCTCACACTCTTTAGAAAAGCACTGAATCATTTTTAATGAAAAATCAATATATTCGGGGATATGGCCATGTGAAGATAGAAATTAAAAAAAAATGCTTTAAAGAGGCCTAACTCTCGAGGGTTTGAATTTAGAAAAAAATTTTTGTTAAATATTGTTCTTAGAAAAGTGTCAATCCATCATTTTCAGTGCAGCTGACAATTATTTTTATGTTTAATGTTATTTAAACTAAAGATTTACAAATTTTCAAGACTTATCAAATGAATCTTTGTTCTTAATTTTCGACATGTTTGCAATTTCGGCGTAGCCAATTCCAGCAAGATACAAACCGCTGACACAGGGTTAACTTATTAGATAATATTCAAACTATCATTTAATACAAAAATTGTGTAAATCTATAGACATAATAAAATTTCAATTGCGGTTCTCTGTGTAACAACAAAACTATGATTAAGAAAATTAATCCTGTTTTCATTGTTACATTGTTATTTTTCAATAATTGATTGCAGAATTACTCTTTTCTTCTTTCGTTTGAAGTGTGAATTGCGGCTTAAAGGTCGCACAATAAACATTAAAATTTTTTTTATTCCATGTCCTCAGGACGCCTTCGTAGGGTCTGAAATACACATATAAATTTATTTTCAATTATTGTATTTCGCTCAATGATCAAAGGGCATCTACGGATGTACACACTTACTCGGATAACTATGAACTTAAGGCGGGGGTACACCTTGCGGGCAAAACTAAGAAGTCCAACTTTGTGCATTTTTTCTGAGAAAATGAATATATTTAGATCAATTTGGGATTTGACACATTATTGTACATGTCTTGAAAAACATTTAACAATTTTTTCAAGTGAAAATATTACAAAATGGCCGAACTCCGAACAGCTGAACTCCAAAAGGCACCTCTTAAAATGCGGTGGAAGATATCCCAATGGCGTCGTTAGACCTACAACATCGGAAATAAAATAATTTAGTTTAATATTATGTTTATCCAGTCCGCCTCGATCCAAATTTTTTATATTTTAATTTTTTTTTGAGTTATACAGGTTCAAAGTCAAAAAAAAATTTTTCGACCACAACCTCATCAGTTAAACAGCCATAAAAAATTTTTGAGACATAAATTTAAAAATCTGGATGGAGGCGGACTGGAAAAACATATATTAAACTAAATTTTTTTATTTCCGATGTTGTAGATCTAACGACACCATTGGGATATCTTCCACCGCATTTTAAGAGGTGCTTTTTTGAGTTCAGCTGCCACGCGGCTATTTTGTAATATTTTGACTTTAAAAAGTTATTAAATGTCTTTCAAGACTTGTACAATAATGTTCCGAAACCCAAATTGATCTAAATACATTCATTTTCTCAGAAAAAAGTTGGACTTGTTAGTTTTGCCGGCAAGGTGTACCCCCGCCTTAATTTACAAAAGAGGATTTAAAAAGCAGGATTTAACACTATTTAGTTAAATATAAAAAAATTGCATTTAACCCTCGCAAGGTATACTTATATTTTAGTTACTTAGATCAGTAGTCGGAAACCGGTGGGCCATGGCGTAATTTTAGTGGTACGCGAAAAAATCCTGACATTATTTAAATCTGCTGCTGAGCTCATTTAATACATTTTTTAATTAAAAAATAAATTCTGTTTAAGCTGTATCTAGCGGCGGATTTTCGAAGAGCCGTGCTCTTGGAGCCTCAAAATTTAGCTCTCAAAATAAAAAAAAATATTTTTTTAACCTTTAAGTTTCTACATGCATTTCAAATGGGAACTTTGCCTCGGAGACGCCCACGATACCACTTAAAGGTTAATTATTAACCTTCATCCGCTCGCGTACGCGGTAAATCGGCCGCATTTTTTAATTTTCTCTTATTTCCTTCCATAGCTTCATGGGAGGGTGGGAAGGGCTTGTATTCTCTAATTACTATCTCCTCCACTAGACCATGCCCTTGTTCTGATAAAAAAAAGCTTCACCAGCCTCAGTAAGTGCCTTAATGCGGCCAATTTGCCGCATAGCGCGGTAACGTAACTTTTTATTAATACCCTAATGTTGGTTTTACTGAGAAAATTATTAAATATAAAATAATAAATTGGAGACATATTTTGAGAAATAAAATATTATTACAAAATGAGTGCCGTATATAAACGACTACAGTATATTTTGAATGTTTTAAGTTAAGTTTTCTGCAATTTTTTATAATTTTAAATATAACTTTAATTTTAAATTTTAATATAGATTTGTTTGTCATTACATGATTATTATTTTTACATTAAATAAATAGTTGGTTGATGTTCAGGTTGTATTAATTATGAAAATTGAAACTCATTGGTACAAGAATTGTCAAGGTTCATTAGGTAAAGAGTTAAAAATAAAAAAAAATTGCCTTCAAAAGTCCTTGAGGAATTTCTAGTTAAATAGCAACCTTTGGTTAAAATTTGATGGACCTAATTTTATGAAATGTTATCAGGGTGGCCCTTTGAAAACGAAACAGACGGGATTGTGACCACCAGAATTTTTTTTTCAAGAAATGCAAAAACACGTCAATTTTATCATCGAGGGGGACAACTTTTGCGACCAATGTCACTCCCGTATTGTTTCATCCCTTCGCGCTGTGATGACAACCCCTGAAATGTTAATAGGGATGATATAGCAAGTGACACCTCATTTGAAAGGTCTTGCTTCCCTGAATTCAGCGCTATAATTTTTTTGAAGTTTTATCAATTATTCAACAAAAAAATTGAAGCTGCAAATGCTAAATAAATCCGATATTTCAAGACATTTAAGAATAAAAAAGTGAAAAACGCTTGGACAGATTGATTTTAATTTCAAGGGGGCTACTTTTACTGCTATTCATAAACATTGACAGTTCAACCCTTAAGGTAAAGGGCAAACCACCCTTACAGTCTTGAATGCAATGAGGAATTGAAACAATTCTTCCATTGAAAAAGCTGGTGGTGAACAATTTGAACATCTAATTTGATAAAACTGATCTTTTTATCAGACCCATCTTTTCATTAAAAATTCCAAGGGTGGTTTGCCCTTTACCTTAAGGGTTGAACTGTCAATATTTATGAATAGCAGTAAATGTAGCTCCCTTGAAATTAAAATCAACCTGATTAAGCGTTTTTTACTTTTTTATTCTTAACCTGTAACCACTGTCATACATGTTTTGGGACGTAGTTACTGACATGCAGTCTCTCATACCGCTTACTTTTATTTTTAATTTTAGGGTTAATCAGATTAATATCACTGTAATCTTTTGCCATGTCATTTGTTGAACCATTCTTCATACCTATGAAACGTAAAAATTCATCATAAATAAAATTAACTTCATTTATTTAATAAATAGTAAAAGTCCGCATAAATTATATAAAAGCGCTAGATGTTGATTAAATGTTGTATAAAAACTACATTTTAGAAAAATTTAAGAATTGTTAATTATAAATAGTAAAAAATATGTTGAAACTAAAATACTAACATAATAAATTCAAAAAATAATTAAAATTGAAAAATTTGACAACACTTTAAAATTGGAAAAAAATGAGTGTTCGTTTTCTATGAATTATTCGCAAATTTTCTTCGTGCACTGAAGGCATACCATTTTTTTTCAACTGAAACATAGAAAATACGATTTCCTCTTTAGTTTACTTAGATATACGTAACAAATCTTCTTTTTTTCCAGTTTTTTTCAAAAACTACATTATGAATATCGCTATCACTAAAATAATCGAAATCAGCTGCCCATTGTGTAATAACAGTCTCAAATACATAATCTATAGGCTTGGCAGTGATGTTCGTAAATTTGAAAGATTTAGATGAATATGGTTCGATGATATTTAGAAAAGAAGCTAATAATACATGTGTTAATTTACTACCGTAGTTACTGACATGCGGTATGTGAGACCGCAAGAAAACTTTGCTATTTTTTATTTATGAGCTAAAGGCCTAATACTAAAACTTGTATCAAGTCATAATGTGTATATTTTGATGTCACTTGAAGGTACACCAAGGGATTTTTTGAAATTTTCACCATGACCCGTTTTATAGCGAAATGAATTTCTGGAGCGGTATGAGAGACCGCTTGTCAGAGGTTACGGGTTAAATGTCTTGAAATATCGGATTTATTTCGCATTTTTGCATCTTCAATTTTTTTGTTGAATAATTGATAAAACTTCAAAAAAAATTATTTCGCTGAATTCAGGGAAGCAAGACCTTTCAAATGAGGTGTCACTTGACATATCATCCCTATTAACATTTCAGGGGCTGTCATAACAACGCGAAAGGATGAAACAATACGGGAATGACATTGGTCGCAAAAGTTGTCCCCCTCGATGATAAAATTGACGTATTTTTGAATTTCTTGAAAAAAAAAATTCTGCTGGCCACAATCCCGTCTGTTTCGTTTTCAATGGGCCACCCTGTATAATTATAGATTGGGTATTAAAACAAGGTCGTAGGTGCAATATTCCTACATAAAATAGATAGTATTTTCAAAAACATCGCCTGCGGAGCTAATGAACTCTCCCCCTATGCGTCGAAGATTGAACATCATTGCTGTAGATTGTAGGAGTAGTGAAAATATTTAGAGGGGGGACCTCAAAAGTGCTAAAACAGCCACAGGTTGTATCATTGATTAAGACCGTCTTCTGGTTTAAAAGCATAAATTATGGGTGATTTGTCGAGCTCAATTAAAGCAAGACAAACAATATTTTTACCATTCAGTTTTTTACGACATATTTGTTGATATTTCGAGAATATACAGAAAAAAATTTGAAAATTTTGACCTCGCGAAGAGTCTTGATTGAAGGTTTATCCTCAACATATTTAGTACTGTCGTAATGACATGTCTTCACGACCTCTCGGAAAAGTGCTTCCACATCACATCCGTGTGTTTATTTTAAAAACAAAAATGAAAATTAAACAAGCTATAAACTGGTAAAGTTGGGGGTAAAAAAATAGAGGGTGTGCTGGTTGACACGATTGCAACCCTTCTGGTTATCGGAAACAAGATTTAAAAAAAGATTCTTAATTAGTAAGAATGTCGTTATAGTCCCTACCAAAGAGAAACCGGAAAAAAAAATTTTCTCAAAATGGCGGCTGCAGTGGCGGCCGGTGCCGGTGGTCAAATTTACCAGGGGGTCATTTTTGTATTGAAGGGTACAATTGAAGGGTACACGGAAAGAACGATCATAGTCACTTTTTTGTCAAAATGGGTTAGCATCGCTATCTTATAGCTAATAGCGAGAACTATTAGAAAAAAATTTAATAATTCCGAAAATTCGGTTACAATCATTGAAAATAAGCAATTCAAATAAGGTATCCTTTGAAAGAACGATCAAAGAGTTCGCGTATTTTGATAAAACGTTCAAGGTTCCTTAAAGGTGCCCACAAACCAGCGTTCAAAAGCGTCACTCAGGTATGTCATACATTATTGACGTACATGTATGACAATAGTGATTGCCCACAGACGTACACACTATCTTGCCAAACAAGTTAGTTTGACGAGCAGTGACGACGACTATATTCTCTTAGCAGCGGCGTACGCTGCTTTGATTAAAAATAAAAAAAAATAAATTAGTTCGACAGCGACAAACTCGAACCAAATGGGTGAAGGCATGGCTTTTAAAATATTCAGAATATACCCATATTAATCTTCTAGCAGAATTACGAGTAGAACATGATGATTGGCGAAATTGCCTAAGAATGGATTATATCAATCATTTTCTAATAAAATACACCACGCGAGACACTGTATAATGAATGCGAACGACCGTGATATTTCACCACACACCGACACTTATGTATGTACGAGTCGAGTTGCGCGTTATTGTTTTCCGGTCTAACCAGAAAACAAAATCGACGCACTTACGTGCGACTTTTTGACAACACACTAGCATACATGGGTGCGCAAACACCTATAACATACCTGAGTGACGCTTTTGAACTCTGGTTTGTGGGCACCTTTACTTAGTATATTATCTTATTATGCACTTTGCACTATTGCGGCGTACTTACTATTTATCTAATTTACCCCATGCAGGTACCGCAATGGACACAGATGATGATATTTAAAAGGTAAAAATACACTTTTCCTTGCCAAAAACAAAATATTAATGCTTACTTTTTAGAGAATTTCAGTATTTTTCTGGACTATGATCGTTCTTTGAAAGGAAAATATAAGTTTTATTAAATTTTTTAATTTTTTCTGGTGATTTTTTTAAGTATTTTAAGATTTTATTTAATATAATCGATCTTACTCAATTATTTGACAATATTATTTAATAAAACAATTTTGTTTTATATAGTCATTTATCAGCGACAGATTTCCGATCTTCCATCTTTATCACGCGCGTGCGAACAGATTTCTACTGATTACTTGGATTGTTTCACACGACAGCCGGCTGTTGACCTGCACGAGTTAAGATGGCGAGAGAATGTCTTTCTTCAACACAAGGAAAATTGCGATATGTTTGTCTTTGTTTTCTCGGCTCCGTTTAAACCAACTGGGTCAATTTTCGTATTGACCCGTTCTTACTCGTTGACGCTGATTTAAGTCGTGCTATGCGATAAGGTAACGTAAAGAGATTGTGCGTGGGGTGCGTAGCGCGTTTTTTGAAAATTTCGCTGAATGAAAGGGTAAAAAAAAATGTAAAAATAACTACTCATACTCAAGTAAAAATATTTCAAATTTAACATTTAAGATACCTAACAACCTAACCTATATAATAAATATTTTTATTTTAATACCTAAATATTTTTTGGAAAATATTTTGGGAGGTCATTGACCATTTGACCTAAGGGGAAAACCGCCACTGGGCGGCTGTCTGAAGAAAACAATTCATTTTTTGACTATTTTTTTCACAATTCTTAATTATTTAAAATAAGGTAGTGGCGGCAAATATGGCCCACCTTAAAGTAAAGGCGTTTTTTTCGAAAACTTGATTGAAAAAGATAACAATTTTTATATAAACTTGAACTTAAACACGTTTAGTTTTTACACAAAAATAATAATTAGTGTAATCTTACTAAAAACAAGAGAAAAACGCGTTTAAAAAAAAGAGGCCATATTACCAACCTTGCAGACTAGGTCGGTAATATGGCCCATATCTGTTATACACAATTTTAAGATTTGTAGTCATCAATATCGTCATGGTAATAAATCGAACACCTTATAAAATACTCATTTCCATCTGTTCATCCTTCTGACACACTGGACCCTTGTCCCAGGTCCGAGCTCGGTAATATGGCCCGGGCTATGAATGCAATACAATAATACACGGGCCATATTACCAGTTGAGCAGTGACAACTTGTACAAAAAAAATTGTTTCAGGAAGTTATTGAAGTAAACTAAATATGCCAATGTGTAATACATACCTTTACTTATCACTCCCCCAAATTTTACTTTCGTAATGCAGATATCCTTTTTGTTTTTCTTAAAAATGTTTGATCAAACTTTATTATTTAACAATTTATTCGCGCGCTTTTGAAAGAATCGCTTATATTTTGCTTGTCAGTTGGAAGTACAGAGATATATTAACAGGTAGTGCTTAATATGAGATAATGAGACTGTAAACTTAAAAAAATTAAGAATCTGGCGGTAAATTCAATATTTATTGATATTTATTGACACTGGGCCATATTACACGCCGTGCCATATATGCCGCCACTACCTTAGTACTTTTCTAAGAACAATATTTAACAAAAAATTTTTTCTAAATTCAAACCCTCGAGAGTTATAAGTAGGGTCCGGATTTGTAGGCACTAAAAAACTTGAAAATATGCAGGCAAATATGCTCTAAAAACTTCAAAATAAGCACTCAAATATGCTCTAAAAAACAGGCACAAACGAAATATTATAATCGATTGAGACTATTTTGAATCCGAAATTCACAAAAACTGTAAATATTACCACATGCTAATACGTGTTAATATTTCAAAAACTATTTGGGTACAAACGAAAATAATGTTTGCACAAACAAGCACAAACGAAGTACAATCGATTGAGACTATTTTGAATCCGAAATTTGAATATCAAAAAGACATGTCTCTACCCCCCCCCCAACTTAGAATTGAATTATCTCGAAAACTATTTGGGTACAAACGAAAATAATGTTTGCACAAACAGGCACAAACAAATCACAAACGATTGAGACTATTTTGGAGTCAAAATTCGAAATGGGGGGGGGGACATGCACTTTCTTGGTAACATGATCAGAACAGTAATATTAATAGAATATACAGTTATTGCACTGAATCAGCTACAGTTGACAAAGTAGATATTAATTAATTAAAATTATTTAAAATTTTATTACTTGATTTGCTAAATTTGCAAAATATATACCAATATAAGCAAATAAGCATTAATAGGCAACAAACCGCCAAATATGCACTTAAACTCAAAATATGCATTATAGGCAAAATAAAAACTGTATAAAACGATTCAGAAAGGCGTAAAACATGCTCCCCTTTTAAAATTTTTCACGTGCCTGTACGCAAAAAAAACATGCAAATGCCTACAAATCCGGACCCTAGTTATAAGCCTCTTTAAAGCATTTTTTTTAATTTCCATCTTCACGTGGCCATAGCCCCGAAAATATTGATTTTTCAGTAAAAATGGTTTAGTGCTTTTTTAAAGAGCGTGAAATAATCTACAAACTAGGTTTACACCTTTTATTGTCTAAAATCAACGGCTTTCGAGTTATGAATTAAAATAAGTTAAAAAATGTCGAAAAATATGAGCTTCTCTTTTTCTTGGTTTTATTCAAAACCCTGTATCTTTTAAACGAAACATTTTACAAAAAATCTGACGCCCCATTCCGGATAGAAAATTTAACGGACTACAACTTTCGTCTAGTAAAAATTTTTAAGAAGCCAATCCATTTCACAGAAAATCAGATAATAAACAAGGCAGCCACAAAACAAAAAATTAAATTCACAAAATTTTTATTTTTTTTGAAAAATTATTTTATTAATTAATTTTAAACTATTAGATTATTTAAGTAAATGTTGAAAATAACCACCCTCATTTTCAATACACAGTCGTGCTCGTTTTAAAATATGCTTTATAGTATTATTTATAAAATTTTATAAAATTTATAAAAAAGAGCCATTATAGCAGGGGTGATCAACAAGGTCGAGGGATTGACGGGTCGATCACGAGGCCAATTTTAGTCAATCGGTGAGTGAGAAAAGTGTAAAAAATTCGAATTTATGCGATTAAAAGTGTCGAAAAATCGGCTTTTTTCGATTTTTTTCGACAAACATCTTTTAAAGCAATCACGACTGTGTATTGAAAATGAAGGTGGTCATTTTCAACAATTACTTTATTAATGTAATAATTTAAAATTAATTAATAAAATTTTTCAAAAGAAATCAAAATTTTGTGAATTTAATTTTATGTTTTGTAGCTGCCTTGTTTGTTATTTTCTGAATTTCTGTGAATTGGATTAGTTTTTCAAAAATTTTTACTAGACAAAAGTTGTAGTCCGTTAAATTTCCTATCCGGAATGGGGCGTCAGATTTTTTGTAAAATGTTTCGTTTAAAAGATACAGGGTTTTGAAAAAAACAAAAAAAAAAGAAAGCTCAAATTTTTCGACATTTTTTAACTTACTTTAATTCATAACTCGAAAGCCGTTGATTTTAGACAATAAAAGGTTAAAATCTAGTTTGTAGAATATTTCACGCTCTTTAAAAAAGTGGTAAACCATTTTAACTGAAAAATCAATATTTTCGGGGCTATGGCCACGTGAATGTGGAAATTAAAAAAAAAGGTTTAAAGAGGCCTAACTCTCGAGGGTTTGAATTTAGAAAAAAATTTTTGTTAAATATTGTTCATAGAAAAGTGTCCTCTATCACCACCTAAGTTATGTAAAGTGAGTGCGGGGACACCCTGTATAGTGAAGCTTGGTACAAAATTTGAAGTAAATCGGTCAAATGGAACTTGAGATATCATGTCAACCATGTTGAAAAATGTTGTTTTGAGAAAAACACGTTTAAAGTTTTAAGCAAAATTTTCAACCAGTAAAACAAATAATTTTGATACAAAAGTGGTAGGGGTGATAGACAGTTATATATTTAAGGTTTGTACAAAATTTGAAGTAAGTCGGTCAAATGGAACTTGAGATATCATGTCAATCATGTTGAAAAATGTAATTTTGAGAAAAATTCGATTAAAGTTTTGAGCAAAAGTTTCAGCCAGTAAAACAAATAATTTTGATACAAAAGTGGTAGGGGCGATAGACAATTATATATTGAAGGTTGATATAAAATTTGAAATAAATCGGTTAAATAGAACTTGAGATATTATGTCAACCATATTGAAAAATGTTAAACTGTCATAAAATACATAATTAGACATTCGGTAAGTTGCTCACTGCTAGGTTCAGTTGCTGTGTCACTAAAATAGCTAAAACGTGGTAAACTATTGGAATTTTAAAGTTTTCTCTTGAGAATATATTCTTAATATATTCTAAAAACTTGAAGAATATGGAAAAAAACAAAAACTTGATTTTTTTTTTAATTCCAAACCAGAACACGGCCTTAATCATTATACGTATAAATAAATGTTTTTCGCATATTGCTCGGAGCAATGAATGCGTGCGATTCAATAAGTTTGATTAGTTATGACATAGGGTTAAAAAAAAGGTTATTTTTTTATATTATAACGCCGTCCGCAAAATTTAAATTGTGAATTTAGTGGTTCGCAATGCCTAAAAGGTTGCCGACCGCTGTTTTAAAATAACTTGTTAATAATCACGAGTTAAAAACTTAACAAATCAGATAATATTAATTCACTAAATAAGTTATGGTTAAAAAGACCAAAATTACTAAAACAAAATTTCTACTTTAACAAAATTGTTACGTAAATGGTACACTGGGAACCCACAGACCCCAAGCTCGCTTAAGGCGGGGCAAAAATAAAAAGTCCAACTTTGTGAATTTTTTCTGAGAAAATAAATGTATTTAGATCACTGTGGGTTTCGACACTTTATTGTACAAGTCTTGAATAACATTTAACAATTTTTTCAAGTCAAGATATTACCAAATGGCCGCGTGGCAGATGAACTCTAAAAAGCACATCTTAAAATGCGGTGGAAAGTTTCCCAATGTTGTTAGACCTACAACATAAGAAATAAAAAAATTTTAGTTTAATATAATATGTTTTTCCAGTCTACCTAGATCCAGATTTTTAAATTTTTTTCTCAAAAATTTTTTATGGCCGTTAAAGTGACGATTTTTTGGTGGAAAAATTTTTTTTCGACTTTGAACCTTTATAACAAAAAAAATTGTAAAATATAAAAAATCTGGATCGAGGCAGAAAATAGGAAAAACATCAAACTAATTTTTTCATTTCTTATGTTGTAGGTCTAACGACGCCATTGGGAAACTTCCCACCGCATTTTAAGAGGTGTTCCTGGAGTTCAGTTGCCACGCCGCCATTTTGTATTGTTTTGACTTGAAAAATTTTTTAAATGATTTTCAGGACTTTTATAATAATGTGTCAAAATCCAAATTGATTTAAATATATTCATTTTCTCAGAAAAAATTCACATAGTTGGAGTTGGACTATTTATTTTTGCTCCCCTTAAATCGTATAAAATTTGAAGGGCATACCACTAACGGTACCATATTGTGTAAAATGTCGAGAGGGTTATGAAACTAAATTATAAAGGTGTCGATTTGCTAAAAAAAATATTAGAGCTATTTAAAGGCTTTTTAAGATGTCGTGGGGTCCCAGGGGCCCCAGGATACCATGCGAAGGTTAAAATCCTACTTGCTTGGTTTAGTGCTGTTTATTTCAACCCCAATTATTTTTTCAGATTATCCAAGACGGGCACTCTTTTCTGAACCTTTCCCGCATCCTTGCGTACTGAAAAAGCGTCCTGCGGATTGGAGAATCAAGTGAATCACCGTAGTGTCAGTACAGTGCTAGCAATGCAAGAGTAAGTGCGTTTACAGGTTAGGTATACATGTTTGTGAATTGCAAATTGCAAGAACGAAAAATTTGTTAAAAATACTTTTACAGTGTGTGCAATATTTTGAGGACTTTGTGTAGCGAAACGTTGTTGGAGGGAAACTCCACGAATTGTGGCGAATAAGGTAAAAGTTTCTGTTATTTTAACATTTGCGTTTCATCTTTACCTACTATATCGCTAATTGTTGTTAATTATTATTAACAACGATCAGTGTTCTTTTTGTAGTCATTTACCCGGTGCATTTTTTGTGTCGCTCAAATCCTTAGTGATAACTGATAGCCGTGCGCAAAAATGGTGGGAACTAAAGTGATAATATTTATACCGAAAATTTCAAAATATTTCTTTAACAATTATTATTAAAATTACAAGGGGACTGTGGAATGCACCGATGACGATGGTCACTGTTTAATTCT
Source organism: Rhagonycha lutea (assembly GCA_958510855.1). Taxonomy (NCBI): domain Eukaryota; kingdom Metazoa; phylum Arthropoda; class Insecta; order Coleoptera; family Cantharidae; genus Rhagonycha; species Rhagonycha lutea. The sequence continues at coordinate 40,546,303 of OY294038.1, forward strand.
TTTTTTTAAGTTAAAATTTTAGCCAGTTACTAGTCGATCTCTCAGGATCCCGTCTTTGGGAAAATTAATTTCCTCGAAAAAAATGGACTTGAAAGATGTTTTTGTAGTATTTTAGGCGCAAGGTTTACAAATTTATATACGGTGTCGTCGTAAATCCACACGTGCTTTTGTACGCTTATCAAAATTGCCACGTCGAAAAATAAAGCTTAAACTCAATTTTACAGAACTTAAAAGGTCAAACGCAAACAAATTAACGTTTATTGTAATAATATGAAACATTTATAATAGCAGAAAATTAACCCTCACACAGAGTCGCTATTCCGGGACTGTGTCTTCTCTTGAAAAGAATCCTTTCGGATTAGCGAGGTTTCTAACTATATTGTTACAAAATAATCAAATAATAATTTATTTAAAAAACGAAAAACAAAAATTGTAAATATAACTAATGATATCTACTCTATATATATAAAAAGATAAGAAAAATATGCAACGTTTTTATGCAACGTTTTTGTGCAACGTTTTTATGCAACGTTTTTATGCAACGCTGAGAACAGCTATTGGACGACACCAAATCAACATTATAATCACATCAACGGACGAATCAAAGCAAAGCAAAGCAAAACAAAGCAAAGCAAAGCAAAGCAAAGCAAAGCAAAGCAAAGCAAAGCAAAGCAAAGCAAAGCAAAGCAAAGCAAAGCAAAGCAAAGCAAAGCAAAGCAAAGCAAAGCAAAGCAAAGCAAAGCAAAGCAAAGCAAAGCAAAGCAAAGCAAAGCAAAGCAAAGCAAAGCAAAGCAAAGCAAAGCAAAGCAAAGCAAAGCAAAGCAAAGCAAAAGCAAGGCAACAAAACCATGCGACGCAAAAACACAAAGATTGAAAGATTTATGTAAATGCAAAAATCCGTTTTGTGGCAAATTTGTTATTTTCGGTGGTTACTTTCGTCAAGTTTTACCTGTTATAAAATACGCTTCACCTGTGGAGATAGTCAATTATACTTTAAAGTCAACATCAATTTGGCCAAGCAGCATTATATTATTGAAAGTGCCGAATAGCTGGAAATCTACAAATATAATTCAGGGACACGGACAACTCGGCACCGGGAAAACTCGGCACCGGCATAACTCGGCACCGGGGAAACTCAGTTCCGGGCTAACTTGGCACCAGTTGAAAAACTTAAAAAAAAATATATGAGGATCATTATTAAAATGTAGATCCCGGTCGAGGCTAGGTTAGTGTTAGGAAACAACTTTTTTTTTAAAAGAGAAAGTCATCAAAAGGTAGATTAATTACTAATAAAGAATATTTGAATGTGTGACATAATATGGTCCGGTACCGAAAAAAATGCGAGATTCACCGCATTCCCAGTAGCACAATTTGCCGAGTTGGAATGCCATAAGGGGATGTTTTTAAGGAGTTTAGTGCTGCAAAAATGGCTCTGGAGCGGACTCGGCACCAGTTGAAAAACTTAAAAAAAATTAAAATATAAAAAATTTATTATATTAAAGAAATTATATATCTTTTTATAATTCACTTTCCGGAACAAACGCTACCGAAGTTATCATACGTGACTTTGCGACGGAAATGGTCTTAAAAATCCGAGGTGACCTTCTCTTTTAAAAAAAGTCGTTTCCTAACACTAACACTAACCTAGCCTCGACCGGGATCTACCTTTTAATAATGATCCTCATACATTTTTTAAAAGTTTTTAACTGGTGCCAAGTTATCCCGGAGCTGAGTTTCCCCGGTGCCGAGTTGTCCGGTGCCGAGTCGCCGGTGCCGAGTTTTCCCGGTGCTGAGTTGTCCGGTGCCGAGTTGTCCTGTGCCGAGTCGCCGGTGCCGAGTTTTCCCGGTGCCGAGTTGTCCGGTACCGAGTTGTCCTGTACCGTATAATTCAGGACATTTACAGCAATTCAATTGCTTCTAATGCCGATCTCTCCGACAGAATTATATTAGCCTGCCACAATGATGATGTTCGGGCGAGATTCATACCTACTCAAGTCAAGATATAGCTAAACATCGAGGGGTCGATCAAACAGAAGAGGACATTCGGTTGGAATATGAAGTCGAATAATTAAATTCATTGAATTTCCCTGGTTTTCCGGTACACAAATCAAAACTTAAAATAGGATCTGTTGTTATGCTAGCAGAGCTTTAACAAAGTTGGTATATACATCGATAGGCCTTTGTTTAGTCATGGACAGTTATATGTAGCAATATCAAGATGTCGAGCGAAGGATGGAATACAAATTCAAAGTGAAAGCAACATAAAAAATGTTGTATGGAAATTAGTTTTATAACTTGAAGTTATTAGGGCCGCAAAGCGGCCCTGGGGGGTTGGGCCGCGTCAGCGGCCAGGGGGGCGAAGCCCCCCTAGTACATATATAACTCAAAAAGGTTCTCGGACACCAAATAAAAATTACAATAATTTCAATGTAATTTGATTTTTTGAAGCCATTTAAAAAGAAATTAGAGGTTAAGGTCGTTGATGACAATAAAAATTGAACAAAATGCAACCACGAACAGATATGACAAGGATTTAATGATTCTATAGTTGCGATTGTAATGAATTTATAGCAACAAAAGAAGTCGGACGCTGATGTACGAATTGGTACTTTAGTTCAGGGAAATTGGGAATAATTTGGGAGGTATTAAATAGTAAATATTGTCGCTGGCGGCTGGAGTGATGTGCTGATGTGATAAATAATAAGAATAACAGTTATTTATGTAATATTTTCTAAAAATCTTATACAGTAGAACCCCGATTATCCGTGCGCGCATTACCCGACGATTATGTCGTTTCCAACTTCGATAGTAGGTACACTATGTAAAATCAATCATCTAGAATAGGGGTGGCGAACCTTTTTCAATATGCGTGCTAAAAAAATACAATCTATTTTTATAAAATTGCTGACGTGCCAAGCTATTCGTAATATTCAAAAATACAATTATTACAAATAAAATAATAACAACCGTTTGTAGAATTTTATTAACAAAAATTAAAATCAATAAAAAAATAATTCTTAAAGATTAAATTTTCACGTGCCATCAAATTTTTCATACGTGCCACCTCTGGCACGCGTGCCCTAGGTTCGCCACCCCTGATCTAGAATTTCTGCATACTTCAGAGCTGCACTTGGATTTCATACAATGATGTTTAGTATGTATGTATTACTTAATCTTCTTCAGCCTACCCTAGTCCACTCCTGGACCATAGGCCTCTCCAGTAATGGAGGTTTTGGCCATAACTCACCACGCTGGTCAGACGGGTTGGACTATAGTTGTTTTACATCCAGTAGAAGCTTGCTAGGCTAACCTTCAGATGTGCCTATAGCCCTGTTTTTTATTAACGGTGACAATTTGTTAACTTAGGGGGACCGCCGGCTTAACGTGCCCTCCGAAGCACGGAGACTTGGTCATAAGAAAGTTTCACTCTCTGCAGGTTTGAACCCGGTACCCCGCATTCGCATCCAACTGCGTTAGCTGCAAGGCAATGACCGTCCCTTAATAAAAGACTTCTTCTTCTTAATTACTTAATAAAAGATATGAATTATTATTATCCGTGCAGAGCACGGTCCCATGCGACACGGATAATCGAGGTTCTACTGCACTTTCAATGTATACTTCCAATGTAAAAAATATACCTATTTATTATTATTTATTACTAATATTATACTACTTATTTCTTTTATTTATTATCTTTGTTAGTGGCTATGTGTTATGTTATAATAGGTGAATAGGTGTATTTTTTGGGACACGGACAACTCGGCACCGTTAAAATTCGGCACCAGCGAATCGGCACCGGCGACTCGGCACCAGACAACTCGGCACCGGGATAACTTGGCACCAGTTGAACAACTTTAGAAAAATTAAAATATAAAAAAATTTATGAGGATCATTATTAAAAGGTAGATCCCGGTCGAGGCTAGGTTAGTGTTAGGAAACGACTTTTTTTTAAAGAGAAGGTCATTAAAAGGTAGATTAATTACTACTTAAAAATATTTAAATGTGTGACATAATATGGTCCGGTACCGAAAAAAAAGCGAGATTCACCCCATTCCCAGTAGCACAATTTGCCGAGTTGGAAGGCCCTAAGGGGATGTTTTTAATGAGTTTAGTGCTGCAAAAATGGCTCTGGAGCGAACTCGGCACCAGTTGAAAAACTTAAAAAAAATTAAAATATAAAAAAAAATTATTATATTAAAGAAATTATATATCTTTTTGTACATATAAGTCCATTACATAATTATGGGATAAACCGCGCAAATACTCTAACATATTCACTTTCTCATAACGCGTTTGCGTTTTTGCGGTCCTTCATAACCTGCGACAAAACGCTCGTAATCGGCATCAAATGTCCTTTGTATCTGTATTAGATTACTAAGAAATTTGAATAGATGTGGATGTGCGACCCCATATCCCTGTTGCAGCTATATATGGCAAGCTTCGGCGAAGTTATTCGTTCTATCAGACCCAACCAAAGTACGATGATGTACCGACCACACATCGCCATCGTAGGGAAACATAGGTGGGGCCCTTGCACCGTTATTTCTTATTCTACCAACATAAGTATTAGTAAACCAACTCATGATTGGTTCTAATTCTGGTGGCAGATAATCTTCGAGAACCTTAAGCGCGTTTTTAATATCATCTTCCGGAACGAACGCTACCGAAGTTATCATACGTGACTTTGCGACGGAAATGGTCTTAAAAATCCGAGGTGCCGAGTCGCCGGTGCCGAGTTATGCCGGTGCCGAGTTGTCCTGTACCGGTATTTTTTTTCCAAAATTTCTTTTACTATTCCAAATAAAATTTAAATGGGTTATTTATTTTTTCTAACGTTGTCAATGGCAACGTACTTTATAGAATTATAATGTAACGTTGTCAACGACAACGTACTTTATAGGATATAAAATACGTTAAAATTCTAATTTTTATATTAGTGTTAGAAAAAATATTGAAGACAACGCGTGTTTTATAGATTAAAAATCTTTTTCTATTAAATCCTTACTCCCTACGGTCGTTCGGATTTAAACTACGACATCGATTTTTAAACAGTCTATAAAACACTAGTTGCCTTAATAGCTATAATGCAACCAGCATAAAATATTTATTTATAAATTATAATACAAACAAAACGTTTAGTTTTATCTCAATTTGAACTCAGTTCCAAAAACTGATAAAATTCCGATTGATTGCAGCTGCAGTATTCGAAATATTTTTTATACTAATCTAAAAAATGCAAAAAAAAATTCGATTGCTAAGTTTTGTGAGTGTTCTATCGTTGTACGATTTGTTTTTGTTTAAAATGAGTGCAAGATAAAGAAAGAAGAATTAAAAAGGGCAACTATTTTATGAATGTAGTGCTAGTTATTAATTTTTTAAGAAAGAAAAATGGCAATTTAAAATTTTTTTAACCGTCAGTGACTTCTATATTTCACAATTTCTATAAAAATTAAGTTTTATTCGATCAAGTAAAAAGTTTTTTTCCTTCATGCTGTAGATTTTTTCAAATATTTGAACTGACTTAAGTACAGGGTGGGCTATAAAGAAGTTCCCTTTTTAAGACATCATTGGGATCGAACGGTGTATGTCGGAGCGGGGTCTGGAATTGTAGCTTGGTTAATGGAAATTCAGTCACTATGGAGCGCTTTGCGGGTGAGCAGCGTGCTTTTTGTGTAAAACATTTTTTACAACAATAGCAGCGAATTAAACAAATTGTACATCTCTCGGAAGCCTTAATTATAATTTTCAATCCGTATTAGCTGATAACACTGCGCGCCAATATGATACAAAAACAACGTCCACCAAATCAACTTGGGTACGCCAAAATATCGATCACATTCTCTTCATACAATTGCAAATCAATTTTCATTTGCACTCGACCAAATTACACCAATAAATTTAGGTAAGAGAGATCCTAACCTCAAAATTTTTCTGGAATCATCAAAATAATAATCTTCCAAAACTGATGGTATTTCTTCAAAACAACGATAGATGTGCATCTACCAACTCACAATTACCAAAAATTCACAACTGAGCGACAAAATCCAACATTAGGTTGTATTCTCAAAATTTTCAAAATATCACCAGAAAAATCACTCCAGAACTTCTCGGATCCAGAAATAATGCTACTAATCGCTCTAATACATCCGGAATCAATCCTGATTCCAGAAAATTCAAAATTCGCAAATTAATACTTGGACGTAAAATAATCTTGTTCGCTATCCAAGAATTTGACTATCAAAAACTGAATTTTTTTTATTCATTTAGCAAGCTCTAAATTAAATCTGAAAAAATACCGTTTTATTAATTTTTCAATGCAATTACCTAGAACAGTTGATTGAAGATTCATCAAGATCCGCAACCATATGAGAACTCATGGTATAATAATATTATAAATTAATGTAAATAATGTAAATTATTATACCATGATGAGAACTTTGTGCCATAATTTTTCCCGAAAAGTAGATGACGATGGTGGTCTTTTGTCCCGAGATACGGTGCCCGGGGGACTTAGCGGTTTGAGGGCTCTAATGTGGACTTACAATAGGCGTAAAAGGTAAAAGAAGGGAAAACTTTAGATAATTAGGAAGGGGACATCACAGTGAGTACATCGCCAATCGAGATCCTTATTGTTTTGGTGATTCATTTATCACTTATAAGTATCTTACAAGGGGACACTACAGTGAGGCACTCACCAATAGAGATCCCAATTTTTTTGGTGATTCTAGGAGCTAAAAAATTATCACTTTCTCGGCGTTTAGTCGATTGCCTCTTAGTTTTTGAGTTATGAATTTTTGAAAATACCATGCGTCGGACTAATATGAAAACTGCATAAGTCCAAAATCAACAATTTTACAGGAGAAACAAACTGATTTACCAGCGAAAGAAATTTTAGTAAATTAAAAATTTTTGGTGGGTTTTATTGATTTACTTAAAAGTATTATACAGTGCGACCTCGATAATCCGAACCTTCATTATACCGGATTCTGCAGTAATCCGGCCAAGCATTTCAATTTATTGCATTATGTACCTACTTTATAATCCGGATTTGATAGTACTCGGTAATCCGAATCTGTGTTTGTAATATGTAGAGCTAGGAAATATATGCACTAACGTTTCAATACAGGTATGCGGTATAATATATTATGCACGTTAAGAATAGCGATATTACCCCCAATAATATTATTATATATTATTATAATATATAATATTATAAAAAATAATATTACAAAAAAGAACAGTTTATGTTTTTGGCCGCTCCTATGGTACAGAGATAATTTCAAAAACTTCCAACAATTTTTCAAAAAATAGTAATCTCGTTAATGCTTTCGTATGCGTCACCCCCACTCTCAAATTTCCGTGGACCGATTTCAACCTAAATCTAATCAGCGCTCAATATAAGAGTACTAAATATGAAATTTGGTTGTGAAATTCTTATTGGTTTTGAAGCTAAAGTACACACAAAATTTAGAGACACACAGTCCCAAATTTGTTTTTTTGATATATCCTTCCCACCAGCGAAATTGCTTATTATGTACTAACTCAGATACGTAGGAGTCTGCTCAGTTCAAATTTGCTTTTCTTATCGTCGGGCGGCTTATCGCGCGACGTTCTAGAATTTTCCCTTTTAACTCGATTTATTTATTCCAATTTACCAATCCAAATTTTCCTTTCTACTTCTAAAAAAAAATAAACACGAACTACCCAAGTAACATTTTTCCCTGGTGAAATTTAAATGTCTCTGCTAGGGCCCTAGCAAATATCTGCCAGGGGGTTATAACAGGTTTTTTTTGACAGAGCTCTTACAGATACCTGGCAGGTATTTGTAACGGATTATTTGCAGAGCCCTGAAAATTAACTCTGTAGAGCCCTGGCAGGTCTCTGTTGAAAATAATTTGCAGGGCCCTGCAAGAAATCTGTGGCAGAGCCCTGGCAGAGTCCCTGTTACAGGTAATTTGCAAGGCCCTGCAAAAACTCTGCGGCAGAGCCCTGCCAGAGTCCCTATTACTGGTAATTTGCAGAGCCCTGCAAGAACTCTGTGGTAGAGCCCTGACAGAGTCTCTGTTATAAAAAATTTGCAAAGCTCGTATATACCACGTGGTCTTCATAAAAATTGTCTTTTTTTTACCATTTTTCAATTACTTTTAATTTTAACAATTCATTAAATTTAAATATTATATTGTACTTTTAATAGTAGATATACCTACTACAGGTAGATATAAACACAATACTTATTAAAATTTTAGCAAATCAGAATCAAGAATTTTGTTAACGATGCGCGATGTAAGCTTTCTTCATTCATATTGGTTAAGATTGTTAAAAGGAATATATCTTCAGAGATTTATTGAAAATTAATTAATCGATTTTTTCAAAGCAACCAACGATATGACAGAAACTTTGTCAGGGTTACAGAGACAGGCAGAGACAGTTACATTGACAGTTATCTTTTATGAGTTACAGGTATAAAAAAATTCGTAAAGCGCCTCGTAATTTTGAGCCAAAAATTTAGGTCTAGTTACTATGTAATGAAGTAGGATAGCGCTATAATAAATATTGTTATGAGAGAAAGAGATAAAATAGTTTTAGTTCAGGTCATTTAGAATATTCTAGAATATTAGAAATACAAAATACAAAGGCTAATCCGCTTCGATTTTAAACGTCATTTATGTGCAATTTATAAATTTTAACAGTTTATTTATCCAATCTAAAGAAATCATAATTAAACCACGATCTAGAATTAAACAACAAAACTTTTATTATATTATTATTATCATTTACTGATTCTGATTCACTATTACTGATTCGTTTTGATCAATATTATTTATCAAAAATTAAATTTCTCATATATACCGCACTCACAATTATTCTAGAAATTTTAAGTTAAAATTAAAGTTAAAACTTATTTGCCGATGGTAACCCATACTTACAAGACAAAATATATCGGCCCTAAATATTAATAAAATAAATTTTTGTCGCATTCTTTAAAAATGTTAATTTTTATTTTTAATTTCTTGCAATCCATACTGATTGTGTAATTATGTAATTAAACTAATTTACTCTGGGGGTTTCAATTTTATTACTACATCTATATTTACAGTTACAATTACGAATTATTGTATCATATTTTAAATTGCGATGTTTTACATCGATATAATTTCCATTTTATTAAAAAAGGTAAGTAAAATACGTTGATTTCTCAGCGGTTCACTCATTATTATACACAAAAGTGTGACCATCATATTACCAGTAATTTCAAAATAATTTAAAAGTAGGGTCCGTAGATAAATGGTAAGAACGAGAGGCTACGAAGCAATCATGGATGTAGGTACAGGTTCGAATCTGGATTGTAACAAAAATTTTTAAATTTAAATATTATTTTCAGGATAGGTAACAACATCGACAGAATGGAATTCAACCAATAATACAGAATACCAAGCATTAGAATATATTAATAGTTAATAGATATAATTAAATGTAACCATGTAAATAAAATTGAAACCCCTAGAGTTAAATTAGTTCGATGCGATGTAATAACACAATCAATGGATTGCAAGAATACCTGTCTCTGTCTGTCTCTGTAACAGGGACAGACAAAGCCCTGCCAGAGTCTCTGTGACAGAGACTCTGGCAGAGTGCCTGACAGAGCTCTTGCAGAGTCTCTGACAGGGTACCTAACAGATACCCTGTTAGGATTTGCGACAAATTTTCTGCAGAGGGTTTGCAGGGTCCATTTTCTCTGTCTCATATTATGTGACAGAGCCCTGTTACAATCCGATTACAGAGACAGGGCCCTGCGAAATTTCTCTGACAGAGCCCTAGCAGATATCTAGCAGGGGGAAAATGTTACTTGGGTAAGATACTTAATCAACTTTATTTATTCAAAAAAGATCTTTTTATCACTCTATTTCAACATTACTCAAAAATCCCAACCACCCAACTTGGTGGTCGGCGCGCGAACCTCTTTTCTTCCGACCCCCTGCCGGTTTCGCCGGGACCCACATCTGCCGCGAAACATTGGACATTTCAAAATATAAAAATCAATCCTTTTCAACAATCAATGCTTCTTCATTAAAAAAAAATTACGACATGTAGGTAGGGAGAGGTTTGCAGGTTGCCACCCATTAGCTTTTTTGCTCATAGCTCGTCACAAAATCAACATATTGTTGATATTATAATATTCGTTGGAAAGAGGAACTCAAAAGGCACAATCGTGACGTAGAAATTATTTGAATTTTCAAAAAATAAAAATTATACAGGAGTTTTTCAAAAGTACCTAAAATCGAGCTCTTGAAATTTAGGCTTGCAGGTTGCCACCCATCGAGAAATTGCTGAAAATGTAGAAAAACGGAAAGAAAACCAACTGATTTATAAAATTTATGGGTTTTTATTGACACTCAGTGGTCGTAAACATAAAAAAATTAGTGTAAATTGGCATAAAAAATCAAAATTTGATTTTTCATGTTTATTGCAATATCATCAACATTATCTTGCAAATTTAATTATTTAATGCAATAAAAACACTTCACTTTTGACTCAATTTCAATTGTAAACATCAAACAATCATAAAAATGGGCACATGAGTGTAAACAAGCGAAACATGATAGGTAGTAACCTGCAAATCGTAAAGGGTGGCAACCTGCATTCTAGCACTATTTTAGAATTATATCTGAAAAAAATTGCTATTTCATGATATTGCTATGATGTTCGCCCTTAAACGAATACTCACCCCAAAAAGACCCCAAAAACTAACGATATGCCGGAGTAGAGTTTTTCTCTTGTACAGGGTCGATGGATTCAACGGACGAAATAAAAAGATGAGAATTCGAGTACCACATAATTTATTAAACCAAAATAATGAATTGTGAAAATTTGCATCAATTTTCTAAAAGCAATAAATTTGTCTTAAACCAAATGTGTAAGGTGTAATAATCAAGAAATCCGAAATTACATTTAATTTGTCAAATTTAGGTGCTAAATTTGGATTTCTCATTATTCGTGTGTCGTGTAAAATCATAAATCAAATTAACAATAATTTTTAATCAATCCAGTGATGACACAAATAGTTCTAAACTTGGATTGATTAAAATAAATGACAAAATTTCTACCTTATTATTTGGTAATTTTTCACTTGCTTCTTTATGTCACTACAAGTCGAGTCGTCAGTAGTCTCATCCTGTTCCTACGTCTTGAGAGCGCCAGATGTCCCAAACTCCAGCCAATGTTCCAAATTTGAAGTCAATCTCATTACGTTCAAAATTCACAACTTTTCATTAATTATGGATCGTAATTAGTAACTACGCGAAAACTTGATCCTCGCAAATTATTCACTTTTTAGTGAAATCACGAAATCTCACTTCATTGATCCCCGGATGAATAAGAAGTTCTACGAGTTCTTCCTTCTTTGAAGACCACAAAAGAACCTTTTTTATGCTCCCAATTTGAGCTCTTCTCAGAAACTCCTCTCTGCTTGAGTTTCACCAAGAGACTCCTCTCTGCTTGAGTTTCACCCAGGAACTGGCGTGTTTCTGCTCGCTGATTTTTAACGTTCCCAGTTTTCGAAAAATGGATATTTTAGGTGGGAGTTTTGTTCCTTGTCAGCTAAAATGGTCCTTCTAGCAGGTAATACAACGTCGTTAATCGCGCATGCACCGAATTGTTATTAACACTTTACTTTATTTCAGTTATTTGGCGCAATTTTCAAATGAAAATCATACACAAGGCGTGTCACAAATTTTGTACCTCACAATCAAATACAGAAATGTTTTGTTTTATGTGTAAAATTGTTACAAACAGTGGTTTTTATGTAATTGATGCAAATTTCACTTCCTTATCAGCCATATCAACTGATTACTGAATTTAACTCAAGAATTTTCAAATTATCTCCTTATTTGTCTGCTTTCACTCTTAAATGACCGAAAATATCACCACAATATGTTTTGTTAGGATAATGTAAGTTGAATGTAAAAGCAATACAGAAAAAATATTTACCTTGATTTCTCGATTAAAATGTTCAATTTATGACCACAGAACAAAAACACAATTTTAATTTTTAAATTTTCACGATACAACTTTTCAAACTTTTGTCAACACACACTGTCTTAGTGGCTCTGTCAGCTCCAGAACTAGTTTAAAAGTGATCACACCTCCTTAGGTTTCGATTTCAGTCAAAATTTAGTTTATGACATTGGTCCAACACCAAAATCCAAGGTAGGTGGCAACCTGCAGTAGGTGGCAACATGCAAACCTGTCCCCTATATGTATACTAAATCTGAGTTTTTCCGTGTAAAAAACAACATTTTCAAACAACGAAAGCCACAATCATTATTTTGTGTGTGTGTGTGAGAGAGAGAGGGAGGCAGGAATCGTCTGTTGCTTACAGTCTACATTTTCTGGTACCAAATTAATGATTTTGGTATTCGAACTTTTTCTTAAAAAAAATTTCTTTGCAAGTTATTTCCATTTCTTATAAAATTGAGAACGCGCAAGAATGGATTAATTAACGAGATTTCGCTGTCCCGCTGTGCACCAATAATTATGTTTTTATTAAACGAATGCAATTATAAAATAATATTGGATCTATCGATATTAAATTATTATTATTATTAAAGTACAATAATCCGACCTAAAAGTTTCTACCAAAAAATAAACATTTTCCAAAATTAAATTCAAAAGTGGCTAGACTATCTACAACATAGTAGCGCAGGCTAGTCCAATCGTACAACAATTATCGCCGGGCAGTTATCGCACGACCTTTTGCGCCTTGTATAAAATTTTCCTTCGACGTCAAATTAATTTTCAATTTTAACATCCAAAAAAACTTTCAATTACCAAAAATGCAACCAGCAATTAGGATTTCTAATGAATTTCATCTAAAGATTTTGGGGGACATATACCCCCCCCCCCCACTTTGCTCTTACGCTCCTATACTAACTTATTCCAGTGGTTCCTAAAGTGTGTGAATTCTAGGTTCAGCGGCGCAAAGTAGCCATTAATTATTTATCATCAATTAGATTTTAATAAGAATTGTATTCGTCACTTTATTTATTGGCTTGTAGCAGTGTTCCCCAACTTTTTTTGTGCCAATCCCTACTCCAAGTCTGTCTAAAATTCGTATGCAACATGTACATATTATTTAATATTCAAATATTGATACTCCATGCACTTACAGCTCGAGTAGCGACTGAGAGTCTAATTTTTAATTACCCCCTTAAGAGCGCGCTGCAAATTTTGATGCAAAAACATGTTTCAACAGATGTCGTACCCTAAAATATTAATCTTTTATACTTATCTTTTCACCAAAACAGAATTTTAATAATTTATAACAGTCATATGAATAAACGATAACTAAGCTAGGCAATAAGAAAGTTTGAGCTTCCAATGTTGAATATTTACAAGTATATTCCAAAAAGATATTCACATGTGAAAATTTTGAATATATTTAAAAATATTTATCTTTGAAAGTTCAAACTTCCTCATTGCCTAAATTAGTTATTGTTTGTTCATATGACTTTCATAAATTATTAAAATTATGTATTGGAGAAGAGCAAAGTATAAAAGATTAATATTTTAGGGCGCGCCATCTGTCGAAACATGTTTCTGCATCAAAATTTGCAGCGCGCTCTTAATAATCAAATTGGTCCCCTGTGTGGCGTGGAACCCACTTTGGGAAACACTGGTTTATTGTTTTCTTTTATCATTTTATTAAATTTTTAATTATTATGACTTACGCAGTGAATTTATTATTGTAAATTAATTATTGTATTTGTAAACAGGTGTCCCCCAGGAAAATACACATTAAAAAAAAATACTGACGCAAGATGTCGTTGATTATTATCAAGAAGTAGATAATGGAAATAGATTATGAAGTCAATAGTGTCACTTTAACTAACGCCTTTTATAAGTATTCTTTTTTACCCATTGGCAATACTAGAGTAAATGCAAAAATTCCCGATTGGAAGAAAATCGATTCGCAGAAGATGGACGAATTAAATGTTAAAGTTTTAAACAAAAAATCAAATAATATTAAAGAAGTTTCCATTCAAAAAATGTCAAATACAGATAATTTAACGAAAGTAAGCAGGAGGAAGTCTACAAAACGAGAGTTATGTCGAACGTGCCCCACCAATAATTCCATTGACATGGGGTCAAAATCAGGAAAGGGAGTGTCGTCGTCCACCAAGACAATTGTTAATAAAAAAGAAAATTCAAAGGAAAATATTAATCAATCCACTTCAAGTGTTGAAGTGCTAAACAAACTTATAAATAAGAATGTCATAATGAAAACAAAATCCGCAACAATGAAAAAAGATCGCGACCAACCAAAGGTTGATAAATATAAATCAAAACCAAGTACTAGCGCTCCACACTCATCAAAATCGAAAAGTCAAGATCCAACAAAGTTAAAATTTCGTCGTTCTGATAGTGGTGAATATTCAGTGTCTCATACTAGAAAAACACAGGAAAAAGGAAAACCTCTGAAAAATATACTTCAAAAAGGCGACTTTAATTTACATCTTACCAAAAAAGCAAAAACAGGTTATTATAATTTTTTATAACATTGTACATTTTATACCTTTTTAACTTGATATTTTTATTTTCAGTTACTGCCCCGTCAATTCCTAAAGAAGCAGACTTGAAAAAATCTGTAAAGAAGCGTTTAGTGATACCAAGTAGCGATTCCGATTCGAATGAACCATCTTGTGATAAGATAAAGACGGTGACCAACAAGAAGGTGTTGACAACTTGCGAGCCCAATCGAGAAAATGTTAAAGTATTAATCTCGAAATCGTTGCATTCTTCAAGGCCTCATAATAAAGAAAATAAACCGGAAAAAGGTGAGAAAGAAGAACATTCCAAAAACCGGAAGCACAAAAGTAAATCTGTAACAAAATTGGAACCTCCAGAAAAACGTCGCAAAATTGCAGATGATAAAGTTGCGAAAACTAAACCGGAAGAAAGAGAACGTAATAGAAAAGAAGAAAAGAGTTCAATTAAGAAGCATTCCAATCATTCGAAATCGAAAACGAAGAAAATTGAGGAATCCAAAAAAGAAGGTGGTTTCCAAGAGGTGGTAACAAACTCAACTAAACCTGCCCTTCATCTTGAACCAAGTTCTTCATCTTGCATTACCAAATCAAGTTTACAATTATCCAATGAAAAAATGTGCATAATAGATTTGGATGATTATCCAGATGACCACAAGGAAGTTCCAATAGATTTAGTATTAATAAAATTAGAGAAACTCTTGGAAGATGACTCCGTTGATACGGAAACAAAGCTTGATCAAACTGCTCAACCACATGTTACCGGCGAATCGACTTGCCAATTATTAGAGGAACAGATCTGCATAATTGATTTGGATGATTGTCCATCAGATGACAACCAGGAAATTCCAATGAGTTTGAAAATCAAGTCAGAGAGACTCTTGGAAGTTGACCATATTGGTATGGAAACAAATCTTGAAGTGGGTTCTCCATCTCTCATTTCTAAATCAACATCCCAATTATCTGAGGAACAAATCTGCACAATTAATTTGGATGATTACCCTGATAATAACCAGGAAGTTCCAATGAGTTTATTAATCAAATCAGAGAGACTCCTGAAGGTTGACCACATTGGTATGGAAACAAATCTTGAAGTGGAGTCTCCATCTCTCATTACTAAATCAACATCCCAATTATCTAAGGAACAAATCTGCACAATTAATTTGGATGATTATCCAGATAATAACCAGGATGTTCCAATGAGTTTATTAATACAATCAGAGAGACTCATGAAGGTTGACCACATTGGTATGGAAACAAATCTTGAAATTAGTTCTCCATCTCTCATTACTAAATCAACATCTCAAGTATCTGAGGAACAAATCTGCACAATTAATTTGGATGATTATCCAGATAATAATCATGAAATTCCAATGAGTTTATTAATAAAATCAGAGAGACTCCTGAAGGTTGACCACATTGGTATGGAAACAAATCTTGAAGTGGAGTCTCCATATCTCATTACTAAATCAACATCCCAATTATCTGAGGAACAAATCTGCACAATTAATTTGGATGATTACCCAGATACTAACCAGGAAGTTCCAATGAGTTTATTAATAAAATCAGAGAGACTCATGAAGGTTGACCACATTGGTATGGAAACAAATCTTGAAATTAGTTCTCCATCTCTCATTACTAAATCAACATCTCAAGTATCTGAGGAACAAATCTGCACAATTAATTTGGATGATTATCCAGATAATAATCATGAAGTTCCAATGAGTTTGTTAATAAAATCAGAGGGACTCCTGAAAGTTGACCACGTTGATACGGAAACAAATATTGAAGTTAGTTCTCTATCTCCCAATACAAAAAGTACTTCCCACTTATCTGGTGAACAAATCTGCACAATTAATTTGGATGATTACCCAGATAATAATCAGGAAATTCCAATGGATTTAGTAATAAAATCAGAGAGACTCTTGAAATTTGACCACATAAGTACGGAAACAAATCTGGAAGCACGTTCTCCATCTCTCATTACTAAGCCATCTTCTCAATTATCTGACAATTCAACAATCTACAATTTTAATTTGGATGATTGCCCAGATGATCATCAGGAAAATCGAAAGGGTTTATTAATAAAATCAGAGAAACTCTTGAACACTTCACATCAAGATTTGCTTAAAAATTTCTATACTTCTAAGGGTTTTATAGAATCCAACCTGAATAATACAACTACGGAAATAGAAGTTACAATTATACAAAGGGATGACGAAAAACAGCCGTGTTTTAGTGATCCAGATTACAGTAAAGAAGATTCTGTGAGCGACGCTGTACCAATAATGGAATCGATCACGGAGGAGGTTTTAGAAAATTCGACAAAATTGCATGCTGAAGAAATGAAAGAAGAAAAAATGAATTTTGCACCAAAAACTATAGCAGATGTTAAGCCGCTTATTTCTGAAGTGATAACAGTTATGGATGAAGATAGCGCTATGGAGCCGCTTTTAAAAATCGAGTATTCCGATTTTGCCGCCATATTTGTTGACGACTTTCGGTACTACAATTATGTTGAAAATTCGGTTTATCAATTTAGTGTTGCCTCCAATTCTTCCAAAATGATCGAAAATAAAGATATATATTCAGAACTATTTCAAAGTCGAAAATTGATTTTTGAACGATTTTCAAGGACAATGTGGAACTATTTAAAAAAGCATGAAATTGTGAACTTTGATTGCCGTACATTAATCGACGAAATTAACAAGGCTCTTCGGACTAACTGGAACACTACAATATCACATTTTAAAATTTTGCGGCTTCTACATAATATTATTTTAACGTGGAGGAAGCCTAGTAATGACTTCATCAAGATGTTTTGTAATAATATCAGTCATAACATGTTGTTATTTGATGAAGAACATGATAAGGGTGATTCAATCCGGCTCCCTAATTCTGGAAGTTCTGAAGCTGTTGCAAGTAATCCTGTATCTAGTCCTCAAATTGGTAAGTTGTATTAAATTTATTATGAGATTTTCAGCTTCTTAGTCAGTGGCTACACCCAATATTTTTCAAGCTTGTGGACACAAATGATTCATTTCCTGATGGTTGTATAGTAAAATTAGTTTGAGAACGATGGGGGTAACCAAATTTCTTTAATTTAATTGACACCAACTTGGATCCAAACGGACGAATTTTTGTAACTTCACTTTAACTGCACGTAACTGCACATTCTCGAGCTAATTTTAGTCTACAAACTAAATTGAAAACTTCAAAATCTATAAATTTAACAAAATTTCTGCTAAGCCTAGTAACTAAAAGAGAACCAGAAATATTTAAAATTATAATATAAATGAAGTAAACGAAAGGGGGGAGGTACGAAAATCGTGCAGTTTTTAAAAAGTTGTAAACATAGTAAATTAATTTCATAATTATGATTTTTTTTAAATATCTGTTTATCACAGAAACAAAAAGAAGTAAATATGTTATCAGATGAAGGGGCGGGCGCCTAAAATATTGAAAAAGCCAATAGTGAAATGCATAAAAAAAATTTTCTACTTGCGATTATAATAAATTATTATAAATCTGTGTTTTGTCTTGTATAAAAGAATATTTTGAAACAAGGAGAGGCACAAAGACACAAAACAGCACAAATACATTACGTTTATGAGCTTAAGAGATGGGGGGGAGCAATTGTTTATCGGTGGAAGGCTTCAATTTTTTTTTTCAAAGGTTTTAAAGCAAACAGTAAAAGTCGCTGCGTGCGCAGTTACTCACGTCGAATGTGCGCACGCGCAAAAATTCCCGTCAAATGTGAAGCGTATTTAAATGTAAAGTGCGCGCATGCGCCATACTCAAGTCGAATGTGCGCTGAATGTGTGTAAAAATTAAATTTTTAGTTTTATAAACAGGACCGGATCAGAGTTTGGGGCCCAAATCTAAAACTTTATTTAACTCTTAACGGTCCTGTCATTAAAAAGCCTTTCGTAACATTAACCTAAACTCGACCGGTGGATCTCTCTTTTAACGGTTCCCCCATTAAAAAAAATCAATTCCTAACACTAACCTAAGCCCGACCGGTGGATCTCTCTTTTAAGAGTCCCCTCATTAAAAGAATGTTTTCCTAACACTAACCTAAACTCGATCGGTGGATCTCTCTTTAACGGTCTCCCCCATTAAAATGAAAACGATTCTTAACACTAACCTAAGCTCAACCGATGGATCTCGCTTTTTATGGTCCCCTCAATAAAAAAATGTTGTTTCCTAACACTAACCTAAGGTCCACCGGTGGATCTCACTTTTAACGGTCCCCCCCCCCTATTAAAAAAATCAATTTCTAACACTAAAAAGCTTTTCCTAACAATAACCTAAACTCGACCGGTGGATCTCTCTTTTAACGGTTCCCCCATTTAAAAAAATCGATTCCTAACACTGACCTAAGCCCGTCCGATGGATCTCTCTTTTAAGAGTCCCCTCATTAAAAGAATGGTTTCCTAACACTAACCTAAACTCGATCGGTGGATCTCTCTTTTAACGGTCTCCCCATTAAAATAAAAATCGATTCCTAAAACTAACCTAAGCTGGACCGGTGGATCTCTGTTTTAAGGGTCCCCTCATTTAAAAAAATCGTTTCTAAAAACTAACCTAAGCTCAACCGATGGATCTCGCTTTTAATGGTCCCCTCAATAAAAACAATGTTGTTTCCTAACACTAACCTAAGGTCCACCGGTGGATCTCACTTTTAACGGTCCCCCATGGTACAACAAAATTATTATATCGTGCTCCCTCCCAATAAAATAATCGTTTCTTAACACTAACCTAAACTTGACTGGTGGATCTCTCTTTTAACGGTTTCCTCATCAAAAAAAACTTCCAATTAATGGTTGCAGAAGTACCAACTAAAGTTTAACCAAGTGTAACTAAATAATACCAACCGGCACAACGTCGCAATCGCCGAGAGTAACTGCGCACGCGCGCACGTAGCGACTTTTACTGTATGCAAGATTTTAAGGGTCCTGTTCATAATGTGACTAAATATTGGTATAAAACGTTCTTTAAAAAGATTCGTTAAACATGTTTTTCAAGAAATGTTTAAATATTTGGCTGTTTAAATATATTTTGAGATTGTCGAGAGATTAACGAGATTCCCGCTGTCCATTCAAAACTAAACACAAATGCAATTTTATAAAAAAAAAAATAAATAAATAAAAAATCCAATGTTGTGACAGGGAAACACGGTTTAAGAAAAAAAAAATGTTAGTTAGAAGCAAACGGCTAAAAAGTGGTCCAGGGCTTGAAGCGCTAAAAAATTCACTTTTGGATTCTGTGGTAATTCCAAATAACGGAGTCTATCGATCGGGTCGGGATGTTTTCCATATCTTGCGAATTTCGTCGTCTGTTCCATTAAGGCCGTGTTCTGGTTTCGAATTAAAAAAAATTAAGTTTTTGTTTTTTCGCATATTCTTAAAGTTTAGACCTTTAAGAATATATTCTCAAGAGAACATTTTAAAATTCCAATAGTTTACCACGTTTTAGCTATTTTAGTGACGCAGCAACTGAACCTAACAATGAGCAATTTATCGAAGGTCGTAGTATAATAAATTATGTATTTTATGACATTCTAACATTTTTCAACATGGTTGACATAATATCTCAAGTTCCATTTGACCGATTTACTTCAAATTTTGTACAAACCTTCAATATATAACTGTCTATCACCCTTACCACTTTTATATCAAAATTATTTGTTTTACTGGTTGAAACTTTTGCTCAAAACTTTAATCGAATATTTCTCAAAACTACATTTTTCAACATGGTTGACAAGATATCTCAAGTTCTATTTAACCGATTTGCTTCAAATTTTGTACCAACCTTCACTGTATAACTGTCTATCACCCCTACCACTTTTGTAACAAAATTATTAGTTTTACTATTTTAAAAAATTACAAATTGTGAAAAAAAAGTCAAAAAATGAATTTTTTCTTCAGACAGCCGCCATTTTGCGAAAAAAATTTTTCCGTTTTCTCTTTGGTAGGGGCTATAACGACATTCTTACTAATTAAGAATCTTTTTTTAAATTTTGTTTCCGATGACCAGAAGGGTTGCAATCGTGTCAACCAGCACACCCTCTAGTTTTTTTACCCCCCAACTTTATCAGCTAATAACTTCTTTAATTTTAACTTTTATTTTTCAAAATTTGTTTTGTATATTCTATAAATATCAGCAAATATGTTGTAACAATCTGAATGGTAAAAATATTTTTTGTTTCATTTTTATTGAGCTCGACAAATCGCCCATAATTATTTATGCTTTTAAACCAGAACACGGCCTTAAGTTTTCGTCAACTTCGATTTTAAAGAAATAAGGGGGGGTTGATTTGTGACCATTTGATGTTTCCTTGGGGAGGGCAATGTGACTAACCTTGACATAGGGTGGAGGGTGGTCAAAAATTCTGAAAGAATTACAGCCGTCCTTTTTCGACGACCCATCCCATATAGTACAAAGTAGTTCTATGGACGTCCATATGTTGTTCACCACCGTATGTCCGTACATCCGTTGAACGTCCGTGAAAGTCCATTTTAAGTACTGTGTACGTCCACAGAAGGGATGGTTGGCACAACATTATTCTTCCTCAAAACGTCTATAATTGAACTTCCTCCAAGCGTTAAGGCACAACATATTGAACTTCCTCAAAACATCGTAACTGGACGTCATTAAAACGTGAAAGTCCATTTAAAGTATTGTGGAAGTCCACTGAAGGCACCACATATTGAACTTCCTCAAAACATCGTAACTGATGGTTGATGGACGCCCTTAAAACTTGAAAGCCCATTTAAAGTACTGTGGACATCCACCGAAAGCACAGCATATTGGATTTCCTCAAAACATCCGTAACTGGACGTTCTAAAAACGTGGAAGTCCATTCAAAGTACTGTGGACTTCCACCGAAGGCACAACATATTGGACTTCCTCAAAACATCGTAACTAGACATCCTTAAAACGCGAAAGTCCATGTAAAGTATTGGACGTCCACTAAAGGCACAACATATTGGACTTCCTCAAAACATCCGTAACTGGACGTCCTAAAAACTTGAAAGTCCAAAATTAAAGTACTGTGGCCGTTCACTCCTATATTCTAGAGTTGATTAGAAAATAATTATGTCAATTTAATGCTTAAACTGATGCGCATGAATTGATTAACGAGATTACCCTACCGACAGTTCAATAGTTAATTAGGATTAGTGATGGTGGAGAGGGGTATCAGAATACTAGATAAAAAGAGTGGTAATTTTTCAGTGTGCATGTTTACCACCAAAATGGCGACCACTTGGTTTTGTTTGCTCAAGAGCACATAAATTAGAAGTAAATCTTAATCTGCTACAAATCTCTGTTCTTTTAGTAAAAAAAATTTGGATTTGTCAATGAAAACATAATAAACAGGTGTCACAATAACTACCATCTGAGCAGCAACCCCTAATGAGGAGGGTTGACACAAAACAGAGAGCAGAGTCTGTCGCAATCTAGAGAGAACCGCCCCAGTTTGTTTGAAGTTAATAGGCTAGCCCTCGATTCGTGCGGAGACTGAACCGTAAATTCTTAAATAAAGGGGTAGCTTAGGGTAAATTTAAAAAAGCCGCAAGTGGTAATAAAGTGCTTTAATTTATTGATAATAGAATTTGAGAAATGCTATCACAATTCCAATAATTGCTATGTCTGGATTGTGCAAACAATATACACACAGTATTACTGATTATATGGTATCAGGGTATTACAATCACAAAGTGCACCTATCACCTCAAATAAACAAGCACCCAAAACAAATAGTACAACCTCTATGGGTTACCCAAAAGGGTAGGTTAGTGTTAGGATTTTTTGGGGCCGGCAAAATGGTTAGGCGGCGAAATGGGGTGTATTCGTTACATAACGGGTAAGATCCTTAACACTTTTTTTTTGTGGGGTAGACTCAGTGACGTAGCAAGTCAAGACCTGGTGCTAGACCCATAGCGGGCCCCCTTTATTATTTTACAAAATTTTTTTTTTAAATAAGTAACAATTTTATTGCACAAAAATCGTGTAAATGACAAAAAAATCTTCGTAGATTTCATAAAGTTTCAATATACGAGGGTTGTCCGTAAAATAAGGTCGCCAAGGCTCGTCAATTTTGCAAGGACCGCTTTAATGCGAGATCCGGCAACACTGTTGTGTAGCTTGGTTCCTCGCCTACAAATCCCCACCACTCCGAGCTATCTGCGACGCTTAGTCTTAGCAAATAATACTTTGATACAATAAAGTATTTTGTCTTAGTTTGGTAGCCGTTCGCGATGGAGTTTCTACTTGCTGTTACCCCCAGATGTGAGTTACATTGTGTGATTCGTTTTTTGTGTGCTAAGGACACTACGCATATACAGGGTGTCCCCGCACTCACTTTACGTAACTTAGGTGGTGATAGAGGACACTTTTCTAAGAACAATATTTAACAAAACTTTTTTTCTAAATTCAAACCCTCGATAGTTAGGCCTCTTTTAAGCATTTTTTTTAATTTCCACTTTCACGTGGCTATAGCCCCAAAAATATTGATTTTTCAGTAAAAATTATTTAGTGCTTTTTTAAAGAGCGTGAAATAATCTACAAACTAGATTCAAACCTTTTGTTGTCTAAAATCAACGGTTTTCGAGTTATGAATTAAAGTAAGTTCAAAAATGTCGAAAACTTTGAGCTTTCTGTTTTTTTTTTGGTTTTTTTCAAAACACCGTTTCTCAGAAAATCAGAAAATAGTAAACAAGGCAGCTACAAAAGAAAAAATTAAATTCACAAAATTTTTATTTTTTTTTTAAATTATTTTATTAATTAATTTTAAACGAGGCGGTCGGAGCATAGTGGTCACGCGAGTTGACTATGAACACTAATACTCGGTTCGAATCCGGGTCAAGTAAGAACTTTATTCTGGCCGCTTTGGTCCTCCAGGTTGGGGGTTCTATGTCGGGCTTGCTCCTCGTCGTAGGTAAAAAATGTAAAATGCTAACAAAATCCAAAAGCCAATTTGGCGTTTGAGAACCGGGAAGCTGCGTATTGCGGTATAAACCGGATATATACGAATACGAATTTTAAACTATTACATTATTTAAGTAAATGTTGAAAATAACCACCCTCATTTTCAATACACAGTCGTGATTGCTTTAAAAAGTCTTTGACAATTGATTTTTGACAATTTTAATCGCAGAAATTCGAATTTTTGACACTTTTTCACACTCACCGAACGACCAAAATTGGCCTCGTGATCGACCGGCCGATCCCTCGACCTTGTTGATCACCCCTGTTATAGTGGCTCTTAACACAAAAGGAAATTTTATAAATAATACTATAAAACATCTTTTAAAACGATCACGACTGTGTATTGAAAATGAGGGTGGTCTTTTTCAACATTTACTTCAAAAAAAATAAAAAATTTAGTGAATTTAATTTTTTGTTTTGTAGCAGCCTTATTTATTATTTTCTGATTTTCTGAGAAATGGATTGGTTTCTCAAAAAATTTTACTAGAAAAAAGTTGTAGTCCGTTAAATTTCCTATCCGGAATGGGGCGTCAGATTTTTTCTAAAATTTTTCGTTTAAAAGATACAGGGTTTTGAAAAAAACCAAAAAAAAAGAAAGCTCAAATTTCTCAACATTTTTGAACTTACTTTAATTCATAACTCGAAAGCCGTTGATTTTAGACAATAAAAGGTTTCAATCTAGTTTGTAGATTATTTCACGCTCTTTAAAAAAGCACTAAACCATTTTTACTGAAAAATCAATATTTTCGGGGCTATAGCCACGTGAAGGTGGAAATTTAAAAAAAATGCTTTAAAAAGGCCTAACTCTCGAGGGTTTGAATTTAGAAAAAAATTTTTGTTAAATATTGTTCTTAGAAAAGTGTCCTTTATCGCCACCCAAGTTATGTAAAGTGAGTGCGGGGACACCCTGTAGAAATTTATCGACAACAGTGTGTGGACATCAAAAACGTGGAAACAATGATGCAGAGAGTTTAAAAACAGACCTTCTCCATTTTTCAATCGTTTCGTCCGAAACCGATGGCTATCCTGCACACTGTTTATTATGGATGTTTGTACGTCCTATTTTATACTCTTCACCATTTGCGCACATTTTTGATGTTCAAACACGGTTGTCCATATCCTTCGTGTGTCGTTAGCACAAAAGTAACTTACACCTATAGGCAGCGGCGAGTGGAAGTTACATCGCAAACGGCTACCAAACCAAGACCAAGAGTCGCAGACAGCTCGGAGTTGTAAAGATTTGTAGGCGGGGAACCTAGCTACACGCCAGTGTTGCAGGATCTTGCGTTAAAGCCTTCCTCGTGACTCCAGCGCCTTGAAGACTTTTGGAAAAAGTTCTGCACAATGTGCAAACTGTCATAGATTATTTTTATAAAAAAAGTCTGTGTAAATAATAGAAATTAATTTTCTCTGTTGTGTACCGGGCCCTGGTGCCTGGCACCACTCATACTTTTCATTTAAGAGGGACCTTTAAATTTGGATGCGAAAACATGTTTCAACAGATGGCGCGCCGTAAAATATTAATCTTTTCTAAGAATCTTTTCACCAATACAGAATTTTAATAATTTATAAATGTCATATGAATAAACGATAACTAATTTAGGGAATGAGGAAGTTTGAGCTTCCAATGTTGAATATTTACAAGTATATTTCAAAAAGATATTCATATTTGAAAATATTGAATAATTTTAAAAATATTTAACTTTGAAAGCTCAAACTTCCTCATTACCTAAATTATTCGTTTATTTCGTTTATTCATATGACTTTTATAAATTATTAGAATTCTGTATTGGTGAAAAGATTTATATTTTAGGGCGCGCCATCTGTTGAAACATGTTTTCGCATCAACATTTAAAGGCTCCTCTTAAGTATGTAACATAAAATAAGCAACGTCTCACCTCTGATAATAATTATTTTAAACACATAATTTTATGATGCGCTCTTAATTTTATAAAAGACGTCTCGGCCATAGGTCTTTTATAAAAATTTACTTTTGGACTTTTTAGTCCAATTTTATCAGAATTTTTTACTATTCCTTCACCCCTTTGTCACAGTTGGTCTTCTCCTCTCCGAGTAACATAGCTTGGCCTGCGGCCTTCTCACTTCTTATGTTCTTATGTCACATCTAGCTCAACCTACGGCATTCTTACTTCTACACTGATCTTTTGTACATTTAATCCTCAATTTTCTTGCAATTGAAGCAATCCCCGAATTTTTATGAATGTTTCAGTCAGCAAGAACTCTTTGCTGACTAACGGTTTTTGCCCGTAGCTGTAGCCGGAACACAAAACATTGTACTACCTCAAATGATTTATTAAATTATATCTACAACTAAATTTTCTATAGCTTGACTTTTATTATGTACTTCGTGAAGTGCTAGGCCGGAGGCCGAGCTATGTTTTGCGATTATGGAAAGTACATTGTAGCTTCAGGAAATCAGATAAAAAGAGTTGTTTATTTTTTAGTGCTCATGTTTACCAAGAGAATGACTAACACACAAATTGGACCTACCCCCAAGAACGTCCGATGGTCTCAAAACAAAAACTCTCCTTTTATTTCCTCAAAATCCGACGGACGTGACGTTGCGAAAACAATTCATTAATTTAAAATTTCTTTTTTCATTTTTATGATTATTTTAAATAGGAAAATGAGAAATGATTATTTGTTTAATTATGAAATTTTTTAAAAGGAAGCTCAATGATATAAAGAAAAATATTCAAGCACAATTTTTTTACAAAGTTCAAAAATGGGACTTTGTTTTAATATTACAAAAACTGTGGGAACTACACATTTTTTTTATGTTGAATGTACAAATCTAACTTTATGATAATGCGCAAACATAAAATTTCTCATATTCCATAAAATTGATCGTTACACTTTTTGTGCAGAGCATAATACACGTAAGTGGTAGGTGCTTGCCCCCCCCCACCTATTTCGAATTCAAAATAGTCTAACTCTATCGTTTGTGCCTATTTGTGCAAAAATTATTTTCGCTTGTACCCAAACAGACTTCCAGAAATTTCAAAAATTAACTGGAGGTGGTGTCATTGTAAATTTTAATTAATTGTAATATATTTTGATATAAAATCGCTAATTTACATAATCAAAATATTAATCCATTATCAAAACCTGTTAAAAATGTTATCATTACCTTTGGAAAATTCTCCTCTGGCGTAATCAAAAATTCATTTATGGAAGGGCTAAAATTTCTGAAGTATATTCTTATAATTCTGCGAGCGAAACGAATGGAACTTACAAACATAAAGAGATATCGTCGGTTAAGAGTGTTAAACTGCCAACTCCTGATCGTGAAATTTTACATGAGGCGAGAAAAACCGTGTAAATTGCTCAAAAATGATTTTAGATGAAAATTTAAATTCCACTTTATTAAATTACCAATCCATCAATTTTCATTTAAAATCATTTTTGGAATTTACACGGTTTTTCTTGCCTCCTGTATAATTAGACGTAGCCTCTCACCGACGACGACGTACGATTAACCCCCCCCCCTCTAACGAAATGTTACAAGTTTTTTACATTACAAGTCAAAACACAAATTTACTATAACGTAATTTAAAACTTATCTTTATTTTAACCTTGAAAAATTAAAAAAAATATCCTGCTGGCGGTAAAATATCATTTACCTATTTCAAATATTTTCCATAATATATTATCATCTTGCATTTGTGATAATGTAACCCTGATCCGAAGATAATATATTTATTAAAGAAAACTTAACGGAATTAGCTACGCCCCGCAGCAAAACCAGGTAAAAGTACACCAATCGTTAATAGAATGTGTCAATAAGGCCGAAATTTGCGTAGGAAATGTAAACTTTAAAATCGATTTTTGGCTAAACTAATCGATATTGGTGATTCATCCGGTACTTATTCGCTTCATTTTAATATTATCTATCAAATTCCGTTGAGTTTTCTTTAATAAACGTAATATCTTTTGTTCCAAGTTATCGTCCTACTACTAAATTTTTTATTAATATTTTAGTTGCTGCTCCACAAAATACTTCTGAACAAAATCAGCAAGTTGAACAAAATTTGAGTGCAAACAATAACCGAATTTCTCCTCGACCAATGGAGCAATTTCTTGAAAATTCAAGTACGCATCAATCACTAACTCTGCTACCTAGTGAATCCCAGTCATTGGATGTTACGGAAAACGTTTCAAAGCAATTGGATCCTCATCCACAAAGTCCTAAATTGTTATGCCCTTCCACCCAACTACCCCATATCTCAAGTCAAACTGCAACAAATCAACTTTCCTTACCACAATCCACTTCTGGAAGTGGTGCATTGTTGCCACCTCCTTATAATCAAGAAAATATAAGTACTCCAAGTCGGAGTTCGACGGCAATTTGTACATCTCAATTACAACCGTTGCCAGTTATACCTCACAATCAAATATTTCCAGTACTTCAAATTCCACCGTCGAGGATGCCAGCGAATAATGCAGGCGTTATTGGAACTGTCACAAATCCGTTGCCAATATTTCCCTTATCCAATATGGCTGTAAATTTGACTCAAGCAAGGCATGAATTTCCTGCATATCCAAGATATGCAACACAAAATAATAGTAATCAATCTTTAACTCGACCTGCACAAACTACTGGTCCTGGAAGTTTACATACTACATACTATCCCAGGATCCCTGGTATGTATAGTGGATCAGATAATCAACAATATGGAATTTGGAACTTATATGGATATAATTGGGAAAACGACACGACAATACAACCAAGAGCACAGATGCAGCAGAAAGAAGCAACATGGCCACAACAGCAACGTCCCGTCGAGCAGTCCCAACCAATATTACAAAATCAACAGTACTGTTTGAGGCCGGAGATTAGAAGTACAGGAGGTAACGTTGAAATATAATATTGTTTTAAAAATGTTTAGCGCCATTTTGTTTCAGTTGTCCAATACACTGACAGGGCAAGAAATACTTTAAGTGGTGGAACTTTTACAAGCAATTTGGTACAATGCAATGATCCGGCTAATACTACTGGATTTAGACCTTATACAACACTGCCAAATCATTTGGTGCAAAATAATGTATCATCAGTTAGTGGAAATGGAGCTTATATGTCACCAAGCAATTTGATGCAAAGTAGTGCTTCTGGTAGTGAAAGTGGGACATTCGCAGAACCAAACAATTTGGGGTAAAGTAATGCTTCAACTATTGAATGTGAATTTTTGCACATAAATTGAAGAACCAAGAATAATGGACGATATAATTGAGTGTGTTGTAATTAAAGACGCTGATAACATTGGCCATTATGTTGGTCAAAGTGGAAGTTTCTTTTTAATATTTATATTAAATTTAAAGTATGTTAAAATTTGTGATATTATTATAATAATATTATATGATAATTTAATTAGAATTATTATTATTATTCCTAAGGTAATTTATTTTAATTTTAATATACAGTGTGTTCACGGAAAATGGTAACAGTGAATAATTTTTATATGCTACTAGATACAAAAAAAGTTTAAATAGTTTTTTATTCAACTGGAAATTTATACTATCGGAAACTGCTGATGTATATTTTTTTATACTTCACATTCAACAGGAAGTGAACATCAAAATTTTTTTTCAAATGGCAACGTCTTTTTTTTAACATTTTTGCAATCTGCAATTTTTTCTTTATAAACAGGTATAAAATTTTCATAAAGATACATAAGAAAATATTCGAGAAAATTCAAGATTTAAACAGACATTAATAATTTATTAATTATTTACACACAGGTATGTAGAGTGCTATGAACTTTTTTGGTAACTTTTTTCTATTGGGTCATTTAAAAACAGTTGTTTACGCAAATCCGCCATTAAATTTAAAAGATTTCAAAAACAAAAAATTAATTTAGCATGCGATCAAATATCACTAAATCAACAAAAAAAAGCATCTAATGGGTGAACTTCTGCGTATATTAGAATCATGTCTTGAACAAAACGGTGGCAATTTTGAAAAATTTATCCGATAAATGGCAGTTGTGTTTTCTGTAACGTGATTTTTTGTTTTTCATAGCATTCTACATACGTTTATGTGTAGATAATTAATAAATTATTATTGTTTGTTTAAATCTTGTATTTTCTCGAATATTTTCTTATGTAACCTTATGAAAATTTTATATATATTTATAGAGAAAAAACTGCAGATTACGAAAATGTTAAAAAAAAGACATGTTGCCATTTGAAAAAAAAATTTTATGTTCACTTCCGGTTGAATTTTAAGTATAAAAAATATACCTCAGCAGTTTCCGATAGTAAATTTCCAGTTGAATAAAAAACTATTTAAACTTTTTTTTTGTATCTAGTAGCATATAAAAATTATTCACTGTTACCATTTTCCGTGAACACACTATAGGTAGATTAAAAAGTTATAATAAATAATTTATAAATAAAAAATATTTAAAATTGGTTTATTATTAATTCGTGAAATTCAATAGGTATGTTTTATTTTTAATAAATAACTTTTAATATTATTTCCTTAATTCGTTATTTATTAAAAATAAAACATTATTATATAAATAAAAAAGTTTAATTAATTTTTAGTAGTAAAATAATAATAAAACAGTATTTTCAGACCGGGGGGAGGGGGGCTGCGGGTATACAATTCATATTTACTTAAAACTGTCAAAAGTAAGAACGATTCAAAATTTAACATTTTTTGTTAATTCTGCTATAATTTTTTGTAAACTTTCAAGATTGTTTCAATAAACCGGGGGGTCTGAAAGAAAAATTTGAACCTGATATCCACAGTATTGCGTCAGTAAGAGAAGAGATTTCTAACCGCATTGCAACATTAAAATATTTCTGAAAATTAATATACCTTAACCCCCCCCCCAAACATCCTGGTCTATTGCGCCTATTTTTATTATCGAAACAATCTTGAATATTTATAACCTTACACTTCTTCTCCGTCGTATTGCTTCTTGACAGAAGCGTCGTGACCTTTAACAATGCTTGTTAAAGGCGTTCATGGAAGATTACACCCCGGTGGTTTGCCATTGCCTTCCAAGGGGAGAGACGGTCAGAAATAAAGTTCTTACTTCACTCGGATTCGAACCGGGTGATTAGCGTTCATACTACTCGATCCAAAATGATCAATAGAAAAACTCGGCGTATCGCCGGCGCCGCTTAAATTAAAAGTCAGTTTTTAATTTAATTTTTTAAATTGAATTTTTTTAATTAAAAATCTTCCTGATTCGAGAACTCTCCTCCTTTGAAAACTGTCCTCCTTTTGCAATTTTGTACTTCTAGATTTTAAGAATCTCAGATTTTATGGATTTTCAACTTTTTAGCGTAAAAGAGCGGCTAGTTGTCCCAGCCCCGTGCGTGCGATTAAACCACTACACCAAACTACCTGTACTCTCTTTATGGATGGATCTCTTTTTTTTTCGGCAAATTTAAGCAAAAAATACCCCTCCCCTAAACAGTGAAATTGCTCGATGTCAGAAGGTTCGAATCCCGATCGCTCTCAAATTTATCTGCACCGTGTTTAGGATTACACGTTAAGCTATCATCCTACTTTATAACGTCTAGTCAGCAAAATTAAAAAACTGCTGACTTGTAATTTAGTCTTGGCCTTTATGGTTTTGCTACTTTACTTACTTACTTCCGATGGCCAAATAGCTCTTTTAGAGCTTTAACCTCCTCAATAATGCCTTTCCATTTATTATTTGTTTAGCGGGTTTTATTCCTGGTATACAAAGTATCGTCGTTAAATGTCGCGTTTATTAGTCGTCAGTAGATGTCAGAAAATATTCAAAAAATTAAAACTTTATAGTATACTTGTAATGTTGTTGTAATCCTGTAATGCTTGATTAATTGTAAAAGGATATTTCCATAAATAAATAAATTCCCTTTTAGAGGCAAATTTGCCCAGTTGGACGGCCCTAGGGGATATTTTTAATTAGTACAGCGTTAGTCAAAACGGCTTTCTGCTCTGAGTTGCATGTCGCCAGCCCCCCCCCCCCTCATGTCGAATTTTGAATCCAAAATAGTCTCGATCGTTTGTGCCTGTGTGTGCAACCATTATTTTCGTTTGTACCCTAATAGTTTTCGAAATATTTCAAAATTTCGCGGGGGTGGGGCTAGAGACATGCTAGCCCCCCCCCATTTCGAATTTTGGATCCAAACTGGTCTCAATCGTTTGTGCCTGTTTGTGCAAACATTTTTTTCGTTTGTACCCAAATAGTTTTCGAGATAATTCAAATTTAAGTTGGGGCGAGGGGGGCTGGAGACATGCTTTTTTGAAATTTCGAATTTAAAATAGTCTAGATCAGCGGTCGGCAACCTTTTGGGTACTGCGGACCACTAAATTGGCAATTTAAATTTCGCGGATCACTAACTTTTCAATTGTTCACTTTGATCACTAAATTTTTTTGAATAACCTTTTTTTAACCTATGTCATTAAAAACTCATTGAATCCTGCGCTTACATTTGCTCCGAGCAATATGCGAGGAAAATATTTTTACGTATAGCCAATGGCTGTTTTAGAACTATTGAGGCCTTCTTCTGAATATTTTCACTACCTCTACAACCTATTGCAATGATTTATCCCATTCGTTAGCGCCGTAGGCGACTTTTTTTTTGAAAATACTGTCTATTTTATGTAGGAATATTGCACATTAAAACCTGGTTTTAATACATTATACCTATACTAGCTGGAAAGCCCGTCCACGGACGGGTGGCTAGTCAGTGGAGCTGTTCTTTAGCGGTTTTATCGCATTAACGGATAAAGTTTTATTTTATAATAAAGAAGATTAATACAGCTGGAAGGCTCATCCATCAAATGTTCACCAAATTTTGCTATTTAACTAGAAATTTCTCGTGGACTTTTGAATTTTATAGTACTTTTCATCACGAGGCAGGAAAACGCCGTTTCGCGTCAGCGGGAGCGTTAGTAGGGAGCCGAGACTTCGACCGCTCCCGAGGATGTAACGGTGTTTCACTGCTGAGCTGAGGAAATGCATTTTTCTTGACAATTTTTTTACCAATATGACTTTCAATTTTCGTAATTAATACAACCTCAACATCAGCTAACCTTTAAATATAGCCATATTTTATATTTTTTAATTAAAAATTTTTTTAAATGATCATCATGAAATTTAAATGTCAGAATTTTTCGCGGACCACTAAAATTATGCCACGGACCACCAGTGGTCCGCGGACCACCGGTTGCCGACCGCTGGTCTAGATCGTTTGTATTTGGTTTG
Organism: Rhagonycha lutea; assembly: GCA_958510855.1. NCBI lineage: Eukaryota > Metazoa > Arthropoda > Insecta > Coleoptera > Cantharidae > Rhagonycha > Rhagonycha lutea. The sequence continues at coordinate 40,579,073 of OY294038.1, forward strand.
CGCTTGTTTGTGCAAGTATTATTTTCGTTTTTACCCAAATAGTTTTTGAGATTTTCAAGAAAAACATCAGCGACACCGACGCGCATGAATGGATTAACGAGATTCGCATTACCTCGTGGTAACACAATCAGTTTTTTTAAATTTCGGACTCCAAATGGTCCATCTAGAACGTTTATGTTTCGTTTGTGCAAGTCTTATTTTCGTTTGTACCCAAACGGTTTTTGAGAATTTAAAGGGAAACATAAAGGTCGTTGACGTGCATGATATGATTAACGAGATTCTGAGAAAAACTTACAGCGTGAAGACCAAAATAGTCTCAATCGTTTGTGCCTGTTTGTGCAAACATTTTTTTCGTTTGTACTCGAACAGTTTTTGAGATTTTTCAGAACGCTGACGTGCATGATTGTATTCACGAGATTCTGGGAAAAACTTACAGCATGAAGACCAAAATAATCTCAATCGTTTGTACTTCGTTTGTACCTGGTTGTGCAAGTTTTATTTTCGTTTGTACCCAAATAGTTTCTAAGATTTTCAAGAGACATTGATGCGCATGATTTGATTAACAATATAAAATTTTGTCCAATATTAAATATGCCCGGGATTACCCGATTAGTATTATAATTAGTATTCATTCGGGTATTCCCTGCCGCGTTGATTGATAGCACTGCATAGCTGTCGGTCAGTCGTGATATCTGCAACGCATAAACCGATGTTATTGCAACATGAATTTGTATCAAAACTTTTTAAATGCGTATGAGGGTGTACATATTTAGAAAAAAAAACACCTCAAGTAATTAATGGACGACTCCAAAACAATCGAATTCATAACTTGGTTCAGAATCTATTTATCTATTCTATCACCCCTGACTGCAAGTTACCTTTAATCGAAACAAGATTTAATATTATCAAATAAATTAAACTTGAAGATTATCGTACGAAACTTGCTCGGAGGACTCGAAAATTTGAAATGTCCGTAACTTTGCAGAAAATGAAATTAAAATTATGGAAATGGAAACTCATTCAGACTGTAATGAACCTCGAACGTTTGACACAAACACCCAAAAATTCAAATAACAGCGCAAATAGAAAAACAAGTCTAACCCCCCCCCCCGCCAAGATTTTGTGAATAACTTTGCGACGGTTGAAGCTCAAAAGAAAAAAAAGGCTCATTAATTTATTCTGTAACGACACTAACTTCTCCACAAAATTCGAGTTGGAGGGGGGCAATGTGTCTACATTAACTAACCAATTTAAGCCATTCCTGAAAGTAGACACGTTGAATTGCTCCCGCCTCCAAATGGAATTTTAGGGTGAAATTTGTGTCAAACCAATTCTTCCATTTTTGCGTTTGAGCCTCAACAGTAGCGGTGTTATTCTCGATATCTTTACGGGGGGGGGGGGTATACATATTTTTCTAGTTCATCTCTTATTTTGAATTTGGGGTTAAAATTGGTGGCAAACATTAGAGCCTCTACGTCTACACCATTTCAAACTTTAATTCAGAAAGCATCAATTGTAAATCAGATGGAAACGTTTGAGCTTGTCTTCCAGTTCAATAGGTATACACGAAGTACAAACGATTGAGACTATTTAGGTCTTCATGCTATAAGTTTTTCCCAGAATCTCGTTAATCCAATCATGTACGTCAGCGTTCTGAAAAATCTCAAAAACTGTTCGAGTACAAACGAAAAAAATGCATAATATCATGCACGTCAACGTCCTTTATGTTTCTCTTTAAATTTTCAAAAACTGTTCGGGTACAAACGAAAATAAGACTTGCACAACATGCACAAACGAAACACAAACGTTCTAGACCAGTGTTTCCCAAATGTCTCGAACTTACGGACCCCCAAAATTAGACACTAATATCATGGGGACCCCCAGAAAGAATTTCGTTACAAAAATAAAAATTAAAGCAACTATTGCGTTTTTATAAATATGTAATTATTGTAATTAATAGTAATAATTAGAGTCCGGATTTGTAGCTATTATGCTTTTTCTGAAAATTCGAAGCAGCTGAAAATTTTTAGAAAAATTTTGTGTTTTAACTGAAAAGAAGTCATTTGGTACCATGTTTTATATGCTTTTTTTGCTTTTTTTTGGCTTTTTGTGCTTTTCGTGCTTTTTTTTGACTTTTTGTGCTTTTCGTGCTTTTTTATACTTCATTAAATGCTTATTTTACAAAATATTTCAAAGTTTGATCTTTTAAATGCATCTTTCTCTTTTAAAATTTTGAAAATGTTGCTTATGAATTAGAAAATTCGGATAGCAAATCTATAAAAGATTGCCAAAATGTATTAAAGAATCCAGAACTTAAAGCAAATTTAGCGTTTATTAAATGTCCACTGTAACTTTGTTACTGATGTTATAAAATCTTTCGAAAAGCAGCAAATGCGACAACATAAAAAAGAAATTGAAAGATGTGTTAGAGAAAAATGAAGGATTAAAAATCTTAAATAATATAGCTAAAACAATAGCTGGAGAAACTATTGAAGATTTTGAAATGGAACCCCACTTGTAGCAAAATTCAAATTTGCACCTATTACTAGTGTAGATGTCGAAAGAAGTTTTTCTGCCTACAAAAATCTATTAAGTGACAGAAGGATGAATTTTAATAAAGAAAATTTGGAAAAATTCTTAATTGTTTCAAAAATTAAATTAATAGGTACTTTGGTTTATGATTTTTTTTAAATAAAATTTGTGCTTTTTTTGACAAAGATGATGCTTTTTTTAGTATTATTTGGTGCTTTTATAAGCACTTTTTTTCTCATTTTTTATGCTTTTTTATCCGGACTCTAGTAATAATCATAGGCTCAACTAGGGTCAAAAGTTTGGGGGGGGGGGGCTAAAAAATGTTTTAAAGCAATTTCTTTAAGGGGAGGGGTAAAAATAACGCGCCGCAGGCAAAACAATTTTTATTTTTAAGGTCAACAGAGCTTAGATTTGAAGTTAGAAATTATAATAGTTATTTTTGTATCTAGGGCGTAAAGTGTAAGTTTTTGGCCCGCGGCGTGAATGTTGTAGCCCAAGCCGAAGGCGCGGCTACAATCACGACAAGGGACAAAAACACACTTTACCGCAGAGATGCAAACAACGCTTTTTGTCCAAGCGAAAAAAATGGTAAATGACAAAATTTGTTAATATTTATTTATTTTCAAAAATTACCACACTATTACTTCAAAAATCAGTTTTAAGCATAGAAAAATAAAAGGGCAGTTCTTAACATTTTTTAAGAAAACATTCAATTTTGAATGCCAACTCAAAAATAAAATTTCTGTTGAAATTTAGTGTTTACTAAGAGGGTAAGGGTTGCGAATATTAAGTTAATCGATTCTTCATAATATCGCCATTAAAAACTAATAATTTTTGGGATATTTTGGGGGGGCTAACTTGAATACTAAACTTCAGATTCCGGACCCCCAAAAAACATGCCGCGGAGTCCGAAATTCGAAAATTAAAAAAACTGAATGTGTTACCACGAGGTAATGAGAATCTCGTTAATCCATTCATGCGCGTCGGTGATGTTTTTCTTGAAAATCTCAAAAACTATTTGGGTACAAACGAAAATAATACTTGCACAAACAAGCGCAAACCAAATACAAACGATCTAGACTATTTTTTTAAATCCGAAATTTCAAAAAAGCATGTCTCCAGCCCCCCCCCCAACTTAAAATTGAATTATCTCGAAAACTATTTGGGTACAAACGAAAAAAATGTTTGCACAAACAGGCACAAACGATTGAGACCAGTTTGGATCCAAAATTCGAAATGGGCGGGAGGCTAGCATGTCTCCAGCCCCCCCCCCCCCCCGAGAAATTTTGAAATATCTCGAAAACTATTAGGGTACAAACGAAAATAATGGTTGCACAAACGATTGAGACTATTTTAAATTCAAAATGGGGGGGGGGGCTGGCGATATGCACCTTCTCCGCTCTGGTCCCCTCCACTCCGAGTCGACTTTGATAACGAAACCACTTCCCATCTCGGATCCAACATCGTTTAATCAATTAAAACCGTTGATTGAAGAATTTAACAAGATACGCAACCTAACGAGCAAAAACGTGTCGAAAAAAATGGGACGAGATGTGGACGTTAGCGTTGATTGGTAGAATAGAATAATTATAAATATTCCTTCAGCGTTAATTGAATGAATATTTATAATTATTCTATTACTACCAAGTACCAATCAATGCAACGTCACCTACATCTCGACCCTTTTTTTTTCGACACGTTTTTGTTCGTAAGGCTGTGTATCTTTTAAGTTTTTCAATCAATGTTAAAACCCTTTCCAAGTATTTTTAGTCCTAATAAGAATCTTTTCTTCATATTCAACAGATGTATCCGTCCAAACATGCCTGTCCACAAGAACTGGTCCAGGTGGCAATACATAACCCCCAACCGCTGGCACCAATTCTTCATTTTCGACCAGTAGCCCTCCACTATAGTATACTTGATGCCTGTTTCAAAGAATAGACTGGAACAATCAAGCTCGCAACCGCTAACGATAAAAATTTACAAGAGGAAATTAAATGGCTTAAATATGTCATTTTCCTTCACAAGGGAAAGTAGCTTAAATAATTCTTATTCTGAAGTCTGGCAAAGATCCAACAGAAACTGCTTCATATCGTCCAATTAGTCTTCTGCCCGTCCTATCTAAGGTGTGAGGATCTTTTTAGCTAGATTCAAACCACTACTCAAAGAAAAGCAATTAATACCCAGCCACCAGTTTGAATTCCGACAGAGCCATTCCACAATTGAGCAGGTACATAGTGGTCACGAAAATTAGAAAAGACCTAGAGCATAATAATATGTTTAGTACAGACACTGTGTGATGGTAAACTTTTGTCTGCTTGAGCAATTGAAGCGAATTTACAATTCAAACGTTCTAGTTTTCTTTGTGACCTGCATATTTGAAATTTTCTAGAACTGCACCACAAAATGGAGATTTTTAATTAAAAAAAAAAAAAAATTGAGAACAGGTGTAAAAATAACATTGTGTGAAAAGTTTTAGTAGTATTATTTCTTTTTTTTGAATTGAATGTAATTCAATTTTATGAAGTAGAATTTTAAATTTGTAAGGTCACGCGATAAACGCCGTGTGGAAGATAGCAAATTTATTTATAGCAAAGTTACTTTTTTTGATTAGGCTAGCCGGTCCTATAGAAAGGAAAAATTTTAGGAAAGTTACTGGATGGAATTATTTGACTTCAGTGTATGTTATCCCTTTATTTTTATTTACCTTAAGTTTACAAGTAGTCAGACCATACATTATGTATTCCATAATGTTTAAAAGTATGGCAGTAAATTTTTCAGTTTAACTATAAGTACAAGACACTTTTTGAAAGACATTTGTCCAAAATTGTATAAGGTGAGCTTTTCTCTCAAAAATATAACATATTAAAATTTACTTATGCTACCAACATACATTACAATTATTAATTTAAAAATAATATAGACATACAAACTTCCATAATAATACTTATACAAAACATCACTCGCCCGAAAAATGATAAAAACCCTTCCGGGAAACATTTTCACATTAAAACTAGCTATAAAATAAAATGAATCTAACTAAATGAATGGTTAATAATTTATAATAATCTTGTTGCTCTTTTTAAATGGGTTAAGATCCTTTAGGCTCGTTTTGGGCGACTCCTTCACTTTTACATCCTGCGAGGCAACATCATTGTCTAACAATTTTTCACTAAAATACCCCAAATATTAAGTAACAATCCCAAAAATTCAAATACCAACTACTACCAAGTTAAAAACTCAAAAGAAAAAAAACAAAAATTTCCTACCCTTTCTTGTTAAATTTAACCAGGCGGGTTAACATGGTGGTGACGCAAGGAATCTGCTTTTGTTCGTGCATTATTGGTGAGTCAGGTGTGTTACTTTCGTAATCAATTGCCACTCTTCGAGATACAAATGTTAACATGGTTAAGATGTCATGTACGTAAGCGTTTTCATCCAATTCGCTGCAGAGGGCTTGGATGAACCACGATCCTCGAGTTGTATTGCGCCATGAATAGTAACCTAAAGCAAAAACAGTTCTTGTTATAAATTTAACCAAACTTAACTAAAAGTTAAAATATTAGAATTTTAACCCTTTAGTGGGTCACGGGAAGACGTATTCCCAGTACCGATATTAATAGGTCCATGGGAATATATTTTTTCTACGAGACATATACGAAGTAATTTTTTTAATTTACCAGTAAATATTCTTAAAACTTACAAAGTTATTCAATTTATAAAATCATAACTTTAATAATAAATTATTTATGATTAATTAATTGAGGTGTAAGAGCAAATTTAAGTTTTTAGTAAAAATTCTTGTGTTATTGTTATTTTATAAGGTTTCTTTTATCATTTTTATTGTTTTTGGACATTCTACTGTCAACCCATGCTTTAAAAAGTTTCATTTTCAAAAGTAAAATTTTTACGAAATTTATATTATAAATTTTAATAAAATACAAATTATTACAAGAAGTTTTGATTTCTTTTTAATATTGAGAACATCCAATAGCAATAACCATTGCTAAAAATAATTCAACAAAAATTTTTTTTATGTAAGTGCGCTCTAGAATGGTCCCATGGGAAGACGGTTTCCCACTTCTATATTTAAAGCTTGTGATGCAAAAATTCATTAGATATCCATTAATAACTGTTCAGGGGATCTAATATGTTATAATATTCAATGAAAAAATTTCAAAAAAGAAGCCAGAATAATTCTTCCACGAAAGGGTTAACCGTAAAGCTACGTTTAGATCTGACACTTATTTCATGAACTTTATGTTGGACAGAAATTCAGTCTCTCTTACTGTCTCTTATTCTCCGAGTCTTACTCTTACTGTCCGACATAAAATTCGTGCAAAAAGTGTCAGATCTAATCGCACCTTAAGTAAATAACAACATACAAGACATTTTATTTAGAAACTCATTAAAGAAACGACAGGGTTTGCTGAACCATGACCCCCGAGTTGTATTGCGCCACGAATAGTAACCTAAAACATAAAAATAATACCTAATTATAAATTTATTAAAGTTAAAATATTAGAATTTTAACTGTAGGCAAGTAAAGAATAGCATACAAGAAATTTTATTTAGAAACACTTGAAAAAACATTTTTGACAATAGAAAAAGAGAGATAAAAAGAGAAAATAGCCAATTTGGAGAGGTGTACTTGACCGAATTTAAAAATGTTGGTACTCATTCGACGCAGAATTTGACGCTCTATAATTTTTACTTTATGAGTTTTTCCCTTAGGGTACTCATTTTCAAGCTGCAGACGCATAAATAGTACTCTATCTCAGTTTTTAACAAAGTTGTAAAAAATCGAAAAGCAAAAAAAACCTAAAATTTGAAGATTTTTTGAAGGCCAAAAGTTCTGCTGAGGTCGCCCGTGTTAGCATTTTTGTTTTTTTACATGTTTGCACCCATATAAACAAGTTAAAAAAATAAAATCTTCTACACCACCGACCGTTTGCAATGAACAATGTCTATAATGACTGGCCTAATATCTTTAGTTAAAATTTTGTATTTTAAGGCAGTCTTCTGGTTTAAAAGCATAAATTATGGGCGATTTGTCGAGCTCAATAAAAACAAAACAAACAATATTTTTACCATTCAGTTTTTTACAACATATTTGTTGATATTTCGAGAATATACAGAAAAAATTAAACAAGCTATATAGCTGGTAAAGTTGGGGGTACAAAAATAGAGGGTGTGCTGGTTGACACGATTGCAACCCTTCTCGTCATCGAAAACAAGATTTAAAAAAAGATTCTTAATTAGTAAGAATGTCGTTATAGCCCCTACCAAAGAGAAAACGGAAAAAAAATTTTTCACAAAATGACGGCTGTCTGAAGAAAAAAATTCATTTTTTGCCTATTTTTTTCACAATTCTTAATATTTTAAAATAGTAAACCAAATAATTTTTATACAAAAGTGATAGGGATGATAGACAGCTATATAGTGAAGGTTGGTACAAAATTTGAAGCAAATCGGTTAAATAGAACTTGAGATATTATGTCAACCATGTTGAAAAATGTTGTTTTGAGAAAAACACATTTAAAGTTTTAAGCAAAAGTTTCAATCAGTAAAACAAATAATTTTGATACAAAAGTGGTAGGGGCGATAGACAGTTATATATTGAAGGTTTGTACAAAATTTGAAGTAAATCGGTGAAGTGAAACTTGAGATATCACGTCAACCATGTTGAAAAATGTCGTTTTGAGCAAAATTCGATTAAAGTTTTGAGCAAAAGTTTCAGCCAGTAAAACAAAGAATTTTAATACAAAAGTGATAGGGGCGATAGACAATTATAATATTGAAGGTTGATATAAAATTTGAAATGAATCGGTTAAATAGAACTTGAGATAATATGTCAACCATGTTGAAAAATGTTAAAATGTCATAAAATACTCATATACGTGGGTTGCTTTTTATATTTCGGGATTCAGCTAACCTAGTGCTTCCATCTGACAACTAATATTTTTATCGTAAAGTTTGACATTTTTGAAGGTCTATGTATGTATTCAGAACTTTTTGCCGTATGAGCGCCATTTGTGTTGTTTAAAAATTCTTGAAAAATAAATTCGTCCAAAAAATTGAATTAAATCATGAACCATATTTGTGTGACTATTTTTTACAACTTTCGACGTGGATTGACTCAACAGCAGTGCATCGATGAACTTACTTCGACTATTGGCGATGAAGCACCATCAAGGACCAGTGTTTATCGCTGATTAAACGAATTCAATCGTGGCCGTAGTTCTCTCAACGACGAATTTCGTGAAGGTCGGCCAAAATCGGTTGCTGTTCCGGAAGACATTGATGCTGTGGGTGAACTGATATTGCAAGATCGTCATATGACTTATCGTTAGATTGAGGCATCCTTGAGCATTATAGGGACCAGATCACATTCAATATTGAATAAACATTTGGTTGTCAAAAAGATTTCTTTGCATTAGATCCTGCATAATTGGACAATCGCTTAAAAAAGGCTCTTGTCAATTGGTCGAAAGAACTGCTCAAAATATACGATTGCGGTGCTTCAAAATGAGTCTATGACATTGCGACAGGTGACGAATCATGGATCTACGAGTATGAGCCCAAAAATAAAAAGCAGTCGACTGTGTGCGTTTTTCAAAATGAGCCATCCATCAAAAGCTGTTCGCGCACGAAACACTTCGAAGCAAGTGGTCGCCTGTTTTTTTTCGGAAAAACTGGACATGGTGCATCCGTACCATTGGTACAACGTAGAACGGTAAATTTTGAATGGTACACAACCATTTATTTGCCAGAAGTCTTCGGAGAAATAAGGAAAACCAACCGCCAAAGACGGATCATTCTCAAATATGGCAATGTGAGCTCTCACACATCGGCTCGAACAAGTGAAGTTTTGAGCACTCAAAACGTCGATTTGATGGACCATCCGCCGTATAGTCCTAATTTAGCACCCAATGACTTCATTTTATTTCCGCACGTCAAAAATAAATAGCGAGGTCAACGTTTTTCGACACCTGAAGGAGCGGCTGGTGCGTTCAAAATGCAAGTTTTGGAGGTACCTCAATCGGAGTGGAAAAAAGGCTTCAAGAATTGGTTTTAACGCATGCAAAAGTATATTGATCTTAATGAAGAGTATTTTTTTTCAAAACTAATAAAGTCATTTTTGATGAAAAATATTTATTGTTGTTCTCATATCCCGAAATATAAAAGGCAACCTACGTATACTACGACCTTCGGTAATTTGCTCACTGCTAGGTTCAGTTGCTGCGTCACTAAAATAACTAAAACGTGGTCAACTATTGGAATTTTAAAATATTCTCTTGAGAATATATTCTTAAAGGCAGGGACGTGCCCAGCCAACTTTTTTTGGGGGGGGAGCAATCGCCAATTTGCCAACTGGATTAATTAAAAATTGCCAACTTTTTGTAAGTAATACATTGGGTAAAAATTGGGACATAAAAAATAGATAATTTTATAAGCAAAAAAAATAGACTTTTATTTACAATATTATAGAATTATTACATTAGGTTAATAATAATAATAATAATAAAGCGTTTATTTAGCCAATAGGCTATACAAAAAACATAAGTTTTAAAATTAAAGTTTTGCAAATATATTATATACCAAAATATGTACAAAAAATATACAGAAAGTAAAAATACACAAATATAAAATCAAAAAAATAAAGAATAAAATAATACAAAAAATACATAATATTATACAGAAAACGAAGATACAATACACTTATAAATTTCTCTCACTAATGTAGTCCATCAATTCACGTTTGTACACTTTTGCATTTGTGCAACTTTGCAATCGTTCTGGTAACTCATTATAATATAACACCGCACCATTGAAAAATATTTCTCATTCGTTCAGACGGATTCTTCTGTTCTTCAATTTGGACCACAAATTGAATGCACTCTCTAAATTAATTTGATCAGTAATATCGACTTCGCTCTTAGTGATTAATAAATCTCGTAATCTATCATCGCCCATCCTAGAGCGAATATCACTTTTAATCAATTTTAATTGACTGAATTTTCTCTCGTTTGTTGCTACGGAGTAGCCAGCTGTCATAACAAACTGAACTACTTCGAAAGCCAATTTAAGCCATTTTATCTTCCGTGATTGAATAAGAATATCTTTCATTTTTGTAGCACTTTTGCAGTTATCAAATAAAATTTCGAGTTCTGCCTGCAAAGCATCCATGCTTGGAACATTGTTTTGATCCGGAAACATTTCTAGTAACGCAACTATATTTTCATTCTTCAAATTTTGCTTATTTAGTGGAAACTCGAAAATTTGAAAACAGGGTTTTAAACTATTTACACAACGTTGTACATTAGATGATAATAACTTTGAAAGCGTATCTAATATCAACAAAAACTCTTGCCGATAAAATGAATTCAGGTTGTGAACCACTTGGGTATGTTTATTTTCATCCAATCGTTTGGGTGCCGTACGACGTCTTTGATGCTTGTTAAAATCATTCTCACAATCAATATTTAATTTCCCTGCAAATATTTTTGCGCTCTCTATCAAATCATTTATTTCCATTTTTTTTTACCATCGCTTGGAAATCGATTTAATATGGGTTGATGTGGTCCGAGGGAAATTAAATAAGATCTTTCGTTGTCCGAGTTCAATTTTTCACGAAGACCTGGGTCGTGATTTACCATTTTAAATGTTTGATTTTGATCTTCATTGATTAAAATTTTGTTGTTTCTTTCCTCTACAGCTTTATCGAATTGACTGCAAATATTGAAGGTAGATTCGCAAGCATTTTTTTATAAATTCAACCGAATCTATTATCTTGAGAACAGTTGAATGACTATTTACAATGGTATTTTCTTTTACTTCATTTAGAATATTTTTACATGCAGCTATTTTGTCAAGAAGACTAGCAAAAGATCCCACACATTCCTCAAAAGTGATGGAGCTAGGGTCTGGCAAGTTCAAATTTGATGGTTGCTCAATCAATAATGGTGTTACCATACTCATTTCGCGTGGATTCTATTTCTGAAGATGCAATCTCTTCACTCTTAACAGTATCATTCAAGCGTGCCACGTATTCTTTCAGTTCTTCTACCTTTTCTACATCTTCAAGCAACTCATCAGATGAACTGGGGCTAGAGATTTTCCCTAATTCCTTTATTGGCGCTTCTTTTTCTATCAATGCATCATCGGAGTTAATTTTTCTCTTTTTATTAAAAGCTTTTATTTAACTTGGTGTGACCGTTGTCCGTCGTCCATCGTCCGTCGTCCATCGTCCGTCGTCCGTCCCTTGGACTTTTTCGAGGCCGTTTTTAACCAACTTCCCGAAGTCCTAGAGAGCTGAAATTTGGAACATAGCTTTCTCTTGCAGCGAATTTTCATATATTAATTTTGTGTCCCAAAATTCCGCGAAATAAGCGAAAAATCGGGAAAAAACTGAAAATAATAAAGCGCATGCGTGGCTGCGCATTGTACAGTTTTACCATACAGGGTGAAAAGTTACATTACTAAATCGCATTCGCATTTTTAAGGGCCGCATTCAGGGTGAAATTTTTTGTTTTAATGATGTATACAGGGTGAAGCATCAAACATCAAAAACACATACCAGAGGAATTCTGATAGGATGAAGCAGGAGCTGTAAAAAACATGACTTTTCTTCTTTAGGTGCCTATCCGATTTCGGATGTACGGCGATCCCCCCGACTTAACCAAGAAGGCTCAGATCAATTTTGGACTTAATTAGATCATTAACATTTTAAGGATTCTTATTGGCATATTACTCTCGGTGGTTTGCCATTGCCTTCCGAGGGGAGACGGTCAGAATAAAGTTCTTACTTTACTCGGATTCGAACCGGGTATTTAGCGTTCATAGTCAACTCGCGTTAGCACTATGCTGCGACCGCCTCCCACTTAGTCAAACATGACTAAAAAATTAAAAATAAAAAATTAAATAAAAAATTAAAAATTTTTAAAAAAAACCTTTTATTTAAAATTAAAAAAGTGCACTAAAAAATAAAAAATAATTTTAATAAGAATAAACAGAGCTTCTTGGAAACATCAATATAAAAGCGTGGGGCTATCAATTGCTTACTTACCTCTAAATAAATAGCCCCACGCTTTTATATTGATGTTTCCAAGAAGCTCTGTTTATTCTTATTAAAATTATTTTTTATTTTTTAGTGCACTTTTTTAATTTTAAATAAAAGGTTTTTTTTAAAAATTTTTAATTTTTTATTTAATTTTTTTAAAAGCTTTTATTTAACTTGGTGTGACCGTTGTCCGTCGTCCGTCCCTTGGACTTTTTCGAGGCCGTTTTTAACCAACTTCCCGAAGTCCTAGAGAGCTGAAATTTGGAACATAGCTTTCTCTTGCAGCGAATTTTCATATATTAATTTTGTGTCCCAAAATTCCGCGAAATAAGCGAAAAATCGGGAAAAAACTGAAAATAATAAAGCGCATGCGTGGCTGCGCATTGTACAGTTTTACCATACAGGGTGAAAAGTTACATTACTAAATCGCATTCGCATTTTTAAGGGCCGCATTCAGGGTGAAATATTTTGTTTTAATGATGTATACAGGGTGAAGCATCAAACATCAAAAACACATACCACAAGAATTCTGATAGGATGAAGCAAGAGCTGTATTTGACAAATATTACTAAAAAATTATTTATTCATTACTTACAAGGACGTAGACGCGTTTCCCCATCTGTAAGTCGAATTTTGGGGTGAAATTGGCATCATACGTTAGAGCCTAAATGAACATTCATTATTGGTTTAGGATTACTTTTTGTAATCGAAACAAAAATTGTACGATCTAACACCTGACACCAATTTCACCAAAAACTTCAAAAATATAACGAAAATAGAAAAACACGTCTACCCCCCCCCCAATATTTCGCGAATAACTCCGCGACGGTTGAGGCTCAAACGAAAAAGTGGAAGCTCAGTTAGACTCTAACGATGCTTTAACGTTTGACACTAATTTCACCCCAAAATTCAAATAAAGAGGGAAAATAGAAAAACAAGACCCTCCCCCCCAAATTACTAGCAAGAAGTTAATCATTTGTAGAAGGAGGCAAAGCTGAAGTTCTCCGATAAGAATGGAAAATACTGAAAATAATAAAGCGCATTCGTGGCTGCGCATTGTACAGTTTTACCATATAGGGTGAAAAGTTACACTACTAAATCGCATTCGCATTTTTAAGGACCGCATTCAGGGTGAAATTTTTTGTTTTAATGATGTATACAGGGTGAAGCATCAAATATCAAAAACACATACCAGAGGAATTCTGATAGGATGAAGCAGGAGCTGTAAAAAACATGACTTTTCTTCTTTAGGTGCCTATCCGATTTCGGATGTACGGCGATCCCCCCGACTTAACCAAGAAGGCTGTACCAGGGAAATGTTAATGTTAATGGGGTGGCGGTTTGCGTATCCACAGATCAATTTTGGACTTAATTAGATCATTAACATTTTAAGGATTCTTATTGGCATATTACTCTCGGTGGTTTGCCATTGCCTTCCGAGGGGAGACGGTCAGAATAAAGTTCTTACTTCACTCGGATTCGAACCGGGTATTTAGCGTTCATAGTCAACTCGCGTTAACACTATTGCACCTTGGTTTTGATGACTTCATAATTATTGATTTTATAAAGCTGCACTGATTATTGAAAAACACGGATTTTTTTACTCTCACTATTGAAAACGATAAGTATCGTTTTGTATGCTCGTTGTTGTATATAACGAAGTGCTATCGTAAATAGTGTCACTACCGTGAGTAATTGAAACTAACTGGACATAAAAGTGGGTCGGGACAGGTCCCATTGTAAAATTACATAACAATTGCCCCAATCAGGGCCATATTTCTAAATAGGCAGAGTAGGCAGCTGCCTAGAGCGGCAAATTTTGAATGTAAACGTAAAAAATAAGAATTATTTTTAAAATATTTTGCAACCATAAATTTTTTAATTATTTCTAAGTTAACTCTCAACATATCAAGCATAAATATCAACTTATTGAGCCTCTGAAGTATATACAGTGGCTCGCAAAAGTCCTCGGACACTCCTATGTTAGCATAATGTAAATTGCACATTTTGAAGCCGTTTTTTGATATATAAAAATCGATTTTACAACAAAACTTCTTAAACATTTTTTGTAGAAAATTTCATTATCTTCAATTTTATACCTATACATTTTTTCAGTTTGTCGCCCTGTTTTTGACTGAGAGCGACTTAAACAAGACTCGGGAAAATACAAAAAATATTGTCACCTGTATCTCGGAAACGGTGCAACAAAATAGAAAAATAAAGAGGATTTTTTTTTTGTAAATTTCGTTCCCTACATTTTTATTCATATACATTTTTCTATTTTGTCGCACCGTTTCCGAGATATAGGTGACAATATTTTTTGAATTTTCCTGTGTCTTGTCAAAATGTCTTGTCAAAAAAGTCAAAAATGGGGCGACAAAATGAAAAAATGTATAGGTATAAAATTGAAAATAAAATTTTCTAAAAAAAATGTTCAAAAAGTTTTGTTGTAAAATCGATTTTTATATGTCAAAAAACGGCTTCAAAATGTGCAATTTAAGTTGCTAACATAGGAGTGTCCGAAGACTTTTGCGAGCCACTGTAGTTACATTTGACTACATCCGCTGATTTCTAAGAAAATCATATGAAATTAATGTATACATAGGTATTAATTTGAGTTGAATAGTAGACTTTGAGTTGCGATTGCTTATTTTGTTGTTTATTGTTTATTAAAATTTCGGTGGTCATA
Source organism: Rhagonycha lutea (assembly GCA_958510855.1). Taxonomy (NCBI): domain Eukaryota; kingdom Metazoa; phylum Arthropoda; class Insecta; order Coleoptera; family Cantharidae; genus Rhagonycha; species Rhagonycha lutea. The sequence continues at coordinate 40,594,357 of OY294038.1, forward strand.
TTATAATCCATTTTAAGGGGGACCCCCCCCCCACATCCCCTGGGCGACCGCGTCAGCCGACCACTACAACTCGCCCCCTAATATTTTTGTGTAATGAAGGGGCGGCAAATATTATTATGCCTACAGGCGGCAAATTGGTAAATCCGGCCCTGGCCCCAATAACTGCCAGAGTATGATTACACAAAGAACATCATAAATAAATGAGTGCCACTTGACACAAATGCGTTTATGGCTTTCCTAAAATTAACATTACCTAACAACTAACGCTAAGATAACAGTAAGCATCTTGTAAGCATAGCTGATTTTAGAAAAAAAAGGGTTGATTCTAGTCAATAATAAAAGTCGTACGACCTGTTGAAAAAAACAAACGTGTTTGAAGTTTGATATCATGCGATGTCGGACGTGTAATGTAAAAGGAATTTGATGATAAAAATTATGAATAATTAGAATTGCTTAAAATTAAATAAAATGAAAAAAGGGTATTTTCTCATAGCTAAAAATATTTCATATTATTATTAATATGAAATAGATTGGTGTTGGGAATCTACTTGTATTTAAGAAGGGATTCCCGATTAAAAGGTGGATCCCGGTTGAGGCTAGGTTAGTGTTAGTTTTCGACTTCGAATTAAAGAAAAATTAATTTCCTATGTTAATTTCCTATGTTCACATCGGCGGCCGGTTATCGTAAACGATAACTATTTACAAATGTGGTATCTGGGATTTCAAATGCACTATAATAATCACGCAAAAGTCTTCTTTCAATCCTCATGTGGTTTCTAATAATTTTAATAATTAATAATTCAAATATAAATAATAATTTCTATTCTCGCGTCGATACGTGCAGCGTCGAAACGCTCGGCGTCGAATCGTGCGGCGTCGAAACGTGCTCGCGTCAAAACGACGGCGTCAAACTGCACTAGCCCCAGTAGAATTATAGTATATAATTATATAAATAGTAATAAGTAGTATAAATAGTAGCCCCCCCCCCGCCACATCTTACGTCAGGATTATTTAAAAAGAAATTAATTTTTACCCCCTTCTATTCTTATATTTATTAAATATTAATAATAATTATTAGAGACCGGATAAATAAGCACGTAATTTTGAAAAAAAAAGTGCTTAAAAAAGCACCAAATAATACTAAAAAAAGCACCAAATAATACTAAAAAAGCACCAGCTTGATGAAAAAAAGCATAAACTTTTCTTTAAAAAAAGCATACACAATAGCACTTTTTTGTTTTTCAAATTATTCAAAAGCATTTTGCAAGTTTTAAAAAAAAAATTAGTTAATTTATTGCTGAAAAAGAGCTTATAAAAAATATTGTTCCAAATGTTGCATTGTCAAATTGTGTCACCCAGGCCCGTAACCAGGGGGGGCACTTGGGCCCCAGAAATGTTGAAAAGACAAAGAAAAAGGAAAGGGAACAACCGAAAATTTTACATTTTAAAATAGTAGTTTATATCACAAGGCCGTAAAAAGAGATTTTACAACCGAGGGGCAGGTTTTCGTAGACTAGGCGAAGCCGAGGCACCCGAGGGTGTAAAATCACTTTACGGCCGAGTTGGTGTAAACCGCTTTTTGTTGTGTCGGGACTAGGTCATTTTTATTGGTTGCCTTGTGTTTTTACTCCCTAGGACGTAAAAAGGCACTTTTCGTACCTCAAATGAGGCCGTAAACCGCTCACTTTACGGCCGGAATAACGAAATAGTATATTATACACCGAGGGAGTAAAGTGCTACTTTTCGTCATGAGGGTAAAGGTTTTTTACACGAGGCGCAGCCCAGTGGAAAATTTACCCGAAGGACGAAAAGTCACTTTAATCCCGAGCGCGAATATACTATTTTTTGCCTTTCCGAAAGCCGAAAGAAAGAAAAAAATTCAAAACAAATATTTGTTAGAATAAGCGAGAATTACCAAACCATATAGCCTAAAGCCAGATCTGTACATGGCATTAATGAAGTACCAACTTAAGTTGGTGGTATTTACTTTTCCTCCCGCTAATTTACTTCCCCCCCTCCTAAGAAAAGTGGCAAAAAATATGTTTAAAAGAAATAGTATATTTTACATTTAGCAGTTTAACGGGAATTTAATTGACATAATATTATGAAATTATGATAATTGATAAAATAAGTCCTAAATAAGCACTAAATTAAGAAATAAGCATAAAAAAAGCAAATAAGCAAAATTTCAAGAAAAAATCAAAAAAAGCATAAAAAAGTATATGTCAAATTACTTCTTTTTATGTAATTCGTGTAGATTTCAAATTTCAAAGAGCTGCTTATAAAATTGAACAAAATTTAAATTAAAAGGGTCTGGCCGGTTAAGTATGTTAAAAATCTCAAAAAATTCAGAAAAATCAAAAATCACCTAAGAAATATGAAAATAATTTTTGGAATTCCTTCACAGTTAAATTCAACGAAATACGAATTTATCAACTTTAAAAAAAATTATTTTAACCATGGGGGAATTTTCCGACTAGAACAAGAAAATTTGACAAAATTCTACTTTGGAATCCCTACAAATTAAAAAAAAATCATCTCAAAATTCCACCTGCAACACAATCAAAAATGCAAAATTCTCTTCAAAGTTGTGACGTGATTCAACGAAATACGAATTTATAAACTTTAAAAAAAATTATTTAACCATGGTAGAATTTTCCGACTAGCACAAGAAAATTTGACAAAATTCTACTTTGGAATCCCTCTACAAGTTAAAATAAAAATTCTCAAAATTCCACTTGCAACACTATCAAAAATGCAAAATTCTCTTCAAAGTTGTGACGTCACACTAATAGAGTCAATTTACTACATTGGTAGCTGTCAGAATACTATAATTTATAGAAATTTTACTTCAATATCTTCAACTATGGCTGCTTTTCACGGTGTTTTATGATTTGAAATGACAACCTGTATATTTCTAGATGATCGATGAAAACTATTCATAGTGACCGGGTAATACCGGGTCATTTTAACAGAACACCTCACAAACCCAATAATTTCTGTATTTTCACATTTTCGCCAAATACCGCGTATACTATCAATACTTGACTAAAACATTAAAATTGAACAAACATTTTTTTTAAATAAATTATGTTTAATTGAGCATACATGTAAATTGTGTTGAAAAGCACACTTTCGTTATTCGCTGTTATTTTGCTTATTACTCAAAAAATTTCATATAAGTCATATTAATTAAAAGAGTATACTTGGACACAGACCGCATTGTTTTTGCGAAAGAAAAAGTTTTGTGCAATTTTTTAAGTAACAATCAATGTGTTTTCCAACTTTGAGGATTCAGTCATTGCATAGCCTTTTAATTGAAGCCCAATCCACATTAATCTTCTTCACTGTCACTGTTAATGACTGCATTCACTTCTTCCACACCGAACAGTCTTGTGAGAATCGCGACTGGCCTTATAATTCTGGATAAATATCGAGAATTTGCTAAATAAAAAATCACGGCTACCATTTGTGAGCAGCATCCGACAGTGTGTCGACTATTTGGACAATCACAAACGTAAAACCGGATTCCTGAAGGACCTTGTGAATTCCGAGCATAATTGATGTAGCATTTATATGTCTCGACCTCACGAGAATCTGAATGATAGAATTACTCTCATTTTTCAAGTTTTTTTAAATAACTCATGATAATATTTTCATCTTCATCCATTATTTTGATCAGATAGGATACAGCTTGAGCTAGTTGGAAGGAACCAGTGAAGAGAATCTTCAATTACTGATCTGGTAATTCTGGGAAATCGAGAATTTCAGCTGATGTTAATTTGCGAAATTGAATTTGAAGAGAATTTTGCATTTTTGATAGTGTTGCAAGTGGAATTTTGAGATGATTTTTTTTTAATTTGTAGGGATTCCAAAGTAGAATTTTGTCAAATTTTCTTGTTCTAGTCGGAAAATTCTACCATGGTTAAATAATTTTTTTTAAAGTTTATAAATTCGTATTTCGTTGAATCACGTCACAACTTTGAAGAGAATTTTGCATTTTTGATAGTGTTGCAGGTGGAATTTTGAGATGATTTTTTTTTTAATTTGTAGGGATTCCAAAGTAGAATTTTGTCAAATTTTCTTGTTCCAGTCGGAAAATTCTACCATGGTTAAATAATTTTTTTTAAAGTTTATAAATTCGTATTTCGTTGAATCACGTCACAACTTTGAAGAGAATTTTGCATTTTTGATAGTGTTGCAGGTGGAATTTTCAGATGATTTTTTTTTTAATTTGTAGGGATTCCAAAGCAGAATTTTGTCAAATTTTCTTGTTCTAGTCGGAAAATTCCCCCATGGTTAAATAATTTTTTTTAAAGTTGATAAATTCGTATTTCGTTGAATTTAACTGTGAGGGAATTCCAAAAATTATTTTCATATTTCTTAGGTGATTTTTGATTTTTCTGAATTTTTTGAGATTTTTCGGATATCTTTTAGTACAAGAAAAATGAAGAAATGTGAAAAAGCAGTTTTTTCCTTCTAAAATCCACAGGAAGTAAATTGAAAAGCTGAAATTTTGTACATGACTGTCTTTTTACCCGACTGCCAAAAAAAAGAGGGTTATGTTTTTCGAGTGTATGTATGTATGTATGTATGTATGTATGTATGTATGTATGTATGTATGTATGTATGTATGTATGTATGTATGTCTATTTCTTTGGCACGCTCTACAGGCTAAACGGTTTGACGGATTTTAACATATGAGGTGTCATTAGAATCGTATTCATTGTGGGAGTGACATAGGCTATAATATTTAATTAAAGCGTCCGCGAAAAAAAAATATCAGCACATCTGCAACATCTAAAACACATACAGCAAAAATAAGAAGTCCAACTTTGTGAATTTGTTCTGAGAAAATGAATGTATTTAGATTAATTTGGGTTTCGGCACATTATTGTACAAGTCTTGAAGAACATTGAACAAATTTACAAGTCAAAATATTACAAAATGGCCGCGTGGCAGCTGAACTCCAAAATGCACCTCTTAAAATGCGGTGGAAGATATCCCAATGGTCTCGATCCAGATTTTTAAATTTTTGTCTCAAAAATTTTTTATGACCGTTTAAGTGACGATGTTGACTTTATGACTTTGAACCTTAATACCTCAAAAAAAAATTAAAATATAAAAAATCTGGATCGAGGCGGACTGGATAAACATACATTAAACTAAATTCTTTTATTTCCGATGTTGTAGGTCTAACGACACCATTGGGATATCTTCCACCGCATTTTAAGAGGTGCTTTTTGGAGTTCAGCTGCCACGCGGCAATTTTGTAATATTTTGACTTGAACAAATTGTTAAATGTTCTTCAAGACTTGTACAATAATGTTTCGAAACCCAAATTGATCTAACTACATTCATTTTCTCAGAAAAAATTCACCCCCCCCCCCCGCCTTAAATACAGAAGCTGTATTTGAAACAAATATGACTAAAAATTTAAATAGAAATTGAAATAAAAAATTTAAAAAAAACCTTTTACCTAAAATGAAAAATGTGAACTAAAAAGCTTGAAATAAATAAATTATTAAAAATAAACAAAAAACCCGACTGCGTTAAAAAACATCAACTGAAAAGCAATAAACTAAATTTAAAATAAACTAAATTATTAAAAACAAACAAAACTAAAAAGCGAAAAACAAGCTCTGCAGGGTGTGTTCCACTTCAAGCCCACGACGACCACGGTCGATCGCCAGTCCAATCAAATAACCGCGTTCGATCTTTAGTCCAATCAAAGATCCATGGGACCACGCCGCGGTCGTCGTGGGCTGTAAGTGGAAGGCACCCATAATCTATACAAATTTGTAAGATCAAAAGGTATTGCAGGCGGGGACAAGCTAATAGTCCAAGTTGGTGATCTTTAAGTGAAGTGTTTTGTAATTCTTTGCTTGTCCCCGCCTGCAATACCTTTTGATCTTACAAATTTGTATAGATTATGGGTGCCTTCCACTTACAGCCCACGACGACCGCGGCGTGGTCCCATGGATCTTTGATTGGACTAAAGATCGAACGCGGTTATTTGATTGGACTGGCGATCGACCGTGGTCGTCGTGGGCTTGAAGTGGAACACACCCTGCAGAGCTTGTTTTTCGCTTTTTAGTTTTGTTTGTTTTTAATAATTTAGTTTATTTTAAATTTAGTTTATTGCTTTTCAGTTGATGTTTTTTATTACATAACAAACTTTGAAAAAAATTGCCATCATGAAATTCAAAAAAGGCATTTTTAACATACTTATGATTTATTTAGATGAAAGTTAATAAAGATAATTAATTACATAAAAAAAGTTAATACAAAAATTTTTAAATTAAATTAAAGGTCAGTTGTAGTCCGAAACTTACGCAAGGAATACGTCGGCCCCCCTCCCCCCACGTAAGGGTCCGTAAGATTCCGATAACTAAGGGATTTAACATTCATACATTTACATAGTTTCAAAAATTTTAGACAAAATTGTTATTGTTTTCCCTAAAAAATGACCCCTTCTCGTTTAGAATTTTTCCACTATTTTTGTAGTATTCGCAAGTTTAACAGGAATAATAAAATATAAAGTTTTAAAACTTAAACAAAATCTATATGGTTTAACCCCCACCCACTCACCCCATTTCCGTTTAAAATTTGTTTCATTATTTTTACAGTGTTTGCAAGTATATAACTAATTAATTTTTTTACTAATTTAATTTATTTACCAAGTTGCACAAATTTTAAATAAAATTTTTGTTGCTACCCTCCTCTGAAAAATCAACCCTTGCTATTTATTTACCATTTTTGTAGTACACATAAAAAAAATATTGTTGCAAATTTACCTACCATTGTAGTAATATTCGCTATAAAAACTTTTATAGTGATATTTACTACAATTGTAGGAAAATTTGCAACAGTTTTTTATCGCTTACCCTCCTCAATGTAACCCCAAGAGCTTTGAATTTTTTTCACTATTTTTGCAGTATTCAGCAGAAGAACAGCAATATACAGGGTGTCCCCACACTCACTTTACATAACTTAGGTGGTGATAGAGGACACTTTTCTAAAAACAATATTTAACAAAAAATTTTTCTAAATTTAAACCCTCAAGACTTAGGCCTCTTTAAAGCATTTTTTTTAATTTCCACCTTCACGTGGCCATAGCCCCGAAAATATTAATTTATCAGTAAAAATGGTTTAGTGCTTTATTAAAGAGCGTGAAATAATCTACAAACTAGATTTAAACCTTTTATTGTCTAAAATCAACGGCTTTCGAGTTATGAATTAAAGTAAGTTAAAAAATGTCGAAAAACTTGAGCTTTCCTTTTTTTTGGTTTTTTTAAAAACCCTGTATCTTTTAAACGAAACATTTTACAAAAAATCTGACGCCCCATTCCGGATAGAAAATTTAACGGACTACAACTTTTGCCTAGTAAAAATTTTTGAAAAACCGATCCATTTCACAGAAAATCAGAAAGTAACAAACAAGGCAGCTACAAAACATAAAATTAAATTCACAAAATCTTTATTTTTTTTGAAAAATTATTTTATTAATTAATTTTAAATTATTACATTAATAAAGTAATTGTTGAAAATGACCACCCTCATTATCAATACACAGTCGTGATTGTTTTAAAAGATGTTTGTCGAAAAAAATCGAAAAAAGTCGATTTTGTGACACTTTTCATCGCAGAAATTCGAATTTTTGACACTTTTCACACTCACCGATTGACCAAAATTGGCTCGTGATTGACCGGTCAATCCCTCCACCTTGTTGACCACCCCTGCTATAATGGCTCTTAACAAAAAAGGAAATTTTATAAATAATACTATAAAGCATATTTTAAAACGAGCACGACTGTGTATTGAAAATGAGTGTGGTCATAATAATCTAATAGTTTAAAATCAATTAATAAAATAATTTTTCAAAAAAAATAAAAATTTTGTGAATTTAATTTTTTGTTTTGTGGCTGCCTTGTTTACTATTTTCTGATTTTCTGTGAAATGGATTGGTTTCTCAAAAATTTTTACTATACAAAAGTTGTAGTCCGTTAAATTTCCTATCCGGACTGGGGCGTCAGATTTTTTGTAAAATGTTTCGTTTAAAAGATACAGGGTTTTGAAAAAAATCAAAAAAAAAAAAAGCTCAAATTTTTCGACATTTTGAAGCCGTTGATTTTAGACAATAAAAGGTGTAAACCTAGTTTGTAGATTATTTCACGCTCTTTTAAAAAGCACTAAACCATTATTTTCAACAATCATTATTTTCGGAGCTATGGCCACGTCAAGGTGGAAATTTAAAAAAATGCTTCAAAGAGGCCTAACTCTCGAGGGTTTGAATTTAGAAAAAAATTTTTGTTAAATATTGTTCTTAGAAAAGTGTCCTCTATCACCACCTAAGTTATGTAAAGTGAGTGCGGGGACACCCTGTATAAAATACAATTTTTTAAAGAAGTTTTATGGTTTAACCCCCTCCCCCCTCGCCACAAAATATCACCCCCTTTCCGTTTAAAATTTGATTCGTTATTTTTGCAGTGTTCACAAGTAAATATAATAGTAATTAGTAAAACATAAGGTTTGTTCGTTTGTATGAACTAACTTGAACTGGGTTATCTTTCAAGACAAAATACTCCCACCACAAAAGTTAGATAACTTGCACTGCCTACTCCTCCTATGGAGGTCGAGCAAGAAGTTCATTGCACTAACTTGAACCGAGCAAGTTAGTTCATACAAACGAACAAACCTATAGTCTCAAATATTCAAAATAAAATTTTTATAGCTTCCCCTCAAAAGCCACCCACTAAGCAATTAGAATTTTTTCACTTTTTTTGCAGTGGTTAGTGGTTACAAGTTTAACAGTAATATATTGTCGTCTTCCGTTTGTAATGGTGAATTGATTATTTATTATGTATTATTATTTATTGTGTAAATTTGGAGGATAAAAAAAAAATCAATTGATAAGTTATCGGGTTTTATTCAATGAAAGTTGTATTCCTTTTGTCGAACGGATTCAATATTTGGATACTTAAATTCATTGTACACTCAAAAGGAGCGGGTTAACAATTTTGTTAGAGAAGTGCAATTGTGCCTGAATGTGTTGAAATAAATCGAATGGTCTTCGAAAGGAGAAGGGAATAATAAACAATAAAATTGTAATAGGTTTGGCCCATTTTAACAATGATTCTGTACGGATTTGTTACGCGCTCGCGCGGTGTTTTGAAAAGTTGAAAAACCGGAAACATGGAGGAAATTAGAAAATTTGGTGAAGAAAGGTTGGCTACGTGAAGATAAGGACTTCCTCGCCGTATGTATGAGAGGGAGGTCGTTTTTGGAATTGAGTACCAATTAGTGATTTTTTTTATGAGTAATTTGTGCGATAATTATCCAAGAGTCCCAATTAGGGAAAATTTAGAGTGTTATTTCGAGTTAGAAGGTGCCAAATTATAAAATTTTGAAGATTTGGATAAGTTGTAATATTCGAGAGATTGCACAATTTATTGGAATATGGTGAAATGTGCATGCACCTGATGGAAATTGGATATCAAGTAGCAATAAACATGAAATTTTATTATGGAAGAAGTGAAGATGTTTACGAATTTAACAAGGAATGGTACCTATATGGGAAAAGCTGTATCTTTCGATCACCACAGTAGCAAGGTCAGAATTTGTTTTAAAAATTAAACGAACAATTTTGGTTTCTAATCGGCCGGGCGTGTATTGCATGATAACGCAAAAGTGAATAACAAAAAGTTAATTTAATTTGAACCGATAATTAAAATTTTGCGCATTATGGGTTTTATATCATTTTGTTTAATTTTTTCCTCTTTTGGATTTACACCATTGCAGAGACATTTTTAAATGTAAATATCGGTGGTGTGATTTCAAAACGACCTGTTTCGATTTTGGATTGTATCCTATATTCTCAACAAAATTTAATAGAATTGTTGACCATTTTCATTTAAATTGTATCAGAATCCGTTTGATATTAAATGTTCTATTGTTAAAATCTAAATTTGGTTTTTATTGAACGAGATACAACTTATCAATTGGTGGAAACATCCATTACCTGTGAGCATAAAAAAATATTTTTTATATCTTCGAGTCTCTTGAGCTAAGCCGAGGTGTAGAGATCGTCTATACTAAGGGCTGATAGTTATTTTTTTCTGATTTTGTTCCATTAGGAAAAATAGCGTTAGTATAGGACAATATTTACAATACTTTGAACAAAATTGTTATTGTTTTTACCCTCCCTCCCTCAAAAATTATCCCTGTCCGTTTAGAAACTGTTTCATTATTTTTGCACAGATTTAACATCAATCAATTTCAATCAGTTTCAAAAATTATATACAAAATGTCACAATTTAGCGCCCTTAAAAACTGTAAAGTCTTAAACAAAAGTTCGGCCGTTTACACCCATAAAATCACCACTAAGCGCCAGCGCGGTAACTAACTTAAATAAGCTAGGGGGCTTAGCTATCGTGGAAAATAGAAAAAACACTTAAAAATTAGACAAAATTAAGTAATGTAGTTTATGATCCAAAAAAATCTTCTCCTGACCTGGAGGGTAGAAAACCGAACCCTCCTACGGTTGATAAGGCGTGAACCAGTGTATATAGAAATTTAGTAAGGACAGTCGCTGATCGACCCTTTGTTCTTTGATGTTCCAAAAAATTTGAAATAGTTTTGTAGTACCCTAGGGGGCTACATTTGTTTGTGAATTCTAACCTACAAGTTTGACGTTTTGTGGAAACCTTAACCTATAAAATCGTACGCCAATTCGAAATAACGCCAAGTAGAATAGTTTTATGATCAGAAACTTTGAATAAACATTTCTAGATATAATTTCGATAATTAGAATTAATTAAAACAAAATCAATCTGAAATATCGACCAATTTTGATCTTGTACATCACATCTATTTTCTTGTTCTTTTTTGAACAGTTTTCACAAAGAACAAGTTTAAATTGGGTCAGTATTTTACAAGCACCCTGTACATTCATAAACTTTTCTATGGTAACGAAATACCAAAACAAAAGCTACTGTCAAACCTAAAATGTCAAACACACCTGGAATAGTTGAGTAAGCAATTAGGAAGTCAGCTTGAGATGGAATCTTGTAATTATTATTGCTCGGTTGTCCATCTGTTTCTGTTCTGTTAGTCAACGTCACCGGCGCCATCAACTTATCACCTTGACAAGCCTGAATGAAGAAAAGCTTCGGTTTACCTAAAAAACACAAACAATAAACACCTAGAACTTTCTTAAACCAAACTTATACCTGCCAATGTAGTGCACAAATCAGCCGAGAAAGGTGACCACAGGTTCTCAGGTTTATACGCCCTGTCTCGTGCGTACAATATTCCCATTTCACCGTGACTCAATACAAACATCACAAAGCAATCGTAGTCGGTGTGATTGAACTTGGCTGCATCGGTCACATGCTGCCTCAACGATTCGTAATCCAAATCCTGATGCACCGTCACGTCAAAACCTAACTTATCCAACCTTTTTGCAAGACACTCCGCATCCAAGTTTGTGCCATGTCTCGGCCGTAAGCCACCCACTTCGAAAACTTGGTGGTTGAAAATCAACGCAAGTCCTCGATTTTTGTGGTTCATGTTGTAATGGGTTGCGTTACGTTCGGTCGGCATACGTGCCGTGACATGGTCGTTTACGAATCTAAAAGTTTTTAATTTATAAGTTTTCATGCATGTGATTTTTGCTTACAAAGCCGTCGAAATGAGCAAAGTTCACTAACCTTGAATTACCCATTGCGTCACTTTCGTCACTCAATTGCCGTTTTGTCACACAACTACCATCGGGGTGTGCCATTTTTTTGTTTTACTTTTGAAACAAAATTGAAAACGATCACCAAGTTTCAAACAAAGGACCCGTTATCGTTCAGTTGTTTTCGCCGTCATACCAACGTAATTCTTTTGCGTTTGTTACCAACTCATTCCGTCTATTTTTAACAAAGGATAAAATTTATCTTTTTTTTATATAATTTATTATTTTTTTGTTTATTTACGTAAACGTAAATCGTAAACAAACGTATAATTTAATAATAACAATAAATTATTAAAATTATGCAATAGACGAACGTTTTTATGTCAGAGATAATAAGTAATTATTAGAGACCGGATTTATTCATTTGCATGTTGCATATGCATTTGCATATTTAGCCCCTTTTCACCGGTTATTGCATATTTTTGAATATTTTAACTAAAAAGTAGTGATAATGCATATTTTCGGGCTATATTTACAGTATTTTACGTATCAAAAAGCTTTAAACTTAAGGTGGCAGATCAATAGGCGCTGAGCTTGTGTCAAGTTCAACTCAAAAACGAATAATCATAGAAAGTTGAAATTTTCAGAATATACGTAGAATATGATTTTACTTAACGTAAGCTATTTTTTATTTCAAAAAAATTAATATAAAAAAATTTTTCTTTCGGCTTTCCATAAAATACACTTTTGATCTAAATATAAAATAGCTTACGTTAAGTAAACTCATCTGTTACGTATATTCTGAAAATTTAAACTTTCTAGGATTATTCGTTTTTGAGTTGAACTTGACACTAGAATTGAAGCAATTTACTTGAAATTTCAAATTGGTGCCATGGCATTAACCAATCAGAAGTAAACGTGCAGTTCAAGCATTTTCGAAAAGAGGTCGGCACTAAAATTTTAAGGAAAGACACAAACCATATTATTTTCTATTGTATTGGCAGGTATTGGTAAAATCTTAGGGTAGCTCGGGTAGCTACCGTAAATTATTATAAGCTGTCCCTACCTGATTGCTTTGATTGATTGATTGATTATTTAATTTTGTATTTATTGTATTTATACATTGTAAATTACATCGGTCCAAACGTGCAAAAAATATTTATTATATTTGCACATAAATTCTAAATTTGATTTTGTAGCGAAGTGAAAATGGTCAACAAAAATTTTTCTTTGGTACTTGTTTTAATAATAGCGGAGTTCAAATAATCATGAATATCAATAATTGATACCTTTTTCATTCTTTTCCGTTCTGATGGGAAGCAGGAATTAAAGAAAAATTAATTTCCTATGTTCACATCGGCGGCCGGTGACCCGGTATAAAAAATCATTTCAATGCATTACGACCCAGGGGCGGATCCAGCAACTTTTTCAAGGGGGGCGATTCTATAGATTGAAAAGAAAAATACAAAAACAACAACAACAAAAACTATATTTTTTTTAGTAATTTTAGTTTTTATGTTTTATAATATACAAAGTGCCGAAATGAGATTCCTACGATCAATAGAAGGCTATCAAAGAACTGATAGAAAAAGAAATACCGAGATAAGAAGCGAGCTAAACATATAATAGTCTAAACGATAAAATAAAAGAATACAGAACAGCATGGAGGCAACGCCTGGATAGGATGGATAACACCCGAATACCGAAGATGTTCCAATATAAGCCCCGAGGAAGAAGATATGTTGGCCGACCGAAGAAGAGGTGGCGAGATCAGTTGTTTTGCGTGACGTAACGGACCGCTGGTCTTAGACTTGTAGATAATGATGATGATGAATATACTGTTTAATTTTTCCAAGGGGGGGGGGGGCGATCGCAGAAGAGCAGATGAATGCTTCGAATTGACACCCCTTCGCTGCAAATACGGACACGACTGGACTAATTTATAGTTTTGTACCCCTTAATACCTTATACAATAATTATCTCATTTTCTCTCATTCTTTCATTCAACTCATTTTCGTTACTGCATATTAGCTCCGCCATTTTGTTTCTAATTTATTAATTTTAATATAAATTGGAAATAATTTACAAATTCATTTAAAACCCGGTTCACACTATTATATTATGATTTCTCATGTGACTTGTCACATGACTTCTCATATGAGAAATTTTTTGGTGCAGCCCATAAAATTTCAATAGCTAAAGCAAAATTTTCCCAAAAATATAAGGTCCTGTAGCTAATTATTGATTTAATGATGATGAATTCTAGATTTGTCGTGGTTGCGTTGTCAAACTTGACTCGATATAGTGCGAATCGAGTTTAAGGGGTTGTCCATAAAATACATATGCAAAAAAAGGGGGGGGGGGTAATTGCCTAGCGCAGCGTGATATTATGCGACTAAAACTAGGAAGGGGGTCCGAAAAAAATGTGTTATATCAATTTTATTTCTATATAGTTTTTTAAAAACCAGAAGTATAATATAATAACTAAACTATAGAATATTGATATTATGACGGCGACTATAAATTCCCCAAATTAGGGGGGGGGGAGAAAACATTTCGGACGTCTTTTATGGACGACACCTTAGGTTATTTGTCAAACTTTATTTTCTTTGTGAATAATTTTGTTGTCAATATGTAATCCAGTTGTAAGTTTGACAAAATATCTAAGGTGTTGTCCATAAAAGATGTCCTAAATTTTGTCTCACTCCCCCCCTAATTAGGGGAGTTTACATAGTCCCATATAAGCATAATATAACAATGATTTATGTTTGTATTCTTTTGTCAAACCAAAATGCTCTATATTTTTCGAAACCAACTTTTATGTACAAAACAGCATCTGTAATTGGTTAGAAAAAAGTAGATTCAAAATTACTTTTTAATTAGGTAAGAAACTTTAAAAATTAAATAAAAAAAATCAAAATACGAATTGTATTGGTAACGCCAATTACTTAAATGTACCTTTGCTATTAGACGAAATTTTATTCAAAATTTTAGTCACTTGAACAAATGCTTTGATTTGGTCCCAGCTCTGATCCGACCTTGTCTAAAAATCTACAAATTTAATATTTTCGACAACATAATAAAACATAATTTTATTTCAATTTTACGGAAAATTTTTAACCGCAGGTACTTCATAACCTTCATAACCTTCATAACGCGCAAAAATTCCCGGCAAATGTGAAGCGTATTTAAATGTAAAGTGCGCGTATGCGCCATACTCAAGTCGAATGTGCGCCGCATGTGTGCAAAAATTAAATTTTCAGTTTTATAAACAGGACCGGATCAGAGTTTGGGGCTCAAATCTAAAACTTTATTTAACTCTTAACGGTCCTGTCATTAAAAAGCTTTTCCTAACATTAACCTAAACTCGACCGGTGGATCTCTTTTAACGGTTCCCCCATTTAAAAAAATCGATTCCTAACACTAACCTAAGACGGATGTGGATTCTAAGGTGGATCTCTGTTTTAAGGGTCCCCTCATTTAAAAACAATCGTTTCCAAACACTAACCTAAGCTCAACCGATGGATCTCATTTTTCATGGTCCCCTCAATAAAAAAATGTTGTTTCCTAACACTAACCTAAGGTCCACCGGTGGATCTCACTTTTAACGGTCCCCCCCCCCTTAAAAAAATCAATTCCTAACATTAAAAATCTTTTTCTAACATTAACCTAAACTCGATCGGTGGATCTCTCTTTTAACGGTCTCCCCATTAAACTAAAAATCGATTCCTAACACTAACCTAAGCTGGACCGGTGGATCTCTGTTTTAAGGGTTCCCTCATTTAAAAAAAATCGTTTCCAAATACTAACCTAAGCTCAACCGATGGATCTCGCTTGTCATGGTCCCCTCAATAAAAAAATGTTGTTTCCTAACACTAACCTAAGGTCCACCGGTGGATCTCACTTTTAACGGTCCCCCATATGGTACAACAAAATTATTATATCGTGCTCCCTCCCATTGAAATAATCGTTTCTTAAGGTGGCCGATTTCTATGGGGATTATCTACTTAACCAGAATTTATGTAACCCCCACTGCATTTCAATAATACTATCGCCAAAGCTACGAAAATTTTACAGGTTGTTGCTCAAAGCTTCCCGTGTAACATATTGAAATATGAGACAATTATGTGTATTATTTTTCGCGTAATGATGAGATTTCGCATACGCATGCGCAATACGCGTCATCGCCTTATTTATTGAATTATCAATGTAATAATTATCTTATATGCCTCATATTTCAATATGTTACACAGGAAGCCTTGAGCAACAACCTGTAAAATTTTCGTAGCTTTAGCGATAGTATTATTGAAATGCAGTGGGGGTTACATAAATTTTAGTTAAGTAGATAATCCCCATAGAAATCGGCCACCTTAACACTAACCTAAACTTGACTGGTGGATCTCTCTTTTAACGGTTTTTCATTAAAAAAATCGTTTCTTAAAACTAACCTTAGCTCGACTGGTTGTTAACCCTCCAGTAGGCGCGTGATTTACGCTTGTAAACAAGCCCTGTTTCAGAACTAATAAAACCAATAATTTACCACTTTAAAAGTTCAAAAACTACTGAATCCGAAAGATTGACTAATTTTTGTCAGCTACTCAAAGATGCAACCGATATAATTCGAACTGTTACGAGCTATGGCGGTTTAAAGAAGGCTTAAAAAAGCTTGGTCTACGGTGGTAGACCACGCGACCACTGGAGGGTTAATTATTATTGTTGATTTTTTCAAGTACTCGAAAATATTCGTATATTTGCAGCATAATTCATAGCTTAAAAATTTGTGCAAAAACAAACTGCAGTTCGAGAGCACCGAAAAGAACTGTACCCAAAACTTCCAATTAATGGTTGCAGAAGTACCAACTAAAGTTTAACCAAGTGTTACTAAATAATACCAACCATTACCAACCGGTACAACGTCGCAATCGCCGAGAGTAACTGCGCACGCGCGCACGTAGCGACTTTTACTGTATGCATATTGCATTTTATGATCTAGTCCAATTGATCTAGAACCTTAACATAAACACGAACGATGTCTTCAGGAGTAGTTCAGATTTTATCCGCACTGGCGCTGGGATCTTAATATTAGATCCCAATAATTTTCGAAAACGCCAAATACTTCAAAATTCATGCAACAGGGGGTGTGGTAATTAATGTAAACCGACCTTTATATTCTTACTTGTACTTGTCATTTCATTACTGTTGGTAACACTGAACCACGCCATGAAGCAAGGTTATGTTCAATAATATGATCTATCAGTTCCTTAGATTATGTATTGACTAGATACAGGATTCAGGTACCTGAATTGAAGCCTACCATAAGGTCTATTTTAGCATGGCGTACTTTTTGTGTTTACCAAGTCCCTGGATCTGATTGGTGCTCTCAATGTTTACCTGGTCCCTGAATGTCAAATTAAAATTTTCTACCTAAAAGGATTAAAATTTCAATTCTTTAAAATAGGGTAAACAAATAAAACGTAAACATAAACATGTTATGGGTGGCTTCACAACAACCAATGCTATTTAGATAGGAGTCCTGTATCTAGTCAATACATGATCTAAGATCAGTTCATTGCCTCCTATACTTACAAGCCGTGAAGTTACATTTGGCAACGTCGCATTTTCAGTACTTGGTGGTCCTACTTGCAAAGTGTCTCATATACAAATTATTTGTTATTTTATGTTCATAAACAGATTTAATAAATTATATAATTTTATTATCAAAAAGTTAAACTAATTATTATAAAAAAGTACTTACTTTACAATATAAACACAAATATAACTAATAAAAGCAATTTCTAGGTTTGTAAAAGTGTATGTAATTTTCTCTATTTTGTTAAATTTTCAACAGTTTGAAATTGATCATTTGTAAGTTTTCTGTTATTATTTAAGAGAATATAACAAAACGATTTGTACATTTGAATAATTAAATTTTTAGGTCACTTTCCACATGAATAGCATAGTAAAGTAATTGCACCCCTCCTCCTCTGCAAATAAATCGACGTTGATAATAATTATCATAGATATTATCATTTACCTTTCGTATTTTTGCGAAATTTGAAAATTGCAGAATTTTGACAGTCATATTTTAAGAAACTGAAACACTTATCACTATTATATTGTCTCATCTTCGACATGACAAGAAGTGTTCTTACACAAATTTAATATGCATAAATCACATAAACATCAATACAAGAATTTGAAAATTAGGACCACCGGCGACGTTGCCAAATTTGCCACTTCACGGCTTGTAAGTATAGGAGGCAATGATCAGTTGCTTAAAGCTGGTTCACACTATATGATTTTTCATCTGACTCGGTCATACGAGAAGTCATGGCAAAAATCATACGAAACTCTTTTTTCTCTCTCTTTTCATACGACCAACAATTTTTATGTTCACTATGTTCACAAAATCTTTCAAGAAGTCATAGCAAAATAGACACCGTCCTATTCTGAAAATCACTTATTATTTTGCTATGACCGAGCTTATTATTTAGCTATGACTTCTATAATAAATAGCAAAAATCAGATAGTGTGAACCCGACTTTTTAATATGAGATTATTATAAAAAAATTTACAGTATGATACACTTTTATTTTCATTATACTAAATAATCGTTTCAGTAAAATCAAAATAATTTTCGACAATTTTTAAAAATAACTTTTGTCAAAATATGCGCAATAATAAATAAAAATGTCCACACGTATTTTTAATAAATTACTTACGTAAAAAATCGAACCTCATCCCAATGGATCTGGATTTGATGATTTTGATTTTGGTACACGTATTTTAAAATAAGTATAAAAAAACAAACATAAATAATATTTTATTTTTGTTATATAAAGTAAAATACATTGAACCTTTTCTAGAGGAAGTTTCCTATTCCGAGTCATATTTCTTTTCGTGATATGAACAGATTGTAGTTTTGAAGTAGTTAGTTGTGCGCATCAAAAAATTATCACATCTCACGTGTGTGGACTATCGAGTTTCTTTTATAATTAGTATCGTTTCAAAAAATTTACATATCTAATAGTTACAATATATCGACATAAATAGTTTTCTTTTAATAAAAAAAAAAATCGAATACAATAAAAAATAAATACGGCAAATATCTACAAAGCGTGACTTGAATTATTAAATAATTAATAGTTTCTTTTCTAACTTTAATCAGAAAAATATTTCACATAATGTACAATTTTTTTGTTGCATGCCGATTACTGAGAGAAAGAGGGGAAGTTTACTAATTTTTTATTTCGTTATTTAAATTGTTAACAGTATTAGATTGATTTTCGTTATCGCTTTCGACAACCAATATTTTGCAGTCGTTTTCGCTCAAAATGTTTTTGTTCTCGATATTATTGGGTTCGGTTTCGTCTAACGAACAAGAGAGGGAACTGCTGGTGGTGCTGAGGTCGTCTAAAAAATCGAAACTCGCCACCGCTTCTTTTTCCTTTTCGCCGTAACGCATGAAAAAATCCCGTCTTCCAATTATGGATGTTCGTATCGATGGTAAGGAAGCACGTACGACGGCATGTTCCGGACGTGTGGCAATGACTGGAAGAAGTTCAGTTCAAACGGCTGTTTCCGTGATTGGTGTGCATGGAGCTGATGTTGATGCTTAAAATCCCAACATTGTACAGTTCGCTCAGGGGAAACTCAGTACACTTACATTTAATTTACAAGAGACAACAGTGAAATGCATTAAAAAAACTATGAATAAGTGATGGAAAATTATAAATTGTGATACGTTTGACTGTGAAACCTTTTCAATGACGTAACTAGAAATCAACAGTTTTATTGACCTGCATTTTGTTGAGAAAGAGTCAATAATATCAATTTTAGGGAGCAATATTTGATACATTTGAATAAATTTTTATTAATCTTAATGAATGACCGGTTTCGGTTTCATCCACGTTTCATTGTTGAATCAGCCTCCTCAGATTTACTTTCGTGCTGGAAAATATAACTTTGCAATGACATATCGGAGACGCAAGGGTCCCATACACGAGGTATCTAATTAATTCAGCATAGAAATCGCTACATTCCGACACATCATCATGAAGATATTCAAACTTGGAGATGATTTACATGGAAGTTTTGTAGAAAATCTACCTACTTGCGTTTATCTACGGGTTAGCAAAATTACATTAACAAAGTCTAACCCCAAATATTACTCTCTTGTAAAAATTAACATTATACTCACAATTTATTATTATTACTCCGTTTTGCATTAACCCAGGTGATCACAGTGGCAGTGATAGTGCC
This sequence comes from Rhagonycha lutea, assembly GCA_958510855.1. NCBI lineage: Eukaryota > Metazoa > Arthropoda > Insecta > Coleoptera > Cantharidae > Rhagonycha > Rhagonycha lutea. The sequence goes on from OY294038.1 coordinate 40,614,299, forward strand.
AGAAACGTGTTCGTTTGTCAATCCTAGTGCATTTCAGTGTACATTGCACCAGCTCCACGGGTATCTCAATCCGAAAAATCTGGTATAGTTCAGAGTAATTCCGAGTAGGACAAACGAACGAACCTAAAGTTACATTAAAAAAGAAAAAACCAAAACATGTTATTACAACTGATCTTAGAATATATAGGTAAGGAAGGACTACTTGCATAATACCATATGCATAAAAAGCGAGACAAAAATCGTGGGTAGAAGCTCCGCCCAGGACTCCAACTTCTAACTCGGTGACTCATAATTATTATATTTTAAATTGTTATAATGATTTGTTGTAGTGTTTGTGGGACTTCTAAGACCAAGAAAAATGTTAAAAATGGTATAACTTGGCATACGTACGTACTTAGAGTTATTTAAATAATTTTATAACAAAAATATAAATTTGTGAGGTTATTACCACAATGTGCTTAAATCATAGGCGTACAGTGATTCTATATATTTACATTAAATATCGTTTTTATAATTTAGATTTCCAAAAAAATGAGATGAGAAAGATTATTTTTGGTTTAAAAAAATGAAAATGCCGTAATATTGGTCTCCAAATCCATCGCCACGCTTGTGTTCAAAACATTTTACTGACGACCTTTGCCAATATTTTTATGCTACGCCACTGGCAAAGCCGCCATAGGACACTACTTTTACTCGCATTTTGTATTCAAGTAGTCCTTCCTTACCTATATATTCTAAAAGCTGGTTTACACTATATGATTTTTCATCTGACTTTTGAACTTTTGTTCGAAGTTTGAACTTTCAAAGATAAATATTTTTAAATATATTCAATATTTTGACATGTGCATATCTTTTTGGAATATACTTGTAAATATTCAATATTGGAAGCTCAAACTTCCTTATTGCCTAGCTTAGTTATCGTTTATTCATATGACTTTTATAAATTATTAGAATTATGTTTTGGTGAAAAGATAACTATAAAAGATTAATATTTTAGGATACGCCATCTGTTGAAACATGTTTTTGCATCAACATTTGAAGCGCGCTCTTAATAACACGAAAAGAAATATTCTTCTTTCTGTTTGGTGTGAATGTCTGCATATTGTTTTTGTTTATTTCTCAATTTCGCTAATTCTTCGGCGATACCTTTTATTATAACTGGTTTTAATACTTCAGTTGATGTTGGTAAAGTTTTTCTAGTAGCTCGGGCGTTGATTTGGTGAGCTTAATTGTTAATTTCTTGGTGTGTTTCTGAAGTTCAATAAAGCTAACTCTATGTCACTGCCGTCCATACTACATTTTCTTAACTTGTTCTTTGCTATTTGAACGCTTCTTTCAGCTAACTCGTTTCCTCTTGAATGATAAGGACTTAAGGTTTTGTGTTCAAATGGCCATATCCTTTTAAATTCTCTGAATTCCTTGGACATGTATTGGGTTCCGTTATCAGTTTCTAGAATTTCTGTTTTGACACACTTTGCACTGATTGATGTACTCTACTATGTCGTGTGAATGACCTTTCCAGTATATGACTTGTCTGGCTCTTTTTAAGCAACTTCTTTGTATGCCTTAATGTCCATTATGTATTTGTTGTAACATTTTTTTCTAAGTACTTTTTGTACCGTGGATTGGGGTGACATTGCTATTAAGGGGTGGCATTGATCAGTATTACCTAAATTTAAATTATTTGAAATTGGCGCGCACTCTGTCAACAAGATATGGCGGTGATATTTAATTCCTAACCTATTCGCTGGGTGCGAAGTGCACAGTGGGGGTATTAAAAAACGACGCCAGCGTCCGCTGCGGACAAATTGTGTAAAAAACGTGGTGAGATATCAGATGGCACGCACCCATTGGCTGGGTGCGTAAACGACGCTAGCGTCCGCTGCGGACAAATGGTGCAAAAAAACATGACCAGATGTCACGCACCCAGCGAATAAACTTGTGGCAACCGGTGTGTGCAATTTTCATGTAAGTTAAATCAGTGCCTATTGCGCAATTAATTGTTAAAATAATTCTTGATGTAGGGTAAAGGCACATAAGAGCACGCAGTTCACAAGAGTACGAATTGCATTTTACAAATTCTCAGGTGTTAGGTATAGGGTGTTTTTTTAGCTGCATGAGAACTTCAAAATGAAATAAAACATTAAAAACCTGACGGAATGTTTTGGTTATAATTTTTTTATGAAAGTACAGTTAAAGGCATTTATGATTTGAACATGACTTCCGGCATGTGACCACCACGACTAATGGTTACGAAGCGCATCCGTTCAGTCCAATTTTTGACCACTTTTTCCAATATTTCTGGCTTTATTTCATAAATGGCTTGCTGAATATTAGCCTCCAATGCTTCTAGAGTTGTTGGTTTGTTAGCATAAACCATGGATTTAACATACCCCCACAGAAAATAATCTGGAGGTGTCAAATCACACGATCTTGGAGGCCAATTGATAGGACCACGTTTTGAAATAATGTTGTCACCAAATTGTCCTTTCAATAAATTGATGGTTTCGTTGGCTGTGTGGCACGTAGCACCATCCTGTTGGAACCATAAGTTGTCAATGTTTAGCTCTTGAAGTTTTGGAAACAAAAATGTATTGAGCATGTGTCGATATCTCACACCATTCACCGTAACGGTAGCTCCTTCCTCATTTCGAAAGACATATGGACCAATGATGCCGTTGGCGTGTATTCCACACCAAACAGTCAATTTTAATGGATGCAATGGAGTCTCAAGATAATGTCCCGGATTGGTCTCACTCCATATACGGCAATTTTGTTTGTTCACATACCCATTTAACCAGAAATGTGCCTCGTCACTGAACAAAATTTTACGGTAAAAAAAATGGATCCACTTCCAATTGGTTGTGAGCCCAATTTGGTAGCGTTGTTCAATGGTCAATCTATGCATTATCAAATGCCAAACCTTGTTAAACACAAATGTCAAAAAACTGTTTCCATAGCAATCTTGATTCAATTGTTATCCCTATTGAAAGTTCTCATGCAGCTAAAAAAACACCCTATATAAAGGGGTTAAGTCATAAAACGTAGTTTTGAGATAATGAAGAAAGAAATTTGTAATGCAAATTGTAAATCGGGTAATTAATAAGTCATAAGTCAACTTACGCCTTTTATACCGAATGGAATATGTAGCGGAATACGGAATATATAGTGGTCTCAGAAGCATAAGTCAACTAACGCCCTTTATACGGAACGGCATACAATTATTTTTGATTTAATATTTTTATTTTCAGACCATTACTGCGCTAATAAAATAAAATTTATATCAGTCGAAAGAGCATTCAAAATAGATTTCATTCCAGCAATAAAAAAAATTTTCCATTTTCTGACTTAATCCCTTTATACCTAACACCTGAGAATTATAGAACAACATATTGCCATTTATGAAAGCATGTAATAAATCCTTAAACATATGCATGTAACAAGGATAAATGCATTTTGAAGTATAGAGCATATAGTCGTTGCAGCAATAATCTTGTTTTTGTGTATTGTTGATGTATGTTTGGACTAGTGTAACTTAAGGAATAATTTTGTTATTTGTCGTACTAGAAAGCGTCTCAGTGCTTCATATTGTAATATAAAGTATTAGGTAAGTAATAAAACTGATTATTTTAAGTGGTTATGTTGTATTAAGTAATTATAACTTATTTTTCTTAATTTAACCTAAGCCTACAAGAGTACGCACTAAAAAGTTTACAAGAGTACGCGCTGCGTACTCTTGTAAATTATATTTAACTTCCACAGGATTACCTGTAAATCCTGAATATGCGGAACATATAGTGACTTCAATTTTAAAGGACATTAATGCTCCAGAAACAGATAATCTGAATAGTTCTAAAATACATTTGGATGTCAAAAACTGCATGAAACTTGGACCTTCCACGACCGAAGACAAAGAAAACAATCGTGAAAACATTCCAGTTTCTTCTCAATCGAAGCAAGATAAAGCTCATGTAAAACCAGAAGATCTACGACCATACCCAAAATGTAGTCAAACGGAGCAAACCAGAAAACGCCGAATTCAGAAATCAGAGATATTAGCAAGAACACCGTTAAAGGATGAACTGGAAGTAAAGCAATTCCAATTGATAAACAAGGTTAAAAGAAAAATTTGTTCAGAGAAATCGGCAAAGCCTGCAGCTAAAAACACCAAGCAAAGAAAAACAGTTAAAGCATCTACCTCAAAAATAAATACAAACGTCAAAGAAAGAAACGACAAGCAGAAGCCATCAAAGCCCGAAGGATGTAAAGGAAATCAAATTGAAACAGAACAAATTATATTATGTCCATCTTGTGATGCGTTGTTTACAGATCCGCCATCGGAGGACTGGATACAGTGTTCTAAGTGCAATAAGTTGTGGCATGAGAAATGTACTTCCTATGAAGCAGGAAATTTTACATGCAAACTGTGTTAATCTAATATCGCGTACTCTTATAATTACCACTGCGTACTCTTATAAACACGTCTTACAAGAGTACGCAATTGTATAAATTTTCAAAAATATTTTTGTTTTAATTGAATCAGTTATTTCAGAAACAACCTAAGTCACTTTTTGGCCAAATTGAGTTAACACATGGAAAACATATTTTCGACAATTCCGCATCGTTTGGTGCCATGCTTAATGTTCACTTTTAAGATCTAGCTTAGGTAAAATAATCTATACATCCTAATAGCTATATGGTGATGGAAAACCATGATATCGTCGCTGTTTTGTAGTAAGGGCGAATAAACCAAATGAAAAATTTAACAGACAAGACGTTTACGGCTATTGTGTGAGTTATCTATTAACGATTTTAAATTTGTTAAGTGTTCATATTAAAGTCTAAGGATATTACTTACTATAAAATATAAAAAAAATGCTTCAAATTATTTGTGCAAAGAGAAAGAATTGATAGAAATATGTAATTCGCATTTTCGTAAAATGGCTTATTCGCCGTTACTACAAACCAGCGACGATATGTAAGCCAGATTTTCATTTTATTACAGTTTGCTCAAAATGCCACGATCTTACAAACGAAAACTTGGAGCTCGAAGATATAGGGATTATGATGAACAATCAATAGAAAAAGCATTGGAAAAAGTAATTGGCGGAGGTTGGAGTTTAAGGAAGGCTGCCAAAATCAATAGGCGTTTTCGAAAATTGATCAGGGAGGTATATACCGGTTTACCGCACGGTAAACGGTCGATCTACGGTAGATGGAACAGGTTAAAGAGGGTTAAAGAATTTCCGAACGCTCTGGTTAAGGTAGATGCATTCTGATTGGTCGTTGGTAGTACCAACTTAATCATCTCCCCCTGGGATCGAGTAGCACACCAATCAGGTTTTGTTTTTCAAAATTTTTCAAAAAAGCAGTGTGTCAATTTTTTAACAGCATCGAACTGCGTTAGTTGCGAGGCAATGACTGTCTTTTTTGCGTTACCCTGCATGTAAATGTACCATTTTCCGTTTAAAGTTTAAGTAAAAAAGTCGAAATTTCTGAATTTTAAGTCGCATTGTTCGCCCGTAAAATGGTTTTGTTTTTCATTAATTTTGCTTGCTATAATCTTCCAAATTGACTTGTTAGTCTTCTTTGAAAACTTGAATAAATTTTCATTCTTCTTGTAATTGCACAACAGCAACTTAATGTTTGCAGAAGTCCAACTGGACCTAGTGCGTTTGAACTATTTATTGAAGTTTGATTTGTCACTAAACAAAAAATTTTAGCTTATTAAATTAAATTATTTATAAAAAATTCGAAAATAAGTCAAATTATAACCAAAATACAACAACGACAGACATGTTTCGATCTTATTAGATCTCATCAGTGATGCATAGTCTGGTGCAAGGTCAACTGCGGGCCCCCTTCTGCCCCCCCTGGTGCCTGACACCACTTGCACAACCTGTTTTTACGTCACTGGGTTAACCTTGGTTAACCTGGAACATGCGCTTGGTAGATTTAGTACAATTTCCGAACGCGGTTATAATTTACCAATTGAATTTTCGAACGCGAGCGGTGAAAGCGGTATGTACCGCTCATCTACCAGATCAATTTTCGAAAACGCCTTATAAAATTCCTTATGGTACATTAAACAATAAATATCATGGGCGTCATGTACGTCATTGGTGGTCAATCAGTTTTTAGTTTGACCGATGAAATGACAATTATTGAGAGTGCGAGCAGATGTGGTGAATGGGGTTTTCCTCTTAGCGTGACAGATTTGAGACAGATGGCCAAAAATCTATTGGACATTCAGGGGCGTACTGTTACACTTTTTAAGGACAACCTACCTGGTGGTGGGTGATTGGGTATACTCGCTTTTAAGAAGACACAAGAATGACATCACTCAAAGACTAGCTGCCAATATCAAAAGGTCACGAGCTGATGTTTCTCGAGAAGATATAAAAAAAGGCACATTTTTGTTAGTGAAAGTGCTTGGTGGCATACGCAAAACAAAATGTTACCGTTATGTGGCCGTTGTACAAAACGTAAAAATGGATGATGAAGTTGAATTATTAGGACTAAAGTCTGTGGACAGAGCAAAAACTAAGTTTAAAATACAAGAAAATGATGAATTCATTGTAGACTTTGCAGACATTATAGCAATCTTACCTGAACCTACCGTTGACCCCACTGGCACTGCCGGTAATGATATATACTTATTTAATAAGACCGTGGACGTCAAAGAGATTTAATTTTAATTTTTTGTGTATTATTATCTATATTATGTATTAACTAGGTAGGTACTCAGAAATTTGTATTTTCTTTATAATAAGACATTATTTACCTAGTTTTTTTTAATAAATTGTTCTCAACTAAACACAATATTAATTCTTACAACCAACTTCTTATATGTGATCAAAGTCACCCCTATTTCCATTTTTTGCTGTAACTCTTGAACCAGCGAATGAACTTCAATAAAGGTGAGATTGATCATATTGCAACTAAGTTCCCAGTGTTTCTATGCTAGAATTAGGGTACCGATCAAAGTCGCCCCATATCATGTCTAAAGTTGATCACTAGTCTTTTTGCTCTTTTCATTAAGAAAAAGTATTAGTACATTATTTCCAATCATGTCAAAATAGGGAATTGTGAATATAGGTCATTATCAATTAAAAAAAATTTTAATAAAATGTCGTTTAACAATTTTATATCATTTTCAAATATTTAGATTATCAATGTCACCCCAATTCACGGTACTATTACTTTATCGGATTTGAACGTTACCGTTATATAGGGTGTTTTTTTAGCTGCATGAGAACTTTCAATAGGGATAACAATTGAATCAAGATTGCTATGGGAACAGTTTTTTGACATTTGTGTTTAGCAAGGTTTGGCATTTGATAATGCATAGATTGACCATTGAACAACGCTACCAAATTGGGCTCACAACCAATTGGAAGTGGATCCATTTTTTTACCGTAAAATTTTGTTCAGTTACGAGGCACATTTCTGGTTAAATGGGTATGTGAACAAACAAAATTGCCGTATATGGAGTGAGACCAATCCGGGACATTATCTTGAGACTCCATTGCATCCATTAAAATTGACTGTTTGGTGTGGAATACACGCCAACGGCATCATTGGTCCATATGTCTTTCGAAATGAGGAAGGAGCTACCGTTACGGTGAATGGTGTGAGATATCGACACATGCTCAATACATTTTTGTTTCCAAAACTTCAAGAGCTAAACATTGACAACTTATGGTTCCAACAGGATGGTGCTACGTGCCACACAGCCAACGAAACCATCAATTTATTGAAAGGACAATTTGGTGACAACATTATTTCAAAACGTGGTCCTATCAATTGGCCTCCAAGATCGTGTGATTTGACACCTCCAGATTATTTTCTGTGGGGGTATGTTAAATCCATGGTTTATGCTAACAAACCAACAACTCTAGAAGCATTGGAGGCTAATATTCAGCAAGCCATTTATGAAATAAAGCCAGAAATATTGGAAAAAGTGGTCAAAAATTGGACTGAACGGATGCGCTTCGTAACCATTAGTCGTGGTGGTCACATGCCGGAAGTCATGTTCAAATCATAAATGCCTTTAACTGTACTTTCATAAAAAAATTATAACCAAAACATTCCGTCAGGTTTTTAATGTTTTATTTCATTTTGAAGTTCTCATGCAGCTAAAGAAACACCCTATAGTAAGAGATTTCTTCTCTGAAGTTCCAATAATGTTTTAGTTCTTCTGGTACCAATTTATTGTCCTCGGGCCAACCCTTCAATACTATTTTGATTAGTTTTGTTAAGTGTTCATCTTTGCGGACTTTTACATTGCTAGCACTATTTGGATTTCCAATTCTTCTTCTTGTTTATTGTCGTTTCTTACTTTACAATCTCGGCTAAGAGCATCGCAATCGGTATCTCCGTGCCTTTCTTGTACTCTATTTTTGGTGAATATTGTAGCACGTCGAATAATAATCTTTGAAGTCTAGGAGGAGCTTTGAATATCGGCCTTTTGAAAATAATTTCCAGCGGCTTGTGATCACTTTCTATGGTTACCTTTTTTCCGTAGATGTATTCATGAAATTTAGTACATGCAAATCGGATCGCCAAAGCTTCTTTTTCGATATGTGGGTAGTTCTTCTGTGCGTCGGTCAGTGCTTTAGTTGCGTAAGCCACTGGTTGATCATCTTGTAGGAGAACTGCACCCATGCACGTCGAGCTTGCGTCCACCGATAACTTTACGTCTTTATTTACTTCGTAGAATTTTAGAACTGGTGGTTCGGTTAAAACTTTTTAAAAGCTTTTATTTAACTTGGTGTGACCGTTGTCCGTCGTCCATCGTCCGTCCCTTGGACTTTTTCGAGGCCGTTTTTAACCAACTTCCCGAAGTCCTAGAGAGCTGAAATTTGGAACATAGCTTTCACTTGCAGCGAATTTTCATATATTAATTTTGTGTCCCAAAATTCCGCGAAATAAGCGAAAAATCGGGAAAAAACTGAAAATAATAAAGCGCATGCGTGGCTGCGCATTGTACAGTTTTATCATACAGGGTGAAAAGTTATATTACTAAATCGCATTCGCATTTTTAAAGACCGCATTCAGGGTGAAATTTTTTGTCTTAATGATGTATACAGGGTAAAGCACCAAACATCAAAAACACATACCAGAGGAATTCTGAGGTCCATTCCCCCCCCCATTTCAAATTTTGGAAATTTTTTTTTTATCATTTTGTGCGTCGTTTGTGTAGGTTTGTGCAAACATTTTTTTCGTTTGTGCAATCTCCGTTCGCGAATTATTTAAGAAACAAGTTTGGGGGCTGGGGAAATGCCCCCCCCCCGATCGCGAATTTTGGGTCAAATTTGGTGTCAGTCGTTTGTGCATCGTTTGTGTACGTTTGTGCATTTATTATTTTCGTTTGTGCAAGCACGGTTAGCGAAATGTTTGCACAAACCTACACAAACGATGCACAAACGATAATGACACAAAAAAATTTCCAAAATTCGAAATGGGGGGGGGGGCTGGGGAAATGGACCTGGAATTCTGATAGGATGAAGCAGGAGCTGCATTTGGCAAACATGACTAAAAAATTAAAAATAAAAAATTAAATAAAATTAAAAATTTTTAAAAAAAACCTTTTATTTAAATTTAAAAAAGTGCACTAAAAAATAAAAAATAATTTTAATAAGAATAAAGAAAACTTCTTGAAAACATCAATATAAAAGAGTGGGGCTAACAATTTCTTACTTACCTTTAAATAAATAGCCCCACGCTTTTATATTGATGTTTTCAAGAAGTTTTCTTTATTCTTATTAAAATTATTTTTTATTTTTTAGTGCACCTTTTTAATTTTAAATAAATGGTTTTTTTTTTTTAATTTTTAATTTTTTATTTAATTTTTTTTGATATTTTTAACTGCTTCATCCTGTTCCTTGTTCCACAACCAGCTTAATTCTTTTTGTAGCAGTACTCTCAGAGGTTCTGTCATTTGCGACAAGTTTGGAATGAATTTATTTAGGTACGTTATCATTCCTATATAACAGTCGCTGCAGCTATTTCTTGTTTGTCGGAGTCTTGATATCTTCTATCGCTGACAATTTAGTTGGGTCTGGTTTTAACCCACTGTTGGTAATGATGTGTCCTAAAAATTTGATGCTTTGCACTTTAAACACACATTTTTCAGCATTTAATTTTAGTCCTGTTTCTTCTAATCTTTTGATTACTTATGCGGTTATTTCCTCCAACTTTTCTTTTGTCTTTGCATGAATTAAAATATCGTCCATTGAACATTCGGTATTTGAAATGCCTTTTAGTACTTGGTTCATTACTTTTTGGTATACTTCGGGAGCTGATGCCAATCGAAATGGGAGCCTCTTGCAGGAATATCTCCCCCATGGAGTTGCGAACGTTAAATATTTTTGTGTTCTTTTGCTAACTTTGATTTGCCAAAACCCACGCCTGCAATCTAATAATGTAAAGTATTCAGAACCACTTACTCTAGCAGCTATTTCTTCGATTGTCTTTAATGGATAATGTCTTCTTAAAATATTTTTGGTTGACGTCTGTTGGATCGATACAAATTCTTGTTTTATTATTTTTTCTAACGATTACCATCGGACATACGACTGGTGTTGGCTCTGCTGTTGGTTTGATCACGTCCATTTTTACCATTGAATCTAACTCTTTTTTGACTTCCGCTCTTATTGGGTGTGGTATTCTTCGAGCAGGTCTAATTTCAAACTTCGGGTTTTCTACCAGATCGATATCATATTCGTACGCTTTAAGACATCCCTCGACATCCTTCGAATACGTTATTTATTCTTGCTACCAATACGAGATCTTCACATGTTTTTCTGCCTAGTATTGTTGGAAGTTTTTCATTTATGATTTTGAACGTAATCTTGGTTTTCTTGTTTTTTACCTCACAACTTAATTCTGTTTGTCCAATCACTTCTACTTTGTCTTCTGTAAATCCTATTAATCGTTTTGTTCCTGACGGTTTTATTTTTGCTTTCAATTCATTTGCTAAACCTTTTGACATCACGTTGCATTGAGCTCCTGTGTCCAATTTGGCTTTGAATTTTTTGTTTTTTACCATTATGACTTCTTGCCAGTCAGTTTCTTCATTTGTATTTATAGTATTTACAAAGAAATTTTCTTCTTCTGACGTTTCGTCATCTTCTTTGATCGCGTTAACCACTTTTTTTGTTATCTTCCCTTTCTTTGATTTGCTCCAACAACTGTCTTCGACATGTCCTTTCTTTATTACAATGTTTGCACTTATGATTGAAAGCTGGACACTGTTTTCTTTGGTGTCTAGTGTTGCATGTTGCATGTCTAGTGTCTTTGGTTTTATTGTTTTGTTTGTATTTGACCCAGTTTACTTGCTGTGCTCTGCATAATATCGTAATTGCTTTTTGTAATTTTAAATTTTCTTCTGTCAGTAGTTTTTCTCTTACTGCATCGGACTTCACGCCAAAAACTAATTTGTCCTTTAGCATACTATCATTTAGGGATCCAAAATCACAGGTTTTTGAAAGTGTTCTAATGGTGTTTAAAAACTCGTCAAAATTTTCACCATCTTTTTGTACTATTTTAAAAAAAATTTTACCTTTCAAAGGATACGTTTGTCTTCGGTGTAAAATAATTTGAAAATGATTGCTTTATTTCGGTTACATCTTTTTGTTGTGTTGCGCTTAAATTAAAATTATTAAAAATTTGTATAGCGTCGGGACCAATGGCCACCATCAATGTCGCCGCCTGCATTTCTTTAGGTTTCTTTGTTAGTTGAATCGCAATTTCATACCATTCAAATTGTTGCAACCAATTTTTTCAAACTATAGCCATATTATCTTGCGTGAATACTAACGCTTTCGGAGGTCGAATTCCTGCTACGGCTGTTTCGTTTGAACTTGCTGCATCATTATCCGGCATTTTGTATACCTACGATCTTTCCAACTTTCAATCTACGAACTTAATTTTATTATACAGTACTTTCACTATCACTTTTGTTCAATTTTTTATTTTACAACCACTTCTGACACCATGTAACGTTGTTATCTTCTAATATCAACTTTAATAATAAACTCTTAAGTTTGTTAATGTTATTTTATTAATTAGCATTAGTGCAACGAACTACATACATGACATTTGTATATTGTTACTAGGCCCTGTAACTGACGCGGCCCAACCCCCCAGGGCCGCTTTGCGGCCCTAATAACTTCAAGTTATAAAACTTATTTACATACAACATTTTTTATGTCGCTTTCACTTTGAATTTGTATTCCATCCTTCGCTCGACATCTTGATAATGCTACATATAACTGTCCATGACTAAACAAAGGCCTATCGATGTATATTGAAGTGTTATTTTCACCCTTAAATATTAAATATCGAATCGGCGGAGAAATCACCTTCTTACCCGGCTGGCTCAATCGGTTATCTTTCAGTATCGCCCACTATCAAGCGACCTTGTATACCTTTTCCGAAATAATTCCACTTGCATTTAGTATAATCCACAAAATTTTCTCTTCTAAATTCTCAATCTAAAAGAAATAACACTGCTTCAAACTTTACTTGTCTTTTATTCTCAAATAAATCAAATTTTTACAACTAAAAATCGTCAGAAATCAAAATGTCGACCGTCCACGACTTGGACGGCGTACGCAAGTCTTCTTCTTCACTGCTCGCGCTCTCTCGGCTTCCCCGAAACCGCGAAACATACAAAATTCAAATTATTTACAAAAACTCAAGCAAACCATTTCCTTATTCCAAAAATTACACGACAGCAATCCTTCCTGGCTTATGCAGAAATCCAGGAGGGATTTCAAGAAAGACACATAACGTCGTGCTTTTGGAATAAGTAGCAAATTCTCTAAATCAACATCTTCAAAAATAAATAACAATATTCAAAAGTAAATAATAATTAATTAATGCGGCAATCTAATTTACACACCTAAATTAATTAATTAATCAACATCCCGAACTACCTATCTTGACGAATGATCACTAAACAATTCATAAATGACATCCAAACTTCTTTGCAATAATAACAATTTCTTAGATAACTCGATCCAAAACTTTCTTCGAAATAACTGCAAATTTTTTTATCCTTCCAAATTTTATTCAATAAGGCACTAAAACACTGTAAAAATAAAAATAAATTTTATTTGTTTCTTTTTCATTTTTTTAAAGATGCATTTGTTAAGAATGCTCTCACCAAATTTTGTAAAGAAATTCATAAAATTGACGGAGATACAGCATTTTATGTGAAATGCTATTTATTTTAAGTGATTAGTTTGTATGTTGAATTATCCTGCAGCAAAACTCTTGCAAAACAAAACAGCAAACTATTCATCCGATTTCATCCGAAAAATGAAATGTTCGCAAATCAAGTCTCTATGGCACCACTTAGGGATTTTTTGATAAAGAGCCCCCTTCTATTTCTTTTTTTTCATAAAAGATGAGAATTTTCTGTAAAAATGGGAAATAAAATTCGCTAGTCCGCCAATTTTTTTGTTTTCTAGATATCGAAGTTCCGCTACGTGAGGCTATAAACCTATATGTCTAGTTTATATAAATAATTTTTTGGTATTTTTCGGATGAACCGTATGGCTTAATTGCTGTCAACCACTAAGCAGCAGAGTGTCATTTGGAAGCGTTGTACACCGTAAACTATTCTAAAGATTAAAATCAAATAATTTGTGTAGTGTCTTCTATATGTATACTATAATGAATATTAGTATCTATAAATAAAAAACCATTCATCGTTGGCTCAAAAAAAATTATTAAAAATACACCCTCATACCACTCGCGCACAGTGTTTTAGTGCCTTAATAAAATCCTTCACTACTACTTAATTTTTAAAATTTCCAACTAACAATTTCATCTCCTTAAATAATTTCATCAATTTTGCTACATTTTAAAGTTGTAGCTTCATACAAATTTTTTTAAATATGCAATACACATCATTTAAAACTCTTTTACCTATTTCTTTACTAATCATCCAATTTCAATTTTCGTAGTGACAAATTCCTTCAATAACCATCAATTTTCAAATTAAATTTTTCCATTTGATTGCCATAAACGCTAATTTCAAATTTACTATTATAAAATGCAGCAATTAATTAATCCATTTTTCAAATTTTCAATTTTTGGAAACACTTTTACTTTCTCAAATTTTGTTATACAATTTATAAACTTTTCGTCTGCTTATCTTTCGAAGATTGTCCTTTTCACTTGTTATATTGGTTATTAAGTTATTATTAACTTGTTCGAATTTATATTGCCTTTTATTTAATTATGATTTTCAGTTTTATCATGATGTGTAGTTCCTTCTTTAAATTTTAATATTTACAAACTTTTTTTTAATTTTATCAAAACACATTTAGTTCCATTCATTTTCCATTTAAATCGCGGTTATCCTTAAATTTGTTCAATCTTCTTTATTCGTCCGTGGTTACTTTTCATATTTGATTAGATTAGCCACCCTCCATCTTGATCGCCGATACTGCTACTTTTCCAAAATGACCTTCATTTTGTTTTCCATGACGTCTTCCTTTTTAAAAATATGTTTCTTTTCACCAAACCACTTTTTCTTTATTTTCTTCTTCTTGTAGCCCAACTCTTCTTTTTCAAAATACCAAATTACTTTGTTGGACGGCATATCCTCTTCATCCTTTATTTCATCCTTCCAAATTGCTGAACGGGGAACATCATTTCCATCGGAAACCATCTCGGATGAAGTAATCATGTTCGTATTAATTTTATTTTTTTTCTTTTTACAATAATTATTGGGTAGCAGGTAAGTAGGCTCAGCTCGAGAATATTAAATTTATTAAAAAAAACTCGACGGATTTAGATAGAAAAAATATAGACGAAGCGATTAAGGTGAGGATGAAAGTCGTATATCGATTAGTTTGGCCAATAATCGATTTTAAAGTTGCCAATTTTAACTCGATTTTCAAACGTCACAGTCATTCTGTCGTCAGTCCGTGTGGTGTGAGTTACTCTAACACATGGAAAAACCGGAGCTCGCTTACGCACCCAGTAGTACCTAGTCCGTCGCGCAGTTAACATCGACATAATTTCACTTTTTAGGGGTATTTTTGACTAAAAAACACGGGGAAATTCATCGTACAGTTAATGTCGAGGTAAATTCACATTTTCAACGTATTTTTGGCTTAAATTTGCAGCAAAAAAAAGCGAGATTCACCCCTTGCTAATAGCACAATTTGCCGAGTTGGATCACCCTCGGGGGATGTTTTTAATGAGTTTAGTGTTGCCGAAAAATGGGTCTGTAGCGTGCGGAGCGCAGCGTAGCGCGCGAAAGGCCCATTTCGGCAACACAAACACACCCGCCAGAGATGCATAACAAAAGCGAGATTTACCCCTTGCTAATAGCACAATGTGCCGAGTTGGATCACCCTAGAGGGATGTTTTTAATGAGTTTAGTGTTGCCGAAAAATGGGTCTGTAGCGTGCGGAGCGCAGCGTAGCGCGCGAAAGGCCCATTTCGGCAACACAACCACCCCCGCCAGAGTTTCAAAAAAAAGCGAGATTCAACGTCGTTAAAACCGTAACCCTTTCTAAGTATTTTTGGCCCTAAAAAGAACTGTTTTTTAACGCTCAACACACGACACATTGTTGTGATCGCCAGTATGTACTGAGAGCATTTTATGAAGTACACACCTTATATAAGCTTTTGGTGGGATATGTTAGAGGCGGGGTTTCGGCAGCCAATGGAATGTTCTAAACCGTTTCTAACTCGTAAGACTGCATCGGACAATACAAATTTTGAAAATTTGACTTTTTAGAGCCCTATTTACAATGGTTCGCAAATATTTTGTTTTATAATAGCTTTTTGTACCGTTTTTAATGATTCTTGACAGTGGAAATTTTAAAAAACCGAGCTGAGGTTACTTACCTACCACCGAATATCCGGGCTTTTTTATTAATGCCGCCGATATGACCCGTTTCTTTATTTACTTCTCCTTCCATGTTTTCATTTCTCAAGTCTTCTTTATTTTCATTTTTCTCAATCTCTTCCGATAGTTCCACTTTTTCTGCTAAAGTTTCTCCTTTTATTAAACTTATTTCTTCCTTCTTATCTTCTAGTTTTTCCTCATTTTCATTTTTTTCATAATTGGCACTGCTGATTGTTCTGCTCAACTCTTCACAATATTTTACCCATTCTTTTTTGTCCTCGATCCTATTCTTTTCCCTCTCTCTTTTATCTTCTATTCTATTCGTTCTCCTCTCTCTTCTGTCTTCAGCCATTTGCTCTATCAGCTGTTGAAGCCTCCACTGAATTTGATCGATTTTATCCCAGCCTGTAGCCATGGTCAAACCTTTCTTACTAAAAATCTCAGGGTGACAGCCGGTTCTGCGGTGAACATTTACAACCATAAACTAATCATCCCAAATTGAATTCAAAAAAATGTTCACCAAATGCCGCACGTTCGGGTAGCCAAGTTGAAGTGTTATTTTCCACCCTTAAATATTAAATATCGAATTTTCAAATCTTCTTCGTAAAATTCCAATTCGGGCGGAGAAATCACCTTCTTACCCGGCTGGCTCAATCGGTTATCTTTCAGTATCGCCCACTATCAAGCGACCTTGTATACCTTTTCCGAAATAATTCCACTTGCATTATTTAGTATAATTCACAAAATTTTCTCTTCTAAATTCTCAATTTAAAAGAAATAACACTGCTTCAAACTTTACTTGTCTTTTATTCTCAAATAAATCAAATTTTTACAACTAAAAATTGTCAGAAATCAAAATGTCGACTGTCCACGACTTGGACGGCGTACGCAAGTCTTCTTCTTCACTGCTCGCGCTCTCTCGGCTTCCCCGAAACCACGAAACACAAAATTCAAATTATTTACAAAAACTCAAGCAAACCATTTCCTTATTCCAAAAATTACACGACAGCAAACCAACTTTGTTAAAGCTCTGCTAGCATAACAACAGATCCTATTTTGAGTTTTAATTTGTGTACCGGAAAGCCAGGGAAATTCAAACGAATTGACTATCTCCACAGGTGAAGCGTATTTTATAACAGGTAAAACTTGACGAAAGTCACCAACTAAAATAACAAATTTGCCACCAAACGGATTTTTGCATTTACATAAATCTTTCAATCTTTGTGTTTTTGCGTCGCATGGTTTTGTTGCCTTGCTTTGCGTTTACTTTTTGCTTTTTTGCATTTGCTTTTGCTTTTACTTTTTGCTTTTTTGCATTTGCTTTTGCATTTGCTTTTGCTATTGCTTTTGCTTTTGCTATTGCTTTTGCTTTTGCGTTTGCTTTTGCTTTTGCTTTTGCTTTTGCTTTTGCTTTTGCTTTTGCTTTGCTTTGATTCATCCGTTGATGTGATTATAATGTTGATTTGGTGTCGTCCAATAGCTGTTCTCAGCGTTGCATAAAAACGTTGCATAAAACGTTGCACAAAAACGTTGCATAAAAACGTTGCATATTTTGTCTTATCTTTTTATATATATAGAGTAGATATAAAGTATATACATTGAACTTTCTTTCTAGAAGAAGTTTCCTATTTCGATTCATAATTACAAAAAGGAGATCACATTAAAGTTCAAATTGGTCATCGGAAATGGAAAGACGGAGAAGTAATAAACACTGCTGAAAATCCAAGATCAGTAATAATTAAAACTGGACAGCAAATACTGAGAAGAAACTCCGACCATCTCAAGAAAACAGAAGCCAACTTAGAAGAGCCGCAAGAAGTGGTTGTGGTTCCCGAAACGGAAACAAAGCCAGAAACACCTGCCGTTGTCAGTATGTCAGATGGTTGTCAGACAACAAGATCTGGTAGACAAGTGAAGCCCGTTCAAAGATTAAATTTGTAATAATAAAAATAAAAATGTATTATTTCTTCACTATTGAAAGGGGGGATGTAACGACATCTAGATGATGACGGCACATCAACCACTGCCATATACAAATGTCATGTATGTAGTTCGTTGCACTAATGCTAATACGGGCCATTAGTGCATGGCGGCAACAGCTAGCAGCTTTCATTGCGGCCATGTTTGAATCCAAACAATGCAAAATTAACATGGGAAAATACTGAGCGCAAAGAATAATTCGAAAACGAGAGATTTCTTAGCTATGAGATTCATATAACACCAACAATGCACTAATAAGGAATATAACTGGTAAGTTTCAATGCAGTAGATATACCCAAATTTGAATTATTTCGATTTGAATATTTGAACTATTTAACCTCACTTTTTGTTACAGAAATAATTCTCGTAAAATCGCTCAAATAACTAGTTAATATGTTACTTAGACATGTTACAATTACTGAGAATTAATTTATCGTACTTTCTGTACGTTTTACAAATACTAACTAGTTAACATAATGGTTTCGTAGTTACAAATTGCTACGATAAGGAAATTTGCAAGTTTTTTTAATTTCCCACCGATTCAAACAACAAATAAGACGGAAAAAACATTTCAGATCAGATTTCACAGCGAACTGTGCGATATGAAACATCAGAAATTACAGTTTTGCAAAACCATTTTAAAACACACCTATCGGTGAAAAACCATTTGAATGTGAAATTTGAAGTAAAGAATGCTTTATAAATAATGTAGATGATTGTGTTTGTAATTTGCTTTTCTTTACAGGTAATCATTGTCGTATACATTTTAAACAATTGGGGCACTTGTAAAACCCCTTAATAAAGGAAGTAGAAGACAAGTATCGTGAAGATAGCGATTCATCGAAAAAATGAAATTTGTTTTGAATAAATATTGTAATTAACTTTTGCCAATTTATATACAAATTTTTAATAAAAGGAACAATGATACATAATAGACATTTACTCTTATTGTTATTCATATTTTATTAATTGTTAATTAAAAATGCAGTTAGGGAAAACTAGGATCTTTCGATTTCGCATCAAGTCGCATGTTTTGAATAAATTACTATTAACAAACACAAAAGTTTAAAAAAACAAATTAATTAGCAATTGTAGAAACAACACTAACATTTGGTATAAATTTGTTAACATAAAAGTTTTCCAAAATAGCAATCTTGATTTCCCAGCTTTTTGATCTTAAAATAATTACAATTTGGGTTTCTTTGGGAGTCCACACCACCAAATGGCAATATTTCTTGTTTAAAATGTACGACAATGATTACCTGTAAAGAAAAGCAAATTACAAACACAATCATCTACATTATTTATAAAGCATTCTTTACTTCAAATTTCACATTCAAATGGTTTTTCACCGGTAGGTGTGTTTTAAAATGGTTTTGCAAAACTGTAATTTCTGATGTTTCATATCGCACAGTTCGCTGTGAAATCTGATCTGAAATGTTTTTTCCGTCTCACTTGTTGAATCGGTGTTTGAATCGGTGGGAAATTAAAAAAACTTGCAAATTTCCTTATCGTAGCAATTTGTAACTACGAAACCATTATGTTAACTAGTTAGTATTTGTAAAACGTACAGAAAGTACGATAAATTAATTCTCAGTAATTGTATCATGTCTAAGTAACATATTAACTAGTTATTTGAGCGATTTTACGAGAATTATTTCTGTAACAAAAAGTGAGGTTAAATAGTTCAAATATTCAAATCGAAATAATTCAAATTTGGGTATATCTACTGCATTGAAACTTACCAGTTATATTCCTTATTAGTGCATTGTTGGTGCTATATGAATCTCATAGCTAAGAAATCTCTCGTTTTCGAATTATTCTTTGCGCTCAGTATTTTCCCATGTTAATTTTGCATTGTTTGGATTCAAACATGGCCGCAATGAAAGCTGCTAGCTGATGCCGCCATGCACTAATGGCCCGTATTAATAAAATAACATTAACAAACTTAAGAGTTTATTATTAAAGTTGATATTAGAAGATAACAACGTTACACAGGTAAAAACCTTTTAGTGCGGGCGGTTTCAAATAGATAATATTATATTCAGTATAACAGTAAAATTTCTTTCATATTACAACATTAAATTGCGAATATGCTTAAAAACAACCTAGTGCAACTTATTTGATTCTACATTAATTAAAAAGTTAGAGTAATTATATTATATTATAACAATAATTACATATAAAATTACAAAGAGTAAAAACAATTGATGAGCAGTCGTCAGATCAAGCCAGCCAGCGAGGTGAAACGTTAACGTTTGTTGTAAGGTTAATTAAAGTTTAATAAGTTTGTTTAAAACACACAATTCATAGAATCTATTTCAGAGTTAGAAATTATGGAAATTACATATAATTCAATCAGCAGAGTCGAGCTTAAAACGGAGGAAGCTGAAGACATAAAATTATATTTAGAAGATCTACATCATTCAATTGATATCAAGGAAGAAGAGAGCGATGGAAAAGCTTTAGTAGAGAAGAAACCTGCAAAAAATAATTGTACTCGAGAGAAATCGTTTTATTGTGAAGTTTGTGGTTATAAATATGTATATAAATCACAGTTACTCGTACATTTAAAAACTCACACCGGAGAGAAACCGTTTGGTTGTGCGATTTGTGACTATAAATGTGCTCAAAGATCATCTTTAAAACAACATTTAAAAACTCACACCGGGGAGAAACCGTTTGGTTGTGAGATTTGTGACTATAAATGTGCACGCAAATACGATTTAAAAAGCCATTTAAACACTCACACTGGGGAGAAACCGTTTGGTTGTGAGATTTGTGACTATAAATGTGCTCAAAAATCATCTTTAAAAGAACATTTAAAAACTCACACCGGGGTGAAACCGTTTGGTTGTAAGATTTGTGACTATAAATGTGCTCAAAGATCATCTTTAAAACAACATTTAAAAACTCACACCGGGGAGAAACCGTTTGGTTGTGAGATTTGTGACTATAAATGTGCACGCAAATACGATTTAAAAAGCCATTTAAACACTCACACTGGGGAGAAACCGTTTGGTTGTGAGATTTGTGACTATAAATGTGCTCAAAAATCATCTTTAAAAGAACATTTAAAAACTCACACCGGGGTGAAACCGTTTGGTTGTAAGATTTGTGACTATAAATGTGCTCAAAGATCATCTTTAAAACAACATTTAAAAACTCACACCGGGGAGAAACCGTTTGGTTGTGAGATTTGTGACTATAAATGTGCTCAAAAATCACATTTGAAAGAACATTTAAAAACTCACACCGGAGAGAAACCGTTTGGTTGTGAGATTTGTGACTATAAATGTGCTCAAAAATCATCTGTAAAAGAACATTTTAAAACTCACACCGGAAAGAAACCGTTTGGTTGTGTGATTTGTGACTATAAATGTGCTCATAAGTCATCTTTAAAAGATCATTTAAAAACTCACACCGGGGAGAAACCGTTTGGTTGTGAGATTTGTGACTATAAATGTGCTCACAAATCAAATTTAAAAAAACATTATTTAAATATTCACACCTAAATTTTTTGTGGTGACCAAATTTATTGTCGTGTATTTTTTTGGAATAAAAAAGTGATCAGTGCGGCTTTGTAGAGGAATTATTTTTAATTGAATACATTTTGAGTTTTGTATGTTTCGCGGCCTCTGTGAAGGCCCAATAATCTTTTACTTATCTTCTTTTTTGATATCCAATAAATTTCCTTCTTAATAATAATATAGTGATGGGAACTATCAAACTTTTTTGACTATCGATAGTTAGTTACTAATTATTTTTTACTATCGATAGTTAGTAACTAAAAATTTAGTTACTAAAATTTAATTACCGAATAAAAACTATTTAATAAAACTATCAAATAAAAACTATCGAATAAAAACTAGTTATATCGAATAAAAAATATTTCTTTAATTAGTGGTGACGCGTATGAATGGGTTAACGAGATTCCCATTCATTACTCCCCCCCCCCAATCCTGTGAGGCCAAAGGCCCTATAACCTTGACTTGCTTAAGTTTTTTTCAACACTAATAATAGTGTTTTTAAATGCTAATTATTTCTAACATTAATATTTTTTTAATAAATAAAATTTTTTTTTAAATTACTACTATTTGTATTCTTTTTTCTTTGTGATGTACTGGTGATAAGTAGACTAGTGATAAGTAGGAGTGATAAGTGATAACCATAGAAACTATAGGTTTGTTTCTTTGTGATTGGTCGTTATGCGCAGACGCTGTTTGAAACCGTTTGGAAATTTTTACTGTCCGAACCTTCGATCATGTATTGACTAGATACAGGATTCAGGATGGGATTCAGTTTACGAATGACCAAAAGACGACGTACCAAAAGCCCTTTGCGGAATTATTGAGAATATCGTTTTCTACCTTGTTGATATGCGTCAGTCTATCAAGTTCAATATTTCAATAATTCAAGTTCAAAGTTACAAATAGAGGACGCATGTCAGGTGGCAGCGTAAAAAAAAATAAGAACAGACTGTCCTCTATTAGTTTGGACCAATCGTCGGTACACCCCAAAATTTGAGCATCTCAAAACTAAGAAATTTTGGGGCAGAATTGGAACGAAGGAAAAATAATTAATTAATTACGAAAGAACAAATACGGGGTGACTTTTATTTAAGGCCAAATAAAAGGATCTGGTGTTTTTGAAAATAAATTGAAGATTTATTATTTTAAAAACGCACCCCCGGTTGTTACACCTGAATGTCAAAGGGATTAAAATTACAATGCTTTAAAATAGGGTAAACAAATAAAACGTAAACATAAACATGTTATGGGTGGCTTCACAACAACCAATGCTATTTAGTTATGTTAGTTCAAGCAGTGGCGTAACAACGTGAAATTTTCTTGTGTGCCAAATTATGGAGCGCCCCCCCCTCCCCCCATACTCAGAATTTTTACTTAGAAATATTATTTAACGAAAAAAAATTTATAAAAACTGTCACATTAAATTTTATTTTAACTTTATTTAATTCAAAAATAAATAAAAGGCATATAAATACAAAATGAAGCATAACACAAGGAATGGAAACAGGATTGCTTTGGCTCAGGTAAATTCGGTATTTGCGCAAAATACAATACTTTTCAAAGGTGCGGTGTTATATAATGAGCTACCAGAACGATTGCGAAGTTGCACAAATGCGAAAGTATTCAAACATGAATTGATAGACTATATTAGTGAGAGAAATTTATAAGTGTATAGTATCTTCGTTTTCTGTATATGTTATATATTTTTTATACATAGTTTTCTATATATTGTCGTATTTTTTTTGAATGAAGAAGCAGAAAATTTAATTATGGAGATTGTATTGAATTTTTGTATCATAAAATTTTAAATTTTTGAATGTTTCGCGCGGCCACTAGGGGTCTCGGCGAAACCGGCAGGGGGCCGGAAGGAAGAAGGGAGTTCGCGCGTAACCCACCGAGTGAGGTGGTTGCGGTTTTGCGATTTTGAGTATTAAAGAGATTGTTTTTTTTTTATAAATAAAGTTAATTGAATGATTGGGATCTAATATTAAGATCCCAGCGCCAGTGCGGATAAAATCTGAACTACTCCTGGAGACATCGTTCGTGTTTATGTTAAGGTTTATATGGAGGTTATGCGTTTTAAATTTTGTTTTTAAACATATAAAACAATCATTTTAAACAATTTAAAATGTTGTGTGTCGTAGTTTTGTTTATTGGTAACAAATTAATTTGAGTTTTGGTTATTGATAACGAATTTTGTACGATTTATGATTATGTAAACATACTAATGGAATGTAAGTAAACATTGTATTTGAGTTCAATGTGTTATGGATTGTAGAAATGAAAACTCCAACAAAAATTCAAGAAGTTTAATACAAGGCATGTAATTATGTTTGGTGTTGTAAATCTGTTGCAGGTGAAAAACACTTTACTGGGGGTGTACAAGGTATAAATTTTTGCACTATTATGGTAATTTTTTACTTCTTCAGGTGCCTATCCGATTTCGGATGTACGGCGATCCCCCCGACTTAGCCAAGAAGGCTGCACCAGGGAAATGTTAATGTTAATGGGGTGGTGGTTTGCCTTCCCCTTATAGTCCACAGATCAATTTTGGACTTATTTAGATCATTAACATTTTAAGGATTTTTCTTGGCATATTACTCTCGGTGGTTTGCCATTGCCTTCCGAGGGGAGACGGTCAGAATAAAGTTCTTACTTTACTCGGATTCGAACCGGGTATTTAGCGTTCATAGTCAACTCGCGTGACCGCTAAGCTCCGACCGTCTCCTATCTAAAATTTTTTACTATCTTACTGTATTAATGATTTTTAGAACTTCGATTAACAAATTTGAAGTAATATCGCAGACAAACATTCAGTGTTCGTGGTCAGTTTTTTGGTCAAATTTTCAAATAAATATACAGATTATGGTTTATAATAAGATCCACATCCTAGAAAACTCTTTAAAACAAGTACTGGATATAAATGAAGTTGTCGAAACAGTACTAGTAGTATCTCCGACTGACTGACGTAGTTAGACGTAGCTAACGGAGAAACATAATTTCTATGGCCAAATACAATTGCAGATGACATTACTTAGTTTTTCATTGTTATTTTGTAGTTTATTGATAGTTTAGCTAAAGTATGAGAATTTGCTCACAAATTAGTCTTTAACGTAAAAGAAGAATATTTTAAAATGTTACGATAACTACACAATAAAAGGCTTTTTCATTTATTTGTTTTTATTATTTATAAATTATTATCATCTACATCCTTGAAACAATCTGGGCTCACATCTTGTATGGGTTCTAAGTTATAAAAGCATTCCTTTCTTGATTTTTAGCATCATTTTGAAGTTGACGATTGATGGGCCAGCACCTGGTCTTGAACTACATGGAAGTGATTGACAATAATTTATTATATTGTGGGAATTGCCAATGGTTTTAAAAAGTTTTTATGACCAATTGTAAAACCTAAATAAAATAAGAAATAAGCATGTTTGATGTCAATAATTAGAATGTGCTTACCTTTATTGAATAGGTTCTTTATCAAAATGTGACAAACTCTCATAAAAGGGCTAATCATTTTCGTAACTTTTAAAGAATCTGGATTCTTTGTCCTCCAAGTATTGCATTAAGATTCGTAACAATAAGTAACAAAATTAAAAGAAAGGTAACCCAACCTATAACTTGCTGGTATGTAACTTTTCTTATTTTCACTTTTTAAAAACTTCTTTGGCAAATAAATTTCACTAAATATACGCGACTATAACTGTACTATATACTGGTAATTTAAATATTATCATTACTATACGTAAAAACACAAATAATCTAAAAAAACGGTAACACAACCTATAACGTGCATGTAATTTTTGTTTGTTTATGTCTCCAGGAGTAGTTCTAAAATTCTCCGCAAGACGGCGTAGTCCTTAGCTGGAGATCCCAATAGTTAGTGTTTATTTCTTTTTAGAAATTTAAAAGTAAAATTGAATTGGAAAGCGAACAGTTTAGAAGGTCGTGCCGATAAAGCCGCGGACGATAAAATTTTTGGCTGAGCAGCTGGGGGCGAGATTGGTGGCCCGTATTGTTAAGTATTATTTTGGAAAGTTTCCGTTTTCCGGAATTTATCGGTGGGCCCATATCACGTCATCTGGTCACCCGTAACGTGGGGCATCTGGTGAGCATATCGTTTGGATAATTGTGAAAAATTTAAGTTTGTAAATGTTCACTGAAGGAACCGACTTTGAACCCTGAGATTTGAATAATGAAAAGTTTGACCATGGCCACAGGCTGGGATAAATTGGATCTATTGGAGTGGAGGCTTCAACAGCTGATAGATCAAATGGCTGAAGACAGGACAGAGAGGAGAAAGAACAGGTTAGATGATAAAAATGAGGCGGCAAAGAATAGGATCGAGGAAAAAAAAGAATGGGTAAAATATTGTGAAGAATTGAGTAAAAGAATAAGCTTTGCTAATTATGAAACGAATGAAAATGAGGAAGAAGAGCTAAAAGAATTAAAGGAAGAAATAATTTTGGAAGCAAATGAAGATGAAGAAGAAAGTGTCACAGGCGGCACTGTTAAAAAAGTTCTGGTATTTTCCAGAAAGAAAATGAGAAAAATCAAATGGAGAAGAATTCAAAATAATAGAAAACTGAGGTCCAAATCAGATCAAGATCGGTATAAAACAAAAGAAAATAAAAGTAATGGCACGAATGAGAGATCGGTAGGAAGGTCCGATAAAGAAGAGATATCCCGGTTAGCAATTTGGAAGGATGTAAACGAGATACCGTCCTTAAAAGTGGTATGGTTATTTGAAATTAAAATAGAACATGTTGTTAACAAGATAAAGAAAATTGAAAAAGAGAAGAATTTTGAAGATAAAAGGACGAAGAAGATAGAAGTCGTAGTGCAAGCATTGGAAGTCGTCTTGTTAAAGTGGGCATTCCGACGAGCGAGACGAAAAAGCTATGAAGTCACCAAACCCTAATAGCCAATGGTGAAGGATGGGAGAATTGGAAAATTATGAGAACAACTGCGTTGAAAATGGAAATAGATTGAAACGAAAGTAAAACCTTAATATTTAAAATTTGAAAATGTAAATTTGATTATTAAGACAATTTTGTAAATGTGATAAAACTAAAATGAATGCGGTACTATCAAAGTGAACAAACAATTAAATTTTAAAAAGAACTGGACAATAAAACGTACAAAGATTAAAACTACTCGCGATAAAAGTTTGAAATAAAATAAAATTTAACAATTCAAAAATTTTATAAAAAGTGATAAATGATAATTTTTCCGAAAAAGCAAGATGAAAATTAAAAACGTGCGAAATAATTTAAAACAGATTAAAAAATTTTCGGATAATAACGAAGTTAAACAGTGGATTAGCAATTACACAATGTAAGAAAGAATTTGATAAGAAGATTGATATTTTTGTTAAAAAGAATTGGTCACTACAAAATTTGAAGTTTAAAGTTATGGATTAAGTAGGAAAAGTAATTTGTTATGAATAATGATTGAATATTTAGAGAAGATTTGGAAATTTAAATTTATAAAATGAGTATAAGAGAGAAGTTAATTATGGATGATTATAAAATATTAAGAAAAAGGTTTTGAAAGGCTACCGCTTAAAAAATGTAGCGATGTAATGGAATGGTTATGGTGATATAAAAATTGTAATTTGAAAATAATAAAAGTAGTAGTGAAGAATTTAATTGAATAATGGTCAATTGGAAGATTGAATGACAAACGAAGTTGTAGAAATGCGAAGGAGATTGAAAGTTGTTGGGAGCCACTGAATGAAAATGGAAAATCCAGAAAAATGAAAGGTTTTACGGAATTATGGATAACATTGAAGAGTTGAATTTGGAAAAATTTTAAAGAAGAGTTACCTATCGGAAAATTAAGAAGAATTGGTCCAGTATGATTAAGATTTAATTGATGATTTGCATGATGGCGTTCAACTTGTAATTAGGTGCTGTAAATATGATTAACCTATTTGAAATATTTTTTTAAATTTTTAATTTAATTTTGTAAGATTTGCAAGTTGGTTCTTCATTCGAAAGATACGACGTCGTGTACCTTTTTTCATAATCCTATATGGATTTTTCAAAAAGCTAGGAAGGATTTAGATGTCGTATTTTTTTTGAATGAAGAAGCAGAAAATTTAATTATGGAGATTGTATTGAATTTTTGTCCCCGTTCGACGAGACGCTACTTTCGCTTCCAAACGCCACCAAACGCTTCTTTCCCGTTCGGGGAGAGACTTCTACGAGCTTCCAAACGCTTCGGCTCCGCCCCTTTCAGTCGCTACAAACGCTTCTAAAATTTAGGTGGGTTGATGGTAGCGTGGCGCATGGTGGAAAAATCGCAAAATAATTTGAATTTAAATTTGAATTCAAATTTGAATTGAAATGTTGTTTACTTTATTTTTTCTACAAATTCAACCACGTGGTCACACAAATAAATAAACATCAGTTCAGTTTATCATTATGATCAGTATTTCTATGTGGTAAAGTGAAATAAAGTATAGTTTAATTTTAAAATGACCAATTTTTTTTCAAAATCACATAATATCTAGATATTTTTCGTTTTTGTATTCGTCGTCTCACTCACTTCTTCTGGCAAAATAAAAATATATTTGTAAAATTTCTTTTAACATCAAACGCGCTAAATACGAAATTGAAATAAAACAAGAATAACAACAAAGACAACTCCTAAAGCAAGAATAATAAAATTTATTATTTATATATTTTTGAAATATAAAATATTTTGGTTTCAGTGAACCATAAGATTGTTAATAACCTTTAAACCATCTTTAAACCTTATAATCTTTTAAAAAAAATAAGTTAGGTTAGGCACAATCTAGCACAATACTAGATTGTGAGGTTAGGTACCCACACATACAAATTTAAATTTTAAACACCGCAGCGCCGAAACATCGTTCGGGGAGGGAAGCATGGAAGCGTGCATTTAAGCTAATCGAACGCAAATACTGCACGCTACTAACGTGAAGCTTCAGTAGCGAAAGTAGCTTCTCGTCGAACGCGGTCTTTGTATCATAAAATTTTAAATTTTTGAATGTTTCGCGCGGCCACTAGGGGTCTCGGCGAAACCGGCAGGGGGCCGGAAGGAAGAAGGGAGTTCGCGCGCAACCCACCGAGTGAGGTGGTTGCGCTTTTGCAATTTTTGCGATTTTGAGTATTAAAGAGATTGTTTTTTTTTTTATAAATAAAGTTAATTGAATATTATAGTTAGTGTTTATTTCTTTTTAGAAATTCAAAATTGAATTGGAAAGCGAACAGTTTAGAAGGTCTTGCCGATAAAGCCGCGGACGATAAAATTTTTGGCTGAGCAGCTGGGGGCGAGATTGGTGGCCCGTATTGTTAAGTATTATTTTGGAAAGTTTCCGTTTTCCGGAATTTATCGGTGGGCCCATATCACGTCAATATATTTGCAAAACTTTAATTTTAAAACTTATGTTTTTTGTATAGCCTACTGGCTAAATAATTTATTATTATTATTATTCTTGTTTATTAAAAACCTCACATATATTACATTGTGGAATAATATAGAATGGGGGATTTCGCTCCAACCATTCTATATTTTATTGTGTGTTGCATATTTTTTTTTTAAATCATAAATAAGTACATTAAATTTATATGGTTAAAAACAAATTAAATAGGTATAAAATTAATAAAATTAATGCAAGTAATAGGAATAAAATTTGGCATATCTTTTCATGTGATAGCATTTAAAAATTTTCTAACAATGTGGCAAGTTTCTAAAATGACTGCTTTTTGCATCTCAGGGAATATTTTTGAAGAGAGGTCTAAATGGGACAGATGGGTTGTAACAATCCATTTGTTACATGGCTCTTCTCGTCTGTTTTCTTTAATTAGTTTCGTTTTGTTTTTGAAACATTTTTATTTTTTAGTGTTAGTTAGTTTTAAGAAACATTTTTAAGAAACATTTTGGTGGTTACTGGTTTAACGCCAAGAGCCAATGAAAGGGCTCAAGTTCTTAATGCGCCGGAGGGCAGCGCATATAACCAAAGGAGATACAAAAACCATGTACTACAACAACTGCTAATTTTCAAGGTGAATTATAAAAATCACAAATCTTTGATCAAAACGAGTGTTACAAAGTGAAAAAGTATTTCATCACGTGCACCGTGATTTCCCACACAAGGGCAAATATTGGTAACCGTGTTGCAATTTTTTAAGCAACGGTTTATGCATTTTTAAAGAAGTCGATGTACCAGACGCTACCTAGCGCCATTTTGAATAAACGGCCACTTTAGATTAATGGTCCATTTTTTGGTGATAATCTGCTAATGGGATCGACAACCCTATCAATCCAGTACGCAATAAGTCCTTTGAAAGAATTCGAGAGTGTGCCGCTGTTACGACCAACATCTCAAGTGTCCATGAAACGATTTAACAACCTGCTACGATATGATCAGTTTGTAGTGAAAGCATTAGACTTATTAGTTACCAGCATTTGTATTTATATTTTGTCTATAACCATGTAATTCCTGTTTTAGTAATTTTCATCAACCGTATGATAAACCGATTGGCAAAGGTGCACCTATGAGCAATCAAACGAACAACCAAATATCATGCAATTATAAACATCAAAATCGTAAGTAAACTGAGAGTTGCTTGCTATAGATATATGTATATTACATCTGTTGATTCTAAAATCTACTTGCTAACTGATTTTCATCATTTCGGACGCCACAGCGTTAAATTTTTAGAAACTAACAATTCTTGCAACTTGAACTGCAAAACCTTTTTAGTAGTTTTGAATCTTGGCTATGCTTTAGAGAACGTACTTTTAATAACGTTAAGTAACCAAAATGTTAAAATTTGTAAATATCTGTAAATTACTTTCAATCTTAATTTTAAAGTGCTAGAATAAGAATTTTTTTGTAATTATTCACTGTCGTTTTGGTGTGACTCTTTTTATTTTACTGACGTATGTTTGTACATACTTTTCATTTTGTTTTATAAAAATTAAAGCTGTTATTAATACAAATAACTGTCTATGATCTTTATTGGCGCCCACTCGAGTTATTCCTACTGAAGAGAGAAACCATTTACAAGTACCTACGATACTCGTTAAGATCTTGAGTAACCCAATATCTCCGACGCTGACTGAACTCTATGAGCTAGCCGTTCCGTTAATTCCATCTACGAACACGAAAAGCGGCATCCTTGGCCATCCAGCCATTTGGCTTTGTTTAAGGTGGTACAGGGTTTTAAATTTGGAAGATACCACACCAGTATAGCTGATATTACTATCGGAATTATAGAAATTTTTGTTAGACCCCATACACTCATCATTTCCATCGCTAATGCCTCATATTTGCGGATTTTTTCTTTTTCGGTATTCAGCACATTTTTTGACAGAGACACAGCAACGTCAATGATGACTGCATTTCGGTCTCGTTGGCTTATTAAAACAATGCCAGGTCTATTATGACTAATTTCCCTGTCTGTTAATACTAATCTGTCCCAATATAAAAGGGAGGATTCGTTTTCAAGAATAGGTTCAGGAATATAGTCATAATATGGCTTAAAATTGCTCCTATTGTTTCGAAAATTAAGCCTAAATCCTGATGTAGAATCATTCAATAATGTCGAAAGTGGATTTATTGCCAAACAAAACCAAAGTGCACTCAATGAATCTCCTTGAAAAATTCCCCGATTGATTTTAATTGATTCCAGTTTGGTTCCATTATTTACGACAAGTGTGTTCCACATCGACATCATTGAAGATAATAATCTTATAATTTTGGGGTCAATTTTGTAAATTATTAATATGTCGATAAGCCAATCGTGCGGAACAGAATCATAAGCCTTTTTATAATCTATATAGCACATTTGCAAATTTCTTTTCTTGTCTTTTGCTAGTTTTGTAATTATTGTGTCGACGATTAGCAATTCTCGATATCCTTGTGAACCTTTAACACAGCCTTTTTGTTCCATACACATAACGTTATTTGTCTTACAGTGGTTTTCAATTTTAGAGGCCAAAATAGATGTAAAGATTTTGTAAATAGTCGGTAAACAAGTAATTGGTCTATAATTTTGTGGTTCTAAAGGATTTCCGTTTTTGTAAAGCATATATGTAACACCTGTACATACAAATTCCGGAATAACTGAAGGATCATTCAATGCTTCGTTATACCAAAAAAGTAAAGGTAGGTGCACTGATTTAAATTTTTTCAACCAAAAATTGTGAATGCCATCTAATCCCGGCGATTTCCATTTAGAAGAAAATCTTATAGCATTAGTTATTTCCTCTAATGTTATAAGGTCACCTTCACGCCATTCTAACGTGGTTGAATCATCCTTCAGTTTTTCTATCCAAGATGCTTCCTTGTTATATTTACTATTTTGACACCAAAGATTTGACCAAAAGTGTAGCATATTATGTTGCTGGGGAAAATTTTGTGTTTTAGGGGTAGGTTCTAAATATCTAAAAAATTTATTTGAATTTTCTAAGTAGATTTTGTTCTCAAATTTTCTTTGAGTACAGTTAGTATATCTTTTTAGCCTATGCGCAGTTACTTTCAATTTCTGTTTTAAAATATCTAAATTGTCATTAAAATTAATTTCAAAATTTGTAGCTTGCCTGTTTAGTTTATATTTACTGAAAATTTGGTTAATTTTTCTAGGTCCGACAGTGTTAAAATTATTTTTAAATGCTGTGAGTTATTATTATTATTATTATTATTATTAATGGTGCGTTCCACTTAAAGCTCACGACGACCGCGACGTAGTCCCGTTAGGCCCGTAGCGTAGCCAGACTGAAAATGAAGGTAGGGCAAACAGTTTGTATGGCCGGGCAAATCTTAGCGCCATGGGTGCGAGGCGAGGTTTGTGGAATCCTTCTAAGCGCCGCAGGCAAAAATGTTAAATTTGAATTACACTGATTGATTGCTGTCTATCTTATACTTCAGCAATACCCGATGAACTCGAATATGAATGATCGGATTCAATGTTATCATTTATGCCAGAATTGAATGTAAAGAAACTGGTAATTTTTAGAACTTTGCTTTATAATCTTATTGCCTAGTAATACCTCAACGTTAGGGGAGTTTACAACCAGGATTATAAAAAAAAATAAGCCCCATCTTAAGGTGGGTCGAAATTAGCGGAGTTTACAAAACCCCTAAAATATTAGAGATATACCCTGCGTTCGGGCAGAAGCTACTTACGCTACCAAACATTTCTTTTTTTAAAAGCTTTTATTTAACTTGTTTTCCTTCTCTATCTATCTATCGTGAAGCGCTACAACCCTGATGGGTCTTGGCTGACCATTATATATTAACTTTTAATATCAAATGGTATTCACAGCATAGCATTTTTTACCTACGACGGAGAGCCAGCCCGAAGAACCCCCAACCTAGAGGACAGGGCCGTAGCTAGACATTGGTTATGGGGGGGGGGGGTTTCTCCGAAAAAAAAGTTTTTTCTATGCCATAGGGGGGTTTTCACGCCAAAAAAATTTTTTAGACCCTTTTTTTTAATATCTCGCTCTCCCATGGAGATTTTTTCCCATGAAAATTAGTACACGTGCGTTAAATCATTTTCAAAAATTAATCCCTAATCCTGGAAAGCTTTACAAAATTTTAAAATGCGGTCGAAATAAGCAAGGGTAGGTATATTTAAATAACTGTACATTTTACACAATAAAGAATAAACTTGTTAAACCTTCTGCATAGATTAATGTTATTCACAAAGTACCTACCTGTTAACAATTAACAAAGGGAGCTACGTTATAAAACCCAACTATAATCATAGTAAAAGAAATAATACAGTATGGACAGTCCCTGGTCGGCCCTTTGTTCTTGGGTGTTCCAAAAAATCTGAAATAGTTTGAGTTCTTCTGTAGTACCCTAGGGGGCTACCTTTTGTTATTTATGAATTCTAACCTATAAGTTTGACGTTTCGTGAATAGTTGTCGTGTCACGTGTCGTGCGACCGACTGCGCCATCTGTGAACTCTCTTCGAAAGAGCACCAAAACAATTGAAATAGACTGCGACATCTGTGAACACCTATACATACTCAAACTATTTTCAGACATGCGTATAAAAATTTGGAACGGCAAAAATTCTCGACTGTCCATACTGTATTATTTCTTTTACTATGCTATAATATGGTTTTAAATTTTTAAAGTTCGTAATCTTTAATTTGTTCAATTTATTATTTTTTAAATTACAAATTTTTAAAGTTCGTAGTTTTGAATTTCTCCAAATATTATTTTTTACTTATAATTTTTTTCGGTAGCTTCGGGCCCTTTGGGCCCCTCAGACTGACGGGCCGTGTGCATTCGCACACCGCGCACCCCGGTAGTTACGCCACTGAGTTCAAGTGTTACACATTTAATTCAAAACTAAAGAAAGAAGTTAATTTTAGGTTGTTATCATCATCAGTCGCCATAGTGTCTTAAGTTAGATCAACTTGAAAATATTGCATTCGTGTTATGGTGTTTAATGTAGAAGTATTGGGAAAGTGTATGCAAAATTTAATGTTGTGTCATACGGGCTTTAGATCTAAAAAAGTACCAATTTGTAATCATCCTATGACAGAACCTTTAGTTATAGTCATAGAATAAAAGATTACAATAGAAGGGAAACTTCCATGTTAAAATTGTAGACAGTCTTTACTGTCTTTTCGTTGCGCCCCTGGGTGACATGGGTCAATTAAATCTGACTAAACTAAATTATTCCACTATATTTCCATTCAATTTAACTATTTTTCACTATTATAACTTATTAATCGTCTTACAATTCCAACTTATAGGATATTCTATGATTTATGTTATGTCATTGTTTACTTTTCTAAATAACTATTGAAACAGCGCCATCTTAAGAAAATCCGACAACTAAAATACCATTAAAATCAGGGTCTAATATTTTCCTATGAAGTTTCTACACCGCGGTTATAGTCGACCTAAGCAATATTTTCAGGTAGTTTGAGATCTCCCCCACCCCCTGCAGAGATTAAATTCATTTTACTGTTATTGTTTCTCATCCAAAATACTACTATACAGGGTGTCCCCGCACTCACTTTACATAACTTAGGTGGTGATAGAGGACACTTTTCTAAACAATATTTAACAAAAATTTTTTTCTAAATTCAAATCCTCGAGAGTTAGGCCTCTTTAAAGCATTTTTTTTAATTTCCACTTTCACGTGGCCATAGCCCCAAAAATATTGATTTTTCAGTAAAAATGGTTTACTGCTTTTTTAAAGAGCGTGAAATAATCTACAAACTAGATTCAAACCTTTTATTGTCTAAAATCAACGGCTTTCGAGTTATGAATTAAAGTAAGTTCAAAAATGTCGAAAAATTTGAGCTTTTTGTTTTTTTGGTTTTTTTCAAAACACTGTATCTTCTAAACGAAAAATTTTACAAAAAATCTGACGCCCCATTCCGGATAGGAAATTTAACGGACTACAACTTTTGTCTAGTAAAAATGTTTGAGAAACCAATCCATTTCTCAGAAAATCAGAAAATAATAAACTAGGCAGCTACAAAAGAAAAAATTAAATTCACAAAATTTTTATTTTTTTGAAAAATTATTTTATTAATTAATTTTAAACTATTACATTATTTAAGTAAATGTTGAAAATGACCACCCTCATTTTCAATACGCAGTCGTGATTGCTTTAAAAGATGTTTGTCGAGAAAAACTCGAAAAAAGTTGATTTTTGACAATTTTAATCGCAGAAATTCGAATTTTTTACCCTTTTTCACACTCACCGAACGACCAAAATTGGCCTCGACCGGCCAATCCCTCGACCTTGTTGACCAGCCCTGCTATAGTGGCTCTTAACAGAAACGGAAATTTTATAAATAATACTATAAAACATCTTTTAAAACGATCACGACTGTGTATTGAAAGTGAGGGTGGTCTTTTTCAACATTTACTGAAATAAATGCAATAGTTTAAAATTAATTAATAAAATAATTTTTCAAAAAAAAATAAAAAATTTAGTGAATTTAATTTTTTGTTTTGTAGCAGCCTTATTTATTATTTTCTGATTTTCTGTGAAATGGATTGGTTTCTCAAAAATTTTTACTAGACAAAAGTTGTAGTTCGTTAAATTTCCTATCCGGAAGATTTTCCTAAAATTTCAGATTTTTTCTAAAATTTTTCGTTTAAAAGATACAGGGTTTTGAAAAACCAAAAAAAAAGAAAGCTCAAATTTCTCGACATTTTTGAACTTACTTTAATTCATAACTCGAAAGCCGTTGATTTTAGACAATAAAAGGTTTGAATCTAGTTTGTAGATTATTTCACGCTCTTTAAAAAAGCACTAAACCATTTTTACTGAAAAATCAATATTTTCGGGGCTATGGCCACGTGAAGGTGGAAATTAAAAAAAAATGCTTTAAAGAGGCCTAACTCTCGAGGGTTTGAATTTACCCTCAAGAGTTTGTGTATCCAAGTTATTAATAATGTAGAAATGTATATTACCTTTAGTCAAAATGAAATCTCGCACTACCTGAAAATCTTGCTAGAGCCGCCCCTGAGTAAATGCAATTAGCTGATTAGTGATTAAGAAATGTACTTTTTTAGATCTTAAAGATGTAAAAAATATTTACAATCGAAATTACACTTTCCCAATACAGGTACATTAATTTTATTTTCAAGTTGATCTAACTTAAGACACTATGGCGACTGTTGCTCGGAGATTTACAAATATTTATTTGTTAAACAATTCGCGAACGGTGAATGCATAAAGGAAAAAAATTATTGCACAAACGTACACAAACGAATTACACCAAAAAAATGTCAAAAATCGAAATGGGGGGGGGCTGGAGAAATGATCGCGGAAATTTCAATTAACGATATTTCGCTAACCGTGCTTGCACAAACGAAAATAATAAATGCACAAACGATGCACAAACGACTGACACCAAATTTGACCCAAAATTCGCAATGGGGGGGGGGATGGCATTTCCCCAGCCCTCCCCCCCACTTAAATTGTAAATATTTAATTTAAATTAAATAAATTTAATAAAAATAATGTAAATAATTCGCGAACTGTATTTGCACAAACGAAAATTTTGAATGTACAAACGTACACAAACGATGCACAAACGATTAACATAAAATTTTATGCAAAAATCGAAATGGGGGGGGGGGGGAGGGCTGGCATTTCCCCAGCCCCCCAAACTTGTTTCTTAAATAATTCGCGAACGGAGATTGCACAAACGAAAAAAATGTTTGCACAAACCGACACAAACGATGCACAAACGAATGTCACAAAAAAATTTCCAAAATTCAAAATGGGGGGGGGGGGGGCTGGGGAAATGGACCTCGAGGATGCAGATGACCGTATCCTTTATAAAGTAACAGATTATGAGAAAGTGAATATGTTAGAGTATTTGCGTGGTTCATCCCATAATTATGTAATGGACTAATATGTACAAAAAGATATATAATTTCTTTAATATAATAATGTTTTTTATATTTTAATTTTTTTTTTTAGTTTTTTAACTGGTGCCGAGTTGTGATGGTGCCGAGTCCGCTCCAGAGCCATCTTTGCAGCACTAAACTCATTAAAAACATCCCCTTAGGGCCTTCCAACTCGGCAAATTGTGCTACTGGGAATGGGGTGAATCTCGCGTTTTTTTTTCGGTACCGGACCATATTATGTCACACATTTAAATATTTTTAAGTAGTATTTAATCTACCTTTTAATGACCTTCTCTTTAAAAAAAAGTCGTCCCCTAACACTAACCTAGCCTCGACCGGGATCTACCTTTTAATAATGATCCTCATAAATTTTTTTATATTTTAACTTAGCTGACCCGGAAAACTTCGTACAGCCTTAGAAATACCTTTTTTTCTAGTTCTAATTTCTTGTAATAAAATTTTTTTAATTATTTATAAACTAACATAATTATTTTCGGAAAAATAAGTACAAACACCGCCGATAAAAACAAAAAACACCAACCATTCATTTTCTCAATTTAATGTATTGTGGTGATATTTCTTAATTTAGGGTTGCAGGCAGATGAATAAGGTGGTAATTTGACTTCATTTACTTTAAAGTCAGTAGCCAGTTAATTTGACTGGTATTAAAAGCGATATTTGCATCAATTTAACAAAAACCATCAATTGTAACCGATTTACACATAAAACTGATACATTTTAATTTATTTTGTAAAGTACAAAATTTGTGACGCGCCCTGTGTATAATTTTCTACATGGTAGATAGCGCCAAAGTCCTAAAAAACAAAGTTTTAATAATATTTCGATACGTGTGCGAGTGAGGGGCTTTAAGTTACCTGGAAGGAAGAGTCAATTTCGCTCATAAGAATAAAAATTCCCACTTCAAAAAACCAAATTTGAATATGGGGGAACAGGGCGAGCAAACAAAGAGGAAGAGAGCAGGCAGTTTCTTGGTGGATCTCAAACTGGGAACACGTGAAGTTCTTGGGTGGATCTCATATTGGGAACTGGTAGGAAGTTCTTTGGTCCGGGAACTCAAAGAGTAAAAGTTTGCGAATTCACAGAAGTGAAAATTTAGCCAGTCTGGTAATTAGTTACTATATTATAATTTTGTTTAGTAAATTATTTTTTGTTACTTTTTTATAAAAATTATGAAATATTCATCAAACGCTTGTATTGCAACAACGTGAACGTTTAAAAGCGATAGATAAACTATTAATGTAGTCAATACGGTGTTGATTTGTTTTCATCGTGAATTTGAAACAGAATTTTAAAATTTATAAATAATAATTAAACGTCAAAATTTAATGATTACAGACAACATTAATTTATAGGTTAACTTTCTACATTTTTAAACGTCAAATTTAAAACGAATGCGCGCGACGTTAGTTCGCTCCTATTGGACGGAGACTTTTGAGACCCGGCTGCCGTTAGTCGCTCGTCTGTGACGACTACCTGATAGCAATGGGTGCGTTTAGCGAGCGCAGCTGCTTAAAGTCATCAGTCAACTATGTTGAGTATGATGACATTCAACTATTTGAGTTTCGCTAAACGGTATGCTTACAGTCAGCAAGTCAACTTAAATACATTAAAAGTGAATTAAAAGTGTGAGGTTAAGTTGTGTATATTTTGCTGCTTAAGGCTGGAATTCGCCAAGCAGGAGTTCGTTTTGGCTCGTGTGGTGGCGCATAGGATTGTGAATTTATAATTAAATAGATAGGCAACACAATAAACATGCATTTTTTAGTTCAACTTTTCATTAAAGTATGTCGCCGCTCAAATAAAGAAATCTATTTTTATACAGAATTTATGTTGTTTTTACTTTTTACGAATAATATATCTATTTCACAAAAGTCTCTCCCTCTCTTTTTGTATCAGATTTTTCAGGACATTGAAATAAATTTCTAAGAAGCGATAAAATTACTAAACGTATACATAAGTGATAATGTAGGTATTCGTGAAATGTACACACACAAGCAATTAATAAAGACGCATTTGAATTTACAATTCAAACAAGACTCCAATAATTTTTTGGCTTTTAATTTTAATTCTTCTTTTATATTTTTATTTATTCATGTTTATTGATAACATACAATAAATAATTATTGCTATTTATATTATTGTATATTAATTATTGATTTGAAAATATACAATCAACGAAGTTTTTCGTGATTCATTTTTTGATGTGAAGCATTATGAATATAATTTAAAATAAAATGATACGGCAAAGTAATTGCTTACACAGGCCCGTAGCCATGGGGTGGCAAGGTCGGGCAACGGCCGACCTTTTAAGGATGTTTGCCCGACCTTTTAAAATAAAAATATGTAACTATAGATTAACAGAAAATTTTCCCATTCTACATTGGTCCTTTTTGTACAAGAATTTTTTTATTTATATGCTTTCAAATACAATTCGCAGAATTGAATATTCATCACAGTACCCCTGCGTTCGGGGAGAAGCTACTTTCGCTCCCAAAAATTTCTTTTTTTCCTTCTTTCAAGCTTCCAGTCGTTTCCAAACGCTTTGGCTCCCCATCAAAATGTTTGTAGCGACTGAAAAAGGCGGAGCCAAAGCGTTTGGAAGCGTCTCGAAGCTTGAAAGAAGGAAGAAAAGAAATGTTTGGTAGCGAAAGTAGCTTCTCCTCGAACGCAGGGTACATGTAATAAATTTTTTTCAAAGGGGGAGAGGGGTCCCCAAATAAAGGCATTTTCCCACTGTGACATTGCATTTTTGGCCCACCGACCGAGCACCGACCATAAATTTTGATAGCCCATTTGCCCCTGGCGTGTGGCTGTGCGATAATACCATTATAATACGATAATATAACTTTTCTTAAATCGCGTTGACCTTGAAATTTAAAATATTTTCGCCTGCGGCGCTTTAAAAAATTCCCACGAACCCATCTCGCATCCGCAACACTAAAATTTGCCCGGCCATACAAACCGTTTGCCCTACCTTTATTTTCGATTTGGCTACGGGCCTGGCTTATTATTATTATTGCTGAACAGGTGTGTTTCTTTCGAACCACTTGCACTGAAGCTCCTGGCTTATTGTACCCCGAATTACGTTTAGTGCCCAAGAAGAACTCAAAAAAAACTCAAACTCGAGTTTTTTCAAACGTTTATTGTATTGAAAATACAACGATTTTAGCTGCTTGACAATACAATGTGAACTCAGTGTGAACTACATGTGAACTGCATGTGAACTGCTTTAACTTTTATGTTACATAAAGTTTTATTTCTAACAAATGCTTACTAACTAGTTTACAATAATTTGAAATTAGATCAGTTTGTTTGTGCAGTCCCAGGCTCATAACCTTTATGGGAAAGCCATCCTCGTAAGATTGTTGCATTTCCGTTATGGTGGGAACATAACACCCGCGTTCCGTGTTTTACTCCAATAATTCTGTATCCTCTATAAAATTGAGGATTCGACCTATGGGAACCTGATTTATCTCACCGAGAGTCGGATATAGACAATCAAGATGTTTAGGGGCTAGAATTGTGCATACACATAGTATGTGGTGCGGAGTTTCCTCCTCCATCCCGCATAATCTACATGTAGGATCTTCCACAACACCTATTGCGTTAAG
Source organism: Rhagonycha lutea (assembly GCA_958510855.1). Classification (NCBI taxonomy): domain Eukaryota; kingdom Metazoa; phylum Arthropoda; class Insecta; order Coleoptera; family Cantharidae; genus Rhagonycha; species Rhagonycha lutea. The sequence goes on from OY294038.1 coordinate 40,654,706, forward strand.
GTGTTTGTTAAGACAGCAGTGTCCGGTAAACAGTCCTACTATCTTTCTCAGCCGCACTCTGCTCAGCTGGCCTGCTCAACGGGCCTGGCTTACACTGTTACACTAATTAAAATAAAACAATTTATTTATTTACGACAAATGGAGGAAGAAAGGGACATTTCTTGGACGTTAGCTTATCTAGGAACGTGGATTTCTCATTAGAATTCAATATCTATAGAAAGCCGACAACGACGGACATTGTTATCAGTTATCACTTGTTCAATGTTCATCTAATCAATCGAGAAAAATAAAGACGTCTGTTTCCATTCATTCATAGACTCTTTAGCCCTCTCCCGAGGTCACGGTATATCTGACAGATACATGCAAAATGTTTTCTTAACCTTCATCCACTCGCGTACGCGGCAAATTGGCCGCATTTTTAAATTTTCTCTCCCATTTTCTTCCAGAGCGTCATGGGAGGGGTGGGGAGGGCTTGTATTCTCTAATTACTATCTCCTCCAATAGACCATGCTCGTGTTCTGATAAGAAAGCTCCATCAGCCGGTTCAGTACAGCCACAAACTACCCTAGGTGTCTTAATGCGACCAATTTGCCGTATAGCGCAATCGATAACGTAACTTTTTATCAATACTCGAATGTTGGTTTTACTGAGAAAATATTAGTAAATATAAAATAATAAATTAGAGACATATTTTGAGAAATAAAATATTATTACAAATTGAGTGTAGTAAACGATTACAGTACATTTTGAATTTTTAAGTTAAGTTTCCTGTAATTTTTTTAAATTTTAAATATAACTTTGATTTTAAATTTTAATATAGATTTTTTTGTCCAAACATGTACTTGTAATGTTATGTCAGAGTTCATAAGTCCTAAACAATTTAAATCATGCACTTTGAATGAAGAAAAACTCATGAAAACGATAAAAATCATATGCGGCCATCAAATTGCCGCAAGCGCGATCGGAAGTGTAACTTTTATAGGCGCGAGCGGATGAAGGTTAAATATTTTCGAAATTATTTAGCGCATAGCACAAGGCTTTGACTAGCTGTGCATACATATCTTAGAAATGATAAGCCGTATCGTTTACGATATAGTTTTGATTACAATCTGTTTAACTTTTACTTATGTGGCTTTGATACTTGAAAAAAAAGTGGTTAATCCCTTCGAAACAATTTTCGTAAATAAATTGTTTTATTTTATTTTAGTGTAAGCAATTACTTTGCAGACTCATTTTATTTTAAATTATGAAAATATACACTTACCTACTGCCAAGGTAGCAAAAATTACAAAAGCTTATTTAGCGTAACCCTAATTAAATAAAATATTAGAAAAAAAATACGGTTTATCAAAATGATTACATTCGAATGTATAGCATTCCTCGACCGAAATAAATTCCTAGACATCCGTCGAGAAATCCCCGCAACTGTTGGTTTTAGTTCTCTAATATGCTTAGTAGGAAAGAGACAAACACAAGATCGTAAGTGCGAACTGCCGCACACTGGGCTGAAAAATGATGTAAAAATTTATTTTCCAATTAATGTTTATATAGTAAATTTTTTTAGTTGGTAATATTAAAAAAATCGCACATTACAATCGCAAAATTCGTTATGTTCTGGTGGATTGTTTTGCGTTTAAATGCTTATGAATATTAAATATGATTATATTAAACAGATGATACTCATAGCAATGCGTTTATTTTAAAATTTATAGGTAAAATAACGATTTTAGGGTTTATCTTAACTTGAACTTTTCGAGCGTTCTATAAAATTGAGAACTTTAAAATTTAGACCTGCGTTACTGTTACCTAAACATCTATATCGCACAGAAAAAAATCCTTGATGTTAAATTCGCACAATATTGTGTTCTTGAAATTGTGTTCTTGTTAATCCCAAATTGAGTTCTTGATAGGTACTGGGCTTGTTAGAAATATGCAAATTTTTGTACCTGGAAAATTGTATTGTATATGGTAACTATTGTTGTTTAAGTTCCACCCAATAATTGTGTTCTTAAGATTGTGCGAATTGTAAACGTAAAATTTTACTTGAATAATTAAAAAATAAAGTAAAATTTGAAAAAAATTTTCATTTTTAGATTATATACATTTAATCCGTAATTATGCAAACGATTAAAATATAATTTAAATATTTACCGTTATTTATAGTTTTAACACGTGGATAATAATTTTATTTTAAAAATTTAAACTTAATAATTATTATTAATAATTCTCTTTGCTTAAAATTAACGAACATTTTAAGATTAAAGAATTTACTGCAATTAGAATTAAATGTTAAAAATTTAATCTAAAGAAGTGTGATAATCGTATTAATTTACTGTAAAATTATAAATTCAACAAAAGCTTAAGTAAACGTTAAAACATTAAAATTTTAACCGTATGTAAAGACAACATACAAGAAATTTTATTTAGAACCTTTTATCACAAGATAGAACCAGAAAATATTGGAAAATATGAAAATTTCAAATACGTGGGGGGGGGGGGGTCAAACAACGTGTTGTTTTTTAAAACAGGTGAAAAATATAGTAAAATTATTGAATAATTTACAAAAGTATCTTTATATATAGTATATTTATTTTTTAAATTTTACAATAATTTCACTATATTTTTCAACTTTTTTAAAAAAACACCACGTTGTTAGATCCCCCCCCCCCCGTATTTGACATTATTTCATATTTTCTGGTTTTCTTGTGACAAAATGTTAAAACTGTTCCTAAATAAAATGACTTGCATGTTGTTCTTTAATTAGGGTTAAAATTTTAATGTTTTTAAATTTTACTTAAGTTTTTTATAAGTTAATAATTTTAAAATAAATTGAATACGATTATCACACTTCTTTAGATTGTTCTTTTAACATTTAATTCTAATTACAGAAAAATTCTTTAATCTTAAATTTTGAACTTTCAGCAAACAGAATTATTAATAATTATTAAGTTTAAATTTTTAAAATAAAATTATAACCCACGTGTTTAAAACTATAAGTTAGGGTAATTGTTACGGTAAATATTTAAATTTTATTTTAATCGTTTACGTAATGTAATATTTTAACGTTTGCTTAACGTTTTGTTAACTTTATATTAAAATTTTAAAATTAAAACAATTTTAATGTAAAGAATTAAATGTTATAAAACAGAAATCTAAAGAAGTGTGATAATCTGATATTGTAAAATTATAAATATAGAAAAACTTGAATAATCGCAAAAATATTAGAATTTTAACTATCAGTAAGAATAACATTGATTAAATTTTATTATTTTTGAATTATTTCATTTTTGTTAACTCGATATATTTTATTTATTAAATTTAAAATTAATTCTCCAAGCATAAGTATAACTTAAGCTTATTATTATAATTCCCTTCGTAGACCAGTGAGTACAGCGTACGCCTATAGATCCAGAGGTTACAGGTTCAAATCTTCAAAATCAAAAAAAAGGTAAGTAAAATTTGTCAAGTGTGTTCCACTACTGCAATTAAAATTTATCGCAATTTAAAAATGAAAGTATAATAATAAATTAAGATCTGTGAATACAGATATTTCTAATAATAATTTATTTATATATTAAAAATTTTATTTTAATAAATTTTCTTATACAAAACACAAAATTGTGTTGTGGACTAGTAAAAAGGTTTTACCATAAGAAGGCATAATTTGGGTTGTATGCAGGTATAGATAGGTCGACCCAAAAGTTTACCTGCTTGGAACACAATGTTTTACTTGTAACCTATTTCAACCCAAATTTTACCTGGAGTATGCACAATTTTACTTACGTTTAGCACAATTTTTTTTCTGTGCGTGTATCAATTTCTCGCTGGAATGTTTGCCTATAAGGAAGATATTGTCATTTCAAGTTTTAATCTCTTAATTTTATGTACCAAATCCGCTCATTTTCATCATAAAAATATGAAAAAAATGAAAATATAAATGTATATCAAATATATTTGTAACACGTAAAAGGAATTAGATTAGTAAATTATTAAAATATATCAATTAATTTACTATCACGTATTAAAAACTAACCAATTATAGTTAGAAAATACTATAATAATTTATTATTGTTGCATTGATTATACATAGCGTAAAAGAGTTACCTATCAGCGAAAATTTAAAATTAGTTTTGTTACCAGAACCCACCTAAACAAATTTATATTTGATTTAAACTAATTTAAATTAATTTTTATTAATATATGAAAATAAATTATTAGTAGCTACATAATTATTAATTTGTATGCTTTCAGTAGCGTCTGTTAATTCAATTTCTGGAGTTAATTCCAGTAATTCCAAAGTTTCGGGTTTATCATCAAGAATTTTTCTTATTTTTATAACAAATTCAGGATTTTCTTGTAAATGTTCTAAAATCCTTGCAACATCGTTAAGTCCATTGTTGTACATACTCCTGATTGTAGAACACATGAGCTCCTGCGTATCCTTATATTGAATAAATTCGGTCTTTTCTACCATATCTTTAATTTTCAGTCTTATACAATGAGGCCAATTAAACTCAGAATGCAACCATGAATTATTGTTCTCCAAAAAAATTTTTTCAGTACGGTTGGACTGTTTCCACTTCCTACGCAGCTTCAAACAAAGCATTCTAATACTATTTTTTAAAGTATTCAGTTCTGATTCACAAAAATTGATATCAAGTCTGGAAGTAACCATTTCAAAAAGTTTCTTGTAATCATCAAGATGTGTGTCAGGGGAGCTTTTAAGTAATAAATAAAGATCATAATTTGTTCTTAAATTATAATTCATCTTGATTTGATTTGCTTTTTTTCTAATTCTCTATTCTATTTCCTTTTTTATTTATATTTTCTCGATTTTCAAAACCTTTATAGGCATATTATCTCATCGTATATACGGATCAATGGATTCTGAAGCATGAAAGCTTTCATATTTTAGCGAAAATGAGCGGATTTGGTACATAAAATTAAGAGATTAAAACTTGAAATGACAATATCTTCCTTATAGGCAAACATTCCAGCGAGAAATTGATACACGATATAGATGTTTAGGTAACAGTAACGCAGGTCTAAATTTTAAAGTTCTCAATTTTATAGAACGCTCGAAAAGTTCAAGTTAAGATAAACCCTAAAATCGTTATTTTACCTATAAATTTTAAAATAAACGCATTGCTATGAGTATCATCTGTTTAATATAATCATATTTAATATTCATAAGCATTTAAACGCAAAACAATCCACCAGAACATAACGAATTTTGCGAATGTAATGTGCGATTTTTTTAATATTACCAACTAAAAAAATTTACTATATAAACATTAATTGGAAAATAAACTTTTACATCATTTTTCAGCCCAGTGTGTGCCGTAGGTTGATGACTACTTGTATTACACATAAGAACAATCTTATCAACTTGCATTTAACCTTCAAGCGCACGCGCCAAGTAAAATGTGCTGGTAAAACAGATAACTCTTAGGCAAAATTTTTTAAAATTAGTTTCGCCTGCATATTACTAGCTGAACTAAATATTTGAATTTGATCTTGGTGGGAGTATCCAGTACATTATTATTATAATTACATTTTTAGTACGTTTTAGGTAAAATAAACTTTCAAAAATTTACATATGAATTCATTTTCGCTTATATATTATTTCAATTAAAGAAATTTAATTAACTGATAAATTATTTACTATATTAAAATTATTATTATTGTTATAAATAAAATTATTATGTTTAAAAATAGGAGGTGCTCTTCGTATTGGTATTATAAATATTACCTCAAAATTTCAAAGTGATCCATTTATTCGTTTTCGAGATAGATGACTACGTATTAGTGTCCGATTTAAGTCTGGCAAATTTTTATTTCCATTTTCAATTTTAATTGTTTATAAGTAATTAATTCCACCAACTTGATTTTCTCAAAAAAATTTACAAACGGGCTATTTTGAAAAAATTAATTAAAAAAAATTTAATTAAAAAAAAAGAAATAGGAGTGGATGTTCCTTAAGGTATCATACACCTAATCTAAAAATTTGATCGCAATCCATCAAATCGTTTTCAAGTTAACTACGTATTACCACGAGTACACTGTAATATCCTAGCCTTAAGCTTAAGATTTACTTTTTTACACATTTTTTTTTAAATGTGATTTACACATTTACCGGAAAATGTGCACTTTTTCCGGTGCTCTTTGAAACTAATAATCTTATACCTCCTTTTCCCCACCGTTATGGTGGTCCAGGAAGCGATTATTGCTCACCAGGTAGAGAGCTACCTGTTAAAATGTTGCCCTTTTTGACAGCTTAGCTCCGACGGTAGGCTAGGGGGTGAATTACACTGAAAATTGACTTCAAAGAAAACACTTGAAAATCAAACCACCAATCAAAGTTAACAACAATATAATAAATACTTATTACAAAATAAAAATATTTTGGTACAGGCTTCAACTCACGACGGATCTGGATGATGTAAATTACGTAAATATGAAAAATCAGTCAAAGGACTGCACTTCCAGTCGAAACTATCCAGTTAAAAAAATTAAGGCAAATACCTTCCACAATTGAGTAAACTTAGCAACTTGCAGAAAGACGAAATTAAAATACTAATATAAAAATCTTATCTTCACGTCCAAAGATCTTTGTAGGAGGAGGTTTACAAACTTCTACCTTATACAATTGGTTTAGTAATTAAATCGTCAACTGCAATCGCTCTGGAGATGTTGATAAGCAGTAGATTTCCAAAACTGGTAGTGACGCTACTGTGGCGAAGTCCGACTTCCGGAACCAAAAAAACTATCCAGTACAGACTTGTATAATTGCAGGATGCACTAATAGATAAGGCACTACTATGATGCGTTGAAAAACAACAATGCTGATAACCACCAAACAATAAGTTTGTACGAGCAATTTGGCGATATTGATAAGGCACTGATAATAAATGTACGCACAATCAATGACGGCCGTAGAAAAATTGCTTGCTATGTTAGGAACTCACAACGACAAGCCAAAAAGGAATTTCCAAGCGTAGTAGACGTCGCGTCGTTACTATTGTGAATATTTAGATTCTGGTGTAATTAACACGATTCTAATAATGTAATTGGTAAATAATTACCGATGTTCGAAAACACGTCATACTCGCTCAAAATGGCGTACCCGTCCTTTATCAAACGTGCGCTGTCAAACGTCCGCAAGTCTGCGTCGTACCTATCACTCAAAGCAAATATATACAAGGTGCTGCAAAATTTAAGTAACGAATACAAAATTCGTTACATCTTGGTAAATGTACATACAATGTACACACACACAATTTCGGTTACATATTTTTGAACACGCTACTCATTAACCCCCGACCCAAAAAGAGGGGAGTTATTATAAGTTTAACGTGTGGGTGCGTGTGCGTGGGTGTGTGTGTGTGTGCGCTTTTTGCTTGAGGACACGTATCTCCCAAACGGATTCACCAATTTGGCTAATTTTTTTTTAAATGTTCTCCATAGTCAAAGGATGGTTCTTACGGAGAGAAAAATTAAAAAAGTTGGCCAGAAAATTAGAAAAGAAAGAATATAATTTTTTATACCCCACATAAACGAGGAATTCCCAGTAAGCCGCATCTAGTGCGCATGCACTACATTAATAATTTGACATTTACATTTAAAATTTAAAGTTCAAACCATCTTATATACAGGGTGGAGTAAAAATTAATATATTTTATTGAACATCGAAAAATAAAAATTATTTACATAAAAGTCACGGTGGGAGTAATATATAAACTTTAAAAAGCACTAAATAAAAATTAAATTACAAATTTAAAAAACCCCCAACCCAAAATAACTTTAAAATTAAACCTCTAAAAAGTAAAATAATAATTAAATCGATCTAACCGTCCGTCGCGTCGTCGTGTCGGGGGCCGTCAAGCAAATATTAACAATATCAAATCGTTCTGTGTAAATTCCGTCGGTCCCCCGACACGACGACGCGACGGTTAGATCGATTTAATTATTATTTTACTTTTTAGAGGTTTAATTTTAGAGTTTTTTTGGGTTGGGGGTTTTTTAAATTTGTAATTTATTTTAATTCGTACACACACACAATTTCGGTTACATATTTTTTTTAATTTTTTAACATGCTACCGATTTTACAGACGTTTTCACGTCAAAAAGATCTGACTTAGGAGAAGCCCCAACATAACTCACCAATAGAGAAAGTTTATTAACGATAATAAACGCTTTATGCCGATGATTATAAAGCGGCTAGCAAAATTAGTCTCCTAGATTAATATGTATTCGTGCAACTTCGGATTTACATATCACTTTGACACATCATGAGATGAATTGAAATGCCACCTGTTTTAATTTTAAGCACATTTTAAATTTGTTATTAATAATATATCAATTTTTGCAAGCAAATCAAATACCACACTATAAATGTTTTAATTAAAAATATAAATAATACAAATATAATGATATTTTTAGTATTTACAGTTGAAAACACTTAGGACAGCCTCCGAACTTTAATTAAATTAACAATAGAAAAAAATTATTATTATATTCTGTTTGACTTGATGCTATGGTGGTTTTACACTTCAAGATGGCTGCAAGTACCATTTTTCTTGGCATCCTCCAGCAGTTTGGAATATTCTGTTCTAATTATAGGTTCCAATACGCGCAGATACTTCTGAATGTTATCCCTTTTCACGTTAAAATTATTCAGACCAATCAATCCTACTATAATAAAATCATCATTTTTTAAAAGTGCTATAATTTCTCGATGAAAGTTACTTAGATCTGCTAAAATTTTCGATAGATGGCGCACGCAAAATGAATTCGCGCAGTCAAAATCGTATGAATCTTCACTTCGTAGTAACCGAATAAATGCTAACAATTGCTTGTTATAATTAATTGCACGTACCGCAATTGTTTTTTCCAGGTTCGGATCGCCGCTTTTCTCGCGAATAAAAATTTTAATAATGATTTTCCTATCCAGAGGGCATATCGGTTTGGATTTTGCCCATTGTTTGATACAATCTGCGCAGAACGTATGCTTACAACAGTTTAGAGTTCCTACCACTTGATCATTCATTGGAGAAAGGCAGATGCTGCATTTTGTATAATTCCAATTTGAATCTTCGCTTTGTTCTAGGTTAATCATGATTTCAAATAAAAGATATTGTCGTAATTCACTTATCACCTTTAATTTGAGGTTAAGGAGTGAGATGTCCTCTCACATGGATACCAAGCTTACCATCTTCACAATATTAAAACTAATATGGGTTCTTTATTGGGTTTTCATGGTTGCCAACATAGATTTATATTACCAAATAATATTACCAATCAATAATAAGGTCAAGTAAGCTCAATTTTATTATTGGGATCTAATATTAAGATCCCAGCGCCAGTGCGGATAAAATCTGAACTACTCCTGGAAGGTGGCCGATTTCTATGGGGATTATCTACTTAACCAGAATTTATGTAACCCCCACTGCATTTCAATAATACTATCGCCAAAGCTACGAAAATTTTACAGGTTGTTGCTCAAAGCTTCCCGTGTAACATATTGAAATATGAGACAATTATGTGTATTATTTTTCGCGTAATCATGAGATTTCGCATACGCATGCGCAATACGCGTCATCGCCTTATTTATTGAATTATCAATGTAATAATTATCTTACACGCCTCATATTTCAATATGTTACACAGGAAGCCTTGAGCAACAACCTGTAAAATTTTCGTAGCTATAGCGATAGTATTATTGAAATGCAGTGGGGGTTACATAAATTTTAGTTAAGTAGATAATCCCCATAGAAATCGGCCACCTTAAGGTTTATATGGAGGTTATGCGTTTTAAATTTTGTTTTTAAACATATAAAACAATCATTTTAAACAATTTAAAATGTTGTGTGTCGTAGTTTTGTTTATTGGTAACAAATTAATTTGAGTTTTGGTTATTGATAACGAATTTTGTACGATTTATGATTATGTAAACATACTAATGGAATGTAAGTAAACATTGTATTTGAGTTCAATGTATTATGGATTGTAGAGTGAAACACATATTTCTGTTGTAGATTATTTTAAATAAGTATATGACAATGAAAACTCGAACAAAAATTCAAGAAGTTTAATACAAGGCATGTAATTATGTTTGGTGTTGTAAACCTGCTGCAGGTGAAAAACACTTTACTGAGGGTGTACAAGGTATAATTTTTGCACTATTATGGTAATTTTTTACTATCTTACTGTATTAATGATTTTTAGAACTTCGATTAACAAATTTGAAGTATTATCGCAGGCAGACATTCAGTGTTCGTGGTCATTTTTTTGGTCAAATTTTCAAATAAATATACAGATTATGGTTTATAATAAGATCCACATCATAGAAAACTCTTTAAAACAAGTACTGGATATAAATGAAGTTGTCGAAACAGGACTATTAGTATCTCCGACTGACTGACGTATATCAGCTAACGGAGAAACACAATTTCTATGGCCAAATACAATGCAGATGACATTACTTAGTTTTTCATTGTTATTTTGTAGTTTATTGATAGTTTAGCTAAAGTATGAGAATTTGCTCACAAATTAGTCTTTAACGTAAAAGAAGAATATTTTAAAATGTTACGATAACTACACAATAAAAGGCTTTTTCGTTTATTTGTTTTTATTATTTATAAATTATTATCATCTACATTCTTGAAACAATCTGGGCTCACATCTTGTATGGGTTCTAAGTTATAAAAGCATTCCTTTCTTGATTTTTAGCATCATTTTGAAGTTGACGATTGATGAACCAGCACCTGGTCTTAAACTACATGGAAGCTGAAGTGATTGACAATAATTATATTGTGGGAATTGCCAATGGTTTTAAAAAGCTTTTATGACCAATTGTAAAACCTAAATAAAATAAGAAATAATCATTTTTGATGTCAATAATTAGAATGTGCTTACCTTTATTGAATAGCTTCTTTATCAAAATGTGACAAACTCTCATAAAAGGGCTAATCATTTTGGTAACTTTTAAAGAATCTGGATTCTTTGTCCTCCAAGTATTGCATTAAGATTCGTAACAATAAGTAACAAAATTAAAAGAAAGGTAACCCAACCTATAACTTGCTGGTATCTAACTTTTCTTATTTTCACTTTTTAAAAACTTCTTTGACAAATAAATTTCACTAAATATACGCGACTATAACTGTACTATATACTAGTAATTGAAATATTATCATTACTATACGTAAAAACGATTGATATTGGTAGAGTGGCAACGTGATAACCGTAAAATTCGGCTCCGTTACACGGTCAGCATTTTGAGTGATTTTCGATACCGATTATACTTAGATAAAGTGATATAGTGAAATAGCGAAGGCACAAAACAACAGGAAGAGAAATAGAAGGTAAAAATAAAGAATTAGGAACCTTTAACTAAAAGTAATTATTAGATAAGGGAGGTTATAGGAGCGAGAACATCCGAGAGGTTGAATCGTGTTCTGCGCTTTTATGTACGCGAATGATATAGAAGAGTTAGGCAGCACATCATACATCCCGGTAAAACAATAATAGTTGTTAAGGCAAAATTTTCGAAAAGTAAACGAACGCCAGCGAAGTATAACATAGAGAAAGCAGTCAATGGGAGATAATAGAAAAAAAAGGAATAGAGAATACGATTCACCGGAGAAATTACCATTCCAAAGAAGTAAGTTAATGCAGAGATCACCAACTAATAGAATAAACAACAAAAGTGAAAGTAAAATTGAAACCGACATAAATAAAGATATGGAGCAAGTGCTGCTGGAAATGAAGAAGATGACAAATGTCATAAAGGAGGAGATAAAAACGGGGAATGAAACCATGTTAGAGACATGGAAGCAGCAGTTTACGAGCCAAATTAATGAAATAAAAGAGGAGATAAACCATATAAAGGAACAAGTGAGAGGACAAGTAATAGCTTACCAGAATGAAAAAAGTGAATGGCAAGAAGAGAAGAAGAATCTCGAAGAGCGTCTGTCAAGGATGGAACAAAAAATGGAGGTAGGGGAAAGGAAGGTAAGAAGAAATAATGTGGTAATCGTTGGAGTAGATAAGGTGTTGGCGGGAAAAGAAGATGTCAAGGCTGAGGTTTTAAGTTTCTTCAAAGAAAAGCTGGAGGTCGAACCAAAAATAGCAAAAGTGTACAGAATGGGTCAGAATAGATGTGTAGTCGAAATGGAACAGAGCGAATCCAAGATAGAAGTGATGAAGAACAAGAAAAAGCTGAAAGGAAGTAAAGTATTCATAAATGATGACCTAACGATTCAGGAAAGGAAGATACAAGCCCAGATCAGAAATAAAGCTAAAGAAGAACGAGAAAAAGGAAGACGAACGGCAGTTGGACACAAGAAATTGTGGATCGATGGAAGGAAGTTTGTGTGGAACGAAATAGCAGATGAACTGCAGCTGAAGCCAATGGAACCGACAACGACAAAAAACTGATAAAGCCAAAAAACCCAATGGAAAATATGGCGACAAGGCGAGATAATGGAAAACGAGATGGAAAACTGAAAAATGGTACGAAAATTTTTATAGCAACATGGAATGTAAGGGGTACATATGTAGCGGGGGCGATGAAGCAAGTAATAAATGTAATGAGAAAGTATAAAGTAGAAATTATTGCCCTACAAGAAACAAAACAGATCAATAACGATATAATAGATGTGGAAGGCTATACGTTTTTCAGGAGTAGTGGTAAAGATAGAAGGTTGGGTACGGGATTCATAGTAAGTGAAAGGTTGAAAAGAAATGTAATTAAATTTACACATGTCTCAGACAGATTATGCCTAATTAGACTAAGAGGTAAATATAGGAAAATCAGTATAATAAACGTACATGCACCCACTGAAGATAAAGACATAGGAATAAAGGAAGAATTTTATGAACAGCTACATAGAATATACGATAAAATCCCTAAATATGATATAAAGCTGGTAATGGGAGATTGGAACGCTAAGGTGGGCCAGGAAACAATGTACCAACCAACAATAGGTAGATTCAGCTTACATAAGGAAACAAATGAAAACGGAAAACTTGCAATTGATTTCGCAATGGCGAAGAACATGAAAATAAAAAGTACATACTACCAACACAAAGAAATACATAAAGGTACATGGATGAGCCCAGACGCCAAAACGATCAACCAGATTGACCATGTAATGGTGGAAACCATGAACGAGGGGTGTATCAGTGATGTGAGAACATACAGAGGAGCGGATGTAGATACGGACCATTTTATGTTGGGAGTGAAGTTGAGGCAGACCTTGCCAAGTGAAATGGTCAAAGAGAAAGGAAAGAAAAGAGAAGGGAGAAGAATGCAGGTGAGCAGAATAATGCAAGAAGAATATCGAGAAGAGATGGAAAGGCTAATGGAACAAGAAACAGAACAGCAAAACATAGAAGTAATGTTATCAACAATGAAGAATAATATAGAGTTGGCAACAAGAATGGTAACAGTGCCCCAAAGTAAAAGTAGGAATGAATGGTTTGATATAAAATGCAAAGAGGAAATAAACAAGAGAGAAAGGGCAAGAGAAAAAATGTTGATTAACGGAACAGCAGAAAATAAGAAAAGATATGAAGAACAGAGGAGACAGTGTAAAAAAGTAATTAGAGAAAGTAAGAGAAGCTATAAAGTCAAGGAACTAGAAAAACTAGAAGAGAGCTATAATAACAAAGAAGTGAGAAACTTTTACCAAGGCACCAAAAGAATAAGAAACGGATATCAAGCAAGAACATCGTTTTGTAAGGATAAAGAAGGAAATTTGGTGGGATCAGAGGAAGGCACATTGGAGAGATGGGCAGAGTATTTCCAGGAATTGCTAAATAGACAAGAAAAAGATCCTGTGACCAGTCAGAATAGACAAAATGTTGAAAGTAACGGAGATGAGGTACCAGAGGAAGAGGAGATAATGGAAATAATCAAGAATTTGAAAAACAATCGAAGTGCGGGTGAAGATGGTATACAGGCGGAGCTGCTCAAGTGGGGAGGTGAAAAATTACATAAAATGATAGTCAAGTTGATAAGGGAAGTATGGATAGGGGAGGTGATGCCAAAAGAGTGGAGAATGGCTGTGATATGCCCGATATTCAAGAAAGGAGACAAAGCAGACTGCGAGAACTACAGAGGAGTAGCATTGTTGAATGTGATGTACAAGGTACTGGCAACATGCATAAAAAATAAATTGAGAAAGTATGCAGAGGAAGTGATAGGAGAATATCAATGTGGATTTAGAAAAGAAAGATCGGTAACAGATCAAATTTTTACGCTTAAAGAAATACAAACAACAAGCTACGAACTCAAGTTAAAGACGTACCTCCTGTTCGTGGACTTTAAACAGGCATATGATAGTATTGTACGAAGTAAGCTGTATGACGCAATGTATGAGATGAATATGCCGGGAAAACTGGTGAGGTTGGTCCAAATGACACTGGAAGAAACCCATAATAAAGTGAAAGTAGGTAGTAAGACTTCTAGAGGCTTCGAAGTAATAACGGGACTAAGACAAGGAGATCCCTTGTCATCAATTTTGTTCAATATAGCGTTAGAGGCCATAGTTAGGAAGGCGAATATAAATAGAAAAGGAATATTATACCAAAGAAAGCATCAATGCATGGCGTTTGCAGACGACATAACTATTATGGCAAGAACAAGAAACGAGCTGGAAGATGTAGTTAAGAGATTGATAGCGGAGGCAGAGAAAATGGGTCTTAAAGTGAACGAGAAGAAAACCAAATACATGTCTTGGGACGACACACCTTTTAATCCAGGAAGATTCATAAGTGTAAAGACCGGAAACGAAAGCGAGATGAGATTTGAAGAGGTGGAGAGTTTTGTTTACTTGGGAACAAGCGTCTCAAGAAAACCAGGAGGCGACGAAGAAGTAAAAAACCGAATGGCAGCAGGAACAAGAAGTACATTCGCACTGCGATCAGTCCTCGGTAGTCGAATTTTTGCCAAATCAATAAAGCTTCGAATTTACAAGTCGATTATAAGACCAACAGTGTTGTATGGATGTGAGGTGTGGTCGATGAGAAAACAGACGCAAACTGATTTAGCGGTGTGGGAAAGGAGGGTGTTAAGGGGGATATTTGGCGGAAAGTGGGTGGATGGACAGTGGCTGCGAAGAACAAACGAAGAGTTATATGAGTTGTACAATGATCCTAACATAGTAGGTGTTATTAAGGCGCAGAGAATAAGGTGGCTCGGACATGTCTTAAGAAGAAGCGAAGACAGAGTGATATACCAGATATGGGCGTCCGAGATAGACGGTGTAAAGAGGAGAGGAAGACCGATGAACAGATGGAAGAACGAAGTGCAAGAAGACCTCAAAGTATTGGAAGTCTGTGATTGGAAAGAGAGAGCAAAGAACAGAAAGGAGTGGACCAAAGTGGTCAACCAAGCCAAGGGCCTACTAGGCCTGTAGAGCTGCTTATATATTGAAGTGTGCAAAAAGTCGGTAAATTTAGACAGTTGAATTTGCTTAAAATTAATTGTGTCGATTTGAAGACATCAAAACTGGATGCAATTTGACGACACAAAAGAGATATTTTGTAACCCATGACACATAAAACAAACAAATTTGATTTTTCCATTTGTGACTTGGTGCGAATTTGTGTTCTGTTCTGAAAAAGTGGAGAGTGATTTTTTGAATTAAGGCGGCAAAAGGATCGTGCATACTCACATTTATTGTTGCTATATTTTATTCTTATTTGGATGGTAATAGCGACTTTTGAGCAAGATTTGCGGCGAGCTGGTCGTCTTGTGCCTTTTGTGAAAGGAGACGGGTGTAAATTGCGGACGTTTTCGCGATTTTACAAAAGAAGACCTTTCTGCAAGCTTTTGTTGCCACAAAAGCTATTATATTGGCGATTAATAGTACAAGTGAGTTTGTTGAATATTTTACTGTGTAAAACTGAGGTTTTTACACTTTTTTGTGAATCGAGCACATTTTTCGATTCCATTATAAAATTTACGTTTTGGATGCCATCGCGTCTAAAATATCCTGAAAATCGATTTTTTCATGATTGCTGCGTTATATAAATCAAGATTTATCCTATTTACCCATTTTGATGTCTGAGAAATTGGATGATTTTAACCACGATTAAAATTTGGAGGTTAAATTTCTCAACACATGTCCGCATTTTTGTTGTTCGACACAGAAGCCGTGCAACTTTATTTAAATCGATTTTCGAGATTTGAATACCACTTGAGAAGATTTCACTCATCACTTTCACTGTTTCCTTGCAAAGAAGGAAGATTTGAGAAGAATACAGGAGTCGACTACTGTTTATACGACCAGGTTGAAAACCACGCTGCCGTGCTGCTTGCCTACCACTCTATCTCAATAGTCCAGACTACGAGGTACAGGGTGATTCAAAGATTTGTGTTTACCAAGAATTTTATGAAAAAGGTACAAAATTTTATATTTGTGAACATTTTTGATTTTATGCTATTTTATTACACATTTAACATTTACACAGTGTTAAGTGGAGGTATAGAATATTGTTTGCATTTAAATAATACCATCCAGTTTACACTGTGCACACAAGTACACAAATTTACATTCTCTTTGACAATTGTGTCAATTTTGTCTCAATTTGCTCCAGTCTTACATCAAATTAATTCAAATAAATTACCACTTGACTCTTTGCACTCTTTAATTGATCTTATCTCGCCGATACCTACAACTTGCAGATACTGCGGCCTTAAGTTTGTGAACCGACGTAAAGCTAGCTGGGATTAATTTGTTCGAGTGTACACATTGGGCGAGATTTTATTCCCGGTAGTATTACTTGGGGGTTTGATTGAGCCGTGTTTCACGACAATATATATATACGTAAAAACACAAATAATCTAAAAAAACGGAAACACAACCTATAACGTACATGTAATTTTTGTTTGTTTATGTCTCCAGGAGTAGTTCTAAAATTCTCCGCAAGACGGCGTAGTCCTTAGCTGGAGATCCCAATTGCGTCGATCTTGTAAATGTTGTATGTTATTAAAACATCAAAGAGTGAAGCGAGATAGGATGCTTTTTGTTACTGTGATTTACCCAATCCCCTCTACCTTTCCTGTGATATAATCGGTTTTTGAAACGCATTACAACGTTATCCGAGCCCAACTACCAACCTTGCGAATTGGTGTTTGGTTTGTTAGCATTTTACATTTTTTACCTAGACGAGGAGCAAGCCCGACGTAGAACCCCCAACCTGGAGGACCAGAGAGACGGCCAGAATAAAGTTCTTACTTCACCCGGATTCGAACCGGGCATTTAGCGTTCATAGTCAACTTATTCGACCACCATGCTCCGACCGTCTCTACCTCTCCTTATTCTGATATATAGGGTGGACAATAAATCTAAGTGGCGCTCATTTTACCATCAGTTATCGCCTTGCTTCTTAGAGCGTAACTTTTCGGCGCCTCATGTATTATCCATTTGGCATTAAGGAAGGAATTAGCAGATCACTTTATCTCTTGCCCTCTACGAGCTAGCCAAAGGAGCATTTAAAGCTTCCGTTGTTACACAGCCCTGATATTTTCATTTTCCAGTAGCAAAAGTGTTGACGTCCAACAACTTGTCGTCATACGTGGTCGTCTAACAGTGTACTAGCGCTTAGGTCATCAAAGTGGGCAAGAGCCAAGCAGCCACAGACTGCAATGGCGAGAAGGACGAAGGTTGATAGAAGATCCGTGTCTAAAAGTGAGTTTCCTATGTGAGGAAGTCTGAAAATACCAACATATTCGCATTTTTAATTTAGTATATAAGTAAATAGAACTCCAAATTTCAAGTAAATAAAATTCAGAAAACTTATTTTGTTGATTAGGACATTTTTGTGGAGAGTGAACAATGGCTCGAACTAAGCAAACTGCTCGAAAATCTACTGGAGGTAAAGCGCCCCGTAAACAGGTGGCCACCATGGCAGCTCGTAAGATGGCACCATCAACTGGTGGTGTAAAAAAACTCCATCGCTTCCGTCCAGGTATCGTTGCTTTGTGTGAAATTCGCCGATACCAGAAATCTACCGATTTGCTCATCAGTAGGTTACCTTTCCAACGCTTGGTGAGAGATATAGCTCAAAACTTTAATAAGACTGATTTTCGGTTTCAATCTGCCGCTATTGGTGCCTTACAAGAGGCAACCGAAGCCTATATAACAGGATTATTTGAAAACACTAACTTATGCGCTATCCATGCTAATCGAGTCACGATTATGCCTAAGGATATACAGTTAGCTCGTCGAATTCGTGGTGAACGTGCATAAATTGATTTTTTCTAGGCGGCCACAGAGTAGCCATTTTCCATTCGATTTGTATAAGAAGATATTTGACCATCTCTTTTTACTTTCATAAAATGTCATATGTAAAATTTGTTTAAAAAATAAAAATTTAAATGAGATATAATTTTATGTAAGGGTTCCATAGTTTTAGATTTTTAATTAGGGATCTATAAAAGGAAATTTAGCTGAATCAAGACCCTCGCGCATCAGAGTCAATGGCTCCACTATCACACATGAAGAAAAGAAAACAAAGTACCTTGATATTGTTGTAAATCCCAGACGACAGACTTGTTGGAAGAATGAAGTACTGGAAGATCTAAAGAAATTGATTTGGAAGATTCGAAAGCATGCGCTCGATATAGGAAAAAATGGAATAAAGTGACACAAAAAAGCCATGGGCCTGCTAGGCCTGCAGTGCTGATGTACATATACAAGTCCAGAAGGAAACTGTGATGTACTAAAGACTTTAACCCTATGGTCTCTACGGTGCAAGGAGGTCAGTCCCATTGTACTACCTTGACCTTAAAATAATGATGATCTTAACTCATGATCAGTTCATGGTGAGGAAGATTTGTGTCCAGCTGGGAAGTTGGATGGGCTAAAGACTTTAACTCATGCTTTCCATGGTTTTGGACGGATTGCCTCTCGTACTTATTGTATTACCCAGAATTTAGAATAACGATGATATTAACATATTATGACCAGCTCATGATGCGGAAGATTTGTGTCCAGATGAGAACTGAAATGACTCAAAGGGGATTTTTAAACTGATTGATTACTGTACTTACCTAAGAACTCAAAGGGATGATGATTTTAACCCATGGCCCAGAACCCAGATGATGGCGTGGAAGGTTTATGTCCGGATGAGAATTAGGATCGGCTAATGATCTTAATCCATGGTTTTCCATGGAACTGGAGATCGGTCCTGGAGGAAACTTATTAAATGGATACCTATGGGGCATTAACTCATGTCAAGGAGACTTGTCATGATGCGGAAGGTGGATCCCTGGTGGACTCCATAGCGACAACTTGAACTTGAGATGGCAAGTGAATCTTTAGGTGTTTACGAATCAACCTTGAAACAATTGTACCCCAACAGGGTCACGTTTTCAAAAAGTTAATGCGACTACGGGGGTGGGAACCCCGGGGTCAATTTTTGCGTATGCTTGCTTGACCCTGCCCATCTTAGAGGTTAAAAGATTATTGCTATACACCGAAAGAAAAGCTTTTATTATCTATTATTTCAAGTCACCTTTATGTGCAACACAACACAAAACAAATTAAAATGCATATTTTACAACAAATCTAATCCATTTTCCATGGTACTGTGGATTAATAAGATTATTATGACTATCATATAATTTTTATTTCTTTGGGTATGTAATTGGAGTGTATATTTCCAAAAAGACGAATATATTCGTAATTTCTTCATTTAAATAGGTCCAGTTTTGCTCTATTTTAAATTTACCACTGGGAATAAGTGGTGGAAAATGAGTTTCATCTAGGACAAAATTGCAGAAGTAATAGGTAACATCCTGAAATGAAAACTTGAAATATCATTTTTTAATGAAAGAAATTATTTACTAAACCTTTTCAAAGTACATATTCGTATCAATAAAATTACCACAATCTTTCATGTTCTGCCAACCCAGTGCGTTATGATCAACAGTTTTTTTTAGATTTAGTTGACAACGTATTGGAAAGTAACGATACTCGTTACTTAAAAACTTGTAAACTTGTACGACTACCTAAAATTATACAATTTTTAATTTTTAGTAAGTAACAATACTAAACGTAAGTCAAGTAAATCAAGTCAACAGTTACATAAATCTGAAAAGCAAAGTTATTAATAGGACCAAACTGCATTAGGACCATTCAGGCCCGTAGCCAGGATTTCATTTCGGGGGGGGGGGCACTTGTAAAAAACATTTTGTAAAATGTAAAATTTTCGGTTTTTCCCCTTCCATTTTCTATGTCTTTTCAACATTTCGGGGGGGGGGCACGTGCCCCCCCTGGCTACGGGCCTGGGACCATTGCAGTCAACATTACCTCCAGTTTATCTTTTACTGTAATTTTCATGTTCATTGACATATTTACGGCCGGAGTAGTGCGATTGAACTTAAATGTTTTAAAATTTATAAAATGGAAAAACTGTTTATTATAACTCGATAATTCCATTCGAAAATCCTTAATCTTGAAGCTACGTTGGTGCAACTGAAATGAAGCTTATTAGAATAATGTTTCCTAATTATTCAGTTAAATTTTATGTATAATTTCCACACAAAGTTTTGAAACTTTCGGCAATATTGAGGTATGTGGCCTGACACACAGAGGGCGCTGCAATTTAGGAACATAAAATTTCAAATCATTTTCTCAAACAGTATTCTACACCATTTCGAGCTTTAATTCAGAAAGCATTAATTGTAAATCAGTTTAACCAGTAATTCCAACCTCATGGCCACCGTTCTGGTTAGCTCTGAGAGACCTTTCCAAGTTTAGCTTTAACCATTCTGACTAGCTCTGGAAGCTCTGCTCGGTATTCGGCCTCGCATAGCTATCTAGATGGGCGGCTGTGAGGCCGGAAGCATTCGCTAATCTGAACTGCAATTGACGTATTCTGAATTAAAACTGGAAATGCTGTAGTCACAGTTAGTTTATATAAAATGAATAATAGGTTAAAAAAATTATATTGCAAAATAAAAGACTAAAAAGACTCTTCACAATTACATTGAGGAACCCAGTATTGCTTGGTTAAATTTGCTGCACTCTACAAAAAATTAGAGGGATTTTGATGCAAACAGGGACAATTAAGGGAGTATTGCATTCACTCTCTCTATCAGGTAACTGTAAGGTTTTTATTCCCCAATAATTTTCATTCGTTGCAAAATTTATTAATACCTATCTACAGTAGCGGTGCTAGGGTTTTTTTTAGCGGGTGATCAGATGAAAGCAAACCCACATCAGTCATCAGTGTCATAGGTCAACATTGCTCTATAATTTCTAAATAATTGATAAAATAATGCATAATTTGACTAATTTACTTTTAGAAAATTAAATCTCACCTTCGATAGAATATCGTCATTGCAGAAGACGCCATAAACAATTAATATGAGTAGTAGAAACCAAGTTACAATTTTCATCGTGAGCTTTTATATTCAAACAATATTAAACTATCAGTCCACGTATACTGACGAAAATATTCACAAACATAGATTTTTATATCAGACAGACTATTATTTGAAGGTGAAGGTTTTGTGGAAAAATTAAAATTGAAATATTGTAATACCAGACACACACTGTCAAGTTAATGATCATTAAGCTTACTATAAAGATAAGATTGAACACACATATTATGGCAAATGCTTAAATTACAATATTGATTCTTTTATAATCAACTAATTTAAGCTATTAAATAAATTTAGTTTTTCACGAATCTCGCTCTGATATAAAAGATATTAATGATTATTAATTTTCAATGTGTCGAGGGTATTACATCATTAAAAACATATACATCTATTATCTATAGGAAATAGTTAAATTTAAGTACTTCCTATTTTTGTCGATTTTCAAAACTTTCCAGTATAAAATGTAATTGACTATTGGTGTGACGTCAAAATACCTAGATAGAGGCCACATACAACAGGAAATTGAATCAGGTAATGGCCCTATTATTATACACTGATCTGTGTAATTTTACAATAATAATTAAACAAGTTTAATTAAAAAAATTAGCGCATCATGTCTCTCACGATAATATCGTTTGTAATTATTTATTTGAAACTAGAAATCCAAAAATTTGATCGGCTGACTGTATCAGTTACTTAATAGTTTGGGTACTGCTTTTGGGCCTGCAGTCTAACGTGGAATTAAAATCACAGCATAATTCCAGATGCTATTAGTTTGGGCCGTCTACTTTATCCACGTTGGTAGGGTGACCTCTTCTTCTTATGCAAAAACATTAATAAATCTTTACGACCACAAGGGCTCCACAAGTCTTCTTCCGGACCTCGAATGTGGTTTGTGCGAACTGCATCATTTCGTACGAATGCATATGAAGAGGATCTTGTTACAGTCCTAATTACTTGCAGGTGATGGGAGTATTTTCTTAGAATGTTGACTTAATTTCGTGATCAGAGGTGATTATTCTGTTGTATCGTGCATGCATTGAAAAAAAAGGTGATGTGCACTTTTCGAGATTTTGGTTGAATGTAAAACCCAAAGCTTTATGGTCCATGAACAATGCAAATTCACGTCCTTCAAGTGTGAATGTCAAAAATGTTTAATACCTGAATATGTGGCACGTTGCTATTCACCATTGATTATTATCTGTTGAAGGACTCCACCAATTGTTCAAGATAAAGATGCGTTTATGAACGGTGAGCTAAAAGAGCAACTAACGAGTGCGTTCTTGAGGTTTACGAAGACTGTGTCAGACCAATTGACTCTTGCATTGCTCAATATCTTTGCAGCTAACAGTTAATTTATTGGATCTTGAATCGATGCTGGACTTGTTATAAAACGTCGATAGAAGTTACAGATTCCCAAAAATCGACTTGTTGGTTTTTCGCTTGCTAAGATGACAACCACTCTTTCTGGCAGGGGCTTGGTCCCAGCATCTTTGCCAATGGTGTGTCCAATGAAGATTTTCTTTCTTCTTCTAGTGCCATATCTTCTTTAGACGTAGGCGATCTTCCTGGCTAAGCCAGGAAGGCTTTACTAGGGAAATGTTAATGGGATGGTTTCCCGTTGCCTTCCCAATAGTCCATAGATCGATTTTGGACTTTTTAGATCACAGCACATTTCCGACGCAATCAGGATTAGAACCGCGGTTTCCCGCTCTGTAGTCTATCCGTGTTTGATTTACGCCAGACTGCTGGTATGAAGCCAATGAAGATAATTTCACTTAAACCAAAAATATTTTTTTAGGGATTAATAACGAACCCTTACTCTTGTAGGCGTTGGAATAATTGGCGAAGGTGCCTGATGTGTTCGTTTTGAAATGTTGAAGCGATAAATCTACATCCTCGATATATACCTAACAGAAATTTAGATCTCTTGTGACTTCGTGGATAAAACGTTGAAGGGCTGCACAGTGTTTCCTAATCAAAATAGCATTCGTGTGAACTCAAATAAGTCAAAAGGAGTTGTACCTGCGGTATTGTGGATATCGTCAGGATGGCCTGAAAAAATATGGCTTTGTCTGCGAACAATTGAGAGAAGTCTTGGATGTAGGGGAACGGGTAACAATCATGGATAGTTTTTGCATTAAGAGCCCGATAATCCCCACAGGATCTAAATTCCTTGTTCTTTTTCTCAGTGAAGTGTAACAGAGAACACCAAATCTATTATGATAATAGCACCAATGTGGGTTCTCTCGATATCTTAATTTGCTTGTTGAACTTCTCCTGCTTTAGTTAGGGCTTCGTCTTAACCGCGTCTTAACCGCTTCGTCTTAAGCGACTTAACCTTGGAGTTTTTAACGGTGGGTTCGGTTCGGTCGTACTCCTTCGCGAGGTTTTGGATGTGACGAAGAATCTGAAATGGTGTTCTGTTTCCTATTTCTTAATGTTCTAATAATAATTGTTTAATTTCTCGCAATTATCTCCTCGTGGTGTTTTGCGTGATGCCGTTGAGCGCAAATTGCATTTCCATTTGAACGAACTGTGGAGATGGTCCTGCCGATAGACAGAATGCAGCTTGGTGTACCCATCCAAGATGATGATTTTAGTTGCATTACTACTCACGGACACTTGGACGATTGATTCAAGTCAATCTGCCGTAAGTACCATTTATTTACTTAAATCCTATCCCAAGTTAGCTGTACATTACAAACCTCCACGAGGTATCTCCGGTAATTCAGTGAAAATTGCACGTAGAAACAAAGCTTGCATACGATGCGCGTATATGTCCAGCATTGGATGTGGGTGTGGGTACCCGTAAAATGCGATCAAGAATGGTTATCTTGCAAAAGTAAGATGCACGATTGTCAGGGAGCAAGCCTCCGAGCAAGTTACGTCCGATAATTTATTTGTTGTTCTTTCTTTTATGTTGAATTTTTATAAATAAATAAATAAATTTTTTTTTTCATTTACTATATTAAATTTTTATTGATAAATCTATAAAATGCTGCATTTGTTTTTGGTCATTTGCAATCTTTCAAGGGATTTTCAAGTTTGTTAATCCCCATTGTGCTACTTCTAATACTTCATAAGGTACTCGGCCCGCATCGGTGGAATTGTCTACTGCTCAAACGTAACCATTTTAACCAAATTCGACTTGGGGGGGCCAACGTACCTACAGCCCCCCCTCAACTATTTCGCGAATAACTCCGCGACGGTTGAGGCTCAAATGAAAACAATGGAAGCTCATTTAAGTTCTAACAAAGCTCTAACATTTGACACCATTTTCATCCCAAAATTAGACTTGGGGTGTAGTGTATAGATTTAGTTTAATTTTAATATTTAACTATAAATTCTTTTGTTATGATTAGAGCACGGATTCTAGGCAATTTGCCTTTTTGTCCTTTATTTAGGCAATTCAAAATTATAAATACAGAAATGCCATTCAAACGATTTTGAAAATTTTGAACCCTACTTTTATTTGCCTAAATGCCTATTTTAGATGTTACTGACCTAAAATAGATTTTTAATGCCTAAAAAGCCTAAACCAATGATTTATCCCGTTTACGTTACTAAAAGTTAAAAAAAAAATAGTTTTTAAGTTTTTTAAAATTTGTATCTCTCAGGCAATGGCGGCAGGCCCGTAGCCAGAATTTCATTTCGGGGGGGGGGGGGCACTTGTAAAAAACCTTTTGTAAAATGTAAAATTTTCGCTCGATCCCCTTCCATTTTCTTTGTCTGGCTATAGGCCTGAGTGGCGAATTTAGCACTTGAGAGGCCCCAAGCGCAATTTAATTTTGTGGTCCTCCTCCAAAATACCAAGAAACTAACAAAATAGAAAGAATAGATATTTTCGATACTAGTTAGGAAAAGTAACATTTTTCCAAACACTTAAAAAAAATCGTTTTATTTGTTAACTTAAAAAATATATAGTAACCCCCCAAATTAGTAGCGCCTTATGCAAATTAGAGGAGAAAATTAATAACACCATCTATTTAGGAGGGAAAAAAGCTTATACATAAAAATTTGTCAAGTATTTTCCATCCTTTTATAAGGTAAAACACCCACTAGTTGAACAGTTTTGAAAGTAAAACCTATTTCACTCTAATTTAAGCAAATAAAATTCGATTAATTTGATTAAAATATGTTATTTATGAAAATATAGATAGTTTTGCATATAATAGCAAAGAAAAAAGGAATAATTAATAAAATTATCATATTTTTACAAGGTTTTTAAAATATACTTCAAATGCAGCAGTAATTGAACAATCTCTTTGAATCGCAGTCGTAATTGAACACTCCGGTGGTGGTTGTACTTGAACACGTGTGAAAATAGTAAAAATCAGTCAAAATCAAACAAAAATCCAATCGATATTCTAAAGATACATTTGGCAACATTGATTTATTTATGTATGACAAACGTAATGGACAAACGTGATCATTTTATGTTAGTTTTTTCGAGTTCAAGTTCATAACCTAAAAACTGTGTTTGCGCGGTTTAAGGTGTAGTAACTTTCAATGGCAAAAGTAGCATGCTTATCAGCTATTCCACATTGCAACTTTCAAGTTAACAAAAATATAATTATTTCGATTTATAACTTAAAAAAACTTATAGAAATCAATTGCTAAATCATCTAGTAATTATAAAATACGGATATTACTTATTATGAATATTCCGTTTTTGCATTAATACAATTTCAAAAATCTGTTCAAGTGCTAGTTCCATTTCTTGCGGTGTTCAAGTGCTGGGTGTTTTACCTTATATCGTTATTATCACTTTTATATCGTTATTAAAAAATGTTTAACTCATTTTTTTAAATATTATGTATATAAGTTTTTGTAATGAAAAATACATATTGCCTAAAAACCCCTAAATTCTTAATTATCCCGCATATTTCAATGATTTTTATAGCCTAAAATTGTGCCTTTTTTAACATTTTTTACGTCCTAAAATCCGTGCTCTAGTTATGATGAATCACATTTTGTAAAGATTAATCATAACATAAGTGATTGCTTTATTAAACATATCATGTTACATTTCATAGAAGTTGTTAATATTCTTAAAGTATTGCAGTTATTGATATTAGTATATATACTATTCCATGAAATGTAATATGATATACTATATATAGTATATATATGTATATATAAATCAAATATAAATCATAATTTTAATAAATTGTTTATAATGCAAATAACCAGTAATAGGTAAATTGCGAAATTGATTACAAGAAAAACTCATCTATTGAATGTAACATAATATCAAGAGTATCTTATTACTCATTAATTATTGAAACATAATATTATATGTATTAATCATCAAATATTTCTGCAAGACATGCAAAAGTGTAAATGAACCCATAAATATTTCATTGTTAGAAAATCATATATAAACAGACGGGTTTTCATATTAATCAGTCAGTAATCGATCAGTCTTCGAGATACAGTATGATGGTGACTTATAGCAGTCAGATGTAAATATGTTAAAGTGTAGTTTGTATAAGTGTAAATAAAATGTAGTGTTAATTGTAAATAAATATATAATTACATTACCATTATCATTTGTATTAAATTATTATTACTTACTATCCATCAATGTCAAATCCATAATGCATAGCTACTTAGCTGCATTTATGCTAATTAAGTTTACCTATGTATTATTTTAATCTGAAAACACAATAGCCTACGCATAATATTTTATCTTGTCAATGTATTCTAAAAAAACCAAACTGTCGATTTATGTTTAATTTACCTTTTTATAATGTAAACAATCTGATAACATAAAAAGCCGCCCTAAACTCGTCTCTGGTCAGTTGTTCTTTATGCTATCAGCTTGTAACACCTCGCTCATCTAATGTAATTTAATTTAATAAAATCTTTTTTAAAAAATTCAACTCGTTAGTTTGAATTTAAGTATATATAACCGACCAAAAAAAACCCAAAAATTTAAGAGTTTATTATAGGGGGCCAACGTGTCTACAGACCCCCCTCCCCATTTTTAGCGAATAACTCCGCGACGGTTGAGGCTCAAACGAAAAAAATTAAAGCTCATTTAGACTCTAACGAAGTTCTAAGGTTTGACACCATTTTCATCCCAAAATTCGACTTGTGGGGGGCCAACGTGTCAACAGCCTCCCCTCCCCATTTTTCGCGAATATCTTCGCAATGGTTGAGACTCAAATGAAACAAATGGAATCTCATTTAGGCTCTAACGATTGACACCAATTGCAACCCAAAATTTGATTTGGGGGTGGGCAGCGACAGCACCTCTAAAAATACGTATAGCGACGGGCGGGTACCATAAAATTTTGAATTAAATATTGTACTGATGTTTTCCCTTAAAAATCTACAAAGGCCGCTGGACCAGTTTTACGCCGTAGCAGAGTTTTTCTCTTTTACAGGGTCGATGGATTCGACAGACGAAATATAATAAGATATCAATTCGAAAACCACATAATTTATTAAATGAAAATAATTAATTGTGAAAATTTGAATCAATTTATTATAGATGTTACAGTTAAAACCCGAAATCAGTTAAAACCCGAATTAACTAGTAAATTCTAGTTTTAACTGGTTTAATTTTAGTTAAAACTAGAATTAACTGATTTGAAATAAATCGTTTTAGTAAATTCTAGTTTTAACTGGTATTATGGTGAGATTATGCAACACTATTAAAATAAGCTAATTTAAGCTAATTTAAATTATAAAAGTTAAACATACGTAAACTAATGTAACCGGTTATGCAAACATTTAATTTAACCCTTCACTGCATGACATTTTTTTTTGCCTTAAAAAAAGTATATTTTGTTTATTGTGGTTTCCTGATATATGGAAAAATATTAAAAAAAATATTTCTTGCAAGGAATTTTTTTTATCGAATAAAATGATGTTTTTTTCTAATTATGTTATTTGCTATAAAATTTTTTCTTTTGGACTAATTTACAAATAAATTAAATAAATGTGTTAATCAATACCTTTCTAAACTAAATATCACTTCACAACAATAAAAAAAACAATTTAAAACGAAAATAATTAATAAATTAATACGGAGCGAAATATGCATTAACAAGCAAGAACATTAGATTCACGACTTCGAAAGAGTAATCTGCTGAAATCTGCTTATCTTTTGAAATTTATACCTTTTGCATGTGATAGCAAGAATCTCAGATATATCGTGGCATTGTTTAAAGAAAAAAGTTCAAATAAATCCAAAAGTTTAAATTTTTACAGGTGATTTAAATTTATGTTGTTTATAAACATCACGATGCAGTGAAGGGTTAATTTAACAAGTGTCAAAAATTTTATCTTTTTTATTTAAATGTGTCAAATTTAAATTTTTAGATTTTAAAATTACTAAAATGCGCTTTCATGAGCATTTTACACAAATATCGTTTTATTTTTTATAGATCTATGATTCTATAGGGTGTTTTTTTAGCTGCATGAGAACTTCAAACTGAAATAAAACATTAAAAACCTGACGGAATGTTTTGGTTATAATTTTTTTATAAAAGTACAGTTAAAGGCAATTATGATTTGAACATGACTTCCGGCATGTGACCACCACGACTAATGGTTACGAAGCGCATCCGTTCAGTCCAATTTTTGACCACTTTTTCCAATATTTCTGGCTTTATTTCATAATTGGCTTGCTGAATAATAGCCTCCAATGCTTCTAGAGTTATTGGTTTGTTAGCATAAACCATGGATTTAACATACCCCCACAGAAAATAATCTGGAGGTGTCAAATCACACGATCTTGGAGGCCAATTGATAGGACCACGTTTTGAAATAATGTTGTCACCAAATTGTCCTTTCAATAAATTGATGGTTTCGTTGGCTGTGTGGCACGTAGCACCATCCTGTTAGAACCATAAGTTGTCAATGTTTAGCTCTTGAAGTTTTGGATACAAAAATGTATTGAGCATGTGTCGATATCTCACACCATTCACCGTAACCGTAGCTCCTTCCTCATTTCGAAAGACATATGGACCAATGATGCCGTTGGCGTGTATTCCACACCAAACAGTCAATTTTAATGGATGCAATGGAGTTTCAAGATAATGTCCCGGATTGGTCTCACTCCATATACGGCAATTTTGTTTGTTCACATACCCATTTAACCAGAAATGTGCCTCGTCACTGAACAAAATTTTACGGTAAAAAAATGGATCCACTTCCAATTGGTTGTGAGCCCAATTTGGTAGCGTTGTTCAATGGTCAATCTATGCATTATCAAATGCCAAACCTTGCTAAACACAAATGTCAAAAAACTGTTTCCATAGCAATCTTGATTCAATTGTTATCCCTATTGAAAGTTCTCATGCAGCTAAAAAAACACCCTATACAACACCCTTTCTCCTATTTTTAATATCTATGGTGCATATTATCATTTATATCGACGTCGCTGCTTGTTCGCATTATTGAGGTTGGAAAATAAATTATCGATACTATTGTTTTTTATAATAAAGCGGTCCAGAAACAATTTCTTATAGCTTGGAGAAGAATTATGTTGAATTTGAGTCGACACAGTACGACAACATTCATTGTTTTTACAAAATCATCCCAGCTTCGATGAATGTTGATCGACTCCATTACTTGCCATGCCACACTTTTCTAAGTGAAAATCTAATTGTTTGCTAATAATTAACTCAATAAATAAGTGTTTTTTAAATATTTATTCTTTATTTGCGTTTATAATCCAAAAACAAAATTATTAAGGGATAATATGAAATTATGGGTAACTTCTAGTTTACGGTCACGTCACAGATTTCTCTAAAATACCTTTGAAGTGCTGAATTTCTTGCAAATTAAGCTACAAACATAGTAATGGTAGTATAATTTGTTAAATATAATGGTATAGGTACTTACTATTAATGAGTAGGTATCGTAAGACTTCTTCGGAAGATACAGAATTTCATCGACTTGGTAACCCTTTCGACAGGCGAAAATAAATATTGTTATTTAAAACATGGCTCTAGGTCATTGTCCTTTATGTATTTAATCATATTTAACTATGTTCTGAAATTTTATGAACCTGTTATTAAAATTATACAATTTTTCTACTTCCATGGTCATATTTTCGTGTTTTATTTTTATCAACTAAAAAAGACAACTAAACGATAAACAGCTTGAACATACAACTTTTTGTAGTTTCTAAATTTACATTATGCGTAAGATGCGTGTCGCAAAATGCAAAGTGTACAGAAATGCTTTTAGTTAGCGGAGATATGAACCCATATGAACAGTTATAAATATGGGATATAAAGTTCCAGCTGTTAATATACAACATGCAACACAATTATAAATACACAAAAAAAAATATTTTTTGTAAATAGTCACTACAACTGGAACATCTGATGAATTTAAAATTCAACTTTAAATATTTTAATTTATTATCTGTCATTCCGAAGCCCCGCCCCATTATTATTAAATTACGTTAAATGCTTGCATAATCGATCACTTTTTGTTAGCTTAAATTAGCTTAGCTTATTTTAGCTTAAATTACACTAAATGCTTGCATAATCTCACCATTAGTTTAGTTAAAACTAGAATTAACTGATTTCTAATAAATCTTTTTAGTAAATTCTAGTTTTAACTGATATAAATTTAGTTAAAACTAGATAATTAACTAAATTCTAGTTTTAACTGATATAAATTTAGTTAAAACTAGAATTAACTGTTTGATGTTGGTAAATTCGCGATCTATCGCCGTTACAACTAGATTTAAAGCAAAAGTAGACGTAATTAAATAAAAATGTTAATTTGTTATAGCTTAAAAAAAATGGAAGGAAAGACACGATAATTTCTTGTATCTCATATTTTGAATTTAAAATAAAAATTTCAAAATCGTTTGCAATTTGTACTTCAAAGTACCCGAAATACATCTTTCAAAATACATTTCAAATATAAAATTTGAATTTTCCTGTTACGATTTCACTTGTTATAATCTTATAATTTATAAATTTTTTTATAATATTGTTGTTGATAACTATTTGTTTAATAAATTTTTTCATTTCTTTTTTTATGGTAAAGGCTGTGTTATACTAACTTGTTATTAAAATTAATTATTATTTTTAAAAATAATTTTTTAAAAAAATTAAAAATTTATAACAATTAAGTGAAATCGTAACAGAAAATTTCGTATTTGAAATGTATTTTGAAAGATGTATTTAGGGTATTTGAAGTACAAAATGCAAAAGATTTTGAAATTTTTATTTTAAATTCAAAATATGAGATACAAGAAAATTCTAAATTATCGTGTTTCCTTTTATTTTTTTCAATCAAAAACACAAATGTATTTGGCCACCCCTGTAAAAGTATAAAGAATTAGTATTTTTATTTAATTACGTCTACTTTTACTTTAAACGTTGTTTAAATCTAGTTGTAACGGTGATAGATCGCGAATTTACCAACACCAATCAGTTAATTCTAGTTTTAACTAAACTTATATCAGTTAAATCTAGAATTTACTAAAAAGATTTATTAGAAATCAGTTAATTCTAGTTTTAACTAAACTAATACCAGTTAAAACTAGAATTTACTAAAAAGATTTATTAGAAATCAGTTATAATTCTAGTTTTAACTAAAATTAAACCAGTTAAAACTAGAATTTACTAAAGAGGTTAGTTAAAACTAGAATTAACTAGTTAATTCGGGTTTTAGCTGATTTCGGGTTTTAACTGTAAGTTTAACTGTAATTTTAACATAGACAACAAATTTGTCTTGAACTAAATGTGTGGTGGTGTAATAATCAAGGGATCCAAATAACATTTAATTCCTCAAATTCAGAAGCTAAATTTGGATATCTCATTATTTGTGTAGCATGTGAAAATAGTAAATCAAATTTAACAAAGTTTCTTTTTAATCAATCCATTGACAACACAAATCGTTGTTTTAAAATTGGATTCATTAAAACAAAAATAAATCTTGTACCTTATTACTTTTCACTTCACCATCACCAGAAAACAGTTGGTAACCATCCCTCTGTCTACTCGATCGGAAGCCATTCGAAATTTTCACTGCTACCGGTAAACTGTGCCAATTCTCGTGTTTAAAGTGCCGATTAAATCCTTTTCTTCCTGTTAATCAACTTTCCAACTTGTTGATTAAGGCGAAGCATCACCACGTGACTAAATATTGGTGTAAAACGTTCTTTAAAAAGATTTGTTAAACATGTTTTTCAAGAAATATTTAGATATTTTTGGAATTTTAAAAATTCAGCTTCGTAGCTCAATAGAATGATCGTTTCTGTAAACTAAAGTATTACAATAATTGTCTTTATTACTACATTTGAAAAGAAATTTGACATTCCTTTTTTTGAAAATTCTGAATATTGCAATTCGAGATTTCTTTAATATACTGAAACAAAAACTGACCTCTGGATTGCAACCCCTAATGAGAGGGTTGGTACACCAAAAGCCAGAGTCTGCAACAATCCGGAGAGAACCTCTCCAGTTTGTTTTGCCACGATGGAAATTTAGACCAGCTCTTTATTTGGGCGGTGGCTGGATCGGGGTTCTGTAAATAATAGGTAGCTAAGGGTGAAAAAAAACAATAAAACACCTATGATGGTAAATGTGCTTTAATTCAATGATAACAGAATCTGAGATGCTCTTACAGTTCCAAACAATTGCAATGTATAAATTACTGTGGTAAAACTGCACAGTAGCAAATGAAATAATGAGCGGTTCATTCACAAAGAGCTCCGTCGTAAATATAAACAAGTACCAAACAAGATAACAACACTAAGGTTGTACAATTTGAAAACAAAGCACACACACGTTGATGCTTTCGATATGGAAAAATAAAAATGCTTACCTCGATATCTCGCTAAGCTTACAATATCAAAGATGACAGGCACTTCCAATCGAGACCAACGGGTGCTATTCAGGTGAAGCTGGATCTTGTTGAACTATCTAAACAGTAGCACTTGATAGAACTACGCGCACAGATAAACACGGCTTGGATTAGATGATGGTGTATTGAGAGCAGGTGAAATGCTGATCGAACGAAACTTCGTTACAGTTGGAGAATCCAGGATGGCAATCGATCGGTTTGATGTTGTAAGGAGACCAAAACAAACATCACAACTCGATACTTGTCAAAAAGACAAACAAGAACTGGCTTGCGCAAAACCTTGCGTGCGGGGAGAAGTCGTGCAATATGCTGATAATGGTGAATTTTGTAAAATCCACAGGTGGTATACTTCCACAGTAGAAAAAACTGTAACGCTACAGCGAATGGCTTAAAGTAATGCTCAATAGAAACAGGAGCTGGCCAATTTAAAATAATGGATAAAGCACCAGTAATTCGGCACTAAAAGGCACTTTAAAACTCCGCACACGAAGGTCGAACGTACACATTCAATATCTCAAACCCAACTGATACGGCTCAACCGCGTCCGACAGCAAGCCACATTGCGTTCAAATGCTAAATGCATTTAAAAATGCATACAAGGCAATGGGCCGTACTCAGGGATATTGTGAAACGATATGAAAAGGAGAACAATATAACAAAGCAAAAATTTGTTACAATACGTATTACTAAATAGAATTACCAAAAGTTGACAGTATCAAGAAACAATTATTCTATTGAGCTACGAAGCTGAATTTATAAAATTCCACAAATATATAAACATTTCTTGAAAAACATGTTTAACGAATCCTTTTAAAGAAGGTTTTACACCAACGTGGTGATGCTTCGCCTTAAACAATCCTTGTGTTAGATAACATCTAGGTAAGTAACTACTTGATTTATTAATTTTAATTTGTTCACCACGTGTGGACTTAACCTTCAATTCGTATCAGGTGTACAAATTTTTATAATCACTTTTTTATTGTAGGTATTCAATTAACTAATACCTTATTACGTTCGAAATACACAACTTTCCACTAATTATGGACCGTAATTAGTAATTACGTGAAAACACGACCCTCGTAAATTATTCACTTTAGTGAAATTACGAATCTCGCTCCTTGATTTCCCGGATCAACAAGCTTGATACGAGTTCCTCTTTTGGAATCTACCCAAGAACTTTTTATGAGTTCTTCAATTGGAGGCCACCAAAAAACTGGCTGCTTTTTCTGCTCGCTGGCTTTTGTGTTTTTAGTTTACAAAATTTTAATTTTTGTAAGTGGGAGTTCTTTCATTCTTGTTGGCTAAAATGGCTCTTCTAGCAGGTAACATAACGTTTTTAATCGCGTATGCACTGAATTATTATTAACTCTTTGTTTTCCAGAAATATGGCGTCACTAATTTATTACCAAATGATGTACAGATGCAAATATCACTTTTATTAGTATTTATTAATATTATCACCTTATTAATCCATCTGGATCCTTTAAATTAAGAAATATCACAACAATATATTATGGAATGACTCGCAAGCATTGGTTGCTACATTCAATGATTTCTACGTCTTCCCAAACATGTTTAAGACTAGTATGAATAGCAAGTTCAAAATCAAGAGTTGCTGTTTTTGGTCGAAAAACTAATTGATTTTGAGAACAAATGCTTATCAATGATTGGAAGCAATGCTGGTAGGTTTGCTGAGATTTGTATTTTAAAAGACAAAACGCCAATGCTATATAATGTCCATTCGCGTAGCTAGTAAATAATTGCTTGAAGAACTTACCATCCATATTATATATTTTCTACAGAGTATAAACACCGTAAATTTATAATGCACGAAATTATAATTAAATTGTTGAAAAAGAGATAAAAATGTATATGTATTAAAAATATAATTTCGCGAACAACTAACCTAATTAAAAATAATTCGGTTATAATTAAAATTACCACTTTTGGATCTTACCTACTTTTGAACAGCTTGTACTGCTTATAGGCTTACAACGAAAAAATTAAAATTCTGACCAGTCTACCTGTTCATGACATCGGTGGAATTGTCCTATAGGATTATAAGGATCCCTCGACCATCGGTGGAAAAAGGAATCGCCCGTGTATCCAGGGGGTTTTGTAAACTCCGCTAATTTCGACCCACCTTAAGATGGGGCTTATTTTTTTTATAATCCTGGTTGTAAACTCCCCTAACGTCGAGGGATTACTAGGCAATAAGATTATAAAGCTTATAGATAGGCTTTAGGGATAATTATATTGCTACCAACTTTGATGAATATAAGTAATCAATAGAAAAAATAAGTAGGAATAGAAAAAATAAGTCAATTAATTAAAATGTTAATAATTGGTGTAGTTGTGGTTCGTTTTTCTACAATAAATTGTTACATTATGTAAGTTATAGTTTTTGAGTTCATTATTGGCTATAAATGCAAAATAATGCTACACAACATTGCTACACAACATTATTTTGCATTTATCACGTTTGGTTGTTTGTAATTATGAAAAATATTTTTAACGTTGTTTCAAATGTAAAAATGTTGGGTATCCATAAGTTACTGCTTCAGGGGTTTATTATCTCAAGTTGTTCTTATTTTTTATGTAAATACTTTCAAACATATTGGCCTATAGTTGTTTCACGCAGCTTTCTTTGTTTTTATTAAAATTATTTTTCACGTCACACAAGAGACGGTCGGAGCATAGTGGTCACGCGAGTTGACTATGAACGCTAAATGCCCGGTTCGAATCCGGGTGAAGTAAGAACTTTATTCTGGCCGTCTCTCTGGTCCTCCAGGTTGGGGGTCGGGGCGATGAGCTAGCTCCTCATTACCTGTAAAGAAAACTAAAAAGCTTTAAACCATGACCAAGCCTCGCAAGAGACTTGGGAAATGGAAATGGAACAATTACTAATTGTAGGCTTGATGTGTTGTGAGGTGTTTATTTACCTTGCAATGCAAAAAGCAGTCCGAAATATATATATATTTTTCACTTTTTA
Source organism: Rhagonycha lutea (assembly GCA_958510855.1). NCBI lineage: Eukaryota > Metazoa > Arthropoda > Insecta > Coleoptera > Cantharidae > Rhagonycha > Rhagonycha lutea. The sequence continues at coordinate 40,690,948 of OY294038.1, forward strand.
GAGCACTTTTTTAATTTTAAATAAAAGGTCAATAGAAACTTCTTGTCAATGTGAAATCCATAGCTAGAAAATCATAGCACACCAGAGCTTAGGTTATTTTTTGAAATTCGCTCTTTTTTTTATAAATTTGTGGCCAATATACAATCTGTACAGACAGGTTTAGAACATCAGAGCTTTGGGGTCGTCCATAAAAAAAACATCTACGTCTAGGGGGGAGAGTCACAAAATGTGTGCCATATAAAAAATTTTTTATTTTCAAACATTGGTCTGTAGTTGTTTCAAGAAGCTTTCTATGTTCTTATTAAAATTATTTTTTAATAAACAAATTATTGTTTTAACAAAAACTTCTTGTCAATATGCAATCCATACACAGATAAGTTTGGCACATCAGAGCTTAGGTTATTTATTGAAATTTGCTCTAGTTTTTATACATTTGTGGCTTGTTATGTTTGCTATATAAAAATTGTTTTAATAATTATTACTTCAGGGAAGTTATTATTTCAAGTTATTCTTAAGCGGCGTTCACAATAAAGTGGGGTCTTGCCTTGCTTCGGCAGAAAGTTAGCAAGAGCCAATCAGAATGAACAAATTTTTAATCATAGAAAAGGATAGACGAAAATACTCTAATCTAATTGGCGCTTGCCAGCTCTCTACAATGCAAGACCCCACTTCATTGTGAACGCCGCTTTATTTTTTGCGTACTTTCAAATATATTGGTCTGAAATAATTATTGGACTACTGGTCAATATGGTAACAAATTGTTAATTTATAAGGATTATAAATTTTATTTTAATCGTGCATTAAAAAGTGGAGATGCTGTGATCAAACTTCCAACAGTGAACAATAACCATTGAGAGATAGAAATTAACTCAATTATTTGACGAGAAACATCATTAATTATTATTATCAAATATGCAAAAAACTATACTGAAACGTTTGACACCTATTTCAACCAAAAAGTTTAAAAAGAACTTGCTCGGAGTACTCGAAATTTGAAATACTGGGAATGGAAGCTCATTCAAGCTCAAACGAAGCTCTATCGATAGACATCGATTTCGCAGAAAAACCGTAATAATAATGAAAATAGGAAAACATGTCTCCAGCCCCACCCCGCAAATATTTCGCGAATAACTCCGCGACGGTTGAGGCTCAAACAAAAAATTTGGACGCTCATTGATACTCAAACGTTTGACACCAATTTCACCCCAAAATTTCACTTGAAGGGCATGTCGACATCACAGTTTTATAGGTGATTGGTTTTCATTAAGAATTTTGTGTATATTTTAAACTTTAAAGTTTAAATAAATTCAAAATTTTCTGTTAGTTATTATGTATAATTTAGTTAAGTCCTTCTTCTTCTCCTTCCAATAATCCTAGTTGTAAACTCCCCGAATGTAATACATTTTAAGTAGGGTAATTAAGAAGGACTTAACTAAATTAAACATAATATGTAATAAACAGAAAATTTTGAATTTATTTAAAGTTTAAAATATACCCAAAATTCTTAATGAAAATCAGGTGTGATGCTGCCCCTACCCCAAGTGGAATTTTGGGGTGAAATTGGTGTTAAATAATTGAGCATCAATGAGCTTCCAAATTTTTCGTTTGAGCCTCAACCGTCCCCGAGTTATTCTCGAAATATTTGGGGGGGGGGGAGGCTGGAGACACGTTTTCCTATGTTTTTCGTTATTATTACGAATTTTTCTGTGAAATCGATGTCTATCGATAGAGCTTCCGTTGAGCTTGAATGAGCTTCCATTCCCATCATTTTATTTTCTGCAAAGTTAAGAATATTTTAAATTTCGATTACTCCGAGCAAGTTGCGTACAATAACCTTCAATTTTAAGTGAACATTTTGGTTGAAATTAGTATCAAACGTTTCAGTATAGTTTGAGCATCAATGAGCTTCCAAATTTTTCGTTTGAGCCTCAACCGTCGCAGTTATTCGCGAAATTCTTGGGGAGGAGGGCTGTAGACGTTTATCGATTTTCGTTCTTATTTCGAAGTTTTTTGTGAAATCGATGACTATCGATAGAGATTTGTTTGAACTTAAATGAGCTTGCATTCTCATCATTTTGATTTCATTTTCTGCAAAATTAAAAGTATTTCAAATCCTCCGAGCTAGTTTCGTACGGAAATCTTCGTTTTATGACTCCCCCCGTATGACCCGTATGGTGTTCCACAGATTGCATGTGACCATAAATATATAAAAACTAGAACGAATTTCAACAAATAACTTAAGCTCTGATGTGCCAAACTTATCTGTATATGGATTTCATATTGATAAGAATAAAGAAAGCTTCTCGAAGCAACTACAGACCGATACGTTTGAAAGTAAAGAAATTTTTATATAGCAAACATTTTGTGACCCTCCCCCCCTAGGCGTAGATGTTTTTTTATGGACGACCCTAAAGCTCTGATGTTCCGAATCTGTCGGTACAGATTGCGTATTAGTCACAAATTTATAAAAAGAAAGAGCGAATTTCAACAAATAACCTAAGCTCTGGTGTGCTATGATTTTCTAGCTATGGATTACACATTGACAAGAAAGTTTTTGTTGACCTTTTATTTAAAACTAAAAAAGTGCTCTAAAAAGTGAAAAATAATTTTAATAAGAACAAAGAAAGCTGCGTGAAACAACTACAGGCCAATATGTTTGAAAGTACCTAAAAAATAAGAACAACTTGAAATAATAAACCCCTGAAGCAGTAACTTATGGATACCCAACATTTTTACATTTGAAACAATGTTAAAAATATTTTTCACCGTAGAATAATAAATCAGATATTAATTATTTAATTACAAATAACCAAACGTGATAAATGCAAAATAATGCTACACAAGCCAATAATGAACTCAAAAACTAAAACTTACATAATGTAACAATTTATTACAGAAAAACGAACCACAACACCAATTAACATTTTAATTAATTGACTTATTATTTTTTCTATTCCATTTTATTACTTTTATTCATCAAAAGTTGGTAGCAATATAATATTATCCCTAAAGTCTATCTATAAGCTTTATAATCTTATTGCCTAATAATCCCTCGACGTTAGGGGAGTTTACAACTAGGATTATAAAAAAAATAAGCCCCATCTTAAGGTGGGTCGAAATTAGCGGAGTTTACAAACCCCCGTATCCAGTATTGGATGTAGGTGTAGGCATCCCTAAAAAGGTGTAGGTGCATGGTAAACGCCTAACCAAGAAAGGCTAAGTTGCAAAAGCAGGACGCACGCTTGTCAGGAAGGACGAAGGCCGTGCCGTACAAAAACTGCCCCTTCTCAATAACCGATTATAAGGCACCTAGCTGCGTAAGCTTCATGGGTGAAAGACAAGGAGTAATATAAGTCGTAGCAGAAGGTTCAGGCGTTGCTATACCCCTCTAATCCATCCAAATTAATAAATTGCCTCGTTATTTTAGTTACTATAATAGTTAGGTCTGTACACGATGCACGTATGTCCAGCATTTGATGTGGTTGTGGGCACTCAGAAAATGCGACTAAGGTGCAGAGTCGGGTAAAACCCTGACCAAGAATGACTATCATGTGAAAACAAGGAGCACGCTTGTCAGTAATAGGCCAGTTATTGTAGCAAAAAAGGTATAAAAATTGCAATAGTTTTCAAATTTTGAGACAACATTGAAGGAGGTAAAAAAAATAATAAATCCTATTTTTGCACCCTTTTTTGGTGCCCGGAATATTGTTAAATTAACAAAAAACGTAATTTCGAAATTTATGCAAACCTTATTGGAGAACATTTTAATAATTAAAACACATCTTTAATAAAGTTTGCACCCTGCTACAAAGAGCGGAACATTGCAAACAGTAGCTTATTAATTTTTTTGGTGTTTCCTATCGAAAAATATCGCAAAAGTCATGCAAATCATTCCTTAATACAACCCTGTATGCAAATAATAATCACAACTATTTGGAGTGTTCCGGTCATCGTAGCAGGGTGCAAACTTTATAGAAGATGTCTAATAATTATTAAAATGTTCTCCAAGATTTGCATAAATTTCGGAATTTTATTCATAGATTTATTCAAATTTACACTCTTCTTTTAACAATTTAACAGTGTTCCGGGGACCAAAACAGGGTGCAGAATCGGATTAATAATTTTTTGACATGTTACAATGTTGTCCCAAAATATAAAAACTTTTGCAATTTTTGTCTTACTTTTTACTTTTTATGTCCCCAATGACTGGCCTATGGTTACCGATTGTAAGGCAGTTGGCTACGCAAGCTTTATAGGTGGAACTCGAAAAGTAAAACGGGAGGCAAATGGTTCAGACGCCGGCCGAGACCCTCTCAAGCCACCCAAGATAATCGAATGCCTCATCATCCTAATGACTTTTGATGGCGATGGTCACAAGAGGCAGAGAAGGTCACTTACTCTAGAACTTAAAAGGGCGACGACCTTAACCCATGACCACTTTAACGTACGACCTTAACCCATTGAAATCGAGACTTATTCCCACCTTAGTGCTGGTAACCAAACCAAAGTCTGGAACATGGCAAACTCGAATCTCATGGTGCAGGAGGTCAATCCAGAAGAATTACCTGAGGGCCTGACGGACAAACGACCTTAATTTATGGAAACCGAGACCTCGTCCCCAGTGGCGTAACTACCAGTATGCGGGATGTGCGAATGAACACGGCCCGTAAAATCTTATTAGGGGCCCGAGGCAATGTAAAGTAAAAAATAATGGCACCACCACAGTCTTCTTAAACAAGAGTGAAAAGCGCCTGTGCAAGCGGAAAACGGACAACTCGGTAACGGGAATCTACTGGTCGAGCTTAGGTTAGTGTCAGTAAATGATTTTTTAAATGGGGGGGATCGTTAAAAGTCGTTAAAAGTCAGGTGTGGAGTTGTTGCTTACCTTACCTTGTGATGGGGGGTATTCCGGTCCAACGCCCATTGCAAGGGAATTAATTTGTTTTGGTTTAACAATGTTTTAATTGATTTTTTATTTTAAAAAATCAGTTGTTTGAACGGGTCAGGGGGTGGTGTAGTGCAAATTAAACCACTTGCCAAGGGTATGTTTTATTAAAATATTATTTATACAATTAAAAACATTGTTCAACTAATGCCCAAGACTATAAAGGTGGGAATAAAATTAGTCTTGGGGATAAATTTATCTAGGAGATAAATTTATATTCGTGCAACTTCGGATTTACATTTATTTTTGACACATGAGGTGAATTAAATGCCATATTTTTAATTTTAAACTCATTTTCGTATTTGTTATTAATTTATAATATCAATTTTTGCTGTAAGATAACGTACATTTTACTATTATCAATATTTATAGTAATCATATTATTATTAGTTAATACTTTATATGACAAATTAAAATATATTTATTAATGACTCCGTTGGCCTTGTGTTTAGCAAGTCGGCTTTCATTTTGTCATTGCGAGTTCGATTCTCACCAGAATCATATTTTTTTATTTAAATTTTTATTTAAGTATTATATTATTATAATAAGGGCCCACCTAAATGTATCTACTAGACTAATAATTAGTTTTTTTAATTTATGAATCTCCTAGGTAAATTTGTACGTAGGTAAAGCACCATTCACAAACTACAAATTTTTACTAGGAGATTCATAAATTAAAAAACTAATTATTAGTCTAGTAGATACATTTAGGTCGGCCCTTATTATAATAATATAATACTTAATAAAAATTTAAATAAAAAAATATGATTCTGGTGAGGATCGAACTCGCAATGACAATATGAAAGCCGACTTGCTAAGCACAAGGCCAACGGAGTCATTAATAAATATTGTCGTGAAACACGGCTCAATCAAACCCCCAAGTAATACTACCGGGAATAAAATCTCGCCCAATGTGTACACTCGAACAAATGAGTCCCAGCTAGCTTTACGTCGGTTCGCAAACTTAAGGCCGCAGTATCTGCAAGTTGTAGGTATCGGCGAGATAAGATCAATTAAAGAGTGCAAAGAGTCAAGTGGTGATTTATTTGAATAAATTTGATGTAAGACTGGAGCAAATTGAGACAAAATTGACACAATTGTCAAAGAGAAAGTAAATTTGTGTACTTGTGTGCACAGTGTAAACTGGATGGTATTATTTAAATGCAAACAATATTCTATACCTCCACTTAACACTGTGTAAATGTTAAATGTGTAATAAAATAGCATAAAATCAAAAATGTTCACAAATATAAAATTTTGTACCTTTTTCATAAAATTCTTGGTAAACACAAATCTTTGAATCACCCTGTACCTCGTAGTCTGGACTATTGAGATGGAGTGGTAGGCAATCAGCACGGGCAGTGGTAAACTCAGCCGCTTAAGGGTATTTTAATCCTCTCGGATTAAGCTTTGGCTTAATCTGCATAGGTAAACTCAGCCTGGAAGTCTTAATCCGCTTAAGGTATTTTAATCCTCTCGGATTAAGCTTAGGCTTAATCTGTATAGATAAACTCAGCCTGGTAGTCTTAAGCGGCTAACATAGGCGCAACTAGGGTCAAAAGTTTGGGGGGCTAAAAAAATGTTTTCAAACAATTTTTTTAAGGTGGGGGTAAAAATAACGAAAAATTGGGATATTTTGGGGGGGATTGCCCCCCCCCCCTAGTTGCGCCTATGATTAATCAATACTACCAATTTTATAATAAAATCTTAAAAACGTAGTGTTTTTAAAAATGTTTAAAAATATTGAAGAATTTAACCGTTGATTGAAGAATTTAACAAGATACGCAACCTAACGAGCAAAAACGTGTCGAAAAAAATGGGTCGAGATGTGGACGTTAGCGTTGATTGGTAGAATAGAATAATTATAAATATTCATTCAATCAACGCTGAAGGATAATTAATGTTAACGTCACCTACATCTCGACCCATTTTTTTTCGACACAGTTTTATTCGTAAGGCTGCGTATCTTTTAAGTTCTTCAATCAACGATTTAACAAAGTAATATAATATATTACATAATATCAAATTACAGCATATCATATTATGATATGCTGTAATTTGAAGGTTATTGGCTATATTCAGTTTTAAGTCATCTTTCATAAAAAGCAAAAATGAAAAAATTGATAAAAAATATATAGTTAGGTACATTATTACAGTTATCAACTGATGGTTCGCATTTTGGGCTGGCATGCGGGAGCGAGTTTGCTCCGAGCAACATACGTGAGCAAATTTGCAAATGACATGATATATATGTGCGTAATATATGAAATCGAAAGAATTTATATATTGCGCACATTTTGCCCACAAGATTTTTTTAGCTCCGAGCAACATGCACGAGCGCTTTGCTCCGAGGAATGAAAGTAATATATGATATGCTGTAATTTGAAGGTTATTGGCTATATTCAGTTTTAAGCATAGATGTTTATATAGAAGGCTAGATAACTAACTCGTACACAGAAGTGAAGCCTGGTTCGCCATTTGTCAGGTTGGCAAGGAATGTAAGAAAATGCTTGTTACAGTGTTTGTTTTGTGTGAATTTATAGGATTATAGATAAATTATTTATGCCAAAATGCATTAAATTAAATTAATTAGTATAAATTAGTATTATTTGCAAATAAATAAAACCTAACCTAAAACAATAAAATATTTTAAATTGTTTTATTGCTGTTTTTCTGTATTATTTAATAAATAAATAAATTTAATATTAAATTCCTGCTTGAATACTATAAATTTACTCATGTTACAACAAGTTACGAACGAAATTATTATGGTTTTGCCAACCCAACAAATGGCCGCCAGGCTTCACTTCTATAACATTGCATGTATTAGGTGTCGCGTATCTAGCCTTCTATATAAACATCTATGGTTTTAAGTCATCTTTCATAAAAAACAGCTTTCTACGATTATTCGTTTTTGAATTGAACTTGACACAAGCTCAGCGTCTATTGATCTGCCCCCTTAACAAAGTAATATAATATGCTGTCATTTGAAGGTTATATTGGCTATATTCAGTTTTTAGGTACATAATATTTCAGTTATCAACAAAAAAATTAAAAAATATTGAAATATTAAAACTACACTACATTACACTGAATACACCCCATTTCACCGTCCCTAAAAATTTGAACGCTAACCTAAGCTCCACCGTGGATTGTTAATGGTGCCCTTATTAAAAATAAATCGATTTCTACCACTAACCTAAGCTCGCACTGTTCGAGCTCTCTTTTAACGGTCCCCTCATGGAAAAAAAATCGTTTCCTAACACTAACCTAAGCTCGACCAGTGAATCTCTCTTCACGGCCCTCCTATTAAAAAAAATCGATTCTTACCACGACTAACCTAAACTCGACCGGTGAATCTCTCTTTTCACGACCCCCCTATTAAAAAAAATCGATTCCTACCACTAACCTAAGCTCGACCGGTGAATCTAGTTTTTAACGGTCCCCTCATTAAAAAAATCGTGAATAAATTACCCCCGACCTGGAGATAATTTATGGTGGAAGATCTTCTGCTTAGTGCAACCCAGTCTCAGGTTGCAGGGTGTGGAAGACTTGGAACTAAGCAGAAGTCGTCGTGATGGAATCAGAATGAGTACTACTAGAGCGTTCAAAGCTGACTTGATTTTATTAACAAAATATTGGCTTATATACAAAGAAATATGTACAGGTTTCAATTATCTTGCTAAAATAATATAATACTTTGATGAGTTATTAGTTTCGTAATTTACCTATTCCTAACAATAATTATTAAAATATGTTGCAATTGCATTAATCAGAAATATTTGATGAGTAATAATATGATACCTTGTTACATACATCCGTGCTGCAGATTTGCAATTGCATTATTAAAAATATTTGATGAGTAATAATATGATACTTTGTTACATACATCCGTCTTGCAGAATTGCAATTATTATTAAAATATTTGATGAGTAATAATATGATACTTTGTTACATACATCCGTCTTGCAGAATTGCAATTATTATTAAAAATATTTGATGAGTAATAATATGATACTTTGTTACATACATCCGTCTTGCAGAATTGCAATTATTAAAATACTAAGAAATCTTAATTAAAATTATTTTAAGAAAATATAAGAAAACATAATTCGATAATGGAATTATGTTGCATGGTTAAAATTTGTCAATTTTAAACAAATCGTTTCCTTACACTAACATAAGCTCGACCGATGGATGTAGCTTTTCACGGTTCCCTCATTAAAATAAATCATTAGCTAACACTTACCTAAGTTCGGCCAGTGGATCTCTCTTTTCAATGTAATATGCGCTTTTCAATAGCATAACTTTTCCTCGTTGGCTAACTATCTCTTTGACAATCTCCATTGTATGTGATGAACTGTATTTCGGTTTAAACAAAACTTCTAACTAACTTTTAACTTTACTAACTTCTTAGTCCTTACACTACACTACATTATACTAGTACCGTTGCTAGTACTGCGTAAAAGTACCAACCATATGATATTTGGGCCACCCTGTATGGCAATTATTAATTAACTAACCGTCCTAACCTAAGGTAGGTACGGTCCTGGAATAAGCAGCCATCTGATATTTGGGGCCACCCTGTATGGCAAGGCTTAGGTATTTACCGGCTGAGTTTACCTGTGAAGATTAAGGCAGAAAATTTCTAGCAGGCTGAGTTTACCTAATAGGATTAGTAGCCTTTCTGTTAAGCGGCTGAGTTTACCATCGCCCATCAGCACGGCAGCGTGGCTTTCAACCTGGTCGTGTAAACAGTAGTCGACTCCTGTATTTTTCTCAAATCTTCCTTCTTTGCAAGGAAACAGTGAAAGTGATGAGTGAAATCTTCTCAAGTGGTATTCAAATCTCGTAAATCGATTTAAATGAAGTTGCACGGCTTCTGTGTCGAACGACAAAAATGCGGACATGTGTTGAGAAATTTAACCTCCAAATTTTAATCGTGGTTAAAATCATCCAATTTCTCAGACATCAAATGGGTAAATAGGATAAATCTTGATTTATATAACGCAGCAATCATGAAATAATCGATTTTCAGGATATTTTAGACGCGATGGCATCCAAAACGTAAATTTTATAATGAAATCGAAAAATGTGCTCGATTCACAAAAAAGTGTAAAAACCTCAGTTTTACACAGTAAAATATTCAACAAACTCACTTGTACTATTAATCGCCAATATAATAGCTTTTGTGGCAACAAAAGCTTGCAGAAAGGTCTTCTTTTGTAAAATCGCGAAAACGTCCGCAATTTACACGCGTCTCCTTTCACAAATGGCACAAGACAACCAGCTCGCCGCAATTCTTGCTCAAAAGTCGCTATTACCATCCAAATAACAATAAAATATAGCAACAATAAATGTAAGTATGCACGATCCTTTTGCCGCCTTAATTCAAAAAATCACTCTCCACTTTTCAGAACAGAACACAAATTCGCACCAAGTCACAAATGGAAAAATCAAATTTGTTTGTTTTATGTGTCATGGGTTACAAAATATCTCTTTTGTGTCGTCAAATTGCATCCAGTTTTGATGTCTTCAAATCGACATAATTAATTTTAAGCAAATTTAACTGTCTAAAATTTACCGACTCTTTGCACACTTCAATATATTTTAATTTGTCATATAAAGTATTAACTAATAATAATATGATTACTATAAATATTGATAATAGTAAAATGTACGTTATCTTACAGCAAAAATTGATATTATAAATTAATAACAAATACGAAAATGTGTTTAAAATTAAAAATATGGCATTTAATTCACCTCATGTGTCAAAAATAAATGTAAATCCGAAGTTGCACGAATATAAATTTATCTCCTAGATAAATTTATCCCCAAGACTAATTTTATTCCCACCTTTATAGTCTTGGGCATAAAACAAATTTATTCCCTTAAAATGGGCGTGAAACCGGGGGGTCTGTGGGGTATGGAATAACCCCCCAGCATAAGGAAGTAACGATATGACTTTTCAAAATTGATAAAGACGCAAATTTAATTCCTGAAAATACATATTTTGCTTATTACGGTTAGGGGGGGGTAGCATCCGATTATTCAATTGTTTACTTATAATAAATTATAAAGGTACCGTGCAATGCAAGTCAGGGAAAGATTTTTTTTAGAAACATAAACTATTACTTTAGCTTAATTACTTAGCTAGGATCCCATAAATTTGATTGGTCAAATTTGACATATGAATTTTTTATGTCAAATTTCACCAATCACATTTATGGAATCCTAGCTAAGTAATTCTTTACTAGGAAATTCTTAAATAAATTGTTGGTGAAAACAGGCATAAGTATAGGGTGTTTTTTTAGCTGCATGAGAACTTTCAATAGGGATAACAATTGAATCAAGATTGCTATGGAAACAGTTTTTTGACATTTATTTTAGCAAGGTTTGGCATTTGATAATGCATAGATTGACCATTGAACAACGCTACCAAATTGGGCTCACAACCAATTGGAACTGGATCCATTTTTTTACCGTAAAATTTTGTTCAGTGACGAGGCACATTTCTGGTTAAATGGGTATGTGAACAAACAAAATTGCCGTATATGGAGTGAGACCAATCCGGGACATTATCTTGAGACTCCATTGCATCCATTAAAATTGACTGTGGAATATTGGTGTGGAATACACGCCAACGGCATCATTGGTCCATATGTCTTTCGAAATGAGGAAGGAGCTACGGTTACGGTGAATGGTGTGAGATATCGACACATGCTCAATACATTTTTGTATCCAAAACTTCAAGAGCTAAACATTGACAACTTATGGTTCCAACAGGATGGTGCTACGTGCCACACAGCCAACGAAACCATCAATTTATTGAAAGGACAATTTGGTGACAACATTATTTCAAAACGTGGTCCTATCAATTGGCCTCCAAGATCGTGTGATTTGACACCTCCAGATTATTTTCTGTGGGGGTATGTTAAATCCATGGTTTATGCTAACCAACCAACAACTCTAGAAGCATTGGAGGCTAGTAGTTATAATAGGCGGTTCCTATGACAATTTACCCATAAGATTAACCAAAGACCAATTTCAACTATTTTACTTCCGGTGCGTACGGTATCTCACGGTCTGACCTAACACATTTTAATTAATTTATTAAAGTCAATAACATGGGAATGTTATTGACTTTGATCAATTACATGATATAGGATGTAATTAATTTGCATAATTAATGTTTTTAATTATATTTAATTGTTATTTTTAAATTTCACTGACCTGATGTAATTAAATAAATTATAAAAAATTTTTTTAATACATAAATTCATAATCTTGAAAGTCAAGAACATATTATAAAGTTCAAGAACATAGAAAGTTGTTGATTTTAATTTATGTCAATAGCATGATGTAATTAATTTATTCATATGAAAAACTTAAGGTAATTAATTTATTTAATTAGATGACTTGTGGCGTTATCATACATTAGATCTCTATCCCTTACGACATATATAAATAAATCACGTTGATAATACATATTTAATTATGAATCCGTTAGATTATAAAAATTTTTTTAAATTACTACGCAACTATAACGATAGTAAAGTTGAATATATTATGTCTAATTATTTAATGGACAGAATCTAGAAAGTGACATAATTTTTAATTTTATATACGAACACAAATTTTTATATATTAAAGAAGTAATAAGAATTTGCTCATTAAAATGTTTTACCAATAAATAGTTTCACGATCTGAATAAATTAAATTCAAGAACATGGTAATGTTATAATAATATACCTATACCTATACCCCCGCCAAAAATTAAAAAATATATAAAAAAGGCTGTTGGTATGTACTTCAATATAGTTAATCTAATCGTTATTAGATAAAGTTCTAAAGGTGCAAGAAAAAATGGAAAGTTTGTTAATTAAGAAACGTAAAATTGACGAAGTCGATGTAGGCAATACGAAAATTGTTAAAAAACATTCAAAACACCATCACTTGATTTACGAAACGATTTATTTTTTAAATAAATCTAAAACCAAGGTGTTATCTTTGGGATTGGATTCCGAAACTTTTGACATTTCCTTCAAGTTATTTTCATCAAAGGGGGTCGAAATATATTTAACTGAAATGGAGTGGAGAACATTAGTGGACAGCAGGATACACCTTCAGAACTATTTTGATGATAACCAAAATGGACAGTTTGAACTAATGCCGATTTACACCATATCGGGATTGAAAGTTACACCTGGAGAGTTTCTGAATATGAAGATTATTAAAATAAAGAAGGACGACTATTTTATTATACTAGCTAAAGAAACAGTACTGAATTTTCTAAAATTTATCGATTTAATTCTAATTAGAATTAAAAATTTAAATTTAATGAATTTTAAAAATTATTTCAATGATATGGTATCTGCAGGCATCGAAATGGGGGGTGATGTATATGAAAATTTGAGATATCTTTTACATTCAAATGAACAATCGACAGAAAATTCTTACTGTTTAGAAGACATTTTATTAAATTTCCCAAGTGTTGTATCACATCATGTAAATTCAATGTTTATGTAAAATTATTTAAAATAATAATAATAATAAAATTATTTTGATTTGATTTATTAAGCATTTTATTTTATCAAAAAACTAAGAATTTCTTATAGTTTTAAGTTCACCCACCTATTTGACAGACCTGTACTACAAAGCATTTATGAAGTAAATTTTCTAACTTACCAGTATAATTATACACTTAAAAAAAAAAGTAGATAAATTAAAACTAATTATAAATGTTAATCTACGTTTGTAATTTTTTTTTCATAAGACTCGCACACGTTCATTAAAATTCCAGTCCGCCTGGGTTGATATGACATCTACGAGCATAAATTTAATTAATTATATTGAACTCATGTTAGTTGAATAAAAAAAAAAAAAAAGAAAGTTTTAGTTGTACCTATATATAAATGAACATTCTAGAAAATTATTCAGTTTTAAAATATCACGGACGTGATGGACTGTTTGAAAAAATCTCAATATGGTACCATTATTAAGATGATGTTATTACAGTCTTCAGACAAAACAAATATCGATTTCATAATTGCAAATTTAATACATGATTATTCATTTTGCCAAGTATGTGACCATATATTTGACCTATTATATCTATACATACAAACGGGCGATTATAATCAAATTAAAAAAGTGTTAAATATCTTATCTGAAGTAAGTAAAAAATAATTATTTTATTATTATAAGTATTTTTTTTTTTTTTTAATTATAGTAATTAAAAATCCGACGTGGAATTACCTGACGCAACGTATCCAACAATTTTTTTATTATCCAAAAGTAAGTAAGTAAAACTAATTTTATAATTCATATTAATTTTCTTTTCTTTTTTCTTTTTTTTAGTAAATGTAAAATCTAAACCATGGCACTCCAGTTAGCGGCCACATTAATTCAACCACAGAAATTAGAAGATTTATGCCGTATTATAATTAATAAAAGTATTAAGAAACAACCAGACGTATTTTATCTTGTTAATCAATTACCGGCTATTACAGTAGTAGATTTGTTTAACTATTGGAATAGTAATAGATCGATTAATATGATAAAATTCGAAATGGAGATTAAAAATTCTATGCAACAATACAAATCCCAACTCATGCAAAGCTCATGCTTCGTACATAATTCGCATATGAAGTTCTTTGAATTTTATACATGTGAGGATTTTCTTCTTGAGAATTTGTTGAATTATGTTTTTAATCGAAGTGAATTAGTATTAGGCATCTATTATCATATACCGTATATGTATTGTATCGAATTTAGATACAATTATTATTCAAGTACCTTTGGTAATATTTGTCCTAATTGTGTGATGGAATATATTAAACATCGCAAATTATTACATTCCTCGATAACAATGCCTGCAATTGATAAACGTTTTTATCAACGAAGGAAGAGTTGGATGAGTTTTTATCACTTTAAAATTTACGTGTACGATAAATCAATATTTTGTACAATGTGCCAAAGTGAATTGATATTTATTATTACTGGACTGTTTTAGTTTTTAAATAAATAAACATTTTATTATTTTAATGTATAATTTTAATTAGAAAAAAAAATTAAATACATAGATTTTTTTGTAATTTTACAATATTTCTTTAAAAATATAATATTATAAGTAAATAGTTTTTTTTTTTTTAAATTTGGTTAACGATTGCAGTAATGGGACTATAACTGTATACAGAGTCCACTAAAAGTAAAGCATAAGTTATAGTGTTTGCAGGAAATTCCTTCAAGGATTCAATTTCTAATTTTACGCTCAATATCGGATCTTCAGCTTTTTCATTTTGTTTTGACATGTCAATAACAAAAATTGGTTCTTTTAAAAATTGTTCATAATCTAAAAGTGGTTCTGCTTTATCTAAATACTTTTTTTGAAAATTTAAGTAATCGTCAAATGCCAGTGCACAGCGTTTTTTTACTAAAGACGTTATGACGTTTCTCATATGAGAATTTTTTATGGTTGATGTAACCAATAACGTCACTTATGTCGCACTGAGATAAAGTGGATGCATTAGATGTTTTATTATTTCGTTTATCGGTTTGGAAAGCAACAAGTAACCAGCGTGGGCGTCTGTTTTGAACGGTGTTTTGGATCGCCCAAATTAACATATTAGTATGAGTGGGAAGTGCGGGGTAATGGAATAAATGGCGGGCATGAAAGCCAATTTTGATTTCCTTCTCGCGATTTATGTTCTTGTAGATTTCTAACTTGGCGGCATCGCTGGGCGTGATATGAGGAACCTTCCAATTTATTTTGGTAATTGTTATTGATAATTCTGTTGCACTTTTAAAAACATCATCGTCTGTCTTGGACCTGATAAGTATGATTTCCTGTCTCATATTAATAATGTTCTTTTTGTGACCTGCTGCAAATCCGAGGAAATGATTAAGAGGTATCATGACCGTAAAATTCTTCTTTGTCGAATCACATATTTGAGATTCACCACCATCAAGACACCAACCGGCGTTAGATAATGCAATAACATCATTTTTACTGTATCCGCAACGGCCATAAATTAATGATGATATGCCTGGAGTTCTACAACTATCAATTACCACATCACCCAACTGATAGCGTATTTCTTCGAATAAAAATAAGGGGTCGTTGAGTTGATAGGTTTGGTTAGTATCTTTTGGCGTGATTGTACCCTCTATGTAAATTTTACTTGCATGAGTTGCGGTTATTAGTTCACCTTTTTCTATTACGATTCTAATCTCGTCGGAATTTCCAAAAGAATTATTAAATGGATAATATGTGTGAACAAAATTTTCCACAACCATATCTTTGTGTACAACGTCAGCGAATACATTGCTTAATGATTGTTCTTCTTGCATTTTACTCGATAACCCAAAGACTCTAAAATTCTTATTTCTACTGGTGTTAACCCCTTGGAGGATGTAGATTTAATAGTATTGGATGTGTAGTTAGGTATTTTTATATTATTGAGATTTAACCCCATTACTACTACGTTTTAGTTCTAACCGTATTGTAACTTGCTCGGACCCAAAATCGACCAGTTCCCCTACTTGATCTACAAGCTTCAAAGTTATGTTATGAATAGTATCAGTTAGTACGGGTAAATATATAGGTATGCTAGGCTCCTTAATTAACCTATAGCCCGGTTCCACCGACACATCGAATTCGAAAATTGTATGACCTTTTAATTCGTTTCTATAAGATCCTCCAATAATGTTACATTCAACATGTATATTTGTAGCTCGCATTATTCTAACATCTAGATCCGATTCATGCTTGATGTTGGCCTTTAATACTTTTTTAGAATAACCGAGTGTTCTAGCTATGGACCCCCTCTGTGTAAAATCCAATTCATATGGCGATGTAATTTCACATTTTAAAGTGTTAGTATTTGCTTTTAACACAAATTTATCACCCACTGAAGCTTTGATGATTTCATATAACTCATTTATTTCGTAAGCACCTGATGGTATAATGCAAACCTTATTACCATAATGAAATTTATTGTTCCCTTCATAAATATTTTTTATCGAATTACATCCGTAAAATCCTATCAGACCTAAAACATATTCATGTTTTGAGTCTAATTGAATAGGAGGAAAATAATCTACGCTTAGCTCATTACCCACACCCGTCAAAGTCAATGTGGTAGACATGATTAAAATAATTTAAAAGTTTTATAAATATTTATTATGTTTAATAATCTAATACATTTTTTTTTTGTTGCTTAATTACACATATAACAATTTCTTTTCGCCGGAGGTAAACCATCAATATGATCAGGCTGATTTGGTTGGTTGAAATGTTCGAAGCATGGAAGATAAAGATCTAATTCTTGACGATATTGTGATGGTAATTTATTCCAAATTGATAATAATTGATAAGATTTACATTGAGTTTTAATGTATTCAATTGGTATAAATGAGATTTCATCTTCCGTCAAATGTTGAATACCTTTAGTATAAAATTTGCAATATATTTCCGCCACCTGACTTATGGATGATCTTCGAATATTCATGGCTGATTTTAGAATATTCATAAATTATATATAATACTAAGTAGCGCAAACCGTAGAATTGAACGACTGCCCTCAAATGATAGAATAGAAAGACTGACTTTAATTGTAATCAATCATTCATTAAGAACTTTAAACATAAATGACCGCAAACCACAGAATTGAAAGATTGAACACGGTTATAATTATAAACTATTTTACAATTTTTTAAATATTTTATCAGTTCTCTAGGTGGTAAAAGATTGCCAAAAGAATTGAAACAAACTGCCCTTTTGGCAAATTTCTGGTAAGCTATCCAATGTGTACCTGGATTACGATTTAAATCTAAATTAACAATACCGCATTCGTAATTTTTAGGTTTCGAAGGTAAAGTATCTCGCATAAAAACACCTCTAAAATTTGGAATATCTGCAGCATACTTTCTTAAATCAACATCAGTTAGGGGTCTCCGAGGCAAATTAGTTAGTTTTTTGAATACGACTTTAAAAATAAAACGCTTCCTGTCTTGTATGGTTTCAGATATAATGCTTCCCCCTTTTTACTCATAGCAATGGCTTCCATCATTTTATTATGACGTTCTCCTTCGTCCAATTGCTTTTGTGATGACTTAGCCTTGTTGACCGCTGTTGCAATTCCAGAGGCACCACCTGCGAGCGCTCCAACTGCAGACAAGCCTGCAAATAGGGGTATTAGAAAGGGTAGAATACCCCCCTGTTTTGGTATAGGTATAACTCGAGGAACCCTAATTTTGTGTTTACCACCCAAACTTTTAATTACTTTCTTTGCTGCGATAAGAGTATTTTTGATATCAAGTTTATTGTTGCCTTTTACGGCACCGCGTAATATTTTCTTTATAATCCCTTTGCCTAATACTGCCTTACGCTTACGGTAACCCATACCAAATTTAGTTTTAGCTTTCATTATATTTGTCACGGTCCAAGCTGCTACCTTTTCACCAATACCATGCAGCGTCTTGGAACTTTACACGTTCCCAAGCTCTCTCTGCCAACACCTTATCAGCGCGATGTCGATCTTCTAAATTTTTATATTGTGAGTAAGCGATATCGTGTTCCTTGCATGCAGCGTCCAATGGATTTATTCCCGGATCGCCTCTAGCTAATCTCTTTTTTAATTTAGTTCCTGGACCACAATATTGATAACCCGGTATATGTAATTCTACTGGCAGGTTATTTATAGCAGAGTTGATTAACCCCACACCACCGTGGATAATCATTTACTGAAATGTAGATTCAATATATACATATATATATATATATAGCTTCATCTTAAAAAATTTATAATTAAACAATGAAGTTTATTCAGCAATCATCAACTTTAAAAATATATAATCATGACTTTAAAAAGAATAAAGTAAGCAAGCATGGAAATTTATTCCCCGACTCTATTAGGGGGATTATAGCGGGCAGTTCGGGATCTGGAAAAACAAATGTACTAATCAGTATTATTGAAGATCCTAATGGGTTAAAATTTAAAAATGTCTACGTATACTCAAAGTCATTACATCAACCAAAGTATCAATACCTGAAAAATGTATTGAGTTCTATAAAAGGTTTGGGGTATTATACATTTAGTCAGCACGACGATGTTGTACCTGTTAGTGAAGCGAAACCTAATTCAATAATGGTATTTGATGACGTCATAACTGATAAAAGTACAAGTGTAAGAGATTATTTCTGTATGGGTAGACATAATGCGATTGACTCATTCTATCTCTGTCAAACTTATTCGAAAATTCCTAAGCAACTAATAAGAGATAATGCTAATTTTATAATATTATTTAAACAAGATGTTTTGAATTTAAAACATGTATACGAAGATCACGTGGGTACCGACATGTCTTTTGAAACTTTTCGTTCGATATGTGCAATGTGCTGGAATGAGCCCTACGAATTTATTGTTATAGATGTTGAATCGAACATAGATGATGGCAGATACCGAAAAGGATTTGATAACTATATAAAACTTTGAATTTTCAATATTTACATTAATATCAACTGACCAGTTCATATAAACCAACTGACCTGTTTTGAACCAGTTCAAAGCAGTTCATATAAATCAACTGACCAGTTCAAAGCAGTTCATATAAATCAACTGACCAGTTCAAACCAGTTGAAAGCAGTTCATATAAATCAACTGACCAGTTCAAAGCAGTTAATATAAATCAACTGACCAGTTCAAAAAGCAGTTTAAAAAAAATGAATGCTGATGATATAGATTTGACTAAAAAAATTATCAAGGCTCGTAACTCTATAAAGAGAAAATTTAATCAATTAAGGCGCGGTGAAATTGAAACTCGGAGATTTACTGAAGAATTATACAAACCAATTACCGAACCGATTAAAGAATTGGTTGCTGTAAATAAAACTAAACAAGCAACGAAAACTAAACAATCAATCAAAGTTGAAAAAAATGAACCAAAGCAGGAGAGTGAAGATGAAGAATTTGTTGAGGCTTTTGATGATGATGATTATGTTGAGTCTTTTAATGATAGTACTTTGACAGATATGTCTCTATCTCAACAATACCTCGACATGATTGTACATGATGTTAAAGATAAAATGGATCACCATTATGGTGTCTACCATGATGCTGAAACTAACGGATGGAAAATTGGTAATAAATTAATTACATTTGAAGATGATGATTTTAACATTGGTGATAAGATATATCATGGTACTGGGGGCTTGTATGAATTAATATTTAAAAAGTCACCTGGTGACTATAATGCAGATGACTTGAAACAATATAAACACATTTTGGTACAAACAAGTGCCCATAAACGTAATTATAATGCCAACAATCAACTACATGGTAATAAAAGTAATAAATATCGAAAAATAATCAAACCTTTATTTACTGAAATTGTTGGTAAAGGCTTGATTAAAGATATTAAAGATGTGAATAATAAAACAATAGAATACGTTTACTGGAATACCCCTGGGGAACTTATTAATCGTTTATCGATCCTTCATGCGTCAAGAGATGCTGGTAACACAGGTCATAACAATGAAATTTTAGCTATCGAGGAAGAACTTAGGGAAGCTGATATTATCGAATAAATCTTTGTAATGATGTACAGTCCCCTTAGTTTTAAAATGAGTATCGACAAATTCGGACGAAGTATAGGTTATAATAATAATAAGGGTAGAAAGGGGGATCCCGGTATAGGATTTCAATACACCAAAGATGGTAATTATGATATGCAATTAAGAAGATTAACCAATTTGGCTGAGGCCATTAACGATAACGATTCCGCCACAAAGAAATACGTAGATCTTTGTAAAGAAAATCTCATGGTTACAATGGATAAACAGAATAAAGCTATAAATGACAACTTGAATCTATTTGACCGTAATCTCTTAGTGATTATGAATAAACTCGGAAAGCATGAAGAAGTAACATCCAAGATCGGTAATGACATTAAAAAAATTCAAGGAAATGTCGAGGACCTAAAGGAATCGCTCGAAAAGACGATTAAATTAGTTAATATTAAAAGTCATGCGCAAGATAAGTAGATAGCAGCTATAAATACATGGTTAAGTAATAATCAAAATTATAAACCTGTAAACTATGTCAAGTGAAGGTACTGTAGTTCATGAGGCACCTACTATTCCACAATGTCGAGCCGATCAAAATCCCGCATCACAACATTATGTAGATTACGTGAATCAACGTACTGAAAACAATTATATACGTCATTTAAATATATTATTTAATGATCAAAATATCACTAACCTAAAACTAGAAGCATTATCCAAAGATGTACTTAAAAATGCCTCAAATATAGAGGAAGAAAGGCTTAAAAATGCATCGAAGCTCACTGAAGAAATTAACAATCTTAAGTCTGATTTACATCAAGAAATTCTCATGACCATGCATGACCTTCATGACTTTGAAAGAAGAATAACTTTAATTAGTAGTGACGTTGCAAGATTACAAGATACAAAATTTGATTCCTTAAAGCCTTTAGGTCATTAAAGAACATCAAGATGTCTAGTAAACGTGGTATTATCAATGAAATTCATAAGCCTGTTAGAAAAAATTTTCCTCGTGGAGCTGTAATAATTAAAGGATATGATGATTTATGGCAGGCCGATCTGGCGGAATTTATACCTTATTCTAAGCATAATCAAGGTTACAAGTATATTTTATTGGTGATTGACTGTTATTCAAAATTTTTGTTTACGTACCCCTTAAAATCTAAAACTGGATCCGAAGTGAGCGACGCCTTTACGTCAATATTGAAAAAAGGGCGCAAACCCGCGAACCTTCAAAGCGACGATGGACGAGAATTTTACAATGCTACATTTAAAAATGTAATGAAAAGGCATAAGATAAATCATTATTCGAGTTATTCTGTCAAAAAGGCTAGTATAGTTGAACGCGTAATTCGAACAATTAAAAATTGGTTATATAAAGAATTTAGCTTTAGAGGTAAATACAAGTGGATTGATATTATTCAAGATATTACCCATAGATACAATCACACTCATCATCGTACAATAAGTATGAAACCCAGCGATGTTGATGCATCCACAAAAATAAAATTAAAAATTTACGGTGTAAAGAAAACTCAAAAACCCAAGTTTAAAGTTGGAGACTTTGTTAGAATTAGTAAATATAAATCTATATTCGCCAAGGGTTATACGGGGAACTGGACCGCAGAGATATTTAAAATTTTTAAAGTTAACCAAGGAAATCCTACAACGTATTATATCGAAGATTTTACTGGTACACCCATAAAAGGACAATTTTATCAAGAAGAACTTTTAAAAAGTGTTTACCCCGACACCTTCCTAGTTGAAAAAGTGTTACGTAAACGTGGTAACAATCTATTGGTCAAGTGGCTCGGATATAAGGATCCAACATGGATACAAAAATCTTCAATAGAATAAAAAAAAAAATATAATTAATTATAACATATATTTTTTATTAATATAAATAAATACATAATTGATATTTATATACATTGTTTTATTATATTGTAATTATTTTATTCATAGATGCTAATCTGTTTGCAATATCTTCCAATTTATAATTTATAAGTGCTAATTTATTATCATGATCCTTTACAAGATCTTCAATTATTTTCAAATTTTTTTCATGACCCTTCAGTGTTTCATCATATTTAGAACTCATTTTGATCGAATCAGCTACTGATTTTTCAAGTTTTTTAAATTTTTCATTTCGTTTTCTAAACGAATCATTGATGGAAGTTTTTATAGCATCATAGGAATCTAGTTTCCGTACCTTGTCCGTACTGCGACCGAATATGTCGATACTCATTATGATAATAAGTAAAGATAATTATATTAACACTAATATCTAAGTCGCCAGCAGTCCAGCAGTCTGGCGTAAATCAAACACGGATAGACTGCAGAGCGTGAAACCGCGGTTCTAATCCTGATTGCGTCGGATATGTGCTGTGATCTAAAAAGTCCAAAAATCGATCTGTGGACTATGGGGAAGGCAACGGGAAACCACCCCATTAACATTTCCCTAGTAAAGTCTTCTTGGCTTAGCCAGGAGGATCGCTAATATCCGAAATCGGATTGGTACCTGAAGAAGAATATCTAAGTCGCCAGTGCCCCCAAGCCATAGAATCGGTCGTATTTGCTAGTAATCTTCTTTTATCATCATTAGCACTTAGCGCGATTTTAGTCTGTTTCATCGTATATACATCATGATTAATCGATCTTATACAATTTTGATCTCTTGTAATTACATTATTATTTAATAAACAATCAACGTAATCCTCAAAAGTAATTGATTTTTTTACCACATAATTTTTTATACCTTTTACTTTTTTTATCAAGTCCTGATTTTCAACACGTAAACTGTACATTTTAGATCTAAGGCCTATAAAATTTGAGATAACCTTCCCATTCATTTCGTCTTTCATAAGACCCGGAACTTTCTTATTAACAAGAGGTATATTGTAAATATTATTGGGAGGATAATCACTCGTATCAAATAAATGTATGTTATCCTTCATTACACTATAAAAGTCTGGACATTTTATCTCATAAATTAATGAATCCGTGTCACAGTACATAATTTTAGTTTTATATCCTAAATTAGCCATAAAATCATAATGAAAACCATATAATGACGTCTTGGAGATGTCCAATACACTCATGCCTATATATATCGGTTTATTCATTTTAATTTCTAAAGTATTCAGCTCAATAATAACTAAATTCTCATCGATAATCGTACAACTATGAAAATTTGGTTTAGCAATCATAACTTTAGCTGCAAAACGTCCATCCCATTTCGAAATCAACTTCACTATTTTACGCTTACGGACATCTTCCATTGTTTTCCCAAATGTCGCGTTATTCATTAGTTTATAAAAATTTTTTTCAAATTCGTTTTTTGCTACGGTTCTCATTGATGTGTTCAAGTCAATGTACGGTTTTAACCACATCGATTGTTTGAACTCTAGCACCCGATGTATTTTTTTAATCATTAGACCATGCTTTAATACCTGCTTTAAGGCACGGTAATGGATGACGTAGCGTTCTTTATCGTAAAGCGTGGTAAGTAGTTTCATTTGATTCGATCCGGGAGGTTTCATTTGTTGAGGACAAAATGGCAAATCATTATGATGATCATGTAAATTGGCCGGATATTCCAAATCCACCTCCAAAATATACCCGAATTTCGCATCGTCATGAATTTGTAAAACGTCGATATTTAAATTTTTATGCCACTTAAATTCACCCGTGGGGAGGGTTTGAGACATCGCGTACCCATACAAATTATTTACATCGAGATATTGGAGGTACACACTTTCCTTTTGGGGATCGTAATCGGGCAAGTATTGATTGTTAGCCCGAGCATACCTGTTGGAGCATTGTGAAATTCCACCGCGAATACCTCGTTCGATAAACATAAGCATGTCTATATCGCTAATCAGATCGAGTTCTATTCTAGTAAATTTTAACATTGCATCCCAAGTAAGCCCTGGCGCACTTACATAATGAGTCGCGTCTAACCCGTACACATTGTAACATGTTTCACGGAAATTTTCAAAAACTTCTGTCAAAAGGATAATATCAGTTTTCAAGTACAAGTCCGAGTATTCACCCAAAGTTTTAAGATTGAAACAATTCCAAACTTTTATAGCATGATTATAATCGTCATCTGAGATGGGATCATCTTTCAATCTATTGTAAAATTTAGATTTAACAGGCAATTGTGGTTCATCAAGATTTGCCCAGGATTTAATGTAATCATATGGAAACACTCCTTTACGTTTCAATAAATTAAATTTTATCGTATCTGGATATTCCTGTTCCAAAATTTTAAAGTCAACTAAATACGACGCTAATTTATCTAAACCCTGAGGCATAAATCTAAAAGAGTCAATAAATTTAAATTTAATTTTCGAATCTTTGATTGATTTTGTAAAGGATATGTATTTCTCCTTATTTACTGGAAGGACAAATACATTACCTTCAATTTCCTGGGCAATATCTTTGATCAGAAAGTGTGCATCGTAGCCACTTAGATTATGGCAAATTACTGGAATTGTCCTACAATCTTTGTAGTTTATATTACAGCTATTGTGACTGGGCCCCCTATAGGCCCCCGTTATATGATTATGGTCCCGAACCTTTAAGTCATTTTCACTGAATTGTTTATCACAAATGTGGCATTTAGTGGCATGTTGAAATTTCCATTCCTCCTGCATACTTAATTGCATGGGCTGCATCGCCCAATATACAGGCTCAACATCCTCAACAATTTGTTTTAGTTCGTTAACAAACCACTTTGCACTCTCTTCACCGCGATAGCTGCGATAATATGACAGCTCTTGGTCATAGTCGCATTTAAAATAATATCCTATGCTATGTGCTAAATGTTTTTGGTACATTGCACTTCGTGTACCGAACTGTTTGTCTGTAGGTTTTAGGATACTTTCCGTATCCATATAAATCACAAAAGGTACTTTTTCTTTGTTTTTAAAGTTTTGGAACTTGACCACTTCACCCTGTTGAGGCATATTAATTTTACATGCGTTTGATTTACCGCAATCCATATCATGCCTATGTAATTTTTCTTCGGAGTAAAAGTAATGCAGGCACCGATCGCAAATATAAATTTTAGATTTATGGTTATTTAGTTGTCTGGATAACAATTTACTTAAATTTTTTATCCAACAATAATGGTGAATTACGGTACTATCATCATCATCTTCCTTATACGTAGATTGAACAAGCAACACATTCACATGACGCTGCTGTTTATCTTTTGTAATTCTGGTAGGAAGTACCCGATGTTTCTTCCCATTTGATGTCGGCTCCAACACATAAACATTTATGGAAATATTATTAATTTTTTCAAATTTCTTAACTTGATCCACAGACATTGGAAACTTTATTCCATCCAAATTTAAAACTTCCGAGTAATGCGGGTAGGATGAGGTTCTATTAGGGTTATCTTTAGATTCCACCGGATATAAGGCTGATACTACAGCCCATGCAAAACATGCCTCATCATTATTTTCAACATTGATACACGCCTTCTTTTTTTTAATATCTTCCGGCAGCTTTACATACGATGAGCCACGCATTGGTTCATATTTGTTAATATTTACCGCTAAATTTACCACGGCTTCAAAAGACCACCCTGAACCTTTTTTTTCGAACTCATCCATATCAATTAAGAATTTGGTTTGAAATTTTTCATCCCACAATTCTCTTAAATCAGTATCCTTATCAATTACATAATTTGGTGTACTAAAGTGTATGAATTCCACCTCACCACTATGATTTTTCCTATACTCGCATCCAAAAACCATATTAACCTTGAGATGATGAGTAGTTTTTAATGTATTTTTAAGTCTCAGCGTGACAAGAAATTGAGAATCTTGTAGAAAATTTTTAGGGTCAGTATGTTGAAGATTTACTACGACCCCCGTTCTTACACGACTTTTAAAACTTGAAGCAACATCTTTCCATCGAATTCGATGACTCCTTAAATTCTTAGTCGTCCTACCACCGCCCTGATGAAGTAAACACTTCATCTGAATCCGATAACCTTAAAAAATGTATAATGAATAACGGATTCTAAAAAGAAAACAAAACAAAAAAAAAAAAATAAAAAAAATTTACCTATAATCTTAGTACAACAATATTCAGCATGTCTCTTTTGACCGACATTAAGATCACCTTTCATCAAAGCTTCACTAAGAATACGTATATTTTTGGAACTGTAATCGATCAATTCTTGTATACCTTCCGATTTACTGGTTAATTGTATTAAGGCTTCCCTTATTGCCTCCTCAGTTCTTGTAGCAGTTTCCATGATAGAAGCCATATTCATTCTTATCAGTTACAAAATAAAATTTTAACTAACTAATTCTGAATTACCAACACCGATATTTATATACCACAAGTTACATAATTAAAAAATTAATTACCTTAAGTTTTTCATATGAATAAATTAATTACATCATGCTATTGACATAAATTAAAATCAACAACTTTCTATATTCTTGGCTCTAAAATATGAAGTTATGTATTAAAAAAAAATTTTTATAATTTATTTAATTACATCAGGTCAGTGAAATTTAAAAATAACAATTAAATATAATTAAAAACATTAATTATGCAAATTAATTACATCCTATATCATGTAATTGATCAAAGTCAATAACATTCCCATGTTATTGACTTTAATAAATTAATTAAAATGTGTTAGGTCAGACCGTGAGATACCGTACGCACCGGAAGTAAAATAGTTGAAATTGGTCTTTGGTTAATCTTATGGGGGAATTGTCACAGGAACCGCCTATTATAACTACTGAGGCTAATATTCAGCAAGCCATTTATGAAATAAAGCCAGAAATATTGGAAAAAGTGGTCAAAAATTGGACTGAACGGATGCGCTTCGTAACCATTAGTCGTGGTGGTCACATGCCGGAAGTCATGTTCAAATCATAAATGCCTTTAACTGTACTTTCATAAAAAAATTATAACCAAAACATTCCGTCAGGTTTTTAATGTTTTATTTCATTTTGAAGTTCTCATGCAGCTAAAAAAACACCCTATAGTACATAAAATAATAATACTTTATTTTATCTCATTTTGAAGTGTTTTTTCTGTTTTCTAGGATGGATAAGCCCGCTAAACACCCTAAAATGTGAAGAAATTAGCATGCAACCAAGGGTCTGGGGTAGGTATGGACATTGGCGTAAATACGTGGGGGGGGGGGTAAAGAGAGAAATGGTCCCGGGCCCAATGTAGCTTTGGACCCCATTGAACTGCATTATACTGCGACCAATTTTGTTTTTATAAATCGCCCACCTCTCAATCGAGGGGCCTGTCAAAACTCTTGCTCTCGGGCCTAAAATTTTAAGTTACGCCACTGCGTCTCACCTTAGTGCTGGTAATCGAATCAAAGTCTATCAGTGGGAACTGGCAAACTCGGATTTCACTAAGAGAAACCACCCCTTTGATGTTAATTAGTTATTCTAGTGCCATCAAAGCTAGGCTATCAAGGCATGCATGGAATAACAGCTGCTTAGTGTGAGACCTTAGACTGTTTTTCCTGGTGACCTAAAAGAAGTGTTAATTTTCTATGTTTTCTTGATGGCGACGGTTGCAAGCGGCAGAAAAGGTACCTTGCCCTAGAACCTATAGAGATAGTGATGACCTTAACCCATAATTTACTCATGGTGAAAAAGGTTTGGCCCTGGAAAGGAACTGGAATGTCTACCAGCGATTAATAACCTTAACCCAACCCCATCTTTCATAGTGCAGGAGGTCAATCCTGGAGGAAACCTGGGTAATAAACTGCGTTGTATTGCTACTCATAGACAATAATTGTATCAGGCTGCTGCGAGTGTCCGCGCACCCACTTTACTTACTCAAGTAATGGACACCTAAGGGGCGACGACCTTAACCCATGATAAGGAAACTTACATGGCGCGAAAGGCCGAATTCCTGCTGCACTCCATCAAAACAATAGGTTAAATTTGAGATGGCAAGTAAACTCTATGAATGTTTACGAATCATAATTGAAACATTTGGACCTAAGGGAGCCAAGCTTTCAAAAATAAAAACTCCTACCCGAGGTCTTACTCCCCCGAGGTCTTACCATTATAGTGGACTGGTAGTGTCACGTGGTTTCCGGAATGTAGAGTAAAAGCGTCCATTAATTGTAATGGTTTTTGGACTTCATTATGGCCTGTCTGTCGTGATCCCTTCACCTAAGGCCGGAACGGACCTTGCAGTCCGGGATGGATATGAATCCTGGCTTGCCAGGGACCCTTGTCGTGAGGTATAAATCGCGATTCGAAAGCTCTCTAGGGGAGGATGCAGCTAATTGTTAAGTCTTAAGCAGCATCTAAATCTAAAAGTTCTATCGTTGAGCGAATTGTTTCTTGGTCTCAAAATGAAGGAATTGTGATGACCACTTTTGCGACTTCTTGCAGATTTGCTGTCTCGTGTTGGCTGCATCTGACATTGTTCTTGATTTATCGTTTATATCACTTTGGAAAACTTTTATTCCCATTTAAAACAAATAATTAATAAATAACAATCACAATTTAGTTCTTCAAATTTTGTACACGTGGTAGTTCGTAGTCGCGCGTCGTCGTTCCTGTCCATTTTCGCCATCCCAATTTTATTGTCCTCTCATAAGTGGCACCACATGGCACCATGATATCAATCTATATTTTGAATTTGTAATATTTACTTATGTTTGCCACACGGGGCGTGGGTGCGTACATCCCACACAGAACGGTTGGCAGAATCTTAAACGATTGTCTGGCAGTTAACTAAGGAAACAATTACTTCAGGGCAATAATTTCCCCAAATAAAAGTAGAAGTAGCCAATAAATAAGTTTATTTAGCAAACAAACGTAAAGAATACAAATGAAGTTGACAAGTTTGATTCCAAAATCAGGAATAGGACAGCAATTAAGATTCAGAAATAAACATGTGATCTGCTGCAATTCATTCAATTCCTCATTTCAAGTCATTTGAATGGACAAATGCACTATCAAATGACATCTAATTGTAAACTAAACAAAAACACATTTGGTAATATGGCACATTTTCGTTTTGATTTCGCCAACACGCATGAATGGATTAACGAGAATCTCACTACTATTCTGCTGTACCATATTCATAGTTCTACCAGTCTCGTTAATCCATTCATGCGGGTCCTTCCAACTGTTTCTAATAAATAATAATACTAAAAAATGTTTTAAACTGTTCGAGTCAGTTTGAGGTTGCACTAAATTATGAAATATCATCAATATTCTCTAATACGGAATGCTGTTTGGAATGGCGTTTCAAGCATCCCTTTTGTGTAAATTTTTGGTCGCAAATTTTGCACTCAAACGGTTTTTCCCCGGTGTGAACTTTTAAATGCAATTTCAAATGCTTTTTATTCGCAAATTTATGATCACAGACCTCACAGCCAAACGGTTTCTCACCTGTATGAGTTCTGGCGTGAACTATAAAATTCGACTTCTGTGAGCATTTATAATCGCAAATGTCACACACGAACGGTTTTTCTCCGGTATGCGTAATGAAGTGAATTTTTAAACTCCCTTTATGGGCACATTTATAATCGCAAATATTACATCCAAATGGTTTTTCCCCGGTATGGGTTTTTAAGTGGACCTTTAAGTTTCCTTTCTGTAAACATTTGAAATTGCAAACATCACATGCGAACGGTTTGTCGCCGGAATGAATTTTTAGATGCGTTTTCATGTTTTCCTTCCGCGAACATTTGTAATCACAAATCTCACACGTGTATGGTTTTTCTCCCGTGTGAGTCTTTAAATGCATTTTTAAACTTCCCTTGTGAGCGCATTTATATTCGCACAGGTCACACGAAAACGGCTTCTGGCCCGTGTGGATCCTCAAGTGGACGGTCAAATCAAACCTTCGGGCGCATTTGTAGTTGCAAAGGTCACACGTGAATGGTTTTGTATCTATGTGAGTTTTTAAATGGTTTTTTAGGTGCCGCTTTTGTGAACACTTATAACCACAAACTCCACAAGAAAATGGTTTCTCACCGCTGTGTGTTTTAAAATGCAGTACCAAACTTTTTTGGTGCCTGCATTTATAGTCGCAAAGCTGACACGATAACGGTTTTTCACCAGTGTGAGTTTTTAGGTGTAATTTTAGACTCGCATTTCGGGACGATTTATAGTTGCAAAATTCACACGCGAATGGTTTTTCACCGGTATGAGTCCTGAAGTGCCGTTTCATATTTTCTTTGTGTCCGCATTTATAGTTACAAATTTCACACACAAACTGTTTCGAATTTATTGCTTGCTTTTGCAGGTCAGGAATGCCATATTGATACTCTTTAAGCCTTTCTGATTTGCATTTTCCTCCCAATTGTTGCTCTACTAACCCTTCCTCTTTGATGTCAATTGAATGATGCAAATCTTCCAGTTTGATTTCCAAATCTTCCAATTTAATTTCAAAGTCTTCCACTTCTGTTTTAATTTTAGCAATATGTGGGTTATGGGAAGGCTGCAGGCCATTGTTAGTCTCTTCTTTTACAAGGACCATTTCGTCCATACTCATATTCAGTTTCCACCAAAGATGAAAACTTTATCCAATTTTGTTAGGTTATGTCGGGATGTCCTTTTTGCATTGCTACTTTTTCAAATTATGCATACATTTATTTTTTTCGGTACCTACAGAATTGTTCCATAGTACTGAGCAGTGTTGCCAACTTTGGAAGAAATTATAATTAAATCAATCAATTTTAAAGGACAGGATGTTGAGGTTTTGATATAAATCCATAGGAGAACCAATTCTGCATACAAATTTTCAAGATATTATATACCTCTATCTTACAAAATCACTAAAATATCTGCTAATTCAGTGTCTGCGCATTCACTACATTTTATTGATTTATTAGTACAAGACACAAGAGCGCGGTCCATTTGAAGTAAACCGACGTCTGTCACATTAATTTCAACATTGAACATGAAAACCAGAACCCTATTTTTAGTTCTGCTAAAAAGCTGAATCGCGTTAAAAAATGAAAGTTCTGATTTTGAGAACTTTAATTTCTTAAGCCCCCCCCCCTAGTTACGCCTATGGCTTTGCTTCGCTTCGCATACCTGCGACGAGATAAGGGTAGAATTTTTAGTGTTCGGCGAGTGACAGCATACAAGGACGTTCCTTTCCGGTATCTATTTTGGAAGGACGGACGTACGGTTTTTCGTCCGTTATTAATTTGCAATATTTTTGAGTTTCTGGAGTCAAACTTGATTCCGGAAGTAATTGAGTGATCATTTACGTTATTCGCATATACGGAAAGTTATTAAATTATTTTTCGAGCGATATTTTACGAATTTTGGTAGTGCGGCCTCATGGTAAAATTTAGGCGATCATTGGCGAATGTTTTATATTTTTGGAGCGATTATTATTTTGGTGGATGATCATCAATTTGAATTGTTATTTTCTGGATACATTGGAAAACGAAGATTAAAATTTTGGAATGTAAAATTTTAGGTTAGGATCGCACTTACCTGAATATTGGTTTTATTTATATTCCTGAGGGTAACGTAAGTTCCTTCTTCGGTTACCATATTACCAAATCCACTGTTAACTAATTGGCCACTGACTTAGGGAGAGAAGGACCGATTCCCGATTTTGACGTGTCGCAAGACATTTTATTTCCGTTACATTGCACCAGGGAATTTAATTTTTTGTTTATTGGTAAGTATAGTCTATTATAGAGCGCAATCCTATGGTATTCCAGATGCACTTGTGGATGTCCATTTTTCAGAAGATCTAATTTTGTATTCTAAGCCCATTGAATGCCGGAAAATGTCGTAGTTCCGATTCGTGCGTTCAGATCTCCAGTGATGATGGTCGATTAAGCATGCTAAAAATGCTACGGAAATTTTGTACAAAGTATGTTATATAAAAAGACAGTCTTGTGCAAAATTTCAGCCTTTAAATTAAATTTTTGTTGATTTTAGAAGGAAAAAACCTTTTTTTCACATAATGCTTCACATTTTGTCATTTTTTTTTTGTATAAAAGATATTCGAAAAATCTCAAGAAATTAAAAGTAAAAACAGTAAAAAATTATATCCAAACTAGACGTTCATACAAATCGCTGATCGCAGAAAGGAAAGTACTACAAAATCAACATTTCGAAATACTTGATTTAAAGCGTCTGCTGTGTGTAAAATTGATATATCCAAATTGTATTTTTTTTTCACAATCCTTTAGAAATATATTTTCCTTATATGAAACAAAAAAAAGATTCAATTTTTAGATCAATTTTACACACAGCAGACGCTTTAAATCGAGTATTTCGAAATGTTGATTTTGTAGTACTTTCCTTTCTGCAATTAGCGATTCTAGTATATCTAATATGTTTGGTTCAATTTGTGTGCCCAAAATATGACTGTGCGCTACATTTAGAATTATGTTTGTATATTATGTTTGCACAATCATGTTAAAACTTATTTATTAATGTCTCTCGCTGGCCTTGTGGATATCATGTCGGATTTACATTTTGTCATTCCGAGTTCGATCCTGACAAGTCATTTTTTTAAATTTAAATTACACGAATACAAATTAACCTGGTAGTTTAATTTAACCTACCTAGTAAAATTTACTAAACCCTTTATAGTCTTCGTTCAAAAATGTCGAAAAATTTGAGCTTTCTGTTTATTTGTTTTTTTTCAAATACCTGTATCTTTTAAACGAAACATTTTACAAAAAATCTGACGCCCCATTCCGGATAGGAAATTTAACGGACTTCAACTTTTGTCTAGTAAAAATTTTTGAAAAACCAATCCATTACACAGAAAATCAGAAAATAATAAACAAAGCAGCTACAAAACAGAATATTAAATTCACTAAATTTTTTATTTTTTTGAAAAATTATTTTAATAATTAATTTTAAACTATTACATTATTTAAGTAAATGTTGAAAATGACCACCCTCATTTTCAATACACAGTCGTGATTGTTTTAAAAGATGTTTGTTGAGACAAAATCGAAAAAAGTTGATTTTTCGACACTTTTAATCGCAGAAATTCGATTTTTTGACACTTTTTCACACTCACCAATCGACCAAAATTGGCCTCGTGATCGACCGGTCGATCCCTCGACCTTGTTGACCACCACTTTTATAGTGGCTTTTAACAAAAGAGGAAATTTTATAAATAATACTATAAAACACCTTTTAAAACGATCCCGACTGTGTATTGAAAATGAGGGTGATCATTTTCAACATTTACCTACATAAAGAATAGTTTAAAATTAATTAATAAAATAATTTTTCAAAAAAATAAAAAATTAGTGAATTTAATTTTTGTTTTGTAGCTGCCTTGTTTATTATTTTCTGATTTTCTGTGAAATGGATTGGTTTCTCAAAAATTTTTATTAGACAAAAGTTGTAGTCCGTTAAATTTCCTATCCGAAATGGGGCGTCAGATTTTTTCTAAAATGTTTCGTTTAAAAGATACAGGGTTTTGAAAAAATCCAAAAAAAATAAAAGCTCAAATTTTTCGACATTTTTTAACTTACTTTAATTCATAACTCGAAAGTCGTTGATTTTAGCCAATAAAAGGTGTGAATCTAGTTTGTAAATTATTTCACGCTCTTTAAAAAAGTATTAAACCATTTTTAGCGAAAAATCAATATTTTCGGAGCTATGGCCACGTGAAGGTGGAAATTAAAAAAAATGCTTTAAAGAGGCCTAACTCTCGAGGGTTTGAATTTAGAAAAAAATTTTTGTGAAATTTTGTTCTTAGAAAAGTGTCCTCTATCACCACCTAAGTTATGTAAAGTGAGTGCGGGGACACCCTGTATTTATCCACTTACGGAAGATAGCACACGAGGCAACGCCGAGTATCATAAATTACTATTTTTCACATCGGTTCATATTTTGTCATTTTTATTGTACAAAGAGATATCCGAAAAATCTCAAAAAATTCAGAAAAATCCAAAATTACCCTACAAATATAAAAATATTTTTTCGTTACCGCGGACGTATATGAGCACTTTTCGTATACGTTTTGAGGTACGAAAAGAGTATGTTTTCGTCGATATTTGCAGGAAAAAACCAATAAAAATGGTATAAAAGCATAAGTTTCTACTGTATTATGTACAAAATAAGTACAAAATATGTACAAAAGGAAAGTATTATAGAGACACGTCCCTCTATAATACTTTCTATTTACAATATTTACAGAGAAACGGAAAGAAGCATAGAGTCACGTCCCTCTATACTACTTTCTATATGCAATATTTAGAACGTGATAGTGTAACTTAATTTGGCTAGCATAATAATAGTTACTTATATTGCGCCGTTGCGTCGAGACAAATTGCTGCACGTGTTCCTTAGCAAACACTAACACGGCAGCTTTTTTAATGTCGCGCGGCGCTTTATTGTTCCTCCTGCAAATATTACGCACATTGACGGCTAACGAAAAGTTCTTCTCACCACGCGAAGCCGTAAAACTACTTTTTCACCTCGGAAGCGGTCGGGTTCCTCGGCTGCGCTACGCTCCGCCTCGTAACCCCCGCTCCCCTCGAACGAAAAATCGCGTTTTACGTCCTTGTGATGAAAAGTACTATTATGTCCGACTGTATTATAATAGCACGTGCGTGAAGTTAGCCCCCATTTTTTTGAAATTGTAATTTTTTGTTGTTGTTCTGGATTGTTCTCAATTTGTTCTTAATGTTCTTAAAAAAAATTTTTGATTTTGCAAAAAAATAACCAAAAAAATCGAGAAAAACACTTTTTGACGCCAGCCCCCCTTTTTTTGAAATTGCAATTGTTTTCAATTCTTCTCAATTGTTCTCAATTTGTTCTTAATGTTCTTAAAAAAAAATTTTGATTTTACCAAAAAACAACCGCGAAAAACGCGAAATAAGATTTCGCGCTGGCCCCCCTTTTTTTGAAAATGCAACTTTTTTTAATTGTTCTCAATTGTTCTCAATTTGTTCTTAAAAAAAATTTTGGATTTTGCAAAAAAATTAACCGCGAAAAACGCGAAACAAGATTTCGCGCTGGCCCCCCTTTTTTGGAAATTGCAAATTTTTTTAACTTTTCTCAATTGTTCTCAATTTGTTCTTAATGTTCTTGAAACAAATTTTTAATTTTGCAAAAACATAACCGCGGAAAGCGTAAAATAAGATTTTGCACTATTTGTGCATGTTATATTTCCATTTATACAATATGAAATAGCCCAGTCATAGGGAGAAAAAATGGCTCCATCTTGCAAAAGGTATAGAGACCGTGCGTGAAATTAGCGCCAGCGCCAATTTCGACTCTAGCGGATACAATCCCACTAACTGATGGGGGATCTAAGTAGCAAAATAACATAGTGTACGTTAAAACTAATACTAAACGGAGTTTTTTTGTAGTTATATTTAATTATATGACATAAAGGAAAGCAAAAATGGAGTATAAAATAATTAGGTGTAGTTTCGGAAATGTCGGTTACGATAAATTACCGCAATCTAAAAAGTGAAAAAGGCATTTTACGATATTTATATTTAAACTTCATCGGAAGGAAGGGTACAAATATTCGAAAAAGCGATGTTACAATCAAACAGCGATTTATGGCATAAAGAGGGACATATAAGAATATCTGCAAGCTCAAAGCACACCAAATGAAACCATTGACCAGAAAAAATCCAATCAAATTAGTAGAAGAATTTTTAAATCCACGTACACTGTCAGAAAAATCTGCATCAAACCGAAATTATTGCAAAAAAAGCACATGAAAACACTTACAGTGTGTAAAGCTCTCCCGTAGCTAGTTACGAAATATGCCTTTGTGCGGCGCTACTTGTACTCGCGCACGGTCTCTATAGGAAAGTTTATAATTGGAATGATTGTTCAGTTAGGTAAGTTATTGTCGCGGATCGTTTTGTTTGTCGGTACTTTAATTTGGGATCTTGATCCTCGTCGAGGGCACGGTTTGCTTAATTTGGGGTTAGTAGTTATTTGGTAAGAAAACCACTGTATGGTAACAAATAAATATAATAAACAATATTTACAGAATTTATACAATTCCTAAACTAAAACATTTGGTATAGTTAATAGATTCGGTCGTCACCTGGTGAAAATTCATTATGAAGGAATAAAATAATAACGAGTCTAATTTTCACAACTGTGAAAAGAAAAGAAGTAACTTGAAGATGCTCGAGAGAGCGAAACTAGTCGTTATATTAATAAACAGTTGTGAAAATTAGACTCGTTATTATTTTATTCCTTAAAACATTTGGGCTTAATTACTTACGTTGCGTTGGTCCCACACGCTATTAAATATATTAAACATAATTGTAGTTATCATAAACGGGGATATATTTACCCAACCTAAGTGTAGTGGAACATTTTGATAATTATTAATTTTTTATACTTTGGCGACCACCTCGCCGAAGCATCGTTTCCTGGTGATTTCTCCTAGCTCTCGGGCAGCGATTCGCCTTGTCCTGCGACTGAATGATGAAAAGGAACTGGAAGATATGAGAAAAGCAATCAAGAGCACGAAGATAAAATGCCAAAGAGCATACCGCAGAAGGCGGAACAGAAGAGGAAACAATAATAATGGTAACAATAATGAAGAAACAGCGCTCGGCCCAGAATATCAAGAAATGGCCAAAAGGTATAACGAAATGATAAAAGAAGCTAAAGAAAAAGACTGGCAAAATTTTGTCAAAGTAAAGGGTAACGAAGAACCCTGGGGAGCAGCATACAAGATAGTAAGAAACAAGAAGAAGAAAACCATAATCAGCGACATCAAGAATGAAACAAATAGCACTACGGCAACTACATGGGAGCAAAGTATTGAGATACTGCTCGACCATTTCTTCAAAGACGGCGAACAAGCAGTAAGAAGAGAAAACGAAGATGAAGAAGAAGAATCCCCAGAAGAAATTAGCAAAGAAGAAATAGAAGCGGCGGTCAAGAAACTGAAGAAGGGCAAAGCCCCAGGGGTAGATGGTATAGTACCAGAAATGGCGAAAGAGGTCTGGAGAGCTGTTCCGGACTATATACACTTGTTATATAACAAGTGTCTATCGTCTGGCTGTTTCCCAGCGGTCTGGAAAGAGGCCGGCTTGGTCATCATCCACAAGTCTCCTACTAAGCCCAAGTCGAAGGCGTCATCATACCGTCCCATCTGCCTTCTACCCGTCTTGGGAAAGGTATTGGAAAGTGTGATGGTTGCCAGACTGGAAAGCGAGGTGGGAGAGACTATGGATGATGCTCAATTCGGCTTCGTGAAGGGTCGCAGCACCGAAGATGCATGGCATAGGGTAAAGGCTGTCGTAGAAAATTCAACTTCAAAATACGTCATCGGCATTTTCATCGACTTCAAGGGCGCGTTCGACGGCCTCCTTTGGAGTCAGATAACTCAAAAATTAATTGACCTTAATATCCCAGAACTCTCTTTATGGCTTAACTACTTCAGGGATCGTCTTGTCAGGGTAATTGGGGAGGTAAATTCTGTTTCAAAAGAAGTCCGACGAGGGTGCCCACAAGGGTCCATCATCGGGCCCTTCGTGTGGAACCTAATGTTGGACGAGCTACTCGCACAGCTCAGAAATATGGGATATAAGGTAGTAGCATACGCCGATGACATTCTCATTTTAATAGAAGCAGACGCGAGAAAACTGCTGGAAAACAAGGCCACTCAGGCGCTTGAGTTAGTTAAGGGTTGGGGGGACAGGATGGGGGTAGAGTTGTCAGAAGAAAAGACGATAAGCATGATGCTTAAGGAGAATTTTGCCAAGACCAGACCGCCGCACATCAAGATAAACGAAGAGCCTATCAAGCATGAAATCGAGAAAACAAAATACCTAGGAATACACGTAAGCCCAAGACTTTACTTCGGAGCGCATCTAGACGACATCAGGCAGAAAATAAGCGCAATAATGGGAAGTATGAGGAGAATAGTCAAGAGAGACTGGGGACTGGGCCGAACAGCGCTAGACACAATATACGAAGGATTGATCATTGCAAGCATGACATACGGAGCAAGTGTGTGGGGACACGAAATGAAGAAGAGCACATATCAAGATAAGATAAATAGAGCACACAGAACGGCACTGATGGCCTCGAATAATTTCACAAGAACAGTGTCAACAGAAGCAATGCAAGTGCTAGCAGGAAAAATACCATGGGACCTCGTAGTACTCGAGAGAAAAGAGACATACGAGAGGAAGAAAGAAATAGCTCCCAAAGAAGGTGACTTAACTTCAGCTGCGGAAAGACTGCTCCCCAAAGCCACATTCAAGAAATTGCTAAGAAGCAGAATACTAGAAAGATGGAGTGAGAGGTGGAGAGAATCCACAAAAGGAGAAGTCACAAGAGAGCTAATCCCAAACGTTCAATTCGCTATGGAGAAACCTTGGTTCTCTCCTAGCACCTATCTAAGCTTTCTCCTAACCGGACACGGTAGTTTCAACTACAAGCTGTTCGAGTTCAATATTTCTGACACGGCCGACTGCTCATACGGCATAGTAGAAACATGGAGACATGTCTTCTTTGAGTGTGAAAACTATAGACACTCTAGAGAGCAACTAGGAGAAAACCTAGACATCCCAAAAATCCAAGAACTACTCGCAACTCGCGAAGGCTACGAAACCCTTGAAAATTTCGCCTCAGAAATCTTCGTCACACGTCTCCAAAGAAGGAACGCCGTAGCTGGCTGAACCTATTCTTATTCTTATTCTCTATCTCTCCATTCTCTTCCAACCCCCTCAAGAACTTCTTTCTTACCTTTCTTTCTTTACTTTTCATCTAAGAGTGACTTCTCCTCCCCCCCTTTTATCGTAAATCTAAACTACAAAAATCTCTCTTTTCTACTCTAACCCCCACAAACAAATCTCTTTTCAAATCTTTTTCCAAATATCTTTCTGTTCTGCTCAACACTACCATTCTCTTTATCTTATCTTACTTCACTTCAACCTTTTCTAAACTTCTAGTCTCTTTCCTTTCTTAATTCACAAACTTTCCGCTGAAAGCTCAAAAAGTAGATTTAGGTCAAAACAGATTGAAGGACCGAAGATCCAAAAGCAGGGAAACCTAAGTGAGGGATCCCAAAGCTCTGGAATGATCTAGTGCGGACCTGCAGAAAATCTGGGCCAATCTAACCTGGAGAAATCCGAGTTAGATATAACTCCAGACAATGACAGTCAGCAATGACTAGAGTATGGAGAGAGTATACTTGCGTATGAGATAGATAAAAATCTTATATGCTTACTGATGCTAATATAGCTACACGTATTTAGCTAGGTCTAGAGCGGCCTAGCCTAAATTGAAAACTAAGCTGGACAAAACTCCGAGGCGGCTCAGCCCTTCTGCAGGACTTAGTTACTCAGACCTAGATAAAACAACGTCTGGCCTTAGTGTCGGCATGGCCTATCGGCAGGATCTAGTTAACTCAGACAATCTGAAACTCTATCCGGCCTTAGTGCCGCCTAAGTACCTATCGGCTGGACTCTGTTAAAAATCAGGGCTGGAACTCTGTCAGGTTCTAGAGTTGATAACCAAACCGGAGTCAAATATAAACAAAACACCTAATGAGCCAACATGACTCTAACACATACAGAGTAGGAAATCCCGTCACACCTCGACCAAACGGCACGAGTTAAAAGTGAGTCAGGACAGACTACGAAGTATGCTGCGGGAGTCGGCACTGAGGGAAAAGAACACTTCGGTGCTCGATTATGCCACACTTACGGTATGCATAACAACTCTCCTGAAGATCTGAAACTAACACTTCCAGGTTACTAAAAAGGGAGAACAACTGGCGACTTAGGCACATAACTGCATAGTGATGCTTCCATGTGCCTAAGCAGTCTTATATGGATGCCTAAGGGAAACCGGTGGAGTCCAGGGCAATTGCTCGAATTTGGGGCTCGGCAAAGTCACCTAAGAAGAGTTAACGTAGCTCGCTTGAAACTAGATCTTCTCGTAAGATCGCGCTTTCGAAAATAAAAACAACTACGGGTGGTGGGAGCCTGGGCAGCTTGCTGTCACCCACCAAAAAGAGGAAGGCCAATCGTAGTGGCATAGGTTTCAATGGAGAGTAGGTAATAAGATTAAAAAGTGTGCCTCGAAGGACCTTAATGGACCTTATAGGAACCTCAGCGGCGACCTGTCTGTCGTTGATCCTCCTCACCTAGGGGCATATATCTGGACTTGCCAATTTGGGTATATGGAATAGGTACCCGCAAGGGGAAACTCACGATGCAGGATAAATGTTAAGTCAACATCTAGCATCTAAAACTAAATCTTTACTATTTGCCCTCAACCGTTGCTCGGTTGCTCTATTTATACAAATTCTCTGATGACGTCAAGCTGTGACGCGTTATGATCATTTCTTGCATCATTTCTTCCATATAAAATGTATTGTGTTATAAATGTGTCGACTCATTTGGCGGCCATTGCATTCAGCGCCATGTTGAATTTTTAGTGTTTTTTCGATATTGTGACCTTATTAATTGTTCTAGCTACTTCTAGTTTTCGACAATATTTTATTAACAATATTATCTTTATGTTAAACTAATTTTGAGGTGTGCAGGTAATGTTTCTTGTACGTATTATTTATATTTTAGTTATGGGCGTATCACGCCTTTATAATTAATAATTTATTTGATCGAATGTTACAACCGATATTAATTTTAATAATTTAGTAATTGTTCTTATGATTATTCATATTTTGGTTTAAATTAATTTTATAAAATTATATAATTATTATTATAAAATTTTAGGTTTCAAATTATTTTCCAAATTATTAATTTCGTGGCATTATATAAAGTTCCTTGATTCGATTTTGAGGGGATGCCGCTCGTGGCGCCATCTTGGTTTGAAGGGGTGGAAAATCGCTTTTTCGCTATTATCGCATTATCGGTGCGAAATACGTCGGCTATAGTAATTATAAAACTTGTAGAGCGTACGATTTTGCATATTTTTTGTCTTATAAGATGGCGGCACCCCTTCAAAGTCGAAACAAGAAATTTTATATAATTTACCTAACTAAGTAATCATGCCAATTATAAACTTTCCGATACATTTTGCAAGGTGGAGGCCATTTTTTTGGCCCATAACTGGCATGGGTCAAAAGTTTTTTGGGGGGGGGGTTAAAAAAGAGTCTTCAAAAAACTTCTTTAAAGGGGGGGAAAGAATAGCGAAAAATTGCGCCACTGGCAAAGAATTTAGATTTTCTAGTTCAATAGCGCTTAGATTTGAAGTTAAAAATTATAAAAATATGTTTTTGTAACTAATTTTTGTGATTCGAGGGTAGGAAAACTATTTTTTGAAAAATAATTAATTACTCGAAAGCCTTTTCTAGCCTAATCCAATTGTATGACCTACAAATTTGTAATTGAAATCTTCAATGAAAACTGCAAATGGTATAAAAAATAAGATCATTATTCAAACTCGACGTTAACCCTCATCATTAGCTAATCCATTCAAATTTATATCCCTACTAAACTGAAATAGCGCATATAACAAAAATAATTTTTGCAAATTGCAAATATACCATAATATTTGGTAATTAAAATTTTATTTATTTTGAAAATTACCTTACAATTAATTAAAAAATCAGTTCTAAGTACAGAAAAATAAGGGGGCAATTATCCAATTATAGAAATCAACTTCGTAAGTGGGTGACAGATTGCCAATAAACCAAAAATAAAGTTTCTGTGGAAATTCAGTGTTTACTAAAAAGATAAGTGTTGCGAATATTTAGTTAATCGATATCGTATATCGTCATTAAAAACGAATAATTCTTGGGATTTGGGGGGGGGGCTAATTTGAATTTTGGGGAGGTATAGCCCCCCAGCCCCCCGCTAGTTGCGCCTAATATAACAAGCGAAGCTAGTGCAAAATCTTATTTCACGCTTTCCGCGGTTATTTTTTTACAAAATTAAAAAATTTTTTCAAGAACATTAAGAACAAATTGAGAACAATCGAGAAAAGTTAAAAAAAATTGCAATTTCCAAAAAAGGGGGGCCAGCGCGAAATCTTGTTTCGCGTTTTTCGCGGTTAATTTTTTCGCAAAATCAAAAAAATTTTTTAAGAACATTAAGAACAAATTGAGAACAATTGAGAACAATTAAAAAAAGTTGAATTTTCAAACAAAGGGGGGCCAGCGCGAAATCTTATTTCGAGTTTTTCGCGGTTGTTTTTTGGTAAAATCAAAATTTTTTTTTAAGAACATTAAGAACAAATTGAGAACAATCGAGAACAATTAAAAAAAATTGCAATTTCAAAAAAAGGGGGGCTGGCATCAAAAAGTGTTTTTCTCGATTTTTTTGGTTATTTTTTTGCAAAATCAAAAAATTTTTTTAAGAACATTAAGAACAAATTGAGAACAATCCAGAACAAGAACAAAAAATTGCAATTTCAAAAAAAGGGGGCTAACTTCACGCACGTTATACCTAATAGCATGATTACAATATCACTTAGCGACCATAAGATACCTTTTTATGGGACTAGTCCCTTTTACTTTATTGATAAAGTAAAACGGCCGCCTGTCAATGTCAATGAAATAAACGTCAAAATTAATGTCATAGATTTATTTTCATTTTAAATTTTAGGTAAATTAAAGTATCGAAAAACAATAATTACTTCAATTAATACGTTTGATTATAATAAATCATTATTATAGTGATGTTGAAAACACAATTCACATTATCTATAATTGAGACCGGTACTGCTGGTTTAGGTATTTATTTGCTGATGAATTTCTTCGTTTTCAACGCCAGAAAAACCTGCTTGCCCTAAAATTTTTGTGAGATTAGTATTAAAATAAGCTAATAAAATAGTACCTATCTTCTGCTGTAGTCTTCATAATTTTTATTTCTAAACACCATTTTTTATATGCGGCGTAAGTCTCTTCGTATGTAGATATATGTTTAGACTTGGTCAGAAGAAGTGATTCTTTCGCTTTTAACGCTATTTCTGCGATTTTATCCATTATTTTTATACGAAAATATTTCACACAATTCGACGCAATTTTAAAACAAATTAATAAACAACTTACAGTAACTATAGAAAAAGCAAAAAAGCACTCTTGAAAATTATACAATTTTTAAATGTCAAAGTGGATTTTTATTATTACGTCAAAATATAACAGAAAATCTTCTACGGTGCAGTCGAACATAAAGCTATGTATGTCTTTCGCACATAATTCGGCTTTTTGGACTCAGCCTAGTTATTGGCCTCGCTCGCAAGCTCGCTCAGCCATAAACCTAGGCTTCGTCCGATAAAGACCTATATTATGTACTCATGACATAAATAGCTATTTTAGAATTCATTCGCGATTAAATTCAACAAAATAAGAATTGATCAATGTTAAAAAAGAATATTTAGCCATGTTAGAATTTTGCAACCACTTTAAAAAAATTGACAAAATTCTACTTTGGAATCTCTACAATTAAGTTGAAAAAAAAATCATCTTAAAATTCCACCTGCAACACCTTCAAAAATGCAAAATTCAATTCAAAGTTGTGACGTCACACTATTGGAGTCTATTGCATTTTAATCATGTTAGAATTTTCGTGTTACTCTAACAAAAATGTTGACATGATTCTGCTTTGGAATCCCTACAAGTTAAAACCAAAAATATTTCACAATTCCACACCTTCAAAAATTATGAATTTTGAATGGTAGTCTTTAATTATTATTGTTGTAAATTAATGGTTTGTCGCCGCTTTACTTAATAATGTATAGTAGGCCAATATTATGCATATATTGCAGGTGGTCGTAAAAATAATTAATAACGATGAGATAATTTAATTATTATTAATATTTAAATAATAGTTAAACATAATTTTTGTATAAGGTTTTTCGCCGGTTTACTTTATAATGTACCTACTAGCAGGTTTTTGAAATTTTTATCCTGCACTTCACTCAATTTTTCTCATTCACTAAACTATCACATACCTAATTAAATATAGAAGAGAGGGCTACGGCCCTAATATCTATAACCTTGTAATTACCGGGAATTGTAAGGTGTCCTCGTGCCTCGTACTTAATGAATAAATGTTATATTATAGTATACAGTAGGTTAAGTAGGTCAATATTATGCAATAAAATCACAATATCCAATGTAATAAAAATTACCATTTACAATATTATAATAACAGAATAGCACTATGATGAAAAACCATGAATTATAAGTACAGGGTGAATGAGGGCACCCGTATCAGTCAATTTTTTCAAAAACGGTAAGTCGTAGAGAGAGTAAAAAAAATTTATTATAAAAGCCGTAATAAAGAATCGATTGGTGATATTATTATTTCTCGGAA
The DNA here is from genome assembly GCA_958510855.1 of Rhagonycha lutea. NCBI lineage: Eukaryota > Metazoa > Arthropoda > Insecta > Coleoptera > Cantharidae > Rhagonycha > Rhagonycha lutea. The sequence goes on from OY294038.1 coordinate 40,735,714, forward strand.
AGGTCGGCATCCCGAGTAGTTTGCTCCAGAAACTCCAGAATTCCCGAATTTTAAATGGCACCATTGGTCGAAAATGGTATCATTGAAAAGATCTTTAAGAAATAAGCAAGTTTTGTAGGAAAAATTATTTTATTACTCCCACCCCTTTTAAGTTATTTGCGTCCACACACACTTCGACAGGACTTTTAACGTTATGAATTTATATGTTGGATTGCTCGTTTGCATTGTACCGCAAAACCAGGGTGCATCTGATGAGACTATGCCGTTTGGCTAAAGTCGAAATCAGCTGATAATGCAATGAGGTCTTTGCTGGGGTGGTAGGTAAGAAACCTCAGCACAGATTTTAAAAATTTCCACTGTCAAGAATCATTAAAAACGGTACAAAAAGCTATTATAAAACAAAATATTTGCTAACCATTGCAAATAGGGCTCTAAAAAGTCAAATTTTCAAAATTTTTATTGTCAGATGCAGTCTTACGAGTTAGAAACGGTTTACAACATTTCATTGGCTCCCGAAACCCCGCCTCTAATATATCCCACCAAAAGCTTATAAATATGAGGTGTGTACATAAAATGCTCTGACAAGATCAAAGCTGCGAGGAAAACCAGCGTAAGTGAATTTGCTACCCCGATTGTGCCAGGGGCAAAGGCGCAAAACAAACGCAAGATGGAGTTTTCGGACCCCAAGGATAGAAAGACGTCGCGGAGGCACTCGGGCTCTCGTGACAGAAGCAGAAGCAGGACCAGTAGTTACAACGGCATGGAAGAAGATGAAGACACTAAAGAAAAAGAGGGGGTAAGTAACTTTACATCTAATTTTCCCAACAATCTTGCGGCTCAAACAATCACCACCTCGCGCTCAAACTCTCACCTTTCTTCTGACTTATCAAATCCCACCAATCCGCTCACAGTAGAAATCACTATCCCCCCCCCCAGGTCTCGGAAACCATTACTCAAACCGTTACCAACACTGTTGATCAAACCGTTACTCCAACGGTCATCCAAACAAATCCAACCGTCTCTACTAAGCCGATAAATCAGTGTTTACAAAGCCAAGAAACAAACTTCTCAAACTTAGTCTCACCCAATCAGGGAACCTAAATGGAAACGGACCAAACAATTTCAGAAAATACTTTCGAACATCTCACCAAACTCCCTGCTTCTTCGCAAGCAGACCCCTCGACTAAAACAAAAATTCGGCCGTTGGTCTTGGCAGAGCCCGGCAGATGGCCTGAAATCGCGGCTCATTTCAGAGCAAGCGGAATAAAATATATTAAGGGTCCTGTTCATAATGTGACTAAATATTGGTGTAAAACGTTCTTTAAAAAGATTCGTTAAACATATTTTTCCAGAAATGTTGAAATATTTTTGGAATTTTAAAAATTCAGCTCTTTGGCGCAATAGAATGATCGTTTCTGGAAACTATAAAGTATTTTTAATTGTCTTTATTACTACATTTGAAAAGAAATTTGACATTCCTTTTTTTGAAAATTCGGAATATTATTGGAATTAAAGATTTCTTTAATATACCTATTACTAAATAAAATTACCAAAAGTTGACAGTATCAAGAAAAAATTATTCTATTCCGCTATAGAGCTGCTTTTTAAAACCGACCAAGATATTTCAACTTTTATTGGAAAATATGTTTTACAAAGCATTTTAAAGGCCATTTTACACGGGCATTGCGAACAGGACCCTTAAGGTAAAATCGTTGGCGAGAGGACTGAGCATCACGCCGGCCTCGGAGATGGACTATAGGGCAATCTTCAGATACTTTGAGGAAAATTTAGCGCCGGAAAAGGGTGGTTGGTACTATCACCAACTTATAGCGGATAAACCCCTGAAGGCGGTGATCAGGGGGATCCCACCTGAAATTGAGGTAAAAGAAGTTGAGAAAGATCTAATAAATAAAGGGTACGCAGTTACGGGTGTTGCCCGCATGAAAAGGGGGTGGGATAGAAACCCCTCCCCCTCGTCATGGTCACGCTAGTAAAATCAACGGAGGCGAAAAACATTTTCAACGAGTCTCACATGTTGGATATAGGTATAACGGTGGAGTCCCCGCATGTTAAGAATAAGGTGGGCCAATGTTATCGATGCCAGGGGTTCGGGCATGCGCAGAATCGCTGCAAGGCGGCCCCCCGATATGTGAAGTGTACCGGCAGCCATCTCACACCACAGTGCGACAAACCACCGGGCGTAGACCCCAAATGCACGAATTGCTGGGGAAAGCACCCCGCCAACTAACAGGGTTGCAGAGCTTACCCGCGAATGTGGCGGGAAAAGCAGCAATACGGCCAATACGGGCAATATCAGGCCAGACAGAACTACAGGCACCCGAGAGCGCCCAACTACGAGGCGGAATCGAGGAATTTTTATCAAAGACCAAGCGAGCGAAGACAGTGGCGCCAGAGACAGGATAGAGAAATTCCCCCTCTGATGGAATTGGAAACGCATCCCCCGGGTAGAATGTCGGACGAACAACCAGCTCCACTCGAAGGCGAAAGGCCCCTAAATGAGCAAGACCAAAACCCCTCCTCTTCGCAGGACCAAGATGGGAAGAGGAAGACTTTCCAAAGAGAACTAGGACTTACTGTTATGCAACTAAATATTGCCGGGTTTTCATCGGAGGAAATCCAAGAGGTGATTGCGCAAATAAGAACCAAATACGATTGTTAGTGGGATACACCAATACAGTCTTATAAGTAGTCACCCCCCTTTTCTTTCTTCATCCCTCCCTCTTCTCCACACTTTCACTTTCTTTCCTTCTTCCATCTCCCCCTCCTTTTTTCTACGAATACCTCTTCGCTATTCTCCTGGTTTTGTCACTCTTCAAAAAAAGGGACGAAAATGCCACCGAGAAAAATTATACCGCACTCACTGCGTATGCTACACTGGAATGCTAATGGTTTGAACGCACAAAAAAGAACGCTCCTGCAGGACTTGGCATCGCAGTATAAACTGGATGTCATGCTCATTGGCGAGACACATTTAAAGAAGGGAGTCAGAGCCAACATGGCCAACTATACTGTGTATAGGAACGATCGCACCACGGGTGTATGGGGCGGAGTGGCCATTTATGTGAAAAACACGATAGAGCATCATTTCATTCCTCCAACTGGATCTCCAACACTGGAATACACCTCTATCGGGGTGCCAATCAAGAACGCAGGGCTGCACTATATCACGGCAGTTTATAACAGACCTACCAATAACTGCATAAATGACTTAACCAAATTACTACGAAGCAGTGGGGAGTTCCCCCATGTGGTGGCAGGGGACCTCAATGCGAAACACCCGGACTGGCATTCGGTCTGTGGAAACCCATTGGGTAACAAGCTAAAAGTCCTGGCGGAAAACTACCCGTTTACGGTAGATGCACCCCAGGACCCAACACATCACTGCTCAAACCAACACTTCACCGATGATGTACTGGATATAGCCATATTTAAGAATGTTGTCTTACAACATCAAACGGACGTAGGAGAGGACCTGGGATCGGATCACTATCCGGTCTTTCTAACCTTGGGTAACCCCGACCAGGTCTCACTCGCGGATAACTCCGAAATAAAAAAGACAAACTGGCCAAACTTTAACGAGCACCTAAGATTAAATATGGGAAAGATCCCAATTATCAAAAGCGCGACAGAACTGGATGATTATGTTCAGAAATATGAAGAGGCCATAAAAGCAGCAATAGAGGCCTCCACTCGAAAAGTGACTCACCCAATTTTAAGACCCCGCCTCCCGCAAAGGCTGCTTGACCTCATAAAGGAAAAGAGGAGGGCCCACAAGGTCGCCAAGCGCACCTGGCATCCGGATGATGCCAGATATGAGGCCCGAATGAAAAACCATCTGAAGGAGGAGCTGAGGCGGTTCTCGAACGAGAGATGGAATGAGAAGGTGGAATCCCTCGCGTTCGAGGACAACTCAGCTTGGCAGATGGTTAAGTGTCTAAAGGGAACCAAAGCCACTATACCCCCCCCCCTCAAAACGGCCAACACATACGCCTACGAGCCGGGGGAAAAAGCGGAGGCATTTGCTGCCTCCCTAGAAAAACAATTCACCCCAAACCAAATACGGGATTCCGATACAGAGCTCCATAATCACATAAGCCGGATCAACGAGGAACTGGAGGAGGGGCTCGCCAAAAGAGACACCTCCCCCATCCCGCCCGCCTCATTGGAGGAAATCAAAGTATACATAAAGCAGGCTAAGACGCGGAAAGCAGCTGGTAGAGATGAAATATCTAACCTAGCCTTGAAAAACTTGCCCAGTAAGGCAATTTCGGCCCTAACCCAAATTATCAATGCGATGCTAAGATATAGTCATTTTCCAAGTAGATGGAAGACAGCGGATGTGATCCTAATACCCAAACCAGGTAAGGATCACGCCAACCCGACAAATTATAGGCCTATTTCTCTGATATCCTCGATAGCAAAAATAGCAGAAAAGATCATACTAAGCAGGCTAAAAGAAGAGTTGGAAAGATGCGAAATGAACAGTTCGGATTTAGAGCTGGTCACTCGACCACTCACCAGGTGCTAAGAGTGGTTGAGGAAGTCACAGGAGCCTTCGCAGCGGGACAAAAGACCTTGGGAGTGTTCTTGGATGTAGAAAAGGCATTCGACAAGGTCTGGAAACCCGGTCTGCTTTACAAACTGTTAAGAGGGAGAATCAAGCTTGCCTTGGTTCAGCTTCTGGAGTCCTTCCTGGACGACAGATGGTTCCAGGTAAAGGTAGATGGCGTCAGATCCATACCGCACCCAATGCTGGCCGGAGTCCCACAAGGCTCCCCCCTCCCCCCCTGTTTTCAGCTTATATGCACGACTTTCCGAATCCGGAAAACGCAATGGTGGCGTTCTACGCCGATGATGTTGGGATGATTACCAAGTCCAGAAGTCGACAAAGGTTGGTAAAAATTATGAAAGACACGATTAAAATAGTTGAGCCGTGGTACCATAGGTGGAGGCTTAAGGTAAACCCTACCAAAAGTACGGCAATGTTATTCAGCAAGGCATATAAACAGCCACAGAGACACAAACTCACGATGTTCGGGGAAACGATTCCCTGGTGCATGTCTGCCAAATATTTGGGAGTCATGTTGGACCCCTTACTATGCTGGAGTAAACATGTTAACTATTGCAAAACACAAGCGAAAGGGATAAAAGGTGCCCTGTATCCTCTCTTGGGTAGCCATAGCAAGCTCTCGCCAAAGAATAAACTTCGCGTTTATCAGACCGTAATTCAGCCGATAATAACATACGCGGCCCCGGCTTGGGCGTTCGCAAGCCATTCCCGCATGGGCGCGCTGTATCTAAAAGCTCGTAACAAAAATCTTCGTCAGGCGGTCCAGGCTCCGTGGTTTGTGTCAAATCGACAGATTCGCGCAGCCACTGGAGCCAAAACTCTGGACAAAATCATACAAGACCTGACAGAGGGCCTGTATAAGAGCAGCGCCCTCTCCGCTAACCCACTAATCAGGCAGCTGGGTCGATATGACCCGCTGGATACTCCAAACACCCCGAGACCAAAAGTCATTCTGCTGGGTGGTCGCCTACCTATATACCCTAATCATCCTGTGGCGTTACTAAAGCGGCGCTACGGCTCAGCTCAGTGTAGAACACTTTGTGGGGGGGGGACTCTATCAAAAAAATCCTACACAAAGAAAAAAAAAGGCGCCACGTGCTTATCGCCGCTTATCGGATGTTGGTGAGGCCTGAAAGCACGAAAGTCAAGAAAATAAAACTCCAGTGCACAGGTAGATGGTTTTAATAAAATGAACCAGAGATATTGTCAAACCAATACAATTATAACCCAAGCAATCATGTCAGGCACAGCTGATAATAATTAAGTACCGCGTCAGATCTGATTCGGCGTACAAAAATCATACAATCGGAACTTTCGCTCCGATTTTCTCAAACAAGATGTAATATTAGGAAGATAGTAAATCTTCTATCTTCTTCGCCGAAAAATCGCCCGCGTACTTAAGTGCACTAATTATGACGTACCGAAACTCTCGAAGCATTTCGCTTCGTACATACAGAAATCAATGTGAAATTAAAGCGCTCACCCATTTCAAATCGATGCGCCTCTACAATGTTGCTGCTTTGCTGAACGCAGCCAACGGCAATAAATGATCGCTTCCTACAGAAGATAGCAAGGTGGATTACAGGTGTTGATGGATCTCGCAAATCTTGTTTCTACAACCTGGATGTTACTGGCGTTGTAGGTGGTAATGATGTCAAAACAACAAAGGAGAGACATCCAGGGTCACACTCGGACTAATTACAGGTGTTCGTAAGTGAAAATTCGTGTGGATGACAGAATATACTCGAGTGTGATATTCATACATTGTTGAATACTTAAATCGCAATAGCAGCCTCGAATCTAACGGATTGGAACCCACACCAGGTGGAAATCACATCTAGAGCGTCCATAAACATTTGACGGCCCTTGGTGAACAATAATCGATACGATTGTGTAATCCGAAAACCGGAGTTAAATTGGTAAGTTAATTTAACTTATCAATCGATATCGACCGCTAAATTCGCACTTTCCATTTTTGATCGTCGTTAAACACCAATATATAAAAATGGCCTGCTGTTCATACAGTTCATTCAGCCATTGTCAACCTTCTCACACAAAATTTTCAAGCCCCCATACCATTCTTACTTGGTTCCAAAATGAAAATTACCAAAGATCTTGACAAATTTAGCTAAATAAACTACCGCTAAATTTGAATGTTACAATCCCCCCCCCCCGTGTTTGAGCCCGAGCAAGCTGGGGAAATTTTTGTAGGTTTCTCCCCTTCTCGATCCAGGCCTGTGCACCCAAATGCAACTGATCAAAGAACCAGGTCACCAGTAAACGACGACGACGACGATGAAGAAGAAGACCAAAACGATGGAGAATCTAAATTCACCCAGGATCTCCAAACCAATTGTGTCCCCCCTCAAAATGCTACTGGTCGTTCAAAGCCAAACCGTTATGCAAACAAGTAATCACCCAATAATTCGTTCCCGCAGCAGATATGCAAGATCAAGAAAGCAAGAACACAAATCTGTACCCGGTGGTATAGAAATAAGATCATCAATATAAACGATAAAAATTATTTTTTGTAACCAATGTTTTATTTTCAAGTTCTAACTGTAAATTTACGATCAGTTCTGTAGTTTATACGATTTATGAGGTCTTATTCTTATTTAATGTTAATACTGCAGGCTTATTATTATTACTTATGCTGTAAACTGTTTATTGATATGTATTTATGTTCCTCACTGCATAGTTATTGTAAATGCAGTGAGCGTTGATGGATAAAGCAAAATAAATGGCGTGTCGAGGGCGAATGAGTGCAGGCAGGTACAAATCCAGGCGAATAAAAATCAGAGCTGCGCTTCCGTCGCCTCACGGCGGAATGCATATTCACAGCACCATAAAAATGACGAGGCTCAATGCCGCTTTCAATTAAAAATCAAAATTTCATTTTTGAATAAATCACTGTCATTTTCACACAGATAAAGGAGACAATTGGGCCGGACCCATAACTTCTCCAAAAAAGCCAAAGTATGATACCTGATACCTAAAATGCTCTCAGTACGTTCTGGCGATCACAACTACTGTCGTGTGTTGAGCGTTAAAAAACAGTTCTTTTTAGGACCAAAAATACTTAGAAAGGGTTACGGTTTTAACGACGTTGAATCTCGCTTTTTTTGCAACTCTGGCGGGGGTGTTTGTGTTGCCGAAACACTAAACTCATTAAAAACATCCCCCGAGGGTGATCCAACTCGGCAAATTGTGCTATTAGTAAGAGGTGAATCTCGCTTTTTTTTGCTGCAAATTTAAGCCAAAAATACGTTGAAAATGTGAATTTACCTCGACGTTAACTGTACGATGAATTTCCCCGTGTTTTTTAGTCAAAAATATCCCTAAAAAGTGAAATTATGTCGATAACTGTGTGCCCATGAATGCCTTCAAAGGAATTTAAAGGGATAGCAGATCAATATAATGTCGGACAGCCAAGCTGCGATCAAGGCACTCGAAGCAAATAGCTTTGAGTCCTTGTCTACATGGGAATGTAGACAATCTCTCAAGAAACTGGCAATGGGCAACAAAATTGCCCTACGCTGGGTGCCAGGTCGGGCGATTCCTTTTTCCACCGATGGTCGAGGGATCCTATAATCCCATAGGACAATTCCACCGATGTCATGAACAGGTAGACTGGTCAGAATTTTAATCTTTTCTTTGTAAGCCTATAAGCTGTTCTAAAGTAAGTAAGATCCCAAAGCGGTAATTTTAATTATAACCAATAGGTACATTTTTATCTTTCTTTTCAACAATTTAATTATAATTTCGTGCATTATAAATTTAGGGTGTTTATGCTCTGTAGAAAATGAGATTCCATTTGTTTTATTTGAGTCTCAACCATCGCAAAGATATTCACGAAAAATGGGGGGGGGGGGCTGTAGACACGTTGGCCCCCCACAAGTCAAATTTTTTGATGAAAATGGTGTCAAACGTTAGAGCTTGGTTGGAGTATAAATGTGCTTCCATTTTTTTCGTTTGAGTCTCAACCGTCGCGGAGTTCTTCGCGAAATAGTTGGGGGGATTAACAAACTTGAAAATCCCTTGAAAGATTGCAAATGACCAAAAACAAATGCAGCATTTTATATCAGCAAGTCGAATTTTGAGATGAAAATGGTGTCAAATGTTAGAGCTTTGTTAGAACCTAAATGAGCTTCCATTGTTTTCATTTGAGCCTCGACCGTCGCGGAGTTATTCGCGAAATAGTTGAGGGGAGGGGAGGCTGTAGGACACGTTGGCCCCCAAGTCGAATTTTGGGGTGAAAATGGTGTCAAACGTTAGAGCTTCGTTAGAGCCTAAATGAGCTCTCATTTTTTTCGTTTGAGCCTCAACAGTCGCGGAGTTATTCGCGAAACCGCTGGGGGGGGGGGGCAGGCTGAAGACATGTTTTTCTATTTTTGCTATTTTTGTGAATTTTTGTGTAAAATTGGTGTCAAACGTTAGAGCCTAAATGAGCTTCCATTTCCAACATCTTAATTTCATTTTCTAAAAAGTTACGGGCATTTCAAATTTTCAATTCCTCCGAACAAGTTACGTCCGATAATTTTTTGGTTGTTCTTTCTTTTATGTAGAATTTTTATAAATAAATTAATTAATTATTTTTTTTCATTTACTACTATTTAAATTTTTATTGATAAATCTATAAAATGCTGCATTTGTTTTTGGTCATTAGCAATCTTTCAAGGGATTTTCAAGTTTGTTAATCCCCATTGTGCTACTTCTAATACTTCATAAGGTACTCGGCCCGCATCGGTGGAATTGTCCACTGCTCAAACGTAACCATTTTACGGTCGAAGATTTAAAATTGACCATCGGTGGAAATGTCTGCCGTCCTATTTCACCGGGCAGTGTCCGGTGAACAACCCCGTAATGAGTCTAATTTCATTCTTTGTCAAAAGAAGAAGCTTTTTAGCCTCTGCAGTCGAGTACTTTATAAATTTCTTCGCCTGTCTTTGTCCTGGTGTATTATTCCAGAGAGGTTATTTGTTCTCTGCCTCCCATTTTTGGATCTCTAACCCCCTGTGTGCTTTGGTTAGCCCACAGTATGGTTCAGGTCCAATCGGGGGCATTTTTGAGCCTGATCTAGCCAGTCTGTCGGCTATTTCATTACCCTCAATTCCCTCATGACCTGGCGGACGGCAGACATTTCCACCGATGGTCAATTTTAAATCTTCGACCGTAAAATGGTTACGTTTGAGCAGTGGACAATTCCACCGATGGAAAAAATGGGAGGCAGAGAACAAGGAAACTCTCTGGAATAATACACCAGGACAAAGACAGGCGAAGAAATTTATAAAGTACTCGACTGCAGAGGCTAAAAAGCTTCTTCTTTTGACAAAGAATGAAATTAGACTCATTACGGGGTTGTTCACCTGACACTGCCCGGTGAAATATCACCTAAAAAAAATGATGCCTTAGGCCGACTCAGGCTTAAACATCTGGGACAGTTACAACTGACGCCCAAAGAGGTAAAAAGCAAACCCCTCAGGAGAATTCTGTGTTTCGCTAGCGAAATTGAATTCCTGAACACCTAATTAGTAGGGTTATGAACAAAAGATCAATACTGGTCGCAGTTCTGAAAGGCTCTCGTAGCCAATCGACCCCTAAGTACCAATAACAATACCAATAGTCAAAAATACCCCTAAAAAGTGAAATTATGTCGATGTTAACTGCGCGACGGACTAGCTACTACTGGGAGCACACGCGTGCTCCGATTTTTCTAAGTGTTAGAGTAACTCACACCACACGGACGGACGACAGAATGACTGTGACGTTTCAAAATCGAGCTAAAATTGGCAACTTTAAAATCGATTATTGGCCAAACTAATCGATATACGACTTTCACCCTCACCTTAATCGCTTCGTCTATATTTTTTCTATCTAAATCCGTCGAGATTTTTTTAATAAATTTAATATTCTCGAGCTGAGCCTACTTACCTGCTACCGAAAAACAACGATTTTCTATGCTTTATAGCAACTTTTGCAGCGTGAAATTTTAACCATTATTATAATATTTTATCCATTTTATTAAAATATTACTACTGTAAATTTTTTATTATTATAAAATTTAATTGCGAATTTAATTGCTTTACATCACTATAAGACTATAACGTTGTTAGTACTTAATAAAATGCATTAGTGTATGTTGTGTAGTATCACGCTCTGCTTCTATTGGCTCCCATGGAAATAACTACTTTTGCTGTGACAAGGCATGTGGATTTAAATAGTTTTGCAGTGATACCCACTTTTCAACAACGATTGTCTATGCTTTATAGCAAATTTGGCAGCGTGAAATTTTAACCATTACTAGAGTTAGGTAAATGCAATCTGACATGTTTAACCCTTTCGCGGGCGAATTATTCTGGCCACTTTTTTAAAAAAATTTTTGTGAAAATATACTATATTAGACCCCCTGAGTAGTTATTAATGGTTATCTAATCAATTTTTGCACCGCAAGTTGTAAATATAGAAGTGGGAAACCGTCTTCCCACGGGACCATTCTAGAGCACTTGCATAAAAACGATTTTTTGCTAAAACACTTACTTTTTACTTTTTTAAATTACTTTTAACAATGGTTATTGCTACTGGATGTTCTCAATATTAAAAATAAATCAAAACTTTTTGTAATAATTTAGGTTAGCAGTGGTATTTGGTTAAATAATAAACAAAGTTAAACACAAAATTAATATAAAATATGATTTAATGATATTAACAGGTTAAATATAAATAAATAATAGTACAAAAATATGGAGAGACATATAAATATGTTTCTACCATAAACAAATTAGTAACCCTACAAAAAAACATAATTTAAACTAAAATGGTTCTAACAAAATTAAGACACATAAACAAAATAACTAAATCTAAAACAAAACTTACAATGCTAATTACTAACTTTGTTCTCAACCTTTTAAAAAATCACAACCTGGATTTATTTATCATCAAAACTTCACAAAAAATGAATTATTTGCACTAAATAATTTGATTTAACATTATTAATCAAAGAATTAACAAAAAGTTATATCCAAAAAAACACTCAAAACTTTTCTGTATAAACCATAACTGGACAATAATATAAAAAATTACCAAATTCGCAATTCTTAATTTATTTACATCCGTCTTGAACCAGATCACGATGTTTAACTCTTTCTCAAAATTGGATTATCCACACAAACGAAAATCAATTGATGCATTCTAAACTGGATCACATTTGCAACTTAATTTCTTGAACAATAAGCAAATTTAGATATCCCACCTTTAACAAATTCATAAAGAAGAATAATCTAAAATTTGTTGATTAATTGATCCATTACAAAAACTCTTCATCCAAATTTGTTTCTCACAATAAACTTAAAAACTTGATCAAATTGTCAAACTTAAATTATTTAACTAAAACTGACTTTATTTAATTACTACATAATAATTCGACTTGTTCATATGACAACCTCCGAAGAACTCCACTTTATTTTTATTTAAAATTAGTAAATGGTCTCAAATTTAAATGACCGTGACTCTTCTAAAGTAGGTCCCATACCACAGAGGGGCTTTGGTACATCCTGTATTGTTACCAGATGTGGGATTGACCAAAGCTGGACCTTTGAAAACTAATATTATACCGCAGTTGAAGACTGAAATACAATATTTTTCTTTTAATTTTACCGGTTAAATTTATAATTTTCGAGAAAATAAATTTGAACTTTTGACTAAAAAAACGGGGCGTAAAGGGAAACAAACGACAAACATGGTATACAACATCGACTACAACATGCCATGTTGAAGTCCATGTTGTCCGTCTGTGGGCATGTTGGTGGTTTACTTTTCATGTTTTATACCATGTCACCAACATGCTTTTTAACTTCCCATGTTAAAAGCGCTCGAAGCCCTCGAAGACCCCAAGCTGTGAGCAGGTAGCTGTTGCATTTTTCTAGTTTTACTATGGATTTTGCAAGATCAAAAAATTTTGATATTTTGTGCAACATATGTGGGCGGAACGTCGTACCGACAAAGAGAAAACACATTCACGCATGTTACCGTTTGTAAATTTTTTGTTTGCAGAAAGTAAAAAATTAACAAAAATATCATAAATTTGTTTTTTCGACAGTTTTGGTTTTATAAAATATTCATTTGGGTCACCGTAACATGAAACTTTATCTTTAGCTACCTAAACTTACGAGATATCGGTGGAAGGAGTAATCCAAATAAAGCATTTCATTTTTAATTTAAAATAAAAAGATTTAAATAAAAAAATTGTATTCAGTTTAAGCTAATTTTGATTGTTGGATTTTGATTAATTTTGAATGTTGGATTTTGATATTGGTTCACTAGTTTCACTACTGAAAAGCAATAGTTTTTCAATTATTATTAAAATTTCCTTGTTGCATCACAAAATTCAAAACCAGCCATCCCTAGTTTTCAAATTTTCCGATATAAAACAAATGATACAATCCTCGAAAGTGATTTATTATAATTTGGTTGCAAACATCTCTCTTCGTCTGTGGCAAAAGCCATTAGCACGCTTCACAACATGGTTGCACACCATGTCTCTCGTTTGTGGGGGCCTTAACAAAATAAATTTCGTAAAAATGTTACTTTTGAAAATGAAACTTTTTAAAGCATGGGTTGACAGTAGGATGTCCAAAAACAATAAAAATGATAAAAAAAAAACCTTATAAAGTAACAATAACACAAGAATTTTCGCTAAAAACTTAAATTCGCTCGCAAATTTCAATAAATTAATCACAAATAATCAAAGTTTTGATTTCATAATTGAATAACTTTCAAAGTTTTAAGAATATTTACTGGTAAATTAAAAAATTTACTTCGTATATGTTTTGTAGTAAAGATCTGACACATATTAGGTAAAAAAATTTATTCCTAATATGGACCTATTTCTTACAATTTCGGTACTGGGAATACGTCTTCCCGCGGCCCACTAAAGGGTTAACTCATTTTTGAACAAAAGTGGATTTAACGAGTTTTGCAATGGACCCCCTCAAGTAATGTTCGATTGTATACGGGTGTATTCGTCTGTGTGGTATGTCGTTTCGTACCAGTGCTGCTACGCCACGCGCTCCGTGTCCCCCCCTGTCTTGTCGGTGGACGGAGTATCCCTGAAACTTGAGGCATCTGTTTTCGGTCAATTTAGTTTCTGTAATTAGGCAAATATCAATTTTATGTTTGATTAAATCATTTTTGAGTTCATAGATTTTGTTACTTACCCCGTTAGCATTCCATAAATTTAATTTCAACCTAGCAACCATAAGACTCTATGTTTGAAAAGAAATTTAGAGTATCTGTGAAGCGTTCCTTTTTGTATTAAAACCCTTCAGGAGGTTATTGTAGTCCTTCAGGGCCCTTAACATTTCTTCTATGTTTGTTTGTTGATTAATTTCGTCGCAGACCTGGGCAAGTTCGACGAAGGCGTCGCCGATATTAGCCGTGGATTGTGGTGCTGGACGTTGTTGGGATTGTGGTTGTGGTGGCTGCGTCATTCTTTGGGTGCGAAGAGGTGGGAACGCACTCAATGATGTTGATGGTGACGGTGGTATGGCTATTGTTCTTGGGGCCCTCTTTGACAGGGTGATGTGGTTGGGAGGGGGCCCGGTACGTATCGCGGGGCAGGTGCGATTTGGGGGGGGACCTTAATAATTTCTTTTCATTGAAGATATTTATCTTGTTTTGGTAGCCTGGGCACGTGATGGAGTTTGCTGTGTGTTCTCCGCCGCAGTTCGCGCACATAGGTTTCTCAGTGGATTGAAGTTGGCACTCCTTGGTGATGTGCGCTTGGGCGCATTTGAGGTATTTAACTGCTCGGCTGCAGTTAGCGGTCGCGTATCATCAGATTTGACATCTGTGACATTGGATGATAATTTTATTGTTGAAGTGTCACTCCCATCTAACTTTGGCATCGAGCAGTGTCCTTACCTTCGCGCTGAGCGCTTTGATCGTCATGTCGCTATTCGTGATCACCATCAGAAAAGCTGCCGATGGGTACCGCTCATACGGTAGACTTTTTTGGTGATAATGTCATTTTCCTTTAGTTCAGCCTCGATTTCGTCTAAACCGGCGTCGCTGGTGAGCCCCTTTAGTACGAAAGCATGAGTTCTTTCGTCCCTCGGGGTGTATGTATGATGGAAGGAGTTTTGGTTTTGCAGTTGAGCTAGCAACATACTGTACTCGTCTTTGTCGTTTAACTGTACCGCCACTGAGTTGGGGCGGTACGATAGTTCAAAATCTTTTGAAGCGTATATCCTGATAAGGTCTTGTTTTTTGTTGTCGTGATGGGTGACAAAGGTAAAAAGCGCCTTCTTAGCCTTTTCGTTTCGCAGGCACTTCGAACAAATTCTTCTATGTCCGCGGGTACGTCACTGCGCTTTGTTGACCCGGGAGCATTTAAATTTTAATTATATACGTTTGATTATTTATTATTGCTATCGCTATCACTTTTGTTATGACGTTTGATAACATTTTTGCTCTCGTATCGATTGTTTATTAAATTCTTTGGTTGCAATAACCGTTCCCACAGTGCTTCTGTTGAGTCACTCGCGTTTTTAACGGTATCGTTCATGGCGGACTATGCCATGTTAAGATTAAAAATTAAAATTAGTACTTATCAATTAGGAAACGTCTATTTCGTATAAACTACACTACTAATACTATTAATATTAAAAAATTGTTTGTAACACTGATCGACAAAAGTTATTATAGGTACTCAAAACCGTGGTTCACTTTGATTATGGTTCACACGACTTGCACTTGCGCAGATACAGTCACAACTGTATTCTCGACGGTAGGCCCTCGTTGATGAGTTCTTAGCTAATTACGCAACGAGCTTATTAGTAGTTTCGGCTAACAATAATAATATAAGAAAATGTTAACAAGCAAACTGACTACAATTTTATAAATGTAGGATATAAGAATTATGTCAATCAGATGTCACATTAATTTTTGTGCCACTTTTCTTAGGAGCGGGAGGAAAAAAATTAGCGGGAGGCAAAGTAAAATAGCGGGAGGAAAACTAAAACAGCGGGAGGAAAAGTAAAACAGCTGGAGGAAAAGTAAATACCACCAACTTAAGTTGGTACTTCATTAATGCCATGTACAGGTCTGGCTTTAGGCCATATGGTTTGGTAATTCTCGCTTATTCTAAAGCTACGTTTAGATCTGAACTTTATTCCACGAATTTTATGTCAGACACCAGCTGTCGCTAATGTAAACGATGCAAAATTTCTGTCAGACATATACGCATGAATTTCCGACAATAAGTGTAGACACTTATAGATGGTCAGATGTAAACGCAAAATTTTACGATGCAAAATTTCTGTCGGACATTTATGATGCGTTTAGATCTGACACTTTATTCCAGAAATATGTATAAAGGGTCGGACATAAATTCATTTTGACCGTTTACATTACAGGTAGAAATTTAGCACTACAGTTATGTCCAGAAGTATTATAAAGTGTCCGCCATAAACTTGCTTTGACCGTTTACATTACAGGTAACAATTTAGTACGACAGTTATTTCCAGAAATATATTATTATAAAGTGTCTGCCATAAACTTGCTTTGAGCGTTTACATCACAGGTAGAAGTTCCTTGATTCCTTCATTCTGTAAAGATTATTTGACCGGAAAGGTTCACAGTTCACAATGAAAATATTTTTTTAGTTTTAGGGACAAAAATAATACACTAATGCCTGTCTTCACCAACAATTTATTTAAGAATTCAAATTTGACATGAGTTTTTTTATGTCAATACTATGTCAAATTTCACCAAACATTAATGGATTCCTAGCTAAGTAATTCTTTACTAGGAAATTCTTAAATAAATTGTTGGTGAAAACAGGCATTAATCATTTTAGTATTTATTCTATGATTTTACCAACCTAGTTAAAAAAGCAGACCTACGCCAGAAGCATTTTGAAACACATGGTGACGGTAAATTTTTAAATACATTTTTTTATAATTTAAATCACAATCTAGTACAGGGTTTCCCAACCTTTCTTGCATGGTGCCCCCCGGATTATAAAAAAAATTTTCATGCCCCCCTATATTTTTCTTCATTGCTTCAATAAAAAACACAAATTATTTTTACGATATTTATTTCACACGATTTATTATTTATTAATGGGATGTTTGCGCCTGCATTTTTTGAACCAGTTGGTCGATATCAGGTTCTGTTTTTGACAGAGCTATCATCAAATCATTATCGACTGCAAGACGATTTCGCTGCTTAGACTTAATTTGCACTAATGCTGAAAATCTGGTTTCACATAAGTAAGTCGAAGAAAATGGCAGAAATATTCGCAAGGCAAGAGTGGCAACTTTTGGATTAAGGAGAAAGCGTTTTATCCAAAATTTCTCCAAAGTCAAGAGGTGAAAGTCATCTTTCATTGTCGAATCTGCCTTCATTTCCAGATATTCTTCTTGGACATCTTCTGGTAATTGCAGAACTTGACCAAAAATGGATTTCTGGTCATGTGCCATATTGGTGATTCTGAATTAACGTCTCTGTAATATCGGTGAAATTCTGTTTCCAACGCTTCCAAATGAGCTGATATATCAGTTTTCATATCTTTGTCCAGTTCTTAATTTTTAATTATTTCTTGTAGTCGAGAAAAAGATAGCACATTTCCGACAATTACCCTCTGAGACTAAAGTTGAAGCTTAGATATAATTAGATTAAAATATCCGAACACTTCATGCCCCCCCTAAGATCTTTCTACGCCCCCCCAGGGGGGCACGCCCCCCCGGTTGGGAAGTCCTGATCTAGTATTTACTAGATTGTGATTTAAATAATGTAATTAAATGGCAACAAAATGTAATTGAATAATGTATAAGCAATAGTATATTATACTACAAGGGAGTAAAGTTACTCTTTTCAGTCCCGAGACAATTTTGTACCGAGGCCGTAGGCCGAGGTGCAACAAGCAGTCGAGGGACGAAAAGCAACTTTACTCCCACGTTGTATATACTATTTTTCACAATTGCGATGAAAAATTCTAATGTAAATATATAGAAATAATTAATTTTACTAGAATAACGGATTTTCATTTTTACACCCCGCTGCGGGGTGTAAAATCCATTTTTACGACCTGCACCGGGGTGTAAAAAAATAAAATCATTTTTACGACCTACTGCAGGTCGTAAAATGCATGTTGAATGCAGGTATAAAAAACGCCCCTTTACACCCGCAAATGCGGGGCTAAATTGCACTTTAGAGTATCGCAATTGTGAAAAATACATTTTTATTGTATTTAAATACAATTTATTACAAAAATACATTTAGAAACTCATTGAAAATACAAAATACAAAAGAAATTAATCGAATTATATTCCTTTTAACCTCTTCAAGGACATAGGCACATATGTGTACGTTTAGAAAATTTTAAATAATATCTATATGTAATTAAACGTGGTCTGGTCACTGGAACAAAAAATGGACGTTTTTAAAATTTAAAAAAAATAATCTGTCCCTGAAGAGGTTAATAAAATGAACATCTGATCGTAATTAAAATTCTTTTGTAAAAATATTAATTTATCAAAAAAGTACATATAAAAATGCACGACACTTTCCATAAAAGTAGACGAGTGATCAACTTTTGCAATTTATTCCAAGCAACGCGGAATATGTATTTACAGCGTTTACATCTGATCATCTATAAGTGTAAACATTTATCGACAGAAGTTGATAAATAAATGTCTGACAGAAATTTTGCCTATTAAAGTGCAGCGTTTACATCTGACCATTTATAAGTGTCTACACTTATTGTCGGAAATTCAAATATATATGTCTGACAGAAATTTTGCATCGTTTACATTAGCGACAGTGACTGCCCGACATAAAATGTCGGAAATTTCTAAGTGTCTGACATACTAATGTAAACGGTCGAAGCAATTTTATGTCCGACACTTTATTTATATTTCTGAAAATAAGTGTCTGGCTAAACTTCAAAGGAATTTCTACGTGTGATGTAAACGGTCTAAATAATTTTATGTCTGACACTTTATATATATTTCTGGAATAAAGTTCAGATCTAAACGTAGCTTAACAAATATTTGTTTTGAATTTTTTTCTTTCTTTCGGCTTTCGGAAAGGCAAAAAATAGTATATTCGCGCTCGGGATTAAAGTGACTTTTCGTCATGGCTCGGCTGCACGTCTCGGCTGCGCCTATTGTAAAAAACCTTTACCCTCATGACTAAAAGTAGCACTTTACTCCCTCGGTGTATAATATACTATTTTAATATTGTTATTTTTATTTTAATATTTTATAACAACAACCTTCACCTTCCTTACTGTGAGTACTAATGATTTTAATTAATTTACTTTGTTATTGACATATACTATAATTTATGTTTTAGTGCCATGATTATGGTATAATACAATACCGAAACGTCGGCCGGTTAGCGACTTTTGTTGTTCTTATTTTATTTCCAAAATCCCAAGAAACGGTTATATAAATAATAATAAAGTTAAACGATGTTTAATATTTATAATTTTTGAAGGTGTTACAGGCGGAATTTTGAGATGTTTTTTTTTTAATTTGTATAGATATTCCAGAGCAGAATTATGCTACATTTTCTTAAAATATAGTAAGAAGATTCTAACATGGTTTAATATTTTTTTTTAAAGTTGACCAAATCCTAATTTCTGAATTTACTTGCGAAAGAAGTCCAAAAAAGTACTTTCATGTTTCTTGGGACATTTTTGATTTATCTGAATTTTTTGAGATTTTTCGAATATCTTCTATATAAAAAAAATGACAAAATGTTAAGGATGTTCATTTAAGTCCGCCACGACCCAGATTTTTTATATTTTAATTTTTTTTTTAGTTGAGTTGAGTTGAGTTTTTTCGACCAAAACATCTTCACTAAACGGTAAATAAAAAATTTTTGAGACAAAAATTTAAAATTCGGGGTAGAGGCGGACTGGAAAAACATAAACTAAATATACTTTCATTTCTTATGTTGTAGGTCGAAACTTGTATAATAATGTGTCAAAACCCAAATTGATCTAAATAAATGCATTCATTTTCTCAGAAAAAATTCACAAAGTTGGATTTTTTATGTTTGCCGGCAAGGTGTGCCCCCCACTCCCATAAAACACCAAATTTCCGTAAATCTAATATATATTTTTTAAAAAATATTGTAAATTTCATTTTTCACAAACAAATTCTGCGGCTTACTATAATTATAAAGTCTATCGTTCTTTCAAAACCATCTTGTACTTCAAAATTATCTTAACTATGAAGCCCATTACCGTCCCACTTTTAAATTTTGGCAGTCACTTACCATAAGTATACAGACTTCCCAGGAATTTTTTGAAAAATTTTGAAGGTGTACTTTTTCAGAAAATCAAATTCAAAATTTTGATTTTGGGTTTTGAGAAGTATTTATATAAGACAGCTCATTGTGCTATATATCATCGGAAAGGGCATACAAAACTGAGTAAAATGACACCACTCCCACTTCTGTAGCTTAATTAGGAAAGCTATTATAATGATTATAAAATATTCCGACAGCCAATTTTTGAAAATTTTACATAGCGATATTTTGGAAACCGTTTGAAATACTTAAATAAAAATTTGAATTTTTGTTAGTCTCCGTACACTCTATCGATATACCAAATTTTATCAAAATCTGAGATGGTCATCCAAAAAAGTGTATTGATTTCACATGGAATGACCCAATTTTGCCAACTCCGCAGACTTCAGTTGTCCAAATATCCTTAGATCTAAACAGTAGTTTACCTGTTATTTATTTATTTATTTATTTACTAGGGGGGCTTCGCCCCCCTGGCCGCTAACGCGGCCCAACCCCCCAGGGCCGCTTTGCGGCCCTAATAACTTCAAGTTATAAAACTTATTTCCATACAACATTTTTTATATTGCTTTCACTTTGAATTTGTATTCCATCCTTCGCTCGACATCTTGATACTGCTACATATAACTGTCCATGACTAAACAAAGGCCTATCGATGTATATACCAACTTTGTTAAAGCTCTGCTAGCATAACAACAGATCCTATTTTAAGTTTTGATTTGTGTACCGGAAAACCAGGGAAATTCAATGAATTTAATTATTCGACTTCATATTCCAACCGAATGTCCTCTTCTGTTTGATCGACCCCTCGATGTTTAGCTATATCTTGACTTAAGTAGGTATGAACCTCGCCCGAACATCATCATTGTGGCAGGCTAATATAATTCTGTCGGAGAGATCGGCATTAGAAGCAATTGAATTGCTGTCTTCCTAGCCGCTTGTCGTTCAACTTTGAACATAGGCCTCTTCTAACTCTTTCCATCTCTCTCTATTTCCAGCCACTCTATTCCATCCGAAACCTGCCATTCGCTTTATATCGTCCACCCATCGCATACGCGGTCTGCCCCTACTTCTACCACCCAACCATGGTCTCCAGTGATTTATAAACGTGTTCCATCTTCCTGTATTTCTTGCGTTATGTCCGGCCCATCTCCATTTCAGTCGCGCCATGGTTGTTACGGCGTCTTTTACTCGTGTAGTTTCTCTTATAGTTTCGTTGGTAATACGGTCTTTTAGAGATATTCCAAGCATAGCTCTTTCCATCGATCTTTGTACTTTACGAATCTTGTCCACATTTTTGCTTGTGAACACCCATGTCTGGACTCCGTATGTTAGTACAGGTAACACACACATATCGAAGATTCTAGTTATGAGATGTTGTGAGATATTTTGGTTTTTAAGTATACATAGCTTAGTTTTCCAAACGCCGCCCAACCCATTCTTAGTCTTCTGCTAACTTCTGCCGTCTGATTTTCTTTATTTGGTCGGATGTCTTGACCTAGGTAGATGTAGCTGTCTACTCGTTCGATTATTTCGTCGTCTACTCTCACCGGTCTTTCATCTTCCGTGTTGGTCATCACCTTGGTTTTTTTCTTATTAAGTTTTAGGCCGAATTTTTTTGATTGTGTGCTTAGTTCTTGTAGCATGTGTTGTAGGTCTTCGTAGTTATCAGCGATAACCACCACGTCATCTGCAAATCTAAGGTTATTCAGTCTTTCTCCGTTGATATTGATACCTTTGTTTTCCCAATTGAGTGCTCTGAATATATCTTGTAGAGCTGTTGTAAAGAGTTTTGGTGATATTGTGTCGCCTTGTCGCACTCCTTTTTTAATTGGTATTGGATTTGTATCTTTGTGAACTCGAATTACTGTTGTGCTCTCGGCATAGACATTTTCGATCAGTTGAATATATCGATAATCTATTCGACTATTTTGTAGGGCTTGTTTTACTGCCCAGATTTCTACGCTATCAAATGCTTTTACGTAGTCCACAAATCCTAGGTATAGTGGTAGATTGTATTCCGTAACCTTTTCTATTAAAATTCTTATTGTGTGCAGATGATCGCATGTACCATATCCGGCTCTAAATCCGGCTTGTTCTTTTGGCTGATAGCCATCTAGTTTATTTCCGAGTCGATTTGTGATGACTTTAGACAGAAGTTTATATAGTTGGGATAGAAGTGATATAGGTCTATAGTTTTCTAATCTCGCTTTGTCTCCTTTTTTAAAAAAGGATTTTGCTGTAAATGTCCTGAATTATACGGTACAGGACAACTCGGTACCGGACAACTCGGCACCGGGAAAACTCGGTACCGGCGACTCGGCACCGGACATCTCGGCACCGGGGAAACTCAGCTCCGGGATAACTTGGCACCAGTTAAAAACTTTTAAAAAATGTATGAGGATCATTATTAAAAGGTAGATCCCGGTCGAGGCTAGGTTAGTGTTAGGGTTAGGAAACGACTTTTTTTTAAAAGAGAAGGTCACCTCGGATTTTTAAGACCATTTCCGTCGCAAAGTCACGTATGATAACTTCGGTAGCGTTTGTTCCGGAAAGTGAATTATAAAAAGATATATAATTTCTTTAATATAATAAATTTTTTATATTTTAATTTTTTTTAAGTTTTTCAACTGGTGCCGAGTCCGCTCCAGAGCCATTTTTGCAGCACTAAACTCCTTAAAAACATCCCCTTAGGGCCTTCCAACTCGGCAAATTGTGCTACTGGGAATGGGGTGAATCTCGCTTTTTTTGGGGGGGCCGGACCATATTATGTCACACATTCAAATATTCTTTATTAGTAATTAATCTACCTTTTAATGACTTTCTCTTTTAACAAACAAGTCGTTTCCTAACACTAACCTAGCCTCGACCGGGATCTACCTTTTAATAATGATCCTCATATATTTTTTTTAAGTTTTCAATTTGCCACCAAACGGATTTTTGCATTTACATAAATCTTTCAATCTTTGTGTTTTTGCGTCGCATGGTTTTGTTGCCTTGCTTTTGCTTTTGATTTTGCTTTGCTTTGCTTTGCTTTGCTTTGCTTTGCTTTGCTTTGCTTTGCTTTGCTTTGCTTTGCTTTGCTTTGCTTTGCTTTGCTTTGCTTTGCTTTGCTTTGCTTTGCTTTGCTTTGCTTTGCTTTGCTTTGCTTTGCTTTGCTTTGCTTTGCTTTGCTTTGCTTTGCTTTGCTTTGCTTTGCTTTGCTTTGCTTTGCTTTGCTTTGCTTTGCTTTGCTTTGCTTTGCTTTGCTTTGCTTTGCTTTGCTTTGCTTTGCTTTGCTTTGCTTTGCTTTGCTTTGCTTTGCTTTGCTTTGCTTTGCTTTGCTTTGCTTTGCTTTGCTTTGCTTTGCTTTGCTTTGCTTTGCTTTGCTTTGCTTTGCTTTGCTTTGCTTTGCTTTGCTTTGCTTTGCTTTGCTTTGCTTTGCTTTGCTTTGCTTTGCTTTGCTTTGCTTTGCTTTGCTTTGCTTTGCTTTGCTTTGCTTTGCTTTGCTTTGCTTTGCTTTGCTTTGCTTTGCTTTGCTTTGCTTTGCTTTGCTTTGCTTTGCTTTGCTTTGCTTTGCTTTGCTTTGCTTTGCTTTGCTTTGCTTTGCTTTGCTTTGCTTTGCTTTGCTTTGCTTTGCTTTGCTTTGCTTTGCTTTGCTTTGCTTTGCTTTGCTTTGCTTTGCTTTGCTTTGCTTTGCTTTGCTTTGCTTTGCTTTGCTTTGCTTTGCTTTGCTTTGCTTTGCTTTGCTTTGCTTTGCTTTGCTTTGCTTTGCTTTGCTTTGCTTTGCTTTGCTTTGCTTTGCTTTGCTTTGCTTTGCTTTGCTTTGCTTTGCTTTGCTTTGCTTTGCTTTGCTTTGCTTTGCTTTGCTTTGCTTTGCTTTGCTTTGCTTTGCTTTGCTTTGCTTTGCTTTGCTTTGCTTTGCTTTGCTTTGCCATGCTTTGCTTTGCTTTCATTCGTCCGTTGATGTGATTATAATGTTGATTTGGTGTCGTCCAATAGCTGTTCTAAGCGTTGCATAAAAACGTTGCACAAAAACGTTGCATAAAAACGTTGCATATTTTTCTTATCTTTTTATATATATAGAGTAGATTAGTATCAACGGATAAACCATTTTAAATATGTAAAAATTACAATTACAATAGAATACAAAATAAAAGAAGTCTCTAATGGGCATTCATCAAAACCATCTTCCACATGATGTTGTGCTTTAAAACAATAAACGACTGTTGAGTCAAATCGAAGTATTCAACACCGTTAACTCTGTTTATGAGCTGAATCATCCTATTAATAGGACTGTAGAGGCCATAATTGGTCGCATGCTGGCAAGTTCTAAACGCATTCATATGTCTTGTGTTATGCGTTGGTGTATACGGTTGGAAGCAATTCAACAAACGTTTACAATAAATTGATCTTTCCGTTGACCAAACGATAGGCAAAACATAAATCGGCAGCCAAGTGTCTATATTCCAGAGACCTTGTGTTACAGGCGAGGAGGCTATTCGTGCTGGAGAATTCATCCGAAGTGAGACCTCTTTTATAATGAAAAAACTTAAGGAATTTCCGTTCCACTGCTTCGCATCTGTCGATATACGTTTGGTAATAAAGCGACCAATCACTTGAGGCGTATTCCAACTGGGATCTAACAAGCGTAAAATAAAGAATTTTAATGGTGTTATCAGAGAAATAATTGCTCTTACTGCGAATAAAACCTAACGTGCAGAGTGCCTTGATACAAATTTTCGCTATGTGGTTTTTGAATGTTAATCCGGAGTCCAAGCGTACACCTAAATCATCGATCTCAGTGACACGAATAAGGGACCTGCCATTGATTTGGTAATCGAACACATCAAAGTTGTGTTTAGAGTAGGATATCACGGAACACTTCTCGAAATTTAGACTCAATTTATTAAATTGGCACCATCGATGAAGGTTATCGAGATCCTCTTGCATTAACAAGCAGTCCCGCAAAAATTGAATCGCTTTATAAATCTTAAGGTCGTCTGCAAACAGTAGAACCCGACAGTATTTGATGTACTTAAGGCGAAGCATCACCACGTGACTAAATATTGGTGTAAAACGTTCTTTAAAAAGATTTGTTAAACATGTTTTTCAAGAAATACACAGAAAAAAAAATCTACTTTCAGAATGAATAATTATGCTTTCAACGTGAAAATAAAAGTTTTGCTGTTATAATAAAAGCATTGCATTTAATTTGAAAGAATCGTGAGAAACTCTACTTTCAAAATCTGCTTTCAATTTAAATATTGTTAAATTAAAAGCAAATTTTTCTATTTGAAATTGAATACTTTTAAAATGAGTTGGGTAACATCATTTCAAAAGTTATACTTTTGATAAAGGCTTGAAGTGAAAATGAAAACTTATAATGTTGTTTTGAAAGTATAAATATTCATTTTGAGGTACTATTTTATAATGGAATGTGCAAAATTGCAATTTGTATTTATATAACAGACCTTATAACATGCGCACTACTATTTATCTGTGCTTGTTGATGTCATTCCATTTGTAAGTGAAAATATTTCATATTACACAATCAAAGGCAACTTAAACATTCGAAAGCAACCGAAGTAAGTAGTTTTTTGAATGTATTTTCTTAAAATGTATATTTTTAACATTTAACTATTTTTTTGTTTATAATAAAGTTGTTTATAGAATATAGAAAACATTTTACAACGGGACCGCAATGGCAACCTTATTGAGAAAACCTTTGCTGCAGCGAAGACTGGATCATTATTGAATACATGAGATTGAATAATATAAATTTAACAAAGACGGAATTTGACTTATTAACCCAGCAAATCGTTAAATCTTTTCCCAAAAGAACATACGGTAAGTTTACTTCATATTTTAACTTATATAAAAATAATTGTCTGATGTTATATTATGTTTTGCAGGAATCTACTCTATATATATAAAAAGATAAGAAAAATATGCAACGTTTTTATGCAACGTTTTTGTGCAACGTTTTTATGCAACGTTTTTATGCAACGCTGAGAACAGCTATTGGACGACACCAAATCAACATTATAATCACATCAACGGACGAATCAAAGCAAAGCAAAGCAAAGCAAAGCAAAGCAAAAGCAAGGCAACAAAACCATGCGACGCAAAAACACAAAGATTGAAAGATTTATGTAAATGCAAAAATCCGTTTGGTGGCAAATTTGTTATTTTCGGTGGTGACTTTCGTCAAGTTTTACCTGTTATAAAATACGCTTCACCTGTGGAGATAGTCAATTATTATACTTTAAAGTCAACATCAATTTGGCCAAACAGCATTATATTATTGAAAGTACCGAATAGCTGGAAATCTACAAATATAATTCAGGGACACGGAAAATTCGGCACCGGACAACTCGGCACCGGGAAAACTCGGCACCGGCATAACTCGGCACCGGGGAAACTCAGTTCCGGGCTAATTTGGCACCAGTTGAAAAACTTAAAAGATATATGTGAGGATCATTATTAAAAGGTAGATCCCGGTCGAGGCTAGGTTAGTGTTAGGAAACGACTTGTTTTTTAAATGAGAAAGTCATTAAAAGGTAGATTAATTATACTAATAAAGAATATTTGAATGTGTGACATAATATGGTCCGGTACCGAAAAAAAATGCGAGATTCACCCCATTCCCAGTAGCACAATTTGTCGAGTTGGAAGGCCATAAGGGGATGTTTTTAAGGAGTTTAGTGCTGCAAAAATGGCTCTGGAGCGGACTCGGCACCAGTTGAAAAACTTAAAAAAAATTAAAATATAAAAAATTTATTATATTAAAGAAATTATATATCTTTTTATAATTCACTTTCCGGAACAAACGCTACCGAAGTTATCATACGTGACTTTGCGACGGAAATGGTCTTAAAAATCCGAGGTGACCTTCTCTTTTAAAAAAACGCTAACACTAACCTAGCCTCGACCGGGATCTACCTTTTAATAATGATCCTCATACATTTTTTAAAAGTTTTTAACTGGTGCCAAGTTATCCCGGAGCTGAGTTTCCCCGGTGCCGAGTTGTCCGGTGCCGAGTCGCCGGTGCCGAGTTTTCCCGGTGCCGAGTTGTCCGGTGCCGAGTTGTCCTGTGCCGAGTCGCCGGTGCCGAGTTTTCGCGGTGCCGAGTTGTCCGGTACCGAGTTGTCCTGTACCGTATAATTCAGGACATTTACAGCAATTCAATTGCTTCTAATGCCGATCTCTCCGACAGAATTATATTAGCCTGCCACAATGATGATGTTCGGGCGAGATTCATACCTACTTAAGTCAAGATATAGCTAAACATCGAGGGGTCGATCAAACAGAAGAGGACATTCGGTTGGAATATGAAGTCGAATAATTAAATTCATTGAATTTCCCTAGTTTTCCGGTACACAAATCAAAACTTAAAATAGGATCTGTTGTTATGCTAGCAGAGCTTTAACAAAGTTGGTATATACATCGATAGGCCTTTGTTTAGTCATGGACAGTTATATGTAGCAGTATAAGATGTCGAGCGAAGGATGGAATACAAATTCATAGTGAAAGCAACATAAAAAATGTTGTATGGAAATAAGTTTTATAACTTGAAGTTATTAAGGCCGCAAAGCGGCCTTGGGGGGTTGGGCCGCGTTAGCGGCCAGGGGGGCGAAGCCCCCCTAGTATTACTATAATAATTGAAGCTCAAAATCAAAACGACAAAGTGCAAATAAAAGGAAGTAACAAAAATTTACAATTTTGGAAGGAGCCAAAGTTCGTGCTGTAATAGTAAAAAGTGTTAGTGATTTTAATTATTAAACTGTCGCAAAATTAAAAAAACAGTTTTAGTTTTGGTTTGTTTAGTTTTAGTTTCTTAAAAATATAATAATTAAAAAAAGAAATAATAGTTTTATTTGTTAATTTGATGTCGGATTATTGTTAAAACGAATATAAACTAATATTAATTTGACAGTAACTACTTTTGAATTAACAGTAGCATCAATTAAAAAAACAAATAAATCCACTCTCAATTTAAATACCTAATATTTGATTTGAGAGCAACTGCTTTTGAAACTTGATATTATTTACAAAAGTAGTTACTCTCGAATTGACAGTAGTATGAATTCAAAATGAAAGTAGCTCTACTTTCAAATTAAAAGTTTCGATGTCTACGCCCTTTTTAAAAGCAAATAATGTTGATTTTAGTGCAATGCTTTCATTTTTACTGTAATATTTTTTTGTGTGTATTTAGATATTTTCGGAATTTTAAAAATTCAGCTTCGTAGCTCAATAGAATAATCGTTTCTGTAAACTAATGTATTACAATAATTGTCTTCATTACTACATTTGAAAAGAAATTTGACATTCCTTTTTTTGAAAATTCTGAATATTGGAATTCGAGATTTCTTTAATATACGTATTACTAAATAGAATTACCAAAAGTTGACAGTATCAAGAAACAATTATTCTATTGAGCTACGAAGCTGAATTTATAAAATTCCAAAAATATATAAACATTTCTTGAAAAACATGTTTAACGAATCTTTTTAAAGAATGTTTTACACCAACGTGGTGATGCTTCGCCTTAACAATAGCATTTATGAATAGAAGAAATAAAATTATAATTTATAATTATATTAGAACGATTGCCTTTTTTAAAGATAGGCGTTATGAAATTCTTTTTCCAGACTTTATTAGGGAATACACCAGTCGAAAGCGATAAAGAGAATAACTTGAATAATTGCGATGCTAAGGAGTATTGACATCTTTTTATAAAAAAGGGGGCAATACTATCAGGTCCAGAACTCAGACTATCAGACAAACTTCCTATTGCATCAAAAACATCGCTAATGGTTACATTAAGGTTGTTACAGGTGATTCCATCAACAGCAACGAAATTAACATCAAACCCACTGGTGTTACAATACATGGTAGAGAATTTCTTGGCAAATAAATCAACGCATTCTTGGCCCGAGTTAGAGAATTCGCCATCAAGGAACATACGGGCAGGATAGTCCTTAATCTTTTTGCAATTACCTATGTATTACCAAAAAACTTGAGGATGTTTGGCAATAGCTTCTTCCGTTCTAACCACATATTTACGATGGAGTATGGAAGTTAGATGTTTAGCTTCATCCCGAAGCTCACAAAACGTGTTGTAATCGAGTAAACTGCCAGTTTTCTTGAATCGTTTATGAATTAATTTCTTATTTATCATCAGTTGAATCAATTCTTTGGAGAACCAAGTTGGAGGCAATAATTTTTTGTAAGGTACGAGTTACTTAATGATGCTCTACAGTTCAAGATAGAATCGGTCAGTTACTATATCAATATCATCAGAGTTCAAGATAGCTGACCAGTCAACTTTAGATAAATGTTCATTGATGGTATCAAAATTTGCAGATTTATAATCAAGAATAAGATTATCGAAGTATAGAGATGATAGAGAAGCAGTAGATGGAATACTTATAGTGTATGCAATATGTCGTAAAGAAGTGTTAGATAAGAGGTCGTCGGAAACGTTGACTGAAGTATTTTCAATGTTGGTGAACACTAAATCTAGTAGAACAGCGATTCTCAACCTGGGGGTCGCGGATTTATTTCAGGGGGTCCCAGAAAATTTAGCGATTTCTTTCCAAAATTAGTTTTGAATTTGAATTGGAAATTAGTAACCTGAATTTCCACGACCTATTTATGCGAGGCAGGATTTTCAGCTTTATGCATTACTAAAAACAAGGCAAAAAATCGACTTGACGTGGAACCTGTACTTAGGATTTCCCTTGCTCGAACAATTGAATATAGGATTGATAAACCAGGCCAGAAGCCAGGGAGTGACAAGGTCGGGCATGCCCGACCTTTTAAAATAAAAATATGTCATTTGGTTAGTTTCTAATTCGTGATAATAAATTGATTGATATATTTTAATAATTTACAGAAAATTTGCCCATTCCACATTGGTCCTTTTGTCTGAAAACATTCAATAATAGATTGAACAGAAAGTTGCAACTTTATTAAATACTTAATTTTACATTTACTTAAAGGTACATTTTAGTGTTTTAATAATTATTCCTATTGAAAATTGTTATAATTTTTTAAGAATTCTTTTAATTTTTTAATGTTACACATTCGCATAAAACTATCTTTATGTATCTGCCAAACTGATAAATTTTCTAACTTTTCTTAAGCTACGTTTAGATCTGAACTTTATTCCAGAAATATATATAAAGTGTCAGACATAAAATTATTTTGACCGTTTACATCACACGTAGAAATTCCTTTGAAGTTTAGCCGGACACTTATTTTCAGAAATATAAATAAAGTGTCGGACATAAAATTGCTTCGACCGTTTACATTAGTATGTCAGACACTTAGAAATTTCCGACATTTTATGTCGGGCAGTCACTGTCGCTAATGTAAACGATGCAAAATTTCTGTCAGACATATATATTTGAATTTCCGACAATAAGTGTAGACACTTATAAATGGTCAGATGTAAACGCTGCACTTTAATAGGCAAAATTTCTGTCAGACATTTATTTATCAACTTCTGTCGATAAATGTTTAC
Organism: Rhagonycha lutea; assembly: GCA_958510855.1. Taxonomy (NCBI): domain Eukaryota; kingdom Metazoa; phylum Arthropoda; class Insecta; order Coleoptera; family Cantharidae; genus Rhagonycha; species Rhagonycha lutea. The sequence goes on from OY294038.1 coordinate 40,766,130, forward strand.
ACTTATAGATGATCAGATGTAAACGCTGTAAATACATATTCCGCGTTGCTTGGAATAAATTGCAAAAGTTGATCACTCGTCTACTTTTATGGAAAGTGTCGTACATTTTTATATGTACTTTTTTGATAAATTAAGATTTTTACAAATGAATTTTAATTACGATCAGATGTTCATTTTATTAACCTCTTCAGGGACAGATTATTTTTTTTAAATTTTAAAAACGTCCATTTTTTGTTACAGTGACCAGACCACGTTTAATTACATATAGATATTATTTAAAATTTTCTAAACGTACACATATGTGCCTATGTCCTTGAAGAGGTTAAAAGGATATAATTCGATTAATTTCTTTTGTATTTTGTATTTTCAATGAGTTTCTAAATGCATTTTTGTAATAAATTGTATTTAAATACAATGAAAATGTATTTTGCTTATACATTATTCAATTACATTTTGTTGCCATTTAATTACATTATTTAAATCACAATCTAGTAAATACTAGATTGTGATTTAAATTATAAAAAAATATATTTAAAAATTTACCGTCACCATGTGTTTCAAAATGCTTCTGGCGTAGGTCTGCTTTTTTAACTAGGTTGGTAAAATCATAGAATAAATACTAAAATGATTAATGCCTGTTTTCACCAACAATTTATTTAAGAATTTCCTAGTAAAGAATTACTTAGCTAGGAATCCATTAATGTTTGGTGAAATTTGACATAGTATTGACATAAAAAAACTCATGTCAAATTTGACCAATCACATTAATGGAATTCTAGCTAAGTAATTCTTTACTAGGAAATTATTAAATAAATTGTTGGTTATATTGGTTATAAATTACGTCTTTCATTGGTTGGAAAGAATGAAAGGCCAAATTTATTTATTTATTTTATTTTGTATTTGTATTTTAAATACTCGATTTTCAAGTCATATTATGGGGGGGGGGGGCTCATTATATACGGCCCTGCGTGGGATTAAATAATATAAACTCCTAATGCCCGATTGCACCAACATTTATTTAAGAATATCCTAGTAAGAATTCCTTAGCTAGGTATTCCTATATTCCATAAATGTGATTGGTGAAATTTGACATAGTATTGACATAAAAAACTCATATGTCAAATTTGACCAATCAAATTTATGGAATCCTAGCTAAGGAATTCTTTACGAGGAAATTCTTCCTGTTGCTAAAAATCGTAAAGTTACAGCAAGACGTTCTCCTACGCTAATGGCTTTTCTGAATTTGGTATCTTGCTTTGTTATAAGAGGACCCACTTTACAAATCAACTGCTCGAAATCGGTTGGTTTCATCCTTATAAAATTTGAAAATTGCACTGGATTCTCCAATCTAAGTTCAGACATTAGTTGTTTATAAGCACCTTGTTCTTCACGTCTTAAAATCCACTCTCGAATCCATACAGAACGATTTCTCTTCTTTTTTCTTAAATGAATAATAATCAAACTAGCAGCAATTTTTTTCTTCAATATTTTCATTGTGAACTGTGAACTTTTCCGGTCAAATAATCTTTACAGAATGAAGGAATCAAGGAACTTCTACCTGTTATGTAAACGCTCAAAGCAAGTTTATGGCAGACACTTTATAATAATATATTTCTGGAAATAACTGTCGTACTAAATTGTTACCTGTAATGTAAACAGTCAAAGCAAGTTTATGGCAGACACTTTATAATACTTCTGGACATAACTGTAGTGCTAAATTTCTACCTGTAATGTAAACGGTCAAAATGAATTTATGTCCGACCCTTTATACATATTTAAGAAGAATAAGTTAAAAATAAGTACAAGTTGAGTATTTGTGTTTTTTTTTAGATATTTATCCTTTTTTAATATAAATTTTAAACAAAGTAATTTATGACTATTTTTGATTACTGATATTGTTGGGGTCGCGGAAAATAAGCAAGACAATTTGGAGGTCGCGTTGTAAAAAGGTTGAGAACCGCTGTAGTAGAACACCACGATTGTTTGGGATTAAATTACGCTGAACAAGATTATGCAGTGCCCAGTGCCATACAATCAGCGATAGTCTGTGTTTTAGAGCAGCGGTTGGCAACCGGTGGTCCGCGGACCACTGGTGGTCCGTGGCGTAATTTTAGTGGTCCGCGAAAAAATTCTGACATTAATTAAATTTGATGAGCTCATTTAATAAAATTTTTAATTAAAAAATAAATTGTGTTTAAGCTGCCTACAGTGGCGGATTTTCGAAAAGGCATCAAACATTGAAAATTAACCAATATAAAATTACAACTGCTTGGCTACATTTAAAGGTTTGCTGATGTTCAGGTTGTATTAATTACGAAAATTGAAACTCATTGGTGTCAAGATTCATTAGGTAAAATAGTTAAAATCCAAAGTCCACGAGAAATTTCTAGTTAAATAGCAACATTTGGTGAAAATTTAGATTGGGAATTAAAACCAGGTTTTAATGTGCAATATTCCTACATAAAATAGACAGTATTTTCGAAAAGAAAAGTCGCCTGCGGCGCTAATGAACGGGACTTCTCCTCCCGTGTGCCGGAGGTTGAAAATCATTGCTGTAGGGGTAATGAAAAAATGAAAATATTATAAAACAGCCACTGGCTATACGTAGAAATATGTTGCTCGGAGCAAATGTGAGCGTGGAATTCAATAAGTTTAGTTAATTATGAGTTATGACATATAATTTAAAAAGAGGTTATTCAAAAAAATTTAGCGATCAAAGTGAACAATTAAAAAGTTAGTGGTCCGCGAAATTTAAATTGCCAATTTAGTGGTCCGCAATACCCAAAAGGTTGCCGACCGCTGTTTTAGAGCAAGCATTAATAGAGTTGTAGGTAGCAGAATCGTCATTAGCCCACTTTGCTCGAGGCAGGTTAAAATCCCCACAAATAAAATGAAAAGTACTTATACAATATTTATTTAAAGTCGTCTCGGAATATAATCTTAAAAAAATTAATATACCGTGAATATACCTACATAATCTTTAGTTTTGCAATAAAATTCGCATTTACTTATTTCGATTTAATTTTTAGATTTAATTTTAACTACATTAATTTATTCATTTATTGCAATATAAATGCATAAAAATTATTCAATAATTGTGAGATCACTACACATTATAAATAGTTTATATAAATTTTTAAAAATAAGAACAGTAATTAAATTTTTCAAACATTACACACTATTCTAAATAGCTTTTGGGTTTTATGGTCTATAAGGGTTGCTAGGTATAATTTTAAAAGTTTTGTACCTGCAAATGTTTTCAGAAGCACAGAATATTATATATGTTACAGTTAAAACCCGAAATCAGTTAAACCTCTTTAGTAAATTCTAGTTTTAACTGGTTTAATTTTAGTTAAAACTAGAATTAACTGATTTCAAGTAAATCTTTTTAGTAAATTCTAGTTGGTATTAGTTTAGTTAAAACTAGAATTAACTGATTTCTAATAAATATTTTTAGTAAATTCTAGTTTTAACTGATATAAATTTAGTTAAAACTAGAATTAACTGTTTGGTGTTAGTAAATTCGCGATCTATCGCCGTTACAAATAGATTTAAAGTAAAAGAGGATGTAATTAAATAAAAATGTTAATTTGTTACAGCTTTAAAAAAAATGGAAGGAAACACACGATAATTTAGAATTTCCTTGTATCTCATATTTTGAATTTAAAATTTTTATAATGTCTTCTTCTTCTTATAATAGGGATTAGCCCTGTTCGTTAATCAAGTTCTGCCTTCTTGGGATTCGGACGTACAGCTATCCTTCCATCTCTTTGGAGGTCTTCCGGGGGGCCTCTTAGTTTTAGGTCTCTCTGTCATAGCAATTTTTGCGATTCGTCCGTCGTCCATTCTGTTGACGTTCTATAATATTCTGTAATATTGGTAATGTACGATTTTTATTGCTTTCGGTCTGCAAGACATGTAAATATTAATCAGAATTTCGTGACGTAGAGGCAAATTTATTTCGAATGAACTATACCAACGATCTATTATTAACTACCCGTCCTAACCTAAAGGTAGATACGGTCCTGGTTAAGGCAGCCATCTAAAATCTTAGAGAAATAAATTAAATTAAAATTGTTAAATTTGTGGCATAATTCATGAATCACAAGAATTTTGCATATCTTGAATGAAAATCAACTATCACAAACACAATGAAAGCTTAAAGAATTATAGGCCAGTCAATAGGTATAAAAATTCAGGGTTTGCCAGAAAAAAATGTAACAGTATTGAAAATTGGCAAAGATGTACAATTTGAGCTCCTAATCAACATACTAAAAGTCACCATTCCTATTGGTTCTGCTTTCTCCGCCATCTTGTTTCAAAGGTACGCGAAAGTGTTTTTCCGCAAATATCTGGTTTCCTTCAAGTCGGATCGTTAATTTACCTATTATGAATAATGTTCGCTGTAAAATTCTCTACAAAAACATACCTTCAATTTTTGTCGTAAGTCCACTGGTTCCATCGTGGCGGCCGTTAGAATTCGGTTAACATGGAAATTTCGCGCAATGCGACTACAAATCCAGCATTTATTATTTATTAATCATGGTGACGCGTTGAATATTTTCTGTCCTACTACGAATTATCAATTAAAATCCGAATTAAGTATGGCGGGCGAAGTGTGTTTGATTTGTGAGGAATTGTTAGCTGAAGGTGAAACCGTGATCGTGAAAGAAAAAGGTCTGGTGAGGTTAAAAAAAAGAATGTAGCTTGAAACGAAAGGATGGCAAATTTGATGAATTTCAAGATTTAAACTCTGTAACCGTTCATGTAGGGTGTCGCAAAACGTACACATCGAGCACCTGTATAAGTGCTGCAATCAAGCAACGGATGAAAGATAAAAACGAGGAGATCCAAACCTCCAGATGCCGAAGATCCAACCCGTCTTTTGATTTTGCTCAGAAATGTCTGTTTTGTGCGGAAGAAATTCCTGCCGATTTTGAAGAAAGGGAAAAGAAAAAAGCTGTTAGTAGACGACGAGTTATTTTTTATGTCCGTAGCCTTCCATTGAGATAAAATATTTTGGAAGTTGCGGAAAATCGACAGGACAAGTGGGGTCATGAAGTTGCCCTTCGCGTGCTAAATATTAACGATTTGGTTGCTGTGGAAGCTAAGTACCATCATCGATGCATGACCAAATTTTTTTCACCGGTTCGATCAACTACAAAAAGAGGTCGACACGAGGTAGAAGATATTGCTGCGAGTATGGAAGAGATTTACAACTTCCTTGAACACAATCGCGACGAATGCCAATTTTCGCTTGATGAATTGATGAAGAATATTACAGGATATATGCCCGATCCGAAAACTGTGAAAGCAAAATTAATCAAAAAGTACGGTGATGATAATATAATATTTTCTCAAATTGCCAACAAAGCTACGGTGATGTGCTGGCGCGATACGGGACATAAATTATTATTGCGTTCATGGTATGGAAATCAGAAACTGGACGAGCAAGAGGAATTATTAGAGAGGACATTCGATCGAAGCCCTATGAAATGGATTATTATCCCGCGCCTGATCAGTTTTTAGAAGACGTTGAAATCGTAATCCCCGAGAGTTTGAAAGTTCTACTGATAGAAATCGTCACGAAGAATAAACTCTCGTCTTCGGATAAGTATGGGATAAAAAATGTACGTCCATCGCCCATGCAGTAATATCAGCCACGAGGCCACGTTCTTTTTTATCACCACTGCAGATTGGGCTTGCAGTTTTTTAAACAGGAAATATGGGTCCAAAAATATACTAAATGTGCTTTTCGCAATGGGCTTCTGCAGTAATTACAACGAAGCAACGCTGTTCCAAGTTTCAACCATCATGTGTGAACCAGAAACAACCGTTCTACCAGATCACTTTTCGCAGTTTATATTTGATAATGCAGATGTGAACATATGCACTTTGGATGGCTTGAATACATTCCATGCAATGGGCGGTCTACAGTCTGTAACACCATAATATACTGCCGTTACCCAAATCGGAAAAATCAAAAGAATATGTGAAATTCCATCAGCCAGCGTCGTGGGTAAGTTCGGTCAAGTTCCTCTGCAAGTATTTCATAAACCTAGCGAATTGGGATTGAAAAACGTAAAGATACTGGATCTTGAAGAAATAAACCCAATTTCGCAAAAGGTTGAACTATTTTTACTATTCGAACCGGATTCGAACAGAATTCTAACGGCCGCCACGATGAAACCAGTAGACTTACGACAAAAATTGAAGGTATATTTTTGTAGAGAATTTTACAGTGAACATTATTCATAATAGGTAAATTAACGATCTGACTTGAAGGAAACCAGATATTTGCAGAAAAACACTTTCGCGTACCTTTGAAACAAGATGGCGGCGAAAGCAGAACCAATAGGAATGGTGACTTTTAGTATGTTGATTAGGAGGTCAAATTGTACATCTTTGCCAATTTTCAATACTGTTACATTTTTTTCCCGGGAGAAATACCCATTGACTGGCCTATTAGAAATACTTAAAAGTTAATATTCTTGACCGCCTCGACCTAATTCACCATCAGTGGAACTTACATGTGAAATAAAAGTGACCCAAAACCGACTGGTAGAACTTACAGGTCGGATTAATGAAGATTTGACCCATCGGTGTCAATCGCCCTTCAAAATACTGTGGTGATATTTTTGACCAGATCAAAATTCAGTTTCGCATTATTAACTATTTAAATTTAAATTAGCAGAAATTTTGCTATCAAGAAATGTGGTCGAGCATTTGATTGTAATCAGAGTCGAATTATGTTACCAATGACACACTAAAACACACTTAATTTTAATTTTGATAAAATCCAGTGACTTGTGATGTGCACGGTAAATTTAATCTAAAAAGGAACAAAGTTAGTTGTTTTCAATTTGAAATATAGGCGCGAAAAACTTACCTATTTGACGTCCAGAATGGCTCAAATTTCGTTTTATTGTTTTGGCAATTTGATGTTTCTGAACATGAAAACGCAGCAAGAATTGGCTTAGAGACTTCATGGCAAACGGCGTAGCAAGCGAGACTTGATTTCGCAGGAGTCCAACAAAAAGTGACTATTTTCCAGTTTTCTTTGGAAAATCCAAGTGATTTCCACTTGGAGAATAAGTGCGTCTTGTCGTCTGAATTGGACGATTGTTTTCGATTGATTTGAAGGTTGGATTCTTCAAATTATTATAAATTTGTAAAAGTGCAAAAATTTGCACATGTGATAAAGAATTTTATCAGCTCCGCCATTGTCAAGTATTTTGTGTAATTAATACAATTACACGCCTGCTATTAATTTGGATGATTAGAGAAGAGAATGCGAATTATTTAAAATTGAAGACAAAATTGAAAATTTTTGCTTACCTTAAAGTTGAGGTTATGTACAGCGTTTGTGCGAATATTAGTTGAAAGTCTTCAAGATGTTGCCAGTGAATTAAGTAATGCGATTGCCGTTTATTCTTATTTGGATATCGAGAGAGGAATTCGTAGAAGTCCACGTAATTTCGTTTTATGAAGACAGCGAATCGTTTGGTGAATTTGCAGGTTGCACGTTTCAACAGGTGTCACTTACGGAAGTCAGTGGTACCAGAACTTTTTACCACCGGTGCAGTTAACTTGGTAAATAAAAAACTTTGATTTATTGTACACCATTTTATTTTTGAAATTTGATTTATGTTACACGAATACACACACAATAGAGACCTGGAGTATTTTGAGGTTTCAATTAAAGAATTAAATGTGGATCCGAAGGGTCTCTATTATACCATTTTTACACCCAGCGACCAAGACGAATTTGTTTCGCAGATTTCATATGCTCGACCTATGTCTTTGTTATTTTGATTAAGAAATTTTTATGAAAATTAAACTGTTCATTTTTGCTGAACTGAATTTGATTTATTTTTATATGAGGCGAACCACACCTGAATTTATTAATTTAGATATTGTCAATAAGGACAATAATTTTGAATTGAGCAGTTCATGCGATTTTGTCTTTAAGGGAGGAATCTTTTTAAGCAAGAGTAGTGCGGAGGTTTGGCAGCAATTTAAAATTTTTATTTCGTCCGTTGAATCCATCGACCCTGTGGAAGAGAAAAACCCTTCTTCGGCGTGAAACTGGTCCAGCGGCTTTAGTAACAGTTTGTTGTGACCTAAACATCATAACAATACATTTCAAAAAATACAAAATTTGAATTTTCCAGTTACGATTTCATTTGCTATAATTTTTAAATTTTTTTAAAATTTTTGTTGATAACTATTGTTTAATAAATTTTGTCATTTCTTTTTATATGATACATGCCGTGTTATACTTGTATTAATTATTAAAATTACTTATTATTATTATTATTATTATTATTAAACATAATTGTTTAAAAAAAATTAAAAAATTATAACAATTAAGTGAAATCGTAACTGGAAAATTCAAATTTCGTATTTGAAATGTATTTTGAAAGATGTATTTCGGGTACTTTGAAGTACAAATTGCAAACGATTTTGAAATTTTTATTTTAAATTCAAAATATGAGATACAAGAAAATTCTAAATTATCGTGTTTCCTTCTATTTTTTTCAATCCAAAACATAAATGTATTTGGCCTCCTCAATTAGCATTTTTATTTAATTACGTCTACTTTTACTTTAAACGTTGTTTAATTTAAATCTAGTTGTAACGGTGATAGATCGCGAATTTACCAACACCAATCAGTTAATTCTAGTTTTAACTAAACCTATATCAGTTAAAACTAGAATTTACTAAAACGATTTATTAGAAACTAGATATAAATAGATTTAAAAAAAATAGATTTATATTTTATAGAATATTATATTTGAACTTTACAAAATGCGCTCTGTTTCAAATGAAATTATTCAATTTCATTCGTTGTAACTTCACCATGATGAACCAATAAAATTTAAAAGCTTTGCTACGTCTTCGAAGTCTTGGTAGCCAAGCTTTTGAAAATTTTCAGCAAGACCTCAAAAAGAGAGGAGGAAAGGACCTTAAAAAAAGGATAGAAGACAAAGCCGAGGCTTGAAAGTTGTTTTTTTTTTTCAGGTAAAATTGTAAAAAAATTTTATTTCATGTACCTGCCAACTTCCAATATCTAACCAAAATAATTTAAAAAATTGTAGTACTACATTTATCTGTGAATAAATACCATTATTTTGTAATTTGATTTAGTAATCTTAAAAATAAAATCATTTAGAGTTATTGAAATCATTCTGCAATTTAATTTTTGGGGTGCCTTTCAAAATTATATGTTGTCTACTAAATTTGACCATGTATATTTAAAATACTTCAAATTGATTGGTTGTTCCCTTGAAACCCTAGCAAAGTCTGCAAGAGGGTCGGGTTTCGGGTACAATTCGGTGCAGCCGTTTAGTTTAAGGTGCATGTCACCAGCCCCCCCCCCCGCACAATTTGAATCTAAAATAGTTTAAACTCTAAATGAGTATCCAAAATGGTCTCAATCGTTTGTGCTTCGTTTGTGCAAGGATTATTTTCGTTTGAACCGAAATAGTTTTTGAGATTTTCAAGAAAAACATCAACGACACTGACGCGCATGATTCAATTAACGATATTCAATTAAAAATACCTAAACTCTGCCATACCAAGTACTGTAAATTCAATGTTTTTGCAACCCACAACAGAAATCGAAATAAGCAATATAATCAAGAAACTTAAAAACACAGCTACGTTTGATATCTACAACATAAACACAAAAATTATAAAATTAATTACAAATGAAATATCGATAATACTCTGTCATATTATTAATGAATGTATGAGCAAAGGCATCTTTCCGGACACCCTGAAAGTATCAAAAGTAATTCCGATACATAAGAAAGGAGACGAAAGTGAGACAAACAACTATCGGCCCATATCTATATTACCAATCTTTTCCAAGGTATTTGAAAAAATTCTTTATAGTCGCCTAGTCAATTTTTTACAAAAAAATGCATCTTTTACGAAGGAGCAATTTGGTTATCAAAAAGGGAAAAACACCATCGATGCAGTACTACGGCTGACATCAATCGTCTACAAAATGCTGGAAGGTGGACTAAAGTGCCAAGCTATCTTCTATGATTTGGCAAAGGCTTTTGATATGATGAATCACAATATATTCTTGGACAAAGTTCAACACTATGGATTCAGAGGGAAGGCATTTGAAATAATCAAGTCATACCTCCGAAATCGTAAACAGGTAGTATTTTGGAATGGACAGCTAGGACAAAAGTGGGAAGTCAACTGTGGTGTACCGCAAGGAAGCATCTTGGGCCCCTTCTTCTTTGTTCTGTACATTAACGATCTGTCACATAATGTAAAATGTGACACCACCTTATATGTAGACGATACGGCCCTAGTCATGGAAGAGAATGACCAAGCAAATGATCGACAAAAGGAAGTCACGGATTGGTTTGAGACTAACAAACTCATGCTAAATGTGGACAAGACTCAAAAGGTTAAATTCACTGCATCTAGGAGAATTGACCAAAAGGATAAGACTGCAGTAAAATACTTGGGAATTATAATGGACACTTTGTTAACTTGGCATGATCATGTGGCTATATTAATAAACTCCTTAAGCAAAAATATTTATGCTATAAGGAGAATTAGAGAAGCAGTTGGAAAAGATGCTGCTAAAGCGGTCTACTATTCAATGTTTCATGCTAGAATGGTGTACGGACTCTTGGTCTGGGGTAATGCAACACAATTAAAGAAAGTGTTCCTACTACAAAAAAGAGCTATACGTGCACTAGAGGGAGTATCGTCAACAACACACTGTAGGCCAATCTTCCGGAGTTTGCGCATTCCAACGATCTCATCTGCCTATGTTTATGCTAGTGCAGTAAGAGTGAGGACCGATCGTACAATTTTGGAAAATACTGCAACACACCATCATCAAACCAGAAAAAGAAACGAGATACGAATTGAGAGAAGCCGACTGAAGTGCTCTGATGGCATAAATCTTCAAGTCAGAATTTTCAACTCGTTGCCTGAACAAATCAGAAATTTTCCCCTTGCAAGGTTCAAAAGGGTAATAAAAGAACAACTGACCGAATGCGCGCTATACGATGTGGAAGAATTCTTCCAGGCCGAGTTGAGATGAAAACCAGCAACTGCTGATCTCCACCAGTTAGGATTACTGAAAATTTTTGTTGTTGTTGTATTAAACTAATACTATTTTTTGTAGCCTAATAAAGATTATTATTATTATTATTATTATTATTATTATTCTCCTTAACACGACGTGTTAACACATTCAGTTTTTTGAAATTTCTAATTTCTGATTCCAAATGGTCTAGAACGTTTGTGCTTGTTTGTGCAAGTCTTATTTTCGTTTGTACCCAAATAGATTTTTTGAGATTTTCAAGAACGTTGAACCGCATGATTAGATTAACGAGATTCTGATAAAAACTTACAGGATGAATACCAAAATAGTTTCAATCGTTTGTACTTCGTTTGTACCCAAATAGTTTCAAAGATTTTTAAGAGGCATTGATGCGCATGATTGCATTAACGAGATTTTGAGGAAAAATTACAGGATGAAGACCAAAATAGTCTCAATCGTTTGTACTTCGTTTGTACCGGTTGTGCAAGTTTTATTTTCGTTTTTATCCAAATAGTTTATAAGATTTTCAAGAGACATTGATGGCGCATGATTTGATTAACAATATAAAATATTGTCCAATATTAAATATGCCCAGAATTCCCCGATTAGTAGCTAGCGCCGCACAAGTGTCAGATTTCATTCGGGGAATTCCCTGCCGCGCTGGTTGAAAGCACTGCGTAATTGTCGGTCAGTCGTGATATCTGCAACGCATAAACTTATAAGGATGTAAAGCTGACGTTCATCGATCAGAATGCTCCATTCTATATGAACAAATACATGAACACAGTGGTGCAGCTAGAACTTCTGCCGCCCGGGGCGAAAATGTTTTTGAAAGACATTTTTTTAACCCTATTTCCTATTAATGCCGCTCCTAAAAATGTGCCGGCCGGGGCGGTCCAACCCCCGTTAGCTACGCTACTGCATGAACATATCAAATAAATTTAATTATTTAAATATTATATGGTAAATCTCACGCGACGGGGAGGGGGTCCCACCACATCTTATCAAATCTCACCGTTGTAGGAAGGGGGGTGTACATATTTAGAAAAAAACATCTCAAGTAATTAATGGATGACTCCAAAGGAGTTATATGCAATCGAATTCATAACTTGGTCCAGAATAAATATTATTTTTTTAATTTTCGTGTATGCATTAGTTAAAAAACATTATACAACAGCTCTAATAAATTCTTCAAAATGTCTATTTTTTCACACTTCTGACTGCAAGTTACCTTTAATCGAAACAAGATTTAATAATTAATATCATCAAATAAATTTAAACTTGAAGATTATCGTACGAAACTTGCACGGAGGACTCGAAAATTTGAAATGCCCGTAACTTTGTAGTAGAAAATGAAATTAAAATTATGGAAATGGAAACTCATTCAGACTGTAATGAACCTCTAAGTTTGACACAAATTTCACCCAAAAATTCAAATAACAACATAAATAGAAAAACAAGTCTACACTGTAAAAAAAGCACGTAAAATTATAGTAAAAAACAAGTAATTGTTACAGTAAAATTCATGTAAAAATACATATTGTGTGATATTACAGTAATAATAGTATTACTATTACGACTAATAATAGTATTACTATTACGACTATTATTACTGTAATATTACACAATATGTATTTTTACATGAATTTTACTGTAAAAATTACTTGTTTTTTACTGTAATTTTACGTACTTTTTTACAGTGTACAAACCCCCCCCCCTGCCAAGATTTTGTGAATAACTTTGCGACGATTCACGATTGAAGATCAAAAGAAAAAATAGAGGTTCATTTATTCTCTAACGACACTAACCTTACCACAAAATTCGAGTTGGAAGGGGGAATGTGTCTACAGTAACTAACAAATTTAACGCCATTCCTGAAAGTAGACACGTCTAATTGCTCCCCCATCCAAAAGGAATTTTAGGGTGAAATTGGTGTCAAACGTTTCATTTCATTCAGAATTTTTGGAAAACAAAATTAAAATATGAAAATTCGCTGCAAGTGAAAGCTATGTACCAAATTTCAGCTCTCTAGGACGTCCGTCGGGACCTTAGGTCGGGACTACCGAAGCAACGCAAGCCTCGTAGCGTAGTTAGCTAAGAACTCGTCTGAACTCGTCAACCGATTCGAGTGTCGACCGTCGAGGGATACAGTAGTGTCTGTATCTGCGCAAGACAAGTGAATTGTGTTAAAGTGAACCGCGTTTTTATAAATATTAATTTTTTTTCGATCATTGTTACAAATAATTTTTAATATTAGTGTAGTTAAGTGCAGTGTTTACGACATGGATGTTTCCTAAATTTTAATTACTAATTTTAACATGGCAAAGGCCGCCAAGAACGAACCGTTACAATCGCGAGTGATTCAACAGAAAGTCTGTGGGAACGGTTATCACAACCGAAGAATGTAAATAAACAAACGATAAGCGATAACGCAAAAGATATCAAAAGTAATAGCAGTAACAAACATTCAAATGTAAAAAAAATTTTAATTTAAATGCTCCCGGGCAGTGCCATACCCGTGGACATAGAAGAATTTATTAGAAGTGGCTTCGAAACTAAAAGGCTAAAACGGCGCTGTTTGCCTTTCATCATAAAATTCAAAAAAGTTTAACCAATCACAAAACTGCAAATTTCTTTTTTAGTACACATTCCTACCTTTCAATTTAATCAATAGAAAACATCCGTTAACTCTAACAAGCCAATAGAATTCCACTTTTATTTTTAACTGCTAGTTAAAAGTATTTTTAAATCAGCCTTAAAAGCCGGTTCACACTACATGACTGCTATAATATCAAAAATCATATAGTTTGAACGTAAAAATATTTCTCATATAAGAAGTCATATGACAAGTCAGATGAGAAATGAGATAGTGTGAACCGGGTTTTAGGATGGGTTGTACTAACCAAGTTTAGATTTATGGTCGAATTCGAATTATACTCACCTACTTAACACTTAAGAGGATTAACCAATAGAATTATGTATAGCCATTTATTTTAACCGTTATTTATCTAATTGTTGGTTAATTCTCTTAAGTGTTCAGTGAGTGAGCATAATTCGACCGTTAAACTACAGTTTAAAGCCTGTGTTTAACCATATTGATTGGTTGAATTATAATTTTAGATTTTAAAATTTGTTTCCACAGATTACTACAACTAACCTAAATAATAGTACTATAGAATAATCCATAACGTAAACAGATATTTTAAAATAAAAAATATTTTAAGTTACTATTTATTAGTGTTCAGTTATCAAGATGTTCAAGAAATTATTAGTGAACGTGGAAATATAATGTTGGTGCGCAGATACTTCAAATTTTACAAATTTATTTTTATTGTAATGTAATTGGAGTGAAAAACATTTTTGTGCGGAAAAACATTAGTGTAAGTGGGCTTACGACTTCTGGAAATTAGGGGTTGGCAACGCACTACAAAGAGGTTGGTAGTGGTGAATTGCGAGTGGCTAGAGAAGGGCAAGAGTTAGTTGCGAATTGCTTGCGATGGTAGCGTGGATGAAGAGAACTCAAGGTGCAGAGTCGGTATTAACTAGGTTTGGATCATCTCCCATGCTAACTGCAAGAATATCAAGATCACCACGAGTCCAAAAAAGGAAAGAAGTGCCAGTGTAGTGTGAGCTCGTGTAAAAGTGTGCTAAAATCAGGACAGGTAACGTTTAGTTTTAATTTTAATTAATATTCTGTGTTGTTTTGTCTTTTGTCATAATTACTGTATAAGTAATTTAATATAGAACTACATTTTTACTGCATTTATTTCTCGGTTTTGTTATTCACAATTTCCACGGCCCTGAAGGGATTTATAGAAAGTCAAAGTCGAAGTTAATTGTTGGGAATAAAAGAGAGAACCATATCAGTTGGCGCCCAACGATTCAGATTCGATTTAATTGACAAATTAAATTAATCAATCATATAATTAATCATATAAAAGACCAGACATTGGTCGTTGATTGGTCGTTGGTAGTACCAACTTAAAAGTTAATATCACCTCCCCCTGGGATCGAGTAGCACACCAATCGAGTTTTAAATCTCGGCGAACTGCCCGTCCGTGGATGGGCCTTCCAACTAGTATAAATAATAATTAATCACTTCAAGTAAAGATCAATTTTATTTTAGGTAATTAATTTGTTTTGTATGTAGTGTATTTAGTGATTTATTATTGTATTATGTTCTCAGGATCGAAAAATATCAAGTTAAATATGGACGAGTTAAAAAATATGTTCGAAAAACATAATATTATTATTATTATTTCACTTGAACGCGAAAATAAATATGTACATGATAGACTGGACAGTAGCGAGGAAAAAATGGGAGGGGGGAGGTTGATAACCAATTAAAACATTTATTGCAAAATGAAAAACCCAATCAAATTGTTTATGTTGAGTTAGGTAAAAAGGACACCTAGGTTCGAAAATAAAAATAAGGGGGAGGGACATCCTGTAAAGTTTCTAAAAGTACTGGAATCTTTCACGTTTTAATTATAGGAGGAATTAAATATAGGCAGTCGAGTGTTTAGAGGGGGATGGACAATTTTAGAATTAATTTTATTATTTTATTGTACTTTATTATCAAGACACGGAAAATGAACAATTTTATATTTAGAAATTAAAATATTCCTTAAGGGTTGGGAACAAGCTATGGTACTGTGTCCATCTTCTTAATCCCAAAGCTTTGAAGTGACGCATGCCGCCTTGAAGGTTAATAAAATTTCTTTTTTGATCTGCGAACTGGGGTTTACCATCTAACTGTTTATTAGGATCTACCCTTTCCCTCTTTTTTTGGTTAATTTTGTAAATAATTTGTAAAATAGAACTAGTGTTAAGTTAAAAGCCACAGAGCCAACATCAAAATAAAAACGTCAATAAAAAACATAATTCTTTGCTTACTTCCTAAAAATATTCAACTGTGAAAATAAACAATAAAAAAAAATACAGTCAACTAAAAGAAGAAACTCTTCAGGGGATATACAAATTTGGGCCGAAAAATATTGCGGGGGATGGAAAAACTTTAATGATTTCAAAATCGCGTTTATGGAAGAATTTTGTTCGCAAAAAGATACAGAATAAATCGCGTTTGGGAATCTACGAAAAACGAGCATATAAAGAGAATCAGAGGGTACGATGGCGCATCATGTGTGGCAATTTTTAATTTTATTTTAAAATTTTTGCAGCTACTGTAGTCTTATGACGGCAGAACAATAACCCTACGGGAGCTTATCGAAACCCCGAACGGGAAACAATAGTCGCGACTTTCCAACCAATAATAAATAGGTAATGCCGACAGCGGTTACACGCGAGGCAGGTCCGGCTTAGCTAAAATGACTATTTTGGCAATTTCATGTGATGGACCGTGACGGACATAGGCGCAACCAGGGGGGGGGGCTAAAATTATTAGTGTGGTAATTTTTGAAAATAAATAAATAAATATTTACAAATTTTAATTACCGAATATGCTATTATGTGCAAAAATTATTGTTGTATTTCAATTTAGTGGGGGAAAGAAACTTGAATTGATTAGCAAACGAAGGCGAGGCTTTCGAGAAGCTTATTATTTTTTAAAAAATAGTTTTCTGCCCCTGAAATCCCAAAAATTAGTGCAAAAACATCTTTTTTAGCCCCCCCCCCCAAACTTTTGGCCCTAATAGTTGCGCCTATGGTGACGGAGACAACTTCTCAACAAAAAGGTGGTCGTAGTCGTAGCGATAATTTAAACAAAGGCAAAAACACCGTAAAATAGGCGAAGAAGGCAAAATAAATTGTAATCACGCAAAATAAAATATGCAATTTTAGAGAGTGCATGCTCTGAAACGGATTTTAAATCGGTTCTGCCTGAAATACCTCAATTGATCTGTGATGTCATATTTCTTCAAATTATGTAACAAAAAATTTAATTTTTGTAATTTGTAAGTAATAGTTGATTGAACAGCTGATCTGTTGTATTTTTAAATCATATAAGAAAGAAATTATGCACGTTTAAATAAGCAAAGTATGATTGCATGCGTGTTTAAATCATTGAATCTTAAATATTAGTCCACGCTGTGTTGATTTCAAGTTGTTTTGTATTGCAAAATAATTTGTAAGCACATTATCATCAAGTGATTTTAAAATGTAAATCAACGATGCATTTTAATAAATTAAATTGACAGTTCGTAAACAATTTTCATTTATTAGTTTAACAAATACATTTTTGCGGCATGAAACTTTTCGGAATCAGCCAGTGAAACCAAATGACATTTAATTATTGATAGTGCTTAAGTCATCACTATAAAAATTGTAAGTAAAAAAGATTTATACAATTCAAGTGATTTGATTTTGTTCTTTACTTATTTATTAAAATTAGGTTATTTCTTTTAACAGTAAATTTCTATTTAAAGGGTCAGTTGGGTTCTCTGTTGATTATAAATTGTATTTATTTTGTTCCAAATATTTAACCGTCCGTAGTCTTGTTGAAAATCGAAGGTAAGGAAGTATCTTTGCAATTATTGTAAAAAAATTTTACCCGTTAATTTTAGTGATAACTTTTGTATAACTATTTTACGCGTTAAAATTACCGTTAGGTGTAGTTCAATTATTATGATATTTAGAATTTCACTGTATTTAAATTCAGATCATACTAAATAACTGAAAGCAGAACCTAGAGGACAATTTTAGTTATAAAAGCAACGCTATATGACTTTATAAAGTCCGATCAAATTTCTTTAAACATATAAATTAACAAATTAATTATATAAATAAACACGCATGCGCATTAGGACATTTCAAATATGACTCTAAATGGCATGACGTTAGCCTTCTATAAACGAAAAGTAAACCTATTAAAAGTTTGTTAAATAAAAATATGTTCACAGCGCCATATCTCAGTTAAGAAACATTTCTTCAATCTCAAAATTGGAACCTTGCACAGTCATGATTGGATGTATCTAACAGACTTTTCTTTGTAATTGTACCACATCACCTTTCGCTTGAATGAAAAATTTAAGGTGTAAAATTAATTTTCAAGGTCATGCCTCTTGGAACCTTTTGTTCTATACCTTCTCATCTATTGAGAACTTGAATAACCCCGCCCTCAAAAAATTTTGAGATTTCAATCAAACGTCCATAACTTTCCTATCTAATAATTTTCAAAACTTCTATTTGGGGCAACTAAATATCAGTATAAGGCGCATTGGCACTTATGCATTTGAAACACATACCTACCATAGTCAAGGCCCCAGCAGATATTTCTACTTTAAAAAGCTAATCACATGGAAATTACATTAAACATCTTCTGATCTCTCTATTCACTAATCCGAATCCGTCATAAAATCACTTGACCTTGGGGACTTAGAAAAAAAGATAAATGCCTCCACTGCCCGACTCGTGCCCGTTGGGCGCGGTTAGTACTTGGATGGGTGACCGCTTGGGAACACCGCGTGCCGTTGCCCCTTTTTTGATTTTTTGAAATCGGACGAGAACGATAGTTTCGGAAACGCGACCCTCCTCGGCGCCAAACGCGCCATATTCGTCGAATATGGAATACAAAATTAATGTACACACATAGACATATATTATAATATTAAGAGTCGTTAATTAGGTATCCCCATAACGATGTTTGCGTAAATATAAAAAAAAAAAAAATGTTAATTCATACCGTGTAATATATGCATCAGCAATGTATATCTATAAAATAAAATAATATTCAAAATTTGTGTTTAATATATTTTTATTAGGTAGATAATACATTTAAAAAGGTAATACTATACCATGTAGTATATTAAATTAATATATAGACAGCGTTCGAGTATATGCAACCACGAGTTACTCGTGATACCGAGGCGGGCGATAACGAACGTGCTTCCCGTTCGTTGTCACTCGGTTTGAATTAGGCGTGGGGTAGGGATAGTAGTTGATCTCAGAGGGCGGACGACGGAACGTCGAGCATTCGAGTAGTGAGGTTGTCAACGTGAAGTGGCGACGAGGTGCTCTCGTCAGCAATTATGATGTTATCGGGGTTGGATTTTGTGCTAAGTTTGCGGCATTTTCACACGTCAACGTGTCGAATATTTAGACTTATAAGTAGGCAACGACCATACCACATTGAGAATACCCGTTCTCGTCCGATCACGGAAGTCAAGCAATGTTGGGCGCGGTTAGTACTTGGATGGGTGACCGCTTGGGAACACCGCGTGCCGTTGCCCCTTTTTTGATTTTTTGAAATCGGACGAGAACGATAGTTTCGGAAACGCGACCCTCCTCGGCGCCAAACGCGCCATATTCGTCGAATATGGAATACAAAATTAATGTACACACATAGACATATATTATAATATTAAGAGTCGTTAATTAGGTATCCCCATAACGATGTTTGCGTAAATATAAAAAAAAAAAAAATGTTAATTCATACCGTGTAATATATGCATCAGCAATGTATATCTATAAAATAAAATAATATTCAAAATTTGTGTTTAATATATTTTTATTAGGTAGATAATACATTTAAAAAGGTAATACTATACCATGTAGTATATTAAATTAATATATAGACAGCGTTCGAGTATATGCAACCACGAGTTACTCGTGATACCGAGGCGGGCGATAACGAACGTGCTTCCCGTTCGTTGTCACTCGGTTTGAATTAGGCGTGGGGTAGGGATAGTAGTTGATCTCAGAGGGCGGACGACGGAACGTCGAGCATTCGAGTAGTGAGGTTGTCAACGTGAAGTGGCGACGAGGTGCTCTCGTCAGCAATTATGATGTTATCGGGGTTGGATTTTGTGCTAAGTTTGCGGCATTTTCACACGTCAACGTGTCGAATATTTAGACTTATAAGTAGGCAACGACCATACCACATTGAGAATACCCGTTCTCGTCCGATCACGGAAGTCAAGCAATGTTGGGCGCGGTTAGTACTTGGATGGGTGACCGCTTGGGAACACCGCGTGCCGTTGCCCCTTTTTTGATTTTTTGAAATCGGACGAGAACGATAGTTTCGGAAACGCGACCCTCCTCGGCGCCAAACGCGCCATATTCGTCGAATATGGAATACAAAATTAATGTACACACATAGACATATATTATAATATTAAGAGTCGTTAATTAGGTATCCCCATAACGATGTTTGCGTAAATATAAAAAAAAAAAAAATGTTAATTCATACCGTGTAATATATGCATCAGCAATGTATATCTATAAAATAAAATAATATTCAAAATTTGTGTTTAATATATTTTTATTAGGTAGATAATACATTTAAAAAGGTAATACTATACCATGTAGTATATTAAATTAATATATAGACAGCGTTCGAGTATATGCAACCACGAGTTACTCGTGATACCGAGGCGGGCGATAACGAACGTGCTTCCCGTTCGTTGTCACTCGGTTTGAATTAGGCGTGGGGTAGGGATAGTAGTTGATCTCAGAGGGCGGACGACGGAACGTCGAGCATTCGAGTAGTGAGGTTGTCAACGTGAAGTGGCGACGAGGTGCTCTCGTCAGCAATTATGATGTTATCGGGGTTGGATTTTGTGCTAAGTTTGCGGCATTTTCACACGTCAACGTGTCGAATATTTAGACTTATAAGTAGGCAACGACCATACCACATTGAGAATACCCGTTCTCGTCCGATCACGGAAGTCAAGCAATGTTGGGCGCGGTTAGTACTTGGATGGGTGACCGCTTGGGAACACCGCGTGCCGTTGCCCCTTTTTTGATTTTTTGAAATCGGACGAGAACGATAGTTTCGGAAACGCGACCCTCCTCGGCGCCAAACGCGCCATATTCGTCGAATATGGAATACAAAATTAATGTACACACATAGACATATATTATAATATTAAGAGTCGTTAATTAGGTATCCCCATAACGATGTTTGCGTAAATATAAAAAAAAAAAAAATGTTAATTCATACCGTGTAATATATGCATCAGCAATGTATATCTATAAAATAAAATAATATTCAAAATTTGTGTTTAATATATTTTTATTAGGTAGATAATACATTTAAAAAGGTAATACTATACCATGTAGTATATTAAATTAATATATAGACAGCGTTCGAGTATATGCAACCACGAGTTACTCGTGATACCGAGGCGGGCGATAACGAACGTGCTTCCCGTTCGTTGTCACTCGGTTTGAATTAGGCGTGGGGTAGGGATAGTAGTTGATCTCAGAGGGCGGACGACGGAACGTCGAGCATTCGAGTAGTGAGGTTGTCAACGTGAAGTGGCGACGAGGTGCTCTCGTCAGCAATTATGATGTTATCGGGGTTGGATTTTGTGCTAAGTTTGCGGCATTTTCACACGTCAACGTGTCGAATATTTAGACTTATAAGTAGGCAACGACCATACCACATTGAGAATACCCGTTCTCGTCCGATCACGGAAGTCAAGCAATGTTGGGCGCGGTTAGTACTTGGATGGGTGACCGCTTGGGAACACCGCGTGCCGTTGCCCCTTTTTTGATTTTTTGAAATCGGACGAGAACGATAGTTTCGGAAACGCGACCCTCCTCGGCGCCAAACGCGCCATATTCGTCGAATATGGAATACAAAATTAATGTACACACATAGACATATATTATAATATTAAGAGTCGTTAATTAGGTATCCCCATAACGATGTTTGCGTAAATATAAAAAAAAAAAAAATGTTAATTCATACCGTGTAATATATGCATCAGCAATGTATATCTATAAAATAAAATAATATTCAAAATTTGTGTTTAATATATTTTTATTAGGTAGATAATACATTTAAAAAGGTAATACTATACCATGTAGTATATTAAATTAATATATAGACAGCGTTCGAGTATATGCAACCACGAGTTACTCGTGATACCGAGGCGGGCGATAACGAACGTGCTTCCCGTTCGTTGTCACTCGGTTTGAATTAGGCGTGGGGTAGGGATAGTAGTTGATCTCAGAGGGCGGACGACGGAACGTCGAGCATTCGAGTAGTGAGGTTGTCAACGTGAAGTGGCGACGAGGTGCTCTCGTCAGCAATTATGATGTTATCGGGGTTGGATTTTGTGCTAAGTTTGCGGCATTTTCACACGTCAACGTGTCGAATATTTAGACTTATAAGTAGGCAACGACCATACCACATTGAGAATACCCGTTCTCGTCCGATCACGGAAGTCAAGCAATGTTGGGCGCGGTTAGTACTTGGATGGGTGACCGCTTGGGAACACCGCGTGCCGTTGCCCCTTTTTTGATTTTTTGAAATCGGACGAGAACGATAGTTTCGGAAACGCGACCCTCCTCGGCGCCAAACGCGCCATATTCGTCGAATATGGAATACAAAATTAATGTACACACATAGACATATATTATAATATTAAGAGTCGTTAATTAGGTATCCCCATAACGATGTTTGCGTAAATATAAAAAAAAAAAAAATGTTAATTCATACCGTGTAATATATGCATCAGCAATGTATATCTATAAAATAAAATAATATTCAAAATTTGTGTTTAATATATTTTTATTAGGTAGATAATACATTTAAAAAGGTAATACTATACCATGTAGTATATTAAATTAATATATAGACAGCGTTCGAGTATATGCAACCACGAGTTACTCGTGATACCGAGGCGGGCGATAACGAACGTGCTTCCCGTTCGTTGTCACTCGGTTTGAATTAGGCGTGGGGTAGGGATAGTAGTTGATCTCAGAGGGCGGACGACGGAACGTCGAGCATTCGAGTAGTGAGGTTGTCAACGTGAAGTGGCGACGAGGTGCTCTCGTCAGCAATTATGATGTTATCGGGGTTGGATTTTGTGCTAAGTTTGCGGCATTTTCACACGTCAACGTGTCGAATATTTAGACTTATAAGTAGGCAACGACCATACCACATTGAGAATACCCGTTCTCGTCCGATCACGGAAGTCAAGCAATGTTGGGCGCGGTTAGTACTTGGATGGGTGACCGCTTGGGAACACCGCGTGCCGTTGCCCCTTTTTTGATTTTTTGAAATCGGACGAGAACGATAGTTTCGGAAACGCGACCCTCCTCGGCGCCAAACGCGCCATATTCGTCGAATATGGAATACAAAATTAATGTACACACATAGACATATATTATAATATTAAGAGTCGTTAATTAGGTATCCCCATAACGATGTTTGCGTAAATATAAAAAAAAAAAAAAATGTTAATTCATACCGTGTAATATATGCATCAGCAATGTATATCTATAAAATAAAATAATATTCAAAATTTGTGTTTAATATATTTTTATTAGGTAGATAATACATTTAAAAAGGTAATACTATACCATGTAGTATATTAAATTAATATATAGACAGCGTTCGAGTATATGCAACCACGAGTTACTCGTGATACCGAGGCGGGCGATAACGAACGTGCTTCCCGTTCGTTGTCACTCGGTTTGAATTAGGCGTGGGGTAGGGATAGTAGTTGATCTCAGAGGGCGGACGACGGAACGTCGAGCATTCGAGTAGTGAGGTTGTCAACGTGAAGTGGCGACGAGGTGCTCTCGTCAGCAATTATGATGTTATCGGGGTTGGATTTTGTGCTAAGTTTGCGGCATTTTCACACGTCAACGTGTCGAATATTTAGACTTATAAGTAGGCAACGACCATACCACATTGAGAATACCCGTTCTCGTCCGATCACGGAAGTCAAGCAATGTTGGGCGCGGTTAGTACTTGGATGGGTGACCGCTTGGGAACACCGCGTGCCGTTGCCCCTTTTTTGATTTTTTGAAATCGGACGAGAACGATAGTTTCGGAAACGCGACCCTCCTCGGCGCCAAACGCGCCATATTCGTCGAATATGGAATACAAAATTAATGTACACACATAGACATATATTATAATATTAAGAGTCGTTAATTAGGTATCCCCATAACGATGTTTGCGTAAATATAAAAAAAAAAAAAATGTTAATTCATACCGTGTAATATATGCATCAGCAATGTATATCTATAAAATAAAATAATATTCAAAATTTGTGTTTAATATATTTTTATTAGGTAGATAATACATTTAAAAAGGTAATACTATACCATGTAGTATATTAAATTAATATATAGACAGCGTTCGAGTATATGCAACCACGAGTTACTCGTGATACCGAGGCGGGCGATAACGAACGTGCTTCCCGTTCGTTGTCACTCGGTTTGAATTAGGCGTGGGGTAGGGATAGTAGTTGATCTCAGAGGGCGGACGACGGAACGTCGAGCATTCGAGTAGTGAGGTTGTCAACGTGAAGTGGCGACGAGGTGCTCTCGTCAGCAATTATGATGTTATCGGGGTTGGATTTTGTGCTAAGTTTGCGGCATTTTCACACGTCAACGTGTCGAATATTTAGACTTATAAGTAGGCAACGACCATACCACATTGAGAATACCCGTTCTCGTCCGATCACGGAAGTCAAGCAATGTTGGGCGCGGTTAGTACTTGGATGGGTGACCGCTTGGGAACACCGCGTGCCGTTGCCCCTTTTTTGATTTTTTGAAATCGGACGAGAACGATAGTTTCGGAAACGCGACCCTCCTCGGCGCCAAACGCGCCATATTCGTCGAATATGGAATACAAAATTAATGTACACACATAGACATATATTATAATATTAAGAGTCGTTAATTAGGTATCCCCATAACGATGTTTGCGTAAATATAAAAAAAAAAAAAATGTTAATTCATACCGTGTAATATATGCATCAGCAATGTATATCTATAAAATAAAATAATATTCAAAATTTGTGTTTAATATATTTTTATTAGGTAGATAATACATTTAAAAAGGTAATACTATACCATGTAGTATATTAAATTAATATATAGACAGCGTTCGAGTATATGCAACCACGAGTTACTCGTGATACCGAGGCGGGCGATAACGAACGTGCTTCCCGTTCGTTGTCACTCGGTTTGAATTAGGCGTGGGGTAGGGATAGTAGTTGATCTCAGAGGGCGGACGACGGAACGTCGAGCATTCGAGTAGTGAGGTTGTCAACGTGAAGTGGCGACGAGGTGCTCTCGTCAGCAATTATGATGTTATCGGGGTTGGATTTTGTGCTAAGTTTGCGGCATTTTCACACGTCAACGTGTCGAATATTTAGACTTATAAGTAGGCAACGACCATACCACATTGAGAATACCCGTTCTCGTCCGATCACGGAAGTCAAGCAATGTTGGGCGCGGTTAGTACTTGGATGGGTGACCGCTTGGGAACACCGCGTGCCGTTGCCCCTTTTTTGATTTTTTGAAATCGGACGAGAACGATAGTTTCGGAAACGCGACCCTCCTCGGCGCCAAACGCGCCATATTCGTCGAATATGGAATACAAAATTAATGTACACACATAGACATATATTATAATATTAAGAGTCGTTAATTAGGTATCCCCATAACGATGTTTGCGTAAATATAAAAAAAAAAAAAATGTTAATTCATACCGTGTAATATATGCATCAGCAATGTATATCTATAAAATAAAATAATATTCAAAATTTGTGTTTAATATATTTTTATTAGGTAGATAATACATTTAAAAAGGTAATACTATACCATGTAGTATATTAAATTAATATATAGACAGCGTTCGAGTATATGCAACCACGAGTTACTCGTGATACCGAGGCGGGCGATAACGAACGTGCTTCCCGTTCGTTGTCACTCGGTTTGAATTAGGCGTGGGGTAGGGATAGTAGTTGATCTCAGAGGGCGGACGACGGAACGTCGAGCATTCGAGTAGTGAGGTTGTCAACGTGAAGTGGCGACGAGGTGCTCTCGTCAGCAATTATGATGTTATCGGGGTTGGATTTTGTGCTAAGTTTGCGGCATTTTCACACGTCAACGTGTCGAATATTTAGACTTATAAGTAGGCAACGACCATACCACATTGAGAATACCCGTTCTCGTCGAGAATACCCGTTCTCGTCCATAATTCACTGACCGTCGTAGAGGTAGGACGTGTCCTAAAAAAGATCGAAAAAGGTAAAAATTTGGCCTAAAAGTGACGAAAACAAGAAAAAGTGTAAGCGAAATAGAAGAAAGAACGATACCCATCGAGAAGAAAGAAGAAGTGTCCAAAGAACGGCTGAAATATTGGGGAAATATCATCCCATAAATCCATTCACGATAGCGGTGGTACCAACACTGACAAACCAAGCAGACGATCTGATTGGCCAAAAAAAATTTAAAAATGGACGAAAACGAAAGGAACGAAAACACAAACAAGGCGGGAAATTTAAATATAAACCCAAAGAACAACGAAAAAATGGAAGTAAACGATGGGAACAATAACGATAGTAATAAGAATAAAGATAAAGAAATCGAAAACGCGAAAGAAAAGGTAACCGGTACGAACGCACAAAAAGTAGAGGATCTAATGTGGGAAAATTTATCGCAGAAGTTTCAAAACACGCAAACAGTAAAGAAGGAGAAAGGAAATCGAAAAACGATAAACGTCCAAAGTGTAGTAACTTTGAAGAGAGGTGCAGGCGTGATAGATGTTGAAGAATACATTAACTCCGGCCAAACAAAAAGGCCCAAAAGAAAGTATAAGCCAATCATAAGACCTCCCCTTATGCCACTGACAAATCGATACCAAGCACTCGCGAAGCTCCCAGACACTCAAACCGGGGGCGACCAAGGGAAAGATGACGAAGAAGAACTAAGTAACGATGAAAACGACGTGATGATGATATCGGACGTGGAAGAAGTAGGAGAGCACTCCAAGAAAGAAGAGACTAGAAATCCCGCCAATGGGGTGAACTCAAAGGTAAACGAAGCACGAAAAACACCCAATAAGTCAGAAGATGACAACAAACAAAAAGAGACGACTGGAAAAAGGATCAAGCCTCCACCTATCGTGATTGCAGCGCAGGTGGAAGGTCTCCAAGCCGATTTTCGGGCGGTAATAAGAACGTATGCAACAAAAGGTTTCCAGCTGACACATCGTCCGAATTCGGTAACCGTACAAGTAAACGATAAAGATGACTACGTTCTATTAAGGACCCAATTGGAGAAGAGAGAATTCCTACACCACACGTATACCCCTAAGGACGAGAGGACGCACGCTTTCGTCTTAAGGGGATTAACGAACGACGCGACAACAGAAGAGATAGTACAAGACCTGAAAACATATGAAGTAGAAGCAAAGAAAGTATATCGCATGAATGGAACGAGGGCGGCGGCCTTCCTGATAATCACCGATAACACGGTGACCCTAAAGGCATTAACAGCCAAAGTAAAGACGCTTCTGGATGCCAGGGTGAGATGGGATAGGCATTCCAACAACAAGAAAATAATTCAATGTCATAGGTGTCAGCTGTGGGGCCATGCAACAGCAAATTGCAGGAGGGCATTCAAATGCCTAAAATGCGCGCTAGAGCACCCCACGGCTGCGTGTACAAGATTGGTGACCGAAAAACCCACATGCGCTAACTGCGGAGGTGAACACACCGCAAACAATATTACGTGTGAGGTCTACATCAAGAAGCTGCGTCAATTTGAAGAAAGTGCGCAAAAAAGGGCTCCCCTTCCGGCTGGCCCTAGTTATGTGCCAGCGCCTATCCCCACCACTTCACCCTGGCAGAGGGTCGCCGCCCCACAGGTCGCTCAACCAATTCCACCATCATACAAGTCACGAAGTGCCTTTCCGGAACTCAAACCAACAAGAGCTGTACGGGAACAACCCGCACAGCAACCTCAACCTCAATCACAACCGAAAACTACTCAACAAACCACTTCGAATTTTGGAGACGCTTTCGCAGATTTCGCCCAAGTCTGCGACGAAATAAACCAACAAACCAATCTTGATGAGATGTTAAGGGCCATGAGGGACTATAACAACATCCTGAAGGCCTGCCGTACGAAACCGGAACGCGTTGCAGCCTCTATGAGATTCTTTTCAAACTTAGAGTCTTATGGCTGCTAAGTTGAAAATTAACTTATGGAACGCTAACGGGTTAAGCAACAAAGTCTACGAATTAAAAAATCACTTAATTAAAAACAAAATTGATATATGTTTTATTTCAGAAACAAAATACAAGGCAAATAGATGCCTCAAGATTCAGGGATACACCGTCCATCGGCAAGACAGGGGAGGTCATGCAGCAGGAGGAGTGGCAGCGATAGTACGGAATGACATACCACACCGCAGAATCAACATCAGACCAGGTAATAGTATGGAAGTCTTGGGGATAAAACTCCAACAAAACACAACACTAGTGGTCGCATACAATCGACCACTAAACACCTTTAATGACACTGACATGGATGAGCTGTTTGGATTGGATGGGAAAGTCATCGTGGCTGGCGATTTCAATGCCAAACATCCACTTTGGAACTGCCACACGTCCAATCCAAACGGCAATACTCTAATTAATTTCTGTACACAAAAACAGATACAAATTCTTCACCCGGATAAACATACTCATCATCCAATGAACGGTATGACTCCAACTACGATCGATCTCGTCTTAAGCAAAAATATCCCTCACATCTCCAAACCCACCGTAAAACAGTCCCTTAATTCAGATCATAATATAGTCCAATTTTTTCTTCATAACGTCACTCGCAATAGGTCCTTCAGACAAATCACCAGCTTTAAACATACCGATTGGTCCAAATTCCGTCGAAGGCTTGATGACCTAATCAGCATTAACAATAACATCATTGATACGGACACGGTAGATCGAGAAATCGAACTCCTTACCCAAAACATCAATAAAGCCAAAGCCGAAAATTCCAAAACGATAACGCCTAAAAATGACAGGGACGTCTTTCCGGACGATATCCAGTTGTTGATAGGTGAACGTAAACGGAAAAGAAAGCAATGGCAACAGACGGGAGATATCTCCCACAAAACCGCTATGATTGACTTGAACAGGCAAATACAACAAAAAATCACACTTCACAAAAACAATTCCTGGGAAAAACTTCTTTCCTCATTAAGTCCTTCAGACAATACCCTCTTCAAGGTTTCCAAATTACTGCGGAAACCTTACCAGCCAATCCCGGCCCTATCCGACACTAGTTCTCCCGCCATGAGCGATGCCCAAAAAGCTGAGCTCTTGGCCTCCACCTTCCAAAAAATTCATACATTAGATAATACCGATACACCGGAGCAAACCGAGATAAAACGAATCGTTCTTGCCTTTTCAAGTCAAACATATGCAATCCCAGCCAATCAGCTCGCATCTTATCAAACCAGTCCCTTTGAAATTTCACAAATTCTTAAATTTTTACACAATAACAAAGCTCCAGGCCCGGACAAAATTGAGAACAAAGTTCTCAAAAATTTGTCCCGGAAGGCTACTGTTCAGTTGAATTACATCATTAACGCTATTCT
The DNA here is from genome assembly GCA_958510855.1 of Rhagonycha lutea. Taxonomy (NCBI): domain Eukaryota; kingdom Metazoa; phylum Arthropoda; class Insecta; order Coleoptera; family Cantharidae; genus Rhagonycha; species Rhagonycha lutea. Next base: position 40,795,532 of record OY294038.1, read on the forward strand.
TAAACTGCAGTACTTTCCGAAAGCCTGGAAGCACGGCCTCACCATTCCGATTCATAAACCCAATAAAGACCCCTCCCTGCCTCTCAGTTACAGGCCAATAACGTTACTTAACACGATGGCCAAAGTAACTGAGAGAATTATTCTCAAGCGGCTGATTGGCGAACAAACGAAACTGAAAATCACGAACCTGTCGCAATTCGGATTCACAGCGGGCCTTAATACGTCCCTGCAGGTGACCCGAATCGTGAAAGACGTGATCGAAGGTTTCAATAAGGGTAATGTCACGGTCATGACGTTGCTGGATATAGAGAAAGCCTTCGATAGAACCTGGACCGACGGACTCATTTTCAAATTAATACACTATGGCTTCTCCAATCACCTAATTAAACTCATTTATTCATACCTCACCGACAGATCGATCGCGGTTAGAGTCAACGCCACCATCTCAAATACGAAACACATACAAGTTGGAGTTCCCCAAGGGTCCGTACTAGCACCGACTTTATTCAATCTTTACATAAACGACACTCCGTCGTTTATGAGAACACAGATGGCTATGTACGCTGACGACACGGCGATTTATGCGCAGTCGTTCAGCGCACAAGTGGCCACAAAGCAAACTCAAATTCATCTTGACATGATCAAACGTCACTGCGATAAATGGAAGATTCGACTGAACGCCGGTAAGACGGAGACGATAGTTTTCGCCAGAAAGCGGACAAATCATAGGGTCTTCCAAAAACTCAAACTAGACGGACATCCCATAGAACCTAAGACGAGTGTCAAGTACCTAGGTGTGACGCTTGATTCTAGATTAAACTTCGACACTCATCTTAAGGTCAGACGTCAGCTGGCGTACGCAGCAAATCGCAAGATTTACCCCTTGATGAAAGGGAGTCAGATGAGCTCCGAAAACAAGCGTACGTTATACAAAACCGTGCTAAGACCGATCCTAACGTATGCTTGCCCTGCTTGGGCGAACGTCTCTAAGACGCGCTTCCGTCCCTTGCAGGTGTTTCAGAACCGCTGTCTCCGTCTAGTCACGGGGGCTGATCGATACGCCAGACTGACGTCAATCCACGATGACGCAAAGGTAGAATTTTTGAGAGACCACGTAACTCGGTTATCGACAAAATTCTACCAAACGCAGATTCAAAAAAGCCCTCTTACGGCAAATATGACATCAGATAATTCCTTCAGAAAATACAAACTACCATTTCAAACACTACCCACATTTTCCACTCATCCGCACATCACATAATCACACAGAATTCCGTACTAAAGCTGCCACGATGGGCGAAGTATCTCTGATAAAATAAAATATAAAAGAAAAAAAAAAAAAAGAAAAAAAAAAAAAAAAAAAAAAAAAAAAAAAAGCGAAGCCCGTTAGCGGGCTGTAATGCATTTCAGCTCTACGATAACATCAAGTCTTGATTGGTTCAAGATTACCTAGTATATTGTTAATTTGTTATCTGTTATTTGTTATTGTTATTTGTTATATGTTATTCTGTTCTGTTTTTGTTATTTTATTATTTGTTATTGTTTGTATATTCATAGTCTATTTCCGTTATCGTCCAGCCGGGCGAATTTGTACAGTCTCTAATTATTAGAAGTTGGTTTTTTCGAGTAGTTTTCCAACACAAGAAGAAAGAAAATAATATGTACCATCCGAAAACACACGGCTTAATGCCCGGAAGAAGCATTAACTATTGTAAATCTCCTACGTGAGATAGTCAAGTCGTAAACTTGGGGATATGTATACACGAGGGGCCCCAAACCCGTAAAATAATGTAAATGTAAGACCAAACGGCGCTCTGCGTCGAATGGTCGAACAATGTATTTATGTAAATTAATAAAAATCTTTAAAATTCAAAAAAAAAATTCAATTCGTTCTCGTCCGATCACGGAAGTCAAGCAATGTTGGGCGCGGTTAGTACTTGGATGGGTGACCGCTTGGGAACACCGCGTGCCGTTGCCCCTTTTTTGATTTTTTGAAATCGGACGAGAACGATAGTTTCGGAAACGCGACCCTCCTCGGCGCCAAACGCGCCATATTCGTCGAATATGGAATACAAAATTAATGTACACACATAGACATATATTATAATATTAAGAGTCGTTAATTAGGTATCCCCATAACGATGTTTGCGTAAATATAAAAAAAAAAAAAATGTTAATTCATACCGTGTAATATATGCATCAGCAATGTATATCTATAAAATAAAATAATATTCAAAATTTGTGTTTAATATATTTTTATTAGGTAGATAATACATTTAAAAAGGTAATACTATACCATGTAGTATATTAAATTAATATATAGACAGCGTTCGAGTATATGCAACCACGAGTTACTCGTGATACCGAGGCGGGCGATAACGAACGTGCTTCCCGTTCGTTGTCACTCGGTTTGAATTAGGCGTGGGGTAGGGATAGTAGTTGATCTCAGAGGGCGGACGACGGAACGTCGAGCATTCGAGTAGTGAGGTTGTCAACGTGAAGTGGCGACGAGGTGCTCTCGTCAAGCAATTATGATGTTATCGGGGTTGGATTTTGTGCTAAGTTTGCGGCATTTTCACACGTCAACGTGTCGAATATTTAGACTTATAAGTAGGCAACGACCATACCACATTGAGAATACCCGTTCTCGTCCGATCACGGAAGTCAAGCAATGTTGGGCGCGGTTAGTACTTGGATGGGTGACCGCTTGGGAACACCGCGTGCCGTTGCCCCTTTTTTGATTTTTTGAAATCGGACGAGAACGATAGTTTCGGAAACGCGACCCTCCTCGGCGCCAAACGCGCCATATTCGTCGAATATGGAATACAAAATTAATGTACACACATAGACATATATTATAATATTAAGAGTCGTTAATTAGGTATCCCCATAACGATGTTTGCGTAAATATAAAAAAAAAAAAAATGTTAATTCATACCGTGTAATATATGCATCAGCAATGTATATCTATAAAATAAAATAATATTCAAAATTTGTGTTTAATATATTTTTATTAGGTAGATAATACATTTAAAAAGGTAATACTATACCATGTAGTATATTAAATTAATATATAGACAGCGTTCGAGTATATGCAACCACGAGTTACTCGTGATACCGAGGCGGGCGATAACGAACGTGCTTCCCGTTCGTTGTCACTCGGTTTGAATTAGGCGTGGGGTAGGGATAGTAGTTGATCTCAGAGGGCGGACGACGGAACGTCGAGCATTCGAGTAGTGAGGTTGTCAACGTGAAGTGGCGACGAGGTGCTCTCGTCAGCAATTATGATGTTATCGGGGTTGGATTTTGTGCTAAGTTTGCGGCATTTTCACACGTCAACGTGTCGAATATTTAGACTTATAAGTAGGCAACGACCATACCACATTGAGAATACCCGTTCTCGTCCGATCACGGAAGTCAAGCAATGTTGGGCGCGGTTAGTACTTGGATGGGTGACCGCTTGGGAACACCGCGTGCCGTTGCCCCTTTTTTGATTTTTTGAAATCGGACGAGAACGATAGTTTCGGAAACGCGACCCTCCTCGGCGCCAAACGCGCCATATTCGTCGAATATGGAATACAAAATTAATGTACACACATAGACATATATTATAATATTAAGAGTCGTTAATTAGGTATCCCCATAACGATGTTTGCGTAAATATAAAAAAAAAAAAAATGTTAATTCATACCGTGTAATATATGCATCAGCAATGTATATCTATAAAATAAAATAATATTCAAAATTTGTGTTTAATATATTTTTATTAGGTAGATAATACATTTAAAAAGGTAATACTATACCATGTAGTATATTAAATTAATATATAGACAGCGTTCGAGTATATGCAACCACGAGTTACTCGTGATACCGAGGCGGGCGATAACGAACGTGCTTCCCGTTCGTTGTCACTCGGTTTGAATTAGGCGTGGGGTAGGGATAGTAGTTGATCTCAGAGGGCGGACGACGGAACGTCGAGCATTCGAGTAGTGAGGTTGTCAACGTGAAGTGGCGACGAGGTGCTCTCGTCAGCAATTATGATGTTATCGGGGTTGGATTTTGTGCTAAGTTTGCGGCATTTTCACACGTCAACGTGTCGAATATTTAGACTTATAAGTAGGCAACGACCATACCACATTGAGAATACCCGTTCTCGTCCGTTCTCGTCCATAATTCACTGACCGTCGTAGAGGTAGGACGTGTCCTAAAAAAGATCGAAAAAGGTAAAAATTTGGCCTAAAAGTGACGAAAACAAGAAAAAGTGTAAGCGAAATAGAAGAAAGAACGATACCCATCGAGAAGAAAGAAGAAGTGTCCAAAGAACGGCTGAAATATTGGGGAAATATCATCCCATAAATCCATTCACGATAGCGGTGGTACCAACACTGACAAACCAAGCAGACGATCTGATTGGCCAAAAAAAATTTAAAAATGGACGAAAACGAAAGGAACGAAAACACAAACAAGGCGGGAAATTTAAATATAAACCCAAAGAACAACGAAAAAATGGAAGTAAACGATGGGAACAATAACGATAGTAATAAGAATAAAGATAAAGAAATCGAAAACGCGAAAGAAAAGGTAACCGGTACGAACGCACAAAAAGTAGAGGATCTAATGTGGGAAAATTTATCGCAGAAGTTTCAAAACACGCAAACAGTAAAGAAGGAGAAAGGAAATCGAAAAACGATAAACGTCCAAAGTGTAGTAACTTTGAAGAGAGGTGCAGGCGTGATAGATGTTGAAGAATACATTAACTCCGGCCAAACAAAAAGGCCCAAAAGAAAGTATAAGCCAATCATAAGACCTCCCCTTATGCCACTGACAAATCGATACCAAGCACTCGCGAAGCTCCCAGACACTCAAACCGGGGGCGACCAAGGGAAAGATGACGAAGAAGAACTAAGTAACGATGAAAACGACGTGATGATGATATCGGACGTGGAAGAAGTAGGAGAGCACTCCAAGAAAGAAGAGACTAGAAATCCCGCCAATGGGGTGAACTCAAAGGTAAACGAAGCACGAAAAACACCCAATAAGTCAGAAGATGACAACAAACAAAAAGAGACGACTGGAAAAAGGATCAAGCCTCCACCTATCGTGATTGCAGCGCAGGTGGAAGGTCTCCAAGCCGATTTTCGGGCGGTAATAAGAACGTATGCAACAAAAGGTTTCCAGCTGACACATCGTCCGAATTCGGTAACCGTACAAGTAAACGATAAAGATGACTACGTTCTATTAAGGACCCAATTGGAGAAGAGAGAATTCCTACACCACACGTATACCCCTAAGGACGAGAGGACGCACGCTTTCGTCTTAAGGGGATTAACGAACGACGCGACAACAGAAGAGATAGTACAAGACCTGAAAACATATGAAGTAGAAGCAAAGAAAGTATATCGCATGAATGGAACGAGGGCGGCGGCCTTCCTGATAATCACCGATAACACGGTGACCCTAAAGGCATTAACAGCCAAAGTAAAGACGCTTCTGGATGCCAGGGTGAGATGGGATAGGCATTCCAACAACAAGAAAATAATTCAATGTCATAGGTGTCAGCTGTGGGGCCATGCAACAGCAAATTGCAGGAGGGCATTCAAATGCCTAAAATGCGCGCTAGAGCACCCCACGGCTGCGTGTACAAGATTGGTGACCGAAAAACCCACATGCGCTAACTGCGGAGGTGAACACACCGCAAACAATATTACGTGTGAGGTCTACATCAAGAAGCTGCGTCAATTTGAAGAAAGTGCGCAAAAAAGGGCTCCCCTTCCGGCTGGCCCTAGTTATGTGCCAGCGCCTATCCCCACCACTTCACCCTGGCAGAGGGTCGCCGCCCCACAGGTCGCTCAACCAATTCCACCATCATACAAGTCACGAAGTGCCTTTCCGGAACTCAAACCAACAAGAGCTGTACGGGAACAACCCGCACAGCAACCTCAACCTCAATCACAACCGAAAACTACTCAACAAACCACTTCGAATTTTGGAGACGCTTTCGCAGATTTCGCCCAAGTCTGCGACGAAATAAACCAACAAACCAATCTTGATGAGATGTTAAGGGCCATGAGGGACTATAACAACATCCTGAAGGCCTGCCGTACGAAACCGGAACGCGTTGCAGCCTCTATGAGATTCTTTTCAAACTTAGAGTCTTATGGCTGCTAAGTTGAAAATTAACTTATGGAACGCTAACGGGTTAAGCAACAAAGTCTACGAATTAAAAAATCACTTAATTAAAAACAAAATTGATATATGTTTTATTTCAGAAACAAAATACAAGGCAAATAGATGCCTCAAGATTCAGGGATACACCGTCCATCGGCAAGACAGGGGAGGTCATGCAGCAGGAGGAGTGGCAGCGATAGTACGGAATGACATACCACACCGCAGAATCAACATCAGACCAGGTAATAGTATGGAAGTCTTGGGGATAAAACTCCAACAAAACACAACACTAGTGGTCGCATACAATCGACCACTAAACACCTTTAATGACACTGACATGGATGAGCTGTTTGGATTGGATGGGAAAGTCATCGTGGCTGGCGATTTCAATGCCAAACATCCACTTTGGAACTGCCACACGTCCAATCCAAACGGCAATACTCTAATTAATTTCTGTACACAAAAACAGATACAAATTCTTCACCCGGATAAACATACTCATCATCCAATGAACGGTATGACTCCAACTACGATCGATCTCGTCTTAAGCAAAAATATCCCTCACATCTCCAAACCCACCGTAAAACAGTCCCTTAATTCAGATCATAATATAGTCCAATTTTTTCTTCATAACGTCACTCGCAATAGGTCCTTCAGACAAATCACCAGCTTTAAACATACCGATTGGTCCAAATTCCGTCGAAGGCTTGATGACCTAATCAGCATTAACAATAACATCATTGATACGGACACGGTAGATCGAGAAATCGAACTCCTTACCCAAAACATCAATAAAGCCAAAGCCGAAAATTCCAAAACGATAACGCCTAAAAATGACAGGGACGTCTTTCCGGACGATATCCAGTTGTTGATAGGTGAACGTAAACGGAAAAGAAAGCAATGGCAACAGACGGGAGATATCTCCCACAAAACCGCTATGATTGACTTGAACAGGCAAATACAACAAAAAATCACACTTCACAAAAACAATTCCTGGGAAAAACTTCTTTCCTCATTAAGTCCTTCAGACAATACCCTCTTCAAGGTTTCCAAATTACTGCGGAAACCTTACCAGCCAATCCCGGCCCTATCCGACACTAGTTCTCCCGCCATGAGCGATGCCCAAAAAGCTGAGCTCTTGGCCTCCACCTTCCAAAAAATTCATACATTAGATAATACCGATACACCGGAGCAAACCGAGATAAAACGAATCGTTCTTGCCTTTTCAAGTCAAACATATGCAATCCCAGCCAATCAGCTCGCATCTTATCAAACCAGTCCCTTTGAAATTTCACAAATTCTTAAATTTTTACACAATAACAAAGCTCCAGGCCCGGACAAAATTGAGAACAAAGTTCTCAAAAATTTGTCCCGGAAGGCTACTGTTCAGTTGAATTACATCATTAACGCTATTCTTAAACTGCAGTACTTTCCGAAAGCCTGGAAGCACGGCCTCACCATTCCGATTCATAAACCCAATAAAGACCCCTCCCTGCCTCTCAGTTACAGGCCAATAACGTTACTTAACACGATGGCCAAAGTAACTGAGAGAATTATTCTCAAGCGGCTGATTGGCGAACAAACGAAACTGAAAATCACGAACCTGTCGCAATTCGGATTCACAGCGGGCCTTAATACGTCCCTGCAGGTGACCCGAATCGTGAAAGACGTGATCGAAGGTTTCAATAAGGGTAATGTCACGGTCATGACGTTGCTGGATATAGAGAAAGCCTTCGATAGAACCTGGACCGACGGACTCATTTTCAAATTAATACACTATGGCTTCTCCAATCACCTAATTAAACTCATTTATTCATACCTCACCGACAGATCGATCGCGGTTAGAGTCAACGCCACCATCTCAAATACGAAACACATACAAGTTGGAGTTCCCCAAGGGTCCGTACTAGCACCGACTTTATTCAATCTTTACATAAACGACACTCCGTCGTTTATGAGAACACAGATGGCTATGTACGCTGACGACACGGCGATTTATGCGCAGTCGTTCAGCGCACAAGTGGCCACAAAGCAAACTCAAATTCATCTTGACATGATCAAACGTCACTGCGATAAATGGAAGATTCGACTGAACGCCGGTAAGACGGAGACGATAGTTTTCGCCAGAAAGCGGACAAATCATAGGGTCTTCCAAAAACTCAAACTAGACGGACATCCCATAGAACCTAAGACGAGTGTCAAGTACCTAGGTGTGACGCTTGATTCTAGATTAAACTTCGACACTCATCTTAAGGTCAGACGTCAGCTGGCGTACGCAGCAAATCGCAAGATTTACCCCTTGATGTAAGGGAGTCAGATGAGCTCCGAAAACAAGCGTACGTTATACAAAACCGTGCTAAGACCGATCCTAACGTATGCTTGCCCTGCTTGGGCGAACGTCTCTAAGACGCGCTTCCGTCCCTTGCAGGTGTTTCAGAACCGCTGTCTCCGTCTAGTCACGGGGGCTGATCGATACGCCAGACTGACGTCAATCCACGATGACGCAAAGGTAGAATTTTTGAGAGACCACGTAACTCGGTTATCGACAAAATTCTACCAAACGCAGATTCAAAAAAGCCCTCTTACGGCAAATATGACATCAGATAATTCCTTCAGAAAATACAAACTACCATTTCAAACACTACCCACATTTTCCACTCATCCGCACATCACATAATCACACAGAATTCCGTACTAAAGCTGCCACGATGGGCGAAGTATCTCTGATAAAATAAAATATAAAAGAAAAAAAAAAAAAAAAAAAAAAAAAAAGCGAAGCCCGTTAGCGGGCTGTAATGCATTTCAGCTCTACGATAACATCAAGTCTTGATTGGTTCAAGAATACCTAGTATATTGTTAATTTGTTATCTGTTATTTGTTATTTGTTATATGTTATTCTGTTCTGTTTTTGTTATTTTATTATTTGTTATTGTTTGTATATTCATAGTCTATTTCTGTTATCGTCCAGCCGGGCGAATTTGTACAGTCTCTAATTATTAGAAGTTGGTTTTTTCGAGTAGTTTTCCAACACAAGAAGAAAGGAAATAATACGTACCATCCGAAAACACACGGCTTAATGCCCGGAAGAAGCATTAACTATTGTAAATCTCCTACGTGAGATAGTCAAGTTGTAAACTTGGGGATATGTATACACGAGGGGCCCCAAACCCGTAAAATAATGTAAATGTAAGACCAAACGGCGCTCTGCGTCGAATGGTCGAACAATGTATTTATGTAAATTAATAAAAATCTTTAAAATTCAAATTCAATTCGTTCTCGTCCGATCACGGAAGTCAAGCAATGTTGGGCGCGGTTAGTACTTGGATGGGTGACCGCTTGGGAACACCGCGTGCCGTTGCCCCTTTTTTGATTTTTTGAAATCGGACGAGAACGATAGTTTCGGAAACGCGACCCTCCTCGGCGCCAAACGCGCCATATTCGTCGAATATGGAATACAAAATTAATGTACACACATAGACATATATTATAATATTAAGAGTCGTTAATTAGGTATCCCCATAACGATGTTTGCGTAAATATAAAAAAAAAAAAAATGTTAATTCATACCGTGTAATATATGCATCAGCAATGTATATCTATAAAATAAAATAATATTCAAAATTTGTGTTTAATATATTTTTATTAGGTAGATAATACATTTAAAAAGGTAATACTATACCATGTAGTATATTAAATTAATATATAGACAGCGTTCGAGTATATGCAACCACGAGTTACTCGTGATACCGAGGCGGGCGATAACGAACGTGCTTCCCGTTCGTTGTCACTCGGTTTGAATTAGGCGTGGGGTAGGGATAGTAGTTGATCTCAGAGGGCGGACGACGGAACGTCGAGCATTCGAGTAGTGAGGTTGTCAACGTGAAGTGGCGACGAGGTGCTCTCGTCAGCAATTATGATGTTATCGGGGTTGGATTTTGTGCTAAGTTTGCGGCATTTTCACACGTCAACGTGTCGAATATTTAGACTTATAAGTAGGCAACGACCATACCACATTGAGAATACCCGTTCTCGTCCGATCACGGAAGTCAAGCAATGTTGGGCGCGGTTAGTACTTGGATGGGTGACCGCTTGGGAACACCGCGTGCCGTTGCCCCTTTTTTGATTTTTTGAAATCGGACGAGAACGATAGTTTCGGAAACGCGACCCTCCTCGGCGCCAAACGCGCCATATTCGTCGAATATGGAATACAAAATTAATGTACACACATAGACATATATTATAATATTAAGAGTCGTTAATTAGGTATCCCCATAACGATGTTTGCGTAAATATAAAAAAAAAAAAAAATGTTAATTCATACCGTGTAATATATGCATCAGCAATGTATATCTATAAAATAAAATAATATTCAAAATTTGTGTTTAATATATTTTTATTAGGTAGATAATACATTTAAAAAGGTAATACTATACCATGTAGTATATTAAATTAATATATAGACAGCGTTCGAGTATATGCAACCACGAGTTACTCGTGATACCGAGGCGGGCGATAACGAACGTGCTTCCCGTTCGTTGTCACTCGGTTTGAATTAGGCGTGGGGTAGGGATAGTAGTTGATCTCAGAGGGCGGACGACGGAACGTCGAGCATTCGAGTAGTGAGGTTGTCAACGTGAAGTGGCGACGAGGTGCTCTCGTCAGCAATTATGATGTTATCGGGGTTGGATTTTGTGCTAAGTTTGCGGCATTTTCACACGTCAACGTGTCGAATATTTAGACTTATAAGTAGGCAACGACCATACCACATTGAGAATACCCGTTCTCGTCCGATCACGGAAGTCAAGCAATGTTGGGCGCGGTTAGTACTTGGATGGGTGACCGCTTGGGAACACCGCGTGCCGTTGCCCCTTTTTTGATTTTTTGAAATCGGACGAGAACGATAGTTTCGGAAACGCGACCCTCCTCGGCGCCAAACGCGCCATATTCGTCGAATATGGAATACAAAATTAATGTACACACATAGACATATATTATAATATTAAGAGTCGTTAATTAGGTATCCCCATAACGATGTTTGCGTAAATATAAAAAAAAAAAAAATGTTAATTCATACCGTGTAATATATGCATCAGCAATGTATATCTATAAAATAAAATAATATTCAAAATTTGTGTTTAATATATTTTTATTAGGTAGATAATACATTTAAAAAGGTAATACTATACCATGTAGTATATTAAATTAATATATAGACAGCGTTCGAGTATATGCAACCACGAGTTACTCGTGATACCGAGGCGGGCGATAACGAACGTGCTTCCCGTTCGTTGTCACTCGGTTTGAATTAGGCGTGGGGTAGGGATAGTAGTTGATCTCAGAGGGCGGACGACGGAACGTCGAGCATTCGAGTAGTGAGGTTGTCAACGTGAAGTGGCGACGAGGTGCTCTCGTCAGCAATTATGATGTTATCGGGGTTGGATTTTGTGCTAAGTTTGCGGCATTTTCACACGTCAACGTGTCGAATATTTAGACTTATAAGTAGGCAACGACCATACCACATTGAGAATACCCGTTCTCGTCCGATCACGGAAGTCAAGCAATGTTGGGCGCGGTTAGTACTTGGATGGGTGACCGCTTGGGAACACCGCGTGCCGTTGCCCCTTTTTTGATTTTTTGAAATCGGACGAGAACGATAGTTTCGGAAACGCGACCCTCCTCGGCGCCAAACGCGCCATATTCGTCGAATATGGAATACAAAATTAATGTACACACATAGACATATATTATAATATTAAGAGTCGTTAATTAGGTATCCCCATAACGATGTTTGCGTAAATATAAAAAAAAAAAAAATGTTAATTCATACCGTGTAATATATGCATCAGCAATGTATATCTATAAAATAAAATAATATTCAAAATTTGTGTTTAATATATTTTTATTAGGTAGATAATACATTTAAAAAGGTAATACTATACCATGTAGTATATTAAATTAATATATAGACAGCGTTCGAGTATATGCAACCACGAGTTACTCGTGATACCGAGGCGGGCGATAACGAACGTGCTTCCCGTTCGTTGTCACTCGGTTTGAATTAGGCGTGGGGTAGGGATAGTAGTTGATCTCAGAGGGCGGACGACGGAACGTCGAGCATTCGAGTAGTGAGGTTGTCAACGTGAAGTGGCGACGAGGTGCTCTCGTCAGCAATTATGATGTTATCGGGGTTGGATTTTGTGCTAAGTTTGCGGCATTTTCACACGTCAACGTGTCGAATATTTAGACTTATAAGTAGGCAACGACCATACCACATTGAGAATACCCGTTCTCGTCCGATCACGGAAGTCAAGCAATGTTGGGCGCGGTTAGTACTTGGATGGGTGACCGCTTGGGAACACCGCGTGCCGTTGCCCCTTTTTTGATTTTTTGAAATCGGACGAGAACGATAGTTTCGGAAACGCGACCCTCCTCGGCGCCAAACGCGCCATATTCGTCGAATATGGAATACAAAATTAATGTACACACATAGACATATATTATAATATTAAGAGTCGTTAATTAGGTATCCCCATAACGATGTTTGCGTAAATATAAAAAAAAAAAAAATGTTAATTCATACCGTGTAATATATGCATCAGCAATGTATATCTATAAAATAAAATAATATTCAAAATTTGTGTTTAATATATTTTTATTAGGTAGATAATACATTTAAAAAGGTAATACTATACCATGTAGTATATTAAATTAATATATAGACAGCGTTCGAGTATATGCAACCACGAGTTACTCGTGATACCGAGGCGGGCGATAACGAACGTGCTTCCCGTTCGTTGTCACTCGGTTTGAATTAGGCGTGGGGTAGGGATAGTAGTTGATCTCAGAGGGCGGACGACGGAACGTCGAGCATTCGAGTAGTGAGGTTGTCAACGTGAAGTGGCGACGAGGTGCTCTCGTCAGCAATTATGATGTTATCGGGGTTGGATTTTGTGCTAAGTTTGCGGCATTTTCACACGTCAACGTGTCGAATATTTAGACTTATAAGTAGGCAACGACCATACCACATTGAGAATACCCGTTCTCGTCCGATCACGGAAGTCAAGCAATGTTGGGCGCGGTTAGTACTTGGATGGGTGACCGCTTGGGAACACCGCGTGCCGTTGCCCCTTTTTTGATTTTTTGAAATCGGACGAGAACGATAGTTTCGGAAACGCGACCCTCCTCGGCGCCAAACGCGCCATATTCGTCGAATATGGAATACAAAATTAATGTACACACATAGACATATATTATAATATTAAGAGTCGTTAATTAGGTATCCCCATAACGATGTTTGCGTAAATATAAAAAAAAAAAAAATGTTAATTCATACCGTGTAATATATGCATCAGCAATGTATATCTATAAAATAAAATAATATTCAAAATTTGTGTTTAATATATTTTTATTAGGTAGATAATACATTTAAAAAGGTAATACTATACCATGTAGTATATTAAATTAATATATAGACAGCGTTCGAGTATATGCAACCACGAGTTACTCGTGATACCGAGGCGGGCGATAACGAACGTGCTTCCCGTTCGTTGTCACTCGGTTTGAATTAGGCGTGGGGTAGGGATAGTAGTTGATCTCAGAGGGCGGACGACGGAACGTCGAGCATTCGAGTAGTGAGGTTGTCAACGTGAAGTGGCGACGAGGTGCTCTCGTCAGCAATTATGATGTTATCGGGGTTGGATTTTGTGCTAAGTTTGCGGCATTTTCACACGTCAACGTGTCGAATATTTAGACTTATAAGTAGGCAACGACCATACCACATTGAGAATACCCGTTCTCGTCCGATCACGGAAGTCAAGCAATGTTGGGCGCGGTTAGTACTTGGATGGGTGACCGCTTGGGAACACCGCGTGCCGTTGCCCCTTTTTTGATTTTTTGAAATCGGACGAGAACGATAGTTTCGGAAACGCGACCCTCCTCGGCGCCAAACGCGCCATATTCGTCGAATATGGAATACAAAATTAATGTACACACATAGACATATATTATAATATTAAGAGTCGTTAATTAGGTATCCCCATAACGATGTTTGCGTAAATATAAAAAAAAAAAAAAATGTTAATTCATACCGTGTAATATATGCATCAGCAATGTATATCTATAAAATAAAATAATATTCAAAATTTGTGTTTAATATATTTTTATTAGGTAGATAATACATTTAAAAAGGTAATACTATACCATGTAGTATATTAAATTAATATATAGACAGCGTTCGAGTATATGCAACCACGAGTTACTCGTGATACCGAGGCGGGCGATAACGAACGTGCTTCCCGTTCGTTGTCACTCGGTTTGAATTAGGCGTGGGGTAGGGATAGTAGTTGATCTCAGAGGGCGGACGACGGAACGTCGAGCATTCGAGTAGTGAGGTTGTCAACGTGAAGTGGCGACGAGGTGCTCTCGTCAGCAATTATGATGTTATCGGGGTTGGATTTTGTGCTAAGTTTGCGGCATTTTCACACGTCAACGTGTCGAATATTTAGACTTATAAGTAGGCAACGACCATACCACATTGAGAATACCCGTTCTCGTCCGTTCTCGTCCATAATTCACTGACCGTCGTAGAGGTAGGACGTGTCCTAAAAAAGATCGAAAAAGGTAAAAATTTGGCCTAAAAGTGACGAAAACAAGAAAAAGTGTAAGCGAAATAGAAGAAAGAACGATACCCATCGAGAAGAAAGAAGAAGTGTCCAAAGAACGGCTGAAATATTGGGGAAATATCATCCCATAAATCCATTCACGATAGCGGTGGTACCAACACTGACAAACCAAGCAGACGATCTGATTGGCCAAAAAAAATTTAAAAATGGACGAAAACGAAAGGAACGAAAACACAAACAAGGCGGGAAATTTAAATATAAACCCAAAGAACAACGAAAAAATGGAAGTAAACGATGGGAACAATAACGATAGTAATAAGAATAAAGATAAAGAAATCGAAAACGCGAAAGAAAAGGTAACCGGTACGAACGCACAAAAAGTAGAGGATCTAATGTGGGAAAATTTATCGCAGAAGTTTCAAAACACGCAAACAGTAAAGAAGGAGAAAGGAAATCGAAAAACGATAAACGTCCAAAGTGTAGTAACTTTGAAGAGAGGTGCAGGCGTGATAGATGTTGAAGAATACATTAACTCCGGCCAAACAAAAAGGCCCAAAAGAAAGTATAAGCCAATCATAAGACCTCCCCTTATGCCACTGACAAATCGATACCAAGCACTCGCGAAGCTCCCAGACACTCAAACCGGGGGCGACCAAGGGAAAGATGACGAAGAAGAACTAAGTAACGATGAAAACGACGTGATGATGATATCGGACGTGGAAGAAGTAGGAGAGCACTCCAAGAAAGAAGAGACTAGAAATCCCGCCAATGGGGTGAACTCAAAGGTAAACGAAGCACGAAAAACACCCAATAAGTCAGAAGATGACAACAAACAAAAAGAGACGACTGGAAAAAGGATCAAGCCTCCACCTATCGTGATTGCAGCGCAGGTGGAAGGTCTCCAAGCCGATTTTCGGGCGGTAATAAGAACGTATGCAACAAAAGGTTTCCAGCTGACACATCGTCCGAATTCGGTAACCGTACAAGTAAACGATAAAGATGACTACGTTCTATTAAGGACCCAATTGGAGAAGAGAGAATTCCTACACCACACGTATACCCCTAAGGACGAGAGGACGCACGCTTTCGTCTTAAGGGGATTAACGAACGACGCGACAACAGAAGAGATAGTACAAGACCTGAAAACATATGAAGTAGAAGCAAAGAAAGTATATCGCATGAATGGAACGAGGGCGGCGGCCTTCCTGATAATCACCGATAACACGGTGACCCTAAAGGCATTAACAGCCAAAGTAAAGACGCTTCTGGATGCCAGGGTGAGATGGGATAGGCATTCCAACAACAAGAAAATAATTCAATGTCATAGGTGTCAGCTGTGGGGCCATGCAACAGCAAATTGCAGGAGGGCATTCAAATGCCTAAAATGCGCGCTAGAGCACCCCACGGCTGCGTGTACAAGATTGGTGACCGAAAAACCCACATGCGCTAACTGCGGAGGTGAACACACCGCAAACAATATTACGTGTGAGGTCTACATCAAGAAGCTGCGTCAATTTGAAGAAAGTGCGCAAAAAAGGGCTCCCCTTCCGGCTGGCCCTAGTTATGTGCCAGCGCCTATCCCCACCACTTCACCCTGGCAGAGGGTCGCCGCCCCACAGGTCGCTCAACCAATTCCACCATCATACAAGTCACGAAGTGCCTTTCCGGAACTCAAACCAACAAGAGCTGTACGGGAACAACCCGCACAGCAACCTCAACCTCAATCACAACCGAAAACTACTCAACAAACCACTTCGAATTTTGGAGACGCTTTCGCAGATTTCGCCCAAGTCTGCGACGAAATAAACCAACAAACCAATCTTGATGAGATGTTAAGGGCCATGAGGGACTATAACAACATCCTGAAGGCCTGCCGTACGAAACCGGAACGCGTTGCAGCCTCTATGAGATTCTTTTCAAACTTAGAGTCTTATGGCTGCTAAGTTGAAAATTAACTTATGGAACGCTAACGGGTTAAGCAACAAAGTCTACGAATTAAAAAATCACTTAATTAAAAACAAAATTGATATATGTTTTATTTCAGAAACAAAATACAAGGCAAATAGATGCCTCAAGATTCAGGGATACACCGTCCATCGGCAAGACAGGGGAGGTCATGCAGCAGGAGGAGTGGCAGCGATAGTACGGAATGACATACCACACCGCAGAATCAACATCAGACCAGGTAATAGTATGGAAGTCTTGGGGATAAAACTCCAACAAAACACAACACTAGTGGTCGCATACAATCGACCACTAAACACCTTTAATGACACTGACATGGATGAGCTGTTTGGATTGGATGGGAAAGTCATCGTGGCTGGCGATTTCAATGCCAAACATCCACTTTGGAACTGCCACACGTCCAATCCAAACGGCAATACTCTAATTAATTTCTGTACACAAAAACAGATACAAATTCTTCACCCGGATAAACATACTCATCATCCAATGAACGGTATGACTCCAACTACGATCGATCTCGTCTTAAGCAAAAATATCCCTCACATCTCCAAACCCACCGTAAAACAGTCCCTTAATTCAGATCATAATATAGTCCAATTTTTTCTTCATAACGTCACTCGCAATAGGTCCTTCAGACAAATCACCAGCTTTAAACATACCGATTGGTCCAAATTCCGTCGAAGGCTTGATGACCTAATCAGCATTAACAATAACATCATTGATACGGACACGGTAGATCGAGAAATCGAACTCCTTACCCAAAACATCAATAAAGCCAAAGCCGAAAATTCCAAAACGATAACGCCTAAAAATGACAGGGACGTCTTTC
This sequence comes from Rhagonycha lutea, assembly GCA_958510855.1. Lineage (NCBI taxonomy): Eukaryota > Metazoa > Arthropoda > Insecta > Coleoptera > Cantharidae > Rhagonycha > Rhagonycha lutea. The sequence continues at coordinate 40,813,115 of OY294038.1, forward strand.
CGGACGATATCCAGTTGTTGATAGGTGAACGTAAACGGAAAAGAAAGCAATGGCAACAGACGGGAGATATCTCCCACAAAACCGCTATGATTGACTTGAACAGGCAAATACAACAAAAAATCACACTTCACAAAAACAATTCCTGGGAAAAACTTCTTTCCTCATTAAGTCCTTCAGACAATACCCTCTTCAAGGTTTCCAAATTACTGCGGAAACCTTACCAGCCAATCCCGGCCCTATCCGACACTAGTTCTCCCGCCATGAGCGATGCCCAAAAAGCTGAGCTCTTGGCCTCCACCTTCCAAAAAATTCATACATTAGATAATACCGATACACCGGAGCAAACCGAGATAAAACGAATCGTTCTTGCCTTTTCAAGTCAAACATATGCAATCCCAGCCAATCAGCTCGCATCTTATCAAACCAGTCCCTTTGAAATTTCACAAATTCTTAAATTTTTACACAATAACAAAGCTCCAGGCCCGGACAAAATTGAGAACAAAGTTCTCAAAAATTTGTCCCGGAAGGCTACTGTTCAGTTGAATTACATCATTAACGCTATTCTTAAACTGCAGTACTTTCCGAAAGCCTGGAAGCACGGCCTCACCATTCCGATTCATAAACCCAATAAAGACCCCTCCCTGCCTCTCAGTTACAGGCCAATAACGTTACTTAACACGATGGCCAAAGTAACTGAGAGAATTATTCTCAAGCGGCTGATTGGCGAACAAACGAAACTGAAAATCACGAACCTGTCGCAATTCGGATTCACAGCGGGCCTTAATACGTCCCTGCAGGTGACCCGAATCGTGAAAGACGTGATCGAAGGTTTCAATAAGGGTAATGTCACGGTCATGACGTTGCTGGATATAGAGAAAGCCTTCGATAGAACCTGGACCGACGGACTCATTTTCAAATTAATACACTATGGCTTCTCCAATCACCTAATTAAACTCATTTATTCATACCTCACCGACAGATCGATCGCGGTTAGAGTCAACGCCACCATCTCAAATACGAAACACATACAAGTTGGAGTTCCCCAAGGGTCCGTACTAGCACCGACTTTATTCAATCTTTACATAAACGACACTCCGTCGTTTATGAGAACACAGATGGCTATGTACGCTGACGACACGGCGATTTATGCGCAGTCGTTCAGCGCACAAGTGGCCACAAAGCAAACTCAAATTCATCTTGACATGATCAAACGTCACTGCGATAAATGGAAGATTCGACTGAACGCCGGTAAGACGGAGACGATAGTTTTCGCCAGAAAGCGGACAAATCATAGGGTCTTCCAAAAACTCAAACTAGACGGACATCCCATAGAACCTAAGACGAGTGTCAAGTACCTAGGTGTGACGCTTGATTCTAGATTAAACTTCGACACTCATCTTAAGGTCAGACGTCAGCTGGCGTACGCAGCAAATCGCAAGATTTACCCCTTGATGTAAGGGAGTCAGATGAGCTCCGAAAACAAGCGTACGTTATACAAAACCGTGCTAAGACCGATCCTAACGTATGCTTGCCCTGCTTGGGCGAACGTCTCTAAGACGCGCTTCCGTCCCTTGCAGGTGTTTCAGAACCGCTGTCTCCGTCTAGTCACGGGGGCTGATCGATACGCCAGACTGACGTCAATCCACGATGACGCAAAGGTAGAATTTTTGAGAGACCACGTAACTCGGTTATCGACAAAATTCTACCAAACGCAGATTCAAAAAAGCCCTCTTACGGCAAATATGACATCAGATAATTCCTTCAGAAAATACAAACTACCATTTCAAACACTACCCACATTTTCCACTCATCCGCACATCACATAATCACACAGAATTCCGTACTAAAGCTGCCACGATGGGCGAAGTATCTCTGATAAAATAAAATATAAAAGAAAAAAAAAAAAAAAAAAAAAAAAAAAGCGAAGCCCGTTAGCGGGCTGTAATGCATTTCAGCTCTACGATAACATCAAGTCTTGATTGGTTCAAGAATACCTAGTATATTGTTAATTTGTTATCTGTTATTTGTTATTTGTTATATGTTATTCTGTTCTGTTTTTGTTATTTTATTATTTGTTATTGTTTGTATATTCATAGTCTATTTCTGTTATCGTCCAGCCGGGCGAATTTGTACAGTCTCTAATTATTAGAAGTTGGTTTTTTCGAGTAGTTTTCCAACACAAGAAGAAAGGAAATAATACGTACCATCCGAAAACACACGGCTTAATGCCCGGAAGAAGCATTAACTATTGTAAATCTCCTACGTGAGATAGTCAAGTCGTAAACTTGGGGATATGTATACACGAGGGGCCCCAAACCCGTAAAATAATGTAAATGTAAGACCAAACGGCGCTCTGCGTCGAATGGTCGAACAATGTATTTATGTAAATTAATAAAAATCTTTAAAATTCAAAATTCAATTCGTTCTCGTCCGATCACGGAAGTCAAGCAATGTTGGGCGCGGTTAGTACTTGGATGGGTGACCGCTTGGGAACACCGCGTGCCGTTGCCCCTTTTTTGATTTTTTGAAATCGGACGAGAACGATAGTTTCGGAAACGCGACCCTCCTCGGCGCCAAACGCGCCATATTCGTCGAATATGGAATACAAAATTAATGTACACACATAGACATATATTATAATATTAAGAGTCGTTAATTAGGTATCCCCATAACGATGTTTGCGTAAATATAAAAAAAAAAAAAATGTTAATTCATACCGTGTAATATATGCATCAGCAATGTATATCTATAAAATAAAATAATATTCAAAATTTGTGTTTAATATATTTTTATTAGGTAGATAATACATTTAAAAAGGTAATACTATACCATGTAGTATATTAAATTAATATATAGACAGCGTTCGAGTATATGCAACCACGAGTTACTCGTGATACCGAGGCGGGCGATAACGAACGTGCTTCCCGTTCGTTGTCACTCGGTTTGAATTAGGCGTGGGGTAGGGATAGTAGTTGATCTCAGAGGGCGGACGACGGAACGTCGAGCATTCGAGTAGTGAGGTTGTCAACGTGAAGTGGCGACGAGGTGCTCTCGTCAGCAATTATGATGTTATCGGGGTTGGATTTTGTGCTAAGTTTGCGGCATTTTCACACGTCAACGTGTCGAATATTTAGACTTATAAGTAGGCAACGACCATACCACATTGAGAATACCCGTTCTCGTCCGATCACGGAAGTCAAGCAATGTTGGGCGCGGTTAGTACTTGGATGGGTGACCGCTTGGGAACACCGCGTGCCGTTGCCCCTTTTTTGATTTTTTGAAATCGGACGAGAACGATAGTTTCGGAAACGCGACCCTCCTCGGCGCCAAACGCGCCATATTCGTCGAATATGGAATACAAAATTAATGTACACACATAGACATATATTATAATATTAAGAGTCGTTAATTAGGTATCCCCATAACGATGTTTGCGTAAATATAAAAAAAAAAAAAATGTTAATTCATACCGTGTAATATATGCATCAGCAATGTATATCTATAAAATAAAATAATATTCAAAATTTGTGTTTAATATATTTTTATTAGGTAGATAATACATGTTAGCGTTAGCCAAAAATTACAGTAAAATAAAATAAAACAAGCCTTTTTACTTACTTTTTCGTACTTACGATTTATTACCGTTATTACTTTATTTCTATCTTACTTGTTATTACATAATTATTCTCCGGTATAGTATACCTCAGTTGATTACCGCCCTCATAATACCAACTTAGGTTGGTATTACTTAATCAACACTTAATTTAAAATTATTAGTCAGGACCGTATTCATTACAGGTCCGTATTCAGGTGGTATGGCTTAGTAGTCCTCGCTTATTCTAACGTACAGGTCCGGACTCAGGTTGTATGGCTTAGTAATCCTTGCTTATGCTAACACGGCCTTCCTGCAATTGTCGCGTCCTCGTGACATAATCTTGCTCTCATCCCAAATTTTGTAAGGCCAATTTATCAATTTCTTGTCAATTAGTGCTTGTGAATCACCATTGTTGTCCTAGTCATTGCTCATTACCGTGTCACGATTTTACCGGCGATATAAGGAAAAATAATAATCAAAATTAATATTGCACAATAAATAATCAGTCATGCCGCCGAAATAATCAGTCTTGCAGTCGTAATAATAATCCTAATAATTCACCATAATAATCCTAATAATCCTGAAAAATAATCAAAGTTAATGTTATACAATAAATAATCAGTCGTACAGTCGTAATAATAATCCTAATAATCCTGAAAAATAATTAAAGTTAATGTTGCACAATAAATAATAAATTAGTCGTAAAGTCGTAATAATAAGTAGTTCGGCTTTGCCGATATAATAATAAGTAATCCGGCCTAACCGCCATAAAAATTTCGGCCTAACCGCCATAATAATTCCGGCCTAACCGCCATAATAATTCCGGCCTAACCGCCATAATAATTCCGGCCTAACCGCCATAATAATTCCGGCCTAACCGCCATAATAATTCCGGCCTAACCGCCATAATAATTCCGGCCTAACCGCCATAATAATTCCGGCCTAACCGCCATAATAATTCCGGCCTAACCGCCATAATAATTCCGGCCTAACCGCCATAATAATTCCGGCCTAACCGCCATAATAATTCCGCCATAATAATTCAATAATAATTTTTTATTATCTTTTAAAATTAAGAAGAAAAATAAAATTTACAACCTTTTTGTTTTTTCAACTCATAATACCAATGCCTGATCCGATGGCCAAGTTCTTAATTGTTCATGTGCCGCAACTTTCGTCACTTTTGTGTTTTTATTACATCGTTTCAGTACGTACCGTTCATTAGGCAAAATCTTTATAATTTCATAGGGTCCCAAAAATTTGTTGCCTAGTTTTCCCGATCCCGCTTTTTGCGTGTCCTGAACTACTACTTTATCACCAATTTTAAAAAGAATCGCATTAAGTCTTTTTGTATCAAATTCTTCTTGTTGTATGTGTCTTCCTTGTACTAATTTTTGGTTTGCCTTTAATCTCATTGTATCCATACTTTCCAAATTCTGTTCCTTAATTCCTTTCAAAAATAGCTCCTCCGCCGGTAATCCTTTTCTGGTTCCGAACATGAGTGCATTTGGCGAGAATCCTGTTGCCGAGCATACCATTTCATTTAATACTGCTTCAATTCGTGGTAATATCGTAATCCATTTGTGTTCATCTTCATTATTTAAAGAGCTCCGCATTAGATTGAACAATGTTCGCATTACTCTTTCTACCTGACCATTTCCTCGTGGTACTCCTGTTGCTATGAAGTGTAATTCGATGTCTTCTGTTTTTAAATAGTTCTGAAATGTAATTGACGTAAATGCACGTGCCCTATCCGCTATAATCCTTTTCGGTTTCCCAATCTTTCTGAATAATGACTTCAGCGCTATTACTGATTGCTCCGCAGTTTTGTTTTCAATCGGAGTAAGCATACAGAATTTTGCAAACGCATCGATGACAACCAAAATTTCAGTACAGTTATTAGATTTTACCAATGGTCCTGCATGATCAATATGCCATACCTGCATTGGTTCGGTTGCTTTTTCACCTTCTTGATATTTCCCACTTTTTGATCCTGTATGAGATTTTCCAAGGGTACACGACCTACAGTTTCTGATGTATTTTTTAAATGTTTGTCCCATTTTGGGCCAATATATCTCTTCTTTCATTCGTATGATGGCCTTGTCCCATCCTATGTGCGTAGCTTCATCATGATATATTTTCATTGCTTTTAATCGAGCTGATATCGGTACATAACATTTTAACATGACTTCCTTTCCTTTGATTTCTTGATGATAAACAATTTCATTTTTTATTACAAATTTGTCATTAGGACTTGTAATTAACTCTTGGCAAAATGGATCATTTGCTTGATGCTCTATTATCGTATCAGCTTTCGTAGTTCTTTGTATCCTCCGAATTAGTGGATTCCTGCTTAGATAGTCCACATGTCCCATTTTGCACCCAGGTCTGTATTCTATTTCAAAATCGAAATCTTGAAGCTTCATCCACCATCTAGCCACTCGCGGATGTAAATCTTTCTTTAATGCAGTTGCTCTTACGGAATTACAATCTGTATAGATAGTAAAATGCAATCCGTATAAATAGACTCGAAAGTGTTCCGTCCCTTCAACAATCGCTAGTGTTTCTAAATCATACGAGTGATATTTAGATTCACTTTCAGTCGTTTTTCGACTGAAGTATGCAACTGGTCTTATTACATTTTCTTCCTTTTGCATCAAAATCGCACCGATTCCAACAGAACTTGCATCAGTATGCAATTCAGTTGGTAGCTCTGGATTAAATATTCTTAACGTTGGTTGGTTTACCAAAATGTTGATAATTATCTGCCGGATCTCTTCATGCTTGACTGTCCATTTGAATTCCTCATTCTTTTTTAGCAATTGAGTGATAGGGGCAGTAATTAATGAAAAATCTTTAATAAAGCGTCTAAAATATCCAGCTAGACCCATGAATTGTCTAATCCCCTTAACGTCATTTGGTGGTTTAGTACCAGCTAACGCATCGATCTTCCTTAAACTCGGTTTTATAATGCCCTGCCCTACTATGGCACCAAGATATTCAGTTTCCTTTTTAAAAAATGTACATTTTTCTAGGTTAAGTAAAAATCCGCTTTTAGATAGCGCTTCCAACGTGTTTTTTAAATTTTCGAATCCTTGTTCGATTGTCTCGGAAGCTATCATAACATCATCTAAATAAACCTGTGCCACTGTGTCCTTTAAATTTCCCAGAGCCTTATTTATAGCTCGTTGGTAGCAAGATGGTGCATTTGCAAATCCAAACGGCATTCGGTTGTATTCATAGTGACCGTCAGGTGTAACGAAAGCGGTGTATTTCTTGCTGTCTTCTTCAATCTCTATTTGATGAAACCCATCCTTCATGTCAAGAGTGGTAAAGTAGACTGCCTTTCCTAATGCATCGAGTTGATCTCTTAAATTTGGCAACGGGTAACGATCTCGAACAGTTTTTTTATTTACTTCCCTATAGTCAACACATAGCCGTAACGATCCATTTTTTTTTTTAACTAGCACGATGGGGCTAGCATAAGGTGAGGAACTTTCTCTAATTATATTTTGGTCTAATAAGTCTTGAATTATTGTCTTCAGCTGTGTTCGTTCGCTGTATGCTAGTCTCCTAGGTTGAAATGCTACTGGCTTATCATCGGTTAAAGTTATTCTTAATTTTCCGGTGGTTACTGCTTGCGGTATTTGGTTGCGAGTAGAGTCCAAAAGTTTCTGAATTTGTTTTTTCCATTTCTCGTCCAGTCCTGACAATTCGTTATTATTTAGTACACTTCGAATTTGAGGTTTTACTATTGGTGAAAGTTTTAAATCCAAACCATACTTTCTCACGACCACTTGTAATCCCGGACGTTGAATCGTCTCCCACCCAATCAATGCGTCTACACCAGGAATGGTATTATCCGGTACAACTAGAAAATCAATTTCAAGAGTGACTTCTTGAAGCGCAATGTATAGTCGGCAAATTCCCAAGGTCTCTACATCTATTCCAAATCCAGACAGGATTTGAGAACATATGATCATTTTACCATTAATTTTTTTTACTACGCAATGATGGATTATAGACTGATCTGCTCCGGAATCTATCAAATAGCTAAATTCTTGCTTCGTGTTGTTAGTTGATACCGTAGCGGTTGGCGTGATCTCGCATCTATTATTTAAACAAAATATCTTGGGATGTCCATTCTTTTTAAAACAATCAGATTCAGCATGCCCCAATCGTTGACAAAAATTACATTGAGGAACGATGTTTTGGTTATTAATTTTTTTTGCATGAGTTTGCGGGCTAATCAAATCTGGGGCATTTTTACAATTTTTTCTTTCATGACCTTTTTCTCCACACTTATAACATCTGTCTTGTATTGGACTTCTTTGTGAGTACCTTGAGTTTGGTAAACTTCTACATGCGTCTTTGAGATGTCCTGGTTTACCACATTTGAAACATCGTTTTAATCTTTGAGATTCATTATCCCAATCAGGTCGCGTGGTGTTTATCGTGTTCATCCTAGGTCGTTTTGTTCTTCTCCTCTGATCATCTTGGTTTTCATTATCGCATTGGCGTAGCAAAAGCATTAGTTCTTGTTGGTCTTTTGGTCGATTTGTTCGCATTCTCTGTCGAATTGTATCATTTGTTATCCCACCAATCACAGGACATAAAACTTTCTCCCAGATCAATTGTGGCTCGTACTGATAAATGCTACGAATTTTTTTTATCGCATATTCGCATAAACTATCGAAATCAGCACTTTCCATAGTCGCGGCTTTAACTAACTTCGTGTGCCACGTTTCTTGATTTGGAAAATTTATACGCAGATCATACGCGAAATTATCCCAACTCCTGTTGAAAGGTTTCCAGCCATCAAAAAATTTCTTACCGTTTCCTCGTAGAGCGTTTCCCGCTTTCAAGATCATTATATGATCGGGTACTTGAGACAGCTCCTTCAAACTGTTTATGTGGTCGATCCATTCGTCCGTTGAAAATTCGCTACTATCTGGATCATGATCCGGTAAGGTAACAGGGAATTGGTTATTTTCACTTGTTGACTTTTGTCGAAAATTAGCTATTTCTTTAAAAAATATTTGCATATTTTGTTCAAAATCCATCTGATTTCCACCAGGATTTTGGATTGTATTATTTGGAACATCCCCTGTATTTTGACCCATATTGAACGGGGGAAAAAAAAATAAAACAACAAAACAAAATAAAATAAACACACACAAAATAAAATAAAACACAAAACAAAACACGAATATTTCGATCTGATTTAATCCAATCTGATCTCCTAAATCACCGTTTGTGGTTAAACGTATGCTCGAATCTCCACTTCTGATGTTAGCGTTAGCCAAAAATTACAGTAAAATAAAATAAAACAAGCCTTTTTACTTACTTTTTCGTACTTACGATTTATTACCGTTATTACTTTATTTCTATCTTACTTGTTATTACATAATTATTCTCCGGTATAGTATACCTCAGTTGATTACCGCCCTCATAATACCAACTTAGGTTGGTATTACTTAATCAACACTTAATTTAAAATTATTAGTCAGGACCGTATTCATTACAGGTCCGTATTCAGGTGGTATGGCTTAGTAGTCCTCGCTTATTCTAACGTACAGGTCCGGACTCAGGTTGTATGGCTTAGTAATCCTTGCTTATGCTAACATACATTTAAAAAGGTAATACTATACCATGTAGTATATTAAATTAATATATAGACAGCGTTCGAGTATATGCAACCACGAGTTACTCGTGATACCGAGGCGGGCGATAACGAACGTGCTTCCCGTTCGTTGTCACTCGGTTTGAATTAGGCGTGGGGTAGGGATAGTAGTTGATCTCAGAGGGCGGACGACGGAACGTCGAGCATTCGAGTATTGAGGTTGTCAACGTGAAGTGGCGACGAGGTGCTCTCGTCAGCAATTATGATGTTATCGGGGTTGGATTTTGTGCTAAGTTTGCGGCATTTTCACACGTCAACGTGTCGAATATTTAGACTTATAAGTAGGCAACGACCATACCACATTGAGAATACCCGTTCTCGTCAACACTTCTCCAATCACCTAATTAAACTCATTTATTCATACCTCACCGACAGATCGATCGCGGTTAGAGTCAACGCCACCATCTCAAATACGAAACACATACAAGTTGGAGTTCCCCAAGGGTCCGTACTAGCACCGACTTTATTCAATCTTTACATAAACGACACTCCGTCGTTTATGAGAACACAGATGGCTATGTACGCTGACGACACGGCGATTTATGCGCAGTCGTTCAGCGCACAAGTGGCCACAAAGCAAACTCAAATTCATCTTGACATGATCAAACGTCACTGCGATAAATGGAAGATTCGACTGAACGCCGGTAAGACGGAGACGATAGTTTTCGCCAGAAAGCGGACAAATCATAGGGTCTTCCAAAAACTCAAACTAGACGGACATCCCATAGAACCTAAGACGAGTGTCAAGTACCTAGGTGTGACGCTTGATTCTAGATTAAACTTCGACACTCATCTTAAGGTCAGACGTCAGCTGGCGTACGCAGCAAATCGCAAGATTTACCCCTTGATGAAAGGGAGTCAGATGAGCTCCGAAAACAAGCGTACGTTATACAAAACCGTGCTAAGACCGATCCTAACGTATGCTTGCCCTGCCTGGGCGAACGTCTCTAAGACGCGCTTCCGTCCCTTGCAGGTGTTTCAGAACCGCTGTCTCCGTCTAGTCACGGGGGCTGATCGATACGCCAGACTGACGTCAATCCACGATGACGCAAAGGTAGAATTTTTGAGAGACCACGTAACTCGGTTATCGACAAAATTCTACCAAACGCAGATTCAAAAAAGCCCTCTTACGGCAAATATGACATCAGATAATTCCTTCAGAAAATACAAACTACCATTTCAAACACTACCCACATTTTCCACTCATCCGCACATCACATAATCACACAGAATTCCGTACTAAAGCTGCCACGATGGGCGAAGTATCTCTGATAAAATAAAATATAAAAGAAAAAAAAAAAAAAAAAAAAAAAAAAAAAAAGCGAAGCCCGTTAGCGGGCTGTAATGCATTTCAGCTCTACGATAACATCAAGTCTTGATTGGTTCAAGAATACCTAGTATATTGTTAATTTGTTATCTGTTATTTGTTATTTGTTATATGTTATTCTGTTCTGTTTTTGTTATTTTATTATTTGTTATTGTTTGTATATTCATAGTCTATTTCTGTTATCGTCCAGCCGGGCGAATTTGTACAGTCTCTAATTATTAGAAGTTGGTTTTTTCGAGTAGTTTTCCAACACAAGAAGAAAGGAAATAATACGTACCATCCGAAAACACACGGCTTAATGCCCGGAAGAAGCATTAACTATTGTAAATCTCCTACGTGAGATAGTCAAGTTGTAAACTTGGGGATATGTATACACGAGGGGCCCCAAACCCGTAAAATAATGTAAATGTAAGACCAAACGGCGCTCTGCGTCGAATGGTCGAACAATGTATTTATGTAAATTAATAAAAATCTTTAAAATTCAAAAAATTCAATTCGTTCTCGTCCGATCACGGAAGTCAAGCAATGTTGGGCGCGGTTAGTACTTGGATGGGTGACCGCTTGGGAACACCGCGTGCCGTTGCCCCTTTTTTGATTTTTTGAAATCGGACGAGAACGATAGTTTCGGAAACGCGACCCTCCTCGGCGCCAAACGCGCCATATTCGTCGAATATGGAATACAAAATTAATGTACACACATAGACATATATTATAATATTAAGAGTCGTTAATTAGGTATCCCCATAACGATGTTTGCGTAAATATAAAAAAAAAAAAAATGTTAATTCATACCGTGTAATATATGCATCAGCAATGTATATCTATAAAATAAAATAATATTCAAAATTTGTGTTTAATATATTTTTATTAGGTAGATAATACATTTAAAAAGGTAATACTATACCATGTAGTATATTAAATTAATATATAGACAGCGTTCGAGTATATGCAACCACGAGTTACTCGTGATACCGAGGCGGGCGATAACGAACGTGCTTCCCGTTCGTTGTCACTCGGTTTGAATTAGGCGTGGGGTAGGGATAGTAGTTGATCTCAGAGGGCGGACGACGGAACGTCGAGCATTCGAGTAGTGAGGTTGTCAACGTGAAGTGGCGACGAGGTGCTCTCGTCAGCAATTATGATGTTATCGGGGTTGGATTTTGTGCTAAGTTTGCGGCATTTTCACACGTCAACGTGTCGAATATTTAGACTTATAAGTAGGCAACGACCATACCACATTGAGAATACCCGTTCTCGTCCGATCACGGAAGTCAAGCAATGTTGGGCGCGGTTAGTACTTGGATGGGTGACCGCTTGGGAACACCGCGTGCCGTTGCCCCTTTTTTGATTTTTTGAAATCGGACGAGAACGATAGTTTCGGAAACGCGACCCTCCTCGGCGCCAAACGCGCCATATTCGTCGAATATGGAATACAAAATTAATGTACACACATAGACATATATTATAATATTAAGAGTCGTTAATTAGGTATCCCCATAACGATGTTTGCGTAAATATAAAAAAAAAAAAAATGTTAATTCATACCGTGTAATATATGCATCAGCAATGTATATCTATAAAATAAAATAATATTCAAAATTTGTGTTTAATATATTTTTATTAGGTAGATAATACATTTAAAAAGGTAATACTATACCATGTAGTATATTAAATTAATATATAGACAGCGTTCGAGTATATGCAACCACGAGTTACTCGTGATACCGAGGCGGGCGATAACGAACGTGCTTCCCGTTCGTTGTCACTCGGTTTGAATTAGGCGTGGGGTAGGGATAGTAGTTGATCTCAGAGGGCGGACGACGGAACGTCGAGCATTCGAGTATTGAGGTTGTCAACGTGAAGTGGCGACGAGGTGCTCTCGTCAGCAATTATGATGTTATCGGGGTTGGATTTTGTGCTAAGTTTGCGGCATTTTCACACGTCAACGTGTCGAATATTTAGACTTATAAGTAGGCAACGACCATACCACATTGAGAATACCCGTTCTCGTCCAGAGGTAGGACGTGTCCTAAAAAAGATCGAAAAAGGTAAAAATTTGGCCTAAAAGTGACGAAAACAAGAAAAAGTGTAAGCGAAATAGAAGAAAGAACGATACCCATCGAGAAGAAAGAAGAAGTGTCCAAAGAACGGCTGAAATATTGGGGAAATATCATCCCATAAATCCATTCACGATAGCGGTGGTACCAACACTGACAAACCAAGCAGACGATCTGATTGGCCAAAAAAAATTTAAAAATGGACGAAAACGAAAGGAACGAAAACACAAACAAGGCGGGAAATTTAAATATAAACCCAAAGAACAACGAAAAAATGGAAGTAAACGATGGGAACAATAACGATAGTAATAAGAATAAAGATAAAGAAATCGAAAACGCGAAAGAAAAGGTAACCGGTACGAACGCACAAAAAGTAGAGGATCTAATGTGGGAAAATTTATCGCAGAAGTTTCAAAACACGCAAACAGTAAAGAAGGAGAAAGGAAATCGAAAAACGATAAACGTCCAAAGTGTAGTAACTTTGAAGAGAGGTGCAGGCGTGATAGATGTTGAAGAATACATTAACTCCGGCCAAACAAAAAGGCCCAAAAGAAAGTATAAGCCAATCATAAGACCTCCCCTTATGCCACTGACAAATCGATACCAAGCACTCGCGAAGCTCCCAGACACTCAAACCGGGGGCGACCAAGGGAAAGATGACGAAGAAGAACTAAGTAACGATGAAAACGACGTGATGATGATATCGGACGTGGAAGAAGTAGGAGAGCACTCCAAGAAAGAAGAGACTAGAAATCCCGCCAATGGGGTGAACTCAAAGGTAAACGAAGCACGAAAAACACCCAATAAGTCAGAAGATGACAACAAACAAAAAGAGACGACTGGAAAAAGGATCAAGCCTCCACCTATCGTGATTGCAGCGCAGGTGGAAGGTCTCCAAGCCGATTTTCGGGCGGTAATAAGAACGTATGCAACAAAAGGTTTCCAGCTGACACATCGTCCGAATTCGGTAACCGTACAAGTAAACGATAAAGATGACTACGTTCTATTAAGGACCCAATTGGAGAAGAGAGAATTCCTACACCACACGTATACCCCTAAGGACGAGAGGACGCACGCTTTCGTCTTAAGGGGATTAACGAACGACGCGACAACAGAAGAGATAGTACAAGACCTGAAAACATATGAAGTAGAAGCAAAGAAAGTATATCGCATGAATGGAACGAGGGCGGCGGCCTTCCTGATAATCACCGATAACACGGTGACCCTAAAGGCATTAACAGCCAAAGTAAAGACGCTTCTGGATGCCAGGGTGAGATGGGATAGGCATTCCAACAACAAGAAAATAATTCAATGTCATAGGTGTCAGCTGTGGGGCCATGCAACAGCAAATTGCAGGAGGGCATTCAAATGCCTAAAATGCGCGCTAGAGCACCCCACGGCTGCGTGTACAAGATTGGTGACCGAAAAACCCACATGCGCTAACTGCGGAGGTGAACACACCGCAAACAATATTACGTGTGAGGTCTACATCAAGAAGCTGCGTCAATTTGAAGAAAGTGCGCAAAAAAGGGCTCCCCTTCCGGCTGGCCCTAGTTATGTGCCAGCGCCTATCCCCACCACTTCACCCTGGCAGAGGGTCGCCGCCCCACAGGTCGCTCAACCAATTCCACCATCATACAAGTCACGAAGTGCCTTTCCGGAACTCAAACCAACAAGAGCTGTACGGGAACAACCCGCACAGCAACCTCAACCTCAATCACAACCGAAAACTACTCAACAAACCACTTCGAATTTTGGAGACGCTTTCGCAGATTTCGCCCAAGTCTGCGACGAAATAAACCAACAAACCAATCTTGATGAGATGTTAAGGGCCATGAGGGACTATAACAACATCCTGAAGGCCTGCCGTACGAAACCGGAACGCGTTGCAGCCTCTATGAGATTCTTTTCAAACTTAGAGTCTTATGGCTGCTAAGTTGAAAATTAACTTATGGAACGCTAACGGGTTAAGCAACAAAGTCTACGAATTAAAAAATCACTTAATTAAAAACAAAATTGATATATGTTTTATTTCAGAAACAAAATACAAGGCAAATAGATGCCTCAAGATTCAGGGATACACCGTCCATCGGCAAGACAGGGGAGGTCATGCAGCAGGAGGAGTGGCAGCGATAGTACGGAATGACATACCACACCGCAGAATCAACATCAGACCAGGTAATAGTATGGAAGTCTTGGGGATAAAACTCCAACAAAACACAACACTAGTGGTCGCATACAATCGACCACTAAACACCTTTAATGACACTGACATGGATGAGCTGTTTGGATTGGATGGGAAAGTCATCGTGGCTGGCGATTTCAATGCCAAACATCCACTTTGGAACTGCCACACGTCCAATCCAAACGGCAATACTCTAATTAATTTCTGTACACAAAAACAGATACAAATTCTTCACCCGGATAAACATACTCATCATCCAATGAACGGTATGACTCCAACTACGATCGATCTCGTCTTAAGCAAAAATATCCCTCACATCTCCAAACCCACCGTAAAACAGTCCCTTAATTCAGATCATAATATAGTCCAATTTTTTCTTCATAACGTCACTCGCAATAGGTCCTTCAGACAAATCACCAGCTTTAAACATACCGATTGGTCCAAATTCCGTCGAAGGCTTGATGACCTAATCAGCATTAACAATAACATCATTGATACGGACACGGTAGATCGAGAAATCGAACTCCTTACCCAAAACATCAATAAAGCCAAAGCCGAAAATTCCAAAACGATAACGCCTAAAAATGACAGGGACGTCTTTCCGGACGATATCCAGTTGTTGATAGGTGAACGTAAACGGAAAAGAAAGCAATGGCAACAGACGGGAGATATCTCCCACAAAACCGCTATGATTGACTTGAACAGGCAAATACAACAAAAAATCACACTTCACAAAAACAATTCCTGGGAAAAACTTCTTTCCTCATTAAGTCCTTCAGACAATACCCTCTTCAAGGTTTCCAAATTACTGCGGAAACCTTACCAGCCAATCCCGGCCCTATCCGACACTAGTTCTCCCGCCATGAGCGATGCCCAAAAAGCTGAGCTCTTGGCCTCCACCTTCCAAAAAATTCATACATTAGATAATACCGATACACCGGAGCAAACCGAGATAAAACGAATCGTTCTTGCCTTTTCAAGTCAAACATATGCAATCCCAGCCAATCAGCTCGCATCTTATCAAACCAGTCCCTTTGAAATTTCACAAATTCTTAAATTCTTACACAATAACAAAGCTCCAGGCCCGGACAAAATTGAGAACAAAGTTCTCAAAAATTTGTCCCGGAAGGCTACTGTTCAGTTGAATGACATCATTAACGCTATTCTTAAACTGCAGTACTTTCCGAAAGCCTGGAAGCACGGCCTCACCATTCCGATTCATAAACCCAATAAAGACCCCTCCCTGCCTCTCAGTTACAGGCCAATAACGTTACTTAACACGATGGCCAAAGTAACTGAGAGAATTATTCTCAAGCGGCTGATTGGCGAACAAACGAAACTGAAAATCACGAACCTGTCGCAATTCGGATTCACAGCGGGCCTTAATACGTCCCTGCAGGTGACCCGAATCGTGAAAGACGTGATCGAAGGTTTCAATAAGGGTAATGTCACGGTCATGACGTTGCTGGATATAGAGAAAGCCTTCGATAGAACCTGGACCGACGGACTCATTTTCAAATTAATACACTATGGCTTCTCCAATCACCTAATTAAACTCATTTATTCATACCTCACCGACAGATCGATCGCGGTTAGAGTCAACGCCACCATCTCAAATACGAAACACATACAAGTTGGAGTTCCCCAAGGGTCCGTACTAGCACCGACTTTATTCAATCTTTACATAAACGACACTCCGTCGTTTATGAGAACACAGATGGCTATGTACGCTGACGACACGGCGATTTATGCGCAGTCGTGCAGCGCACAAGTGGCCACAAAGCAAACTCAAATTCATCTTGATATGATCAAACGTCATTGCGATAAATGGAAGATTCGACTGAACGCCGGTAAGACGGAGACGATAGTTTTCGCCAGAAAGCGGACAAATCATAGGGTCTTCCAAAAACTCAAACTAGACGGACATCCCATAGAACCTAAGACGAGTGTCAAGTACCTAGGTGTGACGCTTGATTCTAGATTAAACTTCGACACTCATCTTAAGGTCAGACGTCAGCTGGCGTACGCAGCAAATCGCAAGATTTACCCCTTGATGAAAGGGAGTCAGATGAGCTCCGAAAACAAGCGTACGTTATACAAAACCGTGCTAAGACCGATCCTAACGTATGCTTGCCCTGCTTGGGCGAACGTCTCTAAGACGCGCTTCCGTCCCTTGCAGGTGTTTCAGAACCGCTGTCTCCGTCTAGTCACGGGGGCTGATCGATACGCCAGACTGACGTCAATCCACGATGACGCAAAGGTAGAATTTTTGAGAGACCACGTAACTCGGTTATCGACAAAATTCTACCAAACGCAGATTCAAAAAAGCCCTCTTACGGCAAATATGACATCAGATAATTCCTTCAGAAAATACAAACTACCATTTCAAACACTACCCACATTTTCCACTCATCCGCACATCACATAATCACACAGAATTCCGTACTAAAGCTGCCACGATGGGCGAAGTATCTCTGATAAAATAAAATATAAAATAAAAAAAAAAAAAAAAAAAAAAAAAAAAGCGAAGCCCGTTAGCGGGCTGTAATGCATTTCAGCTCTACGATAACATCAAGTCTTGATTGGTTCAAGATTACCTAGTATATTGTTAATTTGTTAACTGTTATTTGTTATTGTTATTTGTTATATGTTATTCTGTTCTGTTTTTGTTATTTTATTATTTGTTATTGTTTGTATATTCATAGTCTATTTCCGTTATCGTCCAGCCGGGCGAATTTGTACAGTCTCTAATTATTAGAAGTTGGTTTTTTCGAGTAGTTTTCCAACACAGAAGAAAGAAAATAATACGTACCATCCGAAAACACACGGCTTAATGCCCGGAAGAAGCATTAACTATTGTAAATCTCCTACGTGAGATAGTCAAGTCGTAAACTTGGGGATATGTCTACACGAGGGGCCCCAAACCCGTAAAATAATGTAAATGTAAGACCAAACGGCGCTCTGCGTCGAATGGTCGAACAATGTATTTATGTAAATTAATAAAAATCTTTAAAATTCAAAATTCAATTCGTTCTCGTCCGATCACGGAAGTCAAGCAATGTTGGGCGCGGTTAGTACTTGGATGGGTGACCGCTTGGGAACACCGCGTGCCGTTGCCCCTTTTTTGATTTTTTGAAATCGGACGAGAACGATAGTTTCGGAAACGCGACCCTCCTCGGCGCCAAACGCGCCATATTCGTCGAATATGGAATACAAAATTAATGTACACACATAGACATATATTATAATATTAAGAGTCGTTAATTAGGTATCCCCATAACGATGTTTGCGTAAATATAAAAAAAAAAAAAATGTTAATTCATACCGTGTAATATATGCATCAGCAATGTATATCTATAAAATAAAATAATATTCAAAATTTGTGTTTAATATATTTTTATTAGGTAGATAATACATTTAAAAAGGTAATACTATACCATGTAGTATATTAAATTAATATATAGACAGCGTTCGAGTATATGCAACCACGAGTTACTCGTGATACCGAGGCGGGCGATAACGAACGTGCTTCCCGTTCGTTGTCACTCGGTTTGAATTAGGCGTGGGGTAGGGATAGTAGTTGATCTCAGAGGGCGGACGACGGAACGTCGAGCATTCGAGTATTGAGGTTGTCAACGTGAAGTGGCGACGAGGTGCTCTCGTCAGCAATTATGATGTTATCGGGGTTGGATTTTGTGCTAAGTTTGCGGCATTTTCACACGTCAACGTGTCGAATATTTAGACTTATAAGTAGGCAACGACCATACCACATTGAGAATACCCGTTCTCGTCCGATCACGGAAGTCAAGCAATGTTGGGCGCGGTTAGTACTTGGATGGGTGACCGCTTGGGAACACCGCGTGCCGTTGCCCCTTTTTTGATTTTTTGAAATCGGACGAGAACGATAGTTTCGGAAACGCGACCCTCCTCGGCGCCAAACGCGCCATATTCGTCGAATATGGAATACAAAATTAATGTACACACATAGACATATATTATAATATTAAGAGTCGTTAATTAGGTATCCCCATAACGATGTTTGCGTAAATATAAAAAAAAAAAAAATGTTAATTCATACCGTGTAATATATGCATCAGCAATGTATATACTTAAATTCAAACTAACGAGTTGAATTTTTTAAAAAGATTTTATTAAATTAAATTACATTAGATGAGCGAGGTGTTACAAGCTGATAGCATAAAGAACAACTGACCAGAGACGAGTTTAGGGCGGCTTTTTATGTTATCAGATTGTTTACATTAAAAGGTAAATTAAACATAAATCGACAGTTTGGTTTCTTTTAGAATACATTGACAAGATAAAATATTATGCGTAGGCTATTGTGTTTTCAGATTAAAATAATACATAGGTAAACTTAATTAGCATAAATGCAGCTAAGTAGCTATGCATTATGGATTTGACATTGATGGATAGTAAGTAATAGTAATTTATAATACAAATGATAATGGTAATGTAATTCCTCCCTCATTAAGATTCAAGCGTCCTCGTTTGATAATGGAAGAAGATTCATCTCTACTGCATTTTCTTTGGAAATTTTGAAAGTCGTTTTCTTCTTGCATATTCTGTCGTGTAGTTGTTTCCTGAATTTGAATGTAATGCCTATAAAAATTATAATGGTTAAAGTTATAATGGATGTGGTAAAGTAATGGATGTAGTTAACGAGAGGTAGTAATGTAGATTTTTCTTCGATCCTTTGGAGGTCCTTTTTCAACTGCTCTAAATTTGTAAGGTGATTCGCTTTAAGGTGGACATTGTACGCTTCTTTTAATTCGTTTATGTAGATTGGTGGTAATTGTATTGTGAAATTGGTGAATTGAATGTTTATGTTCTCTTCCTGTATAATTATATTGCAATCTGTTCTTAAGAAGTTGGTTCCTTGTAGAGTATATTTGTTTATTTTGTAATTGCAATTTTCAATCACTTCTTGCGGTGGATTGAAGCTGGTAACGATTCCAGTAGATAGCACTAAGTGAACATTATGCATGCCTTCCACTCGAGCTATTGAGCATTTATTTACTTTTTGTAGTCTGCACTTGGTGACGATAGGATTGTAGCAAATGGTTTGATTTATGCCATGTTTGCATTCATGTACCCATTTTTCTTCCTTGTTACTTTGTAGGTGGTAAGAAGTCGGCGGTATGAGAATTTGAGAACGTGAGTTAGGTATAGGAAAGATTTTTGCAAGTTTATAGGACGTTGGATTTAGGATAGGTATCTTTAATATCATCACTATTGTGTTATTTGCAATTAATAAAGTAAATTTTGATAAATCTAATATTTCAAAAAGGTGTGTATCATCTAAGAATAATAGTTGGTTTCTTGTGTAAATTTTAGTTAAAAGGTTATAAATTTCTTGTAATTCTGAAAAGGTAATTAATTCTATATTAGGAATTTCTAATTTAGCTAGGTTTATTGTTCGTTCTAGTGTTTTTACTATTTCATGATAATTTTGAATATTATGCATTTCTAAATTAATTAGTTGATTTACACCGCTTAGTTCCGTTAGAGATCTGAATGCAGTAATTGTTTCATTTTGAAATTGGTTGATTTTTCTCAAATCTTGTTCATAACGAGTCGTGATATGTTTAGCAAATGAAGTAATGTCTGAAATTTTGGAAATCTGAGTTTCTTGATTGGAGAATAAAATTTCTAAATTTTTGTTGATATTTAAGAGGTCTTCGTCGTCCAAATTACCTGTGATAAATTTTATAGTTTTACCTAGGAAATTAATTAAACCACGTTTATGTTTAAAATGCAATATTTTTTCTAGGGTGTTCTCTACTAATGATGTTTCTATTTTTAATTGATTGTATCGTTGTTGCGTCGGGGCATCTAATGGTATTTTATGTTTTAAAATTACACTATTTGCTATTAATTGTCTAAGACCTATTTCTAATTGAGTAAGATTATAATAAAAGTAGAATTTATGAAAGTGTGAATGTATTTTTGCCGTACCAAGTTCTTCTTCGAAGTATCCATTAGTCCGTATCGGAGTTACTTGTAGTGGGTACACGGGTGGTACTAGGTCCAGACTCATTAGGATCCTGTAAAGAAATATTTTTCCTTAATCTTTTTAGTTTTCTAACATGTGAACTGGTTATTTTTCCTTTTGCTGATTTTCCTTCTAACACGTCTTTTGATCTTTTAGAAATTAGCATTTTATCGTATAAAGGATCTGTTTTTCCGGGCTTGTTTTTCCGTATAAATACAACATCTGTATTGAGTTGCGGAGATTCTTCTCGATTTTCGTTTCTTTTTTCAAGGATTCTAGTTTCTTTATTTTTGCTTTTATTATAGATCTCGTCGATGAACGGCAATAGTTCATTTTTTCTTTTATTGTTGTATTCTTCGTATATAGTCATATCTAATGACAAATCTATTTCGTGTTCATAGGGTCCGTATAGTATAGAAAAAGGTGAGAATCCGGTAGAAGAATGAATTGACTGATTGTATATTAATGTTGCAGTTATCATTTGGTTTTGCGGAGTTTCGTTTGGTTCTTTTAATTTGAGTATTCGGAGTTTTTCTACTAAGGTGGAATGTAACCTTTCGATGGGTGAATTTGAGTTCGGATTGTTAATGGTAGTAAAGTGTAATTCAATTTTGTGAAGTTGGCAAAATTCTTTAAATGTTTTATTAAAGAATTCCTTGCCTTGATCGCAAACAATACGTTGTGGATAATTATGATGGGTAAAATAATGACGAAGTTTATTCAATACCGTAAGGCCTGTTCCATCTTTGATGAAGTAAGCTTGGGCATATCTAGAGAATGAGTCTATTATTGTAAGAAATTTGCAGTTTTGAAAGGAGAAGGTGTCAATAAAAATTGTCTGAAAAGGTTTTCTAGCTAGTAAAGGGCCTTGTAATTTAACATTATATGGATTTCTTTCGTACTTAGATTGTAGGCAAAGTTCGCACTTGTTGATTTCGTTCGTGATCATTTGTTTCATATTCGGCCAGAAATATTTCAATTTTAATTGATTATAAGTTTCTATTATACCTGTGTGAGTTTCTTCATGATAACTTGTGATCTTCTCTTTCTGATCATTTTCATCTAACACGTCGGTATGATATTGGTTAGAGAATACGAATTTTACAGAGTTGTTCATGTAGGTTTTGCACAAGTCTATTAGAACGTCACGTAGATTTTGCTCTTTGCAATAAATTCCATAAGTGATGTTTGGTCTTATGATTTCTTTAATCATTCTAGATAAATCTTCTTGAATATTTTCTTCTCTGACAAGGGTGGTGTAGTGATTCTTTTTAAATGGTTTCTTTAATCGGATATCGAAGTTTTTTCCACAAAGTACTATTATTCGATTATTGAAATTGTTAACCGGTTGTTCTGATATTGGGATTACTTTTCCGTTGTCTTCGTTATTAACCGAATGTACCGTGTTTTCCAGATCGTTTCTGATTTTCTGATACTCGTCAGAATTGTCATTTGATGAGTCTTCTAATAATTCATCTAGTTCGTCAATGTTAGGCGGTTCTTCCACTTGTGCAATTATAGATATTTCGTCGAGTTCTTTATTGTGAATTTCTATACGCGATAAAGCGTCTGCTACTACATTTTCCTTACCTTTCCGATAAACCACTTCAAAATCGAACTCTTCTAGTTTCAACTTCCATCTGACCAAACGAGAGTTAGGCTCTTTGATCTTATGCAACCAGACTAACGGATTATGATCGGTCTCTATAGTGAATTTTCTCCCAAATAGGTATGGTCTAAAATGTTTCGTACCATCCATTATGGCTAAAAATTCCTTTTCGATGGTGCTGTAGTTCTTTTCAGCTGAGTTCAGTGTTCTGGAGTAAAATCCAATAGGTTTATTGCTTTGGCTGAGCACTGCTCCAATTGCTACATTGGAGGCGTCTGTAGTAAGCCTGAAGTGCTTGTCAAAATCGGGATAGGTTAATATGGGTGCGTTTGTTATTAGTTCTTTACAAATGTTGAAGCATTCCCTATATTCGGTATTATCTGTATCTATTTTTGAACCTTTGCGAAGACATTTTGTCATGGGGGAGGCTACTTTAGCAAAGTTTGCTATGAATCGGCGGTAGTAGCCTATTAATCCTAAAAATGATTTAATTTCTTTGGTAGTCTTGGGTATTGGATAATTGTGAATTGCCGCAATTTTAGTTGGATTTGGTTTTATACCTTCTGGGGTGATGACATGTCCTAGAAATGCAACTTCTTTGCATAAGAATTCGGACTTGTCGAGCTGAACCTTAAGGTTCACTTCCCTTAATCTTTGAAATATAAGCTTAACGTGATTTAGATGCTCTTGTAAGGATTTGGAAAATATTACTACGTCATCCATGTAAACAAAGCAGAATTTGTAAAGGTATTCCTTTAAAACGTTATCCATCATACGCTGAAATGTAGCAGGCGCGTTCCTTAAACCAAATGGCATCCTCAAATATTCGTAATGGCCATTGTTAACTGTAAACGCGGTCTTTTCGATTGATTTTTGATCCATTTCAATCTGATGGAAGCCTTGAGCTAAGTCTAACGTTGTAAAATAAACGCATCTCCCTAGATTATCCAGGATCTCTTCGATTCTAGGTAGCGGATATTTGTCTTCAATTGTATTTTCATTTAATTTTCGATAATCTATTACCATTCGGTATTTTCTTTCCTTACTGGCGTCCATCTTCTTTGGAACTATCCAGACGGGTGCACTGTATGGTGATATGGAAGGTCGAATAATTTTATTATCTAATAATTTTTGAATTTGATTTTGAATTTCGATCTGCATCGCCCTTGGATGCCTAAATGATTTTGTAAATATAGGTTGGTCATCGTTGGTTCGGATTCCGTGTTTAACATGATTTGTGAAACTGAGGTCAGTATTTTCGTAGTAAAATACTTCGCGATACTTTATACATAAATTTATTATTTCTTTCTTTTCTTCTTCGTTGAGGTGTTCTGTTCTAATTAATTCATGAACTTTAGGAAAAGGTTTCGCATGAATTTCTGCAGGGTTTTCGAAGTCAAAATACTGTGTGGGTAATACGTTAATTCTTTCATTAAAATTTATTTCTATGCCTTCTAATGGGTTTGGTATTTTGCAAAAGCCGTTTTTTGCTATCGCAATACATTCGGGTATTTCGATGTTGGAATTTGTTTTTATTTTAGGAATAAAAACTTCGCCATTGTCGATTGATACAGGGATTTCAAGATAATTTTTGTTGTTTGTTTTTGAATTTATTTCGTGATTATTATACTCTAAAAAGAAAGGTATTTGTACGTCGCCTACTGTAAGTGTATTTGTTTTATAATTTAAATTTGCTCCAAAATTAAATAAATCCTTGGTTCCAATAAGAGCGTCAAAATTTTTATGCCAATCAATAATTCTAAATTTAAGAGGATCATGTATTCCTAACTCGGAAAGTAGTGGGAAATAAAGATTTTGGTTTGACTTTACTTTATTGTTTAAACTCGAAATAACAAACGGTTCTGAATAAAAATAATTTTTAAATTTTGATGCGACATTGCAATTAATAATTGAATCAGTTGCGCCTGAATCGATTAAAATTTTTAAATTTAATTGGGGCAAATAGAAAAACGGTAATTTAGGTTTAGAACAAATTGAATTTAAATCTACGGTTGTCGGTTTTCTGAAGCAGTTAATCGAAAATTTTCTTCTTCGTATTCATTTTCAAAGTTATCATTTTCTTGTTCCGTTTCGTAGTTACAGTACAATTCGTTTTCGTTAGGGTATTCTTCAATGTCTACTTCGTTGTTGAACAGTTCCTGTGACGTAAATGTCGGTTTGTTTGTAGACTGAAATTGGTTTTGTCTAGGTCTCATAGAAAATGCTGATGTCTGTACTGACATTGGTGTTGGTTTAAATTGATTTCCTTGTTCAGGTTTAGTTCCGAAGGTTTGTTTGTTCGTGGGAAATCTTGATTGTCCATGCGGTCTATTAATAGATCCGGAAAATGGTTTCGGTTGAAATTGGGGTTGAAAAAATGGTTTATGTTGAAATTGTCTTTGATTAAATGATTGTTGTTGCGGAAATTGTTTAGGTTGGAGTTGTTGTTGGGAAAATTGTCTTGTTTGAAATTGCGGTTGGGTATTTTGTTGTCGGGGATTTTGCCATGCATTATTTTGTGTAGTATGCATAGGTTTCGTCATTTGCGGAGGAGTTTTATGAGATTTGAAATCTTGTAATCTTCGTACATAATCCGTATAATTATTTTCCTGAATTTTATTGTCATATACGCGACATTTATTTAATGCTGCTTCTAAGTTGGATAACTCGAAGTTCATTAAATAAGTTCTATACGGTTCTAATAAACCGGAGCAAAATATTTGCAGAGATTGGTTCTGATATAAATGTTTTTTGAATGAAAAGGAGTTGGGGTCGGTTTCATGTAATTGTACAAATTGAAGCAGATCGTTTTGAGCTAGTAGGATTTTATCGTAATATTCATTAAAGCTTTCGTGTTTTAATTGAATAGTATTGCGTAATGCTGAAATTAACAGTTCCTCGTTACGCTGGTCACCGTACTTTCTAAGAAGTGCTTCGCGTATACCGGGCCATTCTGTTAAACTATGGAAGTTTAAATAATCCCTAGCTTCATTTTGAATTTTAGCTAATATAGAAACATTAAATAGATAAGTTTGTGATGGTGTTAACTTGCTTTCTAAAAATTTTGCTAAATTATCTACGCTGGTTACAAACGTAGAGAGATTACTACCGGGTGAATATTCAGGTAATGACTTTGTCAATGCAGTCAGTTCTCCCGTTGGAAACATAATTGGTGAAGGTGTAATTATTGAATTCGAAGTTAAATTTAAATTTACTGTCTTGTATGGACTAAATCTATTAGTTTTACTATTGTTCTTAGGAGGTACACAAGTATTTGGTTGCAAAATTTTGGTATTCTCTTCTAATAATTCTAATTCGATGTCACTATCGGACATTACACACAATAATAATAATAATAAAAATAAGAGTAAGGATGCAAAAACTTACAAAGTTAGGAGAAGGATGGTCATTCCAATCTCAAATTCAGTGCCTCGTTCTAGATGATCCTTACTGGAGTAGAGTAATTTTTTGTCTTCCTTGGGAACACAAATTCGTGGATAGCCTCTAAGGTGTTGAAACACTCCAGGTGCGGTCTTCTCTCGGATTTCCAAATAAGATGAGCTGATCTTGGACTTCAGTTTTTCTCTTGGTTGTTTCCAAATAAGAAGATTCGCACTAGTGAAACTATCCTGTTCGCAGCGCCACTTAAATTCAAACTAACGAGTTGAATTTTTTAAAAAGATTTTATTAAATTAAATTACATTAGATGAGCGAGGTGTTACAAGCTGATAGCATAAAGAACAACTGACCAGAGACGAGTTTAGGGCGGCTTTTTATGTTATCAGATTGTTTACATTAAAAGGTAAATTAAACATAAATCGACAGTTTGGTTTCTTTTAGAATACATTGACAAGATAAAATATTATGCGTAGGCTATTGTGTTTTCAGATTAAAATAATACATAGGTAAACTTAATTAGCATAAATGCAGCTAAGTAGCTATGCATTATGGATTTGACATTGATGGATAGTAAGTAATAGTAATTTATAATACAAATGATAATGGTAATGTAATTATATCTATAAAATAAAATAATATTCAAAATTTGTGTTTAATATATTTTTATTAGGTAGATAATACATTTAAAAAGGTAATACTATACCATGTAGTATATTAAATTAATATATAGACAGCGTTCGAGTATATGCAACCACGAGTTACTCGTGATACCGAGGCGGGCGATAACGAACGTGCTTCCCGTTCGTTGTCACTCGGTTTGAATTAGGCGTGGGGTAGGGATAGTAGTTGATCTCAGAGGGCGGACGACGGAACGTCGAGCATTCGAGTAGTGAGGTTGTCAACGTGAAGTGGCGACGAGGTGCTCTCGTCAGCAATTATGATGTTATCGGGGTTGGATTTTGTGCTAAGTTTGCGGCATTTTCACACGTCAACGTGTCGAATATTTAGACTTATAAGTAGGCAACGACCATACCACATTGAGAATACCCGTTCTCGTCCGATCACGGAAGTCAAGCAATGTTGGGCGCGGTTAGTACTTGGATGGGTGACCGCTTGGGAACACCGCGTGCCGTTGCCCCTTTTTTGATTTTTTGAAATCGGACGAGAACGATAGTTTCGGAAACGCGACCCTCCTCGGCGCCAAACGCGCCATATTCGTCGAATATGGAATACAAAATTAATGTACACACATAGACATATATTATAATATTAAGAGTCGTTAATTAGGTATCCCCATAACGATGTTTGCGTAAATATAAAAAAAAAAAAAATGTTAATTCATACCGTGTAATATATGCATCAGCAATGTATATCTATAAAATAAAATAATATTCAAAATTTGTGTTTAATATATTTTTATTAGGTAGATAATACATTTAAAAAGGTAATACTATACCATGTAGTATATTAAATTAATATATAGACAGCGTTCGAGTATATGCAACCACGAGTTACTCGTGATACCGAGGCGGGCGATAACGAACGTGCTTCCCGTTCGTTGTCACTCGGTTTGAATTAGGCGTGGGGTAGGGATAGTAGTTGATCTCAGAGGGCGGACGACGGAACGTCGAGCATTCGAGTAGTGAGGTTGTCAACGTGAAGTGGCGACGAGGTGCTCTCGTCAGCAATTATGATGTTATCGGGGTTGGATTTTGTGCTAAGTTTGCGGCATTTTCACACGTCAACGTGTCGAATATTTAGACTTATAAGTAGGCAACGACCATACCACATTGAGAATACCCGTTCTCGTCCGATCACGGAAGTCAAGCAATGTTGGGCGCGGTTAGTACTTGGATGGGTGACCGCTTGGGAACACCGCGTGCCGTTGCCCCTTTTTTGATTTTTTGAAATCGGACGAGAACGATAGTTTCGGAAACGCGACCCTCCTCGGCGCCAAACGCGCCATATTCGTCGAATATGGAATACAAAATTAATGTACACACATAGACATATATTATAATATTAAGAGTCGTTAATTAGGTATCCCCATAACGATGTTTGCGTAAATATAAAAAAAAAAAAAATGTTAATTCATACCGTGTAATATATGCATCAGCAATGTATATCTATAAAATAAAATAATATTCAAAATTTGTGTTTAATATATTTTTATTAGGTAGATAATACATTTAAAAAGGTAATACTATACCATGTAGTATATTAAATTAATATATAGACAGCGTTCGAGTATATGCAACCACGAGTTACTCGTGATACCGAGGCGGGCGATAACGAACGTGCTTCCCGTTCGTTGTCACTCGGTTTGAATTAGGCGTGGGGTAGGGATAGTAGTTGATCTCAGAGGGCGGACGACGGAACGTCGAGCATTCGAGTAGTGAGGTTGTCAACGTGAAGTGGCGACGAGGTGCTCTCGTCAGCAATTATGATGTTATCGGGGTTGGATTTTGTGCTAAGTTTGCGGCATTTTCACACGTCAACGTGTCGAATATTTAGACTTATAAGTAGGCAACGACCATACCACATTGAGAATACCCGTTCTCGTCCGATCACGGAAGTCAAGCAATGTTGGGCGCGGTTAGTACTTGGATGGGTGACCGCTTGGGAACACCGCGTGCCGTTGCCCCTTTTTTGATTTTTTGAAATCGGACGAGAACGATAGTTTCGGAAACGCGACCCTCCTCGGCGCCAAACGCGCCATATTCGTCGAATATGGAATACAAAATTAATGTACACACATAGACATATATTATAATATTAAGAGTCGTTAATTAGGTATCCCCATAACGATGTTTGCGTAAATATAAAAAAAAAAAAAAATGTTAATTCATACCGTGTAATATATGCATCAGCAATGTATATCTATAAAATAAAATAATATTCAAAATTTGTGTTTAATATATTTTTATTAGGTAGATAATACATTTAAAAAGGTAATACTATACCATGTAGTATATTAAATTAATATATAGACAGCGTTCGAGTATATGCAACCACGAGTTACTCGTGATACCGAGGCGGGCGATAACGAACGTGCTTCCCGTTCGTTGTCACTCGGTTTGAATTAGGCGTGGGGTAGGGATAGTAGTTGATCTCAGAGGGCGGACGACGGAACGTCGAGCATTCGAGTAGTGAGGTTGTCAACGTGAAGTGGCGACGAGGTGCTCTCGTCAGCAATTATGATGTTATCGGGGTTGGATTTTGTGCTAAGTTTGCGGCATTTTCACACGTCAACGTGTCGAATATTTAGACTTATAAGTAGGCAACGACCATACCACATTGAGAATACCCGTTCTCGTCCGTTCTCGTCCATAATTCACTGACCGTCGTAGAGGTAGGACGTGTCCTAAAAAAGATCGAAAAAGGTAAAAATTTGGCCTAAAAGTGACGAAAACAAGAAAAAGTGTAAGCGAAATAGAAGAAAGAACGATACCCATCGAGAAGAAAGAAGAAGTGTCCAAAGAACGGCTGAAATATTGGGGAAATATCATCCCATAAATCCATTCACGATAGCGGTGGTACCAACACTGACAAACCAAGCAGACGATCTGATTGGCCAAAAAAAATTTAAAAATGGACGAAAACGAAAGGAACGAAAACACAAACAAGGCGGGAAATTTAAATATAAACCCAAAGAACAACGAAAAAATGGAAGTAAACGATGGGAACAATAACGATAGTAATAAGAATAAAGATAAAGAAATCGAAAACGCGAAAGAAAAGGTAACCGGTACGAACGCACAAAAAGTAGAGGATCTAATGTGGGAAAATTTATCGCAGAAGTTTCAAAACACGCAAACAGTAAAGAAGGAGAAAGGAAATCGAAAAACGATAAACGTCCAAAGTGTAGTAACTTTGAAGAGAGGTGCAGGCGTGATAGATGTTGAAGAATACATTAACTCCGGCCAAACAAAAAGGCCCAAAAGAAAGTATAAGCCAATCATAAGACCTCCCCTTATGCCACTGACAAATCGATACCAAGCACTCGCGAAGCTCCCAGACACTCAAACCGGGGGCGACCAAGGGAAAGATGACGAAGAAGAACTAAGTAACGATGAAAACGACGTGATGATGATATCGGACGTGGAAGAAGTAGGAGAGCACTCCAAGAAAGAAGAGACTAGAAATCCCGCCAATGGGGTGAACTCAAAGGTAAACGAAGCACGAAAAACACCCAATAAGTCAGAAGATGACAACAAACAAAAAGAGACGACTGGAAAAAGGATCAAGCCTCCACCTATCGTGATTGCAGCGCAGGTGGAAGGTCTCCAAGCCGATTTTCGGGCGGTAATAAGAACGTATGCAACAAAAGGTTTCCAGCTGACACATCGTCCGAATTCGGTAACCGTACAAGTAAACGATAAAGATGACTACGTTCTATTAAGGACCCAATTGGAGAAGAGAGAATTCCTACACCACACGTATACCCCTAAGGACGAGAGGACGCACGCTTTCGTCTTAAGGGGATTAACGAACGACGCGACAACAGAAGAGATAGTACAAGACCTGAAAACATATGAAGTAGAAGCAAAGAAAGTATATCGCATGAATGGAACGAGGGCGGCGGCCTTCCTGATAATCACCGATAACACGGTGACCCTAAAGGCATTAACAGCCAAAGTAAAGACGCTTCTGGATGCCAGGGTGAGATGGGATAGGCATTCCAACAACAAGAAAATAATTCAATGTCATAGGTGTCAGCTGTGGGGCCATGCAACAGCAAATTGCAGGAGGGCATTCAAATGCCTAAAATGCGCGCTAGAGCACCCCACGGCTGCGTGTACAAGATTGGTGACCGAAAAACCCACATGCGCTAACTGCGGAGGTGAACACACCGCAAACAATATTACGTGTGAGGTCTACATCAAGAAGCTGCGTCAATTTGAAGAAAGTGCGCAAAAAAGGGCTCCCCTTCCGGCTGGCCCTAGTTATGTGCCAGCGCCTATCCCCACCACTTCACCCTGGCAGAGGGTCGCCGCCCCACAGGTCGCTCA
The DNA here is from genome assembly GCA_958510855.1 of Rhagonycha lutea. NCBI lineage: Eukaryota > Metazoa > Arthropoda > Insecta > Coleoptera > Cantharidae > Rhagonycha > Rhagonycha lutea. Next base: position 40,843,995 of record OY294038.1, read on the forward strand.
ACCAATTCCACCATCATACAAGTCACGAAGTGCCTTTCCGGAACTCAAACCAACAAGAGCTGTACGGGAACAACCCGCACAGCAACCTCAACCTCAATCACAACCGAAAACTACTCAACAAACCACTTCGAATTTTGGAGACGCTTTCGCAGATTTCGCCCAAGTCTGCGACGAAATAAACCAACAAACCAATCTTGATGAGATGTTAAGGGCCATGAGGGACTATAACAACATCCTGAAGGCCTGCCGTACGAAACCGGAACGCGTTGCAGCCTCTATGAGATTCTTTTCAAACTTAGAGTCTTATGGCTGCTAAGTTGAAAATTAACTTATGGAACGCTAACGGGTTAAGCAACAAAGTCTACGAATTAAAAAATCACTTAATTAAAAACAAAATTGATATATGTTTTATTTCAGAAACAAAATACAAGGCAAATAGATGCCTCAAGATTCAGGGATACACCGTCCATCGGCAAGACAGGGGAGGTCATGCAGCAGGAGGAGTGGCAGCGATAGTACGGAATGACATACCACACCGCAGAATCAACATCAGACCAGGTAATAGTATGGAAGTCTTGGGGATAAAACTCCAACAAAACACAACACTAGTGGTCGCATACAATCGACCACTAAACACCTTTAATGACACTGACATGGATGAGCTGTTTGGATTGGATGGGAAAGTCATCGTGGCTGGCGATTTCAATGCCAAACATCCACTTTGGAACTGCCACACGTCCAATCCAAACGGCAATACTCTAATTAATTTCTGTACACAAAAACAGATACAAATTCTTCACCCGGATAAACATACTCATCATCCAATGAACGGTATGACTCCAACTACGATCGATCTCGTCTTAAGCAAAAATATCCCTCACATCTCCAAACCCACCGTAAAACAGTCCCTTAATTCAGATCATAATATAGTCCAATTTTTTCTTCATAACGTCACTCGCAATAGGTCCTTCAGACAAATCACCAGCTTTAAACATACCGATTGGTCCAAATTCCGTCGAAGGCTTGATGACCTAATCAGCATTAACAATAACATCATTGATACGGACACGGTAGATCGAGAAATCGAACTCCTTACCCAAAACATCAATAAAGCCAAAGCCGAAAATTCCAAAACGATAACGCCTAAAAATGACAGGGACGTCTTTCCGGACGATATCCAGTTGTTGATAGGTGAACGTAAACGGAAAAGAAAGCAATGGCAACAGACGGGAGATATCTCCCACAAAACCGCTATGATTGACTTGAACAGGCAAATACAACAAAAAATCACACTTCACAAAAACAATTCCTGGGAAAAACTTCTTTCCTCATTAAGTCCTTCAGACAATACCCTCTTCAAGGTTTCCAAATTACTGCGGAAACCTTACCAGCCAATCCCGGCCCTATCCGACACTAGTTCTCCCGCCATGAGCGATGCCCAAAAAGCTGAGCTCTTGGCCTCCACCTTCCAAAAAATTCATACATTAGATAATACCGATACACCGGAGCAAACCGAGATAAAACGAATCGTTCTTGCCTTTTCAAGTCAAACATATGCAATCCCAGCCAATCAGCTCGCATCTTATCAAACCAGTCCCTTTGAAATTTCACAAATTCTTAAATTCTTACACAATAACAAAGCTCCAGGCCCGGACAAAATTGAGAACAAAGTTCTCAAAAATTTGTCCCGGAAGGCTACTGTTCAGTTGAATGACATCATTAACGCTATTCTTAAACTGCAGTACTTTCCGAAAGCCTGGAAGCACGGCCTCACCATTCCGATTCATAAACCCAATAAAGACCCCTCCCTGCCTCTCAGTTACAGGCCAATAACGTTACTTAACACGATGGCCAAAGTAACTGAGAGAATTATTCTCAAGCGGCTGATTGGCGAACAAACGAAACTGAAAATCACGAACCTGTCGCAATTCGGATTCACAGCGGGCCTTAATACGTCCCTGCAGGTGACCCGAATCGTGAAAGACGTGATCGAAGGTTTCAATAAGGGTAATGTCACGGTCATGACGTTGCTGGATATAGAGAAAGCCTTCGATAGAACCTGGACCGACGGACTCATTTTCAAATTAATACACTATGGCTTCTCCAATCACCTAATTAAACTCATTTATTCATACCTCACCGACAGATCGATCGCGGTTAGAGTCAACGCCACCATCTCAAATACGAAACACATACAAGTTGGAGTTCCCCAAGGGTCCGTACTAGCACCGACTTTATTCAATCTTTACATAAACGACACTCCGTCGTTTATGAGAACACAGATGGCTATGTACGCTGACGACACGGCGATTTATGCGCAGTCGTGCAGCGCACAAGTGGCCACAAAGCAAACTCAAATTCATCTTGATATGATCAAACGTCATTGCGATAAATGGAAGATTCGACTGAACGCCGGTAAGACGGAGACGATAGTTTTCGCCAGAAAGCGGACAAATCATAGGGTCTTCCAAAAACTCAAACTAGACGGACATCCCATAGAACCTAAGACGAGTGTCAAGTACCTAGGTGTGACGCTTGATTCTAGATTAAACTTCGACACTCATCTTAAGGTCAGACGTCAGCTGGCGTACGCAGCAAATCGCAAGATTTACCCCTTGATGAAAGGGAGTCAGATGAGCTCCGAAAACAAGCGTACGTTATACAAAACCGTGCTAAGACCGATCCTAACGTATGCTTGCCCTGCTTGGGCGAACGTCTCTAAGACGCGCTTCCGTCCCTTGCAGGTGTTTCAGAACCGCTGTCTCCGTCTAGTCACGGGGGCTGATCGATACGCCAGACTGACGTCAATCCACGATGACGCAAAGGTAGAATTTTTGAGAGACCACGTAACTCGGTTATCGACAAAATTCTACCAAACGCAGATTCAAAAAAGCCCTCTTACGGCAAATATGACATCAGATAATTCCTTCAGAAAATACAAACTACCATTTCAAACACTACCCACATTTTCCACTCATCCGCACATCACATAATCACACAGAATTCCGTACTAAAGCTGCCACGATGGGCGAAGTATCTCTGATAAAATAAAATATAAAATAAAAAAAAAAAAAAAAAAAAAAAAAAAAGCGAAGCCCGTTAGCGGGCTGTAATGCATTTCAGCTCTACGATAACATCAAGTCTTGATTGGTTCAAGATTACCTAGTATATTGTTAATTTGTTAACTGTTATTTGTTATTGTTATTTGTTATATGTTATTCTGTTCTGTTTTTGTTATTTTATTATTTGTTATTGTTTGTATATTCATAGTCTATTTCCGTTATCGTCCAGCCGGGCGAATTTGTACAGTCTCTAATTATTAGAAGTTGGTTTTTTCGAGTAGTTTTCCAACACAGAAGAAAGAAAATAATACGTACCATCCGAAAACACACGGCTTAATGCCCGGAAGAAGCATTAACTATTGTAAATCTCCTACGTGAGATAGTCAAGTCGTAAACTTGGGGATATGTCTACACGAGGGGCCCCAAGCCCGTAAAATAATGTAAATGTAAGACCAAACGGCGCTCTGCGTCGAATGGTCGAACAATGTATTTATGTAAATTAATAAAAATCTTTAAAATTCAAAATTCAATTCGTTCTCGTCCGATCACGGAAGTCAAGCAATGTTGGGCGCGGTTAGTACTTGGATGGGTGACCGCTTGGGAACACCGCGTGCCGTTGCCCCTTTTTTGATTTTTTGAAATCGGACGAGAACGATAGTTTCGGAAACGCGACCCTCCTCGGCGCCAAACGCGCCATATTCGTCGAATATGGAATACAAAATTAATGTACACACATAGACATATATTATAATATTAAGAGTCGTTAATTAGGTATCCCCATAACGATGTTTGCGTAAATATAAAAAAAAAAAAAATGTTAATTCATACCGTGTAATATATGCATCAGCAATGTATATCTATAAAATAAAATAATATTCAAAATTTGTGTTTAATATATTTTTATTAGGTAGATAATACATTTAAAAAGGTAATACTATACCATGTAGTATATTAAATTAATATATAGACAGCGTTCGAGTATATGCAACCACGAGTTACTCGTGATACCGAGGCGGGCGATAACGAACGTGCTTCCCGTTCGTTGTCACTCGGTTTGAATTAGGCGTGGGGTAGGGATAGTAGTTGATCTCAGAGGGCGGACGACGGAACGTCGAGCATTCGAGTAGTGAGGTTGTCAACGTGAAGTGGCGACGAGGTGCTCTCGTCAGCAATTATGATGTTATCGGGGTTGGATTTTGTGCTAAGTTTGCGGCATTTTCACACGTCAACGTGTCGAATATTTAGACTTATAAGTAGGCAACGACCATACCACATTGAGAATACCCGTTCTCGTCCGATCACGGAAGTCAAGCAATGTTGGGCGCGGTTAGTACTTGGATGGGTGACCGCTTGGGAACACCGCGTGCCGTTGCCCCTTTTTTGATTTTTTGAAATCGGACGAGAACGATAGTTTCGGAAACGCGACCCTCCTCGGCGCCAAACGCGCCATATTCGTCGAATATGGAATACAAAATTAATGTACACACATAGACATATATTATAATATTAAGAGTCGTTAATTAGGTATCCCCATAACGATGTTTGCGTAAATATAAAAAAAAAAAAAATGTTAATTCATACCGTGTAATATATGCATCAGCAATGTATATCTATAAAATAAAATAATATTCAAAATTTGTGTTTAATATATTTTTATTAGGTAGATAATACATTTAAAAAGGTAATACTATACCATGTAGTATATTAAATTAATATATAGACAGCGTTCGAGTATATGCAACCACGAGTTACTCGTGATACCGAGGCGGGCGATAACGAACGTGCTTCCCGTTCGTTGTCACTCGGTTTGAATTAGGCGTGGGGTAGGGATAGTAGTTGATCTCAGAGGGCGGACGACGGAACGTCGAGCATTCGAGTAGTGAGGTTGTCAACGTGAAGTGGCGACGAGGTGCTCTCGTCAGCAATTATGATGTTATCGGGGTTGGATTTTGTGCTAAGTTTGCGGCATTTTCACACGTCAACGTGTCGAATATTTAGACTTATAAGTAGGCAACGACCATACCACATTGAGAATACCCGTTCTCGTCCGATCACGGAAGTCAAGCAATGTTGGGCGCGGTTAGTACTTGGATGGGTGACCGCTTGGGAACACCGCGTGCCGTTGCCCCTTTTTTGATTTTTTGAAATCGGACGAGAACGATAGTTTCGGAAACGCGACCCTCCTCGGCGCCAAACGCGCCATATTCGTCGAATATGGAATACAAAATTAATGTACACACATAGACATATATTATAATATTAAGAGTCGTTAATTAGGTATCCCCATAACGATGTTTGCGTAAATATAAAAAAAAAAAAAATGTTAATTCATACCGTGTAATATATGCATCAGCAATGTATATCTATAAAATAAAATAATATTCAAAATTTGTGTTTAATATATTTTTATTAGGTAGATAATACATTTAAAAAGGTAATACTATACCATGTAGTATATTAAATTAATATATAGACAGCGTTCGAGTATATGCAACCACGAGTTACTCGTGATACCGAGGCGGGCGATAACGAACGTGCTTCCCGTTCGTTGTCACTCGGTTTGAATTAGGCGTGGGGTAGGGATAGTAGTTGATCTCAGAGGGCGGACGACGGAACGTCGAGCATTCGAGTAGTGAGGTTGTCAACGTGAAGTGGCGACGAGGTGCTCTCGTCAGCAATTATGATGTTATCGGGGTTGGATTTTGTGCTAAGTTTGCGGCATTTTCACACGTCAACGTGTCGAATATTTAGACTTATAAGTAGGCAACGACCATACCACATTGAGAATACCCGTTCTCGTCCGATCACGGAAGTCAAGCAATGTTGGGCGCGGTTAGTACTTGGATGGGTGACCGCTTGGGAACACCGCGTGCCGTTGCCCCTTTTTTGATTTTTTGAAATCGGACGAGAACGATAGTTTCGGAAACGCGACCCTCCTCGGCGCCAAACGCGCCATATTCGTCGAATATGGAATACAAAATTAATGTACACACATAGACATATATTATAATATTAAGAGTCGTTAATTAGGTATCCCCATAACGATGTTTGCGTAAATATAAAAAAAAAAAAAATGTTAATTCATACCGTGTAATATATGCATCAGCAATGTATATCTATAAAATAAAATAATATTCAAAATTTGTGTTTAATATATTTTTATTAGGTAGATAATACATTTAAAAAGGTAATACTATACCATGTAGTATATTAAATTAATATATAGACAGCGTTCGAGTATATGCAACCACGAGTTACTCGTGATACCGAGGCGGGCGATAACGAACGTGCTTCCCGTTCGTTGTCACTCGGTTTGAATTAGGCGTGGGGTAGGGATAGTAGTTGATCTCAGAGGGCGGACGACGGAACGTCGAGCATTCGAGTAGTGAGGTTGTCAACGTGAAGTGGCGACGAGGTGCTCTCGTCAGCAATTATGATGTTATCGGGGTTGGATTTTGTGCTAAGTTTGCGGCATTTTCACACGTCAACGTGTCGAATATTTAGACTTATAAGTAGGCAACGACCATACCACATTGAGAATACCCGTTCTCGTCCGATCACGGAAGTCAAGCAATGTTGGGCGCGGTTAGTACTTGGATGGGTGACCGCTTGGGAACACCGCGTGCCGTTGCCCCTTTTTTGATTTTTTGAAATCGGACGAGAACGATAGTTTCGGAAACGCGACCCTCCTCGGCGCCAAACGCGCCATATTCGTCGAATATGGAATACAAAATTAATGTACACACATAGACATATATTATAATATTAAGAGTCGTTAATTAGGTATCCCCATAACGATGTTTGCGTAAATATAAAAAAAAAAAAAATGTTAATTCATACCGTGTAATATATGCATCAGCAATGTATATCTATAAAATAAAATAATATTCAAAATTTGTGTTTAATATATTTTTATTAGGTAGATAATACATTTAAAAAGGTAATACTATACCATGTAGTATATTAAATTAATATATAGACAGCGTTCGAGTATATGCAACCACGAGTTACTCGTGATACCGAGGCGGGCGATAACGAACGTGCTTCCCGTTCGTTGTCACTCGGTTTGAATTAGGCGTGGGGTAGGGATAGTAGTTGATCTCAGAGGGCGGACGACGGAACGTCGAGCATTCGAGTATTGAGGTTGTCAACGTGAAGTGGCGACGAGGTGCTCTCGTCAGCAATTATGATGTTATCGGGGTTGGATTTTGTGCTAAGTTTGCGGCATTTTCACACGTCAACGTGTCGAATATTTAGACTTATAAGTAGGCAACGACCATACCACATTGAGAATACCCGTTCTCGTCCTGCAGCTGAATTACATTGTTAATGCAATTCTGAGGCTACAGTACTTTCCGAAAGCTTGGAAGCAAGGGTTGACAATCCCCATCCACAAATCCAACAAAGACCCAACGCTACCGCTCAGTTACAGACCAATCACGTTACTTAACACGTTGGCCAAAGTAACTGAGAAAATTATCCTAAAACGTGTACAAGACGAAGCAACGAAACTAAAAATTGCTAATCCTTCGCAATTCGGATTCACAGCGGGTCTTAATACGACCCTGCAAGTGACACGAATTGTGAAAGATATAATAGACAATTTTAACAAGAACAACGTGACGGTAATGACACTACTGGACATCGAAAAAGCCTTCGACCGAACCTGGACCGATGGTTTAATACATAAAATGCTAAACTACGGGTTTAGCAAACACATTACGAAACTAATACACTCATACCTCACCGGCAGATCGATCGCGGTTAGAGTCAACGCCACAATTTCAGAAACAAAAGATATACAAGTTGGAGTTCCCCAAGGGTCCGTATTAGCACCTACGCTATTCAACCTATACATAAACGACACACCATCGTTCGCAAAAACACAGATGGCCATGTACGCTGACGACACTGCGATTTATGCACATTCGTTCAGCGCACAAGTGGCCACGAAACAAACGCAAATACACTTGGACAAAATAAAAGAACACTGCGACAAATGGAAGATTCGTCTGAACGCCGGAAAGACGGAGACAATAGTCTTCTCCAGAAAGCGGACAAATCACCGAGTCTTCCAGCAACTGACCCTAGACGGACAGAAAATAGAACCGAAGACGAACGTAAAGTATTTAGGAGTTACCATGGACACGAGACTGAACTTCGACACCCATTTAAAACACAGAAAACAACTGGCGTATGGTGCAAACCGGAAGATCTATCCTTTGATGAAGGGGGGACAGATGAGTATGGAAAACAAGCGTACGTTATACAAAATCGTCCTAAGACCGATACTAACTTACGCTTGTCCTGCGTGGGCGAACGTGTCCAAGACACGACTTCGACCACTGCAGGTCTTCCAGAATCGCTGTCTCCGTCTCGTCACGGGAGCAGATCGATACGCCAAACTTACCACACTACACGAGGACACTCAAGTAGAATTTCTAACGGATCACATAACGAGATTATCGGAGAAATTCTACAATACACAAATTTCAAAAAGCACACTTACCGCAAACATGACCCAAGAAAATAAAAAACGAAAATACAGACTACCTTTCCAAAATCTCCCTTCATTTACGACACCACCCCAAATTCCCAACGCTAACTAAAATTTTCAGCTGCTACGCCAATGGACGAGTATTCTTGAACCTTGAGATGGCGCGTGTGAAAACCGATAGCAATCTGCAGATGCAGTAAAGCGTTCCGCTAACGATACCATTTCATTGTTGTTTGTATGTTTGTTGATTTTTTGTTGTTGTTATTAGTGAGTGCGGAATTATTAAGTGTGAATGTGTGTTAAAAGTATAAATGTAAATAGCTTGTTTTTGTTTAGTTAGTAAGTCAAATTTCTATTTTTTTATAATTAATTAGGTAAACGTAATTTTTAAGAGTTGGTTTTTTGTATATAATTTTTCCAACTGTACATAAGCAACATAACCCTCCCTTCTAAAGTGCAAAATTATTGCAAAAGAAAAAATAATTCTTGCAAAACATGTAATATGTTAAAAATTTTTATACTTAGGGATGCTTAAGCAGGAGCCCTACATAACGAAAATGATTATGTTGGACCAAACGGCGCTCTGCGTCGAATGGTCCACACCATGTAAATTGTAATAAATAAAGAGCTTTAAATTTTTTTTTTTTTTTTTCGTTCTCGTCCGATCACGGAAGTCAAGCAATGTTGGGCGCGGTTAGTACTTGGATGGGTGACCGCTTGGGAACACCGCGTGCCGTTGCCCCTTTTTTGATTTTTTGAAATCGGACGAGAACGATAGTTTCGGAAACGCGACCCTCCTCGGCGCCAAACGCGCCATATTCGTCGAATATGGAATACAAAATTAATGTACACACATAGACATATATTATAATATTAAGAGTCGTTAATTAGGTATCCCCATAACGATGTTTGCGTAAATATAAAAAAAAAAAAAATGTTAATTCATACCGTGTAATATATGCATCAGCAATGTATATCTATAAAATAAAATAATATTCAAAATTTGTGTTTAATATATTTTTATTAGGTAGATAATACATTTAAAAAGGTAATACTATACCATGTAGTATATTAAATTAATATATAGACAGCGTTCGAGTATATGCAACCACGAGTTACTCGTGATACCGAGGCGGGCGATAACGAACGTGCTTCCCGTTCGTTGTCACTCGGTTTGAATTAGGCGTGGGGTAGGGATAGTAGTTGATCTCAGAGGGCGGACGACGGAACGTCGAGCATTCGAGTATTGAGGTTGTCAACGTGAAGTGGCGACGAGGTGCTCTCGTCAGCAATTATGATGTTATCGGGGTTGGATTTTGTGCTAAGTTTGCGGCATTTTCACACGTCAACGTGTCGAATATTTAGACTTATAAGTAGGCAACGACCATACCACATTGAGAATACCCGTTCTCGTCCGATCACGGAAGTCAAGCAATGTTGGGCGCGGTTAGTACTTGGATGGGTGACCGCTTGGGAACACCGCGTGCCGTTGCCCCTTTTTTGATTTTTTGAAATCGGACGAGAACGATAGTTTCGGAAACGCGACCCTCCTCGGCGCCAAACGCGCCATATTCGTCGAATATGGAATACAAAATTAATGTACACACATAGACATATATTATAATATTAAGAGTCGTTAATTAGGTATCCCCATAACGATGTTTGCGTAAATATAAAAAAAAAAAAAATGTTAATTCATACCGTGTAATATATGCATCAGCAATGTATATACTTAAATTCAAACTAACGAGTTGAATTTTTTAAAAAGATTTTATTAAATTAAATTACATTAGATGAGCGAGGTGTTACAAGCTGATAGCATAAAGAACAACTGACCAGAGACGAGTTTAGGGCGGCTTTTTATGTTATCAGATTGTTTACATTAAAAGGTAAATTAAACATAAATCGACAGTTTGGTTTCTTTTAGAATACATTGACAAGATAAAATATTATGCGTAGGCTATTGTGTTTTCAGATTAAAATAATACATAGGTAAACTTAATTAGCATAAATGCAGCTAAGTAGCTATGCATTATGGATTTGACATTGATGGATAGTAAGTAATAGTAATTTATAATACAAATGATAATGGTAATGTAATTCCTCCCTCATTAAGATTTAAGCGTCCTCGTTTGATAATGGAAGAAGATTCATCTCTACTGCATTTTCTTTGGAAATTTTGAAAGTCGTTTTCTTCTTGCATATTCTGTCGTGTAGTTGTTTCCTGAATTTGAATGTAATGCCTATAAAAATTATAATGGTTAAAGTTATAATGGATGTGGTAAAGTAATGGATGTAGTTAACGAGAGGTAGTAATGTAGATTTTTCTTCGATCCTTTGGAGGTCCTTTTTCAACTGCTCTAAATTTGTAAGGTGATTCGCTTTAAGGTGGACATTGTACGCTTCTTTTAATTCGTTTATGTAGATTGGTGGTAATTGTATTGTGAAATTGGTGAATTGAATGTTTATGTTCTCTTCCTGTATAATTATATTGCAATCTGTTCTTAAGAAGTTGGTTCCTTGTAGAGTATATTTGTTTATTTTGTAATTGCAATTTTCAATCACTTCTTGCGGTGGATTGAAGCTGGTAACGATTCCAGTAGATAGCACTAAGTGAACATTATGCATGCCTTCCACTCGAGCTATTGAGCATTTATTTACTTTTTGTAGTCTGCACTTGGTGACGATAGGATTGTAGCAAATGGTTTGATTTATGCCATGTTTGCATTCATGTACCCATTTTTCTTCCTTGTTACTTTGTAGGTGGTAAGAAGTCGGCGGTATGAGAATTTGAGAACGTGAGTTAGGTATAGGAAAGATTTTTGCAAGTTTATAGGACGTTGGATTTAGGATAGGTATCTTTAATATCATCACTATTGTGTTATTTGCAATTAATAAAGTAAATTTTGATAAATCTAATATTTCAAAAAGGTGTGTATCATCTAAGAATAATAGTTGGTTTCTTGTGTAAATTTTAGTTAAAAGGTTATAAATTTCTTGTAATTCTGAAAAGGTAATTAATTCTATATTAGGAATTTCTAATTTAGCTAGGTTTATTGTTCGTTCTAGTGTTTTTACTATTTCATGATAATTTTGAATATTATGCATTTCTAAATTAATTAGTTGATTTACACCGCTTAGTTCCGTTAGAGATCTGAATGCAGTAATTGTTTCATTTTGAAATTGGTTGATTTTTCTCAAATCTTGTTCATAACGAGTCGTGATATGTTTAGCAAATGAAGTAATGTCTGAAATTTTGGAAATCTGAGTTTCTTGATTGGAGAATAAAATTTCTAAATTTTTGTTGATATTTAAGAGGTCTTCGTCGTCCAAATTACCTGTGATAAATTTTATAGTTTTACCTAGGAAATTAATTAAACCACGTTTATGTTTAAAATGCAATATTTTTTCTAGGGTGTTCTCTACTAATGATGTTTCTATTTTTAATTGATTGTATCGTTGTTGCGTCGGGGCATCTAATGGTATTTTATGTTTTAAAATTACACTATTTGCTATTAATTGTCTAAGACCTATTTCTAATTGAGTAAGATTATAATAAAAGTAGAATTTATGAAAGTGTGAATGTATTTTTGCCGTACCAAGTTCTTCTTCGAAGTATCCATTAGTCCGTATCGGAGTTACTTGTAGTGGGTACACGGGTGGTACTAGGTCCAGACTCATTAGGATCCTGTAAAGAAATATTTTTCCTTAATCTTTTTAGTTTTCTAACATGTGAACTGGTTATTTTTCCTTTTGCTGATTTTCCTTCTAACACGTCTTTTGATCTTTTAGAAATTAGCATTTTATCGTATAAAGGATCTGTTTTTCCGGGCTTGTTTTTCCGTATAAATACAACATCTGTATTGAGTTGCGGAGATTCTTCTCGATTTTCGTTTCTTTTTTCAAGGATTCTAGTTTCTTTATTTTTGCTTTTATTATAGATCTCGTCGATGAACGGCAATAGTTCATTTTTTCTTTTATTGTTGTATTCTTCGTATATAGTCATATCTAATGACAAATCTATTTCGTGTTCATAGGGTCCGTATAGTATAGAAAAAGGTGAGAATCCGGTAGAAGAATGAATTGACTGATTGTATATTAATGTTGCAGTTATCATTTGGTTTTGCGGAGTTTCGTTTGGTTCTTTTAATTTGAGTATTCGGAGTTTTTCTACTAAGGTGGAATGTAACCTTTCGATGGGTGAATTTGAGTTCGGATTGTTAATGGTAGTAAAGTGTAATTCAATTTTGTGAAGTTGGCAAAATTCTTTAAATGTTTTATTAAAGAATTCCTTGCCTTGATCGCAAACAATACGTTGTGGATAATTATGATGGGTAAAATAATGACGAAGTTTATTCAATACCGTAAGGCCTGTTCCATCTTTGATGAAGTAAGCTTGGGCATATCTAGAGAATGAGTCTATTATTGTAAGAAATTTGCAGTTTTGAAAGGAGAAGGTGTCAATAAAAATTGTCTGAAAAGGTTTTCTAGCTAGTAAAGGGCCTTGTAATTTAACATTATATGGATTTCTTTCGTACTTAGATTGTAGGCAAAGTTCGCACTTGTTGATTTCGTTCGTGATCATTTGTTTCATATTCGGCCAGAAATATTTCAATTTTAATTGATTATAAGTTTCTATTATACCTGTGTGAGTTTCTTCATGATAACTTGTGATCTTCTCTTTCTGATCATTTTCATCTAACACGTCGGTATGATATTGGTTAGAGAATACGAATTTTACAGAGTTGTTCATGTAGGTTTTGCACAAGTCTATTAGAACGTCACGTAGATTTTGCTCTTTGCAATAAATTCCATAAGTGATGTTTGGTCTTATGATTTCTTTAATCATTCTAGATAAATCTTCTTGAATATTTTCTTCTCTGACAAGGGTGGTGTAGTGATTCTTTTTAAATGGTTTCTTTAATCGGATATCGAAGTTTTTTCCACAAAGTACTATTATTCGATTATTGAAATTGTTAACCGGTTGTTCTGATATTGGGATTACTTTTCCGTTGTCTTCGTTATTAACCGAATGTACCGTGTTTTCCAGATCGTTTCTGATTTTCTGATACTCGTCAGAATTGTCATTTGATGAGTCTTCTAATAATTCATCTAGTTCGTCAATGTTAGGCGGTTCTTCCACTTGTGCAATTATAGATATTTCGTCGAGTTCTTTATTGTGAATTTCTATACGCGATAAAGCGTCTGCTACTACATTTTCCTTACCTTTCCGATAAACCACTTCAAAATCGAACTCTTCTAGTTTCAACTTCCATCTGACCAAACGAGAGTTAGGCTCTTTGATCTTATGCAACCAGACTAACGGATTATGATCGGTCTCTATAGTGAATTTTCTCCCAAATAGGTATGGTCTAAAATGTTTCGTACCATCCATTATGGCTAAAAATTCCTTTTCGATGGTGCTGTAGTTCTTTTCAGCTGAGTTCAGTGTTCTGGAGTAAAATCCAATAGGTTTATTGCTTTGGCTGAGCACTGCTCCAATTGCTACATTGGAGGCGTCTGTAGTAAGCCTGAAGTGCTTGTCAAAATCGGGATAGGTTAATATGGGTGCGTTTGTTATTAGTTCTTTACAAATGTTGAAGCATTCCCTATATTCGGTATTATCTGTATCTATTTTTGAACCTTTGCGAAGACATTTTGTCATGGGGGAGGCTACTTTAGCAAAGTTTGCTATGAATCGGCGGTAGTAGCCTATTAATCCTAAAAATGATTTAATTTCTTTGGTAGTCTTGGGTATTGGATAATTGTGAATTGCCGCAATTTTAGTTGGATTTGGTTTTATACCTTCTGGGGTGATGACATGTCCTAGAAATGCAACTTCTTTGCATAAGAATTCGGACTTGTCGAGCTGAACCTTAAGGTTCACTTCCCTTAATCTTTGAAATATAAGCTTAACGTGATTTAGATGCTCTTGTAAGGATTTGGAAAATATTACTACGTCATCCATGTAAACAAAGCAGAATTTGTAAAGGTATTCCTTTAAAACGTTATCCATCATACGCTGAAATGTAGCAGGCGCGTTCCTTAAACCAAATGGCATCCTCAAATATTCGTAATGGCCATTGTTAACTGTAAACGCGGTCTTTTCGATTGATTTTTGATCCATTTCAATCTGATGGAAGCCTTGAGCTAAGTCTAACGTTGTAAAATAAACGCATCTCCCTAGATTATCCAGGATCTCTTCGATTCTAGGTAGCGGATATTTGTCTTCAATTGTATTTTCATTTAATTTTCGATAATCTATTACCATTCGGTATTTTCTTTCCTTACTGGCGTCCATCTTCTTTGGAACTATCCAGACGGGTGCACTGTATGGTGATATGGAAGGTCGAATAATTTTATTATCTAATAATTTTTGAATTTGATTTTGAATTTCGATCTGCATCGCCCTTGGATGCCTAAATGATTTTGTAAATATAGGTTGGTCATCGTTGGTTCGGATTCCGTGTTTAACATGATTTGTGAAACTGAGGTCAGTATTTTCGTAGTAAAATACTTCGCGATACTTTATACATAAATTTATTATTTCTTTCTTTTCTTCTTCGTTGAGGTGTTCTGTTCTAATTAATTCATGAACTTTAGGAAAAGGTTTCGCATGAATTTCTGCAGGGTTTTCGAAGTCAAAATACTGTGTGGGTAATACGTTAATTCTTTCATTAAAATTTATTTCTATGCCTTCTAATGGGTTTGGTATTTTGCAAAAGCCGTTTTTTGCTATCGCAATACATTCGGGTATTTCGATGTTGGAATTTGTTTTTATTTTAGGAATAAAAACTTCGCCATTGTCGATTGATACAGGGATTTCAAGATAATTTTTGTTGTTTGTTTTTGAATTTATTTCGTGATTATTATACTCTAAAAAGAAAGGTATTTGTACGTCGCCTACTGTAAGTGTATTTGTTTTATAATTTAAATTTGCTCCAAAATTAAATAAATCCTTGGTT
Source organism: Rhagonycha lutea (assembly GCA_958510855.1). Taxonomy (NCBI): domain Eukaryota; kingdom Metazoa; phylum Arthropoda; class Insecta; order Coleoptera; family Cantharidae; genus Rhagonycha; species Rhagonycha lutea. The sequence continues at coordinate 40,859,519 of OY294038.1, forward strand.
CCAATAAGAGCGTCAAAATTTTTATGCCAATCAATAATTCTAAATTTAAGAGGATCATGTATTCCTAACTCGGAAAGTAGTGGGAAATAAAGATTTTGGTTTGACTTTACTTTATTGTTTAAACTCGAAATAACAAACGGTTCTGAATAAAAATAATTTTTAAATTTTGATGCGACATTGCAATTAATAATTGAATCAGTTGCGCCTGAATCGATTAAAATTTTTAAATTTAATTGGGGCAAATAGAAAAACGGTAATTTAGGTTTAGAACAAATTGAATTTAAATCTACGGTTGTCGGTTTTCTGAAGCAGTTAATCGAAAATTTTCTTCTTCGTATTCATTTTCAAAGTTATCATTTTCTTGTTCCGTTTCGTAGTTACAGTACAATTCGTTTTCGTTAGGGTATTCTTCAATGTCTACTTCGTTGTTGAACAGTTCCTGTGACGTAAATGTCGGTTTGTTTGTAGACTGAAATTGGTTTTGTCTAGGTCTCATAGAAAATGCTGATGTCTGTACTGACATTGGTGTTGGTTTAAATTGATTTCCTTGTTCAGGTTTAGTTCCGAAGGTTTGTTTGTTCGTGGGAAATCTTGATTGTCCATGCGGTCTATTAATAGATCCGGAAAATGGTTTCGGTTGAAATTGGGGTTGAAAAAATGGTTTATGTTGAAATTGTCTTTGATTAAATGATTGTTGTTGCGGAAATTGTTTAGGTTGGAGTTGTTGTTGGGAAAATTGTCTTGTTTGAAATTGCGGTTGGGTATTTTGTTGTCGGGGATTTTGCCATGCATTATTTTGTGTAGTATGCATAGGTTTCGTCATTTGCGGAGGAGTTTTATGAGATTTGAAATCTTGTAATCTTCGTACATAATCCGTATAATTATTTTCCTGAATTTTATTGTCATATACGCGACATTTATTTAATGCTGCTTCTAAGTTGGATAACTCGAAGTTCATTAAATAAGTTCTATACGGTTCTAATAAACCGGAGCAAAATATTTGCAGAGATTGGTTCTGATATAAATGTTTTTTGAATGAAAAGGAGTTGGGGTCGGTTTCATGTAATTGTACAAATTGAAGCAGATCGTTTTGAGCTAGTAGGATTTTATCGTAATATTCATTAAAGCTTTCGTGTTTTAATTGAATAGTATTGCGTAATGCTGAAATTAACAGTTCCTCGTTACGCTGGTCACCGTACTTTCTAAGAAGTGCTTCGCGTATACCGGGCCATTCTGTTAAACTATGGAAGTTTAAATAATCCCTAGCTTCATTTTGAATTTTAGCTAATATAGAAACATTAAATAGATAAGTTTGTGATGGTGTTAACTTGCTTTCTAAAAATTTTGCTAAATTATCTACGCTGGTTACAAACGTAGAGAGATTACTACCGGGTGAATATTCAGGTAATGACTTTGTCAATGCAGTCAGTTCTCCCGTTGGAAACATAATTGGTGAAGGTGTAATTATTGAATTCGAAGTTAAATTTAAATTTACTGTCTTGTATGGACTAAATCTATTAGTTTTACTATTGTTCTTAGGAGGTACACAAGTATTTGGTTGCAAAATTTTGGTATTCTCTTCTAATAATTCTAATTCGATGTCACTATCGGACATTACACACAATAATAATAATAATAAAAATAAGAGTAAGGATGCAAAAACTTACAAAGTTAGGAGAAGGATGGTCATTCCAATCTCAAATTCAGTGCCTCGTTCTAGATGATCCTTACTGGAGTAGAGTAATTTTTTGTCTTCCTTGGGAACACAAATTCGTGGATAGCCTCTAAGGTGTTGAAACACTCCAGGTGCGGTCTTCTCTCGGATTTCCAAATAAGATGAGCTGATCTTGGACTTCAGTTTTTCTCTTGGTTGTTTCCAAATAAGAAGATTCGCACTAGTGAAACTATCCTGTTCGCAGCGCCACTTAAATTCAAACTAACGAGTTGAATTTTTTAAAAAGATTTTATTAAATTAAATTACATTAGATGAGCGAGGTGTTACAAGCTGATAGCATAAAGAACAACTGACCAGAGACGAGTTTAGGGCGGCTTTTTATGTTATCAGATTGTTTACATTAAAAGGTAAATTAAACATAAATCGACAGTTTGGTTTCTTTTAGAATACATTGACAAGATAAAATATTATGCGTAGGCTATTGTGTTTTCAGATTAAAATAATACATAGGTAAACTTAATTAGCATAAATGCAGCTAAGTAGCTATGCATTATGGATTTGACATTGATGGATAGTAAGTAATAGTAATTTATAATACAAATGATAATGGTAATGTAATTATATCTATAAAATAAAATAATATTCAAAATTTGTGTTTAATATATTTTTATTAGGTAGATAATACATTTAAAAAGGTAATACTATACCATGTAGTATATTAAATTAATATATAGACAGCGTTCGAGTATATGCAACCACGAGTTACTCGTGATACCGAGGCGGGCGATAACGAACGTGCTTCCCGTTCGTTGTCACTCGGTTTGAATTAGGCGTGGGGTAGGGATAGTAGTTGATCTCAGAGGGCGGACGACGGAACGTCGAGCATTCGAGTAGTGAGGTTGTCAACGTGAAGTGGCGACGAGGTGCTCTCGTCAGCAATTATGATGTTATCGGGGTTGGATTTTGTGCTAAGTTTGCGGCATTTTCACACGTCAACGTGTCGAATATTTAGACTTATAAGTAGGCAACGACCATACCACATTGAGAATACCCGTTCTCGTCCCTTAAGCTCTTATGGCTTCTAAGCTGAAGATAAACTTATGGAACGCTAACGGGATAAATAATAAGCTTTATGAGCTCAAAAATCATCTAGTCACCAATAATATAGATATTTGTCTTGTTACAGAAACCAAACTCACAACCAACATATGCCTCAAGATTCAGGGATACTCCGTTCACCGGCAGGACAGGGGAGGTCACGGAGCTGGAGGAGTGGCAGCAATAGTACGGAACGATATCCCTCACAAAAGAATACAAAACATACCAGGTAATAGTATGGAAGTCTTGGGGATAAAACTCCAACAAAACATAACACTAGTGGTCGCATACAACCGGCCACTAAACACATTCAGTCAAACAGATTTCAGGGACCTGTTTGGATTGGACGGAAAGGTCATCGTGGCTGGCGACTTCAATGCCAAACATCCACTTTGGAACTGCCATACGTCCAATCCAAACGGGAACACACTCTTAAACTTTTCCACATACAATCACATACAAATTTTGCACCCAGACAAACACACACATATTCCAATGAATGGTATGACTCCAACCACGATCGATCTCGTTCTAACCAAAAACATTCCCCACATATCTAAACCCACAGTCAAACATTCCCTAAACTCAGATCACAATATAGTTCAATTCTTTCTTCATAATATCACTCGCAATAGGTCCCTCAGACAAATAACCAGCTTCAAACACACCGATTGGTCCAAATTCCGTCGTAGGCTAGACGATCTTATCTGCATTAACAATAACATCATTGACACGGACACGGTAGATCGAGAAATCGAACTCCTTACCCAAAACATCAACAAAGCCAAAGCCGAAAATTCCAAAACGATAACGCCTAAAAACGACAGGGACGTCTTTCCGGACGATATCCAGTTGTTGATAGGCGAACGTAAACGGAAAAGAAAGCAATGGCAACAGACGGGAGATATCTCCCACAAAACCGCTATGATTGACTTGAACAGGCAAATACAACAAAAAATTACACTTCACAAAAACAATTCCTGGGAAAAACTTCTTTCCTCATTAAGTCCTTCAGACAATACCCTCTTCAAGGTTTCCAAATTACTGCGGAAACCTTACCAGCCAATCCCGGCTCTATCCGACACTAGTTCTCCCGCCATGAGCGATGCCCAAAAAGCTGAGCTCTTGGCCTCCACCTTCCAAAAAATTCATACATTAGATAATACCGATACACCGGAGCAAACCGAGATAAAACAAACCGTTCTTGCCTTTTCAAGTCAAACATATGCAATCCCAGCCAATCAGCTTGCATCTTATCAAACCAGTCCCTTTGAAATTTCACAAATTCTTAAATTTTTACACAATAACAAAGCTCCAGGCCCGGACAAAATTGAGAACAAAGTTCTCAAAAATTTCTCCCGGAAGGCTACTGTTCAGTTGAATTACATCATTAACGCTATTCTTAAACTGCAGTACTTTCCGAAAGCCTGGAAGCACGGCCTCACCATTCCGATTCATAAACCCAATAAAGACCCCTCCCTGCCTCTCAGTTACAGGCCAATAACGTTACTTAACACGATGGCCAAAGTAACTGAGAGAATTATTCACAAGCGGCTGATTGGCGAACAAACGAAACTGAAAATCACGAACCTGTCGCAATTCGGATTCACAGCGGGCCTTAACACGTCCCTGCAAGTGACCCGAATCGTGAAAGACGTGATCGAAGGTTTCAATAAGGGTAATGTCACGGTCATGACGTTGCTGGATATAGAGAAAGCCTTCGACAGAACTTGGACCGACGGTCTCATATATAAATTAATTCACTACGGCTTCACCAATCACCTCATTAAACTCATTTACTCATACCTCACAGACAGATCGATCGCGGTTAGAGTCAACGCCACCATCTCAAATACGAAACACATACAAGTTGGAGTTCCCCAAGGGTCCGTACTAGCACCGACTTTATTCAATCTTTACATAAACGACACTCCGTCGTTTATGAGAACACAGATGGCTATGTACGCTGACGATACGGCGATTTATGCGCAATCGTTCAGCGCACAAGTGGCCACAAAGCAAACTCAAATTCATCTTGATATGATCAAACGTCATTGTGATAAATGGAAGATTCGATTGAATGCCGGTAAGACGGAGACGATAGTTTTCGCCAGAAAGCGGACAAATCATAGGGTCTTCCAAAAACTCAAATTAGACGGACATCCCATAGAACCTAAGACGAGTGTCAAGTACCTAGGTGTGACTCTTGACTCTAGGCTAAACTTCGACACTCATCTTAAGGTCAGACGTCAGCTGGCGTACGCAGCAAATCGCAAGATTTACCCCTTGATGAAAGGGAATCAGATGAGCTCCGAAAACAAGCGTACGTTATACAAAACCGTGCTAAGACCGATCCTAACGTATGCTTGCCCTGCTTGGGCGAACGTGTCTAAGACGCGCTTCCGTCCCTTGCAGGTGTTTCAGAACCGCTGTCTCCGTCTAGTCACGGGGGCTGATAGATACGCCAGACTGACGTCAATCCACGATGACGCAAAGGTAGAATTTTTGAGAGACCACGTAACTCGGTTATCGACAAAATTCTACCAAACGCAGATTCAAAAAAGCCCTTTAACGGCAAACATGACACAGGACAATGCACCCCGCAAATATGGGCTTCCGTTCCAAACACTCCCCTCATACACTACATCCTGAACACACAGAATTCCGTACTAAAGCTGCCACTATGGGCGAAGTATCCTTGAAAATATGAGTGCACAGGTGAGACCCGTTAGCGTTCCAGCGGCTGCAAAACATCCAGCACTACGACAACTTCTCATATGATTGTATCAATTATATGAATTATACCATTACCCGTCACTCCACTGTTATTTATAACATACCATTCTGTTACTGTTACTGTTATCCTATTCTATTTTGTTATTTGTTATTATTGTTATTATTATTCTTCTTGTTATTGTTATCATTATTCTTTTTGTTACTGTTATTCATTGTCTATCATCTGTTATCGTCATGGCGAATCTGTAAATAGTTCCTAATTTTCAGAAGTTGGTTTTTCAGTTGTTTTCCAACAAACAAATACGAAAACGCATCAAGGTACCACAACATCCTTCAAGATAGAAGGAAGAAAATATATCTAATTATTGTAAAACCTCTTGGAAGGTTATTTAGAAGAAACCCGGGGATATGTTTCGACGAGGGGCCCCAAACCTTGTATTAAAATTAAAATGTAAGACCCAACGGCGCTTTGCGTCGAAAGGTCAAACAAATTTGTATATATTATTAATTAATAAAAGATTTTTAAAAAAAAAAAAAAAAAAAAAAAGAAAGACGTTCTCGTCCGATCACGGAAGTCAAGCAATGTTGGGCGCGGTTAGTACTTGGATGGGTGACCGCTTGGGAACACCGCGTGCCGTTGCCCCTTTTTTGATTTTTTGAAATCGGACGAGAACGATAGTTTCGGAAACGCGACCCTCCTCGGCGCCAAACGCGCCATATTCGTCGAATATGGAATACAAAATTAATGTACACACATAGACATATATTATAATATTAAGAGTCGTTAATTAGGTATCCCCATAACGATGTTTGCGTAAATATAAAAAAAAAAAAAATGTTAATTCATACCGTGTAATATATGCATCAGCAATGTATATCTATAAAATAAAATAATATTCAAAATTTGTGTTTAATATATTTTTATTAGGTAGATAATACATTTAAAAAGGTAATACTATACCATGTAGTATATTAAATTAATATATAGACAGCGTTCGAGTATATGCAACCACGAGTTACTCGTGATACCGAGGCGGGCGATAACGAACGTGCTTCCCGTTCGTTGTCACTCGGTTTGAATTAGGCGTGGGGTAGGGATAGTAGTTGATCTCAGAGGGCGGACGACGGAACGTCGAGCATTCGAGTAGTGAGGTTGTCAACGTGAAGTGGCGACGAGGTGCTCTCGTCAGCAATTATGATGTTATCGGGGTTGGATTTTGTGCTAAGTTTGCGGCATTTTCACACGTCAACGTGTCGAATATTTAGACTTATAAGTAGGCAACGACCATACCACATTGAGAATACCCGTTCTCGTCCGATCACGGAAGTCAAGCAATGTTGGGCGCGGTTAGTACTTGGATGGGTGACCGCTTGGGAACACCGCGTGCCGTTGCCCCTTTTTTGATTTTTTGAAATCGGACGAGAACGATAGTTTCGGAAACGCGACCCTCCTCGGCGCCAAACGCGCCATATTCGTCGAATATGGAATACAAAATTAATGTACACACATAGACATATATTATAATATTAAGAGTCGTTAATTAGGTATCCCCATAACGATGTTTGCGTAAATATAAAAAAAAAAAAAAATGTTAATTCATACCGTGTAATATATGCATCAGCAATGTATATCTATAAAATAAAATAATATTCAAAATTTGTGTTTAATATATTTTTATTAGGTAGATAATACATTTAAAAAGGTAATACTATACCATGTAGTATATTAAATTAATATATAGACAGCGTTCGAGTATATGCAACCACGAGTTACTCGTGATACCGAGGCGGGCGATAACGAACGTGCTTCCCGTTCGTTGTCACTCGGTTTGAATTAGGCGTGGGGTAGGGATAGTAGTTGATCTCAGAGGGCGGACGACGGAACGTCGAGCATTCGAGTAGTGAGGTTGTCAACGTGAAGTGGCGACGAGGTGCTCTCGTCAGCAATTATGATGTTATCGGGGTTGGATTTTGTGCTAAGTTTGCGGCATTTTCACACGTCAACGTGTCGAATATTTAGACTTATAAGTAGGCAACGACCATACCACATTGAGAATACCCGTTCTCGTCCGATCACGGAAGTCAAGCAATGTTGGGCGCGGTTAGTACTTGGATGGGTGACCGCTTGGGAACACCGCGTGCCGTTGCCCCTTTTTTGATTTTTTGAAATCGGACGAGAACGATAGTTTCGGAAACGCGACCCTCCTCGGCGCCAAACGCGCCATATTCGTCGAATATGGAATACAAAATTAATGTACACACATAGACATATATTATAATATTAAGAGTCGTTAATTAGGTATCCCCATAACGATGTTTGCGTAAATATAAAAAAAAAAAAAATGTTAATTCATACCGTGTAATATATGCATCAGCAATGTATATCTATAAAATAAAATAATATTCAAAATTTGTGTTTAATATATTTTTATTAGGTAGATAATACATTTAAAAAGGTAATACTATACCATGTAGTATATTAAATTAATATATAGACAGCGTTCGAGTATATGCAACCACGAGTTACTCGTGATACCGAGGCGGGCGATAACGAACGTGCTTCCCGTTCGTTGTCACTCGGTTTGAATTAGGCGTGGGGTAGGGATAGTAGTTGATCTCAGAGGGCGGACGACGGAACGTCGAGCATTCGAGTAGTGAGGTTGTCAACGTGAAGTGGCGACGAGGTGCTCTCGTCAGCAATTATGATGTTATCGGGGTTGGATTTTGTGCTAAGTTTGCGGCATTTTCACACGTCAACGTGTCGAATATTTAGACTTATAAGTAGGCAACGACCATACCACATTGAGAATACCCGTTCTCGTCCAGGACGTGTCCTAAAAAAGATCGAAAAAGGTAAAAATTTGGCCTAAAAGTGACGAAAACAAGAAAAAGTGTAAGCGAAATAGAAGAAAGAACGATACCCATCGAGAAGAAAGAAGAAGTGTCCAAAGAACGGCTGAGATATTGGGGAAATATCATCCCATAAATCCATTCACGATAGCGGTGGTACCAACACTGACAAACCAAGCAGACGATCTGATTGGCCAAAAAAAATTTAAAAATGGACGAAAACGAAAGGAACGAAAACACAAACAAGGCGGGAAATTTAAATATAAACCCAAAGAACAACGAAAAAATGGAAGTAAACGATGGGAACAATAACGATAGTAATAAGAATAAAGATAAAGAAATCGAAAACGCGAAAGAAAAGGTAACCGGTACGAACGCACAAAAAGTAGAGGATCTAATGTGGGAAAATTTATCGCAGAAGTTTCAAAACACGCAAACAGTAAAGAAGGAGAAAGGAAATCGAAAAACGATAAACGTCCAAAGTGTAGTAACTTTGAAGAGAGGTGCAGGCGTGATAGATGTTGAAGAATACATTAACTCCGGCCAAACAAAAAGGCCCAAAAGAAAGTATAAGCCAATCATAAGACCTCCCCTTATGCCACTGACAAATCGATACCAAGCACTCGCGAAGCTCCCAGACACTCAAACCGGGGGCGACCAAGGGAAAGATGACGAAGAAGAACTAAGTAACGATGAAAACGACGTGATGATGATATCGGACGTGGAAGAAGTAGGAGAGCACTCCAAGAAAGAAGAGACTAGAAATCCCGCCAATGGGGTGAACTCAAAGGTAAACGAAGCACGAAAAACACCCAATAAGTCAGAAGATGACAACAAACAAAAAGAGACGACTGGAAAAAGGATCAAGCCTCCACCTATCGTGATTGCAGCGCAGGTGGAAGGTCTCCAAGCCGATTTTCGGGCGGTAATAAGAACGTATGCAACAAAAGGTTTCCAGCTGACACATCGTCCGAATTCGGTAACCGTACAAGTAAACGATAAAGATGACTACGTTCTATTAAGGACCCAATTGGAGAAGAGAGAATTCCTACACCACACGTATACCCCTAAGGACGAGAGGACGCACGCTTTCGTCTTAAGGGGATTAACGAACGACGCGACAACAGAAGAGATAGTACAAGACCTGAAAACATATGAAGTAGAAGCAAAGAAAGTATATCGCATGAATGGAACGAGGGCGGCGGCCTTCCTGATAATCACCGATAACACGGTGACCCTAAAGGCATTAACAGCCAAAGTAAAGACGCTTCTGGATGCCAGGGTGAGATGGGATAGGCATTCCAACAACAAGAAAATAATTCAATGTCATAGGTGTCAGCTGTGGGGCCATGCAACAGCAAATTGCAGGAGGGCATTCAAATGCCTAAAATGCGCGCTAGAGCACCCCACGGCTGCGTGTACAAGATTGGTGACCGAAAAACCCACATGCGCTAACTGCGGAGGTGAACACACCGCAAACAATATTACGTGTGAGGTCTACATCAAGAAGCTGCGTCAATTTGAAGAAAGTGCGCAAAAAAGGGCTCCCCTTCCGGCTGGCCCTAGTTATGTGCCAGCGCCTATCCCCACCACTTCACCCTGGCAGAGGGTCGCCGCCCCACAGGTCGCTCAACCAATTCCACCATCATACAAGTCACGAAGTGCCTTTCCGGAACTCAAACCAACAAGAGCTGTACGGGAACAACCCGCACAGCAACCTCAACCTCAATCACAACCGAAAACTACTCAACAAACCACTTCGAATTTTGGAGACGCTTTCGCAGATTTCGCCCAAGTCTGCGACGAAATAAACCAACAAACCAATCTTGATGAGATGTTAAGGGCCATGAGGGACTATAACAACATCCTGAAGGCCTGCCGTACGAAACCGGAACGCGTTGCAGCCTCTATGAGATTCTTTTCAAACTTAGAGTCTTATGGCTGCTAAGTTGAAAATTAACTTATGGAACGCTAACGGGTTAAGCAACAAAGTCTACGAATTAAAAAATCACTTAATTAAAAACAAAATTGATATATGTTTTATTTCAGAAACAAAATACAAGGCAAATAGATGCCTCAAGATTCAGGGATACACCGTCCATCGGCAAGACAGGGGAGGTCATGCAGCAGGAGGAGTGGCAGCGATAGTACGGAATGACATACCACACCGCAGAATCAACATCAGACCAGGTAATAGTATGGAAGTCTTGGGGATAAAACTCCAACAAAACACAACACTAGTGGTCGCATACAATCGACCACTAAACACCTTTAATGACACTGACATGGATGAGCTGTTTGGATTGGATGGGAAAGTCATCGTGGCTGGCGATTTCAATGCCAAACATCCACTTTGGAACTGCCACACGTCCAATCCAAACGGCAATACTCTAATTAATTTCTGTACACAAAAACAGATACAAATTCTTCACCCGGATAAACATACTCATCATCCAATGAACGGTATGACTCCAACTACGATCGATCTCGTCTTAAGCAAAAATATCCCTCACATCTCCAAACCCACCGTAAAACAGTCCCTTAATTCAGATCATAATATAGTCCAATTTTTTCTTCATAACGTCACTCGCAATAGGTCCTTAAGACAAATCACCAGCTTTAAACATACCGATTGGTCCAAATTCCGTCGAAGGCTTGATGACCTAATCAGCATTAACAATAACATCATTGATACGGACACGGTAGATCGAGAAATCGAACTCCTTACCCAAAACATCAATAAAGCCAAAGCCGAAAATTCCAAAACGATAACGCCTAAAAATGACAGGGACGTCTTTCCGGACGATATCCAGTTGTTGATAGGTGAACGTAAACGGAAAAGAAAGCAATGGCAACAGACGGGAGATATCTCCCACAAAACCGCTATGATTGACTTGAACAGGCAAATACAACAAAAAATCACACTTCACAAAAACAATTCCTGGGAAAAACTTCTTTCCTCATTAAGTCCTTCAGACAATACCCTCTTCAAGGTTTCCAAATTACTGCGGAAACCTTACCAGCCAATCCCGGCCCTATCCGACACTAGTTCTCCCGCCATGAGCGATGCCCAAAAAGCTGAGCTCTTGGCCTCCACCTTCCAAAAAATTCATACATTAGATAATACCGATACACCGGAGCAAACCGAGATAAAACGAATCGTTCTTGCCTTTTCAAGTCAAACATATGCAATCCCAGCCAATCAGCTCGCATCTTATCAAACCAGTCCCTTTGAAATTTCACAAATTCTTAAATTTTTACACAATAACAAAGCTCCAGGCCCGGACAAAATTGAGAACAAAGTTCTCAAAAATTTGTCCCGGAAGGCTACTGTTCAGTTGAATTACATCATTAACGCTATTCTTAAACTGCAGTACTTTCCGAAAGCCTGGAAGCACGGCCTCACCATTCCGATTCATAAACCCAATAAAGACCCCTCCCTGCCTCTCAGTTACAGGCCAATAACGTTACTTAACACGATGGCCAAAGTAACTGAGAGAATTATTCTCAAGCGGCTGATTGGCGAACAAACGAAACTGAAAATCACGAACCTGTCGCAATTCGGATTCACAGCGGGCCTTAATACGTCCCTGCAGGTGACCCGAATCGTGAAAGACGTGATCGAAGGTTTCAATAAGGGTAATGTCACGGTCATGACGTTGCTGGATATAGAGAAAGCCTTCGATAGAACCTGGACCGACGGACTCATTTTCAAATTAATACACTATGGCTTCTCCAATCACCTAATTAAACTCATTTATTCATACCTCACCGACAGATCGATCGCGGTTAGAGTCAACGCCACCATCTCAAATACGAAACACATACAAGTTGGAGTTCCCCAAGGGTCCGTACTAGCACCGACTTTATTCAATCTTTACATAAACGACACTCCGTCGTTTATGAGAACACAGATGGCTATGTACGCTGACGACACGGCGATTTATGCGCAGTCGTTCAGCGCACAAGTGGCCACAAAGCAAACTCAAATTCATCTTGACATGATCAAACGTCACTGCGATAAATGGAAGATTCGACTGAACGCCGGTAAGACGGAGACGATAGTTTTCGCCAGAAAGCGGACAAATCATAGGGTCTTCCAAAAACTCAAACTAGACGGACATCCCATAGAACCTAAGACGAGTGTCAAGTACCTAGGTGTGACGCTTGATTCTAGATTAAACTTCGACACTCATCTTAAGGTCAGACGTCAGCTGGCGTACGCAGCAAATCGCAAGATTTACCCCTTGATGAAAGGGAGTCAGATGAGCTCCGAAAACAAGCGTACGTTATACAAAACCGTGCTAAGACCGATCCTAACGTATGCTTGCCCTGCTTGGGCGAACGTCTCTAAGACGCGCTTCCGTCCCTTGCAGGTGTTTCAGAACCGCTGTCTCCGTCTAGTCACGGGGGCTGATCGATACGCCAGACTGACGTCAATCCACGATGACGCAAAGGTAGAATTTTTGAGAGACCACGTAACTCGGTTATCGACAAAATTCTACCAAACGCAGATTCAAAAAAGCCCTCTTACGGCAAATATGACATCAGATAATTCCTTCAGAAAATACAAACTACCATTTCAAACACTACCCACATTTTCCACTCATCCGCACATCACATAATCACACAGAATTCCGTACTAAAGCTGCCACGATGGGCGAAGTATCTCTGATAAAATTAAAAAAAAAAAAAAAAAAAAAAAAAAAAAAAAAGCGAAGCCCGTTAGCGGGCTGTAATGCATTTCAGCTCTACGATAACATCAAGTCTTGATTGGTTCAAGAATACCTAGTATATTGTTAATTTGTTATCTGTTATTTGTTATTTGTTATTCTGTTCTGTTTTTGTTATTTTATTATTTGTTATTGTTTGTATATTCATAGTCTATTTCCGTTATCGTCCAGCCGGGCGAATTTGTACAGTCTCTAATTATTAGAAGTTGGTTTTTTCGAGTAGTTTTCCAGCAAACAAGGTATGAAAATACACACCAAATACGACAACAACTTTCAAGATTGAAGGAAACAAGAGTTAATTATTGTAAAACCTCTCAGCAGGTTATTAGATGAAACCCGGGGATATGTTAAGTCGAGGGGCCCCAAACCTTGTAATAAAATTGTAATGTAAGACCCAACGGCGCTATGCGTTGAAAGGTCAAACAATTGTTGTAAATTTGATAATTAATAAAAGATTTTAAAACAAAACAAACAAAACGTTCTCGTCCGATCACGGAAGTCAAGCAATGTTGGGCGCGGTTAGTACTTGGATGGGTGACCGCTTGGGAACACCGCGTGCCGTTGCCCCTTTTTTGATTTTTTGAAATCGGACGAGAACGATAGTTTCGGAAACGCGACCCTCCTCGGCGCCAAACGCGCCATATTCGTCGAATATGGAATACAAAATTAATGTACACACATAGACATATATTATAATATTAAGAGTCGTTAATTAGGTATCCCCATAACGATGTTTGCGTAAATATAAAAAAAAAAAAAATGTTAATTCATACCGTGTAATATATGCATCAGCAATGTATATCTATAAAATAAAATAATATTCAAAATTTGTGTTTAATATATTTTTATTAGGTAGATAATACATTTAAAAAGGTAATACTATACCATGTAGTATATTAAATTAATATATAGACAGCGTTCGAGTATATGCAACCACGAGTTACTCGTGATACCGAGGCGGGCGATAACGAACGTGCTTCCCGTTCGTTGTCACTCGGTTTGAATTAGGCGTGGGGTAGGGATAGTAGTTGATCTCAGAGGGCGGACGACGGAACGTCGAGCATTCGAGTAGTGAGGTTGTCAACGTGAAGTGGCGACGAGGTGCTCTCGTCAGCAATTATGATGTTATCGGGGTTGGATTTTGTGCTAAGTTTGCGGCATTTTCACACGTCAACGTGTCGAATATTTAGACTTATAAGTAGGCAACGACCATACCACATTGAGAATACCCGTTCTCGTCCATTCGAGCGCCGACCGTCGTGAGGTATAGACGTACTTATACCTGCGCATGATTAACTCCACCCACAGTGATACAAGTGAAGTGCGATAATAGACCATACGAACAATTAAAACAAGTGTGAACAATTTTAGTTTATTTAAATTTAAGTGATACGAAAAAAGACGTTAGTTAGTTAATAATAATAGGGTAAATATAAACTTAATTAATATAAGTGATAGTTAATAAGGTACTATGGCAGACGATGCCAACGCAGCGCATACCGATCCCACGGATCCACTGTGGGAACGGTTAACGCAATCAGTGTCGAGTAATGCATCGATAAGCGCTATCAAAAATCGCTCCGATAAAACAATAATTAGTGTAAATAAAGACAAAGATAACGTAGAGAACAATGTAAATAATAGTAATAATGTAAATAATGGTAATAATGAAAATAATATTAATAACGTAAATAATTTAACTAAAACTAATGAACAAAATAATAAAACCCTAAATAAACGAAGCGCGGTCCCCGCAGATATCGAAGAATACATAAAAAGTGGCCGAGCCAGTAAACGGCTCAAAAGCCGCTTCAGGCCCCTTACAGCACCACCAACAATCACCACCAAAAACAAATACGAGGCTCTCGCTGACCTCACCGAGGATGTAATCCTCCAGGTCAGCGAAGACGAAGAAGATATGGAAATTGAAGAACCCAAAAAAGCAACGCCACTGAAGCCGGTGAAACCACCGCCGATCATCATACAAACGCAAGTTGAAGGGGCGCAGAAAGAATTCCGCGCCCTTATAAAAGCCTTTGCTACGAAAGGCTTTCAATTATCGCACCGCACCGACTCAGTGGCGGTGCATCTAAACGATAAAGATGAGTACTCCCTACTGCTGGCTCAGCTACAAAAAAGAGAGTTCCACCACCACACGTACACCCCTAGGGATGAAAGGACGCACGCTTTCGTCCTTAAGGGGTTAACGAACGATGCTGAGCCAGCAGAAATAGAAGAGGAATTAAATCAAAAACAAATTATCACCAAAAAAGTGTACCGCATGAGCGGTACAAAAACGGCAGCTTTTTTGGTGATAACAAACAGTGACACCACACTAAGAGAAGTAGGGAACAAAATCAAGACACTGCTCGACGCCAGAGTTAGGTGGGAGCGACACTTTAACAATAAAGTGATAATCCAGTGCCACAGGTGTCAAACCTGGGGACACGCTACCGCCAACTGTGGCCGAGCAGTTAAATGTCTTAAGTGCGCGGGAGACCATCCAACGAAAAACTGCAATTTACAAAGTACGGACAAAACCAAGTGCGTTAACTGCAAAGGTGAGCATCCAGCGAACGCAATAGTGTGCCCAGTCTACCTCGCGAGGCTGAAGGCATACAACGAAAAAAGACAGTCAACAACCTCACCACCCCAACGAGCCCCAGCACCAAGATACGTCCCTGCACCATTGCCCACAACGTCGCCCTGGCAAAGAACGGCCAGGACCGCAACGGTTACAACCCCAAGCCAACCAAGGCCGTCACCACCTTCACCAACATCGCGTAGTGCATTCCCGCCACTCAGAACACCGAGACAACCTCAGACTCCACCACCAACGCAGACACCACGACAGCAACAACCTCCAGCAGCGAGCAACGTCGGCGACGCCTTCGCCGGACTCGCTCAGGTCTGCGAGGAAATCAACCAGCAGACAGACATGAGTGAAATGTTAAGAGCCCTTACGGACTATAACAACGTCCTTAAGGGCTGTAACACGAAAATGGAGCGCTTTACGGCTTCGCTAAATTTCTTTTCCACCCTAGAGTCTTATGGCTGTTAGGTGGAAACTAAATTTATGGAATGCTAACGGGTTAAGTAACAAAATTTATGAACTCAAAAATTATTTACTAAAACATAAAATTGACATTTGCTTAATTACAGAAACCAAATTGACCGAAAAAAGATGCCTCAAGTTCCAAGGATACTCAGTCCACCGACAAGACAGGGGGGGACACGGAGCGGGAGGCGTAGCAGTAATCATACGAAACGACATACCACATCGACGCATACACATTCCACAAGGTAATAGTATGGAAGTCTTGGGGATTAAACTCCAACAAAACACAACACTCATTGTAGCTTACAACAGACCACTAAACGCCTTTACACATTACGATTTAGACATGCTGTTTGGATTGGACGGTAAGGTCCTAGTGGCCGGCGACTTCAACGCAAAACACCCGCGTTGGAATTGCCACACCCACAATCCAAACGGTAATACACTACTAGATTTTTGCACACAAAAACATATAGAAATAATAAACACCGATAAACACACTCATCATCCGATGAATAACATGACTCCAACCACGATCGATCTGTTATTAAACAAGAACATCACCAACTTAACAAAACCGTCAGTCAAACACAGATTAAATTCAGATCACAATATTGTGCAATTTTACTTCAATAATTTATCGCGGAACAAGTCCCTCAGACCGATTACAAGTTATAAAAACACGGACTGGTCCAGATTCCGCCAAAGGCTCGACGAACTAATTAAAATAAACAACAACATCACAGACAAAGATACCCTGGACCACGAAATCGACTTACTGACGAGACATATCAGTAAAGCCAAAGCGGAAAACTCCAAAACGTTTACCCCTAGCAACAACAGGGACGTCTTCCCCGAAGACATCCAGTTGTTGATAGGAGAACGTAACCGGAGCCGGAAGCAATGGCAAGAAACTGGTGACACGACGTACCAAGACGAAATGCGAAACTTGAATAGGCTAGTACAAGACAAAATTAAAACACACAAAAATAAAACATGGGAAGACCTTTTAACTTCACTCAGTCCTTCAGACAACACACTTTTTAAATTAACAAAAGTTCTACGAAAACCATACGCGCCAATCCCAGCGCTACAAGACAACACCCACACAGCCATGACCGACGCCCAGAAGGCGGAGCTCCTGGCTAATACATTTCAAAAAATACACTCATTGGACGACACTGACACGCCTGCTCAGGCACAAATTAAACAAAACGTACTAGAATTTTCAAGCCAAACATACGAAATACCGACAAAACAATACAAAACGCTAATGACGAACCCTACCGAAATCCTTCAAATTCTCAAATCCCTTCCGAACAACAAAGCTCCAGGCCCGGACAAAATTGAGAACAAGATTCTCAAAAATTTGTCCCGGAAAGCTATTGTGCAGCTGAATTACATTGTTAATGCAATTCTGAGGCTACAGTACTTTCCGAAAGCTTGGAAGCAAGGGTTGACAATCCCCATCCACAAATCCAACAAAGACCCAACGCTACCGCTCAGTTACAGACCAATCACGTTACTTAACACGTTGGCCAAAGTAACTGAGAAAATTATCCTAAAACGTGTACAAGACGAAGCAACGAAACTAAAAATTGCTAATCCTTCGCAATTCGGATTCACAGCGGGTCTTAATACGACCCTGCAAGTGACACGAATTGTGAAAGATATAATAGACAATTTTAACAAGAACAACGTGACGGTAATGACACTACTGGACATCGAAAAAGCCTTCGACCGAACCTGGACCGATGGTTTAATACATAAAATGCTAAACTACGGGTTTAGCAAACACATTACGAAACTAATACACTCATACCTCACCGGCAGATCGATCGCGGTTAGAGTCAACGCCACAATTTCAGAAACAAAAGATATACAAGTTGGAGTTCCCCAAGGGTCCGTATTAGCACCTACGCTATTCAACCTATACATAAACGACACACCATCGTTCGCAAAAACACAGATGGCCATGTACGCTGACGACACTGCGATTTATGCACATTCGTTCAGCGCACAAGTGGCCACGAAACAAACGCAAATACACTTGGACAAAATAAAAGAACACTGCGACAAATGGAAGATTCGTCTGAACGCCGGAAAGACGGAGACAATAGTCTTCTCCAGAAAGCGGACAAATCACCGAGTCTTCCAGCAACTGACCCTAGACGGACAGAAAATAGAACCGAAGACGAACGTAAAGTATTTAGGAGTTACCATGGACACGAGACTGAACTTCGACACCCATTTAAAACACAGAAAACAACTGGCGTATGGTGCAAACCGGAAGATCTATCCTTTGATGAAGGGGGGACAGATGAGTATGGAAAACAAGCGTACGTTATACAAAATCGTCCTAAGACCGATACTAACTTACGCTTGTCCTGCGTGGGCGAACGTGTCCAAGACACGACTTCGACCACTGCAGGTCTTCCAGAATCGCTGTCTCCGTCTCGTCACGGGAGCAGATCGATACGCCAAACTTACCACACTACACGAGGACACTCAAGTAGAATTTCTAACGGATCACATAACGAGATTATCGGAGAAATTCTACAATACACAAATTTCAAAAAGCACACTTACCGCAAACATGACCCAAGAAAATAAAAAACGAAAATACAGACTACCTTTCCAAAATCTCCCTTCATTTACGACACCACCCCAAATTCCCAACGCTAACTAAAATTTTCAGCTGCTACGCCAATGGACGAGTATTCTTGAACCTTGAGATGGCGCGTGTGAAAACCGATAGCAATCTGCAGATGCAGTAAAGCGTTCCGCTAACGATACCATTTCATTGTTGTTTGTATGTTTGTTGATTTTTTGTTGTTGTTATTAGTGAGTGCGGAATTATTAAGTGTGAATGTGTGTTAAATGTATAAATGTAAATAGCTTGTTTTTGTTTAGTTAGTAAGTCAAATTTCTATTTTTTTATAATTAATTAGGTAAACGTAATTTTTAAGAGTTGGTTTTTTGTATATAATTTTTCCAACTGTACATAAGCAACATAACCCTCCCTTCTAAAGTGCAAAATTATTGCAAAAGAAAAAATAATTCTTGCAAAACATGTAATATGTTAAAAATTTTTATACTTAGGGATGCTTAAGCAGGAGCCCTACATAACGAAAATGATTATGTTGGACCAAACGGCGCTCTGCGTCGAATGGTCCACACCATGTAAATTGTAATAAATAAAGAGCTTTAAATTTAAATTTAATTTTTTTTTTTTCGTTCTCGTCCGATCACGGAAGTCAAGCAATGTTGGGCGCGGTTAGTACTTGGATGGGTGACCGCTTGGGAACACCGCGTGCCGTTGCCCCTTTTTTGATTTTTTGAAATCGGACGAGAACGATAGTTTCGGAAACGCGACCCTCCTCGGCGCCAAACGCGCCATATTCGTCGAATATGGAATACAAAATTAATGTACACACATAGACATATATTATAATATTAAGAGTCGTTAATTAGGTATCCCCATAACGATGTTTGCGTAAATATAAAAAAAAAAAAAATGTTAATTCATACCGTGTAATATATGCATCAGCAATGTATATCTATAAAATAAAATAATATTCAAAATTTGTGTTTAATATATTTTTATTAGGTAGATAATACATTTAAAAAGGTAATACTATACCATGTAGTATATTAAATTAATATATAGACAGCGTTCGAGTATATGCAACCACGAGTTACTCGTGATACCGAGGCGGGCGATAACGAACGTGCTTCCCGTTCGTTGTCACTCGGTTTGAATTAGGCGTGGGGTAGGGATAGTAGTTGATCTCAGAGGGCGGACGACGGAACGTCGAGCATTCGAGTAGTGAGGTTGTCAACGTGAAGTGGCGACGAGGTGCTCTCGTCAGCAATTATGATGTTATCGGGGTTGGATTTTGTGCTAAGTTTGCGGCATTTTCACACGTCAACGTGTCGAATATTTAGACTTATAAGTAGGCAACGACCATACCACATTGAGAATACCCGTTCTCGTCCGATCACGGAAGTCAAGCAATGTTGGGCGCGGTTAGTACTTGGATGGGAACGCCGGTAAGACGGAGACGATAGTTTTCGCCAGAAAGCGGACAAATCATAGGGTCTTCCAAAAACTCAAACTAGACGGACATCCCATAGAACCTAAGACGAGTGTCAAGTACCTAGGTGTGACGCTTGATTCTAGATTAAACTTCGACACTCATCTTAAGGTCAGACGTCAGCTGGCGTACGCAGCAAATCGCAAGATTTACCCCTTGATGAAAGGGAGTCAGATGAGCTCCGAAAACAAGCGTACGTTATACAAAACCGTGCTAAGACCGATTCTAACGTATGCTTGCCCTGCTTGGGCGAACGTCTCTAAGACGCGCTTCCGTCCCTTGCAGGTGTTTCAGAACCGCTGTCTCCGTCTAGTCACGGGGGCTGATCGATACGCCAGACTGACGTCAATCCACGATGACGCAAAGGTAGAATTTTTGAGAGACCACGTAACTCGGTTATCGACAAAATTCTACCAAACGCAGATTCAAAAAAGCCCTCTTACGGCAAATATGACATCAGATAATTCCTTCAGAAAATACAAACTACCATTTCAAACACTACCCACATTTTCCACTCATCCGCACATCACATAATCACACAGAATTCCGTACTAAAGCTGCCACGATGGGCGAAGTATCTCTGATAAAATAAAATATAAAAGAAAAAAAAAAAAAAAGAAAAAAAAAAAAAAAAAAAAAAAAAAAAAAAAAGCGAAGCCCGTTAGCGGGCTGTAATGCATTTCAGCTCTACGATAACATCAAGTCTTGATTGGTTCAAGATTACCTAGTATATTGTTAATTTGTTATCTGTTATTTGTTATTGTTATTTGTTATATGTTATTCTGTTCTGTTTTTGTTATTTTATTATTTGTTATTGTTTGTATATTCATAGTCTATTTCCGTTATCGTCCAGCCGGGCGAATTTGTACAGTCTCTAATTATTAGAAGTTGGTTTTTTCGAGTAGTTTTCCAACACAAGAAGAAAGAAAATAATATGTACCATCCGAAAACACACGGCTTAATGCCCGGAAGAAGCATTAACTATTGTAAATCTCCTACGTGAGATAGTCAAGTCGTAAACTTGGGGATATGTATACACGAGGGGCCCCAAACCCGTAAAATAATGTAAATGTAAGACCAAACGGCGCTCTGCGTCGAATGGTCGAACAATGTATTTATGTAAATTAATAAAAATCTTTAAAATTCAAAATTCGTTCTCGTCCGATCACGGAAGTCAAGCAATGTTGGGCGCGGTTAGTACTTGGATGGGTGACCGCTTGGGAACACCGCGTGCCGTTGCCCCTTTTTTGATTTTTTGAAATCGGACGAGAACGATAGTTTCGGAAACGCGACCCTCCTCGGCGCCAAACGCGCCATATTCGTCGAATATGGAATACAAAATTAATGTACACACATAGACATATATTATAATATTAAGAGTCGTTAATTAGGTATCCCCATAACGATGTTTGCGTAAATATAAAAAAAAAAAAAATGTTAATTCATACCGTGTAATATATGCATCAGCAATGTATATCTATAAAATAAAATAATATTCAAAATTTGTGTTTAATATATTTTTATTAGGTAGATAATACATTTAAAAAGGTAATACTATACCATGTAGTATATTAAATTAATATATAGACAGCGTTCGAGTATATGCAACCACGAGTTACTCGTGATACCGAGGCGGGCGATAACGAACGTGCTTCCCGTTCGTTGTCACTCGGTTTGAATTAGGCGTGGGGTAGGGATAGTAGTTGATCTCAGAGGGCGGACGACGGAACGTCGAGCATTCGAGTAGTGAGGTTGTCAACGTGAAGTGGCGACGAGGTGCTCTCGTCAGCAATTATGATGTTATCGGGGTTGGATTTTGTGCTAAGTTTGCGGCATTTTCACACGTCAACGTGTCGAATATTTAGACTTATAAGTAGGCAACGACCATACCACATTGAGAATACCCGTTCTCGTCCCATTCGAGCGCCGACCGTCGTGAGGTATAGACGTACTTATACCTGCGCATGATTAACTCCACCCACAGTGATACAAGTGAAGTGCGATAATAGACCATACGAACAATTAAAACAAGTGTGAACAATTTTAGTTTATTTAAATTTAAGTGATACGAAAAAAGACGTTAGTTAGTTAATAATAATAGGGTAAATATAAACTTAATTAATATAAGTGATAGTTAATAAGGTACTATGGCAGACGATGCCAACGCAGCGCATACCGATCCCACGGATCCACTGTGGGAACGGTTAACGCAATCAGTGTCGAGTAATGCATCGATAAGCGCTATCAAAAATCGCTCCGATAAAACAATAATTAGTGTAAATAAAGACAAAGATAACGTAGAGAACAATGTAAATAATAGTAATAATGTAAATAATGGTAATAATGAAAATAATATTAATAACGTAAATAATTTAACTAAAACTAATGAACAAAATAATAAAACCCTAAATAAACGAAGCGCGGTCCCCGCAGATATCGAAGAATACATAAAAAGTGGCCGAGCCAGTAAACGGCTCAAAAGCCGCTTCAGGCCCCTTACAGCACCACCAACAATCACCACCAAAAACAAATACGAGGCTCTCGCTGACCTCACCGAGGATGTAATCCTCCAGGTCAGCGAAGACGAAGAAGATATGGAAATTGAAGAACCCAAAAAAGCAACGCCACTGAAGCCGGTGAAACCACCGCCGATCATCATACAAACGCAAGTTGAAGGGGCGCAGAAAGAATTCCGCGCCCTTATAAAAGCCTTTGCTACGAAAGGCTTTCAATTATCGCACCGCACCGACTCAGTGGCGGTGCATCTAAACGATAAAGATGAGTACTCCCTACTGCTGGCTCAGCTACAAAAAAGAGAGTTCCACCACCACACGTACACCCCTAGGGATGAAAGGACGCACGCTTTCGTCCTTAAGGGGTTAACGAACGATGCTGAGCCAGCAGAAATAGAAGAGGAATTAAATCAAAAACAAATTATCACCAAAAAAGTGTACCGCATGAGCGGTACAAAAACGGCAGCTTTTTTGGTGATAACAAACAGTGACACCACACTAAGAGAAGTAGGGAACAAAATCAAGACACTGCTCGACGCCAGAGTTAGGTGGGAGCGACACTTTAACAATAAAGTGATAATCCAGTGCCACAGGTGTCAAACCTGGGGACACGCTACCGCCAACTGTGGCCGAGCAGTTAAATGTCTTAAGTGCGCGGGAGACCATCCAACGAAAAACTGCAATTTACAAAGTACGGACAAAACCAAGTGCGTTAACTGCAAAGGTGAGCATCCAGCGAACGCAATAGTGTGCCCAGTCTACCTCGCGAGGCTGAAGGCATACAACGAAAAAAGACAGTCAACAACCTCACCACCCCAACGAGCCCCAGCACCAAGATACGTCCCTGCACCATTGCCCACAACGTCGCCCTGGCAAAGAACGGCCAGGACCGCAACGGTTACAACCCCAAGCCAACCAAGGCCGTCACCACCTTCACCAACATCGCGTAGTGCATTCCCGCCACTCAGAACACCGAGACAACCTCAGACTCCACCACCAACGCAGACACCACGACAGCAACAACCTCCAGCAGCGAGCAACGTCGGCGACGCCTTCGCCGGACTCGCTCAGGTCTGCGAGGAAATCAACCAGCAGACAGACATGAGTGAAATGTTAAGAGCCCTTACGGACTATAACAACGTCCTTAAGGGCTGTAACACGAAAATGGAGCGCTTTACGGCTTCGCTAAATTTCTTTTCCACCCTAGAGTCTTATGGCTGTTAGGTGGAAACTAAATTTATGGAATGCTAACGGGTTAAGTAACAAAATTTATGAACTCAAAAATTATTTACTAAAACATAAAATTGACATTTGCTTAATTACAGAAACCAAATTGACCGAAAAAAGATGCCTCAAGTTCCAAGGATACTCAGTCCACCGACAAGACAGGGGGGGACACGGAGCGGGAGGCGTAGCAGTAATCATACGAAACGACATACCACATCGACGCATACACATTCCACAAGGTAATAGTATGGAAGTCTTGGGGATTAAACTCCAACAAAACACAACACTCATTGTAGCTTACAACAGACCACTAAACGCCTTTACACATTACGATTTAGACATGCTGTTTGGATTGGACGGTAAGGTCCTAGTGGCCGGCGACTTCAACGCAAAACACCCGCGTTGGAATTGCCACACCCACAATCCAAACGGTAATACACTACTAGATTTTTGCACACAAAAACATATAGAAATAATAAACACCGATAAACACACTCATCATCCGATGAATAACATGACTCCAACCACGATCGATCTGTTATTAAACAAGAACATCACCAACTTAACAAAACCGTCAGTCAAACACAGATTAAATTCAGATCACAATATTGTGCAATTTTACTTCAATAATTTATCGCGGAACAAGTCCCTCAGACCGATTACAAGTTATAAAAACACGGACTGGTCCAGATTCCGCCAAAGGCTCGACGAACTAATTAAAATAAACAACAACATCACAGACAAAGATACCCTGGACCACGAAATCGACTTACTGACGAGACATATCAGTAAAGCCAAAGCGGAAAACTCCAAAACGTTTACCCCTAGCAACAACAGGGACGTCTTCCCCGAAGACATCCAGTTGTTGATAGGAGAACGTAACCGGAGCCGGAAGCAATGGCAAGAAACTGGTGACACGACGTACCAAGACGAAATGCGAAACTTGAATAGGCTAGTACAAGACAAAATTAAAACACACAAAAATAAAACATGGGAAGACCTTTTAACTTCACTCAGTCCTTCAGACAACACACTTTTTAAATTAACAAAAGTTCTACGAAAACCATACGCGCCAATCCCAGCGCTACAAGACAACACCCACACAGCCATGACCGACGCCCAGAAGGCGGAGCTCCTGGCTAATACATTTCAAAAAATACACTCATTGGACGACACTGACACGCCTGCTCAGGCACAAATTAAACAAAACGTACTAGAATTTTCAAGCCAAACATACGAAATACCGACAAAACAATACAAAACGCTAATGACGAACCCTACCGAAATCCTTCAAATTCTCAAATCCCTTCCGAACAACAAAGCTCCAGGCCCGGACAAAATTGAGAACAAGATTCTCAAAAATTTGTCCCGGAAAGCTATTGTGCAGCTGAATTACATTGTTAATGCAATTCTGAGGCTACAGTACTTTCCGAAAGCTTGGAAGCAAGGGTTGACAATCCCCATCCACAAATCCAACAAAGACCCAACGCTACCGCTCAGTTACAGACCAATCACGTTACTTAACACGTTGGCCAAAGTAACTGAGAAAATTATCCTAAAACGTGTACAAGACGAAGCAACGAAACTAAAAATTGCTAATCCTTCGCAATTCGGATTCACAGCGGGTCTTAATACGACCCTGCAAGTGACACGAATTGTGAAAGATATAATAGACAATTTTAACAAGAACAACGTGACGGTAATGACACTACTGGACATCGAAAAAGCCTTCGACCGAACCTGGACCGATGGTTTAATACATAAAATGCTAAACTACGGGTTTAGCAAACACATTACGAAACTAATACACTCATACCTCACCGGCAGATCGATCGCGGTTAGAGTCAACGCCACAATTTCAGAAACAAAAGATATACAAGTTGGAGTTCCCCAAGGGTCCGTATTAGCACCTACGCTATTCAACCTATACATAAACGACACACCATCGTTCGCAAAAACACAGATGGCCATGTACGCTGACGACACTGCGATTTATGCACATTCGTTCAGCGCACAAGTGGCCACGAAACAAACGCAAATACACTTGGACAAAATAAAAGAACACTGCGACAAATGGAAGATTCGTCTGAACGCCGGAAAGACGGAGACAATAGTCTTCTCCAGAAAGCGGACAAATCACCGAGTCTTCCAGCAACTGACCCTAGACGGACAGAAAATAGAACCGAAGACGAACGTAAAGTATTTAGGAGTTACCATGGACACGAGACTGAACTTCGACACCCATTTAAAACACAGAAAACAACTGGCGTATGGTGCAAACCGGAAGATCTATCCTTTGATGAAGGGGGGACAGATGAGTATGGAAAACAAGCGTACGTTATACAAAATCGTCCTAAGACCGATACTAACTTACGCTTGTCCTGCGTGGGCGAACGTGTCCAAGACACGACTTCGACCACTGCAGGTCTTCCAGAATCGCTGTCTCCGTCTCGTCACGGGAGCAGATCGATACGCCAAACTTACCACACTACACGAGGACACTCAAGTAGAATTTCTAACGGATCACATAACGAGATTATCGGAGAAATTCTACAATACACAAATTTCAAAAAGCACACTTACCGCAAACATGACCCAAGAAAATAAAAAACGAAAATACAGACTACCTTTCCAAAATCTCCCTTCATTTACGACACCACCCCAAATTCCCAACGCTAACTAAAATTTTCAGCTGCTACGCCAATGGACGAGTATTCTTGAACCTTGAGATGGCGCGTGTGAAAACCGATAGCAATCTGCAGATGCAGTAAAGCGTTCCGCTAACGATACCATTTCATTGTTGTTTGTATGTTTGTTGATTTTTTGTTGTTGTTATTAGTGAGTGCGGAATTATTAAGTGTGAATGTGTGTTAAATGTATAAATGTAAATAGCTTGTTTTTGTTTAGTTAGTAAGTCAAATTTCTATTTTTTTATAATTAATTAGGTAAACGTAATTTTTAAGAGTTGGTTTTTTGTATATAATTTTTCCAACTGTACATAAGCAACATAACCCTCCCTTCTAAAGTGCAAAATTATTGCAAAAGAAAAAATAATTCTTGCAAAACATGTAATATGTTAAAAATTTTTATACTTAGGGATGCTTAAGCAGGAGCCCTACATAACGAAAATGATTATGTTGGACCAAACGGCGCTCTGCGTCGAATGGTCCACACCATGTAAATTGTAATAAATAAAGAGCTTTAAATTTAAAATTTTTTTTTTTTCGTTCTCGTCCGATCACGGAAGTCAAGCAATGTTGGGCGCGGTTAGTACTTGGATGGGTGACCGCTTGGGAACACCGCGTGCCGTTGCCCCTTTTTTGATTTTTTGAAATCGGACGAGAACGATAGTTTCGGAAACGCGACCCTCCTCGGCGCCAAACGCGCCATATTCGTCGAATATGGAATACAAAATTAATGTACACACATAGACATATATTATAATATTAAGAGTCGTTAATTAGGTATCCCCATAACGATGTTTGCGTAAATATAAAAAAAAAAAAAATGTTAATTCATACCGTGTAATATATGCATCAGCAATGTATATCTATAAAATAAAATAATATTCAAAATTTGTGTTTAATATATTTTTATTAGGTAGATAATACATTTAAAAAGGTAATACTATACCATGTAGTATATTAAATTAATATATAGACAGCGTTCGAGTATATGCAACCACGAGTTACTCGTGATACCGAGGCGGGCGATAACGAACGTGCTTCCCGTTCGTTGTCACTCGGTTTGAATTAGGCGTGGGGTAGGGATAGTAGTTGATCTCAGAGGGCGGACGACGGAACGTCGAGCATTCGAGTAGTGAGGTTGTCAACGTGAAGTGGCGACGAGGTGCTCTCGTCAGCAATTATGATGTTATCGGGGTTGGATTTTGTGCTAAGTTTGCGGCATTTTCACACGTCAACGTGTCGAATATTTAGACTTATAAGTAGGCAACGACCATACCACATTGAGAATACCCGTTCTCGTCCATAATTCACTGACCGTCGTAGAGGTAGGACGTGTCCTAAAAAAGATCGAAAAAGGTAAAAATTTGGCCTAAAAGTGACGAAAACAAGAAAAAGTGTAAGCGAAATAGAAGAAAGAACGATACCCATCGAGAAGAAAGAAGAAGTGTCCAAAGAACGGCTGAAATATTGGGGAAATATCATCCCATAAATCCATTCACGATAGCGGTGGTACCAACACTGACAAACCAAGCAGACGATCTGATTGGCCAAAAAAAATTTAAAAATGGACGAAAACGAAAGGAACGAAAACACAAACAAGGCGGGAAATTTAAATATAAACCCAAAGAACAACGAAAAAATGGAAGTAAACGATGGGAACAATAACGATAGTAATAAGAATAAAGATAAAGAAATCGAAAACGCGAAAGAAAAGGTAACCGGTACGAACGCACAAAAAGTAGAGGATCTAATGTGGGAAAATTTATCGCAGAAGTTTCAAAACACGCAAACAGTAAAGAAGGAGAAAGGAAATCGAAAAACGATAAACGTCCAAAGTGTAGTAACTTTGAAGAGAGGTGCAGGCGTGATAGATGTTGAAGAATACATTAACTCCGGCCAAACAAAAAGGCCCAAAAGAAAGTATAAGCCAATCATAAGACCTCCCCTTATGCCACTGACAAATCGATACCAAGCACTCGCGAAGCTCCCAGACACTCAAACCGGGGGCGACCAAGGGAAAGATGACGAAGAAGAACTAAGTAACGATGAAAACGACGTGATGATGATATCGGACGTGGAAGAAGTAGGAGAGCACTCCAAGAAAGAAGAGACTAGAAATCCCGCCAATGGGGTGAACTCAAAGGTAAACGAAGCACGAAAAACACCCAATAAGTCAGAAGATGACAACAAACAAAAAGAGACGACTGGAAAAAGGATCAAGCCTCCACCTATCGTGATTGCAGCGCAGGTGGAAGGTCTCCAAGCCGATTTTCGGGCGGTAATAAGAACGTATGCAACAAAAGGTTTCCAGCTGACACATCGTCCGAATTCGGTAACCGTACAAGTAAACGATAAAGATGACTACGTTCTATTAAGGACCCAATTGGAGAAGAGAGAATTCCTACACCACACGTATACCCCTAAGGACGAGAGGACGCACGCTTTCGTCTTAAGGGGATTAACGAACGACGCGACAACAGAAGAGATAGTACAAGACCTGAAAACATATGAAGTAGAAGCAAAGAAAGTATATCGCATGAATGGAACGAGGGCGGCGGCCTTCCTGATAATCACCGATAACACGGTGACCCTAAAGGCATTAACAGCCAAAGTAAAGACGCTTCTGGATGCCAGGGTGAGATGGGATAGGCATTCCAACAACAAGAAAATAATTCAATGTCATAGGTGTCAGCTGTGGGGCCATGCAACAGCAAATTGCAGGAGGGCATTCAAATGCCTAAAATGCGCGCTAGAGCACCCCACGGCTGCGTGTACAAGATTGGTGACCGAAAAACCCACATGCGCTAACTGCGGAGGTGAACACACCGCAAACAATATTACGTGTGAGGTCTACATCAAGAAGCTGCGTCAATTTGAAGAAAGTGCGCAAAAAAGGGCTCCCCTTCCGGCTGGCCCTAGTTATGTGCCAGCGCCTATCCCCACCACTTCACCCTGGCAGAGGGTCGCCGCCCCACAGGTCGCTCAACCAATTCCACCATCATACAAGTCACGAAGTGCCTTTCCGGAACTCAAACCAACAAGAGCTGTACGGGAACAACCCGCACAGCAACCTCAACCTCAATCACAACCGAAAACTACTCAACAAACCACTTCGAATTTTGGAGACGCTTTCGCAGATTTCGCCCAAGTCTGCGACGAAATAAACCAACAAACCAATCTTGATGAGATGTTAAGGGCCATGAGGGACTATAACAACATCCTGAAGGCCTGCCGTACGAAACCGGAACGCGTTGCAGCCTCTATGAGATTCTTTTCAAACTTAGAGTCTTATGGCTGCTAAGTTGAAAATTAACTTATGGAACGCTAACGGGTTAAGCAACAAAGTCTACGAATTAAAAAATCACTTAATTAAAAACAAAATTGATATATGTTTTATTTCAGAAACAAAATACAAGGCAAATAGATGCCTCAAGATTCAGGGATACACCGTCCATCGGCAAGACAGGGGAGGTCATGCAGCAGGAGGAGTGGCAGCGATAGTACGGAATGACATACCACACCGCAGAATCAACATCAGACCAGGTAATAGTATGGAAGTCTTGGGGATAAAACTCCAACAAAACACAACACTAGTGGTCGCATACAATCGACCACTAAACACCTTTAATGACACTGACATGGATGAGCTGTTTGGATTGGATGGGAAAGTCATCGTGGCTGGCGATTTCAATGCCAAACATCCACTTTGGAACTGCCACACGTCCAATCCAAACGGCAATACTCTAATTAATTTCTGTACACAAAAACAGATACAAATTCTTCACCCGGATAAACATACTCATCATCCAATGAACGGTATGACTCCAACTACGATCGATCTCGTCTTAAGCAAAAATATCCCTCACATCTCCAAACCCACCGTAAAACAGTCCCTTAATTCAGATCATAATATAGTCCAATTTTTTCTTCATAACGTCACTCGCAATAGGTCCTTCAGACAAATCACCAGCTTTAAACATACCGATTGGTCCAAATTCCGTCGAAGGCTTGATGACCTAATCAGCATTAACAATAACATCATTGATACGGACACGGTAGATCGAGAAATCGAACTCCTTACCCAAAACATCAATAAAGCCAAAGCCGAAAATTCCAAAACGATAACGCCTAAAAATGACAGGGACGTCTTTCCGGACGATATCCAGTTGTTGATAGGTGAACGTAAACGGAAAAGAAAGCAATGGCAACAGACGGGAGATATCTCCCACAAAACCGCTATGATTGACTTGAACAGGCAAATACAACAAAAAATCACACTTCACAAAAACAATTCCTGGGAAAAACTTCTTTCCTCATTAAGTCCTTCAGACAATACCCTCTTCAAGGTTTCCAAATTACTGCGGAAACCTTACCAGCCAATCCCGGCCCTATCCGACACTAGTTCTCCCGCCATGAGCGATGCCCAAAAAGCTGAGCTCTTGGCCTCCACCTTCCAAAAAATTCATACATTAGATAATACCGATACACCGGAGCAAACCGAGATAAAACGAATCGTTCTTGCCTTTTCAAGTCAAACATATGCAATCCCAGCCAATCAGCTCGCATCTTATCAAACCAGTCCCTTTGAAATTTCACAAATTCTTAAATTTTTACACAATAACAAAGCTCCAGGCCCGGACAAAATTGAGAACAAAGTTCTCAAAAATTTGTCCCGGAAGGCTACTGTTCAGTTGAATTACATCATTAACGCTATTCTTAAACTGCAGTACTTTCCGAAAGCCTGGAAGCACGGCCTCACCATTCCGATTCATAAACCCAATAAAGACCCCTCCCTGCCTCTCAGTTACAGGCCAATAACGTTACTTAACACGATGGCCAAAGTAACTGAGAGAATTATTCTCAAGCGGCTGATTGGCGAACAAACGAAACTGAAAATCACGAACCTGTCGCAATTCGGATTCACAGCGGGCCTTAATACGTCCCTGCAGGTGACCCGAATCGTGAAAGACGTGATCGAAGGTTTCAATAAGGGTAATGTCACGGTCATGACGTTGCTGGATATAGAGAAAGCCTTCGATAGAACCTGGACCGACGGACTCATTTTCAAATTAATACACTATGGCTTCTCCAATCACCTAATTAAACTCATTTATTCATACCTCACCGACAGATCGATCGCGGTTAGAGTCAACGCCACCATCTCAAATACGAAACACATACAAGTTGGAGTTCCCCAAGGGTCCGTACTAGCACCGACTTTATTCAATCTTTACATAAACGACACTCCGTCGTTTATGAGAACACAGATGGCTATGTACGCTGACGACACGGCGATTTATGCGCAGTCGTTCAGCGCACAAGTGGCCACAAAGCAAACTCAAATTCATCTTGACATGATCAAACGTCACTGCGATAAATGGAAGATTCGACTGAACGCCGGTAAGACGGAGACGATAGTTTTCGCCAGAAAGCGGACAAATCATAGGGTCTTCCAAAAACTCAAACTAGACGGACATCCCATAGAACCTAAGACGAGTGTCAAGTACCTAGGTGTGACGCTTGATTCTAGATTAAACTTCGACACTCATCTTAAGGTCAGACGTCAGCTGGCGTACGCAGCAAATCGCAAGATTTACCCCTTGATGAAAGGGAGTCAGATGAGCTCCGAAAACAAGCGTACGTTATACAAAACCGTGCTAAGACCGATCCTAACGTATGCTTGCCCTGCTTGGGCGAACGTCTCTAAGACGCGCTTCCGTCCCTTGCAGGTGTTTCAGAACCGCTGTCTCCGTCTAGTCACGGGGGCTGATCGATACGCCAGACTGACGTCAATCCACGATGACGCAAAGGTAGAATTTTTGAGAGACCACGTAACTCGGTTATCGACAAAATTCTACCAAACGCAGATTCAAAAAAGCCCTCTTACGGCAAATATGACATCAGATAATTCCTTCAGAAAATACAAACTACCATTTCAAACACTACCCACATTTTCCACTCATCCGCACATCACATAATCACACAGAATTCCGTACTAAAGCTGCCACGATGGGCGAAGTATCTCTGATAAAATAAAATATAAAAGAAAAAAAAAAAAAAAAAAAAAAAAAAGCGAAGCCCGTTAGCGGGCTGTAATGCATTTCAGCTCTACGATAACATCAAGTCTTGATTGGTTCAAGAATACCTAGTATATTGTTAATTTGTTATCTGTTATTTGTTATTTGTTATATGTTATTCTGTTCTGTTTTTGTTATTTTATTATTTGTTATTGTTTGTATATTCATAGTCTATTTCTGTTATCGTCCAGCCGGGCGAATTTGTACAGTCTCTAATTATTAGAAGTTGGTTTTTTCGAGTAGTTTTCCAACACAAGAAGAAAGGAAATAATACGTACCATCCGAAAACACACGGCTTAATGCCCGGAAGAAGCATTAACTATTGTAAATCTCCTACGTGAGATAGTCAAGTTGTAAACTTGGGGATATGTATACACGAGGGGCCCCAAACCCGTAAAATAATGTAAATGTAAGACCAAACGGCGCTCTGCGTCGAATGGTCGAACAATGTATTTATGTAAATTAATAAAAATCTTTAAAATTCAAAATTCAATTCGTTCTCGTCCGATCACGGAAGTCAAGCAATGTTGGGCGCGGTTAGTACTTGGATGGGTGACCGCTTGGGAACACCGCGTGCCGTTGCCCCTTTTTTGATTTTTTGAAATCGGACGAGAACGATAGTTTCGGAAACGCGACCCTCCTCGGCGCCAAACGCGCCATATTCGTCGAATATGGAATACAAAATTAATGTACACACATAGACATATATTATAATATTAAGAGTCGTTAATTAGGTATCCCCATAACGATGTTTGCGTAAATATAAAAAAAAAAAAAATGTTAATTCATACCGTGTAATATATGCATCAGCAATGTATATCTATAAAATAAAATAATATTCAAAATTTGTGTTTAATATATTTTTATTAGGTAGATAATACATTTAAAAAGGTAATACTATACCATGTAGTATATTAAATTAATATATAGACAGCGTTCGAGTATATGCAACCACGAGTTACTCGTGATACCGAGGCGGGCGATAACGAACGTGCTTCCCGTTCGTTGTCACTCGGTTTGAATTAGGCGTGGGGTAGGGATAGTAGTTGATCTCAGAGGGCGGACGACGGAACGTCGAGCATTCGAGTAGTGAGGTTGTCAACGTGAAGTGGCGACGAGGTGCTCTCGTCAGCAATTATGATGTTATCGGGGTTGGATTTTGTGCTAAGTTTGCGGCATTTTCACACGTCAACGTGTCGAATATTTAGACTTATAAGTAGGCAACGACCATACCACATTGAGAATACCCGTTCTCGTCCGATCACGGAAGTCAAGCAATGTTGGGCGCGGTTAGTACTTGGATGGGTGACCGCTTGGGAACACCGCGTGCCGTTGCCCCTTTTTTGATTTTTTGAAATCGGACGAGAACGATAGTTTCGGAAACGCGACCCTCCTCGGCGCCAAACGCGCCATATTCGTCGAATATGGAATACAAAATTAATGTACACACATAGACATATATTATAATATTAAGAGTCGTTAATTAGGTATCCCCATAACGATGTTTGCGTAAATATAAAAAAAAAAAAAATGTTAATTCATACCGTGTAATATATGCATCAGCAATGTATATCTATAAAATAAAATAATATTCAAAATTTGTGTTTAATATATTTTTATTAGGTAGATAATACATTTAAAAAGGTAATACTATACCATGTAGTATATTAAATTAATATATAGACAGCGTTCGAGTATATGCAACCACGAGTTACTCGTGATACCGAGGCGGGCGATAACGAACGTGCTTCCCGTTCGTTGTCACTCGGTTTGAATTAGGCGTGGGGTAGGGATAGTAGTTGATCTCAGAGGGCGGACGACGGAACGTCGAGCATTCGAGTAGTGAGGTTGTCAACGTGAAGTGGCGACGAGGTGCTCTCGTCAGCAATTATGATGTTATCGGGGTTGGATTTTGTGCTAAGTTTGCGGCATTTTCACACGTCAACGTGTCGAATATTTAGACTTATAAGTAGGCAACGACCATACCACATTGAGAATACCCGTTCTCGTCCGATCACGGAAGTCAAGCAATGTTGGGCGCGGTTAGTACTTGGATGGGTGACCGCTTGGGAACACCGCGTGCCGTTGCCCCTTTTTTGATTTTTTGAAATCGGACGAGAACGATAGTTTCGGAAACGCGACCCTCCTCGGCGCCAAACGCGCCATATTCGTCGAATATGGAATACAAAATTAATGTACACACATAGACATATATTATAATATTAAGAGTCGTTAATTAGGTATCCCCATAACGATGTTTGCGTAAATATAAAAAAAAAAAAAATGTTAATTCATACCGTGTAATATATGCATCAGCAATGTATATCTATAAAATAAAATAATATTCAAAATTTGTGTTTAATATATTTTTATTAGGTAGATAATACATTTAAAAAGGTAATACTATACCATGTAGTATATTAAATTAATATATAGACAGCGTTCGAGTATATGCAACCACGAGTTACTCGTGATACCGAGGCGGGCGATAACGAACGTGCTTCCCGTTCGTTGTCACTCGGTTTGAATTAGGCGTGGGGTAGGGATAGTAGTTGATCTCAGAGGGCGGACGACGGAACGTCGAGCATTCGAGTAGTGAGGTTGTCAACGTGAAGTGGCGACGAGGTGCTCTCGTCAGCAATTATGATGTTATCGGGGTTGGATTTTGTGCTAAGTTTGCGGCATTTTCACACGTCAACGTGTCGAATATTTAGACTTATAAGTAGGCAACGACCATACCACATTGAGAATACCCGTTCTCGTCCCATTCGAGCGCCGACCGTCGTGAGGTATAGACGTACTTATACCTGCGCATGATTAACTCCACCCACAGTGATACAAGTGAAGTGCGATAATAGACCATACGAACAATTAAAACAAGTGTGAACAATTTTAGTTTATTTAAATTTAAGTGATACGAAAAAAGACGTTAGTTAGTTAATAATAATAGGGTAAATATAAACTTAATTAATATAAGTGATAGTTAATAAGGTACTATGGCAGACGATGCCAACGCAGCGCATACCGATCCCACGGATCCAC
The DNA here is from genome assembly GCA_958510855.1 of Rhagonycha lutea. Lineage (NCBI taxonomy): Eukaryota > Metazoa > Arthropoda > Insecta > Coleoptera > Cantharidae > Rhagonycha > Rhagonycha lutea. The sequence continues at coordinate 40,895,312 of OY294038.1, forward strand.
TGTGGGAACGGTTAACGCAATCAGTGTCGAGTAATGCATCGATAAGCGCTATCAAAAATCGCTCCGATAAAACAATAATTAGTGTAAATAAAGACAAAGATAACGTAGAGAACAATGTAAATAATAGTAATAATGTAAATAATGGTAATAATGAAAATAATATTAATAACGTAAATAATTTAACTAAAACTAATGAACAAAATAATAAAACCCTAAATAAACGAAGCGCGGTCCCCGCAGATATCGAAGAATACATAAAAAGTGGCCGAGCCAGTAAACGGCTCAAAAGCCGCTTCAGGCCCCTTACAGCACCACCAACAATCACCACCAAAAACAAATACGAGGCTCTCGCTGACCTCACCGAGGATGTAATCCTCCAGGTCAGCGAAGACGAAGAAGATATGGAAATTGAAGAACCCAAAAAAGCAACGCCACTGAAGCCGGTGAAACCACCGCCGATCATCATACAAACGCAAGTTGAAGGGGCGCAGAAAGAATTCCGCGCCCTTATAAAAGCCTTTGCTACGAAAGGCTTTCAATTATCGCACCGCACCGACTCAGTGGCGGTGCATCTAAACGATAAAGATGAGTACTCCCTACTGCTGGCTCAGCTACAAAAAAGAGAGTTCCACCACCACACGTACACCCCTAGGGATGAAAGGACGCACGCTTTCGTCCTTAAGGGGTTAACGAACGATGCTGAGCCAGCAGAAATAGAAGAGGAATTAAATCAAAAACAAATTATCACCAAAAAAGTGTACCGCATGAGCGGTACAAAAACGGCAGCTTTTTTGGTGATAACAAACAGTGACACCACACTAAGAGAAGTAGGGAACAAAATCAAGACACTGCTCGACGCCAGAGTTAGGTGGGAGCGACACTTTAACAATAAAGTGATAATCCAGTGCCACAGGTGTCAAACCTGGGGACACGCTACCGCCAACTGTGGCCGAGCAGTTAAATGTCTTAAGTGCGCGGGAGACCATCCAACGAAAAACTGCAATTTACAAAGTACGGACAAAACCAAGTGCGTTAACTGCAAAGGTGAGCATCCAGCGAACGCAATAGTATGCCCAGTCTACCTCGCGAGGCTGAAGGCATACAACGAAAAAAGACAGTCAACAACCTCACCACCCCAACGAGCCCCAGCACCAAGATACGTCCCTGCACCATTGCCCACAACGTCGCCCTGGCAAAGAACGGCCAGGACCGCAACGGTTACAACCCCAAGCCAACCAAGGCCGTCACCACCTTCACCAACATCGCGTAGTGCATTCCCGCCACTCAGAACACCGAGACAACCTCAGACTCCACCACCAACGCAGACACCACGACAGCAACAACCTCCAGCAGCGAGCAACGTCGGCGACGCCTTCGCCGGACTCGCTCAGGTCTGCGAGGAAATCAACCAGCAGACAGACATGAGTGAAATGTTAAGAGCCCTTACGGACTATAACAACGTCCTTAAGGGCTGTAACACGAAAATGGAGCGCTTTACGGCTTCGCTAAATTTCTTTTCCACCCTAGAGTCTTATGGCTGTTAGGTGGAAACTAAATTTATGGAATGCTAACGGGTTAAGTAACAAAATTTATGAACTCAAAAATTATTTACTAAAACATAAAATTGACATTTGCTTAATTACAGAAACCAAATTGACCGAAAAAAGATGCCTCAAGTTCCAAGGATACTCAGTCCACCGACAAGACAGGGGGGGACACGGAGCGGGAGGCGTAGCAGTAATCATACGAAACGACATACCACATCGACGCATACACATTCCACAAGGTAATAGTATGGAAGTCTTGGGGATTAAACTCCAACAAAACACAACACTCATTGTAGCTTACAACAGACCACTAAACGCCTTTACACATTACGATTTAGACATGCTGTTTGGATTGGACGGTAAGGTCCTAGTGGCCGGCGACTTCAACGCAAAACACCCGCGTTGGAATTGCCACACCCACAATCCAAACGGTAATACACTACTAGATTTTTGCACACAAAAACATATAGAAATAATAAACACCGATAAACACACTCATCATCCGATGAATAACATGACTCCAACCACGATCGATCTGTTATTAAACAAGAACATCACCAACTTAACAAAACCGTCAGTCAAACACAGATTAAATTCAGATCACAATATTGTGCAATTTTACTTCAATAATTTATCGCGGAACAAGTCCCTCAGACCGATTACAAGTTATAAAAACACGGACTGGTCCAGATTCCGCCAAAGGCTCGACGAACTAATTAAAATAAACAACAACATCACAGACAAAGATACCCTGGACCACGAAATCGACTTACTGACGAGACATATCAGTAAAGCCAAAGCGGAAAACTCCAAAACGTTTACCCCTAGCAACAACAGGGACGTCTTCCCCGAAGACATCCAGTTGTTGATAGGAGAACGTAACCGGAGCCGGAAGCAATGGCAAGAAACTGGTGACACGACGTACCAAGACGAAATGCGAAACTTGAATAGGCTAGTACAAGACAAAATTAAAACACACAAAAATAAAACATGGGAAGACCTTTTAACTTCACTCAGTCCTTCAGACAACACACTTTTTAAATTAACAAAAGTTCTACGAAAACCATACGCGCCAATCCCAGCGCTACAAGACAACACCCACACAGCCATGACCGACGCCCAGAAGGCGGAGCTCCTGGCTAATACATTTCAAAAAATACACTCATTGGACGACACTGACACGCCTGCTCAGGCACAAATTAAACAAAACGTACTAGAATTTTCAAGCCAAACATACGAAATACCGACAAAACAATACAAAACGCTAATGACGAACCCTACCGAAATCCTTCAAATTCTCAAATCCCTTCCGAACAACAAAGCTCCAGGCCCGGACAAAATTGAGAACAAGATTCTCAAAAATTTGTCCCGGAAAGCTATTGTGCAGCTGAATTACATTGTTAATGCAATTCTGAGGCTACAGTACTTTCCGAAAGCTTGGAAGCAAGGGTTGACAATCCCCATCCACAAATCCAACAAAGACCCAACGCTACCGCTCAGTTACAGACCAATCACGTTACTTAACACGTTGGCCAAAGTAACTGAGAAAATTATCCTAAAACGTGTACAAGACGAAGCAACGAAACTAAAAATTGCTAATCCTTCGCAATTCGGATTCACAGCGGGTCTTAATACGACCCTGCAAGTGACACGAATTGTGAAAGATATAATAGACAATTTTAACAAGAACAACGTGACGGTAATGACACTACTGGACATCGAAAAAGCCTTCGACCGAACCTGGACCGATGGTTTAATACATAAAATGCTAAACTACGGGTTTAGCAAACACATTACGAAACTAATACACTCATACCTCACCGGCAGATCGATCGCGGTTAGAGTCAACGCCACAATTTCAGAAACAAAAGATATACAAGTTGGAGTTCCCCAAGGGTCCGTATTAGCACCTACGCTATTCAACCTATACATAAACGACACACCATCGTTCGCAAAAACACAGATGGCCATGTACGCTGACGACACTGCGATTTATGCACATTCGTTCAGCGCACAAGTGGCCACGAAACAAACGCAAATACACTTGGACAAAATAAAAGAACACTGCGACAAATGGAAGATTCGTCTGAACGCCGGAAAGACGGAGACAATAGTCTTCTCCAGAAAGCGGACAAATCACCGAGTCTTCCAGCAACTGACCCTAGACGGACAGAAAATAGAACCGAAGACGAACGTAAAGTATTTAGGAGTTACCATGGACACGAGACTGAACTTCGACACCCATTTAAAACACAGAAAACAACTGGCGTATGGTGCAAACCGGAAGATCTATCCTTTGATGAAGGGGGGACAGATGAGTATGGAAAACAAGCGTACGTTATACAAAATCGTCCTAAGACCGATACTAACTTACGCTTGTCCTGCGTGGGCGAACGTGTCCAAGACACGACTTCGACCACTGCAGGTCTTCCAGAATCGCTGTCTCCGTCTCGTCACGGGAGCAGATCGATACGCCAAACTTACCACACTACACGAGGACACTCAAGTAGAATTTCTAACGGATCACATAACGAGATTATCGGAGAAATTCTACAATACACAAATTTCAAAAAGCACACTTACCGCAAACATGACCCAAGAAAATAAAAAACGAAAATACAGACTACCTTTCCAAAATCTCCCTTCATTTACGACACCACCCCAAATTCCCAACGCTAACTAAAATTTTCAGCTGCTACGCCAATGGACGAGTATTCTTGAACCTTGAGATGGCGCGTGTGAAAACCGATAGCAATCTGCAGATGCAGTAAAGCGTTCCGCTAACGATACCATTTCATTGTTGTTTGTATGTTTGTTGATTTTTTGTTGTTGTTATTAGTGAGTGCGGAATTATTAAGTGTGAATGTGTGTTAAATGTATAAATGTAAATAGCTTGTTTTTGTTTAGTTAGTAAGTCAAATTTCTATTTTTTTATAATTAATTAGGTAAACGTAATTTTTAAGAGTTGGTTTTTTGTATATATTTTTCCAACTGTACATAAGCAACATAACCCTCCCTTCTAAAGTGCAAAATTATTGCAAAAGAAAAAATAATTCTTGCAAAACATGTAATATGTTAAAAATTTTTATACTTAGGGATGCTTAAGCAGGAGCCCTACATAACGAAAATGATTATGTTGGACCAAACGGCGCTCTGCGTCGAATGGTCCACACCATGTAAATTGTAATAAATAAAGAGCTTTAAATTTAATTTTTTTTTTTTTTCGTTCTCGTCCGATCACGGAAGTCAAGCAATGTTGGGCGCGGTTAGTACTTGGATGGGTGACCGCTTGGGAACACCGCGTGCCGTTGCCCCTTTTTTGATTTTTTGAAATCGGACGAGAACGATAGTTTCGGAAACGCGACCCTCCTCGGCGCCAAACGCGCCATATTCGTCGAATATGGAATACAAAATTAATGTACACACATAGACATATATTATAATATTAAGAGTCGTTAATTAGGTATCCCCATAACGATGTTTGCGTAAATATAAAAAAAAAAAAAATGTTAATTCATACCGTGTAATATATGCATCAGCAATGTATATCTATAAAATAAAATAATATTCAAAATTTGTGTTTAATATATTTTTATTAGGTAGATAATACATTTAAAAAGGTAATACTATACCATGTAGTATATTAAATTAATATATAGACAGCGTTCGAGTATATGCAACCACGAGTTACTCGTGATACCGAGGCGGGCGATAACGAACGTGCTTCCCGTTCGTTGTCACTCGGTTTGAATTAGGCGTGGGGTAGGGATAGTAGTTGATCTCAGAGGGCGGACGACGGAACGTCGAGCATTCGAGTAGTGAGGTTGTCAACGTGAAGTGGCGACGAGGTGCTCTCGTCAGCAATTATGATGTTATCGGGGTTGGATTTTGTGCTAAGTTTGCGGCATTTTCACACGTCAACGTGTCGAATATTTAGACTTATAAGTAGGCAACGACCATACCACATTGAGAATACCCGTTCTCGTCCGATCACGGAAGTCAAGCAATGTTGGGCGCGGTTAGTACTTGGATGGGTGACCGCTTGGGAACACCGCGTGCCGTTGCCCCTTTTTTGATTTTTTGAAATCGGACGAGAACGATAGTTTCGGAAACGCGACCCTCCTCGGCGCCAAACGCGCCATATTCGTCGAATATGGAATACAAAATTAATGTACACACATAGACATATATTATAATATTAAGAGTCGTTAATTAGGTATCCCCATAACGATGTTTGCGTAAATATAAAAAAAAAAAAAAATGTTAATTCATACCGTGTAATATATGCATCAGCAATGTATATCTATAAAATAAAATAATATTCAAAATTTGTGTTTAATATATTTTTATTAGGTAGATAATACATTTAAAAAGGTAATACTATACCATGTAGTATATTAAATTAATATATAGACAGCGTTCGAGTATATGCAACCACGAGTTACTCGTGATACCGAGGCGGGCGATAACGAACGTGCTTCCCGTTCGTTGTCACTCGGTTTGAATTAGGCGTGGGGTAGGGATAGTAGTTGATCTCAGAGGGCGGACGACGGAACGTCGAGCATTCGAGTAGTGAGGTTGTCAACGTGAAGTGGCGACGAGGTGCTCTCGTCAGCAATTATGATGTTATCGGGGTTGGATTTTGTGCTAAGTTTGCGGCATTTTCACACGTCAACGTGTCGAATATTTAGACTTATAAGTAGGCAACGACCATACCACATTGAGAATACCCGTTCTCGTCCGATCACGGAAGTCAAGCAATGTTGGGCGCGGTTAGTACTTGGATGGGTGACCGCTTGGGAACACCGCGTGCCGTTGCCCCTTTTTTGATTTTTTGAAATCGGACGAGAACGATAGTTTCGGAAACGCGACCCTCCTCGGCGCCAAACGCGCCATATTCGTCGAATATGGAATACAAAATTAATGTACACACATAGACATATATTATAATATTAAGAGTCGTTAATTAGGTATCCCCATAACGATGTTTGCGTAAATATAAAAAAAAAAAAAATGTTAATTCATACCGTGTAATATATGCATCAGCAATGTATATCTATAAAATAAAATAATATTCAAAATTTGTGTTTAATATATTTTTATTAGGTAGATAATACATTTAAAAAGGTAATACTATACCATGTAGTATATTAAATTAATATATAGACAGCGTTCGAGTATATGCAACCACGAGTTACTCGTGATACCGAGGCGGGCGATAACGAACGTGCTTCCCGTTCGTTGTCACTCGGTTTGAATTAGGCGTGGGGTAGGGATAGTAGTTGATCTCAGAGGGCGGACGACGGAACGTCGAGCATTCGAGTAGTGAGGTTGTCAACGTGAAGTGGCGACGAGGTGCTCTCGTCAGCAATTATGATGTTATCGGGGTTGGATTTTGTGCTAAGTTTGCGGCATTTTCACACGTCAACGTGTCGAATATTTAGACTTATAAGTAGGCAACGACCATACCACATTGAGAATACCCGTTCTCGTCCCATTCGAGCGCCGACCGTCGTGAGATACAGACGTACTTGTATCTGCGCAAGACCAACCCCACCAGTTTTAGTAGTTCATACCTACTTAAAAGTGACAACGTTATTGTGTATAAATAAACCCTACGATAAGTGGAAAAAACAATTTATTAATATTAGTGTAATTAAATTTAGTGCAATACGAAAAAGACGTTTTTAGACAATTTAGCGGTAAATATAATTTAGTTTTAATTTTAATTTTAACATGCATGAAACGGAGGTGAACGATAACACCAAAGCGGTGATCGATCCCACGGATCAACTGTGGGAACGCTTATCGCAACCCGCTATCGCGAATAAACAATTGATAAGTGCGAACAAAAATGCAGCAAAAAATGTTATCGTAAATATTAATAACAAAAGTGAAAAGGACACTAATAATATAAATGCAGACAATAACACAAACTCAAATGACCCAAATAAAAGTGCCACCAACATAAACAAACGCAGTGCGGTACCTGAAGACATACAGGAATATATTAAAACCGGTCATACAACCAAACGTTTTAAAAGGCGGTTTTTACCCTTTCCTCAAACTCCCACAGTGGTGCAAAATAAATATTCGGCCCTCGCGGACCTCGATGAGGATACCGTAATTGACTTAGAGGAAGAAAACATCATGGAAACAGAGGAAGAGGAGCACAACAAAAACAACACAAGTGCCCGCGAGCAAACACAAACAACAAAAAAACCGGTGAGACCACCTCCCATAATAATTGAAACACAAGTTGAAGGAGCCCAAAAAGAGTTCCGACGTTTAATTGGGGTATACGCCTCCAAAGGCTTCCAACTTTCGTACAGGACCGACACAGTGTCGGTTCAATTAAATGATAAGGATGAATACTGCATGCTGTTAGCACAGCTGCAGAACAGAAACTTTTTACACCATACGTACACCCCTAAGGACGAGAGGACTCATGCCTTCGTCCTTAAGGGACTAACGAGTGACGCCGGTATAGACGAAATTGAAGAAGAGCTGAAAACAAAGGAAATCACCACCAAAAAAGTGTACCGCATGAACGGCACACAAACAGCTGCTTTTTTGGTGGTGACTACAAGTGATACTACACTAAGGGAAATCAGCACGAAAGTAAAAACATTGCTCGACGCCAGAGTTAGGTGGGAGCGTCACTTCAATAATAAAGTGATCATCCAGTGCCACAGGTGCCAAACCTGGGGACACGCTACCGCCAACTGTGGCCGAGCAGTGAAATGCTTAAAATGTGCCAACAATCATGCAACTAAGGAATGTAAACTCACGGCGGAACAAAAACCAAAGTGCGTAAACTGCGATGGCGAACATCCAGCCAACGCCATCGTATGCCCAGTTTACATAGCGAAGCTCAAGATATACAACGAAAAGAAAGAAAGCAGGGCACCACCCCAGAGACCCCCAGCACAGCGATACGTTCCAGCACCGATGCCAAAAACATCACCCTGGCAAAGGACTGGAACGGCTCCAGCGCAAACGCAACCATCAAGGACACCACCACCTCCACCAACATCACGTAGTGCCTTCCCGCCACTTAGAACACCGAGACAACCCCAGACTCCACCACCAACGCAGACACCACGACAGCAACAACCTCCAGCGGCGAGCAACGTCGGCGACGCCTTCGCCGGACTCGCTCAGGTCTGCGAGGAAATCAACCAGCAGACAGACATGAGTGAAATGTTAAGAGCCCTTACGGACTATAACAACGTCCTTAAGGGCTGTAATACGAAAATGGAGCGCTTTACGGCTTCCCTAAAATTCTTTTCCACCCTAGAGTCCTATGGCTGTTAGGTGGAAACTAAATTTATGGAATGCTAACGGGTTAAGTAACAAAATTTATGAACTCAAAAATTATTTACTAAAACATAAAATTGACATTTGCTTAATTACAGAAACCAAATTGACCGAAAAAAGATGCCTCAAGTTCCAAGGATACTCAGTCCACCGACAAGACAGGGGGGGACACGGAGCGGGAGGCGTAGCAGTAATCATACGAAACGACATACCACATCGACGCATACACATTCCACAAGGTAATAGTATGGAAGTCTTGGGGATTAAACTCCAACAAAACACAACACTCATTGTAGCTTACAACAGACCACTAAACGCCTTTACACATTACGATTTAGACATGCTGTTTGGATTGGACGGTAAGGTCCTAGTGGCCGGCGACTTCAACGCAAAACACCCGCGTTGGAATTGCCACACCCACAATCCAAACGGTAATACACTACTAGATTTTTGCACACAAAAACATATAGAAATAATAAACACCGATAAACACACTCATCATCCGATGAATAACATGACTCCAACCACGATCGATCTGTTATTAAACAAGAACATCACCAACTTAACAAAACCGTCAGTCAAACACAGATTAAATTCAGATCACAATATTGTGCAATTTTATTTTAATAATTCATCGCGGAACACGTCCTTCAGACCGATTACAAGTTATAAAAACACGGACTGGTCCAGATTCCGTCAAAGGCTCGACGAACTAATTAAAATAAACAACAATATCACAGACAAAGATACCCTGGACCACGAAATCGACTTACTGACGAGACATATCAGTAAAGCCAAAGCGGAAAACTCCAAAACGTTTACCCCTAGCAACAACAGGGACGTCTTCCCCGAAGACATCCAGTTGTTGATAGGAGAACGTAACCGGAGCCGGAAGCAATGGCAAGAAACTGGTGACACGACGTACCAAGACGAAATGCGAAACTTGAATAGGCTAGTACAAGACAAAATTAAAACACACAAAAATAAAACATGGGAAGACCTTTTAACTTCACTCAGTCCTTCAGACAACACACTTTTTAAATTAACAAAAGTTCTACGAAAACCATACGCGCCAATCCCAGCGCTACAAGACAACACCCACACAGCCATGACCGACGCCCAGAAGGCGGAGCTCCTGGCTAATACATTTCAAAAAATACACTCATTGGACGACACTGACACGCCTGCTCAGGCACAAATTAAACAAAACGTACTAGAATTTTCAAGCCAAACATACGAAATACCGACAAAACAATACAAAACGCTAATGACGAACCCTACCGAAATCCTTCAAATTCTCAAATCCCTTCCGAACAACAAAGCTCCAGGCCCGGACAAAATTGAGAACAAGATTCTCAAAAATTTGTCCCGGAAAGCTATTGTGCAGCTGAATTACATTGTTAATGCAATTCTGAGGCTACAGTACTTTCCGAAAGCTTGGAAGCAAGGGTTGACAATCCCCATCCACAAATCCAACAAAGACCCAACGCTACCGCTCAGTTACAGACCAATCACGTTACTTAACACGTTGGCCAAAGTAACTGAGAAAATTATCCTAAAACGTGTACAAGACGAAGCAACGAAACTAAAAATTGCTAATCCTTCGCAATTCGGATTCACAGCGGGTCTTAATACGACCCTGCAAGTGACACGAATTGTGAAAGATATAATAGACAATTTTAACAAGAACAACGTGACGGTAATGACACTACTGGACATCGAAAAAGCCTTCGACCGAACCTGGACCGATGGTTTAATACATAAAATGCTAAACTACGGGTTTAGCAAACACATTACGAAACTAATACACTCATACCTCACCGGCAGATCGATCGCGGTTAGAGTCAACGCCACAATTTCAGAAACAAAAGATATACAAGTTGGAGTTCCCCAAGGGTCCGTATTAGCACCTACGCTATTCAACCTATACATAAACGACACACCATCGTTCGCAAAAACACAGATGGCCATGTACGCTGACGACACTGCGATTTATGCACATTCGTTCAGCGCACAAGTGGCCACGAAACAAACGCAAATACACTTGGACAAAATAAAAGAACACTGCGACAAATGGAAGATTCGTCTGAACGCCGGAAAGACGGAGACAATAGTCTTCTCCAGAAAGCGGACAAATCACCGAGTCTTCCAGCAACTGACCCTAGACGGACAGAAAATAGAACCGAAGACGAACGTAAAGTATTTAGGAGTTACCATGGACACGAGACTGAACTTCGACACCCATTTAAAACACAGAAAACAACTGGCGTATGGTGCAAACCGGAAGATCTATCCTTTGATGAAGGGGGGACAGATGAGTATGGAAAACAAGCGTACGTTATACAAAATCGTCCTAAGACCGATACTAACTTACGCTTGTCCTGCGTGGGCGAACGTGTCCAAGACACGACTTCGACCACTGCAGGTCTTCCAGAATCGCTGTCTCCGTCTCGTCACGGGAGCAGATCGATACGCCAAACTTACCACACTACACGAGGACACTCAAGTAGAATTTCTAACGGATCACATAACGAGATTATCGGAGAAATTCTACAATACACAAATTTCAAAAAGCACACTTACCGCAAACATGACCCAAGAAAATAAAAAACGAAAATACAGACTACCTTTCCAAAATCTCCCTTCATTTACGACACCACCCCAAATTCCCAACGCTAACTAAAATTTTCAGCTGCTACGCCAATGGACGAGTATTCTTGAACCTTGAGATGGCGCGTGTGAAAACCGATAGCAATCTGCAGATGCAGTAAAGCGTTCCGCTAACGATACCATTTCATTGTTGTTTGTATGTTTGTTGATTTTTTGTTGTTGTTATTAGTGAGTGCGGAATTATTAAGTGTGAATGTGTGTTAAAAGTATAAATGTAAATAGCTTGTTTTTGTTTAGTTAGTAAGTCAAATTTCTATTTTTTTATAATTAATTAGGTAAACGTAATTTTTAAGAGTTGGTTTTTTGTATATAATTTTTCCAACTGTACATAAGCAACATAACCCTCCCTTCTAAAGTGCAAAATTATTGCAAAAGAAAAAATAATTCTTGCAAAACATGTAATATGTTAAAAATTTTTATACTTAGGGATGCTTAAGCAGGAGCCCTACATAACGAAAATGATTATGTTGGACCAAACGGCGCTCTGCGTCGAATGGTCCACACCATGTAAATTGTAATAAATAAAGAGCTTTAAATTTAATTTTTTTTTTTCGTTCTCGTCCGATCACGGAAGTCAAGCAATGTTGGGCGCGGTTAGTACTTGGATGGGTGACCGCTTGGGAACACCGCGTGCCGTTGCCCCTTTTTTGATTTTTTGAAATCGGACGAGAACGATAGTTTCGGAAACGCGACCCTCCTCGGCGCCAAACGCGCCATATTCGTCGAATATGGAATACAAAATTAATGTACACACATAGACATATATTATAATATTAAGAGTCGTTAATTAGGTATCCCCATAACGATGTTTGCGTAAATATAAAAAAAAAAAAAATGTTAATTCATACCGTGTAATATATGCATCAGCAATGTATATCTATAAAATAAAATAATATTCAAAATTTGTGTTTAATATATTTTTATTAGGTAGATAATACATTTAAAAAGGTAATACTATACCATGTAGTATATTAAATTAATATATAGACAGCGTTCGAGTATATGCAACCACGAGTTACTCGTGATACCGAGGCGGGCGATAACGAACGTGCTTCCCGTTCGTTGTCACTCGGTTTGAATTAGGCGTGGGGTAGGGATAGTAGTTGATCTCAGAGGGCGGACGACGGAACGTCGAGCATTCGAGTAGTGAGGTTGTCAACGTGAAGTGGCGACGAGGTGCTCTCGTCAGCAATTATGATGTTATCGGGGTTGGATTTTGTGCTAAGTTTGCGGCATTTTCACACGTCAACGTGTCGAATATTTAGACTTATAAGTAGGCAACGACCATACCACATTGAGAATACCCGTTCTCGTCCGATCACGGAAGTCAAGCAATGTTGGGCGCGGTTAGTACTTGGATGGGTGACCGCTTGGGAACACCGCGTGCCGTTGCCCCTTTTTTGATTTTTTGAAATCGGACGAGAACGATAGTTTCGGAAACGCGACCCTCCTCGGCGCCAAACGCGCCATATTCGTCGAATATGGAATACAAAATTAATGTACACACATAGACATATATTATAATATTAAGAGTCGTTAATTAGGTATCCCCATAACGATGTTTGCGTAAATATAAAAAAAAAAAAAATGTTAATTCATACCGTGTAATATATGCATCAGCAATGTATATCTATAAAATAAAATAATATTCAAAATTTGTGTTTAATATATTTTTATTAGGTAGATAATACATTTAAAAAGGTAATACTATACCATGTAGTATATTAAATTAATATATAGACAGCGTTCGAGTATATGCAACCACGAGTTACTCGTGATACCGAGGCGGGCGATAACGAACGTGCTTCCCGTTCGTTGTCACTCGGTTTGAATTAGGCGTGGGGTAGGGATAGTAGTTGATCTCAGAGGGCGGACGACGGAACGTCGAGCATTCGAGTAGTGAGGTTGTCAACGTGAAGTGGCGACGAGGTGCTCTCGTCAGCAATTATGATGTTATCGGGGTTGGATTTTGTGCTAAGTTTGCGGCATTTTCACACGTCAACGTGTCGAATATTTAGACTTATAAGTAGGCAACGACCATACCACATTGAGAATACCCGTTCTCGTCCGATCACGGAAGTCAAGCAATGTTGGGCGCGGTTAGTACTTGGATGGGTGACCGCTTGGGAACACCGCGTGCCGTTGCCCCTTTTTTGATTTTTTGAAATCGGACGAGAACGATAGTTTCGGAAACGCGACCCTCCTCGGCGCCAAACGCGCCATATTCGTCGAATATGGAATACAAAATTAATGTACACACATAGACATATATTATAATATTAAGAGTCGTTAATTAGGTATCCCCATAACGATGTTTGCGTAAATATAAAAAAAAAAAAAATGTTAATTCATACCGTGTAATATATGCATCAGCAATGTATATCTATAAAATAAAATAATATTCAAAATTTGTGTTTAATATATTTTTATTAGGTAGATAATACATTTAAAAAGGTAATACTATACCATGTAGTATATTAAATTAATATATAGACAGCGTTCGAGTATATGCAACCACGAGTTACTCGTGATACCGAGGCGGGCGATAACGAACGTGCTTCCCGTTCGTTGTCACTCGGTTTGAATTAGGCGTGGGGTAGGGATAGTAGTTGATCTCAGAGGGCGGACGACGGAACGTCGAGCATTCGAGTAGTGAGGTTGTCAACGTGAAGTGGCGACGAGGTGCTCTCGTCAGCAATTATGATGTTATCGGGGTTGGATTTTGTGCTAAGTTTGCGGCATTTTCACACGTCAACGTGTCGAATATTTAGACTTATAAGTAGGCAACGACCATACCACATTGAGAATACCCGTTCTCGTCCGATCACGGAAGTCAAGCAATGTTGGGCGCGGTTAGTACTTGGATGGGTGACCGCTTGGGAACACCGCGTGCCGTTGCCCCTTTTTTGATTTTTTGAAATCGGACGAGAACGATAGTTTCGGAAACGCGACCCTCCTCGGCGCCAAACGCGCCATATTCGTCGAATATGGAATACAAAATTAATGTACACACATAGACATATATTATAATATTAAGAGTCGTTAATTAGGTATCCCCATAACGATGTTTGCGTAAATATAAAAAAAAAAAAAATGTTAATTCATACCGTGTAATATATGCATCAGCAATGTATATCTATAAAATAAAATAATATTCAAAATTTGTGTTTAATATATTTTTATTAGGTAGATAATACATTTAAAAAGGTAATACTATACCATGTAGTATATTAAATTAATATATAGACAGCGTTCGAGTATATGCAACCACGAGTTACTCGTGATACCGAGGCGGGCGATAACGAACGTGCTTCCCGTTCGTTGTCACTCGGTTTGAATTAGGCGTGGGGTAGGGATAGTAGTTGATCTCAGAGGGCGGACGACGGAACGTCGAGCATTCGAGTAGTGAGGTTGTCAACGTGAAGTGGCGACGAGGTGCTCTCGTCAGCAATTATGATGTTATCGGGGTTGGATTTTGTGCTAAGTTTGCGGCATTTTCACACGTCAACGTGTCGAATATTTAGACTTATAAGTAGGCAACGACCATACCACATTGAGAATACCCGTTCTCGTCCGTTCTCGTCCATAATTCACTGACCGTCGTAGAGGTAGGACGTGTCCTAAAAAAGATCGAAAAAGGTAAAAATTTGGCCTAAAAGTGACGAAAACAAGAAAAAGTGTAAGCGAAATAGAAGAAAGAACGATACCCATCGAGAAGAAAGAAGAAGTGTCCAAAGAACGGCTGAAATATTGGGGAAATATCATCCCATAAATCCATTCACGATAGCGGTGGTACCAACACTGACAAACCAAGCAGACGATCTGATTGGCCAAAAAAAATTTAAAAATGGACGAAAACGAAAGGAACGAAAACACAAACAAGGCGGGAAATTTAAATATAAACCCAAAGAACAACGAAAAAATGGAAGTAAACGATGGGAACAATAACGATAGTAATAAGAATAAAGATAAAGAAATCGAAAACGCGAAAGAAAAGGTAACCGGTACGAACGCACAAAAAGTAGAGGATCTAATGTGGGAAAATTTATCGCAGAAGTTTCAAAACACGCAAACAGTAAAGAAGGAGAAAGGAAATCGAAAAACGATAAACGTCCAAAGTGTAGTAACTTTGAAGAGAGGTGCAGGCGTGATAGATGTTGAAGAATACATTAACTCCGGCCAAACAAAAAGGCCCAAAAGAAAGTATAAGCCAATCATAAGACCTCCCCTTATGCCACTGACAAATCGATACCAAGCACTCGCGAAGCTCCCAGACACTCAAACCGGGGGCGACCAAGGGAAAGATGACGAAGAAGAACTAAGTAACGATGAAAACGACGTGATGATGATATCGGACGTGGAAGAAGTAGGAGAGCACTCCAAGAAAGAAGAGACTAGAAATCCCGCCAATGGGGTGAACTCAAAGGTAAACGAAGCACGAAAAACACCCAATAAGTCAGAAGATGACAACAAACAAAAAGAGACGACTGGAAAAAGGATCAAGCCTCCACCTATCGTGATTGCAGCGCAGGTGGAAGGTCTCCAAGCCGATTTTCGGGCGGTAATAAGAACGTATGCAACAAAAGGTTTCCAGCTGACACATCGTCCGAATTCGGTAACCGTACAAGTAAACGATAAAGATGACTACGTTCTATTAAGGACCCAATTGGAGAAGAGAGAATTCCTACACCACACGTATACCCCTAAGGACGAGAGGACGCACGCTTTCGTCTTAAGGGGATTAACGAACGACGCGACAACAGAAGAGATAGTACAAGACCTGAAAACATATGAAGTAGAAGCAAAGAAAGTATATCGCATGAATGGAACGAGGGCGGCGGCCTTCCTGATAATCACCGATAACACGGTGACCCTAAAGGCATTAACAGCCAAAGTAAAGACGCTTCTGGATGCCAGGGTGAGATGGGATAGGCATTCCAACAACAAGAAAATAATTCAATGTCATAGGTGTCAGCTGTGGGGCCATGCAACAGCAAATTGCAGGAGGGCATTCAAATGCCTAAAATGCGCGCTAGAGCACCCCACGGCTGCGTGTACAAGATTGGTGACCGAAAAACCCACATGCGCTAACTGCGGAGGTGAACACACCGCAAACAATATTACGTGTGAGGTCTACATCAAGAAGCTGCGTCAATTTGAAGAAAGTGCGCAAAAAAGGGCTCCCCTTCCGGCTGGCCCTAGTTATGTGCCAGCGCCTATCCCCACCACTTCACCCTGGCAGAGGGTCGCCGCCCCACAGGTCGCTCAACCAATTCCACCATCATACAAGTCACGAAGTGCCTTTCCGGAACTCAAACCAACAAGAGCTGTACGGGAACAACCCGCACAGCAACCTCAACCTCAATCACAACCGAAAACTACTCAACAAACCACTTCGAATTTTGGAGACGCTTTCGCAGATTTCGCCCAAGTCTGCGACGAAATAAACCAACAAACCAATCTTGATGAGATGTTAAGGGCCATGAGGGACTATAACAACATCCTGAAGGCCTGCCGTACGAAACCGGAACGCGTTGCAGCCTCTATGAGATTCTTTTCAAACTTAGAGTCTTATGGCTGCTAAGTTGAAAATTAACTTATGGAACGCTAACGGGTTAAGCAACAAAGTCTACGAATTAAAAAATCACTTAATTAAAAACAAAATTGATATATGTTTTATTTCAGAAACAAAATACAAGGCAAATAGATGCCTCAAGATTCAGGGATACACCGTCCATCGGCAAGACAGGGGAGGTCATGCAGCAGGAGGAGTGGCAGCGATAGTACGGAATGACATACCACACCGCAGAATCAACATCAGACCAGGTAATAGTATGGAAGTCTTGGGGATAAAACTCCAACAAAACACAACACTAGTGGTCGCATACAATCGACCACTAAACACCTTTAATGACACTGACATGGATGAGCTGTTTGGATTGGATGGGAAAGTCATCGTGGCTGGCGATTTCAATGCCAAACATCCACTTTGGAACTGCCACACGTCCAATCCAAACGGCAATACTCTAATTAATTTCTGTACACAAAAACAGATACAAATTCTTCACCCGGATAAACATACTCATCATCCAATGAACGGTATGACTCCAACTACGATCGATCTCGTCTTAAGCAAAAATATCCCTCACATCTCCAAACCCACCGTAAAACAGTCCCTTAATTCAGATCATAATATAGTCCAATTTTTTCTTCATAACGTCACTCGCAATAGGTCCTTCAGACAAATCACCAGCTTTAAACATACCGATTGGTCCAAATTCCGTCGAAGGCTTGATGACCTAATCAGCATTAACAATAACATCATTGATACGGACACGGTAGATCGAGAAATCGAACTCCTTACCCAAAACATCAATAAAGCCAAAGCCGAAAATTCCAAAACGATAACGCCTAAAAATGACAGGGACGTCTTTCCGGACGATATCCAGTTGTTGATAGGTGAACGTAAACGGAAAAGAAAGCAATGGCAACAGACGGGAGATATCTCCCACAAAACCGCTATGATTGACTTGAACAGGCAAATACAACAAAAAATCACACTTCACAAAAACAATTCCTGGGAAAAACTTCTTTCCTCATTAAGTCCTTCAGACAATACCCTCTTCAAGGTTTCCAAATTACTGCGGAAACCTTACCAGCCAATCCCGGCCCTATCCGACACTAGTTCTCCCGCCATGAGCGATGCCCAAAAAGCTGAGCTCTTGGCCTCCACCTTCCAAAAAATTCATACATTAGATAATACCGATACACCGGAGCAAACCGAGATAAAACGAATCGTTCTTGCCTTTTCAAGTCAAACATATGCAATCCCAGCCAATCAGCTCGCATCTTATCAAACCAGTCCCTTTGAAATTTCACAAATTCTTAAATTTTTACACAATAACAAAGCTCCAGGCCCGGACAAAATTGAGAACAAAGTTCTCAAAAATTTGTCCCGGAAGGCTACTGTTCAGTTGAATTACATCATTAACGCTATTCTTAAACTGCAGTACTTTCCGAAAGCCTGGAAGCACGGCCTCACCATTCCGATTCATAAACCCAATAAAGACCCCTCCCTGCCTCTCAGTTACAGGCCAATAACGTTACTTAACACGATGGCCAAAGTAACTGAGAGAATTATTCTCAAGCGGCTGATTGGCGAACAAACGAAACTGAAAATCACGAACCTGTCGCAATTCGGATTCACAGCGGGCCTTAATACGTCCCTGCAGGTGACCCGAATCGTGAAAGACGTGATCGAAGGTTTCAATAAGGGTAATGTCACGGTCATGACGTTGCTGGATATAGAGAAAGCCTTCGATAGAACCTGGACCGACGGACTCATTTTCAAATTAATACACTATGGCTTCTCCAATCACCTAATTAAACTCATTTATTCATACCTCACCGACAGATCGATCGCGGTTAGAGTCAACGCCACCATCTCAAATACGAAACACATACAAGTTGGAGTTCCCCAAGGGTCCGTACTAGCACCGACTTTATTCAATCTTTACATAAACGACACTCCGTCGTTTATGAGAACACAGATGGCTATGTACGCTGACGACACGGCGATTTATGCGCAGTCGTTCAGCGCACAAGTGGCCACAAAGCAAACTCAAATTCATCTTGACATGATCAAACGTCACTGCGATAAATGGAAGATTCGACTGAACGCCGGTAAGACGGAGACGATAGTTTTCGCCAGAAAGCGGACAAATCATAGGGTCTTCCAAAAACTCAAACTAGACGGACATCCCATAGAACCTAAGACGAGTGTCAAGTACCTAGGTGTGACGCTTGATTCTAGATTAAACTTCGACACTCATCTTAAGGTCAGACGTCAGCTGGCGTACGCAGCAAATCGCAAGATTTACCCCTTGATGAAAGGGAGTCAGATGAGCTCCGAAAACAAGCGTACGTTATACAAAACCGTGCTAAGACCGATCCTAACGTATGCTTGCCCTGCTTGGGCGAACGTCTCTAAGACGCGCTTCCGTCCCTTGCAGGTGTTTCAGAACCGCTGTCTCCGTCTAGTCACGGGGGCTGATCGATACGCCAGACTGACGTCAATCCACGATGACGCAAAGGTAGAATTTTTGAGAGACCACGTAACTCGGTTATCGACAAAATTCTACCAAACGCAGATTCAAAAAAGCCCTCTTACGGCAAATATGACATCAGATAATTCCTTCAGAAAATACAAACTACCATTTCAAACACTACCCACATTTTCCACTCATCCGCACATCACATAATCACACAGAATTCCGTACTAAAGCTGCCACGATGGGCGAAGTATCTCTGATAAAATAAAATATAAAAGAAAAAAAAAAAAAAAAAAAAAAAAAAGCGAAGCCCGTTAGCGGGCTGTAATGCATTTCAGCTCTACGATAACATCAAGTCTTGATTGGTTCAAGAATACCTAGTATATTGTTAATTTGTTATCTGTTATTTGTTATTTGTTATATGTTATTCTGTTCTGTTTTTGTTATTTTATTATTTGTTATTGTTTGTATATTCATAGTCTATTTCTGTTATCGTCCAGCCGGGCGAATTTGTACAGTCTCTAATTATTAGAAGTTGGTTTTTTCGAGTAGTTTTCCAACACAAGAAGAAAGGAAATAATACGTACCATCCGAAAACACACGGCTTAATGCCCGGAAGAAGCATTAACTATTGTAAATCTCCTACGTGAGATAGTCAAGTTGTAAACTTGGGGATATGTATACACGAGGGGCCCCAAACCCGTAAAATAATGTAAATGTAAGACCAAACGGCGCTCTGCGTCGAATGGTCGAACAATGTATTTATGTAAATTAATAAAAATCTTTAAAATTCAATTCAAATTCAATTCGTTCTCGTCCGATCACGGAAGTCAAGCAATGTTGGGCGCGGTTAGTACTTGGATGGGTGACCGCTTGGGAACACCGCGTGCCGTTGCCCCTTTTTTGATTTTTTGAAATCGGACGAGAACGATAGTTTCGGAAACGCGACCCTCCTCGGCGCCAAACGCGCCATATTCGTCGAATATGGAATACAAAATTAATGTACACACATAGACATATATTATAATATTAAGAGTCGTTAATTAGGTATCCCCATAACGATGTTTGCGTAAATATAAAAAAAAAAAAAATGTTAATTCATACCGTGTAATATATGCATCAGCAATGTATATCTATAAAATAAAATAATATTCAAAATTTGTGTTTAATATATTTTTATTAGGTAGATAATACATTTAAAAAGGTAATACTATACCATGTAGTATATTAAATTAATATATAGACAGCGTTCGAGTATATGCAACCACGAGTTACTCGTGATACCGAGGCGGGCGATAACGAACGTGCTTCCCGTTCGTTGTCACTCGGTTTGAATTAGGCGTGGGGTAGGGATAGTAGTTGATCTCAGAGGGCGGACGACGGAACGTCGAGCATTCGAGTAGTGAGGTTGTCAACGTGAAGTGGCGACGAGGTGCTCTCGTCAGCAATTATGATGTTATCGGGGTTGGATTTTGTGCTAAGTTTGCGGCATTTTCACACGTCAACGTGTCGAATATTTAGACTTATAAGTAGGCAACGACCATACCACATTGAGAATACCCGTTCTCGTCCGATCACGGAAGTCAAGCAATGTTGGGCGCGGTTAGTACTTGGATGGGTGACCGCTTGGGAACACCGCGTGCCGTTGCCCCTTTTTTGATTTTTTGAAATCGGACGAGAACGATAGTTTCGGAAACGCGACCCTCCTCGGCGCCAAACGCGCCATATTCGTCGAATATGGAATACAAAATTAATGTACACACATAGACATATATTATAATATTAAGAGTCGTTAATTAGGTATCCCCATAACGATGTTTGCGTAAATATAAAAAAAAAAAAAAATGTTAATTCATACCGTGTAATATATGCATCAGCAATGTATATCTATAAAATAAAATAATATTCAAAATTTGTGTTTAATATATTTTTATTAGGTAGATAATACATTTAAAAAGGTAATACTATACCATGTAGTATATTAAATTAATATATAGACAGCGTTCGAGTATATGCAACCACGAGTTACTCGTGATACCGAGGCGGGCGATAACGAACGTGCTTCCCGTTCGTTGTCACTCGGTTTGAATTAGGCGTGGGGTAGGGATAGTAGTTGATCTCAGAGGGCGGACGACGGAACGTCGAGCATTCGAGTAGTGAGGTTGTCAACGTGAAGTGGCGACGAGGTGCTCTCGTCAGCAATTATGATGTTATCGGGGTTGGATTTTGTGCTAAGTTTGCGGCATTTTCACACGTCAACGTGTCGAATATTTAGACTTATAAGTAGGCAACGACCATACCACATTGAGAATACCCGTTCTCGTCCATCATTTTTCAGCCCAGTGTGCGTCGTAGAGGTAGGACGTGTCCTAAAAAAGATCGAAAAAGGTAAAAATTTGGCCTAAAAGTGACGAAAACAAGAAAAAGTGTAAGCGAAATAGAAGAAAGAACGATACCCATCGAGAAGAAAGAAGAAGTGTCCAAAGAACGGCTGAAATATTGGGGAAATATCATCCCATAAATCCATTCACGATAGCGGTGGTACCAACACTGACAAACCAAGCAGACGATCTGATTGGCCAAAAAAAATTTAAAAATGGACGAAAACGAAAGGAACGAAAACACAAACAAGGCGGGAAATTTAAATATAAACCCAAAGAACAACGAAAAAATGGAAGTAAACGATGGGAACAATAACGATAGTAATAAGAATAAAGATAAAGAAATCGAAAACGCGAAAGAAAAGGTAACCGGTACGAACGCACAAAAAGTAGAGGATCTAATGTGGGAAAATTTATCGCAGAAGTTTCAAAACACGCAAACAGTAAAGAAGGAGAAAGGAAATCGAAAAACGATAAACGTCCAAAGTGTAGTAACTTTGAAGAGAGGTGCAGGCGTGATAGATGTTGAAGAATACATTAACTCCGGCCAAACAAAAAGGCCCAAAAGAAAGTATAAGCCAATCATAAGACCTCCCCTTATGCCACTGACAAATCGATACCAAGCACTCGCGAAGCTCCCAGACACTCAAACCGGGGGCGACCAAGGGAAAGATGACGAAGAAGAACTAAGTAACGATGAAAACGACGTGATGATGATATCGGACGTGGAAGAAGTAGGAGAGCACTCCAAGAAAGAAGAGACTAGAAATCCCGCCAATGGGGTGAACTCAAAGGTAAACGAAGCACGAAAAACACCCAATAAGTCAGAAGATGACAACAAACAAAAAGAGACGACTGGAAAAAGGATCAAGCCTCCACCTATCGTGATTGCAGCGCAGGTGGAAGGTCTCCAAGCCGATTTTCGGGCGGTAATAAGAACGTATGCAACAAAAGGTTTCCAGCTGACACATCGTCCGAATTCGGTAACCGTACAAGTAAACGATAAAGATGACTACGTTCTATTAAGGACCCAATTGGAGAAGAGAGAATTCCTACACCACACGTATACCCCTAAGGACGAGAGGACGCACGCTTTCGTCTTAAGGGGATTAACGAACGACGCGACAACAGAAGAGATAGTACAAGACCTGAAAACATATGAAGTAGAAGCAAAGAAAGTATATCGCATGAATGGAACGAGGGCGGCGGCCTTCCTGATAATCACCGATAACACGGTGACCCTAAAGGCATTAACAGCCAAAGTAAAGACGCTTCTGGATGCCAGGGTGAGATGGGATAGGCATTCCAACAACAAGAAAATAATTCAATGTCATAGGTGTCAGCTGTGGGGCCATGCAACAGCAAATTGCAGGAGGGCATTCAAATGCCTAAAATGCGCGCTAGAGCACCCCACGGCTGCGTGTACAAGATTGGTGACCGAAAAACCCACATGCGCTAACTGCGGAGGTGAACACACCGCAAACAATATTACGTGTGAGGTCTACATCAAGAAGCTGCGTCAATTTGAAGAAAGTGCGCAAAAAAGGGCTCCCCTTCCGGCTGGCCCTAGTTATGTGCCAGCGCCTATCCCCACCACTTCACCCTGGCAGAGGGTCGCCGCCCCACAGGTCGCTCAACCAATTCCACCATCATACAAGTCACGAAGTGCCTTTCCGGAACTCAAACCAACAAGAGCTGTACGGGAACAACCCGCACAGCAACCTCAACCTCAATCACAACCGAAAACTACTCAACAAACCACTTCGAATTTTGGAGACGCTTTCGCAGATTTCGCCCAAGTCTGCGACGAAATAAACCAACAAACCAATCTTGATGAGATGTTAAGGGCCATGAGGGACTATAACAACATCCTGAAGGCCTGCCGTACGAAACCGGAACGCGTTGCAGCCTCTATGAGATTCTTTTCAAACTTAGAGTCTTATGGCTGCTAAGTTGAAAATTAACTTATGGAACGCTAACGGGTTAAGCAACAAAGTCTACGAATTAAAAAATCACTTAATTAAAAACAAAATTGATATATGTTTTATTTCAGAAACAAAATACAAGGCAAATAGATGCCTCAAGATTCAGGGATACACCGTCCATCGGCAAGACAGGGGAGGTCATGCAGCAGGAGGAGTGGCAGCGATAGTACGGAATGACATACCACACCGCAGAATCAACATCAGACCAGGTAATAGTATGGAAGTCTTGGGGATAAAACTCCAACAAAACACAACACTAGTGGTCGCATACAATCGACCACTAAACACCTTTAATGACACTGACATGGATGAGCTGTTTGGATTGGATGGGAAAGTCATCGTGGCTGGCGATTTCAATGCCAAACATCCACTTTGGAACTGCCACACGTCCAATCCAAACGGCAATACTCTAATTAATTTCTGTACACAAAAACAGATACAAATTCTTCACCCGGATAAACATACTCATCATCCAATGAACGGTATGACTCCAACTACGATCGATCTCGTCTTAAGCAAAAATATCCCTCACATCTCCAAACCCACCGTAAAACAGTCCCTTAATTCAGATCATAATATAGTCCAATTTTTTCTTCATAACGTCACTCGCAATAGGTCCTTCAGACAAATCACCAGCTTTAAACATACCGATTGGTCCAAATTCCGTCGAAGGCTTGATGACCTAATCAGCATTAACAATAACATCATTGATACGGACACGGTAGATCGAGAAATCGAACTCCTTACCCAAAACATCAATAAAGCCAAAGCCGAAAATTCCAAAACGATAACGCCTAAAAATGACAGGGACGTCTTTCCGGACGATATCCAGTTGTTGATAGGTGAACGTAAACGGAAAAGAAAGCAATGGCAACAGACGGGAGATATCTCCCACAAAACCGCTATGATTGACTTGAACAGGCAAATACAACAAAAAATCACACTTCACAAAAACAATTCCTGGGAAAAACTTCTTTCCTCATTAAGTCCTTCAGACAATACCCTCTTCAAGGTTTCCAAATTACTGCGGAAACCTTACCAGCCAATCCCGGCCCTATCCGACACTAGTTCTCCCGCCATGAGCGATGCCCAAAAAGCTGAGCTCTTGGCCTCCACCTTCCAAAAAATTCATACATTAGATAATACCGATACACCGGAGCAAACCGAGATAAAACGAATCGTTCTTGCCTTTTCAAGTCAAACATATGCAATCCCAGCCAATCAGCTCGCATCTTATCAAACCAGTCCCTTTGAAATTTCACAAATTCTTAAATTTTTACACAATAACAAAGCTCCAGGCCCGGACAAAATTGAGAACAAAGTTCTCAAAAATTTGTCCCGGAAGGCTACTGTTCAGTTGAATTACATCATTAACGCTATTCTTAAACTGCAGTACTTTCCGAAAGCCTGGAAGCACGGCCTCACCATTCCGATTCATAAACCCAATAAAGACCCCTCCCTGCCTCTCAGTTACAGGCCAATAACGTTACTTAACACGATGGCCAAAGTAACTGAGAGAATTATTCTCAAGCGGCTGATTGGCGAACAAACGAAACTGAAAATCACGAACCTGTCGCAATTCGGATTCACAGCGGGCCTTAATACGTCCCTGCAGGTGACCCGAATCGTGAAAGACGTGATCGAAGGTTTCAATAAGGGTAATGTCACGGTCATGACGTTGCTGGATATAGAGAAAGCCTTCGATAGAACCTGGACCGACGGACTCATTTTCAAATTAATACACTATGGCTTCTCCAATCACCTAATTAAACTCATTTATTCATACCTCACCGACAGATCGATCGCGGTTAGAGTCAACGCCACCATCTCAAATACGAAACACATACAAGTTGGAGTTCCCCAAGGGTCCGTACTAGCACCGACTTTATTCAATCTTTACATAAACGACACTCCGTCGTTTATGAGAACACAGATGGCTATGTACGCTGACGACACGGCGATTTATGCGCAGTCGTTCAGCGCACAAGTGGCCACAAAGCAAACTCAAATTCATCTTGACATGATCAAACGTCACTGCGATAAATGGAAGATTCGACTGAACGCCGGTAAGACGGAGACGATAGTTTTCGCCAGAAAGCGGACAAATCATAGGGTCTTCCAAAAACTCAAACTAGACGGACATCCCATAGAACCTAAGACGAGTGTCAAGTACCTAGGTGTGACGCTTGATTCTAGATTAAACTTCGACACTCATCTTAAGGTCAGACGTCAGCTGGCGTACGCAGCAAATCGCAAGATTTACCCCTTGATGAAAGGGAGTCAGATGAGCTCCGAAAACAAGCGTACGTTATACAAAACCGTGCTAAGACCGATCCTAACGTATGCTTGCCCTGCTTGGGCGAACGTCTCTAAGACGCGCTTCCGTCCCTTGCAGGTGTTTCAGAACCGCTGTCTCCGTCTAGTCACGGGGGCTGATCGATACGCCAGACTGACGTCAATCCACGATGACGCAAAGGTAGAATTTTTGAGAGACCACGTAACTCGGTTATCGACAAAATTCTACCAAACGCAGATTCAAAAAAGCCCTCTTACGGCAAATATGACATCAGATAATTCCTTCAGAAAATACAAACTACCATTTCAAACACTACCCACATTTTCCACTCATCCGCACATCACATAATCACACAGAATTCCGTACTAAAGCTGCCACGATGGGCGAAGTATCTCTGATAAAATAAAATATAAAAGAAAAAAAAAAAAAAAAAAAAAAAAAAGCGAAGCCCGTTAGCGGGCTGTAATGCATTTCAGCTCTACGATAACAT
Organism: Rhagonycha lutea; assembly: GCA_958510855.1. Lineage (NCBI taxonomy): Eukaryota > Metazoa > Arthropoda > Insecta > Coleoptera > Cantharidae > Rhagonycha > Rhagonycha lutea. The sequence goes on from OY294038.1 coordinate 40,922,052, forward strand.
CAAGTCTTGATTGGTTCAAGAATACCTAGTATATTGTTAATTTGTTATCTGTTATTTGTTATTTGTTATATGTTATTCTGTTCTGTTTTTGTTATTTTATTATTTGTTATTGTTTGTATATTCATAGTCTATTTCTGTTATCGTCCAGCCGGGCGAATTTGTACAGTCTCTAATTATTAGAAGTTGGTTTTTTCGAGTAGTTTTCCAACACAAGAAGAAAGGAAATAATACGTACCATCCGAAAACACACGGCTTAATGCCCGGAAGAAGCATTAACTATTGTAAATCTCCTACGTGAGATAGTCAAGTTGTAAACTTGGGGATATGTATACACGAGGGGCCCCAAACCCGTAAAATAATGTAAATGTAAGACCAAACGGCGCTCTGCGTCGAATGGTCGAACAATGTATTTATGTAAATTAATAAAAATCTTTAAAATTCAATTCAAATTCAATTCGTTCTCGTCCGATCACGGAAGTCAAGCAATGTTGGGCGCGGTTAGTACTTGGATGGGTGACCGCTTGGGAACACCGCGTGCCGTTGCCCCTTTTTTGATTTTTTGAAATCGGACGAGAACGATAGTTTCGGAAACGCGACCCTCCTCGGCGCCAAACGCGCCATATTCGTCGAATATGGAATACAAAATTAATGTACACACATAGACATATATTATAATATTAAGAGTCGTTAATTAGGTATCCCCATAACGATGTTTGCGTAAATATAAAAAAAAAAAAAATGTTAATTCATACCGTGTAATATATGCATCAGCAATGTATATCTATAAAATAAAATAATATTCAAAATTTGTGTTTAATATATTTTTATTAGGTAGATAATACATTTAAAAAGGTAATACTATACCATGTAGTATATTAAATTAATATATAGACAGCGTTCGAGTATATGCAACCACGAGTTACTCGTGATACCGAGGCGGGCGATAACGAACGTGCTTCCCGTTCGTTGTCACTCGGTTTGAATTAGGCGTGGGGTAGGGATAGTAGTTGATCTCAGAGGGCGGACGACGGAACGTCGAGCATTCGAGTAGTGAGGTTGTCAACGTGAAGTGGCGACGAGGTGCTCTCGTCAGCAATTATGATGTTATCGGGGTTGGATTTTGTGCTAAGTTTGCGGCATTTTCACACGTCAACGTGTCGAATATTTAGACTTATAAGTAGGCAACGACCATACCACATTGAGAATACCCGTTCTCGTCCGATCACGGAAGTCAAGCAATGTTGGGCGCGGTTAGTACTTGGATGGGTGACCGCTTGGGAACACCGCGTGCCGTTGCCCCTTTTTTGATTTTTTGAAATCGGACGAGAACGATAGTTTCGGAAACGCGACCCTCCTCGGCGCCAAACGCGCCATATTCGTCGAATATGGAATACAAAATTAATGTACACACATAGACATATATTATAATATTAAGAGTCGTTAATTAGGTATCCCCATAACGATGTTTGCGTAAATATAAAAAAAAAAAAAAATGTTAATTCATACCGTGTAATATATGCATCAGCAATGTATATCTATAAAATAAAATAATATTCAAAATTTGTGTTTAATATATTTTTATTAGGTAGATAATACATTTAAAAAGGTAATACTATACCATGTAGTATATTAAATTAATATATAGACAGCGTTCGAGTATATGCAACCACGAGTTACTCGTGATACCGAGGCGGGCGATAACGAACGTGCTTCCCGTTCGTTGTCACTCGGTTTGAATTAGGCGTGGGGTAGGGATAGTAGTTGATCTCAGAGGGCGGACGACGGAACGTCGAGCATTCGAGTAGTGAGGTTGTCAACGTGAAGTGGCGACGAGGTGCTCTCGTCAGCAATTATGATGTTATCGGGGTTGGATTTTGTGCTAAGTTTGCGGCATTTTCACACGTCAACGTGTCGAATATTTAGACTTATAAGTAGGCAACGACCATACCACATTGAGAATACCCGTTCTCGTCCATCATTTTTCAGCCCAGTGTGCGTCGTAGAGGTAGGACGTGTCCTAAAAAAGATCGAAAAAGGTAAAAATTTGGCCTAAAAGTGACGAAAACAAGAAAAAGTGTAAGCGAAATAGAAGAAAGAACGATACCCATCGAGAAGAAAGAAGAAGTGTCCAAAGAACGGCTGAAATATTGGGGAAATATCATCCCATAAATCCATTCACGATAGCGGTGGTACCAACACTGACAAACCAAGCAGACGATCTGATTGGCCAAAAAAAATTTAAAAATGGACGAAAACGAAAGGAACGAAAACACAAACAAGGCGGGAAATTTAAATATAAACCCAAAGAACAACGAAAAAATGGAAGTAAACGATGGGAACAATAACGATAGTAATAAGAATAAAGATAAAGAAATCGAAAACGCGAAAGAAAAGGTAACCGGTACGAACGCACAAAAAGTAGAGGATCTAATGTGGGAAAATTTATCGCAGAAGTTTCAAAACACGCAAACAGTAAAGAAGGAGAAAGGAAATCGAAAAACGATAAACGTCCAAAGTGTAGTAACTTTGAAGAGAGGTGCAGGCGTGATAGATGTTGAAGAATACATTAACTCCGGCCAAACAAAAAGGCCCAAAAGAAAGTATAAGCCAATCATAAGACCTCCCCTTATGCCACTGACAAATCGATACCAAGCACTCGCGAAGCTCCCAGACACTCAAACCGGGGGCGACCAAGGGAAAGATGACGAAGAAGAACTAAGTAACGATGAAAACGACGTGATGATGATATCGGACGTGGAAGAAGTAGGAGAGCACTCCAAGAAAGAAGAGACTAGAAATCCCGCCAATGGGGTGAACTCAAAGGTAAACGAAGCACGAAAAACACCCAATAAGTCAGAAGATGACAACAAACAAAAAGAGACGACTGGAAAAAGGATCAAGCCTCCACCTATCGTGATTGCAGCGCAGGTGGAAGGTCTCCAAGCCGATTTTCGGGCGGTAATAAGAACGTATGCAACAAAAGGTTTCCAGCTGACACATCGTCCGAATTCGGTAACCGTACAAGTAAACGATAAAGATGACTACGTTCTATTAAGGACCCAATTGGAGAAGAGAGAATTCCTACACCACACGTATACCCCTAAGGACGAGAGGACGCACGCTTTCGTCTTAAGGGGATTAACGAACGACGCGACAACAGAAGAGATAGTACAAGACCTGAAAACATATGAAGTAGAAGCAAAGAAAGTATATCGCATGAATGGAACGAGGGCGGCGGCCTTCCTGATAATCACCGATAACACGGTGACCCTAAAGGCATTAACAGCCAAAGTAAAGACGCTTCTGGATGCCAGGGTGAGATGGGATAGGCATTCCAACAACAAGAAAATAATTCAATGTCATAGGTGTCAGCTGTGGGGCCATGCAACAGCAAATTGCAGGAGGGCATTCAAATGCCTAAAATGCGCGCTAGAGCACCCCACGGCTGCGTGTACAAGATTGGTGACCGAAAAACCCACATGCGCTAACTGCGGAGGTGAACACACCGCAAACAATATTACGTGTGAGGTCTACATCAAGAAGCTGCGTCAATTTGAAGAAAGTGCGCAAAAAAGGGCTCCCCTTCCGGCTGGCCCTAGTTATGTGCCAGCGCCTATCCCCACCACTTCACCCTGGCAGAGGGTCGCCGCCCCACAGGTCGCTCAACCAATTCCACCATCATACAAGTCACGAAGTGCCTTTCCGGAACTCAAACCAACAAGAGCTGTACGGGAACAACCCGCACAGCAACCTCAACCTCAATCACAACCGAAAACTACTCAACAAACCACTTCGAATTTTGGAGACGCTTTCGCAGATTTCGCCCAAGTCTGCGACGAAATAAACCAACAAACCAATCTTGATGAGATGTTAAGGGCCATGAGGGACTATAACAACATCCTGAAGGCCTGCCGTACGAAACCGGAACGCGTTGCAGCCTCTATGAGATTCTTTTCAAACTTAGAGTCTTATGGCTGCTAAGTTGAAAATTAACTTATGGAACGCTAACGGGTTAAGCAACAAAGTCTACGAATTAAAAAATCACTTAATTAAAAACAAAATTGATATATGTTTTATTTCAGAAACAAAATACAAGGCAAATAGATGCCTCAAGATTCAGGGATACACCGTCCATCGGCAAGACAGGGGAGGTCATGCAGCAGGAGGAGTGGCAGCGATAGTACGGAATGACATACCACACCGCAGAATCAACATCAGACCAGGTAATAGTATGGAAGTCTTGGGGATAAAACTCCAACAAAACACAACACTAGTGGTCGCATACAATCGACCACTAAACACCTTTAATGACACTGACATGGATGAGCTGTTTGGATTGGATGGGAAAGTCATCGTGGCTGGCGATTTCAATGCCAAACATCCACTTTGGAACTGCCACACGTCCAATCCAAACGGCAATACTCTAATTAATTTCTGTACACAAAAACAGATACAAATTCTTCACCCGGATAAACATACTCATCATCCAATGAACGGTATGACTCCAACTACGATCGATCTCGTCTTAAGCAAAAATATCCCTCACATCTCCAAACCCACCGTAAAACAGTCCCTTAATTCAGATCATAATATAGTCCAATTTTTTCTTCATAACGTCACTCGCAATAGGTCCTTCAGACAAATCACCAGCTTTAAACATACCGATTGGTCCAAATTCCGTCGAAGGCTTGATGACCTAATCAGCATTAACAATAACATCATTGATACGGACACGGTAGATCGAGAAATCGAACTCCTTACCCAAAACATCAATAAAGCCAAAGCCGAAAATTCCAAAACGATAACGCCTAAAAATGACAGGGACGTCTTTCCGGACGATATCCAGTTGTTGATAGGTGAACGTAAACGGAAAAGAAAGCAATGGCAACAGACGGGAGATATCTCCCACAAAACCGCTATGATTGACTTGAACAGGCAAATACAACAAAAAATCACACTTCACAAAAACAATTCCTGGGAAAAACTTCTTTCCTCATTAAGTCCTTCAGACAATACCCTCTTCAAGGTTTCCAAATTACTGCGGAAACCTTACCAGCCAATCCCGGCCCTATCCGACACTAGTTCTCCCGCCATGAGCGATGCCCAAAAAGCTGAGCTCTTGGCCTCCACCTTCCAAAAAATTCATACATTAGATAATACCGATACACCGGAGCAAACCGAGATAAAACGAATCGTTCTTGCCTTTTCAAGTCAAACATATGCAATCCCAGCCAATCAGCTCGCATCTTATCAAACCAGTCCCTTTGAAATTTCACAAATTCTTAAATTTTTACACAATAACAAAGCTCCAGGCCCGGACAAAATTGAGAACAAAGTTCTCAAAAATTTGTCCCGGAAGGCTACTGTTCAGTTGAATTACATCATTAACGCTATTCTTAAACTGCAGTACTTTCCGAAAGCCTGGAAGCACGGCCTCACCATTCCGATTCATAAACCCAATAAAGACCCCTCCCTGCCTCTCAGTTACAGGCCAATAACGTTACTTAACACGATGGCCAAAGTAACTGAGAGAATTATTCTCAAGCGGCTGATTGGCGAACAAACGAAACTGAAAATCACGAACCTGTCGCAATTCGGATTCACAGCGGGCCTTAATACGTCCCTGCAGGTGACCCGAATCGTGAAAGACGTGATCGAAGGTTTCAATAAGGGTAATGTCACGGTCATGACGTTGCTGGATATAGAGAAAGCCTTCGATAGAACCTGGACCGACGGACTCATTTTCAAATTAATACACTATGGCTTCTCCAATCACCTAATTAAACTCATTTATTCATACCTCACCGACAGATCGATCGCGGTTAGAGTCAACGCCACCATCTCAAATACGAAACACATACAAGTTGGAGTTCCCCAAGGGTCCGTACTAGCACCGACTTTATTCAATCTTTACATAAACGACACTCCGTCGTTTATGAGAACACAGATGGCTATGTACGCTGACGACACGGCGATTTATGCGCAGTCGTTCAGCGCACAAGTGGCCACAAAGCAAACTCAAATTCATCTTGACATGATCAAACGTCACTGCGATAAATGGAAGATTCGACTGAACGCCGGTAAGACGGAGACGATAGTTTTCGCCAGAAAGCGGACAAATCATAGGGTCTTCCAAAAACTCAAACTAGACGGACATCCCATAGAACCTAAGACGAGTGTCAAGTACCTAGGTGTGACGCTTGATTCTAGATTAAACTTCGACACTCATCTTAAGGTCAGACGTCAGCTGGCGTACGCAGCAAATCGCAAGATTTACCCCTTGACGAAAGGGAGTCAGATGAGCTCCGAAAACAAGCGTACGTTATACAAAACCGTGCTAAGACCGATCCTAACGTATGCTTGCCCTGCTTGGGCGAACGTCTCTAAGACGCGCTTCCGTCCCTTGCAGGTGTTTCAGAACCGCTGTCTCCGTCTAGTCACGGGGGCTGATCGATACGCCAGACTGACGTCAATCCACGATGACGCAAAGGTAGAATTTTTGAGAGACCACGTAACTCGGTTATCGACAAAATTCTACCAAACGCAGATTCAAAAAAGCCCTCTTACGGCAAATATGACATCAGATAATTCCTTCAGAAAATACAAACTACCATTTCAAACACTACCCACATTTTCCACTCATCCGCACATCACATAATCACACAGAATTCCGTACTAAAGCTGCCACGATGGGCGAAGTATCTCTGATAAAATAAAATATAAAAGAAAAAAAAAAAAAAAAAAAAAAAAAAGCGAAGCCCGTTAGCGGGCTGTAATGCATTTCAGCTCTACGATAACATCAAGTCTTGATTGGTTCAAGAATACCTAGTATATTGTTAATTTGTTATCTGTTATTTGTTATTTGTTATATGTTATTCTGTTCTGTTTTTGTTATTTTATTATTTGTTATTGTTTGTATATTCATAGTCTATTTCTGTTATCGTCCAGCCGGGCGAATTTGTACAGTCTCTAATTATTAGAAGTTGGTTTTTTCGAGTAGTTTTCCAACACAAGAAGAAAGGAAATAATACGTACCATCCGAAAACACACGGCTTAATGCCCGGAAGAAGCATTAACTATTGTAAATCTCCTACGTGAGATAGTCAAGTTGTAAACTTGGGGATATGTATACACGAGGGGCCCCAAACCCGTAAAATAATGTAAATGTAAGACCAAACGGCGCTCTGCGTCGAATGGTCGAACAATGTATTTATGTAAATTAATAAAAATCTTTAAAATTCAAATTCAATTCGTTCTCGTCCGATCACGGAAGTCAAGCAATGTTGGGCGCGGTTAGTACTTGGATGGGTGACCGCTTGGGAACACCGCGTGCCGTTGCCCCTTTTTTGATTTTTTGAAATCGGACGAGAACGATAGTTTCGGAAACGCGACCCTCCTCGGCGCCAAACGCGCCATATTCGTCGAATATGGAATACAAAATTAATGTACACACATAGACATATATTATAATATTAAGAGTCGTTAATTAGGTATCCCCATAACGATGTTTGCGTAAATATAAAAAAAAAAAAAATGTTAATTCATACCGTGTAATATATGCATCAGCAATGTATATCTATAAAATAAAATAATATTCAAAATTTGTGTTTAATATATTTTTATTAGGTAGATAATACATTTAAAAAGGTAATACTATACCATGTAGTATATTAAATTAATATATAGACAGCGTTCGAGTATATGCAACCACGAGTTACTCGTGATACCGAGGCGGGCGATAACGAACGTGCTTCCCGTTCGTTGTCACTCGGTTTGAATTAGGCGTGGGGTAGGGATAGTAGTTGATCTCAGAGGGCGGACGACGGAACGTCGAGCATTCGAGTAGTGAGGTTGTCAACGTGAAGTGGCGACGAGGTGCTCTCGTCAGCAATTATGATGTTATCGGGGTTGGATTTTGTGCTAAGTTTGCGGCATTTTCACACGTCAACGTGTCGAATATTTAGACTTATAAGTAGGCAACGACCATACCACATTGAGAATACCCGTTCTCGTCCGATCACGGAAGTCAAGCAATGTTGGGCGCGGTTAGTACTTGGATGGGTGACCGCTTGGGAACACCGCGTGCCGTTGCCCCTTTTTTGATTTTTTGAAATCGGACGAGAACGATAGTTTCGGAAACGCGACCCTCCTCGGCGCCAAACGCGCCATATTCGTCGAATATGGAATACAAAATTAATGTACACACATAGACATATATTATAATATTAAGAGTCGTTAATTAGGTATCCCCATAACGATGTTTGCGTAAATATAAAAAAAAAAAAAATGTTAATTCATACCGTGTAATATATGCATCAGCAATGTATATCTATAAAATAAAATAATATTCAAAATTTGTGTTTAATATATTTTTATTAGGTAGATAATACATTTAAAAAGGTAATACTATACCATGTAGTATATTAAATTAATATATAGACAGCGTTCGAGTATATGCAACCACGAGTTACTCGTGATACCGAGGCGGGCGATAACGAACGTGCTTCCCGTTCGTTGTCACTCGGTTTGAATTAGGCGTGGGGTAGGGATAGTAGTTGATCTCAGAGGGCGGACGACGGAACGTCGAGCATTCGAGTAGTGAGGTTGTCAACGTGAAGTGGCGACGAGGTGCTCTCGTCAGCAATTATGATGTTATCGGGGTTGGATTTTGTGCTAAGTTTGCGGCATTTTCACACGTCAACGTGTCGAATATTTAGACTTATAAGTAGGCAACGACCATACCACATTGAGAATACCCGTTCTCGTCCGATCACGGAAGTCAAGCAATGTTGGGCGCGGTTAGTACTTGGATGGGTGACCGCTTGGGAACACCGCGTGCCGTTGCCCCTTTTTTGATTTTTTGAAATCGGACGAGAACGATAGTTTCGGAAACGCGACCCTCCTCGGCGCCAAACGCGCCATATTCGTCGAATATGGAATACAAAATTAATGTACACACATAGACATATATTATAATATTAAGAGTCGTTAATTAGGTATCCCCATAACGATGTTTGCGTAAATATAAAAAAAAAAAAAATGTTAATTCATACCGTGTAATATATGCATCAGCAATGTATATCTATAAAATAAAATAATATTCAAAATTTGTGTTTAATATATTTTTATTAGGTAGATAATACATTTAAAAAGGTAATACTATACCATGTAGTATATTAAATTAATATATAGACAGCGTTCGAGTATATGCAACCACGAGTTACTCGTGATACCGAGGCGGGCGATAACGAACGTGCTTCCCGTTCGTTGTCACTCGGTTTGAATTAGGCGTGGGGTAGGGATAGTAGTTGATCTCAGAGGGCGGACGACGGAACGTCGAGCATTCGAGTAGTGAGGTTGTCAACGTGAAGTGGCGACGAGGTGCTCTCGTCAGCAATTATGATGTTATCGGGGTTGGATTTTGTGCTAAGTTTGCGGCATTTTCACACGTCAACGTGTCGAATATTTAGACTTATAAGTAGGCAACGACCATACCACATTGAGAATACCCGTTCTCGTCCGATCACGGAAGTCAAGCAATGTTGGGCGCGGTTAGTACTTGGATGGGTGACCGCTTGGGAACACCGCGTGCCGTTGCCCCTTTTTTGATTTTTTGAAATCGGACGAGAACGATAGTTTCGGAAACGCGACCCTCCTCGGCGCCAAACGCGCCATATTCGTCGAATATGGAATACAAAATTAATGTACACACATAGACATATATTATAATATTAAGAGTCGTTAATTAGGTATCCCCATAACGATGTTTGCGTAAATATAAAAAAAAAAAAAATGTTAATTCATACCGTGTAATATATGCATCAGCAATGTATATCTATAAAATAAAATAATATTCAAAATTTGTGTTTAATATATTTTTATTAGGTAGATAATACATTTAAAAAGGTAATACTATACCATGTAGTATATTAAATTAATATATAGACAGCGTTCGAGTATATGCAACCACGAGTTACTCGTGATACCGAGGCGGGCGATAACGAACGTGCTTCCCGTTCGTTGTCACTCGGTTTGAATTAGGCGTGGGGTAGGGATAGTAGTTGATCTCAGAGGGCGGACGACGGAACGTCGAGCATTCGAGTAGTGAGGTTGTCAACGTGAAGTGGCGACGAGGTGCTCTCGTCAGCAATTATGATGTTATCGGGGTTGGATTTTGTGCTAAGTTTGCGGCATTTTCACACGTCAACGTGTCGAATATTTAGACTTATAAGTAGGCAACGACCATACCACATTGAGAATACCCGTTCTCGTCCGATCACGGAAGTCAAGCAATGTTGGGCGCGGTTAGTACTTGGATGGGTGACCGCTTGGGAACACCGCGTGCCGTTGCCCCTTTTTTGATTTTTTGAAATCGGACGAGAACGATAGTTTCGGAAACGCGACCCTCCTCGGCGCCAAACGCGCCATATTCGTCGAATATGGAATACAAAATTAATGTACACACATAGACATATATTATAATATTAAGAGTCGTTAATTAGGTATCCCCATAACGATGTTTGCGTAAATATAAAAAAAAAAAAAATGTTAATTCATACCGTGTAATATATGCATCAGCAATGTATATCTATAAAATAAAATAATATTCAAAATTTGTGTTTAATATATTTTTATTAGGTAGATAATACATTTAAAAAGGTAATACTATACCATGTAGTATATTAAATTAATATATAGACAGCGTTCGAGTATATGCAACCACGAGTTACTCGTGATACCGAGGCGGGCGATAACGAACGTGCTTCCCGTTCGTTGTCACTCGGTTTGAATTAGGCGTGGGGTAGGGATAGTAGTTGATCTCAGAGGGCGGACGACGGAACGTCGAGCATTCGAGTAGTGAGGTTGTCAACGTGAAGTGGCGACGAGGTGCTCTCGTCAGCAATTATGATGTTATCGGGGTTGGATTTTGTGCTAAGTTTGCGGCATTTTCACACGTCAACGTGTCGAATATTTAGACTTATAAGTAGGCAACGACCATACCACATTGAGAATACCCGTTCTCGTCCGATCACGGAAGTCAAGCAATGTTGGGCGCGGTTAGTACTTGGATGGGTGACCGCTTGGGAACACCGCGTGCCGTTGCCCCTTTTTTGATTTTTTGAAATCGGACGAGAACGATAGTTTCGGAAACGCGACCCTCCTCGGCGCCAAACGCGCCATATTCGTCGAATATGGAATACAAAATTAATGTACACACATAGACATATATTATAATATTAAGAGTCGTTAATTAGGTATCCCCATAACGATGTTTGCGTAAATATAAAAAAAAAAAAAATGTTAATTCATACCGTGTAATATATGCATCAGCAATGTATATCTATAAAATAAAATAATATTCAAAATTTGTGTTTAATATATTTTTATTAGGTAGATAATACATTTAAAAAGGTAATACTATACCATGTAGTATATTAAATTAATATATAGACAGCGTTCGAGTATATGCAACCACGAGTTACTCGTGATACCGAGGCGGGCGATAACGAACGTGCTTCCCGTTCGTTGTCACTCGGTTTGAATTAGGCGTGGGGTAGGGATAGTAGTTGATCTCAGAGGGCGGACGACGGAACGTCGAGCATTCGAGTAGTGAGGTTGTCAACGTGAAGTGGCGACGAGGTGCTCTCGTCAGCAATTATGATGTTATCGGGGTTGGATTTTGTGCTAAGTTTGCGGCATTTTCACACGTCAACGTGTCGAATATTTAGACTTATAAGTAGGCAACGACCATACCACATTGAGAATACCCGTTCTCGTGGCAGCGATAGTACGGAATGACATACCACACCGCAGAATCAACATCAGACCAGGTAATAGTATGGAAGTCTTGGGGATAAAACTCCAACAAAACACAACACTAGTGGTCGCATACAATCGACCACTAAACACCTTTAATGACACTGACATGGATGAGCTGTTTGGATTGGATGGGAAAGTCATCGTGGCTGGCGATTTCAATGCCAAACATCCACTTTGGAACTGCCACACGTCCAATCCAAACGGCAATACTCTAATTAATTTCTGTACACAAAAACAGATACAAATTCTTCACCCGGATAAACATACTCATCATCCAATGAACGGTATGACTCCAACTACGATCGATCTCGTCTTAAGCAAAAATATCCCTCACATCTCCAAACCCACCGTAAAACAGTCCCTTAATTCAGATCATAATATAGTCCAATTTTTTCTTCATAACGTCACTCGCAATAGGTCCTTCAGACAAATCACCAGCTTTAAACATACCGATTGGTCCAAATTCCGTCGAAGGCTTGATGACCTAATCAGCATTAACAATAACATCATTGATACGGACACGGTAGATCGAGAAATCGAACTCCTTACCCAAAACATCAATAAAGCCAAAGCCGAAAATTCCAAAACGATAACGCCTAAAAATGACAGGGACGTCTTTCCGGACGATATCCAGTTGTTGATAGGTGAACGTAAACGGAAAAGAAAGCAATGGCAACAGACGGGAGATATCTCCCACAAAACCGCTATGATTGACTTGAACAGGCAAATACAACAAAAAATCACACTTCACAAAAACAATTCCTGGGAAAAACTTCTTTCCTCATTAAGTCCTTCAGACAATACCCTCTTCAAGGTTTCCAAATTACTGCGGAAACCTTACCAGCCAATCCCGGCCCTATCCGACACTAGTTCTCCCGCCATGAGCGATGCCCAAAAAGCTGAGCTCTTGGCCTCCACCTTCCAAAAAATTCATACATTAGATAATACCGATACACCGGAGCAAACCGAGATAAAACGAATCGTTCTTGCCTTTTCAAGTCAAACATATGCAATCCCAGCCAATCAGCTCGCATCTTATCAAACCAGTCCCTTTGAAATTTCACAAATTCTTAAATTCTTACACAATAACAAAGCTCCAGGCCCGGACAAAATTGAGAACAAAGTTCTCAAAAATTTGTCCCGGAAGGCTACTGTTCAGTTGAATTACATCATTAACGCTATTCTTAAACTGCAGTACTTTCCGAAAGCCTGGAAGCACGGCCTCACCATTCCGATTCATAAACCCAATAAAGACCCCTCCCTGCCTCTCAGTTACAGGCCAATAACGTTACTTAACACGATGGCCAAAGTAACTGAGAGAATTATTCTCAAGCGGCTGATTGGCGAACAAACGAAACTGAAAATCACGAACCTGTCGCAATTCGGATTCACAGCGGGCCTTAATACGTCCCTGCAGGTGACCCGAATCGTGAAAGACGTGATCGAAGGTTTCAATAAGGGTAATGTCACGGTCATGACGTTGCTGGATATAGAGAAAGCCTTCGATAGAACCTGGACCGACGGACTCATTTTCAAATTAATACACTATGGCTTCTCCAATCACCTAATTAAACTCATTTATTCATACCTCACCGACAGATCGATCGCGGTTAGAGTCAACGCCACCATCTCAAATACGAAACACATACAAGTTGGAGTTCCCCAAGGGTCCGTACTAGCACCGACTTTATTCAATCTTTACATAAACGACACTCCGTCGTTTATGAGAACACAGATGGCTATGTACGCCGACGACACGGCGATTTATGCGCAGTCGTTCAGCGCACAAGTGGCCACAAAGCAAACTCAAATTCATCTTGATATGATCAAACGTCATTGCGATAAATGGAAGATTCGACTGAACGCCGGTAAGACGGAGACGATAGTTTTCGCCAGAAAGCGGACAAATCATAGGGTCTTCCAAAAACTCAAACTAGACGGACATCCCATAGAACCTAAAACGAGTGTCAAGTACCTAGGTGTGACGCTTGATTCTAGATTAAACTTCGACACTCATCTTAAGGTCAGACGTCAGCTGGCGTACGCAGCAAATCGCAAGATTTACCCCTTGATGAAAGGGAGTCAGATGAGCTCCGAAAACAAGCGTACGTTATACAAAACCGTGCTAAGACCGATCCTAACGTATGCTTGCCCTGCTTGGGCGAACGTCTCTAAGACGCGCTTCCGTCCCTTGCAGGTGTTTCAGAACCGCTGTCTCCGTCTAGTCACGGGGGCTGATCGATACGCCAGACTGACGTCAATCCACGATGACGCAAAGGTAGAATTTTTGAGAGACCACGTAACTCGGTTATCGACAAAATTCTACCAAACGCAGATTCAAAAAAGCCCTCTTACGGCAAATATGACATCAGATAATTCCTTCAGAAAATACAAACTACCATTTCAAACACTACCCACATTTTCCACTCATCCGCACATCACATAATCACACAGAATTCCGTACTAAAGCTGCCACGATGGGCGAAGTATCTCTGATAAAATAAAATATAAAAAAAAAAAAAAAAGCGAAGCCCGTTAGCGGGCTGTAATGCATTTCAGCTCTACGATAACATCAAGTCTTGATTGGTTCAAGAATACCTAGTATATTGTTAATTTGTTATCTGTTATTTGTTATTTGTTATATGTTATTCTGTTCTGTTTTTGTTATTTTATTATTTGTTATTGTTTGTATATTCATAGTCTATTTCTGTTATCGTCCAGCCGGGCGAATTTGTACAGTCTCTAATTATTAGAAGTTGGTTTTTTCGAGTAGTTTTCCAACACAAGAAGAAAGGAAATAATACGTACCATCCGAAAACACACGGCTTAATGCCCGGAAGAAGCATTAACTATTGTAAATCTCCTACGTGAGATAGTCAAGTTGTAAACTTGGGGATATGTATACACGAGGGGCCCCAAACCCGTAAAATAATGTAAATGTAAGACCAAACGGCGCTCTGCGTCGAATGGTCGAACAATGTATTTATGTAAATTAATAAAAATCTTTAAAATTCAAATTCAATTCGTTCTCGTCCGATCACGGAAGTCAAGCAATGTTGGGCGCGGTTAGTACTTGGATGGGTGACCGCTTGGGAACACCGCGTGCCGTTGCCCCTTTTTTGATTTTTTGAAATCGGACGAGAACGATAGTTTCGGAAACGCGACCCTCCTCGGCGCCAAACGCGCCATATTCGTCGAATATGGAATACAAAATTAATGTACACACATAGACATATATTATAATATTAAGAGTCGTTAATTAGGTATCCCCATAACGATGTTTGCGTAAATATAAAAAAAAAAAAAATGTTAATTCATACCGTGTAATATATGCATCAGCAATGTATATCTATAAAATAAAATAATATTCAAAATTTGTGTTTAATATATTTTTATTAGGTAGATAATACATTTAAAAAGGTAATACTATACCATGTAGTATATTAAATTAATATATAGACAGCGTTCGAGTATATGCAACCACGAGTTACTCGTGATACCGAGGCGGGCGATAACGAACGTGCTTCCCGTTCGTTGTCACTCGGTTTGAATTAGGCGTGGGGTAGGGATAGTAGTTGATCTCAGAGGGCGGACGACGGAACGTCGAGCATTCGAGTAGTGAGGTTGTCAACGTGAAGTGGCGACGAGGTGCTCTCGTCAGCAATTATGATGTTATCGGGGTTGGATTTTGTGCTAAGTTTGCGGCATTTTCACACGTCAACGTGTCGAATATTTAGACTTATAAGTAGGCAACGACCATACCACATTGAGAATACCCGTTCTCGTCCCATTCGAGCGCCGACCGTCGTGAGGTATAGACGTACTTATACCTGCGCATGATTAACTCCACCCACAGTGATACAAGTGAAGTGCGATAATAGACCATACGAACAATTAAAACAAGTGTGAACAATTTTAGTTTATTTAAATTTAAGTGATACGAAAAAAGACGTTAGTTAGTTAATAATAATAGGGTAAATATAAACTTAATTAATATAAGTGATAGTTAATAAGGTACTATGGCAGACGATGCCAACGCAGCGCATACCGATCCCACGGATCCACTGTGGGAACGGTTAACGCAATCAGTGTCGAGTAATGCATCGATAAGCGCTATCAAAAATCGCTCCGATAAAACAATAATTAGTGTAAATAAAGACAAAGATAACGTAGAGAACAATGTAAATAATAGTAATAATGTAAATAATGGTAATAATGAAAATAATATTAATAACGTAAATAATTTAACTAAAACTAATGAACAAAATAATAAAACCCTAAATAAACGAAGCGCGGTCCCCGCAGATATCGAAGAATACATAAAAAGTGGCCGAGCCAGTAAACGGCTCAAAAGCCGCTTCAGGCCCCTTACAGCACCACCAACAATCACCACCAAAAACAAATACGAGGCTCTCGCTGACCTCACCGAGGATGTAATCCTCCAGGTCAGCGAAGACGAAGAAGATATGGAAATTGAAGAACCCAAAAAAGCAACGCCACTGAAGCCGGTGAAACCACCGCCGATCATCATACAAACGCAAGTTGAAGGGGCGCAGAAAGAATTCCGCGCCCTTATAAAAGCCTTTGCTACGAAAGGCTTTCAATTATCGCACCGCACCGACTCAGTGGCGGTGCATCTAAACGATAAAGATGAGTACTCCCTACTGCTGGCTCAGCTACAAAAAAGAGAGTTCCACCACCACACGTACACCCCTAGGGATGAAAGGACGCACGCTTTCGTCCTTAAGGGGTTAACGAACGATGCTGAGCCAGCAGAAATAGAAGAGGAATTAAATCAAAAACAAATTATCACCAAAAAAGTGTACCGCATGAGCGGTACAAAAACGGCAGCTTTTTTGGTGATAACAAACAGTGACACCACACTAAGAGAAGTAGGGAACAAAATCAAGACACTGCTCGACGCCAGAGTTAGGTGGGAGCGACACTTTAACAATAAAGTGATAATCCAGTGCCACAGGTGTCAAACCTGGGGACACGCTACCGCCAACTGTGGCCGAGCAGTTAAATGTCTTAAGTGCGCGGGAGACCATCCAACGAAAAACTGCAATTTACAAAGTACGGACAAAACCAAGTGCGTTAACTGCAAAGGTGAGCATCCAGCGAACGCAATAGTGTGCCCAGTCTACCTCGCGAGGCTGAAGGCATACAACGAAAAAAGACAGTCAACAACCTCACCACCCCAACGAGCCCCAGCACCAAGATACGTCCCTGCACCATTGCCCACAACGTCGCCCTGGCAAAGAACGGCCAGGACCGCAACGGTTACAACCCCAAGCCAACCAAGGCCGTCACCACCTTCACCAACATCGCGTAGTGCATTCCCGCCACTCAGAACACCGAGACAACCTCAGACTCCACCACCAACGCAGACACCACGACAGCAACAACCTCCAGCAGCGAGCAACGTCGGCGACGCCTTCGCCGGACTCGCTCAGGTCTGCGAGGAAATCAACCAGCAGACAGACATGAGTGAAATGTTAAGAGCCCTTACGGACTATAACAACGTCCTTAAGGGCTGTAACACGAAAATGGAGCGCTTTACGGCTTCGCTAAATTTCTTTTCCACCCTAGAGTCTTATGGCTGTTAGGTGGAAACTAAATTTATGGAATGCTAACGGGTTAAGTAACAAAATTTATGAACTCAAAAATTATTTACTAAAACATAAAATTGACATTTGCTTAATTACAGAAACCAAATTGACCGAAAAAAGATGCCTCAAGTTCCAAGGATACTCAGTCCACCGACAAGACAGGGGGGGACACGGAGCGGGAGGCGTAGCAGTAATCATACGAAACGACATACCACATCGACGCATACACATTCCACAAGGTAATAGTATGGAAGTCTTGGGGATTAAACTCCAACAAAACACAACACTCATTGTAGCTTACAACAGACCACTAAACGCCTTTACACATTACGATTTAGACATGCTGTTTGGATTGGACGGTAAGGTCCTAGTGGCCGGCGACTTCAACGCAAAACACCCGCGTTGGAATTGCCACACCCACAATCCAAACGGTAATACACTACTAGATTTTTGCACACAAAAACATATAGAAATAATAAACACCGATAAACACACTCATCATCCGATGAATAACATGACTCCAACCACGATCGATCTGTTATTAAACAAGAACATCACCAACTTAACAAAACCGTCAGTCAAACACAGATTAAATTCAGATCACAATATTGTGCAATTTTACTTCAATAATTTATCGCGGAACAAGTCCCTCAGACCGATTACAAGTTATAAAAACACGGACTGGTCCAGATTCCGCCAAAGGCTCGACGAACTAATTAAAATAAACAACAACATCACAGACAAAGATACCCTGGACCACGAAATCGACTTACTGACGAGACATATCAGTAAAGCCAAAGCGGAAAACTCCAAAACGTTTACCCCTAGCAACAACAGGGACGTCTTCCCCGAAGACATCCAGTTGTTGATAGGAGAACGTAACCGGAGCCGGAAGCAATGGCAAGAAACTGGTGACACGACGTACCAAGACGAAATGCGAAACTTGAATAGGCTAGTACAAGACAAAATTAAAACACACAAAAATAAAACATGGGAAGACCTTTTAACTTCACTCAGTCCTTCAGACAACACACTTTTTAAATTAACAAAAGTTCTACGAAAACCATACGCGCCAATCCCAGCGCTACAAGACAACACCCACACAGCCATGACCGACGCCCAGAAGGCGGAGCTCCTGGCTAATACATTTCAAAAAATACACTCATTGGACGACACTGACACGCCTGCTCAGGCACAAATTAAACAAAACGTACTAGAATTTTCAAGCCAAACATACGAAATACCGACAAAACAATACAAAACGCTAATGACGAACCCTACCGAAATCCTTCAAATTCTCAAATCCCTTCCGAACAACAAAGCTCCAGGCCCGGACAAAATTGAGAACAAGATTCTCAAAAATTTGTCCCGGAAAGCTATTGTGCAGCTGAATTACATTGTTAATGCAATTCTGAGGCTACAGTACTTTCCGAAAGCTTGGAAGCAAGGGTTGACAATCCCCATCCACAAATCCAACAAAGACCCAACGCTACCGCTCAGTTACAGACCAATCACGTTACTTAACACGTTGGCCAAAGTAACTGAGAAAATTATCCTAAAACGTGTACAAGACGAAGCAACGAAACTAAAAATTGCTAATCCTTCGCAATTCGGATTCACAGCGGGTCTTAATACGACCCTGCAAGTGACACGAATTGTGAAAGATATAATAGACAATTTTAACAAGAACAACGTGACGGTAATGACACTACTGGACATCGAAAAAGCCTTCGACCGAACCTGGACCGATGGTTTAATACATAAAATGCTAAACTACGGGTTTAGCAAACACATTACGAAACTAATACACTCATACCTCACCGGCAGATCGATCGCGGTTAGAGTCAACGCCACAATTTCAGAAACAAAAGATATACAAGTTGGAGTTCCCCAAGGGTCCGTATTAGCACCTACGCTATTCAACCTATACATAAACGACACACCATCGTTCGCAAAAACACAGATGGCCATGTACGCTGACGACACTGCGATTTATGCACATTCGTTCAGCGCACAAGTGGCCACGAAACAAACGCAAATACACTTGGACAAAATAAAAGAACACTGCGACAAATGGAAGATTCGTCTGAACGCCGGAAAGACGGAGACAATAGTCTTCTCCAGAAAGCGGACAAATCACCGAGTCTTCCAGCAACTGACCCTAGACGGACAGAAAATAGAACCGAAGACGAACGTAAAGTATTTAGGAGTTACCATGGACACGAGACTGAACTTCGACACCCATTTAAAACACAGAAAACAACTGGCGTATGGTGCAAACCGGAAGATCTATCCTTTGATGAAGGGGGGACAGATGAGTATGGAAAACAAGCGTACGTTATACAAAATCGTCCTAAGACCGATACTAACTTACGCTTGTCCTGCGTGGGCGAACGTGTCCAAGACACGACTTCGACCACTGCAGGTCTTCCAGAATCGCTGTCTCCGTCTCGTCACGGGAGCAGATCGATACGCCAAACTTACCACACTACACGAGGACACTCAAGTAGAATTTCTAACGGATCACATAACGAGATTATCGGAGAAATTCTACAATACACAAATTTCAAAAAGCACACTTACCGCAAACATGACCCAAGAAAATAAAAAACGAAAATACAGACTACCTTTCCAAAATCTCCCTTCATTTACGACACCACCCCAAATTCCCAACGCTAACTAAAATTTTCAGCTGCTACGCCAATGGACGAGTATTCTTGAACCTTGAGATGGCGCGTGTGAAAACCGATAGCAATCTGCAGATGCAGTAAAGCGTTCCGCTAACGATACCATTTCATTGTTGTTTGTATGTTTGTTGATTTTTTGTTGTTGTTATTAGTGAGTGCGGAATTATTAAGTGTGAATGTGTGTTAAATGTATAAATGTAAATAGCTTGTTTTTGTTTAGTTAGTAAGTCAAATTTCTATTTTTTATAATTAATTAGGTAAACGTAATTTTTAAGAGTTGGTTTTTTGTATATAATTTTTCCAACTGTACATAAGCAACATAACCCTCCCTTCTAAAGTGCAAAATTATTGCAAAAGAAAAAATAATTCTTGCAAAACATGTAATATGTTAAAAATTTTTATACTTAGGGATGCTTAAGCAGGAGCCCTACATAACGAAAATGATTATGTTGGACCAAACGGCGCTCTGCGTCGAATGGTCCACACCATGTAAATTGTAATAAATAAAGAGCTTTAAATTTAAATTTTTAAAACGTTCTCGTCCGATCACGGAAGTCAAGCAATGTTGGGCGCGGTTAGTACTTGGATGGGTGACCGCTTGGGAACACCGCGTGCCGTTGCCCCTTTTTTGATTTTTTGAAATCGGACGAGAACGATAGTTTCGGAAACGCGACCCTCCTCGGCGCCAAACGCGCCATATTCGTCGAATATGGAATACAAAATTAATGTACACACATAGACATATATTATAATATTAAGAGTCGTTAATTAGGTATCCCCATAACGATGTTTGCGTAAATATAAAAAAAAAAAAAATGTTAATTCATACCGTGTAATATATGCATCAGCAATGTATATCTATAAAATAAAATAATATTCAAAATTTGTGTTTAATATATTTTTATTAGGTAGATAATACATTTAAAAAGGTAATACTATACCATGTAGTATATTAAATTAATATATAGACAGCGTTCGAGTATATGCAACCACGAGTTACTCGTGATACCGAGGCGGGCGATAACGAACGTGCTTCCCGTTCGTTGTCACTCGGTTTGAATTAGGCGTGGGGTAGGGATAGTAGTTGATCTCAGAGGGCGGACGACGGAACGTCGAGCATTCGAGTAGTGAGGTTGTCAACGTGAAGTGGCGACGAGGTGCTCTCGTCAGCAATTATGATGTTATCGGGGTTGGATTTTGTGCTAAGTTTGCGGCATTTTCACACGTCAACGTGTCGAATATTTAGACTTATAAGTAGGCAACGACCATACCACATTGAGAATACCCGTTCTCGTCCGATCACGGAAGTCAAGCAATGTTGGGCGCGGTTAGTACTTGGATGGGTGACCGCTTGGGAACACCGCGTGCCGTTGCCCCTTTTTTGATTTTTTGAAATCGGACGAGAACGATAGTTTCGGAAACGCGACCCTCCTCGGCGCCAAACGCGCCATATTCGTCGAATATGGAATACAAAATTAATGTACACACATAGACATATATTATAATATTAAGAGTCGTTAATTAGGTATCCCCATAACGATGTTTGCGTAAATATAAAAAAAAAAAAAAATGTTAATTCATACCGTGTAATATATGCATCAGCAATGTATATCTATAAAATAAAATAATATTCAAAATTTGTGTTTAATATATTTTTATTAGGTAGATAATACATTTAAAAAGGTAATACTATACCATGTAGTATATTAAATTAATATATAGACAGCGTTCGAGTATATGCAACCACGAGTTACTCGTGATACCGAGGCGGGCGATAACGAACGTGCTTCCCGTTCGTTGTCACTCGGTTTGAATTAGGCGTGGGGTAGGGATAGTAGTTGATCTCAGAGGGCGGACGACGGAACGTCGAGCATTCGAGTAGTGAGGTTGTCAACGTGAAGTGGCGACGAGGTGCTCTCGTCAGCAATTATGATGTTATCGGGGTTGGATTTTGTGCTAAGTTTGCGGCATTTTCACACGTCAACGTGTCGAATATTTAGACTTATAAGTAGGCAACGACCATACCACATTGAGAATACCCGTTCTCGTCCATAATTCACTGACCGTCGTAGAGGTAAGACGTGTTCCAAAAAAGTTCGAGAAAAGTTGAAAATTGGCCTAAAAGTGGTCGGTCGCAAGAAAAACCCAAGCAAGAAGAAGAAGAAACGCGATTGCAATCGAGAGAAAGAGGAGATTACCCAAAGAAAGGCTCAAATATCGGGGAATTATCATCCCATAAACACACTGGCGATAGCGGTGGTACCAACGCTGTCAAATCTAGAAGTGGATCTGATTGGTCCAAAATTTTGAAAAATGGACGCAAACGAAAGGAACGAAAACACAGACATGGCGGATAATTTAAACGTAAACAACGAAAATATGGAAGTAAACGAAGTAAACGATAACGATAGCACGAAAGGTAAAGATAAAGATAAGAAAGAGAAGGATAGCATAGCGAACGCACAAAACGTTGAGGATCTAATGTGGGCAAGTCTGTCACAGAAGATCAACAACAGCCAATCGGAGAAGCAAAAAGAAAAAGAAAATTGTAAAGTGATCATCCAAAGCGTGGTAAATTTGAAAAGGAATGCAAATCCATACGATATCGAAGAATATATAAATACTGGACAGACGAAGAGGGTCAAAAAGAAGTTCAAACCGATAATCAGACCTTCCCAAACGATGGTGAAGAATCGTTACGAAGCACTCGCAAAATTATCCGATACGCAAAACACGGATGGACTTGAGGAGGAAGAAGAAGATGATGACGATGTGGCCAATGAGCGGGTTAAAAAGAACACGAATGACAAAATAGGAAAGACTCCAAAGGAAGGTAAGAAGGGGAAAACAACCAATACGCAGGAAGATACTGATACTATTACGCGAAACGAGACGGCGGTGAAAAAGGTGAAGCCTCCACCAATAGTCATTGCCGCGCAAGTGGAAGGCCAGCAGGCGGAGTTTCGTTCCGTGATTAGAGCATATGCATCGAAAGGATTCGAACTGACCCATCGTCCAAACTCAGTAACGGTCCAGGTCAAGGACAAGGACGAGTATGATTCATTACTGGCCCAATTGGAGAAAAGGAAGTATTTCCACCATACGTATACCCCAAAGGACGAGAGGACGCATGCTTTCGTCCTGAGGGGTTTAACCAATGATACGACCCCGGAAGAAATAGAGAAGGATTTAAGGAGATATGATATAGTAACGAAGAAAATATACAGAATGAACGGTACGAGGGCGGCGGCCTTCTTGATTGTCACCGACAACAAGGTGACGGAAAAGGCACTAACAGCCAACGTGAAGACGCTGCTGGACACCAGGGTAAGATGGGATAGGCATTCCAACAACAAGAAAATTATTCAATGTCATAGGTGTCAGCTGTGGGGCCATGCAACAGCAAATTGCAGGAGGGCATTCAAATGCCTAAAATGCGCGCTAGAGCACCCCACAGCTGCGTGCACAAAATTGGTGACCGAAAAACCTACATGCGCCAATTGCGGAGGTGAACACACCGCAAACAATATTACGTGTGAGGTCTACATCAAGAAGCTGCGTCAATTTGAAGAAAGTGCGCAAAAAAGGGCTCCCCTTCCGGCTGGCCCTAGTTATGTACCAGCGCCTATCCCCACCACTTCACCCTGGCAGAGGGTCACCGCCCCGCAGGTCGCTCATCCAATTCCACCATCATACAAGTCACGAAGTGCCTTTCCGGAACTCAAACCAACAAGAGCTGTACGGGAACAACCCGCACAGCAACCTCAACCTCAATCACAACCGAAAACTACTCATCAAACCACTTCGAACTTTGGAGACGTTTTTGCAGATTTCGCCCAGGTCTGCGACGAAATTAATCAACAAACCAATCTAGACGAGATGTTAAGGGCCATGAGGGACTATAACATTCTCCTGAAGGCCTGCCGTACGAAAGCTGAACGCGTTGCAGCTTCTATGAGATTCTTTTCAAACTTAGAGTCTTATGGCTGCTAAGTTGAAAATTAACTTATGGAACGCTAACGGGTTAAGCAACAAAGTCTACGAATTAAAAAATCATTTAAATAAAAATAATATTGATATTTGCTTTGTTACAGAAACGAAGTTCAATTCTAACAGAACCCTCAAGATTCAGGGATACACCGTCCATCGGCAAGACAGGGGAGGTCATGCAGCAGGAGGAGTGGCAGCGATAGTACGGAATGACATACCACACCGCAGAATCAACATCAGACCAGGTAATAGTATGGAAGTCTTGGGGATAAAACTCCAACAAAACATAACACTAGTGGTCGCATACAATCGACCACTAAACACCTTTAATGACACTGACATGGATGAGCTGTTTGGATTGGATGGGAAAGTCATTGTGGCTGGCGATTTCAATGCCAAACATCCACTTTGGAACTGCCACACGTCCAATCCAAACGGCAATACTCTAATTAATTTCTGTACACAAAAACAGATACAAATTCTTCACCCGGATAAACATACTCATCATCCAATGAACGGTATGACTCCAACTACGATCGATCTCGTCTTAAGCAAAAATATCCCTCACATCTCCAAACCCACCGTAAAACAGTCCCTTAATTCAGATCATAATATAGTCCAATTTTTTCTTCATAACGTCACTCGCAATAGGTCCTTCAGACAAATCACCAGCTTTAAACATACCGATTGGTCCAAATTCCGTCGAAGGCTTGATGACCTAATCAGCATTAACAATAACATCATTGATACGGACACGGTAGATCGAGAAATCGAACTCCTTACCCAAAACATCAATAAAGCCAAAGCCGAAAATTCCAAAACGATAACGCCTAAAAATGACAGGGACGTCTTTCCGGACGATATCCAGTTGTTGATAGGTGAACGTAAACGGAAAAGAAAGCAATGGCAACAGACGGGAGATATCTCCCACAAAACCGCTATGATTGACTTGAACAGGCAAATACAACAAAAAATCACACTTCACAAAAACAATTCCTGGGAAAAACTTCTTTCCTCATTAAGTCCTTCAGACAATACCCTCTTCAAGGTTTCCAAATTACTGCGGAAACCTTACCAGCCAATCCCGGCCCTATCCGACACTAGTTCTCCCGCCATGAGCGATGCCCAAAAAGCTGAGCTCTTGGCCTCCACCTTCCAAAAAATTCATACATTAGATAATACCGATACACCGGAGCAAACCGAGATAAAACGAATCGTTCTTGCCTTTTCAAGTCAAACATATGCAATCCCAGCCAATCAGCTCGCATCTTATCAAACCAGTCCCTTTGAAATTTCACAAATTCTTAAATTTTTACACAATAACAAAGCTCCAGGCCCGGACAAAATTGAGAACAAAGTTCTCAAAAATTTGTCCCGGAAGGCTACTGTTCAGTTGAATTACATCATTAACGCTATTCTTAAACTGCAGTACTTTCCGAAAGCCTGGAAGCACGGCCTCACCATTCCGATTCATAAACCCAATAAAGACCCCTCCCTGCCTCTCAGTTACAGGCCAATAACGTTACTTAACACGATGGCCAAAGTAACTGAGAGAATTATTCTCAAGCGGCTGATTGGCGAACAAACGAAACTGAAAATCACGAACCTGTCGCAATTCGGATTCACAGCGGGCCTTAATACGTCCCTGCAGGTGACCCGAATCGTGAAAGACGTGATCGAAGGTTTCAATAAGGGTAATGTCACGGTCATGACGTTGCTGGATATAGAGAAAGCCTTCGATAGAACCTGGACCGACGGACTCATTTTCAAATTAATACACTATGGCTTCTCCAATCACCTAATTAAACTCATTTATTCATACCTCACCGACAGATCGATCGCGGTTAGAGTCAACGCCACCATCTCAAATACGAAACACATACAAGTTGGAGTTCCCCAAGGGTCCGTACTAGCACCGACTTTATTTAATCTTTACATAAACGACACTCCGTCGTTTATGAGAACACAGATGGCCATGTACGCTGACGACACGGCGATTTATGCGCAGTCGTTCAGCGCACAAGTGGCCACAAAGCAAACTCAAATTCATCTTGATATGATCAAACGTCATTGCGATAAATGGAAGATTCGACTGAACGCCGGTAAGACGGAGACGATAGTTTTCGCCAGAAAGCGGACAAATCATAGGGTCTTCCAAAAACTCAAACTAGACGGACATCCCATAGAACCTAAGACGAGTGTCAAGTACCTAGGTGTGACGCTTGATTCTAGATTAAACTTCGACACTCATCTTAAGGTCAGACGTCAGCTGGCGTACGCAGCAAATCGCAAGATTTACCCCTTGATGAAAGGGAGTCAGATGAGCTCCGAAAACAAGCGTACGTTATACAAAACCGTGCTAAGACCGATCCTAACGTATGCTTGCCCTGCTTGGGCGAACGTCTCTAAGACGCGCTTCCGTCCCTTGCAGGTGTTTCAGAACCGCTGTCTCCGTCTAGTCACGGGGGCTGATCGATACGCCAGACTGACGTCAATCCACGATGACGCAAAGGTAGAATTTTTGAGAGACCACGTAACTCGGTTATCGACAAAATTCTACCAAACGCAGATTCAAAAAAGCCCTCTTACGGCAAATATGACATCAGATAATTCCTTCAGAAAATACAAACTACCATTTCAAACACTACCCACATTTTCCACTCATCCGCACATCACATAATCACACAGAATTCCGTACTAAAGCTGCCACGATGGGCGAAGTATCTCTGATAAAATAAAATATAAAAGAAAAAAAAAAAAAAAAAAGAAAAAAAAAAAAAAAAAAAAAAAAAAAAAAGCGAAGCCCGTTAGCGGGCTGTAATGCATTTCAGCTCTACGATAACATCAAGTCTTGATTGGTTCAAGATTACCTAGTATATTGTTAATTTGTTATCTGTTATTTGTTATTGTTATTTGTTATATGTTATTCTGTTCTGTTTTTGTTATTTTATTATTTGTTATTGTTTGTATATTCATAGTCTATTTCCGTTATCGTCCAGCCGGGCGAATTTGTACAGTCTCTAATTATTAGAAGTTGGTTTTTTCGAGTAGTTTTCCAACACAAGAAGAAAGAAAATAATATGTACCATCCGAAAACACACGGCTTAATGCCCGGAAGAAGCATTAACTATTGTAAATCTCCTACGTGAGATAGTCAAGTCGTAAACTTGGGGATATGTATACACGAGGGGCCCCAAACCCGTAAAATAATGTAAATGTAAGACCAAACGGCGCTCTGCGTCGAATGGTCGAACAATGTATTTATGTAAATTAATAAAAATCTTTAAAATTCAAATTCGTTCTCGTCCGATCACGGAAGTCAAGCAATGTTGGGCGCGGTTAGTACTTGGATGGGTGACCGCTTGGGAACACCGCGTGCCGTTGCCCCTTTTTTGATTTTTTGAAATCGGACGAGAACGATAGTTTCGGAAACGCGACCCTCCTCGGCGCCAAACGCGCCATATTCGTCGAATATGGAATACAAAATTAATGTACACACATAGACATATATTATAATATTAAGAGTCGTTAATTAGGTATCCCCATAACGATGTTTGCGTAAATATAAAAAAAAAAAAAATGTTAATTCATACCGTGTAATATATGCATCAGCAATGTATATCTATAAAATAAAATAATATTCAAAATTTGTGTTTAATATATTTTTATTAGGTAGATAATACATTTAAAAAGGTAATACTATACCATGTAGTATATTAAATTAATATATAGACAGCGTTCGAGTATATGCAACCACGAGTTACTCGTGATACCGAGGCGGGCGATAACGAACGTGCTTCCCGTTCGTTGTCACTCGGTTTGAATTAGGCGTGGGGTAGGGATAGTAGTTGATCTCAGAGGGCGGACGACGGAACGTCGAGCATTCGAGTAGTGAGGTTGTCAACGTGAAGTGGCGACGAGGTGCTCTCGTCAGCAATTATGATGTTATCGGGGTTGGATTTTGTGCTAAGTTTGCGGCATTTTCACACGTCAACGTGTCGAATATTTAGACTTATAAGTAGGCAACGACCATACCACATTGAGAATACCCGTTCTCGTCCGATCACGGAAGTCAAGCAATGTTGGGCGCGGTTAGTACTTGGATGGGTGACCGCTTGGGAACACCGCGTGCCGTTGCCCCTTTTTTGATTTTTTGAAATCGGACGAGAACGATAGTTTCGGAAACGCGACCCTCCTCGGCGCCAAACGCGCCATATTCGTCGAATATGGAATACAAAATTAATGTACACACATAGACATATATTATAATATTAAGAGTCGTTAATTAGGTATCCCCATAACGATGTTTGCGTAAATATAAAAAAAAAAAAAATGTTAATTCATACCGTGTAATATATGCATCAGCAATGTATATCTATAAAATAAAATAATATTCAAAATTTGTGTTTAATATATTTTTATTAGGTAGATAATACATTTAAAAAGGTAATACTATACCATGTAGTATATTAAATTAATATATAGACAGCGTTCGAGTATATGCAACCACGAGTTACTCGTGATACCGAGGCGGGCGATAACGAACGTGCTTCCCGTTCGTTGTCACTCGGTTTGAATTAGGCGTGGGGTAGGGATAGTAGTTGATCTCAGAGGGCGGACGACGGAACGTCGAGCATTCGAGTAGTGAGGTTGTCAACGTGAAGTGGCGACGAGGTGCTCTCGTCAGCAATTATGATGTTATCGGGGTTGGATTTTGTGCTAAGTTTGCGGCATTTTCACACGTCAACGTGTCGAATATTTAGACTTATAAGTAGGCAACGACCATACCACATTGAGAATACCCGTTCTCGTCCGATCACGGAAGTCAAGCAATGTTGGGCGCGGTTAGTACTTGGATGGGTGACCGCTTGGGAACACCGCGTGCCGTTGCCCCTTTTTTGATTTTTTGAAATCGGACGAGAA
This sequence comes from Rhagonycha lutea, assembly GCA_958510855.1. NCBI lineage: Eukaryota > Metazoa > Arthropoda > Insecta > Coleoptera > Cantharidae > Rhagonycha > Rhagonycha lutea. The sequence continues at coordinate 40,951,084 of OY294038.1, forward strand.
CGATAGTTTCGGAAACGCGACCCTCCTCGGCGCCAAACGCGCCATATTCGTCGAATATGGAATACAAAATTAATGTACACACATAGACATATATTATAATATTAAGAGTCGTTAATTAGGTATCCCCATAACGATGTTTGCGTAAATATAAAAAAAAAAAAAATGTTAATTCATACCGTGTAATATATGCATCAGCAATGTATATCTATAAAATAAAATAATATTCAAAATTTGTGTTTAATATATTTTTATTAGGTAGATAATACATTTAAAAAGGTAATACTATACCATGTAGTATATTAAATTAATATATAGACAGCGTTCGAGTATATGCAACCACGAGTTACTCGTGATACCGAGGCGGGCGATAACGAACGTGCTTCCCGTTCGTTGTCACTCGGTTTGAATTAGGCGTGGGGTAGGGATAGTAGTTGATCTCAGAGGGCGGACGACGGAACGTCGAGCATTCGAGTAGTGAGGTTGTCAACGTGAAGTGGCGACGAGGTGCTCTCGTCAGCAATTATGATGTTATCGGGGTTGGATTTTGTGCTAAGTTTGCGGCAATTTCACACGTCAACGTGTCGAATATTTAGACTTATAAGTAGGCAACGACCATACCACATTGAGAATACCCGTTCTCGTCCGATCACGGAAGTCAAGCAATGTTGGGCGCGGTTAGTACTTGGATGGGTGACCGCTTGGGAACACCGCGTGCCGTTGCCCCTTTTTTGATTTTTTGAAATCGGACGAGAACGATAGTTTCGGAAACGCGACCCTCCTCGGCGCCAAACGCGCCATATTCGTCGAATATGGAATACAAAATTAATGTACACACATAGACATATATTATAATATTAAGAGTCGTTAATTAGGTATCCCCATAACGATGTTTGCGTAAATATAAAAAAAAAAAAAATGTTAATTCATACCGTGTAATATATGCATCAGCAATGTATATCTATAAAATAAAATAATATTCAAAATTTGTGTTTAATATATTTTTATTAGGTAGATAATACATTTAAAAAGGTAATACTATACCATGTAGTATATTAAATTAATATATAGACAGCGTTCGAGTATATGCAACCACGAGTTACTCGTGATACCGAGGCGGGCGATAACGAACGTGCTTCCCGTTCGTTGTCACTCGGTTTGAATTAGGCGTGGGGTAGGGATAGTAGTTGATCTCAGAGGGCGGACGACGGAACGTCGAGCATTCGAGTAGTGAGGTTGTCAACGTGAAGTGGCGACGAGGTGCTCTCGTCAGCAATTATGATGTTATCGGGGTTGGATTTTGTGCTAAGTTTGCGGCATTTTCACACGTCAACGTGTCGAATATTTAGACTTATAAGTAGGCAACGACCATACCACATTGAGAATACCCGTTCTCGTCCATAATTCACTGACCGTCGTAGAGGTAGGACGTGTCCTAAAAAAGATCGAAAAAGGTAAAAATTTGGCCTAAAAGTGACGAAAACAAGAAAAAGTGTAAGCGAAATAGAAGAAAGAACGATACCCATCGAGAAGAAAGAAGAAGTGTCCAAAGAACGGCTGAAATATTGGGGAAATATCATCCCATAAATCCATTCACGATAGCGGTGGTACCAACACTGACAAACCAAGCAGACGATCTGATTGGCCAAAAAAAATTTAAAAATGGACGAAAACGAAAGGAACGAAAACACAAACAAGGCGGGAAATTTAAATATAAACCCAAAGAACAACGAAAAAATGGAAGTAAACGATGGGAACAATAACGATAGTAATAAGAATAAAGATAAAGAAATCGAAAACGCGAAAGAAAAGGTAACCGGTACGAACGCACAAAAAGTAGAGGATCTAATGTGGGAAAATTTATCGCAGAAGTTTCAAAACACGCAAACAGTAAAGAAGGAGAAAGGAAATCGAAAAACGATAAACGTCCAAAGTGTAGTAACTTTGAAGAGAGGTGCAGGCGTGATAGATGTTGAAGAATACATTAACTCCGGCCAAACAAAAAGGCCCAAAAGAAAGTATAAGCCAATCATAAGACCTCCCCTTATGCCACTGACAAATCGATACCAAGCACTCGCGAAGCTCCCAGACACTCAAACCGGGGGCGACCAAGGGAAAGATGACGAAGAAGAACTAAGTAACGATGAAAACGACGTGATGATGATATCGGACGTGGAAGAAGTAGGAGAGCACTCCAAGAAAGAAGAGACTAGAAATCCCGCCAATGGGGTGAACTCAAAGGTAAACGAAGCACGAAAAACACCCAATAAGTCAGAAGATGACAACAAACAAAAAGAGACGACTGGAAAAAGGATCAAGCCTCCACCTATCGTGATTGCAGCGCAGGTGGAAGGTCTCCAAGCCGATTTTCGGGCGGTAATAAGAACGTATGCAACAAAAGGTTTCCAGCTGACACATCGTCCGAATTCGGTAACCGTACAAGTAAACGATAAAGATGACTACGTTCTATTAAGGACCCAATTGGAGAAGAGAGAATTCCTACACCACACGTATACCCCTAAGGACGAGAGGACGCACGCTTTCGTCTTAAGGGGATTAACGAACGACGCGACAACAGAAGAGATAGTACAAGACCTGAAAACATATGAAGTAGAAGCAAAGAAAGTATATCGCATGAATGGAACGAGGGCGGCGGCCTTCCTGATAATCACCGATAACACGGTGACCCTAAAGGCATTAACAGCCAAAGTAAAGACGCTTCTGGATGCCAGGGTGAGATGGGATAGGCATTCCAACAACAAGAAAATAATTCAATGTCATAGGTGTCAGCTGTGGGGCCATGCAACAGCAAATTGCAGGAGGGCATTCAAATGCCTAAAATGCGCGCTAGAGCACCCCACGGCTGCGTGTACAAGATTGGTGACCGAAAAACCCACATGCGCTAACTGCGGAGGTGAACACACCGCAAACAATATTACGTGTGAGGTCTACATCAAGAAGCTGCGTCAATTTGAAGAAAGTGCGCAAAAAAGGGCTCCCCTTCCGGCTGGCCCTAGTTATGTGCCAGCGCCTATCCCCACCACTTCACCCTGGCAGAGGGTCGCCGCCCCACAGGTCGCTCAACCAATTCCACCATCATACAAGTCACGAAGTGCCTTTCCGGAACTCAAACCAACAAGAGCTGTACGGGAACAACCCGCACAGCAACCTCAACCTCAATCACAACCGAAAACTACTCAACAAACCACTTCGAATTTTGGAGACGCTTTCGCAGATTTCGCCCAAGTCTGCGACGAAATAAACCAACAAACCAATCTTGATGAGATGTTAAGGGCCATGAGGGACTATAACAACATCCTGAAGGCCTGCCGTACGAAACCGGAACGCGTTGCAGCCTCTATGAGATTCTTTTCAAACTTAGAGTCTTATGGCTGCTAAGTTGAAAATTAACTTATGGAACGCTAACGGGTTAAGCAACAAAGTCTACGAATTAAAAAATCACTTAATTAAAAACAAAATTGATATATGTTTTATTTCAGAAACAAAATACAAGGCAAATAGATGCCTCAAGATTCAGGGATACACCGTCCATCGGCAAGACAGGGGAGGTCATGCAGCAGGAGGAGTGGCAGCGATAGTACGGAATGACATACCACACCGCAGAATCAACATCAGACCAGGTAATAGTATGGAAGTCTTGGGGATAAAACTCCAACAAAACACAACACTAGTGGTCGCATACAATCGACCACTAAACACCTTTAATGACACTGACATGGATGAGCTGTTTGGATTGGATGGGAAAGTCATCGTGGCTGGCGATTTCAATGCCAAACATCCACTTTGGAACTGCCACACGTCCAATCCAAACGGCAATACTCTAATTAATTTCTGTACACAAAAACAGATACAAATTCTTCACCCGGATAAACATACTCATCATCCAATGAACGGTATGACTCCAACTACGATCGATCTCGTCTTAAGCAAAAATATCCCTCACATCTCCAAACCCACCGTAAAACAGTCCCTTAATTCAGATCATAATATAGTCCAATTTTTTCTTCATAACGTCACTCGCAATAGGTCCTTCAGACAAATCACCAGCTTTAAACATACCGATTGGTCCAAATTCCGTCGAAGGCTTGATGACCTAATCAGCATTAACAATAACATCATTGATACGGACACGGTAGATCGAGAAATCGAACTCCTTACCCAAAACATCAATAAAGCCAAAGCCGAAAATTCCAAAACGATAACGCCTAAAAATGACAGGGACGTCTTTCCGGACGATATCCAGTTGTTGATAGGTGAACGTAAACGGAAAAGAAAGCAATGGCAACAGACGGGAGATATCTCCCACAAAACCGCTATGATTGACTTGAACAGGCAAATACAACAAAAAATCACACTTCACAAAAACAATTCCTGGGAAAAACTTCTTTCCTCATTAAGTCCTTCAGACAATACCCTCTTCAAGGTTTCCAAATTACTGCGGAAACCTTACCAGCCAATCCCGGCCCTATCCGACACTAGTTCTCCCGCCATGAGCGATGCCCAAAAAGCTGAGCTCTTGGCCTCCACCTTCCAAAAAATTCATACATTAGATAATACCGATACACCGGAGCAAACCGAGATAAAACGAATCGTTCTTGCCTTTTCAAGTCAAACATATGCAATCCCAGCCAATCAGCTCGCATCTTATCAAACCAGTCCCTTTGAAATTTCACAAATTCTTAAATTCTTACACAATAACAAAGCTCCAGGCCCGGACAAAATTGAGAACAAAGTTCTCAAAAATTTGTCCCGGAAGGCTACTGTTCAGTTGAATTACATCATTAACGCTATTCTTAAACTGCAGTACTTTCCGAAAGCCTGGAAGCACGGCCTCACCATTCCGATTCATAAACCCAATAAAGACCCCTCCCTGCCTCTCAGTTACAGGCCAATAACGTTACTTAACACGATGGCCAAAGTAACTGAGAGAATTATTCTCAAGCGGCTGATTGGCGAACAAACGAAACTGAAAATCACGAACCTGTCGCAATTCGGATTCACAGCGGGCCTTAATACGTCCCTGCAGGTGACCCGAATCGTGAAAGACGTGATCGAAGGTTTCAATAAGGGTAATGTCACGGTCATGACGTTGCTGGATATAGAGAAAGCCTTCGATAGAACCTGGACCGACGGACTCATTTTCAAATTAATACACTATGGCTTCTCCAATCACCTAATTAAACTCATTTATTCATACCTCACCGACAGATCGATCGCGGTTAGAGTCAACGCCACCATCTCAAATACGAAACACATACAAGTTGGAGTTCCCCAAGGGTCCGTACTAGCACCGACTTTATTCAATCTTTACATAAACGACACTCCGTCGTTTATGAGAACACAGATGGCTATGTACGCTGACGACACGGCGATTTATGCGCAGTCGTTCAGCGCACAAGTGGCCACAAAGCAAACTCAAATTCATCTTGACATGATCAAACGTCACTGCGATAAATGGAAGATTCGACTGAACGCCGGTAAGACGGAGACGATAGTTTTCGCCAGAAAGCGGACAAATCATAGGGTCTTCCAAAAACTCAAACTAGACGGACATCCCATAGAACCTAAGACGAGTGTCAAGTACCTAGGTGTGACGCTTGATTCTAGATTAAACTTCGACACTCATCTTAAGGTCAGACGTCAGCTGGCGTACGCAGCAAATCGCAAGATTTACCCCTTGATGAAAGGGAGTCAGATGAGCTCCGAAAACAAGCGTACGTTATACAAAACCGTGCTAAGACCGATCCTAACGTATGCTTGCCCTGCCTGGGCGAACGTCTCTAAGACGCGCTTCCGTCCCTTGCAGGTGTTTCAGAACCGCTGTCTCCGTCTAGTCACGGGGGCTGATCGATACGCCAGACTGACGTCAATCCACGATGACGCAAAGGTAGAATTTTTGAGAGACCACGTAACTCGGTTATCGACAAAATTCTACCAAACGCAGATTCAAAAAAGCCCTCTTACGGCAAATATGACATCAGATAATTCCTTCAGAAAATACAAACTACCATTTCAAACACTACCCACATTTTCCACTCATCCGCACATCACATAATCACACAGAATTCCGTACTAAAGCTGCCACGATGGGCGAAGTATCTCTGATAAAATAAAATATAAAAGAAAAAAAAAAAAAAAAAAAAAAAAAAAAAAGCGAAGCCCGTTAGCGGGCTGTAATGCATTTCAGCTCTACGATAACATCAAGTCTTGATTGGTTCAAGAATACCTAGTATATTGTTAATTTGTTATCCGTTATTTGTTATTTGTTATATGTTATTCTGTTCTGTTTTTGTTATTTTATTATTTGTTATTGTTTGTATATTCATAGTCTATTTCTGTTATCGTCCAGCCGGGCGAATTTGTACAGTCTCTAATTATTAGAAGTTGGTTTTTTCGAGTAGTTTTCCAACACAAGAAGAAAGGAAATAATACGTACCATCCGAAAACACACGGCTTAATGCCCGGAAGAAGCATTAACTATTGTAAATCTCCTACGTGAGATAGTCAAGTTGTAAACTTGGGGATATGTATACACGAGGGGCCCCAAACCCGTAAAATAATGTAAATGTAAGACCAAACGGCGCTCTGCGTCGAATGGTCGAACAATGTATTTATGTAAATTAATAAAAATCTTTAAAATTCAATTCAAATTCAATTCGTTCTCGTCCGATCACGGAAGTCAAGCAATGTTGGGCGCGGTTAGTACTTGGATGGGTGACCGCTTGGGAACACCGCGTGCCGTTGCCCCTTTTTTGATTTTTTGAAATCGGACGAGAACGATAGTTTCGGAAACGCGACCCTCCTCGGCGCCAAACGCGCCATATTCGTCGAATATGGAATACAAAATTAATGTACACACATAGACATATATTATAATATTAAGAGTCGTTAATTAGGTATCCCCATAACGATGTTTGCGTAAATATAAAAAAAAAAAAAATGTTAATTCATACCGTGTAATATATGCATCAGCAATGTATATCTATAAAATAAAATAATATTCAAAATTTGTGTTTAATATATTTTTATTAGGTAGATAATACATTTAAAAAGGTAATACTATACCATGTAGTATATTAAATTAATATATAGACAGCGTTCGAGTATATGCAACCACGAGTTACTCGTGATACCGAGGCGGGCGATAACGAACGTGCTTCCCGTTCGTTGTCACTCGGTTTGAATTAGGCGTGGGGTAGGGATAGTAGTTGATCTCAGAGGGCGGACGACGGAACGTCGAGCATTCGAGTAGTGAGGTTGTCAACGTGAAGTGGCGACGAGGTGCTCTCGTCAGCAATTATGATGTTATCGGGGTTGGATTTTGTGCTAAGTTTGCGGCATTTTCACACGTCAACGTGTCGAATATTTAGACTTATAAGTAGGCAACGACCATACCACATTGAGAATACCCGTTCTCGTCCGATCACGGAAGTCAAGCAATGTTGGGCGCGGTTAGTACTTGGATGGGTGACCGCTTGGGAACACCGCGTGCCGTTGCCCCTTTTTTGATTTTTTGAAATCGGACGAGAACGATAGTTTCGGAAACGCGACCCTCCTCGGCGCCAAACGCGCCATATTCGTCGAATATGGAATACAAAATTAATGTACACACATAGACATATATTATAATATTAAGAGTCGTTAATTAGGTATCCCCATAACGATGTTTGCGTAAATATAAAAAAAAAAAAAAATGTTAATTCATACCGTGTAATATATGCATCAGCAATGTATATCTATAAAATAAAATAATATTCAAAATTTGTGTTTAATATATTTTTATTAGGTAGATAATACATTTAAAAAGGTAATACTATACCATGTAGTATATTAAATTAATATATAGACAGCGTTCGAGTATATGCAACCACGAGTTACTCGTGATACCGAGGCGGGCGATAACGAACGTGCTTCCCGTTCGTTGTCACTCGGTTTGAATTAGGCGTGGGGTAGGGATAGTAGTTGATCTCAGAGGGCGGACGACGGAACGTCGAGCATTCGAGTAGTGAGGTTGTCAACGTGAAGTGGCGACGAGGTGCTCTCGTCAGCAATTATGATGTTATCGGGGTTGGATTTTGTGCTAAGTTTGCGGCATTTTCACACGTCAACGTGTCGAATATTTAGACTTATAAGTAGGCAACGACCATACCACATTGAGAATACCCGTTCTCGTCCATCATTTTTCAGCCCAGTGTGCGTCGTAGAGGTAGGACGTGTCCTAAAAAAGATCGAAAAAGGTAAAAATTTGGCCTAAAAGTGACGAAAACAAGAAAAAGTGTAAGCGAAATAGAAGAAAGAACGATACCCATCGAGAAGAAAGAAGAAGTGTCCAAAGAACGGCTGAAATATTGGGGAAATATCATCCCATAAATCCATTCACGATAGCGGTGGTACCAACACTGACAAACCAAGCAGACGATCTGATTGGCCAAAAAAAATTTAAAAATGGACGAAAACGAAAGGAACGAAAACACAAACAAGGCGGGAAATTTAAATATAAACCCAAAGAACAACGAAAAAATGGAAGTAAACGATGGGAACAATAACGATAGTAATAAGAATAAAGATAAAGAAATCGAAAACGCGAAAGAAAAGGTAACCGGTACGAACGCACAAAAAGTAGAGGATCTAATGTGGGAAAATTTATCGCAGAAGTTTCAAAACACGCAAACAGTAAAGAAGGAGAAAGGAAATCGAAAAACGATAAACGTCCAAAGTGTAGTAACTTTGAAGAGAGGTGCAGGCGTGATAGATGTTGAAGAATACATTAACTCCGGCCAAACAAAAAGGCCCAAAAGAAAGTATAAGCCAATCATAAGACCTCCCCTTATGCCACTGACAAATCGATACCAAGCACTCGCGAAGCTCCCAGACACTCAAACCGGGGGCGACCAAGGGAAAGATGACGAAGAAGAACTAAGTAACGATGAAAACGACGTGATGATGATATCGGACGTGGAAGAAGTAGGAGAGCACTCCAAGAAAGAAGAGACTAGAAATCCCGCCAATGGGGTGAACTCAAAGGTAAACGAAGCACGAAAAACACCCAATAAGTCAGAAGATGACAACAAACAAAAAGAGACGACTGGAAAAAGGATCAAGCCTCCACCTATCGTGATTGCAGCGCAGGTGGAAGGTCTCCAAGCCGATTTTCGGGCGGTAATAAGAACGTATGCAACAAAAGGTTTCCAGCTGACACATCGTCCGAATTCGGTAACCGTACAAGTAAACGATAAAGATGACTACGTTCTATTAAGGACCCAATTGGAGAAGAGAGAATTCCTACACCACACGTATACCCCTAAGGACGAGAGGACGCACGCTTTCGTCTTAAGGGGATTAACGAACGACGCGACAACAGAAGAGATAGTACAAGACCTGAAAACATATGAAGTAGAAGCAAAGAAAGTATATCGCATGAATGGAACGAGGGCGGCGGCCTTCCTGATAATCACCGATAACACGGTGACCCTAAAGGCATTAACAGCCAAAGTAAAGACGCTTCTGGATGCCAGGGTGAGATGGGATAGGCATTCCAACAACAAGAAAATAATTCAATGTCATAGGTGTCAGCTGTGGGGCCATGCAACAGCAAATTGCAGGAGGGCATTCAAATGCCTAAAATGCGCGCTAGAGCACCCCACGGCTGCGTGTACAAGATTGGTGACCGAAAAACCCACATGCGCTAACTGCGGAGGTGAACACACCGCAAACAATATTACGTGTGAGGTCTACATCAAGAAGCTGCGTCAATTTGAAGAAAGTGCGCAAAAAAGGGCTCCCCTTCCGGCTGGCCCTAGTTATGTGCCAGCGCCTATCCCCACCACTTCACCCTGGCAGAGGGTCGCCGCCCCACAGGTCGCTCAACCAATTCCACCATCATACAAGTCACGAAGTGCCTTTCCGGAACTCAAACCAACAAGAGCTGTACGGGAACAACCCGCACAGCAACCTCAACCTCAATCACAACCGAAAACTACTCAACAAACCACTTCGAATTTTGGAGACGCTTTCGCAGATTTCGCCCAAGTCTGCGACGAAATAAACCAACAAACCAATCTTGATGAGATGTTAAGGGCCATGAGGGACTATAACAACATCCTGAAGGCCTGCCGTACGAAACCGGAACGCGTTGCAGCCTCTATGAGATTCTTTTCAAACTTAGAGTCTTATGGCTGCTAAGTTGAAAATTAACTTATGGAACGCTAACGGGTTAAGCAACAAAGTCTACGAATTAAAAAATCACTTAATTAAAAACAAAATTGATATATGTTTTATTTCAGAAACAAAATACAAGGCAAATAGATGCCTCAAGATTCAGGGATACACCGTCCATCGGCAAGACAGGGGAGGTCATGCAGCAGGAGGAGTGGCAGCGATAGTACGGAATGACATACCACACCGCAGAATCAACATCAGACCAGGTAATAGTATGGAAGTCTTGGGGATAAAACTCCAACAAAACACAACACTAGTGGTCGCATACAATCGACCACTAAACACCTTTAATGACACTGACATGGATGAGCTGTTTGGATTGGATGGGAAAGTCATCGTGGCTGGCGATTTCAATGCCAAACATCCACTTTGGAACTGCCACACGTCCAATCCAAACGGCAATACTCTAATTAATTTCTGTACACAAAAACAGATACAAATTCTTCACCCGGATAAACATACTCATCATCCAATGAACGGTATGACTCCAACTACGATCGATCTCGTCTTAAGCAAAAATATCCCTCACATCTCCAAACCCACCGTAAAACAGTCCCTTAATTCAGATCATAATATAGTCCAATTTTTTCTTCATAACGTCACTCGCAATAGGTCCTTCAGACAAATCACCAGCTTTAAACATACCGATTGGTCCAAATTCCGTCGAAGGCTTGATGACCTAATCAGCATTAACAATAACATCATTGATACGGACACGGTAGATCGAGAAATCGAACTCCTTACCCAAAACATCAATAAAGCCAAAGCCGAAAATTCCAAAACGATAACGCCTAAAAATGACAGGGACGTCTTTCCGGACGATATCCAGTTGTTGATAGGTGAACGTAAACGGAAAAGAAAGCAATGGCAACAGACGGGAGATATCTCCCACAAAACCGCTATGATTGACTTGAACAGGCAAATACAACAAAAAATCACACTTCACAAAAACAATTCCTGGGAAAAACTTCTTTCCTCATTAAGTCCTTCAGACAATACCCTCTTCAAGGTTTCCAAATTACTGCGGAAACCTTACCAGCCAATCCCGGCCCTATCCGACACTAGTTCTCCCGCCATGAGCGATGCCCAAAAAGCTGAGCTCTTGGCCTCCACCTTCCAAAAAATTCATACATTAGATAATACCGATACACCGGAGCAAACCGAGATAAAACGAATCGTTCTTGCCTTTTCAAGTCAAACATATGCAATCCCAGCCAATCAGCTCGCATCTTATCAAACCAGTCCCTTTGAAATTTCACAAATTCTTAAATTTTTACACAATAACAAAGCTCCAGGCCCGGACAAAATTGAGAACAAAGTTCTCAAAAATTTGTCCCGGAAGGCTACTGTTCAGTTGAATTACATCATTAACGCTATTCTTAAACTGCAGTACTTTCCGAAAGCCTGGAAGCACGGCCTCACCATTCCGATTCATAAACCCAATAAAGACCCCTCCCTGCCTCTCAGTTACAGGCCAATAACGTTACTTAACACGATGGCCAAAGTAACTGAGAGAATTATTCTCAAGCGGCTGATTGGCGAACAAACGAAACTGAAAATCACGAACCTGTCGCAATTCGGATTCACAGCGGGCCTTAATACGTCCCTGCAGGTGACCCGAATCGTGAAAGACGTGATCGAAGGTTTCAATAAGGGTAATGTCACGGTCATGACGTTGCTGGATATAGAGAAAGCCTTCGATAGAACCTGGACCGACGGACTCATTTTCAAATTAATACACTATGGCTTCTCCAATCACCTAATTAAACTCATTTATTCATACCTCACCGACAGATCGATCGCGGTTAGAGTCAACGCCACCATCTCAAATACGAAACACATACAAGTTGGAGTTCCCCAAGGGTCCGTACTAGCACCGACTTTATTCAATCTTTACATAAACGACACTCCGTCGTTTATGAGAACACAGATGGCTATGTACGCTGACGACACGGCGATTTATGCGCAGTCGTTCAGCGCACAAGTGGCCACAAAGCAAACTCAAATTCATCTTGACATGATCAAACGTCACTGCGATAAATGGAAGATTCGACTGAACGCCGGTAAGACGGAGACGATAGTTTTCGCCAGAAAGCGGACAAATCATAGGGTCTTCCAAAAACTCAAACTAGACGGACATCCCATAGAACCTAAGACGAGTGTCAAGTACCTAGGTGTGACGCTTGATTCTAGATTAAACTTCGACACTCATCTTAAGGTCAGACGTCAGCTGGCGTACGCAGCAAATCGCAAGATTTACCCCTTGACGAAAGGGAGTCAGATGAGCTCCGAAAACAAGCGTACGTTATACAAAACCGTGCTAAGACCGATCCTAACGTATGCTTGCCCTGCTTGGGCGAACGTCTCTAAGACGCGCTTCCGTCCCTTGCAGGTGTTTCAGAACCGCTGTCTCCGTCTAGTCACGGGGGCTGATCGATACGCCAGACTGACGTCAATCCACGATGACGCAAAGGTAGAATTTTTGAGAGACCACGTAACTCGGTTATCGACAAAATTCTACCAAACGCAGATTCAAAAAAGCCCTCTTACGGCAAATATGACATCAGATAATTCCTTCAGAAAATACAAACTACCATTTCAAACACTACCCACATTTTCCACTCATCCGCACATCACATAATCACACAGAATTCCGTACTAAAGCTGCCACGATGGGCGAAGTATCTCTGATAAAATAAAATATAAAAGAAAAAAAAAAAAAAAAAAAAAAAAAAGCGAAGCCCGTTAGCGGGCTGTAATGCATTTCAGCTCTACGATAACATCAAGTCTTGATTGGTTCAAGAATACCTAGTATATTGTTAATTTGTTATCTGTTATTTGTTATTTGTTATATGTTATTCTGTTCTGTTTTTGTTATTTTATTATTTGTTATTGTTTGTATATTCATAGTCTATTTCTGTTATCGTCCAGCCGGGCGAATTTGTACAGTCTCTAATTATTAGAAGTTGGTTTTTTCGAGTAGTTTTCCAACACAAGAAGAAAGGAAATAATACGTACCATCCGAAAACACACGGCTTAATGCCCGGAAGAAGCATTAACTATTGTAAATCTCCTACGTGAGATAGTCAAGTTGTAAACTTGGGGATATGTATACACGAGGGGCCCCAAACCCGTAAAATAATGTAAATGTAAGACCAAACGGCGCTCTGCGTCGAATGGTCGAACAATGTATTTATGTAAATTAATAAAAATCTTTAAAATTCAAATTCAATTCGTTCTCGTCCGATCACGGAAGTCAAGCAATGTTGGGCGCGGTTAGTACTTGGATGGGTGACCGCTTGGGAACACCGCGTGCCGTTGCCCCTTTTTTGATTTTTTGAAATCGGACGAGAACGATAGTTTCGGAAACGCGACCCTCCTCGGCGCCAAACGCGCCATATTCGTCGAATATGGAATACAAAATTAATGTACACACATAGACATATATTATAATATTAAGAGTCGTTAATTAGGTATCCCCATAACGATGTTTGCGTAAATATAAAAAAAAAAAAAATGTTAATTCATACCGTGTAATATATGCATCAGCAATGTATATCTATAAAATAAAATAATATTCAAAATTTGTGTTTAATATATTTTTATTAGGTAGATAATACATTTAAAAAGGTAATACTATACCATGTAGTATATTAAATTAATATATAGACAGCGTTCGAGTATATGCAACCACGAGTTACTCGTGATACCGAGGCGGGCGATAACGAACGTGCTTCCCGTTCGTTGTCACTCGGTTTGAATTAGGCGTGGGGTAGGGATAGTAGTTGATCTCAGAGGGCGGACGACGGAACGTCGAGCATTCGAGTAGTGAGGTTGTCAACGTGAAGTGGCGACGAGGTGCTCTCGTCAGCAATTATGATGTTATCGGGGTTGGATTTTGTGCTAAGTTTGCGGCATTTTCACACGTCAACGTGTCGAATATTTAGACTTATAAGTAGGCAACGACCATACCACATTGAGAATACCCGTTCTCGTCCGATCACGGAAGTCAAGCAATGTTGGGCGCGGTTAGTACTTGGATGGGTGACCGCTTGGGAACACCGCGTGCCGTTGCCCCTTTTTTGATTTTTTGAAATCGGACGAGAACGATAGTTTCGGAAACGCGACCCTCCTCGGCGCCAAACGCGCCATATTCGTCGAATATGGAATACAAAATTAATGTACACACATAGACATATATTATAATATTAAGAGTCGTTAATTAGGTATCCCCATAACGATGTTTGCGTAAATATAAAAAAAAAAAAAATGTTAATTCATACCGTGTAATATATGCATCAGCAATGTATATCTATAAAATAAAATAATATTCAAAATTTGTGTTTAATATATTTTTATTAGGTAGATAATACATTTAAAAAGGTAATACTATACCATGTAGTATATTAAATTAATATATAGACAGCGTTCGAGTATATGCAACCACGAGTTACTCGTGATACCGAGGCGGGCGATAACGAACGTGCTTCCCGTTCGTTGTCACTCGGTTTGAATTAGGCGTGGGGTAGGGATAGTAGTTGATCTCAGAGGGCGGACGACGGAACGTCGAGCATTCGAGTAGTGAGGTTGTCAACGTGAAGTGGCGACGAGGTGCTCTCGTCAGCAATTATGATGTTATCGGGGTTGGATTTTGTGCTAAGTTTGCGGCATTTTCACACGTCAACGTGTCGAATATTTAGACTTATAAGTAGGCAACGACCATACCACATTGAGAATACCCGTTCTCGTCCGATCACGGAAGTCAAGCAATGTTGGGCGCGGTTAGTACTTGGATGGGTGACCGCTTGGGAACACCGCGTGCCGTTGCCCCTTTTTTGATTTTTTGAAATCGGACGAGAACGATAGTTTCGGAAACGCGACCCTCCTCGGCGCCAAACGCGCCATATTCGTCGAATATGGAATACAAAATTAATGTACACACATAGACATATATTATAATATTAAGAGTCGTTAATTAGGTATCCCCATAACGATGTTTGCGTAAATATAAAAAAAAAAAAAATGTTAATTCATACCGTGTAATATATGCATCAGCAATGTATATCTATAAAATAAAATAATATTCAAAATTTGTGTTTAATATATTTTTATTAGGTAGATAATACATTTAAAAAGGTAATACTATACCATGTAGTATATTAAATTAATATATAGACAGCGTTCGAGTATATGCAACCACGAGTTACTCGTGATACCGAGGCGGGCGATAACGAACGTGCTTCCCGTTCGTTGTCACTCGGTTTGAATTAGGCGTGGGGTAGGGATAGTAGTTGATCTCAGAGGGCGGACGACGGAACGTCGAGCATTCGAGTAGTGAGGTTGTCAACGTGAAGTGGCGACGAGGTGCTCTCGTCAGCAATTATGATGTTATCGGGGTTGGATTTTGTGCTAAGTTTGCGGCATTTTCACACGTCAACGTGTCGAATATTTAGACTTATAAGTAGGCAACGACCATACCACATTGAGAATACCCGTTCTCGTCCAGCCCAGTGTGCGTCGTAGAGGTAGGACGTGTCCTAAAAAAGATCGAAAAAGGTAAAAATTTGGCCTAAAAGTGACGAAAACAAGAAAAAGTGTAAGCGAAATAGAAGAAAGAACGATACCCATCGAGAAGAAAGAAGAAGTGTCCAAAGAACGGCTGAAATATTGGGGAAATATCATCCCATAAATCCATTCACGATAGCGGTGGTACCAACACTGACAAACCAAGCAGACGATCTGATTGGCCAAAAAAAATTTAAAAATGGACGAAAACGAAAGGAACGAAAACACAAACAAGGCGGGAAATTTAAATATAAACCCAAAGAACAACGAAAAAATGGAAGTAAACGATGGGAACAATAACGATAGTAATAAGAATAAAGATAAAGAAATCGAAAACGCGAAAGAAAAGGTAACCGGTACGAACGCACAAAAAGTAGAGGATCTAATGTGGGAAAATTTATCGCAGAAGTTTCAAAACACGCAAACAGTAAAGAAGGAGAAAGGAAATCGAAAAACGATAAACGTCCAAAGTGTAGTAACTTTGAAGAGAGGTGCAGGCGTGATAGATGTTGAAGAATACATTAACTCCGGCCAAACAAAAAGGCCCAAAAGAAAGTATAAGCCAATCATAAGACCTCCCCTTATGCCACTGACAAATCGATACCAAGCACTCGCGAAGCTCCCAGACACTCAAACCGGGGGCGACCAAGGGAAAGATGACGAAGAAGAACTAAGTAACGATGAAAACGACGTGATGATGATATCGGACGTGGAAGAAGTAGGAGAGCACTCCAAGAAAGAAGAGACTAGAAATCCCGCCAATGGGGTGAACTCAAAGGTAAACGAAGCACGAAAAACACCCAATAAGTCAGAAGATGACAACAAACAAAAAGAGACGACTGGAAAAAGGATCAAGCCTCCACCTATCGTGATTGCAGCGCAGGTGGAAGGTCTCCAAGCCGATTTTCGGGCGGTAATAAGAACGTATGCAACAAAAGGTTTCCAGCTGACACATCGTCCGAATTCGGTAACCGTACAAGTAAACGATAAAGATGACTACGTTCTATTAAGGACCCAATTGGAGAAGAGAGAATTCCTACACCACACGTATACCCCTAAGGACGAGAGGACGCACGCTTTCGTCTTAAGGGGATTAACGAACGACGCGACAACAGAAGAGATAGTACAAGACCTGAAAACATATGAAGTAGAAGCAAAGAAAGTATATCGCATGAATGGAACGAGGGCGGCGGCCTTCCTGATAATCACCGATAACACGGTGACCCTAAAGGCATTAACAGCCAAAGTAAAGACGCTTCTGGATGCCAGGGTGAGATGGGATAGGCATTCCAACAACAAGAAAATAATTCAATGTCATAGGTGTCAGCTGTGGGGCCATGCAACAGCAAATTGCAGGAGGGCATTCAAATGCCTAAAATGCGCGCTAGAGCACCCCACGGCTGCGTGTACAAGATTGGTGACCGAAAAACCCACATGCGCTAACTGCGGAGGTGAACACACCGCAAACAATATTACGTGTGAGGTCTACATCAAGAAGCTGCGTCAATTTGAAGAAAGTGCGCAAAAAAGGGCTCCCCTTCCGGCTGGCCCTAGTTATGTGCCAGCGCCTATCCCCACCACTTCACCCTGGCAGAGGGTCGCCGCCCCACAGGTCGCTCAACCAATTCCACCATCATACAAGTCACGAAGTGCCTTTCCGGAACTCAAACCAACAAGAGCTGTACGGGAACAACCCGCACAGCAACCTCAACCTCAATCACAACCGAAAACTACTCAACAAACCACTTCGAATTTTGGAGACGCTTTCGCAGATTTCGCCCAAGTCTGCGACGAAATAAACCAACAAACCAATCTTGATGAGATGTTAAGGGCCATGAGGGACTATAACAACATCCTGAAGGCCTGCCGTACGAAACCGGAACGCGTTGCAGCCTCTATGAGATTCTTTTCAAACTTAGAGTCTTATGGCTGCTAAGTTGAAAATTAACTTATGGAACGCTAACGGGTTAAGCAACAAAGTCTACGAATTAAAAAATCACTTAATTAAAAACAAAATTGATATATGTTTTATTTCAGAAACAAAATACAAGGCAAATAGATGCCTCAAGATTCAGGGATACACCGTCCATCGGCAAGACAGGGGAGGTCATGCAGCAGGAGGAGTGGCAGCGATAGTACGGAATGACATACCACACCGCAGAATCAACATCAGACCAGGTAATAGTATGGAAGTCTTGGGGATAAAACTCCAACAAAACACAACACTAGTGGTCGCATACAATCGACCACTAAACACCTTTAATGACACTGACATGGATGAGCTGTTTGGATTGGATGGGAAAGTCATCGTGGCTGGCGATTTCAATGCCAAACATCCACTTTGGAACTGCCACACGTCCAATCCAAACGGCAATACTCTAATTAATTTCTGTACACAAAAACAGATACAAATTCTTCACCCGGATAAACATACTCATCATCCAATGAACGGTATGACTCCAACTACGATCGATCTCGTCTTAAGCAAAAATATCCCTCACATCTCCAAACCCACCGTAAAACAGTCCCTTAATTCAGATCATAATATAGTCCAATTTTTTCTTCATAACGTCACTCGCAATAGGTCCTTCAGACAAATCACCAGCTTTAAACATACCGATTGGTCCAAATTCCGTCGAAGGCTTGATGA
Source organism: Rhagonycha lutea (assembly GCA_958510855.1). NCBI lineage: Eukaryota > Metazoa > Arthropoda > Insecta > Coleoptera > Cantharidae > Rhagonycha > Rhagonycha lutea. Next base: position 40,969,535 of record OY294038.1, read on the forward strand.
CCTAATCAGCATTAACAATAACATCATTGATACGGACACGGTAGATCGAGAAATCGAACTCCTTACCCAAAACATCAATAAAGCCAAAGCCGAAAATTCCAAAACGATAACGCCTAAAAATGACAGGGACGTCTTTCCGGACGATATCCAGTTGTTGATAGGTGAACGTAAACGGAAAAGAAAGCAATGGCAACAGACGGGAGATATCTCCCACAAAACCGCTATGATTGACTTGAACAGGCAAATACAACAAAAAATCACACTTCACAAAAACAATTCCTGGGAAAAACTTCTTTCCTCATTAAGTCCTTCAGACAATACCCTCTTCAAGGTTTCCAAATTACTGCGGAAACCTTACCAGCCAATCCCGGCCCTATCCGACACTAGTTCTCCCGCCATGAGCGATGCCCAAAAAGCTGAGCTCTTGGCCTCCACCTTCCAAAAAATTCATACATTAGATAATACCGATACACCGGAGCAAACCGAGATAAAACGAATCGTTCTTGCCTTTTCAAGTCAAACATATGCAATCCCAGCCAATCAGCTCGCATCTTATCAAACCAGTCCCTTTGAAATTTCACAAATTCTTAAATTTTTACACAATAACAAAGCTCCAGGCCCGGACAAAATTGAGAACAAAGTTCTCAAAAATTTGTCCCGGAAGGCTACTGTTCAGTTGAATTACATCATTAACGCTATTCTTAAACTGCAGTACTTTCCGAAAGCCTGGAAGCACGGCCTCACCATTCCGATTCATAAACCCAATAAAGACCCCTCCCTGCCTCTCAGTTACAGGCCAATAACGTTACTTAACACGATGGCCAAAGTAACTGAGAGAATTATTCTCAAGCGGCTGATTGGCGAACAAACGAAACTGAAAATCACGAACCTGTCGCAATTCGGATTCACAGCGGGCCTTAATACGTCCCTGCAGGTGACCCGAATCGTGAAAGACGTGATCGAAGGTTTCAATAAGGGTAATGTCACGGTCATGACGTTGCTGGATATAGAGAAAGCCTTCGATAGAACCTGGACCGACGGACTCATTTTCAAATTAATACACTATGGCTTCTCCAATCACCTAATTAAACTCATTTATTCATACCTCACCGACAGATCGATCGCGGTTAGAGTCAACGCCACCATCTCAAATACGAAACACATACAAGTTGGAGTTCCCCAAGGGTCCGTACTAGCACCGACTTTATTCAATCTTTACATAAACGACACTCCGTCGTTTATGAGAACACAGATGGCTATGTACGCTGACGACACGGCGATTTATGCGCAGTCGTTCAGCGCACAAGTGGCCACAAAGCAAACTCAAATTCATCTTGACATGATCAAACGTCACTGCGATAAATGGAAGATTCGACTGAACGCCGGTAAGACGGAGACGATAGTTTTCGCCAGAAAGCGGACAAATCATAGGGTCTTCCAAAAACTCAAACTAGACGGACATCCCATAGAACCTAAGACGAGTGTCAAGTACCTAGGTGTGACGCTTGATTCTAGATTAAACTTCGACACTCATCTTAAGGTCAGACGTCAGCTGGCGTACGCAGCAAATCGCAAGATTTACCCCTTGATGAAAGGGAGTCAGATGAGCTCCGAAAACAAGCGTACGTTATACAAGACCGATCCTAACGTATGCTTGCCCTGCTTGGGCGAACGTCTCTAAGACGCGCTTCCGTCCCTTGCAGGTGTTTCAGAACCGCTGTCTCCGTCTAGTCACGGGGGCTGATCGATACGCCAGACTGACGTCAATCCACGATGACGCAAAGGTAGAATTTTTGAGAGACCACGTAACTCGGTTATCGACAAAATTCTACCAAACGCAGATTCAAAAAAGCCCTCTTACGGCAAATATGACATCAGATAATTCCTTCAGAAAATACAAACTACCATTTCAAACACTACCCACATTTTCCACTCATCCGCACATCACATAATCACACAGAATTCCGTACTAAAGCTGCCACGATGGGCGAAGTATCTCTGATAAAATAAAATATAAAAGAAAAAAAAAAAAAAAAAAAAAAAAAAGCGAAGCCCGTTAGCGGGCTGTAATGCATTTCAGCTCTACGATAACATCAAGTCTTGATTGGTTCAAGAATACCTAGTATATTGTTAATTTGTTATCTGTTATTTGTTATTTGTTATATGTTATTCTGTTCTGTTTTTGTTATTTTATTATTTGTTATTGTTTGTATATTCATAGTCTATTTCTGTTATCGTCCAGCCGGGCGAATTTGTACAGTCTCTAATTATTAGAAGTTGGTTTTTTCGAGTAGTTTTCCAACACAAGAAGAAAGGAAATAATACGTACCATCCGAAAACACACGGCTTAATGCCCGGAAGAAGCATTAACTATTGTAAATCTCCTACGTGAGATAGTCAAGTTGTAAACTTGGGGATATGTATACACGAGGGGCCCCAAACCCGTAAAATAATGTAAATGTAAGACCAAACGGCGCTCTGCGTCGAATGGTCGAACAATGTATTTATGTAAATTAATAAAAATCTTTAAAATTCAAATTCGTTCTCGTCCGATCACGGAAGTCAAGCAATGTTGGGCGCGGTTAGTACTTGGATGGGTGACCGCTTGGGAACACCGCGTGCCGTTGCCCCTTTTTTGATTTTTTGAAATCGGACGAGAACGATAGTTTCGGAAACGCGACCCTCCTCGGCGCCAAACGCGCCATATTCGTCGAATATGGAATACAAAATTAATGTACACACATAGACATATATTATAATATTAAGAGTCGTTAATTAGGTATCCCCATAACGATGTTTGCGTAAATATAAAAAAAAAAAAATGTTAATTCATACCGTGTAATATATGCATCAGCAATGTATATCTATAAAATAAAATAATATTCAAAATTTGTGTTTAATATATTTTTATTAGGTAGATAATACATTTAAAAAGGTAATACTATACCATGTAGTATATTAAATTAATATATAGACAGCGTTCGAGTATATGCAACCACGAGTTACTCGTGATACCGAGGCGGGCGATAACGAACGTGCTTCCCGTTCGTTGTCACTCGGTTTGAATTAGGCGTGGGGTAGGGATAGTAGTTGATCTCAGAGGGCGGACGACGGAACGTCGAGCATTCGAGTAGTGAGGTTGTCAACGTGAAGTGGCGACGAGGTGCTCTCGTCAGCAATTATGATGTTATCGGGGTTGGATTTTGTGCTAAGTTTGCGGCATTTTCACACGTCAACGTGTCGAATATTTAGACTTATAAGTAGGCAACGACCATACCACATTGAGAATACCCGTTCTCGTCCGATCACGGAAGTCAAGCAATGTTGGGCGCGGTTAGTACTTGGATGGGTGACCGCTTGGGAACACCGCGTGCCGTTGCCCCTTTTTTGATTTTTTGAAATCGGACGAGAACGATAGTTTCGGAAACGCGACCCTCCTCGGCGCCAAACGCGCCATATTCGTCGAATATGGAATACAAAATTAATGTACACACATAGACATATATTATAATATTAAGAGTCGTTAATTAGGTATCCCCATAACGATGTTTGCGTAAATATAAAAAAAAAAAAAATGTTAATTCATACCGTGTAATATATGCATCAGCAATGTATATCTATAAAATAAAATAATATTCAAAATTTGTGTTTAATATATTTTTATTAGGTAGATAATACATTTAAAAAGGTAATACTATACCATGTAGTATATTAAATTAATATATAGACAGCGTTCGAGTATATGCAACCACGAGTTACTCGTGATACCGAGGCGGGCGATAACGAACGTGCTTCCCGTTCGTTGTCACTCGGTTTGAATTAGGCGTGGGGTAGGGATAGTAGTTGATCTCAGAGGGCGGACGACGGAACGTCGAGCATTCGAGTAGTGAGGTTGTCAACGTGAAGTGGCGACGAGGTGCTCTCGTCAGCAATTATGATGTTATCGGGGTTGGATTTTGTGCTAAGTTTGCGGCATTTTCACACGTCAACGTGTCGAATATTTAGACTTATAAGTAGGCAACGACCATACCACATTGAGAATACCCGTTCTCGTCCGATCACGGAAGTCAAGCAATGTTGGGCGCGGTTAGTACTTGGATGGGTGACCGCTTGGGAACACCGCGTGCCGTTGCCCCTTTTTTGATTTTTTGAAATCGGACGAGAACGATAGTTTCGGAAACGCGACCCTCCTCGGCGCCAAACGCGCCATATTCGTCGAATATGGAATACAAAATTAATGTACACACATAGACATATATTATAATATTAAGAGTCGTTAATTAGGTATCCCCATAACGATGTTTGCGTAAATATAAAAAAAAAAAAAATGTTAATTCATACCGTGTAATATATGCATCAGCAATGTATATCTATAAAATAAAATAATATTCAAAATTTGTGTTTAATATATTTTTATTAGGTAGATAATACATTTAAAAAGGTAATACTATACCATGTAGTATATTAAATTAATATATAGACAGCGTTCGAGTATATGCAACCACGAGTTACTCGTGATACCGAGGCGGGCGATAACGAACGTGCTTCCCGTTCGTTGTCACTCGGTTTGAATTAGGCGTGGGGTAGGGATAGTAGTTGATCTCAGAGGGCGGACGACGGAACGTCGAGCATTCGAGTAGTGAGGTTGTCAACGTGAAGTGGCGACGAGGTGCTCTCGTCAGCAATTATGATGTTATCGGGGTTGGATTTTGTGCTAAGTTTGCGGCATTTTCACACGTCAACGTGTCGAATATTTAGACTTATAAGTAGGCAACGACCATACCACATTGAGAATACCCGTTCTCGTCCGATCACGGAAGTCAAGCAATGTTGGGCGCGGTTAGTACTTGGATGGGTGACCGCTTGGGAACACCGCGTGCCGTTGCCCCTTTTTTGATTTTTTGAAATCGGACGAGAACGATAGTTTCGGAAACGCGACCCTCCTCGGCGCCAAACGCGCCATATTCGTCGAATATGGAATACAAAATTAATGTACACACATAGACATATATTATAATATTAAGAGTCGTTAATTAGGTATCCCCATAACGATGTTTGCGTAAATATAAAAAAAAAAAAAATGTTAATTCATACCGTGTAATATATGCATCAGCAATGTATATCTATAAAATAAAATAATATTCAAAATTTGTGTTTAATATATTTTTATTAGGTAGATAATACATTTAAAAAGGTAATACTATACCATGTAGTATATTAAATTAATATATAGACAGCGTTCGAGTATATGCAACCACGAGTTACTCGTGATACCGAGGCGGGCGATAACGAACGTGCTTCCCGTTCGTTGTCACTCGGTTTGAATTAGGCGTGGGGTAGGGATAGTAGTTGATCTCAGAGGGCGGACGACGGAACGTCGAGCATTCGAGTAGTGAGGTTGTCAACGTGAAGTGGCGACGAGGTGCTCTCGTCAGCAATTATGATGTTATCGGGGTTGGATTTTGTGCTAAGTTTGCGGCATTTTCACACGTCAACGTGTCGAATATTTAGACTTATAAGTAGGCAACGACCATACCACATTGAGAATACCCGTTCTCGTCCGATCACGGAAGTCAAGCAATGTTGGGCGCGGTTAGTACTTGGATGGGTGACCGCTTGGGAACACCGCGTGCCGTTGCCCCTTTTTTGATTTTTTGAAATCGGACGAGAACGATAGTTTCGGAAACGCGACCCTCCTCGGCGCCAAACGCGCCATATTCGTCGAATATGGAATACAAAATTAATGTACACACATAGACATATATTATAATATTAAGAGTCGTTAATTAGGTATCCCCATAACGATGTTTGCGTAAATATAAAAAAAAAAAAAAATGTTAATTCATACCGTGTAATATATGCATCAGCAATGTATATCTATAAAATAAAATAATATTCAAAATTTGTGTTTAATATATTTTTATTAGGTAGATAATACATTTAAAAAGGTAATACTATACCATGTAGTATATTAAATTAATATATAGACAGCGTTCGAGTATATGCAACCACGAGTTACTCGTGATACCGAGGCGGGCGATAACGAACGTGCTTCCCGTTCGTTGTCACTCGGTTTGAATTAGGCGTGGGGTAGGGATAGTAGTTGATCTCAGAGGGCGGACGACGGAACGTCGAGCATTCGAGTAGTGAGGTTGTCAACGTGAAGTGGCGACGAGGTGCTCTCGTCAGCAATTATGATGTTATCGGGGTTGGATTTTGTGCTAAGTTTGCGGCATTTTCACACGTCAACGTGTCGAATATTTAGACTTATAAGTAGGCAACGACCATACCACATTGAGAATACCCGTTCTCGTCCGATCACGGAAGTCAAGCAATGTTGGGCGCGGTTAGTACTTGGATGGGTGACCGCTTGGGAACACCGCGTGCCGTTGCCCCTTTTTTGATTTTTTGAAATCGGACGAGAACGATAGTTTCGGAAACGCGACCCTCCTCGGCGCCAAACGCGCCATATTCGTCGAATATGGAATACAAAATTAATGTACACACATAGACATATATTATAATATTAAGAGTCGTTAATTAGGTATCCCCATAACGATGTTTGCGTAAATATAAAAAAAAAAAAAATGTTAATTCATACCGTGTAATATATGCATCAGCAATGTATATCTATAAAATAAAATAATATTCAAAATTTGTGTTTAATATATTTTTATTAGGTAGATAATACATTTAAAAAGGTAATACTATACCATGTAGTATATTAAATTAATATATAGACAGCGTTCGAGTATATGCAACCACGAGTTACTCGTGATACCGAGGCGGGCGATAACGAACGTGCTTCCCGTTCGTTGTCACTCGGTTTGAATTAGGCGTGGGGTAGGGATAGTAGTTGATCTCAGAGGGCGGACGACGGAACGTCGAGCATTCGAGTAGTGAGGTTGTCAACGTGAAGTGGCGACGAGGTGCTCTCGTCAGCAATTATGATGTTATCGGGGTTGGATTTTGTGCTAAGTTTGCGGCATTTTCACACGTCAACGTGTCGAATATTTAGACTTATAAGTAGGCAACGACCATACCACATTGAGAATACCCGTTCTCGTCCGATCACGGAAGTCAAGCAATGTTGGGCGCGGTTAGTACTTGGATGGGTGACCGCTTGGGAACACCGCGTGCCGTTGCCCCTTTTTTGATTTTTTGAAATCGGACGAGAACGATAGTTTCGGAAACGCGACCCTCCTCGGCGCCAAACGCGCCATATTCGTCGAATATGGAATACAAAATTAATGTACACACATAGACATATATTATAATATTAAGAGTCGTTAATTAGGTATCCCCATAACGATGTTTGCGTAAATATAAAAAAAAAAAAAAATGTTAATTCATACCGTGTAATATATGCATCAGCAATGTATATCTATAAAATAAAATAATATTCAAAATTTGTGTTTAATATATTTTTATTAGGTAGATAATACATTTAAAAAGGTAATACTATACCATGTAGTATATTAAATTAATATATAGACAGCGTTCGAGTATATGCAACCACGAGTTACTCGTGATACCGAGGCGGGCGATAACGAACGTGCTTCCCGTTCGTTGTCACTCGGTTTGAATTAGGCGTGGGGTAGGGATAGTAGTTGATCTCAGAGGGCGGACGACGGAACGTCGAGCATTCGAGTAGTGAGGTTGTCAACGTGAAGTGGCGACGAGGTGCTCTCGTCAGCAATTATGATGTTATCGGGGTTGGATTTTGTGCTAAGTTTGCGGCATTTTCACACGTCAACGTGTCGAATATTTAGACTTATAAGTAGGCAACGACCATACCACATTGAGAATACCCGTTCTCGTCCGATCACGGAAGTCAAGCAATGTTGGGCGCGGTTAGTACTTGGATGGGTGACCGCTTGGGAACACCGCGTGCCGTTGCCCCTTTTTTGATTTTTTGAAATCGGACGAGAACGATAGTTTCGGAAACGCGACCCTCCTCGGCGCCAAACGCGCCATATTCGTCGAATATGGAATACAAAATTAATGTACACACATAGACATATATTATAATATTAAGAGTCGTTAATTAGGTATCCCCATAACGATGTTTGCGTAAATATAAAAAAAAAAAAAATGTTAATTCATACCGTGTAATATATGCATCAGCAATGTATATCTATAAAATAAAATAATATTCAAAATTTGTGTTTAATATATTTTTATTAGGTAGATAATACATTTAAAAAGGTAATACTATACCATGTAGTATATTAAATTAATATATAGACAGCGTTCGAGTATATGCAACCACGAGTTACTCGTGATACCGAGGCGGGCGATAACGAACGTGCTTCCCGTTCGTTGTCACTCGGTTTGAATTAGGCGTGGGGTAGGGATAGTAGTTGATCTCAGAGGGCGGACGACGGAACGTCGAGCATTCGAGTAGTGAGGTTGTCAACGTGAAGTGGCGACGAGGTGCTCTCGTCAGCAATTATGATGTTATCGGGGTTGGATTTTGTGCTAAGTTTGCGGCATTTTCACACGTCAACGTGTCGAATATTTAGACTTATAAGTAGGCAACGACCATACCACATTGAGAATACCCGTTCTCGTCCGATCACGGAAGTCAAGCAATGTTGGGCGCGGTTAGTACTTGGATGGGTGACCGCTTGGGAACACCGCGTGCCGTTGCCCCTTTTTTGATTTTTTGAAATCGGACGAGAACGATAGTTTCGGAAACGCGACCCTCCTCGGCGCCAAACGCGCCATATTCGTCGAATATGGAATACAAAATTAATGTACACACATAGACATATATTATAATATTAAGAGTCGTTAATTAGGTATCCCCATAACGATGTTTGCGTAAATATAAAAAAAAAAAAAATGTTAATTCATACCGTGTAATATATGCATCAGCAATGTATATCTATAAAATAAAATAATATTCAAAATTTGTGTTTAATATATTTTTATTAGGTAGATAATACATTTAAAAAGGTAATACTATACCATGTAGTATATTAAATTAATATATAGACAGCGTTCGAGTATATGCAACCACGAGTTACTCGTGATACCGAGGCGGGCGATAACGAACGTGCTTCCCGTTCGTTGTCACTCGGTTTGAATTAGGCGTGGGGTAGGGATAGTAGTTGATCTCAGAGGGCGGACGACGGAACGTCGAGCATTCGAGTAGTGAGGTTGTCAACGTGAAGTGGCGACGAGGTGCTCTCGTCAGCAATTATGATGTTATCGGGGTTGGATTTTGTGCTAAGTTTGCGGCATTTTCACACGTCAACGTGTCGAATATTTAGACTTATAAGTAGGCAACGACCATACCACATTGAGAATACCCGTTCTCGTCCGATCACGGAAGTCAAGCAATGTTGGGCGCGGTTAGTACTTGGATGGGTGACCGCTTGGGAACACCGCGTGCCGTTGCCCCTTTTTTGATTTTTTGAAATCGGACGAGAACGATAGTTTCGGAAACGCGACCCTCCTCGGCGCCAAACGCGCCATATTCGTCGAATATGGAATACAAAATTAATGTACACACATAGACATATATTATAATATTAAGAGTCGTTAATTAGGTATCCCCATAACGATGTTTGCGTAAATATAAAAAAAAAAAAAATGTTAATTCATACCGTGTAATATATGCATCAGCAATGTATATCTATAAAATAAAATAATATTCAAAATTTGTGTTTAATATATTTTTATTAGGTAGATAATACATTTAAAAAGGTAATACTATACCATGTAGTATATTAAATTAATATATAGACAGCGTTCGAGTATATGCAACCACGAGTTACTCGTGATACCGAGGCGGGCGATAACGAACGTGCTTCCCGTTCGTTGTCACTCGGTTTGAATTAGGCGTGGGGTAGGGATAGTAGTTGATCTCAGAGGGCGGACGACGGAACGTCGAGCATTCGAGTAGTGAGGTTGTCAACGTGAAGTGGCGACGAGGTGCTCTCGTCAGCAATTATGATGTTATCGGGGTTGGATTTTGTGCTAAGTTTGCGGCATTTTCACACGTCAACGTGTCGAATATTTAGACTTATAAGTAGGCAACGACCATACCACATTGAGAATACCCGTTCTCGTCCGATCACGGAAGTCAAGCAATGTTGGGCGCGGTTAGTACTTGGATGGGTGACCGCTTGGGAACACCGCGTGCCGTTGCCCCTTTTTTGATTTTTTGAAATCGGACGAGAACGATAGTTTCGGAAACGCGACCCTCCTCGGCGCCAAACGCGCCATATTCGTCGAATATGGAATACAAAATTAATGTACACACATAGACATATATTATAATATTAAGAGTCGTTAATTAGGTATCCCCATAACGATGTTTGCGTAAATATAAAAAAAAAAAAAAATGTTAATTCATACCGTGTAATATATGCATCAGCAATGTATATCTATAAAATAAAATAATATTCAAAATTTGTGTTTAATATATTTTTATTAGGTAGATAATACATTTAAAAAGGTAATACTATACCATGTAGTATATTAAATTAATATATAGACAGCGTTCGAGTATATGCAACCACGAGTTACTCGTGATACCGAGGCGGGCGATAACGAACGTGCTTCCCGTTCGTTGTCACTCGGTTTGAATTAGGCGTGGGGTAGGGATAGTAGTTGATCTCAGAGGGCGGACGACGGAACGTCGAGCATTCGAGTAGTGAGGTTGTCAACGTGAAGTGGCGACGAGGTGCTCTCGTCAGCAATTATGATGTTATCGGGGTTGGATTTTGTGCTAAGTTTGCGGCATTTTCACACGTCAACGTGTCGAATATTTAGACTTATAAGTAGGCAACGACCATACCACATTGAGAATACCCGTTCTCGTCCGATCACGGAAGTCAAGCAATGTTGGGCGCGGTTAGTACTTGGATGGGTGACCGCTTGGGAACACCGCGTGCCGTTGCCCCTTTTTTGATTTTTTGAAATCGGACGAGAACGATAGTTTCGGAAACGCGACCCTCCTCGGCGCCAAACGCGCCATATTCGTCGAATATGGAATACAAAATTAATGTACACACATAGACATATATTATAATATTAAGAGTCGTTAATTAGGTATCCCCATAACGATGTTTGCGTAAATATAAAAAAAAAAAAAATGTTAATTCATACCGTGTAATATATGCATCAGCAATGTATATCTATAAAATAAAATAATATTCAAAATTTGTGTTTAATATATTTTTATTAGGTAGATAATACATTTAAAAAGGTAATACTATACCATGTAGTATATTAAATTAATATATAGACAGCGTTCGAGTATATGCAACCACGAGTTACTCGTGATACCGAGGCGGGCGATAACGAACGTGCTTCCCGTTCGTTGTCACTCGGTTTGAATTAGGCGTGGGGTAGGGATAGTAGTTGATCTCAGAGGGCGGACGACGGAACGTCGAGCATTCGAGTAGTGAGGTTGTCAACGTGAAGTGGCGACGAGGTGCTCTCGTCAGCAATTATGATGTTATCGGGGTTGGATTTTGTGCTAAGTTTGCGGCATTTTCACACGTCAACGTGTCGAATATTTAGACTTATAAGTAGGCAACGACCATACCACATTGAGAATACCCGTTCTCGTCCGATCACGGAAGTCAAGCAATGTTGGGCGCGGTTAGTACTTGGATGGGTGACCGCTTGGGAACACCGCGTGCCGTTGCCCCTTTTTTGATTTTTTGAAATCGGACGAGAACGATAGTTTCGGAAACGCGACCCTCCTCGGCGCCAAACGCGCCATATTCGTCGAATATGGAATACAAAATTAATGTACACACATAGACATATATTATAATATTAAGAGTCGTTAATTAGGTATCCCCATAACGATGTTTGCGTAAATATAAAAAAAAAAAAAATGTTAATTCATACCGTGTAATATATGCATCAGCAATGTATATCTATAAAATAAAATAATATTCAAAATTTGTGTTTAATATATTTTTATTAGGTAGATAATACATTTAAAAAGGTAATACTATACCATGTAGTATATTAAATTAATATATAGACAGCGTTCGAGTATATGCAACCACGAGTTACTCGTGATACCGAGGCGGGCGATAACGAACGTGCTTCCCGTTCGTTGTCACTCGGTTTGAATTAGGCGTGGGGTAGGGATAGTAGTTGATCTCAGAGGGCGGACGACGGAACGTCGAGCATTCGAGTAGTGAGGTTGTCAACGTGAAGTGGCGACGAGGTGCTCTCGTCAGCAATTATGATGTTATCGGGGTTGGATTTTGTGCTAAGTTTGCGGCATTTTCACACGTCAACGTGTCGAATATTTAGACTTATAAGTAGGCAACGACCATACCACATTGAGAATACCCGTTCTCGTCCGATCACGGAAGTCAAGCAATGTTGGGCGCGGTTAGTACTTGGATGGGTGACCGCTTGGGAACACCGCGTGCCGTTGCCCCTTTTTTGATTTTTTGAAATCGGACGAGAACGATAGTTTCGGAAACGCGACCCTCCTCGGCGCCAAACGCGCCATATTCGTCGAATATGGAATACAAAATTAATGTACACACATAGACATATATTATAATATTAAGAGTCGTTAATTAGGTATCCCCATAACGATGTTTGCGTAAATATAAAAAAAAAAAAAATGTTAATTCATACCGTGTAATATATGCATCAGCAATGTATATCTATAAAATAAAATAATATTCAAAATTTGTGTTTAATATATTTTTATTAGGTAGATAATACATTTAAAAAGGTAATACTATACCATGTAGTATATTAAATTAATATATAGACAGCGTTCGAGTATATGCAACCACGAGTTACTCGTGATACCGAGGCGGGCGATAACGAACGTGCTTCCCGTTCGTTGTCACTCGGTTTGAATTAGGCGTGGGGTAGGGATAGTAGTTGATCTCAGAGGGCGGACGACGGAACGTCGAGCATTCGAGTAGTGAGGTTGTCAACGTGAAGTGGCGACGAGGTGCTCTCGTCAGCAATTATGATGTTATCGGGGTTGGATTTTGTGCTAAGTTTGCGGCATTTTCACACGTCAACGTGTCGAATATTTAGACTTATAAGTACGACCATACCACGACCATACCACATTGAGAATACCCGTTCTCGTCCGATCACGGAAGTCAAGCAATGTTGGGCGCGGTTAGTACTTGGATGGGTGACCGCTTGGGAACACCGCGTGCCGTTGCCCCTTTTTTGATTTTTTGAAATCGGACGAGAACGATAGTTTCGGAAACGCGACCCTCCTCGGCGCCAAACGCGCCATATTCGTCGAATATGGAATACAAAATTAATGTACACACATAGACATATATTATAATATTAAGAGTCGTTAATTAGGTATCCCCATAACGATGTTTGCGTAAATATAAAAAAAAAAAAAATGTTAATTCATACCGTGTAATATATGCATCAGCAATGTATATCTATAAAATAAAATAATATTCAAAATTTGTGTTTAATATATTTTTATTAGGTAGATAATACATTTAAAAAGGTAATACTATACCATGTAGTATATTAAATTAATATATAGACAGCGTTCGAGTATATGCAACCACGAGTTACTCGTGATACCGAGGCGGGCGATAACGAACGTGCTTCCCGTTCGTTGTCACTCGGTTTGAATTAGGCGTGGGGTAGGGATAGTAGTTGATCTCAGAGGGCGGACGACGGAACGTCGAGCATTCGAGTATTGAGGTTGTCAACGTGAAGTGGCGACGAGGTGCTCTCGTCAGCAATTATGATGTTATCGGGGTTGGATTTTGTGCTAAGTTTGCGGCATTTTCACACGTCAACGTGTCGAATATTTAGACTTATAAGTAGGCAACGACCATACCACATTGAGAATACCCGTTCTCGTCCGATCACGGAAGTCAAGCAATGTTGGGCGCGGTTAGTACTTGGATGGGTGACCGCTTGGGAACACCGCGTGCCGTTGCCCCTTTTTTGATTTTTTGAAATCGGACGAGAACGATAGTTTCGGAAACGCGACCCTCCTCGGCGCCAAACGCGCCATATTCGTCGAATATGGAATACAAAATTAATGTACACACATAGACATATATTATAATATTAAGAGTCGTTAATTAGGTATCCCCATAACGATGTTTGCGTAAATATAAAAAAAAAAAAAATGTTAATTCATACCGTGTAATATATGCATCAGCAATGTATATCTATAAAATAAAATAATATTCAAAATTTGTGTTTAATATATTTTTATTAGGTAGATAATACATTTAAAAAGGTAATACTATACCATGTAGTATATTAAATTAATATATAGACAGCGTTCGAGTATATGCAACCACGAGTTACTCGTGATACCGAGGCGGGCGATAACGAACGTGCTTCCCGTTCGTTGTCACTCGGTTTGAATTAGGCGTGGGGTAGGGATAGTAGTTGATCTCAGAGGGCGGACGACGGAACGTCGAGCATTCGAGTAGTGAGGTTGTCAACGTGAAGTGGCGACGAGGTGCTCTCGTCAGCAATTATGATGTTATCGGGGTTGGATTTTGTGCTAAGTTTGCGGCATTTTCACACGTCAACGTGTCGAATATTTAGACTTATAAGTAGGCAACGACCATACCACATTGAGAATACCCGTTCTCGTCCCATTCGAGCGCCGACCGTCGTGAGGTATAGACGTACTTATACCTGCGCATGATTAACTCCACCCACAGTGATACAAGTGAAGTGCGATAATAGACCATACGAACAATTAAAACAAGTGTGAACAATTTTAGTTTATTTAAATTTAAGTGATACGAAAAAAGACGTTAGTTAGTTAATAATAATAGGGTAAATATAAACTTAATTAATATAAGTGATAGTTAATAAGGTACTATGGCAGACGATGCCAACGCAGCGCATACCGATCCCACGGATCCACTGTGGGAACGGTTAACGCAATCAGTGTCGAGTAATGCATCGATAAGCGCTATCAAAAATCGCTCCGATAAAACAATAATTAGTGTAAATAAAGACAAAGATAACGTAGAGAACAATGTAAATAATAGTAATAATGTAAATAATGGTAATAATGAAAATAATATTAATAACGTAAATAATTTAACTAAAACTAATGAACAAAATAATAAAACCCTAAATAAACGAAGCGCGGTCCCCGCAGATATCGAAGAATACATAAAAAGTGGCCGAGCCAGTAAACGGCTCAAAAGCCGCTTCAGGCCCCTTACAGCACCACCAACAATCACCACCAAAAACAAATACGAGGCTCTCGCTGACCTCACCGAGGATGTAATCCTCCAGGTCAGCGAAGACGAAGAAGATATGGAAATTGAAGAACCCAAAAAAGCAACGCCACTGAAGCCGGTGAAACCACCGCCGATCATCATACAAACGCAAGTTGAAGGGGCGCAGAAAGAATTCCGCGCCCTTATAAAAGCCTTTGCTACGAAAGGCTTTCAATTATCGCACCGCACCGACTCAGTGGCGGTGCATCTAAACGATAAAGATGAGTACTCCCTACTGCTGGCTCAGCTACAAAAAAGAGAGTTCCACCACCACACGTACACCCCTAGGGATGAAAGGACGCACGCTTTCGTCCTTAAGGGGTTAACGAACGATGCTGAGCCAGCAGAAATAGAAGAGGAATTAAATCAAAAACAAATTATCACCAAAAAAGTGTACCGCATGAGCGGTACAAAAACGGCAGCTTTTTTGGTGATAACAAACAGTGACACCACACTAAGAGAAGTAGGGAACAAAATCAAGACACTGCTCGACGCCAGAGTTAGGTGGGAGCGACACTTTAACAATAAAGTGATAATCCAGTGCCACAGGTGTCAAACCTGGGGACACGCTACCGCCAACTGTGGCCGAGCAGTTAAATGTCTTAAGTGCGCGGGAGACCATCCAACGAAAAACTGCAATTTACAAAGTACGGACAAAACCAAGTGCGTTAACTGCAAAGGTGAGCATCCAGCGAACGCAATAGTGTGCCCAGTCTACCTCGCGAGGCTGAAGGCATACAACGAAAAAAGACAGTCAACAACCTCACCACCCCAACGAGCCCCAGCACCAAGATACGTCCCTGCACCATTGCCCACAACGTCGCCCTGGCAAAGAACGGCCAGGACCGCAACGGTTACAACCCCAAGCCAACCAAGGCCGTCACCACCTTCACCAACATCGCGTAGTGCATTCCCGCCACTCAGAACACCGAGACAACCTCAGACTCCACCACCAACGCAGACACCACGACAGCAACAACCTCCAGCAGCGAGCAACGTCGGCGACGCCTTCGCCGGACTCGCTCAGGTCTGCGAGGAAATCAACCAGCAGACAGACATGAGTGAAATGTTAAGAGCCCTTACGGACTATAACAACGTCCTTAAGGGCTGTAACACGAAAATGGAGCGCTTTACGGCTTCGCTAAATTTCTTTTCCACCCTAGAGTCTTATGGCTGTTAGGTGGAAACTAAATTTATGGAATGCTAACGGGTTAAGTAACAAAATTTATGAACTCAAAAATTATTTACTAAAACATAAAATTGACATTTGCTTAATTACAGAAACCAAATTGACCGAAAAAAGATGCCTCAAGTTCCAAGGATACTCAGTCCACCGACAAGACAGGGGGGGACACGGAGCGGGAGGCGTAGCAGTAATCATACGAAACGACATACCACATCGACGCATACACATTCCACAAGGTAATAGTATGGAAGTCTTGGGGATTAAACTCCAACAAAACACAACACTCATTGTAGCTTACAACAGACCACTAAACGCCTTTACACATTACGATTTAGACATGCTGTTTGGATTGGACGGTAAGGTCCTAGTGGCCGGCGACTTCAACGCAAAACACCCGCGTTGGAATTGCCACACCCACAATCCAAACGGTAATACACTACTAGATTTTTGCACACAAAAACATATAGAAATAATAAACACCGATAAACACACTCATCATCCGATGAATAACATGACTCCAACCACGATCGATCTGTTATTAAACAAGAACATCACCAACTTAACAAAACCGTCAGTCAAACACAGATTAAATTCAGATCACAATATTGTGCAATTTTACTTCAATAATTTATCGCGGAACAAGTCCCTCAGACCGATTACAAGTTATAAAAACACGGACTGGTCCAGATTCCGCCAAAGGCTCGACGAACTAATTAAAATAAACAACAACATCACAGACAAAGATACCCTGGACCACGAAATCGACTTACTGACGAGACATATCAG
This sequence comes from Rhagonycha lutea, assembly GCA_958510855.1. Taxonomy (NCBI): domain Eukaryota; kingdom Metazoa; phylum Arthropoda; class Insecta; order Coleoptera; family Cantharidae; genus Rhagonycha; species Rhagonycha lutea. The sequence goes on from OY294038.1 coordinate 40,986,755, forward strand.
TAAAGCCAAAGCGGAAAACTCCAAAACGTTTACCCCTAGCAACAACAGGGACGTCTTCCCCGAAGACATCCAGTTGTTGATAGGAGAACGTAACCGGAGCCGGAAGCAATGGCAAGAAACTGGTGACACGACGTACCAAGACGAAATGCGAAACTTGAATAGGCTAGTACAAGACAAAATTAAAACACACAAAAATAAAACATGGGAAGACCTTTTAACTTCACTCAGTCCTTCAGACAACACACTTTTTAAATTAACAAAAGTTCTACGAAAACCATACGCGCCAATCCCAGCGCTACAAGACAACACCCACACAGCCATGACCGACGCCCAGAAGGCGGAGCTCCTGGCTAATACATTTCAAAAAATACACTCATTGGACGACACTGACACGCCTGCTCAGGCACAAATTAAACAAAACGTACTAGAATTTTCAAGCCAAACATACGAAATACCGACAAAACAATACAAAACGCTAATGACGAACCCTACCGAAATCCTTCAAATTCTCAAATCCCTTCCGAACAACAAAGCTCCAGGCCCGGACAAAATTGAGAACAAGATTCTCAAAAATTTGTCCCGGAAAGCTATTGTGCAGCTGAATTACATTGTTAATGCAATTCTGAGGCTACAGTACTTTCCGAAAGCTTGGAAGCAAGGGTTGACAATCCCCATCCACAAATCCAACAAAGACCCAACGCTACCGCTCAGTTACAGACCAATCACGTTACTTAACACGTTGGCCAAAGTAACTGAGAAAATTATCCTAAAACGTGTACAAGACGAAGCAACGAAACTAAAAATTGCTAATCCTTCGCAATTCGGATTCACAGCGGGTCTTAATACGACCCTGCAAGTGACACGAATTGTGAAAGATATAATAGACAATTTTAACAAGAACAACGTGACGGTAATGACACTACTGGACATCGAAAAAGCCTTCGACCGAACCTGGACCGATGGTTTAATACATAAAATGCTAAACTACGGGTTTAGCAAACACATTACGAAACTAATACACTCATACCTCACCGGCAGATCGATCGCGGTTAGAGTCAACGCCACAATTTCAGAAACAAAAGATATACAAGTTGGAGTTCCCCAAGGGTCCGTATTAGCACCTACGCTATTCAACCTATACATAAACGACACACCATCGTTCGCAAAAACACAGATGGCCATGTACGCTGACGACACTGCGATTTATGCACATTCGTTCAGCGCACAAGTGGCCACGAAACAAACGCAAATACACTTGGACAAAATAAAAGAACACTGCGACAAATGGAAGATTCGTCTGAACGCCGGAAAGACGGAGACAATAGTCTTCTCCAGAAAGCGGACAAATCACCGAGTCTTCCAGCAACTGACCCTAGACGGACAGAAAATAGAACCGAAGACGAACGTAAAGTATTTAGGAGTTACCATGGACACGAGACTGAACTTCGACACCCATTTAAAACACAGAAAACAACTGGCGTATGGTGCAAACCGGAAGATCTATCCTTTGATGAAGGGGGGACAGATGAGTATGGAAAACAAGCGTACGTTATACAAAATCGTCCTAAGACCGATACTAACTTACGCTTGTCCTGCGTGGGCGAACGTGTCCAAGACACGACTTCGACCACTGCAGGTCTTCCAGAATCGCTGTCTCCGTCTCGTCACGGGAGCAGATCGATACGCCAAACTTACCACACTACACGAGGACACTCAAGTAGAATTTCTAACGGATCACATAACGAGATTATCGGAGAAATTCTACAATACACAAATTTCAAAAAGCACACTTACCGCAAACATGACCCAAGAAAATAAAAAACGAAAATACAGACTACCTTTCCAAAATCTCCCTTCATTTACGACACCACCCCAAATTCCCAACGCTAACTAAAATTTTCAGCTGCTACGCCAATGGACGAGTATTCTTGAACCTTGAGATGGCGCGTGTGAAAACCGATAGCAATCTGCAGATGCAGTAAAGCGTTCCGCTAACGATACCATTTCATTGTTGTTTGTATGTTTGTTGATTTTTTGTTGTTGTTATTAGTGAGTGCGGAATTATTAAGTGTGAATGTGTGTTAAATGTATAAATGTAAATAGCTTGTTTTTGTTTAGTTAGTAAGTCAAATTTCTATTTTTTTATAATTAATTAGGTAAACGTAATTTTTAAGAGTTGGTTTTTTGTATATAATTTTTCCAACTGTACATAAGCAACATAACCCTCCCTTCTAAAGTGCAAAATTATTGCAAAAGAAAAAATAATTCTTGCAAAACATGTAATATGTTAAAAATTTTTATACTTAGGGATGCTTAAGCAGGAGCCCTACATAACGAAAATGATTATGTTGGACCAAACGGCGCTCTGCGTCGAATGGTCCACACCATGTAAATTGTAATAAATAAAGAGCTTTAAATTTAATTTTTTTTTTTTCGTTCTCGTCCGATCACGGAAGTCAAGCAATGTTGGGCGCGGTTAGTACTTGGATGGGTGACCGCTTGGGAACACCGCGTGCCGTTGCCCCTTTTTTGATTTTTTGAAATCGGACGAGAACGATAGTTTCGGAAACGCGACCCTCCTCGGCGCCAAACGCGCCATATTCGTCGAATATGGAATACAAAATTAATGTACACACATAGACATATATTATAATATTAAGAGTCGTTAATTAGGTATCCCCATAACGATGTTTGCGTAAATATAAAAAAAAAAAAAATGTTAATTCATACCGTGTAATATATGCATCAGCAATGTATATCTATAAAATAAAATAATATTCAAAATTTGTGTTTAATATATTTTTATTAGGTAGATAATACATTTAAAAAGGTAATACTATACCATGTAGTATATTAAATTAATATATAGACAGCGTTCGAGTATATGCAACCACGAGTTACTCGTGATACCGAGGCGGGCGATAACGAACGTGCTTCCCGTTCGTTGTCACTCGGTTTGAATTAGGCGTGGGGTAGGGATAGTAGTTGATCTCAGAGGGCGGACGACGGAACGTCGAGCATTCGAGTAGTGAGGTTGTCAACGTGAAGTGGCGACGAGGTGCTCTCGTCAGCAATTATGATGTTATCGGGGTTGGATTTTGTGCTAAGTTTGCGGCATTTTCACACGTCAACGTGTCGAATATTTAGACTTATAAGTAGGCAACGACCATACCACATTGAGAATACCCGTTCTCGTCCGATCACGGAAGTCAAGCAATGTTGGGCGCGGTTAGTACTTGGATGGGTGACCGCTTGGGAACACCGCGTGCCGTTGCCCCTTTTTTGATTTTTTGAAATCGGACGAGAACGATAGTTTCGGAAACGCGACCCTCCTCGGCGCCAAACGCGCCATATTCGTCGAATATGGAATACAAAATTAATGTACACACATAGACATATATTATAATATTAAGAGTCGTTAATTAGGTATCCCCATAACGATGTTTGCGTAAATATAAAAAAAAAAAAAATGTTAATTCATACCGTGTAATATATGCATCAGCAATGTATATCTATAAAATAAAATAATATTCAAAATTTGTGTTTAATATATTTTTATTAGGTAGATAATACATTTAAAAAGGTAATACTATACCATGTAGTATATTAAATTAATATATAGACAGCGTTCGAGTATATGCAACCACGAGTTACTCGTGATACCGAGGCGGGCGATAACGAACGTGCTTCCCGTTCGTTGTCACTCGGTTTGAATTAGGCGTGGGGTAGGGATAGTAGTTGATCTCAGAGGGCGGACGACGGAACGTCGAGCATTCGAGTAGTGAGGTTGTCAACGTGAAGTGGCGACGAGGTGCTCTCGTCAGCAATTATGATGTTATCGGGGTTGGATTTTGTGCTAAGTTTGCGGCATTTTCACACGTCAACGTGTCGAATATTTAGACTTATAAGTAGGCAACGACCATACCACATTGAGAATACCCGTTCTCGTCCGATCACGGAAGTCAAGCAATGTTGGGCGCGGTTAGTACTTGGATGGGTGACCGCTTGGGAACACCGCGTGCCGTTGCCCCTTTTTTGATTTTTTGAAATCGGACGAGAACGATAGTTTCGGAAACGCGACCCTCCTCGGCGCCAAACGCGCCATATTCGTCGAATATGGAATACAAAATTAATGTACACACATAGACATATATTATAATATTAAGAGTCGTTAATTAGGTATCCCCATAACGATGTTTGCGTAAATATAAAAAAAAAAAAAATGTTAATTCATACCGTGTAATATATGCATCAGCAATGTATATCTATAAAATAAAATAATATTCAAAATTTGTGTTTAATATATTTTTATTAGGTAGATAATACATTTAAAAAGGTAATACTATACCATGTAGTATATTAAATTAATATATAGACAGCGTTCGAGTATATGCAACCACGAGTTACTCGTGATACCGAGGCGGGCGATAACGAACGTGCTTCCCGTTCGTTGTCACTCGGTTTGAATTAGGCGTGGGGTAGGGATAGTAGTTGATCTCAGAGGGCGGACGACGGAACGTCGAGCATTCGAGTATTGAGGTTGTCAACGTGAAGTGGCGACGAGGTGCTCTCGTCAGCAATTATGATGTTATCGGGGTTGGATTTTGTGCTAAGTTTGCGGCATTTTCACACGTCAACGTGTCGAATATTTAGACTTATAAGTAGGCAACGACCATACCACATTGAGAATACCCGTTCTCGTCCTGCAGCTGAATTACATTGTTAATGCAATTCTGAGGCTACAGTACTTTCCGAAAGCTTGGAAGCAAGGGTTGACAATCCCCATCCACAAATCCAACAAAGACCCAACGCTACCGCTCAGTTACAGACCAATCACGTTACTTAACACGTTGGCCAAAGTAACTGAGAAAATTATCCTAAAACGTGTACAAGACGAAGCAACGAAACTAAAAATTGCTAATCCTTCGCAATTCGGATTCACAGCGGGTCTTAATACGACCCTGCAAGTGACACGAATTGTGAAAGATATAATAGACAATTTTAACAAGAACAACGTGACGGTAATGACACTACTGGACATCGAAAAAGCCTTCGACCGAACCTGGACCGATGGTTTAATACATAAAATGCTAAACTACGGGTTTAGCAAACACATTACGAAACTAATACACTCATACCTCACCGGCAGATCGATCGCGGTTAGAGTCAACGCCACAATTTCAGAAACAAAAGATATACAAGTTGGAGTTCCCCAAGGGTCCGTATTAGCACCTACGCTATTCAACCTATACATAAACGACACACCATCGTTCGCAAAAACACAGATGGCCATGTACGCTGACGACACTGCGATTTATGCACATTCGTTCAGCGCACAAGTGGCCACGAAACAAACGCAAATACACTTGGACAAAATAAAAGAACACTGCGACAAATGGAAGATTCGTCTGAACGCCGGAAAGACGGAGACAATAGTCTTCTCCAGAAAGCGGACAAATCACCGAGTCTTCCAGCAACTGACCCTAGACGGACAGAAAATAGAACCGAAGACGAACGTAAAGTATTTAGGAGTTACCATGGACACGAGACTGAACTTCGACACCCATTTAAAACACAGAAAACAACTGGCGTATGGTGCAAACCGGAAGATCTATCCTTTGATGAAGGGGGGACAGATGAGTATGGAAAACAAGCGTACGTTATACAAAATCGTCCTAAGACCGATACTAACTTACGCTTGTCCTGCGTGGGCGAACGTGTCCAAGACACGACTTCGACCACTGCAGGTCTTCCAGAATCGCTGTCTCCGTCTCGTCACGGGAGCAGATCGATACGCCAAACTTACCACACTACACGAGGACACTCAAGTAGAATTTCTAACGGATCACATAACGAGATTATCGGAGAAATTCTACAATACACAAATTTCAAAAAGCACACTTACCGCAAACATGACCCAAGAAAATAAAAAACGAAAATACAGACTACCTTTCCAAAATCTCCCTTCATTTACGACACCACCCCAAATTCCCAACGCTAACTAAAATTTTCAGCTGCTACGCCAATGGACGAGTATTCTTGAACCTTGAGATGGCGCGTGTGAAAACCGATAGCAATCTGCAGATGCAGTAAAGCGTTCCGCTAACGATACCATTTCATTGTTGTTTGTATGTTTGTTGATTTTTTGTTGTTGTTATTAGTGAGTGCGGAATTATTAAGTGTGAATGTGTGTTAAATGTATAAATGTAAATAGCTTGTTTTTGTTTAGTTAGTAAGTCAAATTTCTATTTTTTTATAATTAATTAGGTAAACGTAATTTTTAAGAGTTGGTTTTTTGTATATAATTTTTCCAACTGTACATAAGCAACATAACCCTCCCTTCTAAAGTGCAAAATTATTGCAAAAGAAAAAATAATTCTTGCAAAACATGTAATATGTTAAAAATTTTTATACTTAGGGATGCTTAAGCAGGAGCCCTACATAACGAAAATGATTATGTTGGACCAAACGGCGCTCTGCGTCGAATGGTCCACACCATGTAAATTGTAATAAATAAAGAGCTTTAAATTTAATTTTTTTTTTTTCGTTCTCGTCCGATCACGGAAGTCAAGCAATGTTGGGCGCGGTTAGTACTTGGATGGGTGACCGCTTGGGAACACCGCGTGCCGTTGCCCCTTTTTTGATTTTTTGAAATCGGACGAGAACGATAGTTTCGGAAACGCGACCCTCCTCGGCGCCAAACGCGCCATATTCGTCGAATATGGAATACAAAATTAATGTACACACATAGACATATATTATAATATTAAGAGTCGTTAATTAGGTATCCCCATAACGATGTTTGCGTAAATATAAAAAAAAAAAAAATGTTAATTCATACCGTGTAATATATGCATCAGCAATGTATATCTATAAAATAAAATAATATTCAAAATTTGTGTTTAATATATTTTTATTAGGTAGATAATACATTTAAAAAGGTAATACTATACCATGTAGTATATTAAATTAATATATAGACAGCGTTCGAGTATATGCAACCACGAGTTACTCGTGATACCGAGGCGGGCGATAACGAACGTGCTTCCCGTTCGTTGTCACTCGGTTTGAATTAGGCGTGGGGTAGGGATAGTAGTTGATCTCAGAGGGCGGACGACGGAACGTCGAGCATTCGAGTAGTGAGGTTGTCAACGTGAAGTGGCGACGAGGTGCTCTCGTCAGCAATTATGATGTTATCGGGGTTGGATTTTGTGCTAAGTTTGCGGCATTTTCACACGTCAACGTGTCGAATATTTAGACTTATAAGTAGGCAACGACCATACCACATTGAGAATACCCGTTCTCGACTGACCGTCGTAGAGGTAAGACGTGTTCCAAAAAAGTTCGAGAAAAGTTGAAAATTGGCCTAAAAGTGGTCGGTCGCAAGAAAAACCCAAGCAAGAAGAAGAAGAAACGCGATTGCAATCGAGAGAAAGAGGAGATTACCCAAAGAAAGGCTCAAATATCGGGGAATTATCATCCCATAAACACACTGGCGATAGCGGTGGTACCAACGCTGTCAAATCTAGAAGTGGATCTGATTGGTCCAAAATTTTGAAAAATGGACGCAAACGAAAGGAACGAAAACACAGACATGGCGGATAATTTAAACGTAAACAACGAAAATATGGAAGTAAACGAAGTAAACGATAACGATAGCACGAAAGGTAAAGATAAAGATAAGAAAGAGAAGGATAGCATAGCGAACGCACAAAACGTTGAGGATCTAATGTGGGCAAGTCTGTCACAGAAGATCAACAACAGCCAATCGGAGAAGCAAAAAGAAAAAGAAAATTGTAAAGTGATCATCCAAAGCGTGGTAAATTTGAAAAGGAATGCAAATCCATACGATATCGAAGAATATATAAATACTGGACAGACGAAGAGGGTCAAAAAGAAGTTCAAACCGATAATCAGACCTTCCCAAACGATGGTGAAGAATCGTTACGAAGCACTCGCAAAATTATCCGATACGCAAAACACGGATGGACTTGAGGAGGAAGAAGAAGATGATGACGATGTGGCCAATGAGCGGGTTAAAAAGAACACGAATGACAAAATAGGAAAGACTCCAAAGGAAGGTAAGAAGGGGAAAACAACCAATACGCAGGAAGATACTGATACTATTACGCGAAACGAGACGGCGGTGAAAAAGGTGAAGCCTCCACCAATAGTCATTGCCGCGCAAGTGGAAGGCCAGCAGGCGGAGTTTCGTTCCGTGATTAGAGCATATGCATCGAAAGGATTCGAACTGACCCATCGTCCAAACTCAGTAACGGTCCAGGTCAAGGACAAGGACGAGTATGATTCATTACTGGCCCAATTGGAGAAAAGGAAGTATTTCCACCATACGTATACCCCAAAGGACGAGAGGACGCATGCTTTCGTCCTGAGGGGTTTAACCAATGATACGACCCCGGAAGAAATAGAGAAGGATTTAAGGAGATATGATATAGTAACGAAGAAAATATACAGAATGAACGGTACGAGGGCGGCGGCCTTCTTGATTGTCACCGACAACAAGGTGACGGAAAAGGCACTAACAGCCAACGTGAAGACGCTGCTGGACACCAGGGTAAGATGGGATAGGCATTCCAACAACAAGAAAATTATTCAATGTCATAGGTGTCAGCTGTGGGGCCATGCAACAGCAAATTGCAGGAGGGCATTCAAATGCCTAAAATGCGCGCTAGAGCACCCCACAGCTGCGTGCACAAAATTGGTGACCGAAAAACCTACATGCGCCAATTGCGGAGGTGAACACACCGCAAACAATATTACGTGTGAGGTCTACATCAGGAAGCTGCGTCAATTTGAGGAGGGTGCGCAGAGGAGGGCTCCCCTTCCGGCTGGCCCTAGTTATGTACCAGCGCCTATCCCCACCACTTCACCCTGGCAGAGGGTCACCGCCCCGCAGGTCGCTCATCCAATTCCACCATCATACAAGTCACGAAGTGCCTTTCCGGAACTCAAACCAACAAGAGCTGTACGGGAACAACCCGCACAGCAACCTCAACCTCAATCACAACCGAAAACTACTCATCAAACCACTTCGAACTTTGGAGACGTTTTTGCAGATTTCGCCCAGGTCTGCGACGAAATTAATCAACAAACCAATCTAGACGAGATGTTAAGGGCCATGAGGGACTATAACATTCTCCTGAAGGCCTGCCGTACGAAAGCTGAACGCGTTGCAGCTTCTATGAGATTCTTTTCAAACTTAGAGTCTTATGGCTGCTAAGTTGAAAATTAACTTATGGAACGCTAACGGGTTAAGCAACAAAGTCTACGAATTAAAAAATCATTTAAATAAAAATAATATTGATATTTGCTTTGTTACAGAAACGAAGTTCAATTCTAACAGAACCCTCAAGATTCAGGGATACACCGTCCATCGGCAAGACAGGGGAGGTCATGCAGCAGGAGGAGTGGCAGCGATAGTACGGAATGACATACCACACCGCAGAATCAACATCAGACCAGGTAATAGTATGGAAGTCTTGGGGATAAAACTCCAACAAAACATAACACTAGTGGTCGCATACAATCGACCACTAAACACCTTTAATGACACTGACATGGATGAGCTGTTTGGATTGGATGGGAAAGTCATTGTGGCTGGCGATTTCAATGCCAAACATCCACTTTGGAACTGCCACACGTCCAATCCAAACGGCAATACTCTAATTAATTTCTGTACACAAAAACAGATACAAATTCTTCACCCGGATAAACATACTCATCATCCAATGAACGGTATGACTCCAACTACGATCGATCTCGTCTTAAGCAAAAATATCCCTCACATCTCCAAACCCACCGTAAAACAGTCCCTTAATTCAGATCATAATATAGTCCAATTTTTTCTTCATAACGTCACTCGCAATAGGTCCTTCAGACAAATCACCAGCTTTAAACATACCGATTGGTCCAAATTCCGTCGAAGGCTTGATGACCTAATCAGCATTAACAATAACATCATTGATACGGACACGGTAGATCGAGAAATCGAACTCCTTACCCAAAACATCAATAAAGCCAAAGCCGAAAATTCCAAAACGATAACGCCTAAAAATGACAGGGACGTCTTTCCGGACGATATCCAGTTGTTGATAGGTGAACGTAAACGGAAAAGAAAGCAATGGCAACAGACGGGAGATATCTCCCACAAAACCGCTATGATTGACTTGAACAGGCAAATACAACAAAAAATCACACTTCACAAAAACAATTCCTGGGAAAAACTTCTTTCCTCATTAAGTCCTTCAGACAATACCCTCTTCAAGGTTTCCAAATTACTGCGGAAACCTTACCAGCCAATCCCGGCCCTATCCGACACTAGTTCTCCCGCCATGAGCGATGCCCAAAAAGCTGAGCTCTTGGCCTCCACCTTCCAAAAAATTCATACATTAGATAATACCGATACACCGGAGCAAACCGAGATAAAACGAATCGTTCTTGCCTTTTCAAGTCAAACATATGCAATCCCAGCCAATCAGCTCGCATCTTATCAAACCAGTCCCTTTGAAATTTCACAAATTCTTAAATTTTTACACAATAACAAAGCTCCAGGCCCGGACAAAATTGAGAACAAAGTTCTCAAAAATTTGTCCCGGAAGGCTACTGTTCAGTTGAATTACATCATTAACGCTATTCTTAAACTGCAGTACTTTCCGAAAGCCTGGAAGCACGGCCTCACCATTCCGATTCATAAACCCAATAAAGACCCCTCCCTGCCTCTCAGTTACAGGCCAATAACGTTACTTAACACGATGGCCAAAGTAACTGAGAGAATTATTCTCAAGCGGCTGATTGGCGAACAAACGAAACTGAAAATCACGAACCTGTCGCAATTCGGATTCACAGCGGGCCTTAATACGTCCCTGCAGGTGACCCGAATCGTGAAAGACGTGATCGAAGGTTTCAATAAGGGTAATGTCACGGTCATGACGTTGCTGGATATAGAGAAAGCCTTCGATAGAACCTGGACCGACGGACTCATTTTCAAATTAATACACTATGGCTTCTCCAATCACCTAATTAAACTCATTTATTCATACCTCACCGACAGATCGATCGCGGTTAGAGTCAACGCCACCATCTCAAATACGAAACACATACAAGTTGGAGTTCCCCAAGGGTCCGTACTAGCACCGACTTTATTTAATCTTTACATAAACGACACTCCGTCGTTTATGAGAACACAGATGGCCATGTACGCTGACGACACGGCGATTTATGCGCAGTCGTTCAGCGCACAAGTGGCCACAAAGCAAACTCAAATTCATCTTGATATGATCAAACGTCATTGCGATAAATGGAAGATTCGACTGAACGCCGGTAAGACGGAGACGATAGTTTTCGCCAGAAAGCGGACAAATCATAGGGTCTTCCAAAAACTCAAACTAGACGGACATCCCATAGAACCTAAGACGAGTGTCAAGTACCTAGGTGTGACGCTTGATTCTAGATTAAACTTCGACACTCATCTTAAGGTCAGACGTCAGCTGGCGTACGCAGCAAATCGCAAGATTTACCCCTTGATGAAAGGGAGTCAGATGAGCTCCGAAAACAAGCGTACGTTATACAAAACCGTGCTAAGACCGATCCTAACGTATGCTTGCCCTGCTTGGGCGAACGTCTCTAAGACGCGCTTCCGTCCCTTGCAGGTGTTTCAGAACCGCTGTCTCCGTCTAGTCACGGGGGCTGATCGATACGCCAGACTGACGTCAATCCACGATGACGCAAAGGTAGAATTTTTGAGAGACCACGTAACTCGGTTATCGACAAAATTCTACCAAACGCAGATTCAAAAAAGCCCTCTTACGGCAAATATGACATCAGATAATTCCTTCAGAAAATACAAACTACCATTTCAAACACTACCCACATTTTCCACTCATCCGCACATCACATAATCACACAGAATTCCGTACTAAAGCTGCCACGATGGGCGAAGTATCTCTGATAAAATAAAATATAAAAGAAAAAAAAAAAAAAAGAAAAAAAAAAAAAAAAAAAAAAAAAAAAAAAAAGCGAAGCCCGTTAGCGGGCTGTAATGCATTTCAGCTCTACGATAACATCAAGTCTTGATTGGTTCAAGATTACCTAGTATATTGTTAATTTGTTATCTGTTATTTGTTATTGTTATTTGTTATATGTTATTCTGTTCTGTTTTTGTTATTTTATTATTTGTTATTGTTTGTATATTCATAGTCTATTTCCGTTATCGTCCAGCCGGGCGAATTTGTACAGTCTCTAATTATTAGAAGTTGGTTTTTTCGAGTAGTTTTCCAACACAAGAAGAAAGAAAATAATATGTACCATCCGAAAACACACGGCTTAATGCCCGGAAGAAGCATTAACTATTGTAAATCTCCTACGTGAGATAGTCAAGTCGTAAACTTGGGGATATGTATACACGAGGGGCCCCAAACCCGTAAAATAATGTAAATGTAAGACCAAACGGCGCTCTGCGTCGAATGGTCGAACAATGTATTTATGTAAATTAATAAAAATCTTTAAAATTCAATTCGTTCTCGTCCGATCACGGAAGTCAAGCAATGTTGGGCGCGGTTAGTACTTGGATGGGTGACCGCTTGGGAACACCGCGTGCCGTTGCCCCTTTTTTGATTTTTTGAAATCGGACGAGAACGATAGTTTCGGAAACGCGACCCTCCTCGGCGCCAAACGCGCCATATTCGTCGAATATGGAATACAAAATTAATGTACACACATAGACATATATTATAATATTAAGAGTCGTTAATTAGGTATCCCCATAACGATGTTTGCGTAAATATAAAAAAAAAAAAAATGTTAATTCATACCGTGTAATATATGCATCAGCAATGTATATCTATAAAATAAAATAATATTCAAAATTTGTGTTTAATATATTTTTATTAGGTAGATAATACATTTAAAAAGGTAATACTATACCATGTAGTATATTAAATTAATATATAGACAGCGTTCGAGTATATGCAACCACGAGTTACTCGTGATACCGAGGCGGGCGATAACGAACGTGCTTCCCGTTCGTTGTCACTCGGTTTGAATTAGGCGTGGGGTAGGGATAGTAGTTGATCTCAGAGGGCGGACGACGGAACGTCGAGCATTCGAGTATTGAGGTTGTCAACGTGAAGTGGCGACGAGGTGCTCTCGTCAGCAATTATGATGTTATCGGGGTTGGATTTTGTGCTAAGTTTGCGGCATTTTCACACGTCAACGTGTCGAATATTTAGACTTATAAGTAGGCAACGACCATACCACATTGAGAATACCCGTTCTCGTCCCATTCGAGCGCCGACCGTCGTGAGATACAGACGTACTTGTATCTGCGCAAGACCAACCCCACCAGTTTTAGTAGTTCATACCTACTTAAAAGTGACAACGTTATTGTGTATAAATAAACCCTACGATAAGTGGAAAAAACAATTTATTAATATTAGTGTAATTAAATTTAGTGCAATACGAAAAAGACGTTTTTAGACAATTTAGCGGTAAATATAATTTAGTTTTAATTTTAATTTTAACATGCATGAAACGGAGGTGAACGATAACACCAAAGCGGTGATCGATCCCACGGATCAACTGTGGGAACGCTTATCGCAACCCGCTATCGCGAATAAACAATTGATAAGTGCGAACAAAAATGCAGCAAAAAATGTTATCGTAAATATTAATAACAAAAGTGAAAAGGACACTAATAATATAAATGCAGACAATAACACAAACTCAAATGACCCAAATAAAAGTGCCACCAACATAAACAAACGCAGTGCGGTACCTGAAGACATACAGGAATATATTAAAACCGGTCATACAACCAAACGTTTTAAAAGGCGGTTTTTACCCTTTCCTCAAACTCCCACAGTGGTGCAAAATAAATATTCGGCCCTCGCGGACCTCGATGAGGATACCGTAATTGACTTAGAGGAAGAAAACATCATGGAAACAGAGGAAGAGGAGCACAACAAAAACAACACAAGTGCCCGCGAGCAAACACAAACAACAAAAAAACCGGTGAGACCACCTCCCATAATAATTGAAACACAAGTTGAAGGAGCCCAAAAAGAGTTCCGACGTTTAATTGGGGTATACGCCTCCAAAGGCTTCCAACTTTCGTACAGGACCGACACAGTGTCGGTTCAATTAAATGATAAGGATGAATACTGCATGCTGTTAGCACAGCTGCAGAACAGAAACTTTTTACACCATACGTACACCCCTAAGGACGAGAGGACTCATGCCTCGCCGGACTCGCTCAGGTCTGCGAGGAAATCAACCAGCAGACAGACATGAGTGAAATGTTAAGAGCCCTTACGGACTATAACAACGTCCTTAAGGGCTGTAATACGAAAATGGAGCGCTTTACGGCTTCCCTAAAATTCTTTTCCACCCTAGAGTCCTATGGCTGTTAGGTGGAAACTAAATTTATGGAATGCTAACGGGTTAAGTAACAAAATTTAACAAAACCGTCAGTCAAACACAGATTAAATTCAGATCACAATATTGTGCAATTTTACTTCAATAATTTATCGCGGAACAAGTCCCTCAGACCGATTACAAGTTATAAAAACACGGACTGGTCCAGATTCCGCCAAAGGCTCGACGAACTAATTAAAATAAACAACAACATCACAGACAAAGATACCCTGGACCACGAAATCGACTTACTGACGAGACATATCAGTAAAGCCAAAGCGGAAAACTCCAAAACGTTTACCCCTAGCAACAACAGGGACGTCTTCCCCGAAGACATCCAGTTGTTGATAGGAGAACGTAACCGGAGCCGGAAGCAATGGCAAGAAACTGGTGACACGACGTACCAAGACGAAATGCGAAACTTGAATAGGCTAGTACAAGACAAAATTAAAACACACAAAAATAAAACATGGGAAGACCTTTTAACTTCACTCAGTCCTTCAGACAACACACTTTTTAAATTAACAAAAGTTCTACGAAAACCATACGCGCCAATCCCAGCGCTACAAGACAACACCCACACAGCCATGACCGACGCCCAGAAGGCGGAGCTCCTGGCTAATACATTTCAAAAAATACACTCATTGGACGACACTGACACGCCTGCTCAGGCACAAATTAAACAAAACGTACTAGAATTTTCAAGCCAAACATACGAAATACCGACAAAACAATACAAAACGCTAATGACGAACCCTACCGAAATCCTTCAAATTCTCAAATCCCTTCCGAACAACAAAGCTCCAGGCCCGGACAAAATTGAGAACAAGATTCTCAAAAATTTGTCCCGGAAAGCTATTGTGCAGCTGAATTACATTGTTAATGCAATTCTGAGGCTACAGTACTTTCCGAAAGCTTGGAAGCAAGGGTTGACAATCCCCATCCACAAATCCAACAAAGACCCAACGCTACCGCTCAGTTACAGACCAATCACGTTACTTAACACGTTGGCCAAAGTAACTGAGAAAATTATCCTAAAACGTGTACAAGACGAAGCAACGAAACTAAAAATTGCTAATCCTTCGCAATTCGGATTCACAGCGGGTCTTAATACGACCCTGCAAGTGACACGAATTGTGAAAGATATAATAGACAATTTTAACAAGAACAACGTGACGGTAATGACACTACTGGACATCGAAAAAGCCTTCGACCGAACCTGGACCGATGGTTTAATACATAAAATGCTAAACTACGGGTTTAGCAAACACATTACGAAACTAATACACTCATACCTCACCGGCAGATCGATCGCGGTTAGAGTCAACGCCACAATTTCAGAAACAAAAGATATACAAGTTGGAGTTCCCCAAGGGTCCGTATTAGCACCTACGCTATTCAACCTATACATAAACGACACACCATCGTTCGCAAAAACACAGATGGCCATGTACGCTGACGACACTGCGATTTATGCACATTCGTTCAGCGCACAAGTGGCCACGAAACAAACGCAAATACACTTGGACAAAATAAAAGAACACTGCGACAAATGGAAGATTCGTCTGAACGCCGGAAAGACGGAGACAATAGTCTTCTCCAGAAAGCGGACAAATCACCGAGTCTTCCAGCAACTGACCCTAGACGGACAGAAAATAGAACCGAAGACGAACGTAAAGTATTTAGGAGTTACCATGGACACGAGACTGAACTTCGACACCCATTTAAAACACAGAAAACAACTGGCGTATGGTGCAAACCGGAAGATCTATCCTTTGATGAAGGGGGGACAGATGAGTATGGAAAACAAGCGTACGTTATACAAAATCGTCCTAAGACCGATACTAACTTACGCTTGTCCTGCGTGGGCGAACGTGTCCAAGACACGACTTCGACCACTGCAGGTCTTCCAGAATCGCTGTCTCCGTCTCGTCACGGGAGCAGATCGATACGCCAAACTTACCACACTACACGAGGACACTCAAGTAGAATTTCTAACGGATCACATAACGAGATTATCGGAGAAATTCTACAATACACAAATTTCAAAAAGCACACTTACCGCAAACATGACCCAAGAAAATAAAAAACGAAAATACAGACTACCTTTCCAAAATCTCCCTTCATTTACGACACCACCCCAAATTCCCAACGCTAACTAAAATTTTCAGCTGCTACGCCAATGGACGAGTATTCTTGAACCTTGAGATGGCGCGTGTGAAAACCGATAGCAATCTGCAGATGCAGTAAAGCGTTCCGCTAACGATACCATTTCATTGTTGTTTGTATGTTTGTTGATTTTTTGTTGTTGTTATTAGTGAGTGCGGAATTATTAAGTGTGAATGTGTGTTAAATGTATAAATGTAAATAGCTTGTTTTTGTTTAGTTAGTAAGTCAAATTTCTATTTTTTTATAATTAATTAGGTAAACGTAATTTTTAAGAGTTGGTTTTTTGTATATAATTTTTCCAACTGTACATAAGCAACATAACCCTCCCTTCTAAAGTGCAAAATTATTGCAAAAGAAAAAATAATTCTTGCAAAACATGTAATATGTTAAAAATTTTTATACTTAGGGATGCTTAAGCAGGAGCCCTACATAACGAAAATGATTATGTTGGACCAAACGGCGCTCTGCGTCGAATGGTCCACACCATGTAAATTGTAATAAATAAAGAGCTTTAAATTTAATTTTTTTTTTTTCGTTCTCGTCCGATCACGGAAGTCAAGCAATGTTGGGCGCGGTTAGTACTTGGATGGGTGACCGCTTGGGAACACCGCGTGCCGTTGCCCCTTTTTTGATTTTTTGAAATCGGACGAGAACGATAGTTTCGGAAACGCGACCCTCCTCGGCGCCAAACGCGCCATATTCGTCGAATATGGAATACAAAATTAATGTACACACATAGACATATATTATAATATTAAGAGTCGTTAATTAGGTATCCCCATAACGATGTTTGCGTAAATATAAAAAAAAAAAAAATGTTAATTCATACCGTGTAATATATGCATCAGCAATGTATATCTATAAAATAAAATAATATTCAAAATTTGTGTTTAATATATTTTTATTAGGTAGATAATACATTTAAAAAGGTAATACTATACCATGTAGTATATTAAATTAATATATAGACAGCGTTCGAGTATATGCAACCACGAGTTACTCGTGATACCGAGGCGGGCGATAACGAACGTGCTTCCCGTTCGTTGTCACTCGGTTTGAATTAGGCGTGGGGTAGGGATAGTAGTTGATCTCAGAGGGCGGACGACGGAACGTCGAGCATTCGAGTAGTGAGGTTGTCAACGTGAAGTGGCGACGAGGTGCTCTCGTCAGCAATTATGATGTTATCGGGGTTGGATTTTGTGCTAAGTTTGCGGCATTTTCACACGTCAACGTGTCGAATATTTAGACTTATAAGTAGGCAACGACCATACCACATTGAGAATACCCGTTCTCGTCCGATCACGGAAGTCAAGCAATGTTGGGCGCGGTTAGTACTTGGATGGGTGACCGCTTGGGAACACCGCGTGCCGTTGCCCCTTTTTTGATTTTTTGAAATCGGACGAGAACGATAGTTTCGGAAACGCGACCCTCCTCGGCGCCAAACGCGCCATATTCGTCGAATATGGAATACAAAATTAATGTACACACATAGACATATATTATAATATTAAGAGTCGTTAATTAGGTATCCCCATAACGATGTTTGCGTAAATATAAAAAAAAAAAAAATGTTAATTCATACCGTGTAATATATGCATCAGCAATGTATATCTATAAAATAAAATAATATTCAAAATTTGTGTTTAATATATTTTTATTAGGTAGATAATACATTTAAAAAGGTAATACTATACCATGTAGTATATTAAATTAATATATAGACAGCGTTCGAGTATATGCAACCACGAGTTACTCGTGATACCGAGGCGGGCGATAACGAACGTGCTTCCCGTTCGTTGTCACTCGGTTTGAATTAGGCGTGGGGTAGGGATAGTAGTTGATCTCAGAGGGCGGACGACGGAACGTCGAGCATTCGAGTATTGAGGTTGTCAACGTGAAGTGGCGACGAGGTGCTCTCGTCAGCAATTATGATGTTATCGGGGTTGGATTTTGTGCTAAGTTTGCGGCATTTTCACACGTCAACGTGTCGAATATTTAGACTTATAAGTAGGCAACGACCATACCACATTGAGAATACCCGTTCTCGTCCGATCACGGAAGTCAAGCAATGTTGGGCGCGGTTAGTACTTGGATGGGTGACCGCTTGGGAACACCGCGTGCCGTTGCCCCTTTTTTGATTTTTTGAAATCGGACGAGAACGATAGTTTCGGAAACGCGACCCTCCTCGGCGCCAAACGCGCCATATTCGTCGAATATGGAATACAAAATTAATGTACACACATAGACATATATTATAATATTAAGAGTCGTTAATTAGGTATCCCCATAACGATGTTTGCGTAAATATAAAAAAAAAAAAAATGTTAATTCATACCGTGTAATATATGCATCAGCAATGTATATCTATAAAATAAAATAATATTCAAAATTTGTGTTTAATATATTTTTATTAGGTAGATAATACATTTAAAAAGGTAATACTATACCATGTAGTATATTAAATTAATATATAGACAGCGTTCGAGTATATGCAACCACGAGTTACTCGTGATACCGAGGCGGGCGATAACGAACGTGCTTCCCGTTCGTTGTCACTCGGTTTGAATTAGGCGTGGGGTAGGGATAGTAGTTGATCTCAGAGGGCGGACGACGGAACGTCGAGCATTCGAGTAGTGAGGTTGTCAACGTGAAGTGGCGACGAGGTGCTCTCGTCAGCAATTATGATGTTATCGGGGTTGGATTTTGTGCTAAGTTTGCGGCATTTTCACACGTCAACGTGTCGAATATTTAGACTTATAAGTAGGCAACGACCATACCACATTGAGAATACCCGTTCTCGTCCGATCACGGAAGTCAAGCAATGTTGGGCGCGGTTAGTACTTGGATGGGTGACCGCTTGGGAACACCGCGTGCCGTTGCCCCTTTTTTGATTTTTTGAAATCGGACGAGAACGATAGTTTCGGAAACGCGACCCTCCTCGGCGCCAAACGCGCCATATTCGTCGAATATGGAATACAAAATTAATGTACACACATAGACATATATTATAATATTAAGAGTCGTTAATTAGGTATCCCCATAACGATGTTTGCGTAAATATAAAAAAAAAAAAAATGTTAATTCATACCGTGTAATATATGCATCAGCAATGTATATCTATAAAATAAAATAATATTCAAAATTTGTGTTTAATATATTTTTATTAGGTAGATAATACATTTAAAAAGGTAATACTATACCATGTAGTATATTAAATTAATATATAGACAGCGTTCGAGTATATGCAACCACGAGTTACTCGTGATACCGAGGCGGGCGATAACGAACGTGCTTCCCGTTCGTTGTCACTCGGTTTGAATTAGGCGTGGGGTAGGGATAGTAGTTGATCTCAGAGGGCGGACGACGGAACGTCGAGCATTCGAGTAGTGAGGTTGTCAACGTGAAGTGGCGACGAGGTGCTCTCGTCAGCAATTATGATGTTATCGGGGTTGGATTTTGTGCTAAGTTTGCGGCATTTTCACACGTCAACGTGTCGAATATTTAGACTTATAAGTAGGCAACGACCATACCACATTGAGAATACCCGTTCTCGTCCATAATTCACTGACCGTCGTAGAGGTAGGACGTGTCCTAAAAAAGATCGAAAAAGGTAAAAATTTGGCCTAAAAGTGACGAAAACAAGAAAAAGTGTAAGCGAAATAGAAGAAAGAACGATACCCATCGAGAAGAAAGAAGAAGTGTCCAAAGAACGGCTGAAATATTGGGGAAATATCATCCCATAAATCCATTCACGATAGCGGTGGTACCAACACTGACAAACCAAGCAGACGATCTGATTGGCCAAAAAAAATTTAAAAATGGACGAAAACGAAAGGAACGAAAACACAAACAAGGCGGGAAATTTAAATATAAACCCAAAGAACAACGAAAAAATGGAAGTAAACGATGGGAACAATAACGATAGTAATAAGAATAAAGATAAAGAAATCGAAAACGCGAAAGAAAAGGTAACCGGTACGAACGCACAAAAAGTAGAGGATCTAATGTGGGAAAATTTATCGCAGAAGTTTCAAAACACGCAAACAGTAAAGAAGGAGAAAGGAAATCGAAAAACGATAAACGTCCAAAGTGTAGTAACTTTGAAGAGAGGTGCAGGCGTGATAGATGTTGAAGAATACATTAACTCCGGCCAAACAAAAAGGCCCAAAAGAAAGTATAAGCCAATCATAAGACCTCCCCTTATGCCACTGACAAATCGATACCAAGCACTCGCGAAGCTCCCAGACACTCAAACCGGGGGCGACCAAGGGAAAGATGACGAAGAAGAACTAAGTAACGATGAAAACGACGTGATGATGATATCGGACGTGGAAGAAGTAGGAGAGCACTCCAAGAAAGAAGAGACTAGAAATCCCGCCAATGGGGTGAACTCAAAGGTAAACGAAGCACGAAAAACACCCAATAAGTCAGAAGATGACAACAAACAAAAAGAGACGACTGGAAAAAGGATCAAGCCTCCACCTATCGTGATTGCAGCGCAGGTGGAAGGTCTCCAAGCCGATTTTCGGGCGGTAATAAGAACGTATGCAACAAAAGGTTTCCAGCTGACACATCGTCCGAATTCGGTAACCGTACAAGTAAACGATAAAGATGACTACGTTCTATTAAGGACCCAATTGGAGAAGAGAGAATTCCTACACCACACGTATACCCCTAAGGACGAGAGGACGCACGCTTTCGTCTTAAGGGGATTAACGAACGACGCGACAACAGAAGAGATAGTACAAGACCTGAAAACATATGAAGTAGAAGCAAAGAAAGTATATCGCATGAATGGAACGAGGGCGGCGGCCTTCCTGATAATCACCGATAACACGGTGACCCTAAAGGCATTAACAGCCAAAGTAAAGACGCTTCTGGATGCCAGGGTGAGATGGGATAGGCATTCCAACAACAAGAAAATAATTCAATGTCATAGGTGTCAGCTGTGGGGCCATGCAACAGCAAATTGCAGGAGGGCATTCAAATGCCTAAAATGCGCGCTAGAGCACCCCACGGCTGCGTGTACAAGATTGGTGACCGAAAAACCCACATGCGCTAACTGCGGAGGTGAACACACCGCAAACAATATTACGTGTGAGGTCTACATCAAGAAGCTGCGTCAATTTGAAGAAAGTGCGCAAAAAAGGGCTCCCCTTCCGGCTGGCCCTAGTTATGTGCCAGCGCCTATCCCCACCACTTCACCCTGGCAGAGGGTCGCCGCCCCACAGGTCGCTCAACCAATTCCACCATCATACAAGTCACGAAGTGCCTTTCCGGAACTCAAACCAACAAGAGCTGTACGGGAACAACCCGCACAGCAACCTCAACCTCAATCACAACCGAAAACTACTCAACAAACCACTTCGAATTTTGGAGACGCTTTCGCAGATTTCGCCCAAGTCTGCGACGAAATAAACCAACAAACCAATCTTGATGAGATGTTAAGGGCCATGAGGGACTATAACAACATCCTGAAGGCCTGCCGTACGAAACCGGAACGCGTTGCAGCCTCTATGAGATTCTTTTCAAACTTAGAGTCTTATGGCTGCTAAGTTGAAAATTAACTTATGGAACGCTAACGGGTTAAGCAACAAAGTCTACGAATTAAAAAATCACTTAATTAAAAACAAAATTGATATATGTTTTATTTCAGAAACAAAATACAAGGCAAATAGATGCCTCAAGATTCAGGGATACACCGTCCATCGGCAAGACAGGGGAGGTCATGCAGCAGGAGGAGTGGCAGCGATAGTACGGAATGACATACCACACCGCAGAATCAACATCAGACCAGGTAATAGTATGGAAGTCTTGGGGATAAAACTCCAACAAAACACAACACTAGTGGTCGCATACAATCGACCACTAAACACCTTTAATGACACTGACATGGATGAGCTGTTTGGATTGGATGGGAAAGTCATCGTGGCTGGCGATTTCAATGCCAAACATCCACTTTGGAACTGCCACACGTCCAATCCAAACGGCAATACTCTAATTAATTTCTGTACACAAAAACAGATACAAATTCTTCACCCGGATAAACATACTCATCATCCAATGAACGGTATGACTCCAACTACGATCGATCTCGTCTTAAGCAAAAATATCCCTCACATCTCCAAACCCACCGTAAAACAGTCCCTTAATTCAGATCATAATATAGTCCAATTTTTTCTTCATAACGTCACTCGCAATAGGTCCTTCAGACAAATCACCAGCTTTAAACATACCGATTGGTCCAAATTCCGTCGAAGGCTTGATGACCTAATCAGCATTAACAATAACATCATTGATACGGACACGGTAGATCGAGAAATCGAACTCCTTACCCAAAACATCAATAAAGCCAAAGCCGAAAATTCCAAAACGATAACGCCTAAAAATGACAGGGACGTCTTTCCGGACGATATCCAGTTGTTGATAGGTGAACGTAAACGGAAAAGAAAGCAATGGCAACAGACGGGAGATATCTCCCACAAAACCGCTATGATTGACTTGAACAGGCAAATACAACAAAAAATCACACTTCACAAAAACAATTCCTGGGAAAAACTTCTTTCCTCATTAAGTCCTTCAGACAATACCCTCTTCAAGGTTTCCAAATTACTGCGGAAACCTTACCAGCCAATCCCGGCCCTATCCGACACTAGTTCTCCCGCCATGAGCGATGCCCAAAAAGCTGAGCTCTTGGCCTCCACCTTCCAAAAAATTCATACATTAGATAATACCGATACACCGGAGCAAACCGAGATAAAACGAATCGTTCTTGCCTTTTCAAGTCAAACATATGCAATCCCAGCCAATCAGCTCGCATCTTATCAAACCAGTCCCTTTGAAATTTCACAAATTCTTAAATTTTTACACAATAACAAAGCTCCAGGCCCGGACAAAATTGAGAACAAAGTTCTCAAAAATTTGTCCCGGAAGGCTACTGTTCAGTTGAATTACATCATTAACGCTATTCTTAAACTGCAGTACTTTCCGAAAGCCTGGAAGCACGGCCTCACCATTCCGATTCATAAACCCAATAAAGACCCCTCCCTGCCTCTCAGTTACAGGCCAATAACGTTACTTAACACGATGGCCAAAGTAACTGAGAGAATTATTCTCAAGCGGCTGATTGGCGAACAAACGAAACTGAAAATCACGAACCTGTCGCAATTCGGATTCACAGCGGGCCTTAATACGTCCCTGCAGGTGACCCGAATCGTGAAAGACGTGATCGAAGGTTTCAATAAGGGTAATGTCACGGTCATGACGTTGCTGGATATAGAGAAAGCCTTCGATAGAACCTGGACCGACGGACTCATTTTCAAATTAATACACTATGGCTTCTCCAATCACCTAATTAAACTCATTTATTCATACCTCACCGACAGATCGATCGCGGTTAGAGTCAACGCCACCATCTCAAATACGAAACACATACAAGTTGGAGTTCCCCAAGGGTCCGTACTAGCACCGACTTTATTCAATCTTTACATAAACGACACTCCGTCGTTTATGAGAACACAGATGGCTATGTACGCTGACGACACGGCGATTTATGCGCAGTCGTTCAGCGCACAAGTGGCCACAAAGCAAACTCAAATTCATCTTGACATGATCAAACGTCACTGCGATAAATGGAAGATTCGACTGAACGCCGGTAAGACGGAGACGATAGTTTTCGCCAGAAAGCGGACAAATCATAGGGACTTCCAAAAACTCAAACTAGACGGACATCCCATAGAACCTAAGACGAGTGTCAAGTACCTAGGTGTGACGCTTGATTCTAGATTAAACTTCGACACTCATCTTAAGGTCAGACGTCAGCTGGCGTACGCAGCAAATCGCAAGATTTACCCCTTGATGAAAGGGAGTCAGATGAGCTCCGAAAACAAGCGTACGTTATACAAAACCGTGCTAAGACCGATCCTAACGTATGCTTGCCCTGCTTGGGCGAACGTCTCTAAGACGCGCTTCCGTCCCTTGCAGGTGTTTCAGAACCGCTGTCTCCGTCTAGTCACGGGGGCTGATCGATACGCCAGACTGACGTCAATCCACGATGACGCAAAGGTAGAATTTTTGAGAGACCACGTAACTCGGTTATCGACAAAATTCTACCAAACGCAGATTCAAAAAAGCCCTCTTACGGCAAATATGACATCAGATAATTCCTTCAGAAAATACAAACTACCATTTCAAACACTACCCACATTTTCCACTCATCCGCACATCACATAATCACACAGAATTCCGTACTAAAGCTGCCACGATGGGCGAAGTATCTCTGATAAAATAAAATATAAAAGAAAAAAAAAAAAAAAAAAAAAAAAAAGCGAAGCCCGTTAGCGGGCTGTAATGCATTTCAGCTCTACGATAACATCAAGTCTTGATTGGTTCAAGAATACCTAGTATATTGTTAATTTGTTATCTGTTATTTGTTATTTGTTATATGTTATTCTGTTCTGTTTTTGTTATTTTATTATTTGTTATTGTTTGTATATTCATAGTCTATTTCTGTTATCGTCCAGCCGGGCGAATTTGTACAGTCTCTAATTATTAGAAGTTGGTTTTTTCGAGTAGTTTTCCAACACAAGAAGAAAGGAAATAATACGTACCATCCGAAAACACACGGCTTAATGCCCGGAAGAAGCATTAACTATTGTAAATCTCCTACGTGAGATAGTCAAGTTGTAAACTTGGGGATATGTATACACGAGGGGCCCCAAACCCGTAAAATAATGTAAATGTAAGACCAAACGGCGCTCTGCGTCGAATGGTCGAACAATGTATTTATGTAAATTAATAAAAATCTTTAAAATTCAAATTCAATTCGTTCTCGTCCGATCACGGAAGTCAAGCAATGTTGGGCGCGGTTAGTACTTGGATGGGTGACCGCTTGGGAACACCGCGTGCCGTTGCCCCTTTTTTGATTTTTTGAAATCGGACGAGAACGATAGTTTCGGAAACGCGACCCTCCTCGGCGCCAAACGCGCCATATTCGTCGAATATGGAATACAAAATTAATGTACACACATAGACATATATTATAATATTAAGAGTCGTTAATTAGGTATCCCCATAACGATGTTTGCGTAAATATAAAAAAAAAAAAAATGTTAATTCATACCGTGTAATATATGCATCAGCAATGTATATCTATAAAATAAAATAATATTCAAAATTTGTGTTTAATATATTTTTATTAGGTAGATAATACATTTAAAAAGGTAATACTATACCATGTAGTATATTAAATTAATATATAGACAGCGTTCGAGTATATGCAACCACGAGTTACTCGTGATACCGAGGCGGGCGATAACGAACGTGCTTCCCGTTCGTTGTCACTCGGTTTGAATTAGGCGTGGGGTAGGGATAGTAGTTGATCTCAGAGGGCGGACGACGGAACGTCGAGCATTCGAGTAGTGAGGTTGTCAACGTGAAGTGGCGACGAGGTGCTCTCGTCAGCAATTATGATGTTATCGGGGTTGGATTTTGTGCTAAGTTTGCGGCATTTTCACACGTCAACGTGTCGAATATTTAGACTTATAAGTAGGCAACGACCATACCACATTGAGAATACCCGTTCTCGTTTGGCCTAAAAGTGACGAAAACAAGAAAAAGTGTAAGCGAAATAGAAGAAAGAACGATACCCATCGAGAAGAAAGAAGAAGTGTCCAAAGAACGGCTGAAATATTGGGGAAATATCATCCCATAAATCCATTCACGATAGCGGTGGTACCAACACTGACAAACCAAGCAGACGATCTGATTGGCCAAAAAAAATTTAAAAATGGACGAAAACGAAAGGAACGAAAACACAAACAAGGCGGGAAATTTAAATATAAACCCAAAGAACAACGAAAAAATGGAAGTAAACGATGGGAACAATAACGATAGTAATAAGAATAAAGATAAAGAAATCGAAAACGCGAAAGAAAAGGTAACCGGTACGAACGCACAAAAAGTAGAGGATCTAATGTGGGAAAATTTATCGCAGAAGTTTCAAAACACGCAAACAGTAAAGAAGGAGAAAGGAAATCGAAAAACGATAAACGTCCAAAGTGTAGTAACTTTGAAGAGAGGTGCAGGCGTGATAGATGTTGAAGAATACATTAACTCCGGCCAAACAAAAAGGCCCAAAAGAAAGTATAAGCCAATCATAAGACCTCCCCTTATGCCACTGACAAATCGATACCAAGCACTCGCGAAGCTCCCAGACACTCAAACCGGGGGCGACCAAGGGAAAGATGACGAAGAAGAACTAAGTAACGATGAAAACGACGTGATGATGATATCGGACGTGGAAGAAGTAGGAGAGCACTCCAAGAAAGAAGAGACTAGAAATCCCGCCAATGGGGTGAACTCAAAGGTAAACGAAGCACGAAAAACACCCAATAAGTCAGAAGATGACAACAAACAAAAAGAGACGACTGGAAAAAGGATCAAGCCTCCACCTATCGTGATTGCAGCGCAGGTGGAAGGTCTCCAAGCCGATTTTCGGGCGGTAATAAGAACGTATGCAACAAAAGGTTTCCAGCTGACACATCGTCCGAATTCGGTAACCGTACAAGTAAACGATAAAGATGACTACGTTCTATTAAGGACCCAATTGGAGAAGAGAGAATTCCTACACCACACGTATACCCCTAAGGACGAGAGGACGCACGCTTTCGTCTTAAGGGGATTAACGAACGACGCGACAACAGAAGAGATAGTACAAGACCTGAAAACATATGAAGTAGAAGCAAAGAAAGTATATCGCATGAATGGAACGAGGGCGGCGGCCTTCCTGATAATCACCGATAACACGGTGACCCTAAAGGCATTAACAGCCAAAGTAAAGACGCTTCTGGATGCCAGGGTGAGATGGGATAGGCATTCCAACAACAAGAAAATAATTCAATGTCATAGGTGTCAGCTGTGGGGCCATGCAACAGCAAATTGCAGGAGGGCATTCAAATGCCTAAAATGCGCGCTAGAGCACCCCACGGCTGCGTGTACAAGATTGGTGACCGAAAAACCCACATGCGCTAACTGCGGAGGTGAACACACCGCAAACAATATTACGTGTGAGGTCTACATCAAGAAGCTGCGTCAATTTGAAGAAAGTGCGCAAAAAAGGGCTCCCCTTCCGGCTGGCCCTAGTTATGTGCCAGCGCCTATCCCCACCACTTCACCCTGGCAGAGGGTCGCCGCCCCACAGGTCGCTCAACCAATTCCACCATCATACAAGTCACGAAGTGCCTTTCCGGAACTCAAACCAACAAGAGCTGTACGGGAACAACCCGCACAGCAACCTCAACCTCAATCACAACCGAAAACTACTCAACAAACCACTTCGAATTTTGGAGACGCTTTCGCAGATTTCGCCCAAGTCTGCGACGAAATAAACCAACAAACCAATCTTGATGAGATGTTAAGGGCCATGAGGGACTATAACAACATCCTGAAGGCCTGCCGTACGAAACCGGAACGCGTTGCAGCCTCTATGAGATTCTTTTCAAACTTAGAGTCTTATGGCTGCTAAGTTGAAAATTAACTTATGGAACGCTAACGGGTTAAGCAACAAAGTCTACGAATTAAAAAATCACTTAATTAAAAACAAAATTGATATATGTTTTATTTCAGAAACAAAATACAAGGCAAATAGATGCCTCAAGATTCAGGGATACACCGTCCATCGGCAAGACAGGGGAGGTCATGCAGCAGGAGGAGTGGCAGCGATAGTACGGAATGACATACCACACCGCAGAATCAACATCAGACCAGGTAATAGTATGGAAGTCTTGGGGATAAAACTCCAACAAAACACAACACTAGTGGTCGCATACAATCGACCACTAAACACCTTTAATGACACTGACATGGATGA
Source organism: Rhagonycha lutea (assembly GCA_958510855.1). Classification (NCBI taxonomy): domain Eukaryota; kingdom Metazoa; phylum Arthropoda; class Insecta; order Coleoptera; family Cantharidae; genus Rhagonycha; species Rhagonycha lutea. The sequence continues at coordinate 41,015,223 of OY294038.1, forward strand.
GCTGTTTGGATTGGATGGGAAAGTCATCGTGGCTGGCGATTTCAATGCCAAACATCCACTTTGGAACTGCCACACGTCCAATCCAAACGGCAATACTCTAATTAATTTCTGTACACAAAAACAGATACAAATTCTTCACCCGGATAAACATACTCATCATCCAATGAACGGTATGACTCCAACTACGATCGATCTCGTCTTAAGCAAAAATATCCCTCACATCTCCAAACCCACCGTAAAACAGTCCCTTAATTCAGATCATAATATAGTCCAATTTTTTCTTCATAACGTCACTCGCAATAGGTCCTTCAGACAAATCACCAGCTTTAAACATACCGATTGGTCCAAATTCCGTCGAAGGCTTGATGACCTAATCAGCATTAACAATAACATCATTGATACGGACACGGTAGATCGAGAAATCGAACTCCTTACCCAAAACATCAATAAAGCCAAAGCCGAAAATTCCAAAACGATAACGCCTAAAAATGACAGGGACGTCTTTCCGGACGATATCCAGTTGTTGATAGGTGAACGTAAACGGAAAAGAAAGCAATGGCAACAGACGGGAGATATCTCCCACAAAACCGCTATGATTGACTTGAACAGGCAAATACAACAAAAAATCACACTTCACAAAAACAATTCCTGGGAAAAACTTCTTTCCTCATTAAGTCCTTCAGACAATACCCTCTTCAAGGTTTCCAAATTACTGCGGAAACCTTACCAGCCAATCCCGGCCCTATCCGACACTAGTTCTCCCGCCATGAGCGATGCCCAAAAAGCTGAGCTCTTGGCCTCCACCTTCCAAAAAATTCATACATTAGATAATACCGATACACCGGAGCAAACCGAGATAAAACGAATCGTTCTTGCCTTTTCAAGTCAAACATATGCAATCCCAGCCAATCAGCTCGCATCTTATCAAACCAGTCCCTTTGAAATTTCACAAATTCTTAAATTTTTACACAATAACAAAGCTCCAGGCCCGGACAAAATTGAGAACAAAGTTCTCAAAAATTTGTCCCGGAAGGCTACTGTTCAGTTGAATTACATCATTAACGCTATTCTTAAACTGCAGTACTTTCCGAAAGCCTGGAAGCACGGCCTCACCATTCCGATTCATAAACCCAATAAAGACCCCTCCCTGCCTCTCAGTTACAGGCCAATAACGTTACTTAACACGATGGCCAAAGTAACTGAGAGAATTATTCTCAAGCGGCTGATTGGCGAACAAACGAAACTGAAAATCACGAACCTGTCGCAATTCGGATTCACAGCGGGCCTTAATACGTCCCTGCAGGTGACCCGAATCGTGAAAGACGTGATCGAAGGTTTCAATAAGGGTAATGTCACGGTCATGACGTTGCTGGATATAGAGAAAGCCTTCGATAGAACCTGGACCGACGGACTCATTTTCAAATTAATACACTATGGCTTCTCCAATCACCTAATTAAACTCATTTATTCATACCTCACCGACAGATCGATCGCGGTTAGAGTCAACGCCACCATCTCAAATACGAAACACATACAAGTTGGAGTTCCCCAAGGGTCCGTACTAGCACCGACTTTATTTAATCTTTACATAAACGACACTCCGTCGTTTATGAGAACACAGATGGCCATGTACGCTGACGACACGGCGATTTATGCGCAGTCGTTCAGCGCACAAGTGGCCACAAAGCAAACTCAAATTCATCTTGATATGATCAAACGTCATTGCGATAAATGGAAGATTCGACTGAACGCCGGTAAGACGGAGACGATAGTTTTCGCCAGAAAGCGGACAAATCATAGGGTCTTCCAAAAACTCAAACTAGACGGACATCCCATAGAACCTAAGACGAGTGTCAAGTACCTAGGTGTGACGCTTGATTCTAGATTAAACTTCGACACTCATCTTAAGGTCAGACGTCAGCTGGCGTACGCAGCAAATCGCAAGATTTACCCCTTGATGAAAGGGAGTCAGATGAGCTCCGAAAACAAGCGTACGTTATACAAAACCGTGCTAAGACCGATCCTAACGTATGCTTGCCCTGCTTGGGCGAACGTCTCTAAGACGCGCTTCCGTCCCTTGCAGGTGTTTCAGAACCGCTGTCTCCGTCTAGTCACGGGGGCTGATCGATACGCCAGACTGACGTCAATCCACGATGACGCAAAGGTAGAATTTTTGAGAGACCACGTAACTCGGTTATCGACAAAATTCTACCAAACGCAGATTCAAAAAAGCCCTCTTACGGCAAATATGACATCAGATAATTCCTTCAGAAAATACAAACTACCATTTCAAACACTACCCACATTTTCCACTCATCCGCACATCACATAATCACACAGAATTCCGTACTAAAGCTGCCACGATGGGCGAAGTATCTCTGATAAAATAAAATATAAAAGAAAAAAAAAAAAAAAGAAAAAAAAAAAAAAAAAAAAAAAAAAAAAAAAAAGCGAAGCCCGTTAGCGGGCTGTAATGCATTTCAGCTCTACGATAACATCAAGTCTTGATTGGTTCAAGATTACCTAGTATATTGTTAATTTGTTATCTGTTATTTGTTATTGTTATTTGTTATATGTTATTCTGTTCTGTTTTTGTTATTTTATTATTTGTTATTGTTTGTATATTCATAGTCTATTTCCGTTATCGTCCAGCCGGGCGAATTTGTACAGTCTCTAATTATTAGAAGTTGGTTTTTTCGAGTAGTTTTCCAACACAAGAAGAAAGAAAATAATATGTACCATCCGAAAACACACGGCTTAATGCCCGGAAGAAGCATTAACTATTGTAAATCTCCTACGTGAGATAGTCAAGTCGTAAACTTGGGGATATGTATACACGAGGGGCCCCAAACCCGTAAAATAATGTAAATGTAAGACCAAACGGCGCTCTGCGTCGAATGGTCGAACAATGTATTTATGTAAATTAATAAAAATCTTTAAAATTCAATTCGTTCTCGTCCGATCACGGAAGTCAAGCAATGTTGGGCGCGGTTAGTACTTGGATGGGTGACCGCTTGGGAACACCGCGTGCCGTTGCCCCTTTTTTGATTTTTTGAAATCGGACGAGAACGATAGTTTCGGAAACGCGACCCTCCTCGGCGCCAAACGCGCCATATTCGTCGAATATGGAATACAAAATTAATGTACACACATAGACATATATTATAATATTAAGAGTCGTTAATTAGGTATCCCCATAACGATGTTTGCGTAAATATAAAAAAAAAAAAAATGTTAATTCATACCGTGTAATATATGCATCAGCAATGTATATCTATAAAATAAAATAATATTCAAAATTTGTGTTTAATATATTTTTATTAGGTAGATAATACATTTAAAAAGGTAATACTATACCATGTAGTATATTAAATTAATATATAGACAGCGTTCGAGTATATGCAACCACGAGTTACTCGTGATACCGAGGCGGGCGATAACGAACGTGCTTCCCGTTCGTTGTCACTCGGTTTGAATTAGGCGTGGGGTAGGGATAGTAGTTGATCTCAGAGGGCGGACGACGGAACGTCGAGCATTCGAGTATTGAGGTTGTCAACGTGAAGTGGCGACGAGGTGCTCTCGTCAGCAATTATGATGTTATCGGGGTTGGATTTTGTGCTAAGTTTGCGGCATTTTCACACGTCAACGTGTCGAATATTTAGACTTATAAGTAGGCAACGACCATACCACATTGAGAATACCCGTTCTCGTCCCATTCGAGCGCCGACCGTCGTGAGATACAGACGTACTTGTATCTGCGCAAGACCAACCCCACCAGTTTTAGTAGTTCATACCTACTTAAAAGTGACAACGTTATTGTGTATAAATAAACCCTACGATAAGTGGAAAAAACAATTTATTAATATTAGTGTAATTAAATTTAGTGCAATACGAAAAAGACGTTTTTAGACAATTTAGCGGTAAATATAATTTAGTTTTAATTTTAATTTTAACATGCATGAAACGGAGGTGAACGATAACACCAAAGCGGTGATCGATCCCACGGATCAACTGTGGGAACGCTTATCGCAACCCGCTATCGCGAATAAACAATTGATAAGTGCGAACAAAAATGCAGCAAAAAATGTTATCGTAAATATTAATAACAAAAGTGAAAAGGACACTAATAATATAAATGCAGACAATAACACAAACTCAAATGACCCAAATAAAAGTGCCACCAACATAAACAAACGCAGTGCGGTACCTGAAGACATACAGGAATATATTAAAACCGGTCATACAACCAAACGTTTTAAAAGGCGGTTTTTACCCTTTCCTCAAACTCCCACAGTGGTGCAAAATAAATATTCGGCCCTCGCGGACCTCGATGAGGATACCGTAATTGACTTAGAGGAAGAAAACATCATGGAAACAGAGGAAGAGGAGCACAACAAAAACAACACAAGTGCCCGCGAGCAAACACAAACAACAAAAAAACCGGTGAGACCACCTCCCATAATAATTGAAACACAAGTTGAAGGAGCCCAAAAAGAGTTCCGACGTTTAATTGGGGTATACGCCTCCAAAGGCTTCCAACTTTCGTACAGGACCGACACAGTGTCGGTTCAATTAAATGATAAGGATGAATACTGCATGCTGTTAGCACAGCTGCAGAACAGAAACTTTTTACACCATACGTACACCCCTAAGGACGAGAGGACTCATGCCTTCGTCCTTAAGGGACTAACGAGTGACGCCGGTATAGACGAAATTGAAGAAGAGCTGAAAACAAAGGAAATCACCACCAAAAAAGTGTACCGCATGAACGGCACACAAACAGCTGCTTTTTTGGTGGTGACTACAAGTGATACTACACTAAGGGAAATCAGCACGAAAGTAAAAACATTGCTCGACGCCAGAGTTAGGTGGGAGCGTCACTTCAATAATAAAGTGATCATCCAGTGCCACAGGTGCCAAACCTGGGGACACGCTACCGCCAACTGTGGCCGAGCAGTGAAATGCTTAAAATGTGCCAACAATCATGCAACTAAGGAATGTAAACTCACGGCGGAACAAAAACCAAAGTGCGTAAACTGCGATGGCGAACATCCAGCCAACGCCATCGTATGCCCAGTTTACATAGCGAAGCTCAAGATATACAACGAAAAGAAAGAAAGCAGGGCACCACCCCAGAGACCCCCAGCACAGCGATACGTTCCAGCACCGATGCCAAAAACATCACCCTGGCAAAGGACTGGAACGGCTCCAGCGCAAACGCAACCATCAAGGACACCACCACCTCCACCAACATCACGTAGTGCCTTCCCGCCACTTAGAACACCGAGACAACCCCAGACTCCACCACCAACGCAGACACCACGACAGCAACAACCTCCAGCGGCGAGCAACGTCGGCGACGCCTTCGCCGGACTCGCTCAGGTCTGCGAGGAAATCAACCAGCAGACAGACATGAGTGAAATGTTAAGAGCCCTTACGGACTATAACAACGTCCTTAAGGGCTGTAATACGAAAATGGAGCGCTTTACGGCTTCCCTAAAATTCTTTTCCACCCTAGAGTCCTATGGCTGTTAGGTGGAAACTAAATTTATGGAATGCTAACGGGTTAAGTAACAAAATTTATGAACTCAAAAATTATTTACTAAAACATAAAATTGACATTTGCTTAATTACAGAAACCAAATTGACCGAAAAAAGATGCCTCAAGTTCCAAGGATACTCAGTCCACCGACAAGACAGGGGGGGACACGGAGCGGGAGGCGTAGCAGTAATCATACGAAACGACATACCACATCGACGCATACACATTCCACAAGGTAATAGTATGGAAGTCTTGGGGATTAAACTCCAACAAAACACAACACTCATTGTAGCTTACAACAGACCACTAAACGCCTTTACACATTACGATTTAGACATGCTGTTTGGATTGGACGGTAAGGTCCTAGTGGCCGGCGACTTCAACGCAAAACACCCGCGTTGGAATTGCCACACCCACAATCCAAACGGTAATACACTACTAGATTTTTGCACACAAAAACATATAGAAATAATAAACACCGATAAACACACTCATCATCCGATGAATAACATGACTCCAACCACGATCGATCTGTTATTAAACAAGAACATCACCAACTTAACAAAACCGTCAGTCAAACACAGATTAAATTCAGATCACAATATTGTGCAATTTTATTTTAATAATTCATCGCGGAACACGTCCTTCAGACCGATTACAAGTTATAAAAACACGGACTGGTCCAGATTCCGTCAAAGGCTCGACGAACTAATTAAAATAAACAACAATATCACAGACAAAGATACCCTGGACCACGAAATCGACTTACTGACGAGACATATCAGTAAAGCCAAAGCGGAAAACTCCAAAACGTTTACCCCTAGCAACAACAGGGACGTCTTCCCCGAAGACATCCAGTTGTTGATAGGAGAACGTAACCGGAGCCGGAAGCAATGGCAAGAAACTGGTGACACGACGTACCAAGACGAAATGCGAAACTTGAATAGGCTAGTACAAGACAAAATTAAAACACACAAAAATAAAACATGGGAAGACCTTTTAACTTCACTCAGTCCTTCAGACAACACACTTTTTAAATTAACAAAAGTTCTACGAAAACCATACGCGCCAATCCCAGCGCTACAAGACAACACCCACACAGCCATGACCGACGCCCAGAAGGCGGAGCTCCTGGCTAATACATTTCAAAAAATACACTCATTGGACGACACTGACACGCCTGCTCAGGCACAAATTAAACAAAACGTACTAGAATTTTCAAGCCAAACATACGAAATACCGACAAAACAATACAAAACGCTAATGACGAACCCTACCGAAATCCTTCAAATTCTCAAATCCCTTCCGAACAACAAAGCTCCAGGCCCGGACAAAATTGAGAACAAGATTCTCAAAAATTTGTCCCGGAAAGCTATTGTGCAGCTGAATTACATTGTTAATGCAATTCTGAGGCTACAGTACTTTCCGAAAGCTTGGAAGCAAGGGTTGACAATCCCCATCCACAAATCCAACAAAGACCCAACGCTACCGCTCAGTTACAGACCAATCACGTTACTTAACACGTTGGCCAAAGTAACTGAGAAAATTATCCTAAAACGTGTACAAGACGAAGCAACGAAACTAAAAATTGCTAATCCTTCGCAATTCGGATTCACAGCGGGTCTTAATACGACCCTGCAAGTGACACGAATTGTGAAAGATATAATAGACAATTTTAACAAGAACAACGTGACGGTAATGACACTACTGGACATCGAAAAAGCCTTCGACCGAACCTGGACCGATGGTTTAATACATAAAATGCTAAACTACGGGTTTAGCAAACACATTACGAAACTAATACACTCATACCTCACCGGCAGATCGATCGCGGTTAGAGTCAACGCCACAATTTCAGAAACAAAAGATATACAAGTTGGAGTTCCCCAAGGGTCCGTATTAGCACCTACGCTATTCAACCTATACATAAACGACACACCATCGTTCGCAAAAACACAGATGGCCATGTACGCTGACGACACTGCGATTTATGCACATTCGTTCAGCGCACAAGTGGCCACGAAACAAACGCAAATACACTTGGACAAAATAAAAGAACACTGCGACAAATGGAAGATTCGTCTGAACGCCGGAAAGACGGAGACAATAGTCTTCTCCAGAAAGCGGACAAATCACCGAGTCTTCCAGCAACTGACCCTAGACGGACAGAAAATAGAACCGAAGACGAACGTAAAGTATTTAGGAGTTACCATGGACACGAGACTGAACTTCGACACCCATTTAAAACACAGAAAACAACTGGCGTATGGTGCAAACCGGAAGATCTATCCTTTGATGAAGGGGGGACAGATGAGTATGGAAAACAAGCGTACGTTATACAAAATCGTCCTAAGACCGATACTAACTTACGCTTGTCCTGCGTGGGCGAACGTGTCCAAGACACGACTTCGACCACTGCAGGTCTTCCAGAATCGCTGTCTCCGTCTCGTCACGGGAGCAGATCGATACGCCAAACTTACCACACTACACGAGGACACTCAAGTAGAATTTCTAACGGATCACATAACGAGATTATCGGAGAAATTCTACAATACACAAATTTCAAAAAGCACACTTACCGCAAACATGACCCAAGAAAATAAAAAACGAAAATACAGACTACCTTTCCAAAATCTCCCTTCATTTACGACACCACCCCAAATTCCCAACGCTAACTAAAATTTTCAGCTGCTACGCCAATGGACGAGTATTCTTGAACCTTGAGATGGCGCGTGTGAAAACCGATAGCAATCTGCAGATGCAGTAAAGCGTTCCGCTAACGATACCATTTCATTGTTGTTTGTATGTTTGTTGATTTTTTGTTGTTGTTATTAGTGAGTGCGGAATTATTAAGTGTGAATGTGTGTTAAAAGTATAAATGTAAATAGCTTGTTTTTGTTTAGTTAGTAAGTCAAATTTCTATTTTTTTATAATTAATTAGGTAAACGTAATTTTTAAGAGTTGGTTTTTTGTATATAATTTTTCCAACTGTACATAAGCAACATAACCCTCCCTTCTAAAGTGCAAAATTATTGCAAAAGAAAAAATAATTCTTGCAAAACATGTAATATGTTAAAAATTTTTATACTTAGGGATGCTTAAGCAGGAGCCCTACATAACGAAAATGATTATGTTGGACCAAACGGCGCTCTGCGTCGAATGGTCCACACCATGTAAATTGTAATAAATAAAGAGCTTTAAATTTAATTTAATTTTTTTTTTTTCGTTCTCGTCCGATCACGGAAGTCAAGCAATGTTGGGCGCGGTTAGTACTTGGATGGGTGACCGCTTGGGAACACCGCGTGCCGTTGCCCCTTTTTTGATTTTTTGAAATCGGACGAGAACGATAGTTTCGGAAACGCGACCCTCCTCGGCGCCAAACGCGCCATATTCGTCGAATATGGAATACAAAATTAATGTACACACATAGACATATATTATAATATTAAGAGTCGTTAATTAGGTATCCCCATAACGATGTTTGCGTAAATATAAAAAAAAAAAAAATGTTAATTCATACCGTGTAATATATGCATCAGCAATGTATATCTATAAAATAAAATAATATTCAAAATTTGTGTTTAAGAGGACTGTATACCTAACTTTTAACGAATATCGATATAGCTCTTTTATTAATCTATGGAATTTAATGCGGTTTGAAGTAAATGATTAGAAAAAAAATCTAGTTTCACGGAAAGTCATTAAGAACTTAAAAAAAAAAAATTTTCATTTTTATTATAATAATTTATCACTCCAGTGACCTGCAAGTGACTTTCCATGAATATACAAACTATTTTAAATTAAAACTATTTATAAAATATCTATGTAGGAAGACAAAAACCCCTATATATTTGCTTATTAAGAAAATGCATTTAAATCACTGCGAGGTAGCGACCTCTGGCAAATAATTGCATTTCAAAAGTTGGAGGCGTGCGCTATTTCATAGACGTGCATTATGTTATTTTCTTAGGATAAAATTATGCTGTAGCTGTGTTTGAAACGATACTACATGTGACAAATGTTTTATATCACTAACTTTGTCTAAAATTACTTATTTTAATTTATTTACACATAAGTTAATTAATTTGTCTTTAGCACTTATTTTTTAAAACTTTCCTAATTTATTAATTTGACTAAATCTTCCTAATAATTTATTTTTTGACCCCTCAACCACAGTGTTCTTTGTTTTTTCGATCACCACATCGACATTTGTTACTAATAAAAAATCTGTATAAGAATCATAAAAATAACAATGTAGGGGAGACTCAGACGTATCTTTGATATGCCGACCGAACGGCGAAGGATAATTCGAATTGACACACTAGCTAAATTTTTATCCCTTAAAAGAGGCCAAGAATTATCGACAAAATTTTAATTTATGCAAAAAATTCGAAAATAAGTCAATTATAACCAAACTACAACAACGACAGACATGTTTCGATCTTGTTAGATCTCATCAGTGACGTACAGTTGTGAATTTGGTTATAATTTGACTTTAAATTTTTACCTATATAGCATTTTATCGATAAAATTAATTGGAATTATCCGATAATCCAAAAAATGACATCAATAATTCGCGCAATGCTAATAAGTATAAAACGACCCGTTTATATAATAAAATAAACACACGGATGTGATGTGGAAGCACTTTTCCGAGAGGTCGTGAAGTATGTCATTACGACAGTACTAAATGTGTTGAGGATAAACCTTCAATCAAGACCCTTCGCGAGGTCAAAGTGGCGCAACTTAACAGTTGCCAAGAATTGTAAAAAATTCGAAAATAAGTCAATTATAACCAAACTACAACAACGACAGACATGTTTCGATCTTGTTAGATCGAAACATAATAATTTATGCCTATAGTAAACTTAATTTTTTTGGATACGCTAAGGCACTAGCGTATCAATTTTCCACAGCTCCAACATAAGGTTTGTTCCAACCACGTACAAAATCGTTTGCAAACGGTAACCGTCATGCGCAATAAATAAAAAGGCGCTCTTTTTATCTATTGCGCATGATTTTTACTTATTGCGCATGACGGTTACAGTTTGCAAACGATTTTGTACGTGGTTGGAACAAACCTATAATTTTACACTCATTCGTATAACGATCGTGCAGACGAAAGTGTATATGTGATAATGGGTAAAATTTCTTCTAGTGAATCCTTTACAATTGGTAAATGTAGATATTTATCTGCAAGACGTCGAAGTCGTAAAAACGCTCAAAAACGTAAACGGTAAATATAATTTTTTTATAATTTCGCACAGTTAATTTTTAAAGTCAAATTAACACTAAAAATTAAATATCTGTCACGTTCTATTAACAAATAAGCCCTTAATTATTGTTATTTAGCAGTTGTATTCAAGAGAATCCCAATAGATCATCAATTTTGTCGGATACTTTTGAACAAATTCAAACAGTACCGGATAACAACGAAAATGATCCTAAACCATCAACAGGTTTTTCGGAGATAATGGAGATTATACCAGAGAGTAACGAATGGTATTGTACATAACATACTCCTATGCATTACAATATTTATACATAATTTATTATTTTATAGCGTAGCTGAAAATGATCCTAAACCATCAACAAGTTTTTCGGACATCATGGAGATTATACCAGAGAGTAACGAATGGTATTGTACCTACATAACATTATACTCCAAGCATTACAATTTATACACAATTTATTATTTTATAGCGTACCTGAAGAAAACAATAAAGTACCAATATTAGAAGGTAGACGGGTAGTAGATATTAAATATTTTTTAAATCAAATTGCCGAATTATCAAAACATCCAATGTTTGATTGCACTTTCGCTGATATGGAACCAATTCGTGAACAACGTTTAGGATTGCAAAATAAGATCACGTTTAAATGTAAAATGTGCAATATTGTCAAGTGCGTACATTTGATTAAGGAAGAAAATGATCCTCTCAGCATCTCGAGTCCTAATAACGCATTAGCATTGGCCACCATTTCAACTGGAACTGGATACTCAACAATTGATGAAATATTTTCAATATTGAATATACCATTTATGACCCCTGCAACATATCAGATTCACCATGAGCAAGTAGCGAAAAATATTTCATCAACTGCTTGGGAAATGATGATTGCTGCAGGCAAAGAAGAAGCCAATATAGCTCGTCAAAATGGGGAAGTAGATAAGGATGGCGTACCACTTATCACAGTGATAGCAGATGGTGCATGGGCAAAACGTTCTTATGGGGTAAATTATAATGCAGCTTCAGGTGTGGTAAGTTTGTCATTTGTATTTCCTACTTCTGGCATTTATTTATTTTTTATTTTGTTACAGGGATGTATTATTGGAGCTCATACACATAAAATTTTATTCATCGGAATTAGGAACAAATATTGTAGTATCTGTGATCTGAACTCAAAAAATGATTTGCCTTTAACACACAAATGCTATAAAAATTGGGAAGGAACTTCTACGAGTATGGAGACCGATATAATTGCAGAAGGGTTTAAAGTAAGCATGGAAATGCATGGCGTAAAATATTATCGGCTTATCGGTGATGGGGACAGTAGCGTGTATAAAAAATTGCTTGAAGTGCGTCCTTATGGTAATATGATAATAGAAAAAATTGAATGTAGAAACCACCTGCTGAGGAACTTTTCCAAAAAAATTAGAGAAATTTGTGGTAAGTATATTTACATTATTCATTAAAGCACTTTTATTGTATAAATAACTGTATTTTTTCATTTTTATAGGTAGGAAACGCAGCGAATCAAAAAATTTATCAGTTTTACCAATGTTGAGAAAAATTGTAGATATAATAATGCACACAGGCTTCGAACGGCTATTAAATATGCTACACTATACATAGAATTAAAGAAAATGTGGATTTCTCAGAAAAAGTGAAGAACCTCATTGGGGATATTAAAAACATACCTTCTCACGTATTTGGAGAACATAGATCTTGTAAAGATTTAGGTTATTTTAATTGTTCTCCAAAAGATAATGAAAAAAATCATGTACCATCTATGCGAAATTGTGGATTAATGGAAGACATTGAACTGGCATTAAACCGACTAATAACCAATGCTAATAGTTTAATTATAAACATGACCAATAATACTGCTGAGCAATATAATTCTATTGTTTGTAAATTTGTTGGTGGCAAAAGAATTAATTTTTCGTTAAGAGGTTCTTATGAAACACGGTGTAAAGCAGCTTCGCTTTCATTTAATGCAATAGAACAGAAAATATTGTCGTTTTGTACACTTGATGAAAATAATCAATTGCGTTTAAAAGAAAATCACAATTATTATTACCAAATCCAAGGGCAACTTCACATAGCAAACAGAAAATTTTGCTATTTCATTGTTTGGTCACCTTTGGGAATGCTGGTAGAAAAGGTTAAGTAGATCTTTTAACAAGATATTTTTAAATTTATACATGAATTATAAAAATTTGTAAAAAAATAACACACTAACTGAAAAATTATATTCATTTTCTAACAGATTGAGAAAGACGACAAATTTTGGCACGAAGAAATGGTTGGAAAATTAAAAAATTTTTATGAGGTATGTCTTCTGCCCGAATTAGTTGATCCAAGATTCACAAGAAGTATGGAGATACGCAATCCTCCAAGAACTTATTAAAATGATGATGATATAATCGGTTTTGAAACGCATTACAACGTTATCCGAGCCCAACTACCAACCTTGCGAATTGGTGTTTGGTTTGTTAGCATTTCACATTTTTTACCTAGACGAGGAGCAAGCCCGACTTAGAACCCCCAAGCTGGAGGACTAGAGAGACGGCCAGAATAAAGTTCTTACTTCACCCGGATTCGAACCAGGCATTTAGCGTTTATAGTCAACTTATTCGACCACTATGCTCCGACCGTCTCTTAAAATAAAGAGACTTATTAAAATATGAGTATCAATAGATAATACAGTAGACTCACGTTAATGCGAACAACAAAATTTAACCCGAATAATATAAAAAAAAATCGTTAAATAATACAACTATCCAGCTTAAATTTGTTCTCTTGTCACTCAAAATTTGTTTGAATGTGGAGAACGATCTCTCCACATCGCAAGTTGTATGATTTAACAATTTTTTTTTATATTATTCAGGTTAATTTTTGTTGTTCACATTAACGCAGGTCTACTGTAGTTATTTTTTCTGTAGCTAATGCATAATGTAAGAAATACGAATTGTCTGAATTTATATCAGTACTATTATTAATTAGAGACAGGATAGTTAGGCAAAATAAAACCTCCAAAAAGGCAGGCAAAAAGGCATTCAAAACAAGCAAAAAAGGCAAAATAAAAGGCAAAAAAGGTACAAAAACAGCAAAAAAATTTCCTGTATAATTTTATACGATGGATTTTTTTCTAAAACATTATATTAAGGTGAAAAAGGCAAAAAAGACTGGAACCCCCCAAAAAGGCAAAACAAAAAATGAATTTTTGAATAGTACATGCTCTGAAGCGGATTTTAAATTGGGTCTGCCTGAAATATTTCAATTTAAAAAAAAAGGCATTTTGCCTAACTATCCTGTCTCTAAATTATAATGTACCTATAATAAACTGTACTTCAACAACCTGTACCTATAAAATTTTTTAACTCAAAAATACTACTTATTTTAATACTTTAAGCAGCATCAAGAAAATCGTGTAAAAAAATGTATCTAGCTGGCGGCAGTGATTTTGCCGGTTGTACTTTTCTGAAATCAAAATACAAAAAACTTTCTTAATCTATACAAGTGTGGCTATCGCAGGAACTAGAATGAACAAAAAAATCATAAAGTTTACAAAATGGCAGCAGTACAAAATACTTTTTGTCTTTTTTTTGTGAAAATTTTTGGTTTGATTCTAGTTACGATAGAGACATATTTGCTAACAATTTTCTAAGAAAATTCAAGTTGATAGGACGATTGGTTCAAGAATTATTTCTAAGTTTGTACTCATAAAACTTGTCAGTAAACTTTTTAAAATCTTTTTTTTTAATTATTTTTTTTTTTTGTAAAAGTACTTACTGTAAATTTTTAAATTTTATTATTTATTTACAATTTCGGTTACTTTATTGGTCATATATTTAGATAATGTTATAAATATTGTTTAATTTGTTTCAACCTTTTTTTTATGTGATCATAAATTAGTCTATAACCAAAAATATGGCAAAGCTAATGTGTTACGCTTGATCTATATCTATAGTGTGGTAGTCGAGTTTAAATGTAACACAACCTTGACAATTTTATGCAAAATACTATAGGACATTATATTACAGACCCTTTATAAGAAAATAAAATAAAAAATAATTGATTTTTTAAAACTTGGAGAAAATAACGAACGTCTATGAAATACCTAAAAATGCAAATGATTTATAAAAGACAAACGCAAGCGTACGAAGCAATAATGTAATATTAGCACGAACAACGAGATGTAGAAACAATAGTATGTAGTAACTACATCTATGCAAATAAAATAGTACACGCCTATCAAACACATTAAAAAGTAGTGGGGACTTTCAAGTCGGAATTTAAATGTACATATACAGCCGTCTTAATATATTTTTATTAGGTAGATAATACATTTAAAAAGGTAATACTATACCATGTAGTATATTAAATTAATATATAGACAGCGTTCGAGTATATGCAACCACGAGTTACTCGTGATACCGAGGCGGGCGATAACGAACGTGCTTCCCGTTCGTTGTCACTCGGTTTGAATTAGGCGTGGGGTAGGGATAGTAGTTGATCTCAGAGGGCGGACGACGGAACGTCGAGCATTCGAGTATTGAGGTTGTCAACGTGAAGTGGCGACGAGGTGCTCTCGTCAGCAATTATGATGTTATCGGGGTTGGATTTTGTGCTAAGTTTGCGGCATTTTCACACGTCAACGTGTCGAATATTTAGACTTATAAGTAGGCAACGACCATACCACATTGAGAATACCCGTTCTCGTCCGATCACGGAAGTCAAGCAATGTTGGGCGCGGTTAGTACTTGGATGGGTGACCGCTTGGGAACACCGCGTGCCGTTGCCCCTTTTTTGATTTTTTGAAATCGGACGAGAACGATAGTTTCGGAAACGCGACCCTCCTCGGCGCCAAACGCGCCATATTCGTCGAATATGGAATACAAAATTAATGTACACACATAGACATATATTATAATATTAAGAGTCGTTAATTAGGTATCCCCATAACGATGTTTGCGTAAATATAAAAAAAAAAAAATGTTAATTCATACCGTGTAATATATGCATCAGCAATGTATATCTATAAAATAAAATAATATTCAAAATTTGTGTTTAATATATTTTTATTAGGTAGATAATACATTTAAAAAGGTAATACTATACCATGTAGTATATTAAATTAATATATAGACAGCGTTCGAGTATATGCAACCACGAGTTACTCGTGATACCGAGGCGGGCGATAACGAACGTGCTTCCCGTTCGTTGTCACTCGGTTTGAATTAGGCGTGGGGTAGGGATAGTAGTTGATCTCAGAGGGCGGACGACGGAACGTCGAGCATTCGAGTAGTGAGGTTGTCAACGTGAAGTGGCGACGAGGTGCTCTCGTCAGCAATTATGATGTTATCGGGGTTGGATTTTGTGCTAAGTTTGCGGCATTTTCACACGTCAACGTGTCGAATATTTAGACTTATAAGTAGGCAACGACCATACCACATTGAGAATACCCGTTCTCGTCCGATCACGGAAGTCAAGCAATGTTGGGCGCGGTTAGTACTTGGATGGGTGACCGCTTGGGAACACCGCGTGCCGTTGCCCCTTTTTTGATTTTTTGAAATCGGACGAGAACGATAGTTTCGGAAACGCGACCCTCCTCGGCGCCAAACGCGCCATATTCGTCGAATATGGAATACAAAATTAATGTACACACATAGACATATATTATAATATTAAGAGTCGTTAATTAGGTATCCCCATAACGATGTTTGCGTAAATATAAAAAAAAAAAAAATGTTAATTCATACCGTGTAATATATGCATCAGCAATGTATATCTATAAAATAAAATAATATTCAAAATTTGTGTTTAATATATTTTTATTAGGTAGATAATACATTTAAAAAGGTAATACTATACCATGTAGTATATTAAATTAATATATAGACAGCGTTCGAGTATATGCAACCACGAGTTACTCGTGATACCGAGGCGGGCGATAACGAACGTGCTTCCCGTTCGTTGTCACTCGGTTTGAATTAGGCGTGGGGTAGGGATAGTAGTTGATCTCAGAGGGCGGACGACGGAACGTCGAGCATTCGAGTAGTGAGGTTGTCAACGTGAAGTGGCGACGAGGTGCTCTCGTCAGCAATTATGATGTTATCGGGGTTGGATTTTGTGCTAAGTTTGCGGCATTTTCACACGTCAACGTGTCGAATATTTAGACTTATAAGTAGGCAACGACCATACCACATTGAGAATACCCGTTCTCGTCCGATCACGGAAGTCAAGCAATGTTGGGCGCGGTTAGTACTTGGATGGGTGACCGCTTGGGAACACCGCGTGCCGTTGCCCCTTTTTTGATTTTTTGAAATCGGACGAGAACGATAGTTTCGGAAACGCGACCCTCCTCGGCGCCAAACGCGCCATATTCGTCGAATATGGAATACAAAATTAATGTACACACATAGACATATATTATAATATTAAGAGTCGTTAATTAGGTATCCCCATAACGATGTTAGCGTAAATATAAAAAAAAAAAAAATGTTAATTCATACCGTGTAATATATGCATCAGCAATGTATATCTATAAAATAAAATAATATTCAAAATTTGTGTTTAATATATTTTTATTAGGTAGATAATACATTTAAAAAGGTAATACTATACCATGTAGTATATTAAATTAATATATAGACAGCGTTCGAGTATATGCAACCACGAGTTACTCGTGATACCGAGGCGGGCGATAACGAACGTGCTTCCCGTTCGTTGTCACTCGGTTTGAATTAGGCGTGGGGTAGGGATAGTAGTTGATCTCAGAGGGCGGACGACGGAACGTCGAGCATTCGAGTAGTGAGGTTGTCAACGTGAAGTGGCGACGAGGTGCTCTCGTCAGCAATTATGATGTTATCGGGGTTGGATTTTGTGCTATGTTTGCGGCATTTTCACACGTCAACGTGTCGAATATTTAGACTTATAAGTAGGCAACGACCATACCACATTGAGAATACCCGTTCTCGTCCATAATTCACTGACCGTCGTAGAGGTAGGACGTGTCCTAAAAAAGATCGAAAAAGGTAAAAATTTGGCCTAAAAGTGACGAAAACAAGAAAAAGTGTAAGCGAAATAGAAGAAAGAACGATACCCATCGAGAAGAAAGAAGAAGTGTCCAAAGAACGGCTGAAATATTGGGGAAATATCATCCCATAAATCCATTCACGATAGCGGTGGTACCAACACTGACAAACCAAGCAGACGATCTGATTGGCCAAAAAAAATTTAAAAATGGACGAAAACGAAAGGAACGAAAACACAAACAAGGCGGGAAATTTAAATATAAACCCAAAGAACAACGAAAAAATGGAAGTAAACGATGGGAACAATAACGATAGTAATAAGAATAAAGATAAAGAAATCGAAAACGCGAAAGAAAAGGTAACCGGTACGAACGCACAAAAAGTAGAGGATCTAATGTGGGAAAATTTATCGCAGAAGTTTCAAAACACGCAAACAGTAAAGAAGGAGAAAGGAAATCGAAAAACGATAAACGTCCAAAGTGTAGTAACTTTGAAGAGAGGTGCAGGCGTGATAGATGTTGAAGAATACATTAACTCCGGCCAAACAAAAAGGCCCAAAAGAAAGTATAAGCCAATCATAAGACCTCCCCTTATGCCACTGACAAATCGATACCAAGCACTCGCGAAGCTCCCAGACACTCAAACCGGGGGCGACCAAGGGAAAGATGACGAAGAAGAACTAAGTAACGATGAAAACGACGTGATGATGATATCGGACGTGGAAGAAGTAGGAGAGCACTCCAAGAAAGAAGAGACTAGAAATCCCGCCAATGGGGTGAACTCAAAGGTAAACGAAGCACGAAAAACACCCAATAAGTCAGAAGATGACAACAAACAAAAAGAGACGACTGGAAAAAGGATCAAGCCTCCACCTATCGTGATTGCAGCGCAGGTGGAAGGTCTCCAAGCCGATTTTCGGGCGGTAATAAGAACGTATGCAACAAAAGGTTTCCAGCTGACACATCGTCCGAATTCGGTAACCGTACAAGTAAACGATAAAGATGACTACGTTCTATTAAGGACCCAATTGGAGAAGAGAGAATTCCTACACCACACGTATACCCCTAAGGACGAGAGGACGCACGCTTTCGTCTTAAGGGGATTAACGAACGACGCGACAACAGAAGAGATAGTACAAGACCTGAAAACATATGAAGTAGAAGCAAAGAAAGTATATCGCATGAATGGAACGAGGGCGGCGGCCTTCCTGATAATCACCGATAACACGGTGACCCTAAAGGCATTAACAGCCAAAGTAAAGACGCTTCTGGATGCCAGGGTGAGATGGGATAGGCATTCCAACAACAAGAAAATAATTCAATGTCATAGGTGTCAGCTGTGGGGCCATGCAACAGCAAATTGCAGGAGGGCATTCAAATGCCTAAAATGCGCGCTAGAGCACCCCACGGCTGCGTGTACAAGATTGGTGACCGAAAAACCCACATGCGCTAACTGCGGAGGTGAACACACCGCAAACAATATTACGTGTGAGGTCTACATCAAGAAGCTGCGTCAATTTGAAGAAAGTGCGCAAAAAAGGGCTCCCCTTCCGGCTGGCCCTAGTTATGTGCCAGCGCCTATCCCCACCACTTCACCCTGGCAGAGGGTCGCCGCCCCACAGGTCGCTCAACCAATTCCACCATCATACAAGTCACGAAGTGCCTTTCCGGAACTCAAACCAACAAGAGCTGTACGGGAACAACCCGCACAGCAACCTCAACCTCAATCACAACCGAAAACTACTCAACAAACCACTTCGAATTTTGGAGACGCTTTCGCAGATTTCGCCCAAGTCTGCGACGAAATAAACCAACAAACCAATCTTGATGAGATGTTAAGGGCCATGAGGGACTATAACAACATCCTGAAGGCCTGCCGTACGAAACCGGAACGCGTTGCAGCCTCTATGAGATTCTTTTCAAACTTAGAGTCTTATGGCTGCTAAGTTGAAAATTAACTTATGGAACGCTAACGGGTTAAGCAACAAAGTCTACGAATTAAAAAATCACTTAATTAAAAACAAAATTGATATATGTTTTATTTCAGAAACAAAATACAAGGCAAATAGATGCCTCAAGATTCAGGGATACACCGTCCATCGGCAAGACAGGGGAGGTCATGCAGCAGGAGGAGTGGCAGCGATAGTACGGAATGACATACCACACCGCAGAATCAACATCAGACCAGGTAATAGTATGGAAGTCTTGGGGATAAAACTCCAACAAAACACAACACTAGTGGTCGCATACAATCGACCACTAAACACCTTTAATGACACTGACATGGATGAGCTGTTTGGATTGGATGGGAAAGTCATCGTGGCTGGCGATTTCAATGCCAAACATCCACTTTGGAACTGCCACACGTCCAATCCAAACGGCAATACTCTAATTAATTTCTGTACACAAAAACAGATACAAATTCTTCACCCGGATAAACATACTCATCATCCAATGAACGGTATGACTCCAACTACGATCGATCTCGTCTTAAGCAAAAATATCCCTCACATCTCCAAACCCACCGTAAAACAGTCCCTTAATTCAGATCATAATATAGTCCAATTTTTTCTTCATAACGTCACTCGCAATAGGTCCTTCAGACAAATCACCAGCTTTAAACATACCGATTGGTCCAAATTCCGTCGAAGGCTTGATGACCTAATCAGCATTAACAATAACATCATTGATACGGACACGGTAGATCGAGAAATCGAACTCCTTACCCAAAACATCAATAAAGCCAAAGCCGAAAATTCCAAAACGATAACGCCTAAAAATGACAGGGACGTCTTTCCGGACGATATCCAGTTGTTGATAGGTGAACGTAAACGGAAAAGAAAGCAATGGCAACAGACGGGAGATATCTCCCACAAAACCGCTATGATTGACTTGAACAGGCAAATACAACAAAAAATCACACTTCACAAAAACAATTCCTGGGAAAAACTTCTTTCCTCATTAAGTCCTTCAGACAATACCCTCTTCAAGGTTTCCAAATTACTGCGGAAACCTTACCAGCCAATCCCGGCCCTATCCGACACTAGTTCTCCCGCCATGAGCGATGCCCAAAAAGCTGAGCTCTTGGCCTCCACCTTCCAAAAAATTCATACATTAGATAATACCGATACACCGGAGCAAACCGAGATAAAACGAATCGTTCTTGCCTTTTCAAGTCAAACATATGCAATCCCAGCCAATCAGCTCGCATCTTATCAAACCAGTCCCTTTGAAATTTCACAAATTCTTAAATTTTTACACAATAACAAAGCTCCAGGCCCGGACAAAATTGAGAACAAAGTTCTCAAAAATTTGTCCCGGAAGGCTACTGTTCAGTTGAATTACATCATTAACGCTATTCTTAAACTGCAGTACTTTCCGAAAGCCTGGAAGCACGGCCTCACCATTCCGATTCATAAACCCAATAAAGACCCCTCCCTGCCTCTCAGTTACAGGCCAATAACGTTACTTAACACGATGGCCAAAGTAACTGAGAGAATTATTCTCAAGCGGCTGATTGGCGAACAAACGAAACTGAAAATCACGAACCTGTCGCAATTCGGATTCACAGCGGGCCTTAATACGTCCCTGCAGGTGACCCGAATCGTGAAAGACGTGATCGAAGGTTTCAATAAGGGTAATGTCACGGTCATGACGTTGCTGGATATAGAGAAAGCCTTCGATAGAACCTGGACCGACGGACTCATTTTCAAATTAATACACTATGGCTTCTCCAATCACCTAATTAAACTCATTTATTCATACCTCACCGACAGATCGATCGCGGTTAGAGTCAACGCCACCATCTCAAATACGAAACACATACAAGTTGGAGTTCCCCAAGGGTCCGTACTAGCACCGACTTTATTCAATCTTTACATAAACGACACTCCGTCGTTTATGAGAACACAGATGGCTATGTACGCTGACGACACGGCGATTTATGCGCAGTCGTTCAGCGCACAAGTGGCCACAAAGCAAACTCAAATTCATCTTGACATGATCAAACGTCACTGCGATAAATGGAAGATTCGACTGAACGCCGGTAAGACGGAGACGATAGTTTTCGCCAGAAAGCGGACAAATCATAGGGTCTTCCAAAAACTCAAACTAGACGGACATCCCATAGAACCTAAGACGAGTGTCAAGTACCTAGGTGTGACGCTTGATTCTAGATTAAACTTCGACACTCATCTTAAGGTCAGACGTCAGCTGGCGTACGCAGCAAATCGCAAGATTTACCCCTTGATGAAAGGGAGTCAGATGAGCTCCGAAAACAAGCGTACGTTATACAAAACCGTGCTAAGACCGATCCTAACGTATGCTTGCCCTGCTTGGGCGAACGTCTCTAAGACGCGCTTCCGTCCCTTGCAGGTGTTTCAGAACCGCTGTCTCCGTCTAGTCACGGGGGCTGATCGATACGCCAGACTGACGTCAATCCACGATGACGCAAAGGTAGAATTTTTGAGAGACCACGTAACTCGGTTATCGACAAAATTCTACCAAACGCAGATTCAAAAAAGCCCTCTTACGGCAAATATGACATCAGATAATTCCTTCAGAAAATACAAACTACCATTTCAAACACTACCCACATTTTCCACTCATCCGCACATCACATAATCACACAGAATTCCGTACTAAAGCTGCCACGATGGGCGAAGTATCTCTGATAAAATAAAATATAAAAGAAAAAAAAAAAAAAAAAAAAAAAAAAAGCGAAGCCCGTTAGCGGGCTGTAATGCATTTCAGCTCTACGATAACATCAAGTCTTGATTGGTTCAAGAATACCTAGTATATTGTTAATTTGTTATCTGTTATTTGTTATTTGTTATATGTTATTCTGTTCTGTTTTTGTTATTTTATTATTTGTTATTGTTTGTATATTCATAGTCTATTTCTGTTATCGTCCAGCCGGGCGAATTTGTACAGTCTCTAATTATTAGAAGTTGGTTTTTTCGAGTAGTTTTCCAACACAAGAAGAAAGGAAATAATACGTACCATCCGAAAACACACGGCTTAATGCCCGGAAGAAGCATTAACTATTGTAAATCTCCTACGTGAGATAGTCAAGTTGTAAACTTGGGGATATGTATACACGAGGGGCCCCAAACCCGTAAAATAATGTAAATGTAAGACCAAACGGCGCTCTGCGTCGAATGGTCGAACAATGTATTTATGTAAATTAATAAAAATCTTTAAAATTCAAATTCGTTCTCGTCCGATCACGGAAGTCAAGCAATGTTGGGCGCGGTTAGTACTTGGATGGGTGACCGCTTGGGAACACCGCGTGCCGTTGCCCCTTTTTTGATTTTTTGAAATCGGACGAGAACGATAGTTTCGGAAACGCGACCCTCCTCGGCGCCAAACGCGCCATATTCGTCGAATATGGAATACAAAATTAATGTACACACATAGACATATATTATAATATTAAGAGTCGTTAATTAGGTATCCCCATAACGATGTTTGCGTAAATATAAAAAAAAAAAAAATGTTAATTCATACCGTGTAATATATGCATCAGCAATGTATATCTATAAAATAAAATAATATTCAAAATTTGTGTTTAATATATTTTTATTAGGTAGATAATACATTTAAAAAGGTAATACTATACCATGTAGTATATTAAATTAATATATAGACAGCGTTCGAGTATATGCAACCACGAGTTACTCGTGATACCGAGGCGGGCGATAACGAACGTGCTTCCCGTTCGTTGTCACTCGGTTTGAATTAGGCGTGGGGTAGGGATAGTAGTTGATCTCAGAGGGCGGACGACGGAACGTCGAGCATTCGAGTAGTGAGGTTGTCAACGTGAAGTGGCGACGAGGTGCTCTCGTCAGCAATTATGATGTTATCGGGGTTGGATTTTGTGCTAAGTTTGCGGCATTTTCACACGTCAACGTGTCGAATATTTAGACTTATAAGTAGGCAACGACCATACCACATTGAGAATACCCGTTCTCGTCCGATCACGGAAGTCAAGCAATGTTGGGCGCGGTTAGTACTTGGATGGGTGACCGCTTGGGAACACCGCGTGCCGTTGCCCCTTTTTTGATTTTTTGAAATCGGACGAGAACGATAGTTTCGGAAACGCGACCCTCCTCGGCGCCAAACGCGCCATATTCGTCGAATATGGAATACAAAATTAATGTACACACATAGACATATATTATAATATTAAGAGTCGTTAATTAGGTATCCCCATAACGATGTTTGCGTAAATATAAAAAAAAAAAAAATGTTAATTCATACCGTGTAATATATGCATCAGCAATGTATATCTATAAAATAAAATAATATTCAAAATTTGTGTTTAATATATTTTTATTAGGTAGATAATACATTTAAAAAGGTAATACTATACCATGTAGTATATTAAATTAATATATAGACAGCGTTCGAGTATATCGTCGTTGCGCCTTTAAAACCCGACATGTGCACATTTTGAGCAAAATGCGTTAAGTACAGATTTCGATTAAGGGTTTCAAGCCGGACATTTCCATAAAAGAAATTTCTTTTTTTTCTGTAAAATAGTTGTTTAATGAAGGTAAATCAAAAAGCGCTACTATGTGTAAATAATAAAATGTGTGTCTTCTAAATACGCTATGACGCAACTTAAATCAGCTATGTGCACTAAATTTATTAATAAAACAAATTATAAGATTCATATAATTTCGTTTTTAATTATAATGCTATTAAATTGTCAATTAGGCCGTATAAAACGTAAAATTATACGTGGAGTCTGTACTTCAAACAGAAACAAAACAAATCAGTTTATACCTTCTCCTGAACAATTTACTAAAATGCACATGTCGGGTTTTGCAGGCGCAACGACGATATGCAACCACGAGTTACTCGTGATACCGAGGCGGGCGATAACGAACGTGCTTCCCGTTCGTTGTCACTCGGTTTGAATTAGGCGTGGGGTAGGGATAGTAGTTGATCTCAGAGGGCGGACGACGGAACGTCGAGCATTCGAGTAGTGAGGTTGTCAACGTGAAGTGGCGACGAGGTGCTCTCGTCAGCAATTATGATGTTATCGGGGTTGGATTTTGTGCTAAGTTTGCGGCATTTTCACACGTCAACGTGTCGAATATTTAGACTTATAAGTAGGCAACGACCATACCACATTGAGAATACCCGTTCTCGTCCGATCACGGAAGTCAAGCAATGTTGGGCGCGGTTAGTACTTGGATGGGTGACCGCTTGGGAACACCGCGTGCCGTTGCCCCTTTTTTGATTTTTTGAAATCGGACGAGAACGATAGTTTCGGAAACGCGACCCTCCTCGGCGCCAAACGCGCCATATTCGTCGAATATGGAATACAAAATTAATGTACACACATAGACATATATTATAATATTAAGAGTCGTTAATTAGGTATCCCCATAACGATGTTTGCGTAAATATAAAAAAAAAAAAAATGTTAATTCATACCGTGTAATATATGCATCAGCAATGTATATCTATAAAATAAAATAATATTCAAAATTTGTGTTTAATATATTTTTATTAGGTAGATAATACATTTAAAAAGGTAATACTATACCATGTAGTATATTAAATTAATATATAGACAGCGTTCGAGTATATGCAACCACGAGTTACTCGTGATACCGAGGCGGGCGATAACGAACGTGCTTCCCGTTCGTTGTCACTCGGTTTGAATTAGGCGTGGGGTAGGGATAGTAGTTGATCTCAGAGGGCGGACGACGGAACGTCGAGCATTCGAGTAGTGAGGTTGTCAACGTGAAGTGGCGACGAGGTGCTCTCGTCAGCAATTATGATGTTATCGGGGTTGGATTTTGTGCTAAGTTTGCGGCATTTTCACACGTCAACGTGTCGAATATTTAGACTTATAAGTAGGCAACGACCATACCACATTGAGAATACCCGTTCTCGACTGACCGTCGTAGAGGTAAGACGTGTTCCAAAAAAGTTCGAGAAAAGTTGAAAATTGGCCTAAAAGTGGTCGGTCGCAAGAAAAACCCAAGCAAGAAGAAGAAGAAACGCGATTGCAATCGAGAGAAAGAGGAGATTACCCAAAGAAAGGCTCAAATATCGGGGAATTATCATCCCATAAACACACTGGCGATAGCGGTGGTACCAACGCTGTCAAATCTAGAAGTGGATCTGATTGGTCCAAAATTTTGAAAAATGGACGCAAACGAAAGGAACGAAAACACAGACATGGCGGATAATTTAAACGTAAACAACGAAAATATGGAAGTAAACGAAGTAAACGATAACGATAGCACGAAAGGTAAAGATAAAGATAAGAAAGAGAAGGATAGCATAGCGAACGCACAAAACGTTGAGGATCTAATGTGGGCAAGTCTGTCACAGAAGATCAACAACAGCCAATCGGAGAAGCAAAAAGAAAAAGAAAATTGTAAAGTGATCATCCAAAGCGTGGTAAATTTGAAAAGGAATGCAAATCCATACGATATCGAAGAATATATAAATACTGGACAGACGAAGAGGGTCAAAAAGAAGTTCAAACCGATAATCAGACCTTCCCAAACGATGGTGAAGAATCGTTACGAAGCACTCGCAAAATTATCCGATACGCAAAACACGGATGGACTTGAGGAGGAAGAAGAAGATGATGACGATGTGGCCAATGAGCGGGTTAAAAAGAACACGAATGACAAAATAGGAAAGACTCCAAAGGAAGGTAAGAAGGGGAAAACAACCAATACGCAGGAAGATACTATTACGCGAAACGAGACGGCGGTGAAAAAGGTGAAGCCTCCACCAATAGTCATTGCCGCGCAAGTGGAAGGCCAGCAGGCGGAGTTTCGTTCCGTGATTAGAGCATATGCATCGAAAGGATTCGAACTGACCCATCGTCCAAACTCAGTAACGGTCCAGGTCAAGGACAAGGACGAGTATGATTCATTACTGGCCCAATTGGAGAAAAGGAAGTATTTCCACCATACGTATACCCCAAAGGACGAGAGGACGCATGCTTTCGTCCTGAGGGGTTTAACCAATGATACGACCCCGGAAGAAATAGAGAAGGATTTAAGGAGATATGATATAGTAACGAAGAAAATATACAGAATGAACGGTACGAGGGCGGCGGCCTTCTTGATTGTCACCGACAACAAGGTGACGGAAAAGGCACTAACAGCCAACGTGAAGACGCTGCTGGACACCAGGGTAAGATGGGATAGGCATTCCAACAACAAGAAAATTATTCAATGTCATAGGTGTCAGCTGTGGGGCCATGCAACAGCAAATTGCAGGAGGGCATTCAAATGCCTAAAATGCGCGCTAGAGCACCCCACAGCTGCGTGCACAAAATTGGTGACCGAAAAACCTACATGCGCCAATTGCGGAGGTGAACACACCGCAAACAATATTACGTGTGAGGTCTACATCAAGAAGCTGCGTCAATTTGAAGAAAGTGCGCAAAAAAGGGCTCCCCTTCCGGCTGGCCCTAGTTATGTACCAGCGCCTATCCCCACCACTTCACCCTGGCAGAGGGTCACCGCCCCGCAGGTCCCGCAGGTCGCTCATCCAATTCCACCATCATACAAGTCACGAAGTGCCTTTCCGGAACTCAAACCAACAAGAGCTGTACGGGAACAACCCGCACAGCAACCTCAACCTCAATCACAACCGAAAACTACTCATCAAACCACTTCGAACTTTGGAGACGTTTTTGCAGATTTCGCCCAGGTCTGCGACGAAATTAATCAACAAACCAATCTAGACGAGATGTTAAGGGCCATGAGGGACTATAACATTCTCCTGAAGGCCTGCCGTACGAAAGCTGAACGCGTTGCAGCTTCTATGAGATTCTTTTCAAACTTAGAGTCTTATGGCTGCTAAGTTGAAAATTAACTTATGGAACGCTAACGGGTTAAGCAACAAAGTCTACGAATTAAAAAATCATTTAAATAAAAATAATATTGATATTTGCTTTGTTACAGAAACGAAGTTCAATTCTAACAGAACCCTCAAGATTCAGGGATACACCGTCCATCGGCAAGACAGGGGAGGTCATGCAGCAGGAGGAGTGGCAGCGATAGTACGGAATGACATACCACACCGCAGAATCAACATCAGACCAGGTAATAGTATGGAAGTCTTGGGGATAAAACTCCAACAAAACATAACACTAGTGGTCGCATACAATCGACCACTAAACACCTTTAATGACACTGACATGGATGAGCTGTTTGGATTGGATGGGAAAGTCATTGTGGCTGGCGATTTCAATGCCAAACATCCACTTTGGAACTGCCACACGTCCAATCCAAACGGCAATACTCTAATTAATTTCTGTACACAAAAACAGATACAAATTCTTCACCCGGATAAACATACTCATCATCCAATGAACGGTATGACTCCAACTACGATCGATCTCGTCTTAAGCAAAAATATCCCTCACATCTCCAAACCCACCGTAAAACAGTCCCTTAATTCAGATCATAATATAGTCCAATTTTTTCTTCATAACGTCACTCGCAATAGGTCCTTCAGACAAATCACCAGCTTTAAACATACCGATTGGTCCAAATTCCGTCGAAGGCTTGATGACCTAATCAGCATTAACAATAACATCATTGATACGGACACGGTAGATCGAGAAATCGAACTCCTTACCCAAAACATCAATAAAGCCAAAGCCGAAAATTCCAAAACGATAACGCCTAAAAATGACAGGGACGTCT
This sequence comes from Rhagonycha lutea, assembly GCA_958510855.1. Classification (NCBI taxonomy): domain Eukaryota; kingdom Metazoa; phylum Arthropoda; class Insecta; order Coleoptera; family Cantharidae; genus Rhagonycha; species Rhagonycha lutea. Next base: position 41,043,726 of record OY294038.1, read on the forward strand.
TTCCGGACGATATCCAGTTGTTGATAGGTGAACGTAAACGGAAAAGAAAGCAATGGCAACAGACGGGAGATATCTCCCACAAAACCGCTATGATTGACTTGAACAGGCAAATACAACAAAAAATCACACTTCACAAAAACAATTCCTGGGAAAAACTTCTTTCCTCATTAAGTCCTTCAGACAATACCCTCTTCAAGGTTTCCAAATTACTGCGGAAACCTTACCAGCCAATCCCGGCCCTATCCGACACTAGTTCTCCCGCCATGAGCGATGCCCAAAAAGCTGAGCTCTTGGCCTCCACCTTCCAAAAAATTCATACATTAGATAATACCGATACACCGGAGCAAACCGAGATAAAACGAATCGTTCTTGCCTTTTCAAGTCAAACATATGCAATCCCAGCCAATCAGCTCGCATCTTATCAAACCAGTCCCTTTGAAATTTCACAAATTCTTAAATTTTTACACAATAACAAAGCTCCAGGCCCGGACAAAATTGAGAACAAAGTTCTCAAAAATTTGTCCCGGAAGGCTACTGTTCAGTTGAATTACATCATTAACGCTATTCTTAAACTGCAGTACTTTCCGAAAGCCTGGAAGCACGGCCTCACCATTCCGATTCATAAACCCAATAAAGACCCCTCCCTGCCTCTCAGTTACAGGCCAATAACGTTACTTAACACGATGGCCAAAGTAACTGAGAGAATTATTCTCAAGCGGCTGATTGGCGAACAAACGAAACTGAAAATCACGAACCTGTCGCAATTCGGATTCACAGCGGGCCTTAATACGTCCCTGCAGGTGACCCGAATCGTGAAAGACGTGATCGAAGGTTTCAATAAGGGTAATGTCACGGTCATGACGTTGCTGGATATAGAGAAAGCCTTCGATAGAACCTGGACCGACGGACTCATTTTCAAATTAATACACTATGGCTTCTCCAATCACCTAATTAAACTCATTTATTCATACCTCACCGACAGATCGATCGCGGTTAGAGTCAACGCCACCATCTCAAATACGAAACACATACAAGTTGGAGTTCCCCAAGGGTCCGTACTAGCACCGACTTTATTTAATCTTTACATAAACGACACTCCGTCGTTTATGAGAACACAGATGGCCATGTACGCTGACGACACGGCGATTTATGCGCAGTCGTTCAGCGCACAAGTGGCCACAAAGCAAACTCAAATTCATCTTGACATGATCAAACGTCACTGCGATAAATGGAAGATTCGACTGAACGCCGGTAAGACGGAGACGATAGTTTTCGCCAGAAAGCGGACAAATCATAGGGTCTTCCAAAAACTCAAACTAGACGGACATCCCATAGAACCTAAGACGAGTGTCAAGTACCTAGGTGTGACGCTTGATTCTAGATTAAACTTCGACACTCATCTTAAGGTCAGACGTCAGCTGGCGTACGCAGCAAATCGCAAGATTTACCCCTTGATGAAAGGGAGTCAGATGAGCTCCGAAAACAAGCGTACGTTATACAAAACCGTGCTAAGACCGATCCTAACGTATGCTTGCCCTGCTTGGGCGAACGTCTGTAAGACGCGCTTCCGTCCCTTGCAGGTGTTTCAGAACCGCTGTCTCCGTCTAGTCACGGGGGCTGATCGATACGCCAGACTGACGTCAATCCACGATGACGCAAAGGTAGAATTTTTGAGAGACCACGTAACTCGGTTATCGACAAAATTCTACCAAACGCAGATTCAAAAAAGCCCTCTTACGGCAAATATGACATCAGATAATTCCTTCAGAAAATACAAACTACCATTTCAAACACTACCCACATTTTCCACTCATCCGCACATCACATAATCACACAGAATTCCGTACTAAAGCTGCCACGATGGGCGAAGTATCTCTGATAAAATAAAATATAAAATAAAAAAAAAAAAAAAAAAAAAAAGCGAAGCCCGTTAGCGGGCTGTAATGCATTTCAGCTCTACGATAACATCAAGTCTTGATTGGTTCAAGATTACCTAGTATATTGTTAATTTGTTATCTGTTATTTGTTATTGTTATTTGTTATATGTTATTCTGTTCTGTTTTTGTTATTTTATTATTTGTTATTGTTTGTATATTCATAGTCTATTTCCGTTATCGTCCAGCCGGGCGAATTTGTACAGTCTCTAATTATTAGAAGTTGGTTTTTTCGAGTAGTTTTCCAACACAAGAAGAAAGAAAATAATATGTACCATCCGAAAACACACGGCTTAATGCCCGGAAGAAGCATTAACTATTGTAAATCTCCTACGTGAGATAGTCAAGTCGTAAACTTGGGGATATGTATACACGAGGGGCCCCAAACCCGTAAAATAATGTAAATGTAAGACCAAACGGCGCTCTGCGTCGAATGGTCGAACAATGTATTTATGTAAATTAATAAAAATCTTTAAAATTCAAATTCGTTCTCGTCCGATCACGGAAGTCAAGCAATGTTGGGCGCGGTTAGTACTTGGATGGGTGACCGCTTGGGAACACCGCGTGCCGTTGCCCCTTTTTTGATTTTTTGAAATCGGACGAGAACGATAGTTTCGGAAACGCGACCCTCCTCGGCGCCAAACGCGCCATATTCGTCGAATATGGAATACAAAATTAATGTACACACATAGACATATATTATAATATTAAGAGTCGTTAATTAGGTATCCCCATAACGATGTTTGCGTAAATATAAAAAAAAAAAAAATGTTAATTCATACCGTGTAATATATGCATCAGCAATGTATATCTATAAAATAAAATAATATTCAAAATTTGTGTTTAATATATTTTTATTAGGTAGATAATACATTTAAAAAGGTAATACTATACCATGTAGTATATTAAATTAATATATAGACAGCGTTCGAGTATATGCAACCACGAGTTACTCGTGATACCGAGGCGGGCGATAACGAACGTGCTTCCCGTTCGTTGTCACTCGGTTTGAATTAGGCGTGGGGTAGGGATAGTAGTTGATCTCAGAGGGCGGACGACGGAACGTCGAGCATTCGAGTATTGAGGTTGTCAACGTGAAGTGGCGACGAGGTGCTCTCGTCAGCAATTATGATGTTATCGGGGTTGGATTTTGTGCTAAGTTTGCGGCATTTTCACACGTCAACGTGTCGAATATTTAGACTTATAAGTAGGCAACGACCATACCACATTGAGAATACCCGTTCTCGTCCGATCACGGAAGTCAAGCAATGTTGGGCGCGGTTAGTACTTGGATGGGTGACCGCTTGGGAACACCGCGTGCCGTTGCCCCTTTTTTGATTTTTTGAAATCGGACGAGAACGATAGTTTCGGAAACGCGACCCTCCTCGGCGCCAAACGCGCCATATTCGTCGAATATGGAATACAAAATTAATGTACACACATAGACATATATTATAATATTAAGAGTCGTTAATTAGGTATCCCCATAACGATGTTTGCGTAAATATAAAAAAAAAAAAATGTTAATTCATACCGTGTAATATATGCATCAGCAATGTATATCTATAAAATAAAATAATATTCAAAATTTGTGTTTAATATATTTTTATTAGGTAGATAATACATTTAAAAAGGTAATACTATACCATGTAGTATATTAAATTAATATATAGACAGCGTTCGAGTATATGCAACCACGAGTTACTCGTGATACCGAGGCGGGCGATAACGAACGTGCTTCCCGTTCGTTGTCACTCGGTTTGAATTAGGCGTGGGGTAGGGATAGTAGTTGATCTCAGAGGGCGGACGACGGAACGTCGAGCATTCGAGTATTGAGGTTGTCAACGTGAAGTGGCGACGAGGTGCTCTCGTCAGCAATTATGATGTTATCGGGGTTGGATTTTGTGCTAAGTTTGCGGCATTTTCACACGTCAACGTGTCGAATATTTAGACTTATAAGTAGGCAACGACCATACCACATTGAGAATACCCGTTCTCGTCCACACGGTAGATCGAGAAATCGAACTCCTTACCCAAAACATCAATAAAGCCAAAGCCGAAAATTCCAAAACGATAACGCCTAAAAATGACAGGGACGTCTTTCCGGACGATATCCAGTTGTTGATAGGTGAACGTAAACGGAAAAGAAAGCAATGGCAACAGACGGGAGATATCTCCCACAAAACCGCTATGATTGACTTGAACAGGCAAATACAACAAAAAATCACACTTCACAAAAACAATTCCTGGGAAAAACTTCTTTCCTCATTAAGTCCTTCAGACAATACCCTCTTCAAGGTTTCCAAATTACTGCGGAAACCTTACCAGCCAATCCCGGCCCTATCCGACACTAGTTCTCCCGCCATGAGCGATGCCCAAAAAGCTGAGCTCTTGGCCTCCACCTTCCAAAAAATTCATACATTAGATAATACCGATACACCGGAGCAAACCGAGATAAAACGAATCGTTCTTGCCTTTTCAAGTCAAACATATGCAATCCCAGCCAATCAGCTCGCATCTTATCAAACCAGTCCCTTTGAAATTTCACAAATTCTTAAATTTTTACACAATAACAAAGCTCCAGGCCCGGACAAAATTGAGAACAAAGTTCTCAAAAATTTGTCCCGGAAGGCTACTGTTCAGTTGAATTACATCATTAACGCTATTCTTAAACTGCAGTACTTTCCGAAAGCCTGGAAGCACGGCCTCACCATTCCGATTCATAAACCCAATAAAGACCCCTCCCTGCCTCTCAGTTACAGGCCAATAACGTTACTTAACACGATGGCCAAAGTAACTGAGAGAATTATTCTCAAGCGGCTGATTGGCGAACAAACGAAACTGAAAATCACGAACCTGTCGCAATTCGGATTCACAGCGGGCCTTAATACGTCCCTGCAGGTGACCCGAATCGTGAAAGACGTGATCGAAGGTTTCAATAAGGGTAATGTCACGGTCATGACGTTGCTGGATATAGAGAAAGCCTTCGATAGAACCTGGACCGACGGACTCATTTTCAAATTAATACACTATGGCTTCTCCAATCACCTAATTAAACTCATTTATTCATACCTCACCGACAGATCGATCGCGGTTAGAGTCAACGCCACCATCTCAAATACGAAACACATACAAGTTGGAGTTCCCCAAGGGTCCGTACTAGCACCGACTTTATTTAATCTTTACATAAACGACACTCCGTCGTTTATGAGAACACAGATGGCCATGTACGCTGACGACACGGCGATTTATGCGCAGTCGTTCAGCGCACAAGTGGCCACAAAGCAAACTCAAATTCATCTTGATATGATCAAACGTCATTGCGATAAATGGAAGATTCGACTGAACGCCGGTAAGACGGAGACGATAGTTTTCGCCAGAAAGCGGACAAATCATAGGGTCTTCCAAAAACTCAAACTAGACGGACATCCCATAGAACCTAAGACGAGTGTCAAGTACCTAGGTGTGACGCTTGATTCTAGATTAAACTTCGACACTCATCTTAAGGTCAGACGTCAGCTGGCGTACGCAGCAAATCGCAAGATTTACCCCTTGATGAAAGGGAGTCAGATGAGCTCCGAAAACAAGCGTACGTTATACAAAACCGTGCTAAGACCGATCCTAACGTATGCTTGCCCTGCTTGGGCGAACGTCTCTAAGACGCGCTTCCGTCCCTTGCAGGTGTTTCAGAACCGCTGTCTCCGTCTAGTCACGGGGGCTGATCGATACGCCAGACTGACGTCAATCCACGATGACGCAAAGGTAGAATTTTTGAGAGACCACGTAACTCGGTTATCGACAAAATTCTACCAAACGCAGATTCAAAAAAGCCCTCTTACGGCAAATATGACATCAGATAATTCCTTCAGAAAATACAAACTACCATTTCAAACACTACCCACATTTTCCACTCATCCGCACATCACATAATCACACAGAATTCCGTACTAAAGCTGCCACGATGGGCGAAGTATCTCTGATAAAATAAAATATAAAAGAAAAAAAAAAAAAAGAAAAAAAAAAAAAAAAAAAAAAAAAAAAAAAAGCGAAGCCCGTTAGCGGGCTGTAATGCATTTCAGCTCTACGATAACATCAAGTCTTGATTGGTTCAAGATTACCTAGTATATTGTTAATTTGTTATCTGTTATTTGTTATTGTTATTTGTTATATGTTATTCTGTTCTGTTTTTGTTATTTTATTATTTGTTATTGTTTGTATATTCATAGTCTATTTCCGTTATCGTCCAGCCGGGCGAATTTGTACAGTCTCTAATTATTAGAAGTTGGTTTTTTCGAGTAGTTTTCCAACACAAGAAGAAAGAAAATAATATGTACCATCCGAAAACACACGGCTTAATGCCCGGAAGAAGCATTAACTATTGTAAATCTCCTACGTGAGATAGTCAAGTCGTAAACTTGGGGATATGTATACACGAGGGGCCCCAAACCCGTAAAATAATGTAAATGTAAGACCAAACGGCGCTCTGCGTCGAATGGTCGAACAATGTATTTATGTAAATTAATAAAAATCTTTAAAATTCAAAATTCAAATTCGTTCTCGTCCGATCACGGAAGTCAAGCAATGTTGGGCGCGGTTAGTACTTGGATGGGTGACCGCTTGGGAACACCGCGTGCCGTTGCCCCTTTTTTGATTTTTTGAAATCGGACGAGAACGATAGTTTCGGAAACGCGACCCTCCTCGGCGCCAAACGCGCCATATTCGTCGAATATGGAATACAAAATTAATGTACACACATAGACATATATTATAATATTAAGAGTCGTTAATTAGGTATCCCCATAACGATGTTTGCGTAAATATAAAAAAAAAAAAAATGTTAATTCATACCGTGTAATATATGCATCAGCAATGTATATCTATAAAATAAAATAATATTCAAAATTTGTGTTTAATATATTTTTATTAGGTAGATAATACATTTAAAAAGGTAATACTATACCATGTAGTATATTAAATTAATATATAGACAGCGTTCGAGTATATGCAACCACGAGTTACTCGTGATACCGAGGCGGGCGATAACGAACGTGCTTCCCGTTCGTTGTCACTCGGTTTGAATTAGGCGTGGGGTAGGGATAGTAGTTGATCTCAGAGGGCGGACGACGGAACGTCGAGCATTCGAGTAGTGAGGTTGTCAACGTGAAGTGGCGACGAGGTGCTCTCGTCAGCAATTATGATGTTATCGGGGTTGGATTTTGTGCTAAGTTTGCGGCATTTTCACACGTCAACGTGTCGAATATTTAGACTTATAAGTAGGCAACGACCATACCACATTGAGAATACCCGTTCTCGTCCATAATTCACTGACCGTCGTAGAGGTAGGACGTGTCCTAAAAAAGATCGAAAAAGGTAAAAATTTGGCCTAAAAGTGACGAAAACAAGAAAAAGTGTAAGCGAAATAGAAGAAAGAACGATACCCATCGAGAAGAAAGAAGAAGTGTCCAAAGAACGGCTGAAATATTGGGGAAATATCATCCCATAAATCCATTCACGATAGCGGTGGTACCAACACTGACAAACCAAGCAGACGATCTGATTGGCCAAAAAAAATTTAAAAATGGACGAAAACGAAAGGAACGAAAACACAAACAAGGCGGGAAATTTAAATATAAACCCAAAGAACAACGAAAAAATGGAAGTAAACGATGGGAACAATAACGATAGTAATAAGAATAAAGATAAAGAAATCGAAAACGCGAAAGAAAAGGTAACCGGTACGAACGCACAAAAAGTAGAGGATCTAATGTGGGAAAATTTATCGCAGAAGTTTCAAAACACGCAAACAGTAAAGAAGGAGAAAGGAAATCGAAAAACGATAAACGTCCAAAGTGTAGTAACTTTGAAGAGAGGTGCAGGCGTGATAGATGTTGAAGAATACATTAACTCCGGCCAAACAAAAAGGCCCAAAAGAAAGTATAAGCCAATCATAAGACCTCCCCTTATGCCACTGACAAATCGATACCAAGCACTCGCGAAGCTCCCAGACACTCAAACCGGGGGCGACCAAGGGAAAGATGACGAAGAAGAACTAAGTAACGATGAAAACGACGTGATGATGATATCGGACGTGGAAGAAGTAGGAGAGCACTCCAAGAAAGAAGAGACTAGAAATCCCGCCAATGGGGTGAACTCAAAGGTAAACGAAGCACGAAAAACACCCAATAAGTCAGAAGATGACAACAAACAAAAAGAGACGACTGGAAAAAGGATCAAGCCTCCACCTATCGTGATTGCAGCGCAGGTGGAAGGTCTCCAAGCCGATTTTCGGGCGGTAATAAGAACGTATGCAACAAAAGGTTTCCAGCTGACACATCGTCCGAATTCGGTAACCGTACAAGTAAACGATAAAGATGACTACGTTCTATTAAGGACCCAATTGGAGAAGAGAGAATTCCTACACCACACGTATACCCCTAAGGACGAGAGGACGCACGCTTTCGTCTTAAGGGGATTAACGAACGACGCGACAACAGAAGAGATAGTACAAGACCTGAAAACATATGAAGTAGAAGCAAAGAAAGTATATCGCATGAATGGAACGAGGGCGGCGGCCTTCCTGATAATCACCGATAACACGGTGACCCTAAAGGCATTAACAGCCAAAGTAAAGACGCTTCTGGATGCCAGGGTGAGATGGGATAGGCATTCCAACAACAAGAAAATAATTCAATGTCATAGGTGTCAGCTGTGGGGCCATGCAACAGCAAATTGCAGGAGGGCATTCAAATGCCTAAAATGCGCGCTAGAGCACCCCACGGCTGCGTGTACAAGATTGGTGACCGAAAAACCCACATGCGCTAACTGCGGAGGTGAACACACCGCAAACAATATTACGTGTGAGGTCTACATCAAGAAGCTGCGTCAATTTGAAGAAAGTGCGCAAAAAAGGGCTCCCCTTCCGGCTGGCCCTAGTTATGTGCCAGCGCCTATCCCCACCACTTCACCCTGGCAGAGGGTCGCCGCCCCACAGGTCGCTCAACCAATTCCACCATCATACAAGTCACGAAGTGCCTTTCCGGAACTCAAACCAACAAGAGCTGTACGGGAACAACCCGCACAGCAACCTCAACCTCAATCACAACCGAAAACTACTCAACAAACCACTTCGAATTTTGGAGACGCTTTCGCAGATTTCGCCCAAGTCTGCGACGAAATAAACCAACAAACCAATCTTGATGAGATGTTAAGGGCCATGAGGGACTATAACAACATCCTGAAGGCCTGCCGTACGAAACCGGAACGCGTTGCAGCCTCTATGAGATTCTTTTCAAACTTAGAGTCTTATGGCTGCTAAGTTGAAAATTAACTTATGGAACGCTAACGGGTTAAGCAACAAAGTCTACGAATTAAAAAATCACTTAATTAAAAACAAAATTGATATATGTTTTATTTCAGAAACAAAATACAAGGCAAATAGATGCCTCAAGATTCAGGGATACACCGTCCATCGGCAAGACAGGGGAGGTCATGCAGCAGGAGGAGTGGCAGCGATAGTACGGAATGACATACCACACCGCAGAATCAACATCAGACCAGGTAATAGTATGGAAGTCTTGGGGATAAAACTCCAACAAAACACAACACTAGTGGTCGCATACAATCGACCACTAAACACCTTTAATGACACTGACATGGATGAGCTGTTTGGATTGGATGGGAAAGTCATCGTGGCTGGCGATTTCAATGCCAAACATCCACTTTGGAACTGCCACACGTCCAATCCAAACGGCAATACTCTAATTAATTTCTGTACACAAAAACAGATACAAATTCTTCACCCGGATAAACATACTCATCATCCAATGAACGGTATGACTCCAACTACGATCGATCTCGTCTTAAGCAAAAATATCCCTCACATCTCCAAACCCACCGTAAAACAGTCCCTTAATTCAGATCATAATATAGTCCAATTTTTTCTTCATAACGTCACTCGCAATAGGTCCTTCAGACAAATCACCAGCTTTAAACATACCGATTGGTCCAAATTCCGTCGAAGGCTTGATGACCTAATCAGCATTAACAATAACATCATTGATACGGACACGGTAGATCGAGAAATCGAACTCCTTACCCAAAACATCAATAAAGCCAAAGCCGAAAATTCCAAAACGATAACGCCTAAAAATGACAGGGACGTCTTTCCGGACGATATCCAGTTGTTGATAGGTGAACGTAAACGGAAAAGAAAGCAATGGCAACAGACGGGAGATATCTCCCACAAAACCGCTATGATTGACTTGAACAGGCAAATACAACAAAAAATCACACTTCACAAAAACAATTCCTGGGAAAAACTTCTTTCCTCATTAAGTCCTTCAGACAATACCCTCTTCAAGGTTTCCAAATTACTGCGGAAACCTTACCAGCCAATCCCGGCCCTATCCGACACTAGTTCTCCCGCCATGAGCGATGCCCAAAAAGCTGAGCTCTTGGCCTCCACCTTCCAAAAAATTCATACATTAGATAATACCGATACACCGGAGCAAACCGAGATAAAACGAATCGTTCTTGCCTTTTCAAGTCAAACATATGCAATCCCAGCCAATCAGCTCGCATCTTATCAAACCAGTCCCTTTGAAATTTCACAAATTCTTAAATTTTTACACAATAACAAAGCTCCAGGCCCGGACAAAATTGAGAACAAAGTTCTCAAAAATTTGTCCCGGAAGGCTACTGTTCAGTTGAATTACATCATTAACGCTATTCTTAAACTGCAGTACTTTCCGAAAGCCTGGAAGCACGGCCTCACCATTCCGATTCATAAACCCAATAAAGACCCCTCCCTGCCTCTCAGTTACAGGCCAATAACGTTACTTAACACGATGGCCAAAGTAACTGAGAGAATTATTCTCAAGCGGCTGATTGGCGAACAAACGAAACTGAAAATCACGAACCTGTCGCAATTCGGATTCACAGCGGGCCTTAATACGTCCCTGCAGGTGACCCGAATCGTGAAAGACGTGATCGAAGGTTTCAATAAGGGTAATGTCACGGTCATGACGTTGCTGGATATAGAGAAAGCCTTCGATAGAACCTGGACCGACGGACTCATTTTCAAATTAATACACTATGGCTTCTCCAATCACCTAATTAAACTCATTTATTCATACCTCACCGACAGATCGATCGCGGTTAGAGTCAACGCCACCATCTCAAATACGAAACACATACAAGTTGGAGTTCCCCAAGGGTCCGTACTAGCACCGACTTTATTCAATCTTTACATAAACGACACTCCGTCGTTTATGAGAACACAGATGGCTATGTACGCTGACGACACGGCGATTTATGCGCAGTCGTTCAGCGCACAAGTGGCCACAAAGCAAACTCAAATTCATCTTGACATGATCAAACGTCACTGCGATAAATGGAAGATTCGACTGAACGCCGGTAAGACGGAGACGATAGTTTTCGCCAGAAAGCGGACAAATCATAGGGTCTTCCAAAAACTCAAACTAGACGGACATCCCATAGAACCTAAGACGAGTGTCAAGTACCTAGGTGTGACGCTTGATTCTAGATTAAACTTCGACACTCATCTTAAGGTCAGACGTCAGCTGGCGTACGCAGCAAATCGCAAGATTTACCCCTTGATGAAAGGGAGTCAGATGAGCTCCGAAAACAAGCGTACGTTATACAAAACCGTGCTAAGACCGATCCTAACGTATGCTTGCCCTGCTTGGGCGAACGTCTCTAAGACGCGCTTCCGTCCCTTGCAGGTGTTTCAGAACCGCTGTCTCCGTCTAGTCACGGGGGCTGATCGATACGCCAGACTGACGTCAATCCACGATGACGCAAAGGTAGAATTTTTGAGAGACCACGTAACTCGGTTATCGACAAAATTCTACCAAACGCAGATTCAAAAAAGCCCTCTTACGGCAAATATGACATCAGATAATTCCTTCAGAAAATACAAACTACCATTTCAAACACTACCCACATTTTCCACTCATCCGCACATCACATAATCACACAGAATTCCGTACTAAAGCTGCCACGATGGGCGAAGTATCTCTGATAAAATAAAATATAAAAGAAAAAAAAAAAAAAAAAAAAAAAAAAGCGAAGCCCGTTAGCGGGCTGTAATGCATTTCAGCTCTACGATAACATCAAGTCTTGATTGGTTCAAGAATACCTAGTATATTGTTAATTTGTTATCTGTTATTTGTTATTTGTTATATGTTATTCTGTTCTGTTTTTGTTATTTTATTATTTGTTATTGTTTGTATATTCATAGTCTATTTCTGTTATCGTCCAGCCGGGCGAATTTGTACAGTCTCTAATTATTAGAAGTTGGTTTTTTCGAGTAGTTTTCCAACACAAGAAGAAAGGAAATAATACGTACCATCCGAAAACACACGGCTTAATGCCCGGAAGAAGCATTAACTATTGTAAATCTCCTACGTGAGATAGTCAAGTTGTAAACTTGGGGATATGTATACACGAGGGGCCCCAAACCCGTAAAATAATGTAAATGTAAGACCAAACGGCGCTCTGCGTCGAATGGTCGAACAATGTATTTATGTAAATTAATAAAAATCTTTAAAATTCAAAATTCAATTCGTTCTCGTCCGATCACGGAAGTCAAGCAATGTTGGGCGCGGTTAGTACTTGGATGGGTGACCGCTTGGGAACACCGCGTGCCGTTGCCCCTTTTTTGATTTTTTGAAATCGGACGAGAACGATAGTTTCGGAAACGCGACCCTCCTCGGCGCCAAACGCGCCATATTCGTCGAATATGGAATACAAAATTAATGTACACACATAGACATATATTATAATATTAAGAGTCGTTAATTAGGTATCCCCATAACGATGTTTGCGTAAATATAAAAAAAAAAAAAATGTTAATTCATACCGTGTAATATATGCATCAGCAATGTATATCTATAAAATAAAATAATATTCAAAATTTGTGTTTAATATATTTTTATTAGGTAGATAATACATTTAAAAAGGTAATACTATACCATGTAGTATATTAAATTAATATATAGACAGCGTTCGAGTATATGCAACCACGAGTTACTCGTGATACCGAGGCGGGCGATAACGAACGTGCTTCCCGTTCGTTGTCACTCGGTTTGAATTAGGCGTGGGGTAGGGATAGTAGTTGATCTCAGAGGGCGGACGACGGAACGTCGAGCATTCGAGTAGTGAGGTTGTCAACGTGAAGTGGCGACGAGGTGCTCTCGTCAGCAATTATGATGTTATCGGGGTTGGATTTTGTGCTAAGTTTGCGGCATTTTCACACGTCAACGTGTCGAATATTTAGACTTATAAGTAGGCAACGACCATACCACATTGAGAATACCCGTTCTCGTCCATAATTCACTGACCGTCGTAGAGGTAAGACGTGTTCCAAAAAAGTTCGAGAAAAGTTGAAAATTGGCCTAAAAGTGGTCGGTCGCAAGAAAAACCCAAGCAAGAAGAAGAAGAAACGCGATTGCAATCGAGAGAAAGAGGAGATTACCCAAAGAAAGGCTCAAATATCGGGGAATTATCATCCCATAAACACACTGGCGATAGCGGTGGTACCAACGCTGTCAAATCTAGAAGTGGATCTGATTGGTCCAAAATTTTGAAAAATGGACGCAAACGAAAGGAACGAAAACACAGACATGGCGGATAATTTAAACGTAAACAACGAAAATATGGAAGTAAACGAAGTAAACGATAACGATAGCACGAAAGGTAAAGATAAAGATAAGAAAGAGAAGGATAGCATAGCGAACGCACAAAACGTTGAGGATCTAATGTGGGCAAGTCTGTCACAGAAGATCAACAACAGCCAATCGGAGAAGCAAAAAGAAAAAGAAAATTGTAAAGTGATCATCCAAAGCGTGGTAAATTTGAAAAGGAATGCAAATCCATACGATATCGAAGAATATATAAATACTGGACAGACGAAGAGGGTCAAAAAGAAGTTCAAACCGATAATCAGACCTTCCCAAACGATGGTGAAGAATCGTTACGAAGCACTCGCAAAATTATCCGATACGCAAAACACGGATGGACTTGAGGAGGAAGAAGAAGATGATGACGATGTGGCCAATGAGCGGGTTAAAAAGAACACGAATGACAAAATAGGAAAGACTCCAAAGGAAGGTAAGAAGGGGAAAACAACCAATACGCAGGAAGATACTGATACTATTACGCGAAACGAGACGGCGGTGAAAAAGGTGAAGCCTCCACCAATAGTCATTGCCGCGCAAGTGGAAGGCCAGCAGGCGGAGTTTCGTTCCGTGATTAGAGCATATGCATCGAAAGGATTCGAACTGACCCATCGTCCAAACTCAGTAACGGTCCAGGTCAAGGACAAGGACGAGTATGATTCATTACTGGCCCAATTGGAGAAAAGGAAGTATTTCCACCATACGTATACCCCAAAGGACGAGAGGACGCATGCTTTCGTCCTGAGGGGTTTAACCAATGATACGACCCCGGAAGAAATAGAGAAGGATTTAAGGAGATATGATATAGTAACGAAGAAAATATACAGAATGAACGGTACGAGGGCGGCGGCCTTCTTGATTGTCACCGACAACAAGGTGACGGAAAAGGCACTAACAGCCAACGTGAAGACGCTGCTGGACACCAGGGTAAGATGGGATAGGCATTCCAACAACAAGAAAATTATTCAATGTCATAGGTGTCAGCTGTGGGGCCATGCAACAGCAAATTGCAGGAGGGCATTCAAATGCCTAAAATGCGCGCTAGAGCACCCCACAGCTGCGTGCACAAAATTGGTGACCGAAAAACCTACATGCGCCAATTGCGGAGGTGAACACACCGCAAACAATATTACGTGTGAGGTCTACATCAAGAAGCTGCGTCAATTTGAAGAAAGTGCGCAAAAAAGGGCTCCCCTTCCGGCTGGCCCTAGTTATGTACCAGCGCCTATCCCCACCACTTCACCCTGGCAGAGGGTCACCGCCCCGCAGGTCGCTCATCCAATTCCACCATCATACAAGTCACGAAGTGCCTTTCCGGAACTCAAACCAACAAGAGCTGTACGGGAACAACCCGCACAGCAACCTCAACCTCAATCACAACCGAAAACTACTCATCAAACCACTTCGAACTTTGGAGACGTTTTTGCAGATTTCGCCCAGGTCTGCGACGAAATTAATCAACAAACCAATCTAGACGAGATGTTAAGGGCCATGAGGGACTATAACATTCTCCTGAAGGCCTGCCGTACGAAAGCTGAACGCGTTGCAGCTTCTATGAGATTCTTTTCAAACTTAGAGTCTTATGGCTGCTAAGTTGAAAATTAACTTATGGAACGCTAACGGGTTAAGCAACAAAGTCTACGAATTAAAAAATCATTTAAATAAAAATAATATTGATATTTGCTTTGTTACAGAAACGAAGTTCAATTCTAACAGAACCCTCAAGATTCAGGGATACACCGTCCATCGGCAAGACAGGGGAGGTCATGCAGCAGGAGGAGTGGCAGCGATAGTACGGAATGACATACCACACCGCAGAATCAACATCAGACCAGGTAATAGTATGGAAGTCTTGGGGATAAAACTCCAACAAAACATAACACTAGTGGTCGCATACAATCGACCACTAAACACCTTTAATGACACTGACATGGATGAGCTGTTTGGATTGGATGGGAAAGTCATTGTGGCTGGCGATTTCAATGCCAAACATCCACTTTGGAACTGCCACACGTCCAATCCAAACGGCAATACTCTAATTAATTTCTGTACACAAAAACAGATACAAATTCTTCACCCGGATAAACATACTCATCATCCAATGAACGGTATGACTCCAACTACGATCGATCTCGTCTTAAGCAAAAATATCCCTCACATCTCCAAACCCACCGTAAAACAGTCCCTTAATTCAGATCATAATATAGTCCAATTTTTTCTTCATAACGTCACTCGCAATAGGTCCTTCAGACAAATCACCAGCTTTAAACATACCGATTGGTCCAAATTCCGTCGAAGGCTTGATGACCTAATCAGCATTAACAATAACATCATTGATACGGACACGGTAGATCGAGAAATCGAACTCCTTACCCAAAACATCAATAAAGCCAAAGCCGAAAATTCCAAAACGATAACGCCTAAAAATGACAGGGACGTCTTTCCGGACGATATCCAGTTGTTGATAGGTGAACGTAAACGGAAAAGAAAGCAATGGCAACAGACGGGAGATATCTCCCACAAAACCGCTATGATTGACTTGAACAGGCAAATACAACAAAAAATCACACTTCACAAAAACAATTCCTGGGAAAAACTTCTTTCCTCATTAAGTCCTTCAGACAATACCCTCTTCAAGGTTTCCAAATTACTGCGGAAACCTTACCAGCCAATCCCGGCCCTATCCGACACTAGTTCTCCCGCCATGAGCGATGCCCAAAAAGCTGAGCTCTTGGCCTCCACCTTCCAAAAAATTCATACATTAGATAATACCGATACACCGGAGCAAACCGAGATAAAACGAATCGTTCTTGCCTTTTCAAGTCAAACATATGCAATCCCAGCCAATCAGCTCGCATCTTATCAAACCAGTCCCTTTGAAATTTCACAAATTCTTAAATTTTTACACAATAACAAAGCTCCAGGCCCGGACAAAATTGAGAACAAAGTTCTCAAAAATTTGTCCCGGAAGGCTACTGTTCAGTTGAATTACATCATTAACGCTATTCTTAAACTGCAGTACTTTCCGAAAGCCTGGAAGCACGGCCTCACCATTCCGATTCATAAACCCAATAAAGACCCCTCCCTGCCTCTCAGTTACAGGCCAATAACGTTACTTAACACGATGGCCAAAGTAACTGAGAGAATTATTCTCAAGCGGCTGATTGGCGAACAAACGAAACTGAAAATCACGAACCTGTCGCAATTCGGATTCACAGCGGGCCTTAATACGTCCCTGCAGGTGACCCGAATCGTGAAAGACGTGATCGAAGGTTTCAATAAGGGTAATGTCACGGTCATGACGTTGCTGGATATAGAGAAAGCCTTCGATAGAACCTGGACCGACGGACTCATTTTCAAATTAATACACTATGGCTTCTCCAATCACCTAATTAAACTCATTTATTCATACCTCACCGACAGATCGATCGCGGTTAGAGTCAACGCCACCATCTCAAATACGAAACACATACAAGTTGGAGTTCCCCAAGGGTCCGTACTAGCACCGACTTTATTTAATCTTTACATAAACGACACTCCGTCGTTTATGAGAACACAGATGGCCATGTACGCTGACGACACGGCGATTTATGCGCAGTCGTTCAGCGCACAAGTGGCCACAAAGCAAACTCAAATTCATCTTGATATGATCAAACGTCATTGCGATAAATGGAAGATTCGACTGAACGCCGGTAAGACGGAGACGATAGTTTTCGCCAGAAAGCGGACAAATCATAGGGTCTTCCAAAAACTCAAACTAGACGGACATCCCATAGAACCTAAGACGAGTGTCAAGTACCTAGGTGTGACGCTTGATTCTAGATTAAACTTCGACACTCATCTTAAGGTCAGACGTCAGCTGGCGTACGCAGCAAATCGCAAGATTTACCCCTTGATGAAAGGGAGTCAGATGAGCTCCGAAAACAAGCGTACGTTATACAAAACCGTGCTAAGACCGATCCTAACGTATGCTTGCCCTGCTTGGGCGAACGTCTCTAAGACGCGCTTCCGTCCCTTGCAGGTGTTTCAGAACCGCTGTCTCCGTCTAGTCACGGGGGCTGATCGATACGCCAGACTGACGTCAATCCACGATGACGCAAAGGTAGAATTTTTGAGAGACCACGTAACTCGGTTATCGACAAAATTCTACCAAACGCAGATTCAAAAAAGCCCTCTTACGGCAAATATGACATCAGATAATTCCTTCAGAAAATACAAACTACCATTTCAAACACTACCCACATTTTCCACTCATCCGCACATCACATAATCACACAGAATTCCGTACTAAAGCTGCCACGATGGGCGAAGTATCTCTGATAAAATAAAATATAAAAGAAAAAAAAAAAAAAGAAAAAAAAAAAAAAAAAAAAAAAAAAAAAAAAGCGAAGCCCGTTAGCGGGCTGTAATGCATTTCAGCTCTACGATAACATCAAGTCTTGATTGGTTCAAGATTACCTAGTATATTGTTAATTTGTTATCTGTTATTTGTTATTGTTATTTGTTATATGTTATTCTGTTCTGTTTTTGTTATTTTATTATTTGTTATTGTTTGTATATTCATAGTCTATTTCCGTTATCGTCCAGCCGGGCGAATTTGTACAGTCTCTAATTATTAGAAGTTGGTTTTTTCGAGTAGTTTTCCAACACAAGAAGAAAGAAAATAATATGTACCATCCGAAAACACACGGCTTAATGCCCGGAAGAAGCATTAACTATTGTAAATCTCCTACGTGAGATAGTCAAGTCGTAAACTTGGGGATATGTATACACGAGGGGCCCCAAACCCGTAAAATAATGTAAATGTAAGACCAAACGGCGCTCTGCGTCGAATGGTCGAACAATGTATTTATGTAAATTAATAAAAATCTTTAAAATTCAAAAAATTCAATTCGTTCTCGTCCGATCACGGAAGTCAAGCAATGTTGGGCGCGGTTAGTACTTGGATGGGTGACCGCTTGGGAACACCGCGTGCCGTTGCCCCTTTTTTGATTTTTTGAAATCGGACGAGAACGATAGTTTCGGAAACGCGACCCTCCTCGGCGCCAAACGCGCCATATTCGTCGAATATGGAATACAAAATTAATGTACACACATAGACATATATTATAATATTAAGAGTCGTTAATTAGGTATCCCCATAACGATGTTTGCGTAAATATAAAAAAAAAAAAAATGTTAATTCATACCGTGTAATATATGCATCAGCAATGTATATCTATAAAATAAAATAATATTCAAAATTTGTGTTTAATATATTTTTATTAGGTAGATAATACATTTAAAAAGGTAATACTATACCATGTAGTATATTAAATTAATATATAGACAGCGTTCGAGTATATGCAACCACGAGTTACTCGTGATACCGAGGCGGGCGATAACGAACGTGCTTCCCGTTCGTTGTCACTCGGTTTGAATTAGGCGTGGGGTAGGGATAGTAGTTGATCTCAGAGGGCGGACGACGGAACGTCGAGCATTCGAGTAGTGAGGTTGTCAACGTGAAGTGGCGACGAGGTGCTCTCGTCAGCAATTATGATGTTATCGGGGTTGGATTTTGTGCTAAGTTTGCGGCATTTTCACACGTCAACGTGTCGAATATTTAGACTTATAAGTAGGCAACGACCATACCACATTGAGAATACCCGTTCTCGTCCGATCACGGAAGTCAAGCAATGTTGGGCGCGGTTAGTACTTGGATGGGTGACCGCTTGGGAACACCGCGTGCCGTTGCCCCTTTTTTGATTTTTTGAAATCGGACGAGAACGATAGTTTCGGAAACGCGACCCTCCTCGGCGCCAAACGCGCCATATTCGTCGAATATGGAATACAAAATTAATGTACACACATAGACATATATTATAATATTAAGAGTCGTTAATTAGGTATCCCCATAACGATGTTTGCGTAAATATAAAAAAAAAAAAAATGTTAATTCATACCGTGTAATATATGCATCAGCAATGTATATCTATAAAATAAAATAATATTCAAAATTTGTGTTTAATATATTTTTATTAGGTAGATAATACATTTAAAAAGGTAATACTATACCATGTAGTATATTAAATTAATATATAGACAGCGTTCGAGTATATGCAACCACGAGTTACTCGTGATACCGAGGCGGGCGATAACGAACGTGCTTCCCGTTCGTTGTCACTCGGTTTGAATTAGGCGTGGGGTAGGGATAGTAGTTGATCTCAGAGGGCGGACGACGGAACGTCGAGCATTCGAGTAGTGAGGTTGTCAACGTGAAGTGGCGACGAGGTGCTCTCGTCAGCAATTATGATGTTATCGGGGTTGGATTTTGTGCTAAGTTTGCGGCATTTTCACACGTCAACGTGTCGAATATTTAGACTTATAAGTAGGCAACGACCATACCACATTGAGAATACCCGTTCTCGTCCCATTCGAGCGCCGACCGTCGTGAGATACAGACGTACTTGTATCTGCGCAAGACCAACCCCACCAGTTTTAGTAGTTCATACCTACTTAAAAGTGACAACGTTATTGTGTATAAATAAACCCTACGATAAGTGGAAAAAACAATTTATTAATATTAGTGTAATTAAATTTAGTGCAATACGAAAAAGACGTTTTTAGACAATTTAGCGGTAAATATAATTTAGTTTTAATTTTAATTTTAACATGCATGAAACGGAGGTGAACGATAACACCAAAGCGGTGATCGATCCCACGGATCAACTGTGGGAACGCTTATCGCAACCCGCTATCGCGAATAAACAATTGATAAGTGCGAACAAAAATGCAGCAAAAAATGTTATCGTAAATATTAATAACAAAAGTGAAAAGGACACTAATAATATAAATGCAGACAATAACACAAACTCAAATGACCCAAATAAAAGTGCCACCAACATAAACAAACGCAGTGCGGTACCTGAAGACATACAGGAATATATTAAAACCGGTCATACAACCAAACGTTTTAAAAGGCGGTTTTTACCCTTTCCTCAAACTCCCACAGTGGTGCAAAATAAATATTCGGCCCTCGCGGACCTCGATGAGGATACCGTAATTGACTTAGAGGAAGAAAACATCATGGAAACAGAGGAAGAGGAGCACAACAAAAACAACACAAGTGCCCGCGAGCAAACACAAACAACAAAAAAACCGGTGAGACCACCTCCCATAATAATTGAAACACAAGTTGAAGGAGCCCAAAAAGAGTTCCGACGTTTAATTGGGGTATACGCCTCCAAAGGCTTCCAACTTTCGTACAGGACCGACACAGTGTCGGTTCAATTAAATGATAAGGATGAATACTGCATGCTGTTAGCACAGCTGCAGAACAGAAACTTTTTACACCATACGTACACCCCTAAGGACGAGAGGACTCATGCCTTCGTCCTTAAGGGACTAACGAGTGACGCCGGTATAGACGAAATTGAAGAAGAGCTGAAAACAAAGGAAATCACCACCAAAAAAGTGTACCGCATGAACGGCACACAAACAGCTGCTTTTTTGGTGGTGACTACAAGTGATACTACACTAAGGGAAATCAGCACGAAAGTAAAAACATTGCTCGACGCCAGAGTTAGGTGGGAGCGTCACTTCAATAATAAAGTGATCATCCAGTGCCACAGGTGCCAAACCTGGGGACACGCTACCGCCAACTGTGGCCGAGCAGTGAAATGCTTAAAATGTGCCAACAATCATGCAACTAAGGAATGTAAACTCACGGCGGAACAAAAACCAAAGTGCGTAAACTGCGATGGCGAACATCCAGCCAACGCCATCGTATGCCCAGTTTACATAGCGAAGCTCAAGATATACAACGAAAAGAAAGAAAGCAGGGCACCACCCCAGAGACCCCCAGCACAGCGATACGTTCCAGCACCGATGCCAAAAACATCACCCTGGCAAAGGACTGGAACGGCTCCAGCGCAAACGCAACCATCAAGGACACCACCACCTCCACCAACATCACGTAGTGCCTTCCCGCCACTTAGAACACCGAGACAACCCCAGACTCCACCACCAACGCAGACACCACGACAGCAACAACCTCCAGCGGCGAGCAACGTCGGCGACGCCTTCGCCGGACTCGCTCAGGTCTGCGAGGAAATCAACCAGCAGACAGACATGAGTGAAATGTTAAGAGCCCTTACGGACTATAACAACGTCCTTAAGGGCTGTAATACGAAAATGGAGCGCTTTACGGCTTCCCTAAAATTCTTTTCCACCCTAGAGTCCTATGGCTGTTAGGTGGAAACTAAATTTATGGAATGCTAACGGGTTAAGTAACAAAATTTATGAACTCAAAAATTATTTACTAAAACATAAAATTGACATTTGCTTAATTACAGAAACCAAATTGACCGAAAAAAGATGCCTCAAGTTCCAAGGATACTCAGTCCACCGACAAGACAGGGGGGGACACGGAGCGGGAGGCGTAGCAGTAATCATACGAAACGACATACCACATCGACGCATACACATTCCACAAGGTAATAGTATGGAAGTCTTGGGGATTAAACTCCAACAAAACACAACACTCATTGTAGCTTACAACAGACCACTAAACGCCTTTACACATTACGATTTAGACATGCTGTTTGGATTGGACGGTAAGGTCCTAGTGGCCGGCGACTTCAACGCAAAACACCCGCGTTGGAATTGCCACACCCACAATCCAAACGGTAATACACTACTAGATTTTTGCACACAAAAACATATAGAAATAATAAACACCGATAAACACACTCATCATCCGATGAATAACATGACTCCAACCACGATCGATCTGTTATTAAACAAGAACATCACCAACTTAACAAAACCGTCAGTCAAACACAGATTAAATTCAGATCACAATATTGTGCAATTTTATTTTAATAATTCATCGCGGAACACGTCCTTCAGACCGATTACAAGTTATAAAAACACGGACTGGTCCAGATTCCGTCAAAGGCTCGACGAACTAATTAAAATAAACAACAATATCACAGACAAAGATACCCTGGACCACGAAATCGACTTACTGACGAGACATATCAGTAAAGCCAAAGCGGAAAACTCCAAAACGTTTACCCCTAGCAACAACAGGGACGTCTTCCCCGAAGACATCCAGTTGTTGATAGGAGAACGTAACCGGAGCCGGAAGCAATGGCAAGAAACTGGTGACACGACGTACCAAGACGAAATGCGAAACTTGAATAGGCTAGTACAAGACAAAATTAAAACACACAAAAATAAAACATGGGAAGACCTTTTAACTTCACTCAGTCCTTCAGACAACACACTTTTTAAATTAACAAAAGTTCTACGAAAACCATACGCGCCAATCCCAGCGCTACAAGACAACACCCACACAGCCATGACCGACGCCCAGAAGGCGGAGCTCCTGGCTAATACATTTCAAAAAATACACTCATTGGACGACACTGACACGCCTGCTCAGGCACAAATTAAACAAAACGTACTAGAATTTTCAAGCCAAACATACGAAATACCGACAAAACAATACAAAACGCTAATGACGAACCCTACCGAAATCCTTCAAATTCTCAAATCCCTTCCGAACAACAAAGCTCCAGGCCCGGACAAAATTGAGAACAAGATTCTCAAAAATTTGTCCCGGAAAGCTATTGTGCAGCTGAATTACATTGTTAATGCAATTCTGAGGCTACAGTACTTTCCGAAAGCTTGGAAGCAAGGGTTGACAATCCCCATCCACAAATCCAACAAAGACCCAACGCTACCGCTCAGTTACAGACCAATCACGTTACTTAACACGTTGGCCAAAGTAACTGAGAAAATTATCCTAAAACGTGTACAAGACGAAGCAACGAAACTAAAAATTGCTAATCCTTCGCAATTCGGATTCACAGCGGGTCTTAATACGACCCTGCAAGTGACACGAATTGTGAAAGATATAATAGACAATTTTAACAAGAACAACGTGACGGTAATGACACTACTGGACATCGAAAAAGCCTTCGACCGAACCTGGACCGATGGTTTAATACATAAAATGCTAAACTACGGGTTTAGCAAACACATTACGAAACTAATACACTCATACCTCACCGGCAGATCGATCGCGGTTAGAGTCAACGCCACAATTTCAGAAACAAAAGATATACAAGTTGGAGTTCCCCAAGGGTCCGTATTAGCACCTACGCTATTCAACCTATACATAAACGACACACCATCGTTCGCAAAAACACAGATGGCCATGTACGCTGACGACACTGCGATTTATGCACATTCGTTCAGCGCACAAGTGGCCACGAAACAAACGCAAATACACTTGGACAAAATAAAAGAACACTGCGACAAATGGAAGATTCGTCTGAACGCCGGAAAGACGGAGACAATAGTCTTCTCCAGAAAGCGGACAAATCACCGAGTCTTCCAGCAACTGACCCTAGACGGACAGAAAATAGAACCGAAGACGAACGTAAAGTATTTAGGAGTTACCATGGACACGAGACTGAACTTCGACACCCATTTAAAACACAGAAAACAACTGGCGTATGGTGCAAACCGGAAGATCTATCCTTTGATGAAGGGGGGACAGATGAGTATGGAAAACAAGCGTACGTTATACAAAATCGTCCTAAGACCGATACTAACTTACGCTTGTCCTGCGTGGGCGAACGTGTCCAAGACACGACTTCGACCACTGCAGGTCTTCCAGAATCGCTGTCTCCGTCTCGTCACGGGAGCAGATCGATACGCCAAACTTACCACACTACACGAGGACACTCAAGTAGAATTTCTAACGGATCACATAACGAGATTATCGGAGAAATTCTACAATACACAAATTTCAAAAAGCACACTTACCGCAAACATGACCCAAGAAAATAAAAAACGAAAATACAGACTACCTTTCCAAAATCTCCCTTCATTTACGACACCACCCCAAATTCCCAACGCTAACTAAAATTTTCAGCTGCTACGCCAATGGACGAGTATTCTTGAACCTTGAGATGGCGCGTGTGAAAACCGATAGCAATCTGCAGATGCAGTAAAGCGTTCCGCTAACGATACCATTTCATTGTTGTTTGTATGTTTGTTGATTTTTTGTTGTTGTTATTAGTGAGTGCGGAATTATTAAGTGTGAATGTGTGTTAAATGTATAAATGTAAATAGCTTGTTTTTGTTTAGTTAGTAAGTCAAATTTCTATTTTTTTATAATTAATTAGGTAAACGTAATTTTTAAGAGTTGGTTTTTTGTATATAATTTTTCCAACTGTACATAAGCAACATAACCCTCCCTTCTAAAGTGCAAAATTATTGCAAAAGAAAAAATAATTCTTGCAAAACATGTAATATGTTAAAAATTTTTATACTTAGGGATGCTTAAGCAGGAGCCCTACATAACGAAAATGATTATGTTGGACCAAACGGCGCTCTGCGTCGAATGGTCCACACCATGTAAATTGTAATAAATAAAGAGCTTTAAATTTAATTTTTTTTTTTTCGTTCTCGTCCGATCACGGAAGTCAAGCAATGTTGGGCGCGGTTAGTACTTGGATGGGTGACCGCTTGGGAACACCGCGTGCCGTTGCCCCTTTTTTGATTTTTTGAAATCGGACGAGAACGATAGTTTCGGAAACGCGACCCTCCTCGGCGCCAAACGCGCCATATTCGTCGAATATGGAATACAAAATTAATGTACACACATAGACATATATTATAATATTAAGAGTCGTTAATTAGGTATCCCCATAACGATGTTTGCGTAAATATAAAAAAAAAAAAAATGTTAATTCATACCGTGTAATATATGCATCAGCAATGTATATCTATAAAATAAAATAATATTCAAAATTTGTGTTTAATATATTTTTATTAGGTAGATAATACATTTAAAAAGGTAATACTATACCATGTAGTATATTAAATTAATATATAGACAGCGTTCGAGTATATGCAACCACGAGTTACTCGTGATACCGAGGCGGGCGATAACGAACGTGCTTCCCGTTCGTTGTCACTCGGTTTGAATTAGGCGTGGGGTAGGGATAGTAGTTGATCTCAGAGGGCGGACGACGGAACGTCGAGCATTCGAGTAGTGAGGTTGTCAACGTGAAGTGGCGACGAGGTGCTCTCGTCAGCAATTATGATGTTATCGGGGTTGGATTTTGTGCTAAGTTTGCGGCATTTTCACACGTCAACGTGTCGAATATTTAGACTTATAAGTAGGCAACGACCATACCACATTGAGAATACCCGTTCTCGACTGACCGTCGTAGAGGTAAGACGTGTTCCAAAAAAGTTCGAGAAAAGTTGAAAATTGGCCTAAAAGTGGTCGGTCGCAAGAAAAACCCAAGCAAGAAGAAGAAGAAACGCGATTGCAATCGAGAGAAAGAGGAGATTACCCAAAGAAAGGCTCAAATATCGGGGAATTATCATCCCATAAACACACTGGCGATAGCGGTGGTACCAACGCTGTCAAATCTAGAAGTGGATCTGATTGGTCCAAAATTTTGAAAAATGGACGCAAACGAAAGGAACGAAAACACAGACATGGCGGATAATTTAAACGTAAACAACGAAAATATGGAAGTAAACGAAGTAAACGATAACGATAGCACGAAAGGTAAAGATAAAGATAAGAAAGAGAAGGATAGCATAGCGAACGCACAAAACGTTGAGGATCTAATGTGGGCAAGTCTGTCACAGAAGATCAACAACAGCCAATCGGAGAAGCAAAAAGAAAAAGAAAATTGTAAAGTGATCATCCAAAGCGTGGTAAATTTGAAAAGGAATGCAAATCCATACGATATCGAAGAATATATAAATACTGGACAGACGAAGAGGGTCAAAAAGAAGTTCAAACCGATAATCAGACCTTCCCAAACGATGGTGAAGAATCGTTACGAAGCACTCGCAAAATTATCCGATACGCAAAACACGGATGGACTTGAGGAGGAAGAAGAAGATGATGACGATGTGGCCAATGAGCGGGTTAAAAAGAACACGAATGACAAAATAGGAAAGACTCCAAAGGAAGGTAAGAAGGGGAAAACAACCAATACGCAGGAAGATACTATTACGCGAAACGAGACGGCGGTGAAAAAGGTGAAGCCTCCACCAATAGTCATTGCCGCGCAAGTGGAAGGCCAGCAGGCGGAGTTTCGTTCCGTGATTAGAGCATATGCATCGAAAGGATTCGAACTGACCCATCGTCCAAACTCAGTAACGGTCCAGGTCAAGGACAAGGACGAGTATGATTCATTACTGGCCCAATTGGAGAAAAGGAAGTATTTCCACCATACGTATACCCCAAAGGACGAGAGGACGCATGCTTTCGTCCTGAGGGGTTTAACCAATGATACGACCCCGGAAGAAATAGAGAAGGATTTAAGGAGATATGATATAGTAACGAAGAAAATATACAGAATGAACGGTACGAGGGCGGCGGCCTTCTTGATTGTCACCGACAACAAGGTGACGGAAAAGGCACTAACAGCCAACGTGAAGACGCTGCTGGACACCAGGGTAAGATGGGATAGGCATTCCAACAACAAGAAAATTATTCAATGTCATAGGTGTCAGCTGTGGGGCCATGCAACAGCAAATTGCAGGAGGGCATTCAAATGCCTAAAATGCGCGCTAGAGCACCCCACAGCTGCGTGCACAAAATTGGTGACCGAAAAACCTACATGCGCCAATTGCGGAGGTGAACACACCGCAAACAATATTACGTGTGAGGTCTACATCAAGAAGCTGCGTCAATTTGAAGAAAGTGCGCAAAAAAGGGCTCCCCTTCCGGCTGGCCCTAGTTATGTACCAGCGCCTATCCCCACCACTTCACCCTGGCAGAGGGTCACCGCCCCGCAGGTCCCGCAGGTCGCTCATCCAATTCCACCATCATACAAGTCACGAAGTGCCTTTCCGGAACTCAAACCAACAAGAGCTGTACGGGAACAACCCGCACAGCAACCTCAACCTCAATCACAACCGAAAACTACTCATCAAACCACTTCGAACTTTGGAGACGTTTTTGCAGATTTCGCCCAGGTCTGCGACGAAATTAATCAACAAACCAATCTAGACGAGATGTTAAGGGCCATGAGGGACTATAACATTCTCCTGAAGGCCTGCCGTACGAAAGCTGAACGCGTTGCAGCTTCTATGAGATTCTTTTCAAACTTAGAGTCTTATGGCTGCTAAGTTGAAAATTAACTTATGGAACGCTAACGGGTTAAGCAACAAAGTCTACGAATTAAAAAATCATTTAAATAAAAATAATATTGATATTTGCTTTGTTACAGAAACGAAGTTCAATTCTAACAGAACCCTCAAGATTCAGGGATACACCGTCCATCGGCAAGACAGGGGAGGTCATGCAGCAGGAGGAGTGGCAGCGATAGTACGGAATGACATACCACACCGCAGAATCAACATCAGACCAGGTAATAGTATGGAAGTCTTGGGGATAAAACTCCAACAAAACATAACACTAGTGGTCGCATACAATCGACCACTAAACACCTTTAATGACACTGACATGGATGAGCTGTTTGGATTGGATGGGAAAGTCATTGTGGCTGGCGATTTCAATGCCAAACATCCACTTTGGAACTGCCACACGTCCAATCCAAACGGCAATACTCTAATTAATTTCTGTACACAAAAACAGATACAAATTCTTCACCCGGATAAACATACTCATCATCCAATGAACGGTATGACTCCAACTACGATCGATCTCGTCTTAAGCAAAAATATCCCTCACATCTCCAAACCCACCGTAAAACAGTCCCTTAATTCAGATCATAATATAGTCCAATTTTTTCTTCATAACGTCACTCGCAATAGGTCCTTCAGACAAATCACCAGCTTTAAACATACCGATTGGTCCAAATTCCGTCGAAGGCTTGATGACCTAATCAGCATTAACAATAACATCATTGATACGGACACGGTAGATCGAGAAATCGAACTCCTTACCCAAAACATCAATAAAGCCAAAGCCGAAAATTCCAAAACGATAACGCCTAAAAATGACAGGGACGTCTTTCCGGACGATATCCAGTTGTTGATAGGTGAACGTAAACGGAAAAGAAAGCAATGGCAACAGACGGGAGATATCTCCCACAAAACCGCTATGATTGACTTGAACAGGCAAATACAACAAAAAATCACACTTCACAAAAACAATTCCTGGGAAAAACTTCTTTCCTCATTAAGTCCTTCAGACAATACCCTCTTCAAGGTTTCCAAATTACTGCGGAAACCTTACCAGCCAATCCCGGCCCTATCCGACACTAGTTCTCCCGCCATGAGCGATGCCCAAAAAGCTGAGCTCTTGGCCTCCACCTTCCAAAAAATTCATACATTAGATAATACCGATACACCGGAGCAAACCGAGATAAAACGAATCGTTCTTGCCTTTTCAAGTCAAACATATGCAATCCCAGCCAATCAGCTCGCATCTTATCAAACCAGTCCCTTTGAAATTTCACAAATTCTTAAATTTTTACACAATAACAAAGCTCCAGGCCCGGACAAAATTGAGAACAAAGTTCTCAAAAATTTGTCCCGGAAGGCTACTGTTCAGTTGAATTACATCATTAACGCTATTCTTAAACTGCAGTACTTTCCGAAAGCCTGGAAGCACGGCCTCACCATTCCGATTCATAAACCCAATAAAGACCCCTCCCTGCCTCTCAGTTACAGGCCAATAACGTTACTTAACACGATGGCCAAAGTAACTGAGAGAATTATTCTCAAGCGGCTGATTGGCGAACAAACGAAACTGAAAATCACGAACCTGTCGCAATTCGGATTCACAGCGGGCCTTAATACGTCCCTGCAGGTGACCCGAATCGTGAAAGACGTGATCGAAGGTTTCAATAAGGGTAATGTCACGGTCATGACGTTGCTGGATATAGAGAAAGCCTTCGATAGAACCTGGACCGACGGACTCATTTTCAAATTAATACACTATGGCTTCTCCAATCACCTAATTAAACTCATTTATTCATACCTCACCGACAGATCGATCGCGGTTAGAGTCAACGCCACCATCTCAAATACGAAACACATACAAGTTGGAGTTCCCCAAGGGTCCGTACTAGCACCGACTTTATTTAATCTTTACATAAACGACACTCCGTCGTTTATGAGAACACAGATGGCCATGTACGCTGACGACACGGCGATTTATGCGCAGTCGTTCAGCGCACAAGTGGCCACAAAGCAAACTCAAATTCATCTTGACATGATCAAACGTCACTGCGATAAATGGAAGATTCGACTGAACGCCGGTAAGACGGAGACGATAGTTTTCGCCAGAAAGCGGACAAATCATAGGGTCTTCCAAAAACTCAAACTAGACGGACATCCCATAGAACCTAAGACGAGTGTCAAGTACCTAGGTGTGACGCTTGATTCTAGATTAAACTTCGACACTCATCTTAAGGTCAGACGTCAGCTGGCGTACGCAGCAAATCGCAAGATTTACCCCTTGATGAAAGGGAGTCAGATGAGCTCCGAAAACAAGCGTACGTTATACAAAACCGTGCTAAGACCGATCCTAACGTATGCTTGCCCTGCTTGGGCGAACGTCTCTAAGACGCGCTTCCGTCCCTTGCAGGTGTTTCAGAACCGCTGTCTCCGTCTAGTCACGGGGGCTGATCGATACGCCAGACTGACGTCAATCCACGATGACGCAAAGGTAGAATTTTTGAGAGACCACGTAACTCGGTTATCGACAAAATTCTACCAAACGCAGATTCAAAAAAGCCCTCTTACGGCAAATATGACATCAGATAATTCCTTCAGAAAATACAAACTACCATTTCAAACACTACCCACATTTTCCACTCATCCGCACATCACATAATCACACAGAATTCCGTACTAAAGCTGCCACGATGGGCGAAGTATCTCTGATAAAATAAAATATAAAATAAAAAAATAAAAAAAAAAAAAAAGCGAAGCCCGTTAGCGGGCTGTAATGCATTTCAGCTCTACGATAACATCAAGTCTTGATTGGTTCAAGATTACCTAGTATATTGTTAATTTGTTATCTGTTATTTGTTATTGTTATTTGTTATATGTTATTCTGTTCTGTTTTTGTTATTTTATTATTTGTTATTGTTTGTATATTCATAGTCTATTTCCGTTATCGTCCAGCCGGGCGAATTTGTACAGTCTCTAATTATTAGAAGTTGGTTTTTTCGAGTAGTTTTCCAACACAAGAAGAAAGAAAATAATATGTACCATCCGAAAACACACGGCTTAATGCCCGGAAGAAGCATTAACTATTGTAAATCTCCTACGTGAGATAGTCAAGTCGTAAACTTGGGGATATGTATACACGAGGGGCCCCAAACCCGTAAAATAATGTAAATGTAAGACCAAACGGCGCTCTGCGTCGAATGGTCGAACAATGTATTTATGTAAATTAATAAAAATCTTTAAAATTCAAATTCGTTCTCGTCCGATCACGGAAGTCAAGCAATGTTGGGCGCGGTTAGTACTTGGATGGGTGACCGCTTGGGAACACCGCGTGCCGTTGCCCCTTTTTTGATTTTTTGAAATCGGACGAGAACGATAGTTTCGGAAACGCGACCCTCCTCGGCGCCAAACGCGCCATATTCGTCGAATATGGAATACAAAATTAATGTACACACATAGACATATATTATAATATTAAGAGTCGTTAATTAGGTATCCCCATAACGATGTTTGCGTAAATATAAAAAAAAAAAAAATGTTAATTCATACCGTGTAATATATGCATCAGCAATGTATATCTATAAAATAAAATAATATTCAAAATTTGTGTTTAATATATTTTTATTAGGTAGATAATACATTTAAAAAGGTAATACTATACCATGTAGTATATTAAATTAATATATAGACAGCGTTCGAGTATATGCAACCACGAGTTACTCGTGATACCGAGGCGGGCGATAACGAACGTGCTTCCCGTTCGTTGTCACTCGGTTTGAATTAGGCGTGGGGTAGGGATAGTAGTTGATCTCAGAGGGCGGACGACGGAACGTCGAGCATTCGAGTAGTGAGGTTGTCAACGTGAAGTGGCGACGAGGTGCTCTCGTCAGCAATTATGATGTTATCGGGGTTGGATTTTGTGCTAAGTTTGCGGCATTTTCACACGTCAACGTGTCGAATATTTAGACTTATAAGTAGGCAACGACCATACCACATTGAGAATACCCGTTCTCGTCCGATCACGGAAGTCAAGCAATGTTGGGCGCGGTTAGTACTTGGATGGGTGACCGCTTGGGAACACCGCGTGCCGTTGCCCCTTTTTTGATTTTTTGAAATCGGACGAGAACGATAGTTTCGGAAACGCGACCCTCCTCGGCGCCAAACGCGCCATATTCGTCGAATATGGAATACAAAATTAATGTACACACATAGACATATATTATAATATTAAGAGTCGTTAATTAGGTATCCCCATAACGATGTTTGCGTAAATATAAAAAAAAAAAAAATGTTAATTCATACCGTGTAATATATGCATCAGCAATGTATATCTATAAAATAAAATAATATTCAAAATTTGTGTTTAATATATTTTTATTAGGTAGATAATACATTTAAAAAGGTAATACTATACCATGTAGTATATTAAATTAATATATAGACAGCGTTCGAGTATATGCAACCACGAGTTACTCGTGATACCGAGGCGGGCGATAACGAACGTGCTTCCCGTTCGTTGTCACTCGGTTTGAATTAGGCGTGGGGTAGGGATAGTAGTTGATCTCAGAGGGCGGACGACGGAACGTCGAGCATTCGAGTAGTGAGGTTGTCAACGTGAAGTGGCGACGAGGTGCTCTCGTCAGCAATTATGATGTTATCGGGGTTGGATTTTGTGCTAAGTTTGCGGCATTTTCACACGTCAACGTGTCGAATATTTAGACTTATAAGTAGGCAACGACCATACCACATTGAGAATACCCGTTCTCGTCCGATCACGGAAGTCAAGCAATGTTGGGCGCGGTTAGTACTTGGATGGGTGACCGCTTGGGAACACCGCGTGCCGTTGCCCCTTTTTTGATTTTTTGAAATCGGACGAGAACGATAGTTTCGGAAACGCGACCCTCCTCGGCGCCAAACGCGCCATATTCGTCGAATATGGAATACAAAATTAATGTACACACATAGACATATATTATAATATTAAGAGTCGTTAATTAGGTATCCCCATAACGATGTTTGCGTAAATATAAAAAAAAAAAAAAAATGTTAATTCATACCGTGTAATATATGCATCAGCAATGTATATCTATAAAATAAAATAATATTCAAAATTTGTGTTTAATATATTTTTATTAGGTAGCTAATACATTTAAAAAGGTAATACTATACCATGTAGTATATTAAATTAATATATAGACAGCGTTCGAGTATATGCAACCACGAGTTACTCGTGATACCGAGGCGGGCGATAACGAACGTGCTTCCCGTTCGTTGTCACTCGGTTTGAATTAGGCGTGGGGTAGGGATAGTAGTTGATCTCAGAGGGCGGACGACGGAACGTCGAGCATTCGAGTAGTGAGGTTGTCAACGTGAAGTGGCGACGAGGTGCTCTCGTCAGCAATTATGATGTTATCGGGGTTGGATTTTGTGCTAAGTTTGCGGCATTTTCACACGTCAACGTGTCGAATATTTAGACTTATAAGTAGGCAACGACCATACCACATTGAGAATACCCGTTCTCGTCCCATAATTCACTGACCGTTGAAGAGGAAGGACGTGTCCAAGAAAGTTCGAGCAACCGAAGAAATTGGCCTGAAAAGTGGCCGATTTAAAGAAGAACGAAGGCAAAGGAAGAAAAATACGATAAGACATCGAAGAAAAAGAAGAAGTGGCTGAAATCGGACAAAATTTTGGAGAAAATCGAAGTACTTAATAACCTCGATAAAAGTACCAACAAGCAGAAGGTGGCTTCCAATTGGTGGAATTTCGAAAAAGATGGACATACAGGTTGATAACGAAACTATGAATTGCGCGGGAAATTCAAATCTAAATTTGAATAACGATACCAATATAAACGCGGGAAATCCAAATAATTCAAAGGAGAAGGAGAAAGAAATCACGGCGGAAGATCTTATGTTCCGTAAGTTTTTCCAACAACGAAGAAAAGAAAACGAAGCAAAAGAAAAAATGCGAGAAAAAGAAAATCAAAAAAAAGCAAACGAAATTAGAGAACAGAACGAGAAAGATGTGAACAATCGGGGAAAACGCCTCGTGAGCGATGAAGAATTGCATGAAAACGATAAGAAGGAGCGGGAAATAAAGAAAGTAAAAAGAAGAAGAAAGGCGAAAATAACCCCGAAACCGACTTCGATAACGATACAAAATAGATTCAATGCTCTGGCCGGGCTTGAGGGGGGCCCAGATGGAAGGGAACCAATAGAAGATGACGAAAGCATAAATATCGATGATGATGAGGTAGAAAGCGAGAAGGAAGAAGAAATGCCAACCAGACAAGTGCCAAAAGATGGGATAGGCATTCCAACAACAAGAAAATTATCCAATGTCATAGGTGTCAGCTGTGGGGCCATGCTACAGCAAATTGCAGGAGGGCATTCAAATGCCTAAAATGCGCGCTAGAGCACCCCACAGCTGCGTGCACAAAATTGGTGACCGAAAAACCTACATGCGCCAATTGCGGAGGTGAACACACCGCAAACAATATTACGTGTGAGGTCTACATCAAGAAGCTGCGTCAATTTGAAGAAAGTGCGCAAAAAAGGGCTCCCCTTCCGGCTGGCCCTAGTTATGTGCCAGCGCCTATCCCCACCACTTCACCCTGGCAGAGGGTCACCGCCCCGCAGGTCGCTCATCCAATTCCACCATCATACAAGTCACGAAGTGCCTTTCCGGAACTCAAACCAATAAGAGCTGTACGGGAACAACCAGCACAGCAACCTCAACCACAACCGCAAACTACTCAACAAACCACTTCGAACTTTGGAGACGTTTTTGCAGATTTCGCCCAGGTCTGCGACGAAATAAACCAACAAACCAATCTAGACGAGATGTTAAGGGCCATGAGGGACTATAACAACCTCCTGAAGGCCTGCCGTACGAAATCTGAACGTGTTGCAGCCTCTATGAGATTCTTTTCAAACTTAGAGTCTTATGGCTGCTAAGTTGAAAATTAACTTATGGAACGCTAACGGGTTGAGCAATAAAATATATGAACTCAAAAACCATCTTAATAAAAATAATATTGACATTTGCTTTGTTACAGAAACTAAGTTCAATTCTAACCGAACCCTCAAGATTCAGGGATACTCCGTCCATCGGCAAGACAGGGGAGGTCATGCAGCAGGAGGAGTGGCAGCGATAGTACGGAATGATATACCACACAGAAGAATCAATATTAGACCAGGTAATAGTATGGAAGTCTTGGGGATAAAACTCCAACAAATCATAACACTAGTGGTCGCTTACAATCGGCCACTAAACACATTCACTGACACAGACATGGATGAGCTGTTTGGATTGGATGGGAAAGTCATTGTGGCTGGCGATTTCAATGCCAAACATCCACTTTGGAACTGCCACACGTCCAATCCAAACGGCAATACTCTAATAAATTTTTGTACTCAAAAAAACATTCAAATTCTACACCCGGTCAAACACACCCACCATCCCATGAACGGCATGACTCCAACCACGATTGATCTCGTCTTAAACAAAAATATCCCCCACATCTCCAAACCCACCGTAAAACAATCCCTTAATTCAGATCATAATATAGTCCAATTTTTTCTTCATAACGTCTTCTTCATGACGTTGCTGGATATAGAGAAAGCCTTCGATAGAACCTGGACCGACGGACTCATTTTCAAATTAATACACTATGGCTTCTCCAATCACCTCATAAAACTCTTTTATTCATACCTCACCGACAAACTTTGTTTCTCTTTCACGATTCGGGTCACCTGCAGGGACGTATTAAGGCCCGCTGTGAATCCGAATTGCGACAGGTTTGTGATTTTCAGTTTCGTTTGTTCGCCAATCAGCCGCTTAAGAATAATTCTCTCAGTTACTTTGGCCATCGTGTTAAGTAACGTTATTGGCCTGTAACTGAGAGGCAGGGAGGGGTCTTTATTGGGTTTATGAATCGGAATGGTGAGGCCGTGCTTCCAGGCTTTCGGAAAGTACTGCAGTTTAAGAATAGCGTTAATGATGTAATTCAACTGAACAGTAGCCTTCCGGGACAAATTTTTGAGAACTTTGTTCTCAATTTTGTCCGGGCCTGGAGCTTTGTTGTTGTGTAAAAATTTGAGGATTTGTGAAATTTCAAAGGGACTGGTTTGATAAGATGCGAGCTGATTGGCTGGGATTGCATATGTTTGACTTGAAAAGGCAAGAACGATTCGTTTTATCTCGGTTTGCTCCGGAGTATCGGTATTATCTAAAGTATGTACAGTTTGAAAAGTGGAGGCCAAGAGCTCCGCTTTTTGGGCATCGCTCATGGCGGTAGAACTAGTGTCGGATAGGGCCGGGATTGGCTGATAAGGTTTCCGCAGTAATTTGGAAACCTTGAAGAGGGTATTGTCTGAAGGACTTAATGAGGAAAGAAGTTTTTCCCAGGAATTGTTTTTGTGAAGTGTAATTTTTTGTTTTATTTGCCTGTTCAAGTCAATCATAGCGGTTTTGTGGGAGAGATCTCCCGTCTGTTGCCATTGCTTTCTTTTCCGTTTACGTTCACCTATCAACAACTGGATATCGTCCGGAAAGACGTCCCTGTCGTTTTTAGGCGTTATCGTTTTGGAATTTTCGGCTTTGGCTTTATTGATATTTTGGGTAAGGAGTTCGATTTCTCGATCTACCGTGTCCGTATCAATGATGTTATTGTTAATGCTGATTAGGTCATCAAGCCTTCGACGAAATTTGGACCAATCGGTGTGTTTAAAGCTGGTGATTTGTCTGAAGGACCTATTGCGAGTGACGTTATGAAGAAAAAATTGGACTATATTATGATCTGAATTAAGGGACTGTTTTACGGTGGGGTTGGAGATGTGGGGGATATTTTTGTTTAAGACGAGATCAATCGTGGTTGGAGTCATGCCGTTCATGGGATGGTGGGTGTGTTTGACCGGGTGTAGAATTTGAATGTTTTTTTGAGCACAGAAATTGATTAGAGTATTGCCGTTTGGATTGGACGTGTGGCAGTTCCAAAGTGGATGTTTGGCATTGAAATCGCCAGCCACAATGACTTTCCCATCCAATCCAAACAGCTCATCCATGTCTGTGTCAGTGAATGTGTTTAGTGGCCGATTGTAAGCGACCACTAGTGTTATGTTTTGTTGGAGTTTTATCCCCAAGACTTCCATACTATTACCTGGTCTAATATTGATTCTTCTGTGTGGTATATCATTCCGTACTATCGCTGCCACTCCTCCTGCTGCATGACCTCCCCTGTCTTGCCGATGGACGGAGTATCCCTGAATCTTGAGGGTTCGGTTAGAATTGAACTTCGTTTCTGTAACAAAGCAAATGTCAATATTATTTTTATTAAGATGGTTTTTGAGTTCATATATTTTATTGCTCAACCCGTTAGCGTTCCATAAGTTAATTTTCAACTTAGCAGCCATAAGACTCTAAGTTTGAAAAGAATCTCATAGATGCTGCAACGCGTTCAGGTTTCGTACGGCAGGCCTTCAGGATGTTGTTATAGTCCCTCATGGCCCTTAACATCTCATCAAGATTGGTTTGTTGGTTTATTTCGTCGCAGACCTGGGCGAAATCTGCAAATGCGTCTCCAAAATTCGAAGTGGTTTGTTGAGTAGTTTGCGGCTGTGGTTGAGGTTGCTGTGCTGGTTGTTCCCGTACAGCTCTTGTTGTGATTTGTTGAGGTTGTTGTTGCATCTGGGGCCTTGTTTGCGTTTGAGTAGCCCATGGAGTGCGCAGCGGTGGGAACTCCATGCGCGCCGGTACCTTGGGAGGCTGCGAGTTCGATATTCTTGGCATGGCCGTCCTTTGCCATGCCGGGGTCGTCGGTAAGGGAGCGGGAATGAATCGTGGACCGGGTTGAGGGGGGGCCCTACTTTGCGTACTTGCTTGTAATTGGTTCAGCTTCCTTACGTAAACCTCACATTTGATATTATTCGCAGTATGATCGCCGCCGCAATTTGCGCATTTTGGTGCTTCTGTGTCGAGTTTTTCACATTTGTTCGTCTGGTG
The DNA here is from genome assembly GCA_958510855.1 of Rhagonycha lutea. NCBI lineage: Eukaryota > Metazoa > Arthropoda > Insecta > Coleoptera > Cantharidae > Rhagonycha > Rhagonycha lutea. The sequence goes on from OY294038.1 coordinate 41,081,536, forward strand.
ATCCAGACCACATTTCAAACATTTATAGGCACGTCTGCAGTTTGCGGTGGCGTGCCCCCAGACCTGACACCTGTGGCACTGTATAATTTGCTTGTTGTTGTAGTGCCTCTGCCATCTGACTCGGGCATCCAACAAGCTTTTAACGTTTTGGTTGAGTGACCTTTCGGTCACCCCATTGTTCGTAACGACCAGGAAACCAGGTGTCTTCATACCGTTCGATTTCTTCGACCTTGGCATCACTGGTTAAACCCCTTAGGGCGAAGGCATGTGTCCTTTCGTCTTTGGGGGTATATGTGTGATGCATAAGGTTGTTCTTCTCCAGCTGTACTCCGAGCAGTTCGTAATCGTCCCTATCGTTTGTATAAACCGTAACCGAATCTCTTCTATACACTAGTTCGAAACCTTTCTTTGCATAGTTCTTTAGGATCTGACGGAATTCCGTCTCCCCTCCATCCACCCGCGTGGCTATCACAATTGGTGGGGGTTTCGCTTTTTTACCTGCCTTTGCTGCTGGCGTCCGTCTATCTGGTAATTCTTCCTTATCGCTATTTTCTCCATCTTCATCGATGAGCATAATGTCTTCTTCTTCAATTGGATCCTTACCATTGGGGCCCCCCTCGAGCCCGGACAGTACATTGAATCTGTTTTTTATCGTAATCGGTGAAGGTGTCGGTGTCTGTTTAGCCTTCCTTCTACTTTTGGCTCGCTTGGGATCCCGCTCCCTTTCGTTATCTTCTGGGTTTTCACCATCGCCTGCGGGGCGTTTTCTTTCCTCATTCAAAATCTTCTCCGTTTCTGCTCTGCTCGCGATTGTCTTTTGCATCTCTTTTTCTTTTATCTTTTCCTTCATTTCATTTTCTTTTCGCCTTTGGTTGAAAAACTTGCGCCACATGAGGTCTTCCACGGTTATTTCCTTCTCTGTTCTCGGATTGTCGTTATTTGTGACGTTATCGTTATTCCCATCGGTGTCTTTCATAATGTTATCGTCTTCCATTTCGTCAGGCATTTTGATTTTTTAAATTTTTTTAAATTTTCTTTGCGCCAAATCTTGACCAATGCGCGTTCGCTAGTTTTCGTCCAACAATGTTGGTTGGTTGGTTGGTTACCGGATAGATAAAAAACCGTTTCTTACCAAACCGGTAAAAACCGTTTACCGATAAAAACCGTGCCGGTAAAAAAACCGTTTTACCGAAAAAAACCGTTTTACCGGTAAAACTGTGCCGGTAAAAAAACAGCATAAAGCCCGGTAAAAATGACTGGTTATGAACTATAAAGACCGATAAAGAAACCGGCATAAAGAAAATACAAGCAAAAAAAGGTAAGAAATGCCGACAAATAACCGGCAAAAAACCGATTAAAAAAAAAACCGATAAAAAAACCGGCAAAAAAACGGTAAGAAATGCCGACAAATAATCGGTAAAAAACCGGCAAAAGACCGATTAAACAAAACCGGTAAAAAAAAATCGGCAAAAAACCGATAAAATTTACCGGTAAAAAAAACCGGCAAAAAACCGGTAAAAAACCGGTTAACCGTTTTTCCGGTTTTCGGTATTAGTAAATATGACAGCACTAGTATCAATGATGTTATTGTTAATGCTGATTAGGTCATCAAGCCTTCAACGAAATTTGGACCAATCGGTGTGTTTAAAGCTGGTGATTTGTCTGAAGGACCTATTGCGGGTGACGTTATGAAGAAAAAATTCTACTATATTATGATCTGAGTTTAGTTTGTGTTTAACTAAAAAGAAACGCAAATCGATTGGATGTAGAAGAATACATAAACAGTGGAAGAACGAAAAGGGTGAAAAAGAAGTTGCCACCGTTGCCAAATGTGGGGACACGCAACGGCGAATTGTAGAAGATCGTTCAAATGTCTTAAATGTGCGAAGGATTACAACACCAAGGATTGCGATCGTTTGCTAACAGAAAAGCCCACCTGCGTGAACTGTGGAGGCGAACACCCCGCAAATAATGTCAATTACGAGGTATACATTGATGGGTGAAATTTGTTCGATGAAGCTTGAAGAGGGCGGAAATGTTGAAAGCTACATTGGTAGGATGGTAAAGTTGTTCCAGAAGTTAACCGATATGGGTGAGGAACAATTATCGGATAAATGGAGGGCAGCAATATTAATGCGGAGTTTGCCACCAAGCTACGATACATTGGTAATGGTCCTTGAAGCACGTGCGGACGCAGACATTACCGTTAGTTTAGTGCAGTCCAAGGTAATCGATGCATACATGCGCAGAAACGACAAGAATATGGATTGTGTTGGTGAATCGGTATTGACAATATCTGAGAAAAGTGAACCTAACCTAAAAAGAAAAACGTGTTACTTTTGTAAAGAGAAGTAATTGCCAGAAATACATCGAGTGGAAAGAAGCGAAAACTAATTCAGTAAATAAAGTTGAGGAAAAAGCTGAATTTCTTTTCATGACATTACCAATAAGCTCAGAGTGAATAATTGACTCAGGTGCGACTTGTCATAATACAAATAGCAAAGAGAAATTTACAAAGCTTAATTGTTCGCATAAAGAAAATGTATGCATGACAAACAAACAAGCATGAAAGCTTCAGGAAAAGGTGGTTGTACTATAGAAGTTATAAATAGTGGTGAAGAAGTATCACTAATACATCTCAAAAATGTTTTATATGTCCTAACAATCGAAAGTAGTGTGTTGTCAGTTCGAACCCCTTTGTCGCGTAACAACGTATGATTTCGCGGAATTCCGCTTGCTTGCCTTCCACCTATGAGGCAATTACGATTAGTGGAGGCTTTATCCTCCTGGTGGGGGGCGTCACTCGTTTTTCGTTTTCTTCCCTCTCATTGGGCATCTTTTCTTCTTCCTCCTTGCGGCTGTTCCTGTTCGACGTTTTCGCCTGGTGACCCGCTCGCTGTTATTTTCTTGTCCTTCGGTATGACCAGCAGGACGCTTTCCATCTGTATTTATTTGTTTTTCCACACCATCATCCTTTTCTTTCACCTTCTGTTTCAAATGTTCCTTTTTTTGATTTTCTTTCCTTCGTTGTTGCGAGAACACCCTCCACATGATGTCCTCTTCCGTGATTCCTTTATTTGAATTTCCCGCGTTCTTCGTGGATTCGTTATTTAAATTTCCCCAGTTCTCCGTGGTGTCGTTCTTCTCCATGTTATTTTCAAATCCCACCAATGGGAATCGCCCGTACAATCGTTGGTACTTCTATCGCAGTGCTTATGAACGCCAATTTTCACCAAACTTTGAACGTTCTCGGCCAATCTTCTTATCTTCAGAATCTCTATCGTTCTTCTTTCTCTCTTGCACGGGTATTCTCAATGTGGTATGGTCGTTGCCTACTCGATTTCCGCAGGGGTCGCGTCGTTGGTTAGTCCCCTTAGGACGAAAGCATGCGTTCTCTCGTTCTTCGGGGTATATGTGTGATGAAGAAACTCCCTCTTTGCGAGCTGGGCCAGTAGTAGAGCATATTCGTCCTTGTCATTGACTTGGACCGTCACTGAATTTGGGCGCTGGGTCAGTTGAAATCCTTTGAATGCGTATGTTCGTATTACGGCACGAAAATTCGCCTGCAGTCCTTCTACTTGTGCTGCAATCACGATCGGTGGAGGTTTTACCTTTTTCCCAGTCATTTCCTTTTGAGTACCTCCACATTGGTTGACTTTCGTACTTCGGTTTTGCTGAACGGGAATATTTTGAACACACAATAGAAGTCGCTACATTTTCAAGTAAACTTATGTATTCTGAATGATGTTGAAAATTACTACAATAATAATAATATAATAATAAGAAATAAATATACAATTAAATATTGACCATACTTACAATTCCTGTCCACATGTCGTTTGAGGTTAGATTTCTTAAAGTTTTTATGACTTCAGTTTGTACTTTTGTATTCCATCACTGGCTCACATCACTCATATAGTAGTTTTATGGTACCGCAATGCCAACTCAAATTTAAATTGTTGTTGGCACTGCAAATTGAAATTCTAAATTATCAAAGCAGGACCGTCTTCTTAAACAGAAACTTCAGGAATCCAACCTTAAACTAGATGGCGCGCACAGCAATTAAAAGTAAGGTGGCTATTGGCTTGCTGTTGCAATTCGGCAACAATATCGTAACTATTTTATACAATATTTGCTGATTTCTTAATAATTTCAAATATCTTGGCCAAAAATTCGGATTCCACAATACTCCATCCATCCATCCTAGCTCTGCCCATATAGCCTTCAAATTAGTAGAACTTCTCACAGGACATGGCAAATTCGGTAGATTCCTCCATCCCTTGGGTAAATCCGAGAATGGTCTATGTCGTGTGTGTAATGGTGTTCCTGAACTTGCCGACCCTGTAGTGTATACGATGATCCTATACATAGGATACTGGAGTGCAGGTTGTATAAAGACGAAAAAGATACGGTGGAATCCTACTATGGTGAACACCCGTCTGGAAACTTGAATGATTTAATCAACCGCACTCAACAAGAACTGCTATATCCTTTCGATGAACCTAAAACTTCATCAGTAACATCTCATGATTCTCCCATATTCCCTATTGTTTTTTTAGATGAATTTTCTTCGGAGGGCGACGTCTTCGGATATCCCCATAGGCAAGCAAAACCCCGCCTGCATTAGGACGGCTTTCCTTCCCCGAAAGAAACATAATATTATTAACTTTAACGCTTCCCTGTATCCTGTTGAAAACAAAGTGAAGAAACCTGACGTTCTTCCCGACTTGCGCGAACATGTTTGAAATTGGAGCTCCCACACCAGGCAATGGCCACTAGTTTTAGCAACGAAGTAGTACTGTTATTCAGCGGTGGTTCCGGTATTCACTCTACTACAACTAACCTTTGAAGCATTACTTATGGACCACCCTGTAATTCTTGCAAATTCATCTTGAAATTTATTTTGACAATCAATTTATTGCCCTTATATTTCTGTTTGGTATAATTATTTTTATAAACATAATCATTACCTTTTAGATAAACTAAAATTATTGTATTAGACACTTTTAGAACTAAAAATACAGGGTGTCCCCGGACTCAATTTACATAACTTAGGTAAAGATAGAGGACACTTTTTTAAGAACAATATTTAACAAATTTTTTTTCTAAATTCAAACCCTCGAGAGTTAGGCCTCTTTAAAGCATTTTTTTTTTAAATTCCACCTTCACATGGCCATAGCCCCGAAAATATTGATTTTTCAGTAAAAATGGTTTAGTGCTTTTTTAAAGACCGTGAAATAATCTACAAACTAGAATCAAACCTTTTATTGTCTAAAATGAACTGCTTTCGAGTTATGAATTAAAGTAAGTTAAAAAATGTCGAAAAATTTGAGCTTCCTTTTTTTTCAAAAAACTTTTTTTTCAAAAAATTTGAATTTAAAAAAAATAAAAACACAGTGACCTGCGTCCAAGTGTCCTCTTTTCAAAAATATATACTTTTGTGCAATTTTATTGAGTAATAAGCAAGATATCATTGAATTACGAAAGTGTATTTTCCAACTTTAAGGATTCCTCTTAAGCTCGATCTTGTTCCCTCCAGTTTTACCCGGAATTTCCTATCAGTTAAATACGATCTTATTAAAAGTATCCTATTTCTAATTTTAATAATCCTTTATTATCCTTTATTATAAAGAACAAAAGACACTTAAAGTTGTGTTATTTAACGATTTTTTATAATATTATTCAGGTTAATTTTTGTTGTTCACATTAACGCGAGTCTACTGTACTTCAAATATCCCTGAACAAGTCTGAAACATGATTCAAACAATGGAGGATTGGTATAAACACCAAGAAAACCATAGCCATGATTTTCACAAAAAAAACGGAAAAAACCAAAAGTCAAGTTAAAAATCTTCGGCAAAGAAATTGATTGATAATCCGTTAGTCAACAATTTAGGAAATTATGACAATAAAACATTCACAAAACACAAAATGCCTAAGTCAATAATTGAAGAATAAAATAAGTAAAGAATAAAATAAAATAATCAGCTAGGTCAAACAACTCTACGAATAACATCATTAAAGTCTGCAAATTCCAAAGTGTAACATTGAAAAATGCAAGATAGTTAAATAAAATAAAATACAATCAGCAAATCTAAATAGCAACTCTATGTGATATCATTAAAGTCTGCAAATTCCAATGTGTAACATTGAAAAATGCAATATATTAAATAAAATAAAATACAATCAGCAAATCTAAATAGCAACTCTATGTGATATCATTGTAGTCTGCAAATTCCAACGTGTGACCAGGGGCGCCGCGTCCTATTGTGCACAGTGTGCAAAACACACGGGCGGCCAAAATTAGGTGCGGCCAAGATCAGTTTTTTATATTATTTTATATTTTTTGCGTGTGCGATACTACGATAATGGGTATGGGCGATAATACGACTAAACAACTATTTTTAAACCGCGTTGACTTTGAAATTTAAAAAATTTTCGCCTGCGGCGCTTGGGGGAGACCCCAGAAGCCCTCCTCGCACCCAAGACGCTGAACTGTGCTCGACCATACAAACCGTTTGCAAATTTTCATTTTCTACCTTCATTTTCGATCTGGCTGCGGGCACGTTTCCTTGTTGCGGTTTTATTGCAAATATATTGTTTAGTAGAAATTATAACAACAACAAGCATACAAAACGTCACTTATTATTATTAAATATTATCAGTGTTTTTTTTTTAGAAAAAATTTTTAATTAGGTGTTTTCAATAGGTTTGTTCGTTTGTATGAACTAACTTGCTCGGTTCAAGTTAGTGCAATGTACTGTGTTCGTTTGGCTGCTCAGTTCATAACCGAACATGAATTTCTTGCTCGACCTCCATAGGAGGAGTAGGCAGTGCAAGTTATAACACTATCTAACTTTTGTGGTGGGAGTATTTTGTCTCAAAAGATAACCTAGTTCAAGTTAGTTCATACAAACGAACAAACCTAATGAGTATTGGAAGTTTTAAGAGGCCGCCAAATCAAATTTTGCACACGGGCGGATGTACCCCTAGCGGCGGCCCTGCGTGTGACATTGAAAAACGCAGCGACAATTAAATAAAATAAACCTTTAATCCCAAACATGAAATTACAAACTAATATCAGAAATAAACAAAACAAAAACAATTAACACAAAATAATGATCCAAACCAAGCAAATCGCGGCAAAATCTAGTGCGGAAAACAAAAACAAAGACAATAATAATAATAAAAACTACCATAGTAATAAAAACAATTCCAAAATCAACTCTTCAAAACGCGGAAAAACAATAGTGCAAAATAATAATGAGGTTAATTAATTAAAAAACAATCTCAAAGTTAAGTCTCCAAAAAATCGCGAATAAACAATAGTGCAAACAAACAATAAGTATTTAGAAGAACAATTAGTGCAGTGTAGACCAGCGACAAACAACTGATGCTTCAACACCTGGTTACTAATTAACCGTAACGACAGAGCTTCTAGCTCAATCAAACGGCTTAGCCATCAAATCTGTCTTTAAAAGTCAAAACAAACAAGTCAAACAAGGAGACAAGGGGCGAAAGTCCTACCGCTCCGCGACAGCCAATTACATAAAAGTAATAAAAGAGACCATGGAGTCGAGGAGGGTAAGGAATGTTAATATGCCACCGGCATGGCAATACAAGGGGTAACAGGTAAAATAACAAAAGTAAGACAACAAACATTACTACAAATAAAAGTCGGAGACATATCGCACCCGGTAGTATTTCTAATTATTATAAAGTGCTTAAATATACCGATAATTTTGGGAATGGATTGGATGACGAAAAGAAATGCACAATTAAATATAAAAAATAAGCTAATTGTGTTCGAAGATCAAGAAAAACTTTTCAAAATACCCTTTGCCGCTACGGACGTAACCAACAGTAACAGGTCCGCGAAAATAAAGCTCCATACTGAGGGGAATTATCAAACACAAAATATTGAACAATTTGTATTCGCTGGGTGCGAAGTGCATAGTGGGGGTATTAAAAAACGACCCCAGCGTCCGCTGCGGACAAATTGTATAAAAAAGGTGGTCACATGGCACGCACCCATTGGCTGGGTGCGTAAACGACGCCAGCGTCCGCTGCGGACAAATTGTGCAAAAAAAGGTGGCCAGATGTCACGCACCCAGCGAATACCCTAGTGACAGAATTGAGGAAGCGACTACGGATACATGCGCTGCCATAACGTGTCCCGGCTACCCGCAAATTGAAAACATCTTGGAAAAACATCACAAAGTATTTTCAGACGTACCGGGTATAAAAACCTTTTATTTAAAATTAAAAAAGTGCACTAAAAAATAAAAAATAATTTTAATAAGAATAAACAGAGCTTCTTGGAAACATCAATATAAAAGCGTGGGGCTATTTATTTAGAGGTAAGTAAGCAATTGATTTTTTTTCCAAGAAGCTCTGTTTATTCTTATTAAAATTATTTTTTATTTTTTAGTGCACTTTTTTAATTTTAAATAATAGTACATTGTCTTATTCGGATTAAAAGTGAAACTTTGTTTGACAAGCAATTTTTGCATTTGCGAGGCGGAGCGCTAGCGGAGCCGAGCGAATGCAATAATTGCACGTCAAACAAAGACACTTTTAATCCAAATGAGACATACTACTTTTTCTCCTACCAAAAATTAAATAACATACATCATTAATAATGCGAAATTCAAAATTTAAATTACTTCAAAAATTTTGTTTGAATATTCGTGTAATGAAAATCCAGTAACTGCAATTTTTGTTTTTTTATATTAAGTTGTCAAAGTCATCTGTCATAGTAAATTTTTATAGAAAATATATTGCTCTTCGTCCAAAAAATTATTAAGCAAGACGCTAATTTTAAGATACCAAGGTGGAAAATGTTTTCGCGCAGTGGTAGGTATGCATAAAATTAGTAGTGTTCCACAATAAGTGGCAAAATATTTACATTTGCATAATATAAGGGATAATACTGGATACAGTTTACGTCGAACTTCGGCTACACTACTTGTCGATCCTGGTGGTGACATTACCTGCCTTAAGGCGAAGCATCACCACGTGACTTTTTAAAATTTGAAATTCTTTCCCCTTGCCTCTTCGTTTATGACATCTTCTTAATGATAGACAGCGCCACCTCACGTAATAATTATGTTCTTTGATTGCAGAACTCTTGATACTTTTTTCAAGTAGCAAAGCGAGATAGAGATAAAAAAAGATAAGAATAGTTGGTTGTTCTTCTTGCTCTTGTCGCACCGGAAGAATTTGTGGTAACAAACTGAACGACAATAGAGTTTTGTGACTTGAAGACAATTTTACGTTTTGTGGTTTTAATAACCCAAGCACTGACCGTTTCCTTTGGTTTGTAAAACCAAATTTTGTACAAACAAAATATCTTTTACCGATGTTTTTTTTACAATTTTCTTCTGAAATGGGCTTGAAAAAATGAAATTCTCTACACAATTTTTTGCTTTTACCAAGTGGTAACAAAAACTCCCAGTAGCAAAGCGAGATAGAGAAAAAAAATATAAGAATAGTTTGTTGTTCTTGCTCTTGTCGCGCACGGTTTTCTTTGACAATTTGAGGTTTGTTGCTTTGTTGGCTTAATTTAGGAAAGTCAATTTATTACATGTAATTTGTAACGATAACATGGTATCATTTTCATTTATAATAACGATATTGCAAGTGTTAAATTCACAGATACACTATATTCTTTAGTATAAAATAAAGATCATTATTCTATATTATACAAAAATTGCAAAAGTTAATTATTTTTTTTTTGTGGAGTGGAATAATAAAGAGTAGTATATTATATCATATCAAAAATAATTTATTTATAACAAGTACTGCATCAAGAAAACAGTTTTATAAGTTAAATGTAATTCACTCCACATTAAAAAGAAATATCATCGGTAGGTAAAATTTCAAATTTATAAATTATAAATAACAAAATAGTAAACAATAAATTAATTATGGATTTTAGTAACTTTTATAGTAATTTATGGGACTAGTGACCTAAATAGCTAGGTAGCGAGTGCAGGTAACAAGCAGTAGAATTTGTGGGTGGGTAATACGTAGAACTTGCGATTGAAAACGACATATTATTTACTTGATTATTATTATTTATTATCTTATTATCTTTATCTATAATATAATCTATTATCAATATCTATAAAATCAAAGATATTCAAATGTGTTTATCTCGTGGTGTCCACTGTAGATTATGTCGAGTTGCTCTTTGAGATCTTGGTTGCAATTTGAGGTTTGTTGGGATTTCAAAGCCATCATGTTTAATTTTTTTTCTGTTTTTGTATATATCTTTTCTGAGAAAACTTACAAATGCCAATGTTAGGACCCCTAATTGTCCTTAATTTACGAAAAGTCAATTTATTACATGTAATTTGTAACGATTTGCCCCTATTTACTATTTAGCATGTGTACGCCATGTCGTATCGTAAGTTTCGAGAATTCAATTATTATACTATACTTTTAACACGGCTGGAATAATTATGTTATTGTATGTATTTCGGACATGGTAAATTTATGAAACTTACGTAATAACCCGTTAAGTTACAGGGCTGAAGAACCCATGTAGTGCCTTTGTCAGTCTTACGCCTGCATATTACTGCCTTTGCTTTGTAGTGATGTGCGTAAATTTTGAACATTTAAATGAATCAGATTTGGGTCATCCCAAATTCCGAACAACTCGGAACTGTACATTTTACTCCACCTAAATAGCTAGAGCTTAGTAGCTTACTTGATTATTTTTGTTCTTAATAAAAAAATGTTATTATATTAAATTATTATAATAAAAATAAATTATAATAAATAATAAAAATAAATTTTTTGAAATTCTAAAATTTTTTTAATTGAATTGAATTTTTATGCAAATTCTTGCATTTTTATCACTTAATAATTCAAACGTATGTACCAAAAAAACTTCTTATAGGTTGAACAATTTTAGGATTAGGAAACTTTATAAAAAAATAATAATTAAGAGTGATGAACGATTTATGATACATTTATTGACACTTACCTTAGGCCATAAAAATCTAAAGTGCCTTCTTGAAATGAACTCATTTTGTCCTCGTTTATGTTATTGTTGAACTATTCTCAGAAATAATTGGACCGCCTTTTGCAATAACGCACCAACTGACATAGATCAAGTTGCGAGTAAAACGACAAAAACTGTTTTCAAATGAATATTGTAAATTGCTCTCAAAATTACATTTTTGAAGTTTTTCCCAAGTTTAAATATTTTTCAAATCAAATTATATTTCTCCATTAATAATTCACACATAAAAAACTACGTGATTCTCTTGTGCTAATTATACTTGGTAGGTTATGGAATCTTCAGAATTTTTTAATTGGTTCTAGAACCAACAGAGTTATTGAAAACTTGGAATTTTGTGTGTGAAATTGATGAAGTACGAACTCCACATTTATAATATGGGCCTAACTCATTTTAAGATAAACTGTCAGTTGGTGCCTTATTGCGAAAGGGGGTCCAATTGTGCTCGACTTTCTATGATTTTTTACATTCTACCCTTTGGCACAATTATTGTTTATTTTGTATATTATGTAAGTTAAAGTTTAGCATTGGGTTTGTCGCTAAAGAGTGAACAGCAAATTAAAGGATTAAAAATATAAGTCTTCTTTCTTTCTTTATTTCTATTTTAACTATGGAAAATTGGGAAGTTGTTATAGGTGAAAATGATAATGGTTACTAAAAAAAACTTTTATGAGCGACTTTTCAATTCTGCACCGCCTGCATTAAAGTCGTTTGTTCTCAAATAATGTAAAAGTGAAAAGCTATGAATGAATTGGTAATCCTATACCTGCTCTGGCTTCGGTCCGACCGAAGCGACGTGGTCAAAAAATTATACGCAACGGTAAACTTACGTTGTGTTGAAAACATCATACAGATGCATAGTTCTTAACAATGCCGCTCAAATCTGCGAGGCAGCATAATTCAATGACAAATAAATTTAAAAAATGTTAACATGTTTTTGCATACCATGTTGTTAATATAAATTAGATTTAATTAAAAAATTTATGGGTGACTTATAAAGTCATGATGTTTGGGGCCACGAAGCAATAAACAGCTAATTCGAAAAATAAATATTAAAAAAATTTAAAAAACAAAAAATCAAACGTAGCTCAATAGCGTTTATAGTTTTATACTTTCTTACAAAATTTGAACGCAAAAAAATGAAAATTGTAGAAATGAGACCGAAAAAACCAAAATGTGATGTTTGACAGTATAGATCTTCGCCTTAACGCCATGGAGGTTGGAAATCTATTACTGTATGCGAGGGCTATATAGAAGATTCTTTAGAAAATAAAATACATAGCCAAAAAAATATGTCAAGTTGACGAAGTTAGTACTAGTTTAACCCCCATTATTGATATTACCTATATATCATCAATAATCAACAAATTGATGATGAAGATGAACCTATTGCTCAGGAATTACACTCTGAAGATCCGAGTACCAATAGCGTAACATTCACCGATATTGTTAATAATTCCAATACTGGTAACAAAGCGGGTTTGCTTACTTTTTATCAATCTTGTGTAAATTATACATTTTAATATTAACATGAAGGATTAAGGTATTAAGTATTTTTTGATTATTATTGTTATTCATGTAAAATTTTGTATAACCAATAAATTATTGACATTAAAAAATATATCTAATTCACTTTTAGGTCTAGCACTAAAAGTACTTTTAGTACACGTAAAAACAAAGTGTTGCTTAGCAATGTTGGCATCTTTATATTAATAACAAAAACGTCAACTTTTAGTTGAGGTAATGCTATTAAAAATGTACTGCTTTTAACCTTCGCATGGCATACTGGGGTCCCTGGGACCCCACGACATCTTAAAAAGCCTGTAGAATGTTCTAATATTTTTTTTTGGCAAATCGACACCTTTGTAATTTAGCATCATAACCCTCTCGACATTTTACACACTATGCTACTGTTAGTTGTGGTATGCCCTTAAAGTTTTATATGATTTAAGCGAGCTTGGGGTCCGTGGGACCCCAGTATGCCATTTACGTAACTATTTTGTTAATATGGAAATATTTTTTTTAGTCATTTTGGCCTTTGATAACTATAATTTAGTGAATTAATATTACCTAAATTGTTAAGTTTTTAACTTCAGATAATTAATTAATAAGATATTTCAAAATATAAGAGTTTATATTTCATTTACATAGGTGCGGAGTGCGATGATTACATTGAATAAATCGCAATTTTAAAAATGTCATATAAGACTTTTGTGATAACATTATGATGATTTTTTTTTTTATTTTATAGAACCATATGTCTAGTTTATAGTATAAAATAATTTTCGGTTAAATTCTTTTTCATTTTTGTGTAAATAAATTATATACTAAAAGGTTGCTTTTGATTGATGAAATTTGCCATATTTTACTAAATGTCGAATATAATTAAAAGTTTTTCATTTTTAGGTGGATTATTTATACTTTTCAGTGACAAATACACTAGTTTAGTGTTTCTTACAAAAATCAGTCTTAAAATTTTATTTTCTCTATTGATTTAATCCCTTTTACCGTTGGGGTCCACAGGACCCCAGTATGCCATCTAAGTAACTAAAATATAAGTATGCCATGCGAAGGTTAATACGGTTGGAGAAAAAAGGTTTTTTTTAAAAATTTTTAATTTTTTATTTAATTTTTTATTTTTAATTTTTTAGTCATGTTTGTCAAATACAGCTCCTGCTTCATCCTATCAGAATTCCTCTGGTATGTGTTTATGATGTTTGATGCTTCACTCTGTATACATCATTAAAACAAAAAATTTCACCCTGAATGCGGTTCTTAAAAATGCGAATGCGATTTAGTTATGTAACTTTTCACCCTGTATGGTAAAACTGTACAATGCGCAGCCACGCATGCGCTTTATTATTTTCCGTTTTTTCCCGATTTTTCGCTTATTTCGCGGAATTTTGGGCAAAATTAATATATGAAAATTCGCTGGAAGTGAAAGCTATATTCGAAATTTCAGCTTTTGGGGGTGAAATTGGTGTCAAACGTTAAAGCATCGTTAGAGTCTAACTGAGCTTTCCATTTTTTCGTTTGAGCCTCAACTGTGGCGGAGTTATTCGCGAAATCTTGGGGGGGTAGATGTGTTTTTCTATTTTCGTTATATTTTTGAAGTTTTTGGTGAAATTGGTGTCAGATCGTAAAATTTTTATTTCAATTACAAAATGTAATCCTAAACCAATAATGAATGTTCATTTAGGTTCTAACGTATGATAGCAATTACACCCCAAAATTCGACTTACAGAGGGGGAAACGTGTCTACGTCCTGTAAGTAATGAATAAATAATAATTTTTTAGTCATATTTGTCAAATACAGCTCCTGCTTCATCCTATCAGAATTCCTCTGGTATGTGTTTTTGATGTTTGATGCTTCACCCTGTATACATCATAAAACAAAAAATTTCACCCTGAATGCGGTCCTTAAAAATGCGAATCCGATTTAGTAATGTTACTTTTCACCCTGTATGGTGAAATTGTACAATGCGCAGCCACGCATGCGCTTTAGTATTTCAGTTTTTTCCCGATTTTTCGCTTATTTCGCGGAATTTTGGGACACAAAATTAATGTATGAAAATTCGCTGCAAGTGAAAGCTATGTTCCAAATTTCAGCTCTCTAGGACTTCGGGAAGTTGGTTAAAAACGGCCTCGAAAAAGTCCAAGGGACGGACGACGGTCACACCAAGTTAAATAAAAGCTTTTAAAAAGGATGGATTGGATGAATTCTTATAAATGGCAGAAGCTATCAATTCCGCGTACTACCCTTCGGGTTAAACGTATTAATCGCGAAATTCAGTAAATGTTTAGATGAAGTACCAGGGCCAGAAGTATTCGCCTTCGCAACAGTATAAGTAGATGATATTTTTATAACCTCGAAAACAATCGAGGAACATGCGCATCAATTGGATTTAGTTTTAACGAAACTAGAACAAGCGGGTCTGAATGGTCGACTTATCATTTCTCGCTTTTGTTATTTTTACAATTTCCACGGCCCTGAGGGTAATTATTTCAAAATCGGAACAATCGAGGTGAATTGTTAGAAATAGATTAAGAGAACCATTTCAAGGGCTTCCAACTGTAATACCGCAAGGAATCGGTCCATCTGCTTCTAGCGCAGTTAGAGATTAGGAAATATAATAGCATCCAAAAAACAAGGTCTGTGGCTCCTGCTACATTGCCCATCGTTTTCCGTGGTCGTTCGGTTCGGTTTTCGCAAAGCGGTCACCATCTTTAATTTTTTCACCAATCAATGCAAGTTTTACACGGCGGCAACCATCTTTTGTTTACATTATTTGACATTTAAACAAACAAGTTGGTTGCCGCCTTCGACCATGATCATTATATTATCGAATACATGATCGAAGGTTGCCGCCGTGTAAAACTTGCATTGATTGGTGAAAAAATTAAAGATGGTGGCCGCTTTGCGAAACTTGCAGATTGTGTGGCAGGTTGCCTAACGTGTAAAATTTTTCAATTTTCGAGGTCGGGAGCCACAGACCACAGACGCAAGACAGTGACTCCGAATAACTAGTAACCACGCTAAAACGAAAATTTTTATTTTCGTTATTTTTGTGAAACTGAACATTTTTATTAGTGATAGTGATATACATAAACAATTATTTTTACGATAGAGATGATTTTTAATTTTAATTTTAGTGATAGTTTTGTGACAAGTGAAAGTGCTAAAATGGCGGACCCCACCGTATACGATAACGGCATTGATCATTGATGCCAATAACAAAGACATTGAAAATAACAAAAACATCGATAACTTATGGCTAAGCCTATCGCAAAATAAAAGTGCAATTAGTGATAAAACCGATAAAACCGAAAACGCGATAATACAAAGCGAAAGTGACGCAAACAATAAAAATAACGGTGAAAAGACCGCTACAACAAAACGCAGTGCCGTACCCGCTGACATTGAAAAATTTATAAACAGTGGCCGCGTCACAAAAAGGTTAAGGCGGCGATACCAGCCCTTACCTGTACAATTAACTAAGTTCACACCACTCGCAAATTTAAACGACTCCCAAAACGAAGAGGAGGAAAGCATGATAATTGAAGAACATCAAGCGGAAAATACACCGCTTGAAAAACAAAAAACAAAAACAACACCTGCAACAACAACCGCTACTAAAATTAAACCACCCCCAATAATTATTGCGGCGCAAATCGAAGGTAAGCAAGCGGAATTCCGCGAAATAATTCGCATATACGCGACCAAAGGTTTCCAATTATCCTATCGAAAGGACACAGTGGCGGTATACCTAGAAGACATAGAGGAATACCACCTGCTACTAGCACAACTTGACAATAGGAAGTTTTTACACCATACGTACACCCCTAAGGACGAAATGACGCACGCTTTTGTCTTAAAGGGGTTAACAAACGATGCAACGATAGAAGAAATTACACAAGAGCTGACCGCAAAAGGGATAACCACCAAGAAGATTTACCGAATGAAAGGTATGAAGACAGCAGGCTTCTTAGTGGTTACAACCAACGAAGTGACCGAAAGGTCACGCAGCTGCTTGATGCTAGAGTAAGATGGGAGCGGCACACCAAACGCTAAAGAGATAATTCAATGCCATAGGTGCCAATTATGGTCCCATGGGCGAATTGCCGTAGAGAATTCAAAATGCCTTAAGTGCGCAGGTGAACACCCCACCAAGGAGTGAACCAGGCAAATTTCCGAGAAACTAACATGAACAAACTGCGGGGGGGACCACACCGCCAACAATATAAAGTGCGAGGTTTACTTGAGAAAGCTCCAACAAGCCAGAGAGAGTAAGGCAGTAAGTAAGTACATCCCCCCAGACAACACCAGTCTGGCAAAGGAAGCTTGCGCCAGCTCCAATCCGACCAACACTGCCACCGACCACCTCTAATGAAGCCTTCCCACCACTACGAATACCCAGAGGTTTCCAACAGCCTGCACAACAACCCACAGCAGCAGCAGTAACACCGCAAACAACAAATGTAGGAGACATCTTCGCAGAACTGGCACAAGTATGCGAAGAAAGAAAAAAAAAGATTCTGATAAAAATATCGACAACTTATGGCTAAGCCTCTCACAAAATAAAAATAAAAACAATAGTGAAAACGAAATTAATACTAAAGTAAACGATAGTAAAAATTAAATAAAAAATTAAAAATTTAAAAAAAAAAACTTTTATTATTTAGGCTATTTATTTAGAGGTAAGCCAGGTAAGTAAGCAATTGCTAGCCCCACGCTTTTATATTGATGTTTTCAAGAAGTTTTGTTTATTCTTATTAAAATTATTTTTTATTTTTTAGTGCACCTTTTTAATTTTAAATAAAAGGTTTTTTTTTTAAATTTTTTAGTCATGTTTGACTAAGTGGGAGGCGGTCGCAGCATAGTGCTAACGCGAGTTGACTATGAACGCTAAATACCCGGTTCGAATCCGAGTGAAGTAAGAACTTTATTCTGACCGTCTCCCCTCGGAAGGCAATGGCAAACCACCGAGAGTAATATGCCAATAAGAATCCTTAAAATGTTAATGATCTAATTAAGTCCAAAATTGATCTGTGGATACGCAAACCGCCACCCCATTAACATTAACATTTCCCTGGTACAGCCTTCTTGGTTAAGTCGGGGGGATCGCCGTACATCCGAAATCGGATAGGCACCTAAAGAAGAAAAGTCATGTTTTTTACAGCTCCTGCTTCATCCTATCAGAATTCCTCTGGTATGTGTTTTTGATGTTTGATGCTTCACCCTGTATACATCATTAAAACAAAAAATTTCACCCTGAATGCGGTCCTTAAAAATGCGAATGCGATTTAGTAATGTAACTTTTCACCCTGTATGGTAAAACTGTACAATGCGCAGCCACGAATGCGCTTTATTATTTTCAGTATTTTCCATTCTTATCGGAGAACTTCAGCTTTGCCTCCTTCTACAAATGATTAACTTCTTGCTAGTAATTTAGGGGGGAGGGTCTTGTTTTTCTATTTTCCATCTTTATTTGAATTTTGGGGTGAAATTGGTGTCAAACGTTAAAGCATCGTTAGAGTCTAACTGAGCTTCCATTTTTTCGTTTGAGCCTCAACCGTCGCGGAGTTATTCGCGAAATATTGGGTGGGGGGGGGGGCGGTAGACGTGTTTTTCTATTTTCGTTATATTTTTGAAGTTTTTGGTGAAATTGGTGTCAGATGTTAGATCGTACAATTTTTGTTTCGATTACAAAAAGTAATCCTAAACCAATAATGAATGTTCAATTAGGCTCTAACGTATGATGCCAATTTCACCCCAAAATTCGACTTACAGATGGGGAAACGCGTCTACGTCCTTGTAAGTAATGATTCAATGATTCAAGTAAGAATTCATCCTATCAGAATTCTTATGGTATGTGTTTTTGATGTTTGATGCTTCACCCTGTATACATCATTAAAACAAAATATTTCACCCTGAATGCGGCCCTTAAAAATGCGAATGCGATTTAGTAATGTAACTTTTCACTCTGTATGGTAAAACTGTACAATGCGCAGCCACGCATGCGCTTTATTATTTTCAGTTTTTTCCCGATTTTTCGCTTATTTCGCGGAATTTTGGGACACAAAATTAATATATGAAAATTCGCTGCAAGAGAAAGCTATGTTCCAAATTTCAGCTCTCTAGGACTTCGGGAAGTTGGTTAAAAACAGCCTCGAAAAAGTCCAAGGGACGGACGTTCTTTGGTGAATAAACATTATTTAAAGTTATACTTATTTTATTTTACAATAATCCTTACTACGCCCCCATCAACTCCAATAGGTTATGGGCCCAGGGTTATAGGCAAAATAATTAATTGTGGTGTAGTGAGAATTGTGTAAAAAATAAAAAAAATTATATAAACTAGTTTTAACAACTTTTGAAAATTGAACAAATTGTGTGTGTAAGCATAAACAGTTAATTTTTCAAAATCAAAATAAATTTAAGTGTACAAATAAACTATTAGTTAAGAAATTAAAATTAGTGAACAAAAGTTAAGTTAAGGACAGAAAATGGATAGCAGGAAAAAGCGGAACATTAAACCTTTCAATGGTGAACATTACAGCATTTGGAAATTCCGGTTGCGAACGTTAATTGCAGAAGATGATGCTTTGCGGGTACTCGACGAAGATCCTCCAGAGGTTATCACAAAGAAATGGCTAAGTGGGAAAGAGTAGCCAAGAGCCATATAATTGAGTATCTCAGTGATACAATGATTGGAATCGTCACGGAGGAGAACACTGCACGCGATATAATAACCAAGTTAGACTCCATTTATGAGAGGAAAAGTTTGGCTACCCAACTGTCGGTACAGAAGAAACTATTAAGTTTTAAGTTGCAGGGTGGCACGCAACTTATTAGTCACTTCATAGCTTTCGATGAAATGTTGATAGAGCTGGTAGGTTCAGGTGGCAACTTAAGCGAGATGGGTAAGGTTGCTCACCTATTGTTAACGTTGCCAGCGACGTACGACGGAGTGGTAACGGCTATCCAAACTCTCTCTGAAGACAACCTCAGCCTGGCATTCGTGAAGACAAGATTGCTTGACCACGAAACAAAATTAAAAAACGAGAATGGTGACACAAGTCTTAAAGTTTTACTTGCAGAAAATAACCAGCTGAACAGAAAGAAAACTTTTCAAAATAAATCTTTCACCCCGCATAGAAAAACTCAATTTAAAACGAATTCAAAACCTGCATATCGATTTAACCCTTCACTGCATCGTGATGTTTATAAACAACATAAATTTAAATCACCTGTAAAAATTTAAACTTTTGGATTTATTTGAACTTTTTTCTTTAAACAATGCCACAATATATCTGAGATTCTTGCTTTCACGTGCAAAAGGTATAAATTTCAAAAGATAAGCAGATTTCAGCAGATTACTCTTTCAAAGTCGTGAATCTAATATGATTGCTTGTTACTGCATATTTCGCTCCGTATTCATTTATTAATTATTTTCGTTTTAAATTGTTTTTTTTATTGTTGGAAGTGATATTTAGTTTAGAAAGGTATTGATTAACACATTTATTTAATTTATTTGTAAATTAGTGCAAAAGAAAAAATTTTATAGCAAATAACATAATTAGAAAAAAACATCATTTTATTCGATAAAAAATATTCCTTGCAAGAAATATTTTTTTTAATATTTTTCCATATATCAGGAAACCACAATAAACAAAATATATTTTTTTAAGGCAAAAAAAAAGTCATGCAGTGAAGGGTTAACAGAGATGGGAATACGAGTGCAAGAGGAAATTTCCAAGGTGTTCGTCCGATAAAGTGTACCCACTGTGGCAGAAAAGGCCATCTGAAGCAAGCCTGTTACTATTACAAAAACAGCCAGAGGAATTCAAATGGAATAAATTAAAGAACCGTTCAAACATTTAGAAAAGTCAATGATAGTGAACAAAGTTTCGTTTTCATGCTTGGGATGGAAGCATCGCAGAAAGAAGTAAAATCAAATGAAATTAATTTTGTATTAGATTCTGGAGCGACCGACCATCTAGTAAATAAACTCAACTTCTTCACATCGGTAACCGAATTGGTAAACCCAATTAAAATTTCCGTGGCGAAAAATGATGTCTCCATTACAGCGACACACAAGGGGACAATCCAAGTAACTACAAATTTGGGTTTAAATGGATTACTGGAAGATTCTGCCAAGAAGCTGGGATGACTATAATTTTTGAAGGTAACGGCGAAGTAAAAATAGACAAGAATGGTAAGACCATAATAATGGTTATTTTGTGTAACTTTAAAATTAACCAAAAATACAACAGGTAGAAATGGACATGCAAATGTCATTAATAAGAGTTATTCAGAAAATGATAATAATAATTATAAAATTTGGCATGAAAGATTAGGTCATATAGGAAAAAATAAATTTTTAGAATTAAAAACAAAAGAACTGGCGCTCAATAGTAATCAATTAAATAAAATTAATCCCACAGATGACTTATGTGAAGCATGTATTTATGGTAAACAATCTAGACTTCCTTTTTCTAAACCCAAAGATAAATCATATGTAAAACTATAATTTATTATTTTATTATTATTTTATTATTTATATAATAAAAACTATAATTTGTTTTATATTAATTTAAGATCAACTATATACGTTTTTTAAAAATTTTGGGTTTTTTAAATTCAAATTTTGGAAACATTAATTTATCAACCACCTGAGGTTGGCAAAACTTGCACGTCCATGCTCTAATCTAAAAGAGCTCGTGTAAACTTCTTACATTTCATTATCAAAAGAGGCATTCAACCATCAGGACCTAAAGGATTGAAGTATTTTTGGAAAATTGGTAAGTAAAGTTGTATTTTCATTTAACCAATACGGATCTGACGATACCAATGTCACGTATAAAAACGTGGCTAAGGTTGAAACAATTGTAATCCGTTAAGGAGCTAGTTTTTTGAATATACGTCGTATCCTAATGACGGTCCTGGTTTTTTGGTGCTTTTGTGTTAATGGATTGTAAGAAGTAAATTTAAAATCTACTTGTTGGATTTTTTTAGATCTTTTCTCAACTATAATTTGTTTTATAAAAAGACCATTGTTTATAGTACATTCAGATGTATGTGGACCAATTACTCCGACAACGATTGATAACAGAAATTATTTTGTCACATTTATTGATGAATACACACATTACACAGTTACATATTTATTAACTTATAAATCCGAGGTGTTTACAGTTTTTCAAGATTTTATTGCAAAAAGTGAAGCACACTTTAATAATTATAAAATAGTAAATTTATATTGCGACTATATAAATAGAAAGACTAATATCTTTCAAATGAATTAAAATCATTGTGTTCAAAAGGGTATTAATTATCATTTAACAATACCTCGAACGCCACAGCAAAATTCAGTGGCTGAATGAATGAACAGGTCACTTATTGAAAAGGCCCGTGCTATGGTACACGGAGCTTAATGATAATTAAGCCAAATATAAAGCGAGACTCGTAGCTAAGGGATTCAGTCAGAAATATTTATTAGATTATGATGAAACTTTTGCCCCTGTAGCTAGAATTTCTACATTTAGATTAATTTTGGCATTTGCAAATCAATATAATCTTTTAACACACCATATGGATGTTAAAACGGCTTATTTAAATGGCATTTTAAAGGAGCAAATTTATATGAAATAATAAATCTTTGTACGGGTTGAAGCAATCCGCGAGATGCTGGTTTGATCGTTTCGATCAAATACTAAAACAAAAGAATTTTAAAAATTCTTCAGTCGACCGTTGTTTGTATTTATTAGATAAAGGTGATATAAAGAAAAATCTACTCTATATATATAAAAAGATAAGAAAAATATGCAACGTTTTTATGCAACGTTTTTGTGCAACGTTTTTATGCAACGTTTTTATGCAACGCTGAGAACAGCTATTGGACGACACCAAATCAACATTATAATCACATCAACGGACGAATCAAAGCAAAGCAAAGCAAAGCAAAAGCAAAAGCAAGGCAACAAAACCATGCGACGCAAAAACACAAAGATTGAAAGATTTATGTAAATGCAAAAATCCGTTTGGTGGCAAATTTGTTATTTTCGGTGGTGACTTTCGTCAAGTTTTACCTGTTATAAAATACGCTTCACCTGTGGAGATAGTCAATTATACTTTAAAGTCAACATCAATTTGGCCAAGCAGCATTATATTATTGAAAGTACCGAATAGCTGGAAATCTACAAATATAATTCAGGGACACGGACAACTCGGCACCGGGAAAACTCGGCACCGGCATAACTCGGCACCGGGGAAACTCAGTTCCGGGCTAACTTGGCACCAGTTGAAAAACTTAAAAAAAATATATGAGGATCATTATTAAAAGGTAGATCCCGGTCGAGGCTAGGTTAGTGTTAGGAAACGACTTGTTTTTTAAAAGAGAAAGTCATTAAAAGGTAGATTAATTACTAATAAAGAATATTTGAATGTGCGACATAATATGATCCGGTACCGAAAAAAAATGCGAGATTTACCCCATTCCCAGTAGCACAATTTGCCGAGTTGGAAGGCCCTAAGGGGATGTTTTTAAGGAGTTTAGTGCTGCAAAAATGGCTCTGGAGCGGACTCGGCACCAGTTGAAAAACTTAAAAAAAATTAAAATATAAAAAATTTATTATATTAAAGAAATTATATATCTTTTTATAATTCACTTTCCGGAACAAACGCTACCGAAGTTATCATACGTGACTTTGCGACGGAAATGGTCTTAAAAATCCGAGGTGACCTTCTCTTTAAAAAAAAAGTCGTTTCCTAACACTAACACTAACCTAGCCTCGACCGGGATCTACCTTTTAATAATGATCCTCATACATTTTTTAAAAGTTTTTAACTGGTGCCAAGTTATCCCGGAGCTGAGTTTCCCCGGTGCCGAGTTGTCCGGTGCCGAGTTGTCCTGTACCGTATAATTCAGGACATTTACAGCAATTCAATTGCTTCTAATGCCGATCTCTCCGACAGAATTATATTAGCCTGCCACAATGATGATGTTCGGGCGAGATTCATACCTACTTAAGTCAAGATATAGCTAAAAATCAAGGGGTCGATCAAACAGAAGAGGACATTCGGTTGGAACATGAAGTCGAATAATTAAATTCATTGAATTTCCCTGGTTTTCCGGTACATAAATCAAAACTTAAAATAGGATCTATTGTTATCCTAGCAGAGCTTTAACAAAGTTGGTATATACATCGATAGGCCTTTGTTTAGTCATGGACAGTTATATGTAGCAGTATCAAGATGTCGAGCGAAGGATGGAATACAAATTCAAAGTGAAAGCAACATAAAAAATGTTGTATGGAAATAAGTTTTATAACTTGAAGTTATTAGGGCCGCAAAGCGGCCCTGGGGGGTTGGGCCGCGTCAGCGGCCAGGGGGGCGAAGCCCCCCTAGTATAATATATAATAATAACAAACCTTTCTTTTTACTTTTGCTTGATCATTTAACTGCTTCTTTTTACATAATGCTATTAATAATACCGCACTCGCTATTTTGAAATTCAAATAGTCACTCATAATAATTTCTATTCGATATAAAAACTAACCACACAAAAGTATTCAATAAATTTTCAAGATTCAATAAATATTCGTACCTACATGTGCATGGAACCATAAAAATATTATGACATGACAAACTTAAAAATAAGGCGGTTTATTTAAAAAAATCATTCGAGAAGTCAAAAAATTCAATTTAAAATCGACCACTTATTCGTGCACTTATCCTACAAACTGAGGTTAATTTTTATTTTATTTGACGTATGACAACCATTTTGACGTTTTAGTAATAAGAAAAGTCACAAGCAATATTACACAGTGTGAACATAAAAATTGTTGGTCGTATGAAAAGAGAGAGAAAAAAGAGTTTCGTATGATTTTTGCCATGACTTCTCATATGACCGAGTCAGATGAAAAATCATATAGTGTGAACCAGCTTTTAGAAAGTATTAAATTAGACATAAAGCAGCCAATAACTATTTTTGAAGATAACAATGGTTGTATTGCAATAGCTAATAATCCAGCTTGTCATAAAAGATCAAAGCATATAGATATTAAGTACCATTTTTCCAGGCAACAAATTGATAATAAAGTAATAAAATTAAAATATATTCCCACAGGTGAACAGCTAGCCGATACCTTTACTAAACAACTTCCAGCACCAAGTTTCCAGGCGATTCGATTGAAAGTTGGATTAATGGAATGAATTAATTTAGTTTTAATTTTATAATTATATGTATATAATGTTTTTAATGTTTTAAGTTATGGTCTGATTAGGTTTTTATTGGTTTTTTCCCTAATCCTTATTGCAACAAATGTTGGACCATCAGCAATATTAATAATGGTGTAACCACCAAGAAGATTTACCGAATGAACGGTATGAAGACGGTAGACTTCTTGGTGGTTACCACCAACAAGATCAGCAAAAGAGCCCTCAACGCAAGCGTAAGGCAGCTACTGGACGCCAGAGTTCGTTGGAAAAGGCACAACAAGTCCAAAGAAATCATACAGTGCCACAGGTGCCAAATGTGGTCCCATGCAACAGCCAATTGCAGGCGGGCCTACAAATGCCTTAAATGCGCCGGTGATCACTCCACCAAGGAGTGCACCAAGCTACAAATAGAAAAACTAACATGCGCAAACTGCGGGAGGGAGATAAACCTACACTGAAAAAAATGAATGGGTACCGATAACAATATCGTTCTTGTTCAAAAAATATAGTCAATATTATAATAATTTATTGTAAATTTCACTAGTACCATAATTTCATGGTTGTTACTATAATCATATTCAATTTGTTAAAAGTCAATGTAAAATATTGTTAATTTTACAAACAATGTTGTTAATGTAACCATTTTCATTTTGTTAAAATACCCATAACTAATATTGTTAAGCAAATCATAATATTTTCGTAATCTTTGCCAATAATACAACTTCATTTATGTTACCGAAACCAAATTAATATTGTTAATAACTTATGAGGTGGTTTTATTCTATTAATAAGATTAAAAATCCGCAAGTTTGCATTTTTAACGTTATCATGTGCAGTAAGGTGTTATTCATATCACCAGTTTGGCGCCTATATTAGTACAGTTTTTTAATGTTGTTCAGATTGTTCTTGTGTTGTGCGTCGTTGATTACCTTCCAGTGCTAAATTATTTGTTTAAATGTAAGTAACTTGATTATTTATTAGTTATTACTTAATTTATGTTTTATGTATGTAGTTTTTACATTAGTGAAATTATAGTTCTAAAAAAATGGAAGTCAAGGAAGTTGAAAGTATTTTGCAGATATTGTTCCAGTACCAGACCAAACGACTTTTTATAATGAACCAAATTCTACCAAAATCGAACCAATTTCTACCTACAATTTTGTGAGTTTTGCTTTTGTTGAGTTTTGTTTTGGTTCACATACTAATAAAATTCTGTAACGCACAGTTAATATTATTATTACCTATATTATATATTTTTTAGAACCTCAAGTCTTTCTTGGAAGGCAAAGAAGAACAACGAATTAACAAACGCATAGATTCATCAAAAAGGCGGTAAACAATTAATTTATAGGTACAGTTTATGATATAATTCTATTTATGTTTTGTTCATTTTAGAGTTCCCACAGAGAGATTTAACCAATTAGCACGTTCAATAAAACAATTATTTCCCAAAGAAAATATTGGCACGTATTACACCCCTTACACGTGTGATACTACAGGCAAATATAAGAGGTGCGCTCGCGGAAAATTGTTTGACAAGTACTACAACCGACGAAGACGCTTAAGGGACGCTGGCTTGTTGAAAAAATAGGACAAGAGTCTGAAAGCAAAGGTATACATAAAGTTAACATTAATCAAATACATATTATTTAAACAGATTTTTTTCTAGAAATCGCTGAAGCGATACCATTATTAGAAGAAGAAGAGACCAAAATATGGTTACAACATAATACAGAACCGTGGCCAGAAATTTACAATAAATGGAAGTTTAACTTTTATTGTAATTTTTAAATAAACAGAAAAACTAAAAACACCATTTTTATTTTAGTTACAATAATACTTTGTTATTTTAAAACCTCTAAATAGTCCCTTTGCATGGTACAAACAACCACAAGATATAGTTAATACAACAATATTCAAGTGTTAATCTTACAACAATTTTTATTAACGTGACAATAATCCATTGTTAAATTAAAAAGCTTAAATAGTTACTATCCATGGTTATTATAACTATATTATTATAGTTTATAACGCTATATAAAGATATAGTTAATACAACTATATTTAGTGTTAATCTGACAGAAACGGTATTGTTGTGTCAATCATACACAGTAATCAAACCCATATTGTTCAATTAAACATATAATTTTGTTGTGCCTATACCGACAATTTAGTATTGTTCCATTAACAATTTTTGTTGTTGTATCGACTACTTTTTTTTTTCAGTGTATCAAGTAAATCTATCTACCTTGCATTAACTCGTTAAATTTACTTGATAGGTTTATTTGTAATCTATCTACCTTGCGACGATCCTGGATCACCTCTTGAACCAGGATAAGCTGATCCCCGAGTTAACCCTCTTTTATACAACTGGCCCTTAGGAAACTCCAACAAGCAAGAGAAAATAAGGCAGCCAGGAGCTCCACACAAACCATTGCGCCGAGATATATCCCGCCCTCCACCCGACAACACCAACCTGGCAAAGGACGCCTGCGCCAGCACCATCTCGACCAATGCCGCCACCGACCACCTCTATTGCAGCCTATCCACCGCTACGGACAACCAAGAGGACAGCAGCAACAACCACAACAAACTCAACAACCACCAGCAGCAGCACCAACAGAAGCTGCAACACCGCAACCGACCAATGTAGGAGACATCTTCGCAGAATTGGCGCATGCGCGTCCTGAAGCCCTGCAAAATGCAAGCGGAGCGCATGAAACCATCAATTAAATTTTTTTCCAACCTAAGCTCTTATGGCTGCTAGGTTGAAAATAAATTTATGGAACGTAACAAAATCTATAAACTCAAACCAGGCCCGTAGCCAAGGGGGGGGGCACTTGGGGGCACGTGCCCCCCCCCGAAATGTTGAAAAGACAAAGAAAATGGAAGGGGAACAACCGAAAATTTTACATTTTACAAAAGATTTTTACAAGTGCCCCCCCCCCCGAAATGAAATCCTGGCTACGGGCCTGCCTCAAACACTATTTATTAAAACACAAAATTGATATTTGCTTAATTTCAGAAACAAAATTGACCGAAAACAGATGCCTCAAGTTTCAGGGATACTCCGCCCATCGACAGGACAGGGGGGGTCACGGAGCGGGAGGCGTAGCTGCAATAATACGAAACGACATTCCACACAGACGAGACGCATACACATTCCACAAGGTATTAGTATGGAAGTCTTGGGTATTCCTTATGGGAAGTCCTTGTGGCCGGCGATTTCAAAGCAAAACATCCGCGTTGGAATTGCCATACCTCCAACCCAAACGGCAACACGATAAGCCACATTTTTTATCAATAAAGTGTTCTGTTTTTCTGGCCTTTGGATATTATTTCACTCTATTGCTAGAAAAGTGTTCTCATGGAACATACCAATGGATCTGAGCGTTTAATTACTATGAAAATGTTCCTTAATATTTTACAGATTTAAATATAAGTAAAATCATCTATTAATCAACATTTTGTTTTTGTGGCTTATCACATTCTAACAATAAGCCCTTCAATTGTATTCCATTAATTTAGTAATATTTTACGGTATAGCGAGTTATAGCCTGCAACAATAATTAAACAAATCTAATAATATATTATTTAGATACGTTTGACAAAGCCAACAGGAAGGCGACGGTACTTAGATTGAGTACAGATGTAGTGATTCCAAGCAGCTCCAGCGAGGGAGAATTAGTCGGAGCTAATAAAACTCCCATAATTATTGAAAATTTAGAAAAAGGCAAATAATGTGAAAATTCTTGAAACTGTTACCATAATGTTAAATTTTAGATTATTCTGAAGAAGAAGATATTGACAACGGCGACAACGAGGCAGATAATACATTCAACGATATTACTGTAATAAATAATCAACTGGATCCAGTTGAAGTGCTTACAAAAGAGGAATTTCAATGTAAGCATGATACGCAATAATTTATTATTAGGTCATTTTTTTAAGTTAGTTTTATTTTAGTGTTTCAAAGCGAATTATTTCTGAAGATACAGGTGGTAAAGCAGGAGATGGTCTACTTAAAGGATTGCTTTCGAGATATAGTGCGTGGATTTGAAGACAGGAATCATGAAGTAGCGGTACACGCATACCCAACGTTACCATTACGAAGTTTGGAAGAAATTATTAAGAATGATGAAGAACAGTACCAGGGACTGGTAATAATATTTAACTTTGCGTTGTTGCATTATCTTATAATATTCTATTACTTTTAATAAGTAACTGAATTAAAACGAATAGGTGGGGACACCGATATTGTTTTTACTATTCATAAATAATGATATTGGTCGGTATATCAAGTACAGTAAAATTCCTTTATTTGCTGATGACCTCAAAATTGTTAGAGCGATTAAATTTATCAGTGACTGCATACTATTGCAATTAGACCTTAATAATATTTACCAATGGTGTGTGCATAATCGTCTCAATTTGATCTTAATTTCCATCATGTAAATTTTTTTATGTTGTAGGCATTTAGCAGCAGGCGATAACATTCCAACTCTATCGTTTGCATTTCGGATTGGCAAATCTACAATCTGCTCCATAATAAACGAAACTTGTAAAGTGATTTGGAATAAGTTGCATGGTATCGTTTTAGAAGAGCCTAGTGAAGAAGGTTGTTAAGCCATATTAAGCAATAATTTCGAGGAAAAATGGAATCTACCGAACTGCCTAGGTGCTATTAACGACAAGCAGCTCGGTACAAAAGTAGTTCTTTATTTTTCAATTATAAAAAGACGTTCAGTATAGTTCTCTTTGCTGCTTGTGACGCCAACTATTGTTTTTCATATGTAGACATAGGAGCATATGGGTCACGAAGTGATGGTGGTATTTTGAAGAATTTTTCATTTGGCCGTAAATTAAACAATAACTTGTTTCATATTCCTGAAAATTAAGCTTTTCCAGAGACAGATAAAAAACGCCCTACTCTTTTGTTGGTGATGAAGCGTTTCCGTTACAGACGAATCTTATGCGACCATTTGGTGGAAGAAACTTACCGAATGAGGAAAGAATCTTTAATTATAGATTGTTACGTGTTCGACGGTGCATAGAGAATGCATTCCGAATTATGGTAGGAAGATTTAGAATATTACACTCCATAATTACATTAAAAGGAATTATGTGACCCAAAGAAGATATTATCAAATATAATTGACTAATAATACGTACAACTTCGTCAAAGGGTTTGGCAGAGTAAGCATGTTAAAAATGCCTTTTTTGAATCTTATGATGGGAATTTTTTTACAAAATTTGGTATGTATATCAAGTATCCCAAGTAATCACAAGTATCACAAGTCCTGTGCAAAATGTCAGCCTTATAATTTAATTCCTGTGGATTTTAGAAGGAAAAATCGGTTTTTTCACGTCGCTTCACATTTTGTCATTTTTATTGTACTAACAAGGGCAAGGCCAACCCTTCCCCTCACAGATCTGCACCAAAATTTGTATACGATTACAACCCAATTAACGGGTGACAACTAGAAAATTGCACAAACTTTGATGGTTAACAAAATGTTTAGTTTTTATTCAAAACAATTCAATCATGGCTCAAATTATTCCACCTAATATCCTTTTTTAGAAAATATTAATGTACTTGGTCAAATGGACCCTTATCAGCCACACTGCGTAACGAAGTCGAGATGCGTTCACATGCCCTCTGTACACGTGATTTGTCGTAATTTCTAATGCATAATCAGATTTTATTGATGAGTTCATTGGTATTTTTCGCTTTCCAGTTGTTCTTATATACTTCGGCATTTAGAGCTCCAAAAAAATCCTCAATAGGACGGCACTGTGGTAAGTTTGTGGGATTGTGCAGTTTGGGTACAAATTTTATCGAATTCAGTTGGGGAAACTCCAATGTCTTTTTTGCATAGTGGGACGATGCTTTGTCTGGCCAAAATACATAATTATCATCCCCATGATGTGCCTTTAAAAATGGAATCAAAATTTTCTTCAAGCACTCGTTTTGATACACTGCTTGATTGATTGCAATCCCACTTGGCTTGAACCAAGGCTTAGAAATACCCTTCTCTGATATTGCAATATATAACATTACCTTCGGCTCAAATTTTGCCTTAAATTTATATCTAACATCAGTAGATGTATTCGCGATATTGTATGTATAAAAAATATCATTTCCAGGTACTTGACTGAGGCTTAATCCAAAATAATTTCATCTTCCAAAACATAATGATTTCCTTGATAATTTCGGGTCATCCAACGGCAGTGTTTTTTCACGGTTAGAATTTGCTCCTCTGTATATTTTTGCGATCTCTGCTTATGCCTTACTTTGATTTCACACCTTTTCAATACTTTTGAAACATATTGCTGTGTGCAATTATATTTTCGGCCGGCATCTCGTTGACTAATATTGTCTTTGTAGTTAAAAAGCGTTTTCAAGCTTACAATGTTCCTATTGGTCATAATTTTAGCTTTACGCCGGTGCAACCTTCGCGTTTCACTTTCATGTTTTGTAAAATATAGTAAATTGTTCTTTGGGAAATTGATTCCGCTTTAAAATGACTTACAGTAAACTTTTTCTCGAATTTAATATTTGATTTATAGAACCGTACAATGCGTTCGCGCAGGACTTCTCGTTTCGACGCCATTATTATTACTAATAAAAATTAAAACAAAAAAATTGCTATGCAAAGTCAATAAAGCGTATCCAGGGTAATAATTTGTGTTACATAGTCGGCTTTGATTTCTCAGTATTTTAAAAGATATGGACCTTTAAAGTTTGTGCAATTTTCTAGTTGTCAACCGTTAGAAGTCAACTTGATGAAAGTTTAAAGACGCGAAAGTCAAAAATTTTTTTAAAAAGTTTTTAATTTTTAATTGGTAAAGTTGACAAAATGTATCGTAGTTCAAATGTACCGAACATAAAAATTGTGATGTATCATAACCTCAAATAATAATTAATAACCTCGACATGAATAATAATTTATTCAATATAACAAATTTAGTATTTCAACTTTGAAGTAGTAGGTAGGTACCTAATTACACACGGTAAGCAAAATTGAGTGAATTTTGTTTCGATAATTTTTATTTACATTGCAGTTTGATAAAATAGTACGATTATTGCAGCACTACAAAGCACAAATTATTACAATAAAAATTATATTCAACGTTATAGTAAGTAGGTATAATATATGATTTATTATTATATTTATTCACTCTCAATTTCCTCAGTGACAAATTTATGCCAACTGCTGTTTGCCGATACAAAATTTAAGTTTGACCAGTATCGTCTGTAATAATTGGTTCTTTTGGCTTGTATCTTGGGTGTCACTACCAGTAGCGTGTCTTGTAGGATTCATTTATATGTACAATATGGTGGCTTACACATGTGCAGTCATTATGAAGATACGGTTGAAGTGTGTCGTTTATGGAAGTCGTGGTGGTGGTAGGTAAGTAACCTCAGCTCGGATTTTTAAAATTTCCACTGTCAAGAATCATTAAAAACGGTACAAAAAGCTATTATAAAACAAAATATTTGCGAACCATTGTAAATAGGGCTCTAAAAAGTCAAATTTTCAAAATTTGTATTGTCCGATGCAGTCTTACGAGTTAGAAACGGTTTAGAACATTCCATTGGCTGCCGAAACCCCGCCTCTAACATATCCCACCAAAAGCTTATATAAGGTGTGTACTTCATAAAATGCTCTCAGTACATACTGGCGATCACAACAATGTGTCGTGTGTTGAGCGTTAAAAAACAGTTCTTTTTAGGGCCAAAAATACTTAGAAAGGGTTACGGTTTTAACGACGTTGAATCTCGCTTTTTTTTGAAACTCTGGCGGGGGTGGTTGTGTTGCCGAAATGGGCCTTTCGCGCGCTACGCTGCGCTACGCTGCGCTACGCACGCTACAGACCCATTTTTCGGCAACACTAAACTCATTAAAAACATCCCTCTAGGGTGACCCAACTCGGCACATTGTGCTATTAGCAAGGGGTAAATCTCGCTTTTGTTATGCATCTCTGGCGGGTGTGTTTGTGTTGCCGAAATGGGCCTTTCGCGCGCTACGCTGCGCTCCGCACGCTACAGACCCATTTTTCGGCAACACTAAACTCATTAAAAACATCCCCCGAGGGTGATCCAACTCGGCAAATTGTGCTATTAGCAAGGGGTGAATCTCGCTTTTTTTTTGCTGCAAATTTAAGCCAAAAATACGTTGAAAATGTGAATTTACCTCGACATTAACTGTACGATGAATTTCCCCGTGTTTTTTAGTCAAAAATACCCCTAAAAAGTGAAATTATGTCGATGTTAACTGCGCGACGGACTAGGTACTACTGGGTGCGTAAGCGAGCTCCGGTACACATACATACATACATAGCATCTCTGAGTTAGAGCGTCTTGGAACCGCAGGTTCCCTGAGCTCTTTAAACATCTCTGGACCGTCACGTTGATAACAAACAGGCCGGCTGATTAACAGCCGGCGAGCGGTGATCGAGCGCAAGGCCTGAACGCGCTCGAAGTTTTGCTGAAAAACGCGAGTGGCATTAATTTCAGCCTTCGGGGGGCGAGCTCCGGTTTTTCCAAGTGTTAGAGTAACTCACACCACACGGACTGACAACAGAATGACTGTGAAGTTTGAAAATCGAGCTAAAATTGGCAACTTTAAAATCGATTATTGGCCAAACTAATCGATATACGACTTTCATCCTCACCTTAATCGCTTCGTCTATATTTTTTCTATCTAAATCCGTCGAGTTTTTTTTAATAAATTTAATATTCTCGAGCTGAGCCTACTTACCTGCTACCTTAAATTTAAATAAAATTTACATTATAATGACAAATTTAATTAATTTACAAAATTTGAGAAAAAGTGCATTAGTAGATTATGCAAAAAGGGAGAAAAGTTGCCTTTTTTTAGTGGAAAAAAATTTGTAATGGGCATTGAGGCTTTTGAAATGCAGTACAAATTTTGGTACCATTTCTATCACGAATTCTTTATTTTACTTCCGCTGCTAGGGGAACCACCTACGTTACTTATATGCTAACAGGTGGTATCACTGCAATATTGACAACTAAAAATTTGACGTTAGTTGTAACATAAATTTATTGCAAGTGAAAATAGTAAGTTGAGATTCGTTTTTGAAACAGTGAAAAATCAAAAGTACGATTAAAGAATGCATTTTTATATTGTGAGCAACTCTTTGTTCAGAATAATTTAATTTCAACACAAGCTTCTGAAATTATTACTGAAGAAGATATGCAATTCGTAGAAGAAATATATCAAAACACTCTGAAAATGCTATCGGAAAGGAAAAAGGTGGTAGAAGAGGAATTAATTTTTGTGGGGGAAGAAGACGACAAGAATGAATATGACTCTGTCCAACTGTCGGATTTTGAAGACGAACCAGTAGAAAAAAAAACTAAAGTACAAGTTTCGCTGGATGACAAAATACAGATTGTGAATTTAGCAAAACAACATCCAAATTGCAGCATAAGAAGTCTTCTTATGAAGAAGAATCGAAAATGGCGGACGCCATTACAAACGATAACGGCATCGGCGCCAGTAACGGTAACAAAGAAAGTGAAAATAAAAATATTGACAACTTGTGGTTAAGCTTATCACAGAACAAAAGTGTAATAAACGATAAAACAGAAAAAATTGAAAACGCGACTACAATAAGTGAAAGTGAAAATAAAAATAACGGTGAAGTAAAAATGACAGCAAAACGCAGTGCCGTACACGCGGACATTCAGAAATTCATCAACAGTGGCCGCGTCACCAAAAGGTTAAGGCGGCGATACCAGCCCTTACCTGTTCAGGTAAGTGGTGAGATAAATACTCACCACTAGTGAACTTAAGCGACTCCCAAAACGAAGAGGAGGAGCGCATGATAGTTGAAGAGCCTCAGGCGGAAAAACCACCGTTTGAAAAGCAAAAACAAAAACCAACGAATTCAACAACCACTAAAGTTAAACCACCCCCGATAATAATTGCCGCACAAATAGAGGGCCAACAAGCCCAATTTCGGGAAATTATAAGAGTATACTTCCAACTGTCGTACCGAAAGGACACAGTGGCGGTATACCTGGAAGACACCGAGGAATACCACCTCCTCTTAGCCCAACTTAACAACAGGAACTTTCTACACCACACGTACACCCCTAAGGAAGAAAGGACGCACGCTTTCGTCCTAAAGGGGCTATCCTAAATGATGCAACAATCGAAGAGATTACGAGCGAACTGGAAGCCAAAAACATAGCCACCAAGAAAGTATACAGAATGAAAGGCATGAAATCAGCAGGTTTCTTGGTGGTTACCAGCAACGAAGTGAAACGCAAACGTTTACCTCGATGCTAGGGTCCGGTGGGAGCGCCACAACAACTCCAAGGAGATTATACAGTGCCTTAGGTGTCGGTTGTGGTCTCACGCTACAGCGAACTGTAACAGAGCGTATAAATGCTTAAAATGTGCGGGAGAACATCCCACCAAGGAGTGTACCAGGCAGCTCTCCGAGAAGCCTACATGTGCAAACTGCGGGGGGGAGCACACCGCCAACAACAACTGTGAAGATTATAAACGAAAACTACAACAAGCCAGAGAAAGCAGGGCAGCCAGGAGCCCCCCCCAGCATTGCGCCACCGAGGTACATCCCCCCCCCCCGACAACACCAGCCTGGCAAAGGAAGCCAGCACCAGCACCACCTCGACCATCACCGCCACCTAATAATTCTGTTTCAGCTTATCCACCGCTAAGAACGCCCAGAGCCCCTCAACCGCCTCCACAACCCACAATACAACCTGCAACACCAGCAGCAGGAGCCACACCAACAAACGTAGGAGACATCTTCGCAGAGCAGGCGTAAGTCTGCGAAGAAATAAACCAACAAACTAACATGGAGGAGATGCTGCGGGCCCTCAGAGATTATAACAACCTTCTGAAGACCTGCAATTCGCAAGCGGAACGTATGAATGCTTCGATTAAATTCTTTTCCAACTTAAGCTCTTATGGCTGCTAGGTTGAAAATTAATTTATGGAACGCTAACGGGTTAAGTAACAAAATCTATGAACTCAAAAACTATTTATTAAAACACAAAATTGATATATGCTTAATTGACCGAAAAATTTACCGAAAACAGATGCCTCAAGTTTCAGGGATATACTCCGTCCATAGACAGAACAGGGGGGGTCACAGAGCGGGAGGCGTAGCTGCAATAATACGAAACGACATCCCACACCGACGAATACGCACACCACAAGGTATTAGTATGGAAGTCTTGGTCCTTGTGGCCGGCGATTTCAATGCGAAACATCCTCGTTGGAATTGCCATACCTCCAACCCAAACGGCAACACTTTATTAGATTTTTGCCTACACAAACACATCGAAATTTTGCACACAGACACTCACACTCATCACCCGTTGAACAGTATGACTCCAACCACGATCGATTTGCTACTAAACAAAAACATAACACATATAACGAAACCGACAGTAAAACACTCTTTAAATTCAGATCACAACATTGTTCAATTTTACATTAATAACGGATCGCGAAACAAGTCCATCAGACAAATTACCAGTTACAAAGACACGTACTGGTCCAGATTCCGTCGAAGGCTTGAAGATTTAATCACAATAAACAACGACATTAACGATAACGAGACCCTAGACAATGAAATTGACTTACTAACGAAAAACATAAACAAAGCCAAAGCCGAAAACTCAAAAACGTTTACTCCTAGCAACAACAGGGACGTCTTCCCCGAAGACATCCAGCTGTTGATAGGAGAGCGAAATAGGAGTAGAAAGCTTTGGCAACAAACAGGAGACACGACCCACAAAGACACAATGCGAGACTTGAATAGACTAGTACAAGACAAAATTACACAACACAAAAATAAAATATGGGATAACCTCCTAACGTCACTCAGTCCTTCAGACAATACACTTTTTAAATTAACTCGCCTTCTGCGCAAAACTTACGCGCCTATCCCAGCGCTACAAGAAAACAACCACACAGCGGAGCTCTTGGCTAACACATTCCAAAAAATACACACACTAGACGACACCAACACACCAAAACAAGAACAAATTAAACAAAACGTACTAGAATTTTCAAGCCAAACATACGAAATACCGACGAAACAATACAAAACGCTAATGACAAACCCTACCGAAATCCTTCAAATTCTCAAATCCCTTCCAAACAACAAAGCTCCAGGTCCGGACAAAATTGAGAACAAGATTCTCAAAAATTTGTCCCGGAAAGCTGTTGTGCAGCTGAATTACATTTTCAATGCAATTCTGATGCTACAATACTTTCCGAAAGCCTGGAAGCAAGGGTTGACAATCCCCATCCACAAACCCACCAAAGATCCAACGCTACCCCTCAGTTACAGGCCTATCACGTTACTTAACACGATGGCCAAAGTAACTGAGTAAATAATACTAAAACGAGTACTAGACGAATAAAAGAAACTGTAAATTACGAATCCTTCGCAATTCGGATTCACAGCGGGCCTTAATACGACCCTGCAAGTGACCCGAATTGTGAAGGACATAATTGACAATTTTAACAAAGACAATGTAACAGTAATGACACTACTAGACATCGAAAAAGCCTTCGACAGAACCTGGACCTTGTGCCTGGACCGATGGTCTAATACACAAAATGCTAAACTACGGGTTTAGCAAACACTTAATTAAACTAATACACTCATACCTCACCGGCAGATCGATCGCGGTTAGAGTCAACGCGACCACTGGGTTAACATCGGCAAACACCGACACTGTTTAACCAAGTTTAAAGCTACGTTTAGATCTGAACTTTATTCCACGAATTTTATGTCAGACACCAGCTGTCGCTAATGTAAACGATGCAAAATTTCTGTCAGACATATACGCATGAATTTCCGACAATAAGTGTAGACACTTATAGATGGTCAGATGTAAACGCAAAATTTTACGATGCAAAATTTCTGTCGGACATTTATGATGCGTTTAGATCTGACACTTTATTCCAGAAATATGTATAAAGGGTCGGACATAAATTCATTTTGACCGTTTACATTAAGCCAGTGTCTCACTATCAAATTTTCGTCAAAATTATCATAATATTTAGTATACAAACGGTTTTGATAGTGT
Source organism: Rhagonycha lutea (assembly GCA_958510855.1). Classification (NCBI taxonomy): domain Eukaryota; kingdom Metazoa; phylum Arthropoda; class Insecta; order Coleoptera; family Cantharidae; genus Rhagonycha; species Rhagonycha lutea. The sequence continues at coordinate 41,119,399 of OY294038.1, forward strand.
GACAGCGATGTAGTTGTATCAAAATGACGTAAGCTACATACTTTTATATGCTGCTTCTATTTTCATGACGTCACGGATTCGATTTGATACAAACGTTTTGATAAAAAGAATTTAGAACAGTTTCTATAATTTTGATGCGATCAGGCTTCCCATAGGCTGTTCGATATCCCACTCTTATATCTTTGACACTTTGACATAACGTGGACATTACCATACTTTCAGTTTTATTTTTTAATTTTAACGCGGTTTTTAATTAGGTCTAAAAGGTTAGCAATTATTATGGCTGGTACCACAAATCAGTTTCCTAATTGATTTGTATCAGTTGGAACCAGTATAACCAGTATATTTGAACGTATAAAACTAACTCTAACCTTACTTTTCACAGCTGACCTGTGGCTGCCATCATTATTATACAAACTTGATTTGATAGTGAGACTTGCCTCTGCATGGCTTTGACATATTTTTACGTAAATGACGTCACATCGTTTGTATAATAATTATTATAATAATTTTGATGATAATTATTTGATAGTGAGACACTGGCTTTACAGGTAGAAATTTAGCACTACAGTTATGTCCAGAAGTATTATAAAGTGTCTGCCATAAACTTGCTTTGACCGTTTACATTACAGGTAACAATTTAGTACGACAGTTATTTCCAGAAATATATTATTATAAAGTGTCTGCCATAAACTTGCTTTGAGCGTTTACATAACAGGTAGAAGTTCCTTGATTCCTTCATTCTGTAAAGATTATTTGACCGGAAAAGTTCACAGTTCACAATGAAAATATTGAAGAAAAAAATTGCTGCTAGTTTGATTATTATTCATTTAAGAAAAAAGAAGAGAAATCGTTCTGTATGGATTCGAGAGTGGATTTTAAGACGTGAAGAACAAGGTGCTTATAAACAACTAATGTCTGAACTTACAAGGGGACCTTGTCGACGACTTTTCCCCGATTTGCACAATTTTTAACATACCTTTTAGGCAATAATCTGTTATACTTCAGGTTAAAATTGCAGGACCCGGATTTGAATAAATTTTGATTAAATCGATTTTAAAAATCGAATAAATTGGTATTATAAATTAGGTCTAATGAGAAGAATGAGAAGTAAAATACGAAGGCTTCCGATGAATTTGACACTTTGACCAAATTGCATAAATATCAGGTTAGTCTTGACTTTAAAAGACGAATTTTGTAACAACAACCCGCAAAAAAATACGTTCATGTACATGGTTGAAATTTTCTGTAATTACACGGTAAGATAATAATTAATATATAGGGTGTTTTTTTAGCTGCATGAGAACTTTCAATAGGGATAACAATTGAACCAAGATTGCTATGGAAACAGTTTTTTGACATGTGTTTAGCAAGGTTTGGCATTTGATAATGCATAGATTGACCATTGAACAACGCTACCAAATTGGGCTCACAACCAATTGGAAGTGGATCCATTTTGTTACCGTAAAATTTTGTTCAGTGACGAGGCACATTTCTGGTTAAATGGGTATGTGAACAAACAAAATTGCTGTATATGGAGTGAGACCAATCCGGGACATTATCTTGAGACTCCATTGCATCCATTAAAATTGACTGTTTGGTGTGGAATACACGCCAACGGCATCATTGGTCCATATGTCTTTCGAAATGAGGAAGGAGCTACCGTTACGGTGAATGGTGTGAGATATCGACACATGCTCAATACATTTTTGTTTCCAAAACTTCAAGAGCTAAACATTGACAACTTATGGTTCCAACAGGATGGTGCTACGTACCACACAGCCAACGAAACCATCAATTTATTGAAAGGACAATTTGGTGACAACATTATTTCAAAACGTGGTCCTATCAATTGGCCTCCAAGATCGTGTGATTTGACACCTCCAGATTATTTTCTGTGGGGGTATGTTAAATCCATGGTTTATGCTAACAAACCAACAACTCTAGAAGCATTGGAGGCTAATATTCAGCAAGCCATTTATGAAATAAAGCCAGAAATATTGGAAAAAGTGGTCAAAAATTGGACTGAACGGATGCGCTTCGTAACCATTAGTCGTGGTGGTCACATGCCGGAAGTCATGTTCAAATCATAAATGCCTTTAACTGTACTTTCATAAAAAAATTATAACAAAAACATTCCGTCAGGTTTTTAATGTTTTATTTCATTTTGAAGTTCTCATGCAGCTAAAAAAACACCCTATAGTTAATTTAAAACAGTAAAAACATTTTAATACACAGGGAATCTTGAAAGAAGTTCAGAATGTTAACGCTCAGCTATTTGCTTCTCTTCGTTAGAAAGGATTTACAATGTTACATTAGTAGAGCATTAGAAATCGGTGTGGTTTACATCAACGACCTCCCAGCAAATAGGAAAGGCCCAACAGTATGTGCAGATGACAATGCTCTCATTGAACAGGACATGGCAATAAATACTTCAGTACAATTGTCATTCATGTGTAGGACGTGGCATGCAATGTGTTAAACGACACACTTAAATTGTATCTTCATAATGCTAACTACCAGCAGTCTGGCGTAAATCAAACACGAATAGACTACAGAGCGAGAAGCCGCGGTTCTAATCCTGATTGCGTCGGATGTGCTGTGATCTAAAAAGTCCAAAATCGAACTGTGGACTATGAGGAAGGCAACGGGAAACCACCCCATTAACATTTCCCTAATAAAGTCTTCTTGGCTTAGCCAGGAGGATCGCTAACATCCGAAATCGGATAGGCACTTGAAGAAGAATGCAAACTAAAGTCTACGTGCAACTACGTACAACTAGGGCTACCTAGTACTTACTGTTCGTTGGTGTCGACAAAGGAATTATTATAATAATTTTTTTTTTAAATATGTATTTATGTATAACTAGAACAGAGAATTGTAATAAATTGCTATATCTACTATTAATTATTTATTAAATTATATTATAATCAATTACTATACAAATATTGTTGAGAATTCGATAATTATTGATGTTCGAAAACAAGTGCAATGGACAGTTGGTAATATATAAAAATTATCTAAATGAATCTACGTATAAACTTGACTATATTAATTATTAACCGTGTAATTACAGAAAATTTCAACCATGTACATGAACGTATTTTTTGTGGGTTGTTGTTACAAAATTCGTCTTTTCAAGTCAAGACTAACCTGATATTTATGCAATTTGGTTTTTTTGCTCATCGTAGTTTAATTGATTGTTTGTATCTGGTTAAAATTTCTTTAAATTAATTAATTTTTAATATGTCGTTGTTACGAAATGCGAGGTTATATCAAAGTGTCAAATTCATCGGAAGCGTTCGTATTTTACTTGTATTTTACTTCTCATTCTTCTCATTAGACCTAATTTATAATACCAATTTATTCGATTTTTAAAATCGATTTAATCAAAATTTATTCAAATCCGGGTCCTGCAATTTTAACCTGAAGTATAACAGATTATTGCCTAAAAGGTATGTTAAAAATTGGGCAAATCGTGGAAAAGTCGTCGACAAGGTCGCCTTGTTAGATTGGAGAATCCAGTGCAATTTTCAAATTTTATAAGGATGAAACCAACCGATTTCGAGCAGTTGATTTGTAAAGTGGGTCCTCTTATAACAAAGCAAGATACCAAATTCAGAAAAGCCATTAGCGTAGGAGAACGTCTTGCTGTAACTTTACGATTTTTAGCAACAGGAAGAATTTCCTCGTAAAGAATTCCTTAGATAGGATTCCATAAATTTGATTGGTCAAATTTGACATATGAGTTTTTTATGTCAATACTATGTCAAATTTCACCAAACATTAATGGATTAACGCCAGAAGCATTTTGAAACACATGGTGACGGTAAATTTTTAAATACATTTTTTTATAATTTAAATCACAATCTAGTATTTACTAGATTTTTACAAAATGTAATTGAATAATGTATAAGCAAAATACATTTTTATTGTATTTAAATACAATTTATTACAAAAAAACATTTAGAAACTCATTGAAAATACAAAATACAAAAGAAATTAATCGAATTATATCCTTTTAACCTCTTCAAGGACATAGGCACATATGTGTACGTTTAGAAAATTTTAAATAATATCTAATAAATATCTATAATATCTATAAATAAATGTCTGACAGAAATTTTGCCTATTAAAGTGCAGCGTTTACATCTGACCATTTATAAGTGTCTACACTTATTGTCGGAAATTCAAATATATATGTCTGACAGAAATTTTGCATCGTTTACATTAGCGACAGTGACTGCCCGACATAAAATGTCGGAAATTTCTAAGTGTCTGACATACTAATGTAAACGGTCGAAGCAATTTTATGTCCGACACTTTATTTATATTTCTGAAAATAAGTGTCCGGCTAAACTTCAAAGGAATTTCTACGTGTGATGTAAACGGTCAAAATAATTTTATGTCTGACACTTTATATATATTTCTGGAATAAAGTTCAGATCTAAACGTAGCTTAACCTATACATCAACGACACACCCTCATTCGCAAAAACACAGATGGCCATGTACGCTGACGATAAGGCAATTTACGCGCATTCGTTCAGCGCACAAGTGGCCACAAAACAAACACAAATACACCTCGACATGATCAAGCGACACTGTGACAAATGGAAGATTCGTTTGAACGCCGGTAAGACGGAGACAATAGTCTTCGCCAGAAAGCGTACAAACCATCGGGTCTTCCAGCAACTGACCCTAGACGGACAAACGATAAAACCAAAGACCAACGTTAAATACTTAGGAGTCACAACGGACTCCAGACTAAATTTTGACACCCACCTTAAAACCAGACGACAACAAGCGTACGTACGCTTTGCTGAGGGGGGGGGGGTAGATGAGCTCTGAAAACAAGCGTACGTTATACAAAACCGTACTAAGTCCGATACTAACGTACGCTTGCCCTGCGTGGGCGAACGTGTCTAAGACACGTCTTCGTCCATTGCAGGTCTTTCAGAACCGCTGTCTCCGCCTAGTCACGGTGGCAGATCGCTACGCCAGACTCACTACACTACACGAAGACACACAAGTAGAATTTCTCATGGATCACATAACGAGATTATCAGAGAAATTCTACAAAACACAAACACCGAAAAGCACACTAACCACAAACATAACACAAGACAACACAAAACGCAAATATAAACTTGGGATGACGCGAGTGAAAACCGATAGCGTTAGGCAACCAGTCATACGTTCCGGTTACGATACCATTTCTTTCATGTTATTTTGTTTGTTATTGTCTCCTATGATGTTGTTATTGTTATTGTCAATTGTTATTGTTATATGTTAATTATCCTATTTTATTAATCTGTAAATATCTCTGTTATTGCAAATTTATTGCAACTTTAGTTTAGTTTAGAGTAGATAATCCAAAATGTAAATAATTTTCATAAGTTGGTTTTATCCCATTTTTCCAACAAATTGTTATTAAAATAAACCTCTCCCCGAACCCACCGACAAAAAAAAACACTTAAGCAAAAGAAAATTAACTGTTATAAAACCTTTCATGGTCCAAACTTTTTATACCGGGGGATATGTCCAAACAGGGGCCCCTAAAATGTAACGTCACTAATTAAGTAAGGCCAATCGACGCTCGGCGCCGAACGGCCAAACAATGTATATATTATAATTGAATAAAATCACTTTAATTCTTAATTCTTCTTCGTTCTCGTCCCCGATTCGCTCACCGACCGCTGACTGGTATAGACGTGTCTCTCTCACTCTATAGCTGCGCAAGACAGTGACTCCGGATGATTAGCAACCACGCTAAACCGAAAATTTATTTTCGTTATTTTTGTGAACTCGAACAATTTTTATTAGTGATAGTGACATACATAAACAATATTTACGATAGAGACGATTTTTAATTTTAATTTTAGTGATAGCATAGTGCAAAGTGAAAGTGTAGAGTAAGATGGGAGCGGCACAATAATGCCAAAGAAATAATCCAGTGTCATAACGATAAAACTAATAAATCTGATAAAGACGAAAACGCGTTAAAAAGTGAAAGTGATGCAAAAAAAATAACGGTTAAAAAGTTACCGCTACAACTAAACGCAGTGCCGTACCCGCGGACATTGAACAATTCATAAATAGTGGCCGCGTCACAAAAAGACTAAAGCAACGATACCTGCCTTTACCCTTAGCTAACATAGCATTAAAAAATAAATTTACACCACTAATAAAATTACCCGACACGATACTAGAAAATAATATAAAGGAGGAAATGGTAATCGAAAACGAAACAGCAGATGCCATCAAAACAACTAAAACAGTCGAAAAACGAGTAACGGCAAAAAATACAAAACCACCACCAATAATAATAGAAACGCAGGTAGAGGGTAAGTAAGCCCAATTCAGAGAACTCATACGAAACTACGCAACAAAAGGCTTCGAACTCACATATAGGCAAAACACAGTGGCGGTGCACGTCCATGATAAGGACGAATATACCTTATTGTTAGCGCAATTACAAAACCACAACTTCCTGCATCAATAATTAGTAACCACGCTAGAAACGAAAATTTTATTTTTGTTTATTCTGTGAAGTTTTATTAGTGATAGTGACATTTATTCGCGATACGGACGTTTTATTTTTTTTATTTTATTAGGGATTAGTGAAAATGGCAAGACGTTTCAAAACCGACTAATATAGTATATATCGTCGGGTTGTTGGTAAAAATGACCAAATGTATAGGATTTCTATGTTAGTTGGTCACTTTTACCAACAACCCGACGATATAATATAGTGAAAATGGCAACAGCCAAACCGAACGATAACGGTGCTAACACCACCACCAAACTTGACGATATGTGGCTGCGGTTGGTCTATAATACTTTCGCTTGGCGAAAGCGGCGATGAAACAAGTAAGGTTAGCGTTAGCAGTACCGTTACCGAATTACGTGATATTAAATCAATGATTGTCCGATTGTCGGAACGGACAATTCAGTTATCAGAAAGGTTTACAACCATTGAGAGATTTATAAATAAGCACTACTACGACGTGCATAGGCGCCGACTCCATGGGTGCTCCGGGGCCCGAGCACCCGACGGAAAGATTTGTCGGGTGCGGAGCACCCGACGGTACTTTGCACCCTTCACCACTATAATCATACTTTATTTGAAAAAAAACAAAATGAAAATGCAATACCTCTCAGATGTAGTTTGTTTCCTAAAAAATCAAAAAGAAGTTTGTGAACTATTACCAGAATATGTGAAACTGATTAAAATAGTTTTAATCACCAGCTGTACTGCGGAAAGATCATTTTCTTCTTTACGTCGTTTAAAAACCTATCTAAGGTCCACTATGACTCAAAAAAGATTGAATGATGTGATGATTTTGAATGTGCATAGGGACTCGGACAGTTTTAATAATATTAATATAGATGAAGTATGTGATGAATTTATAGGTCAGGTGAGCACAAGACTGAATACATTATTTGCTTTATCTAAAAATGTATAAGTTTTATTTTTTTACAAGAATGTTAAGGCTGATATTACAGTGTGTTCGAGGTGTCATGAAATTTTTAAATTATATGTATGAAACCCTAAGGAATGCGGTTTCCTATTTTTAATTTTTTAATAAAATATTTTTTAATTAATATTTTTAAAATATCCCGTTTGTAATTTTTTTAGCGGAAATCAAGTTAATTAATTGCTTATCAACAATTAAAATTTAAAATAGAAATAAAAATACTCAAAAAAAGGGTGAAAACGCCCATTTCCCCGAAAAATTTTCGCCTGCGGCGCTGCTCGCTTCGTTCGCATTCTTTTTCCAGTTTATCCTAGCACCCGACAGATTTTTCTAAAGTCGGCGCCTATGACGACGTGCAAATTACTTCGGATCCGTCTTTGCTACCTGCATTTCCACTTACGTCAATGGATCAAGTGGAAAATCTTGAGCAGGCGAGTGAAGAACAACGCAAAATGATAACAAGTGAAAATGACAAAAATGTGAATGGTGTAAATACGCAAACGGAAACGACGCCATTTAAACGCAGGGCCGTACCTGCCGACATAGAAACATTTATTAAAAGCGGTCGAGAGACCAGAGGTTGAAACGAAGGTTAAAACCACTTGTAGTGCACCAAACGGTACTGAAAAATAAATTTACAGCACTAGCGAATCACAAAGACTCGGTGATAAGTGAAGAAACGGAGGAGGATATGGTAATCGCGAATAATGCGAGCGACGATGATGAACCCGAACCAAAGTAAAACAACAAAAACAAAGCCACACCCGATAATAATAGCGGCTCAAATAGAGGGCCAACAGGCTCAATTCCGCGAAATAATACGAGTATACGCGACCAAAGGCTTTCAATTAGCGTATAGAAAAGACACAGTGGCGGTATATCTCGAGGATATCGAGGAATACCACTTGCTATTAGCACAACTGGACAACAGGAAGTTTATGCACCATACGTACACCCCTGAGGACGAAAGGACGCACGCTTTCGTCCTAAAGGGGTTAACCAACGACGCAACAACAGAAGAAATCACGCAAGAATTAAACACAAAAGGGATAACCACCAAGAAGATCTACCGTATGAACGGCATGAAATCAGCTGGCTTCTTGGTGGTTACCACCAACGAAGTGACCGAAAGGTCACTAAATGCAAATATAAGACAATTGCTCGACGCTAGGGTCCGGTGGGAGCGCCACAACAATTCAAAGGAAATAATTCAGTGCCATAGGTGTCAGCTTTGGTCTCATGCGACAGCGAACTGTCGCAGAGCGTTCAATTATCGTATCGAAAGGACACAGTGGCGGTATACCTAGAGGACATCGAGGAATACCACTTGCTATTAGCCCAACTTGAATTTTCAAGTTAATAGGAATAATAAAATATATATTTTATTAAATAAATAGGATATATAAATAGATATAAATAGTAAATAGGAATAAATAATAAATAATAATGAATATCAAGTTATAGGAACTTTTACACCACACGTACACCCCTAAAGACGAAAGGACGCACGCTTTCGTCCTAAAGGGGTTAACAAATGATCCAAACATTGAAGTCAGCAGGTTTCTTGGTGGTTACCACCAACGAAGTGACTGGGAGAGACATAATAACAGCAAGGAGATCATACAGTGCCACAGGTGCCAATTAAAGTCTCATGCCACCGCGAACTGTCGTAGAGCGTATAAATGCCTCAAATGTGCGGGTGAACACTCCACCAAGGAGTGTACCAAGCAGCTCTCTGAGAAACCGACATGCGCAAACTGCGGGGGGGATCACACCGCCAACAAACGTAGGAGACATCTTCGCAGAGCTGGCGCAAGTCTGCGAAGAAATTAACCAGCAAACAAACATGGAAGAGATGCTGCGGGCCCTCAGAGATCATAAAAAAAGTAAGTAAAACTATCACTTTCTATGTACACGGCTCTTATATAATTCTGCATTACAGGTAGTGCTGATAATGGGAGTTGCGGGGGCCTGCAGGTGCGTGGAGCTGGCCTACCTGCCGAGGTCGGCTGTGCGCAACATGGACGGCGGTTACGCCGTTACGGTCGCCAAAACCAAGACAGGACAGCCGAGGGATTTCATAATAAGAAACTTCCTACCGCGAAGGTAGGTGCTACGACCAACCCGTCAGGAAGCACACCATTGCCGCTATTCCGAGAAATATCGTGGAGTACCTGGGCATTCCTGATGAGAGAGAAGAAAGTCCGGTTGCTGGTCCCTCATCGAGGGAGGACGATGTGGTGGCGGCACCGGAGGCTGAAGAACGACCGAGGAGGAAAAAGTCAAAAAATACTGTGAAGATGGTGGATGCGCAAACCAATACGTCCGAGCTTTATAGCGGGGGACGGACGTACAATTTTTATAATTGTACTATCCATATTGCAAAAAATTATAATTAAATGGCGTTTATTTTAAATGTTGTCTTTTAATAATTTATCCTGCACATAGTGTATTTATAATTATTAGGGCGCTTGGTAGACCCAATGATATACATAAAGCTGGTCGTGAAAATGTTCTATTACGTCCGCAAAATCGCAATAATTTTAAGTTGCAAATTATTTTTGCGGGTGTAAAGAGCCACTTTCGGCCCGGAAAATCGGGTGAGAAATGTTGCTTTCGCGTCCGAAATTACGCAATATTATTTTTGTTTTGTTTTGTAAGTATCAAAAATATGAACAGGAAGGGTAATATTCTACATGGATTTCTAAGGATCAATAGATTTTGGAAGGTCAATGGACCCCTCTGCTCAGTTATCATCAGTAGTACTGTACAACCCACAAAGGGAACACCACGACCATTAATAGTGCTTTTGTTAACAAAAAATCATCAATTTCTTGTGCAACAATCAAAAAAACACCACGTAAGCTAATATTTTATTTAATGGGATTTAATATTTATTATATGCTTTCATAATAAATTATCCTTTTAGCTTCCAAATGTCAAAAGCGGTGGGAATATCTGCAATCGGTGCAACGAAAATGTACCAAAGAAATAAGCCACGGCCGAACCGGATCCTCCAGTTCTGGGGTCCTCAAGCAACCTGAAATAAAAACAGTTGCAGTCGAAAAAAAACTTAATGATGTTCTTAATAATGGAGAGGAGCAGACTACGATAACCATTGATGTAGTAAAAACTGAACCAGGCGAGGATAATCGAGCGGTTTGCTTTTACTGTGGGGGAGGGCTTCAAAATTGGGAAGATGGGGATGATGCGTGGGAACAACACGCAGAATGGTTCTGGAAGTGCAAGTTTCTGTTTGTGCAATCCTTTAATTGTTTAAAGGCAAACAATTTATTACGGAGGTAAGGCGCAAAAAATTAAATTATTCCTTGCTCATTGGAGAAAACGCTGTGGCGACTGAACCGAACTAACGAAAACTGTCCTACTGTCCTACCGCAAGGAATCAGTGGCGGTATATCTAGAAGATAAGGAGGAATACCATCTGCTCCTAGCGCAGCTTGAGCTAAGAAAATTCTTACATCACACCAACAAGCATGAGTTCTTTCGTCCTAAAAGGATTGACAAATGACGCTAACATCGACGAAATCATCCAGGTATGAAGACGGCAGACTTCTTGGTGGTTACCACCAACGAGGTGACCGAAAGAGCACTTAACACAAGCGTCAGGCAGTAGCTTGACGCCAGAGTCCGGTGGGAACGTCACACCAACGCAGAAGAGATTATATAGTGCCACAGGTGCAAAATGTGGTCCCATGCAACAGCTAATAGACCATTTCACGGAAGAAAAAACCCTGTGGCGCATGTGTGACGTGTTTAAAATGATGTTTAAATGCCAATAATTTGTACAATTTTAACTCGATTTTTCTACCGTTAAGGGTGGAATTTTTGTTTTTAAAATCTAAATGGGACCACCGTCGAACTGTACCCTATCCAATAAAAAAAAGAATCATCAAAATTGAACTACCCTGTAAAAATTATAACACAATATCTAAGCACGTTTTTACACGTAAAAGCATAGGGAAAGTAGCAAAAGTAGTAAGTTGGTCCGAACATCTAGCTGTCTTATTCTATTTTTCGCGTCATTTTGCTCTTGATCACCCCACTAAGAAGTGAACCAAGTTCCAGACACGTCACTGCCGGGTTCTTCTTTTTGGGGCGAGGATGATCGAGCGGTTTGATTTTACTGTGGGGGAGGGCTTCAAAATTGGGAAGATGGGGATGATGCGTGGGAACAACACGCAGAATGGTTCTGGAAGTGCAAGTTTCTGGCACCAAAAAAGGCAAACAATTTATTACGGAGGTAAGGCGCAAAAAATTAAATTATTCCTTGCCCATTGGAGAAAACGCTGTGGCGTGATGTTCCAATAACGAAGCAGGCGTTGGAAGAAACGGCAGATCCATTATCAAAAATGATATTGTATTACAAGTTCTTTCATATTATTATTAACAATGGAAAGTAAGTAGGAAAAAATCAGAAGTGTGGACGTTTTTCACAATAATTGTGTGCGCCGAAAAGGCGAAATGCGATATGTGCGGATCGGATTTAAGAAAACATCTCGAAAGACGGCGAACGTACATTCAGGGGATGCCAAATTCAAAACGAAGAATCAGCAATAGAGCAATAGAAATGACAGATTCGATTAGCACAAGAGGTCCGGTGGCTTCAAATTCCGGATCGTTACCCTCTTCCTCTGGTTCTGAAGCTGCATCTAGTTGTAGTGCATCAAGAATAGACTGCATCAAGGATAAACTTGTGTTGAGGATGATTTCTAGCCGTTTTCTATTGTGGAAGATGGAGCTTTTCGCGAACTACGGGTAAGTTGATGCCATAAACCGAACAACATACGGTTAAACAAACCATCAACGTGGAACCAAATCATTACGTATCCAACAACGAAGGAAGTGCCAGTGCAGTGCAAATTCGAGTGAAAAAGTGACAAGAACTTATTTTTATTATAATATTAACTGTACAGGGTGACTCAAATTCGCTTCTTATGGTAAAATCGGTAACTATAGGAAATATCGAAAAATGGATGGGGCATCCTCGATCTCTTTTTTTAAAAGAAGCTCAATGGTGAAAACCGGAATTCACTATCTTTTTTGTTTTTGATAAAAATGTCGATATCTCGGTTGTTTATGAATTTGCCAAAAAAATGTGGACACTTTCTTCAGACACTTTTTTTTAAATGGTAACCCTAGTTGAATTTGTTATGTTATTTATTTTTGTTAACCTGTAAATATTTTGCACTTGTTATTGCTAATTTTTATTTCAAATTTTTAATTCTATTGTTGGTTTTTTATCTTACTTTTCCAACAATTATTATTAAAACTTTTCTTTTCGTCAAAACCCATATATACACAAAATTATCGCAAAAGAAAAATAATTTTTGTGAAACTCATCGTAGTTAAAATTTTGTATACCTGGGGATGTGTCCAACAGGGGCTCCAAACATTTAATGTTAATAATTAAGTCGGTCCAATCGACGGTCTGCGCCGAACGCGCATTATCCTTTCAGCTTCCAAATGTAAAAAGCGGTGGGAATATCTGCAATCGGTGCAACGAAAATGTACCAAATAAGTAAGCCACGGCCAAACCGGATCCTCCAGTTCTGACATCAACAAGCAACCTAACAAACCTAATGATGTTCTTAATAATGGAGAGGAGCAGACTACGATAACCATTGATGTAGTAAAAACTGAACCAGAACACGTCACACTACATAGCAGATTAAGATCGTTCAAAAATTGGCCTAGCGAAATTTAAATCTGAACGGTTGCCGGCTGTCGGGTTCTTATTTTTGGGGCGAGGATGATCGAGCGGTTTGCTTTTACTATGGGGGAGGGCTTCAAAATTCGGAAGCTGGGGATGATGCGTGCGAACAACATGCAGAATGGTTCTGGAAGTGCAAGTTTCTGTTTGTGCAGAAAGGCAAACAATTTATTACGGAGGTAAGGCGCAGGCGTCGGAAGAAACGGCAGATCCATTATCAAAAATGATATTGTATTACAAGTATCGTTATCTGATTTGGAAGAACTCATAAATAAAGAACCAAAGGTAAGCATTTACTTACACAAACTGACATTAGGCCGGAGGATAACTCAAAACTAAATGTAACGAAAAATGGTTTGGCATTTTTTGAAAGTTTATAATGTTTTGTCTGTGGTCTTTGATAGTGTTCTTGTTTTGTTGTGTTTTTTCTAGTTCTTTCATATTATTATTAACAATGGAAAGTAAGTAGGAAAAAATCAGAAGTGTGGAAGTTTTTCACAATTGTGTGCGCCGAAAAGGCGAAATGCGATATGTGCGGATTGGTCTTATCTTATAAGACATCCGTATCAAATTTGAGAAAACATCTCGAAAGACGGCATCGAACAGTGAAATATTCTAAAAATGAACGTATATTCAGGGGATGCCAAATTCAAAACGAAGAATCAGCAATTACAGTGTGCTCAGCGTTATTTAGAAAAAAAAAGTAACTTAAGTAACTTATAATAATTCAAAAAGTAACCCAAAAGTAACTAACCGGCAATCATATATCGGTATTAACTAACCGAATCAAAAAAAAGTAACCACTTACTAAAAAAGTAACCCGCTGAGCACCCTGCAATTATGGTCACATGCGACCGCAAATTGTAGAAGAGAATTCAAATGCCTAAAATGCCGGGTGATCACCAGTGTTGCCAATCTAGCGGTTTTCCCGCTAGATCTGACTTGTTTTAAATTGCTTTAGCGGGAAAATTTTCCATCTAGCGGCTAGCGGGAATTTTAGCTTAATTAAAGAATATCTGACGGGAAATCTGACGGTTTTCAAAAACTCCCGAAAGTCAATTTAAAATTTTTTTTCTTTTTAAATTTAAAATTTCACCGCCTTCAAATTAGTACACAATCTTACCGCTCTATAAATGGCATGGGTTATGTTCAGTCTTCAGTTATGTTGGTACTTATTACAAAGAAACTTACAAGCTCGTAGACCACTACGATGTCCATGATTTGTTTTTAGATTTATTAGTGTTTTGTAATATACATTTTTTTTTTTTTTTTTTTTTAATAAAATAATAAAAAATTGTGTAATTTTATTTTAAAACATCTAATACGCTAATCTTTAATTATTAAAAATGGTATTTCTGGCGGATTTCTGGCGGGATCGCCGTGTTGTCTAGCGGTTTCTAGCTATTTCGTAAAAATGGGATATCTGGCGGGTTTTCTGGCGGGACCGCAGTGTCATCTAGCGGGTTTCTGGCGGGATCGCCGTGTCATCTAGCGGTTTTGCAAATTTAAGTGCTGGCAACACTGGTGATCACCCCACCAAGGAGTGCACCAGGCTCAAAACCGAAAAACCGACATGCGCGAACTGCGGGGGGGGGGGGGGGAGCATACCGCCAACAATATACAATGCGTGGTCTATCAAAAGAAGCTCCAACAAGCCAAGGAGAACAAGGCCTCTAGGAGCCTTGAATTGACTGAAAACAGTCAGTTCTATAGTATTAAGGAGTGCACCAAATAAATTAACGAAAAGCCGACATGTGCAAACTTCGGGGGGGGGGGGGAGTACACCGCAAATAACATCAAGTGCGAGGTGTACCTAAGGAAGCTCCAACAAGTCAGGAAACAGCCAGGAGCCCCACTCAGACCATTGCGCCAAGATACATACATCATCATACCCCCCCTTCGACAACATCAGCCTGACCGTACAATTTATTAGCAAAGAATTTCAAATTAAATCCCTGCTGCTGGAATGTTCCTCATTCAATAATAGGCCGAGTAATAGGCATACTGTCGGAAACTTGTCAGCGGAAATAAAACGGATCCTCGATTAGTGGAAAATCGACCGAAATTTCAGGCAGCAGGGAAAGAAACCGAAGATACTAATTAAAGACGTTCCAACAAAATGGAATTCCAACATATTTCATGCTACAAAGGTTTGTGGAATTGGAAGAGGCGGTAAGAACTACCCTGGCATTAATCGACAAAGATTTGCCAATAATTTCAGTAGAGGAATGGCGATCCTTTGCTGAAATGATAAAAGCTGAGACACCAGATCCTAAACTTAGCCCGCAATTTTATCCAAAAAGTCCTGTCCCTAATCCCATCCAAAATTCATACCCGAAAATCATGAAATAATTCACATAGTCCTTTCCGCCAATGATTTTCCAAAAACCATCTCCTATTCACTTTTAAAATCAATAGAAAAACATAGTATATCCGTAACTAAAACAACCCCCCCCCCAACCCCTGACACTCTTTTTCACAATCTTCTGTCTTTGTTCAAGCCCTTTTAAGCAAAATCACTTTAAAAAAAACACGGCCACAGTAAAAGAATTGTGGCTCCAGTCTTTAAACAAACCCCCAATATTAAATTTGGCCTCACTTGTCCCAATAAAAATAGACGTTTGTTTTACCAATGTCAAAGGAAGGCATTGGTAGGAAACGTAAAATTAAAGAAGCAATTAATATTCATTTAAATTTTTAAATAATAAATCGATGAAATTTAAAAGGGATGTCCAATACTTTGACTGACCTTTGAGCAGGCAAATGTAAGATTCGCGTTTTTTAAAAAACTGACTTTTTTCTCCCACGCACTTTTCAAATTGGGGGTTGAAGTTTGAATGCAATACAAGGAGGCAAATTAGAAAATTCAGTGCGAGCTTTATATTAATTATTTTTTAGCCTTGAAAAT
The DNA here is from genome assembly GCA_958510855.1 of Rhagonycha lutea. Classification (NCBI taxonomy): domain Eukaryota; kingdom Metazoa; phylum Arthropoda; class Insecta; order Coleoptera; family Cantharidae; genus Rhagonycha; species Rhagonycha lutea. The sequence continues at coordinate 41,135,518 of OY294038.1, forward strand.
GGGCCAATAAAAGGTCCCGAAACGTCGGCAATTCTTAAATTGTTTTATTAGACCTGGTAAGATCTTTTGAATCATATTTGGCGCCATTTTAAAAAGCACCACTTCCACGTCAGATTTACCACCCTCCGCGCAAACTTTACAAACCCTTGCTTTGAGGGGTGAGTTGTTACCTGACCACAAAGCAGGTCGCTTCGAGTTCTTGTAAATAAACGTCTTGTAATTTTAAAAGAGTTTTAATTGCAAAGAAGAACTCAATTGCCTCTTAAAATAGCGTTTAAGAGGCGTCTTCAACAGCGCCAGCTTACAATTGACTCGCTGGAAGACCACAACAAACAACGATTAAACAAGACCTTTTCCCAATTATAAGTAAAAATTATATCTTAAGCTGGCGACTGACTAGTAACTGAACGTTGTAATGCTCTGTTACATTACAACGTTCAGTTACTAGTCAGTCGGCAGCTTAATAAGGTCAACTATACTCCATAGATTATTAAAAATTTTAGAGTTCAAAGAAAAAATTAGCGCCAGATTTTCGGACTTGGAAAAGAGCAAAACTTTAATTGTCTCAACATTTTTGGATCCCCGATTAAAAAATATGGGATTCCACCTAATATAATAACCTAATTTATCCTATTTAAAAAGAATTTATAATTTTTGTGTTTGGTAACTTGTTAGTTGCAGTGTAACAGCTTTGTAAATATTAATTTTAATAGAATTTGTTTCAGGTTTTAATTCGTAATTTCTTCATTCCTTTCTCATTTGTGTTCATTACTATTATAATTTTATGAGCAGGCGTCGTCCCGTCGTCAATGACTCCTCGGCTCGCCAATCGGTCAATCCGAATCGCCATAATTACGAAGCGAAAAATACTAAATTTGCTAATTTTATTATAAGACAACAAACTATGCATACAATGTTAAAATTTGACTGACGCCACTAAATCATTGCATGTGTAAACCCGGTATAATAATTATTAATGCATTTAAAAATTAATTTATGATCCACGTGCGTTCACCTAAGTGAGGTTATGTTCGATTAGTTAAAACATAACAGAAACACATTCAGGTTACATGATACATAGTAGTAAAAAAAAAATAGGTACTCACCGTCTTCGTATGAATTGATGTTCGGCCTTATTGAGTTAGTCAGGTTTGCGTTTACAATGCACACACGTTCATAATAATAATCATACACAAAAATTCACTACGTCACCTTAATAGTTAATCACACTTACCACTATATCCTACATTGCGTCTCACCAATGATCACAACATTAAAATTATAATTGATTATCCAATTTGAACACACACCGACTTGATAGTAGTGAAGTCTGAAGTGTTTGGTCACCAGTAAACAAGTGAAGCGCAACTGCGCAACCCTCCGGTCAGAACTGTTTGGTACTAACAAAAGCCATCTAATTATTAGAAAGTAAACTAAACTAAAATTTAGCGCGGCCAGTTTGAATTGTCATATTCTTCCAGGTTTTGACAAATTTATTTATTAAATATTTTCTAAAGTAAATTAGAATTAGAGTCTATTACAAAAAATATCGTGTAAGTGTAAATAAATTTATTTAAAACATGGAAAAAAACCCTTTTCACTAACTTTTAACGAATCGTTAAGAACCCTAAAGTTCGGTTTCTGCACAGGGAGGTGCATGTCGCCCCCCCCCATGTCGAATTTTGAATCCAAAATAGTCTAAATCGTTTGTATCTGTTTGTGCAAAAATTATTTGCGTTTGTACCCAAATATTTAGTTTCCGAGAAATTTCAAAATTTCGCTGAGGGGGTGGGGCTGGAGACATGCTAACCCCCCCATTTCGAATTTTGGATCCAAAATGGTCTCAATCGTTTATGCCTATTTCTGCAAAAAAATTTTTCGTTTGTACCCAAATAGTTTTCGAGATATTTAAAAATTTCTCTGCGGGGGGGGGGGACTGCAGACATGTTTTTCTGAAATTTTGAATTTAAAATTGTCTAGATCGTTTGTATTTGGTTTGTGCTTGTTTGTGCAAGTATTATTTTCGTTTGTACCCAAATAGTTTTTGAGATTTTCAAGAAAAACATCATAATTGACGCTCATAATTGAATTAGCGAGATTCTCCATAACACGCGCGTGTTAACACATTCAGTTTTTTGAAATTTCGAATTACGGATTCCAAATGGTCTAGAAAGTTTGTGCTTCGCTTGTGCAAGTCTTATTTTCGTTTGTACCCAAACAATTTTTGAGAATTTAAAGAAAAACATAAAGGACGTCGACGCGCATGAATAACGAGATTCTGGGTAAAACTTACAGCATGAAGACCAAAATAGTTTCAATCATTTGTACCTGTATGTGCAAGTTTTATTTTCGTTTGTACCCAAACAGTTTTTAAGATTTTCAAGAGACATGGATGCGCATAATTGGATTAACGAGATTCTGGGAAAAACTTACAGCATGAAGACCAAAATAGTCTCAATCGTTTGTACTTCGTTTATAGTTTATACCTGTTTGTGAAAAAATTATTTTCGATAGAAAATCAAACAGATTTCGAGAAATTTCAAAATTTAACTGAGGGGGGGGGGAACTGGAGACATTCTGAAACGAAAAAACTGGAAGCTCATTTTTTCTAGTAGCTCTAACGAGGCTATAGTAGGCCAGTCATTGTAGCAAAAAAGGTATAAAAAATTGCAAAAGTTTTAAAATTTTGAGACAACATTGAAGGAGGTAAAAAAATAATAAATCCGATTTTGCACCCTTTTCCGCCCCCAGGAACATTGTTAAATTAACAAAAAACGAAACTCCGAAATTTATGCAAACCTTGGAAACCATTTTAATAATTAAAACACATCTTCAATAAAGTTTGCACCCTGCTACAATGACCGAAAAATTGCAAACAGTAGCTTATTAACTTTTTTTTTGGTGTATCCTGTCGAAAAAAAATTGCAAAAGTCATGCAAATAATTCCTTAATACAACTCTGTATGCAAATTAATAATCACAACTATTTACAACAAAATTTATAGAAGATGTCTTAATAATTTTTTGACCTGTCACAATGTGACAATGTTGTCCCATAATATAAAAACTTTTGCAATTTTTGTCTAACTTTTTAAGTCCTCAATGACTGGCCTATCCTATAATGTTTGCCAGCAATTTCACCCCAAAATTCAAAATAAGAGGTGAAATAGAAAAACGGGATGGGGACGTTTCGCCCCCACCGTTTCAACCCCGCCGTTTCGCCCCCGCCGTTTGGCCCCCGCCGCACACTGGGGTGTTAGACCCCAAAACTTGGCATAAAATACATAAATCAAATGTTACATGCATTATCGCAATTATGATTTTTAAAAAATACACTGTCTTGGGCACCACTGTGTAAATTTTTAGGAACATTATACTCGTTCCAATATCGGTCAAAAAACGCTAAGAAGTTGCTGATGAGTAGTTAATCCATTTTTTTTCAAAACTTAATTTTACTACAAATCGTTATAAATTGTAACTTTTTGTATGGAAACAACAAGTTCAGATATGTTACATAATGTCTGTAATAATATTAATCTTTAAATAAATGTAGCACAATCGTATGATTAACTTTTGGAAATTATTTCAGAAAAACGAAGATTTGAATATGAGCTTAGTTAGGCTTAGTTAATTTGTTTGTTTCTGTGGATGATACTGATGCTTGAGGCTTAAATTCTTTTTTTTTTTTGGCTGCCAATTTTTGCCCATAGTGTTGCAATTCACGTTTTACTTGGAGATACTTGGAAATACGCTTGTGCTACATTTATTTAAAGATTAATTATTACAAACATTATGTAACATATCTGAACTTGTTGTTTCCATACGAAAAAGTTCGCCCCCGCCGTTTCGCCGCCAAGTTTGGTTTTACACTACATTCGCACTTTGTGTTAATTTCTACTATTGATCACGTTTAAGACCATTTTAAGCTTACTTTTAATAACAAGTAAACAATTTTTTGTATTATATTTTGTCAAAGATTAATTTATTGTTTTTAAGCTGGTAAATTAATTCAATTGGTAAAAATTAAAATACTCAATTAGTATGCTGTAACTTTCTGTAATTGTCTATGTCGCCTATTGTTAGTTTTTCCAACTTGATTAAATTCAAATCCAACTTTTTTCCAACTTCCTAAAATATTGGGGGTCCCCCCCTTGGGCACGGCCCTTATTATAGCAATTACAAATTGAAACGTTTATTAGCGTTAATAAACTTCCTTTATTGGTGAGTTATGTTAGGGCTAGGGGTTAATCAATCACATGAATTTGCTCTATAAATTCGTGAATGAATTCTATGAATTCGACGCGCTCGTAGGAGACGAAAATTTTCCTCAAGATGCACTGCCCATTGTGGATTATTTTGAAGACTGTTTCTTACATAGGACGATGAAACAAAACACATAGACGAGCTCCTCAATTTTCTATTGAAATGTGGAATGTATGTAGGTATATAACCGAACGTTTAAACGTGAGACAGCTGATCGAAAAGGCTAGAGAGTTTAACGTCCCCATGATCCTCTGCTTTGTGGACTACTCCAAAGCTTTTGACAAGGTGAGATGGAACCAGCTTTGGGAAATCCTTCAAGAAATGGGTGTACCTAAACATCTTGTGGCACTGATAGAATCATTATATGAAGGAAATACTGCAAGGGTTAAGATCGGCAACACATACTCTGGTACTTTTCAAACTCAGGCCGGAGTTCGACAAGGATGCACCCTGTCCCCAGTACTGTTTAATATATACAGCGAACACATCATGCGCAAAGTCCTCGATAAGTGGAAGGGGGGAATATCTATAGGAGGACAGAAAATCAGTAATTTAAGATACGCGGATGACACCCTCATAATTGCAGAAGACACCGAACAGATTGCTGTTATAATGAAGAAACTGGCAGAGGTCAGCGAATTATACGGGCTTAAACTTAATCAACAGAAGACCAAAATAATGATTATAAATCGAGCGGACAATAACTCTCCGCATTTGCATAAAGTGGCCGGATTTAATGTTGTTGAGAAAATTGTGTACTTGGGATCACTCATAACAAACAATGGGGACAGTGAAGCTGAGATAAGACGTAGACTGACCTTGGCTAGAACAGTCACAGCTAAACTCACTAACATATGGAGAGATCACTCAATAACCAGAACCACGAAATTGAGATTGGTGAATGCTCTTGTTTTCCCGGTGGCTACATATGCTGCTGAGACCTGGACATTGAAGAAAGCCGATAAGAAAAGAATTGATGCATTCGAAATGTGGGTCTACCGAAGAGTTCTTAGAATATCTTGGACAGAACATCGCACTAACGACTCCGTTTTAGAGCAACTCAGCGTCAAACGACACCTGCTTCGGGATGTTAACCGAATGTATCTGCGGTATCTTGGACATATATCCAGGAGAGATGGAACGATGGAGAAATTGATAGTCCAGGGAAAAATCGAAGGCAAATAATATTATATAATAAATAATTACGTCCCTTATTATATGCGCCGCAGGTGAAATTTTTTGAATTTTCAAGGTCAACGCGGTTTTAGAAGAGTTAAGGTATTTTTGAGGCGGTCGGAGCTTAGCGGTCACGCGAGTTGACTATGAACGTTAAATACCCGGTTCGAATCCGAGTAAAGTAAGAACTTTATTCTGACCGTTTCCCCTCGGAAGGTAATGGCAAACCACCGAGAGTAATATGCCAAGAAAAATCCTTCAAATGTTAATGATCTAAATAAGTCCAAAATTGATCTGTGGACTAAGGGGAAGGAAAACCACCACCCCATTAACATTTCCCTGGTACAGCCTTCTTGGCTAAGTCGGGGGGATCGCCGTACATCCGAAATCGGATAGGCACCTGAAGAAGAAGGTATTTTTAAATATCCAGAACTTATCAACAAGAAGTAAATTAAATTAAGTTACACGACGCCTGACTGACTGGATAAAATTAGAATCTACATTTTGGCGGCATTAATTTCAAAGAACACTTCTTGTGTTTCCTGTTTCTTAGTTACAATCATCACGTCTCAAACTCGTAAATTGTAACAGACTTTATTTGATAAAATTATATCTACGCTACGTAAACAGTTGGATTGAGTAACATTTTTTTGAGTTACATAATCATTTCCCGAAAAAGGTTTAAATTAATATTATTTTCCTTAATTTTTGTCTGATTTTATTAAATATTTCCAGGCAGAGTGGGCACACGGGTAGGCCGACAGAACTTAAGGTGGGCCAGGCCCACCTGTAGCTACGTCCCTGGTTGTCAATGGGGTGAAATAATGAGATACCCAAGTAACACACACCCTCCTGGAGCGTCCTATGGACGTCCGTTGGAGATCAATTATTGTAGGTACATGGTCCATGGACGTCCAATAGATTTTTAGCGGACGTCCATGGGACGCTCTAGGAGGGTGTGTGTTACTAGGGAACAGCTTCATTAATAGAAGAATACGATTAAAAATTATTATTATTGTCATGCTCTGCCATAAAAGTGTTACGATCAATTTTATCGAATATAGAAGAATACCATAATTTACCCGTATTATGGAACAATAGAATAAGTTGTCACGTTAACCGCTTTTTGACCATTAAAATTAATTTTAATTCTTAATTTGGCAGTTACTTTTCCTCCACTCGGTATATTTAGATTGCATTTATTAAAATTATATTAATCTAGACCTTAGAATATATACGTAAGAAGGACTACTTGTATAATACCATATGCATAAAAAGCGAGACAAAAATCGTGGGTAGAAGCTCCGCCCAGCAGACCAACTTCTAACTCGGTGACTCATAATTAAGGCCCGGATTTTTAGGCACTCAATTAGGCATCAAAAAATTAGATTATAGGCACTAATAGGCAGTCAAAAATGCATAATTAAATAATTAAAATAAAAAAAACCACCAAGTATTAAAACATTATTTTGTACAAAAAATAAAGTTAAACATTTATATAACAAATTAATGTTTTTCCAAATTTTCTGGAGTAAAAAAACTTCTCACAGATTCACCGCTCTTCATCACAAGAAGTAACGGGAGCATATGCATACACAAAAAATGCGGTTTTTCAGGGTATTTCCTAAATAACTTAAAATTAAGGATCGGCAAAGGGCCACATTGTAAAATTACCTAGTAATAGCTCCAATAACTGTCGGAGTCATCCCTCAATATATCAACATGAAGAAGTGAAGTGACACTAACTGCATTAGTACAAATAAATATGAATTGACAGCTATGGTAATGGTAACATGAATGGTCATAGTTTTGGTAAAGTTTTTTTTATGCCATGGGGGGGGGGTTCACGCAAAAAAAAATTTAGACTTTTTTTTTAATATCTCGCTCTCCTATGGGGGGGGGGGGGTTGAACCCCCCCAAAAAAACCTTATCTACGGCCCTGTGTCTTATTTAAAATTTGTACGTGGTATTCATTCAAAAATACTTACATACTTACAAATTTAGGTGCATGTCGCTGGCCCCCCCAAAATCGAATTTTGGGGTGAATTTGGTGTCAATCGTTAGAGCTTCGTTAGAGCCTAAATGAGCTTCCATTTTTTTCGTTTGAGCCTCAACCGTAGCGAAGATATTCGCGAAAAAGTTTGGGGGGGGCTGTAGACACGTTGGCCCCCCCCAAGTCGAATTTGGTGGTGAAAATGGTGTCAAACGTTAGAGCTTCGTTAGAGCCTAAATGAGCTTCCATTTTTTTCGTTTGAGCCTCAACCGTCGCGGAGTTATTCGCGAAATAGTTGGAGGGGGGGGCCACAGACACGTTGGCCCCCCCAAGTCGAATTTGGGGGTGAAAATGGTGTCAAACGTTAGAGCTTCGTTAGAGCCTAAATGAGCTTCCATTTTTTTCGTTTGAGCCTCAACCGTCGCGGAGTTATTCGCGAAACAGTTGGGGGGGGCCACAGACATGATTTGCTATTTTCGTTATTTTTACGAATTTTTGGATGAAATTGGTGTCAAACGTTAGAGCTTCGTTAGAGCCTAAATGAGCTTCCATTTCCAACATCCTAATTTCATTTTCTAAAAAGTTACGGGCATTTCAAATTTTCGATTGCTCCGAGCAAGTTGCGTCCGATAATCCTCAAATTTTATTTTATTTTACCAGATTAAATCTTTTGTTTAGATTAAAAAAATTAATCCTCCTTGCCATTATAATCTTCATAATAAATAAAAATGGAAAAATTAATTTTACAAAATGTTTCATACTTTTATGTTTCAATTCTGTTTCCCACTAATGTAAAGTGTGCACGCCCTTTTTTCATATAATAATGTAAGTTAAATTGCAAGAATTTGTAAAAACTGCACACGTTTCTGAAAAACTAAAAGGGCCGAATACGGTATAATTACATTTTTATATCTTTTTCATTACTTACAGGACGTAGACACGTTTTAAGTCGAATTTTGGGGTGAAATCAGTATCAAACGTTACAACCTAAATGAGCTTTCATTGTTGGTTTAGGATTACTTTTTGTAATCGAAACAAAAATTTTACGCTCTAACGTCTGACACCAATTTCACCAAAAACTTCAAAAATATAACGAAAATAGAAAAACACGTCTACTCCCCCCCCCCCAAAAGAAAGATTTAGCGAATAACTGCGTGATGGTTAAGGCTCAAACAAAAAAATGGAAGCTCAGTTAGATTATAACGATGCTTTAACGTTTGACACCAATTTCACCCCAAATTTCAAATAAAGAGGGAAAATAGGAAAACAAGACTGCGACCCCTCCCTCCACAAAAAGAAAAGATTACCAGCAAGGAATTAATCGTTTGTGGAAGGAGGCAAAGCTGAAGGTCACCGATAAGATTGCTCTATATGAAGCAAAATACACCAATATATCAAATTATTGATTAGTAATTAATTAATTTAAATTATAAGGTAAATCTCATGTGAGGGGGAGGGTGGCACTACCACATTTTATCAAATCTCACCAAGGGGGGAGGATGTCCAAATCAAAAAGAAATACCACAAGTAATTAATTAACGACCCCAGTTAGGGGGCTAACGTTAGGCTCTAACGAAGCTCTAACGTCTGACACCAATTTCACCAAGAACTTCAAAAATATAACGAAAATAGAAAAACATGTCTACCCTCCCCTCCAGGATTTCGCGAATAACTCCGCGACGGTTGAGGCACAAACGAAAAATGGAAGCTCAGTTAGACTCTAACGACTCTCTCACGTTTGACACTAATTTCACCCCAAAATTTGACTTGGAGGGGGGCAATATGTCTACTTTCCGGTATGGGGTTAATTTTATTAGTTGCGTAGACTCATTGCTCCTCCTCCAACTCGAATTTTGAGGTGAAATTGGTGTCAAAGTTTAGAGCCTCATGAGAGCATAAATGAGCTTCTATTTGTTCGTTTGAGCCCGAACCATCGCAAAGTTATTCGCGAAATCTTTTTTTTTGGGGGGGGGGAATACTAGACTTGTTTTTCTTTTTCGCTCTTTAATGAATTTTTTGGTAAAATTTGTGTCAAACGTCAGAGCTTATTTAAAACCTGAATGAGCTTCTATTTTCATAATTTTAATTACATTTTCTACAAAGTTACGGGAATTTTACATTTTCAAGTCATCCGAGCAAGTTCCGTACGATAATCTTCAAGTTTAAATCTGTTTGATTAGATTATTATTTTGTTTCAATTATGAAAAAATAGACATTTTCAAGAATTTTTTTGAACTATTGCATAGTGTTTTTATTTAATGCATAACATAAAATTGTTACAGTATATTTTAGGTAACTTTTACCAAAATTTGATATTATGTTGTGTATTTTGCTTCATATAGATTATAAAGCATTCTGAGCATTCTTATCGGTGAACTTCAGCTTTGTCTCCTTCCACAAACGATTACGATTAACTTCTTGCTGGTAATCTTTATGTTTTTGTGGGGGGAGGGGTCGTAGTCTTGTTTTCTTATTTTCCCTCTTTATTTGAATTTTGGGTTGAAATTGGTGTCAAACGTTAAAGCATCGTTATAGTCTAACTACTGAGCTTCCATTTTTTCGTTTGAGCCTTAACCGTCACGAAGTTATTCGCTAAATCTTTTTTTTTTGGGGGGTGGGGGAGTAGACGTGTTTTTCTATTTTCGTTATATTTTTGAAGTTTTTGGTGAAATTGGTGTCAGACGTTAAAACATCGTTAGAGCCTAACGTTAGCTCCCTAACTGGGGTCGTTAATTAATTACTTGTGGTATTCCTTTTTGATTTGGACATCCTCCCCCCCTTGGTGAGATTTGATAAAATGTGGTGGAGCCACCCTCCCCTCGCATGAGATTTACCTTATAATTTAAATTAATTAATTACTAATCAATAATTTGATATGTTGGTGTATTTTGCTTCACATAGAGCAATCTTATCGGTGACCTTCAGCTTTGCCTCCTTCCACAAACGATTAATTCCTTGCTGGTAATCTTTTCTTTTTGTGGAGGGAGGGGTCGTAGTCTTGTTTTCCTATTTTCCCTCTTTTGAATTTTGGGGTGAAATTGGTGTCAAACGTTAAAGCATCGTTATAATCTAACTGAGCTTCCATTTTTTCGTTTGAGCCTTAACCGTCACGCAGTTATTCGCTAAATCTGTTTTTTTTTGGGGGGGAGTAGAAGTGTTTTTCTATTTTCGTTATATTTTTGAAGTTTTTGGTGAAATTGGTGTCAGACGTTAAAGCATCGTTATAATCTAACTGAGCTTCCATTTTTTCGTTTGAGCCTTAACCGTCACGCAGTTATTCGCTAAATCTTTTTTTTGGGGGGGCGGGGGAGTAGACGTGTTTTTCTATTTTCGTTATATTTTTGAAGTTTTTGGTGAAATTGGTGTCAGACGTTAGAGCGTACAATTTTTGTTTCGATTACAAAAAGTAATCCTAAACCAACAATGAAAGCTCATTTAGGCTGTAACGTTTGATATTGATTTCGCCCCAAAATTCGACGTAAAACGTGTCTACGTCCTGTAAGTAATGAAAAATATATAAAAATGTAATTATACCGTATTCGGCCCTTTTAGTTTTTCAGAAACGTGTGCAGTTTTTACAAATTCTTGCAATTTAACTTACATTATTATATGAAAAAAGGGCGTGCACACTTTACATTAGTGGGAAACAGAATTGAAACATAAAAGTATGAAAAATTTTGTAAAATTAATTTTTCCATTTTTATTTATTATGAAGATTATAATGGCAAGGAGGATTAATTTTTTTAATCTAAACAAAAGATTTAATCTGGTAAAATAAAATAAAATTTGAGGATTTTCGGACGCAACTTGCTCGGAGCAATCGAAAATTTGAAATGCCCGTAAATTTTTAGAAAATGAAATTAGGATGTTGGAAATGGAAGCTCATTTAGGCTCTAACGAAGCTCTAACGTTTGACACCAATTTCATCCAAAAATTCGTAAAAATAACGAAAATAGCAAATCATGTCTGTGGCCCCCCCCCAACTGTTTCGCGAATAACTCCGCGACGGTTGAGGCTCAAACGAAAAAAATGAAAGCTCATTTAGGCTCTAACGAAGCTCTAACGTTTGACATCATTTTCACCCCCAAATTCGACTTGGGGGGGGCCAACGACTCTGTGCCCCCCCCCCCAACTATTTCGCGAATAACTCCGCGACGGTTGAGGCTCAAACGAAAAAAATGGAAGCTCATTTAGGCTCTAACGAAGCTCTAACGTTTGACACCATTTTCACCCCCAAATTCGACTTGGGGGGGGCCAACGTGTCTACAGCCCCCCCCAAACTGTTTCGCGAATATCTTCGCGACGGTTGGGGCTCAAACGAAAAAAATGGAAGCTCATTTAGGCTCTAACGAAGCTCTAACGATTGACACCAAATTCACCCCAAAATTCGATTTTGGGGGGGCCAGCGACATGCACCTTACAAATTTAGGCAAATTATAGGACAAAATCAATTTAAAAAAGCCATTTAGGCGCATTAGATGAAAAAAGGCGCTAAAGGTAGAAAATAGGCATTTTAGGCATATTAAAAAGTGGTTTAAAATGATCGCCAAGTCGCAAAACACATTTTGCTGCAAAAAAAATTTCAGAGCCTGTACGGAATCAAAAAAGGCAAATGCCTACAAATCCGGGCCTTACTCATGATGCCCTTGTGTTCTTCAGCGATGAGTTTCATTTTCATCTTTCTCAACTCTCAGCTCAACTGAAAAAAAATATTCAAGCTGTTATCGATAACATACCCGTCAATATAATGGAAAGAGTGGAGAGAAGCGTCAAAACTCGACTATCTCATTGCATTGACCAGAACGGAGGCCACCTTAATGATATAATTTTTAAAACATAGTAAATAAAAACTTTAAAGGTGTCTCTGTGATATGAAAAAATAATTAAACTCTTATCTCCTATACTGTTTGTGTTATTCATTTTTAAAATAAGAGTCATTCCATGTGAAAACACCGAAAAAAAGAAAAAATTGTTGCTGCACTGTTTCAGATTTTGCTTAAACTTTGTGGAAATGTTCTTTAGGATTCTAACGACCAGAATCCGCAAGGATTTAATTTTCGCACGCGCCACTTCCGGTCAACACAAAATAAAGCAATTGAAATTGCATGAAAAGTCTTATTTTTTTTACTTTGCGGTATTAGCTGTAAAATTTTTTCTATTAGAGATGTCTACGCGATCAAGGTGGCAAATTGAAGTAGAAACATGGTAGTTTCTAAAAAAAAATAAAAATTTACATAATTTATATATACCTGAAAAATAACATGGTATTGAAAATACATGTATTTTATTGATTTTTTGTGATTTTCAATGGGCTCCAGTGTCTGCGCTGTTGAATATAAAACTTTAATCATTCTCAGATCTTAAAGTGCTTATATCGTAAGAGAACAAAAATTTAAAATCGACCCATTCAATCATCCCGTTTTGAAAAAATCTTTGCTTGAAATTTTGAAATTTTGAGAATTTGCATATTTCAGGCTACAATTTGGACGTGTTTAGGAATAGACAAAAATTTGAAATTTACAGGATACTTAGTTCTTACCTTTAACTTCAAAAACCTTCAAAGTCCAGGTTGGTTATTTGCCCTCTCGCGGATATATAGGCGTTTAAAGATAAAGCTTTGCTTGAAATTTTAAAAATTTGCATATTTCAAGCTACAATTTGGACATGTTTGGTAAGAGACAAAAATTTGAAATTTGCAGCACACTTAGTTCTTACCTTTAGCTTCAAAAACCTTCAAAGTCCAGGTTGGTTATTTGCCCTCTCGCGGATATATAGGCGTTTAAAGATAAAGCTTTGCTTGAAATTTTAAAAATTTGCATATTTCAAGCTACAATTTGGACATGTTTGGTAAGAGACAAAAATTTGAAATTTGCAGCATACTTAGTTCTTACCTTTAGCTTCAAAAACCTTCAAAGTCCAGGTTGGTTATTTGCCCTCTCGCGGATATATAGGCGTTTAAAGAGAAAGCTTTGCTTGAAATTTTAAAAATTTGCATATTTCAGGCTACAATTTGGACGTGTTTGATAAGAGACAAAAATTTGAAATTTGCATGATATTTAGTTCATACCTTTAACTTCAAAAACCATCAAGGTCCTTTTTGGGTATTGGTCCTCTCGCAGATGTACAGAAGTTTAAAAAGAAGCTTTGCTTGAAATTTAAAATATTTGCTTGTTTTTAGGTTACAATTTGGACGTGTTTGGTAAGAGATAAAAATTAAGCGCACTGTAAGGAAAGTTAGCCTCCAACGAACCGCAGGAGAACACTTACTAACGCATAGAGAAATGTTTGATTTCTGTTGTAATAAAATTTCTGGCATAGAATTCTTTTTTGTATCAAAATCTGATGTTGATGCAACAGATGCAACAGTCTCTTACCAAACACGTCCAAATTGTAGCCTGAAATATGCAAATTTTTAAAATTTCAAGCAAAGCTTTCTCTTTAAACACCTGTAGATTCGCGAGAGGACCAATACCCAAAAAGGACCTTGATGGTTTTTGAAGTTAAAGGTAAGAACTAAATATCCTGCAAATTTCAAATTTTTGTCTCTTATCAAACACGTCCAAATTGTAGACTGAAATATGCAAATTTTTAAAATTTCAAGCAAAGCTTTCTCTTTAAACGCCTGTACATCCGCGAGAAGACAAATAACCAACCAGAACCTTGAAGGTTTTTGAAGTTAAAGGTAAGAACTAAGTATCCTGCAAATTTCAAATTTTTGTCTCTTACCAAACATGTCCAAATTGTAGCTTGAAATATGCAAATTTTTAAAATTTCAAGCAAAGCTTTATCTTTAAACGCCTATATATCCGCGAGAGGGCAAATAACCAACCTGGACTTTGAAGGTTTTTGAAGTTAAAGGTATGAACTAAGTATCCTGTAAATTTCAAATTTTTGTCTATTCCTAAACACGTCCAAATTGTAGCCTGAAATATGCAAATTCTCAAAATTTCAAAATTTCAAGCAAAGATTTTTTCAAAACGGGATGATTGAATGGGTCGATTTTAAATTTTTGTTCTCTTACGATATAAGCACTTTAAGATCTGAGAATGATTAAAGTTTTATATTCAACAGCGCAGACACTGGAGCCCATTGAAAATCACAAAAAATCAATAAAATACATGTATTTTCAATACCATGTTATTTTTCAGGTATATATAAATTATGTAAATTTTTATTTTTTTTAGAAACTACCATGTTTCTACTTCAAAATGCCACCTTGATCGAGTAGACATCTCTAATAGAAAAAATTTTACAGCTAAAACCGCAAAGCAAAAAAATAAGACTTTTCATGCAATTTCAATTGCTTTATTTTGTGTGGACCGGAAGTGACGCGTGCGAAAATTAAATCCTTTTGGATTCTGGTCCTTAGAACCCTAAAGAATATTTCCACAAAGTTTCAGCAAAATCTAAGATATGCTGGCTTTGCCGATTTGTTGATTTCATATGGAATGACTCATAAGTAAGTTCCCCTGCCGCACCCTGCACTTGATACCTACAAATAGGCGACAATTTTGGGAAAATTTGTCTGTTAATAATGAAGCTGCCGATTTATTTTGATTTGACAAGAATTATTGTCAGTTAATGCCGGGATTGGCTGGTAAGGTTTCCGAAGTAATTTGGAAACCTTGAAGAGGGAGTTGCCTGAGGACTCATTGAGGAAAGGAGTTTTTCCCAGGATTGGTTGTTATGAAGTGTAATTTTTTGTTGTGCTTGCCTGTTCAAGTCAATCATGGCGTTTTTGTGGGAGATATCTCCCGTCTGTTACCATTGCTTTCGTTTCCGATTACGCTCACTTATCACCAGCAACTGGATGCCATCCGGGAAGACGTCCTTGTATTTTTTAGGTATAAACGTTTTGGAATTTTCGGCTTTGGCTTCCCAAGTAACATTTTCCCCCTGCTAGATATCTGCTAGGGCTCTGGCAGAGAAATTTCGCAGGGCCCTGTCTCTGTAATCGGATTGTAACAGGGCTCTGTCACATAACATGAGACAGAGAAAATGGACCCTGCAAACCCTCTGCAGAAAATTTGTCGCAAATCCTAACAGGGTATCTGTTAGGTACCCTGCCAGAGACTCTGCAAGAGCTCTGTCAGGCACTCTGCCAGAGTCTCTGTGACAGAGACTCTGGCAGGGCTCTGTCTGTCCCTGTTACAGAGACAGACAGAGACAGGTATAAAAAAAATATTAAATTTTAATAAAATAAATTTATGTCACATTTTTTAGAAAAATCAATTTTTATTTTTAGATTCTTGCAATCCATTGATTGTGTTATTACACATCGCATCGAACTAATTTAATTTAACTCTGGGGGTTTCAATTTTATTTACATGGTTACATTATTAATTATATCTATTAATATATTCTAATGCTTGGTATTCTGTATTATTGGTTGAATTCCATTCTGTCGATGTTGTTACCTATCCTGAAAATAATATTTAAATTTAAAAATTTTTGTTACAATCCAGATTCGAACCTGTACCTACATCCATGACTGCTCCGTAGCCTCTCGTTCTTACCACTTACCTACGGACCCTACTTATAAATTATTTTGAAATTACTGGTAATATGATGGTCACACTTTTGTGTATAATAATGAGTGAACCGCTGAGAAATTAACGTATTTTACTTACCTTTTTTAATAAAATGGAAATTATATCGATGTAAAACATCGCAATTTAAAATATGATACAATAATTCGTAATTGTAACTGCAAATATAGATGTAGTAATAAAATTGAAAGCCCCAGAGTTAAATTAGTTCAATTACATAATTACACAATCAGTATGGATTGCAAGAAGTTAAAAATAAAAATTAACTTTTTTAAAGAATGCGACAAAAATTTATTTTATTAATATTTAGGGCCGATATATTTTGTCTTGTAAATATGGGTTACCATCGGCAAATAAGTTATAAAAATCAGATTTTAACTTAAAATTTCTAGAATAATTGTGAGTGCTGTATATATGAGAAATTTAATTTTTGATAACTAATATTGATCAAAACGAATCAGTAATAGTTAAGTTCAGCAATAGGATATTAAATTAAATTGTTGGGACTGTAAAAATGTAATCACTTTTTAACAAAATGATAAAAAGTTTTGTTGTTTAATTCTAGATCGTGGTTTAATTATGATTTCTTTAAATTGGATAAATAAACTGTTAAAATTTATAAATTGCACATAAATGACGTTTAAAATCGAAGCGGATTAGCCTTTGTATTTTGTATTTCTAATATTCTAGAATATTCTAAATGACCTGAACTAAAAATATTTTATCTCTCTCTCTCATAACAATATTTATTATAGCGCTATCCTACTTCGTTACATAGTAACTAGACCTACATTTTTGGCTCAAAATTACGAGGCGCTTACGAATTTTTTTATACCTGTAACTCATAAAAGATAACTGTCAATGTAGCTGTCTCTGTTTGTCTCTGTAACCCTGATAAAGTTTCTGTCATATCGTTGGTTGCTTGAAAAAATCGATTAATTAATTTTCAATAAATCTCTGAAGATATTCATTTTAACAATCTTAACCAATATGAATGAAGAAAGCTTACATCGTTAACAAAATTCTTGATTCTGATTTGCTAAAATTTTAATAAGCATTGTGTTTATATCTACCTGTAGTAGGTATCTACTATTAAAAGTACAATATAGTATTTAAATTTAATGAATTGTTAAAATTAAAAGTAATTGAAAAATGGTAAAAAAGACAATTTTTATGAAGACCACGTGGTATATACGAGCTTTGCAAATTTCCTATAACAGGGACTCTGTCAGGGCTCTGCCGCAGAATTTTTGCAGGGCCTTGCAAATTACCTGTAACAGGGACTCTGCCAGAGCTCTGCCACAGATTTCTTGCAGGGCCCTGCAAATTATTTTTAACAGAGACCTAACAGGGCTCTACCAGAGTTAATTTTCAGGGCTCTGCAAATAATCCGTTACAAATACCTGCCAGGTATCTGTAAGAGCTCTGTCAAAAAAAACCTGTTATAACCCCCTGGCAGATATTTGCTAGGGCCCTAGCAGAGACATTTAAATTTCACCAGGGAAAAATGTTACTTGGGTTTATTGATGTTTTGGGTAAGGAGTTCGATTTCTCGATCTACTGTGTCCGTATCAGTGATATTATTACAATATAAACACAATTATCTAATAATTAAGTAATAATTTTTGAAGTAATCCTAAATGCTTAGACTTTATGCAGGTTACGAATATTTTGTAATTTTAAATTTTTTTAAATTATTACTTTTTTATTTTTCATACAGATTGTAGATAGAATTAAGTTTTTTTAATTTTTAAATTTTTTACTCCCCAGGTTTTCTTGTCGCTTGTTTGGAAGACTCGGGTCAGTCTTCGTGCAGAGGGGGGAAATGTCGTGAATAATTTCAACATCCAAATTTATTATAATTATTTCCAAATTAAAAATAAGATTAAGTTGTATTAATGGGTTGAAATTATTCACACGAAACATTGAACTCCAGGTTGGTTGAACGTTCAACGGTTTCCGTTAGGAAGTTCAATTAATTAACTACAGTGCAGTTTATAAAATGCAATAATGCAATTAAAAGCAAATAACTTATGGCGTGACCGGATCCACGCAAACAAACTATACCCGGGTTCACCGATCAGGCGATTGGAAAATCAGGTGGGAGTCGATCACATAAATATGGCAAATCAATCAATGAGGAGTAGTCGTCAGTCTCGAGTAGTTAGTCAGTCTCGAGTCGTCAGTTGTCAGTCATGAGTTGTCGTCAGTAAGAGTGCTAGCGAGATGCCGGTATCGTGGTATCGAGGGTCGGTTTGTTAGCAAGCTTACCAGTGGTCGCTACCCTTCCTTGAAGTCGCCATTCAGAGTCAATAATAGAAAGATGATCTTCTTAATGTAAGTTAATTTTGAACATTTGTTAAACTTGAACGTATTTGGGAAAATTAGTTAATAAATGTATTAAATGAATAAACCTGGTATTACTTTACTAAATGAGAACGCTACCCCCCTATGGAACCAACGCTACCCCAATATGGAACATTTTGGTAATTACTGGTACCAAGTATTAAGGCCCTAGTAGCAACAACGGCCTAATATACGACAATATTATTACAATGTTAATTGTGGCGTTTTTAGTGTCAAACAGCAGCGCTTAAGCAGCAAAAACTATTGCACTTACAAAAAAATGATGTATACAGGGTGTCCCCGCACTCACTTTACATAACTTAGGTGGTGATAGAGGACACTTTTCTAAGAACAATTTTTAACAAAAATTTTTTTCTAAATTCAAAAAAACCCTCGAAAGTTAGGCCTCTTTAAAGCATTTTTTTTAATTTCCACCTTCACGTGGCCATAGCCCCGAAAGTATTGATTTTTCAGTAAAAATGGTTTAGTGATTTTTTAAAGAGCGTGAAATAATCTACAAACTAGATTCAAACCTTTTCTTGTCTAAAATCAACGGCTTTCGAGTTATGAATTAAAGTAAGTTAAAAAATGTCGAAAAATTTGAGCTTTCTTTTTTTCTGGTTTTTTTCAAGACCCTGTATCTTTTAAACGAAACATTTAACAAAAAATCTGACGCCCCATTCCGGATAGGAAATTTAACGGACTACAACTTTTGTCTAGTAAAAATTTTTGAGAAACCTCTCCATTTCACAGAAAATCAGAAAATAACAAACGAGACAGCTACAAAACATAAAATTTAATTCACAAAATTTTTATTTTTTTTGAAAAATTATTTTATTAATTAATTTTAAACTATTAGATTATTTAAGTAAATGTTGAAAATGACCATCCTCATTTTTAATACACAGTCGTGCTCGTTTTAAAATATGCTTTATAGTATTATTTATAAAATTTCCTTTTTTTTTTAAATCCATTATAGCAGGGGTGGTCAACAAGGTCGAGGGATTGATCGGTCGATCACGAGGCCAATTTTGGTCAATCCGTTAATGTGAAAAGTGTCAAAAATTCGAATTTCTGCGATTAAAAGTGTCGAAAAATCGCCTTTTTTCGATTTGTTTCGACAAACATCTTTTAAAACAATCACAACTGTGTATTGAAAATGAGGATGGTCATTTTCAACAATTACTTTATTAATGTAATAATTTAAAATTAATTAATAAAATAATTTAAAAAAAAAAATAAAAATTTTGTGAATTAAATTTTATGTTTTGTAGCTGCCTTGTTTGTTATTTTCTGATTTTCTGTGATATGGATTGGTTTTTCAAAAAATTTTACTAGACCAAAGTTGTAGTCCGTTACATTTCCTATCCGAAATGGGGCGTCAGATTTTTTGTAAAATCTTTCGTTTAAAAGATACAGGGTTTTGAAAAAAACCAAAAAAAAAGAAAGCTCAAATTTTTCGACATTTTTTAACTTACTTTAATGCATAACTCAAAAGCCGTTGATTTTAGATAATAAAAGGGTTAAATCTAGTTTGTATATTATTTCACGCTCTTTAAAAAAGTACTAAACCATTTTTACCACAAAATCAATATTTTCGGCGCTATGGCCACGTGAAGGTGGAAATTAAAAAAAATGCTTTAAATAGGCCTAGCTCTCGAGGGTTTGAATTTAGAAAAAAAATTTTGTTAAATATTGTTCTTAGAAAAGTGTCCTCTATCATCACCTAAGTTATGTAAAGTGAGTGCGGGGACACCCTGTATATAAAATAAACTAGAAAGATTGATCTACATTGTAAGCTAAATTTAAATGCTCAATTATTTAAATTAACTGATATACGGCATGTTAAAAATTGCAATTTAGAAATCACTTTTATACACACTATTTTTCTATACAGGGTGTCCCCGCACTCACTTTACATAACTTAGATGGTGATAGAGGACACTTTTCTAAGAACAATATTTAACAAAAATTTTTTTCTAAATTCAAATCCTAGAGAGTTATTAGGCCTCTTTAAAGCATTTTTTTTAATTTCTACTTTGACTTGGCCATAGCTCCGAAAATAATGATTTTTCAGTAAAAATGGTTTAGTGCTTTTTTAAAGAGCGTGAAATAATCTACAAACTAGGTTTACACCTTTTATTGTCTAAAATCAAGGGCTTTCGAGATATGAATTAAAGTAAGCTAAAAAATGTCGAAAAATTTGAGCTTTCTTTTTTTTTGGTTTTTTTCAAAACCCTGTATCTTTTAAACGAAACATTTTACAAAAAATCTGACGCCCCATTCTGGA
The DNA here is from genome assembly GCA_958510855.1 of Rhagonycha lutea. Taxonomy (NCBI): domain Eukaryota; kingdom Metazoa; phylum Arthropoda; class Insecta; order Coleoptera; family Cantharidae; genus Rhagonycha; species Rhagonycha lutea. The sequence goes on from OY294038.1 coordinate 41,156,134, forward strand.
TAGTAAATTTAACGGACTACAACTTGTGTCTAGTAAAAATTTTTGAGAAACCAATCCATTTCACAGAAAATCAGAAAATAATAAACAAGGCAGCCACAAAGCATAAAATTAAATTCACAAAATTTTTATTTTTTTTGAAAAATTATTTTATTAATTAATTTTAAACTATTAGATTATTTAAGTAAATCTTGAAAATGACCACCCTCATTTTCAATACACAGTCGGGCTCGTTTTAAAATATGCTTTATAGTATTATTTATAACATTTCCTTTTTTGTTAAGAGCCACTATAGCAGGGGTGGTCAACAAGGTCGAAGGATTGACCGGTCGATCACGAAGCCAATTTTGGTCAATCGGTGAGAGTGAAAAGTGTCAAAAATTCGAATTTCTGTGATTAAAAGTGTTGAAAAATCGACTTTCTTCGATTTTTTTCGACAAACATCTTTTAAAACAATCACGACTGTGTATTGAAAATGAGGGTGGTCATTTTCAACAATTACTTTATTAATGTAATAATTTAAAATTAATTACTAAAATAATTTTTCAAAAAAGATAAAAATTTTGTGAATTTAATTTTATGTTTTGTAGTTGCCTTGTTTGTTATTTTCTGATTTTCTGTGAAATGGATTGGTTTCTCAAAAATTTTTACTAGACAAAAGTTGTAGTACGTTAAATTTCCGATCCGGAATGGGGCGTCAGATTTTTTGTAAAATGTTTCATTTAAAAGATACAGGGTTTTGAAAAAAACAAAAAAAAAGAAAGCTCAAATTTTTCGACATTTTTTAACTTACTTTAATTCATAACTCGAAAGCCGTTGATTTTAGACAAGAAAAGGTTTAAATCTAGTTTGCAGATTATTTAACGGTCTTTAAAAAAGTGCTAAACCATTTTTACTGAAAAATCAATATTTTCGGGGCTATGGCCACGTAAAGGTGGAAATTAAAAAAAATGCTTTAAAGAGGCTTAACTCTCGAGGGTTTGAATTTGGAAAAAAATTTTTGTTAAATATTGTTCTTAGAAAAGTGTCCTCTATCACCACCTAAGTTATGTAAAGTGAGTGCGGGGACACCCTGTATATTTCGAGCAAAAATCTAAATTCTGATATACAGGGTGTCCCCGCACTCACTTTACATAACTTAGGTGGTGATAGAGGACACTTTTCTAAGAACAATATTTAACAAAAATTTTTTTCTAAATTCAAACCCTCGAGAGTTAGGCCTATTTAAAGCATTTTTTTAAATTTACACCTTCACGTGGCCATAGCGCCGAAAATATTGATTTTGCGGTAAAAATGGTTTACTACTTTTTTAAAGAGCGTGAAATAATCTACAAACTAGATTTAACCCTTTTATTATCTAAAATCAACGGCTTTCGAGTTATGAATTAAAGTAAGTTAAAAAATGTCGAAAAATTTGAGCATTCTTTTTTTTTGGTTTTTTTCAAAACCCTGTATCTTTTAAACGAAAGATTTTACAAAAAATCTGATGCCCCATTCCGGATAGGAAATTTAACGGACTACAACTTTGGTCTAGTAAAAATTTTTGAAAAACCAATCCATTTCACAGAAAATCAGAAAATAACAAACAAGGCAGCTACAAAACATAAAATTTAATTCACAAAATTTTTATTTTTTTTGAAAAATTATTTTATTAATTAATTTTAAATTATTACATTAATAAAGTAATTGTTGAAAATGACCATCTTCATTTTCAATACACAATTGTGATTGTTTTAAAAGATATTTGTCGAAACAAATCGAAAAAAGGCGATTTTTAATTATATGTCTTTTATATATGTTTGATATGTTTGATATTTGCACATGTTATAAACAAAAACTAAACACAGAACAAAAAAACAGGAACCGTTACGCCGGGAATCATATCGATCTTCACTTCCGAGTTAACCCGATAATTTGCCGAGTAACATGGATATCCACAGATATCCATTAGATCGTGCATTAGATATCCATGTTAGGATTGAGTTTCAAGTGGTTGAAATCTTGTAGTCAGATTATTTAAGTACTAGCTGGAAAGCCCGTCCACGGACGGGTGGCTAGTCAGTGGAGCTGTTCTTTAGCGATTTTATCGCATTAACGGATAAAGTTCTATTATATAATAAAGAAGATTAATACAGCTGGAAGGCTCATCCATGGAAACTCAATCCAAGGAGTGATCATATTAAGTTGGTACGACCAACAACCAATCAGAATGCGTTGCGTGTCCTAAAAAAATGACACGCTGGAAGCGAAGGAGCGTGCTGGTCTTTTATATGTTTGATGATCCCTTATATACTGCCCAGTAGAGTGAGTGTGGACAGCGTTGGAAAAACAAATTTTGCTTCTTTGAAAAATTTTGAAAAACAAAACCGATTGGTGTGCTACTCGATTCCAGGGGGAGATGATTAAGTTGGTACTACCAACGACCAATCAGAATGCGTTGTGTGTCCGAAAAATTGACACGCTGCTTTTTTGAAAAATTTTTAAAAACAAAACCTGATTGGTGTGCCACTCGATCCCAGGGGGAGATGATTAAGTTGGTACTACCAACGACCAATCAGAATGCCTTGTGTGTCCTAAAAAATTGACACGCTGCTTTTTTGAAAAATTTTGAAAAACAAAACCTGATTGGTGTGCTACTCGATCCCAGGGGGAGGTGATTTTAACTTTTAAGTTGGTACTACCAACGACCAATCAGAATGCCTTGTGTGTCCTAAAAAATTGACACGCTGCTTTTTTGAAAAATTTTTAAAAACAAAACCTGATTGGTGTGCCACTCGATCCCAGGGGGAGATGATTAAGTTGGTACTACCAACAACCAATCAGAATGCGTTGTGTGTCCTAAAAAATTGACACGCTGCTTTTTTGAAAAATTTTGAAAAACAAAACCTGATTGGTGTGCTACTCGATCCCAGGGGGAGGTGATTTTAACTTTTAAGTTGGTACTACCAACGACCAATCAGAATGCGTTGTGTGTCCTAAAAAATTGACACGCTGGAGGCTAGGCGGCGGCGGCGGCGGTGGAGGAGCGTGCTGGTCTTTCATATGTTTGAAGCTGGAAAGCCCGTCCACGGACGGGTGGCTAGTCAGTGGAGCTGTTCTTTAGCGGTTTTTAACGGTCTTAATTTAAAAAAAATGTCATTTCCTAACGCTAACCTGAGCTCGATTCCTAATACTGACAATTTTAATTGTTTGTGTTCAAACGTCCTCACTTTAAAGAATAAAGATAATTTAATATATTTATTGAAAATGTAAAAGTCAAATATTAAATTTGCTGTACCTATATGATTATCGCTGTAAGGATAAAGAAGGAAATTTGGTGGGATCAGAGGAAGGCACATTGGAGAGATGGGCAGAGTATTTCCAGGAATTGCTAAATAGACAAGAAAAAGATCCTGTGACCAGTCAGAATAGACAAAATGTTGAAAGTAACGGAGATGAGGTACCAGAGGAAGAGGAGATAATGGAAATAATCAAGAATTTGAAAAACAATCGAAGTGCGGGTGAAGATGGTATACAGGCGGAGCTGCTCAAGTGGGGAGGTGAAAAATTACATAAAATGATAGTCAAGTTGATAAGGGAAGTATGGATAGGGGAGGTGATGCCAAAAGAGTGGAGAATGGCTGTGATATGCCCGATATTCAAGAAAGGAGACAAAGCAGACTGCGAGAACTACAGAGGAGTAGCATTGTTGAATGTGATGTACAAGGTACTGGCAACATGCATAAAAAATAAATTGAGAAAGTATGCAGAGGAAGTGATAGGAGAATATCAATGTGGATTTAGAAAAGAAAGATCGGTAACAGATCAAATTTTTACGCTTAAAGAAATACAAACAACAAGCTACGAACTCAAGTTAAAGACGTACCTCCTGTTCGTGGACTTTAAACAGGCATATGATAGTATTGTACGAAGTAAGCTGTATGACGCAATGTATGAGATGAATATGCCGGGAAAACTGGTGAGGTTGGTCCAAATGACACTGGAAGAAACCCATAATAAAGTGAAAGTAGGTAGTAAGACTTCTAGAGGCTTCGAAGTAATAACGGGACTAAGACAAGGAGATCCCTTGTCATCAATTTTGTTCAATATAGCGTTAGAGGCCATAGTTAGGAAGGCGAATATAAATAGAAAAGGAATATTATACCAAAGAAAGCATCAATGCATGGCGTTTGCAGACGACATAACTATTATGGCAAGAACAAGAAACGAGCTGGAAGATGTAGTTAAGAGATTGATAGCGGAGGCAGAGAAAATGGGTCTTAAAGTGAACGAGAAGAAAACCAAATACATGTCTTGGGACGACACACCTTTTAATCCAGGAAGATTCATAAGTGTAAAGACCGGAAACGAAAGCGAGATGAGATTTGAAGAGGTGGAGAGTTTTGTTTACTTGGGAACAAGCGTCTCAAGAAAACCAGGAGGCGACGAAGAAGTAAAAAACCGAATGGCAGCAGGAACAAGAAGTACATTCGCACTGCGATCAGTCCTCGGTAGTCGAATTTTTGCCAAATCAATAAAGCTTCGAATTTACAAGTCGATTATAAGACCAACAGTGTTGTATGGATGTGAGGTGTGGTCGATGAGAAAACAGACGCAAACTGATTTAGCGGTGTGGGAAAGGAGGGTGTTAAGGGGGATATTTGGCGGAAAGTGGGTGGATGGACAGTGGCTGCGAAGAACAAACGAAGAGTTATATGAGTTGTACAATGATCCTAACATAGTAGGTGTTATTAAGGCGCAGAGAATAAGGTGGCTCGGACATGTCTTAAGAAGAAGCGAAGACAGAGTGATATACCAGATATGGGCGTCCGAGATAGACGGTGTAAAGAGGAGAGGAAGACCGATGAACAGATGGAAGAACGAAGTGCAAGAAGACCTCAAAGTATTGGAAGTCTGTGATTGGAAAGAGAGAGCAAAGAACAGAAAGGAGTGGACCAAAGTGGTCAACCAAGCCAAGGGCCTACTAGGCCTGTAGAGCTGCTTATATATTGTCCTCCACCGAATGGTTTTTAAAAAAATGAAAATTAAATCAACAAAATTACTCTGGTTACCCACACGGTGGATGGCAATCCCAACCAGCTAACTCAGCGAACAGCTAAATGAGACATGAGACTCTTATTTATTGAGAAATGCTAGCACTTTCTAATTTAATTTTAAATATAAGCCAACCCTAAATTGTAGACTTGTTTGCTTCTAAATCTTAAAAATAAAACACCTCAATACTGACCAAAATCGTGTAATAAAACAAAATAGACAAATTAACCAAAATACCAAAAATTTCATTGTTGAATCTTAAAAAAAAATTACTACGCTCAGTTTATAAATCGGTACATTTGCCGTTTTGGAACTAAAGTGTTATGTGTTAAGATGTTACAAAAAACAACGCATTTACGTTCATTTATAATTTGAAAACCCTAATTGTTTTTTGTATCAATCTTTTATGTGTGCAAATGTTAGTTTTAAATAAATCAATTACATTAATTATTAACAATAATATAAAATTTTTTACATTACCAAAAGTTTTGTGATCACTCATTATCAAGCTTGATCTTATCACCGCTACTGACGCCTTCTTTCATAGTTTTGAATGTTGTTTTAGTTGTAATTGTGGGTTTCTCCAATTTGATGAATCGTAGATTATCATCCAATTTTTGTAACCAAATCCATCTGCATAGATAACAGGTATGAAATTGAACCTCAATATAATAATTCGACGTTTAGTAATTCGAAAATTTATTAACAACACCAATATTCGTTGTTGTAGAATAAAAACCATTCCATTAATTATTTATAAAATAGAATAACATCATCATCCATTTCATCACATAAAATCGAAAAATATCCCGGTTGCACAATAAAATGGCGGACTCCAAATTTTATCCAAAATTTGATAAGAACAATCAAAATTAACCAATCCAACTACCATGGGATTCACTTCCATTCACTAATTGGCTTCTCTGTGTGATACTCACACCATAACATTAATGTTCTCAAAAAAAATCCAAATTTTCCAAATTAGGAAAAATTACTCGTCTTGGAAAATTTATCACTTCCGTTCCACACAAAAGATGGACGTCCAAGTCGCCTTATCATTCTCTACCACCTCACAATTTCCAACATTCCCAACGGACTCCTAATCACAAATCAGTTTATAGCGGCGAATTCAAATTAGTTCCAATACCCAACTTTGCTTTGCAGGTCCAGATTCTTACACAACACAAAGGAAATAAACTAACACTTCACCAAAATAGAGTTCATCAAAATGTTCTGTGTAAAAAAATGTGTTAATAGTAACATCCTTGTCCCTGTGTTATATAAACTGTGCGTGCAAATTTGGTGTTTGCATTACACCACTGTGAATCATAGAATTACAGCCGTTAACTCATCATGAGTTTTTGTTACACGACATCACCCCCTAGATCAAAAATATCCGATAGCAAACGAATTTACAAAATTAGTGCGGCCTGTCGGTAGTTTTTATTTAAAATAGAGTGATAACAAAAACGAAAACCATAAACCTTCGCCATAAGTCCTAGCAAATCTACATCAATAAATCAAAAACTACTAAATAAACCTTATTTACACTGGCAAGTCGCCCCCACTCTAATTTACAGAGCAAACCGCAATTAATATAAAAAAACAATATTAAATCAATTAAAAAAAACCAAATTCATAAACGTTTGAATGAAGCTCGTTGGGCAATAATTCATAATGCATAATCTTATCTTCATGGTCAGGTGATAAACTAAACTTATTGATAGCAATTTTTTTATTAACCTTGTGGTAATTCCGGTTACCACTCCTACCATCGAAATCACAAAACTCGGCCCAATAATCCTGAATTTTAATTATTCCATGGGAACGTCTTTCATTTGGTTCATATTCGTAATAACTCTTATGAATTTTATTTGTTGGATTATCGCGCTGTTCTTCATACAGAAGATTAAATTTATTTTCCAATTGCAATAATTTTTCCCAATCTTTAATAAAAATTTTTGTTTGAGCTTCACTCCATAACTTGTTCATGGGCATTTGTTCCAGAACATAATCAAAGTTCCCTAACAATTTACTAATATCAAACTTTAAATCTATTTTGTCCCCTTTATCAATAATAATATCCACCTCAAATCTCTCAAAAACTTTTCTCTTTCTAACATGGTAGACCTTGTTTTCCAAGATCTCTTTTTCTTTCTCCTTTTCATTATTATTGATTGCCAGCTGCAAATCACCTTCCTGAGGATTTGTTATGAAATTCAAATCCTTCTCGCAGTTTAAATTTTCAATTAATTTATCCTTTACAATTTCCCCTAATTGAGAATCTAAATCGATTTCTTCATTTTTATTAACTGCATGCAGCAACTCATTTTTCTCAGGATTTGTTATGAGAATCAAACCACTATCGTATTTTACTTTTTTATTTACACTCTCATTTATACCCTCTCTATTTTGAGATTCTAAATCTATTTGATTTATCCCCTGAGATAATTCTAACCCTACATTTGAATCTTTTGACAAGTTCTCTTTCTGAAGCAACTCTTCCTCTTTTTCACTAACCCATGGAATCAATTCTCCCTTAACAGTTATCTTTCTCTCTGGAATACTTATTTCTACCCCAAATTTGTCTAACAAGTCAACCCCTAAGATACAATCCACTTTCATCTCACTAATAATCATGATGCTCTCAGTTAATTCCACTGATCCTATTTTAATCTTTACCATAACCGTTTTATTAACAGTTGAAAATTTCTTTTGATTCGCGGTTACTAAACTAACAGGGTTGGTTTTTATGATTTTGTTCTCAAAACTCTCTACATTGCGTCTAATAAGTTCCTCGCTTATTAAAGATATTTCCGCCCCAGTATCTACCAAAGCTCTAACTTGAATGTTATTTACATTCACCAAAATATACGGTAAAATTTTTTTTTCAACATCCATTGTAGGATGTTCACTGATAAATTCTCCAGGATTTTGGTAATAACTAATCACCCTTGTCCTGTCTCTTATTGAAATTCCAGATGCTTCTGCACTTGCAGTATCCGTTTCACTAGGATTTGACCTCAACATATTCACGTTTGCGGTATTTTGTGCATTTCTGTTCTCTCGGTTAACGTCGCGACGCACATTCTCATTAAATGTATCCCTTCCACTGTTCATCTGATTGACTTGCGGTTCTTCCCTTCTACTATAATTATAATAACCCCCTTGTTCATTATTTCTAGTGTACTGATAGCCCTGATTATAATCTCTACTATTATCACGGTTTTGATATCCCCTCCAATTATTATTATTATTAGAATTGCGGGGTAATTCATCTAGTCTTTTTAATAATTTTAAGAAATGTTCAATCGTCCTTACATCCTCTATAATCACCCTATCCCTTACATAATCCTCAAAATGCCACGATAAACCGTTTACCAATTCCCAATCTGAATACGGTGGTTCTATTTGTTTCGCCGCGTTAATTTTCTTTATGGCATAATTAGTCATGGATTGATCCATAAAACCTCTATATTTTCCATTTCTTATATTACTGCGGACCTTTTCTTGTTCCATCTCTCCCCAAAATTGTCTTAAGAACATTGCTTTAAACTCCCCAAATGTTCTAAAATCATCCTCTATTATGCCATACCAATTTTCTGCATCCCCTTCCATGGCATTTCGTATAATTGATTTAACCTTTGTCATATCATTTATTTTTGAGGTCAAACTTTCAATGTTTTTTATAAATAATTTTGGGTTGCTTTTTCCGTCCCCTTTAAATTTTTTAATCTTTTCAGAACTAAAGCTCAAATTTAAATCCGCCATCCAACTACACAACAAGGATGATTCCGTATTTGACATCCACCTCCGATCACTATGACCAACTGATTCTCTGTTAATATCGTCCCTACTCTCGCCTAAACTTACTTTGTTTACCGTATCTTTTATTTGAGAATCCATCTTATTAACAAAGACTTCATCTTTCAACAATTTTTGCCCCTATCTTTGTGACTTGTGATTCAATCATTCCCTTATTAAAATTATTCATGAATTCATCCATTTTTCTCATCATTTCCGCTATCGATGGAAAACCAAGTGCTTCTGCACCACCCATCTCCACAGTATTTCTACGAGTACTCTGCGGAAGGTGTGCAGGACTGAACTCCGGAGTTTCCTCCCCTACCAAATTTTTATCGTTTTGATTCATAATTTTAATTATATTCTACTATCAATGACTACAATTTTAACAAATTACCTATCTCAGGGTGACGGTCGGTTCAAAAAAACGGGGCCCACGTTCGAGCGCCAAAAAGATGTCCTCCACCGAATGGTTTTTAAAAAAATGAAAATTAAATCAACAAAATTACTCTGGTTACCCACACGGTGGATGGCAATCCCAACCAGCTAACTCAGCGAACAGCTAAATGAGACATGAGACTCTTATTTATTGAGAAATGCTAGCACTTTCTAATTTAATTTTAAATATAAGCCAACCCTAAATTGTAGACTTGTTTGCTTCTAAATCTTAAAAATAAAACACCTCAATACTGACCAAAATCGTGTAATAAAACAAAATAGACAAATTAACCAAAATACCAAAAATTTCATTGTTGAATCTTAAAAAAAAATTACTACGCTCAGTTTATAAATCGGTACATTTGCCGTTTTGGAACTAAAGTGTTATGTGTTAAGATGTTACAAAAAACAACGCATTTACGTTCATTTATAATTTGAAAACCCTAATTGTTTTTTGTATCAATCTTTTATGTGTGCAAATGTTAGTTTTAAATAAATCAATTACATTAATTATTAACAATAATATAAAATTTTTTACATTACCAAAAGTTTTGTGATCACTCATTATCAAGCTTGATCTTATCACCGCTACTGACGCCTTCTTTCATAGTTTTGAATGTTGTTTTAGTTGTAATTGTGGGTTTCTCCAATTTGATGAATCGTAGATTATCATCCAATTTTTGTAACCAAATCCATCTGCATAGATAACAGGTATGAAATTGAACCTCAATATAATAATTCGACGTTTAGTAATTCGAAAATTTATTAACAACACCAATATTCGTTGTTGTAGAATAAAAACCATTCCATTAATTATTTATAAAATAGAATAACATCATCATCCATTTCATCACATAAAATCGAAAAATATCCCGGTTGCACAATAAAATGGCGGACTCCAAATTTTATCCAAAATTTGATAAGAACAATCAAAATTAACCAATCCAACTACCATGGGATTCACTTCCATTCACTAATTGGCTTCTCTGTGTGATACTCACACCATAACATTAATGTTCTCAAAAAAAATCCAAATTTTCCAAATTAGGAAAAATTACTCGTCTTGGAAAATTTATCACTTCCGTTCCACACAAAAGATGGACGTCCAAGTCGCCTTATCATTCTCTACCACCTCACAATTTCCAACATTCCCAACGGACTCCTAATCACAAATCAGTTTATAGCGGCGAATTCAAATTAGTTCCAATACCCAACTTTGCTTTGCAGGTCCAGATTCTTACACAACACAAAGGAAATAAACTAACACTTCACCAAAATAGAGTTCATCAAAATGTTCTGTGTAAAAAAATGTGTTAATAGTAACATCCTTGTCCCTGTGTTATATAAACTGTGCGTGCAAATTTGGTGTTTGCATTACACCACTGTGAATCATAGAATTACAGCCGTTAACTCATCATGAGTTTTTGTTACACGACAATATATATATGATTATCGCATTAACGGATAAAGTTTTATTATATAATAAAGAAGATTAATACAGCTGGAAGGCTCATCCATGGAAACTCAATCCAACGACCAACAACCAATCAGAATGCGTTGCGTGTCCTAAAAAAATGACACGCTGGAAGCGAAGGAGCGTGCTGGTCTTTTATATGTTTGATGATCCCTTATATACTGCCCAGTAGAGTGAGTGTGGACAACGTTGGAAAAACAAATTTTGCTTTTTTGAAAAATTTTGAAAAACAAAACCTGATTGGTGTGCTACTCGATCCCAGGAGGAGATGATTAAGTTGGTACTACCAACGACCAATCAGAATGCGTTGTGTGTCCTAAAAATTGACACGCTGCTTTTTTGAAAAATTTTGAAAAACCAAACCTGATGGGTGTGCCACTCGATCCCAGGGGGAGATGATTAAGTTGGTACTACCAACAACCAATCAGAATGCCTTGTGTGTCCTAAAAAATTGACACGCTTCTTTTTTGAAAAATTTTGAAAAACAAAACCTGATTGGTGTGCTACTCGATCCCAGGGGGAGATGATTAAGTTGGTACTACCAACAACCAATCAGAATGCCTTGTGTGTCCTAAAAAATTGACACGCTGCTTTTTTGAAAAATTTTGAAAAACAAAACCTGATTGGTGTGCTACTCGATCCCAGGGGGAGGTGATTTTTACTTTTAAGTTGGTACTACCAACGACCAATCAGAATGCGTTGTGTGTCCTAAAAAATTGACACGCTGGAGGCGGCGGCGGCGGAGGAGCGTGCTGGTCTTTTATATGTTTGATATAATTTATTTATTATTTAATTTGGCTACTGTATTGCAATTACTATAGAAATAATGTAAAATTATGTGTAGTTTTTAAATATCTATAATAGAAAACCCATGTATATCCTATGGGAATAATATGGGCTAGATCGCCACCTTAAAATAAAAAGGTATTCGACCATTTTCAGAGGGATAAGTTAAACCAGGTATAACCACAATTTATACCAACAAGAACGTTATACGACAATTGTAGAACGCAATCTGTGTGATTTATTCTCAGTATAGCTTATTCGTACTTTATACCTGCTTTGTAGAATTGGCCCTAAACCGGCATGGCAAAGGACGGCCATGCCCGCATTCTCGAGCTCGCAGCCACCCAAGGCATCGGCGCGCATGGAGTTCCCACCGCTGCGAACTCCCTGGGCTACCCAAACTCTGTTGAATTTAAATTACGCGGCTTAAGTTTTAGTTACAATTAAGTTGGTACTACAGTTGGCAATACTGTTTAGTAGGGTTACCTGTTAGGTAAAGCTCGTTGTTAGTGGTTACAGTTGTTATCATATGTTATCGTGTTGTTGTTATCATGTAATCAGTTAAGTTTGTTATTATAAGTTGTTATTGTTGATTTGTGTTTTCTTTTATTTGCCATTGGAATCCGTTATATCCAATAGGTTATGGGCCCAGTTCAACGCAGCCAATGTAAAATAGAAAGAAAAGGACAAAGAAAATTCGATTAAAAGAAAAACGTGGTATTTTTTTGTGGAACGTTTTTTGTAGTCGTACAGGAAAATTCGAGGTATAAGAATTTGTGCGATTCAGGTAAAACATTCTGGAACAAAGAAAAAACGTATTGAATCATACAGGATAATAATTCAAGGTAGAATAATTTGTGTGATTCGGGTTAATCGAATTTTAGATACAGTAATGGAGGGCAACAATATGATAATTGAAAAACTGGAAAATGGGAGCAACTGGTTAATCTGGAAATTCCAAATGCGCCAAATTTTGAAAGCCAGTGAGTTGTTCGATGTTGTGGATGGCACCGAAGAAAGACCAGCTACAGGAAACGAGAATTATGCAACGGAAATTGTGGCATGGAGGAAGAAAGATGCTAGAGCCAGATGCACAATTTCAACGACGTGCATGAAATAACCAATTCTGCAAATCATGAATTGTGAAACCGCAAATGAGATGTGGACAATGCTCAAGAGCACATATGAGCAAGCATCGAAATCAAATATTTTGTTTTTACAACAGAAATATTATAAATTCACAAAGGAGCCGGAAGATGACATTGCAACTTTCATGTCGAAATTGATGGAAGTCGTTCAGCAACTGAAGGTTCAAAAGGAACACATATCCGATTCGATGGTTATGACAAAAATTTTGATGTCATTGCCTGCCGAATACAATCATTTTCACAGTGCGTGGGAGTCAACAAGTACAGAAAATCAAACTATGGCAAATTTGCGTGCACGGTTGATGGCGGAGGAACTTCGATTGCAATCACATGGAAAGGATGGTAACATCGTGGCAGTGGGAGTTCGTCCGAATTTGTTCCAGAAGAAGGTAGCACAGGAATCCATGGTCGTACTTAGTGATGAAGATGAAGCTGATAAGGGTATAAGTTATGAAGATGAGGCAGAAACAACGGCGGAGGTAGAAACAGCGGCGGAGCAAGAACAACATGACAATCGTGATACCACCATATGTGATCTCGATGAGAGAAATATTGTTGTTCGGCGTTTGCGCGATCGGAGCACGATCAAAGCTGCACCGCGACTATCGTATCTTGCATCGGCGTATCATGTTGCAATGTTAGCAATGAGTGGAGAGCCAGAGACACACGAACAGGCAATGAATTCGCATGATCATAAACAGTGGGAGAAAGCGATGGATGAGGAGTATGAATCACTCATAAAGAATCATACATGGACCTTAGTTAAGCTACCAGCAAATCAAAAGGTAATTGATAATCGATGGGTTTTCAAGGTAAAACAGAATCCAGATGGAAGCATTGATCGTTACAAAGCGCGATTGGTAGTGCGAGATTTTACGCAAGAATATGGCATCGATTATCAGGAAACTTTTAGTCCGGTAGTTAAATTTACATCAACCAGAGGAATTCTAGCGTTAAGAGCGATAAAGCGTATGAAGTTGAAGCAGTTCGACGTAAAAACAGCCATTCTACATGGTGTTTTTAGTTTTGAATACGTGCATACAGTTGACCAAGTGGCGGACATCGTGCCGAAGGTTTTGCCAAAGACCAAGCATAAGACCAAGCATAAAACATTAATGTAGAATTTTTTTTTTTGGGGGGGGGGGTTTATTGTAACTAAAAAGTGGGAGTGTTGAATTTAAATTACGCGGCTTAAGTTTTAGTTACAATTAAGTTGGTACTACAGTTGGCAATACTGTTTAGTAGGGTTACCTGTTAGGTAAAGCTCGTTGTTAGTGGTTACAGTTGTTATCATATGTTATCGTGTTGTTATCATGTAATCAGTTAAGTTTGTTATTATAAGTTGTTATTGTTGATTTGTGTTTTCTTTTATTTGCCATTGGAATCCGTTATATCCAATAAACTCAAGTCCGACCCCTGATACAGCAGCAACCACCACAACAAAAACAACTACATGAATCATCTCCACATCGAACACCCACGCAAAAACCACATCCACCTATTTAACAACAACAACCACATCAGCAACAACAAGGACCAATGCCGCAATCACCTCTGAACTTTGGGAACATGTTTGCAGATTGCGCCCAGGCTTGCAATGTAATTAACCAACAGACGAATGTAGGAGAACTTCTAAGGGCCCTGAGGGATTATGGCAATCTTCTGACGGGTTGCAATTCGCAAACTGAACGTTTCGCAGCTTCGCTAAATTTTTTCTCAAACTTAAACTCTTATGGCTTCTAAGCTGAAGATAAATCTATGGAACGCTAACGGGATAAATAATAAGCTTTATGAGCTCAAAAATCATTTAGGGCCAGTTTATCAATCTCTAGTTAGTGTCCCAAGTAAATTTATCTGACAAGTAAAATTTTTAAAAGACCTTTTAAATGGCTTTTATGGCCTTTAAAATTTATTTGTCAGATAAATTTACTTGGGACACTAAAAAAAAATAAATTTTAAAGGCCATAAAAGCCTTTTAAAAATGTTACTTGTCAGATAAATTTACTTGAGACACCATAGGCGCCGATTTTAGAAAAATCTGTCGGGTGCTTGGATAAACTGGAAAAAGAATGCGAGCGAAGCGAGCAGCGCCGCAGGCGAAAATTTATCGGGGAAATGGGCGTTTTCATCCTTTTTTTGAGTATTTTTATTTCTATTTTAAATTTTAATTGTTGATAAGCAATTAATTAACTTGATTTCCGCTAAAAAAATTACAAACGGGATATTTTAAAAATATTAATTAAAAAATATTTTATTAAAAAATTAAAAATAGGAAACCGCATTCCTTAGGGTTTCATACATATAATTTAAAAATTTCATGACACCTCGAACACACTGTAATATCAGCCTTAACATTCTTGTAAAAAAATAAAACTTATACATTTTTAGATAAAGCAAATGTATTCAGTCTTGTGCTCACCTGACCTATAAATTCATCACATACTTCATCTATATTAATATTATTAAAACTGTCTGAGTCCCTATGCACATTCAAAATCATCACATCATTGAATCTTTTTTGAGTCATAGTGGACCTTAGATAGGTTTTTAAACGACGTAAAGAAGAAAATGATCTTTCCGCAGTACAGCTGGTGATTAAAACTATTTTAATCAGTTTCACATATTCTGGTAATAGTTCACAAACTTCTTTTTGATTTTTTAGGAAACAAACTACATCTGAGAGGTATTGCATTTTCATTTTGTTTTTTTCAAATAAAGTATGATTATAGTGGTGAAGGGTGCAAAGTTCCGTCGGGTGCTCGGGCCCCGGAGCACCCATGGAGTCGGCGCCTATGTGAGACACTAACTAGAGGTGGATAAACTGGCCCCTAGTCACTAATAATATAGATATTTGCCTTGTTACAGAAACCAAACTCACAACCGACAGATGCCTCAAGATTCAGGGATACTCCGTTCACAGGCAGGACAGGGGAGGCCACGGAGCTGGAGGAGTGACAGCGATAGTACGGAACGACATTCCACACAGAAGAATACATAAAACATAATACACCAGGTAATAGTATGGAAGTCTTGGGGATAAAACTCCAACAAAACATTACACTAGTGGTCGCCTACAATCGGCTACTAAACACATTTAGTCAAACAGATTTCAGGGACCTGTTTGGACTGGACGGAAAGGTCATCGTGGCTGGCGACTTCAATGCCAAACACCCACTTTGGAACTGCCATACGTCCAATCCAAACGGGAACACACTCATAAACTTTTCCACACTCAACCACATACAAATTTTACACCCAGACAAACACACACATCATCCAACGAATAGTATGACTCCAATCACGATCGATCTCGTCCTAACCAAAAACATCCCTCACATTTCCAAACCCACAGTCAAACATTCCCTAAACTTAGATCACAATATAGTTCAATTCTTTCTTCATAATATCACTCGCAATAAGTCCTTCAGACAAATAACCAGTTTCAAACACACCGATTGGTCTAAATTCCGGCGTAGGCTTGACGATCTTATCTGCAATAACATCATTGACACGGCACGGTAGATCGAGAAATCGAACTCCTTACCCAAAACATCAATAAAGCATGATTGCAGATTTCGCCCAGGCCTGCGACGAAATAAATCAACAAACCAATTTAGAGATGTTAAGGGCCATGAGGGACTATAACAACATCCTGAAGGCTTGCCGTACGAAATCTGAACGCGTTGCAACCTCTATGAGATTTTTTTCAAACTTAGAGTCTTATGGCTGCTAAGTTGAAAATTAACTTATGGAACGCTAACGGGTTAAGCAACAAAGTTTATGAACTAAAAAATCATTTAATTAAAAACAAAATTGATATATGTTTTATTACAGAAACAAAATACAACGCAAATAGATGCCTCAAAATTCAGGGATACTCCGCCCATCGGCAGGACAGGGGAGGCCACGCAGCAGGAGGAGTGGCAGCGATAGTACGGAACGACATACCACACCGACGAATAAACATTAGACCAGGTAATAGTATGGAAGTCTTTGTTGTAGAGATGGTGGCGTTGACTCTAACCGCGATAGATCTGTCGGTGAGGTATGAGTATATGAGTTTAATGATGTGATTGGTGAAGTGGTAGTGTATTAATTTGTATATGAGCTCAGCTCAGCTTTTTTGGCGTCGCTCATGGCTTAAGAATTAGTGTCGTATAGGGCCGGGATTGGCTGGTAAGGTTTCCGCAGTAATTTGGAAACCTTGAAGAGTGTGTTGTCTGAAGGACTCATTGAGGAAAGGAGTTTTTCCCAGGATTCGTTTTTATGAAGAGTGATTTTTTGTTGTGCTTGCCTGTTCAAGTCAAACATTGCGTTTTTGTGGGAGTTATCTCCCGTCTGTTGCCATAGCTTTTGTTTCCGATTACGCTCACCTATCAGCAACTGGATGTCCTCCGGGAAGACGTCCCTGTCGTTCTTAGGTGTAATCGTTTTGGAGTTTGCAGCTTTGGCTTTGTTGATGTTTTGGGTAAGGAGTTCAATTTCTCGATCTACCGTGTCCTAGTCAATGATGTTATTGTTGATGCTGATTAGGTCATCAAGTCTTCGACGGAATTTGGACCAATCGGTGTGTTTAAAACTGGTGATTTGTCTGAAGGACCTATTGCGAGTGACGTTGTTTAAAAAGAATTGGACAAAGTTGTGATCTGAATTTAATTTGTGTATAACTGTGGGTTTTGAAATGTGTGGAATGTTTTTGGATAGAACAAGATCGATCGTGGTTTGAGTCATATTGTTCATTGGGTGATGTGTATGTGCGTCAGGGTGTGAGATTTGGATGTGTTTTTGTGTGCAGTAGTTTATGAGAGTATTGCCATTTGAATTGAATGTATGACAGTTCCAAAGTGGATGTTTGGCATTGAAATCGCCAGCCACAATGACTTTTCCATCCAATCCAAATAGCTCATCCAGGTCTGTGTTGATAAAAGTGTTTAGTGGGCGGTTGTAAGCGACCACTAGTGTGATGTTTTGTTGGAGTTTTATCCCCAAGACTTCCATACTATTACCTGGTCTGATTTGAATTCGTCGATGTGGAATGTCGTTTCGTACTATCGCTGCCACTCCTCCTGCTCCGTGGCCGCCCCTGTCCTGCCGATGGACGGAGTATCCCTGAATTTTGAGGCATCTATTTGCGTTGTATTTTGTCTCTGTAATTATTAATTACATAAATGTCAACATTATTTGTAATTAAATGGTTTTTTAATTCATAAATTTTATTGCTTAACCTTCAGGATGTTGTTATAGTCCCTCATGGCCCTTAAAATCTCGTCTAAATTGGTTTGTTGATTTATTTCGTCGCAGACCTAGGCGAAATCTGCAAATACGTCCCCGGTATTCGAAGTTGATTGCTGTTCTGGTCCGTTTTGTTGTTGTTGTATTGATTATTGTCTTGGTGGTGGTTGTTGAGTTGGTTGCGGCACCTGGGGTCGGAATTGAGTTTGTGTTGCCCAGGGTGCGCGCAGCGGTGGTCCCCGAACAGAGGGGAGTTAACAAGGTTAACGTTCAAAGCGTGGTAACCCCAAATAGAAACGCAAATCGATTGGATGTAGAAGAATACATAAACAGTGGAAGAACGAAAAGGGTGAAAAAGAAATTGCCAAGTGTGGGGACACGCAACGGCGAACTGTAGAAGATCGTTCAAATGTCTTAAATGTGTGAAGGATCACAACACCAAGGATTGCGATCGTTTGCTAACAGAAAAGCCCACCTATGTGAACTGTGGAGGCGAACACCCCGCAAATAATGTCAATTGCGAGGTATACATTGATGGGTGAAATTTGTTCGATGAAGCTTGAAGAGGGCGGAAATGTTGAAAGCTACATTTGTAGGATGGTAAATTTGTTCCAGAAGTTAACCGATATGGGTGAGGAACAATTATCGGATAAATGGAGGGCAGCAATATTAATGCGGAGTTTGCCACCAAGCTACGATACATTGGTAATGGTGCTTGAAGCACGTGCTGACGCAGACATTACCGTTAGTTAAGTGCAGTCCAAGGTAATCGATGCATACAATCGCAGAAACGACAAGAATATAGATTGTGTTGGTGAATCGGTATTGACAATATCTAAGAAAAGTGAACCTAACCTAAAAAGAAAAACGTGTTACTTTTGTAAAGAGAAGTAATTGCCAGAAATACATCGATTGGAAAGAAGCGAAAACTAATTCAGTAAATAATGTTGAGGAAAAGGCTGAATTTCTTTTCATGACATCACCAATATGCTCCGAGTGGATAATTGACTCAGGTGGGACTTGTCATATTACAAATAGCAAAGAGAAATTTACAAAGCTTAATTGTTCGCATAAACAAAATGTATGCATGACAAACGGTCTAGTAGTGAAAGCTTCAGGAAAAGGTGGTTGTACTATAGAAGTTATAAATAGTGGTGAAGAAGTATCACTAATACATTTCAAAAATGTTTTATAGGTCCCAACAATCAAAGGTAGTGTGTTTTCAGTTCGAACCCCTTTGTCGCGTAACAACGTATGATTTCGCGGAATTCCGCTTGCTTGCCTTCCACCTATGTGGCAATTACGATTAGTGGAGGCTTTATCCTCCTGGTGGGGGGCGTCACTCGTTTTTCGTTTTCTTCCCTCTCATTGGGCATCTTTTCTTCTTCCTCCTTGCGGCTGTTCCTGTTCGACGTTTTCGCCTGGTGACCCGTTCGCTGTTATTTTCTTGTCCTTCGGTATGACCCGCAGGACGCTTTCCATCTGTATTTATTTGTTTTTCCACACCATCATCCTTTTCTTTCTCCTTCTGTTTCAAATGTTCCTTCATTTGATTTTCTTTCCTTCGTTGTTGCGAGAACACCCTCCACATGATGTCCTCTTCCTCTTCCGTGATTCCTTTATTTGAATTTCCCGCGTTCTTCGTGGATTCGTTATTTAAATTTCCCGAGTTCTCCGTGGTGTCGTTCTTCTCCTTGTTATTTTCAAATCCCACCAATGGGAATCGCCCGTACAAGCGTTGGTACTTCTATCGCAGTGCTTATGAACGCCAATTTTCACCAAACTTTGAACGTTCTCGGCCAGTTGAAATCCTTTGGATGCGTATGTTCGTATTACGGCACGAAAATCCGCCTGTAGTCATTTCACTTATGCTGCAATCACGATTGGTGGAGGTTTCACCTTTTTCCCAGCCATTTCCTTTTGCGTATTCCTATCTTCTTCCACATTGGTTGACTTTCGTACTTCGCTTTTGCTGAACAGGAATATCTTGAACACACAATAGAAGTCGCTACATTTTCAGGAAAACTTATGTATTCTGAATGATGTTGAAAATTACTACAATAATAATAATAAGAAATAAATATACAATTAATTATTGACCATACTTACAATTATTCCTGTCCACATATCGTTAGAGGTTAGATTTCTTAAAGTTTTTATGACTTCAGTTTGTACTTTTGTATTCCATCACTGGCTCACATCACTCATATAGTAGTTTTATGGTTCCGCAATGCCAACTCAAATTTAAATTGTTGTTGGCACTGCAAATTGAAATTCTAAATTATCAAAGCAGGACCGTCTTCTGAAACAGAAACTTCAGGAATCCAACCTTAAACTATTAGATGGCGCGAACAGCAATTAAAAGTAAGGTGGCTATTGGCTTGCTGTTGCAATTTCGGCAACAATATCGTAACTATTTTATACAATATTTGCTGATTTCTTAATAATTTCAAATATCTTGGCCAAAAATTCGGTTTCCACAATACTCCATCCATCCATCCTAGCTCTGTCCATATATCCTTCAAATTAGTACAACTTCTCACAGGACATGGCAAATTCGGTAGATTCCTCCATCGCTTGGGTAAATCCGAGAATGGTCTATGTCGTGTGTATAATGGCCTTCCTGAACTTGCCGACCCTGTAGTGTATACGATGATCCTATACATAGGATACTGGAGTGCAGGTTGTATAAAGACGAAAAAGATACGGTGGAATCCTACTATGGTGAACACCCGTCTGGAAATTTGAATGATTTAATCAACCGCACTCAACAATGAACTGCTATATCCTTTCGCGGAACCTAAAACTTCATCAGTAACATCTCATGATTCTCCCACACTCCCTATTGTTTTTTTAGATGAATTTTCTTCGGAGGACGACGTCTTCGGATATCCCCATAGGCAAGCAAAACCCCGCCTGCATTAGGACGGCTTTCCTTCCCCCGAAACAAACATAATATTATTAACTTTAACGCTTCCCTGTATCCTGTTGAAAACAAAGTGAAGAAACCTGACGTTCTTCCCGACTTGCGCGAACATGTTTGAAATCGGAGCTCCCACACCAGGCAATGGCCACTAGGTTTAGCAACGAATTAGTACTGTTCTTCAGCGGTGGTTCCGGTATTCACTCTACTACTAACCTTTGAAGCATTACTTATGGACCACCCTGTAATTCTTGCAAATTCATCTTGAAATTTATTTTTCATTACTAGTCCGGAAAACGTGATTTTACAACCGAGGGGCGGGTTTTCGTAGCCGAGGCGCCCGAACGCACCCGAGGGTGTAAAAGCACTTTACGGCCGAGTTGATGTAAATTAATTTAATTGGGCAGAATTCTTGGGGTAAAATTATAATACATAATCTTACCGGGGTTTACAATGCATACAGTAAAAGTCGCTACGTGCGCGCGTGCGCAGTTACTCTCGGCGATTGCGACGTTGTACCGGTTGGTATTATTTAGTTACACTTGGTTAAACTTTAGTTGGTACTTTTGCAACCATTAATTGGAAGTTTTGGGTACAGTTCTTTTCGGTGCTCTCGAGCTGCAGTTTGTTTTTGCACAAATTTTTAAAGCCTCTTTTAAAGCTATGAATTAAGCTGCAAATATACGAATTTTTTCGAGTACTTGAAAAAATCAACAATAATTAACAACCAGTCGAGCTAAGGTTAGTTTTACGAAACGATTTTTTTAATGAGGAAACCGTTAAAAGAGAGATCCACCAGTCAAGTTTAGGTTAGTGTTAAGAAACGATTATTTTAATGGGAGGGAGCACGACATAATAATTTTGTTGTACCATGGGGGTGCCCAAACAGGATGCCGACTTCCGCCTAAATGTGGTAAATGCGGACAAGGCCACTTGTCAACAACATGTACCAAAACCAAGAAAACCAAAGCAACATGTGCTAATTGCGCGGGTGATCATACGGCAACCCAGGCGGCACACTGTCGTTATAATGACGTCATTTGTTGGTCATCATTCGTCGGCGACGTCATGGGCCGAATAACTGACGTACATTATGACGTGACCTTTAATACGAGAAGTTGTCGTCATTAAGAAGACGTTGCTATGACGTCATTATTTGGTCATTGAAATAACGGCGACGTCATGGGCCGAATAACTGACGTACATTATGACGTGACTTTCAACACGACAAGTTGTCGTCATTGAGAGACGTTGTTGTGGCGTCATTTTTTGGTCATTGAAATGACGGCGACATCGTGGGCCGAATACCTAACGTTGATTATGACGTGACTTTCAACACGACAAGTTGTCGTCATTAAGGGACGTTGCCATGACGCCATTGTTTGGTCAATGAAATTACCAAAACAACTTGTTTTTGCTTTTTTTCAAAACCCTGTATCTTGACTTGATACATTTTTAGGTCATTGAAATGACGGCGACATCGTGGGCCGAATAGCTGACGTAGATTATGACGTGACTTTCAACACGACAAGTTGTCGTCATTGAGAGACGTTGCTGTGGCGGCGTTATTTGGTCATTGAAATGACCAAAAAAACTTGTTTTTTTCAAAACCCTGTATCTTGACTTGAAACATTTTCAATTGTTGTTGTGGCGTCGTTATTTATTCATTGAAATGACTAAAAAAACTTGTTTTTGTTTTTTTCAAAACCGTGTATCTTTTAAACGAAGTAAAATTTCGAAAAGACATACTCTGATTGGTCGTTGTTGTTGGTCGTACCAACTTAAAATCGTAATAGTTTATATTGGTAATAGAACAAAGTTAAATTTGTTGTTTAGTGTTATTACTAGGTAAGTCTTGTCTTTTTTATCTTGGACTCGAATCTTTACAGATTTTTTATAGATGGCTTACGTTGGAGTTGAGTTTGAAGATGACGAAGGAGTTGCAGTAATTCACTCCTCTTGGTTAACTACATTCAAGAAAGAAACTTATTGGCCACCTGCCAAAACGAATAAAATGTTCTTACAATATTTGAAGGCAGGTGAACAACCTCGGGAACATTAGAAATTGCATAAAGTAAAGCGTGTGTTTTTTGAAACAGGTTCGTAAATATCTACTTAACTAAAATTTATGTAACGATTACAATAAATTAAATACTACTATTGCTAAAGTTTCGAACATTTTATAGGTTGTTCCTCAAAGCTTCCCGTGCAGTGGCGTAGCTAGGGTAATTTGCGCCCGGGGACAAGACACAAAATCTGCGCCCCTTCTCGTATCGAGAGTCTGGAGACTCATTGGGGCCGGAGTTTATTTAATAAACACTAATTAATTATTATTATTAAAATTACTAAATTGTAATGTCACTAATTTTTTGAACATTCAAGATTTTTAATTTTTCGTTTAACATCTCACGTTTTAAAATACATTCATTTTTATAAAATTAAAATACAAAAGTTAGTTTAAATCGATCCTCATTTTGGCGCCCCTTAAGCTGTGGCGCCCAGGGACATATGTACCCCCTGCCCCCCCCTAGCTACGCCTCTGTTCCCGTGTAACATATTGAAATATGATATAATTATGTGTATTAGTTTTCGCGTAATCATGAGATTTCGCGCAATGTCTTACAACAGAAGGATTTATGGTGAAAATACAAAATATAGTAGTGGCCAACGATGAAGCCTGTTACATATTGGGCAATCGATTTGAGACATATGAATCGTTTTTTAAATACCCCGTAGATTCGAAAATATTGAACATTTTCCGTGTTAAAAATGTATCTTCAAAATTAGAATCATGGCCAAAAGAGCATATTGTCGCAAAATGTGTTGTTTTTCCAGTTCATAAAGATTGGGTGTCATTTCCATTACTCCGTAATTAAGTATATTAGCTTTGTTCCAACAAGCAGTTCCGTTATCGTTCACTACCAATAATTGAACTAGGAACTGCGCTTGCGTGAACAAGATTACTAAAATTACGCGCAATACGTAAAAGCACGTTGGAATGGTTGCAGTTCTGTTTTCAAAAAAAGGTGTGAGTGACATGGTTAAACGTAAAATTTTGATGCATAGACCTTTCAAGGAGGTACTTCAAAGTTTTGGGATTAGGATGATAGACACTGTACCATAACTTGTTGCCAAACCTTAAGCAATATTGTTAACTAAAAAATTTATTTTATCGATTCTACCTAAATCCAAAATTGCCCAAAATTTTAAAATAATGAAGACGAATAAATTTGGTGTGAAAACACGTGTTATTTTTGCTGCCACTAAGTTTAACCACTTGCAGAACGCTCGGTTCTTGATTCGAAGCAAGAATCGTTAGAACTAGTTTGACCGGTAATATTACTGATTGTAAACTCGTTGGAACAGCAGATTTATAGTAATCTAGAATTCTGTACTAGTAGTTCTAGTCTGTTGGAACAAAATTTTATGAATGCGCTTGCGTTGTAGTAATATTACTGGAAATAATCGTTGTTGGAACAAAGCTATTATATAGTGCAGTATAACTTTTTAATATTTATTATACCTTTATTTTATTACTAGACGGACGATTTACAGAGATTCATTGGGTATGATTGAATGCAAAGAGCAAGAAATCGAGAAGATTGGACATTTGGGATTGGATCAGGGGAGGCTTATATCCGATGATGGATGTTATAGCTGGATGACGATGACGATGAGTTTATTGTATTGTATAAGATTTAAGATTTATAAAAAAATAAAATATTGAATTTATGCCGCAATTGTATTTTTATTAATTATTTTAGCCTTTACATGACGTCATTTATATTAAGAAAGGGAAAGTCAACATGACGTCGCCAATGACGTACTGCATTGGTCACTGGTTGACGTCGCCTAGGCTGTGACATTCGCCGGTCAAAATGACGTCATTTAGTACGTCATTTTCGACGTGTAGTTGGTTACTGAAAGCCCAATAACTGACGACATTATGACGCCATTTATGGAACGACAATTTAACGTCACCAATGACGTACTACATTGGTCACTGGCTGACGTCCCATAGGCTGTGACATTCGCCGGTCAAAATGACGTAATTTAGTACGTCATTTACGACGTGTAGTTGGTTACAGAAAGCCCAATAACTGACGACATTATGACGCCATTTATGGAACGACAATTTAACGTCACCAATGACGTACTACATTGGTCACTGGCTGACGTCCCATAGGCTGTGACATTCGCCGGTCAAAATGACGTCATTTAGTACGTAATTTACGACGTGTAGTTGGTTACTGAAAGCCCAATAACTGACGACATTATGACGCCAGTGTGCCGCTTGGGAAGTTTCCGGGGTTGCCCAAAATACCAAACCAAACCAAGATTTTATAATCACTCTCAACAACAGTATCAGTATGGATCGCAAAGACATAACAACTACCACTATCAATATAACTATTCACAAAGAAATCAGCAGCATACAAATACTCCAAATTCAAATATGATAAATGCGCCAATAACAGCCCCAAAGCCAACCAAAGAAGAACTTATTAAAAATCTTCTGGAAATTCTAAATGATAATAACAACGAAAATACCGATGAAAACCAATCTCTAATTTCTGCACTTAGGGCCGGTTTTACAAAGCAAGTATAAAGTCCCGAATAGTTATTCTCTGTATAACTTATTCTCTGTATAACTTATTCCTTATTCGAGGTATAAAAACTTTTGCTTTCTACAATGCTCGTACACGGTCGGTATAAATATACCTGAAATTAGTTCCTCCGCACCAATTATAGGTCATTTGCAGTTTGCACAGCATATTTAACCATATGATAACTATTTGACAATTCATTTTTTTTTTACATTTGATCATTCTCTTTTTTTTTAATTATTTTTAGCAATGGTTATTGCTATTAGATGTTTTCAATATTAAAAAGAGTTAAAATTTTTTGTAATAACTTTTATTTATAAAATTTTACAAATTACTTTATAAATTACATTAAGTAGTACATACAAAATGTTACTTATTAGAATGAAACTTTAAAAAGCATGTAAAAACAATAAAAATGACAAAAAAACGTTAATAAATAACAATAAGCAACAACAAGAATTTTTACAAAAATTTTAAATTCACTCACAAGCCCCAATTAATTAATTATATAAATAATCAAAGTAAATGATTTAATAAAATAACTTTATCTACTATCATTTAATAATGTCAAACTTTATGACATTTCTTGAAAAATCGTAATAGCCTACTTTACCGCACTAGTGTGGTAAAGTAACACTTTACCACACGGGTAAATTAAGTCGAAATTATAATGCATTTAAAGAAGAAACTTATTTTATTATCGAAGTTCCTCAAGTGAGGAATAATCTTGAACTTATGAAAAGTGTCATAATAATGGTATTCCATAATGGAATACCATTATTATTTATTATAAACATTGATTATACATTTTTTGCAATTTGAAATATTAATTCCAGCAGAAGTTGAATCAACGCAACTAATATTGGCAGAAGAATTTTGAACATTAACAATATTTTCATTTACTCCCATAATTTTAGTTGCAATTTTCTTTTTGTTTTCAATGGAAGATTCTACATAACCTTCGGCAACGCTGGACGACTTCCAACCGCCGTGTCGCTTTAATGTGTCCATATCAGCACCGGCATCCGCCAGTAAGGTTGCTGATGATCTTCTAAAGCAGTGACCAGTGTAGTCTTGCAGATTGGATAAACCAAGAAAAGTAGCAATTTCTTTTGGTATGCGTCCAAAGGTATTTATACCTACGGGCTGCGATGTGCATTTACCATTTTTATAATATATGAAAAAGCGTTCGTGATTTATAACTTTTGGACGAAGTTGAAAATATGTTTTAAAAATATCTAGACAGTCACATCCAATAATATTTCCTTTAGTAATTACAAATTGTCTTATAACTTTGGTTTTTGTATTCGGCAAAGTAATTTTAATAAAAGTTTTATTATCTTCGATATCGGTTACTTTTAAATTACACAGTTCTTCTCTACGGCAAGCTCCGAAAACACCAATAATTAAAGAAACCTAAGTACAATACGAATAAGTTATTCTTAGATAAATTAAAATAATATTAGTATCTATTACCTTTATCATTAAATATCGATCGTCATTGGCTTCTTGCAAAAATTTATGTATTTCGTCCTTTGAAAATATATTGGATTTTTTAGGCTTATATCCATCTCCATTCCGTTTTAAAAATGCAATTAATTCTGTATATTTGCTTATATCCACTTTCCGTTTTAAGGCAATTGTTGTTCTGAGCATAGAGTAGTGTGTCCACAATGTAGAGGACTTGTACTTTTCCGCTTTTTCAGAAAAGTAGGCAAGCAAAATTTTTACAGAGAGAGCATCTCCTACCTTTTTTAATTCGCACCATTTTTGAAATCGTGCGTATTCCAATTCATACTTTAGCTTGGATTTCTTCGGTATTATGGTAGAAAGTGCTGCGTTTGCAAGAATTTCCACATCTGAAGGAATATTATCACTATCACTGTCCGCCATTTTAGCGAAGTAAATATTATACAAAACAAGTATAAGTAAATAAAAATTTTTCTATGGATACCAAACTAAATACCTATTTGATCATTTTAATTTCTTTTACGTCAAATTTAAAAAGACGCAAAATTTTAGAATATAATTCATTATTAAATGATAGTAGATAAAGCATTGTACAATATTCGCATCGTAACGTCATACTACGATACTCGATGGGTTTGACCAACTCTCCCTTCGGGCTCGTTGGTCAATTTTCCCATCTCTTATCGTAATATGATACGTTACGATGCTTATATCGTAAATAGCTATTATAGAAGCACTTGAAATGCAACAATAAATTGAATTTCACATTTGAAATAAATAAAATTGTCATTCAACTGTCAAACTCTAAAATCTAACCTTAAAATAAATTATTGTTTATATTAGATTTGCCAATAGAAAACAAGAATTACTTATCCGAGCAGATATTCGACCATTTTCAGAGGGATAAGTTAAACCCTGTGACGTGAATTTTAATTTTATCATTCATTTCAAAAAAATTTGATTTAAAACATAACTTTTCGAGCCATTTCATATAATAACTTTTTGAATTCACCTGGTAAGTACAGAAATGTACTAATAAACCGTTCTAGATTACATTTTATAAATTGAAAGCAATATACTTCACGGTCATACGGAAATAACACCTGCCACTAACGTCATCAAGTCCTTGAGTTGGTCGTTTGAAAAACAGTTAGTCTTTTGTTCAAAACACAGTCCTTTTGCCGTGTAACCCGATATTGACGCCTAGAATCCTAGCGATAACTCGCTAAAGATTACGTACAACGTCTAGTTGGCGCGTACTTTCAAACCCACGCTCCAATAAGTTGTTATTGTGTCCTAGCACAGCTGCGACATTCCTTAGTGAATTATCTACTGAACCAAATTAAATTACGCTCGTTAATAATTACGAATTATTTGATTATCCTCCAAAGAACATTATCGCGTTTGGAAGCAAACAATTTATGCAGAGCTCTCTGTGGTTTGATTCTCTTAAAACAGAATCAATCGCGTCACAGTTTTTATGGGACACTTCTTTGGTATTCAACGATAATCAATAGAATTCATCAAATTGCTTAATTTACATGACCTATTTAGGAAGTTTGAGTAAAGATTTAATGATCAGTAGTAGTAAATTAGTGGAGTGTGTAAAGGTGAATCCACCTTGTATTAATCCTTTTCCCAATCGAGTTGGATTAGGACCATTTTACTTGCCGAATCTTTCGTCACCACAACTTGACCTAGAGAGAGAAACAGCCCCGATAAGAAATAATGTACATCCTTTAAAAGTAAGTCGAACAATATTTATGTTTTAACCATCGATCACAAGTGTCTAGTGAAGTGTGTAAGCGGTCATCATAATTTACTATAATTTTTGTGTGTATTTTAAAACTTATCGTTTATGTTAAACTTTGTAATTAATGTGCATTCGGAATCATTTTATCAAAATCTAATAACAAAAGTTATCATTAATTAGTATCATATTTTGTCCATTAAATATAATTTAATTTTAATCTATAAATTTAATATAAATTCAATTCAAATTCAATTGGCCAATTCTCATTTTTCTATATTTACAATTAAGACAAACTTATGAGCATTCCTGCTCCAACTTGTGACTTATTGTATATTTGTGTACTATTTTAACCATTATATTTGATAATATTTTATAATTTAATTTTATTGGCAACTTATGGTTGCGACGTTGTGCTTGTTTTATATTTTAGGTGGGACTCTCCTAAGTTGTAAAGGCTCGTTGCAGGTACGAACGATTTAAGGCAAGGTAAAAGTAAGTTTCGCGCCAAGATTAAGGAATATATGAATTCTCTATTGGCTTATCGTTCCGGTCTTTTGTTTACTATCAGCGCGTGGGCATTTAATATAAAATCAATCCCTATTGTAACAATTAATAAGCCCTGTCGTAAGAACCAACGATCACCAAGTAAAGTTCCGGTAACATCAAAAACAACCCCCCCCCTCCTATCTCCTCTGTATAAAGGCTAGCACGGTGGCAACTTTACCTGTCAAGTTATCGATGATCGATACGACATTTTAGAGTGTAACAACCCGGTATAACCACAATTTATACCAACAAGAATGTTATACAACAATTCGAGGGCTTAGAGGAAGACGAGCGTATCTACAAAATACTAGTTTTGAGATAATTGCAAATTAAAGAAAAAATTTTTTCTTCAAACTGCAATTTTCTTTAATTTAATTCCTTAAATAAGGATTATTTCCGAGCATGTTAAGAATCCCGATTTTAAACAATTAGCAGGTCAAGAATTTTACGTCGCAGTAGGTCAAGGCCACCATTGTTCTGGCCCGATTTGGCAACCTGTTCATCAGATTAATCATCAAGTTATATAAGAGCAACATCTATGAAATTATGAAGTACGCTGTGATAATATTAATTATTTTTATCATAAAAATAAAATTATTTTATTTTATTGTGAGAGCTGAAATTTGAGGCCCCCTGGATTTATGAGGCCCGAGGCGCGCGCCTCATGCGCCTGTTCGGAAATCCGCCACTGTTAGCAGCTGATCTTTATAAAATTTACCTTTCAGACTTTCCCATCCCAAAAAACCGACGTACCAAAGCATATTTCTATGCTGATGACTAGAGCACGGATTATAGGCAATTTGCCTTTTTGTCCTTTATTTAGGCAATTCAAAATTATAAAGATAGAAATGCCGTTCAAACGATTTTGAAAATTTTGAACCCTACTTTTATTTGCCTAAATGCCTATTTTCGATGTTACTGACCTAAAATAGATTTTTAATGCCTAAAAAGCATAAAACAATGATTTATCCTGTTTATGTTACTAAAAGTTAAAAAAAAATAGTTTTTTATGTTTTTTTAAATTTTTTTCTCGGTGAAGTCAACATAGAGAGAACTGACAGTGGTCGTTGAGTCAGCGCTTCGTATCCACGCGTATTAATAAAACCTTAATAAAGTGGAAGTTACTTTAGTCCAAGAGATGGCGACAGATTTCAGAAATCCTGAATAGCTTTAAGTTAGATAGGTACCCTCTAAATACAAAACACAAAAAATGGCAGAGGTTCTCCAGGTCTGATAGGGGGGGGCAAGGAGGTAAATTTTTCAAAAACTAAAAAAAAGGAAACCCCCCTCCCGTAACATAGTAACCCCCTCCAAATTAGTAGCCCAATTTGCAAATAGATGAGAAAATTAATAACACCATCTATTTAGGAGGGCAAAAAGCTTACATAAAAATTTGTAAGTATTTTCCATCCTTATAGCTCTTTATGGTAATTAAAAAATTTTTAACTAATTTTTTTAAATATTATGTTTATAAGTTTCTGTAATGAAAAATATTATATTGCCTAAAAACCCCTAAATTCTTAATTATTGCGCCTATTTCAATGATTTTTATAGCTTAAAATTGTGCCTTTTTTAACATTTTTACGTCCTAAAATCCGTGCTCTACTGATGACATAGGATACTGCACCACTTCAATGAATTCAAACGTTGCAACTAATATACTTCAAAAATCCCTGAACGAGTCGGAAACATGGTTCAAACAATGGAGGATTGGTATAAACACCAAGAAAACCATAGCCATAATTTTCACAAAAAAACGGAAAAAACCAAAAGTCAAGTTAAAAATCTTCGCCAAAGAAATTGATTGGAAAATAAAAGCAGGTGTTATCTTAGATCAAAAACTCAGTTGGGATCACCACATCACTGAAGTCTCCAATCGAGCTAAAGGTATAAAATCGCAACTTTTTCCACTGGTTTTCAGGAAAAGTAAATTATCTCCTGAGAATAAACTAAGAATTTACAAAAGCATAATAAAACCAACAATGATTTATGCAGCACCAGTCTAGGGAACAGCCAAGACCACGCCCCTTAACAAACTTCAAGTCGTGCAAAACAAATTTTTAAGATCAACATGGAACGCTCCTCCTTTTGTTACCAATCTTCGTTTACAGCAACACTCGAAACTAAATTCAATTAAAGAAATAATTAAGAAACAAACGATAAATTTCTATAACGACTGTTTTAATGATAATCCGTTAGTCAACAATTTAGGAAATTATGATAATAAAACATTCACAAAACACAAAATGCCTAAGTCAATAATTGAAGAATAAAATAAGTAAAAAATAAAATAAGATAATCAACTAGGTCAAACAACTCTACGAATGACATCATTAAAGTCTGCAAATTCCAAGGTGTAACATTGAAAAATGCAAGATAGTTAAATAAAATAAAATACAATCAGCAAATCTAAATAGCAACTCTATGTGATATCATTGTAGTCTGCAAATTCCAACGTGTGAGCGTGTGACATTGAAAAACGCAGCGACAATTAAATAAAATAAACCTTTAATCCCAAACATGAAATTACAAACTAATATCAGAAATAAACAAAACAAAAACCATTAACACAAAATAATGATCCAAACCAAGCAAATCGCGGCAAAATCTAGTGCGGAAAACAAAAACAAAGACAATAATAATAATAAAAACTACCATAGTAATAAAAACAATTCCAAAATCAACTCTTCAAAACGCGGAAAAACAATAGTGCAAAATAATAATGAGGTTAATTAATTAAAAAACAATCTCAAAGTTAAGTCTCCAAAAAATCGCGAATAAACAGTAGTGCAAACAAACGATAAGTATTTAGAAGAACAATTAGTGCAGTGTAGACCAGCGACAAACAACTGATGCTTCAACACCTGGTTACTAATTAACCGTAACGACAGAGCTTCTAGCTCAATCAAACGGCTTAGCCATCAAATCTGTCTTTAAAAGTCAAAACATAAGATGAAGGAGACAAGGGGCGAAAGTCCTGCCGCTCCGCGATAGCCAATTAGATAAAAGTAATAGAAGAGACCATGGAGTCGACATTTACATTTACATTCATGATACTTTGTAGTACCAGGAACTTAATCCCGCGACTACTTTGCCTGTATGATTGCGGCGGAGCCGCATTGCGTCTGGTTTGCTTATAGAGGGAGTTCCTCAGATGTGTGGCGCAAGGCCAGTCTTGACTGTCTCGACCCGCGAGGGTTTTGACAGGGAAAATTAAAGGATTAAAGAAGTTCGGTGTGGTGTATACGCGCATCGCTGTGTCCTGAAAATATAGTTAGTATATACATATATTGGGAAGAAGAAATGCAGGAGGAGGTGTGTTGTATGTATTTTCACTTGTTTGGGGTGATGTTGGTTTCTCACCGGTTGAGATCACTTTCACTTTTTCGCGGAAATGTTTAGCACTTGTGTGATCGTGATTTTGTCGTCGAGAAAAACAGGGTTAATAGTTTTTGCCGGAGTGAAGCACTTAGGCGTGAGTTTAGGGCTGCAATTAATTGTCTGAAGGGAGAGCTTTCACTTTCACTTAAAGGAAGGGTGTCTTTTCACCGGAGGGAGGCACTTTCACTTTCTTTGGTGGACGCGGTCGGTATTATAGGGTGCTAAGAGTGTCTTTTCACTGACGGGGGTGCACTGCGATTAATTGTCTGAAGGGGGAGCTTTGCTTACACTTAATGGAAGGGTGTCTTTTCACCGGAGGGAGGCACTTTCACTTTCACTTCCTCTGGAGGACGCGGTCGGTATTACAGGGCGCTAAGAGTGTCTTTTCACTAACGGGGATGCACTATGTGTCTTTTCACTTTTATGAGGGGAGGGATGCAAAAATGGAGTTTGTAAACTAGTGAGGAGATGATTTGCAATCTCATGAACTGTGAGAGTTTGTTGTTGTTGGTACACGCACTGGCACTGGGTTATGTTGGGAGCACTCGCGAGGTTATGGTGCGCGGTGTTTTGTGTTTGCGGAAGTGTTTAGGGTCGTATTTGCCGAGGGCGTTGACCAGAGGATTTGTGCTGGTGGAAGTGCGATCATATAGGTTGATTGTTTGATTTTGGATGAATTCATCTGTTGTAAAGAGTTTGGAGTCTTTTCGAAGTCGGGCGTTGGTGACTCGTCTGGGGGCGTCCCAGGCAGCTCTGAGAAACTTGTTTTGTTGAATTTGTATTTTATAGAGGTGGGTGTTGGCCGCGTTGCCCCAAACGGGGGCGGCGTACGTGATGGTAAGTCGGATTATGGATTTGTAGAGTAATAACTTGTACGCAGGGCTCATCTCACTCTTCCTGCCGACCAGGCAGTAGATGTTACTCATGAGAGCTTTACTTTTTAGTGTCAGTGCTTCGATATGCTTTTTATCAATTAAGCTTTTTATCAAGGGTTACTCCAAGGTATTTGACTTCAGTGCACCAGGGAATTTCTATTTCGTTCATTCGTAATTCGAGTTCAGGGATGCCATGTCTATGGGCGAAGAGGATGACTTTTGACTTGGTTGGGTTGATGCCGTTCCTCCAGGTTCGGCACCAAGTGGCAACTAGGTCGAGTGTTAACTGAAGTCGAGCGGTGGCTAGGTCAGGACTCTTGGATGATGTGAAGATGCCGGTGTCGTCAGCGTAGAATGCGTATTGCACTCTGTGGTTCTCGGGTTGTGGCATGTCGCTGGTGTAAATGCTATAGAGGTCAGCTGCAAGGACGGATCCTTGAGGGACACCTGCTCGGAGGGTACCTTCTTCAGAGAGGGTGCCGTTTACTGAGATCTGAAATTTTCGTTCCGACAAGTATGATTGTATTACTTGGATTATGGGTATTGCAATGCCAGCCTTAATCATTTTGTAGAGCAGTGCTTCATGCCACACCGTATCGAAGGCCTTGAGGATGTCGAGGAAGATTGCAGCA
Organism: Rhagonycha lutea; assembly: GCA_958510855.1. Lineage (NCBI taxonomy): Eukaryota > Metazoa > Arthropoda > Insecta > Coleoptera > Cantharidae > Rhagonycha > Rhagonycha lutea. The sequence goes on from OY294038.1 coordinate 41,190,234, forward strand.
GTATACTCGTTCTTGTTGTATCCGTGAGTGATGTGTTCTACTAACCGAAGTATTTGTAGCGTAGTGGAGTGGCCGCCACGAAAACCGAATTGTTCATTAGGAATTGTTTTTAACCTGATTATTTCACTTCGTAACCGCACTAGGACCACTTTTTCGGTGATTTTCCCGATAGATGGGAGAAGGCTAATGGGTCGATAACTTTGAGGAAGTTTTGGGTTCTGTCCGGGTTTGGGGATGACAATGACGTTGGCTTTTCGCCATTGCGAGGGAAAATGTCTGAGGCGAAGCGCGGCATTCACTATACCGGTTATTGCGGTCATTGCTTTTCGCGGGAGCTCTTTGAGGGCGCGATTCGATATGTTGTCGTGGCCCGGGGCTTTGCGTGCTTTGGAGGATTTGATTATACGGGCGATCTCTTGGTATGAAGTAGGTTCGATGACGGAGGGGTCGTAGGCATGGAGATGTTCTTCTACGAAGGCGTTTACCATGTTGATATGGTTCTGGTCTATATAGTCGTTATTGGGGGTGCACTGATTACTAAAGTTCTCTGCAAGAGCGTCTGCCTTCTCTTTGTCGCTTCGCGCAAAGGTGTTATCTGTTTTTTTCAGTGGCGGCATTTGTGATCGTTTTTGTCTTATCGCCTTTACGAAGCGCCAGGCGTTGGGTTCGTTAAAGGCGATGGTTTCAAGTTTATTGGACCAGAGCTCATTATGGTGCTTCTTCACTTGTGTGGAGACTTCGTATTTGAGCTTTTGATAGGCGCGTTTATCGTCCGGATTCATTGTGGTTTGTGCTAATTTTCGTGCACGGTTTTTCGCCTTTATGAGCACTTTGAGTTGTGGCGTTAGTTTATCTCGGTAATCTTGTACAGGAATTTGATTCGTTGCGAATTGGATTGATGCATTAATTTCATCTTGATGGCTATGTCAATTACAGTAGGAGTGCCTAGTGAGGAGAAGTGTGTGGGCTGAGTGGGGCCGTCGATGGAGGCGTCTAGGTTGTCCGCAATTTGAAGTAGTTGTCGACCTGCCGTGGTGGTGATGTAGCAGTGCCAGTTATTATGCTTGGCATTAAGGTCGCCTGCAACGATTGCGCCATCCGGGTTGGCGAGAAGACATTCGAAGTCGCTAAGTGAGAACTTTTTGTTGGGTGGGTTGTAGACCGCTGATAGATGCAGCCAGCCGTGACTATGCATGTGAATGGCAACCGTGGTTGCTTCGATGGAAAGTTGAGGATTTACAACTTCATGATGTTCAATAGAGGATTTCACGAACGCGGCGGTACCACCGCCGCGAGCGAGTTGTTGCCTGTCGGTGCGATAGCATGCATAGTTGGCTAGCCTGGCATTATCATTGGCATGTAGGTGCGTTTCGTTGACGAGGATTACGTCGAGATCGAGACGATGCGCAAAATCGAGGAGTGTATGGCGTTTTTCACGGATACTATTTGCATTCCAGAATGCGATTTTGAGTGATTTGGGTTGGATACGCTGCCTAATCATCGCGGCCGTCAACTGTGTTGACGTTGGCGAACTGGACTCGGAGCGAGTTAATTGTTTGTTTATCGACGTTGGCGTTACTTAGGGCGTCGAACATGATGTTGATGAGATCGTCTTGAGAATGGTTTTTTGCCTGTGGTCGGCGGGAACTAGGGCTGCGTGAACGTTCGTTGGTGGGGGTCGAGCTTCGGCTGGAGCTGCGTTCTCGGCGTCGTTGGCGATCACGGAGGTAGTCGTCATGATGGGGGTCGCGGTGGTTATCATATTGTCGAGAGCGTTGTGAGCGGGAGTGGTGCTGGCGTTGCGAGCGTGGGTAGAAGTCGCGTTCGCGATCGGAGTGGTAGTTGCGGTATTGGTTATGTTGTGGGCGCCCGTATTGTCTTTGATTGGGATTGTATCGCGGTAGAGGATACATGGGGCAACCTCTGAAATTGGCCGTGTGATCTTCGTGGCAGTTCGCGCAGGTGGGCGTGACACTATAGGGTTTCTCGCACTCCGCGGTGAGATGGTCCTTCCCGCACTTGACACATTTTGGGTGGGCACGGCAGCAACGTTGGGCGTGCCCGAATCGTTGACAGCGATGACACTGACTGGGAATACCCCATGGAGTCGAGGAGGGTAAGGAATGTTTATATGCCACCGGCATGGCAATACAAGGGGTAACAGGTAACATAACAAAAGTAAGACAACAAACATTACTACAAATAAAAGTCGGAGACATATCGCACCCGGTAGTATTTCTAATAATTATAAAGGGCTTAAATATAAATATACCGATAATTTTGGGAACGGATTGGATGATATTGGTTTTACTACGAATTATTTAGATACAAAATAATACATCGGCACCTCTGTACTTTAAGCCGCCTTTAAGCGACGCTGACATCCGCATCCCAAAACCATTGCAAGGGTAGTGGACAATTTCGAGTTCTTAGAACCTTGAACAATTAGGAATTGATGAAAAAGAGACACACCCGGAAGCTGCTGCAGTTTTGATGAACGATTTTTATGTCGACGATCTACTAAAGGGAGTAATGACGATCGAACAAGGTATAAAATTGGGAAAGGAACTCGACTTTATTACACAAAGGAGGTTTCAATCTCAGGAAATGGACCTCTAATAGCGAAGAAATTACAAAAGGAATATCAAAGGGTGACAATAAAGAAAACTTAGATAGATCTCGTGCAATTAAAACATTGGGTATGCAATAGAACCCAAATACCGACAATTTTCAATATCAAATCGCGTTCTCTAAAAATCAACTTACTAAAAGGTCAATACTCTCAGAAATTTCTAAAATATTCGATCCCGTGGGTTTGTTAAGCCCCATTGTAATATGAACTAAAATGCTGATTCAAAAATTATGGACACTAAAGTTAGATTGGGATCAGATCTTACCTGATGAAATTCAAAGACAATGGAACTCATTTCGAGATCAATTGCAAGCAATGACACATGAAGCGTTGCAAAGCTAATTGATCTAAGCGCCAAAAGGTACTTTTGTGGGAAAATGGTGTTAAACATAGTAAATGGTAGAAAACTGTGTTGTTAGAAAGTAATAAAACAAATGTTATATTTTATATGATATTAATTTTTATTGACATTATAGATGAAGTAACTAAAAGTCATTTTTGATATTAAACCCAACAGGAGAAATTTAAATGAAAAAATAAAACAACTTTGGAAATGAATTAATTAGACTATAGACCGCGGCGCGTTGACATAGACGCTGCGTCACCTTGTTGTCGCATTTCAAACTGTAAATAAATTGAAATGTGGCTTAGATCATATAGCACTGCATTCGCATTGGTATCTAGATCATTTTAATGCAAAAAACTAAAATTGCAAATCTTGGCACTTAGATCAATTAGCTTTGCAACGCTTCACATATAGAAATTCCAAGGCAAGTTACGCAAAAGCATACCGTTGAAATACAAATACATGGTTTCTGTGATGCATCCGAAAGTGCCTACGGCGCATGTATTTACATAAGAACCACCAATAATGATGGGATACATAAGTTAATGTTGTTATCCGCAAAATCACGCGTGACACCATTGCAACAGATTTCGCTGCCCCGTTTGGAATTATGCAGTGCGTTACTGCTTGCCAAATTATACCAACACGCGAAGCAAAAATTGAATGATTATCAATTATCGGATATTATTAGAGCCGAAAATGAAATGCCTGAGAGAAAAAAAGAAAAAGTAATTGCATTGGTAAATAACCTAACAAGCAGGGACATAACAGAGCGGTTCTCTTCCTTGCTAAAATTCAAACGCGTCATTGCGTTATGCTTGAGATTCGCGGAAAAAACATTAAACAAAATTCATAATACCGGGTCAATTACGGCCGAAGAATTGGAAACGGCTTTATTATGTGGAAGTGGAGTAAAACAAACGCAGCAACAACATTTCTCGAGCGACATTTCATCCTTAAAAACTAAAAACAGGGTCGGTAAGCATAGTAAGTTACTATCCTTGAATCCATTTGTCGGCGTAAACGGTTTCTTGAGAGTCGGTGGAAGAATCACTAATTCATATATGACTTTTAACAAAACTTCGAAATGAACACTATTTAAATTTACATGCCGGTACGCAAATGTTATTAGCTAATTTACGTCTCAAATATTGGATAATTTCAGGTAAAAACTCTATAAAAAATGTATTAAGGCAGTGCATTACATGCTTCCGGATGAAACCCAAAATTAATTACCAATTAATGGGTAATTTGCCACAAGTTCGCTGGCCCTTTTCAATATAAATTGACACGAAATACGACGGGCAAGGCATATGTGTGCATGGCAACAAAGGCTGTGCATTTTGAGATAGTTAGCGATTTGAGTAGCAAAAATTTCTTAAACGCATTAAAACGTTTCCTCGCACGGAGAGGTAAATGTCAAAATTTATATTCGGACAACGCTACTAACTTTCACGGCGCAGCTAACGAATTAAAATTGTTTCAATCATGGTTTCAAAACCACAAAATGCAATCTGAAATTCAAAATTATCTTGTAAATCAACACATTAATTGGCATTTTATCCCTCCACGGGGACCTCATTTTGGCGCCTTGTGGGAAACAATAGTTAAATCGGCAAAATATCACATCGTCGCATCAGAATCAGAGTATTCTATCTCCATTTATCTAAATTTTACAATAGAGCTGTTTAAAGATTCTCTATTGCATTACTCGCCACTATATAAAATAAAATTGATTCTTGTTTTAACGCGTATTGTAAAATATTTTAGCAATTGTAGAGAAATGAACATAGATTACTATGGTATAAATAACTCGATTTCTCAAAAAACTGGAGATAGAATACTCTGATCCTGATGCGACGACATGTATCGGGTTATCGGGAATGTTAAATTAAATTTTGAAGAATTGTATACCATTTTAACTCAAATAGAAGCATACCTGAATCGAGACCTTTAATTCCTTTATCCAATGATCCAAACGACTGTTCCGCACTCACACCTGGGCATTTTATAATTGGGGAACCAATCACGGCCATCCCAGAAAATAACATCATGCAAATCCAGGACAACAGGTTAACACGTTACGAGTTGCTAACCAAAATGTTCCAACATTTCTGGAACAGATGGTCCAAGGAATGCTTAGCAACTTTGCAACAACGATACAAGTGGAAAACACGATCTAAAGCATATCAAATCGGGTCATTAGTGCATCATACAGTGTCACCCAGGCAAGGACGATATTGTGCGTGTAGTGTCGGTAAAAACTGATAACGGCATTTATGTTAGACCAATTGTGAAGTTATGTGAATTACCTATTGAAGACAATAATGAAATTAAGGTTCTTGATACATAAGATTCCTCAAGGCGCGGAGAATGGACAATTTAGTTATAATTTTATTAGCTTATTGTACTTTTTTGATCAAGGTGCGGCGAATAGACAATTTTAGATTAAGAAATTAAAATATTGCTTAAGGGTTGGGAACAGGCTATGGTACTGTGTCCATCTTCCTAATCCCACAGCTTTAAAGTGAAGCATGCCGCCTTTTAAATTCTAATATAATTTCTTTATATTATTATATTATTTGTAAGTTTTACGATATGGGAACTGGGCTTTGCCATCTAACTGTTTCTTGGGATCTGCCCTTTCCCTCTTTCTTTGGTTAATTTTGTAAATAATTTGTAAAATGAAATCAGAATTAAAAAAGTTATACTTATTTTATTTACAATAATCCTTACTACGCCACCATTACCTCCAATAGGTTATGGGCCCAGGATTATAGCGAAATAATTTAACCCTTAATAACTATGGTCAAATAATTGTTACACTATCACTACTGTGGGGTCACAGAGACCACGCTTTATTTGTTGGTTTTTTATGTACTTAAACTTTAATTTTTTGGATTGTTTTATCACAGATGTCTTGGTTGCTATTCTAGTAAGTCAAAAAAAATTATAATGTAATAGATTTTAAACTTTTATTAACACTTAAAAATATAAAGAGATATAGGTACCGTATGAGCATGCATTTATACTATTATACGAAAAAGAATTTTTTTAAATTAATCTGAAGGATTTCTAAACAATTTAATAATAATTTTAAAAAGTTAATAGATGAGAAATTATAACTAAAGTACAAAATTGAAGAAAAAAAACTGAATTCGCAAAAATCACAACACCTAAAATGTTACAATTTATCCATGCAATTGATGAATAATGCCACAATGTTTTGATTATTTTTTTTGTTTTTTTTTTACATTTCCTAATAAAACAAACATATGCTATTCATACTAATTCAATTTTTAACACAATTTACCTAAATTGTACGAAATCAAACTAGTTCAACACATATTTTTGTATTAAACATGGGAGATTAAAAGTTACACTAACACTATGGCGTGGTCATACAGACCCCGTGCTTATTTTAATTCGATCTAACTATAAAACTAGGTAATCTTCAAGGCCCTTATTTTGTGAATATAATAGGAATGATGTAACTTAAAGGTACTGAGACGCTAAATTCGTAATTTTGAACTAGGCCTAAAATACACACATATTAAAAGTCGGCGTGGTCTCGGTGACTCCTCCATAGTTATTAAGGGTTAATTGTGGTATAGTGAGAATTGTGTAAAAATAAAAAATTATATAAACTGGTTTTAACTAGTGCTGTCAGCGATTACCGGTTTTTTCGGTTAACCGGTTTCGGTTAACCGCGGTTTTTACTAATACCGAAAACCGGTTAACCGGTTTTTTACCGGTAAATTTTACCGGTTTTTTTACCGGTTTTTTTGCCAGTTTTTTCTACCGGCTTTTTTTTATCGTTTTTTTTGCCGATTTTTTTCTTACCGGTTTTGTTTAATCGGTCTTTTGCCGGTTTTTTTCTTACCGGTTTTTTTATCGGTTTTTTTTAATCGGTTTTTTGCCGGTTATTTGTCGGCATTTCTTACCTTTTTTTGCCAGTATTTTCTTTATGCCGGTTTCTTTATCGGTCTTTATAGTTCATAACCGGTCATTTTTACCGGGCTTTATGCTGTTTTTTTATCGGCACAGTTTTACCGGTAAAACGGTTTTTTTTACCGTCACGGTTTTTTTCGGTAAAACGGTTTTTTTACCGGAACGGTTTTTACCGGTAAAACGGTTTTTTTACCGGCACGGTTTTTACCGGTTTGGTAAGAAACGGTTTTTTATCTATCCGGTAAACCGGTTTACCGGTTTTTTACCGAACCGGTTTTTTTACAAACCGGTTTTTAAAATTGACGGTTTCTTGCAGCACTAGTTTTAACAACTTTTGAAAATTGAACAAATTGTGTGTGTAAGCATAAACAGTTAATTTTCAAAATCAAAATAAAAAGTTTACAAATAAACTATTAGTTAAGAAATTAAAATTAGTGAACAAAAGTTAAGTTAAGGACAGAAAATGGATAGCAGGAAAAAGCGGAACATTAAACCTTTCAATGGCGAACACTACAGTATCTGGAAATTCCGGTTGCGAACGCTAATTGAAGAAGATTATGCTTTGCGGGTACTCGACGAAGATCCTTCAGAGATTATCACAAAGAAATGGCTCAAGTGCGAAAGAATAGCCAAAAGCCATATGATCGAGTATCTTAGCGATACAATGATTGGAATTGTCACAGAAGAGAATACTGCACACGACATAATAACCAAATTAAACTCCATTTGTGAGAGGAAAAGTTTGGCTACCCAACTGTCGGTACAGAAGAAGCTATTAAGTTTTAAGTTGCAGGGTGACACGCAACTTATAAGTCACTTCATAGCTTTTGATGAAATGATGATAGGAGCTGATAGGTTCAGGTGGCAATTTAAGCGAAATGGGCAAAGTTGCTCACCTATTGTTAACATTGCCAGCGACGTACGATGGAGTGATAACGGCAATCCAAACTCTATCTGAAGACAACCTCAGCCTGGCATTCGTGAAGACAAGATTGATTGACCACGAAACAAAATTGAAAAACGAGAGCGGCGATACAAGTCATAAAGTTTTACTTGTGGAAAGCCACCAACTGAACAGAAAGAAAACTTTTCAAAATAAATCTTTCCACCCTCATAGAAAAACGCAATTTAAAACAAATTCAAAACCTGCGTATCGATTTAGTAAATATGGAAATACTAGTAAAAGGGGAAATCATTACCATGTTCGTCCCACCAAATGTAACCACTGTGGTAAAAGAAATCACACCGAACAGGATTGTTATTATTACAAAAATCTTCAACAAAACCGTAGTGACATAGTGAGATCTCTTTGGATCAGAGTGCTTATTTAAAAACAGTTCTTAGTAAATTCAATATGAGCGATTGTAAAACTGTCAGTACATACTCCTCTTCCAGTAAAATTAAATTCTGAAGCTTTAAATTCAGATGAGATTACAGATGCACCGGGTAGAAATTTGATTGGATGTTTAATGTATTGAATATTATGTACTAGTCCATACTTTTGCACAGTAATTAATTTATTGGGTTGATATCAAAGCAAAAGTACTGTAGCAATTTGGAAATCTTTAAAAAGAGTACTATGTTATGTCAAAGGTACAATAACCATAAATTAATTTATAAAAGAAATCAAAACAAATTGTGAAACATTAGTTGGTTATGTAGACTCCCATTTGGGCAGTAATGTAACCGATCGAATTAGTACGACGGACAGGCCCGTATGGTCCTATGAGGCGAAGAGGCGGCCGCCTCAGGCGGTACAAAGAAAGGGCAGCATTTTTGACTTTTTGTAAAAAGTTTAGGCAAAAACACAATTTGGTTGTACTACTTTCAATGTTGACAAGATGTTTTACATGCACAAACAAAAATTTTAAGTTTTTAGGCAATATTAATTTTTACTCCTCGATTGATATTTCACCTTTCTTAGCATCTATTTTTATAAAATATTAATTACACGTCGCGTCGTTTGCAGATAAACAAAAACAATAAAATTGCATTGTCGCAAATCTCAGATGTTGACTACATACTATTACATTTTAATACAGCACACGGCAGTATTAATATGATATTATGTGCAAACAGTGCAATTTCCATTATAAAATTATCACATTCTACTATGAGGCGCCGTTTCGGACTTAATTATATTACAAATATATGTGTTTTTTTAGCATATATAATTTAATTTCTAGCAAATATATCAAAATTAACACAAATATATTTAAATATTTGGTATATATTGTCGTGTAACACGGCTCAATGACGCCCCTAATTATAGTCAGGGATGAAACCTCGCCTAATGTGTGCACTCGAACAATTGAGTGCCAGCTAGCTTTAAGTTCGGTTTGCAAATTTTGAGGCCACAAATATTTACAGGGTCGTGAATTCAATGAATTTAAGGCAATCAAAGATCTCAATAAGTCAGAGGGCAGTTTATTTAAACTAAGCAAATTCAAAAATGGAGCAATTTTAATAATCTCTGACACAAATGTCAAGCAATGTGCAATATGGTGTGTAAAGTGTACAAACGATAAATAAAAATTAACATTTATTATCAAAAACTCAGCTATACTTTTATTAATCGCTTGGTGCACGTAAAAAGTGTAACAATAATAAAAATAATTTTGTACAATGGTGTTTTGATACAAAGAGTTCAGATTTCTTACTTGAAATGGTAAATTGGTGTCGAGGGCAATTAGTGAAACACTCTGTACATCGGCAACGGTCCCAATCTGTAGAACGCACCCAAATGTCAAATGGCTTCCTGTTTCCATACACACGGTAGTACGGCTTCTGTAATCTTCTAAGTCCTGTGATTTTATCCAGAAAATTAGTGACGTGACATGTGAAATCTCTCCTGTGGTGGTTCCAAATCTCAAAGATTGATTTGAACGAATATCTGCGACTTCCAAACCAAAATAGTTGTCAAAACGTGCGACTTTTCCATTAACCTCAAAATTTTCATATGATATTTTACTCGATATTTTATAATCGGCAATTTTACTGGTCATCGATGGTAATAAGTGGTATAAAACTCGTCCATATAACAAATCACTTATTAATTTTAACTTCCTCGCCGTATTTCAGGTTTTACAAACCCAAAATGTGCAATTTTAATATCGTGGTCAAATCTACTTGCGACCCACAGAAAACGTGTGAAAACTTCGTTCCACAGTAATAAAAATCGTTTTAGAATACTCACGATTTATTATCTCGTCGATATAATCGCTTTTGTGACTCAAAAGCTCACTAAATTCGTCTTTTTGGGAATAATTGCGAATAATCATCCGCAAGCATCAAACGTGTCCCAAGACGGCTGGTTCAAGACAACCTTTTTGGAAACGGCCTTATCGAACTTATCCATACCACCATAAACATCCAAAAATACAACACCAAAAATCGTAAGTGGTCACTTCCTAGCGCCGTTTATTCAAATTACGGAAATTTTCCAATTTCAGGTAAATCATTGATACACCTGCGTACACATCACAAATTCGCAAGAAGCACATCACACTTATAAGAAAATCAAATCTGTTATAGTTTTATGTGTTTAAAGTTACAATTTCATTGCTAGTTATTCAAAATTATCTCCATATTGAGTCTTACAAACGACAAATTTAAACTTTAAAGAAATTCCTTAACCGACTTCTTTGATTGACTTTATGACATTTCAATATATAGAAAATTATTTATATAACACGTTTGACAAAGAAATATATATTTGACGGAAAATAAATATATATTTGTGACAATTGAGTCCGTTAGTGTGACGTCACAACGCCTAGAAATTGGCATGTATCGTTCGTACCGTTGCGAAACCGTTCACGAATGATCCAAAGTTTGGTTGGAACGCCCATTTGAAAAAGAACATAACACGAACATTTGCAAACACGACGATCGCATCAAGAAAAGTGTCAACAGTTTCAACATAACCCTATTTAATTCATATAATTGTTATAAACTTATATTAATTATGTAAATAATTCACTATTCTACTAATTATAGTCTACTATTTTATGGTAGAACGTTCCTTAAGTATTTAAAGCAAACCATTTTTTAAATTTAATTGGTTGCTCTCATTCTGGTGAAAAACCATTAGAATGCATGACATTATAATTAATAGTTTAAATAATATAAAGACCTTTTAAAACCTTTTTAACGTATAGATTTAAATTTTAGGAAACATACTGCGATTTTCACCGCTACGGTGTCTTTTTCTTTGAATTATATTTTATTTAAAAAGTGTTAAAAATAATTGTCAAACGTAGAAGGTTTCTCGCTACTGTGAATTCAATCACAATTGTACAATATTGTGCACTTCACTCAATTTTTCTCATTAACTAAACTTTCACATACTGTAAAATGGGGTGAATCACAACAGGCAGGTGAATCACAACAAAAGTTTGGGAAGGCACAAATAATTTTTCTGTACTGCAACATTGAATAAAATTATTTGATTAATCCTTGATGCACAGAAAAATTATTTGTGCCTTCCCAAACTTTTGTTGTGATTCACCTTTCAATTGAACTTTTGAGAATCAGCACTGCAAAGCGGAATTTGAAACGATTATCCAGTTTCATTATTCCTTGGGCGGAATAATGAGGGGTAACATGGTCCCTATACCCGACGTCATAAGCAAAGCGGAGACAAGCATTTTGCAGGACTTGGAGCTTATTTCTAAGTTCGTCCGTCAGATTTCCATAGTATACAGTGATACAGTAATCGACATGGCATAGTACCAGACTCTCGACAATTCTCCATTTTACCACGGACGACAGGAAGTTCTTGTATCTATAGATAGTCTTAAAGCTGGTTCACACTATATGATTTTTCATCTGACTTGTCATATGACAAATATTTTTAGGTTCACACTATCTGATTTTTGCTATTATAGAAGTCATAGCTAAATAATAAGCTCGGTAATAGCAAAATAATAAGTGATTTTCAGAATAGGACGGTGTCTATTTTGCTATGACTTCTTGAAAGATTTTTTTACAAAATTTCAAAAACTGAATTTTTTATAAAAAATTATTATTTATCGAAATAATCACAAAAACTGAAATATATTTTAACAAAAATGTATCGAATATTTATCGAAAATTTTTCTTTAAATTTTTCAAAATATCGTTAATTTTTCAAAAAAGTGACTTCCGAAATTTCAAAAACTAAATTTTTTATAACAAATAATAATTATTGAAATAATCACAAAATCTGAAATATTTTTGAACAAAAATTTATCGAACATTTTAGACAAATTTTCTTAAAATTTTTAAAAATTTGGTCAACATAATTTTTCGTCAAAAATGATTATTTCTTAAAAAATTTTTGGATAAAATGAAGAAATAGACACCGATGACAGAATAATTTCTATTAGATATAAAATTCAATTCAAAATCAACCACTTATTGCTATAAACTTTGGTTAATTCACGGTTAATTATAATTTTTTTGACATATGACAGCCATTTTGACGTTTTAGTAATAAGAAAAGTTGCAAGCAATATTACACAGTGTGAACATAAAAATTGTTGGTCGTATGAAAAGAGAGAGAAAAAAGAGTTTCGTATATGATTTTTGCCATGACTTCTCGTATGACCGAGTCAGATGAAAAATCATATAGTGTGAACCAGCTTTTAAGCTTGAAATAGCATGTCCTGACGATCTTCTTGACATGAGCAGAAAAAGACAAATATCTATCCCATATCACTCCAAGGTTTTTTACTTCGGTGCACCACTTCACTACGCACCCGTTAACATGTACGTCGGTATGTTTAGCTTCCTCTGCTGTCTGGCAGTGATGAGGACCGCCCATACACATTGTAAAAGTTTTGGACGGGTTTAGCAGTAGCCCATTTTTTATACACCAACGTTGTATCAATGACAAGACAAAGTTCATTTCGTTGATAATACGATTTATGTCGAATGGTGAGCCAGATATGTAAATCTGTATATCATCGGCATACATATGGAAGAAGCAGAAATCAGGTAAAATTTTCGGAAGATCCGCAGTGAAGATTATAAATAATAATGGCCCAAGGGATAATAATGGCCCAAGGAATAATAATGGCCCAAGGAATAATAATGATATATTCGATATAAAAAATTATCGAAAATGATCGGTAATTTGTGCATATTACTCGTGATTGGTAGATTTCATTAGGCAACTGAAATGTTCGCTAAATTGAAATCTGATTGGACTACATTTTTGAAATGAGATCTGGTGATTGGTGGACAGGTTAGTTATGACGTCAGAAGGAGATAGTCAAATAAATAATTGTATCTCAAGTATTATACTTGAGCCTTGAACTACTGGTGCGAAATACCTACGTGTGAACGATGTAAACTACTGTCGACCAGGCCCGTAGCCAGGGGGGGGGCACTTGTCACCCCCCGAAATGTTGAAAAGACTGTTTGATACCAACTATTTTTTTGAATTTCCAAAAAATCAAAAGCAAATCAAATTTAAAAAAAAAAACCGGTTTTCTTGATTTAAAAACCGGTTTTCGAATGTGACAAATTTACAGTAAAAAACCGGTTTTGAAAACCGGTTTTGAAAAACCGTCAAACCCTAACCGCCGACATACCTAAACCCGAACATCCACTTGTCAACTACGGATTCTACGCAGATGACACAGGTATTTTTACCTCCTCAAAAGATGTCGACCTAGCTGTAGCTAGACTCCAAAACACCATGAACCTGGTAGCTTCATGGTGCCGAAAATGGAGAATAGGTATAAATCCGACCAAATCGGCAGCAATAATATTCGCAAAAGAACAGGCGTCCCCGAACTAGACTTTTAGATAAATGGAACCCACGTCGAATGGCAAGAAAAGCATGTAAAATACCTTGGTGTCACGCTCAATCGAAAGCTCCTCTGGCACACTCACCTTAAAGACATCAGTAACAAATGTAAAGCGGTCATCGCCAAGCTCTACTGCCTAGTTGGTCACAACAGCAAACTAAGCCCCGCGCACAAACCCATGCTCACCTACGCCGCTCCTGTATGGGCAACCTCCGCCAAAACCAACCTAAACTTGCTGCAAACACAACAACAACAACTACATAAAGAATCAAACAATCAATCTTTACGACCGCTGCCGCACCAGCTCGAACCCACTAATCAACCAGCTCGGTAAATACGACACGGACATATTTCACAAATATAAAACGCCTAAACTAATCGCCAAATTAGCCGACTAACGATCGCTTAATAGTGCCCCCGTTACTCAAAAACGCTCACCCCCGATCCACTCGCGGCCCGCGTCAGTGCTACGAACTCTACGTAAGATCATCCCGCGCCCGAGTGAAAAACCACCCTAAGGGCGCGCATCCCGTACGCAACCACCCCAAGTGATACAAACTAAAACCAAACTGGTAGAGCTCGAGCAGTATGTCCGTATGAGAAGTAAGTGAGAAATTTAAAGTGTTAATATTTATTAATTGGTTATTTGTAGAGAATTAAGTGACTTTATGTATGTACTTCAGCTTTTTTCAATCGGTTATTCTTCCATCTTTTACTGAACTATAAGCCAATGTTAGAAATCATTAAACCACCGAAAATACTTAAAACGCTGCGCGGCAACACTTCAATTTTTTTAATTGATAATTTTATTTTTCTCAAATAGAAACTCAATTCCTGCAAATAGGCATGCAGTTTATGCTAAGTTAAAACCTGAACAGTTTGCGGCTGCGGGGTTCCTCTGTTGGGGCGAGGATGATCGAGCGGTTTGCTTTTACTTAGGGGTAGGGCTTCAAAACTGGGAAGATGGGGATGATGCGTGGGAATAACACGCAGAATGGTTCTGGAAGTGCAAGTTTCTGTTTGTGCAGAAAGGCAAACAATTTATTTAAACGGCTGCATATCTAAATTATTTTAATTAGTTTAATAAAAATTAGTTAATTTTACCACGCTAGCTTAATAATTATAATTTCTTATTTTAGGCGTATTTTCGCGAGGCATTTTGGTTAACCAAAAGTAACCGGTTAGATTTTATGTCATTTTCGAGAGAACGGTTAGAGGGGAGGTAGATTTTGGTTAACCAAAAAAGTTAACCAAAGACGACCGCTCAAAATCACTGGTTACTTTTTGTGGTTACTTTTTGCGCCATCTGTGTGCGCCACAATTTAAAATTTAAAGTTGGAAGTGGTTCTAAAATGGATTTGAGGTTATGTTAAATTAAAAACTCTTAAAAACTAAACATCGTTATAAATTAATTTTCGAAGTTATAAAATCGTTTTGATTATTATAAATATTTTGTTGTAGAATTAGCGTTATTTTATATTAAAAATATTGGTTTTTAGTTGGTTGTTAATGAAGATTTAAGTTAAATTAAATAAAATAATTATAATCTTTGGTGTTAACTCTTAATTTATTTATTGGTAGTATGATTTAATTTGGATGAGTGAAATAAACGAATATAATTTACACTAAGGTGCGAAGGTGTATCTTTTTCTTGGTGATGAATGACATTGCAAATCATTTGAAAGGTAAATGTAAATAAAATTCTTTTTCCACTACTAGTCATATAGGCTATCATTTTTACTTAGGTATGAAGCTCCAGAAGTGACATGTTATAGACTAGTGGTCAACAATTTTTCCATTATTAACTACTAGTTAATAATGAACAAAATGATATTTTTCGATAATTTGGGGACTATTTTAAAGAAAAATGTTGTTATAAGATGATTTAGAATAATCAAGAGATGCTATTTAATTGTATTTAAACTATTAAAAACGCTTTATTAACAGATTAATTGAATTTTAAAATTTTTATTAAATTCGAATTAATGTGACAGATAGTGACAGCGCCATCTTTTGTTAATTTGACGAACCACGATTTATTTAATTTACTAATAAAATTCAATGCGAAAACACAAAGGATTTTCCGGTAGTAGATTTTCTATTACAAAACAGTTAAAAAAACTCACTAAACGGCTCATAAACTTCAAATTTCAACTTTTAATCACAATTAATTTAAAATTTTCAAGAATGTCAAATCAAGAAAACAAAAGACTGTCATTTGTTTTATAATTTATTTAAAATAAATATTTTAAATTAGAATATTTTGTATTAACAAAAATTAAAAGAATTGTAATAAACCTAGTAGTGGAAAAAATCGTATATATAACCACGGTTGTGAAGACCATTATAGCCCCCGCGCCTTATATTCCTCGGTGCTTCGCACCTCGGAATATAATCTTGGCGCTAGGGCTATAATGCATGTCTTCACAACCTTGGCCTATAATATACTATTTTATGTTTGAACATTGTATTCATATTAATTTACAGATCTTGAAGAAGCAATAAAATATATAAAGGAACTGTATTCAGAAAATCAGGGATAATTAATCGACCTTACAAGTAGGTAGATCCTACGTTGTAGTTTGAAGTGAGAAGTTGAACTTGAGAAGAAATTGATAATGATAAATATACTTTAATGAGTAGTACTATTAATTAATTTATTGTTACAATTTACAGTAATGGATCAATCAAATGAACTACAAAGCTAGATATTACTCGGTGGCTGATTTACCTTATTTTTATATCATTTTTTGCATATCAGTTATATTAGAAAGGTAACTTTTGTGTTCTTTACGTGTTTAAAATTTAATATTTTTTTTATAATAAATTTTATATTGTAACTTTTTGCTAGAATAATATTGATTATTAATTTTCAGGTCGATGGAAAAAGCAAGGTGATCGATTACTAATATCCTAGAGTTGGAAGAAAGTATTAATTTGATTATGAAGCTGCGGATATGCATTTTTACAATAAGGTTGGAACAGCATAGAATAATTGAAAATTAAGAAAACGAAAAAATGTGAAAACATAATTATTTCAAGTAGTATACACTCTGATATAAAATTTATTTTTATTTAATAACATTTATATTAACCATTATAAATAAAAATTGTAACAACTGAATTATTAATATTTAGATTAATCTTGCAGCTATCGCATTTCTTTTTGCTTCTGCTCTTCTGTAGGCTGCTCTTTCGTTTTCCTGTAGTTCTCTGCATGGTGGTCCTACATCACTAGCTATAGTATCGTTATTATGATTGTCTTCCATTTGCCATTCATCGTTGCATAAATAACAAAAATTATGCAAAACACAGGCAGCAGTAGTTATTTCAATTCCTTTTGAAACTGTGCCTGTGTCTATATAATGGAGTCTTGCCCACCTCCCTTTTACTAAACCAAATACGTTTTCAATACATACACGATCTGAACTTAAACAGATGTTATGTTTTTTTTGCATTTGTGTCATATTGTTGGATCTAGTATACGGTTTCATGAGCCACGTTTTTAATGGAAAGGCACTATCACCTATTATGTGAAAATCTTCATTCGGAAAAAATTTTTGTTTTCCAAACTCTTCGATATGTTTCACTAACAATGAGTTTGAAAACACTTTTGAATCGTGAGCCGAACCAGGAAATCCAACAAACACGTATGTAAATATTTTATCTGCAGAACAGATTCCCATTAAATTAATTGAATGGTTTTGATGCCGATCAATGTAGCTATCTTGCTGGATGGCATTGATTTTAACGTTTATATGGCTCCCATCAACGGCTCCGATACAATCCGGGTACTTACGAAAACCATTTTTAACTGAATTGAATTCATTTTGTGTTTGTGGCCAACGTATGAATTCGTTTTTTAAGTTCACCACAAAATATAAAAACACATTAACTAGTTTCATAACTGAAGAAGGCACTAAGTTAAATCGATCTGCAATACAATGTAGTGTATCTTTATGTGCAATATACCACAAGAAAACCAATAATGCTTTTTCAGGAACAATAGGATAATTTCCACCTCGATATTTTTTTTTAATTAACCCTTTATTATCCTTTTGTAATATCACATTCATAAGTTTAGTAAACGTTTCTTTTTTCATTCTAAATAGTTGAAAAAATGTTATTTCATGATATTTTTCTATCCAAAATGTATGATCGGAGATTTGCCTAACATGAGTTTCCCTCACTTTCCAGTATAATTTCTTCTTTTTGTGACTATGCATAAGAAATTTGATTATTTCTATTGTGTTATTAACAAAAAAACATTCGTTAATTAATGATAAGACCACTACTAATGACATTGTAATAGAAGAAGAACTAAACACTCGATAATAATTATCTATTACACAAATACTACAATTCACAATCGGCGTATTATTACTACTTTGCCACTACAAGAATAAAGAATTTTGGTAACAATTTATTAAACAAACAGTAAACTATGAAGGAATAGATTACTCGGTGGTTGATACTATAGACATTGCACACAAATTATTGAATAGTAAGTTTAATTGTGTATTTTCATGCTTCAAAATTTTATTTTTATTAATTTACAGATCCTGAAGAAGCAGCAAAATACATGAAGAATCTTTTATCGGAAAAAAATGAATTAGGTATAGATATAATATGGTAAACAGATTAAAGTGGTACAAAATTACTTTGATATTAGGTGTAGAATTTAAATCAATGGAAATAACTGAAAAATTGTATTTTAGCACTATTTTTATTACCATTATACTTAACAACTTGTTATGTTATATATACCTATTATTAAAATTTAATTATTTTGGTAACATTCATATTTATATTGTAAATAATATGATTATATTGTAAAAACTTATTATTAATTTACAGATGATGCAGAAGTAACACAAGATGACCAAGAATCGTTCAGTTCGAAGAAAGGATTTTCGCACGAAGCTGTAGAAATGCTTTTAAAGCTTCGAGAGAAATATGCTGCTCGATTTGACGATAAGCGTACAGCAAAAAATGGAATTTGGCATGATATTGCTGGAGAAATGGTTCAACATGGATTAAATGTAGATGCTGAAAAATGTCGCCAGAAATTTGCGAATATGCAGAAACAGCATTTTGCTTATAAAGAAAAGATTCATAAAACAGGTTCCCAACATAGGAAACCTCCAGCATTTTATGAAGAGATGCACAGTATATTGGGGCACAAACATAAATGTAACCCCGTAGGTTTGATCGATAGTCTTTCCCAACCATCAACATCTACCCAGGTAAATTAATTATAAAATGTAAATCTTATATTTGTCTAACTAATATCATTTTATTATTCCAGCAATATACTGAACCATTGGATAACATCGATGATGATGACAACGGTGATGGGGTCTTTGGTGAAGCAGAAAATATTAATGATAGAATACAAGCTGCAAATAGATTTTCTACTTCGCCAAAAACATCTGTAAGACCTAAAAGCGCGAATCAGCAGATGCTAGATGTGATTAGATTGCATCATGCTGAAGACAAGCGAGATAGTGAAAAACATTTCAATTCACTGCAAGAATTGTTGGTTACGCAAAATAACCAACGAGAAAGGATGTTGAACCAGTTTCAACAACTCATTGAAATTAAAAAGAAGAAAAGAAGATATAGTACTTCTAGCACGGACTCCGATAGTTCAGAAACTAATGGGCGAAGAAAAAAACCATGTCGTTCCAAATAACATTGTTATATATTTTAATAATAAATAATATATGAGTCATTCCATATGAAATCAACAAATCGGCAAAGCCAGCATATCTTAGATTTTGCTGAAACTTTGTGGAAATATTCTTTAGGGTTCTAAGGACCAGAATCCACAAGGATTTAATTTTCGCACGCGTCACTTCCGGTCCACACAAAATAAAGCAATTGAAATTGCATGAAAAGTTTTATTTTTTTGCTTTGCGGTTTTAGCTGTAAAATTTTTTCTATTAGAGATGTCTACTCGATCAAGGTGGCATTTTGAAGTAGAAACATGGTAGTTTCTAAAAAAAATAAAAATTTACATAATTTATATATACCTGAAAAATAACATGGTATTGAAAGTACATGTATTTTATTGATTTTTTGTGATTTTCAATGGGCTCCAGTGTCTGCGCTGTTGAATATAAAAGTTTAATCATTCTCAGAT
The DNA here is from genome assembly GCA_958510855.1 of Rhagonycha lutea. Classification (NCBI taxonomy): domain Eukaryota; kingdom Metazoa; phylum Arthropoda; class Insecta; order Coleoptera; family Cantharidae; genus Rhagonycha; species Rhagonycha lutea. The sequence goes on from OY294038.1 coordinate 41,210,105, forward strand.
CTTAAAGTGCTTATATCGTAAGAGAACAAAAATTTAAAATCGACTCGTTCAATCATCCCGTTTTGAAAAAAACTTTGCTTGAAATTTTGAGAATTTGCATATTTCAGGCTACAATTTGGACGTGTTTAGGAATAGACAAAAATTTGAAATTTACAGGATACTTAGTTCTTTCCTTTAACTTCAAAAACCTTCAAAGTCCAGGTTGGTTATTTGCCCTCTCGCGGATATATAGGCGTTTAAAGATAAAGCTTTACTTGAAATTTTAAAAATTTGCATATTTCAAGCTACAATTTGGACATGTTTGGTAAGAGACAAAAATTTGAAATTTGCAGGATACTTAGTTCTTACCTTTAGCTTCAAAAACCTTCAAAGTCCAGGTTGGTTATTTGCCCTCTCGCAGATATATAGGCGTTTAAAGATAAAGCTTTGCTTGAAATTTTAAAAATTTGCATATTTCAAGCTACAATTTGGACATGTTTGGTAAGAGACAAAAATTTGAAATTTGCAGGATACTTAGTTCTTACCTTTAGCTTTAAAAACCTTCAAAGTCCAGGTTGGTTATTTGCCCTCTCGCGGATATATAGGCGTTTAAAGAGAAAGCTTTGCTTGAAATTTTAAAAATTTGCATATTTCAGGGTACAATTTGGAGGTGTTTGATAAGAGACAAAAATTTGAAATTTACAGGATATTCCTGTCCTGTCCTGAGATCCACTCGTGAATCTAAGTGACTCCTAAAACGTAGAGGAGGAAAGTATGATCATAGAAGAACTTGAAGCGGAAAAAACACCGCTTGAAAAAGAAAAAAGAAAATCAACACCCACAACAACCGCGACTAAAACAAAACCACCACCAATCATAATTGCCGCACAAGTCGACGGCAAACAAGCGGAGTTCAGGCAACTGATCCGCAACTACGCCACCAAGGGCTTCGAGCTGTCATACCGCACCAACTCGGTTGCGGTCCACGTTAACGACAGGGACGAATAAGTACTACTCCTGGCACAGTTGGAAAAACACGAGATGATGCACCACACCTACACCCCGAAGGACGAAAGGACTTACGCTTTCGTCCTGAAGGGACTTACCAACGACGCCACCCCGAAGAAATAGCCCAAGAGTTAAACGAAAAAGGCAAGAAAATCTACCGCATGAAAGGTATGAAAACCGCAGGCTTCTTGGTGGTTACAACCAACGAAGTGACCGAAAGGTCACTCAACGCTAGCATCAAGCAGCTGCTTGATGCTAGAGTAAGATGGGAGCGCCATAACAACACAAAAGAAATCATACAGTGCCATAGGTGTCAGTTATGGTCTCATGCCACCGCGAACTGTCGTAGGGCGTATAAATGCCTCAAATGTGCGGGTGAACACCCCACGAAGGAATGTACTAGGCAAATAAGCGAAAAGCCAACTTGCGCAAACTGCGGGGGGGACCACACCGCAAACAACGTCATATGTGAAGTCTTGGGTATTGAACTCCAACATAACACTACATTAATTATCGCGTACAATAGACCACTCAATACTTTCAATCATAACGACCTAGATTATGCTGTTTGGTTTGGACGGTAAGGTCCTTGTCGCCGGCGATTTCAATGCGAAACATCCGCGTTTGCGAAACATACCTCCAACCCAAACGGCAACACTTTATTAGACTTTTGCTTACACAAACACATCGAAATTTTGCACACAGACACTCACACACATCACCCGTTGAACAGTATGACTCCAACCACGATCGATCTGCTACTAAATAAGAACATCACAAACATAACGAAATCGACAGTCAAAAACTGTGTTACAGTGCGAGCTTGTAACCCAAACGGTGCAACTGAAAATTCGAATTATGCCACTAGTTGGTTTGCCGAAATTACGTCGAGGAAGAAAAAAGCCAAATATTTCAATCATTCATCGTTTCTTAAAATTATAAGGGGGTCAAAACTTCCAGTGGTCTCCAAAGAAGTGTTAGCCTTGAAAATGTGCAAATAAAAGGACTCGAAACGTCGGCAATTAAATAAAATTGCTTTACTGACCAGACCTTTTCCCAATTATAAATTCAATAATTTATCTAATAAAGGTCAACTATATTTTGTAAGTGAAGTTCGCTCTTGAATGTGCCGCGCATGGGAGTTAAAGGTGCGCACTTATAGAAGAGACAGGTTATGTTATGAAAGATTATAATTATTGTAAATGTGTGAAATTTAACTTTAATGTTGTTTCTCTTGTTTTAGGTAGGTTTTTAAATTGTTGTAAATTTGTGTGATTGTTATTAATTAATTAAATCTCTTGTTTTAGAGCAACACAGTTTTGTTTTATTGTCAATGGCAAGAGGTGAAAATGCTAGAAAGATCAAGGCACTGATAGGTGAATTCAGTGCGAGCTTGTAACCCAAACGGTGCAACTGAAAATTCGAATTATGCCACTAGTTGGTATGCCGAAATTGTGTCGAGGAAGAAAAAAGCCAAATATTTCAATCATTCATCGTTTTGTAAATTTATAAAGGGGGTCAAAACTTACAGTGGTCTCCAAAGAAGTTTTAGCCTTGAAAATGGGCCAATAAAAGGGCCTAAAACGTCGGCAATTAAATAAAATTGTTTTACTGACCAGACCTATTTTGGAAATTTTGAAACCCTGGGTGTGGAATAGTTGTCTTTTAAGATCATAATATACCATAAAAAATTTCAGTCATGTGTGATGATATCTTCAGATTCCTTTTCGAAATTGAAATTTTGAAATTTTAACAAAAAACACTCCATTTTATTTGAGTGTTTAGACGCAATTTTGTGTTGTGCGATTTAGTGTATACACGAAAACTTGAGATTACATGATGCCTAGAACCCGAGTGACATGTCATTTCTAAGAAAGTTATTGTCGACATTAAAAAAATTAGGCAAAAAGCTTCTCTTCCAATGATTTCTGACCAACGTATAATCCAAAAAATAAAAGAGTATAATGAGAACTACAAGAATATAAAGAAAAATAAATCTATGGAAAAAACTAATGTATTCAAATCACACAGTTTAAGACTATTTGATATTTGGATTTTGATTTTGGAAGGTCAATGGCCCCCTCTGATCCTTCGCGCTTGAATATAAATAAAACACCACGTGTTAGGTCAAGTACTGTACAACCCACAAAGGAAACAGGTAAAACGGGCACATACATATCAATAAAACAACCACAACTATTAATTGTGTTTTTGTTACCAAAATTAAATTACAAATTTAAAAAAACCCCAACCCAAAAAAACTCTAAAATTAAACCTCTAAAAAGTAAAATAATAATTAAATCGATCTAACCGTCGCACACTGGGCTGAAAAATGATGTAAAAATTTATTTTCCAATTAATGTTTATATAAAAAATTTTTTTAGTTGGTAATATTAAAAAAATCGCACATTACAATCGCAAAATTCGTTATGTTCTGGTGGATTGTTTTGCGTTTAAATGCTTATGAATATTAAATATGATTATATTAAACAGATGATACTCATAGCAATGCGTTTATTTTAAAATTTATAGGTAAAATAACGATTTTAGGGTTTATCTTAACTTGAACTTTTCGAGCGTTCTATAAAATTGTGAACTTTAAAATTTAGACCTGCGTTACTGTTACCTAAACATCTATATCGTGTATCAATTTCTCGCTGGAATGTTTGCCTATAAGGAAGATATTGTCATTTCAAGTTTTAATCTCTTAATTTTATGTACCAAATCCGCTCATTTTCGCTAAAATATGAAAGCTTTGATGCTTCAGAATCCATTGATCCGTATATACGATGAGATAATATGCCTATAAAGGTTTTGAAAATCGAGAAAATATAAATAAAAAAGGAAATAGAATAGAGAATTAGAAAAAAAGCAAATCAAATCAAGATGAATTATAATTTAAGAACAAATTATGATCTTTATTTATTACTTAAAAGCTCCCCTGACACACATCTTGATGATTACAAGAAACTTTTTGAAATGGTTACTTCCAGACTTGATATCAATTTTTGTGAATCAGAACTGAATACTTTAAAAACTAGTATTAGAATGCTTTGTTTGAAGCTGCGTAGGAAGTGGAAACAGTCCAACCGTACTGAAAAAATTTTTTTGGAGAACAATAATTCATGGTTGCATTCTGAGTTTAATTGGCCTCATTGTATAAGACTGAAAATTAAAGATATGGTAGAAAAGACCGAATTTATTCAATATAAGGATACGCAGGAGCTCATGTGTTCTACAATCAGGAGTATGTACAACAATGGACTTAACGATGTTGCAAGGATTTTAGAACATTTACAAGAAAATCCTGAATTTGTTATAAAAATAAGAAAAATTCTTGATGATAAATTTAAACCTGTCGTGTACTCGAAAGAGTACTCGAAAGAGTAGAGAAACCCGATCTAGAAAGTTTTGCAGGGAAGCATCCAACGAAGATATTTTACATAATATGCTAATATCTTCAGATCCTTTTATATCAAGTATTCGGCCATTTCAGAAAAGACAAACAAAAAATCTTTTACCCGAAACTTTGGAATTACTGGAATTAACTCCAGAAATTGAATTAACAGACGCTACTGAAAGCGATACAAATTAATAATTATGTAGCTACTAATAATTTATTTTCATATATTAATAAAAATTAATTTAAATTAGTTTAAATCAAATATAAATTTGTTTAGGTGGGTTCTGGTAACAAAACTAATTTTAAATTTTCGCTGATAGGTAACTCTTTTACGCTATGTATAATCAATGCAACAATAATAAATTATTATAGTATTTTCTAACTATAATTGGTTAGTTTTTAATACGTGATAGTAAATTAATTGATATATTTTAATAATTTACTAATCTAATTCCTTTTACGTGTTACAAATATATTTGATATACATTTATATTTTCATTTTTTTCATATTTTTATGATGAAAATGAGCGGATTTGGTACATAAAATTAAGAGATTAAAACTTGAAATGACAATATCTTCCTTATAGGCAAACATTCCAGCGAGAAATTGATACACGATATAGATGTTTAGGTAACAGTAACGCAGGTCTAAATTTTAAAGTTCACAATTTTATAGAACGCTCGAAAAGTTCAAGTTAAGATAAACCCTAAAATCGTTATTTTACCTATAAATTTTAAAATAAACGCATTGCTATGAGTATCATCTGTTTAATATAATCATATTTAATATTCATAAGCATTTAAACGCAAAACAATCCACCAGAACATAACGAATTTTGCGATTGTAATGTGCGATTTTTTTAATATTACCAACTAAAAAATTTTTTTATATAAACATTAATTGGAAAATAAATTTTTACATCATTTTTCAGCCCAGTGTGCGTCGCACAGTAGGCTGAATCCCTAAAAAACGAGAAATTTGCTTTTTTCTCTTTTGCTTTTTGCACAATTTCTTATATACTGTTTGTTTGCGGTTGGTAAATTTTTAATGGATTAAAAAAAATGAAGTCGAAAAAAAGCTTAAAAAGGCATGTCCTAACAGGTTTTTTGCGTGCAAAGAACATATTTATACTGAACATGCTTAAACGAAATGAATAGCACTCATTTTAAGAGTCGCATTATGGATTTAATACGTAAAATGATGATTTTAAAATTTATCTTCATATGAACTTTTCTCGAGTTGTAGGAATATCATACTCGTGAAATTTTGTATGCGTACTTCTTAACTACATATCTACATCATATTAAAATTTCTCTCACAAATGCCTGCCACCTTCCGAGATATTAACATTTAAAAAATTGCTCTTCCTAATCTTTTAATCTTGGTTTAACTCTAGTTTTTAACATAAAAAGCCATGTTCTAACAGGTTTTTTGCGTGCAAAGAACATATTTATACTGAACATGCTTAAACGAAATGAATAGCACTCATTTTAAGAGTCGCATTATGGATTTAATACGTAAAATGATGATTTTAAAATTTATCTTCATATAATATGAACTTTTCTCGAGTTGTAGGAATATCATACTCGTGAAATTTTGTATGCGTACTTCTTAACTACATATCTACATCATATTAAAATTTCTCTCACAAATGCCTACAAACTTCCGAGATATTAAAATTTTAGAAATGGTCCCTCATAATAAGATACTTAAATTTTTTGTACACCCTGTATACAGTATCTTATTATGAGGGACCATTTCTAAAATGTTAATATCTCGGAAGTTTGTAGGCATTTGTGAGAGAAATTTTAATATGATGTAGATATGTAGTTAAGAAGTACGCATACAAAATTTCACGAGTATGATATTCCTACAACTCGAGAAAAGTTCATATGAAGATAAATTTTAAAATCATCATTTTACATATTAAATCCATAATGCGACTCTTAAAATGAGTGCTATTCATTTCGTTTAAGCATGTTCAGTATAAATATGTACTTTGCACGCAAAAAACCTGTTAGAACATGGCTTTTTATGTTAAAAACTAGAGTTAAACCAAGATTAAAAGATTAGGAAGAGCAATTTTTTAAATGTTAATATCTCGGAAGGTGGCAGGCATTTGTGAGAGAAATTTTAATATGATGTAGATATGTAGTTAAGAAGTACACATACAAAATTTCACGAGTATGATATTCCTAGAACTCGAGAAAAGTTCATATGAAGATAAATTTTAAAATCATCATTTTACATATTAAATCCATAATGCGACTCTTAAAATGAGTGCTATTCATTTCGTTTAAGCATGTTCAGTATAAATATGTACTTTGCACGCAAAAAACCTGTTAGAACATGGCTTTTTATGTTAAAAACTAGAGTTAAACCAAGATTAAAAGATTAGGAAGAGCAATTTTTTAAATGTTAATATCTCGGAAGGTGGCAGGCATTTGTGAGAGAAATTTTAATATGATGTAGATATGTAGTTAAGAAGTACACATACAAAATTTCACGAGTATGATATTCCTAGAACTCGAGAAAAGTTCATATGAAGATAAATTTTAAAATCATCATTTTACATATTAAATCCATAATGCGACTCTTAAAATGAGTGCTATTCATTTCGTTTAAGCATGTTCAGTATAAATATGTACTTTGCACGCAAAAAACCTGTTAGAACATGGCTTTTTATGTTAAAATCTAGAGTTAAACCAAGATTAAAAGATTAGGAAGAGCAATTTTTTAAATGTTAATATCTCGGAAGGTGGCAGGCATTTGTGAGAGAAATTTTAATATGATGTAGATATGTAGTTAAGAAGTACACATACAAAATTTCACGAGTATGATATTCCTAGAACTCGAGAAAAGTTCATATGAAGATAAATTTTAAAATCATCATTTTACATATTAAATCCATAATGCGACTCTTAAAATGAGTGCTATTCATTTCGTTTAAGCATGTTCAGTATAAATATGTACTTTGCACGCAAAAAACCTGTTAGAACATGGCTTTTTATGTTAAAAACTAGAGTTAAACCAAGATTAAAAGATTAGGAAGAGCAATTTTTTAAATGTTAATATCTCGGAAGGTGGCAGGCATTTGTGAGAGAAATTTTAATATGATGTAGATATGTAGTTAAGAAGTACACATACAAAATTTCACGAGTATGATATTCCTACAACTCGAGAAAAGTTCATATGAAGATAAATTTTAAAATCATCATTTTACGTATTAAATCCATAATGCGACTCTTAAAATGAGTGCTATTCATTTCGTTTAAGCATGTTCAGTATAAATATGTACTTTGCACGCAAAAAACCTGTTAGAACATGGCTTTTTATGTTAAAATCTAGAGTTAAAACAAGATTAAAAGATTAGGAAGAGCAATTTTTTAAATGTTAATATCTCGGAAGGTGGCAGGCATTTGTGAGAGAAATTTTAATATGATGTAGATATGTAGTTAAGAAGTACACATACAAAATTTCACGAGTATGATATTCCTAGAACTCGAGAAAAGTTCATATGAAGATAAATTTTAAAATCATCATTTTACGTATTAAATCCATAATGCGACTCTTAAAATGAGTGCTATTCATTTCGTTTAAGCATGTTTAGTATAAATATGTTCTTTGCACGCAATAAACCTGTTAGGACATGCCTTTTCAAGCTTTTTTTCGACTTCATTTTTTTTAATCCATTAAAAATTTACCAATCGCAAACAAACAGTATAGAAGAAATTGTGAAAAAAAGCAAAAGAGAAAAAAGCAAATTTCTCGTTTTTTAGGGATTCAGCCTACTGTGCGTCGCGTCGTCGTGTCGGGGGCCGTTAAGCAAATATTAACAATATCAAATCGTTCTGTGTAAATCCCGTCGGTCCGTTTCAATCAAGAAAACACCACGTAAGCTAATATTTTATTTAATGGAATTTAATATTTATTATATTCTTTCATAATAAATTATCCTTTCAGCTTCCAAATGTGAAAAGCGGTGGGAATATCTGCAATCGGTGCAACGAAAATGTACCAAAGAAGTAAGCCATGGCCAAACCGGATCCTCCAGTTCTGAGGGCCTCAAGCAACGTGAAAGAAAAACAGTTGCAGTCGAAACACCCAATAAAATAAAAAAACCTAATGATGTTCTTAATAAAGGAGCAGACTACGATAACCATTGATGTAGTAAAAACTGAACCAGAACTTCTCGAAGCAACAGATCTGCGAATTCACAAGCCGGATGATATATTAACCACCACCACCATTAACTTTCAAACAAATCCTTTGAACCTTTGAAAATTATATAGTCAAAAACAGCAGAGTAGACCAGCATTCCATCAATTTCGAACTTTTTGAATTGGTAATAATATATAACATTGAGTCAACCAAAATTTAGCTCGACATTATTATTTTACGCCTGCATCAAGTTTTATCGCACAGGGTAAGCAAACCCAATTCAGAGAACTCATACGTTGTCTGATTTGGAAGAACCCATAAATAAAGAACCAAAGATAAGCATTTACTTACACAAACTGACATTATATATATTTTTTGAAAGTTTGTAATGTTTTGTCTGTGGTCTTTGATAGTGTTCTTGCTTTCTTGTGTTTTTTTCTTTTTGTGTTTTTTCTAGTTCTTTCATATTATTGACAATGGAAAGTAAGTAGGAAAAAATCAGAAGTGTGGAAGTTTTTCACAATTCTGTGCGCCGAAAAGGCGAAATGCGATATGTGCGGATCGGTCTTATCTCATAAGACATCCGTATCAAATTTCAGAAAACATCTCGAAAGACGGCATCCAACAGTGAAATATTTTAAAAATGAACGTACATTCAGGAGATGCCAAATTCAAAACGAAGAATCAGCAATTAGAGCAATAAATTATATATTACTTCAGCTTCCAAATGTCAAAAGCGGTGGGAATATCTGCAAACGGTGCAAGGAAAATGTACCAAAGTTAAGCCACGGCCAAACCTGATCCTCCAGTTCTGAGATTCTCAAGCAACCTGAAAGAAAAACAGTTGCAGTCGAAGCACCCAATAAAATAAAGAAACATAATGATGTTCTTAATAATGGAGAGGAGCAGACTACGACAACCATTGATGTAGTAAAAACTGAACCAGAACTTTTCGAAGCAACAGATCTGCGAATTAACAAGCAAATTATATACCTCCTCATTCGATTGACGTGTTCTTTTCGTTATTGGCCAATACGATGAAAAGTTTCGGCAGAGTAGACCAGCATTCCATCAAGTTCGAACTTTTTGCATTGATAATAATATATAACTTGGAGTCAACCAAAACTTAGTTCGACATTATTCATTTACGCCTGCATCAAGTTTTTAACACAAAACTGATATTTGCTTAATTTCAGAAACAAAATTAACCGAAAACAGATGCCTCAAGTTTCAGGGATACTCCGTCCATCGACACGACAGGGGGGGTCACGGAGCGGGAGGCGTAGCTGCAATAATACGAAACGACATCCCACACAGACGAATACGCATTCCACAAGGTATTAGTATGGAAGTCTTGGGTATTAAACTTCAACATAACTCGTGGCCGGCGATTTCAATGCGAAACATCCGCGTTGGAATTGCCATACCTCCAAACCCAAACGGCAACACTTTATTAGACTTTTGCTTGCACAAACACATCGAAATTTTGCACACAGACACCCACACGCATCACCCGTTAAATAGTATGACTCCAACCACGATCGATTACTGTCGAAACCGACAGTAAAACACTCATTAAATTCAGATCACAACATGTCTTTGTCTTTTGTCTTTTTACATTTATAACTCATCGCGAAACAAGTCCATCAGACAAATTACCAGCTACAAAGACACGGACTGGTCCAGATTCCGTCGAAGGCTTGACGATTTAATCACAATAAACAACGACATTAACGATAACGAGACCCTAGACAATGAAATGTTTACTTCTAGCAACAACAGGGACGTCTTCCCCGAAGACATCCAGTTGTTGATAGGAGAGCGAAATAGGAGTAGAAAGCTTTGGCAACAAACAGGTAACACGACTCACAAGGACACAATGCGAGACTTGAATAGACTAGTACAAGACAAAATTACACAACACAAAAATAAAACATGGGATGACCTCCTAACATCACTCAGTCCTTCAGACAATACGCTTTTTAAAATAACTCGCCTTCTGCGCAAACCTTACGCACCTATCCCAGCGCTACAAGATAACAACCACACAGCCATGACCGACGACGCCCAAAAAGCGGAGCTCTTGGCCAACACATTCCAAAAAATACACACACTAGATGACACTAATACACCAGAACAAGAACAAATTAAACAAAACGTACTAGAATTTTCAAGTCAAACATACGAAATACCGACGAAACAATACAAAACGCTTATGACGAACCCTACCGAAAGATTAAAAGAGATTTTGAAAGATTGTCAAAAATTTGTCCCGGAAAGCCGTTGTGCACCTGAATTACATTTTCAATGCAATTCTGAGGCTTCAATACTTTCCGAAAGCCTGGAAGCAAGGGTTGACAATTCCCATCCACAAACCCAACAAAGATCCAACGCTACCCCTTAGTTACAGTCCTATCACGTTACTTAACACGATGGCCAAAGTAATTGAGAAAATAATACTAAAACGAGTACTAGACGAACAAAAGAAACTGAAAATTACGAACCCTTCGCAATTCGGATTCACAGCGGGCCGTAATACGACCCTGCAAGTAACCCGAATTGTGAAGGACATACTACTAGACATCGAAAAAGCTTTCGACAGAACCTGGACCGATGGTCTAATACACAAAATGCTAAACTACGGGTTTAGCAAACACTTAACAAAGCTCATACACTCATACCTCACATTAAAACCAGAAGACAACAAGCGTACGCAGCAAACCGCAAGATCTACCCTTTGCTGAGGGGGGGTCAGATGAGCTCTGAAAACAAGCGTACGTTATACAAAACCGTACTAAGATCGATACTAACGTACGCTTGCCCTGCGTGGGCGAACGTGTCTAGGACACGTCTTCGTCCACTGCAGGTCTTTCAAAACCGCTGTCTCCGACTCGTCACCGGGCAGGGTGGTAGGTAAGAAACCTCAGCACACATTTTAAAAATTTCCACTGTCAAGAATCATTAAAAACGGTACAAAAAGCTATTATAAAACAAAATATTTGCGAACCATTGCAAATAGGGCTCTAAAAAGTCAAATTTTCAAAATTTGTATTGTCCGATGCAGTCTTACGAGTTAGAAACGGTTTACAACATTTCATTGGCTCCCGAAACCCCGCCTCTAATATATCCCACCAAAAGCTTATAAATATGAGGTGTGTACATAAAATGCTCTCAGTACGTTCTGGCGATCACAACAACAGGTTTGTTCGTTTGTATGAACTAACTTGCTCGGTTCAAGTTAGCGCAATGTACTGTGTTCGTTTGGCTGCTAAGTTCATAACTGAACATGAACTTCTTGCTCGACCTCCATAGGAGGAGTATGCAGTGCAAGTTAGAACACTATCTAACTTTTGTGGTGGGAGTATTTTGTCTCGAAAGATAACCCAGTTCAACTTGTCGTGTGTTGAGCGTTAAAAAACAGTTCTTTTTAGGACCAAAAATACTTAGAAAGGGTTACGGTTTTAACGACGTTGAATCTCGCTTTTTTTTGCAACTCTGGCGGGGGTGTTTTATTAAAAACATCCCCCCTAGGGTGATCCACCTCGGCAAATTGTGCTATTAGCAAGGGGTGAATCTCGCTTTTTTTTGCTGCAAATTTAAGACAAAAATACGTTGAAAATGTGAATTTACCTCGACGTTAACTGTACGATGAATTTCCCCGTGTTTTTTAGTCAAAAATACCCCTAAAAAGTGAAATTATGTCGATGTTAACTGCGCGACGGACTAGCTACTACTGGGAGCACACGCGTGCTCCGATTTTTCTAAGTGTTAGAGTAACTCACACCACACGGACGGACGACAGAATGACTGTGACGTTTCAAAATCGAGCTAAAATTGGCATCTTTAAAATCGATTATTGGCCAAACTAATCGATATACGACTTTCACCCTCACCTTAATCGCTTCGTCTAAATTTTTTCTATCTAAATCCGTCGAGATTCTTTAATAAAATTAATATTCTCGAGCTGAGCCTACTTACCTGCTACCCAACAAACATGACACAGGATAACACAAAACGCAAGTACATAATATTACCTTGCCAAAACCTTCCTTCCTTTACGACTCCTCTCTCAAACCCCATTTCAGTTGTATAACCTCGATACATTATTACCAATAGATGTTTTTTGTGCTGGAGTACAACGAACATCGATCTGCGTATGATTCGATAACAATAGATTAAGATAATGAAGATAACAATCGTGATCATGAAAGTACTCGTGAAATTGAAAATTCATTTGAGGTATGTACATATTATTTATTATATTGTTTTATTTATTAATGCATGTATTTGTTTTAGTATGTTGATGGAGTCATGATTTCTACTTTCACGTAGCATCACTTTCAAGATGTAGCACCAGCTATACCACCAGCAGTTATACCACGTCTTCCTTATAGTAAACGAAAGCGAGCTGTTTTCTAAGCTATCGGGATCAATCTTCAAAACCGAAAATCTGTCTGCATATGAAAATTATGTTGAGGAAAAACTGAACCAAATCAAAGATGAAGATCTGCGATTAGAAGCAGAGTATGAGATGAACCAGATTTTATTAGTTTCTTAATATATATACTATTTCTATACCTATAGCAAGAGCTGTCGGTTTCAACAAGGATGATGTTAATTAGTTTACAACGGCTGAAGAAAACTTTTCGGGATTGTGTATAGTGCAATCTAAGTGCCCACAAGTTCTTTGGTGACGTGTTCTTTCACCAGAGTTCTTTCGTGCCACCTATGATCATTTTTCCAAGGAAGAATGCAAGCGAGCAAGTGAAGAGAGGAGCACCGCCGGGATCTTTGTTTGCTTTTCATCCATCAGGATGGATACAAACCGATTTATTTACTAAATGGTATGACCATTTCATAGCAAAAACCAGACCCACAGTTGCTAACCCAGTCCTGCTCATCTTTGATGGCCATCATACACATACCATAAATTTGGATGTAATTCTTAAAGCTAGGGAGAATTTTGCTACAATTATGTGCTTACCCCCTCACACGACACACAAAATGCAGCCACTGGATTTATAATTAAGAAATACGGGTTTATATACAGACAGAAAAGCGACCTGTAACGCACTTTGACATGTGCAAAAGTTTTGTTATCAAAACTGTTTGTATTACCGTCTACAAAAACGATGACTACTTTTCTAAATAGAGTACCAATCAAACCAGGCATTAATGAATGCCTATTTCAAAACAAAACTTTCAAGTATTGTATATTAATGTTTGATTAAATGTCTATATGCCTAAATATTTCGTATTGCCAAAATACAGACATTTTAGAAGAAAATATTCGGATATAGAAAATATTTTAAAGTTGTTAAATAAAAAGCTAACTGAAATTGGCTTGATCGTAGTAGGTAAAACGGACACATAGCCGAGTGTTCTCAGTCAATATCAATAAAACAACCACAACCATTAATTGTGTTTTGTTGAAAAAATCATCAATTTCTTGTGCAACAATCAAGAAAAACATCACGTAAGCTAATATTCAGACTCCAAATGTCAAGAGCGGTGGGAATATCTGCAATCGGTGCAACGAAAATGTACCAAAGAAGTAAGCCACGGCCAAACCGGATCCTGCAGTTCTGAGGTCCTCAAGCAACTTGAAAGAAAAACAGTTGCAGTCGAAACACCCAATAAAATAAAAAAAACCTAATGATGTTCTTAATAATGGAGGAGCAGACTACGACACCCATTGATCTGCGAATTAAGAAGCCAGATGATATACTATTACCACCACCAAATAAATCTTGCTGAAAACAATAAAACTTCCAAGGCAAGCACATGTGCAAATCCACGAGCACCTTTAGTAGATAGAGGTAATAGTGAAAATTACATACCTCCTCATTGGATTGACGTGTTCTTTTCGTTATTGGCCAATACGATGAAAAGTTTCAGCAGAGTAGACCAGCATTCCACCAAGTTAGAACTTTTTGAATTGGTGTATAACATGGAGCTAATATTTTATTGATAGGATTTAATATTTATTATATTCTTCCTAATAAATTATCCTTTCAGCTTCCAAATGTCAAGAGCGGTGGGAATATATGCAATCGGTGCAACGAAAATGTACCAAAGAAGTAAACCACGGCCAAACCGGATCCTCCAGTTCTGAGGTCCTCAAGCAAATTGAAAGAAAAGCAGTTGCAGTCAAAACACCCAATAAAATAAAAAACCTAATGATGTTCTTAATGATGGAGAGGAGCAGACTACGACAACCATTGATGTAGTAAAAACTGAATCCAAGATTCCACTTTGGAGCACACCTCGACGACATCAGACAGAAAAACAAAAAGCGCAATAATGGGAAGCATGAGAAGAATAGTCAAAAGAGACTGGGGACTGGGCCGAACAGCGCTTGATACGATATACGAAGGACTAATAATTGCGAGCATGGCAAACGGAGCTAGCATCTGGGGGCACGAAAGAAGGAAAGAAATAGCTCCTAAAGAAGGAGACTTAACTACAGCCGCGGAAAGACTGCTCCCCAAAGCCACCTTCAAGAAGATGCTAAGAAGCAGGTAGAGAAACTCCACAAAAGGAGAGGTCACATTGACGCTAAGAAGATATACCGCACCAAGAAGATATACCGCATGAACGGTAGAAGGCAGCAGGCTTCTTGGTGGTTACCACCACGTAAGATGGGAGCGTCACAACAACGCTAAAGAAATAATTCAGTGCCATAGGTGCCAATTATGGTCCCATGCTACTGCGAACTGCCGTAGAGCATTTAAATGCCTTAAATGCGCAGGTGACCACCCCACCAAGGAGTGCACCAGGCAATTATCCGAAAAACCAACATGCGCAAACTGCGGGGGGAACCACACAGCCAATAATATAAAGTGCGAGGTTTATTTGAGGAAACTACAACAAGCCAGAAAGGTATAGACGTGCAGTGCCTCTCACTCTATAGCTGCTATTTAATTTTTAGTTTTAGTAATAAATTTAAGTGACTTGCAAGTATTAGTGCGAAAATGGCGGACGCCATCACAAACGATAACGGCATCGGCGCCAGTAACAAAGTGAAAATACCAAAAACATTGACAACTTATGGCTAAGCCTATCACAACATAAAAGTGTAAACAATGATAAAACTGATAAAATCGAAAACGCGTTAACAAAAAGTGAAAGTAACGCAAACAAAAATAACGGTGAAATGAAAGTGACCGCTACAACAAAGCGCAGTGCCGTACCAGCGGACAATGAGAAATTTATTAACAGTGGCCGCGTCACTAAAAGGCGGCGATACCAGCCCTTACGTGTCCAACTAACAATAAATAATAAGTACACGCCACTTTTCAAACTTAAACGACTCCCAAATTGAAGAGGAGGAGAATATGATTATCGAAGAACTTCAAGCGGAAAAAACGCCGCTTGAAAAGCAAAAAACAAAATCAACACATACAACAACAACCGCCACTAAAGTTAAACCACCCCCAATAATTATCAAAATAATCCGCACTTACGCATCCAAAGGTTTTCAATTATCCTATCGAAAGGACACAGTTGCTGTTTACTGAAGTCCGCCTGCTTCTTGGTGGTTACAACCAACCAAGTGACCGAAAGGTCACTTAACGCTAGCATCAAGCAATTGCTTGATCGAAAGGACACAGTGGCGGTATACCTAGAAGACATCGAAGAATACCACCTACTATTAGCCCAACTAGATAATAGGATTAATTAATATAGGAATAATTGCGCTTACCCAACCGGAACAAAATTATCATGCAACCGAACGGGAACTTTTGGCTATCATCTTTGCTATTGATAAATTTCGTGGTTATATTGAGGGAACCCAATTTACTGTAATTACAGACTGTAGCGCTTTGCAATTTCTAAAAAATATCGGTGAAAAGATTCGTGGAAGATTAAGTAGGTGGGCTTTAAAACTAGCTCAGTATTCTTTTGACGTACGCCATCGTCCGGGTAAATTAAATATAGTACCGGATATTTTATCTCGAGATGTTTGTCTTATAAAAGCAAAAAAATATAAAATTGAAAATGATTATCTATATAAATTTATTCCTTCATTAACACCGGAAAAATCATATATCCCGGAATATAAAATGGTTATTCCTAATGCTAACAGATCAGAGGTATTAAAACAATGTCATGACGATCCTGTTTCAGGACATTTTGGGATTTCTAAAACCACTAATCGTGTCACAGAATTATATTACTGGCCCAAAATGCTAGCAGACATTAAAAACTATGTGCTAAATTGCCGCACCTGTGCTTCAATTAAGCCATCATCGCTTTCACGTCCAGGTTTTATGGGAAAATCTAGAAAGATTTCTTATCCATTCCAGCTCATTTCTATGGATTTACTTGGTCCTTTACCGATGGATCATATTACGGTCCTGTTCCCGGTGACACTAACGTCATTGATATTGATGACAGAATCCGTTGGGATGAAACCCAACAACAACTTCCGGTATTGTTTGATCAAGTTCGTCAACAATTGCAAAAATCTTATTTAAAGAGCAAGCAACATTACGATCTTCGTAAAAGACACCTCGAATTTCAAGTAGGAGACAAAGTTTGGAAGCGTAATTATAAACTTTCGAATGCTTCACAAAATTACTCTCATAAATTGGCTCCTCGATTTATACCTTGTGTAGTTTTCCGTAAATTTGGAACACTCACTTATGAACTTATGGAAAAAATCTAGGTCGTTGGCATGTAAAGGATCTAAAACCTTTTCATGATGCTTCATCTTAATCCTTGCTTACTGCAAAATATGCTTTATTGCTGCTATTGGTTGCAATTATTGTAACTATTTGCTTTTGAAAAATTCGCTTGTTGCTTCTATTGAAAATAATTGCTTTTGCTTTGATTATTTAGTAACTAATTATTTTATTAATGTTTTACCCTGTATATGGTTTTCAATAAATATTTTAAATTTAAAATAAAGAAAATCATCCTTAATCCGGATCTGTACGGAATTATTTACACTACCTCCATTTAGGTGCTATTTGTCAATAAACTATGTCCTTGACATAACTTTTGTGTAACTTATGCGTAACTTATTTTGTGTAACTTATTTTATGAACAACTTCAATAATTTCTAAATTATTTAACTATTTGATATTTGAAAAATCTTTTAAAATTTTTGGTTTTGATAATTATTTATGTATTATTTGGTGATGAATTTAATTATTCTGCTAGTGCAAAGAAATGTTTCTTACTTTTAACTTCATTGAGTCGACACTTTGAATTTGAATTGAAACTGCTTGATTCTCTAGTCAGAATAGATAAATTTATTTGAAATTCTTAAGTAACCTTTATAAATCCCACCATTACGGTACTATGGGTGTAGGTAAAACTTTTGGTTGTATGGCTTATAAACTTCTGCTTAAATTCTTTTTCTAACTTTGCTTTTCATCTTTATGGCTTAGTAAATTTAAATTAACTTTACTATTTTTGTAAGGTGCTTTGGTCTTCCTGCTATTTTTTGTTTTGCTTAAATTTTGGCATGATTAAAAACTTAATTAAGAAAATTAACATTTTCTTCTTAGATATCTATTTACTGATGTATTTCTTCGCAAATAATTTCGCCCAATGGGTATCAATTGATTGTTGTAGATAATCTGCTATAACACGACTTTGCTTTTCAAAACAGAGAAACGAAGTTCTTCTTTGTTATAATTTCTTCTTTGTTAGTAGAATTTCTTCGAAATTAATTAATTTAAAAATTGGCTTTAAAAATTCATTTTCAGCGAAAATAGCATCCTGAAAAATATAAACTAGTTACATTCGTGGCGACAAGGATAATTGTCTTCTTTGAATAATATTATCAATCAATATATATAAACGTTTAATTGAGGTAAAATTGTAAATATACAATTACTTCATTCCGTGTCTTTAATAATTATTATTTCTAATTATGGCCACTTTTGTAATTATCTATTGATTACTATCGTACCGATTATTTATCGATTATTGTTTTATCGATCACTTTTGTAATTATCTATTGATTATTATCGTACCTATTATTTATCGATTATTATTTTATCGATCATATTTATAATTATTTATTAATTATTACCTTATCGCTTATCTATCGATTATCTTATCGCTTATCTATCGATTACCTTATCGATTATCTATCGATTATTATCTTATCGATTATTATTGATTATTATTTTATCTATATCTTATCAATTATCTATTGACTAATATCTTAACGAATCTATTTTATCGTTATATAATACCTTGCTTGATAGCTATCTCTTTTTATATTTAGTGACGACTAAATAAATAAAAAATATCTTATATCAAACATTATCTCTTTTGGTTTAAATAAGCAGTCCGTCAAGTGACAATAACATCAAGTTGCACTTGGACGTAAGCTGTTCAGTCCTGTACTTATTGGAACATGTCGTAATTTTCTTATGTTACACAATTTGAACTCTGGTGAATTATTACTGGATGGTTTGATCACCCATTCCAACGTAATATAAACATCGAAAAACAAAATTATTCATTTATCATTCAAAAACTTAACAAGAATAAAAAAATCCATTCTTTATCTAAATTATTTATGAAAAATATAAAAGTAAGGTAAACACGCCTTTCTTATTTTATGGTTTGGAGTCCAATTAAAAAATAAAATTAAATTAAAAATATATTTAATTTAAATTACTCAAAAATTATATATGAAAAACTTATAAGAAGTTTATTTTAAACTCATAGAAAAATTATCTTAACTAAATTATTATTTTAAAAATTTAAAAAAACCAATAACTTAAATAATTTCTAAAAAAAAAAAAATATCTTCCCTGAAAATTACCTCCCTTGAAAATTTAAAAATACACCACTACGATCCAATAATTAAAGTACATGGAAGGATTTATTTAAAAATCCTATAAAGTTAATTAAGCTTTAAAAAAATTAGCTTCTGGCTAACTTATCCAGTAACCTTTTTGAAAAAGGGCTGATAAGAATTACACTTCGATGTTAAGTTGATTACCAATTAATACAGATTAATTGTTTGATTAGGTAGGGCGAATAGAAATTTGATCCCGTTAATCTTCAATTGAAAATTTTAATTGTTTTCTACTAAATCATCAAAGTTAATTTAATCATTTATTCTTTATTTAGTTAAGATTAAAAAGTTAAAAATAAGTATGTAAATTTGATAACCTTTGCTGATTTTTGTTGAAACATCTATGTGCAGTTGCTGACATGCGTCTGTAGGGCCCAGAAAATTGATTGAAACCGTGATATCATGCTTCTCCTCCTAGGTATGGTTAGTAATTCGCATGGATAAATTCAATACTTATTATGCAATTTAACCTTCCAGCCTGTAAATAAGTAAATAAACTTTCATTCAACGTGCTTGTAAATATGATTGCACAAATATTTTTTGGCTCGATTTCTTGATTTTAAGGTCGAAATATCCCCAAATCAAGTGGCGCCTAACAACGAATTCCTGAAATCATTTTGATTCAGAAGAACATGTAGATCATATTGTTAATATGAGCTAGCCCATCTCCGTGTTTGATTATAATATGAAATATGTTTATTATTAGTGTACGCTTGTTTATTCGTTAAAACTACGTTATGATTTAATTTTTATTATTATATCACTCGTCTTTTCATTTCTACTTTACTCGTTTACATTCTTTCTCTATTTCCTTTTATATTTTCATGAGTTGATTGACTGGTAGAATTTCTCCTGGATTTGTTCCCGAGAATTTTACGTATGAATATGTGAAAATGGAGTATCCTGTTGCTGAGACTGGAAGACAGGCTACCGATTCAGTCCACCTTCAGTGAACTCAGTGGTGTTTCGTTCCTCACGATTATACAATCGAGATTTAATTTCTCATCTGATTATTTTAATAATCAAATTTAATTAATTACTGTTTTTGGAACTCTATACGGGAAAGGTGCCCATAATAGGAAGAAAAAGCTTCACTATCCTTATTATGTTTCTTTTCTTTCTGGCGTCACCAGAAAATGAAAAGCCCACTGCTGCAACGCAAGTGTTTTAACTCGACGCAAGTTTTCGTCAGATAAACGTGTCCTGCGCATAGGGGGAGGTTTAAATTCATGTGCAGTATCTTCAACCAAAATACCCTAGCTAAATGATGCAATAATGGGTATATTTATGGCTATGCCTAACACAACATAAAAGTATAAACAACGATAAAACTGATCAAATCGAAAAAGCGTTAACAAAAAGTGAAAGTGACGCAAACAAAAATAACGGTGAAGTGAAAGTGACAACAAAGAACTTCAAGCGGAAAAAACACCGCTTGAAAAAGAAAATCAACACGCACAACAACCGCGACTAAAACTAAACCACCACCAATCATAATTTCCGCACAAGTCGACGGCAAACAAGCGGAGTTCAGGCAACTGATCCGCAACTACGCCACAAAGGGTTTCGAACTGTCGTACCGCACCAACTCGGTTGCGGTCCACGTAAACGACAGGGATGAATACGCACTACTCCTAGCACAGTTGGAGAAGCACAATATGATGCACCACACCTACACTCCGAAGGACGAAAGGACTCACGCTTTCGTCCTGAAAGGACTTACCAACGATGCTACCCCAGAAGAACCAAGAAAATCTACCGCATGAAAGGTATGAAAACCGCAGGCTTCTTGGTGGTTACAACCAACGAAGTGACCGAAAGGTCACTCAACGCTAGCATCAAGCAGCTGCTTGATGCTAGAGTAAGATGGGAGCGGCACAATAATGTAAAGGAAATCATACAATGTCATAGGTGCCAATTATGGTCCCATGCAACAGCGAACTAGCACAGTGACTACAGTGACAACTAGTGCAGGTGACCACCCCACGAAGGAATGTACTAGGCAACTAAGCGAAAAACCAACTTGCACAAACTGCGGGGGGGGGGGGGGGACCACACCGCAAACAACGTCAAATGTGAAGTGTACATAAGGAAACTCCAACAAGCGAGATAAAACAAGGCAGCCAGGAACTCCACCGAAACCATTGCGCCGAGATATGTACCGCCCCCCCCCCCGACAACACCAGCCTGACAAAGGAAGCCAGCGCCAGCACTATCCCGACCATTACCACCACCTAACACTTAAGTGGTGGTGGACGCTAGGGTCCGCTGGGAAAGACACAACAGCAAGGAAATAATACAGTGCCACAGGTGCCAATTATGGTCCCATGCTACTGCGAACTGCCGCAGAGCATTTAAATGCCTTAAATGTGCAGGTGAACACCCCACCAAGGAGTGTACCAGGCAATTATCTGAAAAACCGACATGCACAAACTGCGGGGGGGGACCACACCGCCAACAATCGATCATTATCGATATGCCGACAGTCAAACACTCTTGGGAAGATGGGGATGATGCATGGGAACAACATGCAGAATGGTTCTGGAAGTGCAAGTTTCTGTTTGTGTAGAAAGGCAAACAATTTATTACGGATGTAAGGCGTTTTCTCCCATTGGAGAATACGCTGTGGCGCCCAGTCGAATTCTATTAACGGCGCAATTAAAACGCAGGTCCGTACCTGCAGATTCAAACCAATAGACATGGAAGAGTACAATCTGCTCCTACCGCAGCTGAGCAAAAGAAACTGAAAATTACAAACCCTTCGCAATTCGGATTCACAGCGGGCCTTAATACGATCCTGCAAGTAACCCGAATTGTGAAGGACATAATTGACAATTTTAATAGACAATGTAACAGTAATGATAATGACACTACTAGACATTGAAAAAGCCTTCGACAGAACCTGGCTTCCAAATGTCAAAAGCGGTGGGAATATTTGCAATCGGTGCAACGAAAATGTACCAAAGAAGTAAGCCACTGCCAAACCGGATCCTCCAGTTCTGATACGCCACTGGACGAGGGTACACCTGAACGCTCTGCGTTGAACGGTCCAACAAATGTTCCATTCCAAAACCTACCGTCCTTCACGACTCCTATCCCCAACCCAAACAATAACTAAAATGTTGCAGATACGCCACTGGACGAGGGTACACCTGAACCTTGGGATGCGCGAGTGAAAACCGATAGCGTTAGGCAACCAATCATGCGTGCCGCTTACGATACCATTTCTTTCATGTTATTTTGTTCGTTGTCGTCTCCTATGTTGTTGTTATTGTTACTGCTCTAATTGTTTTATTTGTTATCGCTATGTTGTTATCTTGTCTTATCTAACCTGTCTTGTCTTATCTAACCTGTTATTGCAAATTCTTTGCAAATCAAATATTTAATTTAAAAATCTGTAAATAATTTTCATAAGTTGGTTTTTTGTTAACTTTTCCAACAAATTTATTTATCTATACTTTTTTTTACCTCAATGACACCATAAAAGCATATCGCAAAAGAAAGATAACTGCTAAAAAACTTGTACCAAGTTAATTGTAAGACAATTGGGGATATTTGTAAAGGGGCCCCAAACCCAACCAAAATTAATAAGGAGGACCAATCGACGCTCTGCGTTGAAAGGTCCAACAAAATGTATATACTTGAACTCAATAAAAATCTTTAAAACTTAAAAAAAAAAAACTTAAACGTTCTCGTCCGATCACGGAAATCAAGCAATGTTGGGCGCGGTTAGTACTTGGATGGGTGACCGCTTGGTAACACCGCGTGCCGTTGCCCCTTTTTTGATTTTTTGAAATCGGACGAGAACGATTGTTTCGGAAACGAGACCATCCTCGGCGCCAAACGCGCCATATTCGTCGTATATGGAATACAAAATTATTGTAGTAGTCGGACAAAAAATTGAACCAAAGACGAACGTTAAATACGTGGGAGTGACAATGGACTCCAGACTAAATTTTGACACACACATTAAAACCAGAAGACAAGCGTACGCAGCAAACCGCAAGATCTACCCTCTGCTGAGGGGGGGGGGGGTCAGATGAGCTCTGAAAACAAGCGTACGTTATACAAAACCGTACTAATCCCGATACTAACGTACGCTTGCATGGGCGAACGTGTCTAAGACACGTCTTCGTCAACAGCGTCAGCTTACAACTGACTCGCTGGAAGACCACAACAAACAACGATTAAACAAGACCTTTTCCCAATTATAAGTAAAAATTATATTTTAAGCTGGCGACTGACTAGTAACTGAACGCTGTAATGTAACACGAGCATTCGATAGTCAGTGCCGTATAAACGAACGAGCGAGTGCGGACTATCGAATGCTCTGTTACATTACAACTATAGTGATGGGCGCATTCGGAATACATAATCGGAATGATTCCGACTATTAAAATAATCAGATTATTCCGATTTTGTCAAAATGTTAATGAAAAATATTCGGATGATTTTTGAATGCGCGCGCAATACGATTCTTGTTTCGGCGTCATTTGTTCAAGAATCGGAATATTCAATCGAATGCATAGATTGCGGAATAAATGAAATTTATTCAATTTACCTATTATACAGGGTGTCCCCGCACTCGCTTTACATAACTTAGGTGGTGATGGAGGACACTTTTATAAGAACAATTTTTAACAAAAATTTTTTTCTAAATTCAAACCCTCGAAAGTTAGGCCTCTTTAAAGCATTTTTTTTAATTTCCACCTTCACGTGGCCATAGCCCCGAAAGTATTGATTTTTCAGTAAAAATGGTTTAGTGATTTTTTAAAGAGCGTGAAATAATCTACAAACTAGATTCAAACCTTTTCTTGTCTAAAATCAACGGCTTTCGAGTTATGAATTAAAGTAAGTTAAAAAATGTCGAAAAATTTGAGCTTTCTTTTTTTCTGGTTTTTTTCAAGACCCTATATCTTTTAAACGAAACATTTCACAAAAAATCTGACGCCCCATTCCGGATAGGAAATTTAACGGACTACAACTTTTGTCTAGTAAAAATTTTTCAGAAACCTCTCCATTTAACAGAAAATCAGAAAATAACAAACGAGACAGCTACAAAACATAAAATTTAATTCACAAAATTTTTATTTTTTTTGAAAAATTATTTTATTAATTAATTTTAAACTATTAGATTATTTAAGTAAATGTTGAAAATGACCACCCTCATTTTTAATACACAGTCGTGCTCGTTTTAAAATATGCTTTATAGTATTATTTATAAAATTTCCTTTTTTTATTAAAATCTATTATAGCAGGGTGGTCAACAAGGTCGAGGGATTGACCGGTCGATCACGAGGCCAATTTTGATCAATCCGTGAATGTGAAAAGTGTCAAAAATTCGAATTTCTGCGATTAAAAGTGTCGAAAAATCGCCTTTTTTCGATTTGTTTCGACAAACATCTTTTAAAACAATCACAACTGTGTATTGAAAATGAGGATGGTCATTTTCAACAATTACTTTATTAATGTAATAATTTAAAATTAATTAATAAAATAATTTTTTAAAAAAAATAAAAATTTTGTGAATTAAATTTTATGTTTTGTAGCTGCCTTGTTTGTTATTTTCTGTGAAATGGATTGGTTTTTCAAAAAATTTTGCTAGACCAAAGTTGTAGTCCGTTAAATTTCCTATCCGGAATGGGGCGTCAGATTTTTTGTAAAATCTTTCGTTTAAAAGATACAGGGTTTTGAAAAAAACCAAAAAAAAAGAAAGCTCAAATTTTTCGACATTTTTTAACTTACTTTAATGCATAACTCAAAAGCCGTTGATTTTAGATAATAAAAGGGTTAAATCTAGTTTGTAGATTATTTCACGCTCTTTAAAAAAGTACTAAACCATTTTTACCACAAAATCAATATTTTCGGCGCTATGGCCACGTGAAGGTTGAAATTAAAAAAAATGCTTTAAATAGGCCTGGCTCTCGAGGGTTTGAATTTAGGAAAAAATTTTTGTTAAATATTGTTCTTAGAAAAGTGTCCTCTATCACCACCTAAGTTATGTAAAGTGAGTGCGGGGACACCCTGTATAATGAATAAACATTTATTCCGATCGTATTTATCGGTCAACCCCCCCATAGCATAACGAGGGATAAAAAAAGGTTAATTCCCCCCACAGGCATTTTTTCGGAATGCCCCCCCCCTAAATGACCAATGGTTAGCTACGGACCTGCTAATATTAAATTTTTATGGACGGTTTCCATACGTGACGGAATATAAAATAATCTGATAATATTCCGATTACCAACATTCCGATTATGCCCATCACTAATTACAACGTTCAGTTACTAGTCAGTCGCCAGCTTAAGAGCGCGCTGCAAATTTTGATGCAAAAACAATATTCGACAGATGGCGTGCCCTAAAATATTAATCTTTTATAGTTATCTTTTCACCAAAACAGAATTCTAATAATTTATAAAAGTCATATGAATAAGCGATAAGTAAGCTAGGCAATAAGGAAGTTTGAACTTTCAAAGATAAATATTTTTAAATATATTCAATATTTTCACATGTGAATATCTTTTTGGAATATACTTGTAAATATGCAACATTGGAAGCTCAAACTTCCTTATTGCCTAGCTTAGTTATCGTTTATTCATATGACTTTTATAAATTATTAGAATTCTGTGTTGGTGAAAAGATAACTATAAAAGATTAATATTTTAGGGTACGCCATCTGTTGAAACATGTTTTTGCATCAAAATTTGCAGCGCGCTCTTAATAAGGTCAACTATACTCCAGATTAGCGCCAGATTTTCGGACTTGGAAAAGAGCAAAACTTTAATTGTCTCAACATTTTTGGATCCCCGATTAAAAAATATGGGATTCCACCTAATATAATAACCTAATTTATCCTATTTAAAAAAAAATTTGTAATTTTTGTGTTTGGTAACTTGTTAGTTGCAGTGTAACAGTTTTGTAAATATTAATTTTAATAGAATTTGTTTCAGGTTTTAATTCGTAATTTCTTCATTCCTTTCTCATTTGTGTTCATTAACTATTATAATTTTATGAGCATGCGTCGTCCCGTCGTTAATGACTACTCGGCTCGCCAATCAGTCAATCCGAATCGCCATAATTACGAAGCAAAAAATACTAAATTTGCTTATTTTATTATAGACAACAAACTATGCATACAATGTTAAAATTTGACTGACGCCACTAAATCATTGCATGTGTAAACCCGGTATAATAATTATTAATGCATTTAAAAATTAATTTATGATCCACGTGCGTTCACCTAAGTGAGGTTATGTTCGATTAGTTAAAACATAACAGAAACACATTCAGGTTACATGATACATAGTAGTAAAAAAAAATAGGTACTCACCGTCTTCGTATGAATTGATGTTCGGCCTTATTGAGTTAGTCAGGTTTGCGTTTACAATGCACACACGTTCATAATAATAATCATACACAAAAATTCACTACGTCACCTTAATAGTTAATCACACTTACCACTATATCCTACATTGCGTCTCACCAATGATCACAACATTAAAATTATAATTGATTATCCAATTTGAAAACACACCGACTTGATAGCAGTGAAGTCTGAAGTGTTTGGTCACCAGTAAACAAGTGAAGCGCAACTGCGCAACCCTCCGGTCAGAACTGTTTGGTACTAACAAATGCCATCTAATTATTAGAAAGTAAACTAAACTAAAATTTAGCGCGGCCAGTTTGAATTGTCATATTGTTAGTAAAAATTTTTTATCTTATTTAGGGCCGATTTCATAATCAAAACGTTAATGGACACTTAACTAAAATTTTTTTTAGTGTAACGAGACACTTAAGTACCCTGTTACAATTTTGCATTTCATAATAATTTTCAAAAAATTTTTAGCTAATGGAGCATTTAGAACTATAATTCGTAAATTTGAACTAAAAACTGTCAGATATAAATTTTTTGACGTACGGTATACTTGATACCAATTACCAACCAATATATTATTATGTGTGGTAAAGCAAATATTGTTTATGAATTATGACAACTATTTAACCATAATGATTGAATTGTTGTGAATAACATAATTTTTTAACACAATGGATAAAGGAGCAGGAAGATTTCGAAGTTCTAACTTCAGTAAAGAAGAACTTCGTTTGTTAACTGAAGTAGAAAATTTGAAGCACATTGTAGAGAACAAGCAATCTGATACCTTGGAAATCGAGCAATTTTATAAAATTCTTCAGCGGTTTTCGTCATATCCTCTCGGGTTTCAGGCATTTGAATGTAGTTTGGAGCTAACATAGCAATGTAATCAGAAATTCGAAAGATAATTCTCGATGTCGAAGATGTTGAAACTCCACAGAAGTCCGCTACCGATTTTTACATACATCCTGTTGCATAAAATCAAAGAGTTAACAGCAATTGAATAACAGGTTGAATGCTTCCACCTCTTTAATAAACAGCAATAATTAATTTAACTAATTAACCGGCGAGGACATAGAGATGCAGAGGGGAGTTCGTCAGGGCTGTGTGCTCTCACAGCTTCTCTTCAGTTTGTATTCAGAGGCCATTTTTGAGGAAGCTCTGGGGGAGTCACAGCATGGAATTAAGATGAACGGAAGAATCGTCAATAATATCCAATACGCAGATGACACCCTCATATTTGCCGACAGCCTTGAAGGTCTGCAAATATTGTTAAATAAAATAAATGAAACAAGCAACGCATACGGTCTTCGCATAAACAAACAAAAAAGAAAAGTGATGGTAATATCAAAGAGACCAATTTAACAACATAAATATTAATATAGGGGGTGATCGACTAGAGAGGGTGGATAAGATTAAGTACTTGGGAAGTTGGTTGCACGAAGATTGGAATCCAGATGATGCATCAAGAAGCGGATACAGATAGCACGTAAATCATCCTTTTTTAAGTTGAAGACCTTGTTATGTGGCCAGGAATTAGATCTGAAAACCCGCTGGCGCGTCGCAAAGTGCTATGTCCTATCGATACTCTTCTATGGAGTTGAAGGATGGACTATAAAGATTTTATCCATTAATAAACTGGAGGCTTTCGAGATGTGGATGTACAGAAGAATGCTCAGAATAAATATCTTGGATTTTACGCCTCATGCACAAAGATCGAGAAGTCTTCACAACTATCAAACGAAGAAAGGCGGCTTACTTCGGGCATATTTTCAGAAATGAAAAGTATGCTCTTCTCCAGCTGATCATGGAGGGGAAGATAGAGGGTAAACGAGGTCTCGGAAGAAAAAGGCAATCATGGCTGAAAAATCCGAGGCAATGGTTCGATATCCGGGACGCCGCAACAAAACTAGCGAAGAACAAAGACGAATACAACATCATGGTAGCCAACCTCCTGTGAGGAGGTAACTTATCGTCTCGTCCTGAGTTACAAACGATCTTAAATTTGTTGCAATACTACATTAAACGTTTCTTTAGTTAATCGAAACATTTCAAAAAAATCTAACTCGTCCAAGTCTTCTACGTGATTTTGTCTTATCCAGTACCTACCATTTTTTACGCCTAACATATTATAATTCATCTGCTATCTAATAAAATATTCATTATTTCACAAAAACCCGCAATATAGAATAATACTCATGATTTCTATAGGTTATGTTATGTTTAACAGGCCTTTTAAAAATTTAATGCCCAAAAACCGATGACTTAAATTAACAGTCCATTAAATATTGACAGGTCGTTAAAATTGTTTATGAAATTCATTTTTATCTTAAGTCTCCTTTTAAATTTTAATGTCATGTTAACTTTGATTATGAAATCGGCCCTTAATTATTTAATTATAATAAATTTATTTCTTCCAGGTTTTGACAAATTTATTTATTAAATATTTTTTAAAGTAAATTAGAATTAGAGTCTATTACAAAAAATATCGTGTAAATGTAAATAAATTTATTTAAAGCATGGAAAAATTCGATTATTAACACAATAAACTACGTTTACGTAACGTAAACGCCTACGTTTTTCTTACAAAGTGATACGACACACCTGCTTGTTCATATAAAGTGCATGTCCCCCCCATTTCGAATTATTTATCCAAAATAGGCGAAAAGCATTTTATTTAATTCGATTCAGTGACGTAGCAACAAGTAGTGCGAGTGGTGCCAGGCACCAGAGCTCGGGCCCCACAGGGAGGTGCATGTCACCAGCATGTGAATCCAAAATAGTCTAAATCGTTTGTGCATCGTTTGTATCTGTTTGTGCAAAAATTATTTGCGTTTGTACCTAAATATTTAGTTTCCGAGAAATTTCATAATTTCGCTGAGGGGGTGGAGCTGGAGACATGCTGGCCCCCCCATTTCGTTTATGCCTATTTCTGCAAAAAATTTTTCGATTGTACCCAAATAGTTTTCGAGAAGTTAAAAAATTTCTCTGCGGGGGGGGGGAGGGCTGGAGACATACTTTTTTGAAATTTCGAATTTAAAATTGTCTAGATCGTTTGTATTTGGTTTGTGCTTGTTTGTGCAAGTATTATTTTCGTTTGTACCCAAATAGTTTTTGAGATTTTCAAGAAAAACATCATAATTGACGCTCATAATTGAATTAGCGAGATTCTCCATAACACGCGCGTGGTTAACACATTCAGTTTTTTGAAATTTCGAATTACGGATTCCAAATGGTCTAGAAAGTTTGTGCTTCGCTTGTGCAAGTCTTATTTTCGTTTGTACCCAAACAGTTTTTGAGAATTTAAAGGAAAACATAAAGGACGTCGACGCGCATGATATGATTAACGAGATTCTGTGTAAAACTTACAGCATGAAGACCAAAATAATCTCAATCGTTTGGACCTGTATATGCAAGTTTTATTTTCGTTTGTACCCAAACAGTTTTTAAGATTTTCAAGAGACATGATGCGCATGATTGGATTAACGAGATTCTGGGAAAAACTTACAGCATGATGACCAAAATAATCTCAATCGTTTGTACTTGGTGTATGCCTGTTTGTGCAAAAATTATTTTCTATAGAAAATTAAACAGATCTCTAGAAATTTCAAAATTTAACGGGGGGGGGGAACTTAGACATGCTCAAACGAAAAAACTGGAAGCTCGTTCTATCTAGTGGCTCTACCGAGGGTGTAATAGTCTAGTCATTGTAGCAAAAAAGGTATAAAAAATTGCAAAAGTTTTCAAATTTTGAGACAACATTGAAGGAGGTAAAAAAATAATAAATCCGATTTTGCACCATTTTCCGCCCCCAGGAACATTGTTAAATTAACAAAAAACAAAATTCCGAAATTTATGCACACCTTGGAGACCATTTTAATAATTAAAACACATCTTCAATAAAGTTTGCACCCTGCTACAATGACCGAAACATTACAAACAGTAGCGTATTAACTTTTTTTTGGTGTATCCTGTCGAAAAAAATTGCAAAAGTCATGCAAATAATTCCTTAATACAACCCTGTATGCAAATTAATAATCACAACCATTTGCAATGTTCCGGTCATCGTAGCAGGGTGCAAACTTTATAGAAGATGTCTAATAATAATTATTAAAATGTTCTCCAAGATTTGCATAAATTTCGGAATTTTTTTCATCGAGTTATTACAAATTTACACTCTTCTTTTAACAATCTTCCGGGGAACAAAAAAGGGTGCAAAAATCGGATTAATAATTTTTTGACCTGTCACAATGTTGTCCCAAAATATAAAAACTTTTGCAATTTTTGTATAACTTTTCACTTTTTAAGTCCCCAATGACTGGCCTCTAATGTTTGCCAGCAATTTTACCCCAAAATTCAAAATAAGAGGTGAAATAGAAAAACATGTATGCCCCCCCCCCGCAAGGATTTCGCGAATAACACCACTACTGTTGAAGCTGTTTGTGTCCTGTTTGTGTCCTTTGTTCTCATCATTTCCGTTCCCAAAGTTGCATTTCTTTGTAATTTTTTTTATTTAAAGCTTTACATTCTCGAAAGAATATTGCTATCCTATTTCTAGGATTTACAAATCAACTTCAAGGGGAGGATTAATCCCCGTATAACATATTACATATTTACACTTCCTATTTCACTCTCTTGGTGTGTCGTTTACAGTTTCACGTGGGTCAGAGCTTCCCTCACTATTCCTCTCCACGTTGTTCTGTCTTGCACCTTCTCTCTCCATTCGCCCACCCCCATAGCACCCAAATCGCTCACCACCTGATCCCACCATTTCACTCTAGGTCTTCCTCTCGTTCTACCTTCATTCGGCCTCCATAGGGTAATCCTTTTCACCATGTTGTCATCATCGCTTCTCATGATGTGTCCCATCCATTTCATTCTCTGCGCCTTCACGAATTTCCCCACGTCTTCTCCATTTACGGCGTCTTTAATTTCGTGGTTCATCATCTGTCTGTATTCACCGTTTTCGTCTCTTTTTGGGCCCAGGATGGTGCGTAGAATTTTTCTATCGAGAACCAACAGTGTTTCTATCTCTGCCTGCGTTATGCATAGTGACATAGTGTCTCCGCAGCATACGTAATCACCGGTCTAATAAGCGTCTTGTAGATCTTCAGTTTCGTTTCTCTCGTCAACGTCTTATCTTTAAGTAGGGCTTTGTTAGCGTAATAGGCTCTGTTGCCCGCCTGAACTCTTCTTCTTATTTCTTCCATTCTGTCGTCATTCCTGTCTATATGAATTCCAAGATAGCAGAAGTTCTTTACCTCCTCGAATGCATAATCTCCTATTACCAGATCCCCTACTCTATCAGGTGGGTTCCTTATGCACCGCATATACTTTGTCTTTTTCTCACTAATCTTAAGGCCCATTCTCTTTGCGGCGTTCTCTAATTCTTTAAATACTTCTATCAGTCTCTTAAGCGTTCTTGCCATGATTAGGATGTCATCCGCATAAGCAATTAGTTGTCCTTCTCTATTGGTGATCGCTCCTTTTATGTCCATTCCTCTGATTATCGATTCTAGAACGATGTTAAAAAGCAGAGCCGACAGTGCATCTCCCTGTCTCACCCCGTTGTTTATCTCAAATCTCTTCGTCTCCCCCTCTGTTGTTCTAACGCTTGCCATTGTTTGTTTCATTGTCATTTTTGTTAATCTTATCAGTTTGTCAGGTATCTTCATTTCCTTCATTGCTTCATACAGCTTTCCTCTATCTACCTTGTCGAACGCCTGCTGGAAGTCTATAAATAGCATATATAAATCGATATCATGTTCCTTCGCTTTTTCTATTGTGCGTTTTACAGTATGTATAGCTCCTACTGTTGACTTTCCTTCCATGAAGCCAAATTGGTACTCTCCTATTCCTTCTTTCGTGTGTTCTTTTAGCCTTCTAAATATTAGAGTTGACAAAATCTTATATGTCGAGTCGAGTAGTGTTATGCCTCTGTAATTTGTGCAAATCTCAGGGTCTCCTTTCTTTTTTACAGGTATTATGATTCCATCACTCCACCTTGTTGGCATTCTTTCTTCATTCCATATCCTCTGGATTATATCGCATATTCTGTCATGGAGCTCCTCTCCTCCATACTTGACCAGCTCTATACATATTTCGTCTTCTCCCGGTGACTTTCCATTTTTCATTTTTTGTATTACGTTAATTATTTCCTCGTGTGTTGGTGTGTTCACTTCCATATTATTATTTATTGTGGTCTCGTCTGTTACCGTCTCTTTCTTTTGCTGTTCGTTTAACAATCTCTGAAAATGTCCATTCCATATCTGTTTAATTTTCTCGGAATTATGTTGTACTTTGCCTTCCTCGTCTTTCATACCTCTTGGCTTTACCTTGTTTACTGGTTTTTGGTTTTTTATCAATTGGTAGAAGATTTTTGTGTTGTTAATCTTGTTGCTATTCTCTATTTCTTCCATCTTCTTCATAAACCATGTGTTCTTTTTTTGTTTATATTTCTTGTTGGCTTGTTTTGTATATTCTCTGTAGCTGTCCAAGTCTTCCTGTACTCCTGTTCTCAGCCATTTACATCTTTTCTCTGCTTTTATTTTGTAGTAATCCATACATTCACTGTCGAACCATTCCTTACTTCTCTTCACTGTTCTGTATCCCAATGTTTCTCTTGCTGTTTTATGTATACTTAATATGATGTTATCTAGTTCTTCCTCTATACAATCACTTTTTTTACTATTAAGTAATTTCTCTCTTAGTCCCTCCTCATATCGTGTTCTTTCTTCAATGTTTTTAAGTTCTTCTGTTGCTATTCTTCTGTTAAATGTACTTGTTTTTCTATATTCCATTGCTTTCTGTCTCATATTCGCCACCACCAAGTAATGGTCGGAGTCCGCATTTGCGCCTCTGTAAGTTCGTACATCTCTCACCATACTTTCTCCTTTCTTCGATATCAGTATGTGGTCGATCTGGTTCCTATCTTCTCTTCCTCCTCCTGGCCACCTCCATGTGACTTTATGTATTCTTTTATGTATTACGTGCTGATTACACACTACGCCCTTTTTCCCTCGATCACGTAATAAAGGTTATGACACTTAAGGAAAGCACTCAACTAACTCAGTGGTTTTCGGCGTAGATTCTTTAATTACTAAAATTACGGGAAAAAGTGTTATGGCATAATGTCGCTGGTTACTATTTACAATGCTCGACTGGTAACCCGATTTTGTGGGGTTACTAATGGCGCCACTCTGTTAAGTTTAATTCCGGCCCGCCCCTGATCTTAATTGCTTGGATCGGTAAACGATGTAACAGAGAACACGGTTTATCCCCTTTATCCACGCACGGCTGATGGTATGGAATTAATAGTTTTTGTATGTAATGAATAAAAATTGTTTAGTGAAAAGATTAGATGTAACTTATCAAGGGACGATGGACTATCGTAAATCTATTGAGTCTCACAATATGGAATATCCTGTAAAATAAATATCGTAACACAGTTACGCAATAAAAACAAATGAAAACTGTAAAACAAATATATAATAATAAGATAATTTCAAAATACAAACTTACTTACATTCAATGCCAAAAGCACTGATCAATCCTAATAATAAAACCTATCAAAATTATTCGAGCTCGATGCAAAGCTAAATTTTCTTAATGCTAATAAAATAATGATTTTGACAATAATAATTTTTAATGATTTGAGTAACTGACTGATTAATCTTTATATCAAAGTAAAATTCCATTAATTTCAATAAAAATCCCCAAATTTACCATAGACAAAATTAGAATTAATAATTAAATTTATGACGATTTGGATTACAACCCTATTCTTTAATTTCTGAACTTAAAACACAGATTTTGTCAGCTACTCGCATCCATATATTTCTAATGAATTATATGTAACGAAATTAGTACAAAACTTGAATAAAATTAGGCAAACTTTAAATAACCTAACAACAATTAAATAAACTTCACACCGATTCTTGAAAATTATGCGTTTTTAAGAATAACAAATTATCACTTACTATGGCTGATTACAGGTGTCTTACACAATGATTCACTCGTTGTGGATATTCCTTGACTGCAATAGATTTGATAGTGTCGATCCTTGATTTGATTGATGAAACGGCTCCTTGGCCACAAAAGATGTTAAATACGGTGTTTGAACTTTATGATGGTTTCACACGAATTATTAATTTAAATGTGTATAATATGAATGAACTCCCAACTTAATAATTTTTATCAGATAAAATACGCCTTTTCGCACAATAATGTTCATTCGTTTTGGATAAGCTCTACTTAACCAAATTAATCACTATGGTGATTTTACGTCGTCGAAATTATAATATTACGCACGTAATTTTGTGGATTCCTTATGAACTTTAGGTCAGAATCTTGATAAACCGAAGGACTTAAAAGTATCTGAAATCAAGGTTCGCTTTACTTGCACCCCTGGGCCACGAC
Organism: Rhagonycha lutea; assembly: GCA_958510855.1. Taxonomy (NCBI): domain Eukaryota; kingdom Metazoa; phylum Arthropoda; class Insecta; order Coleoptera; family Cantharidae; genus Rhagonycha; species Rhagonycha lutea. The sequence goes on from OY294038.1 coordinate 41,245,275, forward strand.
GATGTTTCAAACATAAACATTTAATTCACCTTAAACCGTATAATCCCGCTAATTCGCGTTAAAATTGCATCGAGAACTAATTTTCTAATTATTCTGGATGACTAAAACTTAATAACTTCGATTCTTCCAGACGCTAAATGTTCTTAATAAATATAATTAACGATCGGCTTTATACACTTTTTAAAATAAAACGTGATAAGTTCACTCGTTTATTAACGAAATTCACTACTTTAACTCTTAAAATAATGTCTTTATTCACTAACAATTCCTAATATTACTTTTGATTCGACTACCGATTTAATTGTTCTTGGTGTATCCAATACTTATAAAATAAGTTTTATAAGTACTGACCGTCGAATCTTTAACTATTTTTGACCCGAAAACTTAGATGTTAAACGTTTTACAAAATGATCTCACAAGTTAGGTGGATTTACAAGACTTCACGTCTTACTTGAGCAGAATCACTTTGCCGAGTACTTTAACTGTGTTTGACCCGAAAACTTAGATGTTAAACGTTTTACAAAATGATCTCACAAGTTAGGTGGATTTACAAGACTTCACGTCTTACTTGAGCAGAATCACTTTGCCGAGTGAGTCGATCTGCCTGTTCCCTTCTACTCGTTAACATAAATTTCCTAATTTTTAGGAAGGGTCCCATCCAATGAGAGGTCTCATTTTGGGTTTCCCTCTTCCTTTTTTTCTAATCACTCCCCCAATTTTTATGATTTCTTAAAACCTATTAATGAGTTTGTGAATAATAGATATACGTGCTTTTTGGTAATTTTAAACGCGACATTATGACGCGCGGTACTTTTTGGTAAATCGTTCACACGCACTCGTGCCCGACCCAATGACTTAACTCACAGCCGCTTCTTTGTTCCCTTCTCTGAAAAAGCCATAAAACTCGAGACCGGCTTAACTAAATAATATTAGTTTTCCCAAAACTAGGCCTTTCCTGTGCTATAATTGCTTTTTGGGTCTCGTTTTATTATTTGCAGTTGTACTTGACTAAAAATATCATTTTACTTTTGACCATGATGTTGACATTTAATTTAGTAATCCCATAAAATCTAGTATTTATTATTTAACGGAAAAATACTCATGTCTCGATGAATAACCACTCTATTTGATAAATACGAGGTACAACTACGAAATTTTTGTACAAACCCGATTTAAAAACATATTATTCTAGACTAAAATTGCCTTTAGTCGGCGTATGTAAAAATCACGTCACATATGCTTAAACTTTGTACTGCATATCATAGTGTTCGTTGCTGCTGCCAGGTTGCACAGTCTATCTCCATTATTACTTGTCTCTTCATGCAAAGTTTGTTTTCCCGCTACTGAACTTATATGTTCTTCTTTACCGATCTTCGCATTGAAGTCTCCCAGTATTATTATTATATCCCCTTTTGGTATTGTTTCACATAGTGTCTCGATTTCGTTATAGAATTCATCCTTCTCATGCACCTTTGCGTCTTCTGTTGGCGCATATCCATTCACGAATGATATATTTATTTTCGCTGCGATTCTCAGGTACGATATTCTTCCACTAATAGCCTTGAAAGATAGTATCTTGTCGGTCATCTTACCGGTCACCATGAATCCTGTTCCGTTTCTTCCTTGCTTCTTTTCACCCGAGTACAGAAATGTGTATTTCCTCTTTTTTACTTCTCCATTTCCTCCCCATCTCAATTCCTGTAGTGCCACCACGTCCAATCCATACCTCGTTATCTCATTCGCCACTTCGTTCATCTTTCCTTGTTTCAGCATTGTTCGAACGTTCCATGTGCCTATTCTTATCTGATTCCTGTTATTTCTTTTGCTTCTCACTTGTTTCATTGTTTCATTATTCATTTCCATTTTCATTGCATGGGTCGTCTTAGAGCAGTCCTGTTTTCTTTGTATTAGTTTTTTGGCATTTCTTGGTTATCGTTGTATGGTTGATCCCCTAAGGTTTGCTGGATCGCTTGCCATTCGTAGGTTTTACTGTTTATCGTTAGTTTCCTATAGCCTATCTTAACCTTATTACCCTTCTCGATCTCTTTTTTTGCTATTTCTCGTATCTCCCGCTGTATCTGCATTTCATTCCTTGTCAGGTCACTCTCTATGTATACTTTTTCTCTTCCCATCTTACTTTTGCCTCTCATTACCCTCATTTTGTCTTCCCAGTTATTAAGTTTGACTACTATCACCTTATTGGTATTAGGTCTTCCCATCTCAAAGGCATCCACTGGTACAACATCCACATCAAGTTTGTTTTTCAGGAACATGTTTATTTCCTGCTTCATATTGTTCTCGTTTGTTATCTTCAGGCCTTTTATTATTACGTTGTTTCGTTTTCTGGATTTTTCATGCATTTCATGATTCTTTTCCATTTCTCTTAATCTTCCTTCCAACGTCTCTTTCTCGGTTTTCCATTTTCCTTGCATCTCCGTTAGTGCGGTTTCCAATTTTTCTACTTTATTAATGGTTTGACCTGCTCCTTCCTGTACTTGTGTCACCTCTTCTTTTATCTTAGTAATGTCTTGTTTAATTTCACTGAGGTCTGATTTCATACCTGCCATGAAGTTCATCATCATTTCTGTAAGGTGATCTATTTTCGCTTCCATTCTGTTATTTTCTGCTGGTGCTCTCCTTTCCTTGGTGATTCTCTCATCCTCATTTTCATAACTACTCCCGGCTTACTCGCCTTTCTTCATTGTATTTGGTGACCTGACAATCTTTTTACTTCTGCCAAATATTTCGCAAGGTGCAAGTCTTTTTTTATTATTATCTTCTGTTGACGATCCTTCGCTGTTTTCTTCGTACTCTCTCGCTTTTGGGTATTTCTCTGGTTTACTCATTCTATTATCCTCCTTAATTTCACAATCCACTTTGTTCCCCGTTAGAATTGTTCGTCGGGTTAACCCCTCGGAACTCACAATCATATAGAAGCCGATTTAAATTGTGCGGTAGGGCTATAATTTTATTTCTATTTACCTAATTTCTCGGTGTTCGTACTTTATTGAAGCGGTCGGACTATAATTAAAATTTCTAACCTCAAAATCTTCCTATTTATTCAATTTCGCAGCTGTATTTTTGTTCTGTTGATGCTGATCTTAACACACTCCGCTGAGAGGGCTCTTTCCTATGTCTTCTTCACCTGTTGTTCACTTTATTCACTCCTACTAACCACGGTTCGCTCAATCTAATGCACTCGAAAAAATTCACAACACCTTATCAATTCTAACCTCTAACGTCTTTGTAATTGCTGTCCTAAAATCCACCTTGCAGTTTTCCAGGTCTACATATCTTAATTACGCATCGCTTTAAAACATTTATTGCAACCGCAATAAAAATAGGCATGACAAACTATAAAATAACAAACATTTTAGTATCAAAAAATATATCCTTTTTATTTATTTAAAAAAAAACAAAATTTTTAAAATAAACAATACGAAACGTCTAAAGACGTAACATTTGCCGACCATTTTTTGAATACGCAAAAGACGAGTTTTCGTTCAAAAAACAAATTGCGACAGACAGACAATCAGGCGACGTGGTTTGTCACAAACCTTAAAATTCGTGTAGCCACGGGAGCTAAATCACTGGAATAATCGATAATGAACTTGACTGTCAACTTCTATACAAATTGCTCATTTTCAACCAATCCGCTTATAGGTCAGCTTGGTCAATATGACCCACTTCAAACTCCTAACATTCAAAGGCCAAAGGTCATTCTTCTAGAGGGCGACTCACTGTGTTACGCTAACGGAGACTAATGATCCAAGATGAAGAAAACTTTTAGTTTTAACAAATACGATGCAAAATAACAAGGATTATTTCAATATTGCTAATGCGGAATTAGAAGTGGCAACCTTTTTTAACGACCAAATTACATCATTATCTAGTTTGGAAAATTATCCGAATATTAAGAAAGTATTTATCCAATATAATACAAGTTTATGTTGGTCAGCACCCTTAGAAAGGATATTTTCTTTTGCGGGGTTTATTCATTCCCCGGCTAGGAGAAGTATGAGTGAAAACAATCGTTCTCGTCCGATTTCAAAATTACGCCAAAAATCAAAAAGGGGGCAACGGCACGTAGTGTTCCCAAGCGGTCACCCATCCAATTACTAACCGCGCCCAACATTGCTTGACTTCCGTGATCGGACGAGAACGTTTAGTTAGTTTTTTTTAGTTTTAAAATTTTTTAGGTGGTAGGTAAGAAACCTCAGCACAGATTTTAAAAATTTCCACTGTCAAGAATCATTAAAAACGGTACAAAAAGCTATTATAAAACAAAATATTTGCAAACCATTGCAAATAGTGCTCTAAAAAGTCAAATTTTCAAAATTTGTATTGTCCGATGCAGTCTTACGAGTTAGAAACGGTTTACAAAATTTCATTTGCTCCCAAAACCCCGCCTCTAATATATCCCACCAAAAGCTTATAAATATGAGGTGTGTACATAAAAAGTCCCCCAAACTCGAGCAGTCAAGGTGTAAGGACGTGTGGTACTACTGTCAAGATTCGAACGTGTAAAATCAAAATAGTGCAAAGGAAATTTAAAAAATTTAAATTAAGAATAGTGTATACAAAGTGTGGCGATACAAATTAAGTGTAAATTGATCGCAAATCTCCACTTTTCACCAAGGAAATTCTGTAATCCAACTACTATCGTGCAATCATCGTGTGGTGACATCAACCAGTGCAAATTGATCGCAAATCTCCACGTTTAGCCAAGGACTACTACAATTCAACCGTCAGCGGGGTAAGTCGTGAGACCGTTTAATTACCTTTCCTTCTGTTTCCCGTCGCTACGGTTGTTTGTTTATCGTTTCTGAGCGAACTAGTTTTGTGTTCCCTCAAGAATTCGATCGCATTTACACACGCTTTTAAGCGCAAATTATCGAAAATCAAGAAATTGATTTTAAAACTTTTTCAACACCTCGTTTAATCTCCCACCAACACCAAAATGGCATGGAGAGGAACACCTTTCAAGTTAATGGACGAGGGCAAACGTGCTCGCACACGTGAGCTCATCGTGAATGGAATATACGAGCAAGAATGCAAGATCACCAGAGCCAAACTCGATCTTAAAGAATACGACAACAGCCCCACGAAGGTACTATACGCTGAATCTTCGAAGGAGGACAAGAATGAGGTCATACTTTTGAAGGGCACAATAAAAGAGGCAGAGACAAAGCAGAAAAGCCTGAAAGCTTGGTTGGAAGAAATAGATATAATCATCCGCACTGAACGAACAAACCAAATTATGAAAGAGAAGAACAGATCCCCAAAAAGAGGTAACGATGACGAATTTGCTACCCCGGTTCCACCGGGCACCAAAATCCAGAACAAACGAAAATTCGATTTCTCAGATCCAAGAAACAGCAAGGCCTCGAGGAGGCACTCGGGATCGCGCGATATAAGGGTGGTCGAAGAGATCACAGGGGCCTTTGCGGCGGGCCAAAAGGCCTTGGGAGTGTTTTTAGACGTCGAAAAGGCATTCGACAAGGTCTGGAAGCCCGGCCTGCTTTTCAAGCTAATCAAAGGGGGGGGTCAAACTCGGCCTGGTCCAGCTACTCGCTTCCTTCCTGGACGATAGATGGTTTCAGGTCAGGGTTGACGGTCATAGATCGAGGCCGCACCCAATGCTGGCCGGAGTCCCTCAGGGCTCCCCTCTATCCCCCCCCTCTTCTCGGCTTATATGCACGATTTCCCCACCCTGGATAATGCTATGGTTGCTTTCTACGCTGACGATGTTGGGATCATAACAAAATCTAGAAATAGACAAAGGCTAATCAAGCTAATGAAGGATGCGATAAGGATTGTGGAGCCATGGTACCATAGGTGGAGGTTGAAGGTAAACCCCACTAAAAGTGTATCCATGGTCTTCAGCAGGGCCTACAACCAACCTCAACGACAACACATTACTATGTTCGGGGAAACCATCCCATGGCGCACTTCGGCAAAGTACTTGGGGGTCACCTTGGACCCTCTGCTTTGCTGGAGTAAGCACGTCAATTACGTAAAGACTCAAGCAAAAGGGATCAAAGGTGCTCTGTACCCGCTTCTAGGAAACAATATCAGCCTCTCGCCTAAAAACAAACTTAGGATTTACCAAAGTGTGATCCAACCTATTTTAACATACGCAGCCCCCGCTTGGGCGTTCGGGAGCCGTACCCGCATGGATCAACTGTTCGCAGTTCATAACAATAACCTTCGCCAGGCAGTCCAGGCTCCGTGGTATGTCTAAAGAGTTCGTAACCCCAATGGCACCTCCAAATACGAACAAGAAAGAATGGTAAACTTCTCCGATCCTGAAAGCAAGGCGCCAAGAAGACACAGTGGGAGAAGCGACAGAGGCTCTAGCAGAAACCTATAACTAATAATTAGATATATTTTCTTCCTTCTATCTTGAAGGATGTTGTGGCACCTTGATGCGTTTTCGTATTTGATTGTTGGAAAACAACTAAAAAACCAACTTCTGAAAATTAGGAACTATTTACAGATTCGCCATGACGATAACAGATGATAGACAATGAATAACAATAACAAAAAGAATAATGATAACAATAACAAGAAGAATAATAATAACAATAATAACAATAACAAAATAGAATAGAATAACAGTAACAGAATGGTATGGTATAAAAAACAGTAGAGTAACGGGTAATAGTATAATTCATATAATTCATATAATCATATGAGAAGTTATCGTAGTGCTAAGATGTTTTGCACCGCTGGAACGCTAACGGGTCTCACCTGTGCACTCATATTTTCAAGGATACTTCGCCCATCGTGGCAGCTTTAGTACGGAATTCTGTGTGATTATGTGGATGAGTAGAGTATGTGGGCAATGTTTGGAAAGGAGGTTTATATTTTCTGAGGGAATTGTCATGTGTCATATTTGCCGTTAAAGGGCTTTTTAACGGAAGCCGTTAAAGGCGTACGCAGCAAATCGTAAGATTTACCCCTTGATGAAAGGGAGTCAGATGAGTTCCGAAAACAAGCGTACGTTATACAAAACCGTGCTAAGACCGATCCTAACGTACGCTTGCCCCGCTTGGGCGAACGTGTCCAAGACGCGCTTCGGTCCCTTGCAGGTATTTCAGAACCGCTGTCTTGGTCTAGTCACGGGGTCTGATAGATACGCCAGACTGACGTCAATACACGATGACGCAAAGGTAGAATTTTTGAGAGACCACGTAACTCGGTTATCGACAAAATTTTACCAAACGCAAATTCAAAAAAGCCCTTTAACAGCAAATATGACGCATGACAATTCCCTCAGAAAATATAAACTTCCTTTCCAAACACTGCCCACATACTCTACTCATCCACACATCACATAATCACACAGACGTACTAAAGCTGCCACGATGGGCGAAGTATCTCTGAAAAAAAAAAAAATGAAACTGAAACTGAGAGCAAAAGCGAAACCCGTTAGCGGGCTGTAATGTATTTCAGCTCTACGATAACATTAAGTCTTGATTGGTTCCTACAATACCTAGTATATTGTTAATTTGTTACTTGTTATATGTTATTCTGTTCTGTTCTTGTTATTTTATTATTTGTTATTGTTTGTATATACATAGTCCATTTCTGTTATCGTCCAGTCGGACGAATCTGTACAGTCTCTAATTATTAGAAGTTGGTTTTTTCGAGTAGTTTTCCAACAAAAAGAAGAAAGAAAATAATCCAAAAATGCATGGCTTAAATGCCTGGAAAAATACAAATTGTTGTAAATCTCCTCTGCGGGATAAATAAGCTGTAAATCTGGGGATATGTAGTATTACGAGGGGCCGCAAAACTGTAAAACAAAAATGTATAAATTAATAAAAATTTTATAAACTAAAAAAAAAAAACTAAACTAAACGTTCTCGTCCGATCACGGAAGTCAAGAAATGTTGGGCGCGGTTAGTACTTGGAAGGGTGACCGCTTGGGAAAACCAGAAATCCGTACTAAAGCTGCCACTATGGACGAAGTATCTCCGAAATTGAGTGCACAAGCGAAACCCGTTAGCATAGCTCTAATGTGTTTCAGATCTACGATAGCATCAAATCCTTATTGGTATCTTCTATACCTATTCTATTACCTGTTACTGTTATTATTTATTTGTTATTATTTATTTGTTATCTGTTATTTGTTATCTGTTATTTGTTATCTGTTATTTCTAATCATTGTCTATTGTTGTTATCGTTCAGCCGGGCGAACCTGTATAGTCCCTAATTATTAGAAGTTGTTTTTTTCGGAAGTTTTCCAAAGATGTAGAAGCGAAAATACACACCGAATTACGATAACGTCCATTCCAAGAAGAGGGATATTTTAGTTAATTATTGTAAAACCTCATGGCAGGTTATTGGATCACACCCGGGGATAAGTTAAATTGAGGGGCCCCAATTTAATGTAGAAAACTTGAGATGTAATCAGTAAGAGATGAATGTAATTCTGGACTGAACGGCGCTCTGCGTCGAACGGTCGAACAATTTTTTTGTATTACTATTCTGTATTCGTCGTATATTGAATACAAAATTAAATTAAATTCTCGTTGTCTCATAATCAACTTACCGCTGAAGAGGTAAGACGTGTGTGAAAAAAAATCAAAAAAACGAGAAAATTGCCCTGGAAGTTTCGAATTTCAAGAAAATCCCAGGCAATCAGGAAAGAATTGCGATCAAGATCGTGAAGGAAAGAAGAAGTGGCCAAGAAATCCAAATTCTGGAGAAAAATTATTCCTGTTCATGGATTAAAAAACAAGGAATATTTTTAATTGCTAACAATGGAATTACGTAACAGCACATAATGAAAAACACCAGCATTCAAGAATGAAAGTACAATTACTTTGCTTCCAATGCTAATTTCTTGCTAATTATCGTTTGAGTACTTTAATTATAAACGACGATGAGTTTTAAAAACTCAAATTTCATTATCTAAGACTGAGATCTCCAAACTTTTTCAACGAAGCACCACTTAGAATATTAAAAGTACTAGGTACATACTACATGAACCGATTTGCAACTTTTGTAAGAAATAAAAGATCTCTAAAAAATCACGATTGGTGATTAATAATGATTAAACATGGACCAATCAACAAGCTTCAATTTATTAATTAATATTTAAGGCACTGCCAATATAAGAATTAGAGTGAGGCCAAAGGCGGAACAACACAGTTAAGAAGAAGTACCAACGTTATTGGAAGAAATCGATCGAGCGCTTATTGGCCAAGGTTTGGCACAAAATTTTAAAACTACAATGTTCAAAGAGATGAACGACGTGAATATGGAAGATAGCGATGGGAATGAGAATGGGAAAAAAAGAGAAAGACAACATTTCGAATTCGCAAACCGCCGAGGACCTGATGTGGGAAAGTTTGTCACAGAGGATCCGAAATACCCAATCGGAAGGGAAGACGAAGGAAACCGAACAAATCAAGGTAAACTTAAAAGGCGTGGTAACCTTAAAACGAAGCGCAAAACCATTGGATATAAAAGAATATAATTATAAACAGTGGACCAACGAAGAGGGTTAAAAGGAAATTTAAACCAATAGTTAGGTTTCCTCCTATGACGGTAGCGAATCGATATCAGGCACTTGCGAACCTTCCAGATTCGCAAATTACGGGCAGCCAAGAGGAGGAGGAAGAAGAATTGGCCAATGATCAGGTACATATGATTACGGATGACGAAAATGGAAAGTCTACCAAGGATTGGCTGGTAAGGTTTCCGAAGTAATTTGGAAACCCTGAAGAGACTCCCTCCCAGTCTGAAGGACTAATTGAAGATATGGGGTCTTCCCAAGTTTTGTTTTTATGAAGTGTGATTTTGTGTTGTGCTTGCCTATATATACCCCGAATGATGAAATAACGCTTGCTTTCGTCTTAAGGGGCCTAACGAATGACGCGAGCCCTACAGAAATCGAGCAGGAGCTGATATAAATAAACACAAAGAAGATACACCGTATGAAAGGTACGAGGGCAGCTGCTTTCTTAGTGATTACCGCCAGCAGGGTGACCTTAAGGGTACTAAATACAATTGTACGGACGTTACTGGTAGCCAGGGTGAGATGGAAGAGGCACGTCAATATACCAAAATAATCATTCAATGCCATCGTTGCCAGTTGTGGGGCCATGCAATGGCCAATTGCAGAAGGACATTTAAATTCCTAAAATGTGCACAGGAGCATCCGACAAATGAGTGCATACGTATTGCGACCGAAAAACCAATATGCGCAAAATTGTGGCAGCGAACACACATCCAATAATGTTAAGTGCGAAATATACCTTCGAAAACTATGGCAGTCTAAGAAAATACACAAAATAGCCCCCCCAAGCCGACCCTCGTTACATATCGCGGTTAGCAAGCAGTTCAAACCTATTTTCGACCGTCGTTACTGGCATAGAGAACATTTGTAATCGTCTCTTCAATTTCTTTGTCACACGACCACTTTTTATATATTCTTCCACTTCTGCGGGATTGCACTACGTTTCGCTTATCCAGGTACACTTTCATTTTTCACTTTATCGCTCCTACCACTGTCCTGGCTCACATCAATATACAATCGCGCATTATTAGACTTCCGCTGTGAAAGCCGTTGTCACATCATATAAATCTTCTGGAGTTATCGCGTTAATACCAGTGTCGTTTGGAACGTCTTCTTGCATTACAATACTAAAAACTTTTCAATATTTTAGTCACACGACCACTCATGATGTACTCTTCCACATCCGCGGGTATCGCACTTTGTTTCACTTGCCCACTTATTTACATTTTCGTTTCGAACACTGCCCAGCCACGTTTACATTAACATTTAATCGGTATCATTTGGTTTTCTTCTATGTCAATAGAACTCGCTACTTTTTCAAGTAAACTTTTTACTACTACAACAATAATAATAATATAATTATTAATTAATAACAAATAAATATATGTTTATACAATTAATTATTCTCAGTACTTACATTTCTTGCTCGCTTGTCGTGCGAGGTTAGACTTCTTAAAGTTCCTATGATTTCAGGTTACCTTTTTTCTGTTTCACCACTAGCATTTACATCACTTATAAAGTAGTTTTTTTTATTTGTAGTTGGCATCACCAAATTTAAATTCTTAATTGTCAAAGCAGGACCGCCTTCTGATACAGAAATTTCAGAAATCCAACCTCTTTAAAGTAAGGTGGCTATTGGCTTGCTGTTGCTATTTCGACAACAATATCGTAACATTTTTATACAAACTTTGCTGAATTTTTGACAATTTCAAATATCTTGGTCAAAATTTCGCTTTTCACAATACCCTCTCCATCCTATCTCTGCACCTATATCCTTCAGATTGGCACAACTTCTCACAGGACATGATAAAGTTCCTCCATCGCTTGGGAAAATCCGAGAATGGTCTATGTCCTGTGTTTGCTTAGTGCCCTCCCAGAACTTCCCGAGTTCCGACCCTATACATTGGATAACGACGAGAAAGCAGCGGTGGAACCCTACTTTGGTGAATAACCACCTGCAAATTTGAATGATTTAATCAAACGCACTTCAGAAGAACTGCTATATCCTTTCAAGGAACTCAAAACCTTGGTAACATCCCGTGATTCTCCCACGCGCGAATTCACACGAATTCTCTTCGGATGACGACGTCTTCGAGTATCCCCTATAGGCAAGCCAACAACCCCGCCTGCACCTGCATCAGGACGGCTTTTCCTGCCCAAAACAAACTTATTATTAACTTATAGGCTTCCCTGTATTGAATACAACGTGACCAAACCAGACTTTCTCTTCCCAACTTGCGAGAACATGTTTGGAAATGGAGCTTGTAGCATTTAAAATGCTATTATTATATTTTAGACTGAAATCTATGCATTACCCTGTGTGTATTTCAAATATGCGCAAGCGTTTTGAATTTTCCAAAGTTTATCAAACGTCATTCTTTCGCGAATCTTTCTGAAAGGTGCAAGTTTCATTTTTCGTTTTGTGTAATTTTATGTTTTAAAAGCAACAAATTGTGCGTTTAATATGAAGTGCTCGTTTATTTTACCTTCTGCGTTACATTTGTGGGTAAGATTACACATAATCCCTTAGCTGGCCTGCCTACCATTCCATCGTAGATCAGCAGGGCAAGTGGCACAAATTAGAGCATAACCCATTATGGCCACTATGTTTAGTAACTAATTAGTACTGTTCTCAAGTGGTGATTCAGGTATTTACCCTACTACTAACCTTTGGAGCATTACTTATGGAGCACCCTATATATCTTTCAAATTCATCTTGAAACTTATTTTGGCAATCAATATATTGCTGTTTGATTATTGTAATCCGGGGGGGGGGCAGGCCTTAGTTAAGTAGGGGGCGATTCGATAGTTAAGTAGGGGGCGATTCGAAGCCATGGTCGCGGACCCCCAACCCTCGAGAGAGGTAAGGGTAGAACCGCATGCACCAGTGGTCAAACAAATTAAAAAAGTTAGGACCCGCCCATAGTCACAAGTCGAAGGAAAACAGGCGTAATTTCGCCAGTTAATCCGTAATTATGCAACCAAGGGATTTGAGCTGTCGTACCGACAGAACACAATGACGGTACACGTAAACGATAAGGACGAGTACCCATTACTCCTGGCTCAGCTTGAAATATAATTAAGCTCAGCATAATTTAATACACCATACGTATACCCCGATGGACAAAAGAACCCACGTTTGCGCCCTAAAGTGTCTCACAAATGACGCCACCACTGCAGAAATTCAACAAGATTTAACTTCAAAAAACGTAACCACCAAGAAAGTATACAATATGAATGGTATGAAGGATGCGCAGGCTTCCCGGTGGTTACCACAACGAGTTGACATAAGGTCATAAAGTAAGTTTGTTCTAAAAGGGCTTATCATCTTATCAATGACACCACAACAGTAGAAATAGAGCATAAGCTGATAGTAAAAAAAAACATTCCCACTAAGAAAGTTTATCGCACGAATGGCAACAGAACGGCGCCGGCGCGCCTTGCTTAGTGATAACCAAGGCAAAGCCCCCGGCCCAGACAATAGACCGGCGGAGATAATCAAGGCGTTCGAGGGCTGCTACCTCGACAATCTCCTAGGCGTGCTAAACGGCTACGCCGTCTCCGGTTCCTTTCCCGACGCATGGAAGCGGGTTAGACTGGTCGTCCTCGGAAAAGGCGACAAACCGCTTGAAGATCCCAGTTCGTATCGTCCCATCTGCTTACTCGATAACATCGCCAAGCTATACGAGCGACTCATACTGGGAAGACTGATAATAGAACTGGAAAAAACCGGAGGCCTAAGTGAAGCGCAATATGGCTTTCGTAAAGGAAGATCACCAGTTGACGCGCTCAAGATCATACTACAGAAGGCACAGGAAGCAAAAAGCGCATTTAATTCAGCGCGCTGGAAATACACCATCCAAGAACCCCAGCGAAGAGGCGTCCATCCGAGTGTCATAAATCTAATCATGGACTACTTCCATAACAGGACCATTATAGTAGACGAGTCTCTGGAAGGAGGAGCTTCGAATCTCAAGCGGTGTCCCGCAGGGCTGGTTCTGGGTCCAACCCTGTGGAACATAATGTACGACGGCGTCCTGCGACTTGCACTACCACAGGGTGTCGAACTGGTTGGCTTCACGGACGACCTGACAATGTTGGTCGTCGCGAAGATGGAAATCGAGGTCAACACAATAGAAAACCAAGCCATCAAGATTATCTCTCATCTATTAAAATTACTGTTTTATTGCAGCTACATTTAATATAATTTATTTTTAGAATAGCAGCAATGTTTTCGGACTATCGAATAAGAATATTTGACTTGTATACTGGCCTTACAAAATTTAATATAAAAAGTTCTACATGGATAAATTTTTCCAAGTTTTATGATGGTAAACTATGCATAGTTAGAAATGAAAGCGTCGTAACTGTAGTAGATTTGAAAAACCCACTTCAAGATTCATTTAGAATTTTTGAAAATATGTTCACTGCTTGGAAGGTAAGTAAAAAAAAAGAAATTTTATACAGCAGTTCCTTGCAAACATCAAATTAAGTCAAGTATGAACCATGGACCTCTTAAAATAATAAAATAAAATTTTATTTTAGAGGTCCGTGGTTGGAACGTTGGTTCTCAAAAATGTATTTTTTATATTCTTTATTTTTTTTAGTAATTTTTAATTATATTTACCAAATCTTTTATTTGCTGAATTTGTCTTTTGAAATTTTACATAGTCTCTCCATTATCGTTTCTCAACCTGGGGGTCGCCAAACTTCTGGGGGGGGGGTCAAAATAAGGTATACTACTTCTAACAAAATTAGTAAAAAATGTATTTTTTACTACCATTGTTTAAAAACAATGTTAGAATTATTATACCAAATTTCAAATCTCTAGTTATAGAAAAAAGATATTGCATGCTAGTTGCAGTATTGGATGAGCGAGTTTTTGATGGTTAATTATTATGGCTCTGGTATACCGGATAGATTTGTCAATTTGGAATATGAATTACAAAACACTCATATGCAAATTAAAACAACAACGAATACGGCATAATATATGTAAATGAAAAAAATGATATAATAATTTTTGAAGCATTAGAAAGAACTTGGCAAAGACTGGTGGCACTGGTGTGATTCCTCATCTGTTTGATGCACTTTGCTACCGCATTAACATTAGCTGGACCTTGTTAGTTCGGCATTATAATTTGTATTTGCTTGATGATAATACTTCGTACATTTACATTGTTGTCAATAAACTTTGTTATTGTTTAAAGCCGTGTTTTATTTCGGAAGCTACCAAGATTTCTTTCAGTTCCCTCGACTCCGGCTCTCCCAACTTTGTAAGAAAAAGAAAGCTTAGCCTATCTAAAAAGGGAAAACACATCATAACCAGAATTTTTCTGGATTGTTTCCATCCGACTGTTCTCTGGTTTTTGCAACACAAACTGCTGATGCAATTAAGTTCTTAGACCAATTATTTGATAGCGTTAATCGCTACGGATACGATACTGTAGGCAAGGTATTACGAACCTGTATCACAGTGAAGTCAAAGCAAGCACATGTTGAGTTTTGCATAAAAGAAATTCAAATAATAAATGCCATGGAATATATTAAAGTTGAATAACTTTACAAATTATTATTGAAAGATCTTGGTTTTACTACCATGTCTCCAAGAATATTCAATCAAGATGCCTTGGAAAATTTCTTTGGACAAATACGGCAGCGAAGTATACGTTTTAATAATCCAACTGCAGCTGCATTTGCTCCATTTTATACAAGTTTATTAGTAAAAAACTTCACTAATGGTCATTCGCGGTGGGAATATCTGCAATCGGTGCAACGAAAATGTACCAAAGAAGTAAGCCACGGCCAAACCGGATCTTCCAGTTCTGAGGTCTTCAAGCAACCTGAAAGAAAAACAGTTGCAGTCGAAACACCCAATAATAAAAAAAGCTAATGATGTTCTTAATAATAGAGAGTAGCAGACTACGACACCCATTGATGTAGTAAAAACAGAACCAGAACTTCTCGAAGCAACAGATCTGCGAATTAACAAGCCGGATGATATATTACCACCACCAAATATTAACTTTCAAACAAATTCTTTGAAACTTTGAAAATTATATAGTCAAAATTATACGAGGGTAGTCCCAAAAGTACCTGGCCTTACATATAGATGGCGCTAGTTGGTTGAAAATATATTTTTTTTTCAAAAGTACCCACCTTATAAAGCTTAAGTTAGAAGTTTGACAACAATACATTGTATAGTCTTTGATTGACAGGCCTCAGAGTGAACGCTCTCCGTGAATTTATGAACATGGAGAAAATTGGTCATCGTTATGTGATACAATACTGTCATTTAAAAGGTCTCAGTCCAACCGACATAAAAATCGAGCTAGATCCTATTTTGGGGGAGTCTGCACCTTCATTTTCATCAATAAAATATTGGGTGGCAGAGTTTAAACGACGTCGTACGAGCTTCCAAGACGAACATCGCAGTGGTCGACCAAATGAGGTGACCACGGCAGAAAATGTGAAAAAAGTCCACAAAATTGTATTGGCTGATCGTCGATTGAAAATGCGAGAGATAGCAGATATAGTAGGGATTTCAAAAAGTGGTGTACATCGCATATTGAACGAAAATTTAGACATGACCAAGCTCTGTGCAAGATGGCTGCCGCGTTTGCGCACAATGGAGCAAAAACTGCGTCGTAAGGATGTTTCAACAGATTGTTTGGCTATGTTTCAGAGCAATAAATCCGAGTTTTTGCGTCGATTTATAACTATGGATGAAACATGGGTTCACTACTATACACCTGAGATGAAAGAGCAGTCAAAACATCGGACTCAACAGGTAGAATCTGATCCAAAGAAGGCAAAAACCGTTCCATCTGCTGGCAAGGTCATGGCGTCAGTGTTTTGGGATTCCCGTGGCATAATCTTCATTGATTATCTTCAAAAAGGAAAAACCATCAACGGCGAGCATTATTCTAACTTGTTGCAGCGTTTGAGTGATGAAATTAAGAAAAAGCGGCCCCCTTTGGCGAAAAAGAAAGTGTTGCTTCATCACGACAATGCCCCAGTTCACACATCCCTTATCGCGATGGCCAAAATCAATAAATTAAAGTTCGAATTGCTTCCTCACCCACCCTATTCGCCAGATTTGGCCCCTTCGGATTATTTTCTCTTTCCAAACTTAAAAAAATGGCTTGGTAGTAAAAGATATGTTAATAATGAAGAGGTGGAATCTGCTGTAGATGCTTATTTTGAAGAGTTTGACGGTTCTTACTATAAAAAGGGTATCGAAGCTTTTGAACATCACTGGAAAAAGTGTATAGAGCTAAAAGGAAACTATGTTGAGAAATAAAAATACTTTGTTCAAAAATGTTTGTGTTTTCCTTGTTAGGCCAGGTACTTATGGGACCACCCTCTATACCTCCTTATTCGATTGACGTGTTCTTTTCGTTATTGGCCAATACGATGAAAAGTTTCAGCAGAGTAGACCAGCATTCCATCAATTTCGAACTTTTTGAATTGGTAATAATATAACATGGAGTCAACCAAAATTTAGCTCGACATTATTATTTTACGCCTGTATCAAGTTTTATCGCACAGGCAACACCTAATTAGTGAGTTATTAATATTAGGTAAGTTATTGCTCAGATAATTTACTGATGCTCAGAGGTAAGTAGTAAATAATACAGATTGTATTTTAAGTTTATAGCAATAATTTATGGGAAACCCTCATTTTATCCATCATTTAGGTTTAGGGAACTCGACCCATAACCGAAAAACCAACTTGCGCGAACTGTGATGCTAAGTTTTCCGAAATTTCCAAAAATCCAAAGAGAAAACGCGAGTGGCACAACACAAGTGCAAATCAACAGTGATGTCGCGAAAAACAATGAAAACAATTAACAATGTAAAAGTGACCGGTGTAAACACATCGATGAAAATGATGCCATTTACGGCGCCATTTAATCGCAGGGCCGTACCTGCCGATATCGAGGCATTCATAAAAAGCGGTCGAGAGACCAAAAGACTGAAACGCCGCTTTAAACCATTAGTGCATACAACGGTACTAAAAAACAAATTCTCCATAATTTCTCTTTATTTAATTCCTGATAGTGGATTATATTTCAAGGATATTTCAATATACAAGGAGAAGGTTTTGGAGAGACCATGTCAACTGAATGGACGACGGACGAATCGCAAAAATTGCCATGACAGAGAGACCTAAAACCAAGAGGCCCCCCGGAAGACCCCCAAAGAGATGGAAGGACAGCTGGACGTCCGAATCCCAAGAAGGAAGAACTTGATTAACGAATAGGGCTAAGCCCTATTATAAGAAGAAGTAGAAGAAGAGGATTATATTATATCAATAATTGGAGGCCATGACTGGGAAAGAGAGATGACTCATATTAATAAATTGTAGACATCTATGAATGATTTGTTGAGGTGGTCTATTTTAAAAATTGGGCGATAAATGTCTAAGAAGAAGGACGAAAAATGGGTTATAAATACCGGAAACGTCGAAATTAATTTTTCTTGTGTGACCAATTCCCCCCTCTAATTAATAGTTGTAAAGTATAAACCATACATACTTTTTTAAATTATACATTTACTTTCAGAATAGAATTGGAGAACAAGCGGTATCTTCCATTTGTGTCAGACGTGTGCATTAATTAAACTTAACTTTTGACTACTACTGTCCGACTTTAAATCGGTTCTGTTATGTTTTAATCTCACCTAAATTCAAAACAGTAGAAGATCTAAAAGCACACATTTCAGATGTGTGCTTCATTAATGGGACATTCATCATTAAAATTTCAAGTACGGGCGCCGCAGTTAAAAATTTGTGTGAATTAAAAGATCAAGACTTGGTCCAGTCGGGCTTTAATGTGGTTATGTACAAATGTAACTTGCTTCCAAAGCATTTGGCTCTATCTTTTAAATTAAAGCAGATACAGAGTGGTAGATGCTTTTTGTTTTTGTAACATAACTCCATCTTCCACTTGCCCCTTCAATAAATTATCCTAAATCCAATTTTCAGAATATCAAATTTATTTTATTTTGAGGTTATGTTTTCCCGTGAGGTAAAAACACATTCAATCCCCATGGCTCTTTTTGAACGCCGGCGCCGCTACTATAATAATCCTGATTTTGTTTTAAGTGAGTTTTAATTGACTTATTTTTTAGTGTGGTTCCCATAAAAGGAAAGCTTGAACTTTTTTACTGAAAGTTGTGACAGCCCATTATAATAACATCTTGGTCATTCTGAAATAAAATGTGTCAATTTAATTAAAAGCTAAATTAGTATTGATAAAATAATATTATGTAGTATTGTCATTATATTTATTTTGAAACTCGAAAGAGTGGGGTAAACTTTTTTTAAATAATTAATGGTACTAACATAACCTCTAAATTCATAACACAGGATGGTGATTTAATTTACATAGTAATAAAGTCAAAATGAAATGATTTAATCGCGACAGGAACGAAGACAAAGCGTAACAATAAAGGCCGGATATATTAAATATATCAAAACAAATTTTTGTTCCTCTATGAAAAAATAAATTTATTATTATGGAGTAATAATAAAGGGATTCCAATTGTCTTACCGCAAGGACTCAGTGGCGGTATACCTGGAAGACCTAGATGAATACCACCTGCTATTAGTGCAACTTGAAAATCGGAAGTTCCTACATCATACCTACACCCCTAAGGAGTACCGAATGAACGGTATGAAGTCAGCAGGTTTCTTGGTGGTTACCAAGAAAGACATAACAAGAAAGGCATAACAACGCGAAAGAAATTATACAGTGCCACAGGTGCCAAATGTGGTCCCATGCTACAGCGAAGTTCCGGAGAGCATTTAAATGCTTAAAATGCGCCGGTGATCACCCCACCAAGGAGTGCACCAGGCAAATAACGGAAAAGCCAACATGTGCAAACTGCGGGGGGATCACACCGCTAACAACTTAAAGTGCAAGGTATATTTTATATAAATCGAAGAGAAATACAGAAGCAAAGAAATGAAAAATTTTTACCAGGGAGTAAAAAGAGAAAAAAGGAGATATCAGACAAAAACAACGATGTTTAAAGATAAGGAAGGTAATTTGATTGGAGATCATGAGGAAGTGTTGGAGGGATAGGCGGAATATTTTGAGGAGTTACTCAACAAAAATACAAAGCAAATAAGCGGTGAAGCACCAAGGATTGAGGAAATAAACGAAAACGCTCAAGATTTACCAGCACCTACTCTCGAAGACATCGAAAAAATAATCAAGAGCTTAAAAAACAACCGAAGTGCTGGAGAAGATGAAATCCAAGCCGAGATGATCAAATATGGCGGAGACGAGCTGATACGAGTAATAATATACAAGTTGATGAATAAAAAAGGGACAAGGAAGTAATGCCAAATTATTGGAGGAAAGCAATAATATGTCCACTACACAAGAAGGGCAAGAAAGAAAATTGTGAAAACTATAGAAGCATATCACTGTTAAATGTAATGTATAAAATACTCGCCATATGCATAAAAGACAAACTAAGCAAATACTCGGAAAAAATATTTGTTCTTATCGAAATTTAGGCGGCTGGTAAAAATGACGCTACAAAAAACAGAAAATAAAGTAAGAATAAATGGGGTGCTGTCAAGAGATTTTGAGATAGAGCAAGGACTGAGGCAAGGAGATCCACTCTCGGCAGTACTATTCAACTTGGCTCTTGAGAAGGCATTACGAAATTAATAGACAGGCCACCATATTACACAATCATCACCAATGTCTCGCCTTCGCTGATGATATTACAGTACTAGCAAGAACTTTGGCGGGAGTGCCGATGTGTTTTCACATTTGGTACTCCGTTCATGCCCCATGTTTCCTGTCTAGGACCATGGGGGGTGGATCCAAAGGAAATGCTCCAGGGTATTGCTAATGCAATACCTGACCGCACCTGTCACCTTCACGTGGTGGCGCTGTTTAAAACAAAGACAGGGCGGATCAAAGACATACCGTAAGGCGGCAACTTATTCTTGCCGCTCGGGGGATTGCCTTAAACGGCCGGCCGCGAGGAACTGCCTCTATAAAAAGTGCCTAATCCTAAGGTTAAGGGGGCGTGCCGTAGGGATGGATGGCTGGAGGCTATTACCAGCTCCTAGCGTACCCAACCTCAACTCACCTGGCCGAGAGTTGTTGTATGTAGGTCCCTCGTGGTAAGGGTGCACTGCCACGAGGAGTTTGGTTCATCCCAGTTCGTGGGAATAATTATAAAGAATTCCAAGAAAAACAAAAATGAGAAGGGGGGGGTCCGGAGGATTCTTCGGACCCGGAGTCGGAGGGGAGGGTAGAAAAAGTGGCTGGGGGTGTTGTTCAGGCTGGTCGGGATCCGAAGGCGCCGGGGGTAGGGCCGAGCCCGTTCATCAGGGCGACGGAGGTGAAGAAAATCACGGGGACCAGGAAGAAGGTGATAAGGGTTGATAAACCGGAGTCGGACCGGGATAGGAAAGCTAGGTAACTGAGGGAGAGGAGAGATGGGGAGAGGACGCGAATGCGCGAGTTCGACGCTTCAATGGTGCTGCCTCGTAATGAGGCGGATAAAGCTAAGAAGGGCATCGCACAGGTGGAGGTTTTGCCTCCTCAGCCAGTGCAGAAGAATACAGAAAGCGACGTTCAGACTTCTGAAAGTGGTGCGGTGGGTGGGTCAAAAACTGGCGATACACCCACTATACCAGAAAGCTCAAGACCTCCCTCAACATCGTCTGATCTGGAGGCGGTTGAGGTAACTCCGACGAGACTGGCGGGTGGCGATGGCATAAACCATGTCTTAAAGATGAGGGTCATCACCACGGCGCTACGTAAGTCCTTCCAGGGTTCTAGGACCACGAGGGCAGAGCAGGACTTCATTCTGGAGAAATTCGGCGCCATGAAGGATCTGGTATTGGATGTTATCTGCGCCAATAAGGTCCTTCAGGGTAGGCTGGAGGAGGCCAGGATGATGGTTGGATCTGTTGGAAAGACTCCGGTACCACTAACAAGGGTAGGCAGAAGATTCTCGCCGAGCGTGCCTTATTCACAGGTAGTAAGTTCTGGTGGTTCGGCTGGTGTTTCGACTCCTGTGCCTGCACCAAATCTAAATGCGGGAACTGGACTATCGGGGGTTCCCTCGGTACGATCAGCTTTGACACCTCCCACCGGTGGTTGGAGGGGTGTGCTGGCTCCAGCCATCGGGGCTCCCCCCTCCTCGGCCTCTGGGGGGGTGGGTGATACAGGCCGGGGGCCGCTTTTCTCTGCGGTGGTGTCTGGGTCGTCGGTGCCTGTTGGTTCGCCCGGATTCCCCCCCTTGGTGCAGCCTGTTGAGAGAAGAAGTGTAGGTGTTGGGCGCGTCGACCGCTCACTTGTGGCCCCTGGCCCGCCTGTAGGACACCAGGTGGTTATTAGATCGACGGGTGGGGGAGTGTCTAGCGAAACGATAAAAAAGGCGTTAATAGAGAAAGTGTCTTCTGACCTTAACATCAGGGTTAGATCACTCAGACTGCTTAGACGGGGTGACCCGGGAGTTATCCTGGAAACCCTTACGGAAGATGAGAAAGTCCAACTTGAGTCATATCCGGGGCTGGTTGACCTGAACCTTAGGGCGGAGGCGCCACCTGTACCTTCCCCGAGACTTTGCGTCTTCGATGTGCCATGCGCTTTTAGCGATAAGGACCTCCTACTCGGAATCCGAAATAGGAACTGTGCGGGTCTGGAGGCGGTGACTGGGTCTGGATTTAGAATAATAAGAAGGGAGAGGATAAAGGATGGGGTGGGTAACGTCATACTAGAGCTCCCCAAAGTTGTGGCGACTAGGCTCATAGAAAGTCAGAGGTGTTACCTGGGATTCTCCAGCCACAAAGTGGTACTAGTAAACAACGTACTGAGGTGTTTCCAATGCCTCGGTTACGGCCACATTTCCAGGGAATGCCGCGAGAGGGTAAGATCATGTGGACGATGTGCCCAGTCGGGTCATACGGGGGCCGATTGTAGAGTTGATGCGCCGTCGTGTGTGAATTGTAGAAGGAGGGGGCTACCTTCCGGGCATTCTGCTTTTGCATCGGACTGCCCTGAGTACCGTAGAGCAGCTGAACGTGCGCGATCGATTCAATGTTCCGCATAATTCAGCTAAACAGTCACGTGTCGGGCGAGGTTCTTGCGGAGGCAATCCAGTGGGCGATAGGGGACGGGGTGGATGTAATGCTCATTCAGGAGCCTAATCGTGGTCGTGACGGTACCATTAGGGGGGTCCCTGCTGGTGTTCGGGTCTACTCGGGCGCCGAGTCCTCAGCCGCGATATTAGTCTTTAATGACCGCTTTGATGCGATCGCGGTGGAGGGCGGGCTGGATAGGTTCGCTGCGCTTGTCCATCTGCGCGGGAACTTTGGCGACCTCTTTGTTGGGTCGGTATACATGAAGAGAGATAACCGGGTTGAACAGGATCTTCGGAGGTTTGATGTCATGCTCGACTATGCAGCAGGCAAACCTTTGCTGGTTGGCATTGATGCGAACGCCACGTCACCGGTTTGGTGGAGTAAAGGTATCCGCCATGGCAGCCAAAATAGTGAGAGGGGTCAACTCATTGAGGAGTACCTCCTGCAAAGGGATCTTCATGTTCTAAACGTCCCGTCAGATCACTATACTTTCAATGGCGCTTTGGGTCATTCGGATATTGATGTGACCTTTTGCAAATAACTCGTTTTTCAGTGCCTTTGGCATTACCTGGTCGGTTCTGAGCGATCGAGGAGTGAGCGACCATAGCCCTCTGTGTATAGACATGGTGCCAATCCTTGAACAGGTACCGCGACGGGTACCCCTTTCGGTCGGCTACTCCTTACGGAACGCTGACTGGGGATTGTTTTCTTCAGAGATGATTAACTCTGCCACGCGGACCAGTGTCTGGGACTATGAGTCTATGGACATTGAAACGCAGCTTGATCTTATGGATGCGTGGTTGCTGGTGCTAGCGCTGAATCCTTTAAAATAGTCAGACCGCGACTTGCCCGTCGGGCGTCGTGGTGGTCTTCTCAACTGTCTGTCATGCGTTCGAATACCCGAACAGCAAAGAAGCGCTTCCAGCGGGCGCGCCATAACCATAACATTCATAACAAATGAACATTGAAGATCGCAAGAAGGTAGCAACCGAATTAAGAAAATTGAAAAAAGATGATCTTATCGAAGTTATTCTAACGGGTACGCTTCCAGTAAATTTTCCAGTCGCTTTGGAAGTGTGCATTACAAATCAAACGAACTTTAGTGGTGAATTATTAAACAGTTTGAAACAGCAGATTGACACGTTAAAAGCTACGATTGACGATAAAAACTTAATAATAGGACTTTTAAATACTTGTGGTGATAAAATGAACCAAAAACAGCACTTGCTGGCTCCATGTTAGTCGTGTTGCTTCTAATGTCAGCGAAGAAACTATTTTATCACATATGACGAAATAATATCCTCTTCTAAAATTCACTTGTACTAAGCCGAATACGTACAGTATTAGTGCTTCGTTTAAGATTGGTGCAGATCTTACTCTACATGAGTCTTTAATTGCTCCTGAGTTTTGGCCCAGAGGCGTTAAGGTTCGTAGATTTAATTTCTTTCGGGGACCGAGAAGCTCCTGCTCCTAGTGCTTTGGATGCTTCTCATAGTCGTGAAAATACCAATTTAAGCATATACATGCATTGTTTCTTCTTTGTGGACTGTATATAATATATTTTTTTATATTATTAAAACACTTTATTAATTATCTAATAATATATTGGGAATTATACAAACTTGTGGCGGCCCACATTATTTGTTTTACGAAAGATTACAAATTATAAGTTTGTGGTTGGAAAATTCTATTACAATATTTTTATTGTTGCGATTAGATACAGAATCACCGTTCGCCATTACTGCCTGCTACCTGCGCAATACAATCCTTCTGGTGGTGGGAACACTTATAATTTTTATACATAATTGGAGCGGCAACCCAAATTGCATCACTGTACAGTATGGTACTTAACATGCATAATTGTGGTGGTATCAAAACAAAGCTTAATGAACTTAGCGACAACATCAACTGTTGTCTCTACGATGTAATAATTCTAATCGAGACCTTCCTTGACCATAGCATTGCCTCCAGTGAACTAAAGTTTGATAACTATAATGTTTCTCGATGTGACCGTTCAACTGTATCAAGTAAGAAAACTAGTGGTGGAGGCGTACATATGGCTGTTCGCAAAAATCTGAGAAGTATTCAAATCGACACGGTGTTAACCGTGGAAACTGTTTTTCTCCGAATCCTATGATGAATTTTGTGGCATTGTTGAGAATATTTCCAATAACTTTCCACGTTCTAAATTTGTTATTTGTGGCGACTTTAATCTTCCCAAGGCTGTATGGTCTGTTGATGGTACCTGTGTGAGTACCGGTATTACATGTAACAAAACTCAAGCTATCAATGATTGTATGTCTTTACACAATTTTATGCAGCTGAACAAAATAAAATTTGTTCTCTGGAGCCACAAAATTAAGTGTACAAAACAATGATAAGACCGGTGGTATTAGCATACGCCTGCGACGTTTGGACACTAAAAAAGCAAGATATAATAAGATTGAATATCTGGGAACGGAAGATTCTTAGAAGAATTTTTGGTGGCATAAATGTTAACGGAAGATGGCAGAGAAGCAATAACCATGAAGTGAGTACAATACAACTAAAGCAAGCAGAAGCCACTACAAACCGGACCAACCGGAGGGTAAAACTGTCATTTACGATAATAAAAAGCAATGTTATAGGTGCGGAAATCCGAATCATTTTGCAAACAAATGTCCAAAAATAAATTTTACTTGTAATTTTTGCAAAATTAAAGGACATTTGCGTAACGTCTGTACAAAAGCAATCAAGGCTAGTGCACATGTTGTGGATGCAGAAGAGATTGCGGCGTTGGAAAGTGCCGAACATTTGCAGTTCAGAAATACATTTTATACAAACCTTATGGTGGACAATAGAGGAATTAAATTTGAGGTTGATAGCGGAGCTTCAGTTTCAGTAATAAGTAAGTTACAATTTCAATTACTTTTTCCAAATCGATCCATTGAGCGTACAAAATTAAAGTTAGTCACATATTTCCAAATATTAATATTCCATCAAACATAAAAACTAATTATAATATTCCGGGAACCATTGATGTTCTTCTTGGAGAGGAAGTCTTCCGGAACTTAATTGGTACCAATGAAATAAATTTAGGAAAGAATCAACCTTTAATTCATAACACTCCACTCGGATGGATTCTAGCTGGTACAATGCCTATAGCAAAAACTATCAAAGCTTCACTTACAGCATTTACGACTTGCAAAAATTTTGGGAATTAGAAGAGCCATCACGACATCGTGAGATGGATAAGAACAAGACGAAGGCTATGGAGGGGCCATGTGGAGAAAATAAACCATGATCGACTAGCAAAAATAACCATGCTAAACAAACCTGACTCTAAAAGACTACCAGGACGACCACCAAAGCGGTGGTATGAAAGTTGGACATCGGCGAGAATGTCCAATTCGAAGAATAATTTCAGAAGATTTCTATGTCGACGATTTTCTTGCTGGTAGCAACTCCATAGTATCAGCACAACTCGTTTTAAAAAAGATAATCGCAATTTTAGCTTCCATAAATTTCACACTAAGAAAATTGATGTCAAATAAAGCGGAAATTCTCGAAGACATACCAAGAGATTACAAAAGTTATAATGTTCTTATGCATTCGGAAATAAACTCATTCAATTGATGTGTGCAAAATCTAAAGTTGTCACTATTCATAAAACGACCTTACATAGGTTAGAACTCTGTGGAGCAGTAATAGTATTAGCTCAACTGAGTGAACAAGTAATAAATTCGTTTAAATTGAACATTAATCGTAAACACTATTGGAGCGATTCGACCATTGCTATTAATAGGATAAAAGTAGCACCAAGCCGATGGAAAACCTTCGTTGCCAACAGAGTGGCTTTAATTCGAGATATCACAAATGAAGATGAATGGTATCATATTAATTCCAAATACAATCCAGCGGACTTGATCAGTAGATGATTAAGCCCAAAAGAACTCATCGATTCAAAATTGTGGTGTTCAAACATTGCTTTTCTCAATTCGCAATAAATATTGGCCTATAAATGGTAGAATCATTTCTAAACAAACAATAAGAAATTGTTCTAAATGAAATAGATTAAATTCAACGCCTATAAAATATATTATAATGGGTGATTTACCACATTTTCGACTTCATACATCAACATTTTATAATACAGGAGTAGATTACGATGGCCCTCTGGTAGTAAAAGATCGAAAAACAAGAAATCCTAAATTAATTAAATGTTATATTTGTCTTTTTATATATGTTTAGCAACAAAAGCAGTGCACCTGAATTGGTGTCTGAACTAACTACCGAATCATTTTTATTAACCCTTAGACGTTTCATTTCACGCCGAGGTTTACCATCTAACATATACAGCGATAATGGTACTAATTTTGTTGGTACTAACAATCAATTGAATGAATTATATAAATTTCTAAACTCTAAATCAACCAAATTCAATGAGGATTTATGCAAAAGTAATATCAATACTTCATGCCACCTTATTCTCAAAACTTTGGGAGGATTTCGTAAGCAGGGGTTAAGAGCGCAAAATTTCATTTAAAAAGAATAATAGACAATGCTCATTTAACATTTGAAGAATTAAGTACTATTACCTCTTCTTCAGCCTACCCTAGTTCACTCCTGAACCATACAGCAATGGAGGTTTTGGCCATAACTCACCACGCTGGCCAGCCGGGTTGGTGAGTAGTCCGCATATCGATTTTTGGACAATAGTTGTTTTACCATCCAGTAGCAGATTGCTAGGCTAACTTTCAGATGTGCCTATAGCCCTGTCGATTGTTAACGGTGGCAATTCGTTAACTTAAGGAGACCGCCGGCTGAACGTGCCCTCCGAAGCACGGAGACTTGGTCATAAGAAAGTTTGACTCTCCCCAGGTTTGAACTCGGTACCCCGCATTCGCATCCATTTGCGTTAGCTGCAAGGCAATGACCGTCTTTTCTATATTAACTCAAATCGAAGCAGTTATGATTTCACGTCCTATTCTTTCAATGTCATCAGATTCGAATGATCTAACTCCATTAACTCCAGCTCATTTCCTAATTGGAAAATCCTTAACCACTTTACCAGATCATGACCACATCGAAACGTCCCATCCCCCATCGAAACACCTGTAAATAGGCTTACATGGTATCAGCTTCAACAACAAATCGTTCAACATTTCTGGGCAAGATATAACCAGGGATATATATCGGAACTACAAAGCAAAGCTAAATGGGCAAGAAATTATCCTATCGCATAGGGGTCTCCTATATAAAATCAAGAAAAATTTGCCATATCATTACTTCTTTCTTTTAAAATCATACTTAGAAAACCGTAACTTTGAAGTTCAACAAAATTATGAATTTTCAGAGATTCGTCCCATATCATCCGGAGTCCCGCAAGGAAGCATACTTGCACCAATTCTTTACCTATTCTTTGCTTCCGACATGCCAGTAACAGATGTTACAGAAACAGCAACCTTTGCAGATGATACTACTATTCTATCAACTAATGATAATAATACTGAAGCATCCGAACAAGTCCAAACGCACCTCTTACTTCTTCAGGAATGGTTGCTTCGATGGAGGATAAAAGTAAACTAAGCAAAATCGGTATTTGTAATTTTTACATTAAACCGTAGCATATGCCCTCCAGTTCATATAAATCAAATACCGATACCTGAAGAGAAAGAAGCTAGATATCTGGGACTTCATTTAGATAGCAGGTTGATGTGGAAAAAACACATAACAAAAAAAAGGAAAGGAAATTGACATAAAAATGAAAAAAATCTATCCTCTCGATCGAAAATAAAATTCGAATATACAAAGCAATCATCAAACCAATATGGACTTATGCCCTAGAATGATGGGGATGTTCAAGCAAGTCCAATACTAATATTATCCAGCGGTTCCAATCTAAAGCCCTACGTACGATGGTGGAATAGAATTCTGATTGTTGATATGAACATTAGTTATAATACAAAAATTCAGTTCACCAATAATACACTGATCCCGCCACGCAGAAACAACTCGTATTTATTAAAGAATATGTAAAAGATTTAGACCGAAGTTACGATACTATGTAGATGAAAAAAATTTGATGTCAATTAATAAGGCCAGCGAAACTTTGGACCGCATATATCTGGAAGTCAAATGAGTACAGAGGCTTTTGGCAAATTAGCTGCAAACGACATGGTCACCTAGCTCACGAACATTGTTTTATTTCAAATATCCAACCTCAGAAGGCCAAGATTACCCGCCTTATACTTAAGGGACAGTTAGTGGACGCCCGAAACCCTGTGCTCAGGGAAATCTAGACCCAAACAGAAAGAAGGTCAAACAAAGATCCAAAAGCAGAGGAACCCTAAGTGAGGGAAGCTCAACGCCGGGGTTATGATCTTGACGGGACCTGCCGACATTTGGGCCAGCTAACCTGGAAAATCTGGGTTAGAATAACTCCACATAATGACTGTCCGAAAGGGTAGGAGCGTGGAGAGAGTGCACTTGTGTATGCATGGGGAAAATATTACTTCCCATATGCTTACGGACACTAATATAGCTCTACATGAATTTTGCTAGGTCTTAGAGTGAAGACCTAAATAGAAACTGATCTATATGTCTATAATAAAAAATCTATTATGTAAAATATAAATAATATTCAAAATTGGTGCTTACTTTGTATTTTTTTGGTAGATAATACATTTAAAAAGGTAATACTACACATGTATATTAAATTAATATATAGACAGCGTTCGAGTATATGCAACCACGCGTTACTCGTGATACCGAGGCGGGCGATAACGAACGTGCTTCGCACTTCCCGTTCGTTGTCACTCGGTTTGAATTAGGCGTGGGGTAGGGATAGTAGTTGATCTCAAAGGGCGGACGACGGAACGTCGAGCATTCGAGTAGTGAGGTTGTCAACGTGAAGTGGCGACGAGGTGCTCTCGTCAGCAATTATGATGTTATCGGGGTTGGATTTTGTGCTAAGTTTGCGGCATTTTCACACGTCAACGTGTAGAATATTTAGACTTATAAGTAGGCAACGACCATACCACATTGAGAATACCCGTTCTCGTCCGTAGTGCACACCTACTTTAAAGTGACAAAGTTATCAAATGAATTTATAAACTACGATAAGTGGAAAAAACAATTTATTAATATTAGTGTAATTAAATTTAGTGCAATACGAAAAAGACGTTTTTAGACAATAATTAGTGGTAAATATAAATTTAGTATTAATAGTAATTTTAACATGCATGAAACCGAGTTGAACGATAGCACCAAAGCGGTGGTCGATCCCACGGATCAACTGTGGGAACGCTTATCACAACCCGCTATCGCGAATAAACAATCGATAAGCACTAACAAAAATGCAGTAAAAAATGTAATCGGTAATATTAATCAAAAAAGTGATAAAGACACTAACAAAAATGTAGACAATAACACAAATGAATTAAATAAAAGTGCCACCAAACGCAGTGCGGTCCCTGAAGACATTCAGGAATACATCAAAACTGGTCACACGAGTAAGCGTGTTAAAAGGCGATTTTTACCCTTCCCCCAAAATCCCACAGTGGTCCAAAATAAATATTCGGCCCTCGCGGACCTAGAGGAAGATTGCGACATGGAAACGGAGGAAGAGGAGAAAAACAAAAACAGCAAAAAGAACACAAGCGCCAGCGAGCAGGCCCAAGCAGCAAAAAAACCGGTGAGGCCACCTCCCATAATAATCGAAACGAAGGTCGAAGGAGCCCAAAAGGAGTTCCGACGCCTAATTGGTGTATACGCCTCCAAAGGCTTTCAACTTTCATACAGGACCGACACAGTGTCGGTCCAATTAAATGACAAAGACGAGTACTGCATGCTGTTAGCACAGCTGCAGAACCGAAACTTCTTACATCATACCTACACCCCTAAGGACGAGAGGACCCATGCCTTCGTCCTTAAGGGATTAACGAGTGACGCCGGCATAGAAGAAATAGAAGAACTGAAAACGAAGGACATCACCACCAAAAAAGTGTACCGCATGAACGGCACACAAACAGCGGCTTTTTTGGTGGTGACCACAAGCGACACGACCCCGAAGGAAATTAGCACGAAAATAAAAACACTGCTCGACGCCAGAGTTAGGTGGGAGCGCCACTTTAATAATAAAGTGATAATACAGTGCCACAGGTGCCAAACCTGGGGACACGCAACCGCCAACTGTGGCCGAGTAGTGAAATGCTTGAAATGTGCTAATAACCATGCAACCAAAGAATGCACACTCACCGCTGACCAAAAACCCAAGTGCATAAACTGCGATGGCGAACACCCAGCCAACGCCATCGTATGCACAGTCTATATAGCCAAGCTTAAGGCTTACCAAGAAAAAAAAAGAAAACAGAGCACCACCCCAGAGACCCCCAGCACAGCGATACGTTCCAGCACCGATGCCAAAAACATCACCCTGGCAAAGGACTGGAACGGCTCCAGCGCCAACACAACGACCAAGGACACCACCACCATCCACGGCTTCCTACGCAGCATATCCACCGCTGAGAACGCCGAGGCCAATCCAAACACCACCACCAGCAATGCGGCCAGCTCAACAACAAACACCAGCAGCAACCAACATCGGCGACGCCTTTGTCGGACTCGCCCAAATATGCGACGAAATAAATCAACAAACAGACATGAGCGAGATGTTAAGAGCCCTTACGGACTATAACAACGTCCTTAAGGGCTGTAATACGAAAATGGAGCGCTTTACGGCTTCCCTAAAATTCTTTTCCACCCTAGAGTCCTATGGCTGTTAGGTGGAAACTAAATTTATGGAATGCTAACGGGTTAAGTAACAAAATTTATGAACTCAAAAATTATTTACTAAAACATAAAATTGACATTTGATTTAATTACAGAAACCAAATTGACCGAAAAAAGATGCCTCAAGTTCCAAGGATACTCAGTCCACCGACAAGACAGGGGGGACACGGAGCGGGAGGCGTAGCAGTAATCATACGAAACGACATACCACATCGACGCATACACATTCCACAAGGTAATAGTATGGAAGTCTTGGGGATTAAACTCCAACAAAACACAACACTCATTGTAGCTTACAACAGACCACTAAACGCCTTTACACATTACGATTTAGACATGCTGTTTGGATTGGACGGTAAGGTCCTAGTGGCCGGCGACTTCAACGCAAAACACCCGCGTTGGAATTGCCACACCCACAATCCAAACGGTAATACACTACTAGATTTTTGCACACAAAAACATATAGAAATAATAAACACCGATAAACACACTCATCATCCGATGAATAACATGACTCCAACCACGATCGATCTGTTATTAAACAAGAACATCACCAACTTAACAAAACCGTCAGTCAAACACAGATTAAATTCAGATCACAATATTGTGCAAATTTACTTCAATAATTTATCGCGGAACAAGTCCCTCAGACCGATTACAAGTTATAAAAACACGGACTGGTCCAGATTCCGCCAAAGGCTCGACGAACTAATTAAAATAAACAACATCACAGACAAAGAGACACTGGACCACGAAATCGACCTACTGACGAGACATATCAGTAAAGCCAAAGCGGAAAACTCCAAAACGTTTACCCCTAGCAACAACAGGGACGTCTTCCCAGAAGACATCCAGTTGTTGATAGGAGAACGTAACCGGAGCCGGAAGCAGTGGCAAGAAACTGGTGACACGACGTACCAAGACGAAATGCGAAACTTGAACAGGCTAGTACAAGACAAAATTAAAACACACAAAAATAAAACTTGGGATGACCTTTTAGCTTCACTCAGTCCTTCAGACAACACACTTTTTAAATTAACAAAAGTTCTACGCAAATCATACGCGCCAATCCCAGCGCTACAAGATAACACCCACACAGCCATGACCGACGCCCAGAAGGCGGAGCTCTTGGCTAATACATTTCAAAAAATACACACATTGGACGACACTGACACGCCTGCTCAGGCACAAATTAAACAAAACGTACTAGAATTTTCAAGTCAAACATACGAAATACCGACAAAACAATACAAAATTTTAATGACCAACCCCACCGAGATCCTACAAATAATCAAATCCCTTCCGAACAACAAAGCCCCGGGCCCGGACAAAATTGAGAACAAGATTCTCAAAAATTTGTCCCGGAAAGCTATTGTGCAGCTGAATTACATTGTTAATGCAATTCTGAGGCTACAGTACTTTCCGAAAGCCTGGAAGCAAGGGTTGACAATCCCCATCCACAAATCCAACAAAGACCCAACGCTACCGCTCAGTTACAGGCCAATCACGTTACTTAACACGTTGGCCAAAGTAACTGAGAAAATCATCCTAAAACGTGTACAAGACGAAGCAACGAAACTAAAAATTGCTAATCCTTCGCAATTCGGATTCACAGCGGGTCTTAATACGACCCTGCAAGTGACACGAATTGTGAAAGATATAATAGACAATTTTAACAAGGCCAACGTGACGGTAATGACACTACTGGACATCGAAAAAGCCTTCGACCGAACCTGGACCGATGGTTTAATACATAAAATGCTAAACTACGGGTTTAGCAAACACATTACGAAACTAATACACTCATACCTCACCGGCAGATCGATCGCGGTTAGAGTCAACGCCACAATTTCAGAAACTAAAAATATACAAGTTGGAGTTCCCCAAGGGTCCGTATTAGCACCTACGCTATTTAATCTATACATAAACGACACACCATCGTTCGCAAAAACACAGATGGCCATGTACGCTGACGACACTGCGATTTATGCACATTCGTTCAGCGCACAAGTGGCCACGAAACAAACGCAAATACACTTGGACAAAATAAAAGAACACTGCGACAAATGGAAGATTCGTCTGAACGCCGGAAAGACGGAGACAATAGTCTTCGCCAGAAAGCGGACAAATCATCGAGTCTTCCAGCAACTGACCCTAGACGGACAGAAAATCGAACCGAAGACGAACGTAAAGTATTTAGGAGTTACCATGGACACGAGACTGAACTTCGACACGCATTTAAAAAACAGAAAACAACTGGCGTATGGTGCAAACCGTAAGATCTATCCTTTGATGAAGGGGGGACAGATGAGTATGGAAAACAAGCGTACGTTATACAAAATCGTACTAAGACCGATTCTAACCTACGCTTGTCCTGCGTGGGCAAACGTGTCCAAGACACGACTTCGACCACTGCAGGTCTTCCAGAATCGCTGTCTCCGTCTCGTCACGGGAGCAGATCGATACGCCAAACTTACAACACTACACGAGGACACTCAAGTAGAATTTCTAACGGATCACATAACGAGATTATCGGAGAAATTCTACAATACACAAATTTCAAAAAGCACACTAACCGCAAACATGACCCAAGAAAACAAAAAACGAAAATACAGACTACCTTTCCAAAATCTCCCTTCCTTTACGACACCACCCCAAATTCCCAACGCTAACTAAAATTTCAGCTGCTACGCCACTGGACGAGCATCCTTGTACCTTGAGATGGCGCGTGTGAAAACCGATAGCAATCTGCAGATGCAGTAAAGCGTTCCAACGATACTATTTCATTGTTTATTGTCTGTTTGTTGATTTTTTGTTATTGTTATTCGTGAGTGAGCTGTTATTAAGTATGAATGTGTGTTAAATGTATAAATGTAAATAGCCTGTTTTGTTGTGTTTAGTTAGTAAGTCAAATTTCTATTTTTATAATTAATTAGGTAAACGTAATTTTTAGGAGTTGGTTTTTTGTATATATTTTTCCAACTGTACATAAGCAATCATAACCCTCCTTTCTAAAGCGCAAAATTATTGCAAAAGAAAAATAATTCTTGCGAAACATGTAAAATGTTAAAAATTGTACACCTAGGGATGCTTAAAGCAGGAGCCCTACACAACGACAATGATTATGCGGGACCAAACGACGCTCTGCGCTGAATGGTCCTCACCATGTAAATTGAAATAAATAAAGAGCTTTAAATTTTAATTTTTTTTTTTTTCGTTCTCGTCCGATCACGGAAGTCAAGCAATGTTGGGCGCGGTTAGTACTTGGATGGGTGACCGCTTGGGAACACCGCGTGCCGTTGCCCCTTTTTTTTTTGATTTTTTGAAATCGGACGAGAACGATAGTTTCGGAAACGCGACCCTCCTCGGCGCCAAACGCGCCATATTCGTCGAATATACAAAATTAATGTATACACAATGTAACACACAATGTACACAATGTAATACACACATAGACATATATTATAATATTAAGAGTCGCTAATTAGGTATCCCCATAACGATGTTTGCGTAAACATAAAAAAAAAAATGTTAATTCGTACCGTGTAATATACATCAGCAATGTATACCTATAAAAATTATAAATAATATTCAAAATTTGTGTGTAATATATTTTTATTAGGTAGATAATACATTTAAAAAGGTAATACTATACCATGTATATTAAATTAATATATAGACAGCGTTCGAGTATATGCAACCACGAGTTACTCGTGATACCGAGGCGGGCGATAACGAACGTGCTTCCCGTTCGTTGTCACTCGGTTTGAATTAGGCGTGGGGTAGGGATAGTAGTTGATCTCAAAGGGCGGACGACGGAACGTCGAGCATTTGAGTAGTGAGGTTGTCAACGTGAAGTGGCGACGAGGTGCTCTCGTCAGCAATTATGATGTTATCGGGGTTGGATTTTGTGCTAAGTTTGCGGCATTTTCACACGTCAACGTGTCGAATATTTAGACTTATAAGTAGGCAACGACCATACCACATTGAGAATACCCGTTCTCGTCCCATTCGAGCGCCGACCGTCGTGGGATACAGACGTACCTGTATCTGCGCAAGACCAACCCCACCAGTTTTAGTAGTTCATACCTACTTAAAAGTGACAACGTTATTGTGTATAAATAAACCCTACGATAAGTGGAAAAAACAATTTATTAATATTAGTGTAATTAAATTTAGTGCCATACGAAAAAGACGTTTTTAGACAATTTAGCGGTAAATATAATTTAGTTTTAATTTTAATCTTAACATGCATGAAACGGAGGTGAACGATAACACCAAAGCGGTGATCGATCCCACGGATCAACTGTGGGAACGCTTATCGCAACCCGCTATCGCGAATAAACAATTGATAAGTGCGAACAAAAATGCAGCAAAAAATTTTATCGTAAATATTAATAACAAAAGTGAAAAGGACACTAATAATAAAAATGCAGACAATAACACAAACTCAAATGACCCAAATAAAAGTGCCACCAACATAAACAAACGCAGTGCGGTACCTGAAGACATACAGGAATATATTAAAACCGGTCATACAACCAAACGTTTTAAAAGGCGGTTTTTACCCTTTCCTCAAACTCCCACAGCGGTGCAAAATAAATATTCGGCCCTCGCGGACCTCGATGAGGATACCGTAATTGACTTAGAGGAAGAAAACATCATGGAAACAGAGGAAGAGGAGCACAACAAAAACAACACAAGTGCCCGCGAGCAAACACAAACAACAAAAAAACCGGTGAGACCACCTCCCATAATAATTGAAACACAAGTTGAAGGAGCCCAAAAAGAGTTCCGACGTTTAATTGGCGTATACGCCTCCAAAGGCTTCCAACTTTCGTACAGGACCGACACAGTGTCGGTTCAATTAAATGATAAGGATGAATACTGCATGCTGTTAGCACAGCTGCAGAACAGAAACTTTTTACACCATACGTACACCCCTAAGGACGAGAGGACTCATGCCTTCGTCCTTAAGGGACTAACGAGTGACGCCGGTATAGACGAAATTGAAGAAGAGCTGAAAACCAAGTAAATCACCACCAAAAAAGTGTACCGCATGAACGGCACACAAACAGCTGCTTTTTTGGTGGTGACTACAAGTGATACTACACTAAGGGAAATCAGCACGAAAGTAAAAACATTGCTCGACGCCAGAGTTAGGTGGGAGCGTCACTTCAATAATAAAGTGATCATCCAGTGCCACAGGTGCCAAACCTGGGGACACGCTACCGCCAACTGTGGCCGAGCAGTGAAATGCTTAAAATGTGCCAACAATCATGCAACTAAGGAATGTAAACTCACGGCGGAACAAAAACCAAAGTGCGTAAACTGCGATGGCGAACATCCAGCCAACGCCATCGTATGCCCAGTTTACATAGCGAAGCTCAAGATATACAACGAAAAGAAAGAAAGCAGGGCACCACCCCAGAGACCCCCAGCACAGCGATACGTTCCAGCACCGATGCCAAAAACATCACCCTGGCAAAGGACTGGAACGGCTCCAGCGCAAACGCAACCATCAAGGACACCACCACCTCCACCAACATCGCGTAGTGCCTTCCCGCCACTTAGAACACCGAGACAACCCCAGACTCCACCACCAACGCAGACACCACGACAGCAACAACCTCCAGCGGCGAGCAACGTCGGCGACGCCTTCGCCGGACTCGCTCAGGTCTGCGAGGAAATCAACCAGCAGACAGACATGAGTGAAATGTTAAGAGCCCTTACGGACTATAACAACGTCCTTAAGGGCTGTAATACGAAAATGGAGCGCTTTACGGCTTCGCTAAATTTCTTTTCCACCCTAGAGTCTTATGGCTGTTAGGTGGAAACTAAATTTATGGAATGCTAACGGGTTAAGTAACAAAATTTATGAACTCAAAAATTATTTACTAAAACATAAAATTGACATTTGCTTAATTACAGAAACCAAATTGACCGAAAAAAGATGCCTCAAGTTCCAAGGATACTCAGTCCACCGACAAGACAGGGGGGGACACGGAGCGGGAGGCGTAGCAGTAATCATACGAAACGACATACCACATCGACGCATACACATTCCACAAGGTAATAGTATGGAAGTCTTGGGGATTAAACTCCAACAAAACACAACACTCATTGTAGCTTACAACAGACCACTAAACGCCTTTACACATTACGATTTAGACATGCTGTTTGGATTGGACGGTAAGGTCCTAGTGGCCGGCGACTTCAACGCAAAACACCCGCGTTGGAATTGCCACACCCACAATCCAAACGGTAATACACTACTAGATTTTTGCACACAAAAACATATAGAAATAATAAACACCGATAAACACACTCATCATCCGATGAATAACATGACTCCAACCACGATCGATCTGTTATTAAACAAGAACATCACCAACTTAACAAAACCGTCAGTCAAACACAGATTAAATTCAGATCACAATATTGTGCAATTTTACTTCAATAATTTATCGCGGAACACGTCCCTCAGACCGATTACAAGTTATAAAAACACGGACTGGTCCAGATTCCGCCAAAGGCTCGACGAACTAATTAAAATAAACAACAATATCACAGACAGAGAGACCCTGGACCACGAAATCGACCTACTGACGAGACATATCAGTAAAGCCAAAGCGGAAAACTCCAAAACGTTTACCCCTAGCAACAACAGGGACGTCTTCCCCGAAGACATCCAGTTGTTGATAGGAGAACGTAACCGGAGCCGGAAGCATTGGCAAGAAACTGGTGACACGACGTACCAAGACGAAATGCGAAACTTGAACAGGCTAGTACAAGACAAAATTAAAACACACAAAAATAAAACTTGGGATGACCTTTTAGCTACACTCAGTCCTTCAGACAATACACTTTTCAAATTAACAAAAGTTCTACGAAAATCATACGCGCCAATCCCAGCGCTACAATATAACACCCACACAGCCATGACCGACGCCCAGAAGGCGGAGCTCTTGGCTAATACATTTCAAAAAATACACTAATTGGACGACACTGACACGCCTCACACTGGGCTGAAAAATGATGTAAAAATTTATTTTCCAATTAATGTTTATATAAAAAATTTTTTTAGTTGGTAATATTAAAAAAATCGCACATTACAATCGCAAAATTCGTTATGTTCTGGTGGATTGTTTTGCGTTTAAATGCTTATGAATATTAAATATGATTATATTAAACAGATGATACTCATAGCAATGCGTTTATTTTAAAATTTATAGGTAAAATAACGATTTTAGGGTTTATCTTAACTTGAACTTTTCGAGCGTTCTATAAAATTGTGAACTTTAAAATTTAGACCTGCGTTACTGTTACCTAAACATCTATATCGTGTATCAATTTCTCGCTGGAATGTTTGCCTATAAGGAAGATATTGTCATTTCAAGTTTTAATCTCTTAATTTTATGTACCAAATCCGCTCATTTTCATCATAAAAATATGAAAAAAATGAAAATATAAATGTATATCAAATATATTTGTAACACGTAAAAGGAATTAGATTAGTAAATTATTAAAATATATCAATTAATTTACTATCACGTATTAAAAACTAACCAATTATAGTTAGAAAATACTATAATAATTTATTATTGTTGCATTGATTATACATAGCGTAAAAGAGTTACCTATCAGCGAAAATTTAAAATTAGTTTTGTTACCAGAACCCACCTAAACAAATTTATATTTGATTTAAACTAATTTAAATTAATTTTTATTAATATATGAAAATAAATTATTAGTAGCTACATAATTATTAATTTGTATCGCTTTCAGTAGCGTCTGTTAATTCAATTTCTGGAGTTAATTCCAGTAATTCCAAAGTTTCGGGTAAAAGATTTTTTGTTTGTCTTTTCTGAAATGGCCGAATACTTGATATAAAAGGATCTGAAGATATTAGCATATTATGTAAAATATCTTCGTTGGATGCTTCCCTGCAAAACTTTCTAGATCGGGTTTCTCTACTCTTTCGAGTACTCTTTCGAGTACACGACAGGTTTAAATTTATCATCAAGAATTTTTCTTATTTTTATAACAAATTCAGGATTTTCTTGTAAATGTTCTAAAATCCTTGCAACATCGTTAAGTCCATTGTTGTACATACTCCTGATTGTAGAACACATGAGCTCCTGCGTATCCTTATATTGAATAAATTCGGTCTTTTCTACCATATCTTTAATTTTCAGTCTTATACAATGAGGCCAATTAAACTCAGAATGCAACCATGAATTATTGTTCTCCAAAAAAATTTTTTCAGTACGGTTGGACTGTTTCCACTTCCTACGCAGCTTCAAACAAAGCATTCTAATACTAGTTTTTAAAGTATTCAGTTCTGATTCACAAAAATTGATATCAAGTCTGGAAGTAACCATTTCAAAAAGTTTCTTGTAATCATCAAGATGTGTGTCAGGGGAGCTTTTAAGTAATAAATAAAGATCATAATTTGTTCTTAAATTATAATTCATCTTGATTTGATTTGCTTTTTTTCTAATTCTCTATTCTATTTCCTTTTTTATTTATATTTTCTCGATTTTCAAAACCTTTATAGGCATATTATCTCATCGTATATACGGATCAATGGATTCTGAAGCATGAAAGCTTTCATATTTTAGCGAAAATGAGCGGATTTGGTACATAAAATTAAGAGATTAAAACTTGAAATGACAATATCTTCCTTATAGGCAAACATTCCAGCGAGAAATTGATACACGATATAGATGTTTAGGTAACAGTAACGCAGGTCTAAATTTTAAAGTTCACAATTTTATAGAACGCTCGAAAAGTTCAAGTTAAGATAAACCCTAAAATCGTTATTTTACCTATAAATTTTAAAATAAACGCATTGCTATGAGTATCATCTGTTTAATATAATCATATTTAATATTCATAAGCATTTAAACGCAAAACAATCCACCAGAACATAACGAATTTTGCGATTGTAATGTGCGATTTTTTTAATATTGTTGGAATATACGTGCTCATATATTAAGTGGCACTTTAGCTCCTTCTTCTTGTGACGTTGCTTCAGTCGCTTCTGCGCTAAGCATATAATAATGATGTGTGCAAAAATAAGTACGAACAACGAAGCGTTGGTACATATTGATGTATAAGAGTGTGTTTAAATAAATAACGTTTATATTCAACTTTAAAAAGTGTTGTATTCTTTCTTAACCATTAATCCTTCAGGTTATGGGCCTAGCACCCTTCCGTTGCGCAAGTGTTTTTTAATAAATAAAGTGCGTTATAAAGAGAGTCAAGGAAAAATGGATTTTGAAGGAATTACAACGAGTAAGTATAAAAAGGAAAAATGTGTAACACAAATAAAGCTATAGTATACTAATATAATGAAATAAAACTTATACGAATGGAATGCACGCCAATATGAGTCGTCATAGCGTCTTCATGACGTAAGAGTGTTAAGAATGCACAAATGCACATCGTAAATAAAAAGTTACAAGGTCAGGACAGTGGCGTAACAATTTTATAAAAAGAGAGTTTTTGATTTTAAAATTATATAATCAAAAAGAATATTAAGATGTGATTGATTTTATAATTAAATATGTGGTAACATAAATTATCAAATCAAAGTTTTTGTTAAATTAAATACCGACATGTAGTTTAAATTGGTACAAATTTAATGCATGTTTTTGAAATATTACTAGTGCACAAATCATTTAATATTTCAATTTAATGTTGATTAGGTGAAGGGGAAAACCAACTAAATAACTTTGTAAAAGAGAGAATCAAAGTTTTCAACATTATCCAAAATCATAAAAATGAAAGTATGTTATTGAAAGAAGACAGAGACGTAATCCTTATAGAACTGAGCAAAGGAGCAATATATAAAACCGGTAAGAATAATATAAAAGCATGCTAATACAAAGAAATTTTTTATGCTTGTAATAAGCGAATTTCAATGTATTAAAATTTATTCTGTATACAGATCAAGTCAAGTGTTTTAAACTTGATTAAGAAATTGTTTAATCAATATTCTTATAAAGTCTCTGAAGTTATTAAATAATAATAACTAGGCCTTACAATATTAAATTTATATTATCATATTATATCAACTTATCGATAACAGAGACTTTAGACACCGAAATCCTGATTCTGGGTCACCGGAGTAGTATTTCATTGTGTTCATGAAAATATTACACTGGAGACTAAAGTGGCACTGGATCTATCTTGTGTTCAGATAGAAAAGGTAACACTTGTTCTAATGTGAATGGCCTGTGTTCGGTCAAACACATTAAGAGCATGTCCCAATTAACCACTGCTTCGTATTTTAAATGAAAATAATTTCCTAGGAAAATTTGGAACAAATGATAATTTGTGGGAGGAGATTATAAATAAATCTAAGAAAAAGTGGCATGTCAGTTGGGATGAAATCCAGATATTAGGTGGGGAAATAACGGAAGAACTTGGAAACGTTTTGCCGAGTTCACCCAGATCAAATGATGATCAAGAATTGTATCATTGTGAGAACAACCCTGATAAAGGTGAGAAACCTAAATTATTTTATATAAAATGTACTCCAACTTGTATAATGGGTACATGTGTTCAGCAATAATCTAGTATAATATTCCCCGGAGACAAATGTGACCTGGTAAGAGAGAAAGAGAGGTTAATGAGAGAAAAAGAGAGTTTAATGAGGGAATGAGAATGAAAAAGAGAGTTTAATGAGAGAGAAAATGAGTGAATAAAGAGAGAAAGAGTGAATAGAGAAAGAATGAATGAGTGAAAAATGCTTAAGCTAAAACGAGCGAATGAGGGAGATAAAGAGGGAAACGAGAGTAATAATAATAAGAATGAGAGAAAATAACAATTAGGTATCAATAATCTGGTGTCGATTTTTGTAGATTTACCTAACCAGGCACGTGATCATAGTGAGTCACCCATACTAAAGAAAATTGACGAGTTCCAGGCACTTATAAGAAGCGCCAAACTATTGTTAGAAGAATGCAGAGTAACACAAGTCCAAATAAATAAAGATGAAAGAAGAAAAACGGAGCAAAGAGAGAAAGAATTTGCAACGCAAATAGCTACTATGTCTAAAAACTATGAATTGTTTCTTGGTGATCTGTGTCAAAAATTTAATGATTCAACACCAGAAACTGGTATAGAAAATGAAGACAGTAATGAAAATTTGGATATAGAGAAAATAAACTTAATACGAGAACGAGAGAAGTTTGAAAGAGAGAAAAGAGAGTTTGAAAAGGAAAAGGAAAGATTTAAAAGACAGATAACATATCCTGAATCTATGCGACACTCGGATGAAGAAGGTAGTTCTGAAATTGCACCTGAGCATGTAACCCCTGCAGAAATTGTAAATTTAATTCATTCTGAGGTCAATAAAATTCGCAAAGGCGAAACACACAAAATTGAAGTAGTAAATAGAGAAAGTGGAGTAAAGAGAGATTATAAATTGACAACCCAGTGTAAGTTTGATTATTTTTATGATTATTTGAGATCGGAACTAAGGTTGAATGACTTGTTGTATGTTATTGATACCAGTGAAAAACCTGGCGATGAGTTAACAGAATACTCAAAAGAGCGTCATAAACATAAAGTCAGAGACATCATCATAAATAGACTGGATATTGTCTATTATAACAAAATCCAATCTATTCGTGATCCTGTAGATCTACTAGCAAAACTTAAAGACATTAAAAGATTTGAATCAACCTCTAGTGCCGTAAAGTTAAAATCTAATTTGTATAACGTTCGATACATACCAGAAAAAGAAAGAGCGGCTGATTTCTGGAATAGATTTGAAGACATTGTAAGAGAGCATGACAGCATACCTGCTGTTACTCTCTTAACTGAAAATGAAAAGAGAGATGCCTTTTACCAGGCTATAGAACTAACGGTGCCACAGGTGCAATCGGTAAACTTCGTTTCTGAAAGTTCTACAGGTAATGGACTAAGCTATGAGAGATTAAAAGATTTGATTATACAAGTGGAAACAGCGCAGTCTAAGTGTGCCCCTCCCAAGGCCGTGATGAGAGCTGACTGTACTACAAAGAGGTGTTTTGCTTGTGGTGACTATGGTCACATATCTAAAGATTGTCCTAATGAAGGTAAAACAAAGTGTTACAAATGTAACACATTTGGTAACCATACAGCAGCAGAGTGTCCAGATCGCCGTGTACCGACAAAGAGAGTGGGAAATAGATTCAAAAGGAATGTTAATTATTATAATTTCTCTCGTGAGGGTGGTTTTAGAAATAAAGTTTGGAATCGTAAACGAAAAATAACTTGTGATACAAAAGAGAATGAAATTGACAGCAAACTAATGAAGTACGGAGACAAATCTAAGAGAAAGTGGGTTAATAATAGGATGAAAGATTACAGAAGAAAACCCTTATCAGGAAATTCAAGAGAAGGCCAGCAGGGGTCTAACTCAAAATGTGTCAGACAGGGTAAGTGTTATTTAACAGATTTTTTAAATAAATGTGAAAGTCAGAAGTTTGCTGGTAATAATGAAACCATTGCTAAATTCATTGCTGATTCAGGTGCCACCGAACACCTTACTAACTCAAAATTAATATTCAAAACGTTTAATGAAAGGGAAGGCGGAATCATAAAATGCGCCAATAATGACCCTACATCGGATCTACAAACTTCAGGAGTAGGTTCGATGGAAATTTTGTCAAAAAACGATAGTAGATATCAAATTGAAGAGATAATATATGCAGAAAAAGTAGCAGAAAATTTATTGTCATTAAGGAAATTTGCGGAAATGGGTATGAGTATTTATTTGGACAATGAACGAATAGATATTTTTGATCCGGTTTCGCAAAAATCCTTTATAACTGGAATTTATAACAAACCCTATTGGGTAGTTGAATTTGAAGTTAATAACAAAAATGTATATGACAGTAAAATTAATAAAAGAGAGATTAAGAGAGTTTTTGTTAATTTAGCGGAAGATATGAGTGAAACAACTCCTAGATACATGACACGTAGTGCAGTAACTAGAGAACATACGAATTTAAAACGAAAATTAAATGAGAGTGAAATTGAGAACGTAACAGATAAAAGCTTAATAGAGAAAAGAG
Source organism: Rhagonycha lutea (assembly GCA_958510855.1). Taxonomy (NCBI): domain Eukaryota; kingdom Metazoa; phylum Arthropoda; class Insecta; order Coleoptera; family Cantharidae; genus Rhagonycha; species Rhagonycha lutea. The sequence goes on from OY294038.1 coordinate 41,289,775, forward strand.
ATATGACTGTGAATGAAAAAGAAGTTGAGGAAAATGTGACAAACACAGATAATGAGAAAAAGACTGAAAAGAATGAGGTAGCTGAATGCACTGACAATAAAAGCATTGAAATAGATGTAAAATCAAAAGGTGAAAGTATATATTCAAATTTTGATACTACTATCTGTGACAGAAATTTTCATGATGCTGGTGAAGTACCTATAAGTGAGTTGACAACAGCCGAAAGTTCTACTTTTGCTAAGTTGCAGACACTTAATAAGGATACAAGAGCATTTTTGTGGCATGTCAGAATGGGTCATGCTTCAATACAATATTTGAAGGCTTTGCAAAGAGAGTTTCCTGAAAATAAGAGTTTAAAGAATGTAAAATTTGATGATGAAATTTTGAAATGTGATGTGTGCTTAATTTCTAAAATGAACAAATTACCTTTTAACAAGACTAGAAGTAGAGCTACACATCCTTTGCAAATAATACATTCTGATACAATGGGACCGATAAGTCCTTCTGCACACCCTAAAGGATATAAATACATATCAGTATTTATAGATGATTTTTCTAGAATAGCAATGGCTTATCCTATGAGAGTAAAGAGTGAAACAGGATATTGTCTAGAATCATTTATCAAGAGTGCACAAAATCTGTTAGGACACGATGTTAAAGTTTGCTACCTAAGATCAGACAGAGGTACAGAATATACAGGTGGGTATACTGTAGAGGTTTTAAATAAATTGGGAGCTGAGCAACAGTTTGCTTGCCCCGATACACCCGAACACAACGGTGTAGCTGAAAGATTTAACCAAACAATTCAAAGAAAGGTAAGAGCTTATATGTATGATTCTAGCTTGCCTAGCAATATGTGGGATCTAGCTTTAGGAGCAGCAGTTTATGCATACAATAGAACCCCACACAAATCAAATAACATGATTATTCCCATGTTAAAGTTTGCACCGAAACATAGCTTTGACATGAACCAATTGAAACGGTTTGGATGTCTGGCATACATTCGAGTTCAAAGAAATGAGGGTACAAAATTCGAGTCAAAAGGACGTAGAGTAATCCTGGTTGGTTATACACCAACAGGTTATCAATTTTTGAAACCTGAAAATGGAAAATTTTATGAGAGTAGACACGTAAGGTTTAACGAAAAATTAGTGTATGGAAATGTATATGGTAAACATGACATAAATTACTGGCCGACAAATAATTGCATAGTTAATAAAGAGAGTTGGTTTGTAGAGTTTGAAAAAGATTTGACAGGAGAGGTATTATTGAAAACGGAGGGAGAGTTGACTAAAAAGAGAGGTAGACCGAAAAAGAATGTTAAAACTCCCCTAGACGAAACTCGGTTATCTAATAAAATGGAGAAATCTGTAAAGATGATGGAAAACAAAATAAATGATACCAGCTTTTCCGAACTTGCAAGTAATACAGAAAAAGATGAGACTCATTTTGTTATGTTAGCCCAAATTAACAGAGATCCTGTTACTTATAATGATGCGATGCAATCTAAAGAGAGTGAACAATGGATAAAGGCTATTGGAGAGGAAATATCATCTATGAACAAAAATAATGTTTGGAAATTAGTCAAAAGACCTTTGAATTTAAAATTTGGAAAGGTAGCTAATATAATTGATTCTAGATGGGTATTCAAACGAAAGAGTGATACAAATGGTAAAGAGAAATACAAAGCCAGATTGGTAATAAGAGGGTTTAAAGACAGAAATCATTATGATTTAAGAGAAACTTATGCACCAGTTTCAAGGTTACCTTTAGTGAGAAGTATGTTTGCGATTATAAACAAACATAATTTAGAAGTAAATCAAATGGATGTAAAAACTGCTTTCTTAAACGGTGAAATAGACAAAGAAGTTTATATGGAAATCCCAGATGGAACAAATTATTCTGAGTCTACAAAGAAAAACATGGTTTGCAAACTTGAAAAAGCAATTTATGGTTTACCCATAAGTCCTAAGAAATGGAATGAAAAATTTACTCAAGTAGCTCACAAAATAGGACTAAAAAACAGTGATAAAGAACCATGTTTGTTTGTATGGAGAGAGAAAGATTGTTTCTTACTTTTAGTATTGTATGTAGACGACATGTTAATGTGTAGTAACAGTAATAAAAAATTATGCGAGGTAAAAAATAAATTTTTAAACGAATTCGAAATGACGGATTTGGGAGAACCTCAAGAATTTTTGGGAATAAAAATTAATCGTGATAGAAAAAATAAAGTATTGATACTGAATCAAGAGGGTTATATTGATAAAATCCTTGAAAAATTTAATTTTCAGGATGTTCATCCACAGAGAACTCCCATGGTAACTACACAAGTTGCAAATAGAGAGAGAAAGATGCGAGAGGAAGAAAATGATATGGAAATATTAAATAAAACTAAAACTAAACAAAATGTTCCATATCGGGAAGCAGTAGGCAGTTTACTATATTTAGCCTGTGCTACTAGACCCGATATTTCGTTTGCAGTAAATGTTCTTAGTAGGCATCAAATAAATCCTACTGAAAATGATTGGCAAATGGTAAAGAGAGTGTTTAGGTACTTAAAAGGAACAAAACATCTAGGATTAAGATATCTTGGAAGATATGATAACTTGACAGCATATTCAGATGCTAGTTTTGCTGACTGCAAAAATTCTTTGACTACGTGCGGTGGTGTAATTAAATTGTACGGAGACACGATAATGTGGAAAACACATAAGCAACCGTATGTTGCCTTATCCACATGTCAAGCTGAATATGTTGCAATGAGCGAAACTTGTCAAGAGCTAATTGCTTTGGAGCAATCAATTAAAATTATGACCAATAAGAGTTTTTACCCAATGAAATTATGGTGTGACAATAAAGGTGCAGAAGTAAATGCAAAAACGAGCGGAGGTAACAAGCTTCGACACATGACTGAAGTAAGAGAAGATTATGTTAAACAATGTGTTGAGAGAAATTGGGTCACTGTACATTGGATATCCTCTAAATCACAAATAGCTGATATATTTACTAAACCTTTATCATTTGATATCCATAAACGTCTGACTGATCGAATTTTAAATTATGACAGTTCATAATAATTTTAAATTTAGAACAGATGGTATAATAAGATATATTTACTAATTATTTTTTTTTTGTTTTAGAAAAAGCGTAGAAAAGAGAGTGTTTATTTTATATTTTTTTTTTAGTTATGATAATCTTAGTAACTAAGTTTTTATATTATTCTGTTATTATAATTAAGGTTTTTTTTGTGTTTGTTCAAACGTATGATCACGGGAGGGAGTGTTGGAATATACGTGCTCATATATTAAGTGGCACTTTAGCTCCTTCTTCTTGTGACGTTGCTTCAGTCGCTTCTGCGCTAAGCATATAATAATGATGTGTGCAAAAATAAGTACGAACAACGAAGCGTTGGTACATATTGATGTATAAGAGTGTGTTTAAATAAATAACGTTTATATTCAACTTTAAAAAGTGTTGTATTCTTTCTTAACCATTAATCCTTCAAATATTACCAACTAAAAAAATTTTTTATATAAACATTAATTGGAAAATAAATTTTTACATCATTTTTCAGCCCAGTGTGCGCCTGCTCAGGCACAAATTAAACTAAACGTACTAGAATTTTCAAGTCAAGCATACGAAATACCGACAAAACAATACAAAATTTTAATGACCAACCCCACCGAGATCCTACAAATAATCAAATCCCTTCCGAACAACAAAGCCCCGGGCCCGGACAAAATTGAGAACAAGATTCTCAAAAATTTGTCCCGGAAAGCTATTGTGCAGCTGAATTACATTGTTAATGCAATTCTGAGGCTACAGTACTTTCCGAAAGCCTGGAAGTAAGGGTTGACAATCCCCATCCACAAATCCAACAAAGACCCAACGCTACCGCTCAGTTACAGGCCAATCACGTTACTTAACACGATGGCCAAAGTAACTGAGAAAATCATCCTAAAACGTGTACAAGACGAACAAACGCAACTAAAAATTGCTAATCCTTCGCAATTCGGATTCACAGCGGGTCTTAATACGACCCTGCAAGTGACACGAATTGTGAAAGATATAATAGACAATTTTAACAAGAACAACGTGACGGTAATGACACTACTGGACATCGAAAAAGCCTTCGACCGAACCTGGACCGATGGTTTAATACATAAAATGCTAAACTACGGGTTTAGCAAACACATTACGAAATTAATACACTCATACCTCACCGGCAGATCGATCGCGGTTAGAGTCAACGCCACAATTTCAGAAACTAAAAATATACAAGTTGGAGTTCCCCAAGGGTCCGTATTAGCACCTACGCTATTCAATCTATACATAAACGACACACCATCGTTCGCAAAAACACAGATGGCCATGTACGCTGACGACACTGCGATTTATGCGCACTCGTTCAGCGCACAAGTGGCCACGAAACAAACGCAAATACACTTGGACAAAATAAAAGAACACTGCGACAAATGGAAGATTCGTCTGAACGCCGGAAAGACGGAGACAATAGTCTTCGCCAGAAAGCGGACAAATCACCGAGTCTTCCAGCAACTGACCCTAGACGGACAGAAAATCGAACCGAAGACGAACGTAAAGTATTTAGGAGTTACCATGGACACGAGACTGAACTTCGACACGCATTTAAAAAACAGAAAACAACTGGCGTATGGTGCAAACCGTAAGATCTATCCTTTGATGAAGGGGGGACAGATGAGTATGGAAAACAAGCGTACGTTATACAAAATCGTACTAAGACCGATTCTAACCTACGCTTGTCCTGCGTGGGCAAACGTGTCCAAGACACGACTTCGACCACTGCAGGTCTTCCAGAATCGCTGTCTCCGTCTCGTCACGGGAGCAGATCGATACGCCAAACTTACAACACTACACGAGGACACTCAAGTAGAATTTCTAACGGATCACATAACGAGATTATCGGAGAAATTCTACAATACACAAATTTCAAAAAGCACACTAACCGCAAACATGACCCAAGAAAACAAAAAACGAAAATACAGACTACCCTTCCAAAATCTCCCTTCGTTTACGACACCACCCCAAATTCCCAACGCTAACTAAAATTTCAGCTGCTACGCCACTGGACGAGCATCCTTGAACCTTGAGATGGCGCGTGTGAAAACCGATAGCAATCTGCAGATGCAGTAAAGCGTTCCAACGATACTATTTCATTGTTTATTGTCTGTTTGTTGATTTTTTGTTATTGTTATTCGTGAGTGAGCTGTTATTAAGTATGAATGTGTGTTAAATGTATAAATGTAAATAGCCTGTTTTGTTGTGTTTAGTTAGTAAGTCAAATTTTTATTTTTATAATTAATTAGGTAAACGTAATTTTTAAGAGTTGGTTTTTTTTTATGTATTTTTCCAACACCCAATTAATAAAATAAACAACCCCTTACTCCCACTTTGCAAAATTAGCAAAAGAAAATAATTCTTGCAAAACATATTAATGTTATAAATTGTACACTTGGGGATGCTTCGGCAGGAGCCCCACCTATAAGCAAATAATTATGTTGGACCAAACGGCGCTCTGCGTCGAATGGTCCACACCATGTAAATATTGAATAAATAAAGAGCTTTAAATTTAATTTTTTTTTTTTTTCGTTCTCGTCCGATCACGGAAGTCAAGCAATGTTGGGCGCGGTTAGTACTTGGATGGGTGACCGCTTGGGAACACCGCGTGCCGTTGCCCCTTTTTTGATTTTTTGAAATCGGACGAGAACGATAGTTTCGGAAACGCGACCCTCCTCGGCGCCAAACGCGCCATATTCGTCGAATATGGAATACAAAATTAATGTACACACATAGACATATATTATAATATTAAGAGTCGTTAATTAGGTATCCCCATAACGATGTTTGCGTAAATATAAAAAAAAAAAAAAAAATGTTAATTCATACCGTGTAACATATACATCAGCAATATATATCTATAAAATAAAATAATATTCAAAATTTGTGTTTAATATATTTTTATTAGGTAGATAATACATTTAAAAAGGTAATACTATACCATGTAGTATATTAAATTAATATATAGACAGCGTTCGAGTATATGCAACCACGAGTTACTCGTGATACCGAGGCGGGCGATAACGAACGTGCTTCCCGTTCGTTGTCACTCGGTTTGAATTAGGCGTGGGGTAGGGATAGTAGTTGATCTCAGAGGGCGGACGACGGAACGTCGAGCATTCGAGTAGTGAGGTTGTCAACGTGAAGTGGCGACGAGGTGCTCTCGTCAGCAATTATGATGTTATCGGGGTTGGATTTTGTGCTAAGTTTGCGGCATTTTCACACGTCAACGTGTCGAATATTTAGACTTATAAGTAGGCAACGACCATACCACATTGAGAATACCCGTTCTCGTCCGATCACGGAAGTCAAGCAATGTTGGGCGCGGTTAGTACTTGGATGGGTGACCGCTTGGGAACACCGCGTGCCGTTGCCCCTTTTTTGATTTTTTGAAATCGGACGAGAACGATAGTTTCGGAAACGCGACCCTCCTCGGCGCCAAACGCGCCATATTCGTCGAATATGGAATACAAAATTAATGTACACACATAGACATATATTATAATATTAAGAGTCGTTAATTAGGTATCCCCATAACGATGTTTGCGTAAATATAAAAAAAAAAAAAATGTTAATTCATACCGTGTAACATATACATCAGCAATGTATATCTATAAAATAAAATAATATTCAAAATTTGTGTTTAATATATTTTTATTAGGTAGATAATACATTTAAAAAGGTAATACTATACCATGTAGTATATTAAATTAATATATAGACAGCGTTCGAGTATATGCAACCACGAGTTACTCGTGATACCGAGGCGGGCGATAACGAACGTGCTTCCCGTTCGTTGTCACTCGGTTTGAATTAGGCGTGGGGTAGGGATAGTAGTTGATCTCAAAGGGCGGACGACGGAACGTCGAGCATTCGAGTAGTGAGGTTGTCAACGTGAAGTGGCGACGAGGTGCTCTCGTCAGCAATTATGATGTTATCGGGGTTGGATTTTGTGCTAAGTTTGCGGCATTTTCACACGTCAACGTGTCGAATATTTAGACTTATAAGTAGGCAACGACCATACCACATTGAGAATACCCGTTCTCGTCCCATTCGAGCGCCGACCGTCGTGAGGTATAGACGTACTTATACCTGCGCATGATTAACTCCACCCACAGTGATACAAGTGAAGTGCGATAATAGACCATACAAACAATTAAAACAAGTGTGAACAATTTTAGTTATATAAATTTAAGTGATACGAAAAAAGACGTTAGTTAGTTAATAATAATAGGGTAAATATAGACTTAATTAATATAAGTGATAGTTTAATAAGGTACCATGGCAGACGATGCCAACAAAGCGCATACCGATCCCACGGATCCACTGTGGGAACGGTTAACGCAATCTGTGACTAGCAATGCGGCGGCGATAAGCGCTATCCAAAATACCAAAGATAAGACAATTAATGCAAATAAAATGAACTTAGATAACAATGTTAATTTAAATAATCTTAATAATAAAAATAACGTAAATAATTTAAGTGATACAAATGGACAAAACAAAATTTTAAATAATCAAAATAAACGAAGCGCGGTCCCCGCAGATATAGAAGAGTACATAAAAAGTGGCCGAGCCAGTAAACGGCTCAAAAGCCGCTTCAGGCCCCTTACAACACCACCAACAATCACCATCAAAAACAAATACGAGGCTCTCGCTGACCTCACCGAGGATGTAATCCTCCAGGTCAGCGAAGACGAAGAAGATGATATGGAAATTGAAGAGGAAAGTAATAAACCCAAAAAAGCAACGCCACTGAAGCCGGTGAAACCACCACCGATAATCATTCAAACGCAAGTCGAAGGGGCGCAAAAAGAATTCCGCGCCCTTATAAAAGCCTTTGCTACCAAAGGCTTTCAATTATCACATCGCACCGACTCAGTGGCGGGTGCATCTCAACGATAAGGACGAGTACTCCCTACTGCTGGCTCAGCTACAAAAGATAGAGTTCAGCCACCACACGGAAAGCGGACAAATCACCGAGTCTTCCAGCAACTGACCCTAGACGGACAGAAAATTGAACCGAAGACAAATGTCAAATATCTAGGAATAACTATGGACACGAGACTAAATTTCGACACCCACCTGAAACACAGAAAACAACTGGCGTATGGTGCAAACCGTAAGATCTATCCTTTGATGAAGGGAGGACAGATGAGTATGGAAAACAAGCGTACCTTATACAAAATCGTACTAAGACCGATACTAACTTACGCTTGTCCTGCGTGGGCGAACGTGTCCAAGACACGACTTCGACCAATGTAGGTCTTTCAAAACCGCTGTCTCCGTCTCGTCACGGGGGTAGATCGATACGCCAAACTTACCACACTACACGAGGACACTCAAGTAGAATTTCTAGCGGAACACATAACGAGATTATCGGAGAAATTCTACAAAACACAAATTTCAAAAAACACACTTACTACAAACTTGATACAAGAAAACACAAAACGAAAATACAGACTACCCTTCCAAACTCTTCCTTCATTTACGACACCACCCCCAATTCCCAACGCTAATTAAAATTTCAGCTGCTACGCCACTGGACGAGTATTCTTGAACCTTGAAAGGGCGCGTGTGAAAACCGATAGCAATCTGCAGATGCAGTAAAGCGTGCCGCTTACGATATCATTTCATTATTGTTTGTTTGTTGATTTTTATTGTTATTGTTGTGCATGTGCCTTTATTAAGTGTGAATGTGATGTTAACCTGTAAATAATTGTTTTGTTTTAGTTAGTTTGTTTAATTCTATTTTTATATAATAAAATGTAGGTAAAATGTAATTTTTAAAAGTTGGTTTTTTCTGTATTTTTCGAACATTATAATAAACAACCCCATATTCCGAAACTGCAAAAATTATGCAAAAGAAAAATAATTATTGCAAAACATTTCATGTTAAAACTTACACACCTGGGGATGCTTTAGCAGGAGCCCCAATTATAAGACAACAATGGATTAACTACTCATTAGCAACTAAGGGACGAGTTACAGAATAACCCCCTTATTCTTGTATAGGGAAAAAATGTTACCGTTGGGGGCGCTGTAAACAATTTCGTAGGTGACGTCATAAGAAGGATAAAATAAAAGTTTCTGTTTACTATTGTGTGTTAATTCGATTTTGTTTTGGTGATTATTTAATTGATAATAGTTATTTATACTGAAATCTGTTAATCTGAAGTGTGTAAAAAACAAGTAAGTAAATTATCTAAATAAGCATTTTGGGTTGTCACTACTGCAAAGTTCATATTATTAATTTAAAAAATTTTGAGGTTACGGTTTTGTAGTGAAAATTGTTTCGTTTTGTCGTTATAGCAGAGGATTTAATTCAACGTTTTTTTGTGTTTTATCTAGGCAATGGAGTCGAAGTGTTTACTGTTACAGGAGTGCTACAGATTTTTAAAATGCGACCTGTCTTCACGTTGTAGCAATGAGGGTCAAGCAGTATTGAATGCCAAGCATATTATTGCGTTTGGTACGGTTGAACGCACAGATCAGTTTGTAAAAACACTTGCGTTGTGCTTGAAGACAAGTGACCTTAATGACGTACCCCACGAAATTCAAGGATCGTTTCGTATTGATAAAACGGAGCTAGAGGTTTCTGAAATGAAGTGCAGTTGCAAAGCTGGAGAATCGGAGAAATGCAAGCATATTGCTGCTTTTTTACTTTTGTGCACAAGGTAGTAATACTTTTATTGTAACGATGTAGGTGTTTATTAAATTATTGTTACAGGAGCAGCATTTTTGAGTTTGAAAAATTTTCTTGCACCGATATCGCATGTTACTGGAAATCGAAGAAGGGAGAAGCCTTAGACAAGTATAAACCTGAACCCATTAAACAATGGGAATGTGTAAAAAATAAAATACCTGCAGAATGTGGACACAGTGGCATTGATAGCGCCCTAGTCCAAGAATTGGTTTGCAAACGAGTACCAAACTCTGCCTTAGCGTTGCATATGTAAGTAAATTTTTTTTAAATGCATAAATTTATAATTTAGTTTTAATTTCTGTTAATTATTTTAGTGCTAAACGGAGAAAAATTGCAGCATCTGAAGTTGGTAACAAAATCAGCGATGAAGTGCCACAGCAATTACAAGCTGTAGTAAATAATGCATTGCAGTCAACATTTATATCATCGTTGGGCATTGATGTGTCTACATTTGACTTAAAAAGTTGTTGTGAAAAAGTTTTAGGGAGTTTAATTGTTAATAACGTCGATGTTATTGAAATTGCCATGAAAACGAAGGAGATTGAACGTTGGAGATGCGAGAGACGGTATCGGTTAACAGGTAAGACAGGTTTTACCCCAGATTTTAACACTATTGAGTAATTTGTAGGATCGCGTTGTTATGGCATTTTTACATATTCAAAGAATAACTGGGAGAACAAGGCCCGCAATTACTTTAGTCCTAAACCATTTACAAACAAATTTGTGGAACACGGAATAGAACATGAAAAAAATGCATTACGTGCCTACAAAAAAAAGAACGGATGTAATACACACGAACCAGGGCTGCTTGTATGTCAGAAATATCCTTGGTTAGCATACTCTCCTGATGCAGTAGTGTTGGATGAAGATGGAAAACCAACGAAATTGTTGGAAATCAAGTGCCCACATATAGGTAATTATTGCTTTCTGCACTGAAACAATTAGCATTCTCAACATTATCTAAAAAATTGTATTTTTAGGAATCACAGAGCCAGCTAGTAATTTTGGCCATACAAATAAATTAAAGTTTTTAAAGTCTACTCCAACAGGATTGATTGTGAGAGAGAAGAACCAATACTATGGACAAGTTCAGCTTGGTATGGCCATATTAAATCTGAAGGAAACCGATTTCATAGTATACTCGTCGTCTTCGGACACATTTTTAAATATCACGGTGCCCTTTAATGAAGTCTTTGCAAGGAATATGATGATTAAAATAACAGAGAATTATTTTAATCACATGATACATTACGTATGTCAAAAAGAAAACGAACAGAAATAATAATTTATTGTAATGCAAAAACTTTTTATTTAAATATAATAAAAAACCTTATACAGAGTCTGTAATAAATTTGTCTCCGGCCAAAATTGGTGAAGATAAGTTGACAACAGCACATGCAACTATAAACAGTTCATCTGCTATCGGAAATAGTGAGATCGGTAAATTTGTTGTGAAGATTTTAAATACTTTGATTCTTTGATTAGAGCGTTCGATGTGCACCCTTGCTTTTGCGATTTCTCCATTCAAAAGTGCTTCTTCTTTAGAAAATTGTTTTTTCTTCCTTAAAAATGGAGGCTGAATAACCCTAATTCCATGATTACGAGCAACCTCTTCGATCATGAATCCTTTATCCACCATAATATGGTCGACACACATGTTCAATTTTTTTATAAGACCGCTCTGCTCAAATATGGCCTTGTCAGAGGCTTTACCTCCATAGCACCCGCTAATAAAAGTTATAAGCCCTGCAGGACTTACACCGGTCATAAATTTCATTGTGTTTGTTCCTTTGTAATGCGAATAAGATTTAATCTTGCAGCACAAACATTTTGTCTTCGCAATTGGCATTTCTATGCAATCAAGCACTACCCGAACTTTTTGAAAATCTAAAAAGCAGTGTGGCATATTTCCATGTATTTCTTCAGCAGTTGGCCAAGATATGATATCTTTTAATGCAGAATGCAACAATCTCACAGTGCTATGAAATATAGTAATGCAAGTGTTACTGGTTAACGTATTAAAAAGTATTGAAATAACAATATATGTCATTGCTGTCTTCATTTTCATAAAGGTTAATATAATGCGTTCTTTTAACGTCAACTTATGTACCCGTTTATCCCCCGAACACATCTCGCACAATTCCACAATTAAATTTAATATATCAAAACTTGGTAGTCCAGTCATTGATGATAATTTCTTATCTGTGTCAATTAAATTTATAAATGGCGTAATAATATCACCACTTTTCACTTGCGTTGCCTTATCACTGTTAAACGAAAACTGAATATCAGCCATTTTAAGAACTTCTGCTGCGGCTACTTCATCTTCTATTGTTGTCGATTCCTCCAACGGGAGGTTCTCTTCATTATACATTTCCCTTGAATTGCACCCTCCGAAGAGTAACAAAGTTTCAGCAGCATCTAACTCCATTTCTTCATGCTGATTTATTGCTTCCGAAATCGTTTCGTCTGAAGTAGATGTACATGCTACGGAAGTGGATGCAGTTGAGGTTAACGCTCGTGCGACTGCACGTTGTGAACGTGCAATTGCGTGCTCAAGCTTGAACTTCTTCCTTGCTTCTGAATCTTCTCTACTTGTCTCAGGTAGATTTTGTGAAGGAACAGCATTTTGTAATAATCGCCGACTACCTTGCCAATTTGCATAAAAATAATCTTCTTTTTTGAAGTGTAAAGAGCATACTTTCATATGCTTCGAAACTTGTTTGCCTATCTTTAATTTAATAATCCAAGCTTTCCTCCTATCAATATTTTCAACATTGCCATGAACATTTAGAAACTCTACTTTCTCTTTGCCTTCATGCGGAAAGGAATGAAAACTTAATTCATTATTATTGCGGCGCACCGAGTTGCAATTGTACACACAACAATTCGTGTTACTGCTGGATTTCTGTAATGTATTCATAATTAATATAATTTGTACTCACCATAAAACTTTTTAAACAATTATAAATTGATATTTAACTTATATATACTTACATAATCATCATAATCATATTGGTAATAAACTTTTTCTATTGGTGAGTTATGTTATGATTTCTCCTAAGTCCGATCTGTTACTGCCTAAAATCCGTGCTCTAATCATCATCAATCATAATCAAAGTTGACCCACCCTATGTAACGAACCTTATATCATTTATATCAAATACAAATACTATAGTATTTGTTTATATACATCATCTAACATCTGAACAATCACTTAAACCTCACTTTCAGTCCTTCTTGTGACGTCACGAAATTAGGTTACTATTATAGCCACCAGGGAGCGTTTTCTTATTATTTTTCCCCTATACTGTAATATAATATTTCTATTTTGTACAGGGTAGCCGTAAGGCACATACATAACAGTAAGTAAGCATTACTTTTTTTATTTAAGTGATGAATTAATGCTTTATATTGGAAAAATTTCAGTGCTAGCGTGTTGGTGTGATAAGTCGGTAAAACTTTTAATAAATTTATATGAAAAACTTTTACCCAAAATTGGAAAAACTTTTAATTTAAAAACTAAAAAGGAAATATGGGCGACCATAGAGGTAGAAATGAAAACACGGGTATAATTTTGTCACAACCCAAATTAAAAACAAATAGACGACGCTGGAACGATCATTCAAAAAAAAAACCGAAAATAATAAGCAAACTAGTAGAGCTCGAGCAGTATGTCCGTCCGTATATTATCAGTTGTTCCCGACCTTTTGTTAGGAGCAAATGATGATGGAAGAAACCGAAGACAACTAGTAATGGAAATTGATAATGCCACTGCGGATACCACTCGTAATAAATAGTACCAATAGTGAAGAAGTAGAAATTGATGGTTTTACAGTTGAACCTTTACCTGAAAGCCCAAGAGCGAAAAAAAAAGAAAAACCCTTTAAACCTAATCGAGGGACGGTAGCAAGTGAACTAAAGCACTAACACTATAGAATTACGAAGGAAAAACATTGTGCAGAATCTTTCCAACTAAAAAATTAAAAGACTACCAAGAACGAACCATCGAAATAAAGAACCATTTGCCTGGTTTTTGCACTCTTTTCCCAGGAAAAACCATCAACGGGGCAGAATTCCAGAACTCGAACCATCCGACGTCGCTGATATGCTACTGCAGGAGCAGCGAACTGGCCACCTCCAAAGAACAAGCATCGGCATTGATAATGTGTATATTTAAAACTGTAAATTACCTTCTTTTTTACTTGTATATATTTTTTAGTGCTAATGCAATACGTTTGTAATATAAAATGGATAAAATATAGAGTTGTTAAATCAAAATCAATCAAATCATCGAAATAAAGAGAAAAAATGATTTGCTAGAACAATTAATTATGCAAATTAATAAATAAAATAGTTGTACCCATTTAAGCGAGTTCTCGTGCAGATCTGGCTGCCCTACACTTTGTGCACTCGATATGTGTACCAAACAGAGCTATTGTTCTTGTGCCACAAATTTTGTGCAATATCCTAATAATATTTCTTACAGACTGTGAAATTGAAAACTTTTAGTGCGACTGTGTAATCAAAAACAATTTGTGCGATAAGACGATTAATAGTTTTAGTGTAGTGATAGTTTATAACAGGGTAGAAGCCAATTCGAACGAAAACGGCGATAATACCAAAATTGAATATTTGTGGCTGCGGTTATCACAACCAAAGCAAAAAACAATTCAAGTGACTCAGTGCAAGTGCAAATTAATAGTGGTTTGTTAATAATGACTCAAAAATCGAAAAAAAACGCCGTAACGGTCCGTACCGGTAAATATTGAGGAATTCGTAAGAAGCGGTCGTGAGACCAAAAGGCTAAAACCCCGTTTCCAACCATTAATCACTTGTTTAAAATACGACGCTACTTGCCTTTAACCTTAATGACAAAGAACAAATTTGCATCGCTAGCAGGTTTAAAGGACAGTCAAAATATCGAAGAAGAGATGGTAGTAGAGGATGAGCAGGCAGAGAAAACTCCGCTGTAAAGTATTGTAAAGAAAATCAGACCCCCGCCAGTAATTATAGCTGCACAAGTGGACGGCAAACAAGCAGAGTTCCGGCAACTAATCCGAAACTACGCTACGAATGGCTTCGAACTGTCGTACCGTACCAACACAGTGGCGGTTCATGTGAATGACAAAGACGAGTACGCAATTCTGCTGGCCCAACTCGAAAAGCATAATATGATGCACCATACCATACACACACCATACCACCACCGATGGACGAAAGAACTCACCATTTCGTCCTAAAAGGATTAACAAACGATGCAAACACCAAGGTTATTATAATTCAGTGCCACATGTGTCAACTGTGGTCACATGCCACAGCTAATTGCAGGGGGGCCTACAAATGCCTCAAGTGCGCGGGGGACCACCCCACCAAAGAGTGCACGAGAGCAATCACAAAAAAACCTACATGGGCGAACTGCGGGGGAAACATACGGCAAATAACAAATTGTGAGGTGTACATGAGAAAGCTTCAACAAGCAAATGTCAACAGGGAAACCGGGACCCTCCCTCAGATCAGTGCGCCGAGATTCGTACCGCCCCCCCCCCCTCCAACAACATCACCATGGCAAAGGACCTCCGAGTGATAGTTACACAACCATCCACATTACTGAGTGCGTTCCCAACTCTACGCACCCCAAGAACACCATAACCGCCACCACCACAACCCACGACCAACATCGGTGAAAACAAACCAATATAGAGAAGATGCTGCCCCTCAAGGATTATAATAACATTCTTAAGGCCTGCAGAACGAAAATGGAACGTGTTACTGCATCGCTAAAAATTTTTTACAACTTAAGCCTGTTTGACACGACGTTAAATTTAGCATAAAATTTACATGTAAATTACCAGCAAATATTGTGATAAATTTTCATGTAAAATATTTTGATCATGTTCTAAAATTTGGTGGTAAATCTGCGCAGTAGACATTTTTCGTCTAAGAGTCCGCCCAGTTTGGACTTTGAAGTTTACGCACCTTACACCAACTTAAATGCAGAAAAAAATTCTGCAAAATGTCCCTAAACTGTTTGTTAATGCGCAAGCGCGCGTGGTAAAATTTTTATGTAAAATATTTAGTTCTAAATTTCGAAGTAAAAGTGCGCGTGAATGTGCGTAGTAGCCATTTTCTCGTAAAAACTAAAATTAAAGCGTGTTTGAATTTAAACACAAAAAATGTCTTGGTCCCTCGAACAGGCAACTGATTTAATAGAAGAATATAAAAATTATAAATGTTTATATGCGGTGAAATCTAAAGAGTACAAAAATAAACACTGCCGTACAAGGGCGTTGGAAGCGATCCAAAAAAAGATGGAGTTTCTGTTAGAGCACTGTGTCGCAAGAGCTTCCGTGGATACCATTCCATTTTGCAGCGGTGCCACAACTTCAGATTCCCAAATTAGCATAGACATCGAAGATTTCGCACAACAAACTAATACGGAGAATGTAAGTTAAATAAAATTTTATATCGGGAAAATATTTTGTTTGCTAATTATCTGTTTTATACTACTTTATGGGAGGATAATTTGAATGAAGTATTGGAAATGGAGTTAGCTGCATCACCTATCTGCGTTCAACCAGGTCCTTCTCGTATATCTCTTTCAACACAAGAAACTCCAAGAAATAAAAAGAGAAAACGTGAGGACAAAGCTATTGAAGATTGAGCCGATGCCATTAAAATGATGTCAGAAGCAATTCAATCAAAAAAAAAAGAGAATCGCATGTATTTGGAGATTACGTGACGTATAAATTGATGCAAATGCGGCAAGACATTACAGCAGAACTAGAAGAAAAAATAACCCAATTATTGTTCAATAGTTTTTCTTACTCCCTCGAACAATAAATGTGATATCACAATGTATGTGATATCTTCGTTTATTTTTTACATTTACTTACTTTACTTAACTTTTTTCGTTTACTTTTTAATTTCATAACAATTAATTAATATCATATTATAAAATATAACATTTGTTTTATTATATCCTAACAACACAGTTTCGTCCATTTTCCCACAAAAGTACCTTTTTGCACTTAGAACAATTAGCTTTGCAACGCTTCAATTAATTATCGCAAAATCTGTAAGTAGGTTATTTTATGTACACTTGGGGAGGAGCCCCATTATTTTTATAAGATAATTTAAATGTAGGTACAAACGCCGCTCTGCGCCGAATGAATTTATTAAATTAATTAATTTCTTTCAAAATTGTTTATTCGTATACAGGACAGGCTGTGGATTATATACTGGACTATAAGCCAATGTTAAAAATCATTAAACCACCGAAGTGGTTAATACTTAAAAACACTGCGCGGCAACACTTCAATTTTTTTAATTGATAATTTTATTTTAATAGGGTTAGCGGGTTTTTAAGATGGAAGACCATCGACAATATCCAATGCAGATGCCTAACTCAATTCCTGCAAATACCAGTTTTTTTAAGACTTATGCAAGGTCACCAACACTACGGCATGCAGTTTATGCCGAATTCAATTCCAGAAAATGCCAGCTTCGTCCCATTGCAGCCCTACGCCATCCAGTTTATCTCGTGTAAACAACTATTTTTTTTAATTTCTAAATTTCCTAACATTTTTTTCCAGATACGCCACACTACATAGCAGATTAAGATCATTCGAAAATTGGCCTAGCGAAATTAAGTTAAAACCTGAACAGTTTGCGACTGCGGGGTTCTTCTGTTGGGGCGAGGATGATCGAGCGGTTTGCTTTTACTGTGGGGGGAGGGCTTCAAAACTGGGAAGATAGGGATGATGCGTGGGAACAACAAGCAGAATGGTTCTGGAAGTGCAAGTTTCAGTTTGTGCAGAAAGGCGAAAAATTTATTAAATTATTCCTTGTCCATTGGAGAAAACGAGAAAACAACGAATCCTCAATGTCATGTATGATGGGAACGCCACATCAACACGAAAACGATCATACAGTGTCACAGGTGTCAATTATGAGGACATGCCACCGCCAACTGTAGGAGAATGTAGTAAGAGTGCTTGTAATGTGCACAAGAGCACAACACAAAAGACTGTGTGCTCCAAGAATCGGAGAAAACTAAGTGCGCAAACTGAGGGGGGGGGGGGAGAACACCCCGCAAACAATGTAAGCTGCCAGGTATACGGTATGAAGGCCGCAGGTTTCTTGGTGGTTACCAGGTTACCACCAACGAGGTGACCGTATAACGTCACTGAACACAAATATTAGGCAATTACTCGACCCCAGAGTGAGGTGGGAACGCCACATCAACGCCAAAATGATTATGCAGTATATTATAATCATATGCAACGGCCAACTGCAGAAGGGCATACAAATGCCTGAAATGCGCAGGAGACCACCCCACAAAGGAATGCACTCGGCCGATAACTCCACCAGAGGAGGTTTACGCAAAACCGAAAATCATGGCAAGTGGTTACGAGACAAAATAAAAGAAATACTGAAATACAGAAGTCGAAAAGTGGCAAAGTGAAAAGTAATTCCTTGCCCCAAGCACAACCAATACAACAATGGTAAAGATTTTTCCTTTGAAATTCGGAAATATTTTGTATTATGTACAAATAATATCCCCCACTTAACTCAAAACTCAAATTAATGTAACGAAAAATGGTTGGTAATTTTTGAAAGTTTGTAACGTTTTGTCTGTGGTCTTTGATAGTGTTCTTGTTTTCTTGTGCTTTTTCTAGTTCTTTCATATTATTATTAATAATGGTAAGTAGGAAAAAATCAGAAGTGTGGAAATTTTTCACAATTGTGTGCGCCGAAGAGGCGAAATGGAGTGTGGTTAACGTGAAGTGGCGACGAGGTGTTCTCGTCAGCAATTATGATGTTATCGGGTTTGGATTTTGTGCTAAGTTTTCGGCATTTTCACACGTCAACGTGTCGAATATTTAGACTTATAAGTAGGCAACGACCATACCACATTGAGAATACCCGTTTTCGTCCCATTCGAGCGCCGACCGTCGTGGGATACAGACGTACTTGTATCTGCGCAAGCCCAACCTCACCAACTGTGTAGTATACTAGACACAAGTGAAGTGCATCGGTGCAAATATAAACCTTACGAACAAGTGATAAAAACAATAAACTATTTTAGTGTAATTAATTTAAGTGTACGAAAGAGACGTCAAACAATTAAAATTAGTTGTAAATATTAAATTTAAGTAATATAAGTGTAATTTATAAGATAACAATGGCAGACGATGCCAATAAAGCGCTAGCGCATACCGATCCCACGGATCCACTGTGGGAACGGTTATCGCAATCAGTGACGAACAATTTAGCGATAAGCCTAATCAAAAATAGCAACGATAAAACAATTGTAAACATTGATAAAGTGAACGTAGACAATAGTGTAAATAATTTAAGTAACATAAACGAACAAAATAAAATTACTAACAACCAAGGCCTTTAACGCTGGTTCCAACCATAACCAAAAATAACCGTATGAGCGGTACAAAAACGGCAACTTTTTTGGTGATAACCAACAGCGACATCACCTTAAAAGAAATAAGCACCAAAATCAAAACACTGCTCGACGCCACAGTTAGGTGGGAGCGTCACTTTAATAACAAAGTGATCATTCAATGCCACAGGTGTCAAACCTGGGGCCACGCAACCGCCAACTGTGGCCGAGCAGTGAAATGCTTAAAATGTGCAAGCAACCACCCAACAAAAGAATGCAAACTGACGACCGAAGAGAAACCAAAGTGCGTCAACTGCGATGGTGAACATCCAGCTAACGCCATAATATGCCCAGTGTACTTAGCTAAGCTAAAGGCTTACAATGGTATTATTTGTATTTGTATAGTTTGTGTTTATTATGTTATCTATGTTATTGTCAACCTGTAAATACTTTGTTTTTTTTTTATATTTTTTTTGAACTTGTTACTGCAAATTTTAAGTTTATCTAAAACTGTAAATAATTTTTATAAGTTGGTTTTTTACTTCATTTTTCCAACCATTATTAATAAAAATGTCCCTTTATCATCCAACGACAACACACAAATAATATTGTTGCAAAAGAAAAATAATTTTTGTGACTCACCGTAGTTACAATTTTACATACCTGAGGACAGGCCCGTAGCCAGGATTTCATTTCGGGGGGGGGGGGCACTTGTAAAAAACCTTTTGGAAAATGTAAAATTTTCGGTTGTTCCTCTTCCATTTTCTTTGTCTTTTCAAAATTTCGGGGGAGGGGCATGTACCCCCCCGGCTACGGGCCTGCCTGGGGATGTGTCCAACAGGGGCCCCAAACATTTAACGATAACAATTAAGTAGGACCAATCGACGCTCTGCGCCGAACGGTCCAACAAATGTATTATCTTATAACCACATTATAACTACTAAATAAAGACATTTTAATTCGTCTCTTCGTTCTCGACCCATTCCAGCGCCGACCGATACAGACGTACCACGTACCTGCGCAAGTTTAACCCCACCAAGTTTGCCGTTACCGTGCGAAAATAAGCCTTAACGAGCAATGACAAAAACAATTAATAATTTTAGTGAAAATAGTTTTAGCAGTGGCGGTCAGTCCATGGAAGCAAGGTAAGCAGTGCTTCCCTTGGGATTATTACAAAAAAAAAAAAGATAATTAGAACCAATTACTGTTTTTCAATTTTCATATAATTATTACATTAATCATTCCAGTTTACCTACAATGCAATTTCCTGAAAGATACTGTTAAGACTGTTACGCGCTATAACCGTAACAAGGACGGACTCACTAGGTCGCACTCGGTTAAATAAGCTATCACGAACTTGATACTTGATAACAGTATAAGTGCGTTTTGTTAGTTCTACTCGATTTTAATATTGTACTGAATATTAATCTTTTTTGTATTATTCTTAGCTGTTTTTTGTAATATTTTAGTAAAAACTTTTTTGGGTTTCTAAATCTGTGGGGGTGACAAGAGATTTTTAAAACTTTGAACATTAGTGGAGGTATAAGCAGTTTTAGAATTGCTTATTCAATAATGGAAGCTGGACCGGATGTAGTGTGTAATTTGTTGAAAAAGGGATTTTCAACATATTGTTTCCAAGATAAGCTGGATAAGTGACGAAGAGACATGGTAAGTGCGAAACTCATTTGCGAGCGGTGCTAAAAGAAAAAACATTTGGAAAATCACGAATTGAGCATTCATTAGATCAGCACTTGAAAGAAAGTGACCGTCAGCGTAATGATCTTGTAAAAAAAAATCGAGAAGTGTTAAAAAGACTCATTGACATTGTTTGTTTTCTCAGCGAAAATGAACTTACAAGGGGCCACTACAGTGAGGTACCAACCAATCGAGATCCCAATTTTTTTGGTGATTCTATGTGCTAAAAAAATTATCACTTTCTCGGCGTTTCGTCCATTTGACCTTAGTTTTTGAGTTACGAATTTTTCAAATAATCCAGGTTTTTAACTGCTAATAATAATGACTCTTAAGACAAGAAGATCTGATGGTTTAGAGGTAAAGCGTGGGGCGTTAAGGCTAGGATATTACAGTGTACTCGTGGTAATACGTAGTTAACTTGAAAACGATTTGATGGATTGCGATCAAATTTTTAGATTAGGTGTATGATACCTTAAGGAACATCCGCTCCTATTTCTTTTTTTTTAATTAAATTTTTTTTAATTAATTTTTTCAAAATAGCCCGTTTGTAAATTTTTTTGAGAAAATCAAGTTGGTGGAATTAATTACTTATAAACAATTAAAATTGAAAATGGAAATAAAAATTTGCCAGACTTAAATCGGACACTAATACGTAGTCATCTCGAAAACGAATAAATGGATCACTTTGAAATTTTGAGGTAATATTTATAATACCAATACGAAGAGCACCTCCTATTTTTAAACATAATAATTTTATTTATAACAATAATAATAATTTTAATATAGTAAATAATTTATCAATTAATTAAATTTCTTTAATTGAAATAATATATAAGCGAAAATGAATTCATATGTAAATTTTTGAAAGTTTATTTTACCTAAAACGTACTAAAAATGTAATTATAATAATAATGTACTGGATACTCCCACCAAGATCAAATTCAAATATTTAGTTCAGCTAGTAATATGCAGGCGAAACTAATTTTAAAAAATTTTGCCTAAGAGTTATCTGTTTTACCAGCACATTTTACTTGGCGCGTGCGCTTGAAGGTTAAATGCAAGTTGATAAGATTGTTCTTATGTGTAATACAAGTAGTCATCAACCTACGGCAGTTCGCACTTACGATCTTGTGTTTGTCTCTTTCCTACTAAGCATATTAGAGAACTAAAACCAACAGTTGCGGGGATTTCTCGACGGATGTCTAGGAATTTATTTCGGTCGAGGAATGCTATACATTCGAATGTAATCATTTTGATAAACCGTATTTTTTTTCTAATATTTTATTTAATTAGGGTTACGCTAAATAAGCTTTTGTAATTTTTGCTACCTTGGCAGTAGGTAAGTGTATATTTTCATAATTTAAAATAAAATGAGTCTGCAAAGTAATTGCTTACACTAAAATAAAATAAAACAATTTATTTACGAAAATTGTTTCGAAGGGATTAACCACTTTTTTTTCAAGTATCAAAGCTACATAAGTAAAAGTTAAACAGATTGTAATCAAAACTATATCGTAAACGATACGGCTTATCATTTCTAAGATATGTATGCACAGCTAGTCAAAGCCTTGTGCTATGCGCTAAATAATTTCGAAAATATTTAACCTTCATCCGCTCGCGCCTATAAAAGTTACACTTCCGATCGCGTATGCGGCAATTTGATGGCCGCATATGATTTTTATCGTTTTCATGAGTTTTTCTTCATTCAAAGTGCATGATTTAAATTGTTTAGGACTTATGAACTCTGACATAACATTACAAGTACATGTTTGGACAAAAAAATCTATATTAAAATTTAAAATCAAAGTTATATTTAAAATTTAAAAAAATTACAGGAAACTTAACTTAAAAATTCAAAATGTACTGTAATCGTTTACTACACTCAATTTGTAATAATATTTTATTTCTCAAAATATGTCTCTAATTTATTATTTTATATTTACTAATATTTTCTCAGTAAAACCAACATTCGAGTATTGATAAAAAGTTACGTTATCGATTGCGCTATACGGCAAATTGGTGGCATTAAGACACCTAGGGTAGTTTGTGGCTGTACTGAACCGGCTGATGGAGCTTTCTTATCAGAACACGAGCATGGTCTATTGGAGGAGATAGTAATTAGAGAATACAAGCCCTTCCCACCCCTCCCATGACGTTCTGGAAGAAAATGGGAGAGAAAATTTAAAAATGCGGCCAATTTGCCGCGTGCGCGAGCGGATGAAGGTTAAGAAAACATTTTGCATGTATCTGTCAGATATACCGTGACCTCGGGAGAGGGCTAAAGAGTCTATGAATGAATGGAAACAGACGTCTTTATTTTTCTCGATTGATTAGATGAACATTGAACAAGTGATAACTGATAACAATGTCCGTCGTTGTCGGCTTTCTATAGATATTGAATTCTAATGAGAAATCCACGTTCCTAGATAAGCTAACGTCCAAGAAATGTCCCTTTCTTCCTCCATTTGTCGTAAATAAATAAATTGTTTTATTTTAATTAGTGTAACAGTGTAAGCCAGGCCCGTTGAGCAGGCCAGCTGAGCAGAGTGCGGCTGAGAAAGATAGTAGGACTGTTTACCGGACACTGCTGTCTTAACAAACACCTTAACGCAATAGGTGTTGTGGAAGATCCTACATGTAGATTATGCGGGATGGAGGAGGAAACTCCGCACCACATACTATGTGTATGCATAATTCTAGCCCCTAAACATCTTGATTGTCTATATCCGACTCTCGGTGAGATAAATCAGGTTCCCATAGGTCGAATCCTTAATTTTATAGAGGATACAGAACTATTGGAGTAAAACACGGAACGCGGGTGTTATGTTCCCACCATAACGGAAATGCAACAATCTTACGAGGATGGCTTTCCCATAAAGGTTATGAGCCTGGGACTGCACAAACAAACTGATCTAATTTCAAATTATTGTAAACTAGTTAGTAAGCATTTGTTAGAAATAAAACTTTATGTAACGTAAAAGTTAAAGCAGTTTACATGCAGTTCACATGTAGTTCACAATGAGTTCACATTGTATTGTCAAGCAGCTAAAATCGTTGTATTTTCAATACAATAAACGTTTGAAAAAACTCGAGTTTGAGTTTTTTTTGAGTTCTTCTTGGGCACTAAACGTAATTCGGGGTACAATAAGCCAGGAGCTTCAGTGCACGTGGTTCGAAAGAAACACACCCGTTCAGCAATAATAATAATAAGCCAGGCCCGTAGCCAGATCGAAAATAAAGGTAGGGCAAACGGTTTGTATGGCCGGGCAAATTTTAGTGTTGCGGATGCGAGATGGGTTCGTGGGAATTTTTTAAAGCGCCGCAGGCGAAAATATTTTAAATTTCAAGGTCAACGCGATTTAAGAAAAGTTATATTATCGTATTATAATGGTATAATCGCACAGCCACACGCCAGGGGCAAATGGGCTATCAAAATTTATGGTCGGTGCTCGGTCGGTGGGCCAAAAATGCAATGTCACAGGGGGAAAATGCCTTTATTTGGGGACCCCTCTCCCCCTTTGAAAAAAAATTATTACATGTACCCTGCGTTCGAGGAGAAGCTACTTTCGCTACCAAACATTTCTTTTCTTCCTTCTTTCAAGCTTCGAGACGCTTCCAGACGCTTTGGCTCCGCCTTTTTCAGTCGCTACAAACATTTTGATGGGGAGCCAAAGCGTTTGGAAACGACTGGAAACTTGAAAGAAGGAAAAAAAGAAATTTTTGGGAGCGAAAGTAGCTTCTCCCCGAACGCAGGGGTACTGTGATGAATATTCAATTCTGCGAATTGTATTTGAAAGCATATAAATAAAAAAATTCTTGTACAAAAAGGACCAATGTAGAATGGGAAAATTTTCTGTTAATCTATAGTTACATATTTTTATTTTAAAAGGTCGGGCAAACATCCTTAAAAGGTCGGCCGTTGCCCGACCTTGCCACCCCATGGCTACGGGCCTGTGTAAGCAATTACTTTGCCGTATCATTTTATTTTAAATTATATTCATAATGCTTCACATCAAAAAATGAATCACGAAAAACTTCGTTGATTGTATATTTTCAAATCAATAATTAATATACAATAATATAAATAGCAATAATTATTTATTGTACGTTATCAATAAACATGAATAAATAAAAATATAAAAGAAGAATTAAAATTAAAAGCCAAAAAATTATTGGAGTCTTGTTTGAATTGTAAATTCAAAGGCGTCTTTATTAATTGCTTGTGTGTGTACATTTCACGAATACCTACATTATCACTTATGTACGTTTAGTAATTTTATCGCTTCTTAGAAATTTATTTCAATGTCCTGAAAAATCTGATACAAAAAGAGAGGGAGAGACTTTTGTGAAATAGATATATTATTCGTAAAAAGTAAAAACAACATAAATTCTGTATAAAAATAGATTTCTTTATTTGAGCGGCGACATACTTTAATGAAAAGTTGAACTAAAAAATGCATGTTTATTGTGTTGCCTATCTATTTAATTATAAATTCACAATCCTATGCGCCACCACACGAGCCAAAACGAACTCCTGCTTGGCGAATTCCAGCCTTAACGGACAGAAAATTGAACCGAAGACAAATGTCAAATATTTAGGAGTTACCATGGACACGAGACTCAATTTCGACACCCACTTAAAACACAGAAAACAACTGGCGTATGGTGTAAACCGTAAGATCTATCCTTTGATGAAGGGGGGACAGATGAGTATGGAAAACAAGCGTACGTTATACAAAATCGTACTAAGACCGATTCTAACTTACGCTTGTCCTGCGTGGGCGAACGTGTCCAAGACACGACTTCGACCACTGCAGGTCTTTCAAAATCGCTGTCTCCGTCTCGTCACGGGAGCAGATCGATACGCCAAACTTACAACACTACACGAGGACACTCAAGTAGAATTTCTAACGGATCACATAACGAGATTATCGGAGAAATTCTACAATACACAAATTTCAAAAAGCACACTTGCCGCAAACATGACCCAAGAAAATAAAAAACGAAAATACAGACTACCTTTCCAAAATCTCCCTTCATTTACGACACCACCCCAAATTCCCAACGCTAACTAAAATTTTCAGCTGCTACGCCACTGGACGAGTATCCTTGAACCTTGAGATGGCGCGTGTGAAAACCGATAGCAATCTGCAGATGCAGTAAAGCGTTCCGCTAACGATAATATTTCATTGTTGTTTGTTTGTTTGTTTGTTGATTTTTAGTTATTGTTATTCGTGAGTGCGCAGTTATTAAGTGTGAATGTGTATTAATTTGTAAATAGCTTGTTTTGTTTTTGTTTAGTTAGTAAGTTAAATTTCTATTTTTTTATATCAAATTTAGGTAAACGTAATTTTTAAGAGTTGGTTTTTTGTATATTATTTTTCCAACAATACTACTACTATAATAAACAACCCATACCCCAATTGCAAATAATTACGCAAAAGAATATAATTATTGCGAAACATGACTTGTTAAAAATTGTACACCTGGGGATGCTTCGGCAGGAGCCCCATTTATAAACAAACGATTATGTTGGACCAAACGGCGCTCTGCGTCGAATGGTCCACACCATGTAAATAATTGAAATGAATAAAGAGCTTTAAATTTAAAATTTTTTTGGGGGGGCGTTGTAATGAGTAGGTTCGTGGTTCGCTTCCCACATCAACCACTTTTTTTTTTAATTATGTAATTTAATATCTAAATTAAAATTATATTTTTCTGCGAATCTTATAATATCAACCAATATATTTTGTTATAAGTAAGTGGAAGTTTTACAAAATAACAGGCAGCTCTCTTCACGCGAAGACTGTATTAAAATACATTCATTAATTCACTCCCAACTATGCTCAAAACTAGAGTGACTCAAAACTATTTAACGACATGTTCGAGTACGCGTGGTTTGCGTTGAAATTAATTCCAACTAGAAACATTTTTGCAAACGTTAATCAGGTGTGTTTTCCAGCACAAGTAAGGACACATAAATGTACATGGTGGTGAAGTTCATTCATTGCGCCAATTGTCGGCGATTTATTTGTTTTAAATGCTTTTACGATGCATGTCATCCCGGTAAATGTATTAAATAAGTAAATAAATGTGTTTGTAACTAAAATTTGTAAATAAATTAATATTTCATTCTAATAATAGTAGATAGATATAGTTTAATTGAATTATTATTTCAAAAAAAAAAAAAATAATTAATTTAAATTAAATTAAAGAAGCACAGTAAAATTTTAATATATAATTTATTCAGGTAATAAATTACAAAATTTTCTAAAAGAAAAACTTAGCCGGTGTGAGCTTTGAACCTAGGACCTCCGCGTTAAAACTAAGCATAGGGCAAACCTATGGTTAAAACTGTTAATATTCAAAAATTCGTAACTCAAAAACTAAGGCCAAATGGACGAAACACCGAGAAAGTGATAATTTTTTTAGCACATAGAATCACCAAAAAAATTGGGATCTCGATTGGTTGGTACCTCACTGTAGTGACCCCTTGTTAGTTTTAGAGGTCATACTGAATCTCAGAGCGTTGCTAATAGGGGAAATTTCATCAATTTAGTTAATTTATTAGCAAAATATGATACAACTTTAAGTAACCATTTGGAACACTCCACGGTATTTCGCGGTACATCAAATCATATTCAAAATGATTTGATTCAGTCGATAAGCAATATTGTTTTAGAAAAGATCAAGCAAGAGATAAAAAAGCTCATTTTGTTGCAATTATGTTAGATGAAACAACCGATATTATGAATATTAGTCAGTTGTCAATCGTAGTACGCTACATAAATCCAAACGGAAAAGTCCAAAAGCGCTTTTTAGGATTTTAAGATGTAACAACGTAGAGAACGGCCGCAGCTTTATATGCTATAGTTTGTCAGATAGTCGATGATCTACAGTGTGGTGCTAAACTAACCGCCCAAAGTTATGATGGGGCCGCTGTAATGGCTGGTGAATTGGGGGGCCTGCAGGCCAAAGTAAAAGAGACTTTTCAGAATGCAATATTTGTTCATTGTTTTGCGCATCGATGAAATTTAGTTCTTGCTAAATCTGCAGCGTGTCTTAAAGAGTGCAAAGTATTCTTTTCAACTATTAGCGCAATGTCTGCCTTTTTTTCAAAATCATCAAAACGGACACGAGCTTTAGATTTGGAAGTACAGAAGAGACTACCCAGAGTTGCTGTCCAACACGATGGAATTACAATGGAAGGCTAGTACAAACTGTATCTGAATATCGACAGCCTCTAATTGATTTATTTGAAAATATTTTACAAAGTAAAGATGATTGGGACACTGAGCCTTTGAATGGATCCAGAGGTTACTTAGATTCATTGAAAAGAGACTTTAATTTTAATTTTTTGTTAAATATTTTCTCGGAAATATTCCCATTTGCCGACAATTTATTTAATATTTTGCAAACTAAATCAAATGACATTGGATTTTGTGTAAAGAAAATTGAAGAATTCAAAAATTTGATTAGTAGATACATAATAAAAGAAATGAATTTGATATGTTCTGGGAGAAAACTAGTACTGACAATTTAGAGCCGCAAAGAAAAAGAATACGAACTGATTTTATAGTGGATCGGATAACTTCTTATAGGAGACTTTTTAACGAAATTTTTGACAATATCATTGTGCAACTAAATAATAGATTTAAAAAATTTAGTGGTTTAAAATTTTTAGAATTGTGCAATCTTAATGACTTTAAAAATAAACAGTTTCCTCAAAACGCACTTAAGTCATTGAGTAGCTCTTGTGCACCTAGCTACGCCACTGGTTATATTGTCCTGTATGCAATTCAACTATAATTTATTATTTTATTATTGACTAGCTATGTATGAATTGATAGCAAATAAATGATTGATTGATAAAAAAAAAAATTATGCCCTTTACAGAAAAAGGAATTAATTCCGGAAATATTGCTCAAAACTATTTGCTGCAGCTGTGAAACTGGATGTAACACTTTTAAAATGTGGCTGCCGAATGCACAAATTTATGCTTAAATTGTCATGGTTATGAAAAATGCTCCAATGTGAAGAAAAAACCTACGAGGAAGTTAATGATTCAGATGAAATTGTGGATGAAGAACCAATGCAGACTGGAAATAATATTGGAGACAAAGACGGTGATGGTTTTGAATATTTCGAAGATCTACTAGAATCGGGAATGTTTGTCCAATCTAACGATGAAGAAATGCCATCAAAGAGACAAAAACTAATGGATAAGTGATTAGAATTCAAGATAAGGTATTTAAAATATTTATTTAAAATTTCGATCTTAAAACTGGATTTGAAAATTTTAATACCAATTATAGTCTATCGAAATACCTGAGAAACACAGATTTAATTGGGGGTCTAACGGAATTTACAATAGATAATACCATTGCGACAACACACCATGCAGGTATTTTGGTTTATGACGAAAAAAATTTTGAAGGCAAAGATCCTCTAGAGCAAACTTTAAGTCATAGGAATATTTAAATAATAATACTTAGCTCAAATTTAACTAATTTTGTTCAAGCTGATTTGTGGAAACAAAAAATTAAATTATACCCAATCCATATTGTATATGGATGATTGTGAAATTAGCAATCCACTTGGTTCTCATACAACCATTCATTCAATCTGCAATATTATATTATTCTTTTCCTTGCCTTCCAATAAAGGAATCAAAATTAGATGTTTACTATGCAGCAGTAATCAAGTCAAAGGATCTAAAGACGTACGGTAATGAAAGAAGTCTTGAATATCTTGTATAACAGATGAAAGAACTGGAGGAAAATGGAATTGATATTAAGTTAATGATTCAAATTTACATGTTCATTTTATAGTTGGTTTAGTGCTAGGAGATAATTTAGGTTTGAACTCGTATCTTGGTTTCAGTAAATCATTTTCAAGTTCATTTTTCTGCCGATTTTGCAAAGTTGAGAAAAAACTTACTGAAAAAACTCACTATTGAAAACTCTGAAATGCTTAGAACACCCTGAAAATTATTTATTACATTTAGAAAAAATAATCCTAAGGAAACTGGAATTGTAAATAACAGCATTTTTAACAGTATTGGATCATTTCATGTTGTGCACTAAAACAAAAATTAGAACAAATTTATAACTCGATACTAAGAACCGGTCATAATCCATCTCAGTGGAAGGTAGGACAAATAATATTAATCTCAAAGCCGGGAAGAAGTGACATCATAGAGGCCAATAAGTCTCCTGCCGATATCACAGCTTCTATAAAAATCTCAAACATGGAGGTTTTTACATGGAGGTTGTTGTGTAACAACAACCCCTTCCGTAAAAAGTTAACATGTGTAAGACCGATAAGGGTTCCGGAAACGGAACCAGGTAAAAATAAGTCACTCAGAAAGAGATCAGATTCCAAACCAAGTGCAAGCAGAGCCGGGTTGGAAATCGATCTCTAATAATTTACCAATTGTATAAGTTTGTTAAGTGTTAATCATATTGTTCCGTTCATTAAATCATTTTATTATTGTTTTTTTTAACTAAAGTGACACTACGAGCCCCGAGTAACCACGTAAGATTTTCCTCCTATTATTTCTTTTTAACTCAACTTTTTATTCTTTCTTTTGTTTGTCGTTCACAATAATTTATAATAAATTATAATCAACTGTATAAATTCGTTCAATCATTATCATCCTGTTTTATTTGGCGTTTGGTGGAGATTTACCCTCCCACACCTCAGTGACGCGTTACCTGGCGGGATTGATTCACCTGCCGGTCGGAAAGGTTAATCACTTTCCGATCTAAAGATCTGGTGGCAGCAGCGTGATTGTTTAATTCGTTAAACAATCACCAAAATTAGTAATAAGGTAAGATTGTTGACCAGCTGGGGCCTTACAGATGATTTGCTACTAAACTCTGATTCCGACAGTCGTTAATGAATACAAATTTTATAACTGTTAACTGTTCTTAATTTGTGAATTAATTTGCTAATTTTATGCATCGAAATGTTAAGTACCTCATTCTGCCCCATGTTCCCTACTACCAACGCATTTACAATACATTATATTGTACACGACCAAGAGTTAACAAACTTCTTGCAGAAATTTCAATTAATATGTGGCGGCCTTGCTTATTTCAAATTTAAAATTGTTAAGTTTAGCGCCTTGGTAGGTTGGCAACCATTCCAGCGGCCAACGATTGAATAAAGTAAAAGGTGTACAAACGATCGACATCGAGTAGTTCGACCTCAAGGTAGTGCAAGTGTACTCCGGCATAATTAAGCATTCTTTGATTTTGTTAACTGTATCACAAACTGTATAATATTAGTTTTCGTTATTTGTTATTTTGTTATCTCGTTATTTTTTCAATAAACATATCCGTTGAAATTTGTGTGGAACATTATTCATCGCCCACAAATACTAATAAAAAATATGCTCAAATAAATTATAAGTAACAAATATACAACCATGCAACTCACCCCTAAACAGATGTTGCAGCAAAACTACTCAATGTTAGACTTCCTCGTACCAAATTTTCGGTGACACCTACGGCCGAACGATATCGGTGGATGACCTACGAAATTCAAATATAAATAGTGAGCTTCCCATATAAAAGAAATTGAAAATATTGAAAAGATACAAACGGTGAATAAATCAGGGTAAAAATAATGAACTGATAACTAAAAGTAAATACATACCGACACAACAAAGGCCATCCGAGTAAAGGAACATATTATTTGATAATTGCTTGAACCCTTGCAATTACAACTAAATTCCATTTAAATGTCGATTTAGTTTTCAAATCACTAATCTGCACAAACATTATCACCATAAACACATTTCCGTTCAATCAAGAGTGCACATTTTCTAGGTTAGAAAACTATAATCAACAGGTGGTTACAGAAAATTGTCTTTTTTTAATTCGAACTCCCCAAAGATATGCTAAAAAAAATATGGCTTGAAACTAATTTGATTTTAATAAAAATATAATTACTTACTTGAATAATAATCGATTGATGATCTATTACGATTTCTACAACTTCCAACACTTCTAACCTGACTTTTGAAACGTTGCAACAAAACTGATATTTCAGTGGCGTACCAACTTAGCGTAGATCAGCGGTCGGCAACCAGTTTTCCGTGGCGTAATTTTAAAGGTCCGAGATGAAATTTTGACATCTTTACTTAAATATGATGAGGTTACTTTGTTACTTAATAAGAAAATTAAACAAATCCAGCACTTGCAAAATAAATTACAGCATTCGCTGGCACTTTGCGAGCACTTTCAAATAAATTTAAAAAAAATAATAAAATATTCAAAAGTCGGAAGTAGGCGTCTAGTTTGTTCGACCCCCAAAGTAGCGCACCTAGCACTTTGAAAATAAATTACAGCATTCGCCAGCATTTTGTGAGTATTTTCAAATTAATTTAAAAAAAATTAAAAATACCCAAGTCAGGAATAGGAGTCAAGTTGGGCCCTCTTAAAATTAAAAATGGTTATTTGCTAATAAAAAATTAACGAACAAAGCAGTTTCAAAATAATTTCCAGCACTCGCGAGGCTCAACAAAATTTCTAAATGTTACAATGCGCGGTACAAGTACAAGGTTATTTCAAAAACAAACAAAAAATTAATAAATATTAATTATTGCCTGTTTCAATTTTTTGGATTTGGAGTGGGGGGTTCGCGGTTTGTTGAAGCAGCCCTCCCTCCTCCCTCTGTTACTCGTTATTTTAACCCACTGTCTGTCGCTGGTTGTGTACGTGGGTTTTTTAGACATACTATAGAGAGAATAAGGAATATTACTACCCCCCTTGCAGGTCCTAATATGGTGTCACTGATGCGACCCTTATGCAGCACGGAGTCCTCGATATAGCCCTCGGCCACCGTGCTGCTCTTCCAGCCTCCATGGCGTTTGAGGGTCTCCATGAAGGCCCCCCCTTCCACCAAAATTGACGCAGAGGTTCTGCGGAAAGAGTGCCCCCCTAGATGGCTCGGGAAGCTGTAAAAATGCCGCGATTTTCTGCGGGTATCCGGCGATGGTGTGCTTACCAACCGCTTGGTTGATACACTTACCATCGCGATACTTCAAGAATTATCGCGGCGATTCAACGGCGATTCAAGCTCCGCACTTTGTGGAATCCACTAATATCTATTCCATCTTGCGAAATTAAGGTCGCCTTAATCATTGATATCTTCGACCACAATGTAGCGGCACTGCACTTTTCGGCGAGGTGCACCATATACGCCAGACACATATCCTCGTCGACGTATTGCACCGCTACATTGTGGCCCTCCAAAAATTCCACGAACTTCCTGTACTCCTTCAAGTACAGGACGTTCGTCTTCTGAGGCAAAAAGTACTATTTTCTTGAGTTACGGTCAGAAAGTGAACAAATTAAAAACGAATATATTATCAAATTATCATATTATTTCGAAATTATTAGTAAAAGGGTTAAATAACAAATAAAACTATGTTGTTTGCAAATACTGGACTATAAAATCCCAAAATAAGAACTGTTATATACCATTGTATCTCAATGTTTTGTAAAAAAGAAAATTGTATCCTTTTTTTTATTTTATAAAGAAATAACAATTTGTTTTCATCAGAATTGCCAGAAAAATAAAAAAAGGTTTTTTTATTGAGCTAGCCGGAAAACAAGATATTACGAACCCATATTCTTAAAATAAAAATTAAGGTTAGTAAAGGACAATATACAATGCCACATTTATGGTACCTAATACGAAACTATAAAAAATAAGGGCAAATTAAAAAGAAACACATTTATTACAAAATTTAACAAAAAACATTATAGAATATTATAAGTAGTTCTAATTAAATTTTTGGAACTTTTTCTGCAACTACTTTTGGAAGCTTATCCTCAATTTCCTTCCTTCCAGCCGCTCTGTAATCATACGTGCATTTATGCATGTTAGTGTATAGATGAGCTGGGCAATATTTTCCACCACATCTGCATTGCATTGGAATTAGCCCGAGTTTCTTTTTACAGTCGGACCATTCGCACCGATTTTTCTTCGTCTTTTTGGATGCAACGTTGTCGCCAGTCGAAGTTTCCGAAGAAGTTGTAGCTATTGCATCTACAGTTTTTGAAGCTACTTTTGGAGGATTGAGTGTGGCTGGTACACTTACGTCGGATGCCGATGAAGAAGGGGTACGTCTATCGTTACTTGGAACTGTAGTTTTCGATTTATTAGCTTTTTTGAAGCAAACCGAACACAAACCGTCGGTTGCTGGGTTTCCAAAAAATCCGCAACCTGCTTTACACGATGAAACTTGATCAGCCATTTCTATTATTTTCTCTTGGTTGTTTAACTTTGATGATATTTTTTTGATTTAGATTCTTTACAATCACTTCTTAATATAGTAGATTTCTCTAAGTTGGTATTTAATATTTAAATCATTTAGGGTCGGTTGTACCAACGTCGGTTAAATCTCGTTCAATTTTGAACTTAGTTCAACCAATCAACGTGTTGTGTCGGAAAGTTGGTTAACCATGGCTTCAAAAAAGGCCACCCACATGGACGACAGACAACGTTCACACCATTAGAGACAGGATGGTTAGGCAAAATCAGATCGGATTTAGGAGAAGCACTGATATAACTCACCAATAGAAGAAGTTTACTAACCTAATAGACGTTTTAATTGGTAATAATCTTTCACTATTGGTGAATATGTTAGGGCTTCTCCTTAGTCCGATCTGTTTCTGCCGAACTATCCTGTCTCTCTAGTGATGATATGAGGTTGTATTACCCTATTGGTAATGGGAATATGTTTGATGTTAGTTTCGCATCACCCTGTACATTATGAAAAACTCGTTTTTTTTTCTTCATGAAGAAGACCACGTCTCTACGAAACCACAATCTAGCTGTTATCTTTCGAGGTAACTCCTCATAAACACCACGTAAATTACATCTCGAACAATACCTTTGTGATCCTCCCAAATCCTCATGTTCACCGTTTACTCATCATTATTATTATTATTAATCAATAACTGTGTTTTAGGTTGCTTTAATTGTTGGAGTTATGGGGGCTTGCAGAAGAAATGAATTATACCAAATGAAAATTCAACATGTGCAAAATTTAGGAACTGCAATCTGATATCGTTACCGGACACAAAAACAAAAGTTGAAAGAAAATTTACCATAACAGAAAAATTTTATGAAATTGTTAAGAACTATATTGATCTACGACATAATGCAAATTCTATAGGGTGTTTTTTTAGCTGCATGAGAACTTTCAATAGGGATAACAATTGAATCAAGATTGCTATGGAAACAGTTTTTTGACATTTGTGTTTAGCAAGGTTTGGCATTTGATAATGCATAGATTGACCATTGAACAACGCTACCAAATTCGCTTCCAACCAATTGGAAGTGGATCCATTTTTTTTACCGTAAAATTTTGTTCAGTGACGAGGCACATTTCTGGTTAATTGGGTATGTGAACAAACAAAATTGCCGTATATGGAGTGAGACCAATCCGGGACATTATCTTGAGACTCCATTGCATCCAAAATTGACTGTTTGGTGTGGAATACACGCCAACGGCATCATTGGTCCATATGTCTTTCGAAATGCGGAAGGAGCTACCGTTACGGTGAATGGTGTGAGATATCGACACATGCTCAATAAATTTTTGTTTCCAAAACTTCAAGAGCTAAACATTGACAACTTATGGTTCCAACAGGATGGTGCTACGTGCCACACAGCCAACGAAACCATCAATTTATTGAAAGGACAATTTGGTGACAACATTATTTCAAAACGTGGTCCTATCAATTTTGGCTTCCAAGATCGTGTGATTTGACACCTCCAGATTATTTTCTGTGGGGGTATGTTAAATCCATGGTTTATGCTAATAAACCAACAACTCTAGAAGCATTGCAGGCTAATATTCAGCAAGCAATTTATGAAATAAAGCCAGAAATATTGGAAAAAGTGGTCAAAAATTGGACTGAACGGATGCGCTTCGTAACCATTAGTCGTGGTGGTCACATGCCGGAAGTCATGTTCAAATCATAAATGCCATTAACTGTACTTTCATAAAAAAATTATAACCAAAACATTCTGTCAGGTTTTTAATGTTTTATTTCATTTTGAAGTTCTCATGCAGCTAAAAAAACACCCTATACTATTCGCTATGTGCAAGGTATGAGATGGGATAAGCAAATCGAACGAAGCGTTTGGAGTGGCCGATAATAGAACCTCAACGGGACTTGCATTATGTCATAAACACGTGATCATACAAAATTAATTAAATTATTTGCTATGAAACAGTTGGTATTCAAATTTTATGACAGCAAAAATATTCAAATTTCTCATGGCGTACTTTTTTCACAGTGAACATAAAATGTTCACAGTCCCGAGTAATTTTCTTTATTGAGCCACCAGAGGGCAGTAGGAGGAATGTACATAGCGAATAGGCAACTTATTTTTAAGTTATCAAAAGGGTCGTATTACGAAGCAAATAGTGGGATTAAATAAATTTGGCAATATGCCCAAACAAGTCGCAACATTCTTACAACTACCAAATCCTGAGCTATACACTGGACATTGTTTCAGACGTACGTCTGCCACTATGTTGATTGATGCAGGTGCAGATGTTACCACTTTAAAACGACATGGAGGGTGGAAATCTACCGAGGTAGCTGAAGGCTACATCGATAATAATTCTTTGAACAATAGATTAAATGTAACTAATAAAATAATGACACAATTTGAGCAACCAAGAACCTCAAAAGAAAGTTCATCAACAATAACATCGGGCTACATCGATAATTCTTTGAATAATAGATTAAATGTAGCTAATAAAATAATAACAACACAAATAGAGCAACTAGAAACCTCAAAAAAAAGTTCATCAACAATAACATCTCTACAAACTTCTGAAAATTTAATCAACTCTCTATCCAATTTTGTATTTCATAATTGCACCAATAATATAACAATTAATATAAATAAAACAGATTAAGACAATTGCGTGCGTCTTTCATTTTCTGCTATTGTTGCTAATTTATTCGTATTCTTCTTCAGCTTTTTTTTTTCGCCCACTGCTGGACATAAGCCTCTCCATATTATGGAGGATCTGGCCACAACTCATTAATATCATAACATATTAATTTATTCGTAATAATATAATAAGACAAAATTTAATCTCAAACCAGTTGGCCGATTATTTAATCGTATCTCAACATTCCTTGGAAGAATTAAAAACAGCTCGCAAAGAAGAACGGAACGGGTTGCTCGCGAGCGTTTGCGTGTTTTTAAGAATTAAAAACACATTAAACAATAGATTTGCAATCGAAACGAGGACAAGGAACTCACGATGATATTGAAGCAATCCTAAATACACGAAGATGGCTATTAGTTAATAAAGCCGAAACGTCGACAATTTAATTGCTTTATTGAGCATTTATAATCCTATACGATTCTTGTTCTCTGCCTTATTAATAAATGTTTAAAAATTAATTAAAGTTGTGAACTATGAAGTTATTTCCAATTCTCCTTCCTTCATTTAATAAATTGTCATCCGCTATTGCTACTTCATTTCCGGCAACGATTTCTTTTTCATTTATGTTAAATTCTTCATTGTCGGGAATTACATTATTTTAAACACACATGTTATGTAACAACAATCAAGAGATAACAGAACAGGAACCAATGATATTGAGATCAGAAGTAGAGAGAGAGCAGTGAAAAAGCTGAAAAATAACAAGGCAGTGGGTACTGACAACATTGAGGCAGAAGTTATAAAGGCAATGGGTGAAGGCACTGATGTAATATACAAACTATGCAAGGAAATATGGCAGTCTGGAGAATGGCCAGATAAATGGTGCCACTCACAATTATTTATTGCAATCTTTAAAAAGAGGTCCCCGCAACAATATCGAAACTACAGAACAATAGCAATCGTTTCCCACGCCAGTAAAATTATGCTAAGTATAGTGAAAGAAAGAATAAAACACTTTCTACTTCCAGAGATATCAGAAGAACAGGCCGGTTTCGTCCCTGGTAAAGGAACAAGAGAGCAGATTTTGAATACCAGACAGATAATAGAAAAAGCACACGAATATAATGTACCTATATAATATGTGTTTTGTGGACACCCAGGCTTTTGACAACATAATATGGGATGAGCTATGGACAATACTTGAATAAATGGGATGTCCCAAACATGTCCATGTCCAAACTGGAAAAACGATAGGTTAAGTAACCTCCGGTGAATAATCTACCGACAAGTTAGATACTATGCTCTTGGTATTGTTCCACTTAATTGTAAAGATCCTCACTTTTATACATGGACATGAAGAGGTTCTACAGAAGTGGCATCAGCTTTTTTAAATTATTTAGATAATATAAACATACCTGCTGATATTAATACTTTAAGACTGTTTTGTGATGGTTGTGGAGGGCAAAACAAAATTGCACATGTAATTCATACTCTTATGTACTGCTTATATAAAACCTCTACAACCATATAAAACATTATGATTGTTTATCCTGTTCGAGGCCATAGTTTCCTGACCGGCTGACTGAAGATTCTGCGAGAGGAACCTTAAAGCATAATATATAAAAATAAAAGAATACCACAAATAAAATCATCCTCGAATTTCCAAACAAAGGGCTCAAATGATGAATCCTGCCCTAGCTCAAAAGCTTAACCGCCATATTGTCAACGATCATTTCCAGAAACTAGGCAAATTACTGGAAAAAAACTGGTTTGAAAAACTCGGCTACAAAAATTTACAATATGGATGAGAAGGGTTGTAGTCTAATGTTTCACCACCAACAAAAGGTTCAAGCTGCTCAAGGGTCTAATGGTGAGATTATGCAACACTATTAAAATAAGCTAATTTAAGCTAATTTAAATTATAAAAGTTAAACATACGTAAACTAATGTAACCGGTTATGCAAACATTTAATTTAATTTAACAAGTGTCAAAAATTTTAACTTTTTTATTTAAATGTGTCAAATTTAAATTTTTAGATTTTAAAATTACTAAAATGCGCTTTCTGAGCATTTTACTCAAATATCTATTATTTTTTATAGATCTATGATTCTACCACATCAGTTCTCCTATTTTTAATATCTATGGTGCATACCTATCATTAATCGTCGCTGCTCGTTGGTAGATATTATTCAGGTTGGAAAATAATTATTGATACTATTATTTTTTATGATAAAGCGGTCCAGAAACAGTTTTTTATAGCTTGGAAGAGAATTATGCTTAATTTGAGTCGACACAGTACAACATTCATTGCTTTTTATCAAATCATCCACTTCGAAGAAGTATCCCACGAGTCGATCAATTAAATTAAAAATGAGTGCAGAATTGGACCAGGTGATGCAAACTGCCATGGCGAACTTTTCCAAATTAAAATCTAATTGTTTGCTAATAATTAACTCAATAAATAAGTTGTTTTCATTATTTATTCTTTATTTGCGTTTATAATTCAATTACAAAATTATTAAAGGATAACAGTACGAGATTATTTATATTTGTTAAAACCCAGTAGCACTTGAACTGAAATTATTTTCTTGCATGATAATATACTCTTCTTGTACGAGGTTTTAAAATTTTGACATCAAACATTGCTCCTTCGGGGTGCTGATTTATTGGTTGTATAAAATTTCCAAGTAATTTCTTGCAAAGAAAGCTACAAACATAGTAATGATAGTATTATTTGTTAAATATAATAATATTAATGTAATAAGTACTTACTATTAATGAGTATGTAACCGTAAGACATCTTCGGTAAATAAATTATTTCATCGACTTGAATTTTCATTTCGACAGGCGAATTTATTTTGTATACAATATAATAATACATTTTGTATTTAAAACATAGCTCTAGGTCATTGTCCTTTATGTATTTAACCATATTTAACTATATTCTGAAATTTTCTGCTTACATGTAATATTTGGGCTTTTTATTTTTATCAACTAAAAGAGACAACAAAACGAATAAACTGCTTCAACACACAATTTCTAAAGAAATTTGTATTGTTAATACTTACAGTTTCATGGTATAATAAGCACATTATGAGTGAAGAGATGTTTTGTGGTGCAGAGTTAGCGGAGATACAAACCTTAATAAATATAAGATAGAAAGTTGAAGCCTCCAGCTGTGACATATACAGCATGTAACACAATTATAAATACACAAAAAAAATATTTTTTGTAAATAGTCACTACAACTTTATCATCTGATGAATTTAAAATTCAACTTTAAATATTTTAATTTATTATCTGTCATTCCGAAGCCCCGCCCCATTATTATTAAATTACGTTAAATGCTTGCATAATCGTTCATTTTTTCTTAGCTTAAATTACCTTAGCTTAAATTAGCTTAAATTACACTAAATGCTTGCATAATCTCACCATAAACGAGTCCATTTAGTATCTCAAGAACATGCAGAAAACGTGACAATCGTCGCATGTGCTAACGCTCTTGGTCAGGCTATTCCCCCCACAATTCTCTTCAAAGGGAAACGCATGAAACCGACTTACTCTGATGGATTGCCCACCGGATCCAAAGTTACGATGAACCCAAAAGGGAGCATGAATGTAGAAACATTTAGCAAGTGGCTCGACCATTTTATTGAATTCATGGCTCCTCCTCCGGTTATTCTCATTTTTGATGGTGCTAAATGCCACTTAGATATCGCAATTGCTGATGATAAAGCTGAAGACCATGGAATCTATCTGTATTGTCTGCCAAGCAATACTACCCATGAACTGCAACCAATGGACAAAACAGTCTTTAGGGCTTTTGAAGCATATTGGGATGATGCATTACTAAAGTACTGGGATAAACATCCGACCCCAGATTTAAACAGGTGCGTGTTGTTGCCCCCCCCCCCAATCGAATTTTAGGGTGAATTTTGTGTCAATCGTTAGAGCTTCGTTAGAGCCTAAATGAGCTTCCATTTTTTTCTTGCAAAAGGAAAGTGAAGGAAGCATCATCATATAATTTTGGATTGGAAACAGAAAGCGCAGTTGAAAATTGGCGCGGTCTAGGTGGAGAAGAGAATAAGTACAAAAAAAGGAAAAAGCCAAATTACTTGGATAAAGATCCCTCTGTTTTGATCTACAACGACAAGAGCAAGACGAAATCGTCAGTGATAGGTATACTGACCAATGGAAGTTCGTTAAATCTAAAACCTATTAAAATCGGCAAAACGGAGCATTCAAAATGTGGCAAGTGCGAAAGGAACGTGAAATTGGATTATCCCACCATATCTATAAATTTTCCCACACCCAAAATTGCAGATCTACAAAATCTATTTAATCAACAATTACAAAAGAGAAATAATAAATGCAAGCAGTGTCAACTGCAAATGACCGAAGTACGAGTTTATGGTCCACACTTGTTCTTGGAGATATGTGGACCAGTAAACATAAATAAACCGTCCACCTTGGATTTCAATATATATCTTTACAAGATATTCCCCCAACAAATTCTTGTTGATGGTACTAATATAATATTATGGTGATATTTTTGACCAGATCAAAATTCAGTTTAGCATCATTATTCATTAATTGTAAATTAGCAGAAATTTTGCTATCGAGAAAATTGGTCGAGCATTTATGATATTATCAAGGTCGAGTTATGTTACCTTCGACATGCTAAAACACACTTAATTTTAATGTTGATAAAATCCAGTGATTTGTGATGTGCACGGTAAATTTAATCTAAAAATGAACAAAGTTAGTGTTGCAATTTGAAATATAGGCGCGAAAAACTTACCTATTTGACGTCCAGAATGGCTCAAATTTCGTTTTATTGTTTTGGCAATTTGAGGTTTCTGAACATGAAACGCAGCGAGATTGGCTAAAAAGACTTCATGGCGAGTGGCGTAACAAGCAGGACGTTTGAACGCTGGGGTCCAACATAAATGACCATTTTTCCAGTTTTCTTTGGAAAGTCCAAGTAATTTCCACTTGGAAAATAAGTGCATCTTGTCGTCTGAATTGGGCGATTGTTTTCGATTGATTTGAAGGTAGGATTCTTCAAATTATTATAACTTTTGTGTGGGTGCAAGGGTTTGCACATGTCTTGAAGAAATTTATCAGCACCGCCATTACTGAGTGTTTTTTGTAATTGTGAAAATTACACGCCTGTGAATTGGATATTAAGAAGAAAGATACCAAGGATGCAAGAAAGTTTACATTGTATAATTTTACTTACGATTTTGAAGGTTAAGTGGACGATTTATTTTTATTTGGTTGGAATTTTATCAACAAACTTTTATACTGCGTTTCGTCAGTCGATTGATTCAGATGTTTGATTTTACGTGCGAAGAGGAAAACTTCGTTTATATGGAAATTTACCGCAATTTTATAGAAGCTGGAAACGAATTGTTTGCAGCCCGTGAGTTTGACAGCAGGTGTCATTTGTATGATAGGAAGTCAGCGGTTCTCAACAAGTGAATCATAAAAGACATCATTTGGGTAAATAAAAACTTTATTTCTGTAAATCATTATTTATTGTAAATTTGATTCATGTCACACTTTTTACACTAAATAGGAACCTGAAACATTTTGAGTTTTCGTTTCATCATTAAATGTGGATGCGAAGGGTTACCTATTCCACCATTACACACTTGGCGACCAAAGTGAATTTGTTCACAAACATCATATGCTCGACCTTTATTTTTGCTCACGATAAATGTGAATTTGAAATTTTTGATGAAAATTAAATTGTTCTTATTTTGTCAAACTGATTTTTCATTTGCTTTATCACACATACGATCAACTACACCCGAGTTTGTTTTCTATCATATTGTCGATAAGGACGATAGTCAAAAGTCAGATATTTCATGCAGTTTTGTCTTAGAAAGAAAATTCTTTTTGAACACACTTAGTGCGGTACTGAGGCCGCACAACATTATATTTAACGACCCAAGGAAGAGAGAGAAATCGAATCCAGCTCTGAGATCTGTTTCTTACAGAAATCAAGTGCTTCCGACTATAAAGCTACCGACGGTACTATAGTGAGGCGAATTTTTCCCATAAATAATAAAAATCTTTTATCATAGTCAAGGGTCGGGAAAAATCGTCTCAATATATTACCTTCGAGGAGGAATTAGCTTTATATCGCCAACTTTAGTAAATAACGTCAATGCGGTTGGGCATTACATTAGCTACTGTTGGCGGGCTAATTTAGGAACTTGGCAACTATATGATGATCTGCAACTGCTACCTAAGACAGTAAGGCGGACTAAAATTGCCATTAACTGCCAGTTCCTTGTATATTAATGGCAAGCAGGATTAATTTTTTTAATCTAAAGAAAAGTTTTAATCTGGTAAAACAAAATAAAATTTGAGGATTATCGGACGTAACTTGCTCGGAGGAATAGAAAATTTGAAATGCCCGTAACTTTTTAGGAAATGAAATTAGGATGTTGGAAATGAAAG
Organism: Rhagonycha lutea; assembly: GCA_958510855.1. Lineage (NCBI taxonomy): Eukaryota > Metazoa > Arthropoda > Insecta > Coleoptera > Cantharidae > Rhagonycha > Rhagonycha lutea. Next base: position 41,333,081 of record OY294038.1, read on the forward strand.
CTCATTTAGGCTCTAAGGAAGCTCTAACGTTTGACACCAATTTCATCCAAAAATTCGTAAAAATAGCGAAAATAGAATATCATGTCTGTGGCTCCCCCCCCAACTGTTTCGCGAATAACTCCGCGACGGTGGAGGCTCTAACGAAAAACATGAAAGCTCATTAAGGCTCTAACGTTTGACACTATTTTCACCCCAAAATTCGACTTGGGAGGGGGGCAACGTGTCTACAGCCCCTCCCCCCCAACCTTTTTTGCGAATATCTTAGCGACGGTTGAGGCTCAAACGAAAAAAATGGAAACTCATTTAGGCTCTAACGTTTGACACCATTTTTACCCCAAAATTCGACTTGGGGGGGGGGCAACGTGTCTAACCTTTTTTGCGAATATCTTCGCGACGGTTGAGGCTTAAACGAAAAAAATGGAAACTCATTTAGGCTCTAACGAAGCTCGAAACGATTAACACAAAATTCACCCCAAAATTCGATTGGGGGGGGGGGCAGCGATATGCACCTGATTTAAACAGAGAAAGGTTTTCTGACGTTTTCTTGCCAACATGGGAAAAAACTATGACCATCTCAAACATCACGAGCGGATTTCGAGCCACAGTGAAATACTGAAAGATACCGTAGCCACCAAGGAAGTTCACTACATATCTTCTGACAATGATTCTGATGACGATTTACAGTTATCTGTATTGCGTGAAAAAGTAGTGAAAGCTAAGAATTCATTCTCAATAGTATTGCCGTCACCAGATCTGGTTAAGAAAAAGAATGTAACACCAAGACGTAAATTGTCCAAAGAGACTACAGCATCCCCAAAATCTTCTTCTGCAGCCGGCGAAAAATGGGAATGTACAGTCTGTTATATGGACTTTGTGGCCGATATGAGAAGATGTGGTCATTGTAGATTCTGGGTACATGAAGAATGTGTAGAATTGGTAGCTGATGATGACGATGACTTCTTATGTCCAGATTGTATGCCGTAAATAGTGTAATGTTTGAATTTTTTTATTATTGCAGTGTTTTGTTCATATGAATAACATGGGCTTTATTTTCTGTAGTAACAGATTTTACGGCCCATTGTGGTACTTTTAACTTTTTTAATTTTATCAAAGTTACATTTTAGTTTTTTTTAATATTACATTTTTTTTATAATAACCTTGTATGTTTAATACCATTTTAAACTAATAAAAGTTGAAAAAATAAGCATAGTTTTTTTGACAAAATAGTATATTATACACCGTCAACGTGGTTAAAAAGGTTAAAGCAATCCAAGAAGGATAAGGATGATGAGTGCTTTTACGAGTGCTACTGGCCTGGTAGCAAAACAAAAAATGCAATGCAGGCCCAGACTGATGCCAGGTCAAAACCTGACTCTACTTTTAAATTGTATTCCATTAATATAGTAATATTTTACGGTACAGCGAGTTATAGCCTGCAACAATAATTAAAGAAATCAAATAATATTGCAGCGTTTTATTCGAGAATGAAATTCTTGATAAAAAGTAAAGTCAACTGTCTGCCGAAATGCTGGCACGATAGAGAAAAGTTGTTTTTTGTTGTTTCGAAAGCCAAATTTTGTCACAGTTTACACTTACACAAATACAAAAATTTATGCTTGTTGTTCTGTTTTGATAAAGTGTTGCGTTTGAATCCTATCTAAAAATCAAATTTGTAAGTGTTATGGTGAGATTATGCAACACTATTAAAATAAGCTAATTTAAGCTAATTTAAATTATAAAAGTTAAACATACGTAAACTAATGTAACCGGTTATGCAAACATTTAATTTAATTTAACAAGTGTCAAAAATGTTATCTTTTTTATTTAAATGTGTCAAATTTAAATTTTTAGATTTTAAAATTACTAAAATGCGCTTTCGTGAGCATTTTACACAAATATCGTTTTATTTTTTATAGATCTATGATTCTACAACACCCTTTCTCTTATTTTTAATATCTATGGTGCATATTATCATTTATATCGACGTCGCTGCTTGTTCGCATTATTGAGGTTGGAAAATAAATTATCGATACTATTGTTTTTTATAATAAAGCGGTCCAGAAACAATTTCTTATAGCTTGGAGAAGAATTATGTTGAATTTGAGTCGACACAGTACGACAACATTAATTGTTTTTACAAAATCATCCCAGCTTCGATGAATGTTGATCGACTCCATTACTTGCCATGCCACACTTTTCTAAGTGCGAAAATGTAATTGTTTGCTAATAATTAACTCAATAAATAAGTGTTTTTTAATTATTTATTCTTTATTTGCGTTCATAATCCAAAATAAAATTATTAAGGGATAATATGAAATTATGGGTAACTTCTAGTTTACGGTCACGTCACAGATTTCTCTAAAATACCTTTGAAGTGCTGAATTTCTTGCAAATTAAGCTACAAACATAGTAATGGTAGTATAATTTATTAAATATAATGGTATAGGTACTTACTATTAATGAGTAGGTATCGTAAGACTTCTTCGGAAGATACAGAATTTCATCGACTTGGTAACCCTTTCGACAGGCGAAAATAAATATTGTTATTTAAAACATGGCTCTAGGTCATTGTCCTTTATGTATTTAATCATATTTATAACTATGTTCTGAAATTTTATGAACCTGTTACTATTAAAATTATACAATTTTTCTACTTACATGGTCATATTTTCGTGTTTTATTTTTATCAACTAAAAAAGACAACAAAACGATAAACAGCTTGAACATACAACTTTTTGTAGTTTCAAAATTTACATTATGCGTAAGATGCGTGTCGCAAAATGCAAAGTGTACAGAAATGCTTTTAGTTAGCGGAGATATGAACCCATATGAACAGTTATAAATATGGGATATAAAGTTCCAGCTGTTAATATACAACATGCAACACAATTATAAATACACAAAAAAAATATTTTTTATAAATAGTCACTACAACTGGAACATCTGATGAATTTAAAATTCAACTTTAAATATTTTAATTTATTATCTGTCATTCCGAAGCTCCGCCCCATTATTATTAAATTACGTTAAATGCTTGCATAATCGATCACTTTTTGTTAGCTTAAATTAGCTTAGCTTATTTTAGCTTAAATTACACTAAATGCTTGCATAATCTCACCATTAGTGATTTTCAAATTTACCACTCAAAAGTTAGGAACTTACATTTTGGAAATGGAGTGCCGTTTTGTAAAAGGTATGAGAAAGTGGAAGGAGAAATTTTGTCTTTCCCGGCGACCATTGAAGACCAGGTGTGTTTTTCGAGACACCTACAAAAAGGTGAATTTCGGTAGTTTTTCTTGGAACCAGATGTCCGAGATATGATTTTTGTGTAGAACACAAAGTTTACAATCGCTGGAAGTGAAAACGTGAGTCTTTTACGTTAATTTTGATACTTTTCACTTGAACATGTGGCCGTTTGTCCTCGTCATAAATTTCACATAAAATGCGATCCAGTTTATGTTTTGATGATCGTGGGAATTATTGATTGTGTGAAAGAGTTATTTATTCGATTTATTACATCGAATAAACCCTATAAATGAAAATTTGGTTAAATTTGGATATTGAAAAATTTGAGGTTAAATTTCACCTTACAAAGCGGCGTAGTAATTTGGATGCCCGTAAACGTTAACCAGGATTTACTTAACAAGTTTTATTTGCTGGAGAACACTGAAGCTTCTATGAATTTACTAATAAATTTGATTTGGATGGAGTTGGAAGTCAACATTTGTGAAGCAACTGTCAAATTTGGTAGTCGTAAGGAAGCTGCTGATCACGAAGTCCAGTGGTGTACAAAATCCAGTGGCGGAGTGCTTTCCCTCAATGTGTAGATGTTCTTTTTCATCACTTTTTATTAACTGCGTTACAAGGGTTAGTGAAACCATTAATTATTTTTATAAACAAACTGATTATTTTTGTAAACCTTTTTCTCTAACACATTTACAATTAATCCAGTCGTAAATTCGTTCAGAATTTTCTATGAACAGTAAATGTAACAGAATTTACGACTGTGATTCACCTTTACACCTCACGGCAGAGCAGGCATTTATGAGCCTGACAAAGAAGAACAACTTTTCTCCTGTTCTTTTTTATTTGAATAAAATTCAATATTATTTTTATACTCAAGAATTTTATTCTGGCGCCCAACAAACCCTTGTTACCCTTCTTAGGATCCTGCTAACTGGGAAAAGTGGTCTCCAAGTAACTGTTTAAGTGCTCACCGGCTTAAAGCAAACCGTGGACTAAATTCTGTCATTCGTTCCGGTGAATGCCGACTACCCCAAGCGTCTAATTGAAGAACTTGGGAAGTCAAGGTCACCTGGGACACGACAATATATTATTTAGATACGTTTAGCAGGGCCAACAGGAAGGCGACGGTATTTAGATCGAGTACAGATGTAGAGATTCCAAGCAGCTCCAGCGAGAGAGAATTATTCGGAGCTAATAAAACTCCCATAATTATTGAAAATTTAGAAAAAGGCAAATAATGTGAAAAATTTGAAACTGTTACCATAATGTTAAATTTTAGATTATTCCGAAGAAGAAGATAATGACAACGGCGACAACGAGGCAGATAATACAATCAACGATATTACTGTAACAAATAATCAACTGGATCCAGTTGAAACGCTTACAAAAGAGGAATTTCAATGTAAGCATGATACGCAATAATTTATCATTAGGTCATTTTTTAAAGTTAATTTTATTATAGTGTTTCAACGCGCATTATTTCTGAAGATACAGGTGGTAAAGCAGGAGATGGTCTACTTAAAGGATTGCTTTCGAGATATAGTGCGTGGATTTGAAGACAGGAATCATCAAGTAGCGGTACACGCATACCCAACGTTACCATTACGAAGTTTGGAAGAAATTATTAAGAATGATGAAGAACAGTACCAGGGACTGGTAATAATATTTAACTTTGCGTTGTTGCATTATTTTATAATATTTTATTACTTTTAATAAGTAACTGAATTAAAACGAATTGGTGGGGACACCGATATTGTTTTTACTCTTCATAAATGATATTGGTCGGTATACCAAGTACAGTAAAATTCTTTTATTTGCTGATGACCTCAAAATCTTCAGAGCGATTAAATCTATCAGTGACTGCATACTACTGCAATTAGACCTTGATAATATTTACCAATGGTGTCTGCATAATCGTCTCAATTTGAACTTCGACAAAAAATGAGTTTTGATCTGTGGGATGAGGATGTGTACAAAATTGATTCCCTTATAATTACAAATAAAAGTTCAGTACAACATTTAATTTCAAAATACAATAAAATTTTTCAGCCAGGAATAGGTAAAATAGAAGGCGTACATGCTAAATTGCATTTAAGACCAAACGTTCAACGAATATTTATAAAAGCACGAACCGTACCGTTTGCTTTGATGTCTAAAATAGAGGCAGAACTTGATAATTTAACACATCAAGGAATATTATGTAAAGTTAATTCATCATATTGGGCTACGCCAATCGTACCGGTCGTACGAAAGGACAAATTACAAATTTTCGGTGACTTTAAAGTTACAGTGAACCAAGCTATTCAGATTGAAGAACATCCCTTGCCTACAATTGATGAATTGTTCGCATCTATGGCAGGTGGTGTTAAGTTCACTAAGATAGATCTAAGTAAGGCCTACTTACACATGGAAGTTGCTCCAGAAGATAGGCATTTACTCACTCTAAATACACACAAAGGTTTATACCAATGTAATCGATTAATGTTTAGAATTTCCTCTGCTCTTACATTATGGCAACGGCAGATGGAAAACATACTACAAGGTATTCCAGGTACCAAAGTTTTTTTAGATGACATCAGAATCACCGGCGAAACTGATGACATACATTTAAGTAGATTAGAAGAAGTTTTGAAACGGTTGCATAATAGTTATTTTTGTAATTTAAATTGAATTTTGTTCCTTCGTTTATGCAAAGGGTAGTGATTTTATGAATACTAAATGTCCACTTGCATTAATGAGAGAATTGGTGGATCTGGTATTGTAGACTATAAGTTTCAACCATAAAAATAGTCTGTTGGTATTGATTGTAATTCAAATCAAACTAGAAAAATGTATCTTTTCCAAATAAAGTTTAATTTTTGTAACATTGAATTTGATTGAAGATTAGAAGGCGTTTTTCAACAGTTTTGCTACGATTTTTTTACAGAAAGGATTGGAAAATTTGAGCTAGCTGAGCACAGGGATGTATTTATCGGAAGATCTTCTTTCATATTTTATAGTTTTAATAAGGCTTCCGGTATATGACAGTATAAATAATAATCCATCAACTTCTTCACCTAATACAAATACCATAAGTTCGCCAATCGTAGCATTTAATCAATCGAATCATAATATTACTAGCAATAGCACTTGCAGAAGCGCAAGATTTAAGAGGAAAATGGCAACCCTGTCGTTTATTATTGTTTTTGATCACTCAAAAAACAAACATTACTGTTGTGTCCTTAATATCCTTAAGGGTATTGTAATCCATTAGCATCCATTTTGTGCTCTAAGGTTGAAGCTATTAACAAGAGCCCTCGGCCAAGAAACTTCAGCACTATGCAGAAGAAAATTCAGTATCGCAAAACAATTCATAAAGCCAATGCAGATTATTTGTCCAGAGCACCATTTCCGGTTACAATCAATGAGTGCGATGCAAATGAAATTTTTCAAATTAATCATATGGAGTTTGCCAATTACAAGGAAAGAAGTTAAGATAGAGAAGGTAAATGATCCAGAATTAAGAAACATTTGTTTAGCGGGAGAAACCGGTGACAAATTACCATTTGGATTAATAAGAAGAGACTTGAAAGGTGAGGTTTACGAAGAATCACTACCACCAGGTGACAAACGCAAAAGTTTTGCAGTCTGCGACAAGGTTCAAAATGGAGGCTGCTCATCTCCTGCGGATGAATGGAAGTGGAGAGCCATAGTTGGGCAGACGGGGATTTTACACTGCGAGGTTGACGATGTGTATTCAATTGCCAGGAGGCACGTGGACCGGATGTTTCCATATCCAGGCGAGGTGCCAGCACAGCAACCGCATAACTCTGTTTCAGATTCCGTAGCAGACGTGTCGTGGACCAGGATCCAGTGGATGGAATGGAAGTGGTTCCTCCCAGTCAAAACGTACGATGCTGACAGGATCTGTGGAGTTCGAAAACGACTCAACATTTAAGATGAAGGGGGGATAATGTTGTGTTCGAGGCTACGCCACTGGCTTGCCAATGCGCAATTCAGTAATCATACAACTTTAAATTACTTAATAATTTCAAAATTAACTGAAAAGTACCTCAGGTAATTTTATCAAATATTAATATTCCATCAAACATAAAAACTAGCCGATCCTAATTATAATATTCCGGGAATATTATTAAACTTCAAAACAAAGCAAAAAAGCAAAAATTGACAATTAATCAATAAAAACAATTAAAAAGTAATATTGCCAGATCAACTGACCACCGTCATTAATGCTATCGGAAAGCTAAAAATCTCAGAGAAGGTTTACGTACCAAAGATTGGACGTAATAATTTTGTAAGACGGCCTGCAGGAAGCTTATTTATACCAGAGTGAACAAGTCACTTATTCAAATTCAGGCGTACCGTGCAAGCGTTAACGCTACAAGCATGAGTGCCTGATTTTTACCTATTGCGCACAAGCGTGACATCCTAAATACCAGATCCAATGTCGGGCGTAAGTTTACCCATAAGGTCCTTACTACCTCACATCCCTCTTTCCAATCCAAAAATATCCCATATCCTCTCCTGTGATAACTTTCCCAAAACTGTTATTAAATCCCTCGTAAACACGACCCTGACCCAGAAGAAAGTTAACGATAATATAAGGAAAGTATACCGACAAGCTCTGAAAGTAAATTTAATTTTAATTTCCATCATGTATAATTTTTTATGTTGTAGGCATTTAGCAGCAGGCGATAACATTCCAACTCTATCGTTTGCATTTCGGATTGGCAAATCTACACCCTGCTCCATAATAAACGAAACTTGTGAAGTGATTTGGAATAAGTTGCATGGTATCGTTTTAGAAGAGCCTAGTGAAGAAGGTTGGAAAGCCATATTAAGCAATAATTTCGAGGAAAAATGGAATCTGCACTGAATAGCACTGCCTAGGTGCTATTGACGGCAAACAGCTCAGTACAAAAGTAGTTATTTATTTTTCAATTATAAAAAAAGACGTTCAGCAGCTCTTTGCTGCTTGTGACGCCAACTATTGTTTTTCATATGTAGACATAGGAGCATATGGGTCACGAAGTGATGGTGGTATTTTGAAGAATTTTTCATTTGGCCGTAAATTAAACAATAACTTGTTTCATATTCCTGAAAATGAAGCTTTTCTAGGGACAGATAATAAACGCCCTACTTTTTTGTTGGTGATGAAGCGTTTCCGTTGCAGACGAATCATATGGGACCATTTGGTAGAAGAAACTTACCGGATGGGGAAAGAATCTTTAATTATAGATTGTTACGTGTTCGACGGTGCATAGAGATTGCATTCCGAATTATGGTAGGAAGATTCAGAATATTCCACTCCACAATATTCAAGAATCCAGAAAATGTTGATAAAATAATTAAAGCTGCCGTATGCCTCCATAATTACATCAAAAGGAATGATGTGGCCAAAAGAAGATATTATTCTCGAAACTTTGCTGACACTGAGGTAGATGGAAGACTAATCCGAGGTGAATGTGTTGAGAATAGTGTGTACTAGGCCTTATATATAAGTGCTTGACGTCATTATGTAATTCATGGATGCGCATTAATAAAGTTAGTTCTGCACAAACTACGCCATAAGTAACGACGTGTTTTAATCCTTAGTTATTATCAATGCCTACTTCCAAAATCTTAAGAGGTTATCGGCCCAGGTATACACCTAGGTGCGGGATACTTAATTAAGAATAAATAAAAGTAAATTTGTTACTTGTGGAAGTTTAAACAAATAAACTACGTACAAGTTGTGGAAAGTTTTTACTAACGGCTGGTGCCGGGTAAAAGCGCATATTCAGTTGTAGCTGAATAAAAAACAAGTGCGAACTCACAAGTGAAAACGGTTTCGTGTTAAAAAGTTCGATTCATAAAAACTAATAATGTCAGGGAATGATGTAATTTCTTCGATCGAGAAGTTAAAAGGCGCCGAAAATTATCACACTTGGGTATTTGCTATAGAAAATGCGTTAGAGTTTTTGGGTCTTTAACGACGTGTTTTATTTAATCCTTAGTTATTATCACTGCCTACTTCCAAAATCTTAACAGAAGATTCTGTATCACGAAATTCTGTATGAACACAAATAATAAATCACACATACCCTATAAATATTTTAAACTTTGCCTACTCGCAATGCAAAAATACACTTTTTCATTAAAAATTTTCTCTTTTGTAGCTAAAGAAATACAATCCTTGGCAAACAACGAAAACGTGGAAGTTTTCCGTCGTCGGTCGTGATGAAAATTTCAGTTCAGTTCTGAATTAATTCTTTATATTGGAAAAAATTCAGTGCTAGTGTGTTGGTGTGATAAGTCGGAAAAACTTTTAATAAATTTATATGAAGACCTTTTACCCAAAGTTGGAAAAACTTTTAATTTAAAAACTAAAAACGAAAATGTGGACGACCATAGAGGTAGAAATGAAAAAACACGGGTATAATTTTGCCAAGACCCAAATTAAAAACAAATGGAAGACGCTGGAACGATCATTCAAAAAAAAAACCGAAAATAATAAGCAAACTGGTAGAACTCGAGCAGTATGTCCGTATGAGAAGTAAGTGAGAAATAAAGTGTTAATATTTATTAATTTGTTATTTGTAGAGAATTAAGTGACTGTATGTTAAAAAAATCATCAGTATGTTCCCGACTTTTTGTTAGGAGCAAATGATGATGGAAGAAACAGAAGACAACTAATAATGGAAATTGATGATGCCACTGCGGATACCACTCCTAATAAATAGTAGGTACCAATAGTGAAGATGTAGAAATTGATGGTTTTACAGTTGAACAATTACCTGAAAACCCAAGAGCTACAAAAAAAGAAAAACCCTTTAAACCTAATCGAGGGACTGTAGTAAGTGAACTAAAGCACTATTTTAAAATCTACCCCAGAGATTAGATTAGGGTTAAGTTGTTTCAACAAAAACTCGAGGTTTTTCTCTAAAACCAAAGATGCAATCTCTGGGGACAACCATAGTGGTCTTGTCTATAAGATTCCATGTATGGATTGCGATGCTGTATATTATGTTGGTGAGACAGGCAGGAAATTATGTTTCCGCATAAAAGAACACGCGAGGGATTTAAAGAACGCCCGTATCCTTGGAGTAGCTGATGGTGAGGGGGGGCGATAAGGGTAATAAAAAAACTTATGGCTCTTTGCAGGCACATGGTTGATCAAAATCATACGATCGACTATGACAGCATTGACATTCTAGACCGGGAAAGAATAGACAAGAACAGAAAAATTAAGAAGGCGATTCATATTTAGTCGTCAATAAATGATAAAAGGGATGTCGAATACTTTGACGGAGGCTATAAGCGTATCCTAGATATGGTGAACTCAGCTTTAAATTTTTTGGCCTTTTGATTGAATACGGACCTGGAGTTCTCATGTTTTTAACATCGTTGTTTTTAATTAACCAACGTTTTTGTTGCCACGGGGTGTTTTTTGAATTTTGAAATTTAAATTATTTTAGATTGGTACCAACCGATTTAACACTAGATTTAATCCAGGGGTTGCTAACTTAGAATTAGGGATTTTTTTTTCTCACTCTAAATTGGCGACTTAGTTTGGGTTGGTCTAGTGACGTGATTTTGTTTGAAATTTTTGAATTTGAAAAGCACCACGAGTTAAAAGTTTGGTTAAGATCAGGGGCATCGTGAAACATAGTGTCTTAAACCTCAATTTTTCTCCTTCAGGTTAGTATTCGATCAAACAGTAGTTGTTCCTTTATTATATTTTTTCATTCTGTTTTATTTCTCATTTTTATAGTTCTTTTAATTTGTATTTTTGTTCTCTTTCATTTCTTTTGTTTCTATGTTAATTTAATTTGTTTTTTATTTAGCCTTGATGATGGGTCATTAAAGAACCCGAAACGTCGGACAATTAAATTGTTTCATTTTGACCGTTATCTCAACAATTCCTCCACTAATTTAAAATAAAAAAAGTGATCGTGCCGGTTAAACGCAGTGCCGTACCAACCGATATCGAACAATTTATTAACAGTGCCGCGTAACAAAACGGCTAGAGCGACGCTACCTGCCTTTAACCTTAACGACAACACTTCAATTTTTGTAATTGATAATTTTATTTTAATAGGGTTAGCGGGTTTTTAAGAACTATGGAAGACCACCGACAACAATATCCAATGCAGATGTTTAACTCAATTCCTGCAAATACCAGTTTTTTAAGACCTATGCAAGGTCACCAACACTACGGCATGCAGTTTATGCCAAATTCAATTCCAGAAAATGCCAGCTTCGTCCCATTGCAGCCCCCACGCCATCCAGTTTATTCCATGTAAACAACTTTTTTTTTTTAATTTCTAAATTTCCTAACATTTTTCTTTTCCAGATACGCCATACTACATAGCAGATTAAGATCATTCGAAAATTTACCTAGCGAAATTAAGTTAAAATGTGAACAGTTGGCGGCTGCGGGGTTCTTCTGTTGGGGCGAGGATGATCTAGCGGTTTGCTTTTACTGTGGAGGAGGGCTTCAAAACTGGGAAAATGGGGATGATGCGTGGAAACAACACGCAGAATGGTTCTGGAAATGCAAGTTTCAGTTTGTGCAGAAAGGCGAACAATTTATTAAATTATTCCTTTCCCATTGGAGAAAAAGCTGTGGCGCTATTGGAACGTGAAGTTCCAACAACGAATCCTGAATGTCATATAAGATGGGAACGCCACATCAACACGAAAACGATCATACAGTGTCACAGGTATCAATTATGGAGATACCACCCCCAACTGCAGGAAAATGCATGAAATATCAAATATTGCATGAAAATAATCAACAATTTGTTCGCTATTTGGACACATATTACAAGATCTAAAATAGCACAATTCCGTTGGATTAGCACAAATGATTTTTTTTACTACCATGAGTCAATCTGTAGAAAGAACCACGACTGATAAAAGGAGCTTAAAAAGCTTTCGATTTCGTTTGAAGAAAAGCGTGGACCGAATTAGTTAAAAAGCTTAATACTTATGGTGACGGACCCTCTACAGATAAGGAGTCCTGGAAAAAGGTAAATCATTGAATTTTCTTTAAAATGCTTGAATGAAATTGCTGCTCTTGAAATCTTTTATTTATTAGTATTTGTTTTAGATCTTTGCAGATTGGACAAGTGCAATTAGATGTAAGGCTCGTCAAAACCTTAATTATGCAAAGGGCACAGATGGTGGACGAGTTCTAAAACCGCTAACGGAATTAGAAAATAATTTATTGCACGTTAGCGATCGCGTGGTCGTAACGGGAAACCATGCCTTAATGAGGGGGTTTTAATGAGACGACAGTAGAGCTTCATGTAAATGAGTCTCATGTCGTCAATGATTTTTTAGAAGATGAAGACAGGATTCTAGATAATAACCTAATGTTGAATCCACGCCAATCTGGAATCCCTTCGACTAATAAGAGTAGTAAGGTTGCCACTCTTTCCAACATCCACAATAGGACACCACGAGAATCTGAAACCACCTCGACTCCATTCACTCGAGCTTTTCGCGATCTTGTCGCAAGATCCTTAGCAACGTGCTTCTCCCGGCAGCATATGAAGAAATTTACGCGAAGTCCAGATTAGTACTCCAGGATGTAAAGTCTGTTACTGCTGGACTTCGCGTAATAGAAACTATTGGGCAAATACATTTAAGATGAGACAGGCATTATTAATAGAAGATCACCGGTATACACTCATTTTCATCTTTTTCCATGTACACTTGGCTATTGAAACTGGTAATAATAATAAAATAAATTGATAAAAAACTTTTAAAATATACTTTTCAGCTGAGCAGTGTTTTTGCACAAATATTTCCAGGAAAAGAATTTTCAAACAAAATTTGCTTAAAATGAAATTAAGAGGAATCCGATATACATTTTACAAAGCTCAAAAACAGACTGTTGTAATTCAACGATTGCATACTTATTATTCAAAATAATTGTACAAAAGTATACATTTTTTGAAAGAGGACACTTGTATGCATGCAACTAAGTTTAGATTTTTTCAATATTCAAAATAGTTTTTTTGTAATCTTCGCACAAAGTTACCTTTACTTTACTAATTAATTACGAAAAAACGAATTTAAAAATTAAAAAATTAAAAACTATATAGTATCACTTGAAGCTTTTTATATTTAATTTTAAATTTCATAGACTTTTCTAATGCCGTTTCGTTCTAATTGCTGAATTACAAACATGTGTATTTCATTAAATTTTAGAATTAATTTTAAATAATTATGCAACTAATATCACACGTTCAAGCAAACTATTATTTCTACATTTATATGCATTTATTCATGTTGTCGAAGAGAGACAGCACAGACAGTAACAAAACATACTGCAGAATTCCAAGTAACATGAAACCGCTTCAAAGTTTATTTATTAACTTTTATCACTATGACATAATAAAATTAAGTATGCACATTGTGTTTAAAATTTCAATGAATTTACATTACTTTTTTACAATTTTTTAAAATTGCAGAAAACATTCGATCAATATTATTAGTAGAAATTTACAACATAAATATTTATTACTCTACTAAAAGAGCCAATGTACATTTTTGCAATATTTTTCGAAAATCCTTATAAAAAAATCAATATAAACAATATTTTAAAATTTCGAAGAGCAATTACATCCGCAGTAAAATTTAGGAAAAATTATTGTGACGGGCAAGTGACAGAAAAAATTGCATTGCTGAAAAGTGATATTGAAAATAGTGTTTGTCACATATTTGGTGAGCACAGTAATGGTGAGATTATGCAAGCATTTAGTGTAATTTAAGCTAAAATAAGCTAAGCTAATTTAAGCTAACAAAAAGTGATCGATTATGCAAGCATTTAACGTAATTTAATAATAATGGGGCGGGGCTTCGGAATGACAGATAATAAATTAAAATATTTAAAGTTGAATTTTAAATTCATCAGATGTTCCAGTTGTAGTGACTATTTACAAAAAATATTTTTTTTGTGTATTTATAATTGTGTTGCATGTTGTATATTAACAGCTGGAACTTTATATCCCATATTTATAACTGTTCATATGGGTTCATATCTCCGCTAACTAAAAGCATTTCTGTACACTTTGCATTTTGCAACACGCATCTTACGCATAATGTAAATTTAGAAACTACAAAAAGTTGTATGTTCAAGCTGTTTATCGTTTTGTTGTCTTTTTTAGTTGATAAAAATAAAACACGAAAATATGACCATGTAAGTAGAAAAATTGTATAATTTTAATAGTAACAGGTTCATAAAATTTCAGAACATAGTTAAATATGATTAAATACATAAAGGACAATGACCTAGAGCCATGTTTTAAATAACAATATTTATTTTCGCCTGTCGAAAGGGTTACCAAGTCGATGAAATTCTGTATCTTCCGAAGAAGTCTTACGATACCTACTCATTAATAGTAAGTACCTATACCATTATATTTAACAAATTATACTACCATTACTATGTTTGTAGCTTAATTTGCAAGAAATTCAGCACTTCAAAGGTATTTTAGAGAAATCTGTGACGTGACCGTAAACTAGAAGTTACCCATAATTTTATATTATCCCTTAATAATTTTGTTTTTGGATTATAAACGCAAATAAAGAATAAATAATTAAAAAACACTTATTTATTGAGTTAATTATTAGCAACAATTAGATTTTCACTTAGAAAAGTGTGGCATGGCAAGTAATGGAGTCGATCAACATTCATCGAAGCTGGGATGATTTTGTAAAAACAATGAATGTTGTCGTACTGTGTCGACTCAAATTCAACATAATTCTTCTCCAAGCTATAAGAAATTGTTTCTGGACCGCTTTATTATAAAAAACAATAGTATCGATAATTTATTTTCCAACCTCAATAATGCGAACAAGCAGCGACGTCGATATAAATGATAATATGCACCATAGATATTAAAAATAGGAGAAAGGGTGTTGTAAAATCATAGATCTATAAAAAATAAAACGATATTTGTGTAAAATGCTCACGAAAGCGCATTTTAGTAATTTTAAAATCTAAAAATTTAAATTTGACACATTTAAATAAAAAAGATAAAATTTTTGACACTTGTTAAATTAAATTAAATGTTTGCATAACCGGTTACATTAGTTTACGTATGTTTAACTTTTATAATTTAAATTAGCTTAAATTAGCTTATTTTAATAGTGTTGCATAATCTCACCATAAATGTGATGCTTATTTTTGCCAAAAAGCAGAGAATGCAAATAATGATGACAGTCAATTTAAATTATTAAAAAGTTGTCCCGAAATCTTTAATAGATTAAATTACATAATCAGAAGTAGGTATGTCAGTGCATGCAAAAAGTCTATTGCTGCATCTAAATAGTAATATAGTGGAACAATTCCATTCAATTGTTGCAAAATTTGTAGGCGGTAAAAGAATAAATTATTCGAAAGGTAGATCGTACCAATCCCGCTGTTTAGCTGCTGTGGTGAGTTTCAATTCAAAAGGTAGAGCTCACTCGGTATTGCATAAAACAATACTTGGAAAGAGCCCGGCAAAAATTAAATCAAAATTTAAAGTAAAACGATTGAAGAAATGCAAAAGATCTTTAAATTTTAGAAAAGTTTATAAAGCACCAAACAAAGAAATTCACCAAACTTCAAAAGATTACGATCCTGATTATGGACTATTTTGTCAACAACCCGACATGCCAGAGGAACATTACGTTGATAGTTTTTAAATGGATTAAGAAAAACCGAAGAAGAGAGAACCATTTTTGAGAGAAATACAATTTTTCAATCCGAATGTGTCCTATGGGTCGAATCGAGACGAAAGCTGCTGACTGCATCACATTTAGGTCCATTTCCCCAGCCCCCCCCATTTCGAATTTTGGAAAAATTTTTGTGTCATTCGTTTGTGCATCGTTTGTGTAGGTTTGTGCAAACATTTTTTTCGTTTGTGCAATCTCCGTTCGCGAATTATTTAAGAAACAAGTTTGGGGGGCTGGGGAAATGCCAGCCCCCCCCCATTTCGATTTTTGCATAAAATTTTATGTTAATCGTTTGTGCATCGTTTGTGTACGTTTGTGCATTCAAAATTTTCGTTTGTGCAAATACCGTTCGCGAAATATTTACAATTTTAGTGGGGGGGGGGGCTGGGGAAATGCCAGCCCCCCCCATCGCGAATTTTGGGTCAAATTTGGTGTCAGTCGATTGTGCATCGTTTGTGTACGTTTGTGCATTTATTATTTTCGTTTGTGCAAGCACGGTTAGCGAAATATCGTTAATTGAAATTTCCGCGATCATTTCTCCAGCCCCCCCCATTTCGATTTTTGACATTTTTTTGGTGTCATTCGTTTGTGCATCGTTTGTGTACGTTTGTGCAATAATTTTTTTCCTTTATGCATTCACCGTTCGCGAATTGTTTAACAAATCAATATTTGTAAATCTCCGAGCAACAGTCGCCATAGTGTCCTAAGTTAGATCAACTTGAAATTAAAATTCCTGTTATGGTGTCAAATGTACATGTATTGAGAAAGTGTAATTTGGATTGTAAATGTTTCTTACACCTTTAAGATCTAGAAAAGTACCATTTTGTAATCAGCCACTGACATTTACTCAGGGGCGGCTCTAGCAAGATTTTCAGATAGTGCGAGATTTCATATTGACTAAAGGTAATATACGTTTCTACATTAATAATAACTTGTATGTACGAAAGGTTAGTAGTATATAGTAGTATTTTGGATGAGATACAATAACAGTAACATGAATTTAGTCTCCTAAGGGGGGGGGTGCAAAATGAGATCTCACGCTACCTGAAAATATTGCTTAGGTCGAGCATAACTAAAGGTTCTGTAATAGTATTATTAAAAAATGGTACTTTTTTAGATCTAAAGCCGGTATGACACAACATTAAATTTTGCATACATTTTCTCAATACTTCTACATTAAACACCATAACACGAATTTAATATTTTCAAGTTTGCGCTAACTTAAGACACTATGGCGACTGATGCTCGGAGATTTACAAATATTTATTTGTTAAACAATTCGCGAACGGTGAAAGAAAAACGAAAAAAATTATTACATACACGTATACAAACGGTACACAAACGAAAAACACAAAAATTGATCCGAAAATCGAAGTGGGGGGGGGGGGGAGAAATTATTGTCGTTTTTTCAATTGTAGATATATCGCAAACCGTGCTTGCACAAACGAAAATAATAAATGCACAAACGTACACCAACGATGCACAAATGATTGCCACCAATTTTGACAAAAAAAGTATTTGCACAAACGAATGACACAGAAATTGGTCAATAATTACCCCCCCCCCGTTTCGATTTTTGAATTAATTTTCATTTCTTTCGTTTGTGTACCGTTTGTTTACGTTTGGGTAATAATTTTTTTCTTTATGCATTCACCGTTCGCGAATTGTTTAACACATAAATATTTGAAAATCTCCGAGCAACAGTCGCCAAAGTGCCTTAAGTTAGCTTAACTTGAAATTTAATTTCGTGTTATGGTGTTAAATGTAGAAGTATTGGGAAAGTGTAATTTCGATTGTGAATAATTGCACCTTTAAAGCCCGTATGACACGACATTAAATTTTTATTAATTCGCGAACGGTGAATGCATAAAAAAAAAAATTATTACCCAAACGTAAACAAACGGTACACAAACGAAAGAAATGAAAATTAATTCAAAAATCGAAATGGGGGGGGGGGTAATTATTGACCAATTTCTGTATCATTCGTTTGTGCAAATACTTTTTTTGTCAAAATTGGTGGCAATCATTTGTGCATTTATTATTTTCGTTTGTGCAAGCACGGTTTGCGATATATCTTCAATTGAAAAAACGACAATAATTTCTCCCCCCCCCCACTTCCATTTTCGGATCAATTTTTGTGTTTTTCGTTTGTGTACCGTTTGTATACGTGTATGTAATAATTTTTTTCGTTTTTGCTTTCACCGTTCGCGAATTGTTTAACAAATAAATATTTGTAAATCTCCGAGCATCAGTCGCCATAGTGTCTTAAGTTAGCGCAAACTTGAAAATATTAAATTCGTGTTATGGTGTTTAATGTAGAAGTATTGAGAAAATGTATGCAAAATTTAATGTTGTGTCATACCGGCTTTAGATCTAAAAAAGTACCATTTTTTAATAATACTATTACAGAACCTTTAGTTATGCTCGACCTAAGCAATATTTTCAGGTAGCGTGAGATCTCATTTTGCACCCCCCCCCCCTAGGAGACTAAATTCATGTTACTGTTATTGTATCTCATCCAAAATACTACTATATACTACTAACCTTTCGTAGATCCAAGTTATTATTAATGTAGAAACGTATATTACCTTTAGTCAATATGAAATCTCGCACTATCTGAAAATCTTGCTAGAGCCGCCCCTGAGTAAATGTCAGTGGCTGATTACAAAATGGTACTTTTTTAGATCTTAAAGGTGTAAGAAACATTTACAATCCAAATTACACTTTCTCAATACATGTACATTTGACACCATAACAGGAATTTTAATTTCAAGTTGATCTAACTTAGGACACTATGGCGACTGTTGCTCGGAGATTTACAAATATTGATTTGTTAAACAATTCGCGAACGGTGAATGCATAAAGGAAAAAAATTATTGCACAAACGTACACAAACGATGCACAAACGAATGACACCAAAAAAATGTCAAAAATCGAAATGGGGGGGGCTGGAGAAATGATCGCGGAAATTTCAATTAACGATATTTCGCTAACCGTGCTTGCACAAACGAAAATAATAAATGCACAAACGTACACAAACGATGCACAAACGACTGACACCAAATTTGACCCAAAATTCGCGATGGGGGGGGCTGGCATTTCCCCAGCCCCCCCCCACTAAAATTGTAAATATTTCGCGAACGGTATTTGCACAAACGAAAATTTTGAATGCACAAACGTACACAAACGATGCACAAACGATTAACATAAAATTTTATGCAAAAATCGAAATGGGGGGGGCTGGCATTTCCCCAGCCCCCCAAACTTGTTTCTTAAATAATTCGCGAACGGAGATTGCACAAACGAAAAAAATGTTTGCACAAACCTACACAAACGATGCACAAACGAATGACACAAAAATTTTTCCAAAATTCGAAATGGGGGGGGCTGGGGAAATGGACCTATCACATTTCTACGACGTGTGTTCAAAGAAGAAAACCACACATCGTGGAAATTTGGTTAAAAATATTTTATGTGGTATTCCGTTAAACACTCCCGCCGTAAACCATGGCAAGTGTTACGAGGAAGTTGCTATAAAGCAGTTAGAGGCACAACTCGATGTAAAAATTAACAAATGTGGAATGTTCATTGACGAGAAATTTCATTATCTTGGAGCCACACCCGATGGCCTTATTGGAGAGGACACAATGGTAGAAATTAAATGCCCGTATTCTTCCTTTAATAAGCCGGTAGATCAATCAATCGATAATAAAAAAGTTACTTTCTGGAAAAATGTAAATGGCGTTTATGAAGTTAACCAAAAACATAAATGGTATTACCAGATTCAAGGTCAATTACATATCGCCAAAAAGAAAAAGTGTGTTCTTGGAGTTTGGACTTCCAGTGATTGCAAATTAAAGACAGAAATCATTTTTAAAGACGGTTCTTACTGGTCGGAAAAAATGGAAGAAAAACTATGCAATTTTTACATGAGCTGTCTTCTACCAGAAATAATTGATCCACGGCAATCAAGAAACATGAAAATTCGGTATCCTGCACACGATCACAGAGGTATTTAAACGATCTAGCCGGTCAAAAGTCCAATTTCTCAAAATTAATTTTAAAAAAAAGCAAACCTACCCTTTATTAGCCAATTGCTTAAAAAAAGCGACCTTTTTCCCCTCCCTAACATGTATTTCTTCACAAGAACTTAGAATGTTTAATATTTGTAAATGAAATAACAATGGAATGGAAAAACATTTTATTTTGACGATTTTTTATATTAGTTTTTATTCAAAATGGTTTTAGTTACACTTCCCCGTGTTTCCCCGCAAACATTTTTTTTTGTCAAGTAGAATAGACATTCATTATTCTAATATATTTAAGAAATTAGGTGCTACTTTTTGCTACTTTTCAATATATCGACACTTTGGTTGCGGTAGCAGTAAATATTAAATATGTACAGTGCAGTTGCGGGTTGAACCTGTAGCTCTTTATTAACCTGCACATGATAAACTTATTAATTATTATATTTTAGTAACGTAAATGGTATACTGGGGTCCACGGTAGAAGTGATTAAATCAATAGACAAAATAAAATTTTAAGACTGATTTTTGTAGGAAAGATTTGCTCTTGAATGATTTGAAATTTTGAGACCTGCATTCATTTATGTCACATTCGCCCTCCTTATTTCAACTTGTGGTGTGTTTATTGTTTTAAGGGTTTTAAGGGCTTTAAGGGTTTAACTTTTTAAACTGTGACGGTCCGGCTATTAAATTGTGAGGTAATAACAAGTGGTATTATTTGATCTACATTTGAATTAGTTCTGTACTAATCACTGATGTTCTTACAGAAGAATATTATCTATAGATAATGTTAATCAATAAAATAATTTAAAAAATTTCATTTAAAAAATTCATCTTGTTTTAGAATTACCTGGTGGATCGAACTATAGAGTTGTGACAAGAAGATCATTGTACGACATAATGCAAAAACAAAATTTGCCTAATTTTGATGACAAAATTAATTATTTATTAACTTATCTTTCATCTGATAATTATTCTGAAGCACAAAGAAAGGATTTAAAACATAAGTTTTCAAATTTTAAAGATCAATTTAAGAAAAGGTGGTTAAAGGCAAACAGAATACAAGAAAAATTCTTGAAAAATAACGTTACATGGCTACAAGGAACTTTTGATATTCCTGTGGTTGCACAAAATCGACCAGGCCGACCCTCTAAGTTATTTCAAGAGTCAAGTGAAAGAACTAAAAGAAGGAAAACTGAGAAGGTTCGGTCTACTTTGGAAAAGGAAGTTATCGTTCATGCTGCTCAGGTTGAGTTGCGGAAAGCTGGAAAACGTGATGCTTCTGATGTACTCAAATAAATCACTAGTACTCCGACACGTGCAACAAAATATAAAAGAGCATTTTCTAGAACAAGGGAAGAATATACTTGCTCTCTTACGCCAATGCAAGCTTTATCAATGTTTGTAGATGCTGATTTAACTAGTCGACAGTACGAAGTAATTATAAATACCAACAAGAAGTTCTTCCCTTGCTATAGCCTTTTACAAAAGGCAAAACAAGAATGTTACCCACCCAGAGAATCATGCAGAGTAACGAGTACCTTCGCCGAAAGCGATTTACAACCTTTGGTTGATCTTACCATTAGGCGTTTGTTTATCTCTCTAGAAAAGGTTCTGGTAACATTGAAAAAGCAAGAACGACATAACCTGAAGATTATTTGCAAATGGGGTTGTGACGGATCTCAGCAATCTCAATTTAAACAAAAATTTGAAAATGATGACGATTCAGACGCGAACATATTTCAAAGCTGCTTTGTCCCTCTACGATTAGTTTCTGGTAAAGAAGATGAAAAAATAATATGGCAAAACCCAACACCTTCTTCTCCACGGTATTGCCGACCTATAAGATTTCGTTTCGTTAAAGAAAGTACTGATATTACGAAAGAAGAAATAAATTACGTGAAAAATTCTGCAAAGTCTCTAAACGCAACAGAGGTTAACTTAAATGGGAAGAAGTTTTCAGTTAAACATATCTTCATTATGACAATGGTAGACGGCAAGGTCTGCAACGCTGCAACTGACACGAAATCCACAAGCCGATGCTACATATGTGGTGCAACTTCTAAGGATTTTAACCGTTTAGATTTCGAAAAAGAGACTAGTTCTGAGGCAATCGAATTTGGTCTTTCAGTCTTACATGCTAGAATTCACCTTTTAGAAAGTATTCTCCATTTAGCTTATAAGTTGCCAGTAAAAAAATATAGAGAGAGGAAAACCGAAACGGAAAAAAAAATGGAATCAGAAAGGAAAATGGAAATTCAGGCCAGATTTCGCAAAGAAACTGGCTTGTTGTTGGATGTACCAAAGGCAAACTTCGGCAATACCAATGATGGTAACACGAGCAGGAGATTTTTTGAAGACCCGAAATTGGCTTCCGAAATAACGGGCATCAGTTATGAACTAATTTATAGATTAAAGGTCATACTCGAAACTATTTCGAGCGGACATATAATTGATCCGGAAAAATACGACAAATACGCGTTAGATACTGCTCGCTTATATGTCAATCTGTACCCTTGGCACCCTATGACCCCAACAATGCACAAGATTCTTATACATGGTGCAGATATAATAAAAAACGCATTGTTGCCTATTACAACAGCTTTCAGAAGAGGCCGCCGAAGCGCGAAATAAACATTTCCGGTCGTACCGCCAAGATTTCTCGCGAAAATTCTCAAGAGAAAATTGTAACCGAGATATTTTTAATAGGTTACTATTAACTTCAGACCCTCTCTTAAGTAGCATGAGAAGTGTGAAGAGAAGGCAATTAAGAGCGCGCTGCAAATTTTGTTGCAAAAATATGTTTCGACAGATGGCGTCCCCTAAAATATTAATCTTTTATAGTTATCTTTTCACCAAAACAGAATTCTAATAATTTATAAAAGTCATATGAATCATCGATAACTAAGCTAGGCAATAAGGAAGTTTGAACTTTCAAAGATAAATATTTTTAAATATATTCAATATTTTCACATGTACATATCTTTTTGGAATATACTTGTAAGTATTCAACATTGGAAGCTCAAACTTCCTTATTGCCTAGCTTAGTTATCGTTTATTCATATGACTTTTATAAATTATTAGAATTCTGTTTTGGTGAAAAGATAACTATAAAAGATTAATATTTTAGGGTACGCCATCTGTTGAAACATGTTTTTGCATCAAAATTTGCAGCGCGCTCTTAAATTTCTTTTTGCCAGAAACAATTTCTCTGCTAATGTCGGCGAAGCCTAATGGTGATGTTGCAGGTTATTCTTCAGAAAGCGATAATGGACATTTATCTGAAGAATCTTAGTTCCATTTTTAATTATTTTTGTTTAATGTATTTCTTATCAATAAATTCTCTTTATTTTCTTTATTTGTATATTTAATTTTTTTAATACATATTTTATTTGAAGAATATTTTTATTTAAAAAATATTGTAATGCATTTTTTTTTTGTCAATAAATATGTCTTGAACAATAATAGAAGCTTTTGCTATTTAGTAATATATTTAGAATCGATTTAGACCATAAAATAATTTTGACCGCGTAGATCGTTTAAATACCTCTCTGTGCGATGGCCAGAAAACGAAAAATAAACCATAACATTTTACTGTCACTGCTCGGTTGTTATTCTTTTCAAAATGACTTCTTTGTGCACAGCACATGTTAGATTCTTGATTTTTATTGATGTAAATTTCGAATTTGATCTTTATTAAGCCAACCTCCAAGTTATTTGCTAAAACGTTGCAAAGACTGCTACCTTTTTAATTGCTGTAAATCTAACGTTCCATTGCGTTTTGGTTGCTAATTTCATTGAAAATTATTGGGTTCAAACGGATTTCCTTTGGGTTTTGTTATCGACGCTGCAGTATTTCCAACGTTAGTTTATGTTACGGCTTTCGATGGTCAATCTTGCTTCTTTCACAACAGTGAAAGAACCAATAATAAGATTGTTTATGCCAATATATTTATTTCTGGTAAGTATGGAAAATTTTTAATTAAATTACTTAATTCGTAGCTAAATTTAGTTTCTTGTAATTTAACCCAACTTTCTATGCTTATAATTTTTTTTAGTCATTAAAATTGGATTTGCTTTGCGTCGATTTTTAAATTAATAAAAATGATGTACGAATGCTATTTTAGCTTGCAGAACTTGTTTATCTTTCTTTTAAATATTTTAAAAAAACTTAATTTGGTATCGTGAAACTAGTAGTACAACAAAAGCTTTTACCTAACAATTATTATAATAATTGTATTATAAAAATTAGTTAGCGAATTAAAAAAACGTATGAATGGTTAGAAAGCCTAGTTTTATACCTTCCGTAAATTATAATAATACTTTACACTACTTGGTAATCGTTTGTTTAACCCTGTAAGGGTTACAATCATTTCTAATGGTAAAAAAATTATAACACTTGCTAGTATGTATTAGAATACCATTTGAATGATATTTTATGTATCTGTAATTCAAATTTTTATACAGAAAGTGGTTTTTCAAGATGTGACCATATGGTTACATTGCCCTATTACGACTTCGTTTAGCGGTTACTAAGAGAGTAAAATAAGTAGTAATAAGAAACATAAAGTACGACAGTAAGCCTTTATTCTGAACTAATAAAATAAACAATACAAATTAAAAATAATTAATACCATTAACAAACAATACTAAAATAATCTACAAAGCTTTATGAAATTTTACGAAACAATTTTTATTGGCATGAATACACAATCATGTGTTGCATTTATGACAGGAAAATCGACTTGTTCCATTCTTGCAATATCTGCATTTTCTGTTTGTATTTTTGCCATAAAAAGAGTCAGTAGATATAGCTCGACCTTCCATTGCAAAAGGAAAATTTCTAACTTGTAAGTGGCAATGTAACCATTTGGTTACGCACAAATTCAAAGGGTGATAAAACCTCTAACAGGTGTAGTAGTTGTCGAAATAATGTACTAGTGAACTGAATTGATCCTTGAAGAAGACGGTAATAAATAAAAATATATAAAAAAATAGCTTACTACTTACTAAAAACTATATTTTTGTATTAGTATAACGAGTCGCCTGTTATATTCACCAACTGCTCATCACCATATTTAAATTTTAAAAGTTAAAACTTTTGTTTCTAGTTGTCGCATACGTTAGAATTGTTAACTAAAGGTTGTACCTATATGGGTACTTTGCCAGATACAGTACAGAATTTAAGATTTCAAAGATATAGACCTGAAAAATCATTGTAACCATATGGTCACAAGATCCTTACAGGGTTAAAAACTCTTATCTTGAAATGGAAACTTATCATAACAACTGCATTATTTTTATCGCATTCTCTATCCCAACCGAAATAGTCTACCCGTCTACGACTGCTGCAACGGTTGTATTTGCTATTACGAAAGCTAATATTCTATCTTATTCCGTACTATTGTTGTCTTTTTCCTCAAAACGAGATTATTTTCAAGGATTCGTCTTAATCCATTTGATTGAAAAGCTAATATTAAAAACGTTGACGATTTGGCTTTTATAAAACTTATATGAAAATGGTCAATTCTGAAATTTCTATTTTTAACTTTTATGATCAAGAAATTACAAGAAACCACAAGAAACAAGAATAAAAAATATTATTCATTCGAGTTTGTATTTTGGTAGAATAAACATATTTGTTAATGAACGCCACTTTTCTTTGTTAATAAAAAAGTTATAATATTATCTACAAAATCGTTTCAATATTTGGAACCCCACCTGTCCAAATAACATAAATAATATAAGTAATGATGTATAATGGTGGTAAAGTCATTGGACAATAATATTGTCAGAAGGTAGGAACAGTAGTTAATCTCAAAGGGCGAACGACGGAACGTTGAGCATTCGAGTAGTGTGGCTGTTAACGTGAAGTGGCGACGAGGTGCTCTCGTCAGCAATTATGATGTTATCGGGGTTGGATTTTGTGCTAAGTTTGCGGCATTTTCACACGTCAACGTGTCGAATATTTAGACTTATTAGTAGGCAACGACCATACCACATTGAGAATACACGTTCTCGTCCCATTCGAGCGCCGACCGTCGCCGTCGTAGGATACAGACGTACTTGTATCCGCGCAAGTCTAACTCCACCCACTGTGACACAAATGAAGTGCATCAGTGCGATAATCACCCTTACGAACAATCGATAAAACTGTGAACAATTTTAGTGTTGTTAATTTTTAAGTGATACGAAAGAGACGTTAGTTAAGTTTATAAATATAAATTAATTATTTTAAGTGCTAATTTAAGTGAACATGACAGACGATGCCAACAAAACGCAAGCGAATACCGATCCCACGGATCCACTGTGGAAACGGTTATCGCAATCGGTCACTAACAATTTTGCGATAAGCGCTAGCAAAAATACCACAGATAAAACAATTAGTGTAAATAAAGTTAACGTAGATAACAATATTAATAATGTAAATAAGTTAATCAACATAAATGAACAAAATAAAATTGTAAACAACCAAAACAAACGAAGAGCGGTCCCCGCCGACATAGAAGAATATATTAAAAGTGGTCGAGCCAGCAAACGGCTCAAAAGCCGCTTTAGGCCCTTGACAATAGTTCCAACAATTACTAAAAACAAATACGATGCTCTCGCTGACCTCACCGAGGATGTAATCCTCCAGGTGAGCGATGAAGAAGACGAAATGGAAACCGAAGAAGGGAGTGAGAAACCTAAACAGGCAACTCCACTGAAGCCGGTGAAACCACCGCCAATAATTATCCAGACACAAGTTGAAGGGGCGCAGAAGGAATTCCGCGCCCTTATAAAGGCATTTGCAACTAAAGGCTTCCAACTAACGCATCGCACCGACTCAGTGGCGGTGCAGCTAAACGACAAAGACGAGTACTCCCTACTGCTGGCTCAGCTGCAGAAGAGAGAATTCCACCACCACACATACACCCCTAGGGATGAAAGGACGCACGATGCTGAGCCAGCAGAAATCGTAGAAGAACTCAACCTAAAACAAGTTATTACCAAAAAAGTGTACCGTATGAGCGGTACAAAAACGGCAGCTTTTTTGGTGATAACCAACAGCGACATCACCCTAAAAGAGATCAGAAACAAAATCAAGACACTGCTCGACGCCAGAGTTAGGTGGGAGCGACATTTTAACAACAAAATTATAATACAATGCCACAGGTGTCAAGCCTGGGGACACGCTACCGCCAATTGTGGCCGAGCAGTGAAGTGTCTTAAGCGCGCGCGGGACCACGCAACGAAAGAGTGCCAGTTGCAAAGTACGGACAAAACAAAGTGCGCGAACTGCAACGGGGAACACCCCGCGAACTCGATAAAATGCCCAGTCTACCTCGCGAGACTGAAAGCATATAATGAAAAAAAACAAACAACAACTTCACCACCCCAACGAGCTCCAAGGTACGTCCCGGCATCGCTACCAACAACGTCGCCCTGGCAAAGAACGGCCAGGACCGCAACGGCTCCATCTCAAAGTCAACCAAGGACACCACCACATACATCCCATAGTGCATACCCACCACTAAGAGCACCAAGACCAGCTCAGACTCCACCACCAACGCAGCTAGCACGACAACAACAAGCTCCGACCAACGTCGGCGATGCCTTCGCCGGACTCGCTCAGGTCTGCGAGGAGATCAATCAGCACACAGACATTAACGAAATGTTAAGAGCCCTTACGGACTATAACAACTTAACAACGTCCTTAAGGGTTGTAATACGAAAATGGAACGCTTTAAAGCTTCGCTAAATATCTTTTCTAACCTAGAGTCTTATGGCTGTTAGGTGAAAACTAAATTTATGGAATGCTAACGGGTTAAGTAACAAAATTTATGAACTCTAAAATTATTTACTAAAACACAAAATTGATATTTGCTTAATTACAGAAACTAAATTGACCGAAAAAAGATGCCTCAAACTATTGCGGTCATTGAACTTTACCATCAAAACGACATCTTATACGATATCAAAACACCAAATTATCATAATAAATATGCCAGAATCAAGCTCTGAAGTTGATTGTAGAAGGCTTGGAGCAAATAAGACCGCAAAGTACAGGTATGTACCCAATGAATTATTTTACTTGCAGATTTTTGTAGAATGACAAATTTTTGTTTTAGTGTTGGAAGTAAAAGCGAAAATCAATAGTTTGAGGTGCAGATTTAATGCCGAAATGGCTAAATTGCGAAATAAACCAAGCGGTGCAGGTTCCGAGGTCACACATTCCACATTTAAATTTTTTAAAAATTTACAATTTTTATGCAAAAGAGACTAGCTTGGGCAAAAAAACATGTATTGTGGTCAGTCAGCGAGTGGAAAAAAGTTCTTTGGTCAGATGAATCAAAATTTCAAATTTTCGGTTCCCATAAACGGGTTTTTGTGAGAAGGCGCAATGGAGAACGGTCATTGGAGGAATGCATTGTTCCAACGGTTAAACACGGCGGGGGTTTCGTTATGATTTGGAGATGTTTCGGCAACAAAGGAAGAAGGAATTTTGAAAAAGGAAGGATATAAGAAAATATTACAGAACAATGTGCTGCCATCAGGTCGGCGTTTAATCGGCAAAGGTTTAATTTTTCAAGAGGATAATGATCCAAAACACTCCTCAAAGTTGTGTAGAGACTTTGTGAGAGAAAATGAGAGACGGAGAGTCCTTAATTATATGGATTGGCCACCGCAGTCCCCGGATTTGAACCCAATAGAGCTATTGTGGGAGGAACTGGATCGAAAGGTTCGACTAACACCGAAGTCACAAACCCATTTATGGCAAGTTTTGCAAGATGCTTGGAGTGAAATTTTTAACTGACGTTCAGATTTTATGCATCGGGGTCCTTCCAGCCTTCTTTTGGGTGACCATGTCAACGTTAGTAAAAGCACTACATGCAAGGTGATCAAAAAAGTTTCTGAACGGATAGCTAGTTTATCACCAGACGTCATTTACATGCCTCGACCTGATGAAATTGCCAATATTAAAATGGATTTTTATAATATTAGGCGACTTCCAGGCGTGATAGGTGCAATCGACTGCACACAGGTGCGAATTCAGTCTCCCGCTGGTGATTATGCAGAAGATTTCAGGAATAGAAAAGGATACTTTTCTTTCAATGTTCAGGCGTTATGTGATGCAAAATTACGCATTCGTAGCATTATTGTTAGGTGGCCAGAATCAGTCCACGATTCTACAATTTTCAACGACACGCTCTTGTGTGCAGATTTAGAAACTGGCCACTTTGGACCCAACACATGGTCGTTTCGTCTTGCACCAAGACGAAATGCGAAACTTGAACAGACTAGTACAAGACAAAATTAAAATACACAAAAATAAAACTTGGGACGACCTTTTAACCTCACTCAGTCCTTCAGGCAACACACTCTTCAAATTAACCAAGGTACTAAGAAAATCGTATGCGCCGATTCATGCACTAAAAGAAAACACCTACACAGCCATGCCTGGCGCTCAAAAGGCGTAGCTCTTGGCTACCACATTTCAGAAAATTCACACTTGATGACACTAACACACCTGCACAGGAACAAATTAAACAAAACGTACTAGAATTTTCAAGTCAAGCATACGAAATACCTACGAAACAATACAAATCTTTAATTACTAACCCTACCGAAATCCTAAAAATCATCAAATCCCTTCCAAACAACAAAGCCCCCGGTCCGGACAAAGTTGAGAACAAGATTCTCAATTTCAAAACAGTACGGCATGCAGTTTATGCCGAATTCAATTCCAGAAAATGCCAGCTTCGTCCCATTGCAGCCCCCACGCCATCCAGTTTATCTCATGTAAACAACTTTTTTTTAAATTTCTGAATTTCCTAACATTTTTTCCAGATACGCCACACTACATAGCAGATTAAGATCATTCGAAAATTGGCCTAGCGAAATTAAGTTAAAACCTGAACAGTTTGCGGCTGCGGGGTTCCTCTGTTGGGGCGAGGATGATCGAGCGGTTTGCTTTTACTGTGGGGTAGGGCTTCAAAACTGGGAAGATGGGGATGATGCGTGGGAACAACACACAGAATGGTTCTGGAAGTGCAAGTTTCAGTTTGTGCAAAAAGGCGAACAATTTATTAAATTATTCCTTGCCCATTTGAGAAAACGCTGTAGCGTTATTGGAACGTGAAGTGCCAACAACGAATCCTCAATGTCATATAAGATGGGAACGCCACTTCAACACGAAAAAGATCATACAGTGTCACAGGTGCCAATTATGGGGATAAAGACCGTCCCGTTAAAAATAGGACCACTTTCAATTATATGATTTAAGTAGAAGTTTTATGACAACCATTAAAATTTTATTACTGTTGGGTTAAAAATAAGTAGTAAAGAGCGTACCATTTTATTTGTAGTCGAGTTTTTAGTGTGAAAAGATATGGAAGGCAAGCCATTGACAAAGCGTAATTTAATTATTAACGAATATGTTAATAATCCGCAAATGTCGCAAAGACAAATTGAGAAATCTTTAAAATTGCCAAGATCACTTGTTCAACGTGTGCTCTCTAAGTTTAAAAAAGGTGCTAGTTCGTTTACAAAAAGTGGCTCTGGAAGAAAACTTGGGTCATTTGATCAACAATTAAAGAATTCAAGCGAAAACCCAACACTTATGTACGAGATATGGCAGATAAAGTACAAACATCGAAATCTACTGTGCAACGAATAAAAGGGCGTGCTGGATTTAGAAGTTTTAAAGTGCAGAAAGTGGCAAATCGATCGGAGGAACAATTAACCGCTAAAATTAGAGCGCGAAAGTTATATCAAAAATTTTTAAGAAAGCATTCGTGTGTTGTAATGGACGACGAGACGTATGTCAAAGCGAATTTTAAAAAAAGAATTAAAAGAATGTTTGAAGAAACGTTTATTACCCTTTTTGAGATCTCATGGCAAGCCACCTTTGTTCTGGCCTGATTTGGCTAGCTGTCATTACAGCAAGAAGTGTTTAGAATTTTATGAACAAAATTGTGTGAATATTGTGCCGAAAGATGCTAATCCGCCGAACTGCCCTGACCTTCGTCCAATTGAAAAATATTGGGCGCAAATTAAACAAAAACTTAAAAAAACAAAAGATACGACCCCAAAAATCAGTATTTTCAAAACTAAATACAATAAAGCTGCCGATTCAATAGATGTTGAGCGTGTAAAAACCCTTATGAAAGGAATTAAGAAAAAGCTTCGGACGTTTTATGTGCCGTCATAAATATTTAGATTTAAATTTTTTTTCATGTACACTAATACCATTTGCAAATAAAAATATTATATTGAATAAATATTATTGTGTTTTAATTTAATATAAAATATAAAGTGGTACTATTTTTAACGGGACAGTCTTTATGCCACCGCCAACTGCAGAAGAATGTAGTATAAGTGGTAGTGTGCTCCAAGAATCGGAGAAACCTAAGTGCGCGAACTGTGGGGGGGGGGATACCCCGCAAACAATGTAAGCTGCCATATATACGGTACGAAGGCCGCAGGTTTCCACAAATATTAGGCAATTACTCGACGCCAGAGTGAGGTGGGAACGCTACATCAATGCCAAAATGATTATGCAGTATAAATCATATACAACGGCCAACTGCAGAAGGGCATACAAATGCCTGAAATGTGCAGGAGACCACCCCGCCAAGGAGTGCACTCGACCGATAACAGCAGCAGAGGGGGCCTACGCAAAACCGAAAATCATGGCAAGTGGTCTACGAGACAAAAAAGTTTGGGGAACACTGGTCTACACAAAATAAAAGAAATAGGAAAGTCGAAAAGTGGCAAAGTGAAAAGTAATTCCTTACCCCAAGCACAACCAATACAACAATGGAAAATATTTTTCCTTTGAAATTCGGAAATATTTTGTATTATGTACAAATATCCCCCACTTAACTCAAAACTCAAATTAATGTAACGAAAAATGGTTGGTAATTTTTGAAAGTTTGTAACGTTTTGTCTGTGGTCTTTGATAGTGTTCTTTCTTGTATTCTTGTATCTTTTTTAGTTCTTTCATATTATTATTAATAATGGAAAGTAGGAAAAAAATCATAAGTGTGGAAGTTTTTCACAATTGTGTGCGCCGAAAAGGCGAAATGCGATATGTGCGGATCGTGTCTTATTTTATAAGACATCCATATCAAATTTTAGAAAACATCTCGAAAGACGACATCCAACCGTGAAATATTCTAAAAATGATGTACATTCAGGAGATGCCAAATTCAAAACGAAGAATCAGCAATTAGATAAGCAAAGATTTTCAGCCGTTTTCAATTGTGGAAGATCGAGCTTTTCGCGATCTTGTAAAAGAGTTAAATCATAGCTATATATTTTGCCAAGTCGCAAGACCCTTAGCAACGTGCTTCTCCCGGCAGCATATGAAGAAATTTACATGAAGTCCAGATTAGTAGTCCAGGATGTAAAATCTGTTACCATAACAACCTACTGCTGGACTTCGCGTAATAGAAATTATTGGGAAAATACATTTAAGATGCGACGGGCATTATTAATAGAGGATCACCTATCTGTATACACTTATTTTCATCTTTTTCAATGTTTATCTAAGACCAACCCCACTAAGTGTACTGGTGGATAACAGTGAACACGTTATAGTGTGATTATAAACTGTACGAGAAGTGACAAAAACAATTGTAATATTAGTGTAGTAGTAACGATAACACCAAAGTGGTGAGCGATCCCACGGACCTACTGTGGGAACGGTTATCGCAACCCGCTATCATAAATAAACATTCGATAAGCTTGAACAAAAATGTTATAGCAAATGATAACACCAAAAGTGAAAATGACGCGATCAAAAATGTCAACAATAATTTAACTAATCTCAATGACCTAAATAAAAACTCCACCAACCAAAAAAAAACGCAGTGCAGTCCCCGAGGACATTCAAGATTCTTACCCCCACCCCCAATTCCCACAGCGACCAAAAATAAATATTCGGCCCTCGCGGATCTCAGCGAGGATGCCGTAATTGAAAGTGAAGACGACAACAACATGGAGACAGAACAAGAGCAAGAAGACAAAAAACGTAACCGCAGGGCCTATAATTATAGCAACACAAGTGGAAGGGGCTCAAAAAGAATTCCGCAGTTTAATTAGAGTTTACGCTTCCAAAGGGTTCCAACTCACCTACCGCGCCGACTCAGTGTCGGTACAAATGAACGATAAAGAGGAGTACTGCATGCTACTATCCGAGCTGCAGAACCGAAATTTTTTCCATCACACATATACCCCGAAGGACGAAAGGTCACACGCTTTCGTCCTCAAGGGACTTACGAACGACGCCGGCCTCGACGAAATAGAGGAAGAATTAAAAACGAAAGAAATCACCATCAAAAAAGTGTACCGCATGAACGGCACACAAACAGCTGCTTTTTTGGTGGTGACCACAAGCGAGATAACGCTAAGAGAAATCAGCTCTAAAATTAAAACACTGCTCGATGCCAGAGTTAGGTGGGAGCGTCACTTTAACAACAAAGTGATTATCCAATGCCACAGGTGTCAAACCTGGGGCCATGCAACCGCCAACTGTGGCCGAGCAGTCAAATGCTTGAAATGCGCAAAGGATCATCCAACCAAAGAATACCAGCTGACAAGCACAGAGAAGCCAAAGTGCGTCAACTGCGATGGCGAACATCCAGCAAACGCGATAACATGTCCAGTTTATCTTGCTAAGCTAAAAGCTTACAGCGATAAAAAGGAGTCCAGAGCACCACCCCAGAGACCCCCAGCACAGCGGTACGTTCCAACGCCAATGCCAACAACATCGCCCTGGCAAAGTGCGGCCAGGACTGCAACGGCCCCACCCCAAACTCAACCAAGGTCACCACCACCATCCACAGCTTCACACATTACGATTTAGACATGCTGTTTGGATTGGACGGTAAGGTCCTAGTGGCTGGCGACTTCAACGCAAAACACCCGCGTTGGAATTGCCACACTTACAATCCAAACGGTAATGCCCGTGTCCCACGGTCAATATTTTGATGTTAATTTTTATCATCATTGACCGTGGGACAGGTCATTTTGATAAAAATTTATAACCTGTCAAACGAAGCTTCTATTTTAATGACGTCACATCAATATGTTGACGGAATAAGACTGTTTCTATAATTTTGATAAAACAATGGTTTTCATTGGTTGATGTTCTTCGTTGGTGTTCGTTTTCGAACGAAATGCATTGTGTATCTTTAGCATGTTTCTTAACCTCAGTTTTTATGTGGTTTTAAGCGTGGTTTTAAGGTAAGTTGTTATTATTTTTCTTTAGAAAAATATTAATAAGTTCATGTGAAAGTATAATTTCAATAATTCTGTTTTCTTTTCTTTATCTTTTTGTCAGTTAACTTTAAAAATGACGGGCGTGTGGAGTAATGACCAAACTATTGCGGTCATTGAACTTTACCATCAAAACGACATCTTATATGATATCAAAACACCAAATTATCATAATAAATATGCCAGAGATGAAGCTCTGAAGTTGATTGTAGAAGCTTGGAGCAAATAAGACCGCAAAGTACAGGTATGTACCCAATGAATTATTTTACTTTTGTAGAATGACAAATTTTTGATTTAGTGTTGTAAGTAAAAGCGAAAATCAATAGTTTGAGGTAGATTTAATGCCAAAATGGCTAAATTGCGAAATAAACCAAGCGGTACAGGTTCCGAGGTCACACATTCCACATTTAAATTTTTTAAAAATGTACAATTTTTATGCAAAAGAGACTAGCTTGGGCAAAAAAACATGTATTGTGGTCAGTCAGCGAGGGGAAAAAAGTTCTTTGGTCGGATGAATCAAAATTTCAAATTTTCGGTTCCCATAGACGGGTTTTTGTGAGAAGGCGTAATGGAGAACGATCATTGGAGGAATGCATTGTTCCAAAACGGTTAAACACGGCGGGGGTTCCGTTATGATTTGGGGATGTTTCGGCAACAATCGCGTTGGAGACATTGTTAAAATAGAAGGAATTTTGAAAAAGGAAGGTTTCATTTTTCAAGAGGATAATGCCCAGACACTCCTCAAAGTTGTGTAGAGACTTTGTGAGAGAAAATGAGAGACGGAGAGTCCCTAATTATATGGATTGGCCACCGCAGTCCCCAGATTTGAACCCAATAGAGCTATTGTGGGAGGAACTGGATCGAAAGGTTCGACTAACACCGAAATCACAAACCCATTTATAGCAAGTTTTGCAAGATGCTTGGAGTGAAATTTTTAACTGACGTTCAGATTTTATGCATCGGGGTCCTTCCAGCCTTCTTTTGGGTGACCATGTCAACGTTAGTAAAAGCACTACATGCAAGGTGATCAAAAAAGTTTCTGAACGGATAGCTAGTTTATCACCAGACGTCATTTACATGCCTCGACCTGATGAAATTGCCAATATTAAAATGGATTTTTATAATATTAGGCGATTTCCAGGCGTGATAGGTGCAATCGACTGCACACAGGTGCGAATTCAGTCTCCCGCTGGTGATTATGCAGAAGATTTCAGGAATAGAAAAGGATACTTTTCTTTCAATGTTCAGGCGTTATGTGATGCAAAATTACGCATTCGTAGCATTATTGTTAGGTGGCCAGAATCAGTCCACGATTCTACAATTTTCAACGACACGCCCTTGTGTGCAGATTTAGAAACTGGCCACTTTGGACCCAACACATGGTTGTTTCGTCTTGCACCAAGACGAAATGCGAAACTTGAACAGGCTAGTACAAGACAAAATTAAAATACACAAAAATAAAACTTGGAACGACCT
This sequence comes from Rhagonycha lutea, assembly GCA_958510855.1. NCBI lineage: Eukaryota > Metazoa > Arthropoda > Insecta > Coleoptera > Cantharidae > Rhagonycha > Rhagonycha lutea. The sequence goes on from OY294038.1 coordinate 41,368,807, forward strand.
TTTAACCACACTCAGACCTTCAGACAACACACTCTTCAAATTAATCAAGGTACTACGAAAATCGTATGCGCCGATTCCGGCACTAAGGATTTTAACCGTTTACATTTCGAAAAAGAGAATATTTCTGATGCAATCGAATTTGGTCTTTCAGTCTTACATGCTAGAATTCGCCTTTTAGAAGGCAAAACGGAAAAAAATATTGAATCAGACAGGAAAATGGCGATTCAGGCCAGATTTCGCAAAGAAACTAGTTTGTTGTTGGATGTACCAAAGGCAAACTTCGGCAATACCAATGATGGTAACACGAGCAGGAGATTTTTTGAAGACCCGAAATTGGCTTCCGAAATAACGGGCATCAGTTATGAACTAATCTATAGATTAAAGGTCATACTCGAAACTATTTCGAGCGGACATATAATTTATCCGGAAAAATAAGACAAATACGCGTTAGGTACTGCTCACTTATATGTCAATCTGTACCCTTGGCACCCTATGACCCCAACAATGCACAAAATTCTTATCCAAGGTGCAGATATCATAAAAAACGCATTGTTGCCTATTGGACAGCTTTCAGAAGAGGCCGCTGAAGCACGAAATAAACATTTCCGGTCGTACCGCCAAGATTTCTCGCGAAAATTCTCAAGAGAAAATTGTAAAAGAGATATTTTTAATTGGTTACTATTAACTTCAGACTCTCTCTTAAGTAGCATGAGAAGTGTGTTCGGGGGCCGCATGCGGGCCGCGGGTTGCCGACCCCTGATTTTTGAATGATTTTTGAATTTTGACCGCGTCGATCGTTTGAATACCTCTCTGTGCGCCGCTCTGCGCCGAATGAATTTATTAAATTAATTAATTTCTTTTAAAATTGTTTATTCTTATACAGGGACAGACAGGCTGTGGATTAAAAAAATGACACGTTCATCACTAGGCACTTTCAATTTAATACCCAAGTTTCAACTAAGTACTTCAGCTTTTTTCAATCGGTTAATCTTCCATTTTTTACTGAACTGTAAGCCAATGTTAAAAATCATATACTTGATACTTAAAAACACTTCAATTTTTTTAATTGATAATTTTATTTTAATAGGGTTAGCGGGTTTTTAAGAACTATGGAAGACCATCGACAATATCCAATGCAGATGCCTAAGTCAATTCCTAAAAATGCCAGTTTTTTAAGACTTATGCAAGGTCACCAACACTACGGCATGCAGTTTATGCCGAATTCAATCCCTGAAAATGCCAGCTTCGTCCCATTGCAGCCCCTACGCCATCCAGTTTATCTCATGTAAACAACTTTTTTTTTAAATTTATAAATTTCCTAACATTTTTTTCCAGATATGCCACACTACATAGCAGATTAAGATCATTCGAAAATTGGCCTAGCGAAATGAAGTTAAAACCTGAACAGTTTGCGGCTGCGGGGTTCCTCTGTTGGGGCGAGGATGATCGAGCGGTTTGCTTTTACTGTGGGGTAGGGCTTCAAAACTGGGAAGATGGGGATGATGCGTGGGAACAACACGCAGAATGGTTCTGGAAGTGCAAGTTTCAGTTTGTGCAAAAAGGCGAACAATTTTGTTGGAATATACGTGCTCATATGTTTAGTGGCACTATTGCTCCTTCGTAAGTGACGTCGCTTGAGTCGCTTCTGCGCTTATCACAAAATCACAAAAACGAGAGTATGATGTTGAAAGAAGAAAGATGTAATTCTAATAGAAATAAGTAAAGGAGCGATATATTATAAAACCGGTAAGAATAAACTATATAAAAGCATGCTAATACAAAGAAATTTTTATGCTTGTTATAAATAAGCGAATTTCAATGTATTATTTACATTAGACTAAAGTAAATCAAGTCAAATTTATTCTGTATACAGACCAAGTCAAGTGTTTTAAACTTGATTAAGTAATATTTTAATTAATATTCTAATAAAGTCTCTGGAGTTATTAAATAATAATAACTAGGCCTTACAAAACTAAATTTATATTATCATATTATATCGACTTATCGATAACAGAGACTTTAGACACCGAGCATGTCCCAATAAACCACTGCGTCGTATTTTATATTAAAATAATTTCCTAGGAAAATTTGGAACGAATGATAATTTGTGGGAAGAAATTATAAATAAATCTAGGAAAAAGTGGCAAGTCAGTTGGGACGAAATCCAGATATTAGGTGGGGAAATAACAGAAGAACTTGAAAACGTTTTGCTGAGTTCGCCCAGATCAAATGATGAGTGTATAGAAACACAAGATTTGTATCATTTTGAGAAAAACTATGATAAAGGTGAGAAACCTAAATGCAAAAATGAGCGGAGGTAACAAGCTTCGACACAGGACTGAAGTAAGAGAAGATTATGTTAAACAATGTGTTGAGAGAGATTGGGTCACTGTAACATTGGATATCCTCTAAATCTCAAATAGCTGATATATTTACTAAACCTTTATCATTTAATATTCATAAACGTCTGACTGATCGAATTTTAAATTATGACAGTTCATAATAATTTTTAAATTTTGAACAGATGGTATAATAATATATATTGTGGTGTCCTGTTTGAAGAGGACGCAAACAGACCAAAAATTGCTAAGGGTTTGTGTTGTGTAAATAAGAAATTTTTGTAAAAAATAAGAATTTTGTAAAAAACTTTTTGTGAAAGTTTTCATGCTCCGCCTATGTCTTTTTGTTTTATTGAAATCCCGCAAGGAGCATAAAAGACGACCTAGCAGAATAGACTCGCCCACAGGCTTGCGAGGAATATGGCGGTTATAATTTTTACACCTGAAATAATTTGTAAATTTGAGTGATTTGAGTTGTTTTTGATTAAATAAAAGTTGTAGAAGAAAAGTGGTGTTTCTTTTAGATTTGTTGATAGCTGGAGAAATTTCGTTGCCAATTGGATTTGAGTTAATTTTTGTGAAACGAAGAGCGATAGCGAGGTCACGTGGACGATCACGGCGGTGCAGCTGTGACATATGGTGCGTTTTAACGGCCGTTGGAAAATTTGTAGAGTAAGTAAGGAAAATTTTTAATAAAATAATTTTGGCGACCCACAAATGTTCACCGTATTGAATCTGCTAACTGAGATGTATGGCACGCCGTTTTACTTTTTATTACAAAATTTAAATTATCTAAATCTTTTATTTCTAAGGTTTTAATTCTAATCAAATCGACGTTAGTTGAAAATTTTTTTGCAATTTAAGCAGTTGTTTAAAAATATATGTTCATTTAATACAATTGTTGAATTATTTTGTTTTTAAAATTTTTCATTTTTAAAATTATAAATTTTATTTTCTATCCTTTAAATGACAAACGCTCTAATTCTAATCATTTAAACGTTTGTTCAAATTGTTTATTCTAATTTAATCAATTGTTAAAAGAAATATTTGAATTTATGCAATTGTCGAATTTTTACAATACAATTTAAACAATTAACAAAAATTTTTATTTAATGATATCGATTTAAAGCAATACACAGAAAATTTTTGCCTAACGTTTTATTTGGCTCTGCCCATCGGTGGAGAAATTTTGAACTTCGCTTTAATTTTTTTGGCAACTATGTTCAAAATTCAAATCCTTAAGATTGCAGGTAGTAGTGAGTGGCGTGGGTTGCCTATGTAATACGTAATTTTTACTTATTTATGTTTAAATTAGACAAGAGAATCAAAATTTCTTTTTTATTATTATTATTACCTGTTTTTATTAAGATATTATTGAATGGTCCAATTCCCAAAAAAATTAATTAATAAACGTAAAAATAGGAATTTTACATGGAGAAATAAAGTAATGTGCTTTACAGCATATAGGGAAACTTTGTAGATTTGGGTACGAATGAAAACAAAAGTTGCATAATATACGAATACGAAGCCTTTTGAAATAAGGTAATAAGGCCCTCCTAACATAAACTATTTTTTGTCAAAAATCTATGCTTATTATATGCAGTGGGCTTTATTTATTTCGGATTCAAAATAGTCTCAATCGATAGCACTTCGTTAGTGCCTGTTTGTGCAAACATTTTTTTTTTGTACCCAAATAGTTTTTGAAATATTCGAGATTTTCGGTAACATCGCACATGGTAACATAAACAGTTATTTATAATTTCGGATTCAAAATAGTCTCAAACGCACCTGTATGAATGGATTAACGAGATTCTGGGAAAAACTTACAGCATGAAGACCAAAATAGTCTCAATCGTTTGTGCTTCGTTTGTACCTGTTTGTGCAAACATTCTTTTCGTTTGTACCCAAATAGTTTTTGAAATATTCGAGATTTTCGGTAACATCGCACGTGGTAACATAAACAGTTATTTTAGAATTTCGGATTCAAAATAGTCTTAATCGATTGCACTTAGTTTGTACCTGTTTGTGAAAACTTTTCGTTTGTCCCCAAACAGTTTTTGAGAATTTAAAGTAAAACATAAAGGACATAAAGGAATGGACTAACGAGATTCTGGGAAAAACTTACAGGATAAAGACGTAAATAGTCTCAATCGTTTGTACCTGTTTGTGCAAGTTTTACTTTCGTTTGTACCCAAATAGTTTTCGAGATAATTCAATTTTAAGTTTGGGGGGGGGGCTGGAGAAATGCTGTTTTGAATTTCGAATTTCGGATTCAAAATAGTCTCAATCGATTGTACTTCGTTTGTGCCTGCTTGTGCAAGTTTTATTTTCGTTTGTACCCAAATAGTTTTCGAGATAATTCAATTTTAAATTAGGGGGGGGGGGGCTGGAGACATGCTTTTTTGACATTCGAATTATTTTTGAACATATTATTTTTAACAGACTGGGGATTTTGCTAATTGCTTTCATAAGAAAATTATCAAGATTTGTTTATTAGAAAAATGGATAATAATAAAAAAATTACTCGATTTTAACAATATTTATTAATAAAATTAATACAAAAATTATATGTGTAAAAATTATTTTCGTTTTTACCTAAATAGTATTCGAGATAATCATAAAAAAGAATGTTGAAAAGACAAAGAAAATGGAAGGGAAACAACCGAAAATTTTACATTTTACAAAAGGTTTTTTACAAGTGCCCCCCCCCCCCCGAAATGGAATCCTGGCTACGGGCTGACCGACGTGTAAGATTTTGATACCGAAATTTACAACAAAATTAAAAAATTTAAATTAATTTATTTTAATTATAAAAATAAAATTAAAAACATAAAAGCATAGACAAGATTACATTTACATTGGTGATTATAACGAAATATCAGGAATCCACGATTTCTTCATATATGATTGGTTGCGTCGAACCGCAAATTGATCTGGCATGCTTACCGAGGTGCCTAGCCCCTCTGGAAGAAACGCCACGAAGCCATTATCATATTGATGCTGCTCACAGAGTACACCACGGAGAACAAATTCCACGGGGAAGCGAAAATCTTTTAATTAATCCATGTGATATTTTTGGAGTGGTTAAGACATTGGGAGCAGGGGTAGAAAAAGTTTTCACGAATTGGGGGGTGTGTCTGCACTGACTGAGAGTTTGTAAAGTGTTTATAAAGATATTGCTCTAGGCCGCTCGCGAATTCAATAGATCGGGCCGCACTAGACCCCCCCCCCCAACTTAAAATTGAATTATCTCGAAAACTATTTGGGTACAAACGAAAATAAAACTTGCACAAACAGGTACAAACAAAGTACAAACGATTGAGACTATTTACGTCATTATCCTGTAAGTTTTTCACAGAATCTCGTTAATCCAATCATGCGCGTCAACGTCCTTGAAAATCTCAAAAACTGTTTGGGTACAAACGAAAAAAATTTTTGCACCAACGCACAAACTAAGTGCAATCGATTGAGACTATTTTGAATCCGAAATTCTAAAATAACAGTTTATGTTACCACGTGCGATGTTACCAAAATTCTCGAATATTTCAAAAACTATTTGGGTACAAACGAAACAAATGTTTGCACAAACGTGTCAAACGTTAGAGCCTCGTTAAAGCCTAAAGGCGCTTCCATCTTTTCGTTTGAGCCTCAACTGTTACGGGGTTATTCGTGAAATCTTTGGAGGGGGGGGGTCGACTTGTTTTATATTTTAGCCCTTATTTTGAATTTTGGGGTAACTTTGGTGTCAAACTTAGAGCCTCGTTAGAGCTTAATGACTTTTCATTGAGCCTCAATCATCGCGGAGTTATTCACGAAATCTTCAGGGGGGAGGTCTGTAGACATATTTGACAAAATGAATTAGGTCACGATTTGAAAAAAATTTTATTTAGAAAGATACTAAAGCAGTGAAGTTTTCCAAATTTTTAAATAGTGATAATTTTTCAATAGAATTGCAAATTATTTAAATAATTAAAGTAAAAAGTTATACATTTTTTTTGTTATCTCAAAATATAATTACATGACTTAGGTCCTTTTAAAAGTAAAGGATTCATTTATGCTAAACATAAAATGGTTAAAGATTTAGTTATTTTTAAAATCTTTAGAATATCTTAATAATTATTGATTTATAATATATAGTTGCTGTTATACATTTCACTTTCAGCGCATCTTTTATCTCTTGTCTAATCTGAACATAAATAAATAAAAACTGCCGAAAAAATTAAAGCGAAGTTCAAAATTTCTCCACCGATGGGCAGAGCCAAATAAAACGTTAGGCAAAAATTTTCTGTGTATTGCTTTAAATCGATATCATTAAATAAAAATTTGTATGTATTGCTTAAATTGTATTGCTAAAATTCGACAATTGCATAAATTCAAATATTTCTTTTAACAACTGCTTACATTACAACAAAAAATATCAACAAACGTTTAAATCATTACAATTAAAAGGATTCTAATTTAAGCAATACAATTTAAATTTTGTAATAAAAAGTAAAACGGCACTCTAAAATAAAATAATTCAACAATTGCATTAAATGGACATATATTTTTAAACAACTGCTTAAATTGCTAAAAAAAATTTCAAGTAACGTTATAAAGATTAGAATAAAAGCGATTGATATTAAAACGATACATAATCTAAATTTTACTTTTTACTTCAAAATTTTATTTTTATATCTTTAAATTTCAATTGCTTTAATTCTAATAAGTTTAACGTTTCTTTAAAATGTATGTTGCAATTTATACAATATACGTATTTTAACAATACAATTTAAACAATTCACACAAATTTTTATTTAATGATATCGATTTAAAACATTACACAGAAAATGTTTGCCTAACGTTTTATTTTGTCTCTGCTCGGTGTAGAAATTTTGAACTACGCTTTTATATTTTTGGCAACTACGTCGACCTAAGACGATGACTACGTCAAAATTCAAATCCTTAAAATTACAGGAAGTGGTGTGGGTTGCCTATGTAATACGTAATTTTTATTTATTTTTAGATTATACAAAAATATAGATAATCTGATAGCGAAATATTTAACACAAATTATAAATCAGAATTTCTGTACCTGTGTTTATGATTAATATATCCTAAAGATTTTCAAAAATTACTAAATTTTTAAGCATTTTGTGTTTAGCATAAATATATTTTTATAGATCTTTAATAAAAACAATCCACTGACAAAGATAAGGTAACTCGCATAATTTAACAAAGTAAATTTTAAATTAAACATATCAAATTAATGGACGAACCCAAGGGGGTCTACAATCGAGTTCATAACTTGGTCCAAAATAAATATTATCTTTTTAAAATATTCGAAAAAGCTTCTTAAATCGTCTAAAAATTTTGTGTTATGCATTAAATAAACAACACTTCAAAAAGAGTTCCTAAAAAGGTGTATTTTTCATGCCCCCAACTGCAAGTAACCTCTTAATCGAAACAAATTTTAATCTGATCAAATAGATTTAAACTTGAGGATTATCGTGGGAAACTTGCTAGGAGGACTAAAAAATTTGAAATGTCCGTAACTTTGCAGAAAATAAAAAATTAAAATTATGGAAATTCATTCAGGCAACTAAGCTCTAACGTTCGACACAAATTTCACCCAAAAATTCAAATAAAGAGTGAAAATAGGAAATCATGTCTATAATTCCCCCCCCCCTCCCCCGAAAGATTTCGTGAATAACTTTGCGACGGTTTGACGTTCAAAAGAAAAACATGAAGCTCATTTAAGTTCTAACGAGGTTCTGACGTATGACACCAATTTTACCATAAAATTCGTTGGAGGGGTGTCTACAATAACTATAAATTTAACGGCGTTCCTAAAAGTAGACACTTTCCCCCGAATTTAGGGGTGAAATTTGTGTCAAACGTTAGAGCCTCGTTAAAGCCTAAAGGCGCTTCCATCTTTTCGTTTGAGCTTCAACTGTTACGGGGTTATTCGTGAAATCTTTGGAGGGGGGGGTCGACTTGTTTTCTATTTTAGCCCTTATTTTGAATTTTGGGGTAACATTGGTGTCAAACTTAGAGCCTCGTTAGAGCTTAATGACTTTTCATTGAGCCTCAATCATCGCGGAGTTATTCACGAAATCTTCAGGGGGGAGGTCTGTAGACATATTTGACAAAACGAATTAGGTCACGATTTGAAAAAAATTTTATTTAGAAAGATACTAAAGCAGTGAAGTTTTCCAAATTTTTAAACAGTGATAATTTTACAATAGAATTGCAAATTATTTAAATAATTAAAGTAAAAAGTTATAAATTTTTTTTGTTTATCTCAAAATATAATTACATGACTTAGGTCCTTTTAAAAGTAAAGGATTCATTTATGCTAAACATAAAATGGTTAAAGATTTAGTTAGTTTTTAAAATCTTTAGAATATCTTAATAATTATTGATTTATAATATATAGTTGCTGTTATACATTTCACTTTCAGCGCATCTTTTATCTCTTGTCTAATCTGAACATAAATAATTAAAAATTACGTATTACATAGGCAACCCACGCCACTCACTACTTGCAATCTTAAGGATTTGAATTTTGAACATAGTTGCAAAAAAAATTAAAGCGAAGTTCAAAATTTCTCCACCGAGCAGAGACAAAATAAAACGTTAGGCAAAAATTTTCTGTGTAATGTTTTAAATCGATATCATTAAATAAAAACTTTTGTGAATTGTTTAAATTGTATTGCTAAAATGCGAGTAACGTATAAATAGCAACAAACATTTTCATGTATAGTTGCAATGATTAGATTCAAGCAATAGAAATTAAAACTTTAGATAATTTAAATTTTGTAATAAAAAGTAAAACGGCGTGCCATAGAGATGAGTCTACTTTATGTTTAACGATTAGAATAGCTGGCTGGTGCACTCTTAGTATGGTGTTTGGTTAAAAAAACATCGCAATATATTTACTAATAATTTCTTTTGTTATAGAAAAAGCCTAGAAAAGAGAGTGTTTATTTTTTTAAGTTATTATATTAGGTTTGTTCCAACATGCAATTCTTGGATGGTTCAGGGCCCGTTGTACCAACCTCGTTCAAGGTGAACTGCAGTTCAACGCAAAAATTGCGTTGTACCAACCTCGGTACAGTTTGAACTGCAGTTCAAATCGACGTTCAGATGATCCACGGGACATCGGTCGTTCAAGAAAGTTGAACGCGGTTCAAGCAATGAGAAGAATGCGCAAATGCCATTGCTACGAAAAGGTGACATCTCTTAAAATAAGTGAGGTTATCTAAAAACTTTGTTTAAAGTTTGTGAAAGTTGGGTTTTGAAATTTCATTCATTATCAATAATAATGTCATTACGAGATAATTTAAAGAATTAACGGATGACGAAGATTTTGTGGAATTAATTAGATTAGTGGTATTTCCTAGACCTAGACAACCTCAAAGATTTCGAATGAGAACGCAAAATTGTTTAAAATGGAATGACGAAGAATTTAGACAGAGGTTTAGGTTTACTAAAGAAGTTGTAGTACACCATCTAATAGAGGAGATTTATGATTCAATTGCCTCTCGCACAACCAGGTTTGTAAACATTAGATTTTTTATAAATCACCTAACATTATTTACATTGTAGAAATCATGCTCTGTCGCCATACATTAAAACCAAAATTTCATAACTTAACGCACTACCCAAATATAATTCGTCAAGTAGGTCCCCTAAGAAATCTTTGGTGCTTCAAGTTTGAATCCAAGCATAGACAATTTAAGTTATATTCACACTGCATAACTTCCAGGAAAAACATTTGTTTAACTTTAGCTAAGAAGTATATTTTGAAGTTTGCATATAATATTTATGATGACTTCACATGCAAACTTACATACAAAATTTACAGTAAATGAAAAATATGCAGTTCAGAGCAATTACAAAAATATAATTTTTGAAAAACTACAACTTGAAGAAATGAGTGCTCAATTTTACACAAAATTAAATTATCAAGGAGTTGATTATAACAATGGCAATTATGTAGCTGTTTTTAAAACTGATGTTTTGTTTTACGTAATATTGGAAATTATATACTTATAAATCAAAAAGTAATGTTTTTTGTTAAGGACGATCAACGGATGTCCTTAATAACCTTGATCGCCCAATGTTTTGAAAACAAGGGCATTCCTATCACGTTGGCAACAAGCTATCGATTGGAACGGGAATTATTGATAGATTTCCAACTGAAAAAATAGTAAGGGCTTTCCCCGAGAGGATTTTATATTTCATATAAAAGTGACTTTTTTTAGGAGTACTATCGTTCCGGAAAACGAGGAAGAATATATTATAAATATTCAAATTTGAAGACCTCATTTAAAGCAACTGTAGGTAAACATTTACAGGATGTTGGAAAGCTACCAAAAGTATCATCAAATAGTACTGAATACAGACTTACAAAAAATTTGGTATGTAGATTATAAAAAATAATGCCTATTTTTTCATTAGTAAATTTAACTTTTCAGATAATAGCCGTAGGTTTTACTGTTGTTACTACTTTTTTTTTTAACATTTTTGCCACTTTGTTTCAATTACTTCAAAAAATTTTGAAAAAATTACTTTATGTTTTTCTACAAAATGTTTAAAAATATGCCTTTTTAGAACCGGAAGATGACGCAGAAGTATGCATTAGGGCGCTCAAATTTGACAATCTACTGCTGAGCAGTTTGATAATACTTGGAGAGCTTGTAGCCAATATCGAGCTTGGAGACCACTAGTGCAATTATGCAGAAATGGCCGTTTTACACAACCCCAATAGGTTTTCGACTAGTATGTTTCTGTAGATATAAATAATGCCTGATCATTATAACCTTTTACTTACAGATTGACATGGATTTTAATAGTGCATTCAATAATAATGGGAACGGCTTATTGAATACCTGGGTGAATTGCAGCAACAAGTTGCTTGAATTTTTAAATGATCCCAGTCACCTCAAAGATAAAAGCGCTAGAGCCTTAATAAAGATCTTGAAAAATGATGACACCATTTCCGATAGTAAGTAGTACTATATTATACTCTTATTATGTAAATTTGGTACAGTCATATTAAATCACTCTGGGCTAGTTTTATTCAGAACTATTCAAATATAAAATTAAGAATGATAAAGTGTTTAAAAATGCATTCATTAATCATCCTCAATCATTTTAGATGCAAGAACTGCAATATTATTTTGGACAATACATGCATACCTTGCACCAACTAGTAAAAAAATAGAAACAAAAGAGGATTCCACAAAAAATATCATTAAATATACGATCAACGATTCTCAAAGTTCTTTTCTGTTTCTGGTAAAATCTTACCAGGAGGTAAGATAACTTCAAAGGTTGCCCTATGTACCCTCTCTCCCGGTATAACCCTAATCAAAGGCATTACGGACGCCCACACTACAATCCAAATCGTAACTACCGCTCCGACCGCGAACGCGACTATTATCCGCGCTCGCAACACCACCACCACTCCCGCTCGCAACGTTCTCGTCAATACGATGATCACCGCGACCCACGCCACGACGATTACCTCCGTGACCGCCAACGCCGTCGAGAGCGCAGCTCCAGCCGGAGCTCGACTCCCACCAATGAACGATCACGTAGCCCTAGCTCCCGTCGACCACCGGCGAAAAACCACTTCCAAGACGACCTCATCAATATCATGTTCGACGCCCTTAACAACGTCAAAGTCGACAAACAAACCATAAACTCACTCCGAGTCCAGTTCGCCAACGTCAACGCGGTTGACGGCCGCGATGATTAGACAACGAACCCAACCAAAATCTCTTAAGATCGCATTCTGGAATGCAAACAGTATACGCGAAAAACGCCACACGCTCCTCGACTTCGCACACAGATTTGACCTTGACGTAATCCTCGTCGATGAAACACATTTGCACACCAATGATAATGCCAAGCTAGCAACTATGCATGCTACCGTACCGACAGACAACAACTCGCTCGCGGCGGTGGTACCGCCGCGTTCGTGAAATCTTTCCTAGAACACCACGAAGTTGTGAACCCACAACTCACCATTGAAGCAACCACCGTTGCCATTCACATGCATAGTCACGGCTGGCTGCATCTATCTGCGGTCTACAACCGTCCCAACAAAAAGTTCACTCCAAGCGACTTTGAATGTCTTCTCGCCAATCCGGAAGGTGCAATCGTTGCAGGTGACCTCAATGCTAAACACAAAAACTGGCACTGTAACATCACCACCACGGCAGGTCGTCAACTGCTTCAAATCGCGGATGACCTCGACGCCTCCATTGACGGCCCCACACAGCCCACACACTTCTCTCCTCAAGGTACTCCCACAGTAATCGACATCGCCATTTTCAAAAATGTCCTGCTAAACCACTCCTTGGAAACACATTTTGAACTAAGCTCCGACCACCTACCCGTTCTAATGAAACTCTGAAACGTACCAGCGCCTGAGCCTATAACCAAACCCAAAACCGTATGGACAGTTTTCCATGATCATCTTCTCGCCCATATGAGCCCCATCCCAGTAATTGAAGACATCAACACACTCGAACATTATGTCACGACCCTTCAGGACGAGATTAATGCCTCAATTCAATTTGCGACTAATCAAATACCCGCTAAGGACTATCGTGATAAATTAACACCCCAACTCAAAACACTCATAAAGGCGAAAAACCGCGCACGAAAACTGGCACAAACTACTATGAACCCCGACGACAAACGTGCTTACCAAAAACTCAAATATGAAATCTCCACTCAAGTAAAGAAACACCACAACGATCTCTGGTCCAACAAACTCGAAACCATCGCATTTAACGAACCCAATGCCTGGCGCTTCGTAAAGGCGATAAGACAAAAAAGGACACAAATGCCACCACTGAAACGACCAAACAACACCTTTGCACGTAGTGACAAAGAGAAAGCAGACGCCTTAGCAGATAACTTCAGTAAACAGTGCACCCCCAATAATGAATACATCGACCAGGACCATATCAACATGGTTAACGCCTTCGTCGAAGAGCATCTTCGAGCCTTCGACCCCTCCATCATTGAACCCACTTCATATCAAGAGATTGCCCGCATAATTAAGACTTATAAAGCGCGCAAAGCCCCGGGCCACGACAACATCTTAAACCGTGCTCTCAAAGAGCTTCCGCGTAAAGCAGTGACCGCGATAACCGGTATTGTGAACGCAGCACTCCGCCTCAGACATTTTCCCTCCCAATGGCGAAAAGCCAATGTCATTGTCATTCCCAAGCCTGGTCAGAACCTGAAATTGCCTCAAAGCTATCAGCCTTCTCCCCTCCATCGGTAAAATTACGGAGAAAGTGATCTTAGTGCGGTTAAGAAGTGAAATCATGAGATTAAAAACAATTCCTAACGAACAGTTCGGGTTTCGAAGTGGCTACTCCACAACGCTACAAATCCTCAGGTTAGTTGAGCATATTACTCACGGTTATAACAAGAACGAATACATTGCAGCAATCTTTCTTGATATCAACCGATAACAACTATCGGCCCATATCTTTTCTTACCAATCTTTTCCAAGGTATTTGAAAAAATTCTTTATAGTCGCCTAGTAAATTTTTTACAAAAAAATGCATCTTTTACGAAGGAGCAATTTGGTTATCAAAAAGGGAAAAACACCATCGACGCAGTACTACGGCTGACATCAATCGTCTACAAAATGCTGGAAGGTGGACTAAAGTGCCAAGCTATCTTCTATGATTTGGCAAAGGCTTTTGATATGATGAATCACAATATATTCTTGGACAAAGTTCAACACTATGGATTCAGAGGGAAGGCATTTGAAATAATCAAGTCATACCTCCGAAATCGTAAACAGGTAGTATTTTGGAATGGACAGCTAGGACAAAAGTGGAAAGTCAACTGTGGTGTACCGCAAGGAAGCATCTTGGGCCCCTTCTTCTTTGTTCTGTACATTAACGATCTGTTACATAATGTAAAATGTGACACCACCTTTTATGTAGACGATACGGCCCTAGTCATGGAAGAGAATGACCAAGCAAATGATCGACAAAAGGAAGTCACGGATTGGTTTGAGACTAACAAACTCATGCTAAATGTGGACAAGACTCAAAAGGTTAAATTCACTGCATCTAGGAGAATTGACCAAAAGGATAAGACTGCAGTAAAATACTTGGGAATTATAATGGACACTTTGTTAACTTGGCATGATCATGTGGCTATATTAATAAACTCCTTAAGCAAAAATATTTATGCTATAAGGAGAATTAGAGAAGCAGTTGGAAAAGATGCTGCTAAAGCGGTCTACTATTCAATGTTTCATGCTAGAATGGTGTACGGACTCTTGGTCTGGGGTAATGCAACACAATTAAAGAAAGTGTTCCTACTACAAAAAAGAGCTATACGTGCACTAGGGGGAGTATCGTCAACAACACACTGTAGGCCAATCTTCCGGAGTTTGCGCATTCCAACGATCTCATCTGCCTATGTTTATGCTAGTGCAGTAAGAGTGAGGACCGATCGTACAATTTTGGAAAACACTGCAACACACCATCATCAAACCAGAAAAAGAAACGAGATACGAATTGAGAGAAGCCGACTGAAGTGCTCTGATGGCATAAATCTTCAAGTCAGAATTTTCAACTCGTTGCCTGAACAAATCAGAAATTTTCCCCTTGCAAGGTTCAAAAGGGTAATAAAAGAACAACTGACCGAATGCGCGCTATACGATGTGGAAGAATTCTTCCAGGCCGAGTTGAGATGAAAACCAGCAACTGCTGATCTCCACCAGTTAGGATTACTGAAAATTTTTGTTGTTGTTGTATTAAACTACTACTATTTTTTGTAGCCTAATAAAGATTATTATTATTATTATTATTATCCTCAAGGCCTTCGATACGGTGTGGCATGAAGCACTACTCTATAAGATGATAAAAGCCGGCATCGCAATTCCCATAATTCAAATTATTCAATCGTATCTGTCCGAACGTACATTTCAAATTTCAGTAAATGGCACCCTCTCTGAAGAAGGTACCCTTCGCGCTGGTGTCCCTCAAGGATCCGTCCTTGCAGCCGACCTCTACAGCATCTATATCAGTGACATGCCTCAACCCGAAAACCCTAGAGTTCACTATGCCTTCTACGCCGACGACACCGGCGTCTACACATCGTCCAAGAGCCCCGATTTAGCCACTGCTGGCTGCTGTATGAACGATGAAGAAATTCCTTGGTGCACCGAAGTAAAATACCTCGGTGTAACCCTCGACAAGAAGCTTAACTGGGCTAAGCACATCAAATCAATAACACTAAAATACAAGGCTCTCATGAGCAACATCTACTGCCTGGTCAGCAGGAAAAGTGAAATGAGCCCTGCGTACTTCTATACAAGTCCATTGTCCGCCCTACCATCACCTACGCCGCCCCCGTGTGGGGAAACGCGGCCAACACTCATCTCTACCAAATACAGGTGCAACAAAAAAAGTTTCTCCGTGCGGCCTGGGACGCCCCCAGGCGAGTCACCAACGCCAGACTCCGCAAGGACTCCAAACTATTCACCACCGACGTATTCATCCAAAACCAAGCACACAGCATGTACGATCGCATAGCCACCAGCACAAATCCTCTAGTCAACGCCCTCGGCAAATACGACCCAAAACATTTCCGTAAGCACAAAACACCACGTACCATCATCTCGCGAGTGCTTCCAACTTAACCTAATGTCAGTGCGCGTATCATCACCAACAAACTTTTTCGGTTCATGTGATCGCCAATCACCCCTCCGCAGGTTAAAACTCTGAACTCGCACCCCTCTCCTCATAAAAGTGAAAAGACACCTAGTGCTCCCCTGTTAGTGAAAAGTGAAAACTCGTAGCTCCCTGTATTACCGACCACGCTCCCTAGAGAAAGTGAAAGTGCCTCCCACCAGTGAAAAGACACCTTTCCTTCAGAAAGTGAAAGTTCTCCCCACAGACATTAAATCTTAGCTCATAGAACTACAAGCGAACTTCTCCTACTCGCACATGCAGACTCCATATAACGCTCAAATATTTCTACAACGCGTAAATCCCAAAGTGCCCGCCAGTGTAAAGACACCACAGTGCATCACTCCGGTAAAAAACAATTCAAATAAGTTCTTCTCGACGACTAGTGCCATGAACACTCCATAAGTGCCACATATTCCATCCTCCTTCATGCTCGCGGCATGCTTGCTCCAAGTGACTAACAAAACATTTCCGCGTAAGTGCGAGTTACTCAATCTTGTGATAAGTCATCACTCACAACAGCGAAAAACCACACCAAGAACAATAGTGAAAGTTAAAAGTGAAAGTGCTTTTAACCGGCAAAAAGCCATCACCATTTCATATATGCAAAAAGCCACAACAAATTCCTCCTCCTGCCTTACTTCTTCTCAATCTATGTGTAATTAACTATAATTTCAGAACTCAGAGATGCACGTATACACCACTACGAACGAATGCTCCTTTCTTAATTTTCCCTGTCAAAACCCTCGCGGGTCGCGACAGCCACGACGGGCCTAGCGCCAAACATCCGAGGGCTCACCCTCCATAAACAATTAAGACATTTTGCGGCTTCGCCGCAACCCTATAGACAAAGTAGTCGCGGGATTAAGTTCTTGATACTACATAAAATCAACAATGTAAAATGTAAAAAACCATTTCTGTATTGTGTTATTGGAAGTGACTTCCTGCATATTGAAGATATTTTCATTTTTTTGCGATATTAGATATCAATTTTTTAATTTTTTAAGAGCGGTGGATATTTGCTTTAAAATATTTTTTGTGTTTAATTTAGATTTTCCCAAGGAATCTTCAATGTTTTTTGGAAAATTATTCTTTTAAATTTAAGTCAGCAAACAAGTCCAAAAGTTTTTATATTATCTTCATATATTTAGACTTGCCGGATTAATTACTTTATTTTTATTATTATTATTATTAGAAAAATCAAACCAGAAAACAAAAAAAAATTCAAATGTTTTGAAATTATAATATCTAAAAATTGCCTTATTTTATATTTTATTGTGGTTTTCAGATTTAACAAGTAGGAGACTCATATCAATGCGAACAACTCTTCAGTGCAGTCGGAGTCCTAAGAAAAGTTATACCTAATATTATTTACCTTCTTATATAATCGTAATTGATTAAAATTTAAACAAACATAAAAAAAGCGAAATTGTTTTTTCTAATTATTTATTAATCGTAAGTATTCTATTTATTATACATAAAATATTTATCCATTGAATTCCAATAACAATAATTTAATCTATTAATTTGAATTAAAAAAATTGATTTATTTTCTTACGATCTTATTGTGGTTTTCAGATTTATCAATATAATAATAACAATATTATAAAATGTCAAAAAGGCCTTCTAATACAAAAATGTTTACTTGTGATATGTGTTTTTCTAATTTTACAAGAAAGTCAAATTTAACCAGACATCGAAAAGAAAAAAGCTGTGTTAATTTTAATCGTAAGTTTTTTTTTTTTTTTTTTATTTCCTATGTAAAACAGTTATAATATATTAATATTATTAATATTATAGAATGTCAATCAACAAGTGGTGAATCACCAAACAAAAATACAAAAATGTTTACTTGTGATGTGTGTTTTTCTAATTTTACAAGAAAGTCAAATTTAAGAAGACATAAAATCGAGAAAGGTTGTGCTAATTTTAATCGTAAGTTTTTTTTATTTCCTATGTAGAACAGTTATATTATTATTGATTATTATAGAATGTCAATCAACAAGTGGTGAATCACCAAACATAGCGAAAAAAATTAAGCTGGATAGTAAGTTATTTCTTATTTTGCTTTCATTTTTTACAATTAATTTTTTTTCTAGGATGTGAAGAATGTAATCTTGAAGTACCTAATATGTGCAATCATATCAAGAACACAAAACATACTTGTGATGTGTGTTTTTATAATTTTACAAGAAAGTCAAATTTAACCAGACATCGAAAAGAAAAAGTCTGTGTTAATTTTAATCGTAATTTTTTTATTTCCTATGTAAAACAGTTATAGTATATTATTAATATTATAGAATGTCAATAAACAAGTGGTGAATCACCAAACATAGCGAAAAAAATTAAGCTGGATAGTAAGTGATTTCTTCCTTTGCTTTCATTTTTACAATTAATTTTTTTTTCTAGGGTGTGATATAATATGCAGACTTTGAAAGTTTATTAGAACCTATAACCACCACAACACCAAATTCCACACAATCATATACAGTAAAAACTGAGCATCATATACCCGAGCATCATATACCCTATTAGCTTCATCGTAGAAATCGAAACAGAAAATGTGTATTCTGATATTAAACAGAATTTAGATAAATTTGATACATCTAATTTTAATGAATCTAACATTTTCGAAATTCCGCGAAATCCTTCCATATTGGGAAAAATGAAATTGGAATATCCATCGCAAATTATTAAAGAATTTTACGGAACGGGGGCTAAAGCGTATTGCATAGTTTTGGATGATGATGATATAATTAAAAGAGCAAAAGGAATTTCCAAAAATTCAATAAAGAAAGATTTACATGTTTTAGATTATAGGAATGCCGTAGAAAATAAGCAAAATAAATTCTGTAAAATGAATGTTTTTCAATCAACGCTTCATGAAATGTTTACCGAGATGCGTAACAAGGTAGCGCTATCATATTTTGATGATAAGCGCTATCTTGCCGTTAACCATAAAACCTAAGCATGGGGTCACGAATCCATTTGTTTACATGAACTTATTAGAGAAATGGAACAAGCGTAAAAAATCTTATTTATTTAATAAAAATTTTTGTTTAGATTAAAATCTAAAATGTAGGTATGTTGTAATCGTATAATGTTCATCATTAGTTGTTAATTAATTAATTTTTGATAATTATAATTTTAATATTGTGAAAAAAAATATATGTATATTGATTTTCTTTATTCACATAAAAAAATTCTCTAACAAAATGTATTATTATTATTAATAATAATAATAATAAGTTTGTACAATAATTTAATGAATAAATATTACAGTAATTTATTAATTGTCTTAATCATGAGTCAGACTCTGACGCTTGTAGGGTTTGGGAATTTTCTTTCAATCGATTATTATCCTCCTATACAGTTAAATCATGATAAAAATTATCAACTTGCACTCATAGGACTTTACGGTTGTAACTCTATACGAAATATTTATAAGGGAAATGACAAATTATATATTGGTGATAAAATTGTTAACATTCCTCATGGTGTTTACGAGATTGACGAACTTAATGCATATATAAAATCAATCTACGGTGAAAATTTTAATTTATGGGCCAACAATAATACTTTAAAATGTGAAATTTTTTCTAAATTTAACATTGATTTTACAAAAGAAGGTAATATAGGTCGCATGTTAGGTTTTACACCTCAAATACTTCAAAACGGTATTAGACATTATTCAGACATCAATGTTCAAATTATCAAAGCAACAAATATTCATATAGAATGTAATATTACAAGTGGCGCGTATAGAAACAACGATCGGTCTCATACAATTTTTGAATTTGATGTATCAGTACCCCCAGGTTATCGATTAAGTAAAGAGCCTCACATACCTATTTATTTACCTGTAGTACGTGATTCAATACAGAACATTACCTTAAAGCTTATTGATCAGACCGGTGACTTGGTTGATTTTGGACAAGAACCGATAACAATAAGATTAGAATTGCGAGAAAATGGGTTTAAATCTTAATACATTACCACAACACCTCCGTGTGTTTATTGTATTATAAAACGGGTCGTTTTATTCCAGTTAGCATTGCGCGAATTATTAATTTTATTTTTTGGATAACTCTGATTTATCGGATTATCCATTTAATTTTATTTATAAAATGCTATATAAGGAAAAAACATAAAGTCAAATTATAACCAAATTCACAGCTATACGTCACTGATGAGATCTAACAAGATCGAAACATGTCTGTCGTTGTTGTAGTTTGGATATAATTTGACTTATTTTCGAATTTATTTTACAATTTCTTAGCAACTAGTTAAGTTGCGCCACTTTGACCTCGCGAAGGGTCTTATTGATTGATGGTTTATCCTCAACATATTTAGTACTGTCGTAATGACATGTCTTCACGGCCTCTCGAAAAGTGCTTCCACAACACCTCCGTGTGTTTATTGAATTGTATTTATTAAATTAATAAAAGTCTACAGATTTTAAAATTTTTGTTAGTACAATTTATTCTTTACAGTAAAATTAAAAAAATAAAATACCTTAAACAATATTATAATTTTTTATCTTCGCCATCTTCTGAACGAACACCTTGTTTCCAATCACCATCTTGACCATTGTTCGATACTGTTAAAATTTTAAAGTTTATCGTTAGTACCATTCATTACAATAAAAAGAAATACCTTTAATCTATATTTATTAATTCATCTTCATCGCTCATATAAATCATAATCGGTTGACTTGTTTCAAACTCGCTTTCCAGCTCTATCCCTTCATCGTCATCATCGTCGTCATCGTCCGAGCTCACTAGCATTTGGTTATTATCCTCGTCGTAATGAGGCCATACTGCATTATTATTGTCAAGCATGTTCTGATTTGGGATGCCTGCATCTAATTGCTGTTCTTGTTGTCGTAGTATTTGTGGTGGTTGTAAATGGAAAGGTATTTGTTGTTGGGGAAATACTGTTATCTCCTCTTGGTATTCACAAAGAAATACTCTTTGATACCCCGTATGACATATGGGGCACAAGTATCGCCGTGCGTAGTCTACCTCTGTCCATATGCATATGCATATACGACAAAACAAGTGTCCGCATGCCAAAATACCGACTTGATCACCAATTGGTCTGTCGCACAGAAAACAAATACTATCGTAATTATTCATTGCTCGAAAACTGCTATTTGAAAACTGTGATTTGAAACATTAAACATTTTTGTTTATATCCACTTTATCAATTATCTTAATTTAGATCATTTCTTGTTATATAAATTAGAACTAGCTTAATTAGTAAAGGAAATGAATTTATTGTTTTAAGAGTATTTTTGCTCTTTTCAGTAGGCCTTGTTCTTAGTTAATTTATTGCATGCCAATTATCAAAATTTTATAATTTTTGCAGGGCATATCAATAGTATATTTATTCATGTTCTCGTTTAATTTGGGGCATGCCAATTATCAAAATTTTATCATTTTTGCAGTGCATATCAATAGTATATTTATTCATATTATTTTTCAATAAGCTTTGTTCTCAATTAATTTGGGACATGCAAATTATCAAAATTTAATAACTTGTCGACTATCTCAATAAAAATATTTCTTTATATGTTCTTTTCAAATAAACATTGTTCTCAGTTAATTTATACCAATTATAAATTTTTTATTACTATCTAATAAGTACCAAAGAGTGAATTCTATTCATGTTAACAAGAAAGAAAAGTAAAAAAATTTTAGTTTAAGTAAATTGATGCCCAAGACTATAAAGGTGGGAATAAAATTAGTCTTGGGGATAAATTTATATTCGTGCAACTTCGGATTTACATTTATTTTTGACACATGAGGTGAATTAAATGCCATATTTTCGTATTTGTTATTAATTTATAATATCAATTTTTGCTGTAAGATAACGTACATTTTACTATTATCAATATTTATAGTAATCATATTATTATTAGTTAATACTTTATATGACAAATTAAAATATATTTATTAATGACTCCGTTGGCCTTGTGCTTAGCAAGTCGGCTTTCATATTGTCATTGCGAGTTCGATCCTCACCAGAATCATATTTTTTTATTTAAATTTTTATTAAGTATTATATTATCATAATAAGGGCCGACCTAAATGTATCTACTAGACTAATAATTAGTTTTTTAATTTATGAATCTCCTAGTAAAAATTTGTAGTTTGTGAATGGTGCTTTACCTACGTACAAATTTACCTAGGAGATTCATAAATTAAAAAAACTAATTATTAGTCTAGTAGATACATTTAGGTGGGCCCTTATTATAATAATATAATACTTAAATAAAAATTTAAATAAAAAAATATGATTCTGGTGAGAATCGAACTCGCAATGACAAAATGAAAGCCGACTTGCTAAACACAAGGCCAACGGAGTCATTAATAAATATATTTTAATTTGTCATATAAAGTATTAACTAATAATAATATGATTACTATAAATATTGATAATAGTAAAATGTACGTTATCTTACAGCAAAAATTGATATTATAAATTAATAACAAATACGAAAATGAGTTTAAAATTAAAAATATGGCATTTAATTCACCTCATGTGTCAAAAATAAATGTAAATCCGAAGTTGCACGAATATAAATTTATCTCCTAGATAAATTTATCCCCAAGACTAATTTTATTCCCACCTTTATAGTCTTGGGCATGAATGTCATAATTTTATCTTGTTAATATTATAGGTAGATATTATGTATAATTTTAATACTTTTATTTTTGTTTTAGAAAAGCTTTTATAATGTCTTTAAGTTTAATCGAAAGGTGTAGTTTAATTATTTTTAAAAACTTAACGCTTAATTTTTCCAACACTACAAATTTTGGAATCAACGTATATAGATTACCTTTACCATTAATTATAATTGAAAAAATAATTTCAATTTTACGTTACAGAATGTTAAACAATATACATTTCTGTGATTTTCCTGCTTCTAGGTTTACCTTTTATGAATTATTATTAAAAGATAATGCTATAATTAATACATCGATGAAGATTATAAGACAGTGGTATTTCTACAATAATAATAATAACGATAATATGTGTGTAAGTTGTTTTTTATTTTATAAATTAAAATGTAATTATAATGATATGCTACTAATTAGAATTTTGTATGAACAACCTCATTCATTTGATATCGATTCAATTTATTGTTCTAAATGCTTAGTGACACCTATAGTGTTATATCATAAAACTATTAATTATATTCTTGCCGAAGAAGATTTTTCACTTGATTTTATAATAACAAGCGATGCAGATATTTGGTACAACGTAAAAGATTGGTATGCTTATTCATATAACATATGATTCATTCAGTTTAATTTCAATTTATTGTTCTGAAGTGACACCTACAATGTTATATTATAAATATTAATTATATTCTTGACGAAGATAACTTTTCTTAAAATTTGTATCAAAACTGTACAGCATACCGCAATTCGCTCAGTTTTAATTTTAACCTCTAACTGTATTGTTGTTGTTTTATGTTAATAAATAATATGAATTTCTTTCATATTGTAAACACGTGTTTTATTGCATCACTTTTTTTCAATGCAAACGTTCTTGGAATACTACCTTGTACTGAACATGTAGATTTGCAAATAATGGCGCAAACCAGAGTACAATTAGAAGCTGCTGCTCCTGTTGGCTATAGCTTGCAAAGCATAGCACCATGCGTACGAACAGGTCGAAATCCTCATAGGTGGAGAGGTGTTTATACTAGGAACGACAATACATATGAAGTAGGATGTGCTTTTTTGACACGCATAAAACAAGATTTTAAAAGAATATGTCCTGTAGGAGCCGAAATATCTATTATTACATTTGTAAATACACCTGGTAACCCTATAATCGAAGTTGAATTTTTAATCAACTGCTTCTGCAGAAACAGAGTTCTTCGTCATATTGAAAACTCATGTTCTAATGATATCCCTTGTAATAATACACGTAGATATTGTAATACTATTGGATATACAACAGAACCTGATTTATGCAATCGGTAATGCTGTGTAAAAAAATTTTTTATGATGTATAAAAATTAAAGACTTTGTAAAATATATGAATTTTTATTATTTTATTGTTTTATTATATTATACAAAGTAATTGCGTTATTCACCGCACATTTACATAAACTTAATCTATGATTATTACACATTGGCTTATCATCTTTTAAATTAGTTACAAAATCATCAAAACCTATAAAATCATTTACATTGTATACATCGTTTAAAATTGTTTTTAAAAATTTTAATTTTTGATCGCCATAACAAACAACCGAATCGAAATTTTTAACATCTTCTTGTAAAATTTCCCTTATATTTTTTAAATCTATATTTTCGCTTGAAAATTTTAAACCATGATAATTATATTCTAGCCATTTTGCATTTTGTTGTAACTTTTTATTTAAATCTCTAAATAAACATGGTGCTTTAAAATGATAATATTTAATTTTTTCTCCATCGTATATAGCCATTTCTTTAGGTGTAAATTCTGGTATACAAAATCCTTGCATATCTATTATAGCAAATTTTGTGTCATTCATATTAGTAATAATAAAATTATAGAATACACTCGAATATAATAAAATAGTATTAAGCGAATATTTTTACCAAATCAGTATCAACTATATCTGGAAAAGATATCAATATCTCGTGCATACAACATAAATTATTAAAATTATGGCTCCCTATTTTTGTTCCTCTTAAAATACATTCAATGTTTTTAGTACAAGTACCTCCCATTCGCAGACTAGCAAAAATTGTATTATAATAAAACTTATCAAAACCCTGCTCTTTTAGGTAATTTAGTCTCAAATCAACTAATTTTACAATTTTTGTTAATCTAACAGCACCTAAATATATGTAAAATTTAGAATTACAAATTTTTATTGCTCTATAATTGTCTTTAATTAACACACTATCAATGGTTAAATCTTCAAATTTTGCTTGCACTTTATCAATTTCACTATTAACGTACTTTACTATTTCATCCATATAATTTTTAAATACAGTCCATTGTGATTCTGTTAAGCATATTCCGACACCAATATTGTTAAATAAATTGATACCGGGTTCCTTGGATTCCAAATCAATACCAATTGCTAAACTTTTAGTCTTCGATTTATTTAACCAAAACACGGCTTGATTTATGATAACAGGTGAAAATGAAGTTATTTTCTTCAATGGTTTTTTTTCATCTACCACTAATTTACCTTCTTCTTCCTTCTCATATTGCATGGATTCTGCAATATCTTGGTTGGCGGTCGGTAAATATTCACTCATATTTTACTTTGTAAAAACGCACTTTCAACAAAATAATAAAACTGAAATTTTGAATATTTGTTGCTCTTTTATATCTAACAAATGTATGGAGGGGTTATAAATATATCAATCAATACTGATAATAAAAGCCTTTGACCTCCTTAGAATAATGGATGATAGTGTTCTTAAATAGAACACCAATTATAATTAATCATTAATTAACAAGTTTCTTTTTTCATCATTATCAGTCTTTAGGACAATGGATAATAGTATTTTTAAATAGGACACCAATTATAATTAACTATATATCATTAATTATCAATGGTCTTTGTTCATCATTATCCGTCTTAGATAACTTAAGCCTCTGACCTCCTTAGGACAATGGATGATAGTATTCTTAAATAGAACACCAATTATAATTAATCATTAATTAACAAGGTTCTTTGTTCATCATTATCCGTCTTAGATAACTTAAGCCGTGTACCTCCTTAGGACAATGGATGATAGTATTCTTAAATAGAACACCAATTATAATTAATCATTAATTAACAAGGTTCTTTGTTCTCATGATAAAATTTATCATAGATTACAATTAACCTTATGACTCTCCCATTAATTATCATAAATTGACATGGCAATTAATCTTCGGATACCTGTTCTCGTGATAAACAGGTGTCAGAGGTAACACCTATTGATCAGAGAACCCCCTGGTTAACCTTGAGGATTTACCTTAGAACCCTCTATGTTAACATTCTCAACAGGTGTCAGAGGTGACACCTGTGACAGAGGTGTCAGAGGTGACACCTGTTGATCAGATAGGGTAACATTGAGGATTTACCTTAGAACCCTCTATGTTTACCTTAGGTGATTTACTCTTGAACGTCACCTATGTTTGCCTTTCTCTACCTTTCTCTTGGACGTCGGCCATCTTGGAAAATTTACGCTTGAAAACATCCTATGTTAATCTTATGGGGTGTTTACTCTAGAACCCGGCAATGTTAACCTTATGGAGAATTTACTCTAAGAACCAGCATAGTATATCTACTGTTATGGGTGAAACCATCCATAGTTGTTAAATTGTACCATCATGTAATTATTACGTCATTATATAAGTTGTTCCACATTTAAGTATTTTATTTTGTGTTTGTTTGTGTATTTAAGTTTATAGGTTGGACTTCACTTTGTAAAGACGCCTTGGACAATCGAACGAATCAAAGCAAGGTTTATTTTAGTAAGTTACGCGTTGAGATTTAGAAATTATGAGTTCTCTATTGGCATATTTTTCGAGTCTTTACTACCATCTGCGTTTTGTATTTAATAGAGTGGCGCTCATCTAGGAATAGACAAACCCCATTATGACGATATCGACACGCCCCGTCGTAAGATTATGTTCGATCACCCCTTAAAGTTTACGTTAAAGGACCCATGACCTCACGCTAGCTAAGTCGGCAAAACTTTATCCGTTACACCGGGCTGGGATGATCGTTGCGACAATTTGGAGTGTAACAGCTTGTCAAAGTTTATGATCGCGTTTTGCTTTTAGTGAAAATAAGATAATTTAAATTAAAATAAGTCCAACATGAGTGCAAGAAGGAAGTTAATATTTGAACTAGAAAATGAAGAAAATATTAAAAATCTTGTAAGAGCGTTCTAATCATAATTCAAACATAAAGCTGGGTTGGCATGGGTATAGTGAACCACGGCCGTGAGTCACGCTTTAGTAAAATACTTTCCGCGTAAACTTAAACTTAAAACCGTGTAAACTGTTTTTAAACACCTTTGATCTCACCACGAACGCAGTTTTATCAGTTTGTGGCAAGAAATTATAAAAATCAGCAGTTTACAAGGTGCGTATTTTATGAAAATGTGACTCACGGCCGTGGTTCACTACCCATGTCAACCCAGCTTAACCTAACCAATATTTTTACTTGTTAAAAATTATGTTTTAACTTTCACGTTCTAAAAAATTAAATGTAGGCAATCTCTTTTCAGAATCGAAATTGTATGCAATGTGCTATAAAAGATGTATTACAAGAAGTTGCTGAAGTAAACACACAACTTCCATCTGTGAAATCTGCAGAATCTGAAGTAGAAATAAATCAAATCAATGTTAGTTCCACAACTGCTACACGAATAACTCATTTTGAAATCTATGAAGATAATAAACCTCCAGAAAATAATGCTAAACATTCGTCTATTGATGTAGATTATGACAATAACAACAAGCGAACCTACCAACTTGTAAACTATGACATCGAGACAGATGAAGAATGTGACTTTTCTCCAGATTCAGATAACGATCCTACATACCAACCAATGTCACACAGGGATGAATATGATATTACCGATTTTTCAGATTATCATGTAAATGAAACTACAGTCGAAACGAAAACAAGACGCATAAAAAGCAATCCCAAAACATGGAATATTAATAAAACCAAATCTGACCGAGCAAACTGTCAGCCATATAAAAATAAAAAAAAAGAATGCAATGCAATGCAAAAGCCCCAAAACCTATTGATTGTGGACATTGTAAATTCAAATGTACTACTTATTTTACAGAAAATGAAAGAAGTGCAATTTGCAAGACTTATTGGGGATTTGCAGACTACAGGAGGCAAAAAGATTTTATTTTGAAATATATCCGAACAGAGCAACCAAAACGCCGTAAAATAAGTGCGACCAATGAAAAAGCTCGTCATGTGTCAAAAGCATATTTTTTAGAAAATAGCAGTGGTAAACATAGAGTTTGTGCAAAATTCTTTGAAAAAACACTATGTATTTCGAATGGGCCAATTAACACAGCATTCAATGATACAAGTACAGTTGGCTGCTTTTCTGGAATAGATAAGAGAGGAAAAAAGGTGCCAGCAAATAAAACTAATGACGTAGGCATAGCTATGGTAAAGAAACACATTGAGAGTTTTCCTGCAATGGAATCTCACTATGTGAGAGCTGTTTTAATTTTTTAAAATGCACGAGTTATACAGAACTTTTTGCGATGAAAACAATATACAACCAGTTAGCGAAAAAACGTACAGACGAATATTTTGTAATAATTATAATTATTCCTTTTTTAAGCCTAAAAAAGATCTTTGTGCACTGTGTTCAAAGTATGACCAAGCAACTGCTGTCCAGAAAATAGAGTTGGAAGCGGAACATACTTTTCACTTGATCAGAAAAAATCAATGTATTATGGAATGTCAGTATTCCATCTTATAAAAACAAGCGTATGCGTGATTCATCACTTCAAAAAATATGTATTGGGTTGAATACAATCGGCATAATAATTACCATTACTGATATTAAAAATATAATTAAAAATTTAAAGCAACATATTGTCAAAGATGGTCAAAAATTGAAAAATGAACCAGGTTTTTCTTTTCTTTTTCAAAAAAACTGCAACGATACTGACATATTACTGTAATATTACTAGCATCGTGTAGACCAGCGATTCTCAACCTTTTCACGACACGACCTCCAAATTGTCTTGCTTATTTTCCGCGACTTCAGCAATGTCAATAATCAAAAAGTCATAAATTACTTTGTTTAAAATTTATATTAAAATAAAAAAAGATAAATATCTAAAAAAAATACATAAATACTCAATTTGTACTTTTTTTTTTACTTATTAATGACTTCCTTGATCTTGATGTTTTGATACGAGTTTATCACAGGCCAGGTCCGTAGCCAGACCGAAAATGAAGATAGGGCAAATGATTTGTATGGCCGGGCAAATTTTAGTATCATAATGGGTGCGTAGGGGGGATCCCTTTCAAGCGCCGCAGACGAAAATTTTTGAAATTTCAAGGTCAACGCGGTTGAAAAAAAAGTTAGAAAATTTACCAGTTTGGCAGATACATAAAGATAGTTTTATGCGAATATCTAACATTAAAAAATTAAAGGAATTCTTAAAAAATTAAAAATAACAATTTTAAATTGGAATAATTAAAAAATTAAAATGTACCTCTATCAAAATTAAGTATTTAATAAAGTAGCAACTTTCTGTTTAATCTATTATTGAACATTTTCAGACAAAAAGATCAATGTAGAATGGGCAAATTTTCTGTAAATTATTAAAATATATCAATTAATTTATTATCACGAATTAGAAACTAACCAATTGACATATTTTTATTTTAAATAAGTAACCCCTTGACTACGGGCCTGGTTTATTAATCCTATATTCAATAGTTCGAGCAAGGGAAATCCAAAGTACAGGTTTCACTTCAAGTCGATTTTTTGCCTTGTTTTTAGTTATGCATAAAGTTGAAAATCCTGCCTCGCATAAATAGGTCGTGGAAATTCAGGTTACTAATTTACAATTCAAATTCAAAATTAATTTTTGAAAGAAATCGCTAAATTTTTTGCGACCCCCTAAAATAGATCCGCGACCCCCAGGTTGAGAATCGCTGGTGTAGACCATACTAGCCTGTGTCAAGCTAGGATAGTAAGCCAGGATAGTGGTGTGAAATAACTAGCTTGCTATCCTGGCTTGAAACACTAGCTTCGTGTATCCCGGGCATTAAGGAACCCCACAACACAAGCAGAGCATCTGTTTAATGAAGCTCAGATTCGCACACGTAATCCCATCGAGAGAGTTTTTGGTGTTCTGAAAAGACACTTTCCGATTCTGGCTTAAGATATTCGATTGCACGTAGATAAGGTTGAGGCAATTGTTGTGGCCACAGCGGTATTACACAACCTTGCATGCAAAATGCATGACATAGAACAATTGTCAATTAATAATGAGGTTGAAAATGCTATCTTGCTCAACAATGTGCCACATGCAGGAAGAAGAGCAGAAAATAACTTAAATAATCTTACAATCTCTCAGAACGCATAAAAGTGGATTTGTCGGGTTTTGGTTCTAGACGATTCAATTATAATGCGAATTATGGCATTCACCATATAAGCATATGCAAAAAGAGGTTCCACACCTAATAAAAGGCAACTGCTATGCCCATATTGTCCACAATACAGTTAAATACGCCATGGATTATTTAGATTGTGACATAGAAAATGTCTTATTGAAAATCTACAGTCATTTTTCTGTTTCGGCATGTAGAAGAGAAGAATTGAATAAATTTGTCGCTATGGTTGGTGGCGTATTTGAAGAAATTAAACGCCATATTGGCACTCGTTGGTTATCATTACTTCCAGCCATCGATACACTTTTTCTGAATTGGGAGCCAATATGTAATTATTTTGAAAGTTTAGGAGATGCTTGTCCAAAAGTTATAAAGAATTTATTAAAACTAAATAATAAAGATGATCATAAACTTCTTGAAATTTACTTGCATTTTTCAAGCCACATACTGAGCATATTCTATAAAATAATAAAACGTCTAGAAGGAAACTGCGTTACTATATTGGATTTGTATAATATTATGGATAATTTTAAAAAGAATTAGTAGAAAGACAAACGGATAAATATTTTGGCTATAAATCAAAAATAAAATTAAAACATATTGAACAATCATCACCCGAAACAGTTGATACTATTACCAGTAATTTTTCACTCTTTATTGATAAGAGTTTAGAATATTTAAAAAAAAAATGGTTCGACTTTAGTGAAGATAATTGGCTTTCGATACTAAATAACTTATCACTGAAGATGAAGAACGAGGTTGAGTTTAAACATTTTGAAATACTTAGTAATTGAAAAGTTAAAATTACAGCAAAAATTAAATATTGAAATGGACAATTTATATTCCGAATTAATAAGATTTAAAGAAATTCAAAGACAATTTACTAATAATGAACAAGAATTTTATGACAAACATACTGTTTAAAAAAAATGGCAACATATTCTTAAAAATGCAGGTGACGATTTGCCAAATATTAAAAACATTATTTCTTATCTACTTTCTGTTGCCGCTACTTCAGCTTTTACCGAGAGAATTTTCTCGGTGATGAATGTAAAGTGGCGGGACGAAAGAAACCGAGCCTCAATTAACTTAATAAAAAATGAATTATTTATTTTTATAAATCTAGATTTGGACTGTAATACTAGCTATGACACTTTCAAGCATAGCCAAAAATTGTTAGCTAGTGCTAAAAGTTCAAATAAATATGTATTTAAGCCAATAAAAACTTAAATTTAAAAAAAAACTTTTTTTTTCTTACAAATACTCTATTTTTTTGTCTTTAAAAGACAAGTTACTATTTTCCTCTAAAATAGTTGGCAACCCTACTCGTAGATAACCTTACTTTTGCACGATGTAAAACGTAATGCAAAAACATGTTTCAACAGATGGCGTGCCATAAAATATTAATCTTTTATACTTATTTTTTCACCAAAACAGAATTTTAATAATTTATAAAAGTCATATTAATAAAAGATAACTAAGCTAGGCAATAAGGAAGTTTGAGCTTCCAATGTTGAATATTTACAAGTATATTCCAACAAGATATTCACATGTGAAAATATTGAATATATTGTGGCGTTTTCTTTTATAAGGGTTGTAAACAACCAAAATTTGTAGGGGTTCTGTTATAGGGATTTTTGAAAAATTTGATAAAAATTTTATGTTGCGCCACTAGATTTTTGAAAGAGGAAATATCCGCGCCTGCGAATGGGACACGTGCTCGCTTGGTCGCCACGTAGGTGAATGGCGGCGAGAAAAGTAAAAAGAGAATTTTGATTTTGTAAAATTAGTTTTAATTGAATAAATTTTGGAAAAGTGCATGGAAAGTGTTTTTAATTTGCTTTTTAGAAAACCATAAGAAGGAACTTTTATGAGCGAGCCGTGGCATATTGGGTAAAAAAAACCGACCGTGGCGAAATACAGACTTATCGGCCCACATTTTGTAAATTTGATTAGAATTTACAATATTAAAGTCTGTGGTTGGTGAATTTTTACTACATCTGGCGCCCAACGTGGGGCTTAGTGAAGAAAATAGGGCCGATTTTTTCACGGAACTCACCTTTGACCCTGAGATCAATTAAATTTAGGATTTAGCAAGAGGTTTTGCTAATATTAAAATGGCAACCATGGAGTGGTACATGGCCATGATCATGACGCAGCTTGGCGAAATGAGGGCAGAAAATAAAGAAATGAGGGTAGAAAATAAAGAGGCTTTAAATAATTTAGATGGGAAGTTAGAAAATAAAATGGAATTTTTAAACGGGACAATGAATGATTTTGGAAGAAATGTGAAGGAAAGCATGCGCGAATTTGGAGAAGGTGTAGGGGAGCATGTAGAAAAGATAAGAAAAGAAATAAAGGAAGAAAAAGAAAAATGTGGTGTAGGCAGCATTAATAAAAAAGTCCTGGAGGAAGAAATTCAAAATTTAAAAGAAGATAAGGTGGTCGAAGTTGTCGCGAGCGAGGGGGTAGAGACCCCAGAAGAGGATTTAAAATATGGTGTAGGCGCCATTGTTAAAAAAGTCCTGTTTTACTCAAGGAAGGAATTAAGGAGAAGAAAATGGAAAAAGCTGAAGGCAAAAAAAAAATTTAATTGGTTGCAAAGACAAGGTTACCCTAAGAAAATCAAAAGTGAAATTAAATTAAAAATTATTTCTAAAAATTTAAAAGAAGTGGAAAGTGCTCCCAATCCAAGTCCAAGAGGGGATGATAGTTTGGAAGAGGTCATTGCGGATGAAGACGTCATGCCGGCAAGTAAAGTGAGATGGTGTTTCCAAATTGGAAACATTTTTAAGAAAATTAAAATGAAAATAAAGAAAATTGTTGGAAACATTCGAGTAAGGAAGAGGAAAGAGGGGGTAGTGAAAATGCGAGAGATTTCTTTGGAGAAGTGGGGGCACCGGAGAAGTAGATGGAAAGTTACCGAAGAAAATCAACCCCAAAATAATTAAAGAAATATGGACAAGAAATTTGAGTAAGAATCTTTTATTTAAAATTTGTTGATAACCGCTATGAAAAATGATAAGATAAAAGTAAAACGTGTAAATAAAATTAAGACATTTGTAAATTTGATAATAAAATTAAAACGGAATCGTCACCAAGAAGAAAATTAAGAAGAAATTAAAATGCATAAATAATTAAAACCATTGAACAATTAACAAAATTAAAAACAGCGCACAGGAAGATATTAAATGATAACGAAAATGTAAATTAAAGGTGATTTAAAATTAATAGCAAACAATTTAATAAAATGTAACGGAAGCAAGTCCGAAATTTTGAAGATTAAGAAAGAATTTAGCAAGGAAACAAGTTTTTCTTTTAAGTAAATAAAATAAATTGAACGTACGACATCGATCGACGATGAAAAATTTGGAATGCGTATTGAGGAATTATTTGAGATGTTTGAACAATGAGATTTGATTAATGGAAAGGATTTATTGCTGTTGAGAATGATATTTAAAATAATAAGTAGAATTTAATGATTTATAAGATGAATTTAGTATAACTGGCGAGTGATGACGATTTGAAAAGGTTTGAAGAAGTTTAATGAAAATTTGAGAAAAGTTAAGAATTTTTTACAGTACGCGAAGATTTAAGTTGTTGCATTGGTTCATGAAAGGAAGATAAATGTTTTTGAAGAAAAGTTTTTGAAAAGTTGGAGGAAGATAAGATTTGCTGATGTTTTATGAAGAAATGGTTTATTTTCACCCGAGATGTTTTAGATTATAGGGGGTTGTAATTTGGCTAAATTATTATTTTTATTTTTGATGGAATTTGTAAATTTGATAGAATTTTTAAGCTTTGATCCTTATGAGTGGGAAGTGATTTTCACCACTTTATTTTTATGTGGAATGTCAACAGGCAGCACTATTTTTACAAAATAGCTTGCAAGTTGCCATTTCACAAGGGGGTAAAAAGATGTGGTGTTTTCTTTTATAAGGGTTGTAAACAACCAAAATTTGTAGGGGTTCTGTTATAGGGATTTTTGAAAAATTTTATATTTGTAAAAATTTTATGTTGCGCCACTGGATTTTTGAAAGAGGAAATATCCGCGCCTGCGAATGGGACACGCGCTCGCTTGGTCGCCACGTAGGTGAATGGCGGCGAGAAAAGTAAAAAGAGAATTTTGATTTTGTAAAATTAGTTTTAATTGAATAAATTTTGGAAAAGTGCATGGAAAGTGTTTTTAATTTGCTTTTTAGAAAACCATAAGAAGGAACTTTTATGAGCGAGCCGTGGCATATTGGGTAAAAAAAAACCGACCGTGGCGAAATACAGACTTATCGGCCCACATTTTGTAAATTTGATTAGAATTTACAATATTAAAATCTGTGGTTGGTGAATTTTTACTACAATATTTAAAAATTGTTATCTTTGAAAGTTCAAACTTCCTCATTGCCTAAATTAGTTATTGTTTGTTCATATGACTTTCATAAATTATTAGAATTATGTATTGGTGAACAGATAAGTATAAAAGATTAATATTTTAGGGCGCGCCATCTGTCGAAACATGTTTTTGCATCAAAATTTGCAGCTTTTTAAGATGTTGAAAAATATGACACGGCCGGATTATAAGTGGAGCGTAAATGATACAAAATTACTTATCGATTCGTATGGAAAATATAAGGATAAAGTGGGATCATTTGCAATTAAAAATACAAAGATGCTGTGGAAAAAAATTGCAATGATTTAAAAAAAATTGATTCAAGAATCACAGACAACAATTGCTTAAATAGATGGAGGGTTTTGGAAAGAAACTATAAAAAATTTATAGATAATCAAAATAAAACAGGTAGTACTGCAAATTCTTGTTTATAAACATTTGTATTTATCGAATGTGATATTTTAGGTAGAGGGCGTAAATTCTTCGAATATTCAAAAGGAATGGAAGAAGTTCTTGGCCGAAAGAAGAATATTCATCCTGAAGAAAATTCCACGATCATAAGGTTTGTATCTATATGCAATTAAAATATAAATGTGTTCAAAGTTAACTAAACATTTTTCTAGCATCATTTCAAGAAGATTTTAATGATCTCTCAAAGAGTACTTTTGAACCAGAAACGAATGATGGGAAGATAAATGAATTGGTAGTCTGCCACGATGAAATTGTTGCGATCCATTGAATTCATCCATGAAATGAGGAACCCATGCAGAAAGATAATAAGGGAATTTACGCCAGCAACCATAAAAATTGGATGTGATTATAAAGTAACTAATTACAAGTAATTCATGTTATAATTTTGTAATTTACAGGGCTTCATTAACCTTTATAATAATTTGAAAGATTTTGGTTTTAAGAACATGTTTCCTAGGACGTTCAACCAGGATTATATGGCAAAATTAGACAAGGGAGTAAGAATTACAAATCCAACGGTTGCTGCGTTTACTCCATTTTACACGAGCTTCTTGGTAAATAACTTATCCAAGGGTCATTCGGCAGGCAAGAATTGCAAAAATTATGATCATGATAGAGATATTTTAGTATCATTGAAAAGGTTTTAACAACAGGTAATTATTTCTATTTGCCAACAAAGTTTTATACTAATTTAGTAATTATTATTTTAGAAAATAATAGAAGATCCACTTCAGCCAGTACTCTACAGTAACAAAGACATTCAGATTCCTGAAACTTTTGAAAAAACAAGAGCTTGGGAAGCAACGGTCTTGCATTATGACTTGAAGAAAGCTTGAGTAACAAATACAGTCAATTACTCATCAATTCCATATATGTATTGGAGTCAGTTTCCTTTTTTGCCGGAATACAATTTAGGTTTTTCCTAACTTACTGTTTTTAGATATACTAGATCAAATTACCGTTCAAATGACAATACAATGTAGGTATCTGTTTCAATATTGACCTATTATGTATCCGATGCAAAATCTTATAATCAGTGTGTAATATAAGTAAATAGGTAGCAAAAGTCAATATTTATTAGGTATTATAAACCTTAGCTAATGAATTTCCTCGATACATTCGTATCCATGATTTCTTGTTATAAAAATAAAATATTTTTCGACACGGTTGTTTTTAGTTTTTCATTCGAGCGTTGCTCCATGTTGGTTTATGTCGTACAAGCTAATTTCATTTCAACAATAATCAAGGGTAAATGATAATTCGCAAAGAACAAGTAATCTACAGTCCACTACGAAGAAGAAATAATAAAGCCATTTGAATTTTGCAAATAGCTACAATTTATTAAATAAGTTTGTTTTAAAAAAAATATTACCATAAAAGCAGCTTTTGAGTTAAAAACTCCTTGTTTTGCATTTTAAACGAATACATGATCTAAAAACGAATGCAGTTTACAGATGTTGTGAATCTAATTGTAATCAAGTTTTTACAAATTTATCTGGCTTCAGAAGACATGCAAACCGGAAACACTTAAATGATGTTACTGAGGTTTCCAATGTTATAGTGGATTCTAGTGTTAATTTTGAAAATTCTCCTAAAACTTTAAATGAAATTATCAACTTGACAAATGAATATGAAAAAAATGAAACTAATAACATTTTTTTAAACAAAGGTTTTAACCAACCTAGTAGGCTTGACGATACCCACAATCAGGAAAATACTTTAAGAGCGATGTCCATCAGCTGACTTTTTAAAATGTAAATAAACAGTCCCCTTACGTCTTCACCTAACCCGCAAACAGCATCTACAAACTAATCCATCTCTTTTTACGGTTTTTACTCTCTAAGCGTGCTTTTAAGATGCTTCTAAGCTTATCTACAACCGTTCGAGATTTGTCGATGTCAAACGAAAGATAATAGGTGCCAACAGTTTTCTGATACCTAGTAACAACATTATATTTCTTTTACAATTATTGCAGTATGCTATTGTATACTACATTAAAATTTTTTCGCTACTCCAACTTTAAAGTTTAATGTGGCTTCTGTCCTAATGATTTACATTTTTTATCATATAAAAAATATGATAAATATTTTGTTTTGTTACGAGAAGTTTTTTTTGTTTTCTACCTAATAGTATTATAATTACAAATAAAATAATTATAAAAAGGTTTTTCTAATAACGCTATTATGCCTTCGAAAAAGTAATTCTTTTGGTAATTCTGCAAAATAGGACCCCACAGCGTTTCCAAATCGTCATTCGATAAAAAAACGATCCCTTTTCAAGTGTTTTTTTTGAGTTTTGAAAAGAGATAATAGTCACAGGGGGAGAGGTCGAGACTGCATGGTTGTCGTGAAAAAGCAGTTTTCTGAGCATAATAATTGTGGGGTGGTTTTTCGTTTATAGCAACTTTCAAGTTATTAATTGTGTCTTTGTAGACATTCCCCGTTATTGTAGTCCCTTTAGTCAAGTCAAGTAAGTTTCTTTCGAAAGATAAAAATCAATCGGCCGAATATGTTTCGTACGAATGCTCTATTATAACTGAAGGGTTAGAAAGCTAAAAACTGTAAGTAAATATTGAAAAATGAAAGATATATGTTTTCTAAAGAAAAATGAAGAAATCCCAGATCTTGTTGTGAAAGACGAGGAAGAGCATGACAAGATGGATGTTGGACTAGAGGCGACGTTATGAACGCAATCGTGAAACTCAAAAATAGAAAATCTTCAGGCATCGACCAGATAACAAACGAAATGATCAAATACGGGGGAGAAGAGTTTGGCTAAGAAAATAACTATATTATTCTAGAAAAGATTTACAGCTGGAAGTATTCTAAACCGGGTTGGGTACATTTCGCCGAGAACGATTCGCCGATAACACTTCGCCGGGAACGATTCGCCGAGACACGATTCGCCGAGGCACGATTCGCCGAGACACGATTCGCCGAGAACGATTCGCTGAGAACGATTCGCCGAGAACGATTCGCCGAGACACGATTCGCCGAGACACGATTCGCCGAGAACGATTCGCCGAGAACGATTCGCCGACAGGCACGATTCTCCGTGACACAATTTTTAAAGTGACATTAAATATAATTTCTTGTATGTTGTTCTTTACATATTAGTTAAAATTCTAATATTTTAGCGCTTAGGATGGTTTTATAATAAAAGCGTTATCTAAAAGTTCCTAATTAACCAATAGAAAACGTGTGTTAACTCTAACAAGCCAATAGAAATCCACCTTTACTTTTAACGGCTCTTTAAAAGTTTTATGAAATATATTAGGCGGTTGAAAGACTGAATTTTGTGATGAAATTTCAATTTTTAGTTGGAGCTAATGCGTAGTAACGAAAACTCGTACATGTGGGTTTATGTTGGTAAGATTGGGTGTCAAGCGTTCTCCCTCCACATGTATCTACGACCTATCTAATCTGAATACACACCATTTCGCCGCCCACCCATTTCGCCGCAGTCAAAACCTACTACTAACCTAAGCTCGACCTTGGATTTTTAACGGTCCCCTCATTAAAAAGAAATCGATTCCTACCACTAACCTAAACTCGGATCTCTCTTTTAACGGTCCTCTCATTAAAAAAAATTGTTTCCTAACACTAACCTCCTCTCGACCGGTATATCTCTCTTTTCACGGTTCTCTCATTAAAATAAATCGTTTCTTACCACTAACCTAAGTTCGACCGGTGGATTTCTCTTTTCACGGTCTCTTCATTAAAAAAAAATCGTTTCCTAACACTAACCTAAGTTCGGCCGGTGGATATCTCTTTTCACGGTCCCCTCATTAACAAAAAAATGAATATTTGGACTTTATGGATATTTGAATTAATAACTGTAACTAAACTGTAAATTTATTTTTATTATTTTAAATAAAATTTTAAATAATCTACATTTAACTAATCTATTTCCTTTTATTAAATCTTTTAATTTGCTTCTTAAACCTTATATTTTCCCATAATATTAAAAATGTAATATATAAAATTACTCTCGGCGAATCGTTCCCGGCGCATCTTGCCTGTCGGCGAATCGTTCTCGGCGAGTCGTTCCCGGCGAATCGTTCTCGGCGAGTCGTTCCCGGCGAATCGTTCTCGGCGAGTCGTTCCCGGCGAATCGTACCTGTCGGCGAATCGTTCTCGGCGAAATGTACCTTTCCCTTCTAAACCAATGGCAAACAAGTATAACAGTACCCATATTCAAAAAGGGAAAAAAAGACCCACAAAGTTACAGCTGCTCAAAATTAACACACCAGGTCGGAACCAGCGAAGAACAGCTAGGTTTCAGAACAAATCGTGAGACCATAAAAAAATGCAATATTTATACTGCGCCAACTAGTCAAAAAATCCATAAAATTAAACAAACCTCTATTCCTCTGCTTCGTCGACCTTACGCAATCATTTGACAGAGTACGACTCATCGATGTACTGAGAATACTGCCAGAAAAGGGTATTGATAGAAAAGTGATTAATCTAATCTATGGGTCTCCAAACTACGGCCCGCAAGCACCACCTGGTAGTGGCCCTTCCGGCCCTCGGTAGTGGTACAAATTTGCCCGGTGTCCGGCCCGCCATAGTTTAGTTAGATTGTAAAATTTTTTCCGATTATTTTATTAGAACCGTCGTAAATGCGACAAAATTACGATACAACATTTGGTAAAAATAAATGAGTTTACAAATTACATTCAATCTAGCTGGAAAACCCTCAAAATTCACTATTGGGAACCAAATTTTCAAAAAAATCTTGCAGAGCCCCTGGAAATTGGGGGATAAACCCCCAAACTCTCCTTTAGAGGTAGCCAACTATTTCTTAGTCTTTAACCAACCACTACTACCAAGACGACTAGAGGAGGGTCAATTATGTTGGTATAGTGAGCTAACTAGGTCTTGGCCAGCGGGACTTAGTGGAGGAGTCAGGGTGGCCCGCGGTCTAAAAAGTTTGGAGACCCATGATCTAATCAAACTACTAAATACTAACAACAGAACAAAAAGGATGCTGCTGATTTTCATCTCAACTCATATTATTATAATTATTATTTAATATTGGCTATAGTATGGGAAACATCAAAATACAAAGCATATGCTATGCCTATGACAACATTCTAATGGCAGGGAGCGAAGATGATCTGCAACGTCTGTTACATAGAATGAACACACACGCAGAAGAGCTTGACATATCATGAGCTCAACATACCAACCATCAATAACACTGCCCAAGAAGTAAAAATGCAAGCAACAAAAGCGGCTGTGGTCTCAGGTTGTCTCCTGAATATAGAAAGCCAAGTTCGAATGTATAAGACCTGCGTAAGACCAATCTTCACATAATGCAGCAAAAACAAGATCCGACACTTCCAAAACTAAGCAGATGGCAAGAACAACTGAAATGAAAACTATACGAGCCATCACCTATCTCAGTCTTCGCGACAGGATCAGAAGTGAAAGAATTCGTGAAACATGCAACATACAGGATTTAGTCAGATAGATCAGAGATAGGAGACGACGTTGGAGGGAACCATGTTGAGAGAATGGAAGAAGGAAGACTTGCCAGAGCGAGCGGTGCAAATACAGAGGCCAGCGACAACACGCAGAGGAGACTACCCGGTAGATCACATAAAAGGTGGTACGAAAGCTGGACGTCATCATCACAGGATATAATAGTCCCTAAGGAAATTCGATTATTCGAAAGCAAAATGGAAAAAACAGGACATTGCCCTAAAATAAGAAGAAAATATTAATCATCATTTTTCACTAACCACCAACAACCTAAAAGAATTCAGCTGTGACTGGTCCAACTTTTACTTATCTAAAAATCACCTTTGATTTTCAAAATTAATATAGTCGAATTGAAACCATGTTCAGGACCGCTCAGGGGTACTTCCGCCCGTGTGCAAAGTTTAATTTGGCCGCCCTTGTAGCCGATTTTTTTCGGTTTTTTAATACAATTTAAATAAAATAAAACAACTTAGGTACTACTTTTATTCAAATTGTCGACACACTGCTTTTTGCAATAATTCGTAAGTAATCACGGCTCCTACAAATAATGTTATCAAAACTTTTGATGTTGAAAATATAGAACCGATGCGCTATTTTGTTAATATGGGAGAAATATTGGGAAAAGTGTATCGACCTAAAAGGAGATTACGTTGAAAAATAAAAAAAAAGTGAAAAACTTGGGTCTTCATTTCAAGCACGGGTACTTATTGATTTATCCTCGTATATATCTTTTCTTATTCCACTTTTTTATTTTTTGTATGAAATATAGTCATTGAAAATATAATAAATTACTTATTTACGCGAAATAAATAAATTAAGAAGCACGGTAAAATTTTAAAATATTTAAAAAAAAAATTAACAAATGTGAGCATGGAACCCGCAACCGAGAAATCACCAGTCCAACGCTCTAACCACTAGAACACTCCGAGTACTTACAATATTAGTCAATAATAATAATAGCAGTTACAACAAAATGTTTCTTTTCAAATATTAATAACTCAAAAACTAAAGGACACCAGACTAAACGCCGAGAAAGTGATAATTTTTAAGCTTCTAGAATCATCAAAAAAACTGAGATATCAATTGCCTGTATATATAATAATACAGCTCCTTGTTACTTGTTTTAGTAAAGTACATAATATGATAATACTCATTATTGCCGCAAGGCAGCACACGTCTAAGGCATATTTAGTGTAAATCGTATTTTTCGAATAATTCAATAACAAATTAATGAAAAAAATTGATTTTTTTTTTATTGTGTCTAATATACCATAAAGAATTTAATATAGCCTAAGAATTAAAATTTAATTTGAGTTTTTCAAGTAAAAAAATACAATTATTGATTTCAATTATTGAAATTATCTATGCTCTAAAGACAATTTCATTAACAACACATTTGTGAAAACCAATTTTAAATAACTTTGAAAATAAGAAAGTTATTCGAAAAATACGATTCACTTTGGTAGATATCGCTCTTAACCACTGAAATACTTCATTTAGAGGAGTCTAAAGAAAAGATGTTAAAACTTGTTTTAGAATTCATACTAACTCTTCACAATAATAATAGTTTTTCTAGAAAAATTGTTTATAAAATTCAAGAATACACCCAAACAATGTTAATTAAACCTTTGTTAGATATATTTGCTGCTTTTGCCAAATGCACTTTTCAAGATAACTTGACTGCTTATAATAAATTTTCCAGCATTATTTTCGATCTTAAAACTGTATTTGAAAATTTTAATACCGATTATACTTAGTCTATCGAAATACCTGAGAAACACAGATTTAATTGGGAGTCTAACGCAATATTTACAATAGATATAATACCATTGCGACAACACACCATGCAGGTACTTTGGTTTATGACGAAAAAAAGATCTCAGGAGTCAATTTCAAAAAATTTTTGAAGGCAAAGATCTTCTAAAGCAAACATTAAGTCATATGGAATATTTAAATAATAATAGCCCAAATTTAACTAATTTTGTTCAAGCTGATTTGTGGAAACAAAAAATTAAATTATACCCAATCCATATTGTATATGGATGACTGTGAAATTAACAATCCACTTGGTTCTCATACAACCGTTCATTCAATCTGCAATATATATTATTCTTTTCCTTGCCTTCCAATGAAGGAATCAAAATTAGATAATGAATATTATGTAGCAGTAATCAAGTTAAAGGATCTAAAGACTATCTTGAATATCTCGTATATCAGATGAAAGAACTGTAGGAAAATGGAATTGATATTAAAGTTAATGATTCAATTTTACATGTTCATTTTATAGTTGGTTTAGTGCTAGGAGATAATTTAGGTTTAAACTTGTATCTTGGTTTCAGTAAATCATTTTCAAGTTCATTTTTTTGCCGATTTTGCAAAGTTGAAAAAAAACTTACTCAAAAACTCACAATTTAAAAACTCTGAAAAGCTTAGAACACCTGAAAATTATTTATAGATTTAGAAAAAATAATCCTAAGGAAACTGGAATTGTAAATAATAGCATTTTTAACAGTATTGCATCATTTCATATTGTGCACTAAAACAAAAACTAAAACAAATTTATAACTAGATACTAAGAACCGGTAACAATCCATCTCAGTGGAAGGTAGGACAAATAATATTAATCTCAAAGCCGGGAAGAAGTGACATCATAGAGGCCAATAAGTCTCCTGCCGATATCACAGCTTCTATAAAAATCTCAAACATGGAGGTAAAAATACGGTATAACACCAAACATAAGAAAAAGCGAAAACAAACTTCCAAAACCACTGCTTCGAGTGGTTCGACGTGAACTACTATCGGAGTAAAAAGTTCTGACCCCTGAGTTTGAAGCATCCTTGTTTGAAGTCAA
Organism: Rhagonycha lutea; assembly: GCA_958510855.1. NCBI lineage: Eukaryota > Metazoa > Arthropoda > Insecta > Coleoptera > Cantharidae > Rhagonycha > Rhagonycha lutea. The sequence goes on from OY294038.1 coordinate 41,412,193, forward strand.
ATAAAATCAAAATTTTGCAGTGAAAAAATTTGAAAAAAATATATGATATCAATTGATTAGTGCTAAATGTCATATTAAAATTTTATACTTCTAACTAAAGCCGTTTTAAAATTATTTAAAAAAATGTTCAAAAAGTGTAGTGTTAGCACTCATTTCGAAAAGTTGCAACTTCAAATACCTACAACTATCGTATTTTCTTCTGAAATTACATAAAATATATGTAGTATATAGACAAACGTATACTCTTTTAGCAATATTAAAATTGTATTTGAATTTTGTCAAATTTCTGTTAAAAGTGGATTTCTATAAATCGATATTATCTTTCTACATAATAATTGTTGCTTAAATTGTGCCTCTTTTGTTAAGTATCTGCATAACAGAAAGGCACTATAAAACCTATAACTTTGAAATTTTAATGCGTTATACAAAATTAAATTCTTTATCTGTATCTTCTTAGTGCATAAAATTCCATCAATTACTTTTTGAAATATAAGACTTCAAACTCAGGGGTCAGAACTTTTTACTCCGATAGTAGTTCACAGGATATTATTTTTGGCTCTGATTCCGAATTTGACCAAGACGTGGATAATTTGCTACTGAACTCTGATTCCGACAGTCGTTGACGAATACAAATTTTATAACTGTTAATTGTTCTTAATTTGTGAATTAATTTGCTAATTTTATGCATCGAAATCTTAAGTACCTCATTCTGCCCCATGTTCCCTACTACCAACGCATTTACAATATATTGTATATGACCACCACGAGTTAAGAAACTTCTTTCTCAGAAATTTCAATTAATACTAATAAAAAATATGCTCAAATAAATTATAAGTAACAAATATACAACCATGCAACTCACCCCTAAACAGATGTTGCAGCAAAACTACTCAATGTTAGACTTCCTCGTACCAAATTTTCGGTGACACCTACGGCCGAACGATATCGGTGGATGACCTACGAAATTCAAATATAAATAGTGAGCTTCCCATATAAAAGAAATTGAAAATATTCAAAAGATACAAACGATGAATAAATCAGGGTAAAAATAATTAACTGATAAATAAAAGTAAATACATACCGACACAACAAAGGCCATCCGAGTAAAGGAACATATTATTTGATAATTGTTTGAACCCTTGCAATTACAACAAAATTCCATTTTAATGTCAATTTAGTTTTCAAATCACTAATCCTCACAAATATTATCACCATAAACACATTTCCGTTCAATCAAGAGTGCACATTTTCTAGGTTGGAAAAACTATAATCAACAGGTGGTTACAGAAAATTGTCTTTTTTAATTCGAACTCACCAAAGATACGCTAAAAAAAATAAGATGGATTGAAACTAATTTAATTTTAATAAAAGTATAATTACTTACTTGAATAATAATCGATTGATGATCAATTACGATTTCTACAACTTCCAACACTTCTAACCTGACTTTTGAAACGTTGCGACAAAACTGATATTTCAGTGGCGTATCAACTTAGCCTAACTTAGCGTATATCAGCGGTCGGCAACTAGTTTTCCGTGGCGTAATTTTAATGGTCCGAGAAGAAATTTTGACATCTTTACTTAAATATGATGAGGTTACTTTGTTACTTTAAGAAAATTAAACAATTCCAGCACTGGCAAGATAAATTACAGCATTCGCTGGCACTTTGCGAGCACTTTCAAATAAATTTTAAAAAAATATAAAATATTCAAAAGTCGGGAGTAGGCGTCTAGTTTGTTGGACCCCCAATGTTTTCAATTTTAATTTCTTAATAAAAATTTAGCGGGCCTAGCACTTTTAAAATAAATTACAGCATTCATTTTGTGCGTATTTTCAAATAAATTAAAAAAATTAAAAATGCTAAAGTCAGGAATAGGTGTCAAGTTGGATCCCCTTCCATTAAAAATGGTTATCTGCTAATACAAAATTAACGAACCAAGCAGTTTCAAAATAATTTCCAGCACTCGCGAGCCTCAAAAAAATTTCTAAATGTTACAATGCGCGGTACAAGTAAAAGGTTACTTCAAAAACAAGCAAAAAATTAATAAATATTAATTATTGCCTGTTTCAATTTTTTGGATTTGGAGTGGGGGGTTTGCGGTTTGTTTTGGCAATATTTTCTACCACATCTACATTGCATTGGAATTAGCCCGAGTTTCTTTTTACCGTCGGACCATTCGCACCGATTTTTCTTCGTCTTTTTGGATGCAACGTTGTTGCCAGTCAAAGTTTCCGAAGAAGTTGTAGCTATTGCATCTACAGTTTTTGAAGCTACTTTTGGAGGATTGAGTGTGGCTAGTACACTTACGTCGGATGCCGATGAAGAAGGGGTACATCTATCGTTACTTGGAACTGTTCTTTTCGATGTTGTTTTACGTACCTCAAATGAGGACGTGAAACCCCATTTTCTATACCGGCATAACGAAAATATTTTTTTAGCCCCCCCAAACTTTTGACCCTAGTTGCGCCAATGAGCTAAAGTAAAGCCTATTCTATAACTGAAGAGGTCGGGGCAATAAGGGACCTAAGCCTCATTTGAAGAATTTAAAGGTTTAAAGTTTTGAACAAAATCCTGAAATCATATTTTAATTTTTTATAATGTTTAACTTAATTTAAAAATAAATTGCAAAATAAATGTGGCTTATGACCTTTTTGATAATAACAAAACCACAAAACGCATATAAATTAAAGTCAAAAATATACAAAATTATTTTTTATTGCAAAATTTTTCTGAATTTTGACGTTTTTCTGGGCTCAAAATGGAACCTCTACTGCTTTCTACTTGATTAATATCTACTCTGTGTTTTTGTGGAGTCCTCTGAAAAACAAAAAATATTTTCGTCAAGAAGGGCTTAAGCCACCTAGTAAATAAAATCCTTTTTGGGTCTTAGAAAATGTTATTGACACAAAAAATTTAATAAAATAGAAGTGTTAGTGGGTCTTTATTCATAATTAATTCAAAACGAGCTATTTATGGCCACATTATATTAAAATAATAAATTTAATGTTATTATAACCTTAATAAGACCAAGCCACATATTCTACAGCAAAAAGGACTCAAGCCACTAAAAATGTTTATTTAACTTTTCTTATGTAGATTCATCAGTTTCACTTTGTAACCTTCGTTTTTATTTTTACATTCATTTCGCCATTTTGCATCGAGATTATTCAATTAAAGTTAGATTTTATAAATTATCTTTTGTTTTGTAGTCACCTCGTATAATTTTATTTCATTTCATTCATTCAGTAAAGCATTCGGTATAAAGCGTTTATTTTGTTATCATTCAGAAGAATTTTTATATCATGCAGGTGTGTAACTTAGTTTCGCCAACTGGCAGTAATACTATATTTATCATATTATAGCGTCTAGTTGTCGGGAAAAATACGAGCATATCATCACGTTCGCGTCTAATTGTCGCCTTCTTAACCACCTACATGCTATTTTGGTATCATGCAAAATGATAAACGGTGCATTTTATCCAACATCCAATGGAAGCCTTCAGCACCCTTCCAGTAATTAAGTTAATTTACGAATTGCATCAAGGAGCAAGTCACTTGTTTTCCGATCTCGCAACAGTGAATGTCGCTGTTCCAATTGCCATTATAATAAAGTATTAACTTTATTGGCGCAAGTCAAATTCGTATTCTTACGGTATTATTAACAAAACAAATTAATTAATTGTGCTACGTCGCAAATAAATTAATAACTCAAATTCGGTTCGCGATTAAGTAAATTTTGATTCTTAATTAGCCATTTTTAAATTAAAGTGGATAAAGTTAAATATAAAGTTTAAGGTAAACATTTAACTCGATAAGTTACATTTGTGAATTTTAATTGGAACGATTAATTCCGCTCACCAATAATAACGAAGTTCGTGATTATTAACAAAGAACATTCTGTGGGAAAAGCCCCAAATTTTGTAGTCCGTCCGTGGGTGAAAGTTCGCAAATCCGATTTCATCACATCGTGGTTTTTGTAGGATCTTTGTGTTAATAAAATAATCCGGAATTCATTAGTGCTTATGTCACATAGCCTATTAAGGGAATTCGAGCAAACAATTAATTGTCCGTTAAACGTGTAGTTCAGATGGTGTATTCACCTTAGTTGATCAATTTAATAAAGTTCGACGATATCAACGTCGACCTCAATGGAATTGGTTTATACCCTCTTGTTTGCCTAACTTCTTCGTTTCCGAGACCTGACCTAGTGAAGAGAGAGGAACAACCCTCATCATTGTACAAGATTACAAGTAAGTCGAATATTGTGTTACTACTTCAACTCTACCATCCAGTGTTAGAAAGTGCTCAAACGGTCATCCTAATTAACATTACTTTGCTTCAAATTGATTGTTTATGTCAAGTTATTGCGTCAATGTTCAACAGGTAATAATTTACCCAAAGTTTATAATAATAACCAATATTAATGATAATCATCTTTTGTTAAACGAACCTATTGTAATTATAGTTGATAATTTTAGGACAAATTCAATTCAGATAAAAGTTGGCCAATTAGTATTTTTCTTTTCTAGTAATAAATATTCTTTTAAGTTTATGAGCAGCTTCGCTCATATTTGTAACGTATCGTGTATTTGTGTACATTTTTCCACCATTATATTATATTGTATTTTACACCGTATCTTATTTAGCAACCTAGTGTTGCCTTATTGCTATTATTTGTGTAATATAGGTTGTACTCTTCCAAACTGTAAAGGCTCGTCGACGAAACGAACAGTTCCAAGCAAGGTGGACCGTAAGTTGTGCGTAAAGATTTGGGAATCTAGGAGTTCTCTGTTATCGTTTATTTCCGATCTTTTGTTAGACCTTAACATTTCGACTATTAATAGAGTGGCGTCCAAGGAAAAAGTAACCCCGATAGTGACATTAAGTAAGCCCCGTCGTAAGTACCCGCGATCCCTCAGTAAAGTTCATTTAAGATCTCGTCGACCCCCCCCCCTTCTCCACTGAATTAATGCTAGTCTGGAGGCAACTTTATCTGTACACGGGCGAGGTGATCGTTACGACGAATTGAAGTGTAACAACTTGAATTAGTATGTTACAAAATATTCCTTATCCTTTATTGATTCGATATTCGATCACCTGTCGCCATATTGATTTTGTTGTGGCTTTGGCCGTTCTTGCTTGAAAATTTTCCCCGATTTTGCAAGTTGGCAAAAAGGTCGTTATAGCTTGGTGACGACATTTGTCGCCCAATAGCCGTACAATTTTGATGGTGGCTTAAAACCTTCTTTACACATGCATTTTTACTAAAATCGTGAAAATTCAAAAATTGTGGCTTATCCCTTATTGCCCCGACCTCTTCAACTTAAGTAATTTGGGTTATTCTGTAACTCGTCCTTTATGAAAAGATCCTTTACTTAAGGTGGCCGATTTCTATGGGGATTATCTACTTAACCAGAATTTATGTAACCCCCACTGCATTTCAATAATACTATCGCCAAAGCTACGAAAATTTTACAGGTTGTTCCTCAAAGCTTCCCGTATAACATTTTGAAATATGAGTATTATTTTTCGCGTAATCATGAGATTTCGCATACGCATGCGCAATACGCGTCATCGCCTTATTTATTGAATTATCAATGTAATAATTATCTTATACGCCTCATATTTCAATATGTTACACAGGAAGCCTTGAGCAAAAACCTGAAAAAGTTTCGTAGCTTTGGCGATAGTATTATTGAAATGCAGTGGGGGTTACATAAATTTTAGTTAAGTAGATAATCCCCATAGAAATCGGCCACCTTAAAGTTAAATTGTTATAAACACATTAATACCATATAATATTAAGATATATAAGTTTACCAAAAAGTTCTACTTTTAGAACATCATGTTCTGCCGGTATGCCTTTTTCTTGAAGCCATTCGATCATTTGAGATTTATTCCATTGAAAAGTAGGCATTTTTTCTGTTTTTCTTGAATGATACGGAGCGTTATCCATTACTATGACACAATTTGGTTCCAAAAGAGGTAAAGTTCTTTCAATCCAGTCCTCAAATACAATAGAATTCATTTCTTCATGATAGTCGCCAGTTTTCTTCGATTCAAAACATAGAAGTCCATTTTCTACAAATCCATCTTCGTTTCCTATATGAAGAATAATAAGTCGCTTACCTTTACCGGAGGGATCTTTTAATCCAATCTAAAATAAATTTATAATGTAGTAATTGTTAAATAAATAAATAAATATTACCGAGAGACCCTTGAGAAACGCATCACTTGCGCTAGTTACAGATTTGTCTTTCCATACCTTAGATTTTGTGTGACCTGCATTGACCCATGTTTCATCCAAATAATAAATTTTACGTCCCTCCAATCTAATTTTCTTTATATTTCTTAAATATGTTCTTCTCCATAATATTATGTCTGGTCTCTCTATTAATAGATGGTTTCTTGATCTCGTTTCCCAAGGCCTAATTTTCCTAATGATTTTGATAAAGTACTGCGCGACATGGGGGGTAGCACTTCACAACGTTCCACCTCCTAATAAAATTAATATTTACATATGAAATAATAAAGTTCCTCTTTATAAATTCTTACAACTAATATTTCTAGAGTGGGAAGTTAAAACAGTACAAGTCAAAAAAAGTAACTTTTCAGGAGAGCATAAAAACTGTATAACTTTTTTCATAAAAATTTTAAAATTTTCAAAAAATTAATTATAGATATTTAAGGGTGCAACTATTAACAAATGAATAAAAAAAATTTATAAATGCACTATTAAAGTAATTACATGACTTGTACTCTTTGGACCAATACAGTTAAAACTGACTTGTACTATAATGACCATAACAAATGTACATAAAGTATAAATAAAGTATAAATAAATTTATTGTGAATTATTACAAATTACGTATCACCAATAAAAATAAGTTATTATTTATAAATTAATTATAATTTTAAAAATTGTTAAAATTACTATTAAATAAATTTTTTTTTTGAAAAATTAAATTTCTTCAAATTCTTCAATATCAGGATGTGTCATTTCCGTTACAACAATTTTTTTTGTTCTTCCCTACTGTACGAACTAACTGAAACCAGTCGTAAGATGTTAAATTGGGTATTCCAACTTCTTTTTCTGTTTTTCGATTTGACCATGATCCGCATCACATTCCATGTGGCTATGTCCACTAATCAGAAAATTTTGCTCAACATATTGTAAAGTAGACTTATTTTGCATCAAACACATTTGATTTTCATATTCAAAGTGTCACATTTGTGATAAGTATCAACTTGTGGCTTTTTAAAACTGATATTCAATTTATGGAAATTGACTTGTACTGTTTTAACTTCCCACTCTAGTACTAATACAACTCAATAAACTGCTTATTATTGGGTGGAATAAAAGTACAAGTCAACATGTACTGTTTTTCTCGCGCACGATTTGAGCGTTTTATTTTGTACTTTTAAGATCAATGGATTTTTAAGCATGTTATAACAGGTTTTGACTTGTACTTTTTTTACCACATATAAATATTAACCTGACAATTCCAAATATGCACTTAACACAATTTTGAAAAAAATTGACTTGTACTGTTTTAACTTCCCACTCTAGATTTATCCAACGTAGTTTTTTTTTGAAAAAAATTTGAATTTAAAAAAAATCAAAACAACACGACCTGCGTCCAAGTTTCCTCTTTTAAAAAATATATACTTTTGTGCAATATTTTTGAGTAATAAGCAAGATATCAGTGAATTACGAAAGTGTATTTTCAAACTTCGAGGTTTGATTTTATATTTTTTACATCGATTGAATAAAGAATCTGTTACCTTAAAAACAATGTTTATCTAATTTATCTCATTACAGACCAGAAAGTGCACCATCCAATTTTGTATTACCAGAATGGAGTACAGGCTTGTCAGAGACTGCGATAACAACACCAGCTGATACATCCACCACCCTTGAGACAACGATGGCGATTATTGAGAATTGAGGTTACAGTACTAAAGGATGTGGACGAACGGACGTATGTGGACTGCACCGATGGAAAGAATAAAAATTTCAAAATCTTTTGCATTTTGTACTTCAAATACCCGAAATACATATCCAGTTACGATTTCACTTGTTATAATTTTTAAATTTTTTAAAAATCTTTGTTGATAACTATTGTTTAATAAATTTTTGCATTTCTTTTTATATAGTATAGACCGTGTGATAATTGTACTAATTATTAAAATTAATTTATAGGTATTATTAAAAATAATTGTTTAAAAAAATTAAAAAATTATAATAATAAGTGAAATCGTAACTGCAAAATTCAAATTTTATATTCGAAATGTATTTTGAAAGATGTACTTCAGGTATTTGAAGTACAAAATGCAAAAGATTTTGAAATTTTTATTTTAAATTCAAAATATGAGATACAAGAAAATTCTAATAAATTATTGTGTTTCCTTCTATTTTTTTCAATCCAAAACACAAATGTATTTGGCGTCCCCTATAAAAGTATAAAGAATTAGCATTTTTATTTAATTACGTCTACTTTTACTTTAAATCTAGTTGTAACGGTGAATTTACTAACACCAAACAGTTAATTCTAGTTTTAACTAAATTTATATCAGTTAAAACTAGAATTTACTAAAAAGATTTATTAGAAATCAGTTAATTCTAGTTTTAACTAAACTAATACCAGTTAAAACTAGAATTTACTAAAAATATTTATTTGAAATCTGTTAATTCTAGTTTTAACTAAAAAAAAAAAAAAAGTTTGCGAATTTGCGAAAAATCGATTGCACCGATATAAATACTTAATCCCTGTAAGTCAAAGACTTACCAGTAATCTTGTAAGGCTTGCCCGTAATGTTTTTTTACTGAAAATGAAACAAGGACGTATACAAGGAGTCGTCCCAAATACTATCGAAAAACTTAAAATAACACTAATAGATGGCCAAAATATTTAATTTTATATATTAAATTTTATTTTGATTTATTATTTATTGAAAAAAATTCGAATTTTTATAAATTGGATCCTGGCAATAGTTTTGTCAGAATACAAGTCGATCAAATGTTGTAATTTGGCTTGTTTACTAACTGTAATGGCATTTAGCTCTGGATTTAGGGGGGGGGGACTAACCAGGGCACCTCTCCCGCGAGGCAATTCAAGGGAGCACCATATATTTCGTGAGATTTTTGATATCTTTAAACTCGAATACTGGAGGAAAGGGGTGCCAATGTCAAGTTCTTGCCCGGGTTCGGAAAAATCATAGATCTCGGGCTAACGGCATTAACTGTGCTAATACTCTGCTTATTCTTAGGTATGTTTTAATTTGCATCATTTTTAATATCTCCAAGAAGGTGTAAATCGGCGGGTGGAGTTATAAAAATGTGAACTAAATACGTTATAAAATGACTCACAGGCATTCGTATTCCGGTATATACTTGATGTGCGTACTGCTCAGAGCTTTGATGGAAAAAGTGAATCTGCATTAATATAGGTTCGAAATATATAATCGGAATAGGTGTTCAGTCGTGCATCGTCTGGCATTATCGATATTAAATCTTCACTATAAGCGACATCAACTTCGTTTGGATGTAAATATTGGAAACCAAACGAGAAGAGCAATCATTGACCAATTTCGAAAAGATCGTTTTAATATTCTGCGACCAAACCTACTTTTTGAATTTTTCTATACCACGTTTGGCTTAAATGAAATCGGAATCGATCGGAATTATTCTAAATTCAAAATATGAGATACAAGAAAATTCTAAATTATCGTGTGTTTCCTTCCATTTTTTTTAAAACTGTAACAAATTAGCATTGTTATTTAATTACGTCTACTTTTACTTTAAATCTAGTTGTAACGGTGAATTTACTAACACCAAACAGTTAATTCTAGTTTTAACTAAATTTATATCAGTTAAAACAAGAATTTACTAAAAAGATTTATTAGAAATCAGTTAATTCTAGTTTTAACTAAACTAATACCAGTTAAAACTAGAATTTACTAAAAAGATTTATTTGAAATCAGTTAATTCTAGTTTTAACTAAAATTAAACCAGTTAAAACTAGAATTAACTAAAGAGGTTAGTTAAAACTAGAATTTACTAGTTACATCGGGTTTTAACTGTAACATATAGTTAAATAACCAACAAGTTGACCACACAAAGAAACCATTGCTTGCAGCTGCATAAATAGTAAATACGTGATAAGATAAATTTGTAACATTAAGATGCTAATGCATCTTTGGTCGTTATCAAAATAAACAATATTCTGTACGATTATAACAAACCACTCATTTTCTTGTAAACTGTTAGATAAGTAAAGTTATATAAAGGGATGTAACACCCAAAAACAGTCAGTCTGTAATTCTTTATGCTTATGCTTGTAATTGCTGTGCTCATATTAATTGAAATAAATCTTTTTTAAAATTCGAATTATTGCATTACGAATTTAATTGGCGCTGCGAACAGGATAGTTTCACAACTTCGGTACATCTTAATTGGCAGAAACCAGGAAAATCCAGTGCAAGAAATCAACTGAAAAATTTCCACTTGGTACGGACCTAGAGAAAACCGAACTTGGAGTGTCTTTACGCCTTAGAAGCTATCTACAAACGAACCACATTATCAAGGAGTCATCTAAGACGACAAATCAAACTTGAGATAGAGAATGACCATCCATCATTTCCTATTGCTGTAAGTCTTTGAATCCTTTTTTAATAATATTACTATCGTTTTCTCATGTCCAACAGCGACATTGAAATTGAATTATTAGAGGAAACTTCCGATAACTCATTAGCATCAAATATTAACGTAAATTTTAGAAATAATAATAAAAATAATAGTAGATACACCCCTTAGAAAATGCCGAATCAAAACATTCTTACGCCACCCACACTAAATTTAGTTAATACGCAGGGTAATTTAGCGATGAATCCAAACATACCTACGCCATCCGCTGTAAACTTAGCTAATACGCAGGGTAGTTTAGCGATTTTTTCTACTACGGAATTGACCACATTAACAAAATCTTTACCTGATTTTTACCCCGGTAACAATCTCTCCACCTTCGTAACGAGTGTAGATAATTTAACCAGATTTTTAGAGAGTAAACTAAATCCATCTCAAACTTACTTATTCAACGTTTCTGTTTTATCAAAAATAAAAAACGAAGCCAGAGATTATCTTAATTTTCACAATTTAAACGACTGGCCTGGTATACGTGACGCGCTTCTAAGAAAATATGGCGATCAACGAAATGAGGAATTACTAATATCCGCATTGCGTAACACCATTCAATTTAAGAATGAAAATAATAACGACTATTATGACAAAATTCTACTAGCACAAAATGACCTACAACTGTTGAACTGTAGTTCAACTACACGAAACCGACCCTAACATGTTTATGTTCAAAAAAATGTTATATCAAAAGCAGACATTACAAATATTTTGCTCTGGGTTATTAGAACCTTACAGAGCGTATGTGATGAATTTTGAATTAATTGACTTGGACGAGGCATTGAAGAAATGTAGAATGTACGATAACAAAATGCAAGAGAACAACTACACAGATTACGTACGACGACTACAAGAATATAAAACTCCAAAACCTCTCACAACAAACGAAACCGACACAAGTAATTAGGAATGATAAGTGGCAAAATTCACAATTACCTATGTCTCAAATTCAATATCTACCAAAACCATTCAATCAATTTCAATTCCAACCGAAACCTTTTAATCAACAACAATTTCAACCGAGACCTTTTAATCAACCACAATTTCAACCGAAACCTTTCTCTGGACCCATTAATAAACTGATTACACAATCACCGAGATTTCCAACTAATCGACAAACTTTCGGAAATAAACCGGAACAACAGAAATCTAATTATAATAAACCAACCCCTATGTCAATACCAACGTCGACATTTCAAAATAAAACGAGACCTAACCACTTTCAATCGACAAACAGACCGTCATTCACCTCGCAAGAATTGTTCAACACGGAAGTGGAAGAACAAGAGAATTTCGACGAAAATGCATGGTATGAAAATTACGACGAAATCGAAGAAGAATCACAAGAAACATAAAATTTTCAGATAGAAGCCCCGCATGACCTGCAACCGTAGATTTAAATTCGATTTGTTCCAAACCAAAGCTACCATTTTTCTACTTACCACATTTAAACTTAAAAATATTGATAGATTCAGGAGCAACGGATTCGATAATTAATGTCGATGCCGCTTCAAAATTCAGAAATTACTTTTACTCAGAACCCTTTATAATTTCAAGCTTAAATAATCAAATCACATCAAACCAAAATTTGTATTATCCGATATTTTCAGAATTAGGAATAAATGAACCCTTAAAACTTAGAATCGTTGACTGGCACAAAAATTTGACGCCCTTATTGGAACAAAAGATCTACAAAAACTCGAAGCAAATTTAAATTATAAAACCAAAACGCTCACGTTAAATAACATCGAAATACACTTCTTTCTAGAATTTAATAAAACCCAAGTAAATATAAAAACAACAAACAAATTATGTATTGATATCCCAGTAACAATCGACGAGGGTGAAGTTCTTATACCCAACACAAAAATTAACGAAAACGTCGAAATACCAGAATGTATCGCAATTGCAAGAAAAGGCATTTGTAAAATACCAAATCCGACAGAGAGAGAAGAAATTAATTTTAATGAACGAATCAATGCGTTACCAACAGAATATTTAGATATTCAACAACCCAAAACACTTACAACTAATCCATTTCCAAAAATTCACGAACTTATTCGAACCAAACACCGCAATAGTGAAGAAAAAAAAGAAATCATACAATTATGTATAAAATACCGCGATGTATTTTATTACGAAAACACCGACCTAAGCTTTACAAACCACGTCAAGCATGAAATCAGAGTTATGGATGAACATCCAATCTTCACAAAATCCTTTAGGCACCCAAGAGCAATGCAAATTGAAATACAAAACCAAATACAAAAACTACTAGACAATAAGATCATTAGGCCTTCGATTTCACCCTACAGTTCGCCGGTTTGGATCGTACCGAAAAAGATGGACGCTAGCAACCAAAGGAAGTATAGAATGGTAATTGACTATCGAAAATTAAATGAAAACACAGTCGAAGATAAATACCCATTACCTAGAATTGAGGAAATTCTAGATAACCTCGGGAAATGCGTTTATTTCACCACGTTGGATCTGGCTCAAGGCTTCACCAGATTGAAATGAATCCCAAATCAATCGAAAAAACAGCATTTACGGTGAACAATGGTCACTACGAGTATTTAAGAATGCCCTTCAGTTTGAAAAATGCTCCATCCTCATTCCAGCGAATGATGGACCATGTCCTCAAGGAATATTTATATAAATTTTGTTTCATTTACATGGACGATGTAGTGATATTTTCAAAGTCATTACAAGATCACCTAATTCATATCAAAACTATATTCCAACGATTAAGAGAAGTAAATCTTAAAATACAATTAGACAAGTCCGAATTCCTATGTAAGGAACTCGCGTTCCTAGGACACATCATTACTCCTGAAGGGATAAAACCAAACCCTTCAAAAATCTCAGCCATACAAAATTATCCGATACCAATAACTACAAAAGAAATAAAATCATTTCTTGGACTCGTAGGTTATTACCGACGATTCATATCAAATTTTGCCAAAATAGCTTCACCTATGACAAAATGCCTTAGAATAGACACAAAAAAAGATATAAATAACACCGATTATTGCGAATCGTTTAATTTGTGCAGAGATTTACTGACCAACGCACCAATACTAACATATCCCGACTTCGAGAAACCCTTCAAGCTAACAACAGACGCCTCGAATGTAGCGATAGGATCCATGCTCAGCCAAAACAACAAACCTATAGGATACTATTCCAGAACTCTCAACTCTGCAGAAAGGAATTACAGTACAATTGAAAAAGAATTTTTAGCCATAATGGACGGAACAAAACACTTTAGACCCTACCTCTACGGAAGGAGATTTAAAATTGAAACTGACCACAATCCCCTCGTTTGGCTCCATAAGATCAAAGAACCGAATTCTTGCCTAGTGAGATGGAAACTGAAACTTGAGGAATTTGACTTCGAAGTAATCTATCGAAAAGGAAAACGTAGTAGCCGATGCACTATCACGCATCGAAATTAACAAGGAAATCGACGCACTATCGATAATACCTCAACTAGAAGAACCTCCCAACCCGGATGATTTGGACGACATAATAATTAACACTAGTCGAGACGATTCACCAGAATACGAACATATCCTTAATGAATTAGAAAACACAGTACACTCAGCAAGTAATAACGATGATGGCAAAATAATCCCCATATCGGAACTTCCTGTTAACAACTTTACTAACCGACTCATTGTTCTTCATGGAGAAAACTTTGATATACTACGCCTGAAACGACCTTTTAAGAAAAATCATTACATTATCTTTATTAGGAAAGAAAACGTCAGAGAAGACCTATCTCGAATGATAAAAGAAATTGTTCGACCAAACATTACGTATGGAATTTATTGTCACGAACAAACAACACGTAACGATCTAGTAGGTTTATGTAAAACTTACATGAACAACTCAATAAAGTTTATATTCTATGTCTTATAAAGACATACAACCAATCAAAATACTTCTGGCCTAACATGAGGCAGATGATTACTAATATAATCAACAAATGCGAACTATGCCTTCAGTCCAAGTACGAAAGAAATCCTTATAATTTAAAACTACAAGGTCCTCTACTGTCAAAGAAACCCTTCAACACAATTTTCATCGATACCTTTTCGTTTCAAAACTGCAAATTTCTAACTATTATAGACTCATTCTCCAGATACGCCCAATCATATTTTGCCAAAGATGGAACCGGCCTCACGATATTAAATAAACTCCGTCATTATTTCGCCCATCATAATTACCCAGAACGCATCGTTTGTGATCAAGGAAAATAATTCTTTAACAAAACGTTTAAAGAATATTGTCAATTACACAAAATCGAATTACATTTCACGACCGTAAATAACCCTAATTCAAACTCCCCGGTCGAAAGGCTACATTCAATCTTATTAGAAAAACTCAGAATACTCAAATTAAAAGAGCCTAAAGAAACACCACAAAATCAAATGATAACCGCCACTTTAATATCCAATCAATCAATTCATTCTTCTACCGGATTCTCACCTTTCTCTATTTTATACGGTCCCTACGAACATGAAATCGACTTATCTCTAGGCTTGACCATATACGAAGAATACAACAATAGAAGGAAAAATGAATTAATGCCATTTATTGATCAAATTTATAAAAAGAATAAAGACAAAGAAGAGAAAATTTTGGACAAAAGGAATGAAAATAGAGAAAATCCCCCACTAATTAACACCGACGTTGTATTTGTTCGAAAAACCAAACCAAGTAAAACAGATCCCATATACAATAAAATACATATTTTAAATAAATCAGATACAGTAGTAGAAGGAAAGTCCATCAAAGGAAAATTAACTAATTCTCATATTAGAAAAGTCAAACGACTAAGAAAATCAATTTCTTTGCAGGATCCTAGCGAGCCTGGGCCTAGTACGACCCGTATTCCCACTTCAAGTGATTCCGATTAATTAATTTTCTCAAATCGTTCTCGTAACGAGTTGTGATATGGTTAGCGAAAGAGGTGATCTCTGATATTTTAGAGTTTTGCCCTTTTTGATTAGAGAGTAAGATTTCTAGGTTTTTATTAATGTTCGAAAGATCTTGTGATCTCTGATATTTTAGAGTTTTGCCCTTTTTGATTAGAGAGTAAGATTTCTAGGTTTTTATTAATGTTCGAAAGATCTTCGTCATCTAGGTTTCCGGTAATGAATTTAATAGCACTCCCGAGAAAATTAATTAGACCACGTTTCTGTTTGAAGTGTAGCAATTTTTCTAAAGTATTTTCAACTGCTAGTGTTTCTAATTGTAATTGATCGTATCGACGTCGCGTTAGGGCGTCTAGGGGTATTTTATGCTTTAAGATAATGCCGTTTGCTATTAATTGTCTTAAACCGATTTCTAATTGTGTAAGGTTAAAATAAAAATAGAACTTATGATAATGGGAGTGTATTTTTGCCGTACCCAGTTCTTCACCAAAGTATCCGCTACTGTAGACAACGCTGAAGTCGTAGCGCGTGAAGTTAAAGCATGCAGCGTCTTCAGCGTCGTCTACCAAAGCTTTAGCCACCTTGTATCGAAAGTAGACGACGTCTATTTAAAAATATTTCATGCAAACTACTTGTAGACAAGAAAACAGCTTTGTAGATTTTAATTTAACAATCATTCAGAACGATTTATAGCGAAATTAGCTATTATAGTTTCCTGATTTACACTGTATAATCATTAATTAAAACAACGAGATATAATTATAATTTGTTTTCTTAAATATTTTTAAATACAATTATATAATTTCGATAATAAACATCGTTAAAAGAATATGTTTGAAAAAAAAACGAGCGCATGCTGAATTCGAACCGAGATCTACATATCCATAACCCAAGCATCTTACCACTGGGCTACCAAGGTTGTTGATAATAATCGTCGCTAGTATACACTTTAATTATCGAGTTATAGCTTTAAAGCCATTTTTCTAAAATTCGCCGCCGTTCTAAGGTGGTAGACTGCCGTTTTCTTTACTTACACTTAATAATCTTTGATTAAAACAAATATTAGCTTTGTACAAATGGGTGCACTTTTTGTGTCGTTGCCTCCTGTACTATAATCTTTTTCACTTTTGGACCATCAGTCCGCCCACGGTGTTTGAAACTTCGGCTCAAGGATTCTGTATTTTGCTGTGTTGGGATATTAAATCAAGATTTGGTAGTTACAAACAGGACTCTCGCGTTTTATTTGTTTTCTTCCTGGCGCCCACCCTACATCCTGTTTTGAATATTGTTTACTGTGAACTCCAAGAGCCTTTTGTCGTGGGATTGAGATTGCTGACAGGTAAGCTTAAGCCCAAAAAGAACCCACGAAACGCGCAAGCGCGACCTAAGCTGCCAGAACTGTTGGCTAAAAACCAAAAGTTAGCTACCTACCACTATCAGAAGGGTCAAGTGGCCAGTGCTATCGTTCTTGGAGACGAACGGGGTAACAGAATTCTTGAATTTAAATATGAACACAGTTCCAGTTATAAATCCGTAAATGTATTTGGCAAAGGTAGACCGTCCTTCAAAAACAATTAAAAAAATTGTATAAGAAAAATCTTCCCATCAGTATTAAGAAGAAACAAGACCTTCTGAAATTATGCCAGAAAGAAACTATTCCTGACGAGTTTCATGGCTGGTACAAATCTCTGCCTGTTAGCAAAGATGCTAAAGATAAGACTGCTGAGCGTAGTGTTGAAGACAGTGAAGTAGATGATCCAGAAGACTCCTCCGATGACTAACCTTTGTCCAATTAATCAAACAAAAATTTTAGCGTTACGTAATCAATGTATTAGCGGTATTTTACATAAAAGTTTTAGAGATAGAGGAGTTTATAATAGATGGTTTGGAGACGGAGTTGAAATTACCCGGATCCACTTAGATGCGATGCTAAACAAACCCGATAATAGAATACATGACAGAGCTGGTGGTATCGCCCTGTCTTGGATGAATAGTGAGTTTAGGAATGTTGGAGACTGGTTCTTTGGATGTTTAGAGACTAGAGCCAAGAACGGTTTCGAATTTGAATTAAACGTTAGGTCTATTTTAGAATTATTGGTTAGAATGGCTACTATCGATTCTGACAGAGTATTCTGTGATTTGTTAGTAGCTGGAGAATCGTGGTTGGCTTTAGGCGGATGTGAGTCGTGTCTCCGGAAAATCCTGAGAGAAGTTGAGTTCTTGGGAGTCTTTAGGCTTGACCATCCTTTTGAGTACTGGGAAAGAAGAGGTACTGAACGGTCACTCTTTGTTACCAATTGTAATTATAAGTGGACTTATGAATTGCATGGTAATTCGATTACTGTCGGAAGAATATTAAAGATTCTGGGACCACATGATTTTTTAATATTAGATACTACGAGTAAATATGTTCAGATGGTTATTCGGAATAATGATGGAACTGAAAAAAAATACTTATTGAAAGTGTATATTTTTCTAGCTTAAATTTTATTTTAGATGGCTTTTTTCATCACGTCAGATCTCTTATTAGAGAGGATTCTGATATAGGATTAGAATTATGGTATTTATCAAATAATAATACAAGTGATAATTGGGAAAAAGATTTATTAGACCATTTCTGCAATTTAGGAATGCTACAGAGTATCAATATACGTATGAATAACTTTGCTTCGCATCTACGGCTATGGATGTTATGTGGTAAAGTAAATAGATTAGTTTTAAACGCAGTCAGACGTTCAGATGAATCAGATTTCTTTCAAGATATGGTGATTGCTATAATGGATATGTCCATTAGCGCCACTCTATCATATGAATATAATAGAATATCAAAACCTATTACGAAAATGCATACAGGTGACTTCCCAAGATCCTCAATTGGACGCTTGGGGTAGTCGGCATTCACTGGAACGAGTGACAGAATTAAGTCCACGGTTTGCTTTAAGTCGGTGCCCAAGTAACACCAATGTCCGTTTTGTGCCAGTTTAGTATTGATTTATGACGAATATGTACATATTTTTTCATAACTGAAAAATATGTACTAAAATGGTACCTTAGTGGTACATAATTTTTAGTTCATATTTGCACCGTACTATTTATGTACAGTTTTAATGCATATATTTTCATACCGTTTTTTTGAAGCAAATTACTGTATCGAATCAGCAATGAAATTTTATTAACTAAATAATAGTTGATTATATGGTATCGTTTCGGTGCTGTAAAAACATTACAATTTTGTTACTATAATTTCATTGTCCAATATGTACAGGTATTTTATTAGTTGGAGGGTACGATATTTACTTCACCGATTTGATGCATATTAGTAGTTACAATTTCAGCATATTATAATTTATAAATTTATTTTAATTATAAAAATTATTTATGATGTTTAAATTTATATAAATCTTATTAAAACATTAAATGTATTTGTAATTTTTTTTTATTAGATACTAATAATTACTAATTATGATATTTGAAGTAATAATAGTTAAAAGAATTGTACGTTTTTCTTATAAATGGAACAAATTTCGGTAACACAATGTGGATGCTTTACCGATTATGATCTAAAATGCATTGAAATTTTATTAACTAAAAAATATTTGCATATCTTATACAGATTAGGCGCCTCGTTTTTATACTTACCGCGTTTTTATTGACTACTTTAAAAATATATTAATTCATTGTAGAATAATACTAATTATAACTTAAATAATTTATAATTATGATATTAAAGGAAAAATAATTAAAAGATTGTACGTTTTTCTTATAAATGGAACAAATTTCGGTAACACGATGTGGACGCTTTGCCGATTATGATCTAAAATGCATTGAAATTTTATTAAGTAAAAAATATTTGCATATCTTGTACGGATTAGGCACCACGTTTTTATACTAACCGCGGTTTTATTGAATTATTTAAAAATATATTAATTCATTGATGAATAATACTAATTTTAACTTAAATAATTTGATAATTATGATATTGAAGTAATAATAATTAAAAGATTGTACGTTTTTCTTATAAATGGAACAAATTTCGGTGACACGATGCGGACGCTTTACTAATTATGATCTAAAATGCATTGAAATTTTATTAACTAAAAAATATTTGCGTATCTTGTACGGATTAGGCACTTCTTTTTTATACTTAACGCGTTTTTATTGAATTATTTAAAAAAATATTAATTCATTGATGAATAATACTAATTCTAACTTAAATAATTGATAATTATGATATTGAAGCAATAATAATTAAAATATTGTACGATTTTCTTAGAAATGGAACAAATTTCGGTGACACGATGCGGACGCTTTACTAATTATGATCTAAAATGCATTGAAATTTTATTAACTAAAAAATATTTGCGTATCTTGTACGGATTAGGCACTTCTTTTTTATACTTAACGCGTTTTTATTGAATTATTTAAAAATATATTAATTCATTGATGAATAATACTAATTATAACTTAAATAATTGATAATTATGATATTGAAGCAAAAATAATTAAAAGATTGTACGATTTTCTTAGAAATGGAACAAATTTCGGTGACACGATGCGGACGCTTTACCGATTATGATCTAAAATGCATTGAAATTTTATGAACTAAAAAATATTTGCGTATCTTGTACGGATTAGGCACTTCTTTTTTATACTTAACGCGTTTTTATTGAATTATTTAAAAATATATTAATTCATTGATGAATAATACTAATTATAACTTAAATAATTGATAATTATGATATTGAAGCAAAAATAATTAAAAGATTGTACGATTTTCTTAGAAATGGAACAAATTTCGGTGACACGATGCGGACGCTTTACCGATTATGATCTAAAATGCATTGAAATTTTATTAACTAAAAAATATTTGCGTATCTTGTACGGATTAGGCACTTCTTTTTTATACTTAACGCGTTTTTATTGAATTATAAAAAAATATATATTAATTCATTGATGAATAATACTAATTATAACTTAAATAATTGATAATTATGATATTGAAGCAATAATAATTAAAAAATTGTACGTTTCTCTTATAAATGGAACAAATTTCGGTGACACGATGCGGACGCTTTACCGATTATGATCTAAAATGCATTGAAATTTTATGAACTAAAAAATATTTGCGTATCTTGTACGGATTAGGCACTTCTTTTTTATACTTAACGCGTTTTTATTGAATTATTTAAAAATATATTAATTCCTTGATGAATAATACTAATTATAACTTAAATAATTGATAATTATGATATTGAAGCAATAATAATTAAAAGATTGTACGATTTTCTTAGAAATGGAACAAATTTCGGTGACACGATGCGGACGCTTTACCGATTATGATCTAAAATGCATTGAAATTTTATTAACTAAAAAATATTTGCGTATCTTGTACGGATTAGGCACTTCTTTTTTATACTTAACGCGTTTTTATTGAATTATTTAAAAATATATTAATTCCTTGATGAATAATACTAATTATAACTTAAATAATTGATAATTATGATATTGAAGCAATAATAATTAAAAGATTGTACGATTTTCTTAGAAATGGAACAAATTTCGGTGACACGATGCGGACGCTTTACCGATTATGATCTAAAATGCATTGAAATTTTATTAACTAAAAAATATTTGCGTATCTTGTACGGATTAGGCACTTCTTTTTTATACTTAACGCGTTTTTATTGAATTATTTAAAAATATATTAATTCCTTGATGAATAATACTAATTATAACTTAAATAATTGATAATTATGATATTGAAGCAATAATAATTAAAAGATTGTACGATTATCTTAGAAATGGAACAAATTTCGGTGACACGTTGCGGACGCTTTACCGATTATGATCTAAAATGCATTGAAATTTTATTAACTAAAAAATATTTGAGTATCTTGTACGGATTAGGCACTTCTTTTTTATACTTAACGCGTTTTTATTGAATTATTTAAAAATATATTAATTCCTTGATGAATAATACTAATTATAACTTAAATAATTGATAATTATGATATTGAAGCAATAATAATTAAAAGATTGTACGATTTTCTTAGAAATGGAACAAATTTCGGTGACACGATGCGGACGCTTTACCGATTATGATCTAAAATGCATTGAAATTTTATTAACTAAAAAATATTTGCGTATCTTGTACGGATTAGGCACTTATTTTTTATACTTAACGCGTTTTTATTGAATTATTTAAAAATATATTAATTCCTTGATGAATAATACTAATTATAACTTAAATAATTGATAATTATGATATTGAAGCAATAATAATTAAAAGATTGTACGATTTTCTTAGAAATGAAACAAATTTCGGTGACACGATGCGGACGCTTTACCGATTATGATCTAAAATGCATTGAAATTTTATTAACTAAAAAATATTTGCGTATCTTGTACGGATTAGGCACTTCTTTTTTATACTTAACGCGTTTTTATTGAATTATTTAAAAATATATTAATTCATTGATGAATAATACTAATTATAACTTAAATAATTGATAATTATGATATTGAAGCAATAATAATTAAAAGATTGTACGATTTTCTTAGAAATGGAACAAATATCGGTGACACGATGCGGACGCTTTACCGATTATGATCTAAAATGCATTGAAATTTTATTAACTAAAAAATATTTGCGTATCTTGTACGGATTAGGCACTTCTTTTTTATACTTAACGCGTTTTTATTGAATTATTTAAAAATATATTAATTCCTTGATGAATAATACTAATTATAACTTAAATAATTTATAATTATGATATTGAAGCAATAATAATTAAAAGATTGTACGATTTTCTTAGAAATGGAACAAATTTCGGTGACACGATGCGGACGCTTTACCGATTATGATCTAAAATGCATTGAAATTTTATTAACTAAAAAATATTTGCGTATCTTGTACGGATTAGGCACTTCTTTTTTATCCTTAACGCGTTTTTATTGAATTATTTAAAAATATATTAATTCATTGATGAATAATACTAATTATAACTTAAATAATTGATAATTATGATATTGAAGCAATAATAATTAAAAAATTGTACGTTTTTCTTATAAATGGAACAAATTTCGGTGACACGATGTGGACGCTTTACCGATTATGATCTAAAATGCATTGAAATTTTATTAACTAAAAAATATTTGCGTATCTTGTACGGATTAGGCACCTCTTTTATACTTAACACGTTTTTATTGAATAATTTAAAAATATATTAATTCATTGAAGATTAATACTAATTATAACTTAAATAATTGATAAAATTATTATATTGAATTGAATTATTCAAAGCTGAAATTTATTAATATTGTGCGGTTTGGTAATGGTAAAATCTACTCTATATATATAAAAAGATAAGACAAAATATGCAACGTTTTTATGCAACGTTTTTGTGCAACGTTTTATGCAACGTTTTCATGCAACGCTGAGAACAGCTATTGGACGACACCAAATCAACATTATAATCACATCAACGGATGAATCAAAGCAAAGCAAAAGCAAAAGCAAAAGCAAAAGCAAAAGCAAAAGCAAAAGCAAAAGCAAAAGCAAAAGCAAAAGCAATAGCAAAAGCAATAGCAAAAGCAAAAGCAAATGCAAAAGCAAAAGCAAATGCAAAAAGTAAAAAGCAAAAGCAAATGCAAAAAAGCAAAAAGTAAACGCAAAGCAAGGCAACAAAACCATGCGACGCAAAAACACAAAGATTGAAAGATTTATGTAAATACAAAAATCCGTTTGGTGGCAAATTTGTTATTTTAGGTGGTGACTTTCGTCAAGTTTTTGTAAATAATTTGAATTTTGTATGTTTCGCGGTTTCGGGGAAGCCGAGAGAGCGCGAGCAGTGAAGAAGAAGACTTGCGTACGCCGTCCAAGTCGTGGACGGTCGACATTTTGATTTCTGACGATTTTTAGTTGTAAAAATTTGATTTATTTGAGAATAAAAGACAAGTAAAGTTTGAAGCAGTGTTATTTCTTTTAAATTGAGAATTTAGAAGAGAAAATTTTGTGAATTATACTACATGCAAGTGGAATTATTTCGGAAAAGGTATACAAGGTCGCTTGATAGTGGGCGATACTGAAAGATAACCGATTGAGCCAGCCGGGTAAGAAGGTGATTTCTCCGCCCGAATTGGAATTTTACGAAGAAGATTTGATAATTCGATATTTAATATTTAAGGGTGGAAAATAACACTTCAACTTGGCTACCCGAACGTGCGGCATTTGGTGAAAATTTTTTTGAATTCAATTTGGGATGATTAGTTTATGGTTGTAAATGTTCACCGCAGAACCGGCTGTCACCCTGAGATTTTTAGTAAGAAAGGTTTGACCATGGCTACAGGCTGGGATAAAATCGATCAAATTGAGTGGAGGCTTCAACAGCTGATAGAGCAAATGTCTGAAGACAGGAGAGAGAGGAGAACGAATAGAATAGAAGATAAAAGAGAGAGGGAAAAGAATAGGATCGAGGACAAAAAAGAATGGGTAAAATATTGTGAAGAATTGAGCAGAACAATCAGCAGTGCCAATTATGAAAAAAATGAAAATGAGGAAGAACTAGAAGATAAGAAGGAAGAAATAAGTTTAATAAAAGGAGAAACTTGAGCAGAAAAAGTGGAAATATCGGAAGAGATTGAGAAAAATGAAAATAAAGAAGACTTGAGAAATGAAAAAATGGAAGGAGAAGTAAATAAAGAAACGGGTCATATCGGCGGCATTAATAAAAAAGCCCGGATATTCACCAGAACACAGATGCGACGAATGAAATGGCGAAAGATGAAACATGGACGAAAAAGTAATTTTGAAAGAAGGTATAACAATAATTATTGTAAAAGGAAGAAAAATAAAATTAATACGAACATGATTACTTCATCCAAGATGGTTTCCGATGGAAATGATGTTCCCCGTTCAGCAATTTGGAAGGATGAAATAAAGGATGAAGAGGATATGATATATATGATATGAGGATATGAAAGTAATTTGGTATTTTGAAAAAGAAGAGTTGGGCTACAAGAAGAAGAAAATAAAGAAAAGGTGGTTTGGTGAAAAGAAACGTATTTTTAAAAAGGAAGACGTCATGGAAAAGAAAATGAAGGTCATTTTGGAAAAGTGGCAGTATCGGCGATCAAGATGGAGGGTGGCTAATCTAATCAAATATGAAAAGTAACCACGGACGAATAAAGAAGATTGAACAAATTTAAGGATAACCGCGATTTAAATGGAAAATGAATGGAACTAAATGTGTTTTGATAAAATTAAAAAAAAGTTTGTAAATATTAAAATTTAAAGAAGGAACTACACACATCATGATAAAACTGAAAATCATAATTAAATAAAAAGCAATAGAAATTCGAACAAGTTAATAATAACTTAATAACCAATGTAACAAGTGAAAAAGACAATCTTCGAAAGATAAGCAGACGGAAAGTTTATAAATTGTATAACAAAATTTGAGAAAGTAAAAGTGTTTCCAAAAATTGAAAATTTGAAAAATGGATTAATTAATTGCTGCATTTTATAATAGTAAATTTGAAATTAGCGTTTATGGCAATCAAATGGAAAAATTTAATTTGAAAATTGATGGTTATTGAAGGAATTTGTCACTACGAAATTGAAATTGGATGATTAGTAAAGAAATAGGTAAAAGAGTTTTAAATGATGTGTATTGCATATTTAAAAAAATTTGTATGAAGTTACAACTTTAAAATGTAGTTGTTAGTTGGAAATTTTAAAAATTAAGTAGTATTGAAGGATTTTATTAAATAAGGGTCGATATGAAGATTGAAGATGACAATGAAATTGCAGAACACTAGAAGAGAATCGAAATTATGAAAGGTCCGTAACGGAAAAAGAAGGAGCTTTGAAAAGTTATGGAATAAAATTTTGAAGGATAAAAAAATTTGCAGTTATTTCGAAGAAAGGTTTGGATCGAGTTATCTAAGAAATTGTTATTATTGCAAAGAAGTTTGGATGTCATTTATGAATTGTTTAGTGATCATTCGTCAAGATAGGTAGTTCGGGATGTTGATGAATTAATTAATTTAGGTGTGTAAATTAGATTGCCGCATTAATTAATTATTATTTACTTTTGAATATTGTTATTTATTTTTGAAGATGTTGATTTAGAGAATTTGCTACTTATTCCAAAAGCACGACGTTATGTGTCTTTCTTGAAATCCCTCCTGGATTTCTGCATAAGCCAGGAAGGATTGCTGTCGTGTAATTTTTGGAATAAGGAAATGGTTTGCTTGAGTTTTTGTAAATAATTTGAATTTTGTATGTTTCGCGGTTTCGGGGAAGCCGAGAGAGCACGAGCAGTGAAGAAGAAGACTTGCGTACGCCTTCCAAGTCGTGGACGGTCGACATTTTGATTTCTGACGATTTTTAGTTGTAAAAATTTGATTTATTTGAGAATAAAAGACAAGTAAAGTTTGAAGGAGTGTTATTTTTTCTAGATTGAGAATTTAGAAGAGAAAATTTTGTGAATTATACTAAATGCAAGTGGAATTATTTCGGAAAAGGTATACAAGGTCGCTTGATAGTGGGCGATACTGAAAGATAACCGATTGAGCCAGCCGGGTAAGAAGGTGATTTCTCCGCCCGAATTGGAATTTTACGAAGAAGATTTGAAAATTCGATATTTAATATTTAAGGGTGGAAAATAACACTTCAATATACATCGATAGGCCTTTGTTTAGTCATGGACAGTTATATGTAGCATTATCAAGATGTCGAGCGAAGGATGGAATACAAATTCAAAGTGAAAGCGACATAAAAAATGTTGTATGGAAATAAGTTTTATAACTTGAAGTTATTAGGGCCGCGAAGCGGTGCTGGGGGGTTGGGCCGCGGTAGCGGCCAGGGGGGCGGAGCCCCCCTAGTATAATATAATGTCATAATATTTATGACACGTGTTTTGCCATTTTCTGCATTTCGTAACAATTTTTTTTAAAATTCATATACTAGGTATCTAGTAATAATTTTCATTTGTTAAAACTAAAAATATTTTATTTATTTTAATTTAACAATGATATTTTAAACTACGAAATTAAAAAATTGTAATAGTCAAACATTGCATTGTATAAAATGTATAGTAGTAACCTCTAGATAGGTCTGAAGGTTAACTCGACGCCTACGACGCTGACGCAACATGGTAACCTAGGTTCAAACCCCACCTCGGATGGATTTTTCTAGTAAGTACATAAGTATAATTTAACGATATTTTTCAGATACACTGGGCGCATGGCAAACAAATGGATTAAATTAAAAATGATAATTTAATATTATTATGTGTAAAAATTAAAATAAAACAATAAATTGTCTGTAAAAAGTATAATGCATCCATCGCATCTAAATAAAAAATTACAGAAATCAAATTTTTTTTTTAATTTTTAAAAATTATTAAAAATAATAATAAAATATCAATACATAATCTGTACATAAACGATGCACCAACACAGTAACAGAAAAATCAATGCCGAAACGTTACGAAAATTTATGTTACCTATATGTACATAAACGATGCATACAAGTAATGACAAAATGGGCAAAAAGTCACAAAATCGTCACAATATCGTCACGAAAAAATATGTACCGAATAAGTACATAAAATCAATGCCGTTACGTTACGAAATCGTTACGAAGATTTATGTAACCTATATGAACATAAACGATGCATACATTTTAGTTATGACAAAATGGGCAAAAAGTCACAATATCGTCACGAAAAAATATGTACCGAATATGTACATTTTTGACGGTTTTGTGTTACTTGGGTGAACACTTTGAAAATTACATGTAGACTACCATTCCCAGTTAGCCGGTCCTAGAAAGGTCAATAGAAGGTTTGTTGGGCGCCAGAATAAAATTCTTGATTACAAAAAAAATGAATTTTATTCAAATAAAAACTTTTAATAGGGAAAAAGTTGTTCTTTTTAATTAGGCTCATAAGTGCCTGCTCTGCCGTGGTGTAGAGTGTGTATCACAGTCGCAAATTCTGTTACATTTACTAATCATTAAATTCTCTGAACGAATTTACGACTGGATAATTGTTAGTGTGCGAGAAATAAACAATTTACAAAAATAATCAATTTTGTTACAAAAAAAAAAATGGTTTCACTAACCCTTGTAACGTAGTTAAACAATTGTGATGAAAGGAGAAACATCTAAGCATTGAGGAAATGCACGCCGCCACTGGAATTTCTACACCGCTGCTTGACAGCTACCGAAATTTTGATAGGTACAGGTGTTGATTTCTTATACATCCAAATCAAGCTCATCCAACAATTAACGAAACCTTCAGTGTTCTCCAGTAAATAAAACGTATTAAATAAAACCTGGTTATCGTTTACGGGCATCCAAATTGCTACGCCGCTTTATAAGGTAAAATTTAACCTCAAATCTTGCAACATCCAAATTTAATTAATTTTCCATTTATAGGGTTTATTCGATGAAATAAATCGAATAAATAACTCTTTCACGCAATCAATAATTCGTACGATCATCAATTCATAAACTGGATCGCATTTTATGTGAAATTTATAACGAGGGCGAACGACCACATGTTCAAGTAAAAAATTCCAAAATTAACGTAAAAGACTCACGTTTTTACTTCCAGCGATTGTAAATTTTGTGTTCTACACAAATATCATATCTCGGATATCTGGTTCCAAGAATAACTACTGAAATTTCAACTTTTTTAGGTGCATCCAAGAACGCGCACCTGGTCTCGCAAATGGTTGCCGGAAAAGACCAAATTTCCCTTTCTACTTCTTCGTACCTTTTACAAAACGGCACTCTATTTCCAAAACGTAAGTTCCTAACTTTTAGTAGCAAACTTTGAAATTCACTATCACTTACAAACTTGACTTTTAGATGGAATTCAAAACACAACACTATCAAAAATCAAATCAAATCAACAAGCATAAATTATTTGTATCAGTGTAAATGGAAATTGTGACAAATTTTGGCTTTCGAGATAGTAAAAACAACTTTTCCCTGTCGTGCCAGCATTTCGACAGATTGTTGACTTTAGTTTTGTATCAAAAATCTTACTCTCGAATAAAACGCTGCAACATATTATTTAGATACGTTTGACAGGGCCAACAGAAAGGCGACGGTACTTAGATCGAGTACAGATGTAGAGATTCCAAGCAGCTCCAGCGAGAGAATTATTCGGAGCTAATAAAACTCCCATAATTATTGAAAATTTAGAAAAAGGTAAATAATGTGAAAATTCTTGAAACTGTTACCATAATGTTAAATTTTAGATTATTCTGAAGAAGAAGATAATGACAACGGCGACAACGAGGCAAATAATACAATCAACGATATTACTGTAACAAATAATCAACTGGATCCAGTTGAAATGCTTACAAAAGAGGAATTTCAATGTAAGCATGATAAGCAATAATTTACTATTAGTTTTTATTTATTATACAGGTGGTAAAGCAGGAGATGGTTTACATAAAGGATTGCTTTCGAGATATAGTGCGTGGATTTGAAGACAGGAATCATTAAGTAGCGGTACACGCATACCTAACGTTACCACTACGAAGTTTGGAAGAAATTAACAGGACGGAAGAAATTATTAAGAATGATGAAGAGCAGTACCAGGGACTGGTAATAATATTTAACTTTGCGTTGTTGCATTATCTTATAATATTTTATTACTTTTAATAAGTAACTGAATTAAAACGAATAGGTGGGGACACCGATATTGTTTTTACTATTCATAAATGATATTGGTCGGTATATCAAGTACAGTAAAATTCTTTTATTTGCTGACGACCTCAAAATTTTTAGAGCGATTAAATTTATCAGTGACTGCATACTATTGCAATTAGACCTTGATAATATTTACCAATAGTGTGCATAATCGTCTCAATTTGATCTTAATTTCCATCATGTAAATTTTTTTATGTTGTAGGCATTTAGCAGCAGGCCATAACATTCCAACTCTATCGTTTGCATTTCGGATTGGAAAATCTACAACCTGCTCCATAATAAATGAAACTTGTGAAGTGATTTGGAATAAGTTGCATGGTATCGTTTTAGAAGAGCCTAGTGAAGAAGGTTGGAAAGCAATATTAAGCAATAATTTCGAGGAAAAATGGAATCTACCGAACTGCCTAGGTGCTATTAACGACAAGCAGCTCGGTACAAAAGTAGTTCTTTATTTTTCAATTATAAAAAGACGTTCAGTATAGTTCTCTTTGCTGATTGTGACGTCAACTATTGTTTTTCATATGTAGCCACAAGAGGAGTTTTGAAGAATTCTTCATTTGGCCGTAAATTAAACAATAACTTGCTTCATATTCCTGAAAATATGAAAATGATGCTTTTCCAAGAACAGATAATAAAACGCCCTACTTTTTGTTGGTGATGAAGCGTTCCCGTTGCAGACGAATCTTATGCGACCATTTGGTGGAAGAAACTTACCGGATGAGGAAAGAATCTTTAATTATAGATTGTTACGTGTTCGACGGTGCATAGAGAATGCATTCGGAATTATGGTAGCAAGAATCAGAATATTCCACTCAACAGTATTCAAGAATCCAGAAAATGTTGATAAAATAATTAAAGCTGCAGTATTCCTCCATAATTACATTAAAAGGGATGATGTGACCCAAAGAAGATATTCTTCTCGAAACTTTACTGACACTGAGGTAGATAGAAGACTAATCCGAGGTGAATGTGTTGAGAATAGTGTGTACTAGGCCTTATATGTATAAGTGCTTGACGTCATTATGTAATCATGCATGCGCATTAATAAAGTTAGTTCTGCACAAACTACGCCATAAGTAACGAAGTGTTTTATTTAATCCTTAGTTATTATCAATACACTGGATTACACTGGAATTACACTGGAAGGGGAAGGAAAGGTTTTGAATATGCAGAAGCAATGGATGATATATTCCGTGACAAAAGAAATATTCATCCAGTAGTATTGCTTTCAAGTGAAACCTCAGACCCTCTCCCTCCAGTACCTTTATGCAGTTACGATGTACCTTCTTGTAGTAACGTTAGCCGCACATTTATTTCTGCAATCCAAGAAGAACGAGAAATTGAAGAATTTGATAACGAGAGTGAACCTATAACACAAACATCCATGTTACCATCTGCAACACCCAGCACAAGTAGGATTAGAGATCGAAAAAGAAAACGAACGCTTACCCGAACTGAAATCCTAGAAAATACTAGGCAAGATAAAAACAAATTTTATAGCATTTTTAACCAACCAATCGGCAAAATCAGAGGCACTACGTGAGCGTAATATTCTCATGAAAGAACGAAGCAATAAAGGAAAGAAACGAAATATTAACAAGTTTATATGAAAGTGGCGTTAATGTACCATCATCGTTGTTATAAATTTTTTAATAACAAAATTATATTTTATAAAATAAAAAATAATAATAATAAAATAATATTTTTAAAAGTGTAGGGTATTCACAACATGGTTTCTAATTAGAACTCCATTTTTTTTCATCTTCATCCTCATCAATTTGTTGCAGAGGTTCAACAACCTTCAAGTCATTTTCTTCTTCATATAGGAAATCATCCTCTAACGCAATATTGTGAAGAACACAACAGGCCCGAATGAAATGAACTATAGTTCTTATATTTCTTAATTTCAGATGGCATAGTTGCCGAAATTTTTGTTTTAGCAACCCAAAACAATGTTCAATAACATATCTATTTTTGGACAATTTCATGTTATAATTACGTTGTCTATGAGTTAATTGACCTCTATCTCGAAAAGGTGTCAACAATTTTGGCAAACATGGATAGCCACTGTCACCTAAAGCCTGTCCACGAAAAAAACCGACTACTTTGTCTTGTTTTAGGATATTACCTTAAATTTTATGACCACTTTGTTCAGAATAAGTTGAGGAACAACGCAAAAATTGTAGTTTTAGACGATACTTTAGTTGAAGCAACATGGAGAGTGAACAAGTGAAACGTAGAAAAGCAATTATTTCCATGCACTGCAAAAATCCGCGAATGTCTCAAAGAGAACTCGCAAAAAAATTAAAAATACCAAAATCAACGATTCAAAATGTGCTGGCCAAGTTCAAAAAAGAAAAAGTGGTTCCGGTAGAAAGTGGTTCAGTTGATTGACAATTAAAAGACAAAGTGGTACGGGAATTTAAACATAAACCGAACACATCGGTAAGGGACATGGCCGATAAAGTTGGTACATCCAAATCAAATGTGCAAAATATAAAAACACGTAGCAGAAATATTTAACAAAATTTGAATGTGTGGTAATGGATGACGAGACCTACTGCAAAGCGGATTTCCAGCAGTTACCTGGGAACGAATTTTATGTTGCCAAGGGTCGGGGGCAGGTACCTACCTAAAGAAAATCTTTAAAAGTTTTAAAACAAGCAGCCCGCAGGGCCTCTCCCGACCGTGCGAAGAAAAACTTTTAATTTAATTTCTCCATAGAGGTAGAAATGAAAAAACACGAGTATAATTTTGCAACGACCAAAATTGAAAACAAATGGAAGACGCTAGAACGATCATTCAAAAAAAAAACCGAAAATAATAAGCAAACTGGTAGAGCTCGAGCAGTATGTCCGTATAAGAAGTAAGTGAGAAATTTAAAATGTTAATATTCATTAATTTGTTATTTGTAGAGAATTGAGTGACTGTATGTACTACAGCTTTTTTCAATCGGTTAATCTTCCATCTTTTACTGAACTATAAGCCAATGTTAAAAATCATTAAACCACCGAAGTGGTTAATACTTCAAACGCTGCGCGGCAACACTTCAATTTTTTTAATTGATAATTTTATTTTAATAGGGTTAGCGGGTTTTTAAGAACTATGGAAGGCCACCGACAATATCCAATGCAGATGCCTAAATCAATTCCTGAAAATACCAGTTTTTTAAGACCTATGCCTATGCAAGGTCACCAACACTACGGCATGCAGTTTATGCCGAATTCAATTCCAGAAAATGCCAGCTTCATCCCATTGCAGCCCCCACGCCTTCCAGTTTATCTCATGTAAACAACTTTTTTTTTAAATTTCTAAATTTCCTAACATTTTTTTCCAGATACGCCACACTACAGCAGATTAAGATCATTCGAAAATTGGCCGAGCGAAATTAAGTTAAAACCTGAACAGTTTGTAGCAACAGGGTTCTTCTGTTGGGGCGAGGATGATCGAGCGGTTTGCTTTTACTGTGGGGTAGGGCTTCAAAACTGGGAAGATGGGGATGATGCGTGGAAACAACACGCAGAATGGTTCTGGAAGTGCAAGTTTCTGTTTGTGCAGAAAGGCGAAAAATTTATTAAATTATTCCTTGCCCATTGGCGAAAACGCTGTGGCGTTATTGAAACGTGAAGTTCCAACAACGAATCCTCAATGTCATGTAAGATGGGAACGCCACATCAACACGAAAACGATCATACAGTGTCACCGGTGTCAATTATGGGGACATGCCACCGCCAACTGTAGGAGAATGTAGTATAAGTGTTTGAAATGTGCACAAGAGCACAACACAAAAGCCTGTGTGCTCCAACAAGCGGAGAAACCTAAGTGCGCCAACTGTGGCGGGGGGAGGGCGAACACCCCGCAAACAATGTAAGCTGCCAGGTATACGGTATGAAGGACGCAGGTTTCTTGATGGTTACCACCAACGAGGTGGTATTAGGTGGTATATTAGGCAATCACTCGACGCCAGAGTGAGGTGGGAACGCCACATCAACGCCAAAATGATTATACAATATATTATAATCACATGTAACGGCCAACTGCAGAAGGGCATACAAATGCCTGAAATGCGCAGGAGACCACCCCACAAAGGAGTGCACTCGACCGATAACAGCAGCAGAGGGGGCCTACGCAAAACCGAAAATCATGGCAAGTGGTCTACGAGACAATAAAGTTTGCGGAACACTGGTCTAGACAAAATAAAAGAAATACAGAATACGAAAGTCCAAAAGTGGCAAATTGAAAAGTAATTCCTTGCCCCAAGCACAACCAATACAACAATGGAAAAGATTTTTCCTTTGAAATTTGGAAATATTTTGTATTATGTACAAATATCCCCCACTTAACTCAAAACTCAAATTAATGTAACGAAAAATGGTTGGTAATTTTTGAAAGTTTGTAACGTTTCGTATGTGGTCTTTGATGGTGTTCTTGTTTTCTTGTGTTTTTTTTTAGTTCTTTCATATTATTATTATTAATAATGGAAAGTAGGAAAAAATCAGAAGTGTGGAAGTTTTTCACAATTGTGTGCGCCGAAAAGGCGATATGTGCGGATCGGTCTTATCTTATAAAGTTATAAGACATCCATTTCAAATTTCGAAAGAAAATTTTGAAAGAAAAAATTTCGAGAAAACATCTCGAAAGACGACATCCAACCCTGAAATATTCTAAAAATGAACGTACATTCAGGAGATGCCAAATTCAAAACAAAGAATCAGCAATTAGATAAGCAAAGATTTTCAGCCGTTTTCTATTGTGAAATATCGAGCTTTTCGCGATCTTGTAAAAGAGTTAAATCATAACTATATTTTGCCAAGTCGCAAGACCCTTAGCAACGTGCTTCTCCCTGCAGCATTATGAAGAAATTTACGTGAAGTCCAGATTAGTAGTCCAGGATGTAAAATCTGTTACCATAACAACCTACTGCTGGACTTCGCGTAATAGAAACTATTGGGCAAATACATTTAAGATGCGACAGGCATTATTAATAGAAGATTACCTATCTATATTGTCATATTTTTAAAACTGAAATTGAAATTGAGTTTAAGAACAGATAAAATTTTGCTTTTTATTTTTCTATTAAAATGATATTACTCTAGTTAAGGGTTGGCAATATCGATACAAATAAAGACCTGTGAATGAACAGGTGCACAAGGTTTTGAACAGTCAATCAACTCAATGGAGAGGGAGTAATTTAGAGTTTTCTTTTATTGTAAATAATGATGTACGATAGAGTTGGAAAATTCAAATTTTTAAATGTGTTGGAATTTAAATCACGAGAGGGCGTTAAAAAAAGTGATAGTGTCGAAAAAAGTAACGACAAGAGGTCTCTTCCAATGGAGAGTAGAGCAGAGCGGTGGGTTAGTAAAGCCGGCCACACAATTTTAATAAAAGTGCTTAAAAATAAAGTTAAAATTGCTCGCAGTAGCAAACTTAATAGATCAGTGATTCAATGAAAATAGAATAAGTTTATGGAAGACTTCAATCAGGAAGCAACGAATTTTATGGGTTCAAAATTGAAACATGAAATTAAATTGCTCGTTTTGTTGCAATAATTTTCGTATGGAAGAAACTTGCAAGTTTAAAGAAGTCAGGAGGAGTCATTTGAATTTATGGGGAAGCAGTCCCCAGCAAACACACCAGGAAGTTATCACCCAGCCTAGAAATACCGATAAGGTAAAATTTTAAAAATTTGTTAACTTAAATGCTACCAAAATAAGAACATTCACGTGACGCGCGCATATTTCAACACATCTGATAGAGCGTGGAACACTCAACGTGAAAACGTCGGTTTTGTTTGGTTAAACACATGATTTGAACATTGGAAAAGATATTTTTCAATAACTTCAATTTTAAAACTCGTACAGAAACTTTGTAATTATTAATTTTAAGATGTATTGCGCTCTTTATTTGGTTGATCCACAATTGTAGGGGAGAATTATTAAAATTAAATGTGTGGATTGTGGATTAATCAATGAGTAAAATTGACTGGGTTAATTAATTATTTTTCAAAACTTAACAATGTTGTATCGATATGCCAGGTAGGCATCACGAAGCTGTATCAGCGATTTATCTGTTTTTAAAAGTGAAATAAAAATTATTTTGATTAAAAGTTTTTTCTAGAATATTTTTAAATCGAATAAGGTAGCCGGGCATATTAAATATACGACAATATACACTTATTTTCATCTTTTTCCATGTTTATCTAATGGTAACTTGGCTATTGAACTGGTAATAATAATATCATTTGATAAAAATCAATTACTTTTAAAATATACTTTTCAGCTGAGCAGTGATTTGCACAAATATTTCCAGGAAAAAAATTTTCAAACAATTGGCCTCAGCTTAAAATGAAATGAATCCATTTGATTGAAAAGCTAAATAGTATTAAAAACGTTGACGATTTGGCTTTTATAAAACTTATGAAAATGGTCAATTCTGGTATGTTTATAATATATTTTAATTTTTATTTAGCTTTTACTATATAATATTATCTATTAACGATGTAATGATATAATGTTGACGAAGACATCCGTGCAAAAAAAGAAAAGCTTTTGAAACTTGGATTACCACTTCAACCCTTGCCAATATTCATTGGAACTTTGGAAAAAATTGTGGATGCTT
The DNA here is from genome assembly GCA_958510855.1 of Rhagonycha lutea. Taxonomy (NCBI): domain Eukaryota; kingdom Metazoa; phylum Arthropoda; class Insecta; order Coleoptera; family Cantharidae; genus Rhagonycha; species Rhagonycha lutea. Next base: position 41,448,186 of record OY294038.1, read on the forward strand.
ATGTTATTGTTGACGATATAAAATATCGTACAAAAACTCCAATCGCAGCAATTGACCTTACCTTCAAAATTTTCCACGTGGTCGACTGCGAGTATCCAACGCCTTCTTTGTATTCTTAGTTACTGATTAAGAGATTCGGATATCTTATAGATATATCAGAAGCAGATCTTTCTTTAAGCATGAAGAAAGTCACGACATCTATCGTAAACGATTTTAATGTGCAAAATGTGTAATACCTAGTTTACACGAGCTTAGTAGCTAATGCTTAGTACTAATGCTTAGTACTAATACCTTGCGTGTAAACATGCTGAAGTAGTGCTTAGTATTAGTGCAACCGCCAGTGCAAGTGAATAGAAGTCGGTTCTATTTACTAACGACAAGTTGACCACCTCCACTAAAATTTAACCTAGCACTTGTCGCTTGCTGACGTCATATATCTTGCTACTAACAAGATCGTGGCTACTGGCTACTCACTAATACCTTTTTACTAATACCAACGTGTAAACGGTTACTTGTTACTTGTCACTATACCGATTAGTACTAAAAAAGAAGGACTAGAACATCCTATTGCTTATGCAAGCCGTGCGCTTACCCAAACCGAACAAAATTACCATGCCACCGAAAGGGAACTTTTGGCTATCATTTTTGCTATTGATAAATTTCGTGGTTATATTGAGGGAACCCAATTTACTGTAATTACCGACTGTAGTGCTTTACAATTTTTAAAAAATATCGGTGAGAAAATTCGTGGAAGATTAAGTAGGTGGGCTTTAAAACTAGCTCAATATTCTTTTGACGTACGTCATCGTCCGGGTAAATTAAATATAGTACCGGATATTTTATCTCGTGATGTTTGTCTTATAAAAGCGAAAAATTTAGTTAAAGATAACTGGTATCACAATCTTGAAACAAATATAATAGAAAACCCTGAAAACTTTCCTCAATATAAAATTGAAAATGATTATCTATATAAATTTATTCCTTCATTAACACCAGAAAAATCAAATATCCCGGAATATAAAATGGTTATTCCTAGTGCTAACAGATCAGAAGTGTTAAAACAATGTCACGACGATCCTATTTCAGGACATTTTGGGATTTCAAAAACAACAAATCGAGTGACAGAATTATATTACTGGCCCAAAATGCTAGCAGACATTAAAAACTATGTGCTAAATTGCCGCACCTGTGCTTCAATTAAGCCATCATCGCTTTCACGTCAAGGTTTTATGGGGAAATCACGAAAGATTTCTTATCCATTCCAGCTCATTTCTATGGATTTACTTGGTCCTTTACCAAGATCCAAAAAAGGTAACCAACATTTGTTAGTAATAACGGATTGGTTCACTAAATATGTTATAGTGAAACCATTAACTAAAGCTACAGCTTTACAAGTAGCTAAATTTGTAGAACAAAACGTCTTTCTTGTTTATGGCATACCCCAAATTATAGTTTGTGATAACGGAGTACAATTTACTTCACATTTGTTTACCGAACTAATCAATAAATACGATGTACAAAAGATTTATTACAATTGTCGATATCATCCTCGGTTCAATCCAACAGAGCGTGTGAACCGTGTGCTGGTGTCCGCTATTTCTTCATATATTAAAAATGATCATACACATTGGGATGATAATATAAATCAGATTGCTTTGGCAATCAATACAGCCAAACATGAAATTACTAACTTTTCCCCTGCTTTCCTTGTATTTGGAAGATACATCCCCACCGATGGATCTTATTATGGTCCTGTTCCGGGTGACACTAACGTCATTGATATTGATGACAGAATCCGTTGGGATGAAACCCAACAACAACTCCCTGTATTGTTTGATCAAGTTCGTCAACAATTACAAAAATCTTATTTAAAAAGCAAGCAACATTATGATCTTCGTAAAAGACATCTCGAATTTCAAGTAGGAGACAAAGTTTGGAAGCGTAATTATAAACTTTCAAATGCTTCACAGAACTACTCTCATAAATTGGCTCCCCGATTTTTACCTTGTGTAGTTTCCCGTAAATTTGGAACACTCACTTATGAACTTAAGAATGAAGATGGAAAAAATCTTGGTCGTTGGCATGTAAAGGATCTAAAACCTTTTCACGAGGCTTCATCTTAATCCTTGCTTACTGCAATTTATGCTTTGCTTGTTGCTATTGGTTGCAAATAATGTAACTATTTGCTTTTGTAAAATTCGCTTGTTGCTTCTATTGAAAATAATTGCTTTTGCTTTGATTATTTAGTAACTAATTATTTTATTATTATTTTACCCTGTATATGGTTTTCAATAAACATTTTAAATTTAAAATGAAGAAAAATCATCCTTAATCCGGATCTGTACGGAATTATTTACACTACCTCCACTTAGGTAACTGACCTACTTATGTTTATGAATATGCTATTTGTCAATAAACTACGTCCTTGACATAACTTTATAATTGTGTGTAACTTATTTTATGAACAACTTTAAATAATTTCTAAATTATTTAACTATTTGATATTTGGAATATCTTTTAAAATTTTTGGTTTTGATAAAATATATATGTATTATTTGGTGTTAAATTTAATCATTCTGTTAGAGCAAAGAAATATTTCTTACTTTTAACTTCATTGGGTCGACACTTTGGATTTAAATTGGAACTGCTCAATTCTCTAGTCAGAATAGAAAAATTTATTTGAAATTCTTAAGTAACCTTTATAAATCCCACCATTACGGTACTATGGGTGTAGGTAAAACTTTTGGTTGTATGGCTTATAAACTTTTGCTTAATTTTTTTAAAAAATTGCTTTTCATCTTTATGGCTTAGAAAATTTGAATTATCTTTACTACTCTTAGTAAGGTGCTTTGGTCTTTCTGCTATTTTTTTTTTGCTCAAAAATTTTGCATGATTAAAAACTTAATTAAGAAAATTAATATTTTCTTCTTAGATATCAATTGACTGATGTGAATCATCTGCAGTAACATTTCCCTGCTTTTCATAACAGAGAAATGATGTTTCTTCTTTGTTATAATTTCTTGTTACTAATTTCTTCTTTGTTAGTATAATTTCTTCGAAATTAATTTCTTCCGATGGGTGTCAATTGTAATAAAACGCTTGTTTTTATGATCATCTTAAATAAACTATTATAGAAAAATATTTATAAAATTTATCATTGGCTTTAAAAATTCATTTTCAGCGAAAATAGCATCCTGAAAATAAACCAGTTACATTCGTGGCGACGAGGTCAGTTTTTACCTACTTTTGTTTCTTATTACGATATCATAAAAGAAAAACTATTTCGCCTTTAGTGTTGTAGGTTCTTTTGAATAATTGTTCTCTATAAAGATTATTATCGTTAAATATATAAACGTTTTATTAAAGTAAAATTGTAATAATATACAATTACTTTATTCCGTGTCTTTAATAATTATTATTTCTAATTATGGCTTTTTTTTTGTAATTATCTATTGATTACTATCTTATCGATTATTTATCGATTATTATTTTATCGATCACTTTTGTATTATCTATTGATTACTATCGTACCGATTATTTATCGATTATTATTTTATCGATCACTTTTGTAATTATCTATTGATTACTATCGTACCGATTATTTATCGATTATTATTTTATCGATCACTTTTGTAATTATCTATTGATTACTATCGTACCGATTATTTATCGATTAGTATTTTATCGATCATTTTTGTAATTATCTATTGATTACTATCTTATCGATTATTTATCGATTTTTATTTTATCGATCATTTTTGTAATTATCTATTGATTACTATCTTGTCGATTATTTATCGATGACCCTAGACGGACAAACGATAAAACCAAAGACAATGGACTCCAGACTAAATTTTGACACTCACATTAAAACCAGAAGACAACAAGCGTACGCAGCAAACCGCAAGATCTACCCTTTGCTGAGGGGGGAGTCAGATGAGCTCTGAAAACAAGCGTACGTTATACAAAACCGTACTAAGACCGATAAACGGGGTCCTTCCAGCCTTCTTTTGGGTGACCATGTCAACGTTAGTAAAAGCACTACATGCAGGGTGATCAAAAAAGTTTCTGAACGGATAGCTAGTTTATCACCAGACGTCATTTACATGCTTCGACCTGATGAAATTGCCAATATTACATTAGATTTTTATAATATTAGGCGATTTCCAGGCGTGATAGGTGCAATCGACTGCACACAGGTGCGAATTCAGTCTCCCGGTGGTGATTATGCAGATGATTTCAGGAATAGAAAAGGATACTTTTCTTTCAATATTCAGGCGGTATGTGATGCAAAATTACGCATTCGTAACATTATTGCTAGGTGCCCAGGATCAGTCCACGATTCTACAATTTTCAACGACACGCCCTTGTGTGCAGATTTAGAAACTGGCCACTTTGGACCCAACACATGGTTGGCAAGACGAAATGCGAAACTTGAACAGGCTAGTACAAGACAAAATTAAAATAAACAAAAATAAAACTTGGGACAACCTTTTAACCTCACTCAGTCCTTCAGACAACACACTCCTCAAATTAACCAAGGTACCTACTTAGAAAATCGTATGCGCCGATTGTGGCACTAAAAGAAAACACCTACACAGCCATGACCGGCGCTCAAAAGGCGGAGCTCTTGCCTACCACATTTCAGAAAATTCACAACTTGATGACACTGACACGCCTGCACAGAAAAAATTAAACAAAACGTACTAGAATTTTCAAGTCAAGCTTACGACATACCTACGAGACAATACAAATCACTAATTAGTAACCCTACCGAAATCCTACAAGTAATCAAATCCCTTCCAAACAACAAAGCCCCAGGTCCGGACAAAATTGAGAACAAGATTCTCAAAAATTTGTCCCGGAAAGCTGTTGTGCAACTGAATTACATTTTCAATGCAATTCTGAGGCTACAATACTTTCCGAAGTAATTTGGATAAGTGAAGATGGCACACGGATAACGAGTAGAATTCAATACTGCCCAAAAAAGGATGCTTTAATTGGATTTGTTTCACCAATTGAACCTAACGGCTTACCTCAGAAACATAAATATCAAGCTACGTCAGCTGCCATTATACAAAAATATTTTTTGGAAACTTCAAAAGCAAATTATGCTTATGTAACTATGGCTCAAGTTTTAATAGATAAATCTCCATCGTTTTGTTTAAATATCTTTGGAACAGATAATAAATTTACGCATACCGACGTAATAAATCGATGGAAAGTCTTGCAAATAGAAGCCGATAAAATATGACATTAAAATATTAGGATATTCCTCTGATGGAGATTTACGGTTGCTAAAAAGTATGAAGATCAAGGCCAATTTTCTTCGAGGTAAATACTTAGCATACAATAAAAAGAAATGGACTTGGTTTCATGTGAATTTAAATAGTGGTTTCAAAAATCCTATTTTTGTACACAGGTTAAAGAGGACTCAGCAGCACCTCAAGTATTGGGGAACGAAGATATTTAATAAGATACCGGCAGAAATAAAGAACCAGGATGCAAGACGTTTCGACAGGTCGATGAGGATGCTTCTTATGGAGGCATCATTTTACTCCATACAGGAGTTCTTGGAGAGCGACCTGTGAAGCATGTTGTTTTATTTTTTTGAATGTGTTGTTCGCTTGTTTGTGATGTATTCTGTGTTAGTGTTATATTGTCCTGTATGCAATTCAACTCTAATTTATTATTTTATTATTGACTAGCTATGTATGAATTGATAGCAAATAAATGATTGATTGATCAAAAAAAAATAATAAAATTATGCCCAAATTTACAGAAAAGGAATTAATTCCGGAAATATTGCTCAAAACTATTTGCTGCAGCTGTGAAACTGGATGTAACAGGTTAAAATGTGGTTGCCGAAAACATGGTTTAAAATGCACAAATTTATGCTTAAATTGTCATGGTTAGGAAAAATAATCCAATGTGGAAGAAAAAACCTACGAGGAAGTTAATGATTCAGATGAAATTGTGGATGAAGAACCAATGCAGACTGGAAATAATATTGGAGACGAAGACGGTGATGGTCTTGAATATTTCGAAGAACAACAACTATTTTCGCATGTTTTTTGCAATCTGTATGTTTTATGGATTTGTAATTTTTTTGTTAATCAATGTAAAATGGAATCTTTAATAAATAGCTCTAAATTGTACATAACGATAAAAATTTTTTTTTCGGATTCGAGTTTTTTTTCGTTTCTTTGCATTTTCTGAGAACATTTACCATACTAATGTATATTTCTTTTTACACCATCAGAATGTTGAGATTTCAACAAACAAAAAGCAAACCGACTTTTAAAAAAGTAGATATTTTGACGGGAGAATTTTCGATTGAAAATTAGGGTGCTTTTTCGATATTAAGTCAAAATAAGGTGAAAAAATAAATATTTTAAATAAAAAAAATTACAGTGTGTTTGGGACATAAAAAGGTAACTTTTCACCAAATTTCGTGAAAAAAAAAGTTTTTTGTAAAAGATAAAAATAAAATACCACAAACTTGGTTATTTGAATTTTTCACACACATCGGTGCAATCCACATCTGACCATCGGTGCAATCTACATATGACCCTCGGTCAAAACCCAAAAAAAAAGGATTAATTTCTTTCCATCGGTGCAATCCACATACGTCCATAAAAGGACGTATGTGGATTGCACCGATGGAAAGAAATTAATCCTTTTTTTTTGGGTTTTGACCGAGGGTCATATGTAGATTGCACCGATGGTCAGATGTGGATTGCACCGATCCGGACATGTGGATTGCACCGATATAAATACTTAATCCCTTTAAGTAAAAGACTTACCAGTAAGCTTATATGGCTTTTTTTCTTGTTTTATTACTGAAAATGAAACAAGGACGTATAGAAGGAGTCGCCCAAAACATTACTGAAAAACTTAAAAAAACAGTAATAGATGCCAAAAATACTTTATTTTATTTAAAAAAATTAGAAAATTACTAAAAAACAAAAAAAAAACACCAATAAATGTTCAAAATCCTATATTTTATTTAAAAAAATTCGAAAATTACTTCGCTTCACATTCACTTATTAATGTGACAATAATGATTGCAAATGCTTTTTATAAATTGGATCCTGGTAATTGTTTTGTTTGAATACAAGTCTATCAAATGTTGTAATTTGGCTTGTTTACTAACTGTAATGGAATTAACAGTGTTAGCTGTGCTAATGCTGTTTATGCTTATGTATGTTTTGATTTGCATACTTTGTAATTTCTCCAAAAAGGTGTAAATTGGTGGGTGAGGATTGTAAAACTGTGAACTAAATACGTTATGAAACGATTCACAGGCATTCGTAGTCCGGCACATACTTGATGTGCGTGCTGCCCAGAGCTTTGGTGGAAAAAGTGAATCCGCATCAATATAGGTTCGAAAGATATAATCGGAATAGGTGTTCAGTCGTGCATCGTCTGGCATTATCGCAATTAAATCTTCACTATAACCGGCATCAACTTCGTTTGGATGTAAATATTGCAAGCCAAATGAGAAGCGCAACCATTGACCAATTTCTGAAAGATTATCTCGATATTCTGTGACCAAACCTACTTTTTGTATTTTCCTATACCACGCTTGGCTTAAGTGAAATCTACATCCAATAAGTTCAACGTTTTCCCACACATGTTTAATGCTTGCATGAATAGCAAGTTCGAAATCAACAGTTGCTGTTAATGGTTTAAAAATTAAATCATTTTGAGAACATATATCCACTAACGATTGTAGACAGTGTTGGTAAGTTGGTTGTTTTTTGTCTTTCAAAAGACAAAACGCAAGTGGTATATAATACCCATTGCAATACCCATGAACAGTAAATAATTGGTTGAAATATTTAGTGCAATAATCGAAAGTACCATCCATGTAAATATTTTCGACAGCGCACAAACACCTTAAATTAGTCAGACAGGAAAATATAACTAAAGGGTCTGACCGGTTAAGCATGTTAAAAATGCCTTTTTTGAATTTGATGGTGGGAATTTTTTACAAAGTATGTTATGTAAAAAGACAGTGTTGTGCAAAATTTCAGCTTTCTAATTTAATTCCTGTGGACTTTAGGGGTAAAAAAACACTTTTTCACATTTCTTAATTTTTTTGGTACTAAAAGATATCCGAAAAATTTCAAAAAATTCAGAAAAATCAAAAATCATATAAGAAATATGAAGACAATTTTTTGGAATTCCTTCACTATTAAATTCCACGAAATAAGAATTGATCAAGTTTTAAAAAAATTATTTGACCATGTTAGAATTTTCGTACTATTATAAAAAAAATTGACATAATTCTGCTTTAAAATACCTACAATTTAAAAAAAAAAATCATCTCGAAATTCCGCCGACAACACCATCAAAAATGCAAAATTCAATTCAAAGTTGTGGCGTCACACTAACGGAGTCGATTACACTGCCAGCTATCAACATCCTATAATAATTTATCGCAATTTCTTCACTAACTTCAATTTTGTTTGCTATTTTAAAGAACATAGTAGGCTCAGTATAATTGCATTATTTCTGATTTCCAAGATTTATAAATAAACTATAGTTCTCTTGTGCTTCATAGAAATCCAATATCTCTTCACAAATCATGTAATTAATTTATAGTATCTACATAATATTTTTGTTAAATATGTTTTAAATTAAAAAATATGTTGTATACTTATTACATCAAAGAAAAAAAAGTACAAAATAAATGCTGATTGTTGTTATTATAATCACAAGAAACGTAAATGAAAAAACCTCCCTGCCACTATCGTGGTCGGGTCGGGTACAGTTCGGTGCAGCCCTTTTGGTACCGCCGGTTCGGCGCAGCTGCTTTGGAGCGAGTACAGTTTGGCGTAGACCAATTATGAAATCTAGATATATTAGATTATATGGATTATATTCCATAGATTATGGAATCCAATGACGAATGAACGTCCATTATTGATGTTGGTAACGGAGGCTGTTCTTTCCGTCTTACATCATAAACAGCCCTGGAGATTATCTTAGCATCTCGGCGAGTAATATCAACTCGAGAAACTTTTGTGTGAACGATGGCGCTCGTAAGAATGTCGGAAGGTTTTTCCGAAGTATCTTCAATCGCTTTTCGTTTGGCTGCACCACTAACAATTTGCCGCCTTACTTTTTGCTCATCTATTTCATGATTATGTTCCAAATTTTCTCTTACTACTATCCTTTGATCATTTTCTCCCACAGTGTATATATTAGCTGAACATTCACGTTTGCAACATCGCCATTTAACTTCTCCGTTCTTTAATGCAGCGTTTAGATAAAATTTATATCCGCCGCGCACTAACAGTGTTCTTCCGCGCCCACTTAACATTGTTTGAATCGTTTCCATTTTTCAATGTAACTAAATACAGGAAAAAAACGGATTTAAAAAAAAAACAGTCGATTGACCATAAACTAAATATACCAATGTGTAATACATACCTGTACTTATTACTGTCCCTAATTTTACTTTCGTAATGCAGATTTCCTTTTTGCTTTTATTAAAAACGTTTGATCAAACTTTATTGTTTTCCAATCTAAATATTAGCGCACTTTTGTACGAATAGTTTAGATATGAGATAAGAAGACTGTAAACTTAAATAAATTAAAACTCCGGCGGTAAATTCAATATTTAAATACACTGGTCCATATACCGCCACTATCTTAGAAATCAGGTCCGTAGCCAGGGGGGGAGGCATTTGGGGGTACGTGCCCCCCCCCCCCCCGGAATGTATGAAATGTATTCATTGCAGCCAATCAAAATTTATTTAAAAAATTATGGTCCAATAGAATGGTAGCAAATCGTAAAATTTTAACTAACTAACCTAAGTTCTACTGGTGAATCTCTCTTTCAAAAAATTATATTATAAAAAATTATAATAAATCCTCATTAAAAAAAATAAACCTAACCTAAACCTAAATGATGGATGAAATGAGGGTTTCCAATTATTGCTATAAGTTTTACAATTTAATATCTAGCAATGAAAACCAGAAAATGTAAATACGGGCAGACATCTGTATTACTTACATACCTCTGTAGTAAATTAAATACCTCAATCCTTTAATGGAATTAAAAAAGATTACTTACTGACCATCGGTGCAGTCCACATACTTACCCTAACCGAACCCGGTGCAATCCACATGTCAGATTATGTGACCCTTTGACCATCGGTGCAATCCGCAATTGCCCCTTTTTATTACCTACAACTTTGCCATTTAACTTTTTTCCATAGGACTTGTAGTTTTGCCGGAAATCGAGATAAACCGTTTTTTACCATTAAAAACTCACCCCCTTCCACTTCCCGACCACAGATCGCCCGTAAAATATCGTTTATAAAATTCAAGAATACACCCAAACAATGTTAATTAATCCTTTGTTAGATATATTTGCTGCTTTTGCGAAATGTACTTTACAAGATAACTTGACTGTTTATAATAAATTTGCTAGCATTATTTTTGATCTTAAAACTGTATTTGAAAATTTTAATACCGATTATAGTTATCGAAATACCTGAGAAACATATATTTAATTGGGGGTCTAACGGAATTACAATCGATAATACAATTGCGACAACGCACCATGCAGGTGTTTTGGTTTATGACAAAAAAAAAGATCACGGGAGTCAATTTCAAAAAATTTTTGAAGGCAAAGATCTTCTAAAGCAAACATTAAGTCATATGGAATATTTAAATAATAATAGCTCAAATTTAACTAATTTTGTTCAAGCTGATTTGTGGAAACAAAAAATTAAATTATACCCAATCCATATTGTACATGGATGACTGTGAAATTAACAATCCACTTGGTTCTCATACAACCGTTCATTCGATCTCCAATATATATTATTCTTTTCCTTGCCTTCCAATGAAGGAATCAAAATTAGATAATGTTTACTATGCAGCAGTAATCAAGTCAAAGGATCTAAAGACGTACGGTAATGAAAGAAGTCTTGAATATCTTGTATAACAGATGAAAGAACTGGAGGAAAATGGAATTGATATTAAAGTTAATGATTCAATGTTACATGTTCATTTTATAGTTGGTTTAGTGCTAGGAGATAATTTAGGTTTGAACTCGTATCTTAAGCCTGTTTGACACGACGTTAAATTTAACATAAAATTTACATGTAAAATTAGATGTAAATTTGCTCATAAATTTGCCACAATTTTATGCAGCTAAAAATAATTGTCTGTATGCCACGGTGCATTTTTTTCTGATAAATTTAGCACGCGCATTTGGTCAGATCTTAGGGTCAGATTCATGTCAGATTCTTGGTGTTTTCATTATTTTTGTGTTGGTTATAGACATCACAATAGACATTTTCTTGACATTGTGTGTTTTTGCGGTTATGTGGTGCGTGTTAGGTTATATCGGTTATATTAAGTTTACATGTAAATAATAATAGTAATTTGCGGTGTGTTAATTTGTTATAAATAATGTCGGATAGCAGTGATGATGAAGTGTATGCAACAACATTGTTAACGACGATGTTAAATTTAAAAGGAAAAAAACAAAAGAAGCGAAAGATTGGGCCAGGAAATGGTTACGGAGACGAGAACTAGGCAGAGGAGTTTTGCAAATGGTACACAACGAATTACTTGTGGAAGATCCAGCAGCATATTATACTAACTACTTGCGTCTGAATAGTGGCTTATTTGAAAGAATACTTGGTGCTGTAGAAAGAGATATATCCCGAGAAGATACATTTATGCGTGACAGTATTTCAGCTCGAAGCAGGTGAGATGTTACAAAGTAAATAATATACTGCATAACTATTTTTTTCTATTTTTAGATTACAAGTCATTCCAGATAATTTACAATATATTCCATGATATGGTAACAGAAGTAGTTGCGATGCTCGACAAATTAGAGACGAATTTAAATTATTTTTCAACACCACCGGAGCAAGGGACTGGCAAGAAGATCGGGTTTGCCAATAACAACATGTAAATGTCAATCTCCCCGATTGTAAATGTACTTTTTTAATTCAATAGTTTATAATTTGAAGCGATGCAAAGCTTTCTAAAAATGGATAAAACTGTGTTTTTAGGATATAATAAAACAAATGTTATATTTTATATGATGTTAATTTTTATTGATACTCTCACAATATCACATTTATTGTTCGAGGGTGAGAAAGTCAAAAACTATATAGTTTTTGATTGAGAAAGTCAAAAACTATATAGTTTTTGATTTTCTTACACCCTCGAACAATAATTGTGAAATTTTTTCTTCCACTTATTCAGCAATGTCTTCAATTTATATGCTACGTAATCTGCAAATGCATCGTGCTGATTTCGTGGATGCGGTTCTTTTTTTTTTTGATTTAATTACTTCCGACATCATTTTAATGGCATCGGCTGCATCTTCAATAGCTTTGTTCTCACGTTTTCTTTTTTTATTTCTCGGAGTTTCTGGTGTTGAAAGAGATATACGAGAAGGACCTGGTTGAACGCAGATAGGTGATGCAGCGAACTATATTTCCAATACTTCATTCAAATTATCCTCATATAAAGTCGTATAAAACAGATAATTAGCAAACAAAATATTATCTCGATATAAAATTTTATTTAACTTATATTCTCCGTATTAGTTTGTTGTGCGAAATCTTCGATGTCTATGCTAATCTGGGAATCTGAAGTTGTGGCACCGCTGTAAAGTGGAATGGTATCCACGGAAGCTCTTGCGACACAGTGCTCTAACAGAAACTCCATCTTACCAAAATACCAAATGCTCGGTATATATATCTGTAAATGTATTTTTTGTAAATTAAGCTGGAAAAGCTTCAAAGTAATAATAGTATAACTTACATCGTCATCCCCGGCACCGCTACGTTTTGACTTTTCGTGCTTCCGATACTCCGCTAGGAAGTTCGTTTTTATGTCGATGACGGTTTCACCCACATCAACTTTTTTTTGATCGCTTCCAACGCCCTTGTATGGCAGTGTTTATTTTTTTAATCTTTCGATTTCATCGCAAACAAACATTTATAATTTTTGTATTCTTCAATTAAATCCGTTGCCTGTTCGCGGGACCAAGACATTTTTTGTGTTTAAATTCAAACACGATTTAATTTTAGTTTATACGAAAAAATGGCTACTACGCACTTTCACGCGCACTTTTACCTCGAAATTTAGAACGTGTTCTAAATATTTTACATAAAAAATTTACCACGCGCGCTTGCGCATTAACAAACAGATTAGGGACATTTTGCAAAATTTTTTTCTGCATTTAAGTTGGTGTAAGATGCATAAACTTCAAAGTCCAAACTGGGCGGACTCTAGACGAAAAAATGTCTCCTGCGCACATTTACGCGCAGATTTACCACCAAATTTTAGAACATGTTCAAAATATTTTACTTGAAAATTTAGCACAATATTTGCTGGTAAATTTGCTGTATGCAACGGTGCTAAATATTTTTATAAATTTTTATAAAAATTTACATGTAAATTTTATGCTAAATTTAACGTCGTGTCAAACAGGCTTTAGTCTCAGTAAATCAATTTCAAGTTCATTTTTCTGCCGATTTTGCAAAGTTGAGAAAAAACTTACTAAAAAACTCACTACTGAAAACTCTGAAATGCTCAGAGCACCTGAAAATTATTAGATTTAGAAAAAATAATCCTAAGGAAACTGGAATTGTAAATAATAGCATTTTTAACAGTATTGCATCATTTCATGTGTGCACGAAAACAAAAACTAGAACATATTTATAACTCGATACTAAGAACCGGTAACAATCCATCTCAGTGGAAGGTAGGACAAATAATATTAATCTCAAAGCCGGGAAGAAGTGACATCATAGAGGCCAATAAGTCTCCTGCCGATATCACAGCTTCTATAAAAATCTCAAACCTGGAGGTAAAAATAAGGTATAACACCAACATAAGAAAAAGCGAAAACAAACTTCCAAAACCACTGCTTTGGGTGGTTCGACGTCAACTAGTTCACAGGATATTATTTTCGGCTCTGATTCCGAATTTGACAAAGACGTGGATGATTTGCTACTGAACTCTGATTCCGACAGTCGTTTATGAATACAAATTTTATAACTGTCAATTGTTCTTAATTTGTGAATTAATTTGCTAATTTTATGCATCGAAATCTTAAGTAAGTCATTCTGCCCCATGTTCCCTACTACCAACGCATTTACAATATATTGTACATGACCACGAGTTAAGAAACTTTTTGCAGAAATTTCAATTAATACTAATAAAAAATATGCTCAAATAAATAATAACTAACAAATATACAACCATGCAACTCACCCCTAAACAGTTGTTGCAGCAAAACTACTCAATGTTGGACTTCCTCGTACCAAATTTTTGGTGACACCTATGGCCGAACGATATCGGTGAATGACCTACGAAATTCAAATATAAATAGTGAGCCTCCCATATAAAAGAAATTGAAAATATTCAACAGATACAAACGATGAATAAATCAGGGTAAAAATAATTAACTACTAAATAATAGTAAATACATACCGACACAACAAAGGCCATCCGAGTAAAAGAACATATTATTTGATAATTGCTTGAACCCTTGCAATTACAACAAAATTCCATTTAAATGTCAATTTAGTTTTCAAATCACTAATCTGCACAAATATTATCACCATAAACACATTACTGTTCAATCAAGATTGCACATTTTCTAGGTTGGAAAAACTATAATCAACAGGTGGTTACAGAAAATTGCCGTTTTTTAATTCGAACTCACCAAAGATACGCTAAAAAAAATATGGCTTGAAACAAATTTAATTTTAATAAAAATATAATTACTTACTTGAATAATAATCGATTGATGATCAATTACGATTTCTACAACTTCTAACACTTCTAACCTGACTTTTGGAACGTCGCAACAAAACTGATATTTCAGTGGCGTACCAACCGTACCAACTTAGCGTAGATCAGCGGTCGGCAACCAGTTTTCCGTGGCGTAATTTAAAAGGTCTGAGAAGAAATTTTGACATCTTTACTTAAATATTATGATGAGGTTACTTTGTTACTTAATAAGAAAATTAAACAAATCCAACACTTGCAAAATAAATCACAGCATTCGCCAGAATTTTGGGAGTATTTTCAAATTAATTTTAAAAAAATTTAAAATACCAAAGTCAGGAATTCGCGATTTCGATTAAGGAAAGTCACGTGACCAAATATTCAAAATGGCCGCATCAAACGAGTGGTGTTAAGATTCGAGGTTATTATATACACTTTAACGGTGCTTCAACGTGTTTATAAACGTGTTGTGGTTTGTCTACTATATTCGTTTGTGTTAAATATGGTTAAACAATTAACAATCAACAGTATTTTGCAGTTCTGTGGAAGTAGTGCGTCTAGAAACTTTTTTTTAGAAACTATTGTATTGTGTGGAAGAACGCCTAGAAACGACGAATTCTACCATATTTATAGCTTGGTTCTACAAACTACAGCTTTGTCTTCACCGCCTCATGAAGTGTCAGGGCTAATCAATAAAAAAAGCTTGTCGATATCAAAGTTCTCTTGTTCGTGTAAAGCTGGTGCATCGGAATGCTGTAAGCATGTAGTTGGAGTTTTAATATATTGCAGCAGGTAAGATTAAGTTGAACTGAAGATAGTTTATTTATTTATTTATAATTTTTCGATTTCAGAAATAATTTAGACGAGTTAACGAGTTAAAAATAACGATGCCGATAAAGATTTATACCAAAGAATGATTAACCGATTACCAAATTCTGCCATGGCATTACATACAAGGGGCTGCATTTATGACAAAATGGAAATTGAGTTCCTAGAAGATCATGTCGATAGTCGAATTAAATGTGTATGACAAAGTGAAGGTGATTATATGAAGGTGTCGATGGTGCACCAAGCCCCGATGGTGTTGTCGTTGAGAGTGAGCAGCAAAAACATTCATTTTATGGTCAAATACAATAATTAGGGTTCGCAATATTGAATGTGGAAGTTTGTGACTTTATTATTTATTGTAGCAAAGACAGTTCAATACTTGTTTTTTCTATTCATGTAAATTATGATTTCCTAAAAACTTTTTTACCAACATTAAAAACTAAATACTTACTTCGTTTTTCTTCTTCATGAAATTTGTAAATTAAACAATTGAAAATTACTTTATTGTTTTTATTACTATACAATTGAAAACCACAAATTTAGGTATTTAACTTATGAAAACTCGTATTTGCTCGTATCTAGCATTTAAAAACTACCCAGGTCGTCTAGTTAACATTTCTTCCGCCAGACGTCGCTTCACTTAGCTTGCAAATAATAATAATTTGCAAATAAAAAATTAACGAACCCAGCATTTTCAAAATAATTTCCAGCATTCGCCAGCACTTCGCAAGCCTCAAAAAAATTTCTAAATTTTGAAATGCGCGGTTCAAGTACAAGGTTACTTCAAAAACAAACAAAAAATTAATAAATATTAAATATTGCCTGTTTCAATTTTTTTGATTTGGGGTGGGGGGTTCGCGGTTTGTTGGAGCAGCCCTCCCTCTGTTACTCGTTATTTTATTTTAACATTGTAACCCACTGTCTGTCGCTGGTTGAGTACGTGGGTTCTTTTTACCCGACTGCCAAAAAAAAGAGGGTTATGTTTTTTTTCGAGTGTATGTCTGTGTGTATCTGTGTATGTATGTATGTCTATTTCTTTGGCACGCTCTACAGGCTAAACGGTTTGACGGATTTTAACATATGAGGTTGTCATTAGAATCGTATTCATTGTGGGAGTGACATAGGCTATAATATTTAATTAAAGCGTCCGCGAAAAAAAAATATCAGTACATTATCTATTGAGCTTGAATTATGTATACAGGGCGAATCATCAAACATCTAAAACACATACATGGAGAATTCTGATAGGATGAAGTTGCATTAGTTTAAGGCGAGGGTACACCTTGCCGGCAAAAATAAGAAGTCCAACTTTGTGAATTTGTTCTGAGAAAATGAATGTATTTAGATCAATTTGGGTTTCGGCACATTATTGTACAAGTCTTGAGGAACATTTAACAAATTTTTCAAGTCAAAATATTACAAAATGGCCGCGTGGCAGCTGAACTCCAAAATGCACCTCTTAAAATGCGGTGGAAGATATCCCAATGGTCTCGATCCAGATTTTTAAATTTTTGTCTCAAAAAGTTTTTATGACCGTTTAAGTGACGATGTTGACTTTTTGACTTTGAACCTTAATACCTCAAAAAAAAAATTAAAATATAAAAAATCTGGATCGAGGCGGACTGGATAAACATACATTAAATAAACTAAATTTTTTTATTTCCGATGTTGTAGGTCTAACGACACCATTTGGATATCTTCCACCCCATTTTAAGAGGTGCTTTTTGGAGTTCAGCTGCCACGCGGTCATTTTGTAATATTTTGACTTGAACAAATTGTTAAATGTTCTTCAAGACTTATACAATAATGTTTCGAAACCCAAATTGATCTAACCCCAGCTAGTCTTAAGTCAAGTTTGCACGTTTGAGGCCACAAATCTGCAGGTCGTAGAATTCAACGATAATAAGTCAATCAAAAAGCGTAATAAATCAGAAGGTAATTTATTCAAATAATTCAAACCTAACTCTGGAGCAATTTTAGACGTTTTTGACATAAATGTCAAAAGAGATGTAATATTGTGTAATTGTGTGCACAGCATAAAATGGATGGTATTATTTATGTTTAAATAATATGCTATACCTCCATTGAATACTGTGGAAATGTCAATAGTGTAACAAATTAACAAATTATCAATGGTTAAACTGACCATCCGTCCGTCATTACGACGGACCGTCCGTTTTTAAAAGCTTTTATTTAACTTGTTTAAACTTGCTGTCCGTCAGAGCAAATTGTCCGTCAAGATGTCCGGCATTGTGAATTTTTAAAGAAATACTAATAAATTAATATTAAATATTAATACAAATAAATATAACGAAGCACATCAACCAATCAAAACCATTGTTTCATCAAAATGATCAAAATTATAGAAACGGTCGTAAGTATTCCGTCAACATAATTGATGTGACGTCATTAAAATAGAAGCATCGTTTGACAGGTTATAAATTTTTATCAAAATGACCTGTCCCACGGTCAAAACGGTTTTGATAAAAATTATCATCAAAATATTGATAGAAATATTGACCGTGGGACACGGGCATAACCCCTTTTTCCCCAAAAAAATTTTGACGCGGGCTTTTGTCCGTCATTGCCGTCTTTCAAATATGGTCACATTATCAATGGTGTTTTCAAATATAAAGTTCATTTTCTTACTCATTAAATGTTTGATTTG
Source organism: Rhagonycha lutea (assembly GCA_958510855.1). Lineage (NCBI taxonomy): Eukaryota > Metazoa > Arthropoda > Insecta > Coleoptera > Cantharidae > Rhagonycha > Rhagonycha lutea. The sequence goes on from OY294038.1 coordinate 41,466,469, forward strand.
CGTAAATTCCGAAGCACCCTGTACTTCGTCGAAATTGTAGGTTAAGGTGGCCGATTTCTATGGGGATTATCTACTTAACTAAAATTTATGTAACCCCCATTACAATTGAATAATACTATTGCTACAGTTACGAAAATTTTATAGGTTATTCCTCAAAGTTTCCCGTGTAACATATTGAAATATGAGACAATTATGTGTATTAGTTTTCGCGTAATCATGAGATTTCGCATACGCATGCGCAATACGCGTCATCGCTTTATTAATTTAATTATCAATGTAATAATTATCTTATACGCCTCATATTTCAATATGTTACACAGGAAGGCTTGCGCAACAACCTGTAAAATTTTCGTAACTGTAGCAATAGTATTATTCAATTGTAATGGGGGTTACATAAATTTTAGTTAAGTAGATAATCCCCATAGAAATCGGCCACCTTAACGGTAGGCAATTGTACTGCAATATGGCTTCCAGTGTGGCTGGTGCGATAACGGTTGGCCTCTGTGTACGTCCAAATCCGCTTTTCTTTCCAAGAAACAAGTGAAATTAACGTGTGGATTCTTCTCCTGTGGTGTATAAATCTCGAATTTCGATTTAAGGCACTAAAACACTGTAAAAATAAAAATAAATTTTATTTGTTTCTTTTTCATTTTCTTAAAGATGCATTTGTTAAGAATGCTCTCACCAAATTTTGTAAAGAAATTCGTAAAATTGACGGAGATACAACATTTTATGTGAAATGCTATGTATGTTGAATTATCCTGCAGCAAAACTTTGAACGCGTTTTTATCGAAACTACATTTCTCAACCTGGTTGACAACATATTTAGAAAACTATTCATCCGATTTGCATGTACCAAAAAATGAAATGTTCGCAAATCAAGTCTCTATGGCACCACGTAGGGATTTTTTGATAAAGGGCCCCCTTCTATTTCTTTTTTTTCATAAAAAAATCTTTCATCTTTGAAGATGAAAATTTTCTATAAAAATGGGAAATAAAATTCGCTGGTCCGCCATTTTTCTTCTTTTCTAGATATCGAAATTCCGCTACGTGAGGATATAAACCTATATGTCTAGTTTATAAATATATTTTTTTGGTATTTTTCGGATGAACCGTATGGCTTAATTGCTGTCAACCACTAAGCAGCAGAGTGTAATTTGGAAGCGGTGTACACCGTAAACTATTCTGAAGATTGAAATCAAAAAATTTGTGTAGTGTCTTCTATATGTATATAATGAATATTAGTATCTATAAATAAAAAACCATTCATCGTTGGCTCGAAAAAAATTATTAAAAATACACCCTCATACCGCTCGCGCACAGTGTTTTAGTGCCTTAAACAAAGTTGTTCGGCTTCTTTGTCGAACAGGTGCATTTATATGTGGCGCGTGGATTAACCTCAAAATTTCAACAGGTGATGAAATTAAATCACCCAAATTTTTAATCATCCAATTCGGTACGTAAGGTAAATTTGATTTATACAACGTACAAATCATGAAATAAATCTTCTTTACGATATTTTATACGCGATGGCATCCAAAAAGCAAATTTTAGCAATCGAATCGAGAATTGCTCGCGACTCACAAAAATGTGCAAAAACCTCGTTTTTACAAACTAAAACGATTCCAAAACACTCACGTTTACTACTTATCGCCGGTATATTCGCTTTTGTGGCTACAAAAGCTCGCAAAATGGTCTTCTTTGGGAAAATTGCGAAAACGTCCGCAACTCACAAACGTCCCCAAAGACAATCGGCACAAGACAACCTTCTCGCCGAAAAACTGGTTTCATAGTTCAAAATACCACAATTATAAACCAAAATTCAGCAATAAAATTCGTAAGTTTTAATTTCGTAATCCGCTTCATTTTGCCGCCATACATTTAAATAAAATCACTTTCACTTTCAGATACAAACTACACCTTACATGAGTGAAAACACCATAAATCCTCAACAAAATACAAAAGAAAAATCAAAACTGTTTGTTTTATGTGTTTTGTGTTACAAAATATCTCTTTCGTCTCATAAAATTGCATCCAGCTCAAATGTGTTACAAGTCGACAGAATCCTTACTTTAAGCAAATCACAACTGGCTAATTTGACTAACTTTTTCACACTTCACTGTTGTTTGCAAATACTTACTGGACTATAAAATCCCAAAATAAGAACTGTCATGCCATTATATCTCAATGTTTTGTAAGAATGAAAATTTTATTCTTTTTTTTTTTATTTTATAAAGAAAAAAAATTTGTTTTCATCAGAATTGCCAGAAAAATAAAAAAAGGTTTTTTTTATTGAGCTAGCCGGAAAACAAGATATTACGAACCCATATTCTTAAAATAAAAATTAAGGTTAGTAGAGGACAATAATATACAATGCCATATTTATGGTACCTAATACGAAACTATAAAAAATAAGGTCAAATTAAAGAAAAACATTTATTACAAAATTTAACAAAAAATATTATACAATATTATAAGTAGTTCTAATTAAATTTTTGGAAGTTTTTTTCCAACTACTTTTGGAAGCTTATCCTCAAGTTCCTTCCTTCCAGCCGCTCTGTAATCATACGTGCATTTATGCATGTTAGCGTATAGATGAGCTGGGCAATATTTTCCACCACATCTACATTGCATTGGAATTAGCCCGAGTTTCTTTTTACAGTCGGACCATTCGCACCGATTTTTCTTCGTCTTTTTGGATGCAACGTTGTCGCCAGTCGAAGTTTCCGAAGAAGTTGTAGCTATTGCATCTACAGTTTTTGAAGCTACTTTTGGAGGATTGAGTGTGGCTGGTACACTTACGTCGGATGCCGATGAAGAAGGGGTACGTCTATCGTTACTTGAAACTGTTGTTTTCGATTTATTAGCTTTTTTGAAGCAAACCGAACACAAACCGTCGGTTGCTGGGTTTCCAAAAAATCCGCAACCTGCTTTACACGATGAAACTTGATCAGCCATTTCTATTATTTTCTCTTGGTTGTTTAACTTTGATGATATTTTTTTGATTTAGATTCTTTACAATCACTTCTTAATATAGTAGATTTCTCCAAGTTGGTATTTAATATTTAAATCATTTAGGGTCGGTTGTACCAACGTCGGTTAAATCTCATTCAATTTTGAACTTAGTTCAACCAATCAACATCGTTAAAAACCCCGTATTTAGCCATGTGGATTGGCTAAATTGAACTCAAAATTGAACGAGGTTAAACCGACGTTGGTACAACCCACCCTTAGAAAAACAAAATTTCAGCTTTCTAGGAGGTCGGAAAGTTGGTTAACCATGGCCTCAAAAAAGGCCACCCACACGGACAACGCTCACACCAAGTTAAATAACAACTGTCTGTTGGAACACTTTTTATCGAGTGCGCATAAGCGTGACCATTTTTGAATGGTTTATTGGATCGATAAAATAAATTTTGGAGGTGGAAGTGTGATGATTAGAGACAGGATAGTTAGGCAATAAACAAAAAACCCGACTGCGTTAAAAAACATCAACTGAAAAGCAATAAACTAAATTTAAAATAAACTAAATTATTAAAAACATAAACAAAACTAAAAAGCGAAAAACAAGCTCTGCAGGGTGTGTTCCACTTCAAGCCCACGACGACCACGGTCGATCGCCAGTCCAATCAAATAACCGCGTTCGATCTTTAGTCCAATCAAAGATCCATGGGACCACGCCGCGGTCGTCGTGGGCTGTAAGTGGAAGGCACCCATAATCTATACAAATTTGTAAGATCAAAAGGTATTGCAGGCGGGGACAAGCTAATAGTCCAAGTTGGTGATCTTTAAGTGAAGTGTTTTGTAATTATTTGCTTGTCCCCGTCTGCAATACCTTTTGATCTTACAAATTTGTATAGATTATGGGTGCCTTCCACTTACAGCCCACGACGACCGCGGCGTGGTCCCATGGATCTTTGATTGGACTAAAGATCGAACGCGGTTATTTGATTGGACTGGCGATCGACCGTGGTCGTCGTGGGCTTGAAGTGGAACACACCCTGCAGAGCTTGTTTTTCGCTTTTTAGTTTTGTTTATGTTTTTAATAATTTAGTTTATTTTAAATTTAGTTTATTGCTTTTCAGTTGATGTTTTTTAACGCAGTCGGGTTTTTTGTTTATTTTTAATAATTTATTTATTTCAAGCTTTTTAGTTCACATTTTTCATTTTAGGTAAAAGGTTTTTTTTAAATTTTTTATTTCAATTTCTATTTAAATTTTTAGTCATATTTGTTTCAAATACAGCTTCTGTATTTAAGGCGGGGGGGGGTGAATTTTTTCTGAGAAAATGAATGTAGTTAGATCAATTTGGGTTTCGAAACATTATTGTACAAGTCTTGAAGAACATTTAACAATTTGTTCAAGTCAAAATATTACAAAATTGCCGCGTGGCAGCTGAACTCCAAAAAGCACCTCTTAAATTGCGGTGGAAGATATCCCAATGGTGTCGTTAGACCTACAACATCGGAAATAAAAGAATTTAGTTTAATGTATGTTTATCCAGTCCGCCTCGATCCAGATTTTTTATATTTTAATTTTTTTTTGAGGTATTAAGGTTCAAAGTCAAAAAGTCAACATCGTCACTTAAACGGTCATAAAAAATTTTTGAGACAAAAATTTAAAAATCTGGATCGAGACCATTGGGATATCTTCCACCGCATTTTAAGAGGTGCATTTTGGAGTTCAGCTGCCACGCGGCCATTTTGTAATATTTTGACTTGTAAATTTGTTCAATGTTCTTCAAGACTTGTACAATAATGTGCCGAAACCCAAATTGATCTAAATACATTCATTTTCTCAGAACAAATTCACAAAGTTGGACTTCTTATTTTTGCCGGCAAGGTGTACCCTCGCCTTAAACTAATGAAACTTCATCCTATCAGAATTCTCCATGTATGTGTTTTAGACGTTTGATGCTTCGCCCTGTATACATAATTCAAGCTCAATAGATAATGTGCTGATATTTTTTTTTCGCGGACGCTTTAATTAAATATTATAGCCTATGTCACTCCCACAATGAATACGATTCTAATGACACCTCATATGTTAAAATCCGTCAAACCGTTTAGCCTGTAGAGCGTGCCAAAGAAATAGACATACATACATACATACATACATACATACATACATACATACACTCGAAAAACATAACCCTCTTTTTTTTTGGCAGTCGGGTAAAAACAGATCAGATTTAGGAGAAGTCCTAACATAACTCACCAATAGAAGAAGTTTACTAACCTAATAGACGTTTTAATTGGTAATAATCTTTCACTCTTGGTGAGTTATGTTAGGGTTTCTCCTAAGTCCGATCTGTTTCTGCCGAACTATCCTGTCTCTAGTGATGATATGAGGTTGTATTACCCTATTGGTAATGGGAATATGTTTGTTAGTTTTGTATCACACTGTACATTATGAAAAACTCGTTTCTTTTCTTCATGAAGAAGACTACGTCTCAACGAAACCACAATATAGCTGTTATCTTTCGAGGTAACTTCTCATAAACACCACGTAAGTTGCATCTCCACTACTATCCTGTCAGATGAAGGAGATATCGAACAATACCTTTGTGATCTTCCCAAATCCGCCGCATGTTCACCGTTTACTCCTCAAGCTTCAAAATATGACAAATCAACTTAACAAGATATCATATGAATAAATAGACAAAATTCTCCAGAAGATAATATAGTAAGTCTATAGACGTGTGCAGGATTTCAAAAGTTTGTTGTGTTTTTCCAAAGTTTCAAGTGCTCTCTACCTTGATTTTTTTTTTAATCCACCCGTAGCTGGGTTGCATATCAAACTCACCTTTACTAAACATCAACCCAGCATTTGGTTTTCTTTCACCTTCCTTCACACGAATGTTTCTCAATTAAAGAGTACAAGGAAATCCCCAGCAATGAAGTCAGTGCAACGATACGTGCCTTTGACGAGATGCAAGCCAAAATGCAGGCCTCATTTGTCTGATTCGACAAGATATAGAACATACCACACGACATAATATCAGCCTTCATACCCAAACACGCGAGATGAACACCCAAACCGATGAAGAAGAAACTGATGACGACTCAAATGTTATGACTGGCTCCAGTGTCGCTGCTCTTTCTAGGATTCCCAACAGTCAAGACGACACTGTAGCCGCATTCATAGCACTTCCTCCAAACAACTCCACTAAATCCACATATAATAATGAAGAAAACCATGCATTTCAAATCCAGAAGCGACGAGAGGACGCCGTACTCGCAATGGAACACTCTTGGCTACTTCGTCAAAGTCGCAACGCCCAACCTAACACCCAAAAAGACATCCACGCACCCTATAAAGCCCGCAATCCAGGTGATTCCACCCCTGATACTCCATCTGTGGATGTTCACACGTACCCGACGAAACCCTGAAGCTAAGTTATTCTACCCATCACTGGACGTCCAGATGCAAGAAGACAAGACAACTGCTAGCTATTCGACTCCAACAGAGAAGTCGTCTCCATGCAGTCAGCCCCTCCTACACCCGTAACAACCCAAAAGAGAACCAAAACAATACCACAATTTGCTCACCGCAGTACTACAAAAACTCTCCCGCACATCTCCCGACTCCATCAAATGCGATTTACTTACCAAAAATTCACAAGTCACATTCGTACGACAAATACTCTTTTTGGTAAAACTCATCCTGACACCTCAAGTTAATGACATCTGCAAAGAAAAGAAGATACTCAATGTTTACGTTTCTGTCGATCATGAGAAGCAACGAACCACATCACTCACATTTCTCCTCAAAACTTACCAACAGGAACAACGACACCAAAAAACGCCAAAAAAAGTGGAACCTATGTACCAAATTTCAGCTTTCTAGGACGTCGGGAAGTTAGTTGAAAACGGCCTCGAAGAAGTCCAACCACACGAACGACGGACCACGCTCACGCCAAGTTAAATAAAATCTTTTAATAAAAACAAATTTATTATATAATTTTTCCAATAGCCAACTACAATTATTCTTGAATTTATTTCAAATTGCACATTTTTCAACCAAAAGATCTTGATGAACTTTCAAGTGTTGTTGCAGATTTCTCTTCCTTCCGCTCTTGTAATTTCACAATTCACATTTAAACGGCTTTATACCTGTGTGAATTTTAGCGTGTTCATGTAAATCTCGTTTTCTCCATGTCTTGTAATTACAAACTTCACAGGAGAATGGTTTCACGCCGGTGCGAATCCTCAGGTGTTCTTGCAAATCTCTGTTTCTTCGGGTTTTGTAATCACAAGTATTACAGGAAAACGGCTTTTCCCCGGTGTGAATTGTCGTGTGATCACGCAAGTGACTTTTGTAGGCACTTTTGTAATCACACTGTTCAGAATCTCGTTAATCCAATTATGCGCATCAATGCCCCTTGAAAATCTTAGAAACTGTTTGGGTACAAACGAAAATAAAACTTGCACAATCAGGTACAAACGAAATACAAACGATTGAGACTATTTTGGTCTTCAACCTGTAATTTTTTCCAGAATCTCGTTAATCATATCATGCCCGTCAACGTCTTTTATGTTTTTCTTGAAAATCTCAAAAACTGTTTGGGTACAAACGAAAATAATACTTGCACAAACAAGCGCAAACGAAATACAAGCGATCTAGGCTATTTAAAATTCGAAATTTCAAAAAATAATGACTCCAGCTCCCCCCCCTATCAGAGAAATTTTGAAATTTCTCGAAAACTATTTGGGTACAAACGAAAATAATTTTTGCACAAACGATTCAGACTATTTTGAATTCAAAATTCGATATGGGGGAGAGGTTACGACATGCACCTCATTTTTGTGACCACGGTGGTTAATAGATTTAACATCGTGCTCATCTGCTCCATCAGTTTCTTCATTAGGTCTTTGAAACCGCTGATCTCATTTGTCTGCTGCGATAGCTGGGGTGCATTTTGATAACTATGTAGACTTGTATAATATGTCATGGGTTGTGCTTGTTGTATTGTAGGCCTCTCTTGTCTAACTTGTGCATAATTTATGTCAGGTTGAATTTCATTGCGTGATGTTGTTTGATTAGGTGGGTATTGGTCTGATGTTGTTGCCTCCATATTTCTTGTTCGTAGTTGAAGATATTTGCGCTGCTGGGGGGGGGGTTACAAACCGTGACTAACAATAGTGTGACCTCATGGTATAACAAATTATAAGGTATGACGGATGAGGTGTCCGGTAGGTATCGACAGGGAAAGGTACATTTCGCCGGGAACGATTCGCCTGGAACGATTAGCCGGGAAAATTTGTTAGTATTAATAATTATAAAATCCTATTTTATTTTAAAATAAAGAAAATCTTAGAGTTTCCATTTTTTAAATCTTTTTTTTTTTTTTGCTTCTTAAACCTTATGTTTACCATATTTTTGGTTTACCATATTTATGGGTTACCATATTATGTAAACTCCGCTAATGAGGGGGGGTGAGACAAAATTTCGAACGTCTTTTATGGACGACACCTTAGGTTTTTTGACAAACTTACAACTGGATTACATATTGACTACAAAATTATGCTAAAGAAAGAACAACATTCGACAAGCAACCTAAGGTGTCAAGGGTATTGTCTTAACTCCCCCCCCCCCTAATTAGCGGATTTTACAGTAGATACATGACGAGGGAAAACGCTTGATACTCAATCTCACCAACATAAACCCGGATGTCCAAATTTTCGTTACTACACGAATACTACTTAATTTAGTTACTCTTAAAGGGCCGTTCAGACGAGGCAAGTTGATAAGTGGTAACTAAATCGTTAAGTTAATTTTAAGTTAAAATTTAGTGGCTGTCCGTCCACACGCATTTAAGTTGTTTAGTGGTAAGTGATAAGTAGGTCGGATACTTTTTATTTTTTATTTATCCACTTTCTTTATACCAAAATTATTAATTTGCATTGTATGATGTACAATTTCAGTCATGGCACTTTGTCTGGCTTGCTTATTTTTATAAGCCGAACTTTTAAAATTCCACAAACCTTCGTGGAGTACATAATTTTCTACAAATTTTATTGTCGACTCTTCCGTTCATTTCGACATTTTCAAACAAATATCTGTTTAGAATGATTTTAAACTTTAAAAGTTTAAAACGTTAAGTTAAAAGTTTTTTATTAGTGTTTACACCCGATAATTTTATAAACAGTGCTGACCACGCCTTAGAAGATGCGCGCGCAACTTAACTAAATCGAAAAATAGACTGGATTCTATTTACCCGACTGCCAAAAAAAAAAGAGGGTTATGTTTTTCGAGTGTATGTATGTATGTATGTATGTCTATTTCTTTGGCACGCTCTACAGGCTAAACGGTTTGACGGATTTTAACATATGAGGTGTCATTAGAATCGTATTCATTGTGGGAGTGACATAGGCTATAATATTTAATTAAAGCGTCCGCGAAAAAAAAATATCAGTACATTATCTATTGAGCTTGAATTATGTATACAGGGCGAATCATCAAACATCTAAAACACATACATGGAGAATTCTGATAGGATGAAGTTGCATTAGTTTAAGGCGAGGGTACACCTTGCCGGCAAAAATAAGAAGTCCAACTTTGTGAATTTGTTCTGAGAAAATGAATGTATTTAGATCAATTTGGGTTTCGGCACATTATTGTACAAGTCTTGAGGAACATTTAACAAATTTTTCAAGTCAAAATATTACAAAATGGCCGCGTGGCAGCTGAACTCCAAAATGCACCTCTTAAAATGCGGTGGAAGATATCCCAATGGTCTCGATCCAGATTTTTAAATTTTTGTCTCAAAAAGTTTTTATGACCGTTTAAGTGACGATGTTGACTTTTTGACTTTGTACCTTAATACCTCAAAAAAAAAATTAAAATATAAAAAATCTGGATCGAGGCGGACTAGATAAACATACATTAAATAAACTAAATTTTTTTATTTCCGATGTTGTAGGTCTAACGACACCATTTGGATATCTTCCACCGCATTTTAAGAGGTGCTTTTTGGAGTTCAGCTGCCACGCGGTCATTTTGTAATATTTTGACTTGAACAAATTGTTAAATGTTCTTCAAGACTTATACAATAATGTTTCGAAACCCAAATTGATCTAACTACATTCATTTTCTCAGAAAAAATTCACCAAGTTGGACTTCTAATTTTTGCCGGCAAGGTATACCCCCCCCCCGCCTTAAATACAGAAGCTGTATTTGAAACAAATATGACTAAAAATTTAAATAGAAATTGAAATAAAAAATTTAAAAAAAACCTTTTACCTAAAATGAAAAATGTGAACTAAAAAGCTTGAAATAAATAAATTATTAAAAATAAACAAAAAACCCAACTGCGTTAAAAAACATCAACTGAAAAGCAATAAACTAAATTTAAAAAAAACTAAATTATTAAAAACATAAACAAAACTAAAAAGCGAAAAACAAGCTCTGCAGGGTGTGTTCCACTTCAAGCCCACGACGACCACGGTCGATCGCCAGTCCAATCAAATAACCGCGTTCGATCTTTAGTCCAATCAAAGATCCATGGGACCACGCCGCGGTCGTCGTGGGCTGTAAGTGGAAGGCACCCATAATCTATACAAATTTTAAGATCAAAAGGTATTGCAGGCGGGGACAAGCTAATAGTCCAAGTTGGTGATCTTTATTAAGTGAAGTGTTTTGTAATTCTTTGCTTGTCCCCGCCTGCAATACCTATTGATCTTACAAATTTGTATAGATTATGGGTGCCTTCCACTTACAGCCCACGACGACCGCGGCGTGGTCCCATGGATCTTTGATTGGACTAAAGATCGAACGCGGTTATTGGATTGGACTGGCGATCGACGGTGGTCGTCGTGGGCTTGAAGTGGAACACACCCTGCAGAGCTTGTTTTTCGCTTTTTAGTTTTGTTTATGTTTTTAATAATTTAGTTTTTTTTAAATTTAGTTTAATGCTTTTCAGTTGATGTTTTTTTTTACTTACCACTTACCAACTAAATTGTTACTTAATCACTTACCACTAAATCAACTGTCCACACGTGGAATTAACTTAAAATTAAGTTAAAATTAACTAAATCACTTACCTACTTGCCTCGTCTGAACGGCCCTTTATGGACACTACGTGACACTTTACATAGTAATGTAAAAAGCCAATACCTTGCCGCTTAATAATTCAAATGTTTTTCAGTAACATAATGTTGCTGAAATTTGGAACATTTCACTTGCAGCGAATTTTCATATATTAATTTTGTGTCCCAAAATTCCGCGAAATAAGCGAAAAATCGGGAAAAAACGGAAATACTGAAGCGCATGCGTGGCTGCGCATTGTACAATTTCACCATACAGGGTGAAAAGTAACATTACTAAATCGGATTCGCATTTTTAAGGACCGCATTCAGGGTGAAATTTTTTGTTTTAATGATGTATACAGGGTGAAGCATCAAACATCAAAACCACATACCAGAGGAATTCTGATAGGATGAAGCAGGAGCTGTATTTGACAAATATGACTAAAAAATTATTTTTATTACATTTTGTAATTGAAACAAAAATTTTACGATCTGACACCAATTTCACCAAAAACTTCAAAAATATAACGAAATAGAAAAACACATCTAATACCCCCCTCCAAGATTTCGCGAATAACTCTGCCACGGTTGAGGCTCAAACGAAAAAATGGAAGCTCAGTTAGACTCTAACGATGCTTTAACGTTTGACACCAATTTCACCCCAAAATTCAAATAAAGAGGGAAAATAGAAAAACAAGACCACGACCCCCCCCCAAATTACCAGCAAGAAGTTAATCGTTTGTAGGAGGCAAAGCAGAAGTTCACCGATAAGAATGGAAAATGGAAACTTCCCGAAGTCCTAGAGAGCTGAAATTTGGAATATAGCTTTCACTTGCAGCGAATTTTCATATATTAATTTTGTGTCCCAAAATTCCGCGAAATAAGCGAAAAATCGGGAAAGAACTAAAAATAATAAAGCGCATGCGTGGCTGCGCATTGTACAGTTTTACCATACAGGGTGAAAAGTTACATAACTAAATCGCATTCACATTTTTAAGGACCGCATTCAGGGTGAAATTTTTTGTTTTAATGATGTATACAGAGTGAAGCATCAAACATCAAAAACACATACCAGAGGAATTCTGATAGGATGAAGCAGGAGCTGTATTTGACAAACATGACTAAAAAATTAAAAATAAAAAATTAAATAAAAAATTAAAAATTTTTAAAAAAAACCTTTTATTTAAAATTAAAAAAGTGCACTTTTTTGGGACAACATTGTAGAAGGTCAAAAAATTATGAATCCGATTCTTGCACCCTTTTCCGCCCCCCGGAATATTGTTAAATTATTAAAAAAAGAACGTAAATTTGTAATAATTATGTAAGAAATTCCGAAATTTATGCAATTCTTGGAGAACATTTTAATAATTATTACACATCTTCTATAAAGTTTCCACCCTACTACGATGACCGGAACACTGCAAATAGTTGGGATAATTAATTAGCCTATATGACTGCATAAACAATTATTTACATACTTTTACAATTTTTTCCGACAGGATATACTATACCAAAATGAAATTGATAAGCTAATATTTGCAATGTTCCGGTCATTGTAGCGGGGTGCAAAACTTTATTGAAGATGTGTAACAATAAATTATTAAAATGTTCTCAACGGTTTGCATAATATCTGAATTTTTTTCAAAAAGTTATTGCAAATTCACGCTTTTTGTTAATTTAACAATGTTCCCGGGGGCGGAAAGGGGTGCAAAATCAGATTTATTATTTTTTTACCTCCTCCAATGTTGCCTCAAAATTGGAAAACTTGCGAAATTTTTTCATACCCATTTTTCTACAATGACTGGCCTATAAACTTAAGACTATTCAATGTATAAAATGCAAGTCAAACTAATTGGAATGTGCTATTGCAAGCACGATAATGTACTTTTACCTACCTAGTAGTATTCTAGTATTTATTGGATTTCTAAGCAATTTCTATCAAACGTAGGCGTCAGGCCCGTAGCCAGGGGGGGCACTTGGGGGCACGTGCCCCCCCCCCCGAAATGTTGAAAAGACAAAGAAAATGGAAGGGGAAAAACCGAAAATTTTACATTTTTCAGAAGGTTTTTTACAAGTGCCCCCCCTCAAAATGAAATCCTGGCTACGGGCCTGGTAGGCGTAGATATACCACGATATGAATCAAAACATGCAAGTTAAGGATTACCATGCTACTAAATTTTATATTGAAGTACAGAAAGTGGTTTATATTTTCCCTGCAGCTGTTTCATATTTTCCCTGATTGCTGTTTCATATTTTCCCAAAAGTTTAATTTAATATTATAAAAAAGCACTTTATTAAAAAAATAAAACAAGTAAGGCATTCTCGTCTTTCATCTATTTTCTGTGTGCAAAATTAAAATAAATCCAAAATTTCAATTTATATTGCCGTAATAGAGAAAGTTGTACAACAAGAAATGAAATTAATTTTACATATTTTTAGATCGTTTACGAAAAGGCGTTATCTACGGTACTCCTAGGAAGATATAATATTTCAAATTTTTATATAATTGAAAATAAACTTTACAGAATATGATAGCGCTTTCGATTTTGTAATTAAGTCATATTGTTTATTAATAACATGCCTGTTTCACTTTTCCCTTCTTTTTAGGTGTTTCATTTTTACCCCACTTGACCCTACATTTTAATATTAATAAGTTAGTATTAATATTAATATGCATCTAAAATGGCGCCAGAAGCTATCGGCGAATCGTGCCTCGACGAATCGTTCCCGGCAAACTGTTACCGGCGAGTCGTTCCCGGCGAAATGTACCCAACCCGTATCGACACTCGTTCAGTTTTGCTATCATGGTGTGACCTAACCAAATTTAACATCCGCGTATTTCAATAGTTTCAAGAATCTGAGTTCTTAGTGGCGGGAGGGGGGTCCTAATCCAGGGTGACCATTTTGTTGGCAAGCGTGCGCACTGAAAAGCAACTACTGTTTTTATCGAATTTCCTGAGGCCGCCCCACATCATCACAAAGTATACAGGTAGTGTGAATGAAAAACTGAACGATTTTAAATTGAAATATCACCAATAACAGTTATTATTTAAACAAAATTTATAGTATGCCAAAGAGTAGGTGATGTCAACTTACCTATGTCAATTTTGTTTTTTTTTTTAATGTCAGTTACAATCATGGTGTTAACTAAAGAGCACCAGATCACAATTTTTAAGCTTTTAGAGCAACAGTGCAGTTTTACTGAAGTACAGAAAAGGTGTAAAGACAAGAAATTTTGTGTTTCGAAAGGTACACTCTCTAGTTACAAGAAAAATGGTATCCCAGAACATAAACTCAAAATTCGGAAGAAAGGCAGCGGCAAGAAGCCAACTCTGACAAATCGACAATTATCGAATTTGAAGAAAATGGCATTAAAAACAAATCCCCCGACACTACGACATATGGCAAAACATTTAAAAACATCTAAGTATATCATTCGGTATAATTTAGATAAAATATTAAACTTGAAATTAATGAAGAAGCCGAAAAGACATCACATTTCTGCAGAAACGATAATAAAAAGACACCAGCGTTCACTAGGGTTATATCGCTTACTAAATTGTAATAAATGGAAAAAATATATCACTGTCGATGAAGCATGGTTCCATCTAACAAATGCTGATGGTCAACGAAAAATTCAATACTTGAGCCGCGAGCAGTCGGCAAAAGAATTGGACGTATTCACAAAACAGTCTCATGCAAAGGGAGTTATGGTGTTCATGGGAATATCGAATATGGAACCACAACGCCAATTTTTGTTGAGCCTGGTGCTAAAATTAACTCGGAATATTATATTAAGAATTATTTGAAACCACTTTTGACTGATGCAAAAAGGTTATATCCTATTGGTGATTGGATATTTCACCAATACTCTGCACCAGCGCACGCTTCTAAGAAGACTTTGAATTTTCTTAAAGAGAACGGCGTATATATTATTCATCCGAATATATGGACGCCATCATCACCGGACCTTTCACCCTGTGATTATTTTTTGTGGGGATATTTAAAATCTCAGTTAAATAATTCAAAAGTTGAAACCATAGATCAGCTTAAAAAACTAATAAAACGTGAGATATCAAACATTCCTCTGGAGATGATACAAAAATCGCTACAATCGTGGCCAAAACGTTGTCTTCAAGTATATAAGAATCAAGGACAACATATTGACTAAATTAATTTAAAAAAAACAGATACAATTGTGACTTATTAGATTTCAAAATCGTTCAGTTTTTCATTCACACTACCTGTAGCTCGGCTCTGGCCTCACAGTTCGGCTCCTTGCTTAACATAGCTCGTCGTACAAAAATTAATTGTAAGTATGAAACAACAAAAAATCATTTGGAGTAGTAAATTTTTTGCGCTGAGGCTCCAGCTACGGGTAAAAGAACTGGATAGAAATGATCTGTTCTAAATTATTGATATATTCCCATTCTGTTCTTCATAATGTTTCAACCTAAAAAAATTCTCCTACGGTCCTAAGTGGTTACAAGAATCAAAAAGCTTATAATAATTACAAATTTAAAAAACCCCCAACCCAAAAAAAACTCTAAAATTAAACCTCTAAAAAGTAAAATAATAATTAAATCGATCTAACCGTCGCGTCGTCGTGTCAGGGACCGACGGGATTTACACAGAACGATTTGATATTGTTAATATTTGCTTAACGGCCCCCGACACGACGACGCGACGGTTAGATCGATTTAATTATTATTTTACTTTTTAGAGGTTTAATTTTAGAGTTTTTTTTGGGTTGGGGGTTTTTTAAATTTGTAATTTAATTTTTATTTAGTGCTTTTTAAAGTTTATATATTACTCCCACCTATTATGTAAATAATTTTTATTTTTTCGATGTTCAATATAATATATTAATTTTTACTCCACCCTGTATATAAAATAATGGTTTGAACCATTTTGAACTTTAAATTTTAAATGTAAATGTCAAATAATGAATGTAGTGCATGCGCACTAGATGCGGCTTACTGGGAATTCCTCGTTTATGTGGGCTATAAAAAATTATATTCTTTCTTTTCTAATTTTCCGGCCAACTTTTTTAATTTTTCTCTCCGTAAGAACCATCCTTGGACTATGGAGAACATTTAAAAAAAAAAATTAGCCAAATTGGTGAATCCGTTTGGGAGATACGTGTCCTCAAACAAAGAGCGCACACACACACACACACACGTTAAACTTATAACTCCCCTCTTTTTGGGTCGGGGGTTAAAAAAGGATAGGGAATACGAAAAAGTCACTAGTTTAAAAGTGTTTTCCACTGTTAAGCATCATAAGGACTCAGCTGGACTCAGCATGATAAGCAGCAGTTCATTGCGTTGGTACTATAAAATAAGGAACAGTTAAATTAGAAATTTTTGATGAATAGTGCATTTTTGTTGTTATTTTAAATTAAAATGAATCACATGGAAGCCCGTATGGAAGGGTCACATTTTGAAAAAAGAAAACGAGAAGCCGAAGAACTGAAAAAAAGATGTAGAGCGCGAGTTCCTGTAAGTAAAAATTATATAGTTTACAGTAATTTTATGTCAAAAAATGTGCATGCACCATACACGTGTTTTCTTTCGGTCTTTCTGGAATTACTAATCTAACGGTAATTCCTTGTACAATGAGCTTTGTTTATTTATTATAATTTAAATTTCAAAATACAGGTTATCGTGCGAAGATCACCCAAAGCTCAAATTGCAGAATTAAAGAAAGACAAATGGTTAGTTCCAAGTGTGTGTACAATGGGACAATTTATATATTTAATAAGGAAATATATTAATCTTCCACCAGAGCAAGGTCTCTTTGTTTTAATTAATAATTCAATTCCGTCGTCTTCTGCCACCATAGGAGAACTTTATGCAGTAAGTTGAGAAATTTTAAATAATTAAAAAAATTATAAATGTTATCTTGTTCTAGCAATTTCACAAGGCTGATATGTACCTTTATGTCACATACCACGGTGAAAGCGTTTATGGAGGAATTTAAATTATTCCAGATTTGTATAATATATTTTTAGTATTTGAAATAAATTTTATATTGAATTATGCCTCTTTTATTAGTATTTTTATGAAATTATTTGTATTAAATTTCTAACTGGCCGGTTCTGATTTTTGATTCAGAATCTGCTTTCATAGTTTTCAGGGTCATTCAAGAAGGCACTTTGCGCAATCACAATATTTTTGTAGCATTGTTATCAGAAAGTAAACGTTGATTTTTAAATTTATCTAATTTTAAAACTTTAAACTTAAAAAAAAAACTAAACAGACGAAACACAAAAAGAAACTGATAAGAATAAAATAAAAAATAAGCTCATAAAATATAAGTAACTAATTTTGAGTCGACGGGAAACAAACAATCAAAGATCATTAAATTAGTTTTAAAGATAATACAAAACAAAAATGCAATGTGAAATAAATCTCTACCGACAATCAATCAATTACTTAATCAACATTTCGTTAAATAGTAGTCAGGACCGTATTTCATTAATGTCATATACAGGTCGGGACTTATGGCTGTATGGTTTAGTAATTCTCGCCTATTCTAACACGGCCATCCTGCTATTGTCGCGTCCTCGTGACACAATATCTAAATTCTAAAAACACAACATGGATTAAGAGGGGCCTTTAAATTGTGATGCAAAAACATGTTCCAACAGGTGGCGCGCCCTAAAATATTAATCTTTTCTACTTATCTGTTCACCAGTACAGAATTTTAATAATTTATAAAAGTAATATGAATAAACGATAACTAATTTAGGTAATGAGGAAGTTTTAACTTTCAAAGTTAAATATTATTAAAAATATTCAATATTTTCAAATATGAATATCTTTTTGGAATACACTTGAAAATATTCAACATTGGAAACTCAAACTTCCTCATTACCTAAATAGTTATAGTTTATTCATATGACTTTTAAAAATTCTTAGAATTATGTATTGGTGAAAAGATAAATAGAAAAGATTAATATTTTAGGGCGCGCCATCTGTTGAAACATGTTTTTGCATTAAAATTTAAAGGGCCCTTTTAACCAATTCCAATAATAGTTTAGATCAGAAATCAGCTTTTTAATAATAATTTGAAGCAGAAAATTACTTTCAACCTTTAAATTTGGTTTAACCTTGGTTTGGTGAATTCTTGGCTTTGGTATAATTATGGGCTAAAGATGGTTTAGATCAGTTTTGAATTGGTGGCTTCGTGAATTAGTGTGTTAGTTACTAGTAGTGTAGGTGCATTTGGGGCTTGGCGTAGACAAATATTTTGAATTGTTTGGAATTTTAGAAATCTGCGGGGGGGGGGTGCATCCCCACGCAGGAGCGTCGTAGGTTAGAATGGGTCGGATAACTGTTTCATTTTGCTGGTGCGGCCAATGAGGGGGGCCAAGACTGCTTGGGCGTCAAGCCTCTGGCGTGAGCGGAACAATTATTTTGAATGTGTTTGGACCAGGAAAGTTTCTGATCCATTTTGACTGTATTAGATGGTTGTCTATTTTTCTCGAACATGATGACCTCGCTTTTGGACGGGTTTACCTCGAGTCGCCATAGAGTAACCACGGCTGATATATGGTTCGAGTTTCGCGTATTTTTTTGATCGCTTTGCACCGGTTAATTGATTTAGTAAGGATGGCGATGTCGATGATGTAGAAAGCTACGTCAGCGTCCTCCGGAGTGGGCATATCGTTAGTGTAGGTCAGCGGTGGCCAACTTTTATATACATAAGGTCGACTTTATCTTAAAGATGTGTCGCCATCGCCTTTTTTTTGGGGGGCAGAAAAAAATTTTTTATTTTAGGTCTTTCATTTTTTTGAACTTCTTAGGATTTTTAGGACTTAATTTTTGCTAATCTATCAATAGAAGAAGCTACCGTATGACCGTACCAAATACTCGAGCTAAATGACTGTGTTTTATGAGTCGAGTCAAAACTGCATACCTGTTGCATTCATCTATGATAAGAGATTATTCCGCGAATGCAATTTCTTGCATAGTAGCAGTAATTTACATATTATTTACTTTCATTAGTACCGGACGGATTTTAATTTATAAATTAATTATAATTAATTAATAATTAATTAATTAATTTATACGTCCATAAAAGGACGTATGTGGATTGCACCGATGGAAAGAAATTAATCCTTTTTTTTTGGGTTTTGACCGAGGGTCATATGTAGATTGCACCGATGGTCAGATGTGGATTGCACCGATCCGGACATGTGGATTGCACCGATATAAATACTTAATCCCTTTAAGTAAAAGACTTACCAGTAAGCTTATATGGCTTTTTTTCTTGTTTTATTACTGAAAATGAAACAAGGACGTATAGAAGGAGTCGCCCAAAACATTACTGAAAAACTTAAAAAAACAGTAATAGATGCCAAAAATACTTTATTTTATTTAAAAAAATTAGAAAATTACTAAAAAACAAAAAAAAAACACCAATAAATGTTCAAAATCCTATATTTTATTTAAAAAAATTCGAAAATTACTTCGCTTCACATTCACTTATTAATGTGACAATAATGATTGCAAATGCTTTTTATAAATTGGATCCTGGTAATTGTTTTGTTTGAATACAAGTCTATCAAATGTTGTAATTTGGCTTGTTTACTAACTGTAATGGAATTAACAGTGTTAGCTGTGCTAATGCTGTTTATGCTTATGTATGTTTTGATTTGCATACTTTGTAATTTCTCCAAAAAGGTGTAAATTGGTGGGTGAGGATTGTAAAACTGTGAACTAAATACGTTATGAAACGATTCACAGGCATTCGTAGTCCGGCACATACTTGATGTGCGTGCTGCCCAGAGCTTTGGTGGAAAAAGTGAATCCGCATCAATATAGGTTCGAAAGATATAATCGGAATAGGTGTTCAGTCGTGCATCGTCTGGCATTATCGCAATTAAATCTTCACTATAACCGGCATCAACTTCGTTTGGATGTAAATATTGCAAGCCAAATGAGAAGCGCAACCATTGACCAATTTCTGAAAGATTATCTCGATATTCTGTGACCAAACCTACTTTTTGTATTTTCCTATACCACGCTTGGCTTAAGTGAAATCTACATCCAATAAGTTCAACGTTTTCCCACACATGTTTAATGCTTGCATGAATAGCAAGTTCGAAATCAACAGTTGCTGTTAATGGTTTAAAAATTAAATCATTTTGAGAACATATATCCACTAACGATTGTAGACAGTGTTGGTAAGTTGGTTGTTTTTTGTCTTTCAAAAGACAAAACGCAAGTGGTATATAATACCCATTGCAATACCCATGAACAGTAAATAATTGGTTGAAATATTTAGTGCAATAATCGAAAGTACCATCCATGTAAATATTTTCGACAGCGCACAAACACCTTAAATTAGTCAGACAGGAAAATATAACTAAAGGGTCTGACCGGTTAAGCATGTTAAAAATGCCTTTTTTGAATTTGATGGTGGGAATTTTTTACAAAGTATGTTATGTAAAAAGACAGTGTTGTGCAAAATTTCAGCTTTCTAATTTAATTCCTGTGGACTTTAGGGGTAAAAAAACACTTTTTCACATTTCTTAATTTTTTTGGTACTAAAAGATATCCGAAAAATTTCAAAAAATTCAGAAAAATCAAAAATCATATAAGAAATATGAAGACAATTTTTTGGAATTCCTTCACTATTAAATTCCACGAAATAAGAATTGATCAAGTTTTAAAAAAATTATTTGACCATGTTAGAATTTTCGTACTATTATAAAAAAAATTGACATAATTCTGCTTTAAAATACCTACAATTTAAAAAAAAAAATCATCTCGAAATTCCGCCGACAACACCATCAAAAATGCAAAATTCAATTCAAAGTTGTGGCGTCACACTAACGGAGTCGATTACACTGCCAGCTATCAACATCCTATAATAATTTATCGCAATTTCTTCACTAACTTCAATTTTGTTTGCTATTTTAAAGAACATAGTAGGCTCAGTATAATTGCATTATTTCTGATTTCCAAGATTTATAAATAAACTATAGTTCTCTTGTGCTTCATAGAAATCCAATATCTCTTCACAAATCATGTAATTAATTTATAGTATCTACATAATATTTTTGTTAAATATGTTTTAAATTAAAAAATATGTTGTATACTTATTACATCAAAGAAAAAAAAGTACAAAATAAATGCTGATTGTTGTTATTATAATCACAAGAAACGTAAATGAAAAAACCTCCCTGCCACTATCGTGGTCGGGTCGGGTACAGTTCGGTGCAGCCCTTTTGGTACCGCCGGTTCGGCGCAGCTGCTTTGGAGCGAGTACAGTTTGGCGTAGACCAATTATGAAATCTAGATATATTAGATTATATGGATTATATTCCATAGATTATGGAATCCAATGACGAATGAACGTCCATTATTGATGTTGGTAACGGAGGCTGTTCTTTCCGTCTTACATCATAAACAGCCCTGGAGATTATCTTAGCATCTCGGCGAGTAATATCAACTCGAGAAACTTTTGTGTGAACGATGGCGCTCGTAAGAATGTCGGAAGGTTTTTCCGAAGTATCTTCAATCGCTTTTCGTTTGGCTGCACCACTAACAATTTGCCGCCTTACTTTTTGCTCATCTATTTCATGATTATGTTCCAAATTTTCTCTTACTACTATCCTTTGATCATTTTCTCCCACAGTGTATATATTAGCTGAACATTCACGTTTGCAACATCGCCATTTAACTTCTCCGTTCTTTAATGCAGCGTTTAGATAAAATTTATATCCGCCGCGCACTAACAGTGTTCTTCCGCGCCCACTTAACATTGTTTGAATCGTTTCCATTTTTCAATGTAACTAAATACAGGAAAAAAACGGATTTAAAAAAAAAACAGTCGATTGACCATAAACTAAATATACCAATGTGTAATACATACCTGTACTTATTACTGTCCCTAATTTTACTTTCGTAATGCAGATTTCCTTTTTGCTTTTATTAAAAACGTTTGATCAAACTTTATTGTTTTCCAATCTAAATATTAGCGCACTTTTGTACGAATAGTTTAGATATGAGATAAGAAGACTGTAAACTTAAATAAATTAAAACTCCGGCGGTAAATTCAATATTTAAATACACTGGTCCATATACCGCCACTATCTTAGAAATCAGGTCCGTAGCCAGGGGGGGAGGCATTTGGGGGTACGTGCCCCCCCCCCCCCCGGAATGTATGAAATGTATTCATTGCAGCCAATCAAAATTTATTTAAAAAATTATGGTCCAATAGAATGGTAGCAAATCGTAAAATTTTAACTAACTAACCTAAGTTCTACTGGTGAATCTCTCTTTCAAAAAATTATATTATAAAAAATTATAATAAATCCTCATTAAAAAAAATAAACCTAACCTAAACCTAAATGATGGATGAAATGAGGGTTTCCAATTATTGCTATAAGTTTTACAATTTAATATCTAGCAATGAAAACCAGAAAATGTAAATACGGGCAGACATCTGTATTACTTACATACCTCTGTAGTAAATTAAATACCTCAATCCTTTAATGGAATTAAAAAAGATTACTTACTGACCATCGGTGCAGTCCACATACTTACCCTAACCGAACCCGGTGCAATCCACATGTCAGATTATGTGACCCTTTGACCATCGGTGCAATCCGCAATTGCCCCTTTTTATTACCTACAACTTTGCCATTTAACTTTTTTCCATAGGACTTGTAGTTTTGCCGGAAATCGAGATAAACCGTTTTTTACCATTAAAAACTCACCCCCTTCCACTTCCCGACCACAGATCGCCCGTAAAATATCGTTTATAAAATTCAAGAATACACCCAAACAATGTTAATTAATCCTTTGTTAGATATATTTGCTGCTTTTGCGAAATGTACTTTACAAGATAACTTGACTGTTTATAATAAATTTGCTAGCATTATTTTTGATCTTAAAACTGTATTTGAAAATTTTAATACCGATTATAGTTATCGAAATACCTGAGAAACATATATTTAATTGGGGGTCTAACGGAATTACAATCGATAATACAATTGCGACAACGCACCATGCAGGTGTTTTGGTTTATGACAAAAAAAAAGATCACGGGAGTCAATTTCAAAAAATTTTTGAAGGCAAAGATCTTCTAAAGCAAACATTAAGTCATATGGAATATTTAAATAATAATAGCTCAAATTTAACTAATTTTGTTCAAGCTGATTTGTGGAAACAAAAAATTAAATTATACCCAATCCATATTGTACATGGATGACTGTGAAATTAACAATCCACTTGGTTCTCATACAACCGTTCATTCGATCTCCAATATATATTATTCTTTTCCTTGCCTTCCAATGAAGGAATCAAAATTAGATAATGTTTACTATGCAGCAGTAATCAAGTCAAAGGATCTAAAGACGTACGGTAATGAAAGAAGTCTTGAATATCTTGTATAACAGATGAAAGAACTGGAGGAAAATGGAATTGATATTAAAGTTAATGATTCAATGTTACATGTTCATTTTATAGTTGGTTTAGTGCTAGGAGATAATTTAGGTTTGAACTCGTATCTTAAGCCTGTTTGACACGACGTTAAATTTAACATAAAATTTACATGTAAAATTAGATGTAAATTTGCTCATAAATTTGCCACAATTTTATGCAGCTAAAAATAATTGTCTGTATGCCACGGTGCATTTTTTTCTGATAAATTTAGCACGCGCATTTGGTCAGATCTTAGGGTCAGATTCATGTCAGATTCTTGGTGTTTTCATTATTTTTGTGTTGGTTATAGACATCACAATAGACATTTTCTTGACATTGTGTGTTTTTGCGGTTATGTGGTGCGTGTTAGGTTATATCGGTTATATTAAGTTTACATGTAAATAATAATAGTAATTTGCGGTGTGTTAATTTGTTATAAATAATGTCGGATAGCAGTGATGATGAAGTGTATGCAACAACATTGTTAACGACGATGTTAAATTTAAAAGGAAAAAAACAAAAGAAGCGAAAGATTGGGCCAGGAAATGGTTACGGAGACGAGAACTAGGCAGAGGAGTTTTGCAAATGGTACACAACGAATTACTTGTGGAAGATCCAGCAGCATATTATACTAACTACTTGCGTCTGAATAGTGGCTTATTTGAAAGAATACTTGGTGCTGTAGAAAGAGATATATCCCGAGAAGATACATTTATGCGTGACAGTATTTCAGCTCGAAGCAGGTGAGATGTTACAAAGTAAATAATATACTGCATAACTATTTTTTTCTATTTTTAGATTACAAGTCATTCCAGATAATTTACAATATATTCCATGATATGGTAACAGAAGTAGTTGCGATGCTCGACAAATTAGAGACGAATTTAAATTATTTTTCAACACCACCGGAGCAAGGGACTGGCAAGAAGATCGGGTTTGCCAATAACAACATGTAAATGTCAATCTCCCCGATTGTAAATGTACTTTTTTAATTCAATAGTTTATAATTTGAAGCGATGCAAAGCTTTCTAAAAATGGATAAAACTGTGTTTTTAGGATATAATAAAACAAATGTTATATTTTATATGATGTTAATTTTTATTGATACTCTCACAATATCACATTTATTGTTCGAGGGTGAGAAAGTCAAAAACTATATAGTTTTTGATTGAGAAAGTCAAAAACTATATAGTTTTTGATTTTCTTACACCCTCGAACAATAATTGTGAAATTTTTTCTTCCACTTATTCAGCAATGTCTTCAATTTATATGCTACGTAATCTGCAAATGCATCGTGCTGATTTCGTGGATGCGGTTCTTTTTTTTTTTGATTTAATTACTTCCGACATCATTTTAATGGCATCGGCTGCATCTTCAATAGCTTTGTTCTCACGTTTTCTTTTTTTATTTCTCGGAGTTTCTGGTGTTGAAAGAGATATACGAGAAGGACCTGGTTGAACGCAGATAGGTGATGCAGCGAACTATATTTCCAATACTTCATTCAAATTATCCTCATATAAAGTCGTATAAAACAGATAATTAGCAAACAAAATATTATCTCGATATAAAATTTTATTTAACTTATATTCTCCGTATTAGTTTGTTGTGCGAAATCTTCGATGTCTATGCTAATCTGGGAATCTGAAGTTGTGGCACCGCTGTAAAGTGGAATGGTATCCACGGAAGCTCTTGCGACACAGTGCTCTAACAGAAACTCCATCTTACCAAAATACCAAATGCTCGGTATATATATCTGTAAATGTATTTTTTGTAAATTAAGCTGGAAAAGCTTCAAAGTAATAATAGTATAACTTACATCGTCATCCCCGGCACCGCTACGTTTTGACTTTTCGTGCTTCCGATACTCCGCTAGGAAGTTCGTTTTTATGTCGATGACGGTTTCACCCACATCAACTTTTTTTTGATCGCTTCCAACGCCCTTGTATGGCAGTGTTTATTTTTTTAATCTTTCGATTTCATCGCAAACAAACATTTATAATTTTTGTATTCTTCAATTAAATCCGTTGCCTGTTCGCGGGACCAAGACATTTTTTGTGTTTAAATTCAAACACGATTTAATTTTAGTTTATACGAAAAAATGGCTACTACGCACTTTCACGCGCACTTTTACCTCGAAATTTAGAACGTGTTCTAAATATTTTACATAAAAAATTTACCACGCGCGCTTGCGCATTAACAAACAGATTAGGGACATTTTGCAAAATTTTTTTCTGCATTTAAGTTGGTGTAAGATGCATAAACTTCAAAGTCCAAACTGGGCGGACTCTAGACGAAAAAATGTCTCCTGCGCACATTTACGCGCAGATTTACCACCAAATTTTAGAACATGTTCAAAATATTTTACTTGAAAATTTAGCACAATATTTGCTGGTAAATTTGCTGTATGCAACGGTGCTAAATATTTTTATAAATTTTTATAAAAATTTACATGTAAATTTTATGCTAAATTTAACGTCGTGTCAAACAGGCTTTAGTCTCAGTAAATCAATTTCAAGTTCATTTTTCTGCCGATTTTGCAAAGTTGAGAAAAAACTTACTAAAAAACTCACTACTGAAAACTCTGAAATGCTCAGAGCACCTGAAAATTATTAGATTTAGAAAAAATAATCCTAAGGAAACTGGAATTGTAAATAATAGCATTTTTAACAGTATTGCATCATTTCATGTGTGCACGAAAACAAAAACTAGAACATATTTATAACTCGATACTAAGAACCGGTAACAATCCATCTCAGTGGAAGGTAGGACAAATAATATTAATCTCAAAGCCGGGAAGAAGTGACATCATAGAGGCCAATAAGTCTCCTGCCGATATCACAGCTTCTATAAAAATCTCAAACCTGGAGGTAAAAATAAGGTATAACACCAACATAAGAAAAAGCGAAAACAAACTTCCAAAACCACTGCTTTGGGTGGTTCGACGTCAACTAGTTCACAGGATATTATTTTCGGCTCTGATTCCGAATTTGACAAAGACGTGGATGATTTGCTACTGAACTCTGATTCCGACAGTCGTTTATGAATACAAATTTTATAACTGTCAATTGTTCTTAATTTGTGAATTAATTTGCTAATTTTATGCATCGAAATCTTAAGTAAGTCATTCTGCCCCATGTTCCCTACTACCAACGCATTTACAATATATTGTACATGACCACGAGTTAAGAAACTTTTTGCAGAAATTTCAATTAATACTAATAAAAAATATGCTCAAATAAATAATAACTAACAAATATACAACCATGCAACTCACCCCTAAACAGTTGTTGCAGCAAAACTACTCAATGTTGGACTTCCTCGTACCAAATTTTTGGTGACACCTATGGCCGAACGATATCGGTGAATGACCTACGAAATTCAAATATAAATAGTGAGCCTCCCATATAAAAGAAATTGAAAATATTCAACAGATACAAACGATGAATAAATCAGGGTAAAAATAATTAACTACTAAATAATAGTAAATACATACCGACACAACAAAGGCCATCCGAGTAAAAGAACATATTATTTGATAATTGCTTGAACCCTTGCAATTACAACAAAATTCCATTTAAATGTCAATTTAGTTTTCAAATCACTAATCTGCACAAATATTATCACCATAAACACATTACTGTTCAATCAAGATTGCACATTTTCTAGGTTGGAAAAACTATAATCAACAGGTGGTTACAGAAAATTGCCGTTTTTTAATTCGAACTCACCAAAGATACGCTAAAAAAAATATGGCTTGAAACAAATTTAATTTTAATAAAAATATAATTACTTACTTGAATAATAATCGATTGATGATCAATTACGATTTCTACAACTTCTAACACTTCTAACCTGACTTTTGGAACGTCGCAACAAAACTGATATTTCAGTGGCGTACCAACCGTACCAACTTAGCGTAGATCAGCGGTCGGCAACCAGTTTTCCGTGGCGTAATTTAAAAGGTCTGAGAAGAAATTTTGACATCTTTACTTAAATATTATGATGAGGTTACTTTGTTACTTAATAAGAAAATTAAACAAATCCAACACTTGCAAAATAAATCACAGCATTCGCCAGAATTTTGGGAGTATTTTCAAATTAATTTTAAAAAAATTTAAAATACCAAAGTCAGGAATTCGCGATTTCGATTAAGGAAAGTCACGTGACCAAATATTCAAAATGGCCGCATCAAACGAGTGGTGTTAAGATTCGAGGTTATTATATACACTTTAACGGTGCTTCAACGTGTTTATAAACGTGTTGTGGTTTGTCTACTATATTCGTTTGTGTTAAATATGGTTAAACAATTAACAATCAACAGTATTTTGCAGTTCTGTGGAAGTAGTGCGTCTAGAAACTTTTTTTTAGAAACTATTGTATTGTGTGGAAGAACGCCTAGAAACGACGAATTCTACCATATTTATAGCTTGGTTCTACAAACTACAGCTTTGTCTTCACCGCCTCATGAAGTGTCAGGGCTAATCAATAAAAAAAGCTTGTCGATATCAAAGTTCTCTTGTTCGTGTAAAGCTGGTGCATCGGAATGCTGTAAGCATGTAGTTGGAGTTTTAATATATTGCAGCAGGTAAGATTAAGTTGAACTGAAGATAGTTTATTTATTTATTTATAATTTTTCGATTTCAGAAATAATTTAGACGAGTTAACGAGTTAAAAATAACGATGCCGATAAAGATTTATACCAAAGAATGATTAACCGATTACCAAATTCTGCCATGGCATTACATACAAGGGGCTGCATTTATGACAAAATGGAAATTGAGTTCCTAGAAGATCATGTCGATAGTCGAATTAAATGTGTATGACAAAGTGAAGGTGATTATATGAAGGTGTCGATGGTGCACCAAGCCCCGATGGTGTTGTCGTTGAGAGTGAGCAGCAAAAACATTCATTTTATGGTCAAATACAATAATTAGGGTTCGCAATATTGAATGTGGAAGTTTGTGACTTTATTATTTATTGTAGCAAAGACAGTTCAATACTTGTTTTTTCTATTCATGTAAATTATGATTTCCTAAAAACTTTTTTACCAACATTAAAAACTAAATACTTACTTCGTTTTTCTTCTTCATGAAATTTGTAAATTAAACAATTGAAAATTACTTTATTGTTTTTATTACTATACAATTGAAAACCACAAATTTAGGTATTTAACTTATGAAAACTCGTATTTGCTCGTATCTAGCATTTAAAAACTACCCAGGTCGTCTAGTTAACATTTCTTCCGCCAGACGTCGCTTCACTTAGCTTGCAAATAATAATAATTTGCAAATAAAAAATTAACGAACCCAGCATTTTCAAAATAATTTCCAGCATTCGCCAGCACTTCGCAAGCCTCAAAAAAATTTCTAAATTTTGAAATGCGCGGTTCAAGTACAAGGTTACTTCAAAAACAAACAAAAAATTAATAAATATTAAATATTGCCTGTTTCAATTTTTTTGATTTGGGGTGGGGGGTTCGCGGTTTGTTGGAGCAGCCCTCCCTCTGTTACTCGTTATTTTATTTTAACATTGTAACCCACTGTCTGTCGCTGGTTGAGTACGTGGGTTCTTTTTACCCGACTGCCAAAAAAAAGAGGGTTATGTTTTTTTTCGAGTGTATGTCTGTGTGTATCTGTGTATGTATGTATGTCTATTTCTTTGGCACGCTCTACAGGCTAAACGGTTTGACGGATTTTAACATATGAGGTTGTCATTAGAATCGTATTCATTGTGGGAGTGACATAGGCTATAATATTTAATTAAAGCGTCCGCGAAAAAAAAATATCAGTACATTATCTATTGAGCTTGAATTATGTATACAGGGCGAATCATCAAACATCTAAAACACATACATGGAGAATTCTGATAGGATGAAGTTGCATTAGTTTAAGGCGAGGGTACACCTTGCCGGCAAAAATAAGAAGTCCAACTTTGTGAATTTGTTCTGAGAAAATGAATGTATTTAGATCAATTTGGGTTTCGGCACATTATTGTACAAGTCTTGAGGAACATTTAACAAATTTTTCAAGTCAAAATATTACAAAATGGCCGCGTGGCAGCTGAACTCCAAAATGCACCTCTTAAAATGCGGTGGAAGATATCCCAATGGTCTCGATCCAGATTTTTAAATTTTTGTCTCAAAAAGTTTTTATGACCGTTTAAGTGACGATGTTGACTTTTTGACTTTGAACCTTAATACCTCAAAAAAAAAATTAAAATATAAAAAATCTGGATCGAGGCGGACTGGATAAACATACATTAAATAAACTAAATTTTTTTATTTCCGATGTTGTAGGTCTAACGACACCATTTGGATATCTTCCACCCCATTTTAAGAGGTGCTTTTTGGAGTTCAGCTGCCACGCGGTCATTTTGTAATATTTTGACTTGAACAAATTGTTAAATGTTCTTCAAGACTTATACAATAATGTTTCGAAACCCAAATTGATCTAACCCCAGCTAGTCTTAAGTCAAGTTTGCACGTTTGAGGCCACAAATCTGCAGGTCGTAGAATTCAACGATAATAAGTCAATCAAAAAGCGTAATAAATCAGAAGGTAATTTATTCAAATAATTCAAACCTAACTCTGGAGCAATTTTAGACGTTTTTGACATAAATGTCAAAAGAGATGTAATATTGTGTAATTGTGTGCACAGCATAAAATGGATGGTATTATTTATGTTTAAATAATATGCTATACCTCCATTGAATACTGTGGAAATGTCAATAGTGTAACAAATTAACAAATTATCAATGGTTAAACTGACCATCCGTCCGTCATTACGACGGACCGTCCGTTTTTAAAAGCTTTTATTTAACTTGTTTAAACTTGCTGTCCGTCAGAGCAAATTGTCCGTCAAGATGTCCGGCATTGTGAATTTTTAAAGAAATACTAATAAATTAATATTAAATATTAATACAAATAAATATAACGAAGCACATCAACCAATCAAAACCATTGTTTCATCAAAATGATCAAAATTATAGAAACGGTCGTAAGTATTCCGTCAACATAATTGATGTGACGTCATTAAAATAGAAGCATCGTTTGACAGGTTATAAATTTTTATCAAAATGACCTGTCCCACGGTCAAAACGGTTTTGATAAAAATTATCATCAAAATATTGATAGAAATATTGACCGTGGGACACGGGCATAACCCCTTTTTCCCCAAAAAAATTTTGACGCGGGCTTTTGTCCGTCATTGCCGTCTTTCAAATATGGTCACATTATCAATGGTGTTTTCAAATATAAAGTTCATTTTCTTACTCATTAAATGTTTGATTTGCGTAAATTCCGAAGCACCCTGTACTTCGTCGAAATTGTAGGTTAAGGTGGCCGATTTCTATGGGGATTATCTACTTAACTAAAATTTATGTAACCCCCATTACAATTGAATAATACTATTGCTACAGTTACGAAAATTTTATAGGTTATTCCTCAAAGTTTCCCGTGTAACATATTGAAATATGAGACAATTATGTGTATTAGTTTTCGCGTAATCATGAGATTTCGCATACGCATGCGCAATACGCGTCATCGCTTTATTAATTTAATTATCAATGTAATAATTATCTTATACGCCTCATATTTCAATATGTTACACAGGAAGGCTTGCGCAACAACCTGTAAAATTTTCGTAACTGTAGCAATAGTATTATTCAATTGTAATGGGGGTTACATAAATTTTAGTTAAGTAGATAATCCCCATAGAAATCGGCCACCTTAACGGTAGGCAATTGTACTGCAATATGGCTTCCAGTGTGGCTGGTGCGATAACGGTTGGCCTCTGTGTACGTCCAAATCCGCTTTTCTTTCCAAGAAACAAGTGAAATTAACGTGTGGATTCTTCTCCTGTGGTGTATAAATCTCGAATTTCGATTTAAGGCACTAAAACACTGTAAAAATAAAAATAAATTTTATTTGTTTCTTTTTCATTTTCTTAAAGATGCATTTGTTAAGAATGCTCTCACCAAATTTTGTAAAGAAATTCGTAAAATTGACGGAGATACAACATTTTATGTGAAATGCTATGTATGTTGAATTATCCTGCAGCAAAACTTTGAACGCGTTTTTATCGAAACTACATTTCTCAACCTGGTTGACAACATATTTAGAAAACTATTCATCCGATTTGCATGTACCAAAAAATGAAATGTTCGCAAATCAAGTCTCTATGGCACCACGTAGGGATTTTTTGATAAAGGGCCCCCTTCTATTTCTTTTTTTTCATAAAAAAATCTTTCATCTTTGAAGATGAAAATTTTCTATAAAAATGGGAAATAAAATTCGCTGGTCCGCCATTTTTCTTCTTTTCTAGATATCGAAATTCCGCTACGTGAGGATATAAACCTATATGTCTAGTTTATAAATATATTTTTTTGGTATTTTTCGGATGAACCGTATGGCTTAATTGCTGTCAACCACTAAGCAGCAGAGTGTAATTTGGAAGCGGTGTACACCGTAAACTATTCTGAAGATTGAAATCAAAAAATTTGTGTAGTGTCTTCTATATGTATATAATGAATATTAGTATCTATAAATAAAAAACCATTCATCGTTGGCTCGAAAAAAATTATTAAAAATACACCCTCATACCGCTCGCGCACAGTGTTTTAGTGCCTTAAACAAAGTTGTTCGGCTTCTTTGTCGAACAGGTGCATTTATATGTGGCGCGTGGATTAACCTCAAAATTTCAACAGGTGATGAAATTAAATCACCCAAATTTTTAATCATCCAATTCGGTACGTAAGGTAAATTTGATTTATACAACGTACAAATCATGAAATAAATCTTCTTTACGATATTTTATACGCGATGGCATCCAAAAAGCAAATTTTAGCAATCGAATCGAGAATTGCTCGCGACTCACAAAAATGTGCAAAAACCTCGTTTTTACAAACTAAAACGATTCCAAAACACTCACGTTTAC
The DNA here is from genome assembly GCA_958510855.1 of Rhagonycha lutea. Taxonomy (NCBI): domain Eukaryota; kingdom Metazoa; phylum Arthropoda; class Insecta; order Coleoptera; family Cantharidae; genus Rhagonycha; species Rhagonycha lutea. The sequence continues at coordinate 41,498,871 of OY294038.1, forward strand.
TACTTATCGCCGGTATATTCGCTTTTGTGGCTACAAAAGCTCGCAAAATGGTCTTCTTTGGGAAAATTGCGAAAACGTCCGCAACTCACAAACGTCCCCAAAGACAATCGGCACAAGACAACCTTCTCGCCGAAAAACTGGTTTCATAGTTCAAAATACCACAATTATAAACCAAAATTCAGCAATAAAATTCGTAAGTTTTAATTTCGTAATCCGCTTCATTTTGCCGCCATACATTTAAATAAAATCACTTTCACTTTCAGATACAAACTACACCTTACATGAGTGAAAACACCATAAATCCTCAACAAAATACAAAAGAAAAATCAAAACTGTTTGTTTTATGTGTTTTGTGTTACAAAATATCTCTTTCGTCTCATAAAATTGCATCCAGCTCAAATGTGTTACAAGTCGACAGAATCCTTACTTTAAGCAAATCACAACTGGCTAATTTGACTAACTTTTTCACACTTCACTGTTGTTTGCAAATACTTACTGGACTATAAAATCCCAAAATAAGAACTGTCATGCCATTATATCTCAATGTTTTGTAAGAATGAAAATTTTATTCTTTTTTTTTTTATTTTATAAAGAAAAAAAATTTGTTTTCATCAGAATTGCCAGAAAAATAAAAAAAGGTTTTTTTTATTGAGCTAGCCGGAAAACAAGATATTACGAACCCATATTCTTAAAATAAAAATTAAGGTTAGTAGAGGACAATAATATACAATGCCATATTTATGGTACCTAATACGAAACTATAAAAAATAAGGTCAAATTAAAGAAAAACATTTATTACAAAATTTAACAAAAAATATTATACAATATTATAAGTAGTTCTAATTAAATTTTTGGAAGTTTTTTTCCAACTACTTTTGGAAGCTTATCCTCAAGTTCCTTCCTTCCAGCCGCTCTGTAATCATACGTGCATTTATGCATGTTAGCGTATAGATGAGCTGGGCAATATTTTCCACCACATCTACATTGCATTGGAATTAGCCCGAGTTTCTTTTTACAGTCGGACCATTCGCACCGATTTTTCTTCGTCTTTTTGGATGCAACGTTGTCGCCAGTCGAAGTTTCCGAAGAAGTTGTAGCTATTGCATCTACAGTTTTTGAAGCTACTTTTGGAGGATTGAGTGTGGCTGGTACACTTACGTCGGATGCCGATGAAGAAGGGGTACGTCTATCGTTACTTGAAACTGTTGTTTTCGATTTATTAGCTTTTTTGAAGCAAACCGAACACAAACCGTCGGTTGCTGGGTTTCCAAAAAATCCGCAACCTGCTTTACACGATGAAACTTGATCAGCCATTTCTATTATTTTCTCTTGGTTGTTTAACTTTGATGATATTTTTTTGATTTAGATTCTTTACAATCACTTCTTAATATAGTAGATTTCTCCAAGTTGGTATTTAATATTTAAATCATTTAGGGTCGGTTGTACCAACGTCGGTTAAATCTCATTCAATTTTGAACTTAGTTCAACCAATCAACATCGTTAAAAACCCCGTATTTAGCCATGTGGATTGGCTAAATTGAACTCAAAATTGAACGAGGTTAAACCGACGTTGGTACAACCCACCCTTAGAAAAACAAAATTTCAGCTTTCTAGGAGGTCGGAAAGTTGGTTAACCATGGCCTCAAAAAAGGCCACCCACACGGACAACGCTCACACCAAGTTAAATAACAACTGTCTGTTGGAACACTTTTTATCGAGTGCGCATAAGCGTGACCATTTTTGAATGGTTTATTGGATCGATAAAATAAATTTTGGAGGCGGAAGTGTGATGATTAGAGACAGGATAGTTAGGCAATAAACAAAAAACCCGACTGCGTTAAAAAACATCAACTGAAAAGCAATAAACTAAATTTAAAATAAACTAAATTATTAAAAACATAAACAAAACTAAAAAGCGAAAAACAAGCTCTGCAGGGTGTGTTCCACTTCAAGCCCACGACGACCACGGTCGATCGCCAGTCCAATCAAATAACCGCGTTCGATCTTTAGTCCAATCAAAGATCCATGGGACCACGCCGCGGTCGTCGTGGGCTGTAAGTGGAAGGCACCCATAATCTATACAAATTTGTAAGATCAAAAGGTATTGCAGGCGGGGACAAGCTAATAGTCCAAGTTGGTGATCTTTAAGTGAAGTGTTTTGTAATTATTTGCTTGTCCCCGTCTGCAATACCTTTTGATCTTACAAATTTGTATAGATTATGGGTGCCTTCCACTTACAGCCCACGACGACCGCGGCGTGGTCCCATGGATCTTTGATTGGACTAAAGATCGAACGCGGTTATTTGATTGGACTGGCGATCGACCGTGGTCGTCGTGGGCTTGAAGTGGAACACACCCTGCAGAGCTTGTTTTTCGCTTTTTAGTTTTGTTTATGTTTTTAATAATTTAGTTTATTTTAAATTTAGTTTATTGCTTTTCAGTTGATGTTTTTTAACGCAGTCGGGTTTTTTGTTTATTTTTAATAATTTATTTATTTCAAGCTTTTTAGTTCACATTTTTCATTTTAGGTAAAAGGTTTTTTTTAAATTTTTTATTTCAATTTCTATTTAAATTTTTAGTCATATTTGTTTCAAATACAGCTTCTGTATTTAAGGCGGGGGGGGGTGAATTTTTTCTGAGAAAATGAATGTAGTTAGATCAATTTGGGTTTCGAAACATTATTGTACAAGTCTTGAAGAACATTTAACAATTTGTTCAAGTCAAAATATTACAAAATTGCCGCGTGGCAGCTGAACTCCAAAAAGCACCTCTTAAATTGCGGTGGAAGATATCCCAATGGTGTCGTTAGACCTACAACATCGGAAATAAAAGAATTTAGTTTAATGTATGTTTATCCAGTCCGCCTCGATCCAGATTTTTTATATTTTAATTTTTTTTTGAGGTATTAAGGTTCAAAGTCAAAAAGTCAACATCGTCACTTAAACGGTCATAAAAAATTTTTGAGACAAAAATTTAAAAATCTGGATCGAGACCATTGGGATATCTTCCACCGCATTTTAAGAGGTGCATTTTGGAGTTCAGCTGCCACGCGGCCATTTTGTAATATTTTGACTTGTAAATTTGTTCAATGTTCTTCAAGACTTGTACAATAATGTGCCGAAACCCAAATTGATCTAAATACATTCATTTTCTCAGAACAAATTCACAAAGTTGGACTTCTTATTTTTGCCGGCAAGGTGTACCCTCGCCTTAAACTAATGAAACTTCATCCTATCAGAATTCTCCATGTATGTGTTTTAGACGTTTGATGCTTCGCCCTGTATACATAATTCAAGCTCAATAGATAATGTGCTGATATTTTTTTTTCGCGGACGCTTTAATTAAATATTATAGCCTATGTCACTCCCACAATGAATACGATTCTAATGACACCTCATATGTTAAAATCCGTCAAACCGTTTAGCCTGTAGAGCGTGCCAAAGAAATAGACATACATACATACATACATACATACATACATACATACATACACTCGAAAAACATAACCCTCTTTTTTTTTGGCAGTCGGGTAAAAACAGATCAGATTTAGGAGAAGTCCTAACATAACTCACCAATAGAAGAAGTTTACTAACCTAATAGACGTTTTAATTGGTAATAATCTTTCACTCTTGGTGAGTTATGTTAGGGTTTCTCCTAAGTCCGATCTGTTTCTGCCGAACTATCCTGTCTCTAGTGATGATATGAGGTTGTATTACCCTATTGGTAATGGGAATATGTTTGTTAGTTTTGTATCACACTGTACATTATGAAAAACTCGTTTCTTTTCTTCATGAAGAAGACTACGTCTCAACGAAACCACAATATAGCTGTTATCTTTCGAGGTAACTTCTCATAAACACCACGTAAGTTGCATCTCCACTACTATCCTGTCAGATGAAGGAGATATCGAACAATACCTTTGTGATCTTCCCAAATCCGCCGCATGTTCACCGTTTACTCCTCAAGCTTCAAAATATGACAAATCAACTTAACAAGATATCATATGAATAAATAGACAAAATTCTCCAGAAGATAATATAGTAAGTCTATAGACGTGTGCAGGATTTCAAAAGTTTGTTGTGTTTTTCCAAAGTTTCAAGTGCTCTCTACCTTGATTTTTTTTTTAATCCACCCGTAGCTGGGTTGCATATCAAACTCACCTTTACTAAACATCAACCCAGCATTTGGTTTTCTTTCACCTTCCTTCACACGAATGTTTCTCAATTAAAGAGTACAAGGAAATCCCCAGCAATGAAGTCAGTGCAACGATACGTGCCTTTGACGAGATGCAAGCCAAAATGCAGGCCTCATTTGTCTGATTCGACAAGATATAGAACATACCACACGACATAATATCAGCCTTCATACCCAAACACGCGAGATGAACACCCAAACCGATGAAGAAGAAACTGATGACGACTCAAATGTTATGACTGGCTCCAGTGTCGCTGCTCTTTCTAGGATTCCCAACAGTCAAGACGACACTGTAGCCGCATTCATAGCACTTCCTCCAAACAACTCCACTAAATCCACATATAATAATGAAGAAAACCATGCATTTCAAATCCAGAAGCGACGAGAGGACGCCGTACTCGCAATGGAACACTCTTGGCTACTTCGTCAAAGTCGCAACGCCCAACCTAACACCCAAAAAGACATCCACGCACCCTATAAAGCCCGCAATCCAGGTGATTCCACCCCTGATACTCCATCTGTGGATGTTCACACGTACCCGACGAAACCCTGAAGCTAAGTTATTCTACCCATCACTGGACGTCCAGATGCAAGAAGACAAGACAACTGCTAGCTATTCGACTCCAACAGAGAAGTCGTCTCCATGCAGTCAGCCCCTCCTACACCCGTAACAACCCAAAAGAGAACCAAAACAATACCACAATTTGCTCACCGCAGTACTACAAAAACTCTCCCGCACATCTCCCGACTCCATCAAATGCGATTTACTTACCAAAAATTCACAAGTCACATTCGTACGACAAATACTCTTTTTGGTAAAACTCATCCTGACACCTCAAGTTAATGACATCTGCAAAGAAAAGAAGATACTCAATGTTTACGTTTCTGTCGATCATGAGAAGCAACGAACCACATCACTCACATTTCTCCTCAAAACTTACCAACAGGAACAACGACACCAAAAAACGCCAAAAAAAGTGGAACCTATGTACCAAATTTCAGCTTTCTAGGACGTCGGGAAGTTAGTTGAAAACGGCCTCGAAGAAGTCCAACCACACGAACGACGGACCACGCTCACGCCAAGTTAAATAAAATCTTTTAATAAAAACAAATTTATTATATAATTTTTCCAATAGCCAACTACAATTATTCTTGAATTTATTTCAAATTGCACATTTTTCAACCAAAAGATCTTGATGAACTTTCAAGTGTTGTTGCAGATTTCTCTTCCTTCCGCTCTTGTAATTTCACAATTCACATTTAAACGGCTTTATACCTGTGTGAATTTTAGCGTGTTCATGTAAATCTCGTTTTCTCCATGTCTTGTAATTACAAACTTCACAGGAGAATGGTTTCACGCCGGTGCGAATCCTCAGGTGTTCTTGCAAATCTCTGTTTCTTCGGGTTTTGTAATCACAAGTATTACAGGAAAACGGCTTTTCCCCGGTGTGAATTGTCGTGTGATCACGCAAGTGACTTTTGTAGGCACTTTTGTAATCACACTGTTCAGAATCTCGTTAATCCAATTATGCGCATCAATGCCCCTTGAAAATCTTAGAAACTGTTTGGGTACAAACGAAAATAAAACTTGCACAATCAGGTACAAACGAAATACAAACGATTGAGACTATTTTGGTCTTCAACCTGTAATTTTTTCCAGAATCTCGTTAATCATATCATGCCCGTCAACGTCTTTTATGTTTTTCTTGAAAATCTCAAAAACTGTTTGGGTACAAACGAAAATAATACTTGCACAAACAAGCGCAAACGAAATACAAGCGATCTAGGCTATTTAAAATTCGAAATTTCAAAAAATAATGACTCCAGCTCCCCCCCCTATCAGAGAAATTTTGAAATTTCTCGAAAACTATTTGGGTACAAACGAAAATAATTTTTGCACAAACGATTCAGACTATTTTGAATTCAAAATTCGATATGGGGGAGAGGTTACGACATGCACCTCATTTTTGTGACCACGGTGGTTAATAGATTTAACATCGTGCTCATCTGCTCCATCAGTTTCTTCATTAGGTCTTTGAAACCGCTGATCTCATTTGTCTGCTGCGATAGCTGGGGTGCATTTTGATAACTATGTAGACTTGTATAATATGTCATGGGTTGTGCTTGTTGTATTGTAGGCCTCTCTTGTCTAACTTGTGCATAATTTATGTCAGGTTGAATTTCATTGCGTGATGTTGTTTGATTAGGTGGGTATTGGTCTGATGTTGTTGCCTCCATATTTCTTGTTCGTAGTTGAAGATATTTGCGCTGCTGGGGGGGGGGTTACAAACCGTGACTAACAATAGTGTGACCTCATGGTATAACAAATTATAAGGTATGACGGATGAGGTGTCCGGTAGGTATCGACAGGGAAAGGTACATTTCGCCGGGAACGATTCGCCTGGAACGATTAGCCGGGAAAATTTGTTAGTATTAATAATTATAAAATCCTATTTTATTTTAAAATAAAGAAAATCTTAGAGTTTCCATTTTTTAAATCTTTTTTTTTTTTTTGCTTCTTAAACCTTATGTTTACCATATTTTTGGTTTACCATATTTATGGGTTACCATATTATGTAAACTCCGCTAATGAGGGGGGGTGAGACAAAATTTCGAACGTCTTTTATGGACGACACCTTAGGTTTTTTGACAAACTTACAACTGGATTACATATTGACTACAAAATTATGCTAAAGAAAGAACAACATTCGACAAGCAACCTAAGGTGTCAAGGGTATTGTCTTAACTCCCCCCCCCCCTAATTAGCGGATTTTACAGTAGATACATGACGAGGGAAAACGCTTGATACTCAATCTCACCAACATAAACCCGGATGTCCAAATTTTCGTTACTACACGAATACTACTTAATTTAGTTACTCTTAAAGGGCCGTTCAGACGAGGCAAGTTGATAAGTGGTAACTAAATCGTTAAGTTAATTTTAAGTTAAAATTTAGTGGCTGTCCGTCCACACGCATTTAAGTTGTTTAGTGGTAAGTGATAAGTAGGTCGGATACTTTTTATTTTTTATTTATCCACTTTCTTTATACCAAAATTATTAATTTGCATTGTATGATGTACAATTTCAGTCATGGCACTTTGTCTGGCTTGCTTATTTTTATAAGCCGAACTTTTAAAATTCCACAAACCTTCGTGGAGTACATAATTTTCTACAAATTTTATTGTCGACTCTTCCGTTCATTTCGACATTTTCAAACAAATATCTGTTTAGAATGATTTTAAACTTTAAAAGTTTAAAACGTTAAGTTAAAAGTTTTTTATTAGTGTTTACACCCGATAATTTTATAAACAGTGCTGACCACGCCTTAGAAGATGCGCGCGCAACTTAACTAAATCGAAAAATAGACTGGATTCTATTTACCCGACTGCCAAAAAAAAAAGAGGGTTATGTTTTTCGAGTGTATGTATGTATGTATGTATGTCTATTTCTTTGGCACGCTCTACAGGCTAAACGGTTTGACGGATTTTAACATATGAGGTGTCATTAGAATCGTATTCATTGTGGGAGTGACATAGGCTATAATATTTAATTAAAGCGTCCGCGAAAAAAAAATATCAGTACATTATCTATTGAGCTTGAATTATGTATACAGGGCGAATCATCAAACATCTAAAACACATACATGGAGAATTCTGATAGGATGAAGTTGCATTAGTTTAAGGCGAGGGTACACCTTGCCGGCAAAAATAAGAAGTCCAACTTTGTGAATTTGTTCTGAGAAAATGAATGTATTTAGATCAATTTGGGTTTCGGCACATTATTGTACAAGTCTTGAGGAACATTTAACAAATTTTTCAAGTCAAAATATTACAAAATGGCCGCGTGGCAGCTGAACTCCAAAATGCACCTCTTAAAATGCGGTGGAAGATATCCCAATGGTCTCGATCCAGATTTTTAAATTTTTGTCTCAAAAAGTTTTTATGACCGTTTAAGTGACGATGTTGACTTTTTGACTTTGTACCTTAATACCTCAAAAAAAAAATTAAAATATAAAAAATCTGGATCGAGGCGGACTAGATAAACATACATTAAATAAACTAAATTTTTTTATTTCCGATGTTGTAGGTCTAACGACACCATTTGGATATCTTCCACCGCATTTTAAGAGGTGCTTTTTGGAGTTCAGCTGCCACGCGGTCATTTTGTAATATTTTGACTTGAACAAATTGTTAAATGTTCTTCAAGACTTATACAATAATGTTTCGAAACCCAAATTGATCTAACTACATTCATTTTCTCAGAAAAAATTCACCAAGTTGGACTTCTAATTTTTGCCGGCAAGGTATACCCCCCCCCCGCCTTAAATACAGAAGCTGTATTTGAAACAAATATGACTAAAAATTTAAATAGAAATTGAAATAAAAAATTTAAAAAAAACCTTTTACCTAAAATGAAAAATGTGAACTAAAAAGCTTGAAATAAATAAATTATTAAAAATAAACAAAAAACCCAACTGCGTTAAAAAACATCAACTGAAAAGCAATAAACTAAATTTAAAAAAAACTAAATTATTAAAAACATAAACAAAACTAAAAAGCGAAAAACAAGCTCTGCAGGGTGTGTTCCACTTCAAGCCCACGACGACCACGGTCGATCGCCAGTCCAATCAAATAACCGCGTTCGATCTTTAGTCCAATCAAAGATCCATGGGACCACGCCGCGGTCGTCGTGGGCTGTAAGTGGAAGGCACCCATAATCTATACAAATTTTAAGATCAAAAGGTATTGCAGGCGGGGACAAGCTAATAGTCCAAGTTGGTGATCTTTATTAAGTGAAGTGTTTTGTAATTCTTTGCTTGTCCCCGCCTGCAATACCTATTGATCTTACAAATTTGTATAGATTATGGGTGCCTTCCACTTACAGCCCACGACGACCGCGGCGTGGTCCCATGGATCTTTGATTGGACTAAAGATCGAACGCGGTTATTGGATTGGACTGGCGATCGACGGTGGTCGTCGTGGGCTTGAAGTGGAACACACCCTGCAGAGCTTGTTTTTCGCTTTTTAGTTTTGTTTATGTTTTTAATAATTTAGTTTTTTTTAAATTTAGTTTAATGCTTTTCAGTTGATGTTTTTTTTTACTTACCACTTACCAACTAAATTGTTACTTAATCACTTACCACTAAATCAACTGTCCACACGTGGAATTAACTTAAAATTAAGTTAAAATTAACTAAATCACTTACCTACTTGCCTCGTCTGAACGGCCCTTTATGGACACTACGTGACACTTTACATAGTAATGTAAAAAGCCAATACCTTGCCGCTTAATAATTCAAATGTTTTTCAGTAACATAATGTTGCTGAAATTTGGAACATTTCACTTGCAGCGAATTTTCATATATTAATTTTGTGTCCCAAAATTCCGCGAAATAAGCGAAAAATCGGGAAAAAACGGAAATACTGAAGCGCATGCGTGGCTGCGCATTGTACAATTTCACCATACAGGGTGAAAAGTAACATTACTAAATCGGATTCGCATTTTTAAGGACCGCATTCAGGGTGAAATTTTTTGTTTTAATGATGTATACAGGGTGAAGCATCAAACATCAAAACCACATACCAGAGGAATTCTGATAGGATGAAGCAGGAGCTGTATTTGACAAATATGACTAAAAAATTATTTTTATTACATTTTGTAATTGAAACAAAAATTTTACGATCTGACACCAATTTCACCAAAAACTTCAAAAATATAACGAAATAGAAAAACACATCTAATACCCCCCTCCAAGATTTCGCGAATAACTCTGCCACGGTTGAGGCTCAAACGAAAAAATGGAAGCTCAGTTAGACTCTAACGATGCTTTAACGTTTGACACCAATTTCACCCCAAAATTCAAATAAAGAGGGAAAATAGAAAAACAAGACCACGACCCCCCCCCAAATTACCAGCAAGAAGTTAATCGTTTGTAGGAGGCAAAGCAGAAGTTCACCGATAAGAATGGAAAATGGAAACTTCCCGAAGTCCTAGAGAGCTGAAATTTGGAATATAGCTTTCACTTGCAGCGAATTTTCATATATTAATTTTGTGTCCCAAAATTCCGCGAAATAAGCGAAAAATCGGGAAAGAACTAAAAATAATAAAGCGCATGCGTGGCTGCGCATTGTACAGTTTTACCATACAGGGTGAAAAGTTACATAACTAAATCGCATTCACATTTTTAAGGACCGCATTCAGGGTGAAATTTTTTGTTTTAATGATGTATACAGAGTGAAGCATCAAACATCAAAAACACATACCAGAGGAATTCTGATAGGATGAAGCAGGAGCTGTATTTGACAAACATGACTAAAAAATTAAAAATAAAAAATTAAATAAAAAATTAAAAATTTTTAAAAAAAACCTTTTATTTAAAATTAAAAAAGTGCACTTTTTTGGGACAACATTGTAGAAGGTCAAAAAATTATGAATCCGATTCTTGCACCCTTTTCCGCCCCCCGGAATATTGTTAAATTATTAAAAAAAGAACGTAAATTTGTAATAATTATGTAAGAAATTCCGAAATTTATGCAATTCTTGGAGAACATTTTAATAATTATTACACATCTTCTATAAAGTTTCCACCCTACTACGATGACCGGAACACTGCAAATAGTTGGGATAATTAATTAGCCTATATGACTGCATAAACAATTATTTACATACTTTTACAATTTTTTCCGACAGGATATACTATACCAAAATGAAATTGATAAGCTAATATTTGCAATGTTCCGGTCATTGTAGCGGGGTGCAAAACTTTATTGAAGATGTGTAACAATAAATTATTAAAATGTTCTCAACGGTTTGCATAATATCTGAATTTTTTTCAAAAAGTTATTGCAAATTCACGCTTTTTGTTAATTTAACAATGTTCCCGGGGGCGGAAAGGGGTGCAAAATCAGATTTATTATTTTTTTACCTCCTCCAATGTTGCCTCAAAATTGGAAAACTTGCGAAATTTTTTCATACCCATTTTTCTACAATGACTGGCCTATAAACTTAAGACTATTCAATGTATAAAATGCAAGTCAAACTAATTGGAATGTGCTATTGCAAGCACGATAATGTACTTTTACCTACCTAGTAGTATTCTAGTATTTATTGGATTTCTAAGCAATTTCTATCAAACGTAGGCGTCAGGCCCGTAGCCAGGGGGGGCACTTGGGGGCACGTGCCCCCCCCCCCGAAATGTTGAAAAGACAAAGAAAATGGAAGGGGAAAAACCGAAAATTTTACATTTTTCAGAAGGTTTTTTACAAGTGCCCCCCCTCAAAATGAAATCCTGGCTACGGGCCTGGTAGGCGTAGATATACCACGATATGAATCAAAACATGCAAGTTAAGGATTACCATGCTACTAAATTTTATATTGAAGTACAGAAAGTGGTTTATATTTTCCCTGCAGCTGTTTCATATTTTCCCTGATTGCTGTTTCATATTTTCCCAAAAGTTTAATTTAATATTATAAAAAAGCACTTTATTAAAAAAATAAAACAAGTAAGGCATTCTCGTCTTTCATCTATTTTCTGTGTGCAAAATTAAAATAAATCCAAAATTTCAATTTATATTGCCGTAATAGAGAAAGTTGTACAACAAGAAATGAAATTAATTTTACATATTTTTAGATCGTTTACGAAAAGGCGTTATCTACGGTACTCCTAGGAAGATATAATATTTCAAATTTTTATATAATTGAAAATAAACTTTACAGAATATGATAGCGCTTTCGATTTTGTAATTAAGTCATATTGTTTATTAATAACATGCCTGTTTCACTTTTCCCTTCTTTTTAGGTGTTTCATTTTTACCCCACTTGACCCTACATTTTAATATTAATAAGTTAGTATTAATATTAATATGCATCTAAAATGGCGCCAGAAGCTATCGGCGAATCGTGCCTCGACGAATCGTTCCCGGCAAACTGTTACCGGCGAGTCGTTCCCGGCGAAATGTACCCAACCCGTATCGACACTCGTTCAGTTTTGCTATCATGGTGTGACCTAACCAAATTTAACATCCGCGTATTTCAATAGTTTCAAGAATCTGAGTTCTTAGTGGCGGGAGGGGGGTCCTAATCCAGGGTGACCATTTTGTTGGCAAGCGTGCGCACTGAAAAGCAACTACTGTTTTTATCGAATTTCCTGAGGCCGCCCCACATCATCACAAAGTATACAGGTAGTGTGAATGAAAAACTGAACGATTTTAAATTGAAATATCACCAATAACAGTTATTATTTAAACAAAATTTATAGTATGCCAAAGAGTAGGTGATGTCAACTTACCTATGTCAATTTTGTTTTTTTTTTTAATGTCAGTTACAATCATGGTGTTAACTAAAGAGCACCAGATCACAATTTTTAAGCTTTTAGAGCAACAGTGCAGTTTTACTGAAGTACAGAAAAGGTGTAAAGACAAGAAATTTTGTGTTTCGAAAGGTACACTCTCTAGTTACAAGAAAAATGGTATCCCAGAACATAAACTCAAAATTCGGAAGAAAGGCAGCGGCAAGAAGCCAACTCTGACAAATCGACAATTATCGAATTTGAAGAAAATGGCATTAAAAACAAATCCCCCGACACTACGACATATGGCAAAACATTTAAAAACATCTAAGTATATCATTCGGTATAATTTAGATAAAATATTAAACTTGAAATTAATGAAGAAGCCGAAAAGACATCACATTTCTGCAGAAACGATAATAAAAAGACACCAGCGTTCACTAGGGTTATATCGCTTACTAAATTGTAATAAATGGAAAAAATATATCACTGTCGATGAAGCATGGTTCCATCTAACAAATGCTGATGGTCAACGAAAAATTCAATACTTGAGCCGCGAGCAGTCGGCAAAAGAATTGGACGTATTCACAAAACAGTCTCATGCAAAGGGAGTTATGGTGTTCATGGGAATATCGAATATGGAACCACAACGCCAATTTTTGTTGAGCCTGGTGCTAAAATTAACTCGGAATATTATATTAAGAATTATTTGAAACCACTTTTGACTGATGCAAAAAGGTTATATCCTATTGGTGATTGGATATTTCACCAATACTCTGCACCAGCGCACGCTTCTAAGAAGACTTTGAATTTTCTTAAAGAGAACGGCGTATATATTATTCATCCGAATATATGGACGCCATCATCACCGGACCTTTCACCCTGTGATTATTTTTTGTGGGGATATTTAAAATCTCAGTTAAATAATTCAAAAGTTGAAACCATAGATCAGCTTAAAAAACTAATAAAACGTGAGATATCAAACATTCCTCTGGAGATGATACAAAAATCGCTACAATCGTGGCCAAAACGTTGTCTTCAAGTATATAAGAATCAAGGACAACATATTGACTAAATTAATTTAAAAAAAACAGATACAATTGTGACTTATTAGATTTCAAAATCGTTCAGTTTTTCATTCACACTACCTGTAGCTCGGCTCTGGCCTCACAGTTCGGCTCCTTGCTTAACATAGCTCGTCGTACAAAAATTAATTGTAAGTATGAAACAACAAAAAATCATTTGGAGTAGTAAATTTTTTGCGCTGAGGCTCCAGCTACGGGTAAAAGAACTGGATAGAAATGATCTGTTCTAAATTATTGATATATTCCCATTCTGTTCTTCATAATGTTTCAACCTAAAAAAATTCTCCTACGGTCCTAAGTGGTTACAAGAATCAAAAAGCTTATAATAATTACAAATTTAAAAAACCCCCAACCCAAAAAAAACTCTAAAATTAAACCTCTAAAAAGTAAAATAATAATTAAATCGATCTAACCGTCGCGTCGTCGTGTCAGGGACCGACGGGATTTACACAGAACGATTTGATATTGTTAATATTTGCTTAACGGCCCCCGACACGACGACGCGACGGTTAGATCGATTTAATTATTATTTTACTTTTTAGAGGTTTAATTTTAGAGTTTTTTTTGGGTTGGGGGTTTTTTAAATTTGTAATTTAATTTTTATTTAGTGCTTTTTAAAGTTTATATATTACTCCCACCTATTATGTAAATAATTTTTATTTTTTCGATGTTCAATATAATATATTAATTTTTACTCCACCCTGTATATAAAATAATGGTTTGAACCATTTTGAACTTTAAATTTTAAATGTAAATGTCAAATAATGAATGTAGTGCATGCGCACTAGATGCGGCTTACTGGGAATTCCTCGTTTATGTGGGCTATAAAAAATTATATTCTTTCTTTTCTAATTTTCCGGCCAACTTTTTTAATTTTTCTCTCCGTAAGAACCATCCTTGGACTATGGAGAACATTTAAAAAAAAAAATTAGCCAAATTGGTGAATCCGTTTGGGAGATACGTGTCCTCAAACAAAGAGCGCACACACACACACACACACGTTAAACTTATAACTCCCCTCTTTTTGGGTCGGGGGTTAAAAAAGGATAGGGAATACGAAAAAGTCACTAGTTTAAAAGTGTTTTCCACTGTTAAGCATCATAAGGACTCAGCTGGACTCAGCATGATAAGCAGCAGTTCATTGCGTTGGTACTATAAAATAAGGAACAGTTAAATTAGAAATTTTTGATGAATAGTGCATTTTTGTTGTTATTTTAAATTAAAATGAATCACATGGAAGCCCGTATGGAAGGGTCACATTTTGAAAAAAGAAAACGAGAAGCCGAAGAACTGAAAAAAAGATGTAGAGCGCGAGTTCCTGTAAGTAAAAATTATATAGTTTACAGTAATTTTATGTCAAAAAATGTGCATGCACCATACACGTGTTTTCTTTCGGTCTTTCTGGAATTACTAATCTAACGGTAATTCCTTGTACAATGAGCTTTGTTTATTTATTATAATTTAAATTTCAAAATACAGGTTATCGTGCGAAGATCACCCAAAGCTCAAATTGCAGAATTAAAGAAAGACAAATGGTTAGTTCCAAGTGTGTGTACAATGGGACAATTTATATATTTAATAAGGAAATATATTAATCTTCCACCAGAGCAAGGTCTCTTTGTTTTAATTAATAATTCAATTCCGTCGTCTTCTGCCACCATAGGAGAACTTTATGCAGTAAGTTGAGAAATTTTAAATAATTAAAAAAATTATAAATGTTATCTTGTTCTAGCAATTTCACAAGGCTGATATGTACCTTTATGTCACATACCACGGTGAAAGCGTTTATGGAGGAATTTAAATTATTGCAGATTTGTATAATATATTTTTAGTATTTGAAATAAATTTTATATTGAATTATGCCTCTTTTATTAGTATTTTTATGAAATTATTTGTATTAAATTTCTAACTGGCCGGTTCTGATTTTTGATTCAGAATCTGCTTTCATAGTTTTCAGGGTCATTCAAGAAGGCACTTTGCGCAATCACAATATTTTTGTAGCATTGTTATCAGAAAGTAAACGTTGATTTTTAAATTTATCTAATTTTAAAACTTTAAACTTAAAAAAAAAACTAAACAGACGAAACACAAAAAGAAACTGATAAGAATAAAATAAAAAATAAGCTCATAAAATATAAGTAACTAATTTTGAGTCGACGGGAAACAAACAATCAAAGATCATTAAATTAGTTTTAAAGATAATACAAAACAAAAATGCAATGTGAAATAAATCTCTACCGACAATCAATCAATTACTTAATCAACATTTCGTTAAATAGTAGTCAGGACCGTATTTCATTAATGTCATATACAGGTCGGGACTTATGGCTGTATGGTTTAGTAATTCTCGCCTATTCTAACACGGCCATCCTGCTATTGTCGCGTCCTCGTGACACAATATCTAAATTCTAAAAACACAACATGGATTAAGAGGGGCCTTTAAATTGTGATGCAAAAACATGTTCCAACAGGTGGCGCGCCCTAAAATATTAATCTTTTCTACTTATCTGTTCACCAGTACAGAATTTTAATAATTTATAAAAGTAATATGAATAAACGATAACTAATTTAGGTAATGAGGAAGTTTTAACTTTCAAAGTTAAATATTATTAAAAATATTCAATATTTTCAAATATGAATATCTTTTTGGAATACACTTGAAAATATTCAACATTGGAAACTCAAACTTCCTCATTACCTAAATAGTTATAGTTTATTCATATGACTTTTAAAAATTCTTAGAATTATGTATTGGTGAAAAGATAAATAGAAAAGATTAATATTTTAGGGCGCGCCATCTGTTGAAACATGTTTTTGCATTAAAATTTAAAGGGCCCTTTTAACCAATTCCAATAATAGTTTAGATCAGAAATCAGCTTTTTAATAATAATTTGAAGCAGAAAATTACTTTCAACCTTTAAATTTGGTTTAACCTTGGTTTGGTGAATTCTTGGCTTTGGTATAATTATGGGCTAAAGATGGTTTAGATCAGTTTTGAATTGGTGGCTTCGTGAATTAGTGTGTTAGTTACTAGTAGTGTAGGTGCATTTGGGGCTTGGCGTAGACAAATATTTTGAATTGTTTGGAATTTTAGAAATCTGCGGGGGGGGGGTGCATCCCCACGCAGGAGCGTCGTAGGTTAGAATGGGTCGGATAACTGTTTCATTTTGCTGGTGCGGCCAATGAGGGGGGCCAAGACTGCTTGGGCGTCAAGCCTCTGGCGTGAGCGGAACAATTATTTTGAATGTGTTTGGACCAGGAAAGTTTCTGATCCATTTTGACTGTATTAGATGGTTGTCTATTTTTCTCGAACATGATGACCT
Organism: Rhagonycha lutea; assembly: GCA_958510855.1. Lineage (NCBI taxonomy): Eukaryota > Metazoa > Arthropoda > Insecta > Coleoptera > Cantharidae > Rhagonycha > Rhagonycha lutea. Next base: position 41,515,760 of record OY294038.1, read on the forward strand.
CGCTTTTGGACGGGTTTACCTCGAGTCGCCATAGAGTAACCACGGCTGATATATGGTTCGAGTTTCGCGTATTTTTTTGATCGCTTTGCACCGGTTAATTGATTTAGTAAGGATGGCGATGTCGATGATGTAGAAAGCTACGTCAGCGTCCTCCGGAGTGGGCATATCGTTAGTGTAGGTCAGCGGTGGCCAACTTTTATATACATAAGGTCGACTTTATCTTAAAGATGTGTCGCCATCGCCTTTTTTTTGGGGGGCAGAAAAAAATTTTTTATTTTAGGTCTTTCATTTTTTTGAACTTCTTAGGATTTTTAGGACTTAATTTTTGCTAATCTATCAATAGAAGAAGCTACCGTATGACCGTACCAAATACTCGAGCTAAATGACTGTGTTTTATGAGTCGAGTCAAAACTGCATACCTGTTGCATTCATCTATGATAAGAGATTATTCCGCGAATGCAATTTCTTGCATAGTAGCAGTAATTTACATATTATTTACTTTCATTAGTACCGGACGGATTTTAATTTCTGCATATTAGCGCTCAGTCATCTGATTTTAAATGAAATTTACAAATTTAACATATTAAGTCAAAACATCGTAAGCGATCGCCCAAAATTGGCTTCGCGATCGACCTGTTAGCCACCCCTGGTGTAGGTGATAGAAGTGATCCTCGGGGGAGACCCGCGATGATGGGTCGGATGGAGGAGCGTTGTCCCTCAATTTAATCATGAATCTTCTGCTTTTTAGAAAGGACGCTAGGAGCTGCACTAGACCAGGTTTGATACCGAATTCGAAATCGAGACTAGACCGAAATCATGAATTGCCATGACTTTCTGATTTTTGGATATTGCCTCTGTAATGATTTCCACCACTCGGTGGAGTGTCCTTCTCTGAACCCGAATTGTTCATTAGGGAGCTGATTAAGGGCCGGTTTTACAATAGAAGCTTAAGCTCAGCTCAACTTTGAACCAGCCTTGAGCTTCAAATTTTACAAATTATGGGTTTTACAATGTGCGCTTAGTACTTGAGCCGAGCTCAACTTGAAGCTTTACATAGGAAAGCATAGGTGCGGTTCAGCTGAGCATCGGCTTAGTTGAGCCGTTGCTAAACCTCCAATTGTAAAACCGGCCCTAAGTCTTTCAATTTCGTCTTTAATGCGGGTAAGGATAATCTTTTCGACGATTTTAAGCAATTGTAGGAAGACGTGAAATGGGGCGATAATTTTCAGGGCTGGATCTGTTTTTTCTTAGTTTGGGGATGAAAATAACTTCCACGAGCTTCCATTCGTCGGGGAAGTGCTTAAGTCTGAGGACCGCTTTGTTGATGCGAGTTAACGCAGTGATACCCTTTTTTGGGAGATACTATCATGTCCTGGGGCTTTTTGTAATTTTGGTATCCTTAATAACCATGGAGATTTCGGCTATGGTGGTTGGTTCGTTCGGGATTGGGTTGCAGATTGCCAGTGCTTCTCAGCTACGACTACCGTGTTAACCTGCGCTTTGCGATGTGTTTTAGTATATTATCTGAGAGATTAGGGGCGAACTGGGCCTGAAGGGCGTCTGCAAAGATATCAGATTTGTCTTTGGATGAGTAAGCTACAGACGAATGTGTTTTGATGGGCCGGATTTGACATTTGGTCCCCTTTAGCGCGCACACCATTTTCCCAGGCAGTGTTATCAAAGAAGTTTAGTGTTTCCACTTTATTTGACCATCTCTTATTGGCTAGATTTTTGGGCTCTTCTTTTAGCTTATTTTTAAGGCAGCTGCTTTTAGGGTACCATGTTCTGCGGGCTGTTTTGTGAGCTTTCCTCTTTTCCTTGATTAGTTCGAGTATATGAACGGGGGTGTTAGTTTGGATGGAGGGTTTTGGCGAGGTTCTTGTGGTATATTCTATGGATTCTAAAAGTTTGTTATCGAAGGTCTTAAAGTATCGTCCAGATCTTTGATGGAGTGGACGAGTGGGATTTTGCCGAGGTTGACCCTGAGATGGCCCTTGTAGACAAACCAGGAGGTCTTTTTGATTAGCTCAGGGTCGCCTATAGTGATTAGGACAGGGTAATGGTCAGAGAGGAGATATTCGCCTACTGATAAGTGGTACTGAATCATGATGTTTTTAAATAAGACGATGTCGATGTTCCACATCTGGCGACGCTCTGGAATGTCCACTACGACGAGGTGCTGGGACTCCCCCTGCCGCATGACGGGGCACGGATGCTTCAACAAATACCTACACAAAATCGGCAAGGCACCGACCCCCACATGCAACTACTGCGAAGAGGCAGAGTACCCGGAAAACTTCGTGGATACACTTTTGGAAAACCAGGACAGCTGGAATAAATTCAATGATAAATGCCATCCTTAGGGCAAAGGAATCCCACGAATGCAAAAGACTGAAAGAAGAACGTAAAATGACACAATAGAGAGGGGAGGCGGCACCATATAAGAAGAAGAAAGTCCCGAAAGGGTGCAGTCATTTAGAAGAAACCGCTTCCCCATATTTAAACAAGGGCTACGGCTGGGAGAGGGGTTTTAGTGGGTTACTTACACCAAGAACCCCATACCATCATCACGGGCTGATGGTGTCTTTCTGAAGATTTCCCCTCTTCCAACGAAAAAAAAAGGTTAGGTTGTCGATTGGGGAACCTAGAACCGGTTGGACGTGGTTTAAGTGAGCTCTAGAGCTTTTTGGAGCTAAAAAAGGTCGTGGAAGTTTGAAAATTTCAAACTAGTGCGGTTTAGGTGCGCGCTGCCGAGACGGACCGAATAAAACCGGTCCGATCCTTATCGGTCGATTGGTTCGCGAGATACGGGGGAAAACGTGTTGTTTCTTTGTATTGTTATCACTAGAGTGTGGAATTATATGTAAATACATATTTTCGTTGCTTGTTCCTAGAGTCGTAAAAAATTGTATCTATCCGTTTCTAAAACTTTAAAGTTTAAAACCAAAATTTGATAGTGCATATTTGATATGTTTTTATTTTTACTGCATATTTCATATGTTTTTATTTTTAAGACATATATAAGTGCATATTTTTCATAATTTTCTTAACTTGAAGAAAATATTATTTAAAAATGTTCTGACAACATAATTTAATCCCCTTTAAAAAGATAAACTTTGCAAAAATATCTTTAAAAAGAACAGCTTTGCAAAAAAAATCGCGTCCTAGACACGGCTTCAAAAGGGTGCTCGCTGGTTACTTTTTTAATAAATGGTTACTTTTTTTTTATTCTGTTACTTTAAGTTACTTTTCTCAAATTTTGGTTACTTTAGTTACTTTTTCAAACCCAATTGAAAGAATTAAAAAAAAAGTTAAAGAAAACTTTTAAAAAAAGTTTCTTCTTCTTCTTAGTGCCATATCTTCTTTAGACGTAGGCGATCTTCCTGGCTAAGCCAGAAAGACTTTACTAGGGAAATGTTAATGGGGTGGTTTCCCTTTGCCTTCTCCATAAAAAAAGTTTAAGAAAACTTTTAAAAAAAGTTTTAAAAAAAGTTTTATAAAATAAGTATTTACAAATTAAAATTTTTTTAAAAATTATTTTTATTTATTATTTAAAATAAAAATATTTCCGTGCCAAATTTTACTGCTGGTTAGTTACTTTTGGGTTACGTTTTTGTTTTTTTACTGCATAATCTTTTATTTTTAAAACATATATGTGCATATTTCAGACATTTATTGCTGCATATGTATGTGCATATATTTGGCAGGCCCGTAGCCAGGATTTCATTTCGGGGGGGGGCACTTGTAAAAAACCTTTTGTAAAATGTAAAATTTTCAGTTTTTCCCCTTCCATTTTCTTTGTCTTTTCAACATTTCGGGGGGGGGGCTCGTGCCCCCAAGTGCCCCCCCCCTGGCTACGGGCCTGATTTACATTATTGGATATTTGTATTGGATTTGTTATGACTAATGACAGTGCTGTGAATAAAATCATGTTAAAATTTTTGGTTAGGTTCATAGTTAGGTTTTAGTTTTTGTTGTAAACAATGCCAATCGGTACGTATTTGACGTATCAATTATCAAAACGAAGCAATTTATAAAAATTTGAGGTTAACAAAATCAACCATGAGTCAAACAATCACACTGCGCATGCTCACAAATACAAATCTAATGGAAAATCCAATACAAATAGATACCGTCCTATTTCTTAAAAGTCTAATGAAAAATCCAACTGTTGTAGTCCAATGTGAAATCGAGTAATGTAAACGCGGAAATTTTTACATTTTACATCTAATAATGTAAAGATACTTTTAAAGTATCTTACATTATTAGATTTTGTATTGGATTTTGTATTAGATGTGGTCTAATGTAAAAATTTCCGCGTTTACATTACTCGATTTCACATTGGACTACAACAGTTGGATTTTTCATTAGACTTTTAAGAAATAGGACGGTATCTATTTGTATTGGATTTTCCATTAGATTTGTATTTGTGAGCATGCGCAGTGTGATTGTTTGACTCATGGTTGATTTTGTTAACCTCAAATTTTTATAAATTGCTTCGTTTTGATAATTGATACGTCAAATACGTACCGATTGGCATTGTTTACAACAAAAACTAAAACCTAACTATGAACCTAATCAAAAATTTTAACATGATTTTATTCACAGCACTGTCAATAGTCATAACTAGAGTGTGGAATTTATGCACTAAAAAGTACCAAATATATTGCAATGATATTCACCCTTAAATGAATAATCATCCCACAAAAGCCCCTAAAACTAACGTTTCGCCGAAGATGGGTTTTTCTCTTCCTCAGAGTCGATAGGTTCGACGAACGAAATAAAAGGGTGTAAATCCGTGATAAGCATAATTTATTATCTGAACGTAAAAATTTTTCATAAACAGTTTGCATCAAATTTTATGAACATAATAATTTGTCTCAAACCACAAGTGTTCTGGTGTAATGGCTCAGACATGCACGTAATATTTAACGTTTTAAATTTTTAAGACTGTACGTGTAAATCTGTCCATTCATGTAATGGGTGTAATTTTATAAAATAACAAATACAATTTTTAATCAATAAACTCACTATTAAATGGTAAATTTTTATTGAAGTCAGTGCGTTGCCGGATCCATGTGGCCAAACTCTCGTCAGCAGTCGCCAGCTGTTCCAATCTATCAAACGTTCCTCACAGCAGTCAGCATTCCAAAAACCAGTAAATTCTCCAACAACCCAATTCGTCAGAAACACACAATCGCACACTTTTTATAAATCGTAATTAACAATTACGCGAAGATTCGATTTCCGCTAATTATTCACTTTTTTGTGAATCCGCGAAATTACACTTCTCTGACCCTCGGATCAAAAAGAAGTCTTAGGAGTTCTTCCTTCTTTGAGGACCATCAAAGAACTCGCTTTCCCGCTTGAGTTACACTGGGGAACTCGCGTGTTCCCTCTTTGAGTTTCACCAAGAGACTCCTCTCTCCTTGAGCTTCACTAAGAGACTGGCTTCATTCCCGCTTGTTGGCCGTTCCGTCCCTCTCCTAGTTTTCAAAATTTAGATTCTGTGGTGGGGTTTGACATTTCTGACCACTAATGTCGCACTTATTTACTGGTAACATGGCGTTTATAATTGTTTGTTCACTAAATTATTATTTCACAAGAAACTGTTGTCTTTTCAAAAGTTTAATAACGTTCACAGAGTGTTGCAAAATATTTGTTTCACATAAATCATTTTAAATCTGTATGGTTTTTTGTGTAATTTGTTACATCCAGTGGTTTATCATTAATTTGATGCAAAAGTCTATTTTTATCAGTCAAATTAACTGATTATTGAATTTAATTAAAGAATTTTCAATTTATCACCTTAATAATTCATTTAGATTACTTAAATATTGAAATATCACAACAATATGCACATACATATGCAGCAATAAATGTCTGAAATATGCACGTATATGTTTTAAAAATAAAAGATTATGCAGTAAAAACACAAAAACGTAACCCAAAAGTAACTAACCAGCAGTAAAGTTTGGCACGGAAATAATTTTTTTTAAATAATAAATAAAAATAATTTTTAAAAAAATTTCATTTTTTTGAAAATATCTTATAAAAGTTTTTTTAAAAGTTTTCTTAAACATTTTTTATGGGGAAGGAGAAGGGAAACCCCCCATTAACATTTCCCTAGTAAAGTCTTCCTGGTTTAGCCAGGAAGATCAAGAAGATATGGCACTAAGAAGAAGAAGAAACTTTTTTTAAAAGTTTTCTTTAATTTTTTTTTTTAATTCTTTCAATTGGGGTTGAAAAAGTAACTAAAGTAACCAAAATTTGAGAAAAGTAACTTAAAGTAACCGAATCAAAAAAAAAGTAACCATTTATTAAAAAGTAACCAGCTGAGACCCTTTGAAGCCGTGTCTAGGACGTGATTTTGTTTTGTAAAGCTGTTCTTTTTAAAGATATTTTTGCAAAGTTGATCTTTTTAAAGGGGGTTAAATTATGTTGTCCGAACATTTTTAAATAATATTTTCTTCAAGTTAAGAAAATTATGAAAAATATGCACTTATATATGTCTTAAAAATAAAAACATATGAAATATGCAGTAAAAATAAAAACATATCAAATATGCACTATCAAATTTTGGTTTTAAATTTTAAAGTTTTAGAAACGGATAGATACAATTTCATCAAAAAAATCCCGTCCCGTCCCGTCCCGCGCGCGGGACGGGGCGGGACGGGACGACAATTGAATCCCGCGCGGGACGGGGTGCCAATTTAGTCCCGCGCGGGACGGGATGCCAATTAAGTCCCGCGTTTGATTTATAAATTTATTTTACTTAAGTAAAAATTTTAAAAGTTATTAAAAAAAATAATAAAAAACAATTAAAATTGTTAGGGGAGAGTCGGGTAATGGTGCGCACCTAAGCCAAAATTGTAATATTTCTGAAATGACAAATGGGATCTAATATTAAGATCCCAGCGCCAGTGCGGATAAAATCTGAACTACTCCTGGAGACATCGTTCGTGTTTATGTTAAGGTTTATATGGAGGTTATGCGTTTTAAACTTTGTTTTTAAACATATAAAACAATCATTTTAAACAATTTAAAATGTTGTGTGTCGTAGTTTTGTTTATTGGTAACAAATTAATTTGAGTTTTGGTTATTGATAACGAATTTTGTACGATTTATGATTATGTAAACATACTAATGGAATGTAAGTAAACATTGTATTTGAGTTCAATGTATTATGGATTTGTACAGATGAAACACATATTTCTGTTGTAGATTATTTTAAGGAAGTCTATGGCAATAAAAATTCACGAAGTTTAATACAAGGCACGTAATTATGTTTGGTGTTTTAAATGCTTTGTTCCTATAAACCTGTTGCAGGTGAAAAACACTTTACTGAGGGTATACAAGGTATAATTTTTGCACTATTATGGTAATTTTTTACTATCTTACTGTATTAATGATTTTTAGAACTTCGATTAACAAATTTGAAGTAATATTGCAGACAGACATTCAGTGTTCGTGGTCATGTTTTTGGTCAAATTTTCAAATAAATATACAGATTATGGTTTATAATAAGATCCACATCCTAGAAAACTCTTTAAAACAAGTACTGGGTATAAATGAAGTTGTCGAAACAGGACTAGTAGTATCTCCGACTGACTGACGTAGTATGTCTGCTAACGGAGAAACATAATTTCTATGGCCAAATACAATTGCAGATGATATTACTTAATTTTTCAATGTTATTTTGTAGTTTATTGATAGTTTAGCTAATGTATGAGAATTTGCTCACAAATTAGTCTTTAACGTAAAAGAAGAATATTTTAAAATGTTACGATCACTATACAATTAAAGGCTTTTTCATTTATTTGTTTTTATTATTTATAAATTATTATCATCTACATTCTTGGAACAATCTGGGCTCACATCTTGTATGGGTTCTAAGTTATAAAAGCATTCCTTTCTTGATTTTTAGTATCATTTTGAAGTTGACGATTGATGGGCCAGCACCTGGTCTTAAACTACATGGAAGATGAAGTGATTGACAATAATTATATTGTGGGAAGAAAAAGCCAATGGTTTTAAAAAGTTTTTATGACCAATTGTAAAACCTAAATAAAATAAGAAATAAGTATTTTTGATGTCAATAATTAGAATGTGCTTACCTTTATTGAATAGGTTCTTTATCAAAATTTGACAAACTCTCATAAAAGGGCTAATCATTTTCGTAACTTTTAAAGAATCTGGATTCTTTGTCCTCCAAGTATTGCATTAAGATTCGTAACAATAAGTAACAAAATTAAAAGGTAACCCAACCTATAACTTGCTGGTATGTAACTTTTCTTATTTTCACTTTTTAAAAACTTCTTTGGCAAATAAATTACACTAAATATACGCGACTACAACTGTACTATATACTATTAATTTAAATATTATCATTACTATACGTAAAAACATAAATAATCTAAAAAAACGGTAACACAACCTATAACTTGCATGTAATTTTTGTTTGTTTATGTCTCCAGGAGTAGTTCTAAAATTCACCGCAAGACGGCGTAGTCCTTAGCTGGAGATCCCAAAAGATTGGACTTACAGGTTTACTATCAAGATTCTTTAACGGTTTGGCTGTAATATTCTGTAGTCACTTTTAAATAAAAATGCACATTGTGACTTTAAAATACTAAATTTGAAAAAATGGCAAAGCGCACAATTACCCGACGTATGCGGCTAATGGTGCGCATAGGTAGGATAATCGTGCGCATTGAAAAGGGACACAAATAACACAATTAATTAAAGCTAAAAATATAGTTATTTATTTAATAAAGCCTATTAACCTATGATTTAATAAAAAACTAAACTATAACGAAATATAAAAAATTTTATAAAATGAAAATAATAAAAAAGGTTATTAGGTGTCACAACACACACGGTGCGCATACTGCGCCCGATTAACCGAAAGTGGCATATTCGCTTTTAAATTGTATAAACCAATAAAAAGCACTTTTTTGCCTAAACTACATATATCAGTAGAAAGGGAACTCATTAAGCAATGTATTTACGCACACGATTATTAAAAAATGTAAAAATGGAAATACTTAGGGCTTATTTTCTTCGAAGCTCCTACTAGAACAAAACATACATAAACAACAAAGCGACCATTATAGGTAAATAAAGTAAAACGATCCACCTGACTTATATGTCATAGTACATAGGTTTGTCAAGAGATAGTGCCTGAATACCGAATTTCGAATTATATCAGCCGGTTATGGACATAAAGGCATGCGCACGATTAGCCGCCGCGCACAATTACCCGACTCTCCCCTATTTTTATACTATTTATAAAATAAAACAGTGCTCAGGGGGTGGATGCGCGGGACCTGCGGGACGCGTGGGACCCGCGGGATATGCGAGACCCGCGGGATATGCGAGACCAGCGGGATATGCGGGACCCGCGGGATATGCGGGACCCGCTGGATATGCGGGACCCGCGGGACGGGACGGGACTCCAGGACAAGGCCGCACCGCGGGACGGGGCGGGACGGGACAAGAAAACGTAGTCCCGCATTCTTCTCTACTAGGAACAAGCAACGAAAATATGTATTTACATATAATTCCACACTCTAGTCATAACAAATCCAATACAAATATCCAATAATGTAAATGCATTTATATTCGAGCATTGGATATGAAATCCAATAAAAATCTCGAATACAAAAATCCAATACAATATCTAATAATGTAAAGTACCCTTTAATGTTTGACGAAATGTTAATATGTCCAAATTTTTCCTTTGACCAAAAGAGAAATATTTTGCTAGGATTTGAAGATTTTGGAGAAAAGAGGACCAAAGTATTGCAAATAAATTACAGATATACTGTTTAATTTTTTAAAAATTACATTAAAATTAAATTTTATATATTTTTGTTAGGTATTTTATGCTGTACAACATAGAAGCAGTCCATTTATTATATCTTTATAAATTGTGCTACTGGCTACTCAGAAGTAGAAGTTATTTTGAAATTATTGATTTAGAAACTATTTGTGGAGTATAATGCAAAGAACTTTTCAAATTATGAGTGAAATTATAACATTATCGTAATTTTAAGATTTAATAAGGTTTACTAATGATATTTAAATTTTTTTAACTTTGTACTCTTAAAAATTTGTAATTATTTGTGGATTATAATGCAAAGAATTTTTTAAATTATAAGCAATATTGTAAAATTCTCTTAATTTGAGCAGAATTTAGCATTAAAGATTTAAAAAATTATATTCTTTCACAAACATTAGCATTCAAAATAATATTATGATTGGAAAAGACGAGGAATTCTTATGTAAGAATGTAATATTGTATTTAAAAAATTTAGAAATGAATAGTGCAATTTATTTATATTAGTGAAGTTATTATTAAGTTATATTAATTTATAGATTTTTTTACATGTTAGAAATATTTAGGAAGCAATAAAATTTTAAAATAAACTTCAATGTCTTATTTTACAATTTTGTTAACTTTATAATCATAAAATGTGATACATTCTTATAGTAATGTATATGTATTGAAGTGTGAAAAAGTAAATCAAATGGGCAAATAACAATTTTGTTTAAATTTAAATTTTGTCGTTTGTAGACACTTTATTTTGAAGCAATTTTTGAGATGACGAAAGCGATTGTATTGTTACTTCCAACACACAAAACAATACAATCTTGGTTTTTCTTAGAGACTGTTATATTTCTTGAGAATTTGTGGTGTTTTGGCTCATGTGGAATGTAGTGTTATCTAAAATGTGAAAGTTTGTAATTTGAATTTTTGGCGGTAAAAGTGGCGCATACTTGCAAAGTTTGTTGAAGTTTTATTGTTGTTATGATGGTAATTTGAACTGTGAAGCCATTTTGCGGCGAGGCCTTTGTCTTGCGCCGACCGGTCGATGAAGAAGATGCATTTCGTGGTTTTGTGAATTTTACCTCGAAATTAAACCCATGAAACCAATTTGGAGAGTTTTTGTAGTCTCAAAAACCATTATTCCAGTGATAGGAGATAAGCGTGAGTTAATTTTGAAACGTTTTATTTTCATAAATCAGCATTTTACGTGCATATTGTGGGCGCAAGCAATATTCGACTTTATTGGATGCCATATTGCTTTTGGATGATTTCGCATCTGAAATTACTTTTATAAGTTTAATTTTGATGATTTGTATGATTACACAAATCAAATTTAATTGTACGTACCGAACAAGTGGGTGTTTCGTTAATTTTGGTGGTTTGCGAGAGTCACATGTGGATGTTGGAGGTTGCGGTTTTCTGGCCAGATGTTGGTAATTCCGGTTTGGGTGTGAAGTTGGAAAGATTTGTTTGGGCCGACGTTCGAAGTTTGGACGCTGCACTGGACGATTTCTACACGTTCACTTTACTGTTTGGTTTGGATAAGCGAGGAGATTTCTGGATCGACGCAGATGTCAATTCGCTACCGTTTTTACCGGCTGGATGCAATTTCGACTAGAGTAGTGGCGTATGGTCTGATGTACAGAGTGCTTCGTAACAGGTGTCAACTACGAAATTTGTATGAGTAAGAGATTGAACATTATTTATAAAAACACCATTGTTACAAAATTTTCTTTATTAATGTCACACATTTCACATTTATGGAACATTCAATAAAAGTATAGCTGAGGTGTTGTACATAAATGATACGATTTATTGAATGTTTCTACACATTAAACACTTATTTGAGTATCGCTTGACGATTGTGTCAGGGGCATCCAAAATTGCTTCAATTTTTATTTTGGGTCATTTGAATAAATTGATTTATGATTTATCGTTGCCTATTGATTTGCTTTAATCTCGCCGATACCCATAACCTGAGATACTGTGGCCTCGTATATGCAAACTTGACTTAAAGCTAGCTGGTCCTATATTGTTGAAGTGGACCACATTAAGCGAGGTTTCACCGCTGACTATAAGTAGGGGTGTCATTGAGCCGTGGATCACGACAGTATACACTTTATTAATGCTATTTAATACATTACTATAAAATTTATCACATTTTATGATTATAAAGTTAACAATAAGTATCAATTTTAAACGAAATAATAAAAATTTTAAAATTGCCGCCGCGTCCCCACTCATTTTATTTCGTACCCATACGGATGAGGGCGCTGCGAGACGATTCTCCTGTTTAGCAGGAAGAGAGCAAACCGTGCGTCAGATCAAGCCAGCTAGCGAGGTGAAACGTCAACGTTTGTTGTAAGGTTAATTAAAGTTGAATAAGTTTGTTTAAAACACACAATTCATAGAATCTATTTCAGAGTTAGAAATTATGGAAATTACATATAATTCAAGCAGCACAGTCGAGCTTAAAACGGAGGAAGCTGAAGACATAAAATTATATTTAGAAGATCTACATCATTCAATTGATATCAAGGAGGAAGAGAGCGATGGAAAAGCTTTAATAGAGAAGAAACCTGCAAAAATTAGTCGTACTCGAGAGAAACCGTTTGGTTGTGAGATTTGTGACTATAAATGTGCTCAAAAATCATCTTTAAAAAGACATTTAAAAACTCACACCGGGAAGAGACCGTTTGGTTGTGAGATTTGTGACTATAAATGTGCTCAAAAATCAAATTTGAAAGAACATTTAAAAACTCACACCGGAGAGAAACCGTTTGGTTGTGACATTTGTGACTATAAATGTGCACAAAAATCAGCTTTAAAAAACCATTTAAGAACCCACACCGGGGAGAAACCGTTTGGTTGTGAGATTTGTGACTATAAATGTACTCAAAAATCAAAACTAAAAGAACATTTAAAAACTCACACCGGGGAGAAACCGTTTGGTTGTGGGATTTGTGATTATAAATGTGCTCATAAGACATCTTTAAAAGAACATTTAAAAACTCACACCGGAGAGAAACCGTTTGGTTGTGAGATTTGTGACTATAAATGTGCTAAAAAAGCAAATTTAAAAAGACATTTAAAAACTCACACCGGAGAGAAACCGTTTGGTTGTGAGATTTGTGACTATAAATTTGCTCAAAAATCAGATTTAAAAAAACATTTAAAAACTCACACCGGAGAGAAACCGTTTGGTTGTGAGATTTGTGACTATAAATGTGCTAAAAAATCAAATTTAAAAAACCATTTAAAAACTCACACCGGAGAGAAACCGTTTGGTTGTGAGATTTGTGACTATAAATGTGCACAAAAATCATCTTTAAAAGAACATTTAATAACTCACACCGGGGAGAAACCGTTTGGTTGTGAGATTTGTGACTATAAATGTGCTCAAAAATCATCTATAAAAGAACATTTAAAAATTCACACCGGGGAGAAACCGTTTGGTTGTGAGATTTGTGACTATAAATGTGCTCAAAAATCATCTTTAAAAGAACATTTAAAAACTCACACCGGGGAGAAACCGTTTGGTTGTGAGATTTGTGACTTTAAATGTGCTCACAAATCAAATTTAAGAAAACATTTAAATATTCACACCTAAATTTTCTGTGGTGACCAAATTTATTGTCGTGTATTTTTTTGGAATAAAAAAGGGATCGGTTTGGCTTTTGTAGAAGAATTATTTTTAATTGAATACATTTTGAATTTTGTATGTTTCGCGGCCTCTGTGAAGGTTCAATAATCTTCTTACTTATCTTCCTTTTTGATATCCAATAAATTTTCTTCTTAATAATAATCTTCTTTTTCTCAAATATAAAAGACCAGCACGCTCCGCCGCCGCCTCCAGCGTGTCAATTATTTAGGACACACAACGCATTTTGATTGGTCGTTGGTAGTACCAACTTAAAAGTTAAAATCACCTCCCCCTGGCAGGGGTGGGCAAAATACATGAAAATATGTATTTGAAATACAAATTACAAAATACATTTGTTTTGGGTATTTGAAATTCAAAATACAAAATACATTTGTTTCGAGTATTTGAAATACAAAATACAAGATACTGTATTTCAAATACAAGATACAGTATTTCAAATACAAAATACATTACATTTTCAGATTTTTATGTTTTTGAGGTATTTACAAACAAGAGCAATTCTTTATTAAACATGATTATGTAATTAAAATACATTATATTGGAGTATTTAATTATATTTCTTAAACATAAAAAAAATTTTGAAAAATTTTCCGCTAAATTTGCACGTGTTTTAAACTGCCTCTGCGCAGGTCTGTTTTTTTTAAGTATCTTGATACATCGATTTAGATTTACAATTTAATTAATAATGACGTCTTTCATTGGTTGAAAAGAATGAAAGAAAAATTTCATTGGTTTCATAAGGATCTTTTGAAATCATACAGTTATGGTCGAAGCGAGACTTCGTTTATAACACTTGCAAAATTCTTTAAATTTAAACAATTTCAATTAAATGCGCGTTTTTGATATAAAATCGCTAATTAACATAATCAAAATGTTAACCCGTTATCAAAACAAAATTAAATGGAAATTTCTTTCAAAAGTCAATAACCTTATCGATTTTAAAGTATTTTGTAGGACGTATGTGGAGTGCACCGATGGAAAGAAATTAATCCTTTTTTTTGGGGTTTTGACCGAGGGTCATATGTAGATTGCACCGATGGTCAGATGTGGATTGCACCGATCCCCACATGTGGATTGCACCGATATAAATACTTAATCCCTGTAAGTCAAAGACTTACCAGTAATCTTGTAAGGCTTACCCGTAATGTTTTTTACTGAAAATGAAACAAGGACGTATACAAGGAGTCGTCCCAAACACTATTGAAAAACTTAAAATAACACACAATAACATAACAGATGCCCAAAATATTTAATTTTATTTTAATTTATTGAAAAAAATTCGAATTTTTATAAATTGGATCCTGGTCATTGTTTTGTCAGAATACAAGTCAATCAAAAAATGTTGTAATTTGGCTTGTTTACTAACTGTAATGGCATTTAGATCTGGATCTAGGGGGGGGCTAACCAGGGCACCTGTCCCGGGAGGCAATTCAAGGTAGCACCAAATTATATTTCGTGAGATTTTTGATATCTTTAAACTCAAATACTGGAGGAAAGGGGCGCCAATGTCAAGAAAGGGGCGCCAATGGGCGGGTGGAGTTATAAAAATGTGAACTAAATACGTTATAAAACGACTCACAGGCATTCGTATTCCGGCATATACTTGATGTGCGTGCTGCTCAGAGCTTTGATGGAAAAAGTGAATCTGCATCAATATAGGTTCGAAATATATAATCGGAATAAATGTTCAGTCGTGCATCGTCTGGCATTATCGATATTAAATGTTCACTATTAACGGCATCAACTTCGTTTGGATGTAAATATTGCAAACCAAACGAGAAGAGCAACCATTGACCAATTTCGGAAAGATCGTTTTAATATTCTGCGACCAAACCTACTTTATGAATTTTTCTATACCACGTTTGGCTTAAATGAAATCGGAATCCAATAAGTTCAATATTTTCCCAAACATGTTAAGAGAAATATCCAGTGCTACCCCCCCTATACAGTGTGAATATTTTGTGTTTCCTGTCATTTATTTCCAGGACGTTACAAGAATTTAAATAATTGCTAGCATTACAAAATCTTTCAACACTTTTTATATAAACACGCTAAAGTAAGCTGATTTATTTATTAGAAAACCATGTTATTTGAAAATTAGAACATGGGAATCTCCCCCCCCCCTTGCAACCGTAGTTTTCGAATTACGCGATGTTCAAATAAGTAAATCAATTTCTTTTAGCGTTTTTACATAAAAAAAGTTGAAAGATCTTGCAATGCTAGCAATTATTTAAATTTTTGTAACGTCCTGGAAATAAATGACATAAAACACAAATATTCACACTGTATAGGGGGGTAGCACTGGACATTGATCTTAATGCTTATATGAATAGCAAGTTCAAAATCAACGGTTGCTGTTATTGGTTTAAAAAGTAAATCATTTTGAGAACATAACTAACGATTAACAGAACTAACTAACGATGTTTGTTTTGCCTAATAAAAAATAGGTACGGTTCCTTGGGTTTTGCTTAATAAAAAAACATATTGAAAGGGGGGGGTGAAGGGTGCATGTCGTAATATTTGGAGATATGTCTAGGATTTTGTGCAGTTGGAGAGGGTTGAATAATGCTTAAAATTGCTTGACGTAATTTATGAACGACTCCTAATCCAAAGGCGCAGTCTTCTAAAAAAAATTTCGCAAATGTGTAATTCAAGCCAATCAAAATTTATTTAAAAAATTATGGACCATTAGAATGGTAGCAAATCGTAAAATTCTAACTAACTAACTAACCTAAGCTCTACCGGTGAATCTCTCTTTCACCCCTCATTAAAAAAATGATCGTTTCCTAACAATAACCTAAGCTCGACCAGTGGATCTCTCTTTTAGCGGTCCCCTAAACCTAAATGAAGGATGAAATGAGGGTTTCCCATAAATTAGTGCTATAATTTTTACATTATCTAGCAATGAAAACCAGAAAATGTAAATACAATCTGTATTATTTACATACCTCTGTAGTAAATTAAATACCTCAATCCTTTAATGGAATTAAAAAAGATTACTTACTGACCATCGGTGCAGTCCACATACTTAACTTAACCGAACCCGATGCAATCCACATGTCAGATTATGTGACCCTTTGACCATCGGTGCAGTCCGCAATTGCCCATTTTGTACAGTATTTTTTAAATTGTATTTGAAATCGAAAATACAAAATACATTTGTTTTGGGTATTTGAAATATAAAATACAATACATCGAAAATATGTATTTGAAATACAAATTACAAAATACAAAATGTATTTCAAATACGTATTTTAAATACATGTATTTGAGATACTGCCCAGCCCTGCCCCCTGGGATCGAGTAGCACACCAAACGAGTTTTCAACCTTGGCGAACTGCCCGTCCGTGGATGGTACTTTTTAGTGCATAAATTCCACACTCTAGTTATCACCTTTCGACAATTGATAATTAAATAAATGCCTTGATTGATTTTACTGCTTTATTGAGAACGTGTATGTTACATGATTATTTATTACCAACTATGCGTTATGCAACATTAGTTACACGGAGGTTAACTTAAGAGGGTCGGTTTACACAAAATAAAAATAAAGGTGGATTTACCAGGACAGTCGTCTTAACGTGCCGCCGGCCATGATAACTCAAAAAACAGTTGAGTTTCATAAGACACAAACATAAATTTGATACATAAAAAAATAGCTTATACGTGTAAAACGTGTACAAAATGATGAACAAAAAAATACACAAATTAACAAAATAATTGAGAAAGAGAAAATAACTAACATATTGTGGTGGTATTTTGATCATTAGAGAGTGACAGCAAGCAAATAAGGTAGTGATTCAATTTTATTTAATTTTTAAGTCAATAATCAGTTGATATGGCTGATATAAAAAACATTTGCATCAAATTAACAACAAACCACCACATGTAACAATTTACACATAAAACAAAACAAATTTGAAGTTATTTGTGTAAAACAAATATTTTGTAACATCCTGTGTATGATTTTTGATTTTTAAAAAACAACCACAGTTTTCTGTAAAATAAAAGTGAAAATAAAAATTAGTGCGCACACGATTAACAGCTTTATGGTACCTGGGAGTAGGTGTGATTTTGGTAAACAGAAATAGCGATTCCCACCACAAAAATTAAAATTTTGAACATTGAAAACACAAAAGGCCAGCGAGCGAGAATGAAGCCAGTTCCTAAGGGCCAGTTCTACAAAGCAAGTATAAACTAAGAATAAGCTATACTGAGAATAAGTCTCTATTTTCTCTCTCTAAATTGCATTCTACGCTTGCGTACAACGCAATCTGTGTGACTTATTCTCAGTAAAGCTTATTCCTAATTTATACGTGCTTTGTAGAACTGGCCCTAAGTGGTCTTCAAGAGAAGAGCGTGGCCAGTCTCTTGGTGAAACTCAAAGAGGGAACACGCGAGTTCCTAAGTGACCTCCAAGCGGAGAGGAGTTCTTTCGTGATCCTGAAAGAAGGAAGAACTCGCGAGACTTCTTGTTGATCTAAAGATCAGGGAAGTGCAATTTTGTGAATTCACTAAAAAGGTGAATAATTAGCGAAAATCAAATTTTCGCGCATTCGCTAATTACGATTGAAAATTAGTGAGCAGTTGTGTAATTTCCAACGAATTAAGGTATCAGTTAATTGGATACCTACAACAGAAATTTGATTATAAAAATTAAACGCACGTGTGTGAAGTTTGGAGAATTGGCTGGTTTTTGGAATACTGGCTGCTGTGTGGAACGTTTGGTGGATTGGGATAGATTGGAACAGCTGGTGACTGCTGACGGGAGTTTGGCCACATGGATCCGGCAACACACTAACTTCAGTAAAAGTTTACCATTTATAAGTGAGTTTATTAATGAAACTTGTATTTGCTATTTTATAAAATTACACCCATTACATGAATGGACAGATTTACACGTACAGTGTTAAAATTTAAAACGTTAAATGTTACGTGTATGTCTGAGCTATTACACCTAAATACTTGTGGTTTGGGACAAACTTATTGTCCACATATAAAAATTTGATGCAAATTGTTTATGAAAATTTTACGTTCAATTAATAAATTATGCTTGTTACGAATTTTCACCTTTTTATTTCGTTCGTCGAACCTATCAGCCCTGAGGAAGAGAAAAACCCAACTCCGGCGTAACGTTAGTTTTTGGGGCTTTTTTGGGGTGACTATTCATTTAAGGGTGAATATCATTGCAATATGTACATAATAAAATAGCATTCAGGTAGTGATAACACAGAGAAAATGTTTGTAGATACACACTTTGATTTATAACACTTGTCCGATTGGCACAATGCACAATTTCGACACTGCACGTTTAGTTATTGTTCTGTCGGAGCACCTTACATTAGTCACTCGTATGATGTCGTCTTTTCCTGGGTGGAGGTCGATGATTCTTTCCATCTTCCATCGTACAGGTGGTAGGTCGTCATCTTTGATTAGTAACAACATGTCGATTTTGTCATCGTCAGCGTTTTTCTTCCACTTGGTTCGTTTTTGAAGTTCGCACAATAATTCTTTGGACAATTTTGACCTCGTTATTATTTGAAGGTGTTGATATCCACTAAGGAAATGGGTAGGTGTAGGAACGTAGAGGTCATTTGGATAGGTTGTCAATGATGTAAAGAGTAGAGAATTAAGAATTGATTCAATTTTAATTAGTAGGGGAGAGGTTTGCAGGTTGCCACCCATTAACTTTTTTGCTCATAGCTCGTCACAAAATCAACATATTGTTGATATTCTAATATTCGTTGGAAAGAGGAACTCAAAAGGCACAATCCTGACGTAGAAATTATTTGAATTTTCAAAAAATAAAAGTTATACAGGAGTTTTTCAAAAGTACCTAAAATCGACCTCTTGAAATTTAGGCTTGCAAGTTGCCACCCATCGAGAAATTGCTGAAAATGTAGAAAAACGGAAAGAAAACCAACTGATTTATAAAATGTATGGGTTTTTATTGACACTCAGTGGTCGTAAACATAAAAAATATATTGTAAATTGGCATAAAAAATCAAAATTTGATTTTTCATGTTAATTTGCATGATTCCATATTATCTTGCAAATTTCTTCTTCTTCTTCTTTAATTAGGCACTGCCTGTCTTTCCAATTACGTCCTCATCTTGGTGGCGATTCAATCGACGACGACACCCAACTTTCCGCCCATCGTTTTGGCGGTCTACCGGGGGGTCTTCTTCCGGTGGGTTTACCATCTCTTACTATTTTTGGGAGACGGTCGTCTCCCATTCTATCTATATGCGTGTTCCATTCCTTGCGGCGGGTCTTTGTAAATTTTACGACATCTTGTATGTCGCATTGTTGTCGGATATCTCGACTCGGAACTCTGTCCAAAAGTGTTCTGCCAGTTATTGTTCTAAGCGTTCTCATTTCAGTTGTTCTCATTTTTTGTTTTGTTTTAGATGTTTCCGCTCTTGTCTCAGCTGCATATGTTATCACAGGTCTTACCGCTGTCTTGTATATCCTGATCTTGCTTTTGATTGACATATACTTATTTCTCCAAAACACGTCACGAAGACACCCCGACATCACTGCTCCTCTTGTTGTCTGTTGTTGCACCTCACGAAATATGTCCCTCGCGCTCGATATTTCTATTCCGAGATATTTGAACATCATCACCTGCTCTATTATTTTTCCTTCTATTTCCAATTTACATCGTATTGGCTCCTTAGATGTTGTTAGGCATTTGGTCTTTTTTATAGATATCTCCATATTATATGCTTTCGCTGTAGTGACAAATTGGTGCAATAGTCTCTGAAGGTCGTCCTCGTTATCCGCGATCAAAACCGCATCGTCAGCGTAGCAGATGATGTTGATTTCTCTTTGGCCCATCCTGTATCCTCTCTTAGTTTTGACGCTGTTAATTATCTCGTCCATAATGATGTTGAACAGCATTGGGCTGAGTGAGTCACCCTGTCTTATTCCGCCAGGAGTTGGTATTGGACTGGTCGTTTCGGTTTCCACCTTGATCCGGGTTTCTGTGTTTTTGTACATGTCTTGGATCACATTGATGAGAGACGGCGGTATTTTCTTTTTCTTTAATATCCTTATAACATCCACCAGTCTTACTCTGTCAAAAGCCTTTGTAAGGTCAACAAAGCACATAAAGGCTGGGGTGTTGTATTCTATGGACTTCTCGCATATCTGGCGCAATATAAAGATTGCATCTGTCGTTGATCTGTTTCTGCGAAAGCCGCATTGTTCTTCATTATTTTGCAGGTAGTCATTTAGTTTGTGCAGCGTCACCTTTGTGATTAGTTTCAGTACCGAGCTAAGTAGGGTTATCCCTCTATAGTTCTCCGGGTTTCTCTTGTCACCCTTCTTGAATATTGGGATCGTAATGGATGATTTATGTTCTTTAGGGATTTTTCGACTTGAATACACAATTTTTATGAGCTGAGTTAATTCATTTTCTAGTGCTTCACCACCATATTTTAGTAATTCGTTATTAATTCCATCCATTCCAGCCGCTTTTCTTCCTATTAAATTTCGGGTTATCTTCATTATGTCTTCTTTTTCTATTTGTATTATATCGGCTTCAGAGTCCATCACATCATCCAGTGTTTCGGTGGCGTTCTGTTGGTACGTCGATGTGAAATGCTTGGTCCACTCTTTGGCACTAATTTTGTGGAAACTCAGGCGTTCGTTGATATCAGCCTTTCTATTTCGGATCATTTTCCATATTTTTCGCTGTGACCCTGTAAGATCATGTTCCATGTCCGCAGTGAACTCTTCCCAATATTCCTCTTTTATTTTTCTTATTCTCTGGATAACTTTGTTTCTAACCCGTTTATATTCCCTAAGGTCTTCGAGTGTGCCTGATGATTTATGTTTAAGGTAAGATCGTTTCTTTTCTTGGCTGAGCTGTTTTACTTCGTCAGTGAACCATGGTGTTTTCGGGCTTGCTGGTTTTGATTTTATCTTTCTTGTGCCACACGCTTCTTTTGCAGCTTCTAGTATATTTGACTTAACTTTTCCCCATGCTTCTTCCACGTCGTCAGTTGGATTAATTTTATTCATGGATATCCTTGTCTCAAGTCTTTGCGCGTATAAATACCTTGTACTCTCCGTTGTCAGACTTTCTATATTGAGTTTTTCCTTTACGTTATTGGTGTTATCTATTTCCGCTGCTTTACGTTTTTGTGTGTTTGGATGGTTCAATCTCAACTTACATAGCACCAGTTTATGATCACTGTCAACATTTGCTGAGTTTAGTGTTCTAACATCCAGTATTTCGGTTGGTAAAATGTTGCGGCTAGTTATAACATAGTCCAGTACTGACGCATGACCACGCGAATTTTGCCATGTTATTTTGTATTTTTGGTCGTGTTTGAAAAAGGTATTGTTAATTCTCATATTGTTCTGGCTGCAAAAATCTACCAGAAGTTCCCCATTTTCATTTTCGATCTCTTCGTTAAACCGTTGTTTGACACCAGATATTACTTGTGTTCCTACTCTAGCGTTTAGGTCTCCCATTATTATTACGTGTTCCGTAGGTGGTATCGAATCGACTTCATTCTGTAGAGTCTCATAAAATTCTTCTTTTTTATCACGCGGCTTACTAATGTCAGGAGCATACACGCTTATGATGTTAACTTTATTATTGTTCAATTCCAAAGTAACTCGCAGTATTCTCTCATTTATATAGCCAACACTAATTATGCTTGGGTGAAACTTTTGGTGAATCAAGAGGGCGACCCCCTCCCTTGCTCGGCTGTCTTTGGTAACTCCACTGTAGATCATAACATAGTCGCCATATACACGAGTTCCTTTGCCTTTTCTTTTTGTTTCTGATATTGCGCAGATGTCTATTTTCTTCTCTGTTATTTCTGTGATCACTTCCTGGTCTCTGGTGTTCCATGACATTATGTTCCAAGTCGCTAATCTGACCGTACCGTCAATCTTAAATCGTTTGTGCCTTATTCCTTGCCTTGTCGTCATCCGTTCAATCCATCCAGTTCCGAGGCCGTTCTTAGTACTTTGAGCATTATTGATACGACCGAGATAGCTTGCTAGGCTGGTCTCGGTCGGGCTGCTTGGTCCGCGGGAGGTATTTAATTTCCCTCCTACCCTGCCCTAAGGCCGAGCATTCCCCTATCCGCCACCCGGGGACGCGCCCTCTAGGAGTTCAGCCTCTCCCGAGGGCAATCTTGCAAATTTAATTATTTAATGCAATAAAAACACTTCACTTTTGACTCAATAACAATTGTAAACATCAAACAATTATAAAAACGGGCATATGAGTGTAAACAAGCGAAACACGATAGGTAGTAACCTGCAAATCGTAAAGGGTGGCAACCTGCATTCTAGCACTATTTTAGAATTATATCTGAAAAAAATTGCTATTTCATGATATGTTTGAAATTTTGTTAGGATAATGTAAGTTGAATGTAAAAGCAATACAGAAAAAATATTTACCTTGATTTCTCGATTAAAATGTTCAATTTATGACCACAGAACAAAAACACAATTTTAATTTTTAAATTTTCAAACTTTTGTCAACACACACTGTCTTAGTGGCTCTGTCCGCACCAGAACTAGTTTAAAAGTGATCACACCTCCTTAGGTTTCGATTTCAGTCAAAATTTAGTTTATGACATTGGTCCAACACCAAAATCCAAGATAGGTGGCAACCTGCAGTAGGTGGCAACCTGCAAACCTGTCCCCTACAGTTAAAAAGTTTTTGTAAGTCAGTGGTATTGTTGTCATAACTTGTTTCACATAGTCAACACTGGTTGAATGACATGGTTGCATGATAAGAGTTCTCTCCGTAGGTAAAATGCCCATGATTGGGTTAACTAAAATTGATTTAAATTTAAAACACTTAATGCACTTTTTCAAAATTCGTTTAGTTTGTTCTTTGCCACCGATAGGCCAAAATTGTTCACGTATGGTACTTATCGTAAATTTTGCTCCGATATGAGATAATTTTTCATGTTCATTGCTAATTAATTGTTTCGTCAACTGATGATCCTTTGCTAGTAATATTGGATGCTTCTTGTTTGGTTTAAACGGAATTTTACCTATGAATTTTCCATTTTCTTTATCTCGAGATGTAGTTTGTTTGAAAAAGGTTTCACAATAATTTTCTTCTTCGGTTAATTGTGGGTTGTTGGATTTATTGAACTCATTGATTTGGCAGAATTTCTCCACTTGCTTGTGCAACTTATTTAATGTCAAAAAAGCTGATGTCTCACTGCCTTGACTTGACTGCATTTAATCTTCCTGATACCACCCATCCTAGCTTCGTTTTTTGTAACATGGGAAGGTTTGGCTGTTTTACCTGACCTACACACATCAAATCATAAAACATCTCTACACCTATGAGCATGTCAATGGGCGACGATTCGTTGAAAGTAGGATCGGCCAATTTGATATTTGGTGGTATTCTGAATACTTCGGAATTTGCATGACGCAGATGGCAAATGATCGGCTATTTGAGGAATTACTAAACACGAAAGTTCCTCCTGATAATTGTTGGTTCTTGATTTGATTTTAGAAACTGCTTTATGTGAGATTATTGCTTCTTTAACCCCAGCTTTGTACACATATTGGATGTTATGAAGTTCGATTGTGATGCGGAATCCAATAATACTCTAACTTCTTGCCATTGTCCATCTCTATCCGCTACAAGCACCTTTGCTGTTGCCAACATTACTTGCGAACCTACCATTGCCGAGGTGTATGCTACTACATTGTTTTGAGAATCCGAGTTTGATTCACATTTCGATTGGTTTGTCGTTGTTGAAATTTCTTCTGAGCATGCAGCAACTGCAACATTGTTAGTTTCAATATTTGGTTGTGGGTTCCAACTGTTTACATGCAATAACGTGTGATGTTTTTTGTTACATTTTTTGCATACATTCTGTGATTTGCAATATTTTGCAAAATGCCCTTTGCGTAAGCAATTTGCACATAACTCTAATTCCCTTGCCTTGTTACTTCGTGTAATGACATCTAATTTTATAAACGACTCACAAAAACCTATGAAATGGCTTTCGTTACAATAGGTACATGCTACGGTTGCTACATTAAACGTTTTCGTTGCTCGATTAATTGAACTATTTGAGTTTGATTGAAATTTGTCATCTTGTTTTGCTTTTATAATCATTTCCAAGGTAACTTGCCTATTGGTTAAAAATTGTAATAAAAAATCTAATGAAGGAACTTCTTCGTTGTCATCATTTTCGTTGCTTAGTTTTGCTTCCCAATCTTTATTCGTATGAATCGAGTTTAGCTGTTATTATTGGTAAAACTATTGCATCCCAAGATTCTACCGGTTGACCTAAAGATTTTAAACCTTGCGTATGAATTTGTACCGTGTTAATAATCTTCCTCAATGACTCATGCGCTTCACGAGTCATCTGAGGCATGTTGAGGATGGCTTGTATGTGATTGTTGATAATTCTCCGTTTGTTATTATAACGTTTTTGCAATAACGTCCATGCGATTGTATAGTTTTGTTCAGTGGATTGAAATGAACGTAATAACTCTGCTGGTTCCCCCTTTAGAGTAGACTTTAAGTACACTAACTTCTGTACGTCAGTGAGATCTGGATTTGTATGTATTAATACTTTAAATGAATCAAAATATTCTTGCCATAGTGTGAAAGTGCCATCAAAATGTGGTAATGTTATTAATGGTAACTTTACCGATGGTTTTTTTACATTTTCGCAATTGCATGCAGAATGTTTAGAACAATTTGGTGTAACATTTTCTTTTTTATCTTTTAATATAATACTTGATGCGTTACTGGTTAAATTGAAATATCTATCTTGAAATTGTTCTCTTTCGAGTAAATTGTTTGTATCGTTATCAACTTCTAAAAATTCAATTTCGCTTTGAATTTCATTAAACGTATCATAGAGTGGATGAATTTTACTTAAGGTGGCCGGATTCGGCGTGGGCGAATATCTTTTTAATAATTCATTTATAAAGTAGCGGTACGTAGTGAGTAGAAGTAAAACTATTAATCCTCAGCTACTATGCTATTTTACAGCGTTTGATAATTAAATGCAACACGACGTTGATAGGTACTATGCATTTAACCGACCCACCTACACACAAGATAATTATTTTTTATGAGTATCAGCGTTTATGAACAAATTGCACATAATGCAAAAACTATCTAACTTTATTTATATCAAAAATTAATAAGAATTCAACCTCTATCTAAAAGTCAGTTTTAGAGGATTGATTGCCTTAATTATTATCAATTAAAATCAAAAATTTGTTGATATTCAATATCAACAAATTTTTTATTTTAATTTACCATGCTCTACCCAAAAATTGTTACGATTAACTTTATCGAATTAATTATTAATTAATAAAAAATGAGAACCACATTTTATCAAATACTACAAATATTTAAAATTATGTATTTATATAGGGTGTTTTTTTAGCTGCATGAGAACTTTCAATAGGGATAACAATTGAATCAAGATTGCTATTGAAACAGTTTTTTGACATTTGTGTTTAGCAAGGTTTGGCATTTGATAATGCATAGATTGACCATTGAACAACGCTACCAAATTCGCTTCCAACCAATTGGAAGTGGATCCATTTTTTTACCGTAAAATTTTGTTCAGTGACGAGGCACATTTCTGGTTAATTGGGTATGTGAACAAACAAAATTGCCGTATATGGAGTGAGACCAATCCGGGACATTATCTTGAGACTCCCTTGCATCCATTAAAATTGACTGTTTGGTGTGTAATACACGCCAACGGCATCATTGGTCCATATGTCTTTCGAAATGCGGAAGGAGCTACCGTTACGGTGAATGGTGTGAGATATCGACATATGCTCAATACATTTTTGTTTCCAAAACTTCAAGAGCTAAACATTGACAACTTATGGTTCTAACAGGATGGTGCTACGTGCCACACAGCCAACGAAACCATCAATTTATTGAAAGGACAATTTGGTGACAACATTATTTCAAAACGTGGTCCTATCAATTGGCCTCCAAGATCGTGTGATTTGACACCTCCAGATTATTTTCTGTGGGGGTATGTTAAATCCATGGTTTATGCTAACAAACCAACAACTCTAGAAGCATTGGAGGCTAATATTCAACAAGCCATTTATGAAATAAAGCCAGAAATATTGGAAAAAGTGGTCAAAAATTGGACTGAACGGATGCGCTTCGTAACCATTAGTCGTGGTGGTCACATGCCGGAAGTCATGTTCAAATCATAAATGCCATTAACTGTACTTTCATAAAAAAATTATAACCAAAACATTCCGTCAGGTTTTTAATGTTTTATTTCATTTTGAAGTTCTCATGCAGCTAAAAAAACACCCTATACTATACATAAATAATTTATAATTTGGTAAGAAAGTTACTATAGGGTGTTTTTTTAGCTGCATGAGAACTTCAAAATGAAATAAAACATTAAAAACCTGACGGAATGTTTTGGTTATAATTTTTTTATGAAAGTACAGTTAATGGCATTTATGATTTGAACATGACTTCCGGCATGTGACCACCACGACTAATGGTTACGAAGCGCATCCGTTCAGTCCAATTTTGGACCACTTTTTCCAATATTTCTGGCTTTATTTCATAAATGGCTTGCTGAATATTAGCCTCCAATGCTTCTAGAGTTGTTGGTTTGTTAGCATAAACCATGGATTTAACATACCCCCACAGAAAATAATCTGGAGGTGTCAAATCACACGATCTTGGAGGCCAATTGATAGGACCACGTTTTGAAATAATGTTGTCACCAAATTGTCCTTTCAATAAATTGATGGTTTCGTTGGCTGTGTGGCACGTAGCACCATCCTGTTGGAACCATAAGTTGTCAATGTTTAGCTCTTGAAGTTTTGGAAACAAAAATGTATTGAGCATGTGTCGATATCTCACACCATTCACCGTAACGGTAGCTCTTTCCTCATTTCGAAAGACATATGGACCAATGATGCCGTTGGCGTGTATTCCACACCAAACAGTCAATTTTAATGGATGCAATGGAGTCTCAAGATAATGCCCGGATTGGTCTCACTCCATATACGGCAATTTTGTTTGTTCACATACCCATTTAACCAGAAATGTGCCTCGTCACTGAACAAAATTTTACGGTAAAAAAATGGATCCACTTCCAATTGGTTGTGAGCCCAATTTGGTAGCGTTGTTCAATGGTCAATCTATGCATTATCAAATGCCAAACCTTGCTAAACACAAATGTCAAAAAACTGTTTCCATAGCAATCTTGATTCAATTGTTATCCCTATTCAAAGTTCTCATGCAGCTAAAAAAACACCCTACAGGTAGTGTGAATGAAAAACTGAACGATTTTGAAATCTAATAAGTCACAATTGTTTCTATTTTTTTTAAATAATTTTATTTAATATGTTGTCCTTGATTCTTATATACTTGAAGACAACGTTTTGGCCAAGATTGTAGCGATTTTTGTATCATCTCCAGAGGAATGTTTGATATCTCACGTTTTATTAGTTTTTTAAGGTGATCTGTGGTTTCAACTTTTGAATTATTTAACTGAGATTTTAAATATCCCCACAAAAAATAATCGCAGGGTGAAAGGTCCGGTGATGATGGCGTCCATATATTCGGATGAATAACAGATACGTCATTCTCTTTAAGAAAATTCAAAGTCTTCTTAAAAGCGTGCGCTGGTGCAGAGTCTTGGTGAAATATCCAGTCACCAATAGGATATAACCTTTTTATATCAGTCAAAAGTGGTTTCAAACAATTCTTAATATAATATTCCGAGTTAATTTTAGCACCAGGCTCAACAAAAATTGGCGTTGTGGTTCCAGAATTCGATATTCCCATGAACACCACAACTCCCTTTGCATGAGACTGTTTTGTGAATACGTCCAATTCTCTTGCCGACTGCTCGCGGTTCAAGTATTGAAATTTTCGTTGACCGTCAGCATTTGTTAGATGGAACCATGCTTCATCGACAGTGATATATTTTTTCCATTTATTACAATTTAATAAGCGATATAACCCTAGTGAACGCTGGTGTCTTTTTAATATCGTTTCTGCAGAAATGTGATGTCTTTTCGGCTTCTTCATTAATTTCAGGTTTAATATTTTATCTAAATTATACTGAATGATATACTTAGATGTTTTGAAATGTTTTGCCATATGTTGTAGTGTCGGAGGATTTGTTTTTAATGCCATTTTCTTCAAATTCGATAATTCTCGATTTGTCAGAGTTGGCTTTTTGCCGCTGCCTTTCTTCCGAATTTTGAGTTTATGTTCTGGGATACCATTTTTCTTGTAACTAGAGAGTGTACCTTTCGAAACACAAAATTTCTTATCTTTATACCTTTTCTGTATTTCAGTAAAACTGCACGATTGTTCTAAAAGCTTAAAAATTGTGATCTGTTGCTCTTTAGTTAACACCATGATTGTAAGTGACATTAGAAAAAAAAAAAAAATTGACATAGGTAAGTTGATATCACCTACTCTTTGGCATACTATAAATTTTGTTTAAATAATAACTGTTATTGGTGACATTTCAATTTAAAATCGTTCAGTTTTTCATTCACACTACCTGTATATATCTTATCAAGATTATCAGTAAGCACCTTGAAAGTACGTGTCATAATATGCGTAATCAACTAAAAACAAACAAAAGTCATTATAGTCCAGTCATTATAGCATCAAAATAGGGGTGTTTGTTGCAAAAGGTGGCGTAGAAGATTTTATTTTTTTTAATTGTATATATGGGTGCCAACATGTAAAAAACAAAAATGCTAACACGGGCGACCTCGGGAGAACTTTTGGCCTCTAAAAAACCTCCAAATTTTAGGACTTTTCTTCCTTTTTTGTTCATAACTCCTAAACCGTGCATCCTAGCAAAAAAACAACAATATAATAAATTAAAGATTATTTAATTCTGCGTCGAATGAGTACCACAACTTAGTAATTCGGTCAAGTGATATGGTCGAAAACCACGGTCAAAAAACGACTACCTTTTCCAACATTGTCGAAAACTGAGATATAATACTATATCATCGTATGACAAGAAAAACTCATTAAGTACATTTCAAGTAACCGGAGATCATGAAGTTTAAACATTTTTTATATCTGATAAATCGTATTTAACAGCAATTGTTTTGATATTTAAAATGCTAATGAATCCTCATTCATATTATAAATTGGGACATAATTTTTTTTCAGGCAAGCATAACCATAAAATAACGCACTTAGTGAAACATCTCGTTTTTGTCGAAAACTGCAGTTAATGAGTTTTTCTTGTCATGCGACGATATATGAGTCTGTAGTTTGGAGATGAGTACTCTATGAGAAAAACTCTTGAAATAAAAGTTATAGAGCGTCAAATTCTACGTCCAATGAGTATCAACATTTTTAAATTCGGTCAAGTACACCTCTCCAATTTGGCAATCTCCCAATTGGCAAATGAATATGCCTATGAGCACATTGTTATAGAGACATTGGGTGTTATGAATAAAAATGAGCATGAAGTATATACTCAAAATTTTGAAATAAATACTCAGATTATACGAATAAGATTGAAAAGTAGATGCTCAGCGCAAGTGGGTATTCTTTTTATAAGGGTATCTACTCATATACCTAATTACTTTTTATATTCGTTCATAGAACTCTGAGTAATTTTTCAAAATTTTGAGTATATACTTCATGCTCATTTTTATTCATATCACCCATTGTTTATTGCAAAAGGTGGCGTAGAAGATTTTATTTTTTTAACTTGTATATATGGGTGTCACCATGTAAACAACAAAAATGCTAACATGGGCGACCTCGGGAGAACTTTTGGTCTCCAAAAAACCTCCAAATTTTTGGACTTTTCTTTCTTTCTTGTCCATAACTCCTAAACAGTGCATCCTAGCAAATAAGCAACAATATAATAAAAACGATTATTTAATTCTGCGTCGAATGAGTACCACAACGTAATAATTCGGTCAAGTGATATGGTCGTAAACCACCGTCAAAAAACGACTACTTTTTCCAACATTGTTGAAAACTGAGATAGAGTATTATATATGAGTCTGTAATTTGGAGATGAGTACCGTATGAGAAAAACTTATGAAATAAAAGTTATAGAAGATCAAATTCTACGTCCAATGAGTACCAACATTTTTAAATTCGGACAAGTAGACCTCTCCAAATTGGCAATCTCCCAATGTCCGGCAATTGGCATAAGGACCCATGAAGCTGAATCGGTCATTTCAAAATCTCTGATTGCCAATTTCGAGAGGTATACTTGGCCGAATTTAAAAATGTTCGTACTCATTGGACGTAGAATTTGATCTTCTATAACTTTTATTCATGAGTTTTTCTCATAGAGTACTCATCTCCAAATTACAGACTCATATATAATACACTTTCTCAGTTTTCGACAATGTTGGAAAAAGTAGTCGTTCTTTGACCGTCGTTTTCGACCATATCACTTGACCGAATTATTAAGTTGTGGTACTCATTCGACGCAGAATTACAGAATCTTTAATTTATTATATTGTTGCTTTTTTGCTAGGATGCACTGTTTAGGAGTTATGGACAAAAAGGGAAGAAAAGTCCAAAAATGTGGACGTTTTTTGGAGGGCAAAAGTTCTCCCGAGGTCGCCCGTGTTAGCAATTTTGTTTTTTACACGTTGGCACCCATATATACAAGTTAAAAAAATAAAATCTTCTACGCCACCTTTTGCAACAAACAATGTCTATAATGACTGGACTATTAGATCTGTTCGTTCAGCAGTTTGAAACCGCTTGCAAACTGACAGACGCATTCGCAGTTTTTATACGAAAACTTTTCGGGATATCGGATACGCAAAACAAAAACAAGTAAGCTGTCGGTCGACGTTTCGGCTTTATTAACTAAATGCCATCCTCGGGACTGTAAGAGGAAATAAACAGGTCATATATAAGCGGTAACAATAAATCAAACCTCTCTCTCACCTAACAGCTAAAGTTATGTTTAAATTGTTTGCGCCTTTTTATTTCCGAATACAGTCAGTTTCCTCCAATGGACCATGCTCGGTTTCCTCGAATGAACCGGTCATAAGCTTGTGAAATTACAAGTAGTCCATTATAAGGACGAACTTGCTGCCAAACAAATATTGAAGGAATATAAGCCCTCTGCGAAAATTTTATTCTTGCCCGACTTGCATTAACTAAATTTTTTTAATGGTTCTGTAAAATCTTTTTGTTCAGTCAGAAAAAAATAAAAAGCAAAAATCGGTCCATTTGTGGCAACCTCCCCTATTCAATTTAAAGGCTTGGGATAACAAGGCTATATGCCACATTTAACCTTTTGTGTCAAAAACTATAAATAAACTACAAACATCGGGGAGTTGTAGTAAACTTAAAATCCACAGGAAGGCCAACAGAAACTACCCCTCAATTTGATAGAAGAGTAAAAAGATTATCATCGGCGAATCCTTTTTTATCAGCAAATCAAATTTTGGCAGAATTAGGAGAGTCTGCAGTATTAGAAAGAACAATTCAAATAAGACTAGTTAAAGTTGATTTGATGTAAAGTTCAATCATAAAAATGTAATAACAAATTGTTTCGCAATGGAAACAATAGGGGTGGTCAACTTACATTCTGGACACTATTTTGAAACACTCGCAAAAAAATTGTTGTATACACGATATGTTTGAAATTCACTTTGGATTAGTAAAATTCAATGAAATAAGAGTTCAACACATATATTTACCTTGCGATATCAACGAAAATTGTTTAGTTTATCAGCACACGAAAAATTTGAGTTTTTATAAAAAGAAAAATCTTTTTATACAAAGTTTGTAGAAGCTACAGCAACGCGTCTATTCACTTTAAAACCACATAAAAAGTGAGGGTTGTGTTAATAATCACGATGACATTTGAAATAGCGGTGTTACACCTCAAAGTTTTTTCTATAAGGCAGGGTGGTCAACTTACATGCATGATCAACTTACATCCCTTTCCCCTACATTTTAGTGTTAATAACATTGCTAAAATTAACAATTATGAATGCGTCGCTTTCTTTTTGTCGGATACTGTATCTTTTTAAGAATTTGTGTTTCCTTATTTTATTTGAAATATTAGGTTATTAATGTAATAAATGCACTGTAAGTATCATTGTTGTGTATTTTTTCTGCACTCTAAATAGTGAACAACCTCGGTGGACTAACAAAGGCGTTCCTTAATAAATTAGTTCACTATATCGAGACTGTACTGTATTTCAAAATAAAATTAATAAAACAGTAATTCAATCAATGAGCTAAAAAATTATGTATATCCAATTTTTGTCTCAAGTCTCTCCAGTCTCCCCTATTTAATCCTATTTAATCAGTGTAGAGTGAATTTTTCCTTAGTGGTTTAGCACGTGACAGGGGCTTGCGCGGCAAATCTGGAGAATGCCCGTGGCACTCAATTCCACCAATTGATACAAACATAGAACCGAAATAACAAATATGCACATTAGCCACTCCCAACCACTAAGGAAAAAATTCACTCTACCCAAAGCATACCTGCCCTGAAGACTTTTGTTGGCAAAAAATCTAATTTTACACTTTGATATCTTATCATGAAAATCAAAAAATTACGGGCTCAGCAACATTAAAGTTACTACATTTAGTGCTTTCAATGTGGCTTCTTGTAAATCTAAATTGTAAAGAATTTTAAAATTTAAAAGTTTTAACAACGTCAACTGCAACAAATTTATTTACAACTTACAATAGAATTTATCTAGAAATAAAAAAAAATTAGCAAAGAAAATTTTGAAATAAAACTAAAAATGTTAAATTTGTAGATTGAATTTAAATGT
Source organism: Rhagonycha lutea (assembly GCA_958510855.1). Lineage (NCBI taxonomy): Eukaryota > Metazoa > Arthropoda > Insecta > Coleoptera > Cantharidae > Rhagonycha > Rhagonycha lutea. The sequence goes on from OY294038.1 coordinate 41,549,035, forward strand.
TATATTTGCACAGTATAAAAATGTACCTATGAGATATCAAAGACAAAAATGTGCATACTACTATTATTTTTATCGCACCATACGTTTCGCTGAATCACGCATTTACAATACTATCAAGCAAAGTACGAAACCACAGCAACCATTTGCAAATTAGCGCCGTAGTGTACATAATAGTTGAACTATTTTATGCAAAAGGGGCAAGATAATCATAAGAAAGCGATAGAACCCTACTTGCCATTTCAAATTATTTTATCAAAACAAGAAAAATTGTACCATCACTTTGTATGTACTAGAACTTTTGTAAAAATGGATATAATTCAACCATTTTTTTTCACAAGTAAGATTAAATAATTGTCCTGGATGTGATCTAGTTCAAGTACTTCTATTATTAACGGTAACGAGTATAAAAATTATAATATGGCTATTTTTGCTATCTTAAAAATTGAGTAACTTTGCAGCAAAATTTTCAATATTTCTAATCATCCGATTGTAATAAAAATTAGATCACGTCCAAGAGCCAAGTTTTATCTTTAAAATGATTGCAAAATAATTCCCTAAAAGTTAAAATTGTTCGACTTCTAGTACATACAAATGAGCGATTTGTCCCATATAATTAACATAGGTAAGACGGCAGCCTTAATCGAATATCTAAATTTAGTAATTCATCATCGTTTAATTGATGATTTTTTGTTTTTACACCATGTAAAAACTTTTCAAATAGTGTTAATTGTCCTTTAATACTACCACGTTGATGATGCAATTTTTTTAATTCGTCAGTCATAGTTATGTCAGTAAATAAAATGTATAAATGTATAGGAATGTTGATGCAATCTTACTCTTTTACGAACCTTAGTTTTCAACCTTACTTGCCTCGCTTGCTTGTCGAATGTAGAAATACTTCCTTGGTACGTGTCTTCGATTGTTTTCTTAACGATTTGTTTCTTACTCGATATTGCACGATGAATATAACCTTACTTGCTTCACTTGCTTGTCGAATGTAGAATTGTTTTCTGTGATTTTCTTAACGATTTGTTTCTTACTTGATATTGCACGATGAATATAACCTTACTTGCTTCACTTGCTTGTCGAATGTAAAAATACTTCCATCGCACGTGTCTTCGATTGTTTTCTTTGGTTTCTTAACGATTTGTTTCTTAATTGATATTGAACGATGAATATAACCTTTCTTACAACTTGGTTTTGCACGAAAGTAACCTTACTTCGGTGCACGTGTACATGCTTGTTTTACTTACGATTTTCTGGATTTGCTTTGAATTCTTTCATTTATCTTGCTCGAAGGACCAATGTTTCTTTGTATTGTTATCACCTTTCGACAATTGATAATTAAATAAATGCCTTGATTGATTTTTTTGCTTTATTGAGAACGTGTATGTTACATGATTATTTATTACCAACTATGCGTTATGCAACATTAGTTACACGGAGGTTAACTTAAGAGCGCGCTGCAAATTTTGATGCAAAAACATGTTTCAACAGATGGCGTAGCCTAAAATATTAATCTTTTATTGTTATCTTTTCACCAAAACAGAATTCTAATAATTTATAAAAGTCATATGAATAAACGATAACTAAGCTAGGCAATAAGGAAGTTTGAGCTTTCAAAGATAAATATTTTTAAATATATTCAGTATTTTCACATGTGCATATCTTTTTGGAATATACTTGTAAATATTCAACATTGGAAGCTCAAACTTCCTTATTGCCTAGCTTAGTTATCGTTTATTCATATGACTTTTATAAATTATTAGAATTCTGTATTGGTGAAAAGATAACTATAAAAGATTAATATTTTAGGGTACGCCATCTGTTGAAACATGTTTTTGCATCAAAATTTGCAGCGCGCTCTTAAGAGGGTCGGTTTACACAAAATAAAAATAAAAGTGGATTTACCAGGACAGTCGTCTTAACACGTGTTTTTAAACATAAAACACCCCGGATCGCCAGCGAGGCAGCTGGAAAAAACACGAAACAGACAGTAAGGTGTCGCAAAGATTGTTGCGGTTCCGACGAGGTGCCATTCGTCGGTGTGGTAAACTAAAAAGTGCGGAACACGGTAGCAGGAGTTGCGATAAAGGTGGGACTTTTACGGGGTAAAAGACAAAAAATTTGTGAGTGCGGTGGTGGTTTCGGATGTGTTATCGGGCCAAGGACAACTGCACAAGCAACTGATGAGTGCAAAATAATTTTTGAAATTGTTTTTATAAGTGGCTTTGATAACATTTGTAAATTTCATGAAATTGCATTTTATCTTAAGCAAATTGGTATCATTCGAATATATACGGGGTGTATCACTACTATCGCATATACAGTGCGGGATATGGAAAACTAATATCGCTCATAGCGCCGCGGATACTCGTCGTACCACCCTCGGAGTGGTACCATTGGACTCAGCTCGGAGGCGGACACCCACCCTCACCTTCTTGACCACCCCCACCTTTTGGTCAAATTTCTAGTTAAGAATTTTTCCTCCACCCCTAAAATATAACTCCCGTTATCTCGGGAACGGCGCGTCGGAGGGGGACCGGGTTTGGACGGTTGGTAGCCATCGAAGAGGGCCTTCTTTTGCCCCCTCCAAAATAGGAATGCCCGTATGAAGTGTTCGAGGAAAGAAGGCGCTGTTTTCGATGCCTGTCCCATCAACACGACCCGGAGGGGGGGGGAATGCGATGTCAGATGCCGCGAATCGGGACACATTGCGAGTGTCTGTCGAGACCATAGCGAGAGACTTAACGAGTGTCGAACATCGGGAGACACAACGCGGAGAAAATCGCAAACCTCAAGAGATAGTGTCGGAGAAAATCAATATACTGCAAGCCAATCTGCAGCGAAAACGGACTGCCCAGGACGTACTGGAGCAGACAGTTCTGGATAAACGGATCGACATTGCGTTGATAAGCGAGCCATACCGCGAACAACTAGACGGGTGGTTCCAAAACAATAGGGGCGCGGCGATTTTGGTTCCAGACCCAACAACGTGGTCGCAAACGGTGTGGGCGATTCATACGTATGGGTTGAGTGGAATGGAGTAGTCTACATCAGATATTCAAGTATACGAGACATCCATCGACGAACTCGTAGACGAAATACGAGCCAAGGAGCTCCCGGTTGTGGTTGGGGACGATTTCAACGCGAAGTCCCCCGAGTGGGGCTCTGATAAAACGAATGTGCGCGGAGAGATTCTGTCGGAGGCAATGACCTCAATAAATCTATGCGTGAGCAACGAGGGCGACGTACCGACTTTTCATAGGCGAGTCTCGGCCTCCATAATAGACATAACTTTTCTTTCTCCTCAGCTTATGTATGATTTCACATGGAGAGTCATGAAGGACGATTCTAACAGCGACCACAACTATATCCTGTGCTGCATAGGTAAAACCACGCGTGCTAACAACGAGCAGCGGGGGGGGGGGTTGGAAAGTGGGGGGCGTCAGAATTGGAGAGGTTCAGAACAAAAAGGTACTAACAAAGAGAAGCGAAACAAACTGAAGGAAGAAATACTAGTGGAACGCAGATATAACGGGCCTGAGGAAAATATGCACGTCAAATAAAAGAGTCCTCCAAAGAAGTCTTAAAAGGAGAGATCTCCTAACGGCGGAAGAGGCTGCGAACGCCCTGGGGGCTTCACGACGAAAATTGGACGAGGCAATCTACAAGAGTAAATGCTGGAAAAGACTCCTGCGGGAGGTCGGTGCCGAGAGGCCATTTCGCCAAGGGCGCAGCAATAGCAAGTTACGTCCCTGTTTAGAACCTCAAAAAGAATGGAAATATTTGGATCTAAATGACAACAGAAACTGCATTCCAATTGGTTTTCTCCGAAATGGTAGTTCGCCTCATTTAAAACCAATTAAAATTAACGGGAAAGGTACATTTCGCCGAGATACACTTCGCCGGGAACGATTCGCCGAGAGTAATTTTATAAAGGGTGTTTTTTTAGCTGCATGAGAACTTTCAATAGGGATAACAATTGAATCAAGATTGCTATGGAAACAGTTTTTTGACATTTGTGTTTAGCAAGGTTTGGCATTTGATAATGCATAGATTGACCATTGAACAACGCTACCAAATTGGGCTCACAACCAATTGGAAGTGGATCCATTTTTTTACCGTAAAATTTTGTTCAGTGACGAGGCACATTTCTGGTTAAATGGGTATGTGAACAAACAAAATTGCCGTATATGGAGTGAGACCAATCCGGGACATTATCTTGAGACTCCATTGCATCCATTAAAATTGACTGTTTGGTGTGGAATACACGCCAACGGCATCATTGGTCCATATGTCTTTCGAAATGAGGAAGGAGCTACCGTTACGGTGAATGGTGTGAGATATCGACACATGCTCAATACATTTTTGTTTCCAAAACTTCAAGAGCTAAACATTGACAACTTATGGTTCCAACAGGATGGTGCTACGTGCCACACAGCCAACGAAACCATCAATTTATTGAAAGGACAATTTGGTGACAACATTATTTCAAAACGTGGTCCTATCAATTGGCCTCCAAGATCGTGTGATTTGACACCTCCAGATTATTTTCTGTGGGGGTATGTTAAATCCATGGTTTATGCTAACAAACCAACAACTCTAGAAGCATTGGAGGCTAATATTCAGCAAGCCATTTATGAAATAAAGCCAGAAATATTGGAAAAAGTGGTCAAAAATTGGACTGAACGGATGCGCTTCGTAACCATTAGTCGTGGTGGTCACATGCCGGAAGTCATGTTCAAATCATAAATGCCTTTAACTGTACTTTCATAAAAAAATTATAACCAAAACATTCCGTCAGGTTTTTAATGTTTTATTTCATTTTGAAGTTCTCATGCAGCTAAAAAAACACCCTATATATTTAAATTTTTAATATTATGGTAAAATATAAGGTTTAAGAAGCAAAAAAAAAAAGATTTAATAAAAGGAAACTCAAAGTTTTTTTTTTAAATCAAATAGTAGTTTTATAATTAACTTCAAGGTAGATAGATTAGTTACCTACATGTAGATTATTTAAAATTTTATTTAAAATAATAAAAATAAATTTACAGTTTAGTTACAGTTATTAACCCTCCAGTGGTCGTGTGGTCTACCACCGTAGACCAAGCTTTTTTAAAAGCTTTTATTTAACTTGGTGTGACCGTTGTCCGTCGTCCATCGTCCGTCCCTTGGACTTTTTCGAGGCCGTTTTTAACCAACTTCCCGAAGTCCTAGAGAGCTGAAATTTGGAACATAGCTTTCACTTGGAGCGAATTTTCATATATTAATTTTTTGTCCCAAAATTCCGCGAAATAAGCGAAAAATCGGGAAAAAACTGAAAATAATAAAGCGCATGCGTGGCTGCGCATTGTACAATTTTACCATACAGGGTGAAAACTTACATTACTAAATCGCATTCGCATTTTTAAGGACCGCATTCAGGGTGAAATTTTTTGTTTTAATGATGTATACAGGGTGAAGCATCAAACATCAAAAACACATACCAGAGGAATTCTGATAGGATGAAGCAGGAGCTGTATTTGACAAATAACTAAAAAATTATTTATTCATTACTTACAGGACGTAGACACGTTTCCCCCTCTGTAAGTCGAATTTTGGGGTGTAATTGCTATCATACGTTAGAACCTAAAGGAACATTCATTATTGGTTTAGGATTACATTTTGTAATCGAAACAAAAATTTTACGATCTGACACCAATTTCACCAAAAACTTCAAAAATATAACGAAAATAGAAAAACACATCTACCCCCCCCCCCAAGACTTCGCGAATAACTCCGCGACGGTTGAGGCTCAAACGAAAAAATGGAAGCTCAGTGAGACTCTAACGATGCTTTAACGTTTGACACCAATTTCACCCCAAAATTCAAATAAAGAGGGAAAATAGAAAAACAAGACCACGACCCCCCCTCAAATTACCAGCAAGAAGTTAATCGTTTGTAGAAGGCAAAGCTGAAGTTCACCGATAAGAATGGAAAATGGAAACTTCCCCAAGTCCTAGAGAGCTGAAATTTGGAATATAGCTTTCACTTGCAGCGAATGTTTATATATTAATTTTGTGTCCCAAAATTCCGCGAAATAAGCGATAAATAGGGAAAAAACTGAAAATAATAAATCGCATGCGTGGTTGCGCATTGTACAGTTTTACCATACAGGATGAAAAGTTACATTACTAAATCGGATTCGCATTTTTAAGGACCGCATTCAGGGTGAAATTTTTTGTTTTAATGATGTATACAGGGTGAAGCATCAAACATCAAAAACACATACCAGAGGAATTGTGATGGGATGAAGCAGGAGCCGTATTTGACAAACATGACTAAAAAATTAAAAATAAAAAATTAAATAAAAAATTAAAAATTTTTAAAAAAAACCTTTTATTTAAAATTAAAAAAGTGCACTAAAAAATAAAAAATAATTTTAATAAGAATAAACAAAACTTCTTGAAAACATCAATATAAAAGCGTGGGGCTATTTATTTAGAGGTAAGCGAGGTAAGTAAGCAATTGCTAGCCCCACGCTTTTATATTGATGTTTTCAAGAAGTTTTGTTTATTCTTATTAAAATTATTTTTTATTTTTTAGTGCACTTTTTTAATTTTAAATAAAAGGTTTTTTTTTAAAATTTTTAATTTTTTATTTAATTTTTTTTAAGCCTTCTTTAAACCGCCATAGCTCGTAACAGTTCGAATTATATCGGTTGCATCTTGGAGTAGCTGACAAAAATTAGTCAATCTTTCGGATTCAGTAGTTTTTGAACTTTTAAAGTGGTAAATTATTGGTTATATTAGTTCTGAAACAGGGCTTGTTTACAAGCGTAAAGCACGCGCCTACTGGAGGGTTAATTCAAATATCCATAAAGTCCAAATATTCATTTTTTGTTAATGAGGGGACCGTGAAAAGAGATATCCACCTGCCGAACTTAGGTTAGTATTAGGAAACGATTTTTTTTTTAATGAGAGGACCTTTAAAAGAGAGATCCACCGGTCGAGCTTAGGTTAGTGGTAGGAATCGATTTCTTTTTAATGAGGGGACCGTTAAAAATCCAAGGTCGAGCTTAGGTTAGTAGTAGGTTTTGACTGCGGCGAAATGGGTGGGCGGCGAAATGGTGTGTATTCAGATTAGATAGGTCGTAGATATATGTGGAGGGAGAACGCTCGACACCCAATCTCACCAACATAAACCCGCATGTACGAGTTTTCGTTACTGCGCATTAGCTCAAATTGAGAATTGAAATTTCATCACAAAATTCAGTCTTTCAACCCTCGGCGAATCGTGTCTCGGCGAATCGTTCTCAGCGAATCGTGTCTCGGCGAATCGTTCTCGGCGAAATGTACCCAACCCAAAATTAACAAAATCAATTATACCATTATTAACACTTGCGTATTCGATAGTTTGATGCAAATATTGAAAACTTCTCTCTGTGATCAAGAAAAGTTAAAAGATAATTCGATTTTTGGACAAAACAACAATATTCATCAAATAATTATGAAACTATCTAGTGGCAAAGTAGATAGGAGTATCTATGGTTTGAGGGCAAAAATTTTGTCTGACATCTTTGAGGGAAAAACAGTATATAATATAACAACGATTTCTTCTGTATGTACAATGAGAGAATTGCTCACTAAGTTGATGAATCATCAATATTTATCCTGGTCAAAAACAGAAAAATCCGTGTGCTTAAATTGCAATGATTCTGATGAATTCTCTACCGCCTGTGTAAGTATTTCCGGAATAGAAATTGAAGGTAAGTTAAATGATATTATAACTCAATATCAGTTATTAATGTGCACTACTTGTAAAACTAAGACACGACGTAACGAAGTTATGTTGAATAACAATTATTTATTCTTAGAATGGTTAAGAGGACTTTATACCTAACATAAAGTTTGGTTTACACTCATAATTGAATTAAATAATTCGTTAAACCGGCAATGTTATGGGTGTAAACCAAATTTTACGATTTAAATGCACTTTCTTAAAAAGCAAATATGTAAGGGTTTTGTCTTATATACATAGATATTTTAAAAATAGTTTTAATTTAAATAGTTTGTATATTCATGGAAAGTCACTTGCAGGTCACTGGAGTGATTAATTATTATAATAAAAAATGAAAAAATTTTTTTAACTTCTTAATGACTTTCCGTGAAACTAGATTTTTTTTCTAATCGTTTACTTCAAACCGCATTAAATTCCATACATTAATAAAAGAGCTATATGGATATTCGTTAAAAGTTAGGTATACAGCCCTCTTAACTGGCAGTGGCGAAGATAACACCTCTCAATTATCAACTTGATAAAATGTTTTAGTTGATATCATAATTTTGTTATTGGTATAATAATTTGTAATAAAAATAAATAAATTAAAAAACGTGTATTAAAATATTACAAAACTACTTTTTTAATTGAATCTGAATTCAATGTATCTTGCTCGGAGCTTTTCTAAAATTCGATATTTCAAATCTTAATAAAAAGTTAACGGACTCAGCACTTTCTAAATAAATTAGAGTACTCGCCAGCACTTCGCGAGCACTTCCAAATGACGTAAAAAAATTTTAATATTTTGACAAAATTTAATTTGGCGGGGTACAACTTGACGTTTTTGTCAAATGCCGATATTTCAATTCTTAATAAAAAGTTAACGGACCCAGCACTTTCTAAATAAATTAGAGCACTCGCCAGCACTTTGCGAGCACTTCCAAATGACGTAAAAAAAAGTTCAAAATTCCAAAGTCGGGGGTCCAACTTGACGGAGCCTTTCGCTTAATGAGAGTGTGATTACACTAAATGAATCCTAAGTTACAGGATTATTATCCTATTCCATATAAGGGTGACAAATGCACAACCACTCCTTTACAGGCCATGCTAAACTGGTGGAACACTATGAGACGCACGGAGACGCATCATAGCTCTGAAAAAATCCTGTTTGAGAGTGGGAAATGCATGAAACAGTATGCAAAATATCATGCTGGATTATGTCATGCAGTAAAATGCAAAGGCCCTCAAATAACGAAAGAGGAACCACATAAATGCAGTGAATGTACAAGATCATTTGCATCCAAAAGCGGTCTAACAAGCCATCTTAGACATGCCCACCCAGCAATCAGAAATAAACAAAAGCAACTTCTTCTAGCCCCAAAACCAGCTGTGCATGTTTCTCGTGGTCCAAAAAGTCTGGACTGATGATGAGACAGGTATCCTGGTTAAGGAGTACATCAAATGTGAAGGAAAAAATTACTCTGTCACCATTGATAAAATTTTAAAGACGAAAACAGCCAAGCAAATAAGGGACAAGATGAGTCTATTGAGAAACAGAGCCCATCCCCCATTGGAATTAGTTAAGTTTCTCGATATGAAAAGGAAACGAGAGTCAAATTGCAATGATGAAGACGGACGAGATTCAGATGTTTCAATGGAACTGGTGACCCGAGATTCTGGAAGAAGGATGGACCACAGAGATACAATGCCCAACGAAGAGTCCCAGAAGCTAGAAGAAATCGAATTAGCACTTGAACAAGATAAAACTTCACTGGATGACATCGTAGTGAGCGGGGCGGAATTGAGTTGCGCGCCACATCCTCAAGACTTGAGCTACATGTACGAAAAATTGGAAACAACACCCTTACCTAAATCGTACCAGATTCAAGCTCCGCATCCGCCGGAATTGGACTACATGTATAATCACCCAAGATTGAACTGGTACGAAAAAGATGGAATATATGTAACGCCTTCGAATCCGTTTCTGGATAAAAGCCCGATGGTGTATACCTCGTCTGGAGGGGTGAGAAGATCGGGTCGCATATCTAAGGAGGAGCCAGTAATAAATTTTGTACCTGAATACATAGTAGATGAATATGAAACCATACAATCCGAAGAACGAAATGGGAGAACAAATTACATATTTAACCCGGAGGAGATAATCATCTCATCAGATGAGGATGAACAAGTGGACTCCGAGTTACATACGCCCAGGATGAATAAGAGAGAATCTGCGAATATCGGAAATACAAACCCTATAACCCCGATATATTCAAGCCCCATTATTGATTCCTTACCTGCGTTGGTTATCCTAAATTCCTCGAATCATATTCCAAAACAAAGTTGGAAAAATAAAATTAATATCGATATATTACAGATTAACCAATCCATATCACCAGCTCAACTATATAAAAAGGTTAAAAATGACGAAATCAATCAGGAAGACATTGATGAAATCGTGGATGGGATGACAAATTACTGGGTGGGAGGCAAGGAAGGGGAACGACCCATTAGAAGGAGGGAGGACCGAAGTGAAATTGATGGAAACAATTATCATAGAAGGGGAATAGTGAAGAAGGACAAATATAAGCGGGCACAAATAATTTATAAGAAAAACCCGAAAAAGTTGGCCCAAATGGTGGTGGAAGGTAACATAAGCTCATTTTCAGGTGAAGGAAAAAATTTACCCCCAGCCGACCAAATTGAAGAGGCGTATAACAAAATATGGGGTGCTAATGAAAAACTGAGTCAACCTGAAATGGACAAACCTACGCTCACTGACATACAAAAGATTGAAAGAAAAACCATAGTAAACAAAATAAGAAGACTAAAAACCAATGGTGCAGCAGGCCCAGATGGTATTCAGAAGAAGCATATTAATGATCCTGCTGCTTTTGACGCCTTGTTTATCTTACATAACACCTTATTGACAACCAATATCTATCCCAAAGCGTGGAAGATGAACCGAACAACCCTGATTCCTAAGACAAATAAAGATCTGACAAGAATTGAAAACTGGAGACCAATTACAATATCGTCAATACTCGCTAGGGTCTTCAGTGCTTGCCTATGTGACGAAATTAACAAACATCTTAACCTATCGAATCGACAGAGAGGCTTTACCGAAGGAAATGGATGCTTTATAAATGCGGCGATGTTAACCGAGTGCATAAGAGCGGGAAAAAAAGCACAATTGTCCGGAGCGATCCTGGATTTAAAAAAGGCTTTCGATTCCATCCCGCACCCTATCATCTATGCTGCGCTAAGAAGGAAACGGATACCTGAGATCTTAATCTGCATGATAAAAAACATGTACACCGACGCTAAGACCAAATTTGGAGGTACTGACCTTGTTGTTGGAATGAAGAAAGGCGTGAAGCAGGGTGATCCTCTTTCGGCCTTGCTCTTTAACACAGATATAGATCTTGCGATCGAGAGAATCGACCAAAGTGATGGTTTCCACGTAATTCCAGAAGAAAAAGTGCCCTTGCTGGCATTTGCGGACGATTTGGTTCTTCTAGCTAATGATCAAAGAGGACTGCAGTTGCAGTTGGACACGTTGTCGGAAGAACTAAATAAAATTGGATTGAAAATATCATCATCGAAAAGCGTATGTTTCAATATAATAAGCGGAAAAAAAAAACGTGGGCATCAACGAAAATAGATGTTAGTTTACAGGAAGAATGTCTCAAATGTCTCGAAGTAGATGAGGAATTTAAATATCTTGGTGTCACGTTTACACTAAATGATATGGCATGTCGAACAGTGACCAATTTAAAAACATCGCTAAAGTAGCTGATAGGTGTAAAAAATTATATCTAAAACCCGCACAAAAGATCGATATTCTTATGAACTACGTGGTGCCTAAATTTGTATACAGGCTCACGATGGATTATCCTGGCACTACAACGCTTGATAGAATCGACGACTCCCTAAGAATGACATGCAAAAACATACTCCATTTATCTCATAGAGTGTCAAATCATCTGCTTTATGCTAGAAAGCGTGATGGTGGTCTTGGCTTCCCAAGGCTCCGGAACCTGGTCACATTGAATTCTATGAGAGCCATCTCAAATATGCATATGGACCGCGACGAGAAGGTGAGAGCAATTGCAAGGAAGATGGAATACGGAAGATTAACGCAGGATGCTGCGAAAAGACACATGATCGACTTGCCGGCTAATAAGCTCACCCTAGACAGATGTGTCCGAGCAGTCTTATATGGATGCCTAAAGGAAACTGGTGGAGTCCAAAGCAACTCGCGTTGCTTGAATTTTGGGGCTCGGCAAAGTCACCTATGAAGAGTTAACGTAGCTCGCATGAAACTAGATCTTCTTGTAAGATCGTGCTTTCGAAAATAAAAACTACTACGGGTGGTGGGAGCCCTGGCAGCTTGCTGTCACCCACCAAAAGAGGTTTGGTCCATCGTAGTGGCATATGGTATCCATGAGAGTAGGTAAATGATTAAAAAGTGTCCCTGACGGGACCTCAGGGGCGACCTGTCTGTCGTTGATCCTCCTCACCTAGGGGCATATATCTGAACTTGCCAATTCGGGTATATGGTCATGATGCAGGATAAATATTAAGTTAACATCTAGCATCCAAAACTAAATCTCTACTAACTGCCCGGGATGACGAAAACCCGAATAAGGCAGATTGTTCAAACCCTGTTCCCTACTCATCCAAAGAACTGGAAGAAAGAGGAAGACGCCCCCTTCGACCCGTTCAGCAAGGAAGAACTACAAACCGCGGCTAGAGCCATGTCAACAGGCAAAGCCCCGGGTCCAGACAAATTACCCGCAGAGGTGATCAAAATATTTGCCGAAGAATTTCCTGAAAAACTGTTGGACGTGCTGAACGGCAATGCCACTACCAGCTCCTTCTCAGAGTCGTTGAAGAAGGCGAGGCTGGTGCTCCTTCGTAAAGGTGATAAACCATTGGAGATTCCGAGCTCGTACCGACCAATATGCCTACTCGCTAATCTGGCCAAACTGTACGAGCGCATTATATTGGCAAGACTCCAATCAGAGATTGATAGGACGGGATATGGTCTTAGCGACGCGCAATTTGGATTCCTTAAGGGGCGTCGACGGTCCAAGCGTTGATATTAATTGTGGAAAAGGCACAAGAAGCCAAGAGAGGAACCTGGAGGACACGCAAAATATGTGCGATAATAACCTTTGACGACGTGCAAAATGTCTTTAACTCGGCACCCTGGAGCAACATCATCGTCGAACTCCAGAGAAGGCGCCTCCATCCGGGTGTAATAAACCTAATCAAGGACTATCTATACAGGAGAATTCTGATAGTGGATGAAAAAATGCTGAAAAAGCTTCTCAAAATCACAAGCGGCGTTCCGCAGGGTTCTGTACTTGGCCCTACGCTGTGGAACATTCTTTATAATTGCATCTTGCAACTCAAGCTGCCCGAAGGAGTTGAACTGGTGGGCTTCGCGGACGACCTGACCATGCTGGCAATCGCGAAGACCGAAGAAGAACACATTGAGAAGGCCAATAGACAATAATGGAATGGATCGAAGAAAACGGTCTGAAGTTCGTGCCAGAGAAGACAGCGGCAATGCTGGCTACGGGTAGAAGGAAGCTGAGGAAAGTCACCTTTAAGATGGGCACCCGCTACATAGTCAAAAAAATAAAAGTGAAAAGATACTGGGAGTAACATTGGACAAGAGTCTGAGCTTCACCGAGCATGTTAAACTTACAGCTGAGAAGGCAGAGGTTAGCGCAACAGCCCTCACGAAACTCATGCCGAACATGGAGGGTCCATCCTACTCCAAACGAAAAGTGCTGGCAGCGGTGGTAAAATCAATCATCCTGTACGCTGCCCCCGTATGGGAAAGTGTAATGAAGTATGAATTATACCAATAAAAGCTTAACAATGTGATGAGAAAGATTGTGATGTTCAGTGAAATCACAAGTATTTTTTTAATTCCATTCCAAATTTTTTTGCGCCCTCTAGTAGAATTTTAGGGAAATTATTGTTGGCCGATAAGAACGAGTCCTGATATTTGGATAATTTTATTTTAAATCTGGGTAGGCAGATTGAGTCTTTTTTTTAAGGAGTTTTTGTTTGATATTGGGTGGTTGTCAAGTAAAAAGCAGTAAAGCACGTGGATAGTTTAATTTGTAAAAATATTGGTTTCACGTTGGGATTTCAGTTCCGATTAATTTGGGGTTTAGTGATTTGAAGTGAAGTTCAATTTAATTATAGGAACTAGTGAGAGGTGTTGACCCAAGTGTAATTGACCTTATTAAAGATTATCTTAGTGAAAGGACGTTAATAATAGATGAAGAACTGTATAAAGACGAAATAAATATATCGAGAGGTGTACCTCAGGGGTCAGTTTTAGGACCAATTTTATGGAACATCATGTATGACGGTATCCTTAGATTGCTAATGCCAAATGGCATCACCCTATAGGCTTTGCTGACGACATCACAATGATTGGCTAAGCCAAAACTATTGAAGAACTCATGTCAGCTGTAAATCATGCAATCGGTAAAATACTAGATTGGACCGCCTCTAAAGGACTTGAAATGGTTCCCGAAAAATCTGAGGCCCTAATGGTAATTGGGAGAAGGAAAATTAAAAAGGTAATATTCCAGATGGGAAATTACAAAATAGTTCCAAAGCCTTTTGTCAAAATCTTAGGCGTAACAATAGACAAAAATTTTTCCTTTTCGCACCACATAACCAATGTAGCAATAAAAACTAAAGCCAGCTTAGCAGCGCTAACAAGACTCCTGCCTATGATGGTAGAAACAAACTAATATTAATGGAAGATCGGCAAGATTTATGGAAGAATGGCCAAAAGGGTATATAAACAAGAAAACTAATTCCAGAAATAAAACCATGGGTCACTCGAGATCATGGCGACCTAAATTATCATTTAACACAGTTTCTAACTGGTCATGGCTGCTTCTCTAAATACATTAATAAAATTGGTAAAATTCCAACATCACCTTGTTATTACTGCGAAGAAGAAGACACCGCTGAACACATACTTTATCCCACTGAAATGCGTGGACCAGCGAACAAGCTACCCTAGCTGTCACCCCTGACACATATTAGTCAACCAAATGTTCGAAAGCGAACAAAAGTGGAATGAAATATCAGAAATTATAAGAAATATACACCACAAGTGTGGTGAAAAGGGACACCAAGCAAAAAACCCTCATCGAGTGGCAAACACAGTGGAATAACGCAGAGTGCGGCCGATGAACCTATAGACTAATACCGAACATTACGAGGTGGGTCGAACGGGGCACGGAGAGCTGACTTATAAGTTTACTCCGATGCTTTCTGCTTACGAAACTTTTAACGCGTAATTACGTCGATTTAATCTTAAGGAACATGATAAGTGCCGTCATTGCAAAGCTAGCGACACATCCGAGTAAACCTTCTTCCAGTGCTTGAGGTGGGAGAGGAAAAAGCAGCTCCACAAAACTTGATTGTATAGACATATAGATATTTAAGTTATCTAAAAATAGACGGAACAATCTGAGAGTACAACTATCTTGTCTTCCCCCAACACTTCTGTTTATCCCCACTGATCCTATCAAGTTCAAGTGTGACTAGGTAATCAACTGGACCAAGAAGATCGGGGTTGGAAATTAATAGATAAAAAGCAGATTTGTGCGTAGTATCCTGGAGTTAATAATATTCTAGATGGAGATATACAAAACAGGGAAAGGTACATTTCGCCGAGAACGATTCGCCGATGAGATACACTTCACCGGGAACGATTCGCCATGTGTAGCTAAAGCAAATAATTTCTGCAAAACATTATATGTTAAATAATTGTACACCTGGGGATGCTTCAGCAGGAGCCCCAATCATAAGCAAACTATTATATTGGACCAAACGGCGCTCTGCGTCGAATGGTCCACACCATGTATATATTATAATTAATAAAAATCTTTAAATTTAATTTTTTTTCCGTTCTCGTCCGATCACGGAAGTCAAGCAATGTTGGGCGCGGTTAGTACTTGGATGGGTGATAATAAATACCCAATAATAAATAAAATAAATAAATACCCAATCTCCTACTCCTGCATCCGATTTAACCGAGGATTTGATTGCGAAAGCTATCAGCATAGTCCTGGTGCATTCCAAATTTGGTTATCTACACTTGGGAAAAAATGGTTGGCAAGGTTTGTATTTATATGTCACCCTGCGGTTATTGGACCAGGACATTACCAAGTTTTGTCAAAGGAAGGTAAGATACGCATAACTCGTATGGGAGATAGAGAAATAGATGAAGAACAACGAAATCGCATGACACGTGAAAAACCCTTTGAAGAAATGATTGCAGTGCATGATACAAGTGGAAATGGTTGGGCTGCTTTAGTAGGGACATTCATTAAACAATGCTATGACCTAGAGACCTAATATCAGAGCGACATGCCAAGGAGATCAGCAAAAGGAGGAATGCCTATAACATACACCTTTGATATGCTGCAAGCAGCTACACCAGGGGCAGAGCCATTAGCAGAACTGTTGCACAACAGATCACCAGAAAGTGATGAATCAGAAGTAGTAGCAACCACAATAGGTATAATGGCATTACCACACCGAGTAGCACAAGAAGTATTATGTAGTGCAATTCTAAGATAAAATAGATCTGCACAAGAACATTGGCAAGAAAGAGGTGTAAGAGGAGCATCTGGTTCAAGCAAGGTGGTTAAGCAATATCTCAAAGAGGCAGACATTCAAGCCTTACATAAAAGTGATAGACCAGGAAAGAAAGTGCTTGTAGAGTTTTTAGATGACAATGCTCTTGAAAGGATGCTGCATTGGCAGCCACAACGAGCTTATTATTTTCTTAAGCCAGAACCAGGACATAAACAAAGAGCATTGTATGATACCTTTAATGAGGAAAGTTTTGTAAGTGGAGAACTGCATGGATAGAACAAAAGGAATTTTTGTTAAACAAACACCTGCAGACGTCATAGAGAGACCATGGCAGGACCAGAGGCGCCAGGAGCATATTGAGTGTCGACTGATTATTCAGATTATAACAGCGAACACACTATGTTTGAAATGGCTGCTTTAGACAATGCTTGTGGCGATTGGTATCAAAATCAATATGTTGCAGGAACGGAATTAGAAGAGGGAGCAATTGATAAAGAAATAGCACATCGTTGGTGTACGATAGGGCGATCCAAATCTGTTGTTATGTTCAAAGGTTCCTTTGAAAAATTCTCAGAACAAGAACTTGAGTATTTACCTATTCAGATTGACCAAAATCCAGTAACAACTATACACACAAAAATCTTGCAAGTCATCAATAGATTATATAGTGGTAGCCGAACAACAGCGCGAGATAACACTTGGATACATGCGATAGACATGAAAATTGCGGAAGAAACAATGCACAATATTGGGTTTTCAGGAGCACTCAAGTGGTATGCCATTTGTGAAGACGATGAAGACACGGCCTTAAGAGATGTAGCGCATGCAGTACCATATTTTAACAACATTACAAGCAGTAAATCACAACTTAAACCCAATCAAACAGATGGGAGGCAAAGACAACCATGAATTTCTACAATTCGTAGCTGGTAATTCAATAGGATTGAGAAATCTTATTTCACATTGTTAGCCACACTGGCAACAGGAAATTGGTATGTGCAGAAAGGGGTGTGGATTCAATCATCATTGTCTGCAGTCAAATTATTGGGAAAAGTATTGTCGCGGAGTACCATTACAAATATGCAGGAGAATAGCAGCCTAACGCTTGACAACATTATAGTGGTACGCGACATTGATGAAAAAACTGAACAACCACATGAAATTGCTCTGGAATGATGGAAGCACATATATAGTAAAGGACTGCCCCCTTTATTCCACTGGATACATGAAGATGGGGCAGCAGAAGAGCAACCAAGATATGAAGCTATAGTTGAACCAGCGGAGAATTGGCCAAGAAAAGCAACGGATGCATTTGTGAAACAGAACAACAGATTTTTAAGCCATTTACCTAAACGTATCAAAAATGAGATGGTAGAGTGCTCATTAGTGAGTACAAACGGAGGAAAATGAAAAACGATAAAAGAATCAGGGGAAAAAATTATACAGATCCTGAAAGAGGCAATTGTTGATATTGCCTCAAATTTTAAATCAATACTTGAAAACAAGAAAACAGATGTCTCGAATGCAAAACAAAATGTAACATGGGATAAGGTGGCAACGATATATAATTTAACTTGTACCAGTGGCCATAGAACTGGTACACAATTGCGATACTTATACGAAATGCTAAAAAAAGGCCAAGAAAGATGTTGCCAAAGAAAAAATAAGTTGATTCCAATACTATAAACAAACGGCTGCAAGTTTAATTAAAATTTATGGTATTCCATAATAAACAAAGTCTATGATATTTTCAACACAGGAAGCTTATTATATGTGATTAGATTACTAATAATAGTCACCCTTCCGAATTATTATTTAATATTATAGTAGTAAGCTAAAAAACAATTACCATGGTTACATAATAACGATAACATATTATTTATTATTGTCAACTTTTTTTTCAAATTTCTGTATCGAACATTAGTGCAAAATTTTCTGTAATATAGTATTTAATTGTGATAATATTAAATAATGGACAGCGACACCACCTCAACCTGTGCAACAAGTAGTGCATTAACCCATTGTAGCGGTTCTACAAGTGCAAAATTAAAGAGGGTGCACTTCTCCGACTGCAATGTACAATTTAACAACGAAGAATATAATTGCAGTCAAAGTAAAAAACCAAAGCATAAATCCCGCAAAGAAAAATGTGCAAAACAAAAACTAAACGAAATGGAAAACCAAAATGCCTTTTTAAACTATTTACGTTGCTATCGCAAGACCTATATTTGTTTCAATTATGGTTTATGGTTTTTCTTTATAGATTCTATTTCCTATAACTTGTATAAAATAATTGTTACATTTTTTAGTAAGACAATAGTCTTCGCCAGAAAACGTACAAACCATCGAGTCTTCCAGCAACTGTTCCTAGACGGACAAAAGATAGAACCAAAGACCAATGCAAAATACTTGGGAGTGACCATGGACTCACGGTTAAACTTCGACACCCACCTGAAGAACAGACAACTAGCATACGGTGCAAATCGTAAGATCTTGGATCGTAAGATCCCAATTTTTAATTGAGTGAGCGAAGTTCGCGACCACCAACCCAAAACCAATTATTAATTGATTATAATTGATAATTGAAATTAATTAATTTAAAATTCCAAAACAAAACAAAATGGCAAATCCGGAAACTCCACCACCAGCTGATCTTCAAAGACAGCCACCAGTCTATTTAGGTAGACCAGAGAACAAAAGAGATCCGAATGCTGTCATCCCTCAACGCGGAAGAGGACAGAGAGGCAGAGGAGGTCCTAGGACCCGAGGCACACAAGGCCGCCCCCAGGTAGAAATGCCAAAAACTCTACCGAAACCCACCCGCATCCAGGATACATCAAATGTAAAGCTAACAACAGCATCACCTGCTGATGAAGCAATATTTGGTAAACACCTGAGCGTTCGAGAGAATGCTCCAAGGCAGACAAATAGTTTGGTAATTTTTGTTGTAAATTTTATTTTGTATTTCATTGTATTGTATATTGTAATGATAACAAGTTTAAATTGTATGGAAGTGGAAAAAATATTTTTTATTTAACACCACTATAATTAATTAAATAAATAAATAGATCTACCCTCTGATGAGGGGGGTCAGATGAGTTTTGAAAACAAATTTGATCTAACACAAAAAGCCTTTTTAATTACTATCTGGAACTCTCTCTGTAGAAACCAGTAGTCCCACATATTTGCTCTGCGACAAAAGAGCGGTCGGAGTTTTACTGTTGGAGTTGAGAGCTCATCAGCGTGTTCCATTGCCTGCATAAATAGGGGGTGGACAGTTGGCTCAAAACACGACAATACATCATATTGCAAAATGTAATGTTTAAAATAAATAGGTACCTATGCATAGAATACCAAACAGTGCAAAACTGCCTTTTGTTTTCACACTTTGAAGAAAAACATGGTATTAAAATTATAACAGAAATATTGCAATTTCTTCAAAAATTCCATTTGAAGCAATTTTAATTGCACCTTTTAACAAAAAATTATTTGCATAATATTGAACCAAGTTTAGAACAAGTAGACATAGAGATGATTCGATAAGTGTCGATGCTTGGGTTATAGAAATGCATGACTTGGGATGTGTTTTACTTTACAAACCTCAAGACGGAGATTGTGAATAGGAGAGGTGCATTGTTATTTGAGTATTAATATAACCTGTAAAAAATCCTCACAATAATTCGATTGTGAATACCCACAGTTAAAAACTGAAGATTTTGCCGTAATCATTACGAATCAAAGACAAATGGAGATGCTAGATAAATATATGGTTATGATTGCTTATGTATTGTAAATACATAATAATATTATCTTGAACTTAGTGTTGAGGGCTTCCCGTGCTGCTTTTTCATTTCGAATCGAGCATTCGAGGAGTGTCGTCTGTTAAGTACCATACTGTGCAGTGATGCAATTTGGGTTGCCGCTCCAATTATGTATAAAAATTATAAGTGTATTGCATTGTCACTAGCGGGCATTAGTTCCCACCACCAGAAGTATTGTATTGCGCAGGTAGTAATGGCGAACGTTGATTCTGTATCTACTCGCAACAATAAAAGAAATATTAGATAATTAATAGTGTTTTCATAATATAAAAAAAATATATAATACAGTCCACAAAGAAGAAACATCGTCGTTATCGTGAAGTGGTACCGTGGTGTTCTCATCAGTTATTATATAATAACTATGCAAGACCACCAACAATATCCAATGCAGATGCCTAACTCAATTCCTGCAAATACCAGTTTTTTAAGACCTATGCAAGGTCACCAACACTACAGCATACAGTCTATGCCGAATTCAATTCCAGAAAATGCCAGCTTCGTCCCATTGCAGCCTCACGCCATACAGTTTATCCCATGTAAGCAACTTTTTTTTTAATTTCCTAACATTTTTCTGTTCCAGATAAGCCACACTACATAGCAGATTAAGATCGTTCGAAAATTGGCCTAGCGAAATTAAGTTAAAACCTGAACAGTAGCCGGCTGCCGGATTCATTTGTTGGGGCTAGGATGATTGACCGGTTTGCTTTTACTGTGGGAGAGGGCTTCAAAACTGGGAAGATAGGGATGATGCATGGGAACAACACCCAGAATGGTTTTGGAAGTGCAAGTTTCTGTTTGTGCAGAAAGGCGAACAATTTATTACGGAGGTAAGGCCCAAAAAATTTAATTATTCCTTGCCCATTGGAGAAAACGCTGCCGATTAAAATTAAGTTTGCGCCCCTCAGGACAGGAGGGTCACGGAGCGGGAGACGTAGAAGCAATAATACGAAACGATGTACCACACCGACGTATACACATGCCACAAGGTAATATAGTATGGAAGTCTTGGGAATTAAACTCCAACAAAACACAACATTTGTAATAGCATACAACAGAATAACATAAAACAAGAAGAATAAACAAGATATTAAGTGGCAATCGCAAAATTATTTTAATCCCAATTTTGTAAAAATTTATTTATGTCAAAGTTTTATTATCATGGTAGATAAAGATGATAATAGATTCTTATTAGATTATGACCATGTGATGATGATTGCAGACACTATTGCTTCTAGATGTTTCTCTTGTTGGTATTATTCAGTTTGTATAGATTATGATAATGTCCCTTCACTACTTTACTTACTTTACTAAGGTTATTTATGGTTCTTCAGTAACAACGGTTCACCGATCATGTTCAATTATCGTATTTTCCCTTCATCAGAAGTATTTCTGACTATAAAATGATTTGTACACACATATAAAAGAGTATATTCCTTATTTGACAACTTGTTAAAAACAAAAGGAAATCATGCTTTTTCTGAGTTAAAAATGTGGGAGCCAATAGTGCAAGGTACATTATTAAAATATCATGACCCTTTAGAATATGCTAGGAGAGTTTTTACTACCATAGAATCTGCTATGATTAAAGATGAACAGATGACAGCATTATCTATGTTACATATATGATTGAAAAGAAGGAATATAATGTATATGTCCTATCAGAACTTCATGGTTTATATAGACATTGGGAACATCCAACTGTTGATAAAGTAGGGGGTGTGAGGTCAGAAGTATCGCTCAAACTAGAAGGCCTGTAAATGAAGATACTCTTCAGAGAATGGTTGCAGTTTGTAATAAACCATTCTGTATCTCATTTATCGGGACGCATAATCGGTGGCCAACAATTAAAACTGAGAAGATGACCCCAAATACTCCTCTTTTTGACGCAATAACAAACCAATCTATTCATCTTAATTTGTATGCATCAAATATGCCATTAGAACATTGGGGAGAAATACAATATTTAAAAGAATTTGATTTAGATCTACATCCAGACTTCACAGATGTTTGTGATGACAAGGCAATTAGTTCGTATCTACCAGAATTTCATCGGACTTATTGTCCTTAATTGACAAAGGTCTCTGCAGGACCTCCTACCACTAGCAGAAGAGTATTGTTAGAAATGTTAAGAAAAGATCAAATCGACATAAGAGAAATCTGTAAAACAATTATGGAAAGAAAAGTACCTGATTACTGGAAAATTATAATGTTGCATGCTAAAGAAAGAGAACTAAAAGACAAAGCTCGACTGTTTGCCATGATGGTTTTGGAAATGCGAATCTACTTCTGTGTAACTGAATCTAACATATCTGAAACAATTTTTAAATATTTCCCTCAGCAGACGATGACAATTGCTGAAGGAAATTTAACAAAGAGATTAATGGCAATAACCAATAACTAAAGAAGATGATTCAGTCGTGGAACATCCATTGGTGTTATTTATCAACATACCCATTTTTTAAAATATTAGATCAATTGTTTGGTACACCTGGATTGTATACATATTGTCGTGTTAATTTTGGATAAGGAACAACCAAAATTTTGTAAATGAGAAAATTTATTGTAAAAATTTAAATTTGAATTTTGTGGCGGTTCGATGTCGCTGTGGAGCGCAGGTTCCGGAGCGCAGAGGTGAAGAAGTAGACTTGCGTACGCCGTCCAAGCGTGGACGGTCGACATTTTTAGTTTTGTATGAGAATAGTTGTAAAAATTGATTAAAATTTGAGAATAAAAGTCAAGTGAAAATTGAAAGAGTGTTATTTCTTTTAGAAGCAAAATTTTGAAGAGAAAATTTTGTAAAATATAACAATTTGCAAGTGGAATAATTTTGGAAAAGCATTGAAGGTCGCTTGATAAGGGCCGGCAACGAGAAAGATTACAACTGAGCCAGACGGGGTGAAAAATAACATTTCATCTGTCGCAAGTAACGTGGGGCATTGGTGAACATTTTTGGGTTGATTTTGGATCATTTTATTTTATGGTAGTAAATGTTCACCACAGAACCGACATTTACCCTGGGATATTAATAAGAGAAGTGTGACCATGGTTATTACAACGATGGATCGAATTGATCGAATCCTGTATCAGCTTATGCAATGGAGCATCGAAGACAGAAGAGAGAAGGAAAAGAATGGGGTAGAAGACAAAAGAGAGGCAGTAGGGAATAGGATAGAAGATAATAAAGAATTAGCAGAATATTTGGAAAAATGGAGCAGAACGAAAGCCGGTCCTAATTATGAAAAAAATGAAAATGAGGAAGAAGAAATAGAAAATAAAGAAATCCCCAGAGTAGAAGAGATAATCGTTGAAAGGCTGGAAGTAAATGAAGAGAAAAAAGGAAGATGTTACCCAGACGGCACTGATAGACAAGTCCAAATATTTACAAGAAAGAAGATGCGTCAAGTAAGATGGAGAAAACTCCAAAAGAAAAGAAAGATAAATTATAAAATAAACAAACAGAATGACGGATTGAAAAAAGTGAAGATTAAAAGCACACCAACGGAGATTAATTCAAATGGGAAAGAAGATCCGGGTCTAATAAGATGGGAGGATGAAAAAGGAGAGAAAAGTAAAAATGATTTGGTGCTGTTAAACAAATTATTATGGTTCTTTCGACTGGGTGAAAATTTTAAAATGAGAAAAATTGGAAAAAGAAGAGAAAATTCTCTTGATAAGTTTTTCAGGAAGAATTGGAGGAATGGAATTGAAGTCGTCTTGTTAAAGTGGGCCTTTCGAAAAGTGAGATGGAAAACAAATGAAGCCAACAAACCCTAATAGATAATCGAGAAGGATGGGAGAACTGGATAATTGTGATAACAACGGCGAGAAAAATGGAAATAGTTTTAAACATAAAGAGGTAAAACTTTAATAATTAAAAATTGAAGGTGTAAATTTGATAAACAATTTGTAAATTTGATTTAAAAGTAAAAATGAATGCGCGGGTTATCAATAAGGTGTAATCTATTGTAACGAACAATTTATAAGCTAAAATTTTAAAGATGAAAGAAACAACAACTTACGGTAAAATAAAATTTCAAATATTTAACAAGCCGATATTAAATTAAACGTTTAAAAATAGAACGATAAAGTAATCTTCAAGTGTTAAGCAAAGGAAAAGTGAAAAACTTTGATAAAATTTAAAACATAAAAATTTTCTAAAAATCAAAAATTAAAAGTGGACAAGTTACGGTTGTTGATAATATTAGAATCGTATTCGAGCAATTGTATGAAGTTATTTGATAAGGAAATCGACAATTTGGAAAGGATTGGTCGCTGTGAAAAAGAAAAGTTAAAAATTATTAATTAAAGTTGAATTTATGATGATATGGAATAATTAGTTGGCTGCACCTTGTGAAAGGGTAGTTTTAGTTTATGGAATGGTAATTTATGGAGTTGAATAGTATTGAAAATTTTAAAGTATGTAATTTGAAAATTAAAAATAAGTAGCAGCGAATAATTTAAGTATAAAGCGTTAATTCAGAATTGGATGACGAAAGAATTGCAAAAATACGAAGACATGGAAATGATCGAGGGTTCACCGAAGAATAAATGGATGTTTCGAAGATTTAAATGGTTTGGAAAATTTTAAGAATTGCTGAAGTTTGAAGAAGATTTAGTCTACTCATTGGAGATAGTAATTGAGATGTTGTTAATTGGAAATTTATCGAAAGAAGATGAAGGCAAATTTTGGTATGAAGGAGTTCTTAGATTAACTTACTGTGGTAATTGCATTCTTGATTGTAAATAGGTTATAAATTATTGTAACATTGTTAAAATTTAATTTTTCTGTAAAATTTAAGATTTGGTTCCTTATTCCAAAGACACGACGTGGAGTATCTTTCTCAAAATCCAGTCCTGGACAAATCCCGTCAGGATTTATCGAAAGCTGGAGAGGCTTGATGTCGTGTTAATTTTGGATAAGGAACAACCAAAATTTTGTAAATGAGAAAATTTATTGTAAAAATTTAAATTTGAATTTTGTGGCGGTTCGATGTCGCTGTGGAGCGCAGGTTCCGGAGCGCAGAGGTGAAGAAGTAGACTTGCGTACGCCGTCCAAGCGTGGACGGTCGACATTTTTAGTTTTGTATGAGAATAGTTGTAAAAATTGATTAAAATTTGAGAATAAAAGTCAAGTGAAATTTGAAAGAGTGTTATTCTTTCAGACCAAGGATTTGGAAGAGAAAATTGGTTAATAATTAATTAAATTTTGAAAAGTTAAGGTATAGAAGGTCGTCGCGATAAAGCCGGCGTTGAAAAGATTACGACTGAGCCAGACGGGGTGAAAAATAACATTTCAATATACTCATCAATTTTTTCAAGAATCTGTGCTTCTCTTATCTTCATATTTCAATCCTCCAGATACACTGATAGACAATAAAGAATTAAAAGATAAAGCTGTTTTAGCTATGGCATACATTATAATGTTTTTGTTATGTCTTACAATATGGGTTTATCACTATGGTGGGTTAGAAGGACTTACAAGGGGAAGGCGAGACATTCGGGAAACAGATTTTGTTTATATTACTCATACTTAATCATCAGTACCCCGACTTTATTTTGTGAAAGTAGTAAATCGCAACATTCAGCCATTTTCGAGAAAAGAGCATTTCAAATAAAACGTCGATCGAATCCCGATAGAACCATTTTTTTTTCTTTTTTTTTAAATTTTTTTCTGATACATACTACACTACATACAAAGATAAAATACACATAATTAATTTTAACAAGGCCCATTTTTAGTGCTAACACCGAATTAAAATAGACCTATTTTAAATGTTAGAAAATAAATTAGTTAACGTAGCAATAAACTTTAGGGAATCAATAAGAGAAAAAAAGTATACAAAAACAAATAAAATTTTATTTAAATTGAAAATCACCATATTAAAAAATGGCCATTTGTTTGCAATAATTTAAAATTCACCTATTGGAATCTTTTCTGATAATAAGTACATAACAATTTTGAATTGTTAAAAATCTCGAATCGAATTAAACCAATCCAATCAAACAAATAAAATTTAAAAGGGTTCTTGCTTTGTATCTGAAGTGAAAAAGCTTGACAGAGGCAAACTTCTGCAAAACTTCAAAAGTCAACAGTAATTTTAAACATAAAACCTTTTTTCAGGTAAAATTGTAAAATTTATTATTTCGTATACCTGCCAACATACAATATCAACCATTTGAAGCTTGACAAAGTCTGCAAGACCACGACATCGCAACAGCTAATTTTAAGCATAAAAAAGGATAGAAGAATATGCATCACTCTGATTGGCGCTTGCCATCTTCTACCGAAGCAACGCAAGGCAAATTTTTCATTGTGAACGCCGCTTTAGGCCTCTTTAAAGCATTTGTTTTAATTTTCATCTTCACGTGGCCATAGCCCCGAAAATATTGATTTTTCGGTAAAAATGTTATTTTTTGATGTTGAAATAATAAAAAATACTTAAAAAAAAAAAGCTTTTATTAAGGTGGTTCGAGCGGAACTCGCTAGTTTTTAAATTCAAATCAATCCACTTAAGAGCACTCCGGATCACGTGACTTTCTCAGTCGAAAGCCAATCAAACGCCTTCCTTTTGATTACGAAAGGAACTTCTGTAGGCTATATTAATTTCCATCTTCACGTGGCCATAGCCCCGAAAATATTGATTTTTCAGTAAAAGTTGTATAGAGCTTTTTTCAAGAGCGTGAAATAATCTACAAACTAGATTCACACCTTTTATTGTCTAAAATCAACGGCTTTCGAGTTATGAATTAAAGTAAGTTAAAAAATGTCGAAAAATTTTAGCTTTCTTTTTTTTTTTGTTTTTTTCAAAACCCTGTATCTTTTAAACGAAAAATTTTACAAAAAATCTGACGCCCCATCCCGGATAGGAAATTTAATGGACTACAACTTTTGCCCAGTAAAAATTTTTGAGAAACCAATCCATTTCACAGAAAATCAGAAAATAATAACCAAGACAGCTACAAAATAAAAAATTAAATTCACTAAATTTTTTATTTTTTTTGAAAAATTATTTCATTAATTAATTTTCAACTATTACATTATTTAAGTAAATGTTGAAAATGACCACCCTCATTTTCAATACACAGTCGTTATCGTTTTAAAAGATGTTTTATAGTATTATTTATCAAATTTCCTCTTTTGTTAAGAGCCACCATAGCAGGGTTGGTCAATAAGGTCGTGGGTCGACCACGAAGCCAATTTTGGTCGATCGGTGAGTGTGAAAAAGTACCAAAAAATCGAATTTCTGCTATTAAGTGTCGAAAAATCAACTTTTTTCGATTTTTTCTCGACAAACATCTTTTAAAACAATCACGACTGTATATTGAAATGAGGGTGGTCATTTTCAATATTTACTTAAATAATGTAATAGTTGAAAATTAATTAATAAAATAATTTTTCAAAAAAAAATAAAATATTTAGTGAATTTAATTTTTTATTTTGTAGCTGCCTTGGTTATTATTTTCTGATTTTCTGTGAAATGGATTGGTTTCTCAAAAATTTTTACTAGACAAAAGTTGTAGTCCGTTAAATTTCCTATCCGGAATGGGACGTCAGAATTTTTGTAAAATGTTTCGTTTAAAAGATACAGGGTTTTGAAGAAAACAAAAATAACTAAAAGCTCAAATTTTTAGAAATTTTTTAACTTACTTTAATTCATAACTCGAAAGCCGTGGATTTTAGACCATAAAAGGTGTGAATCTAGTTTGTAGATTATTTCACGCTCTTTAAAAAATCACTAAACCATTTTGACCGAAAAATCAATATTTTCGGGGCTATGGCCACGTGAAGATACAAATTTAAAAAAATGCTTTAAAGAGGCCTAACTCTCGAGGGTTTGAATTTAGAAAAAAATTTTTGTTAAATATTGTTCTTAGAAAAGTGTCCTCTATCACCACCTAAGTTATGTAAAGTGAGTGCGGGGACACCCTGTATATGGTTTTAAAAAAAATTGTCTCGTCATTCTCACAATGGTGTCATTTTCCGGGAATGATACACAGTATATAACCGGGTATGAGACTGATGAGACACTTTTTTTTTCGAACCCTAATCGTATACAATTTTAAAATATTGTCATTTGTGTCTGCATAAAGCTTTTATATACCACTTTAACCGAAACACAAAAGATACCCCCAAGCCAGACTATAACACCAAAATTACACCAGAAATATTGACTAAAACCTCAAAAAATTATGGCGAATTGCCAAAGAACTAAAAAATGACGAACCCAGTCGATAATTTCCCGTCCTCCAATCTCCACAAGGACAAGTAATTTTCGATCAGGACAAAACTAACCATATTGCTCAAGAATACCTAAAAAATCACAACCTCCCAATCGCACCCGTCAGAGCTGGGTGTATAAGAACAATATTTTCTTAAATCATTTATAACGATGTACAACAAAAGCAAAAATTCACATTATTATTTAAACAGAATTTAATATCCGGGTGTACCCATACCTCCTCAAGATGGTGAATATAACTGCGGTCAATACATAGCAAACTTTTTTAAATAAATTTGTACTAACAACAATTTAACACAGCCAAAATTAATGCAATTTTTTCGAATGGAATTAAAGACATTTTTGTTAAGATCAGCAATAGATATGAAGATGATTTGCATATTGTGGGGAAGGCAAATACGTATAAGTAAATGAATCGATACGATATGGGCGTACGACAAAGAGGAATAAATGTGCAAGGACCCTTTACCGCTACAAACCTCACTCAAAAACAAATTTGCACTACTCGCCAATCATGAATACACTAATATAATATAAAATAATGAAATGGGAAACTGAAAATGACACCAATAAAAACGAGACGGAATTAATCCGAACCCGGCCTGGCCATCAAAACCCAAAAGCCACCTACAATTATAATGGATATGCAAATAAGCAATCAAAGTGATTTTCCATTCGCCTGGTTTTTGCACTCTTTTTTCCAGGAAAAACCGTCAACGGGGCAGACTTCATAATACAAAACCATCAGACGTCGCTGATTGCCACCGCAGGAGCAGCAAACCGACCCACTTCCAAGAAACACGCTCCAGCATTATGATTTGTAATTTGTATTTATTTGTAAATTGTAAATTTATTAATGCTAGTGCAAATTGTTTGTATATAGTTAAACAAAATATAAGAGTTGTTAATCTAATCTAAATCTAGTACCCCACGAAAACAGTGGCGATACATATGAACGACCAGGATGAATACGATCTCTTCCTGGCTTCTAGTAAAGTACGTCCAAGCATTGAAACAGAAGAGGGAAAAAAACGAAAGACAAAAGCTTCTAGTAAAAGTCATGCCAAAAGCAAAAAGGAAGCTCGCTATGCAGCAGCAAAAATAATGTGGGTACAACGCTCAGAATATTGTTAACAAAGTTGAAGTTGATTTTTTTGCAAGCTCTTCTACGAGATTCAACACTCAACAACAATTCCTAATCAATTTTGCGGCCGGCACAACGCCGAAATCAAGTCAATAAGTAACGTCGGGCCCATAATGGACCGATTCGAGGAGGTCCACCAATGAAACCACCATATACAGTGCAATATCAATCCAAGGTGCATGAAGTTCACCCTCCCCCATCCAACAGCCCAAATCATCTTCATATCTATTGCTGATCTTAACAAAAATGTCTTTAATTCCATTCGAAAAAATTGCATTAATTTTGGCTGTATTAAATTGTTAGTACAAATTTATTTAAAAAAGTTAAAAAAGAGGATAATAATTTTACAATTCTACTTTTTGTTGAAATGTTTTTCAATAATCATATGATCAAAAAATTGTTTAATTTTTCTTCTTATAATTACTTAAATAAATGTATTATAATCAGGCCTGATTATAATTATTGTTCAAAACTGCCCACCTCACCCCTAGAGAAGTGGACCCTTGACAACAACTAACACACAATCATCATTTTAATTTTTAGTAGTATGCCTAATAAATAATTTTTAATTTCCATAATATGGAGAATGATACAAAAATTGTAGTATATTCACGGTAATTAAGTATTTATTTATTTCCAGAGTTAAAGAATTATTTTACTATGTAGTGGTTATGCTACCACAGTGACCCACAGAAATAACTCGATAAAGAAAATACAAGATTGAAATTGTACTCACCGGTTGGGTTGCTATAATGGACTGAAAAACTGTTGCTTTGCTTTCTTTGAGGTAGAATTGGATCTTCCTTCTACTTCTGGTAATAAGCACCTCCTAACTTCTTAAGACATGTACACCTAAAAAAAGATTAACGTTATAAGTTTTTGATTCATTTATTCAGGCTGGGTGTGGTCACAAAATTTTTACAGAAAAACTAAATGTTTGGACATAAATTTCAATCAAGTGGTGGAGTAATTCTTACTTTGGTGATCCAGGGATATAGCCGATGTATTTAGGTACAAGTCTCGGGCCCCCAAATCGAATTAAAAAGAAATTGTGTCAAATGTTTAAGCATCGTTAGAAATAGCAAAAATTCAAACTGCTCAACCTTATACCAAATCCTTTGATAAGGTGGCCAGAACTCGAGTAAGACATGCAGAAGTTGTAGCCCAACAAATATGCCATTAAATAAAAAAAAATGTAGTTGCTAGTACTCACCGGTGGAGTTGCTGTACCTAATGGAAAAAACTGCTGCTTCGGTTTCTTGCAGGTAAAATTGGATATTCGTTCTTCTACCGCTGCTAATAAACACATCTAAATCATGATGTTGAGGGAAGCAGCATAAATTGTAACTTCTTAAGAACACCGAACACATACACCTAAAAGATTATTTATTTAGTGCTAAAACTAAACATTCAGACAAGAAATGGTAATTACTGATTCTGTATCCCAACACCAATAAAGAAAGCAACAAAAATATTTAAAATACCTTTCTAAATTCCTTCTAAATGTTGGTAGAATTTTCCAGTTTTAATCAAGGTCATATGGATTGCATCTAAGGATTGCATCATTCTGCGAAATCACCATTTTATTATAATTATAAGCTGAACAAATTATTTTTTACTTACACCTCTACATGGTGAATTTAACATCAATTTTAAGAAGTCGATTACCAGCTCCATTACAAAAACTTATATATTTTTGAAGACGAAAATTAATTTAACACCACACGTCACAAAATTAATTTTCATCGAGCCTAGCGGTAAACCTTGAAACTCCTCCGTCCTCCGCTAAATAAGCCTACTACGCCGAATCGTATGACACAGTGGCGCCTCGTGACTTCTTTCAATGGGAGAGCAAAAATGTAAACGAAAAATAACACATTAAATTTCTTTTTTTACAGAAAATGTTAAAAAATATTCACATTTAAATAAGGATATTAATAAATCACCTGTGAGACTTCATATCCAACATTTATTATAATTTTTTTTAACAATTTCGTTCAAATGCGACGTAAAACTAAAATTTGAATCCATCGTCACGTCCAGATCTTTAAAATCGAAACAAGGTACATCGGTAAATCGAATTTTGGGGTGAAATGTGTATCAAACGTTTGAGCATCAATAAACAGTAGCAAGTTAATTCGCGAAAGCTTTGGGGAAGAGGGGAGCTATTTAGACAGGTTCAACTTTATCCCCTTTATGTTAACTGTCACTTTCACAAAAATCCACTTTCTGCAAGGACTTATTCTTCTGAAAATTTTCTATAATGCGGACACCAGGGTCTTCAACATCAATGTCTTTTACTCGATCAATTTTTTGGGAGTTTTCACTTTCTAACCTAACTTTGTTTTCATTTTTTAACTTTTTCTTCTCTTTTGAAGCAGAGGATGTTAATTCTTCAGCACCTTGACTTTGAATATTTGGTAGTGATATAGCTTTTTTTGTTCAACTTTAAGCAAATCTTGAATGGAATCATTAATCGACGAATTGGCCTATCTTCTCGTGTTGATGTAATTTTCGAATTCTTCCTTGTTTCTTGTTTGTTGGAACTGGATGTTCGGATGGTTACTCTTCCAGACTTTTAAACAAAAATAAGAAAAACGACGAAAATTTGTTGGCTTCTAAAAACAAATTTATGGAGTTACAAAATTTCTATAATAGGATGCTTAAAAATCGGGATGAAGCAGAAAGCGATTTGAATATTAGTGAAACTAACAAAAGGAAGAAAGTGGACCATGTCGGCATGAAAGGTGTAATGGAAAATGGGCCAGATGAATTTGTAACCGTCACAGAAGTACCCAAAAAGAAACACAAAAAGAAGCATCCCTGTGTTAGTGCTGATGGTAATTTTGAAGATCTACACGAAGAAAGCAATAAAAGGAAGTCCAAGAAAAATCATGGATCTCTTCCTACTGAGTTAGATGGTTTCGAAGGTGGTGAGTCGGCGCAGATGCAGGGAGGAAGTTCGAAGAAGCATAATTACCAGTGATATTTGTTTTTAGAAGCCAACAAATTTTCGTCGCTTTTTTTATTTTTGTTTAAAAGTCTGGAAGAGTAACCATCCGAATCTGATGAGTATGACTTCGACTATATGGACGTTAATCGGTCATTCAAAGCCGATGGGCGTCCATGCGGAGGGGGGGCTTCTGTAATCAAAGAATTTATTGCTAGCTGGGGGGGGGACTGGCCTGAAGAACCTTGGAGGGGTTAATGGCTAGGATGGGCGTTGGTATCATCATCATCATCTTGGATGAGATCGCGGCGGGAGAAATGCAGGGTGGGTGGATAACTTGGGGTGAATTCTTTTGGGTATCTAAGTCGTCTCGCGTATGATTGCTCTGGGCTGGTTCGGTGAGGGTGAGGCTGGAACCGCCCTTCCGGTAACTCGTTCCTGATTCCTCACGTACCTTTGTGGTTTGGGGAAGTTGGGGAATCCTTGGAAGCTCGCCGGATGCCGTCCTCTGCAGTTTGTGCACTTTGATTAAGCGTTGTCAGGTTTTTTCCTTTTTAATATCTTTTATACCTATGTGGTGCAGACGGAGTGGAGTGGAGAGACGGTCATTGCCTTGCAGCTAACGCAGGTGGATGCGAATATGAACATAAAAATGATAAACTAAAACGTATGCAAAACATTATATTTACTAAAATTATAATTGAGTGCTAAAATTATCATGAATTTGTATTAGTCAAAAAGTGGTATGGTCGAAAACCATGGTCAAAAATCGACAATTGTTTTCAACTTTGTCAAAACATAGGTCTGTTCCAAGTCTGCAGCTTAAAAATGAGTATTCTAAGAGAAAAACTCATAAAATAAAAGTTGTATAACGTCAAATTTTGCGTCCTATGAGTACCAAAATTTTGAAATTCGATCAAGTACAAGTCTCCAAATTGGCAATCGCCCGGTAGTGTCCGGCAATTGGCATAAGGAACCAAAACATCGCATCAAAATCCTATCCTGCCTTGGCTTTTCAATTTTCTACGTTAAAGCTTCACAATTGGAAACCTTTGAAGTCCTTCAGCCTAAAAAATTTCAATAAAAGATAAATGCCAATTTATTTTACAATGCGGATTTTAATATCAAATTACTTCACTGACCCAGGGGACCACCGGCTTAACGTGCCTTCCAAATCACGGATACTAGTCATAAGAAAGTTTTACTCTCCCCAGGTTTTAATTGTCGTGTGATGAATTTACCGCGACGAATTGACGGTACACTTGACAACCTAGCTTTGATGGAATTAGAAACAATTATTAACATCAAAGGTCAGGTTTCTCTTAGAGTTGATCTTCCCCGCCATGATCAAGTCATTGGTTAAGATCGTTGCCCTAAGAACGTAAGTCACTTATGTTCTTTTAAGGTCAGTAAGTACAAGAGTACTCTTCCTCTAGAACTGACTTCCTGCACCATTGAAGTCATGGGTTAAGGTTTTTAGTTCATCCTAGTTCTCATCTGGGTAAGTCCTTCTGGATTCTAAGTAGTACAATAGTACTGGAGTGACTCCTCCAGGACCGACCTCCTGCACCATGAAAACAATCTCTTAAGGTCTTTAGCCCTTCATTGTTTTGAATTTTAGGTAGTACAATAAGTACAGCAGTCTTCCCAGTTCCTATTTAAGACAAACCTTCTGTAACATAGTTATGTAGTTACTATGCGCATGCATATACGCATCATGTGACTTACCATCACGTATGTATAATATCAGTAATAAACACAAGCAAGTGCTAGAACCACGTATGTTTTATTTAAGTTCATCGACTGTTACGTTTTCAGATAACAACGATATACAAGAAGTATATTACATGGTGACAGCGGTAAATCTACAAATAATTTTTTATTTGACAGTGACTAAAGTGCGGGAAACCAGTTAACGCGAGGAAAACTTTCAAAGTATAAGTGCGAATTTTTTAAGTAAAAATGCAGCAGGATACAAGTGTAAGAATTCCAACCGAAATGGTATTCGAGGGAAATATAGCAGTAGGCTGGGAAAAGTTTAAGAAAAAGTTCAACTTTTACTTACAGGCGAGTGAGAAAAACGAGAAAAGCGATAAACAAAAAATTGCGATCCTCATGAACGTTATGGGGGATGAGGCAGTTGACATTTTTGAAACCTTTCAATATAGCGTGGGTGAGAGTGCAGAAGTTTACGACGACGTAATAAAGAAATTCGACCGATATTGTCAACCACGGAAAAATGTAGTGTTTGATCGTTTTAAATTCTTCTCGAAGTCCCAGAACAAAGATGAATCGGTAGACAAATACGTGACCGAGTTGAGAAAACTAGCAGCACAGTGCAACTTTGAGGAACAAACTGAAAATTTGATTCGCGATAGGTTAGTTCTAGGAATTAATGACAAGACGGTGCAAGAAAGGCTGTTACGAGACCCAGACTTGAAACTAACAAAGGCGTTAGATCATTGTCGTTCGAGTGAAGTCAGTCGTAAGCAAGTAATCGAAATTACGGGCGCCAATGCACGCGAGGTCAGTGTCGTGAATAAAGAAAAGACAAAGTTTGTTAACAAGAAACAAAGTGCAGGTGTTAAACTCAAATGCAAAATGTGCGGTTTCGTACATAGTGGCGAAAAACAGTGTCCGGCAACAGGCAAAACTTGTCTGAAGTGCAAGAAGATGAACCACTTTGCCAGCGATTGCGGAAGCCAGAAACGAGTCAAAGAAATTCGAGAAGGCTCATCAGAGGATGAAGAGCACGAACAAGACATTTTGGCAGTGAAGAAAAGCACCAAGAGAGTCAACGGCGTCTCGTGGGAAGAAATTTTAAATGTAAGTGGCAAACCAATTAATTTTAAGATTGATACAGGGTCGGAGGTAAACATAATTTCGGA
This sequence comes from Rhagonycha lutea, assembly GCA_958510855.1. Classification (NCBI taxonomy): domain Eukaryota; kingdom Metazoa; phylum Arthropoda; class Insecta; order Coleoptera; family Cantharidae; genus Rhagonycha; species Rhagonycha lutea. The sequence continues at coordinate 41,584,491 of OY294038.1, forward strand.
GAAAATCTACGATAAATTACCTCACAAACCGGAAATGACGCAAACAAAAACAAAGATAAAGTCATATTCGGGCCATGACATTAAAATAAAAGGACGGTGCAGGATCAAATGCGAGCACGAAGGAAGTAACAAATACTTAAACTTTTTTATAGCCGATAAAGACAGCGAGTGTATTCTAGGACTGGATGACACAGCAGGCTTGGGTTTAATTTCGCGTACACGTGTGCACATTATTAAAAACAACAGGTCAGCAGCTGATATCATAGCTAAATACGAGGAAGTATTCGATAAAAAAGTATCGCGCATTAAAACAAATCCTTACCACATCACGCTGAATGAAAATGCAACGCCAACGATTTCACCAGCAAGAAGGGTTCCACTATCTTTAAAACAAAAATTAAAAGAAGAGTTGAACAAAATGGTAGAAAATCAGGTATTGGAAGTTGTAAGCGAACCGACAGATTGGGTTCACCCCATCGTAACGGTTACCAAACCCAACGGATCGATAAGGGTATGTATGGATCCAAGACCCCTAAATCGACATATCAAGAGAGAGCATTATTCACTCCCTACAGTAGATAACGTTTTAGCGGAGTTAGACGGAGCAAAATACTTCACAGTATTAGATGCTACGACGGCATTCTTACAAGTACCAATCGACGAACAAAGCTCGAATCTGTGTACGATAGCTACTCCTTACGGAAGATTCAAATATAAAACTATGCCATACGGAATTTGTAGCGCACCGGAAGTTTATCAAAAACTTATTAATAGAGTTTTCGAAAACCTGGACGGCGTAATACCGTACATAGACGACGTGCTAATTTTCGGAAAAACCGAAGAAGAACACAACAACAGATTAACGGAAGCTTTGAAAAGAGCAAAGATGTACAACGTTAAGTTTAGCAAAAGCAAGATGCAATTGGCTAAAACGGAAGTCAAATTTTTGGGACACAAAATATCGGAAAATGGCATTTCGATAGAAAACACAAAAGTCGATGCAATGAATGCATTGAAAAGTCCTGAAAACAAAAAAGAACTCCAGAGAGTCCTCGGGATGATAAATTTTTTAAGAAAATTTATACCAAACCTGTCTGAGCATACAAGTACTTTACGCGCTTTATTAAGTGACAAGAACGAATTTGTATGGGGAGAAAACGAAGAAAAAAGCTTTAAGTTTTTAAAAGAAATAATAAGCAAAGCACCAGTATTGAGATTCTACGACCCGAAGAAACCAATTTGCTTATCGGTAGATGCAAGTAGTTACGGGCTAGGAACCGCTTTATTTCAAGATGACCAACCCGTAGGGTACAGTTCGTCAGCTCTCACGGAAACACAGAAAAAATACGCGCAAATCGAAAAAGAATTGTTAGCAATACTGTACGGTCTAACAAGATTTCATTTTTATACGTACGGCCGGGAAATTTTGGTCCAAACAGATCATAAACCACTGGTTAGCATAGTAAATAAACCAATGGAGTCCTTATCACCAAGGTTGCAAAGAATGGTTTTAAAATTAATGAGGTATGATTATAAATTGGAATACGTGCCAGGTAAAAATTTATGCATCGCTGACACTTTGTCACACGACCCCAACAAAAATAGAAAAATCAACACAGATTATCTGGAAGGTAAGACAGTAGCAGTAAACGCAATAATTTGTGCAACGCAAGAAAGAATAGAAGAGTTGAGAAAGTCAACAGAAAATGATAACGTCATCAAAGAAGTCATCAATTATATCAACGTAGGATGGCCAGAACACAAAAAATCGATAAAAACAAATGCAAAGAAATTTTGGTAAATTAAAGAAGAATTAATACGCAGAATACGCAGAATACGCAGACGGAATTTTATGTAGGGGCACAAGAGTAGTGATACCACAAAATGAAATAGAAAATGTTCTAAAGAAAATCCACAGTGCGCATCAGGGCGTTACATCGTGCCAAAATAAAGCTAAAACTTTACTATACTGGCCTGGAATGTTCAAGGACATCGAGGAATTTATATTAAGTTGCAAAATTTGTCAGAAATATTCAAAATCAAATACGAAGCAACCGCTTATAAATCACGAAATTTCAGATTTACCATGGTGTAAAATCGGAATTGATTTCGCCTACATAAACGGAAAAGACTATTTAATAATGATCGACTATTTTTCAAAATTCATAATCACAAAAAATGTGACGTCAAAAGATTCAAAAACAACAATCAAAGTAATTGAAGAAACATTTGCTTATTTTGGTATAGCACAAGAAATCGTATCGGATAATGGACCACCTTTTAATTCAAGTAGTTTTGCAGAATTTACAAAATATTATGACATAAAGCATACAACGTCGAGCCCAATTTACCCGAAATCAAACGGAATGATTGAGCGTGCAGTGCAAATTGTAAAAGGATTAATCATCAAAGCAGCAGCGTCAAATAACAATAACAGCATACCAAGTGTTATCTTAAATTATAATACGACGCCTAAAGGTGAATTGTTACCTTCACCATCGGAACTACTACAAGGCAGAAAATTAAGATCGGACTTGCTAATGACAAAAGCTAGCCTAATGCCTAAATATGATTGCAGCAAACCATTGCAAGCGATAAAAAAGAAACAATGTCAACAAAAACAGTATCATGACAAATCATCGTATGAACTCCAAGATTTGGAAGAAAATCAAGAGATCTTGGTACAAAAAAATAAAAGAAACTGGATAACGGCCAAGGTTTTAAACAAAACGGAAAATCCAGAATCATACGACATCGTTACACAAGACGGCACACCATTGCGACGAAATCGGATACATCTGAGACCATTGCGGCATCAACAAAGTGAAACCGATAAAAATAATAGTGCCAGTGATTTAAACACAGAAAGACAAAGTGAATTAAATGACAATTTAAATCATAGTTTTCGCGATACGGAAAATGAAGTGATAATAGCAGAGCAAATTCATAAACCGAAATCGGACCGTGTTTTAAATGAAAGTATTAACCACAGTGCTTCGACATCAAGTCAGCAAGAAATTGTCAAGGAAGCAAAAGAACGGCCAAAGCGATTAATTACGAAGCCGGGTTATTTGAAACATTATGTCACTGATTAAAATTTTGTAAGATTAAAATTTTGTTAAAATAAAAATTGTGTTAAGATAAAATTTTGTTAAGATTTAAAATTTTGTTTAGTTTAAATATTTTGATATCTAAAAGAAAACATTGTAATTTTAATTTTTGAAAAGGCATGTAACATAGTTATGTAGTTACTATGCGCATGCATATACGCATCATGTGACTTACCATCACGTATGTATAATATCAGTAATAAACACAAGCAAGTGCTAGAACCACGTATGTTTTATTTAAGTTCATCGACTGTTACGTTTTCAGATAACAACGATATACAAGAAGTATATTACACCTTCTACACTGGGAAGCGCGACTAGGAATGGAACCGTGTAATTTTGTTCTCTAGCGTGTTAGAATTACCACAGACACCCACGTGGAGGATTGCACATAGCTAACTTGGGACAGGAGACTCAAGTAGATAAAGAGGGAGCAATGACACTCAGAGTAAACTGATTTGTGGTCAGTCGCCTAAGTGTCCGTGGGTATATAGCAATGCAACTCAGATAATCATCTTGGGTGAGTTGGGTACACCAAGCTATATCCTGTCTTTCCAAATACCAAATAATACCAATTTTTCATTGTATTGTTAATTTGTATGTTCTTTGAAAAATATTAGAATTACAAGTCATATTTCATAATTGGTTACATAAATATTTACCAATAAATTGATATAAGGTATTTCGATATTTTTCAATTATTGGAATAAAAAGGAAAAAAAAAGGAATAAAAAATTACTAAATTAAGTAATCGATTCACTTGCTCGTATGTTAAAATTTCATAATCTAAAGTAATTTATTTCTTTAACGACCTTGATTGCAATGTTATAGCTTTTCAAATTTTTCGAAAACGATAAAAAATAATTATAACCAATTATTAATCACGAAGGATTAATATTCCACAAAGAAGTTTTAGAATTTACCTCATTTTTTATTAATTCAACTACCGTATAAAACCGTTGTATTGAATAATGTTTGTTAATTATTAAGTATGTAGAATCCATTTTCTTCTATTTGAACCTGGATTTCGTTCAATATGATATCAATAATGACAGTTTCTAGACCCACAGCTAATATATTAACAGTTTTATTTATGATGATTGCCCAAATAGTTACCTCGAATTTAGTTTTTACAAAACCTTCTAGAAAATAGATGAAAAATACCACAGAATGTGCAAAAAGAATTACTACACAGTAAAAAAAAATTTGGTAATTTAACTTAAAATAATGTTAATTTTGCCACAAATCGCATGGCAAATAGGGTCCACTTCATAATAATGGTAAATCGACAACGACCTGAGTTGGCAACGCGTACCTTTAAATTAAGATAAATAATATCCTAAGTAGCCATTGTTGATTTAACATGCGGTTTGTTAATTTCACCAACTGAAGTAAGCAAAAATACTTTAAATCTCTTGTTATATCAGTTAAATTTGTAATAAATTTACCATTAAAGTTTGATAAATATTATTATAAATGAGATTATTTACCCAACGCCAACAGATCTAAAACATTCATATTATAACTTGGGGGGCTCCGCCCCCCTGGCCGCTGACGCGGCCCAACCCCCCAGGGCCGCTTTGCGGCCCTAATAACTTCAAGTTATAAAACTTATTTACTACATACAACATTTTTTATGTCGCTTTCACTTTGAATTTGTATTCCATCCTTCGCTCGACATCTTGATAATGCTACATATAACTGTCCATGACTAAACAAAGGCCTATCGATGTATATTGAAGTGTTATTTTCCACCCTTAAATATTAAATATCGAATCGGCGGAGAAATCACCTTCTTACCCGGCTGGCTCAATCGGTTATCTTTCAGTATCGCCCACTATCAAGCGACCTTGTATACCTTTTCCGAAATAATTCCACTTGCATTTAGTATAATCCACAAAATTTTCTCTTCTAAATTCTCAATCTAAAAGAAATAACACTGCTTCAAACTTTACTTGTCTTTTATTCTCAAATAAATCAAATTTTTACAACTAAAATTCGTCAGAAATCAAAATGTCGACCGTCCACAACTTGGACGGCGTACGCAAGTCTTCTTCTTCACTGCTCGCGATCTCTCGGCTTCCCCGAAAACGCGAAACATACAAAATTCAAATTATTTACAACAACTCAAGCAAACCATTTCCTTATTCCAAAAATTTCACGACAACAATCCTTCCTGGCTTATGCAGAAATCCAGGAGGGATTTCAAGAAAGACACATAACGTCGTGCTTTTGGAATAAGTAGCAAATTCTCTAAATCAACATCTTCAAAAATAAATAACAATATTCAAAAGTAAATAATAATTAATTAATGCGGCAATCTAATTTACACACCTAAATTAATTAATTAATCAACATCCCGAACTACCTATCTTGGCGAATGACAATTTCTTAGATAACTCGATCCAAAACTTTCTTCGAAATAACTGCAAATTTTTTTATCCTTCCAAATTTTATTCCATAATTTTTCAAAGCTCCTTCTTTTTCCGTTACGGACCTTTCATAATTTCGATTCTCTTCTAGTGTTCTGCAATTTCATTTTCATCTTCAATGTTCATATCGACCCTTCTTTAATAAAATCCTTCACTACTGCTTAATTTTTAAAATTTCCAACTAACAATTTCATCTCCTTAAATAATTTCATCAATTTTGCTACATTTTAAAGTTGTAACTTCATACAAATTTTTTTAAATATGCAATACACATCATTTAAAACTCTTTTACCTATTTCTTTACTAATCATCCAATTTCAATTTCGTAGTGACAAATTCCTTCAATAACCATCAATTTTCAAATTAAATTTTTCCATTTGATTGCCATAAACGCTAATTTCAAATTTACTATTATAAAATGCAGCAATTAATTAATCCATTTTTCAAATTTTCAATTTTTGGAAACACTTTTACTTTCTCAAATTTTGTTATACAATTTATAAACTTTTCGTCTGCTTATCTTTCGAAGATTGTCTTTTTCACTTGTTACATTGGTTATTAAGTTATTATTAACTTGTTCGAATTTCTATTGCTTTTTATTTAATTATGATTTTCAGTTTTATCATGATGTGTGTAGTTCCTTCTTTAAATTTTAATATTTACAAACTTTTTTTTAATTTTATCAAAACACATTTAGTTCCATTCATTTTCCATTTAAATCGCGGTTATCCTTAAATTTGTTCAATCTTCTTTATTCGTCCGTGGTTACTTTTCATATTTGATTAGATTGCCACCCTCCATCTTGATCGCCGATACTGCCACTTTTCCAAAATGACCTTCATTTTGTTTTCCATGACGTCTTCCTTTTTAAAAATACGTTTCTTTTCACCAAACCACTTTTTCTTTATTTTCTTCTTCTTGTAGCCCAACACTTCTTTTTCAAAATACCAAATTACTTTCATATCCTCATATCATATATATCATATCCTCTTCATCCTTCCAAATTGCTGAACGGGGAACATCATTTCCATCGGAAACCATCTTGGATGAAGTAATCATGTTCGTATTAATTTTATTTTTCTTCCTTTTACAATAATTATTGTTATACCTTCTTTCAAAATTACTTTTTCGTCCATGTTTCATCTTTCGCCATTTCATTCGTCGCATCTGTGTTCTGGTGAATATCCGGGCTTTTTTATTAATGCCGCCGATATGACCCGTTTCTTTATTTACTTCTCCTTCCATTTTTTCATTTCTCAAGTCTTCTTTATTTTCATTTTTCTCAATCTCTTCCGATATTTCCACTTTTTCTGCTCAAGTTTATCCTTTTATTAAACTTATTTCTTCCTTCTTATCTTCTAGTTCTTCCTCATTTTCATTTTTTTCATAATTGGCACTGCTGATTGTTCTGCTCAATTCTTCACAATATTTTACCCATTCTTTTTTGTCCTCGATCCTATTCTTTTCCCTCTCTCTTTTATCTTCTATTCTATTCGTTCTCCTCTCTCTCCTGTCTTCAGCCATTTGCTCTATCAGCTGTTGAAGCCTCCACTCAATTTGATCGATTTTATCCCAGCCTGTAGCCATGGTCAAACCTTTCTTACTAAAAATCTCAGGGTGACAGCCGGTTCTGCGGTGTACATTTACAACCATAAACTAATCATCCCAAATTGAATTCAAAAAAATGTTCACCAAATGCCGCACGTTCGGGTAGCCAAGTTGAAGTGTTATTTTCCAGACTTAAATATTAAATATCGAATTTTCAAATCTTCTTCGTAAAATTCCAATTCGGGCGGAGAAATCACCTTCTTACCCGGCTGGCTCAATCGGTTATCTTTCAGTATCGCCCACAATCAAGCGACCTTGTATACCTTTTCCGAAATAATTCCACTTGCATTTAGTATAATTCACAAAATTTTCTCTTCTAAATTCTCAATTTAAAAGAAATAACACTGCTTCAAACTTTACTTGTCTGTTATTCTCAAATAAATCAAATTTTTACAACTAAAAATCGTCAGAAATCAAAATGTCGACCGTCCACTACTTGGACGGCGTACGCAAGTCTTCTTCTTCACTGCTCGCGCTCTCTCGGCTTCCCCGAAAACGCGAAACATACAAAATTCAAATTATTTACAAAAACTTGACGAAAGTCACCACCTAAAATAACAAATTTGCCACCAAACGGATTTTTGTATTTACATAAATCTTTCAATCTTTGTGTTTTTGCGTCGCATGGTTTTGTTGCCTTGCTTTGCGTTTACTTTTTGCTTTTTTGCATTTGCTTTTGCTTTTACTTTTTGCATTTGCATTTGCTTTTGCATTTGCTTTTGCTTTTGATTTTGCTTTTGCTTTTGCTATTGCTTTTGCTATTGCTTTTGGTTTTGCTTTTGCTTTTGCTTTTGCTTTTGTTTTTGCTTTGCTTTGATTCATCCGTTGATGTGATTATAATGTTGATTTGGTGTCGTCCAATAGCTGTTCTCAGCGTTGCATAAAAACGTTGCATATTTTGTCTTATCTTTTTATATATATTGCGGTGGAAACCTGAGATAAGAATGCTTAACACCGGTCAAAGTCACGGTCAAATAGGTATTCTTAATTTACGGTAGTCGAGATAAAAGAATGGACCAGGAAAAGTTGATAACACATAAATAAACATAAAAACAAGTGAAAAAACGAGGTTGTGAGGGTAACGAAAAAGATAATTAGGATAGTCAGGTCATATCACCCACACGGAGAAGACGTGTCTTGGGGGTGTAAGAAAAGAAGTCAGATCATATCATCCACACGGAGAAGACGTGTCTTGGGGGTGTAAGAAAAGAAGTCAAGTCATATCGCCCACACGGAGAAGACGTGTGTTGGGGTGGTAAGAAAATAAGTCAAGTTAGAGCACCCACACGGAGAAGACGTGTCTTGGGGGTGTAAGAAAATAAGTTACGAAAAGCGATCCAAGCCAAGAAGTCGCATTTTTGGATAAAGAAGTTATTAATTGAAAAAACATTGAAATTTCAAAGAAAATTATTGAACACCATTAATGGGATTCGTAATGGAGAATAAAAAAGAATGGATTAGTAATTCAAGATAAATAATTGGATCCGTACTTGGACATACATTGTTGGATTAGTAAGTCAAGATAAATGATTGGATCCGTGCTTGGACATAAATTTGGCGGATTATTGATTGAAGATAAATTACTGGGTTCCAAGTTAGAACGATTGTGGGACCGTAGCTGAAGCAAGGGAAGAATCATTGGCGTTGGTGGAATTGGTTTATGTTTGTTCGTGACTGGAATTGCGAAAGTGGGAAGACTACCGGAAATTAAGGATACCGAGGTAGCTAGTTTTTTTAAACATTTATTTGGGGATAAGAAAATTGTTTGGTTGTATAAGGGATTAAAATTAAGTGTTATATAAATAAATCGAGTCGAAATTAACATGTAACCGTTTCATTGTTATCATTGTTGAATTAAGGAATCTTGACTCAAGGTTACGATTGGAGTAAAACGTTAGCGGGAAGTAAGGCAAGCTGCAGGATTGGGGCAAAAGCAGTGTTAAGCATTGTTGTCTCATATAAGTTGAGAGACACGAAGGTAAGTGTGTGGTCGTTCGTCGGGATAACGAGCAATCCCGGTGGACACTACAATATAGAGTAGATATAAAGAGAATTTACATATTTAAATAGGGAACATGCATGAATAAAAAAATTTAATTAAAACAGTATTTTTTGATTAATCTAATATATTAAATAACAAATTAGCAAGAATAACTTCTATTTATTGTATTTTGTTATAAATAATCGATTTTAAAATTCACTGATAATTTAAAATATATCATGTGACCATGAACGCAACGCCATTGGTTTGACGTCATAAGGTAGACCGATTCCCGCGTATGCAAGCAGTTGGTACGTATTCAAGGTATATTATACGAGTTACTTTGGTACGTAATTCTGTTTTGTGTACGTAATAAAGCCGATATCGTATTTAAATAATATAATATTATTTTTGATTGTTTTATTAGTTTGTTTGAGTGTTTGTTATTTCGACCATGACTGAAAGTGGTTTTCTGCAAGCTCAGTCTGATAATTTGCCTAAAATAGACGTGTTTACGATGAGCCATGATTCGGTATCGAGTATAATTTGCCATGTCTTTTTCTACCTATCTAAAATTGAAATAAATATTATATTATACATCAATAAAAATTGGAAGTACGTAATAAATAATGTAATGCATTCATTTTTCAACAAAACGTGAAATAGTTAATTTAATTTTGAAACCAAAACAGCTCATTTGGTGTTTTTATTGTAGTGCTCTTACATTTTAGAACAATACAATACTAACTTATAGCCCGTCTTCTTTTTGGTTTCCATGATAATAACACTAACTAACTTCAACTTTCAAAGCACAAAACTAAACTAACCCAAGATCTAAAATTTAACAAAAAATTACGCGCTAAAATATATTTGTCATGTATTGAATGTCGTTTATTAATATATTATAGAAATAGAAATATTTATAATATGTTTATGTTGGTACAAAATTAATCAAGATTAATCCTTTAATCTTTAATTCTTTCTTGAATTAGTTTCTAAACTAACGTAAGTCGTTCGTAAGTCCCATACTACCAGATCACAGAATACCAGATTACGTCACAAGTAAATGGCGCCATGCGCGGTCGTTTCCTAGCATTCAAATTGATAGATTTTTAAATATTTTTTAAATTGTTATCGAAACGAAAATTAATAAATTAAATAGTATTAATCAGTATATTTAGGTATTTTTTATCTAACTACGCTATAAAAAAAATTTATGCATCTTCCCTATTGGTAATAGGGAAGATGCATGAATAAAAAAATTTAATTAAAACAGTATTTTTTGATTAATCTAATATATTACATAACAAATCAGCAAGAATAACTTCTATTTATTGTATTTTGTTATAAATAATCGATTTTAAAATTCACTGATAATTTAAAATATATCATGTGACCATGAACGCAACGCCATTGGTTTGACGTCATAAGGTAGAACGATTCCCGCGCATGCAAGCAGTTGGTACGTATTCAAGGTATATTATAGGCGTATTTTCGCGAGGCATTTTGGTTAACCAAAAGTAACCGGTTAGATTTTATGTCATTTTCGCGAGAACGGTTAGAGGGGAGGTAGATTTTGGTTAACCAAAGACGACCGCTCAAAATCACTGGTTACTTTTTGCGCCATCTGTGTGCGTCACAATTTAAAATTTAAAGTTGGAAGTGGTTCTAAAATGGATTTGAGGTTATGTTAAATTAAAAACTAAACAATCATTATAAATTAATTTTCGAAGTTATAAAATCGTTTTGATTATTATAAAGTTTGGTAAAGTGAAATAAACGAATATAATTTACACTAAGGTGCGAAGGTGTATCTTTTTCTTGGTGAAGAATGACATTGCAAATCATTTTGCAATCGTGGGTAAATGTAAGTAAATAAAATTCTTTTTATGTTTGAACATTGTATTCATATTAATTTACAGATCTTGAAGAAGCAATAAAATATATAAAGGAACTGTATTCAGAAAATCAGGGATAATTAATGGACCTTACAAGTAGGTAGATATCCTACGTTGTAGTTTGAAGTTGAACTTGAGAAGAAATTGATAATGATAAATATACTTTAATGAGTATTAATTAATTTATTGTTACAATTTACGGTAATGGATCAATCAAATGAACTACAAAGCTAGAGATTACTCGGTGGCTGATTTACCTTATTTTTATATCATATTTTGCATATCAGTTATATTAGAAAGGTAACTTTTGTGTTCTTTACGTGATTAAAATTTAATATTTTTTTTATAATAAATTTATATTGTAACTTTTTGCTAGAATAATATTGATTATTAATTTTCAGGTCGATGGAAAAAGCAAGGTGATCGATTACTAATATCCTAGTGTTGGAAGAAAGTATTAATTTGATTATGAGGCTGCGGATATGCATTTTTACAATAAGGTTGGAACAGCATAGAATAATTGAAAATTAAGAAAACGAAAAAATGTGAAAACATAATTATTATTTCAAGTAGTACACACTCTGATATAAAATTTATTTTTATTTAATAACATTTATATTAACCATTGTAAATAAAAAATGTAACAATTGAATTATTAATATTTAGATTAATCTTGCAGCTATCGCATTTCTTTTTGCTTCCGCTCTTCTGTAGGCTGCTCTTTCGTTTTCATGTAGTTCTCTGCATGGTGGTCCTACATCACTAGCTATAGTATCGTTATTATTATTGTCTTCCATTTGCCATTCATCGTGGCATAAATAACAAAAATTATGCAAAACAGGCAGCAGTAGTTATTTCAATTCCTTTTGAAACTGTGCCTCTGTCTATATAGGAGTCTTGCCCACCTCCCTTTTACTAAACCAAATACGTTTTCAATACATACACGATCTGAACTTAAACAGATGTTATGACTTTTTTGCACTTGTGTCATATTGTAGGATCTAGGAAACGGTTTCATGAGCCACGTTTCACCTATTATATGAAAATCTTCATTCGGAAAAAATTTTTGTTTTCCAAACTCTTCGATGTGTTTCACTAACAATGAGTTTGAAAAAACTCTTGAATCGTGAGCCGAACCAGGAAATCCAACAAACACGTAGGTAAATATTTTATCTGCAGAACAGATTCCCATTAAATTAATAGAATGGTTTTGATGCCGATCAATGTAGCTATCTTGCTGGCTGGCATTGATTTTAACGTTTATATGGCTCCCATCAACGGCAACAACAACAATTAAGAAGAAAAAAAAAAAGATATACTTCCAGCACGGACTCCGATAGTTCAGAATCTGACGGGCGAAGAAAAAAACCACGTCGTCGTTCCAAATAACATTGTTATATATTTTAATAATAAATAATATTTTTAAATAGATTCTTAGTTACTTTTTTATACCCGTCCACCATTTCTATGTAAATCTATATCAAATTTTAATATCTATCAAACAGATTAGTCCTTACAAGTAATAAATAAAAGCAAACAACTTGAAGAATAAATCATTGTTTACATTATTTCACAAAAGTTTGGTTAGTTTTCATTTCAATTTTTAACCAAAAGTAACTTTTTGCATTTTCGCGACCACAAATGGTTATTTCAAAAATTGTGGTGGGGGACTAACCAAAGGTGACCAAAAGTAACCGAGCGGTACTAACCGGGATCCTCGCGAAAATACGCTTTATACGAGTTACTTTGGTACGTAATTCTGTTTTGTGTACGTAATAAAGCCGATATCGTATTTAAATAATATTATTTTTGATTGTTTTATTAGTTTGTTTGAGTGTTTGTTATTTCGACCATGACTGAAAGTGGTTTTCTGCAAGCTCAGTCTGATAATTTGCCTAAAATAGAAGTGTTTACGATGAGCCATGATTCGGTATCGAGTATAATTTGCCATGCCTTTTTCTACCTATCTAAAATTGAAATAAATATTATATTATACATCAATAAAAATTGGAAGTACGTAATAAATAATGTAATGCATTCATTTTTCAACAAAACGTGAAATAGTTAATTTAATTTTGAAACCAAAACAGCTCATTTGGTGTTTTTATTGTAGTGCTCTTACATTTTAGAACAATGCAATACTAACTTATAGCCCGTCTTCTTTTTGGTTTCCATGATAATAACACTAACTAACTTCAACTTTCAAAGCACAAAACTAAACTAACCCAAGATCTAAAATTTAACAAAAAATTACGCGCTAAAATATATTTGTCATGTATTGAATGTCGTTTATCAATATATTATAGAAATAGAAATATTTATAATATGTTTATGTTGGTACAAAATTAATCAAGATTAATCCTTTAATCTTTAATTCTTTCTTGAATTAGTTTCTAAACTAACGTAAGTCGTGCGTAAGTCCCATACTACCAGATCACAGAATACCAGATTACGTCACAAGTAAATGGCGCCATGCGCGGTCGTTTCCTACCATTCAAATCAGTGGCGTAACTACCGGGGTGCGCGGTGTGCGAATGCACACGGCCCGTCAGTCCGAGGGGCCCGAAGCTACCGAAAAAAATTATAAGTAAAAAATAATATTTGGAGAAATTCAAAATTACGAACTTTAAAAATTTGTAATTTAAAAAATAATAAATTGAACAAATTAAAGATTACGAACTTAAAAAATTTAAAACCATATTATAGTTGGGTTTTATAACGTAGCTCCCTTTGTTAATTGTTAACAGGTAGGTACTTTGTGAATAACATTAATCACGATTGTCTCGCGACAGTAATAACCTGGCTGTGACTGTGGCGCCATCTGTGGATGGGATGATCCTGTGGAAAAAAATTTTATTTGAAAGCATGCGCATTTGTTTCTGTTTTGTACTTAGAAATAGGAATACCAAATTTAATTATGACAGATGTCAGATGTCAATTTTCTGTAATGAACTTACTACCTTAGCTTACTATTAATGGTGGGTTTATAGAACGAGATGAGGAATAAGCGATAGTGGATAGTGGCTAAGCGATAGTGACTAACGCTGATGCGGGTTTATACAATGAGATAAGAAGTTAAGAAATGCACATGTTACGCATGAGCAGTATAAATTATTTTGGTACTTGACATCTTGAGTTTATAGTTTGTTTTGACATTTCCTATCTATTTTTCAAATTGCATAATTAAAATTATGCATAGTCCAGATTTGGTTGTGTCGTTCTATATGTTATTTTACCTAGTAAAATATTCATGAAAATGATAATGCACAATTTTTTGAATAAAAAATAATAATGCAGTTTATTAGAGACGAAATTACAAAAATCCGTAAATAGAAGTCCCTTAAAACCTGGTCATTTGATTAACGATGACTTTTGCCATTTTAAAATGTGATTTATTTGAAATAAATATAAAATATTTCGAGTTCATAAAATATAAATTTGAAATGAAGCAAATAGGCGGGTTAAAATTAATTCAAATGAACTAATTCTCAAACGAACGCGATAAGCGACAAGAAGTTGAAGAAAGTTCAACTTTTATCCGTTAGCGCTTAGCTCTTATCGCGTTGTATAAACGGTAGTACAGTATTCCTATGGTTCAACTTTCTTATCCACTATCTCTTATCGCTTATCTCGTTCTATAAACGAGTAAGTAAGTTTTAGTAAGTACTTCTACTACTATTTAAATTAGTGACTAAATTTAATTTTAAAAAATAATGATCATTAATTAAAACGTGTTAAAAAACACATTCAATATTAATAATTATCTTAAATTCAATATATAACCTTAAAATTAAATTATTCAATGTTTAATTACTATAATATTAATATTAAGGTAAAATAAGTAAAACCATAGGAGGCAATGGTAAAACTGTTGTATATGAGTATTATAATGTATGAGTTTTTAAATTCTATTATGTGCACATTTATTTTTAAATATTGCAAATTATATATTTCAACGGTTTTTCGCCTGTATGAGTTTAAAATGATTTTTTTTAAATTATTATATTATGTGCACATTTGTAATCACAAATTTCACACTAAAATAAAATAAACAAATAGTAGATAGTATTACTGTTTATGATCTATTATTGCACAACGAAAAAATTTAAATAATAAAAAATGTACTTTAACGAAATTTTACATCTGTCAAAATTAAATTTGGTATTCCTAAGCATTTCCTAAGTACATAAAAATTAAATTACAAATTTAAAAAAACCCCAACCCAAAAAAACTCTAAAAAGTAAAATAATAATTAAATCGATCTAACCGTCGCGTCGTCGTGTCGGGGGACCGACGGGATTTACACAGAACGATTTGATATTGTTAATATTTGCTTAACGGCCCCCGACACGACGACGCGACGGTTAGATCGATTTAATTATTATTTTACTTTTTAGAGTTTTTTTGGGTTGGGGGTTTTTTAAATTTGTAATTTAATTTTTATTTAGTGCTTTTTAAAGTTTATATATTACTCCCACCTATTATGTAAATAATTTTTATTTTTCGATGTTCAATATAATATATTAATTTTTACTCCACCCTGTATATAAAACAATGGTTTGAACTTTAAATTTTAAATGTAAATGTCAAATAATGAATGTAGTGCATGCGCACTAGATGCGGCTTACTGGGAATTCCTCGTTTATGTGGGGTATAAAAAATTATATTCTTTCTTTTCTAATTTTCCGGCCAACTTTTTTAATTTTTCTCTCCGTAAGAACCATCCTTGGACTATGAAGAACATTTTAAAAAAAAAATTAGCCAAATTGGTGAATCCGTTTGGGAGATACGTGTCCTCAAACAAAGAGCGCACACACACACACACACACACACATATACGTGCACGTTATACGCTGCGAGATCCACATGTAGAGTACGTCGTTACGAGATCCACAACTTGCAATGGCTTGTTTTAAGTGGGAAAAAAAAAGTATACTTAAAATTTATATTTGGCGGCAATGTTCAACTATATACTCCAACATACACGAATTTCAAAAAACCTAAGAGCTATCGTTATGAGCTCCGATGTATGTTCATTCTAAATTCGTTTCTCATAACCTAGCGAGATCCAAATGTATCAAAAATTCTATTGGGAATTTACATTAACCAAACGCCACCACTCGTCGGTAATTTGAACTTGGTCGATGCGTACACCTGCAGCTGTCAGATCGTTTGTTTACATTGTTTGTATGATCTTTATGATTAGTGTATTATTATTTTGTGTTAAAATTAACAAATAATTAATTTGTTAATTATATATTCATGTATTACTTAAGTTGGTAAATAGTTTTATTTAAAATTTATATTAAAAACGTTAATTTTAGGTACACTTAACCTAAAAGTCAAATGTTGATCTTAATATTTTTCTGTTTAAATTCATGTAGGTATTTTTCAGCAAGTCATCAATTATGAGTAATAAAAAATATTACCTATCTTTCACACACAAACCAGGCTAAATAAATAAACATCAGCCCTGGTTGAGATTCACCCACGATGGTATAAACTGCATCGCGACATGTAATTATGTTGTTACGGTTGATGGGGAAATTTTGTTCAAAAAAACATTATGCACTTCCAGTTTGGAATGGCACTATTAAACTTAAATGAATGCTCTTTCGCTACCTTTGCTTCTTTTGATTCGTCATTTATTAATATAATTGTGAAGTACGTTGTACATTTTACTATGAAAATGAAATTAATTCAACAATTACAGAATAATTATTTTAATAAAATGTTACATGTGATATGTACACATAAATAAATATTAACATTATTATCATAATGCATTTTATTTTATTAAAAATTACAGTTATTAATATAGTACATTACTCGCATAGTAAATTATCTACTGCCATTTGTTCATTCTCCGATAAAGAGTTTGTAGTAGATTCTTCCAAGTTTTCCTACTATCCACCTTCTCTTCAATGCCAAACACATTTTTTATTAATAGAAAAACCACTTTTTGGATGCGGAAATTGTTGAAAATGTAAGCTTCATTCTCTTCCATTTTTCGAGCGACAACCGTAAAATGATTATGATTTATGATATAATCTGATTAGCATACACATGACTAATTCAGAGTTGTCCAAAACACAAAATTATTAAGGCACCATTACATATTTAACACAGATTTTATGAACAAAACACACCAACACCCATATAAACAACATCAACTGTACTCATCAACCACGCCATGTTGGTAGTGCCGGTGGCGCCACCAACGGTAATGTAAATTCCCAATAGTTGCGACGTTATCAGATCCGTACAATGTTGCCGTTGTATGCATTACTGTAAAATATTATTTTTGTATAGCTACCAGCTAGTTTGTGGCGTATTTCCGAACAGGCAAACGATGCGCGCGCCTGGGGCCTCATAAATCAAGAGGAACTCAAAATTCCGCTCTCAAAAAAAAATTTATTTTATTCGATTATTAAAAATGCTAAAAAAAAGAAGGGAAATAATAATAAAATTAATTTAATTTAAGTTAAATTTAAATTTAATTTAATTAAATTTAATTTAATTAAATTTATTATAATTAAAATTATAATAAATAATAATAAAATTACAACTGTCTGGCTAAATTTTTAAAAGTTTGCTGATGATCATGATGCAATAACTATGAAAATTGAAACTTATTAGTACAAGAATTACAAAGTTTTATTAGATAAAAAAGTTAAAAGCAGAAAAAATCCAGTAATCGTTGAATATAAAATAATTTATTTTTAAATTTTAATATTGATTTATATTTTATAAAGTAAGCATAAAAGGGGTGCAAATATTCTTAAATAATTTTTAAATTAATTTTTAACAAACAAAAATAGGAAATAAATTTTTTTTAGTTTAATACAGTGCAGTCTCGGTAATCCGAATGAGGCTATGTTTCTATTAGTTCGGATTGTCGAGACTGTATTGTATATGTTTTTCCAGTACGCCTCGATCCAGATTTTTAAATTTTTGTCTCAAAAGATTTTTTATGACCGTTTAAGTGACGATGTTTTGGTCGAAAAATTTTTATTCGACTTTGAATCTTTATAATTCAAAAAAAAAAAATATATAGAAAATCTGGATTGAGGCCTACTGGATAAACATACATAATTAAACTAAAATTTTTCATTTCTTATGTTGTACGTCTAACGACACCATTGGGAGATTTTCCACCGCATTTTAATAGGTGTTCATGGGGTTCAGCTGCCACGCCGCCATTTTGTAATATTTTGACTTGATAAAATTGTTAAATATTTTTCAAGACGTGCAATAATGTGTCGAAATCCAAATTGATCTAAATACATTAATTTTTTCAGAAAATTCACAAAGTTTGACTTTTAACTTTTACCAGCATTGCCTATTGCAAAAATGCCATTTTTGCCCCCCCCCTTAAAAAACTTTCCTGGTATATCATAGGAATTGAAATCAAAAGCAGACACAATTAGCAGGAACAAATTTTAATAAATATTATATTATTATAATAGTCATAAAATAGCGCTAATTAAAATTAAAAATTTTTTCTAAATTAAAATAAAAAATTATAAAATTAAATTAAAAATTAAAATTAAAAAACTAAATTAAAAATTAAAACTAAAAACTTAAGAGCAATATTCACTGATTACTGAATAATTTGTGTTTTATGTCATTTATTTAAATAATAAATAGTAATTTAAATAATTACTAGCATGACACAATCTTTCAACACATTTTTATGTAAACATGCCAAAGAAAATTGATATATTTATTAAATACCCCGTTATTCGAAAATTAGAATCTCCCCCCCCCTCCAATCTTAGTTTTCGAATTATGCGATGTTCAAATAAGTAAATCAATTTCCTTTAGCGTGTTTACACAAAAAAGTGTTGAAAGATTGTGAATGTTAGCAATTATTTTTGTAACGTCCTGGAAATAAATAACACAAAATACAAATTATTCAATGTGGAAATTGATATTGCTCTTAAATAAAAAAAAAACAATACCCAACACATAATTTATTTGTAACATTTCTTTATTAATTACTATCTCTATAAATGTTATATATGAAGGTTTTTATCTTCTTCCAATTTTTATCTGAAATAAAAATTATTTGCATTATTAATTGCCGTACACAATTATTCAATCTATAATTTATACCTTTCATAATATCTTTATTTTTTAATATAAGATCGTCACACTCTGCTTTTTTTGGAGCCTGTTTGAGAAGAATATGCTTCTGAAAATAGTTTTTGGTAATCGTCTTTTGTTCCTCGGTCCATGGGATTCTAATAAAGGTTTTTTTAGCTTCCTTTCCTGAAGGAATTTTTGTTTCTCTTTGCTGCCGTTTTTTGTTGGAAACTTTTTTATTTGTTAGTTGCCCTGAAGTTGTCGGTTTATCAATGATATTATCTACTTTTCGTTTTTTGGATTCCTGTTCGAAGTTTTTACGTGGTTGTGAAAATGGGACTTCTTTGTCGTCGTCATTACGTGGTTGCGACTGGGAATTATCTAACTTATTCAGATGAAGAATCTGAGAACTTATGTTCTCCGATTCTTCATCTGAGCAATCTGAAATATCTGTATCATAATTATCTTCTTCCTCTGATACCAAACCATCGACGTTTATGTCAATTTCGTCTAAACTTTTCCCCCTGTACTGATCTGCGGTACCTTTCTCCATCATCATTAAGAATTTGCTTACCTTGGCCACTTGAAAAACATTTTCTGGTAACCGATAAAATGTTTTGTGGATATCCTTATTGTGGCCCATAAAAGTTGCCAGCTGTTCAATATCGCCCTCTGTAAAATTTAGTAGCTGGGCAACAGTAGCTACTTGCTTTCTAAGTTTTGTCGATGTTAATGCAGTTGGTTGTTTTGCCCCACTAGCGATTGCCAATTTTCTTATTACCGCAGATGCTCTCAGACAACTGTGATCTGAATTTGGAATAGCAAAAAGATACTCGTTATTCATATTACAAAATGATTCTCTAACAGATATCAGTATGGACAACGCTTTTTGAATTTTTGGCGTAAAAAGAATCGGTACGCCTCGCCCTCTTTTACCACGAATTATAATCCGTTTGAATATTTTCGTGAGTTCTCTTTCAACTGCCGACAATGATAGTTCAATTTCTTCTTGGGGTGCTTCTGTTGAAGAGTTTAAATATGTATTCAAAAATATTCTCTGAACTTCACCGGCCCTCTTGCGGTTTAGCAGAATTAATTGCGCAAGCACACTTTCTTGCAAGTTTTTAAATGAATTGATGTTTTTAGGATTTGATTTCAATTCATCCAAAGACTTCTTTTGGATAGATATCAAATGATCTCTAAAGATTTTGATATCTGAAGTAAGTGGCAAAAATGCAGGCTTGTTCCATTTTTTTTGGTATAATTCTTTACAGGGAAAGGTACATTTCGCCGAGAACGATTCGCCGAGATACACTTCGCCGGGAACGATTCGCCGAGAACAATTCGCCGAGAACGATTCGCCGAGAACGATTCGCCGAGAACGATTCGCCGAGAACGATTCGCCGACAGGCACGATTCGCCGGGAACGATTCGCCGGGAACGATTCGCCGGGAACGATTCGCCGAGAACGATTCGCCGAGAGTAATTTTATATATTACATTTTTAATATTATGGTAAAATATAAGGTTTATATAAGGTTTAAGAAACAAAAAAAAAAGATTTAATAAAAGGAAACTCAAAGTTTTTTTTCTTTTAAAATCAAATAGTAGTTTTATAATTAACTTCAAGGTAGATAGATTAGTTAAATGTAGATTATTTAAAATAATAAAAATAAATTTACAGTTTAGTTACAGTTATTAATTCAAATATCCATAAAGTCCAAATATTCATTTTTTGTTAATGAGGGGACCGTGAAAAGAGATATCCACCAGCCGAACTTAGGTTAGTATTAGGAAACGATTTTTTTTAATGAAGAGACCGTGAAAAGAGAAATCCACCGGTCGAACTTAGGTTAGTGGTAAGAAACGATTTATTTTAATGAGAGAAACGTGAAAAGAGAGATATACCGGTCGAGAGGAGGTTAGTGTTAGGAAACGATTTTTTGTTTTAATGAAGAGACCGTGAAAAGAGAGATCCACCGGTCGAGCTTAGGTTAGTGGTAGGAATCGATTTCTTTTTAATGAGGGGACTGTTAAAAATCCAAGGTCGAGATTAGGTTAGTAGTAGGTTTTGACTGCGTCAAAACCCCCTGGGTGGGCGGCGAAATGGTGTATATTCAGATTAGATAGGTCGTAGATACATGTGGAGGGAGAACGCTTGACATCCAATCTCACCAACATAAACCCGCATGTACGAGTTTTTGTTACTGCGCATTAGCTCCAATTAAAAATTGAAATTTCATCACAAAATTCAGTCTTTCAACCGCCTAATATATTTCATAAAACTTTTAAAGAGCCGTTAAAAGTAAAGGTGGATTTCTATTGGAAGAGTTTTTAGAGTTAACACACGTTTTCTATTGGTTAATTAGGAAAATTTAGATAACGCTTTTATTATAAAACCGGCCTAAGCGCTAAAATATTAGAATTTTAACTAATATGTAAAGAACAACATACAAGAAATTAATATTTAATGTCACTTTAAAAATTGTGTCACGGGGAATCGTGCCTCGGCGAATCGTTCTCGGCGAATCGTTCTCGGCGAATCGTTCTCGGCGAATCGTATCTCGGCGAATCGTGTCTCGGCGAATCGTTCTCGGCGAATCGTTCTCGGCGAATCGTTCTCGGCGAATTGTGTCTCGGCGAATCGTGCCTCGGCGAATCGTGTCTCGGCGAATCGTTCCCGGCGAAGTGTTATCGGCGAATCGTTCTCGGCGAAATGTACCCAACCCGAAGTTTAGGGAGATGAATCTTTGAAAATTAAAGTTTTCAGTTACAAAGAGCTTTTGAAAAATTGTTCAGTTTTATTTTTTTTTTGTTAAGAAAGTAAAGGTTCTACGTAAGGGAAAAAATAATCTATCAAAAATTTGAAAATTGCCCATTTGACGACGCAGACGAATGCAATAATTATTATTATCAATACGTAAATTTCTTAATAGGTTCTCTTACGTACACCGAATTAACTCCGATAACTACAGAAACTGAAGCAAAAACCGATGAGGTGCTCATTGAAATAGGGCAAAATACAGATGGCTCTTTGGAACCTGCTGCATTCAATAGATCTAACAATAGCACAATTGTAAGTGAAACATTGATAGAAACTTCTGGTTCTGGGTCCATGTATCAGCCTGATGGCGATGAAAGAAGTGTAAATTCATTTTCAAGTGGATCCATAATAAGTGATGTTACAAAATCAATCAGAAAAACGTCCATAAACATGACAGAAAATCAATGCATTAATGATGATGATGAAATGAACAATACAGTATCTGATGATGTTTCGAAATCCAATAATCCAGCAAAAAAAGATTTTAATTTCTCTGGAGCTGTTGACAAATCTAAAAAAATTGCTTTAACAAACAAACGGGTTTGGGACAAAAAAGATATGTGCATTTTCTGTGAAATGCCTGTAACTAATTTTACAAGACATATCTCTAGAAAGCATGAAAATGAATTGGAAGTGGCTAAATATTTGTCTCTTAAGAAAGGATCAATTGAAAGAAAAAATTTAGCCGATCAATTAAGAAAAAGGGGTAACTTTTTTCATAATGTTAGTGGTGCGCAATCAATTAAACCGGTTAGAAGACCGAATCAATTCAATGATGTATCATCATTAGCAAAAGATTATTTACCATGTAAATACTGTTACGGTCATTTAAAAAAGAAATATCTTAGTCGACATCTCCAAATCTGTAAACTAAGAAAGGATGAAATAGGTGGTAAGCGGAAAAATGTTCAAGCTGAAGCTCAAACATTATTGCTTACTTTTACCAGCGAAGATACCAAATTAGTTGAAGAAGTTTTTCCAAGAATGGCACCAGACGACGTCTCAATTGTTGTGAAGGGCGATCCTCTTATCAGAGCATTTGGGACAAGGTATTTAAAATGCCATAAAGAAAAACATTTGATTACAGTCGTGTCAAATAAAATGAGAGAACTGGCTCGCTTGTTAATTGAGATGCGAAAAATAGATATCAATAATTGTAAAACATTACAAAATTGCCTAAAGCCCACAAACTTTGATGTAATAATTAGGGCTACAAAAATTATTGCTGGTTACGACCCAAAAACTGATATGTTTAAGGCTCCTTCGTTAGTGCTGAAAATTGGCACCTCATTGAAGCAGTGCTGCGATATTGCAGAATATTTATTATTAAAAGAATCACCATTGCTACAGAAAACAGATAACTTCGAAAATGCAATCAAAACGGTTAAAAACGTTGAAAATTTAATTGAAAAGCAGTGGTCCTACGAACTTTCCACAAATGCGTGTAAAGAAGGGAAAGGTACATTTCGCCGAGAACGATTCGCCGAGATACACTTCGCCGGGAACGATTCGCCGAGAACGTTTCGCCGACAGGTACGATTCGCCGGGAACGATTCGCCGAGATACACTTCGCAGGGAACGATTCGCCGAGAACGTTTCGCCGACAGGTACGATTCGCCGGGAACGATTCGCCGAGAACAATTCGCCGAGAACGATTCGCCGAGAGTAATTTTATATATTAAATTTTTAATATTATG
The DNA here is from genome assembly GCA_958510855.1 of Rhagonycha lutea. Classification (NCBI taxonomy): domain Eukaryota; kingdom Metazoa; phylum Arthropoda; class Insecta; order Coleoptera; family Cantharidae; genus Rhagonycha; species Rhagonycha lutea. Next base: position 41,608,128 of record OY294038.1, read on the forward strand.
GTAAAATATAAGGTTTATATAAGGTTTAAGAAGCAAAAAAAAAAAGATTTAATAAAAGGAAACTCAAAGTTTTTTTTCTTTTAAAATCAAATAGTAGTTTTATAATTAACTTTAAGGTAGATAGATTAGTTAAATGTAGATTATTTAAAATAATAAAAATAAATTTACAGTTTAGTTACAGTTATTAATTCAAATTTCAAATATCCATAAAGTCCAAATATTCATTTTTTGTTAATGAGGGGACCGTGAAAAGAGATATCCACCGGCCGAACTTAGGTTAGTGTTAGGAAACGATTTTTTTTTAATGAAGAGACCGTGAAAAAAGAAATCCACCGGTCGAACTTAGGTTAGTGGTAAGAAACTATTTATTTTAATGAGAGAACCGTGAAAAGAGAGATATACCGGTCGAGAGGAGGTTAGTGTTAGGAAACGATTTTTTTTTTAATGAAGAGACCGTGAAAAGAGAGATCCACCGGTCGAGCTTACCCAAGTAACACCAATGTCCGTTTTGTGCCAGTTTAGTATTGATTTATGACGAATATGTACATATTTTTTCATAACTGAAAAACATGTACCAAAATGGTACCTTAGTGGCACATAACTTTTAGTTCATATTTGCACCGTACTATTCATGTACAGTTTCAATGCATATATTTTCATACCGTTTTTTTGAAGCAAATTACTGTAACGAATCAGCATTGAAATTTTATTAACTAAATAATATTTGATTATATGGTATCGTTTCGGTGCTGTAAAAATATTACAATTTTGTTACTATAATTTCACTGCCCAATATGTACAGGTATTTTATTAGTTGCAGGGTACGATTTTCACTTCCACCGATTTGATGCATATTAGTAGTTACAATATCAGCATATTATAATTTATAAATTTACTTTAATTATAAAAATTATTTATGATATTTAAATTTATTTAAATCTTATTAAAACATTAAATATATTTGAAATTTTTTTATTACTAGATACTAATAATTAATAATTATGATATTGAAGTAATAATAATTAAAAGATTGTACGTTTTTCTTATAAATGGAACAAATTTCGGTAACACGATGTGGACGATTTACCGATTATGATCTAACATGCATTGAAATTTTATTAACTAAAAAATATTTGCATATCGTGTGCGGATTAGGCACCTCGTTTTTATACTAACCGCGTTTTTATTGAATTATTTAAAAATATATTAATTCATTGATGAATAATACTAATTTTAACTTAAATAATTTGATAATTATGATATTGAAGTAATAATAATTAAAAGATTGTACGTTTTTCTTATAAATGGAACTTTCGGCAACACGATGTGGACGCTTTACCGATTATGATCTAAAATGCATTGAAATTTTATTAACTAAAAAATATTTGCATATCTTGTACGGATTAGGCACCTCGTTTTTATACTAACCGCGTTTTTATTGAATTATTTAAAAATATATTAATTCATTGATGAATAATACTAATATAATATTTATGACACACGTGTTTTTCCATTTTCTGCATTTCGTAACAATTTTTTTTTAAATTCAAATAGGTACTAATAATTTTCATATGTTAAAACTAAAAATATTTTATTTATTTTAATTTAACAATGATATTTTAAACTACGAAATTAAAAAATTTAAAATTGTCAAAACATTGCATTGTATAAAATGTATAGTAGTAACCTCTAGGTAGGTCTGAAGGTTAACTCGACGCCTACGACGCTGACACAATCAAGGTAACCTAGGTTCAAACTCCACCTCGGCTGGATTTTTCTAGTAAGTACATAAGTATTATTATTTAACGATATTTTTCAGATACACTGGGCGCATGGCAAACAAATGGATTAAATTAAAACTGATAATTTAATAATAATTATTATGTTAAATAAATTGGCTGTAAAAAGTATATCGCATCTAAATAAGAAATTACAGAAATCAAATTTTTTTTTTATTCTTAAAAATTTTTAAAAGTAATAATAAAATATCAATACATAATCTGTACATAAACGATGCACCAACACACTAACAGAAAAATCAATGCCGAAACGTTACGAAAATGTATGTAACCTATATGTACATAAGCGATGCATAAATTTTAGTAATGACAAAATGGGCAAAAAGTCACAATATCGTCACAATATCGTCACGAAAAAATATGTACAGAATATGTACATAAAATCAATGCCGTTACGTTACGAAATCGTTACGAAAATTTATGTAACCTATATGAACATAAACGATGCATTCATTTTAGTTATGACAAAATGGGCAAAAATTCACAATATCGTCACGAAAAAATATTTACCGAATATGTACATTTTTGACGGTTTTGTGTTACTTGGGTAGGTTAGTACGTTAGTAGTAGGTTTTGACTGCGTCAAAACCCCCTGGGTGGGCGGCGAAATGGTGTGTATTCAGATTAGATAGGTCGTAGATACATGTGGAGGGAGAACGCTTGACATCCAATCTCACCAACATAAACCCGCATGTACGAGTTTTCGTTACTGCGCATTAGCTCCAATTAAAAATTGAAATTTCATCACAAAATTCAGTCTTTCAACCGCCTAATATATTTCATAAAACGAAATTTTTAAAGAGCCGTTAAAAGTAAAGGTGGATTTCTATTGGCTTGTTAGAGTTAACACACGTTTTCTATTGGTTAATTAGGAACTTTTAGATAACGCTTTTATTATAAAACCGGCCTAAGCGCTAAAATATTAGAATTTTAACTAATACGTAAAGAACAACATACAAGAAATTAATATTTAATGTCACTTTAAAAATTGTGTCACGGAGAATCGTGCTTCGGCGAATCGTTCTCGGCGAATCGTTCTCGGCGAATCGTGTCTCGGCGAATCGTGTCTCGGCGAATTGTTCTCGGCGAATCGTTCTCGGCGAATTGTTCTCGGCGAATCGTTCTCGGCGAATTGTGTCTCGGCGAATCGTGCCTCGGCGAATCGTGTCTCGGCGAATCGTTCCCGGCGAAGTGTTATCGGCGAATCGTTCTCGGCGAAATGTACCCAACCCATTATTTATTATAGGTACTACACTGAATTTAAAATAACGAGTTATGTTATTTTGCATAAGTAACAATATATTTCAGCGTAAATGAATTCTGAATTCATATGTGCCCAGTTTAATGCTTTAATTTTAAATCAGTACATACCTTCATTCTTTGTGCTTTCAAAGAACTTTCCAATTTTAAATGCAACTGAAATTTAAAAAAAAAAAAGTTAAATATTTGATAGTTAATAGGCTAATTAATGAATTATACCAGCAGAATCCAAATTTGTATTCATTGTTGGAACGGAGGTTGGATCATTATTGTAGTCCCGATTTGTATTCATTATTGGATCATTTTTGTGCAAAATATTATTATCAAAATGATCAATATCTGAAAAATAATTTTAAGCATTATTTCACATTGATATTGAAAGATTCTGTTCTTTTATTACAGAATTTATATCACGATAAAATTATAATTCAGTTTAATAAATTAAATTTTGAATTAAAAGACATTGTTATTAATTTCGTGAGAGTTTATGCAATAATGCCCTTAAGTTTGAAAATACAAAGTATTCAAAATAAACATCAAAAATGATAAAAATGTTTTAATTTCTGTGCTTTTTTTTAACGAACTTCAAAAATTAGCCTACAAATTTGAAATTTTAATATCTTGTTATAGTACATGCTTAAAAAATTCACGAAGATCGCTTGTTTTTATCAAATTTCTACAATAATTTTTTGATTAATTATTATATAATAATATAATAATGGGCTTGTAAATTATATAAACTCATAGTAAGCTAATTAAATAATGCTACTTACCTTTAGTTATAGAGTGATTGTTTGATTTCAAAGCCAATTTCATTATTCTAGCACTTCTTGATTTAAACATTTTCAAACAAGTAGATTTTACAATTTTCCCGCACTTTTAAATTAAGGTAACACACAAGGATCTCGTAAGCGACTGAAGTGAATAAGCCATTTTCAGCAAACAAGTAACATAATAGGATCTCATAGGAATGAGATAACAAGTGTTACCCACATGTGTATTAGAGGCACATTCCTTTTGTTACAGTTTGCAGAAATTTATGCCTACTTCATAGATTTTCAAAATGTTGTTGAATTTATGAACACGAAATGTAGGATTCTTCAGTGCAATATTATCATTCCTACATTGATTTCCATTAATTATTTTTAAATTTTATAACATCACTATACTTATAAAATTATAGGTTCATTTGTAAATGACATTTTTCATTGGCATTAAACAGATTCGAAAACCAAAACTTTAAACTATAACTTTTAAAATAACTTTTTCTACTTATTGTATCTTTAAGTAAATACTTATTTAAACTAATAAGTTAATTTATTACATACTTACTTTACTTTATTATAAGCCTATGCTTATTAATTACCAGTAGAAGGGCAAGTTTATTTTAAATTTTACAATTAAATAATTTCAGATTGATTAATAGTAATAAATTTCAGTTTATCTGTTATAAGATCTCTAGAACAAGCGCATTTAGTAAATTCAAAGCAATACCCAAGTCTTATTATAATCAAGTAACTAACGATAAGGTTAAACGTAATTTTAATTGCTCCGAGCAACTGCCTACTTATACATAACCGTAATTTACTAGAAAATGAAGTAAAAATATTCTTTTTCAGAAGAAAACCGTAATAAAAAATTTTCATTATATAAATGTTGGATTTAATAAAAGTGGTGATATTTAATAATCACAATTATTGAGTGATAATTTAGATTCTACCTCCTAAACTGTACAGTTCTTTTTGCATAGATAATAACGAGTCCATAACGAGAATTTGTTTTAAAACCTTTAAATTACTATATTTGACTTAATGAAAAAAAAATATTTAATTTGTTAAGTTTTTAACTCATGATAATTAACGTAATTTTAATTGTTCCGAGCAACAGCCTACTTATACAATACCGTAATTTACAATAAAATCTAGTAAAAATATGGAGGATTTATTCCTTTCCAGAAGAAAAACGTAATAAAAAATTTTCATATGTAAATGTTGGATTTAATAAAAGTAGTGAATTTAACAATCACAATATTATTGGGTGATAATTTCAATTGGAATACAAAGAACGTATTCAAATTTAAATTTACGTTCTTAAATTAAATAATTTAATTATTTATTTTATAATTCGATATATTATTTTTAAAATATCTTATTTGTTATTGAAAAAATATAATATTTTATTTTTGAAATAAAAGTAGACTTTACAACTTTCCCGCGTTTTTTAAGTTTTGCAGAATTGACTATACCTAGTACCCATGATACAATTATATAAGATATGCTAGATCAGAGTTCCACTTTGGTACGCGATGCGCATTTACATAGCGTGGAGACCGTCCCCACTTAATGAAGCATATGTGTATATGGAATTATAAGCTGTCTTTTGAGTTTTTTCGTATTTTTGAGAACATAACACAAAATATAAAGTAAATGTATAGAAAAATATTAATTTAGTACTTTCGTGGTTGGTCTGACAAAAAATTTTTAAATTTGTACTATTTAAAAAGCTATAATTCCTAAAATGACATCATAATATGAATTTTACACTCGCGCTCATGGAAGGTCGAACACCTAATAAAAATTTATTGACAACAAAAAAAGTTTTTACGCATTTGTTAAATGGGAGAAATAATTCCTCGATAGAAAATATTTACTATTTTAAAATTCTAAGGTTGATTTAGTTTTGTTTCGACCTTAGAACATAAAAAAGGGTCCTATGGTAATAAAAACCGCACTAATCCATGCTTTTCATTCATTATCTAAATTTGTTTTTTTCCTAATTTGATGTAGACAGCCGACAATAATTTATTTTTGTGGTAAATATTGATTTATTTAACTTTAATTTCTAATCATACATTTCATGTCACCGTTTTAACCGTTTTTTCTCTTTAATATTGCAAGGATTTATTTAAATGTTATACTTTATTACCATTTCATAATTTAGAATCGAATTTTTAGCAAGAAATAAAAATTTATATAAGATTAAAACCAAAAAAACGTCAAAGACCTGTATTTCCTATGCAATTCCTATAGTAATGTGCAATAAACGGGCTCCACGATCTGTAGAATACGTACGTCACAGTGAAGGTCATATGCGCAAGAGCATATCTTAGTTTATTGTATCATGCCTAGTACCTACTATACAGGCAATAAAGATCCATAATGATATTTAATAGGATCTAATAAGGTGTCTCCAATATAGAAAGAACACACAAATGCTAAAATGCGATGATGCCAACTATACGGATCTCGCAAGATGCAAATTATCTGCATGCGCAATACACAAATTTAAAAATCCGGAGTTCCGTACCATCGTGCAACATACAGTCAAACACACATGACATGTATAAATAGTACGAAATGAGATCCGACCAAAAGTTATTTTAAAATGTTGTAGATGACGTAAAACATTGATTTCCATTGAAAACGTTCCGAGATCCACCCTGTCGGATCTCACAACGAAATCGGATCTCACAACGCCGCTCATTTTCTATATTGCGGATCTCGCAAAGTACAACAAATACACCCACACACACACACATACATGTCTTTTAATATTAGTGGCAGCCCATGAATAAATGTGGTTTGTGGCACTTTCGTTAAAACTATGACGAGAGGTGCGCCATCTCGCACGAAGTCTGTAGATCTGAGAAATTTCAGAATACCTTCCATAGGTAGATATCTGTAATATTTTTTTAATTATGGCACCCGCGCCACAAATATGTAATGACAGAATCTGTGTGTAGAAGTTGCCACTATTATTTGTATTGAATAAACGTGTAAAACAGAGAGACCATAAATATTCCCATACATACTAATATACACTTGCGATGTTGCCAAGTTTATTAATTTATTATAATTGAATAAAATAATAATATAAAATTGGATTATATTTTTCTTATGGTTTTTCTATGAAGTAATATTGAAAGATTTTGTTAAAAATAACATAATTTTCTTAAATAGTTAAATAGATGTTAAATAGTTGGACAATTAAAATATAATGCAACTTGTGTTGCAGATGTGGAAAGTAAAAAGATCGGAAACTATTATCTAGTGTTTAAGTAATTGTTCAACTATGCTAATTTTGATCATTATACCATTTTTACTATTATGGTACCGGTAAAATGTTCATTTAATTTGATAATTTCAGTTTAAAATGTATGAAGAACTAATAATATATAGGCAACTTGTGTTGCAGATGTTACTCATTTATTGAAATTAACATTTTCACTATTTCTACTTATAAAACCGGTAAAATTTTAAATTTCCTGGTTAATTTGAAAACATTGGTTGGTACCAGCGGGTCGACACAAGTCTCCCCTTCTACTTTCTTATTTTAGTAACTATTTCCATGAATATCAATCAGTTACGTAGCAAGTCAAGACCGGGCCCTGGTGCAAGTTTATTAATTTATTATAATTGAATAAAATAATAATATAAAATTGGATTATATTTTTCTTATGGTTTTTCTATGAAGTAATATTGAAAGATTTTGTTAAAAATAACATAATTTTCTTAAATAGTTAAATAGATGTTAAATAGTTGGACAATTAAAATATAATGCAACTTGTGTTGCAGATGTGGAAAGTAAAAAGATCGGAAACTATTATCTAGTGTTTAAGTAATTGTTCAACTATGCTAATTTTGATCATTATACCATTTTTACTATTATGGTACCGGTAAAATGTTCATTTAATTTGATAATTTCAGTTTAAAATGTATGAAGAACTAATAATATATAGGCAACTTGTGTTGCAGATGTTACTCATTTATTGAAATTAACATTTTCACTATTTCTACTTATAAAACCGGTAAAATTTTAAATTTCCTGGTTAATTTGAAAACATTGGTTGGTACCAGCGGGTCGACACAAGTCTCCCCTTCTACTTTCTTATTTTAGTAACTATTTCCATGAATATCAATCAGTTACGTAGCAAGTCAAGACCGGGCCCTGGTGCAAGATCGACAGCGGGCCCCTTCATTATTTTATTATAAAAAAAAATTTAAATAACAACGTTATTGCACAAAAAACATGTAAGTGACAAAAAGGCATCGTAAATTTCCCTAGAAAGATTTTCTAGTGGTGCGAGATCTCACCCCCCCCCCTGGGGGCTAATGAAAATTTAGCACTTATGAAGCTTCAGGCGCAATTCAATTTTGAGGCTCCCCTCTAAATAATTCAACCTCCGGCACATGGGGGTGGGGAAAGCAGTGTCCTTTAGCGCCGCAGGCAATTTTTTTGGAAAATACTAACTATTTTTCACCAAATGTTACTATTTAACTAGAAATTCTCCATGAAATTTTGATGTTGCAACTGCGTCATTCGTTGCCTCGTAAATATAGCTATAATATTTACTGAATGAATTACATTATTCAATTTTTTCAAATATTTCTTTATTTTGGTGTTCCTTCAGGGCGCCGGCCCCACGGTGCAGACGCTCTGCCCTGGGGCCCTCTCTGTGTTCAATGTGCAAACTTTCATAGATAATTTTTACAAAAATGTCTGTAAATAATAGAAATCAATTTTGTCCGTGTACCGGGCCCCCACGGGGCCCAGGCCCTGGTGCCCTGCACCACTCGCACCACCTGTTGCTACGTCACTGATATCAATCCATTCCACCGTCGTACCAGGTACCACCACAATTTTATTAGTGATAAATGATAATATTTTTAAGATGGAAAATTTCTAATAATTTTTAAATACTTTTTAAGTACCTACTACTAGTACTACTACATGAGTTACTACAATGACCATCAGCAGGGGCGGATGGGGCCGTCGGGATACCGGGAAATTTCCCGGTGGACCGTACGGCCGTAGGACCGTGGGCCGTCGGTTGTGGGACCGTGGGCCGTAGCGTCGGTCCGTAGACCGTCTTCGTTTTAATAATTTCTGTTAATAGTATGATCTTCAATGGAAAAAAAATTGTCACGGCTGTCGGCCGCGTTGACGGCCATTGGCCCATTTCTAACTAAACATAATGAAATATAATATCAACTTTAGAATTTATCAATCATTATTTGTTTGTGTTTTTCCATGGATATCCTAATAAATAGTTATATCGTAATTAGAGACAGGATAGTTAGGCAAAAACAGATCTGACTTAGGAGAAGTTATAACGTTAAAAACAATCAAAACGTTTATTAATTATTAGCGTTAAGGTCCTAGATCAATAGGAATAAATAATAAAATTCAACAGATGTCACTAGTTGTTTTATGATATTTCATTGGTATGTTTTATTGAGATTTATTGATATTTACTTCTGATTGGTTAAAATTTGAAATTTCATGTATATTGCTTCATTTCTTGTGTCAAGTTCAACTCAAAAACGAATAATCGTAGAAAGCTGAAATTTTCAGAATATACTTAAAATATGATTTTACTTAACGTAAGCTATTTTATATTTATAACTAAAGTGGATTTTATTGAAAACGGCTAGAAAATTTTTGTTATACAAATTTTTTTTAAATAAAAAATAGCTTATGTTAAGTAAAATCATATTTTACGTATATTCTGAAAATTTCAGCTTTCTACGATTATTAGTTTTTGAATTGAACTTGACACAAGCTCAGACCCTATTGATCTGCCCCCTTAATAAATTTTTTTTATTGGTGAGTTATATGTTAGGACTCCTCCTAAGTCAATTTTTTAATGTTACACTATCTTTATAGCTATCTGCCAAACTGATAAATTTTCTAATTTTTCTTAAACCGCGTTGACCTTGAAATTTCAAAAAAATTTCGCCTGCGGCGCTTGAAATCAATTACGCCACCCCCACGCGCCCATAATTTGCCCGGCCATACAAACTGTTTACCCTACCTCCATTTTCGGTCTGGCTACATGAGCCTACTTTGATATACCAATTTTTACATTCATTGCCCATTTCGCAAGTAGCTTGCGAGAGATCGTTTTCAGATAATAGATTAGAGTCATTCAAGTTGATGAATATAGAAAAAAACTTGCTGAATGACATCGACAATAACAGCAGCAAATTAATGAAAGATGCACTTTTATTTTAATTTTTTTTTTATATTCACCATGGTTTGTTATTAATAAAAATAAAATTTTTGTTACTGGTATTAACAACTGGTATAACAAAGGGGGACTCCCCCCCATTCAAAAAATTTTCGGCTGCGGCGCAATTTTGGACCATGACGATTGCATTTTTGGGCCGTCGACTATAAATTTCCCGATAACTTTTTGATAGCCCATCCGCCCCTGACCATCAGTTGCGGCGTGTGAGAAATACGTATTTAAATATTTAAATACTTTAAATGTTTTTAAATTGAGGAGGGTGCCGAGCACGCGGGCTCCCGACTAAGAGGGCTCCCGGTTCTGCTGTGACCTTCCCCAATCTTTTCCAAAAAAATTTAACATTAAATAAATAACATTTATTTAAAATAAAATTTTAAGACCCCCGTTAACAACTGCGCACACGGGCCCCTCAACTGCTTGTTACGCCGCTGACAACAATGTTAGAAATTTTCAATAGTTCCGAGCATTTTACGCTTTGGTAATATTCAATGTTGTCTAATTATTAACAAATTAAAATGCAGATTATAGAAGCAAGCAGCCGCCAAGCCAATGCTTATGCATCATATTATTATCATAAACTTTTATATTATCATAAACTTTTATGTTACATTTTTGTTGTAGGTTCTCTTATTAGTAAAATTAATTTTTTTCCAATTATAGAGTAACAGTTGTTTTTTCAACTTCAACAATAACAATGTTAGAAATTTTCTCTAAAAAAAGCTCCGCGAGCATGTTACGCTTTGGTACTCCCTGCCAAATTTTTTAATTAATTTCAACTTCAACAACAATGTTAGAAATTTTCAATAGTTCCGAGCATGTTACACTTTGGTAATATATTATAAGCAGGGCTCGGAAGTTATAGCACTAAAAAAGTGTACTTTTAGCGCTTTAATATGCACTTAAAAACACCAAAATTAGCGCTATAAATAGCACTAAAAAAATAAAAAATATGCAAAATAAAATTGTCAACCAACAAAATTTCAAAAAATTTTAATACAAATTTTAATAAAAATTAATAAAAATTTTGTTTATTTTTAACCCTACAGACAACACGTGAAAAAATCCCACCAGTGAATACGTGAGGCTTGTCAGGCCCATACTTTAACAGGCCTTCTTTTCATAGTTTGAGAATTTTTCAAAAATTTTTTATATAGAAATCGATAATTGACATTTATAAACATAAAATATTTATTAATATTTGTGATAAAGTAACTACAAATTAATACAAATAGCATTATTACGTAACATGCGCATGTAAGTGCACAAAAATGAAACAGCGTATGCCTGTCAAGCCTCACGTATGTTCTGTAGGGTTAAATGAATTTTAGATTTTTCTCAATTTAATAAATTTTATAGAATACATTGTATTATATAAAATAATATGATGGTAAGGATTTTATGAACCACTACACGTAGGTACTTGGTCCGACTTTGGAACATTTCCGATTCTACCGATTCGAATCCGATTATACGATACGTCTGATATAATTTTAAAAATAAGCAAATACTTGGAATATGTATATGTAATTTGAAAATCATAATACGTGTTAAAATAGTATTACATGTTTGTTTTCGTTGGCCTATTCGTATGCGGTCAAAAAGAATTTTTTTCATTAACATTCTGCTTATTTCTTCAATTAATATATAAAACTATGCCTGTAAATAGCACGTAAAACGCAAAAATAGCAAAATAGCATTAAAAACCTTAAATATGCAAAAATTAGCATTATAAACTTTCGTATACGGCATCAGGGAAGTGTGAAACAAATTTGTGTCTTACTTCGAATATTCTAGGACTCTCCAGAAAAAATATGCATTTGCTAGAACTTCCGAGCCCTGATTATAAGCTTGACACACTGAAACGGTAATGAAGATTAGCGATCCTTTCAGTCAGAATTCCACGAATCTGATACACATAATAAAAATACTCAAATTAATTGCCGATTTACAATTTATGAAAAAGTTAAACAGTTGTTTAATTTCAACTTCAACATCAATAACAAAGTTCAACAATGTTAGAAATTTTCTCTAAAAAAAACTCCGAGCATGTTACGCTTTGGGACTCCCTGCCAAATTTTGCATTTTTTTTTGCGTTTTAACCGCTTGCCTGATTATCTCGAGTATACTCGGCTTGGTATTTTATGCAGACGATTTATCTCGGATTCTCAATCGTTCTATCACATATTATAACGTAATATCTCGTTCCAATACAAAGTTGCAATTTTTATCACCTGCGTGGGCGCTTTTATCGTCGTCTCAACACGTGTTTGAGTATTATTTAATAGAACTTTCGATTTATATTTTTTATAAAAAAATTAGTTCAGTCAGTCAAAAAGTTAGTCAGATTTAATTGGTAAGGCAAGCGGTTAATTAATTTCAACTTTAACAACAATGTTAGAAATTTTCAATAGTTCCGAGCATGTTACGCTTTGGTAATATTATAAATAAGCTTAACACAGCACTGAAACGTTGAAGATTAGCGATCCTTCAGTCAGAATTCCGCGAATCTGATACACATAATTAAAATACTCAAATTACCACTTGTTATATTATTTACTTAAGTATCATTTACACCATTTAATAAATTAAATTAATGGCGGATTTACAATTTATGAAAAAGTTAAACAGTTGTTTAATTTCAACTTCAACAATAACAATGTTCAACAATGTTAGAAATTTTCTCTAAAAAAAGCTCCGAGCATGTTACGCTTTGGGACTCCCTGCCAAATTTTGCAATTTTTTTGCGTTTTAATTAATTTCAACTTGAACAACAATGTTAGAAATTTTCAATAGTTCCGAGCATGTTACGCTTTGGTAATATTCAATGTTGTCTAATTATTAACAAATTAATTAAAATGCAGATTATAGTAGTAAGCAGCCGCTAACCGGCAATGCTTTGTATGTGGCATAAAGTTTTATGGTCCAAGATAAATAAATTGATGTTTTCCATTTTGAAGGTATAATAATTAAATATCTAAAACAATTATTTAATTATTTATAATAATGTATTATAAATTTAATTGTAACAACACTTCAAATAAAAGGTAATCAGATGAATGAAGTATATTTATTAGTTATTAACTTATTACCTACGATTAATAAAACAGCGGACTAAGCATACCTACCGCGCTTGCCGATTATTAAATACCGACAAAAGTGCTTACCTTTTTGCAAGAAGATATGTAAATAAAACGCGATAAAACGCTATTAAAATTAAACTTTTGGGTAGGTATTTTCTTACAACTTTTTTCTATGAGCAGTAGGTACTTACCCAAGGACCCAAAAAATGTCAGGCAAGCTTTCAATTCCTTATTTACCTATCCTAAAGGTACCACCGTGAAAAATTATTTCTACGACAATCAAGAATGTCATGTTTGAGGGGACACGAGAAAATTGTATAATTATAAAAATGTAGGAAATGAAACTTACAAAAAGAAATTCCTATTAAATTTTTTTTATTTCGTTATTTATTTATTTATTTCGTATATTTAATATTTTTTGTTTTTTTCCGAGTTTCGTTTAAGTCGCTGTAAGTCAAACACGACTGTCTTGAATTTCAAGACAGTCTATAATCCTCCAGTAGTCGCGTGGTCTACGATTGTAGACCATGCTTCTTTAAACCGTCATAGCTCGTAACAATTCGAATTATATCGGTTGCATCTTTGAGTAGCTGACAAAAATTAGTCAATCTTTCGGATCAGCAGTTTTTTAACTTTTAAAGTGGTAAATTATTGGTTTTATTAGTTCTGAAATAGGGCTCGTAGACCACGCGCCTAACGGAGGGTTAACAGATTTATTATTAATTAGTTTTATCAATTGATTTTATCAAATTAATTTTTTCAAAAACTACTGATCCGAAAGATTGACTCATTATTGTCAGCTACTCAAAGATGCAACCGATATAATGCGAACTGTTACGAGCTATCACGGTTTAAAGAAGTGGTCTACGATCGTAGACCACGCGACTAACGGAGGGATAAAATATACGTTCAAATCTTTAAACTGCATATCTAGTTTCTTTTAGCTAAACCGATTACTTTGACATCAATATTTCTGAAAATTTTTACAAAATATGTTTTAAAATAGCCAAATGAAGCATAATCATATGTCTAGTTTTAAAAAAGAAGGTCTAAATTACTGTAAACTTAATAACTTAAATGGTCTACGAGTGTAGACAACGCGCCGAAACTCGTAAGTAAAATATGCGCGCCTACTGGAGGGATAATAGACACTACGTTACTGTAATGAGCTCTGAAAGGGACGGTAGCAAGGTTTGGTGTTACTCCCCCCCCCCCCCGAGCTGGTAGCTGATGGTCACTGTTCCAATGGAAGATTCCACCTTACAAATCTTTTGGGTTAAAACTTCAGACTGGAGTTTTTATTGTAATGTCCTCTATAAACTTTTCCACTTTTTCAAATTAAAGCAAATTGCAAAAGAAAGTAGTTATCTTGATAATTTAAATTAATACAGGAAGTAGAGAAGAAGATGAAGATCAAAATAAAAGATGATGTGGTCTATTATTGAGCCCAGAATACCCCGTGATAAGTGATTATAAAATATTACCTTGCAGTTTATTCAGGCGCGGATCCACGATTTCGTTCAGGGGCGGGGGCACTTTTTACCTATTTGCCAAAAAATTCGTTCTAAACAACAAATTTGATAAGATTGTAGTATGTTTTCCATGTAATATTGTGAGTCAGGGGGGGATTGCCCCTTTGCCCCCCCCCCTTGTATCCGCGTCTGAATTTATTTAAACTTTTATTTTCCCATCAAAATAATCTACTTCGGTCAGAAGGGTTGCCTATTAATTTCCCTATATTATAATGTTTTCAAAAACACGTTTGGATGATGTTAATATCTAGAAAAATTCTTGCTTTTTAGTTTAGTTCATCAAAATGGATCCTTTAGAAGTTTTTCGCCTTGGGTAGAATCCAGTTCCTCCCTCGTATAAGGCGGGCTCCGACAATAGTTTTAGAAAACTCAAATATAATAGTCGAGTTTGTTAAGTGTATAACGAAAAAGCACTCACGAAAAAACAATTTATTATAATTTCCTAAAATCAAAAACTTTTTTGACTTGATATCTTCTATGCATAGAATAGGAAACATATTTAAAAATATCTATACTGGTATCGACTATAATATTAAAATTGAACGATTAGGCAACACTGTAAAATTAAGCAGAGGGCGCCACCTGAAAGACTAAACAGTAGTTGCCATAAATATAAAAAAGGATGTATTTGAAAGGCACCATAATGTGGCATCTTATACACAAAGTCAAATATCTCTAATAATTCTTTAGCTACGTTAAAACAAATAAATCTATATATACGTATATGAGAAACATTACAGATGCACCTCGATTGTGACGTCTTGTACAAATATAAAATGAAATATTTTACTTTGAAGCTGTGGCAACGCGTGTAAGTTGCCACAATTTTTGGATTTGCCACAGTACAGCCATATTCACACACAAGTTGCCATAAATATAGTGAAACCTACACACACACACACACACACGTTAAACTTATAACTCCCCTCTTTTTGGGTCGGGGGTTAAAAACAGCACCAAATGGGCATGCTTGGATACATAACACAACTTCGCATAACCTCACTGTGAAGTCAAATTTTCTAAGAGTTACATCACCGCACCACAGATGGCGCCACAGTCACAGCCAGGTTATTACTGTCGCGAGACAATCGTCATTAATCTATGCAGAAGGTTTAACAAGTTTATTCTTTATTATGTAAAATGTACAGTTATTTAAATATACCTACCCTTGCTTATTTCGACCGCATTTTAAAATTTTGTAAAGCTTTCGAGGATTAGGGATTAATTTTTGAAAATGATTTAAAGCACGTGTACTAATTTTTTAAAAATTAAAAAAAAAAAAATAGTAACAACCCATTGATTGAATGATTTTTAATCATTGGACAAACGATTGAACAATGGACTGTTAAAATGTTTTTTAAATTAGTACACGTGTCCCCCCCCCACCGATCCCTATAGGTATTGGGTGTTTGCGTTTGGTTCAAAAAATTTATGGTAAATCTAGCTTTACAGTATATATTTTTGAAATTTTCTCCCAAAAAGTAGATTATCCATCACTTTCCAACTTAAATCAAATCCAAAGTTGGTAATGTGGATTGTAATGTGGGAGAAGGAAAAAAAGAAGAGACGGTCGGAACATAGTGGTCATGCGAGTTGACTATGAACGTTAAATACCCGGTTTGAATCCGAGTGAAGTAAGAACTTTATTCTGACCGTCTCTCTGGTCCTCTAGGTTGGGGGTTCTTCGTCGGGCTGGCTCCCCGTCGTAGGTAAAAAATGCAATGCTGTGAATAGCATATTTGATATTAAAAGTTAATATATAATGGTCAGCCAAGACCCATCAGGGTTGTAGCGCTACACGATAGATAGATAGAAAGTAGCTTCTGCCCGAACGCAGGGTATATCTCTAATATCTTATATCAAAGAATGGAGTAAAAAAAGAAATAAGACTTTATATCGCAAATAAATTAATAGTTCTGGTGAGTTGCTTCGTAAACAGAAATTTGAAGAGGAACAAAGGTAAAGCAAATTTCTAAAAATCATCAGTTTCTTTACATTCAATTATGGCATAAATGATAACATTGAATCTGCTCATTCATATTCGAGTTCATCGGGTATTGCTGAAGTATAAGATAGAGTAACAGCAAGCAATCAGTGTAATTCAAATTTAAAATGTTTGCCTGCGGCGCTTAGAAGGATTCCACAAACCCGCCTCGCACCCATGGCGCTAAGATTTGCCCGGCCATACAAACTGTTTGCCCTACCTTCATTTTCAGTCTGGCTACGCTACGGGCCTAACGGGACTACGTCGCGGTCGTCGTGAGCTTTAAGTGGAACCCACCATTAATAATGCTTCATTTTGTATTTATATGCCTTTTATTTATTTTTGAATTAAATAAAGTTAAAATAAAATTTAATGTGACAGTTTTTATAAATTTTTTTTCGTTAAATAATATTTCTAAGTAAAAAATTCTGAGTATGGGGGGAGGGGGGCCCGCTCCACAATTTGGCACACAAGAAAATTTCACGTTGTTACGCCACTGATTCAAATTGATAGATTTTTAAATATTTTTTAAATTGTTATCGAAACGAAAATTAATAAATTAAATAGTATTAATCAGTATATTTAGGTATTTTTTATCCAACTACGCTATAAAAAAAATTTATGCATCTTCCCTATTGAATAGCACTTTATGTTTTTCAATACTCATCATAATGTAATAAATAGAACATTGATAAACCAGCTAAAAAATAAGTGAAATTAACAATGGATGGCAATGAAAGAAATTTTTCGTTATTGCGGCCGTAAAACACCCCTTTTACGACCCGTTTTCAGGTACGAAAAGTACCCTTTTACGTCCTGATTTGGACGGTTTTTTTCACTCCTAGGGAGTGAAAACAAGTAAAAACAACAAAATTTACACAATAAATTTATTTAAACAACTTTTTATACGCAAATTTAAGTATAATACCCACACAATATACAAATTTTTCCGGCTTTTTTCGATTTTTTCGACGTAAACGCTCTTTGCTTGGAGAATGCGCCTACGGCGCATAAAAAATCTTCTTAGGGGAATGGGAACTGCAGATCCTAGAATTTTGTCGGAAATCTGTGAGAAATCAAAAAAATGTGTTAAAACGTGTACTCAAAACGGCATTTTCCTACTTACTTTAGCAAACACAATATGGCGGAGCGATACAATGTAGGCCAACAAAACGTGGTCGCATCGAGGTTATGTAGTATGTAGCTACGTAATTATATATTTTATATTATATAACTATATAAATCACTTCATGTACACGTCGTATAAGGCATAAACGTATAAAATTTATAAATTTTATATAAAAATATGCTTTTTTTGCATATCACTGTTTAACTGTTCACCACTCGACGTTCCAAATCAAAATGGCGTGTTTCCGCTATAACGAAAAGCAGTTCTCCTCACGCGTGCGTAAAACGTTTTTACATGGTCTCGGGTGTGGTCGGTTGCCTCGGGCTTCGCTACGCTCGCCTCGGCAACCAGAGCCACACCCCTCGCACGTAAATAAGCGTTTTACGTCCTTGTGATGAAAACTACTATTGTCTATCAAGGTTGAGAAATTTATCAACTAATATTTTACCAGTAGGTAAAATTTTTAAATTAAATAAAATAAAAAAAATTAAATAAAATATTTAGTCAATTTTACCATAATAAAAATACCAATGAAATAATGAAAGTTTATTTATTGGCTTTTTTTACTGTGTAATAAACAATAAACAAATACATAAACAATACCCAAATAGAGAGAGTTGCACATTTTCGATACCTAGGTTGTCTACTGAATGAAAATTGGGATCCAGATAAGGAAATCCGAACGAGGATTGAAATGGCACGAGGTGCTTTCCAGAAGATGAAACAACTTATATGCAGTCGCGATATATCCTTAGAGACGCGTTGGCGTACAGTAAGATGCTATGTACTGCCAGTTTTATTGTATGGAGTGGAGGGATGGACACTGAAAGTGTCATCAGTTAACAAGCTTGAGGCTTTCGAAATGTGGCTCTACCGCAGGATGTTAAGAATCTCATGGATGGACAGGGTTTCGAACGAAGAGGTGCTTCGTAGAATGAATAAAGACCGGGAGCTCTACACAATGATTAAGAGGAGAAAAGCGGCATACTTCGGTCACATAATGAGAGGTGAAAAGTATACTCTACTACAGTTAATCATGGAAGGAAAGATCGAGGGTAAGAGGGGTCTGGGCCGAAAACGCTTCTCATGGCTAAAGAACTTGCGACAATGGTTTAACATCAGTGAAACCGAAAGACTGATACGCATGGCGCAGAACAGAGAAGAGTTTGAAGTGATGATCGCCAACCTCTGTTAGGAGAAGGCACTAGAAGAAGAAGAATATTACAACTTTATTGATTTTGAAGTTTTTGACTGAAGAAAATTAATTATTTTAGTCAATTTAATTTTGTTAACATTATATACGATTACTTTTGTGATTAAACTGAAAGTGCAACAAGTGACTATTATCGATTCTTTAATGAGGATTGAAGTCGCAAGTTCCTTTCTAGTGGTGACATTTCCATATAACACAAAAAAATTGCAGGTAATTGTACATAAGAGAATTGCTATGCAATAAAGTATATTTCCAGAATATGCAAATATAAGTTCTTTGTGTTATCATAATAAACGTTTGGTATTGCAAAAAATTTTCCGAATTTCAAAAGTGTTGTGAGGTGCCTAATTGACGTTCTGTTTCGTACTTGGTCAAACATAGCAAAACCGCCCTTTAGTATTTCTACTTGTGATAAAATTGTTTTTTCTATATCAAACTATACAAACGACTGCTTTATCATGACTATTAACGCAATGAGAAAATCGATACCAAAATAAGCGATTAAAAATTTTGCTTATAAATAAATAAATAATTATTATTTAGGTGGATCACCTATTATTAGGGTGGATCAATAAGTACCCGTGTTTGAAGACAGGTGGCGTTGCTTTTGGAAGTTGACATTACCGTGATGTACTGCCATCTGTCAAACGACACCATATTAAATTTCAGACTGATTTATGGGTTAGTTTTTATTTGGCAGCCAGTTGTATCACACATGTTTCGTGTTTCTTGATAAAATGGAAAAATACCATTTTCGATCCGTAATTCGCTTTTAATTTTTGGATGGAAATCATGCGAAGAAATAAATGCGAAGTTGGATGCTTTCTTTGGGGACCCTTCACCATCTATGACAACTGTTAGATATTGGTTCAACGATTTTAAACGTGGTCGTACATCTGTTTCTAATGAGGAGCGGCCAGGCGGTTTGACAGACGCGGTTACCGAGGAAATCTTTGAAAAGGTCCACGACATGATTTTCGCAGATCGCCGAACTAAAGTGCGTGAAGTAGCAGAGGCCATAGGCTTGTCGTACGGAACGACAATTAATGTTTTACTTGATCAGTTAAGTGTGAGAAAGCTGTCGGCCCGATGGTTGCCGCAATTAATCGCGGTTGACCAAAAACGGATACGACTATCAATGTCAAAGCAGTGTTTGGACCTGTTTAAGCGAAATTCGCAGGAGTTTTTGGAAAGAGGAGAAACCTGGATATATTATTATACGCCAGAAATCAAGCGACAGTAAAAACAATGGATTTTTCTGGGTGATTCTGCTCAGAAGAAGGCAAAGGCGATCTCATAGACCGGAACGGTTAACACCACGATTTTTTGGGATTCGAGGAGAATAATCCTCATGGACTTTTTGTAGAATGGAAGAACGATCATTGGACAGTACTACAGTGAATTATTGGACCGATTCGATAAGAAATGGAAGGAATCACGGCCTAATTTGGCTGAACAAAAAGTGCTGCTTCATAACGATAATGCACCAGCACATTCATCAAGAATTGTCGCGGACAAATTGCATGAACTACGCTAAAAAATTACTGTCGTACCCACCGTCGACTTCTTTCTATTTCCCAAAATGAAAATAAGGCTCGGCGGAAAAAAATTCAGCTCAAACGAGAGATTATCGCTGAGGCAGAAGCGCATTTTGAAGAGTTTGATCAAACTGGCGGCTAAATAAAAACTAACCAATGAATCAGTCTGAAATTTAGTACGGTGTCGTTTAACAGATGGCAGTACACTACGGTAATATCAACTTACCTCAGCAACGCCACCTGTCTTCAAACACGGGTACTTATTGATCCACCCTCGTATTAAATAATGAATTTGTAATAGTAAATTGCTTTTTGTTAATGAAGTTATACTTTATATGAATTTCACTTTTTATTATAGCAGAATCGTCACGTGACTAAACTTTTTAGTTTACATCTGTACCAACTTTATATTTTTAGTTCTAAAAGTGTTGAATACATTTTTAGTCTGTCTAAAAAATTATGATATGCTTAAATTATGGCAAACGATCGGAATAATTTTGTAATCAATATTATTGAGGTTACAGGAATTGTGGCTTGCACCACAGAACTTTGAAGTGATGTGATCATGATCACAAACATTTCAATCATTAGGGTTGATGTCAGCAATTTTTATTTTCATCTGTATCTTAAATTTCATTCTATTTAATATAACTGAATATTTAAGTTTAAAATATTGCTATAACTTGCCTCTGCGGTAGTAGAAACCCACCGTTTTATGACGATTAACAAAGATTAACGAAGAACAAAGACCCCTACAAAAAGCCCACGACGGCCACGGTCGATCGTCAGTCCAATCAAATAACCTTGTTTGATCTTTAGTCCAATGAAAGAACAACGGGACCACATCGCGGTCACGGTGGACTTTAAGTGGAACGCACCCTTGGTAGACCGGTTTTCTTGGTATCACGTCGTTACGCCTAAAACAACTACGCCTAAAACACTTACGACTAAGTCAGTACGCCTAAGTCTTTACGCCTAAAGAATTTTACGACTAAGGTTTTTTACGCCTAAAACCATGTACGCCTAAAACTTTTACACCTAAGTATTTTACGCCTAAACCTTTACACCTAAAGGATTTTACGACTAAGACATCAACGCCTAATGCATTTACGCCTAAACCAGGAAAAATTATTATAATATATTTGTTTATTTAAAAATATTGCAAATATTAATTAATTTGCAAATAATTGCAAATACAGATCTGACTTAGGAGAAGTTATAACATTAAAACCAATCAAAACGCTTATTAGCGTTAATAAACTTTCTCTATTGGTGAGTTATGTTAGGGCTCCTCCTAAGTCCTATCTGTTTTTTCCTAACAATCCTGTCTAATTATTTTTATTATTAACATATTTACACAAATTGACAACTTTGATGTTATAGTTTACCTTCGAGGCTTCGCACACAACTTCGAGTTTCAGGCAGTTTAAAATTTTATATTTAATTTTATTTATTTGCTTGTAAATATGTTGCAATATTTTTAAATAAACAAATATATTATAATAATTTTTCCTGGTTTAGGCGTAAATGCATTAGGCGTTGATGTCTTAGTCGTAAAATCCTTTAGGTGTAAAGGTTTAGGCGTAAAATACTTAGGTGTAAAAGTTTTAGGCGTACATGGTTTTAGGCGTAAAAAACCTTAGTCGTAAAATTCTTTAGGCGTAAAGACTTAGGCGTACTGACTTAGTCGTAAGTGTTTTAGGCGTAAAGACGTGGAACCGTTTTCTTACTGTTTGTATTTCCAGTACAGTACTCTCTTCAAAAATTGTGTTTAAAATTAAAAAATATGGCATTTAATTCATCTGATGTGTCAGTTTTAAAATAATAGATAATAAATTTTGTTCTCCCTCTCTCTATCATACGACGCGACGAGTTTTTCCTGCAACTACCAACTGATGTGTCAAAGTAAAATGTAAATCCGAAGCTGCCCGAATACAAATGAACTTTGTTACTAAACTAATGGCAAAGTAAATAGTTTTATAGTCGTCGGCCTTAAAATAATAAATTTACAGTAATTAATTCAAATGTACATAAATATGACTAACACTGTCCAAATATTCAATCCACTGAATTTCATTATTCAGAACAAGTTGTTGCAAGTTTAATCTATACTCATAATCACGAAATACCAGCACAAAATCCCCCCCTTGTGATTTTATAAAACGTATTTCGTCAGCCATTTCCAAATTTTAAAATTCTCTTTTGTAGTTTTTTAATTAAGTAAAATAATGTTAAATTGAAAACAAGGTTATTCATTTGATTTGTAGAATAGTTAGATAGATAGGCAAACTAACATCATCCAGCTTGCCATCCTAAGCATCATGTCTACCGACCAAATAGGCGCTCAGCTTGTGTCAAGTTCAATTCAAAAACATATAATCGGTAAAGACTAACTTATAGCGCAGAAACTTTGACGTTGACTCAGAAATCGGCGGAAAAACTAAGAGTGACTCAACGAGCCATGGAGCGGGCAATGCTTGGAATATCTCTCAGAGATAGAATCACCAACGAGAAGATTAGACAAACTACAAAAGTGCAAGATGTCATCGAGAGAGTGGCGTGGTTGAAGTGGAACTGGGCTGGACACATTGCAAGAGTGAAAGATGAGCGTTGGACTAGACGCATACTTCAGTGGAAGCCTAGAGAATCGAAAAGAAGCCGTGGAAGACCGCCTACTAGATGGACGGATGATATCAGGAGATGTGCCGAAAATTGGATGCAAGTGGCCCAGGATAGGGAAAATTGGAAAACCAAAGGGGAGGCCTATGTCCAGCAGTGGACGCAATTGGCTGGTTTGATGATGATGATGACATGAAATTTCAAATTTTAACCAATCAGAAGTAAATATAAATAAAAGTATACCAATGAAATATCATAAAACAACTAGTGACATCATCTGTTGAATTTTATGATTTATTCCTATTTATTTTTTTGGAGCGGCGCACACTAGGGTGTTAGACCCCAAAACTTGGCATAAAATACATAAAGCAAATGCTACATGCATTATCGCAATTATGATTATTAAAAAATACATTGTCTTGGGCACCACTGTGTAAATTTTTAGGAACATTACTCGTTCCAATATATTGTAGTGATATTTCCTTGTTTAAGAGATCCAGATGGATTGGTAGACAGATAATTGGTAAATTTATGATTTAAGTTCAGTAGTCAGTCGATACGACTAATAAAAAAATAAGATTTGCATCAAAAACAAAAACCATCCCATGTAACAATTAATTGCACATGAGACACAATTTAAGTTTATTTGTGAGATACAAAAGTTTTGTAACACCTTGTGAGTGCTTTTTTTTTAAATTTGATAACAGCCGCGATTTTCTGTAAAACAAAAGGTAAAAGTGATAATTCGGTGCACAAGCAATTAATAATTCCATGTTACCTGAAAATAAGTGTGATATTGGCAGACAAAACGTCGATTCCCACCATAAAAGTAAAAGATTGAATTTTGAAAAGACAAATATGAAAGAGAAGGAGAATGAAGCCAGTTCTTGGGGAGACGTCGTTCGAGAAAGAATAAAATTCTCGATAAAATCCCAATTAAGGAACTCAATTGCGATTCTTTGGTATAAAAAGACCAAAGCATTAATTTACTTAGTTAAACGGAAGTAAATAAATTTACGAAATCCGAGTATTTGATGAAAGTTGTGTATTGCGTGCGTAATTGGATATTCGTGAATTGAATATCTGAAATAAAAGCGGATTACAGATATTTGTACAATCGGTACGATTTGGAGGTTGTGTTCACACGTGGTGAGCAGGTTAAGATTGGAAAATTAATTGATTACTTACCGAAGTGTAACTAAATACGAAGATTATTCAACCAACAGTTTTTCAAAAGTTGGTTAACAAAATTAAAGGATTGAAGGAGCACTTTTAATCACCAAATTTGGAACGCATTCACCGATTACCAGTAGCTGTGAAGACGTTAATGGCTTCTAACAGGATGGGCAACCTGATGTTTACCAACCGTTTTATGGGAACACACCAGATCAAGTGAAAAGTAACAAGGTACAAAATTTGTTTTATTTTTAATTAATCTAAATTATGAATCAATGAATTGTGTTGATTTTAGATTAATTAAAGGACTTTATTGATTTTAATGTTATAATTTGTTTACATGATTACACCTAATAATGAAATATCCAAATTTAGCTCCTAAATACAAGGATTTAAATGTGATTTGGATGCTTTAATTATTGCACAAAAATAACACATTGGTTTTAGACAAAATTGTTGTCCGAGTTAATTTGATGCAAATTTTTATTAATTCTTTATGCTACTTAATAAATTATGTCTACAACAAATTGCCCTCTTATTTAATCTACTGAATCCATTGACTCTGAGGAAGAGGAAAACTCTACTCCGATAAAACGTTAGCTTTGAGGGTCTTTCTTTTTTGGGGTGGTTATTCTTAAGGTAAGAATAATAATAACAACTTTTTGGCATCCCTTAACGTGGGGCTATAGTAGATAAATTAGGGGTAGTTAGGTAGAGATTTGAAAGCAAAAATTTGAAAATTAAAAATTTAAAATTTTTAATAAAATTGATTCTAATGTGTTAGAGAGAGCGCATTTATTGAATTTAAAAAGATAGGAACACGTGGATTTGTTTAAACTTCGAAAAATAAGGTCAATAAAATTGCAGCTGCGAAATTTTAACATTGATAAATTGAACAAAACAAAAATTTGAGGAACACATGCTCAAAAGTTCAACATTCCTGAGGTCAAGTGGATAAATTTAAAATAAAATAATTTTGCACATTTAAATTTAAAATAAAATTTTTAAAAATGGGTGATAACGGTAAAAATAATACAGGTGTACCAGATTTAAACGCACCAATTATAGACACAGGGTTAATTCAGGGTTTTGAAGACACAGGTACTGAGACTCAACTCACACAGGGTACACTTTTGGGAGATGCATCCCAAATTTCTGATACAACTCCGGAAGTTCCGATAGCTACTAGTACACCAGTAGCAGGTTTGCCACAAGTGCAAACAATTCCAACTGCGGGTATAAGCATGAATGATCTCATGGCTGCCCTAAGTCAACAGGAAAAAAACATAAATGACACCATAAATAATAAATTTGAGAGTATGAACGATAAGTTTGACAACAAATTCGGGAACCTCACTAGTGAATTCGGGGACCTCAATGTCAAATTGAACGTTATGAACGATAAATTTGACAATAAATTTGAAGCCCTTGATAAGAAATTAAGCGACGAAATTAAAAATGTTGAGGTCAAATTAAATAAAAAATTGGAGGAAACGGCGGATCAAAGGTTTAGTAACCTGGATTCTGAAGTAAAAAGGGTTGGAACGGAAGTTTTTGAATTAAATCGAGTAACAAAAAATTGTACGGTAGACATTTATAAAATAAATGACGATATTAAATCAGTTCAGGGTGATCTAATTAATTTAGAAATAAATAAGGTATCAAGGGATGAAATTGATAAAATAAGAAGGGATAATGAGGAAAGGATTGAGACAGGAATTGCAATCCAGGGAGATAAAGTGACTGAATTTGCTTTAACTATTCAGGAACAAAAAGAGGAAATTAATTTCCAAAAGGAAAACCTCAATAAAATTGTTCAAAGGGAAATAGGTTTGACAAGGGAAGTTAAACTTTGTAATGATGAGATAGGGGAAGTTAAAAATAGGGTCAATAAACTTGAGGACCAAAATATTAGTGGATTTGGGTCACGAACTTTCACTTATGGTCCACATAATAGTACTATGACAAGAACTGCACAAGAAATTTCTGTCATGATAAATAAAGATGCGAAATTAAAATTTTACGGACAAACAACAGGGGGCACCAACCCTAAACAATTCTTAAAACTCGCCAAAGTTGCCGTAGAATCTCTGTGTAATCGAGATCATTTAAAAAGCGCATTAAACAGCATGATGAAAGGCAGTGCTGAAGAATGGTACGGCATAGTTGAGAGTAAGTTCGACGATTTCGAACAATTTAGTAAATTATTTTTAGAGCGATATTGGGATAATGAGGTCCAAGAAAGGGTACGCGATAGGTTACTTTCAGGAAAGTACTCAGGAGTAGGAAGCCGTACGGAATACGCAGAAGGGATAATTAACGCCGTTCTACAATTAGATACACCTTATCCGGAAGGTAGTATTATTCGAAATTTGGCCAAACAATTCGAGCCAGGTTTATCAAACACGGTAGCGATGGAAAACATCAACACCATCCGTCATTTTTGCGTAGTATTGCGACGTTTAGACAGCGATTACGTACCCGTCGAACGCAAAGTTAGTTTCGGAAATAGGTTCGCGCACTATCCCGAAAGAAACAATGGGGAAAATAATAGGCGAAGCTCAGATGAAAGGTTTGGGCAAAGTTATAATCGTGGTAATTATGACCGAAGTTATGAAAGACAGCGTGAGAATGGTCATACGTCAGATAGGGGAGGTTACCGAGGTAATCAAAATAGTCATAATGGCAATTTTAGAAGCCAAAACAATCATAATTATTCTGGGGCAAATTCACGATCTCAAAGAGGTACAGGAAGGCAATACAGTAGTTCTGATTCGCGTCCTGAATTTAGGAGACCACCAGAATCAAGGGAGAATAGCTCCGATAATCAAACAAGGAATAATCAAAGATCGGCTACGATTAATACAAGCACTATTAGCAACCAAGATGAAAGTAGAGTCGTCGATAATACGCCGACAGTGCAGGATTTTCAGTAGAAGGCAATTCAGAAGTCATGGCGATGACGTCATACAGTCATCCTAGAGAATTCATCGCCAATGATTCAGACCAGCCATCGGAAGCTGAAGATAGAACTGGGTTGCCGTTTGTTAAAGTTAAGATAAACAACGTCGATTTCGTTTGTTTAGTAGATTCGGGAGCAGAGTTATCTTTAATCTCGGAAGACATCGTCGACAGTAATCGAGAGTTATTTAAAGACAACATCATTAGAACTCGAGGGGTGAATTTAATAGCTGCTAACAGTAAAAAGTTTGCACAGGTAAACAAAAGTGTCATGGCCACCATAAAGATAGGGAAACATGAAATGCAGGAAAACATTCTCATGGTCAAGGGATTAAATATGGGGTGTATTTTAGGGGTAGACCTAATACAAAAACTAAAAATTATCATTGATTTAGCTAACAGGCAAATAACGATTGGCAGAGATAGGTTCATTTTAGAGGACACATTAGTAAGGGATAAAGTTAATGAGATTAATACAATTGTTAAAAATGTTAATGGGACAAGGAAAAAGGAAAACTTTGTACAAGGTAATATTAATGTGAGAGAGAAGATTAGTACAAGGATTAGTAACATTAGTAGGAAAGGGAGAGGAAATTTGGTAAATTATTTACAAAAAGAGGAAAATGTTAGTCAAATATTAATAGACGAGGAAAAACAAGTTAACAAATTAGTATTGGATGTGGGAAATGAATTCCAAGAAATAGTTGAATGCCTGTTAGCAAATAACGAAAATTTAATAAATAAAAAACCTGGATTTGCAAGGGGATACGAACACAAATTGAGCATCATAAATGATCACATGTTTAAGTGTAAAACGTATCCGATTCCGCAGAAATATGAGGAAAGAGTAGCCGTGGAAATTGAGAAAATGATACGTGATGGTATCATTAGAAAAGCCTCAACTGCTTATGTGAGTCCTATTGTGGTTGTTTGTAAAAAGGACGGGAGTTTGAGATTGTGTTTAGACGCTCGTAATATAAACGCAATAACGAGACCTCAACACGAAGCACCTGAAGAGATGGGAACATTATTCTCTAGATTAGGGGATAAGAAATATTTTTCCAAATTAGACCTAAAAAATTCATTCTGGTTAATTAAACTACACCCCGATTCTCAAAAGTATACCGGTTTTTCAGTAAATGGGTCGACTTATGTTTTTAGGGTGGTACCATTTGGGTTATCCACAAGTTCGGCTGCATTAGTCAATGCCATGCAGGGTATTTTAAATCCCTATAGTAGCTTCAGTGGACATTATGTTGATGACATAATTATCTTCAGTCAAACGGTGGAAGATCACCGAAAACATCTACAAACAATTTTAGAGGTCTTAAACAATTCAGGTCTCAAACTAAATTTAGAGAAGTGTGAATTCTTCAAGGGTGAAATCAAATATTTGGGATATATCGTTTCAGGAAAAAATCTTAGGGTTGATGATGAGCGCCTGAAGGACATAAAAGAATTCCCACGTCCACACAATTTGCGAACGCTACGAGGATTCTTAGGGTTAATGAATTACTATAAAAAATTCATGCCAGAATACTCTAAAGGAACTGTCGAATTATTAAAATTGTTAAATAAGGGGATAAAATGGAAATGGGATGAAAATAAGGAAAACGCTTTTAAAGAACTAAAGAACAAACTCTTTTTAAACTTAAAATTAATTCTGCCAGATTTCAGTAAGAAGTTCATTTTAAGAACTGATGCCAGTGACCGAGCGATTGCTGGAGCTTTAAGTCAAAGTAGGGACGAGGTAGACGTACCAATAGTTTTTGTCTCAAGAACATTAAAACCTGCCGAAATTAATTATTCGACGACTGAAAAAGAGATGTTGGCAATAGTTTACTCTCTGCAAAAATTGAAATTTTATCTCATAGGTAGGAAGTTTGAAATTCAAACTGACCATTCGGCTTTAACGTTCTTGATGAGAACAAAATTCACTAACAACCGCATTTATAGGTGGGCATTACTCATTCAAGAGTACGACTTTGAAATAACTCATATAAAAGGGAAACATAACGTAGTTGCGGATACTTTGAGTCGAAAAGATAGGGGCGGCGGAGTCAAGGAGGTGTTAATAGCACTTAACATGCTTCATCCTACTGAGATACCATTTACGGAGGAAATTGTTAGAATTGCACAGGGCAATGAATCCATTGAAAACATAAGGGGAAAAATAGAGAATAGGGAAGAAGGAACCCTTAAATCCTTCAAAATAAAAAATGATTTTGTGGTCAAATTAATTAACGAAATGGAGTTATATGTGATCGATGAGCAGGCTACAATACAAATTAGCAGGGAACTCCATTTAAAATACGGTCATATAGGGATCAGAAAAACCTGGTTAATGTTTAGGGAGAATTATTTCTGCAAAAAGGACATAAAAATTATAAAACAAACAATAAATCAATGTCACCTATGCATTATGGGCAAATACAAAAATTACCATAATCAAAACTTTGTTAAAAGTGTACGAGTCTCAGAACCTGGTGAATTGATTGCTTTGGATTATATTGGGAACTTAATACCTAGTGGGGGACACTATAAAAACATTTTAGTAGTGGTAGATGCCTTCAGCAAATACGTGAAATTATATCCAACGGTCTCTTGCACTACCGAAATCACCATTCAATGTTTAGAAAGATTTTGTAAGGACGTAATCGTTCCTAAAACCATCTTAGCAGATAATGCCCGTTATTTCCAAAGTAACAAATTTCAAACACACTGGGGTAGTAAGGGAATTAAAGTTGTTTTCTGCTCGATACGACATCCTCAGGGAAACATGAGCGAAAGATACGTGCAGGAAACCATAAAATTCTTGAGATTGCTGGTGTTCAGAGATCAACTTTCCTGGGCACAACACATTCCATTGGTGGAAAAATTCATCAACCATACACCAAGCTCAGTTACGGAAGAGTCACCCATTTATGTAATGTTTGGACCTTGATTACCTAGGAAGATTAAATAAAATTAGGGATAGATTAAAAAAGCGTAGGGAAAGTTACTTACGAAAAACTAATGCAAAAATAAAAAAGAAACGAGAATTTAAGATAGGAGATTTGGTAGTCATAAAAAGTTTAAGGGTTGGCATGAGATCTAAGAATCTCTGCCAAAAATTGCAATTACCATTTGAAGGACCTTATGAAATAATGGGAAAAAATGATAACTCATATCATTTGCGTTACCCAGAAACAGGAAGAGAGAGAGGAAAATTCCATCTCGATATGATTTACGACTACGAGAATGAAGTTCCAACAGAACAAATAAGCGATCATGAGGATGAATCAATCCTCGATTCATTTTCAGAATAAATTAGGAGTTTTAATTTTAATAAAAATTTGATTTAAGAATAGATTTTAGAATTAGTTAATTTGTAGATTTAAATTAGGATAAGTGTAAATTTGATTTTTTAAAGGAGATTGAATGGGGGTGAAAGCTTTATAATTTTTGAAAAACGCAAATCAGAGCCGCATACACGATAAACGTGGTACAAGGGAACTGGAAGTCTACGTCTTAGAAATAGATGAATGAATGGGTTCAAGTTAGGATAATTTAATAGAGAATTACACCCATTTCATATTCAAATAGTTTAATTAATTGTTAGTAATTAGTGATAAGTTTAGAAATTAAAATTAATAAAATGAGGACATGGGAAATCATAAGTTTCTTTATAAAAGGGAATAATCAATTTGTTATTGCATAAAATTTAAATGATTTAAAATTCAAATAACAATTTTTTTTTTATACTCACCATTTAGAAATTTTGATTAATTTCATATCACAACAGGTGAAATGAATTGTTAAAGTCGTTTGATTAGACTACGTCTATCGGCACTTGAGTTTACAATCCATTGGCGGCAAGCTGTAGTGATATTTCCTTGTTTAAGAGATCCAGATGGATTGGTAGACAGATAATTGGTAAATTTATGATTTAAGTTCAGTAGTCAGTCGATACGACTAATAAAAAAATAAGATTTGCATCAAAAACAAAAACCATCCCATGTAACAATTAATTGCACATGAGACACAATTTAAGTTTATTTGTGAGATACAAAAGTTTTGTAACACCTTGTGAGTGCTTTTTTTTTAAATTTGATAACAGCCGCGATTTTCTGTAAAACAAAAGGTAAAAGTGATAATTCGGTGCACAAGCAATTAATAATTCCATGTTACCTGAAAATAAGTGTGATATTGGCAGACAAAACGTCGATTCCCACCATAAAAGTAAAAGATTGAATTTTGAAAAGACAAATATGAAAGAGAAGGAGAATGAAGCCAGTTCTTGGGGAGACGTCGTTCGAGAAAGAATAAAATTCTCGATAAAATCCCAATTAAGGAACTCAATTGCGATTCTTTGGTATAAAAAGACCAAAGCATTAATTTACTTAGTTAAACGGAAGTAAATAAATTTACGAAATCCGAGTATTTGATGAAAGTTGTGTATTGCGTGCGTAATTGGATATTCGTGAATTGAATATCTGAAATAAAAGCGGATTACAGATATTTGTACAATCGGTACGATTTGGAGGTTGTGTTCACACGTGGTGAGCAGGTTAAGATTGGAAAATTAATTGATTACTTACCGAAGTGTAACTAAATACGAAGATTATTCAACCAACAGTTTTTCAAAAGTTGGTTAACAAAATTAAAGGATTGAAGGAGCACTTTTAATCACCAAATTTGGAACGCATTCACCGATTACCAGTAGCTGTGAAGACGTTAATGGCTTCTAACAGGATGGGCAACCTGATGTTTACCAACCGTTTTATGGGAACACACCAGATCAAGTGAAAAGTAACAAGGTACAAAATTTGTTTTATTTTTAATTAATCTAAATTATGAATCAATGAATTGTGTTGATTTTAGATTAATTAAAGGACTTTATTGATTTTAATGTTATAATTTGTTTACATGATTACACCTAATAATGAAATATCCAAATTTAGCTCCTAAATACAAGGATTTAAATGTGATTTGGATGCTTTAATTATTGCACAAAAATAACACATTGGTTTTAGACAAAATTGTTGTCCGAGTTAATTTGATGCAAATTTTTATTAATTCTTTATGCTACTTAATAAATTATGTCTACAACAAATTGCCCTCTTATTTAATCTACTGAATCCATTGACTCTGAGGAAGAGGAAAACTCTACTCCGATAAAACGTTAGCTTTGAGGGTCTTTCTTTTTTGGGGTGGTTATTCTTAAGGTAAGAATAATCATAACAATATGTACAATAATGTATAAGAAATTGTAATTTATGTTGTAGCGGTAATACCTAACACAAATCCGAAGAAATAATAACCTGTAGAGTGTAGATATTAGCAAAAATGAAACGCAATTTACTAGTGATGTAACTAGTAGTAAATAAATTGTTTACAAATTTTTAAAAAACTCGTTTCCTAACACTAACCTAAGCTCGACCGGTGGAACTCCCTTTTAACGGTCCCCTCAGTAAAAACAAATCGTTTTCTAACACTAACCTACGCTCGACATGTGAATTTCTCTTTTAACAGCCTCCCCCCCAATTGAAAAAATCGTTTCCTAACACTAACCTAACCAACCACAGCCTATACCGTCATCGTTACCCAGAGTATCTGTTCTATCTATAAAGATCTATCTACGTTGATAGTCACCATTATGCAAAACTAGCGAATCTGTAATCCCCCCCCTGTTAAATACAATGTCGATTCTCCACCTAAAATAATTTTTTTTTTTGCTTTTATGGTTACTTGTACCTGTAGGATACTCATTCTGCAACATGTTTGAGGGTAATTTTGATTTATGAGGTTCTCATTAATATTTACCTAATAATGAAATTCTTATATAATCTGAATGCAAAGCTGGCGTTATTTCACTTTCGCTAGTTTTGCATGGTGGTGACAATACTAAAGTTGAATTACTGAAAATGACATTATTTTCTGAATTTCGTATAGTTTTTTTAACATCTTCGTTCTGACCGCGATACCTGGTGATACCACTAATTGACCGCGGGACGCAATTTGCCAACTCCCCTTTTATATGTTTAATTAAAATACAAAAGTTTGTAACGAATTTTTATTAATTCTTACTTTGGTTTCCTTTTCATATCATTTCGCAATATTTCTGAAAACGCCCATGCATTTATTTTAAATGCAATCGCAAATTTTATGCATTTTGTTAGGCAGATGGTGGTGAACTGTGAACGTTCGATTTGATAGGAACATTTCCGGCGTAGAATTTTGATTTTAGAACAGTTACCTGAGTACCTAAGAACCGAGCGGTTGATATTTTTGTTGCGTCAGTTTCTGAGTGCCGATTTGGAGTGTGTTTTTGTTAAACCACTGGTTGATCGGCCAGTTTAGTTCGTAATATGGTTTTCCGGCTCTGGCTATGTTTTTGGTGCTACTGTATGACATCTGACAGTAGATAGGTAACTCAAATGTGCAGGAATCGATTACAGTTTTTTTTCTTGTTGGTGTGCAAGTAGTATTTTGTCAACATCTAAGTTTGTAAACTTATGAAACGTTTATGTAAGTAAATTTTATTCTATCTTGCTCGTCTGACCGATGTACATTTATTTGGCTTTTGTATATTAATTACTGGTAGCCCATAGCGGTTACTGTGTGTTTTGGTACTTGTTAAATTTAATCTGGGTGTACTTTCTGATTGTGACCGTAATCTTTCAGTTGCTACTGTGTGCATTGTTGGCACAGTGATTTACATTGCAATTGTTGAAACTGTTGATACATCTCTCAAGTTCTGGTTGTTCAATTAAAGCATTTGATTCTATTTGCGTTTTCTTGTGTTTTCCCAAGCTACCTGTCTTTTTTTCAGTAACCCATTGACCCGTGCCTTCGCATAAATCATGGCTAGTTTATTACCATCGTGGCAAAACAAACTGGAGAGGTTCTCTCCGGATTGTTGCAGACTCTGGCCTTTGGTGTGACTAACCCTCTCATTAGGGGTTGCAATCCAGAGGGTAGTTTTTGTAACAAGTTTTCATGCTGAAGATTGTTGGTGTGAAAGTGTTTGAATACTTCAACCCAACGAGTTTCTGTGGAAACATTTAGATTATTCCATTCGGTTTTCGGTTACTTTTTGCGATGTGATGTAGTTAGAAAGTAATGAAAATTCGTCAAAAACTTTTGTATCTTTATTACAGTCAATATATTTCTTTTCAATTAATACTTCCAGAGATTTTTGAACGTCTTCCCATGCGGGTACTTTTTTTAAATCTGCTAAATAAAATATTTCCTTTTGAAATATTTTATTCCATATTTTTTTGGTAAGAAAGCAAGTCCACTGCTTTGATGAGACAATTTTTCCAAAACGGGACAATTTTGCGTTCCGGAGTTCATTGTTGGGACACCGGGACAAGTAATCAAAAAAAGGGACGGTCCCTGTCACAACGAAAAATCGTTTACACCACTCGGCCGATTCTTTAAAAGTTACGAAAATGATTAGCCCTTTTATGAGAGTTTGTCACATTTTGATAAAGAAGCTATTCAATAAAGGTAAGCACATTCTAATTATTGACATCAAAAATGCTTATTTCTTATTTTATTTAGGTTTTACAATTGGTCATAAAAACTTTTTAAAACCATTGGCAATTCCTACAATATAATTATTGTCAATCACTTCATCTTCCATGTAGTTTAAGACCAGGTGCTGGCCCATCAATCGTCAACTTCAAAATGATGCTAAAAATCAAGAAAGGAATGCTTTTATAACTTAGAACCCATACAAGATGTGAGCCCAGATTGTTTCAAGAATGTAGATGATAATAATTTATAAATAATAAAAACTAATAAATGAAAAAGCCTTTTATTGTGTAGTTATCGTAACATTTTAAAATATTCTTCTTTTACGTTAAAGACTAATTTGTGAGCAAATGCTCATACTTTAGCTAAACTATCAATAAACTACAAAATAACAATGAAAAACTAAGTAATGTCATCTGCAATTGTATTTGGCCATAGAAATTATGTTTCTCCGTTAGCAGACATACTACGTCAGTCAGTCGGAGATACTACTAGTCCTGTTTCGACAACTTCATTTATATCCAGTACTTGTTTTAAAGAGTTTTCTAGGATGTGGATCTTATTATAAACGATAATCTGTATATTTATTTGAAAATTTGACCAAAAAAATGACCACGAACACTGAATGTCTGCCTGCGATATTACTTCAAATTTGTTAATCGAAGTTCTAAAAATCATTAATACAGTAAGATAGTAAAAAATTACCATAATAGTGCAAAAATTTATACCTTGTACACCCTCAGTAAAGTGTTTTTCACCTGCAGCAGGTTTACAACACCAAACATAATTACATGCCTTGTATTAAACTACTTGAATTTTTGTTCGAGTTTTCATTGCCATATACTTCCTTAAAATAATCTACAACAGAAATATGTGTTTCATCTCTACAATCCATAACACATTAAACTCAAATATAATGTTTACTTACATTCCATTAGTATGTTTACATAATCATAAATCGTACAAAATTCGGTATCAATAACCAAAACTCAAATTAATTTGTTATCAATAAACAAAACTACGACATACAACATTTTAAATTGTTTAAAATGATTGTTTTATATGTTTAAAAACAAAATTTAAAACGCATAACCTCCATATAAACCTTAACATAAAGCGTATTTTCGCGAGGATCCCGGTTAGTACCGCTCGGTTACTTTTGGTCACCTTTGGTTAGTCCCCCACCACAATTTTTGAAATAACCATTTGTGGTCGCGAAAATGCAAAAAGTTACTTTTGGTTAAAAATTGAAATGAAAACTAACCAAACTTTTGTGAAATAATGTAAACAATGATTTATTCTTCAAGTTGTTTGCTTTTATTTATTACTTGTAAGGACTAATCTGTTTGATAGATATTAAAATTTGATATAGATTTACATAGCAATGGTGGACGGGTATAAAAAAGTAACTAAGAATCTATTTAAAAATATTATTTATTATTAAAATATATAACAATGTTATTTGGAACGACGACGTGGTTTTTTTCTTCGCCCGTCAGATTCTGAACTATCGGAGTCCGTGCTGGAAATATATCTTCTTTTTTTCTTCTTAATTGTTGTTGTTGCCGTTGATGGGAGCCATATAAACGTTAAAATCAATGCCAGCCAGCAAGATAGCTACATTGATCGGCATCAAAACCATTCTATTAATTTAATGGGAATCTGTTCTGCAGATAAAATATTTACCTACGTGTTTGTTGGATTTCCTGGTTCGGCTCATTGTTAGTGAAACACATCGAAGAGTTTGGAAAACAAAAATTTTTTCCGAATGAAGATTTTCATATAATAGGTGAAACGTGGCTCATGAAACCGTTTCCTAGATCCTACAATATGACACAAGTGCAAAAAAGTCATAACATCTGTTTAAGTTCAGATCGTGTATGTATTGAAAACGTATTTGGTTTAGTAAAAGGGAGGTGGGCAAGACTCCTATATAGACAGAGGCACAGTTTCAAAAGGAATTGAAATAACTACTGCTGCCTGTTTTGCATAATTTTTGTTATTTATGCCACGATGAATGGCAAATGGAAGACAATAATAATAACGATACTATAGCTAGTGATGTAGGACCACCATGCAGAGAACTACATGAAAACGAAAGAGTAGCCTACAGAAGAGCGGAAGCAAAAAGAAATGCGATAGCTGCAAGATTAATCTAAATATTAATAATTCAATTGTTACAATTTTTATTTACAATGGTTAATATAAATGTTATTAAATAAAAATAAATTTTATATCAGTGTGTACTACTTGAAATAATAATTATGTTTTCACATTTTTTCGTTTTCTTAATTTTCAATTATTCTATGCTGTTCCAACCTTATTGTAAAAATGCATATCCGCAGCTTCATAATCAAATTAATACTTTCTTCCAACACTAGGATATTAGTAATCGATCACCTTGCTTTTTCCATCGACCTGAAAATTAATAATCAATATTATTCTAGCAAAAAGTTACAATATAAATTTATTATAAAAAAAATATTAAATTTTAAACACGTAAAGAACACAAAAGTTACCTTTCTAATATAACTGATATGCAAAATATGATATAAAAATAAGGTAAATCAGCCACCGAGTAATCTCTAGCTTTGTAGTTCATTTGATTGATCCATTACCGTAAATTGTAACAATAAATTAATTAATACTCATTAAAGTATATTTATCATTATCAATTTCTTCTCAAGTTCAACTTCAAACTACAACGTAGGATATCTACCTACTTGTAAGGTCGATTAATTATCCCTGATTTTCTGAATACAGTTCCTTTATATATTTTATTGCTTCTTCAAGATCTGTAAATTAATATGAATACAATGTTCAAACATAAAAAGAATTTTATTTACTTACATTTACCCACGATTGCAAAATGATTTGCAATGTCATTCTTCACCAAGAAAAAGATACACCTTCGCACCTTAGTGTAAATTATATTCGTTTATTTCACTTTACCAAACTTTATAATAATCAAAACTATTTTATAACTTCGAAAATTAATTTATAATGATTTAGTTTTTAATTTAACATAACCTCAAATCCATTTTAGAACCACTTCCAACTTTAAATTTTAAATTGTGACGCACACAGATGGCGCAAAAAGTAACCACAAAAAGTAACCAGTGATTTTGAGCGGTCGTCTTTGGTTAACTTTTTTGGTTAACCAAAATCTACCTCCCCTCTAACCGTTCTCGCGAAAATGACATAAAATCTAACCGGTTACTTTTGGTTAACCAAAATGCCTCGCGAAAATACGCCTATAAACACGAACGATGTCTCCAGGAGTAGTTCAGATTTTATCCGCACTGGCGCTGGGATCTTAATATTAGATCCCAATTGGGAACCGCTGACTTCTTGCATTCCAAGTTCCCCAGTTAACAGCTGTTGACCAGTCATGTGGGTGACAATCTACACGTTTCCAGCTTCTGTAATATTGTGGCGATTTTGGTTCCACGTCTTTACGCCTAAAACTTTACGCCTAAAAACGCTTACGACTAAGTCAGTACGCCTAAGTTTTTACACCTAAAGAATTTTACGACTAAGGTTTTTTACGCCTAAAACTTTTACACCTAAGTAATTTACGCCTAAACCTTTACACCTGAAAGATTTTACGACTAAGACATCAACGCCTAATGCATTTACGCTTAAGTTTCTCAAAATAACAGTTATATGCAAAAAAACACCCGAACACTTAAATGCCCGGTTGGAATCCGAGTGAAGTAAGAACTTTATTCTGACCGTCTCCCCTCGGAAGGCAATGGCAAACCATCGAGAGTAATATGCCAAGAAGAATCCTTAAAATGTTAATGATCTAAATAAGTCCAAAATTGATCTGTGGACTAAGGGGAAGGAAAACCATCACCCCATTAACATTAACATTTTCCTAGTACAGCCTTCTTGGCTAATAAGTCGGGGGGATCGCCGAACATCCGAAATCGGATAGGCACCTAAAGAAGAAGAAGATGTTGCAATATTTTTAAATAAACAAAAATATTGTTATGATATTCATCCCTTATTTGAATAATCATCCCACAAAGGCCCCTATAAAGCTAGTGTATTATCGGAGTAGAGTTTTTCTCTTCCTCAGAGTCAGTGGATTCAGTAGACGAAATAAGAGGGCAATTCGTTGTAAAGTTAAGGGACATCAAAAGTTGCACTAACAACCCCTAATTTATCTACTACAGCTCCGCGTTAAGGGATGCCAAAAAGTTATGCCTAATTGAACCCAATAAAGCCCCACTTACGGTGCCTATCAATTAATTAAAAGAGACGAAATGAAAAGGCAGTAATTTATAGCAGACATCAGTTATTTAATGGTAAAAGAAAACAGTAAAAATTTGCATCAAATCACTTAAGACAACAATTTTGTCTAAAACCACTGTGTTATTTTTGTGCAATAATCAAAACATCCAAATCACATTTAAATCCTTGTATTCAGGAGCTAAATTTGGATATTTCATTATTTGGTGTATTCATGTAAACAAATTATAATCATTAAAATCAATGAAATCCTTTAATTAATCTAAAATCAACACAAATCGTTGATTCAGAATTTAGATTAATTAAAAATAAAAAATAAATTTTGTACCTTATCGCACATTTGTTACATTCCACTAAACTCCGTGTGTTGCCAGATGCATGCGTCGAAACTCGTGCCAGCAGCCGCCAGCTGTTTCAACCTGTCCAAAGCTGTGAATGTTTCACACGTCTGCCAGTATTTCAAATACAAAAACGTCACCAAATGTGAAGTTGATTTCCGATTCGCCACGTTCACGATACACAACTTTTATCAAATACTCGAATTTTGTAAATTCATTTACTTCGGTTTAATTAAGTAAATTAATGCTTTGGTCTTTTTGTACCAAAGAACCGCAATTGAGTTCCTTCTTCTCGTGGAGACTTCCACGCGCTCTCTCTTTGAGTTTCACCAAGAGACTGCTCTCGGCTTGGAGGCCACTAAGAAACTCCTCTCTGCTTGAGCTTCACCCGGGAACTGCCGTGTCTCTCGTTCCTTTTTCTAAAATTCAAAATTTGCTTTTGTGGTGGGGATCTTGTTGCTGGCGACCAAAAATGGTCCCTCTAGCAGGCAACACAACGTTGTTAATTGCTCGCGCACCAAACTGATATTAACACTTTCACCTTTTGTTTTACAGAAAACCGCGGCTGTTATCAAATTTAAAAAGTACTCACAGGGTGTTACAAAATTTCTGTATCTCACAAACAAACTCAAATCGTGTCTCATGTGTAATTAATCGTTACATGGGATGGTTTTTGTTTTTGATGCAAATCTTATTTTTTATTAGTCGTATCGACTGACTACTGAACTTAAATCATAAATTTACCAATTATCTGTCTACCAATCCATCTGGATCTCTTAAACAAGGAAATATCACTACAATATATTATATAATTTCTCCTAGTTTAGGCGTAAATGCATTAGGCGTTGATGTCTTATGGTGGGTTTATAGAACGAGATAAGGAATAAGCGATAGACTAACGCCGATGCGGGTTTATACAACGAGATAAGAAGTTAAGAAATCCGCATGTTACGCATGAGCAGTATAAATTATTTTGGTACTTGACATCTTGAGTTTATAGTTTGTTTTGACATTTCCTATCTATTTTTCAAATTGCATAATTAAAATCATGCATAGTGCAGATTTGGTTGTGTCGTTCTATATGTTATTTTACCTAGTAAAATATTCGTGAAAATGATAATGCACAATTTTTTGTATAAAAAATGATAACGCAGTTTATTAGAGACAAAATTACAAAAATCCGTAAACAGAAGTCCCTTAAAACCTGGTCATTTGATTAACTATGACTTTTGCCATTTTAAAATGTGATTTATTTGAATGAAATATAAAATATTTCGAATTCAGAAAATATAAATTTGAAATGAAGCAAATAGGCGGGTTAAAATTAATTCAAATGAACTAATTCTCAAACGAACGCGATAAGCGACAAGAAGTTGAGAAAAGTTCAACTTTTATCCGTTAGCGCTTAGCTCTTATCGCGTTGTCTAAACGGTAGTACAGTATTCCTATGGTTCAACTTTCTTATCCACTATCGCTTATTCCTTATCTCGTTCTATAAACCCACCATTAGTCGTAAAATCTTTTAGGTGTAAAGGTTTAGGCGTAAATTACTTAGGTGTAAAAGTTTTAGGCGTAAAGAACCGTAGTCGTAAAGTTCTTTAGGTGTAAAGAATTATGCCCGTTTTCACCAACATTGATTTAAGAATTTCCTAGTAAAGAATTCTTTACGATAGGTATTCCATAAAATAATACTTAGGAAAGTTTGCATTTCACTAACAGCCGTATTCACCATTTTCAATTTAACAGTTTGATAAGTAACAAACTGTTAATACTTGACAGTCTGTTAAAATGAATTCGTATTCACCATCACATTTCAAAGTTAAAATAGTAAACTAGCGGTTATTAAAAAGTTACTAAAATTATTGTTGGTAAAATTCGCTCCAGCTAATTTCACTCGTATTAAATTAACCTTAAAAGTGTGATGTAGATCACGATCTAGTAAAGATCTAGTAAGTGTAGATCATGTTATTTTACATTTTGACAATTTTGACACATAAATAATATGATAATATTTATCAGTCTGTTACCAAAGTTAGCAGATCCATATTGATCTGTTGACGACTTGACAGACTGTTACTGCTAACAATCATTGGTGAATACGAAATGTCACATTAACAAACTGTTAATGACTTAACTCTCTGATAGCAACTTAACAAAGCTTGGTGAATACGGCCATAACATAAACGTTTCCTAAATATCAGTTGCCTTGCTAGGTATTCTTTACAGTGGACAAATGAACTAATACGTCATTTTATTGTCATACTTGAATTGTGATATAGTTATTATTATTAAACTTACTTAATTTGTGATATTTTTCTGTATTGTGTTAAGTAATGAAAATGGCAGAAAACCGTAAAAGATGCCAAAATTTTACGCCCGAAGAAAAATGCAAACTCATATCGTGCGTTAAAAAAATCGGGTCTTGCTAAGTAGCAAAACTGATAAGTACACCAATAGGAGTAAGTTGGATGCTTGGACAGATATAACAAACTCTTTTAATTCTGTTGGTGTTATCAAAAGGTAAGCAAAATTT
The DNA here is from genome assembly GCA_958510855.1 of Rhagonycha lutea. Taxonomy (NCBI): domain Eukaryota; kingdom Metazoa; phylum Arthropoda; class Insecta; order Coleoptera; family Cantharidae; genus Rhagonycha; species Rhagonycha lutea. The sequence goes on from OY294038.1 coordinate 41,650,098, forward strand.
TCTTATGTAATAATAATAAATAATATATCATAATAATATTGCTGCAGAAATACCCCAAGTTTAAAAAAATATGGAACAAGTTAAAATCAGATGCTAAAATTTACAAATCCAAACAACGTATACAAATCACAAATAACTCCGGTTACATTACCCATATTATTAGAAGAAACGGCAGATACTTCTGGTACATTACCCCTATTTAATTTTTATTGGTTAATTTTTAATTCGTGAAAATAAATTTGAAAGCTTAAAAAATACAATATTAATTTTGTTACCTTAATTCGTTAATTATTATTAAAATATCCCTACTAATAATTTACCCCTATTAGAAGAAATTCCATATAATATGCCATCAACACCAACTAGTACAATATTATCCTCTAGAAGAAGGCCAGTGCATAAAAAAAACGATAGAGACCAACTAGTATCTACTAAGCTAGAATGTGAAAAGAAAAAGATTGAATTAATGGATGAGGAATATAAATATGCAAATGAAATAAATCAAATGAAAAAAAGAAAATTACTACAGGAAATTGAAATCAATGAATTAATTATAGCAAAATTAAAGGGTATACTCGCATTATTTTAAAAACACGCCACTTGAGTAGTAATTTAAAATTAAATTGTTTTCAGATAACAATGTGAATCCTGAAGTGTTGGCAGCTGTACTTGCCAAAAATTTAAGAAGGAACGACCAAGGAAATAATTAAGGGGGTACGTGCAGTTCAGAGGCTTGAAAAAATAGACGTTTTCAAGAATTTTGTTTGAATTGTTGTAGTGTTTCTTATTTCATAAAGTGCTATAAAAATTATAAGTTTATTTTATTGATTCTAACCATGAACATTTTAACTAATTCTAAAATTGTCCAAATATAAAAAATTAACACTGCATAAAACTGTAATAATAATTATTGAACGATAATAAAGAAACCATAAAAACACAAAGAAGTTAAGGTTCATTAAAGTAATTATTTACAATAATATCTCGTGTTCCACCATATCTTTCATTATTTTGAACTTCTGCTCTAATTTGACCATTCTGAATCAAATGATCTAAACCTTCAATTTCAGATGGTGGAACTTCTTCCTTTTCCTTAATGCAAATATTGTGCAATACAGCACAAGCTAGCACAACCGATATTGCTGTTTTTGTTGTTTTTTTTCTTAACCGAAATCTGGCTGAAAATTCCACCTCATTGAAGCTATCAAAATAATTTGCCCGTTGTTTAATGATTCTGGGGTGAGGAATTTCATCATCGGAAGAATCATCAAACCTTTCAATTCTATCTATAAGCCTAATAGCATCCATGGAACGTATTATTATATTTTGAACTGTCAAATATTAATAATATCGCTAAGTAATACCTAACGCTTTAGGGGTCGGTAAATCGGATACATAAGGTTAGGGATTTCTTAACGCTCTTAAGTAATTCTTAGTGCTTGGTGACAACCAAATTTGATATAAGAGTTTCTTATCTCAATATTAGGAAATTCTTAACGTTAGGAATTGTTGGTGAAAACGGGCATTAGGCGTACTGACTTAGTCGTAAGTGTTTTAGGCGTAACGACGGCGACGTGATACCGGCGATTTTTCGGGAATAGTCGACCCACCCGAACTGCGATTTTAAAAATTTTCTAGTGAAATTCTCATAAAAAATGGTCCAAAGAACAATTGTAAAAAAGAAATTTTGGGATGCATTGCAAATAGGGCCTTCCACAGCCGAATTTTAAAATTCGGTCTTTGTAGGAGGGTTTTAAAACTGTACGCGATTTCATTGGCTGTCGTAAACCACACCTCGCAAGAAGTCTATAAATACGAGGTACGTTGTGGGCTGCATCCAGTACGCGTATTCTATCACGATGGATGTGACGTGCAATGAAGATATTGTGGACCTATTTAGAGTCGATCATCGCGCTCAAGTAGAGTTATTGCAACGATTGCACTTGATACCGGAGAACAAGCGTTGTACGTATGGACCGTGTCGGCGGTATTGCAACTTGATCGCATGTGCCGACATACTACCTTCATTACTGTTTCAGATGTCCTAAGTGGTTTAGGACTAAACTGTCGGATAAGAAAACCGTTCCTTTTTAGGGCCAAAAATGCTCAGAAAAGGTTATTGATTTAACGACGTCGAATCTGTTTATTTTGCAACTCTGGTGGGGGTGGTTGTGTTGCCAAAAAATGGGCCTGTAGCGTACAAAACGCAGCGTAACCAAACTTAAACTCTAACCAAAACTCTAACCTAACCTAATTAAACACATCCCCCTAGGGTGATCCAACTCGGCAAATTGTGCTATTAGCATGGGGTGAATCTCGCTTTTTTTTGCTGAAATTTAAGCCAAAAATACGTTAAAAATGTGAATTTACCTCATCGTTAACTGTACCATGAATTTACGCTTTTTTTGCTGCAAATATAAGCCAAAAATACGTTGAAAATGTGAATTTACCTCGACGTTAACTGTACGATGAATTTCCCCGTGTTTTTAGCCAAAAATACCCCTAAAAAGTAAATTTATGTCGATGTTAACTGCACGACGGTGTAGGTAATACTGAGAGCACAAACGAGCTCCGATTTTTCTAAGTGTTAGAGTAACTCACAGCACACGGACCGACCACAGAATGACCGTGACGCTCGAAAATCGAGTAAAAATTGGCAACTTTAAAATCGATTATTGGCCAAACTAATCGATATACGACTTTTTTCCTTGGCTTAATCGCTTCGTTTATATTTTATCTCTCTAATTCCGTCAAGATTTCTATAGTAAATTTTTAATTTACGAGTTCGGGTGAATCGACTGCTCCCGACGACACTACGCACTTATACTCCGAGTGGAAATCACCCGGATTTTCCAAGAAAAACTCGAAAAATGGTCACTTTGGCGGAGCCCACCAAAATACGTCTTGCTGGCTCTACAATCGCCACGCAGCTCCCCTAAGCCAACTCTTGCTACCTTGCATCAAATACTTTACTTTACAATACGGGAAACTCTTGCAAATTCTATTGTTATTTTCGGCGACATTTTTAAGGGTGCCACCTATTGGCTTAAGACGTTTACTAACGAAACTGTCGAGATTTGTGTGTTTATTCTGCTAATAATTTTGAAGCCTATAAGACCCCTATAGCGCTATAAAACTATAAATCTATTAGGGTTATAGACTTTAGTAAGAAATGGTATTCTGCTCATACTTATAGAGTCTATAACACTATATAAATTCTATAATTCTTATAGGCAATTTTTTTTCCCTATAACGGCTATAAGTGCTATATATAGTGGCGTACATCTCACACCCCTTACAAAAACGACCCTTGTACGATTGGTAGAGATGGACTCTGGAAGGGAAACCAGACTTTTTAAGAAATATAAAGATAGTTTAGGAAGTTCCTAAACTTATACAACTGTGCGGTCTGCAACTGTCAATTTCAATCGAGTGTACAATTCGAACAGTTTTTATTGAATATTATAAAAAATGGATGTTTCGAATATTCATAATATTATTCCATTCTTTATTATGGCGTTACTTGAAAATGATTTTCGAAGGTAGTAAACTGAAATTTTTCCTTAGTAGCTAAGGACACCCAATTCCACCAATTGACACCAACATAGACCCGACCTGACGATTTTTCGTTTCTGCACACTAGCTCCGTCTAGTCGCTAAGGAAAAATTTTAATTTCACTCTACTTTAAGTTTATTTTTATTAACCTATGAATAACCAATCAAAGTTGGCCAGTTACTTCTTCACACCACTGTTATTGCTGCCAACCTCAAGATAAAATAATTAGAATACTATAACACTATAAGAAAGTCCTTATATATACGCTCCTTACAGAATGGATAGCAGAATACCAATTTGTCGATTTCTATAACAAGCAGTGCTATATGGCACACTATAGTGTAATATCCTTGTAAATAATTAAAACACGTGATTTAATATAACCTTAAAGTTTATTCTTTCTGACATCTACTAGCGTGTCCGTCACTACTCGTGATCTACTAACTACCGCTTTGTTGAACTACCCTTCAACTGGTGAACTACCAAGCAGTAGTACCACACATAAAAATATAAAATAACAGTAAACAAAAACTTAACAATATTTAAATTCAAATACATAACACATCCCCTTTTAAGGAGGTTTAGATACAGTCGTAGTCTTGGGTCGCATCTGTTACATAATCTTGTAAATACCTTGGTGGTCTTCGAATTCTGCTGCTTACTCTTCCGTTCACGTTTTCATTACTTTGGTTTTCAGGGTCGATGTTTTCATTCACATTTTCTTCCTGATTCCCATCATTGTCAATATCTTCCGTATCCTCGCCATCATGAACATTACCTCTTGGTACTCTATATGCACTTCTTTGGTTGAACATTCAAAATCACAAAATTCCCAAGTAACATTTTTCCCTGGTGAAATTTAAATGTCTCTGCTAGGGCCCTAGCAAATATCTGCCAGGGGGTTATAACAGGGTTTTTTTGACAGAGCTCTTACAGATACCTGGCAGGTATTTGTAACGGATTATTTGCAGAGCACTGAAAATTAACTCTGGTAGAGCCCTGGTAGGTCTCTGTTGAAAATAATTTGCAGGGCCCTGCAAGAAATCTGTGGATGAGCCCTGGCAGAGTCCCTGTTACAGGTAATTTGCAAGGCCCTGCAAAAACTCTGCGGCAGAGCCCTGCCAGAGTCCCTGTTACAGGTAATTTGCAAGGCCCTGCAAACACTCTACGGCAGAGCCCTGCCAGAGTCCCTGTTACAGGTAATTTGCAAGGCCCTGCAAAAACTCTGCGGCAGAGCCCTGCCAGAGTCTCTGTTATAGGAAATTTGCAAAGCTCGTATATACCACGTGGTCTTCATAAAGATTGTCTTTTTTTACCATTTTTCAATTACTTTTAATTTTAACAATTCATAAAATTTAAATACTATATTATACTTTTAATAGTAGATACCTACTACAGGTAGATATAAACACAATGCTTATTAAAATTTTAGCAAATCAGAATCAAGAATTTTGTTAACGATGTAAGCTTTCTTGATTCATATTGGTTAAGATTGTTAATTACTGATTCGTTTTGATCAATATTATTTACCAAAAATTAAATTTCTCATATATACCGCACTCACAATTATTCTAGAAATTTTAAGTTAAAATTAAAGTTAAAACTTATTTGCCGATGGTAACCCATACTTACAAGACAAAATATATCGGCCCTAAATATTAATAAAATAAATTTTTGTCGCATTCTTTAAAAATGTTAATTTTTATTTTTAACTTCTTGCAATCCATACTGATTGTGTAATTATGTAATTGAACTAATTTAACTCTGGGGGTTTCAATTTTATTACTACATCTATATTTGCAGTTACAATTACGAATTATTGTATCATATTTTAAATTGCGATGTTTTACATCGATATAATTTCCATTTTATTAAAAAAGGTAAGTAAAATACGTTGCTTTCTCAGCGGTTCACTCATTATTGTACACAAAAGTGTTACCATCATATTACCAGTAATTTCAAAATAATTTATAAGTAGGGTCCGTAGGTAAATGGTAAGAACGAGAGGCTACGAAGCAGTCATGGATGTAGGTACAGGTTCGAATCTGGATTGTAACAAAAATTTTTAAATTTAAATATTATTTTCAGGATAGGTAACAACATCGACAGAATGGAATTCAACCAATAATACAGAATACCAAGCATTAGAATATATTGCAATGATATTCACCCTTAAATGAATGATCACCCCACAAAAGCCCCAAAAACTAACGTTACGCCGGAGATGGGTTTTTCTCTTCCTTAGGGCTGATAGGTTCGACGAACGAAATAAAAGGGTGTAAATTCGTAACAAGCATAATTTATTAATTGAACGTAAAATTTTTATAAACAATTTGCATCAAATTTTTATAAGGACAATAAATTTGTCTCAAACCACAAGTATTTGGGTGTAATGGCTCAGACATGCACGTAACATTTAACGTTTTAAATTTTAACACTGTACGTGTAAATCTGTCCATTCATGTAATGGGTGTAATTTTATAAAAACAGTAAATACAAGTTTCATCAATAACTCACTTATAAATGGTAAATTTTTACTGAAGTTAGCGTGTTTCCGGATCCATGTGGCCAAACTCCCGTCAGCAGTCGCCAGCTGTTCCAATCTATCCCAATCCACCAAACGTTCCACACAGCAGCCAGTATTCCAAAAACCAGCCAATTCTCCAAACTTCACACACGTGCGTTTAATTTTTATAATCAAATTTCTGTTGTGGGTATCCAATTAACTGATACCTTAATTCGTCAGAAATACACAACTGCTCACTAATTTTAAATCGTAATTAGCAATTACGCGAAGATTTGATTTCCGCTAATTATTCACCTTTTTAGTGAATTCACAAATTTGCACTTCCCTGATCTTTAGATCAACAAGAAGTCTCGCGAGTTCTTCCTTCTTTCAGGATCACGAAAGAACTCTTCTCCGCTTGGAGGTCACTTAGGAACTCGCGTGTTCCCTCTTTGAGTTTCACCAAGAGACTGGCTTCATTCTCGCTCGCTCGCCTTTTGTGTGTTCAAAGTTCGAAATTTTGATTTTTATGGTGGGAATCGATATTTCTGTTTACCAAAATCGCACTTATTTCCAGGTACCATAAAGCTGTTAATCGTGTGCGCACTAATTTTTATTTTCATTTTACACTTTTATAGAAAACTGCGGTTGTTTTAAAAATTAAAAATCATACACAGGATGTTGCAAAATATTTGTGTTACATAATTCACTTCAAATTTGTATTGTTTTATGTGTAAATTGTTACATGTGGTTGTTTGTTATTAATTTGATGCAAAAGTTTTTATATCAGCCAAATTAACTGATTATTGACTTAAAAATTAAATAAAATTGAATCACTACCTTTATTTGCTTGCTTACACCCTCTAATGGTCAAAATACCACCACAATATTAATAGTTAATAGATATAATTAAATTGTAACCATGTAAATAAAATTGAAACCCCTAGAGTTAAATTAGTTCGATGCGATCAATGCGACACAATCAATGGATTGCAAGAATCTAAAAATAAAAATTAATTTTTCTAAAAAAATGTGACATAAATTTATTTTATTAAAATTTAATATTTTTGTATACCTGTCTCTATCTGTCTCTGTAACAGGGACAGACAGAGCCCTGCCAGAGTCTCTGTGACAGAGACTCTGGCAGAGTGCCTGACAGAGCTCTTGCAGAGTCTCTGACAGGGTACCTAACAGATACCCTGTTAGGATTTGCAACAAATTTTCTGCAGAGGGTTTGCAGGGTCCATTTTCTCTGTCTCATATTATGTGACAGAGCCCTGTTACAATCCGATTACAGAGACAGGGCCCTGCGAAATTTCTCTGACAGAGCCCTAGCAGATATCTAGCAGGGGGAAAATGTTACTTGGGTTTGGCTTGAGCTCTCAATTCCGTTACAAATGAATCTATCGACTGACCAGACTTCTGTGTAATATTGTGAAACTTATAACGCTCCATTGTGTAATTAATCTTTGGTGCTATCTCAACACTAAAAGCACTCAAAACTTGTGTTAACGTTTTTTTACACTCACCCTTAAGTGTGTTATACTTCCTAACACCCACAGGTCCGATTGCATTCAAAAATATTGCGATCTGTACATCTTCATCTTTCTTCCCACACTCCGATGCTTTCATATAAATTTCAAATTGTTGTTTCCATTCATTCCATGACACTGGATTCAAATCATCAATTGGTTGTGGAATTCTAAAATGCGACATTTTGTAATTTCGTTCTTTATTTAACACCTGACACCATGTAATATCCTTGTAAATAATTAAAACACGTGATTTAATATAACCTTAAAGTTTATTCTTTCTGACATCTACTAGCGTGTCCGTCACTACTCGTGATCAGCGTTGCCAGTAGCAAAAAGTAAAATTATGGCGCAGCGCCACCAAAATTATCAGATTTAACCAGATTTTACAAAAAATTATGTACAACATAATTTCCTTCGCGCCCGATAATAATAATAATATCTTTATTTGGTAAATACATACCACTATTTACATTACAAACCAACAAAGACTTTTTTTTTAAAGGTCAATTACCTTTTTTTTCGAGAAAAACGATTAAAAATTAGCATATAATTTTTTGGCAATTTTGGGCAATTTGTAAAGTCCGGAAAAGTGGTTCAACTGTCCCCATACCCGGATAAATATGTTAATCAATTACCTTTCTAAACTAAATATCACTTCGTAAAATAAATTAAAAAACCAATTTAAATCTGCTGAAATTTACTTACCTATTGAAATTTATGCACTTTTGCATATCGCGATAATATGTGCATATCGCATATGTCACATATCGCTCCGTGTAATTTTCTTGCAATTTAAATAGGGGAATACCCAGTGTATTCCACTACAAAAAGTGGTTAAAAATAATATGATGTATAAAAATAACAAAGTAGAATAATCTTTATTTAAATATTTTTATTTTTATAAATTATTTTTATTTACAAAATTTTGTGATTTCAATAATTATGTTAAATCTGATAATTATGTTACCTTAAATTTTACTATCAGATTTTTTCAAAAATTATGTTAAAATCTGATAATTATGTGACGATTGGCAACGCTGCTCGTGATCTACTAACTACCGCTTTGTTGAACTACCCTTCAACTGGTGAACTACCAAGCAGTAGTACCACACATAAAAATATAAAATAACAGTAAACAAAAACTTAACAATATTTAAATTCAAATACATAACAATAGCTTATAGTTCTATAAGATTTATAAAGTTATAGGTGTTATTAGCAGAATAAGCACATTGGTGGGTGATAATTAGTAATTTACTATAATTTACAGTACGATTTTAACCGTATTGGTTATAATTAGAGTATTTATTTAAATTATTATTTAAACAAAGCCCTATACCCTTAATAAATCAACATAACCTTCGTCAAGTATCGTTAATTCACGTATAATTAATTCACGAAAAACGAAATTTTGAGCCATTCTGGACATCAAAATAGGCAAAATCTTGCGCACCAAATTCAAATTGAAAACTGCTACGGTTATAAATTTTTCTTAGTAATTTAAAATATCATTTGTACAGTATCAGCTTGTAGTTACAGTAATCTTCCTCGTAAACTCTATGGTTTTCTATCAGAGGTCACTACGAGTACGTTTTGATATTTTTGTGGGTAGCCGCCTGGAGTTAGATTTAGGAAACAGGTAAAAATTTTTAGTGGGTCCTCCATTTTGATTCGGTTGGTTCAAGTTTTTTTGACAACCTTTTAAGAATAACGCTTCAATGGACGTTAGGTCTGCGTGTTATTTTTATTGAACTGTTCGTTCAAACCAAGTTATTTGGGATAATTTTACATGCAACCTTGTGACGATGCTTCCATTTATTTATCGGCTCGTAGCAGCAATAGTTTGACGTTATGGAAGTGTCTTTTCTTCATGTTGAAGGATTATCACGTTCAAGCATTTACACCGAATTCAGAAGTGTACGTATACACTACCATCACCTTTTTATCAACCCTCGAACACCTAGGTAATTTATTCTTGATTTTCCTATTTTTTGTGACGATTTTCATTTCTTTAGGGTGTCACCCCAACATTAGCTTATTATCGCTGGTCTTTTGTATTGGTTTTCCGTGACGCCTCACTAGCCTGTAGATGTTTTTTTTTTGGTTGCCGTGTGGACTGGCAACGATTTCTGAAAGTCCATTACCGTTTACCGTGGTTGCACCGCTGCAGTTACGGCGTCACCCTGCAATCCTTTTTGACCGAGACACGGCCTCAACAACCTTCCTTGCGACGGCTACATTCCGTAGCATAAGTGAACCTGTAGTTCAACCCCACCGAGACTCCGAGAAGCAACGCCGAGTGAACCTTACCAACAGTAACGTTTGAATTTGTTTTGTATATATTGTTGTGATATTTTGGTCATTTAAAGGGTGAAAGCAGACAAATAAGGGAGTGATTTAATTTTGTTTGATTTTTAATTCAATGGTCAGGTGATTTGACTTACATTTAAGAAACATTTGCATCAATTACAAAAAACCACCACATGTAACGAATTCTACACACAAAACGAAACAATTTTGAATTTATTTGTGAAATATAAAATTTTGTAACATCCTGTAAGTGATTTTTGATTTTAAAAACAACAACAGATTCCTGTAAAACAAAAGTGAAAATAATAATTTAGTGCACAAGCAATTAACGGCATTATGTTACCTGAAAATAAGTGCGATTTTAATCAACAGGAATGAAAGTTCCCACCACACAAATCCAAATTTTGAGCTTTTGAAAAACACAAAAGGCGAGCGAGCGAGAATGAAGTCAGTTCTTGGGGAAACGTTGATTGAGAAACACGTAGATTTCTCGATAAAATCCCAATTAAGGAACTCAATTGCGGTTCTTTGGTACAAAAACCAAAGCATTAATTTACTTAATTAAGCGGAAGTAAATAAATAGTGGAGTCGTAAATTTACGGAATTCCGGTATTTTATGGAAAATTGTGTATTGCGTGCGTGATTGGATATTTGTCAATTGAATATCTGAAATAAAAGTGGATTACAGATATTTGTACAATCGGTACGAATTAGAGGTTATGTTCACACGTGGTGGACAAATTAAAATTGATACATTAATTGATTACTTACCGAAGTGTGATTAAACGCGAAGATTATTTAACCAACGGTTTATGAAGTTGGTTAACAGAAGAAAAAGGATTTGAGCGGCACTTTAAACACCAAATTTGGAACACATTCACCGGTAGCTGTGAAGACGTTAATGGCTCCTGACAGAATAGGCAACATGATGTTTACCAACTGTTTTATGGGAACGCACTAGATCAAGTAGAAAGTAACAAGGTACAAGATTTGTTTTATTTTAATGAATCTGATTATAAAGCAACGATTTGTGTTGACATTAGATTGATTAAAGGACTTTATTAAAATTGATTATTATAAATTGTTTACACGATACAAAAATAATGAAATATCCAAGTTTAGTTCCCAAAATTGAGGATTTAAATGTAATTTGGATGATTTAATTATTACACATAAAATAACACATTTGGTTGAGACAAATTTGTTGTCAGTAGTAATTTGATGCAAATTTAACAGTTGATTTTATTTTCATTAAATAAATAATGTTTACTATGAATTGCCCTCTTATTTCGTTTACTGAATCCACTGGCCTTGAACAAGAGAAAAACTCTACTCCGGCGTAACGCTAGTTTTTGGGGTCTTTTTGGGGTGAGTATTTGTTTAAGGGCGAATAATCATAACAATATTTTATCGAGAACTTTTTTTTGTGTTTTAATGCATGTGGGCTTAGTTTTGGGTAACACCCTGACAAACATTTATCTAACTATTTCAGCTTCTTGTTTTAAACAACTAGGATTATTACCTAGTTTCGTGTACAATATTTGTACATCGAGTATGCGCATACGAGGTACAAACACAGTTAAAATCTATTTGTGTAACATAATAATCGAGCATAATTTTGTTTTGGTTAAGGGTGAGCCCATTATTCGATTCGCAGCTCTGTACATAGTTAATATTAAATTTGTCAGTATTACTAGCGAGGCATTACTCTCCACCACTCAAGGTGTATCGTCGTTTTCCCTCTCCTTCGATTCAGTGTACTCGATTTTCGTGATTTTCAGTAGTGTCACTGTGCCCATTCACAGGGTCACAAATTACGTGGCGCTCAAACCTATACCTTTTCTCGCTTTGCTGTTAAAAGCTTCACCACAGGCTCAAGACCCTGTGAAGATCACTCTCCAACAGGTAAGAGAACGACGGTCATCACATTTTACCCCGATCGAGCTAGTCAAAAGGGCAAAACACCTTTTTAAATTTTCCATTCGACCAGTCTCCCTGAGGTGGACTGGAGGTGCTGTAAGCACCACATTGCCGCTTGTACCTAGCGTGGCAAAACATTAAATTTGTTCGTTTTTAGATTCAAATCGCCGCAAACTTCATAAATCACTGGATTTCACCAACATTCAATAACAAGTGTGTGTTTGTGTGTCATCGGTAACATGAAATGACCTTTCATTATAACATTGTGCTCGAACTTATCTCTATGGGTAAAAATCATCCCCTAATTTAAAATAAATCATTAATGCGAAGCTGGATTTCATAATCAAATCACGACAATAAGTTTATATAAGTCTACTAGGGGGGCTTCGCCCCCCTGGCCGCTAACGCGGCCCAACCCCCCAGGGTCGCTTTGCGGCCCTAATAACTTCAAGTTATAAAACTTATTTCCATACAAATTTTTTATGTTGCTTTCACTTTGAATTTGTATTCCATCCTTCGCTCGACATCTTGATACTGCTACATATAACTGTCCATGACTAAACAAAGGCCTATCGATGTATATAGCAACTTTGTTAAAGCTCTGCTAGCATAACAACAGATCCTATTTTAAGTTTTGATTTGTGTACCGGAAAACCAGGGAAATTCAATGAATTTAATTATTCGACTTCATATTCCAACCGAATGACCTCTTGTGTTTGATCAACCCTTCGATGTTTAGCTAAATATATCTTGACTTAAGTAGGTATGAATCTCGCCCGAACATCATCATTGTGGCAGGCTAATATAATTCTGTCGGAGAGATCGGCATTAGAAGCAATTGAATTGCTGTAAATGTCCTGAATTATACGGTACAGGACAACTCGGTACCGGACAACTCGGCACCGGGAAAACTCGGCACCGGCGACTCGGCACCGGACAACTCGGCACCGGACAACTCGGCACCGGGGAAACTCAGCTCCTGGATAACTTGGCACCAGTTAAAAACTTTTAAAAAATGTATGAGGGACATTATTAAAAGGTAGATCCCGGTCGAGGCTAGGTTAGTGTTAGGAAACGACTTTTTTTTAAAAGAGAAGGTCACCTCGGATTTTTAAGACCATTTCCGTGCAAAGTCACGTATGATAACTTCGGTAGCGTTTGTTCCGGAAAGTGAATTATAAAAAGATATACAGGGTGGCCCTTTGAAAACGAAACAGACGGGATTGTGGCCAGCAGAATTTTTTTTTCAAGAAATGCAAAAACACGTCAATTTTATCATCGAGGGGGCAACTTTTGCGACCAATGTCACTCCCGTATTGATTCATACCTTCGCGCTGTGATGACAACCCCTGAAATGTTAATAGGAATGAAATAGCAAGTGCTACCTCATTTGAAAGGTCTTGCTTTCCTGAATTCAGCGATATAATTTTTTTGAAGTTTTATCAATTATTCGACAACAAAATTGAAGCTGTAAAAGTGCGAAATAAATCCGATATTTCAAGACATTTAAGAATAAAAAGGTGAAAAACGCTTGGTCAGGTTGATTTTAATTTCAAGGGGGCTACTTTTACTGCTATTCATAAATATTGATAGTTCCAACCCTTAAGGTAAAGGGCAAACCATCCTTAGAATTTTGAATGAAAATATGGGATAAAAAGATCAGTTTAATCAAATTATATGTTCCAATTGTTCACCACCAGCTTCTTCAATGGAAGAATTGTTTCAATTCCTCATTGCATTCAAGACTGTAAGGGTGGTTTGCCCTTTACGTGAAGGGTTGAACTATCAATGTTTATGAATAGCAGTAAAAGTAGCCCCCTTGAAATTAAAATCAACCTGTCCAAGCGTTTTTCACTTTTTTATTCTTAAATGTTTTGAAATATCGGATTTATTTCGCATTTTTGCAGCTTCAATTTTGTTGTTGAATAATTGATAAAAATTTAAAAAAATTATTTCGCTGAATTCAGGGAAGCAAGACCTTTCAAATGAGGTGTCACTTGACATATCATCCCTATTAACATTTCAGGGGTTGTCATCACAGCGCGAAGGGATGAAACAATACGGGAGTGACATTGGTCGCAAAAGTTGTCCCCCTCGATGATAAAATTGACGTGTTTTTGCATTTCTTGAAAAAAAGTTCTGCTGGCCACAATCCCGTCTGTTTCGTTTTCAAAGGGCCACCCTGTATAATTTCTTTAATATAATAAATTTTTTATATTTTAATTTTTTTTAAGTTTTTCAACTGGTGCCGAGTCCGCTCCAGAGCCATTTTTGCAGCACTAAACTCCTTAAAAACATCCCCTTAGGGCCTTCAAACTCGGCAAATTGTGCTTCTGGGAATGGGGTGAATCTCGCATTTTTTTTCGGTACCGGACCATATTATGTCACACATTCAAATATTCTTTATTAGTAATTAATCTACCTTTTAATGACTTTCTCTTTTAAAAAACAAGTCGTTTCCTAACACTAACCTAGCCTCGACCGGGATCTACCTTTTAATAATGATCCTCATATATTTTTTTTAAGTTTTTCAACTGGTGCCAAGTTAGCCCGGAACTGAGTTTCCCCGGTGCCGAGTTGTCCGTGTCCCTGAATTATATTTGTAGATTTCCAGCTATTCGGTACTTTCAATAATATAATGCTGCTTGGCCAAATTGATGTTGACTTTAAAGTATAATTGACTATCTCCACAGGTGAAGCGTATTTTATAACAGGTAAAACTTGACGAAAGTCACCACCGAAAATAACAAATTTGCCACCAAACGGATTTTTGCATTTACATAAATCTTTCAATCTTTGTGTTTTTGCGTCGCATGGTTTTATTACCTTGCTTTTGCTTTTGCTTTGCTTTGCTTTGCTTTGCTTTGCTTTGCTTTGCTTTGCTTTGATTTGATTTGCTTTGCTTTGCTTTGCTTTGCTTTGCTTTGCTTTGCTTTGCTTTGCTTTGCTTTGCTTTGCTTTGCTTTGCTTTGCTTTGCTTTGCTTTGCTTTGCTTTGCTTTGCTTTGCTTTGCTTTGCTTTGCTTTGCTTTGCTTTGCTTTGCTTTGCTTTGCTTTGCTTTGCTTTGCTTTGCTTTGCTTTGCTTTGCTTTGCTTTGCTTTGCTTTGCTTTGCTTTGCTTTGCTTTGCTTTGCTTTGCTTTGCTTTGCTTTGCTTTGCTTTGCTTTGCTTTGCTTTGCTTTGCTTTGCTTTGCTTTGCTTTGCTTTGCTTTGCTTTGCTTTGCTTTGCTTTGCTTTGCTTTGCTTTGCTTTGCTTTGCTTTGCTTTGCTTTGCTTTGCTTTGCTTTGCTTTGCTTTGCTTTGCTTTGCTTTGCTTTGCTTTGCTTTGCTTTGCTTTGCTTTGCTTTGCTTTGCTTTGCTTTGCTTTGCTTTGCTTTGCTTTGCTTTGCTTTGATTTGATTTGATTTGCTTTGCTTTGCTTTGCTTTGCTTTGATTCGTCCGTTGATGTGATTATAATGTTGATTTGGTGTCGTCCAATAGCTGTTCTCAGCGTTGCATAAAAACGTTGCATAAAAACGTTGCACAAAAACGTTGCATAAAAACGTTGCATATTTTTCTTATCTTTTTATATATATAGAGTAGATATAGTCTAAGATTGCAAATGTACAATAAATAAACAGGAGACAAATACCAACCGATACCGATTGTAAAATTACTGCGAGGTTGTCAGATGCATTAAAAATGTAAGGTGACGTCATTCGCGGCAAAATGAAGGTTTGAAATAAAATTTAAAAAAAAAATGTTTTTGAGAAACTGAAAGTCCTTATAGACTTTTGATCTATTCTATTGGGATCTCCAGCTAAGGACTACGCCGTCTTGCGGAGAATTTTGGAACTACTCCTGGAGACATAAACAAACAAAAATTACATGCATGTTATAGGTTGTGTTACCGTTTTTTTAGATTATTTGTGTTTTTACGTATAGTAATGATAATATTTAAATTAATAGTATATAGTACAGTTGTAGTCGCGTATATTTAGTGTAATTTATTTGCCAAAGAAGTTTTTAAAAAGTGAAAATAAGAAAAGTTACATACCAGCAAGTTATAGGTTGGATTACCTTTCTTTTAATTTTGTTACTTATTGTTACGAATCTTAATGCAATACTTGGAGGACAAAGAATCCAGATTCTTTAAAAGTTACGAAAATTATTAGCCCTTTTATGAGAGTTTGTCACATTTTGATAAAGAACCTATTTAATAAAAGTAAGCACATTCTAATTATTGACATCAAAAATGCTTATTTCATGTAGGTTTTACAATTGGTCATAAAAACTTTTTAAAACCATTGGCAATTCCTACAATATAATTATTGTCAATCACTTCAGCTTCCATGTAGTTTAATACCAGGTGCTGGCCCATCAATCGTCAACTTCAAAATGATGCTAAAAATCAAGAAAGGAATGCTTTTATAACTAGGAACCCATACAAGATGTGAGCCCAGATTGCTTCAAGAATGTAGATGATAATAATTTATAAATAATGCCACGAAACTAATAATTTGGAAAATAATTTGAAACCTAAAATTTTATAATTCACACTTCAAAATTAATTTAAACCAAAATATGTATAATCATAAGAACAATTACTAAATTATTAAAATTAATATTGGTTGTAACATTCAATCAAATAAATTATTAATTATAAAGGCGTGATACGCCCATAACTAAATTATAAATAATACGTACAAGAAACATTACCTGCACACCTCAAAATTAGTTTAACATAAAGATAATATTGTTAACAAAATATTGTCGAAAACTAGAAGTAGCTAGAATAATTAATAAGGTCACAATATCGAAAAAACACTAAAAATTCAATATGGCGCTGACTGCAATGGCCGCCAAATGAGTCGACACATTTATAATGCAATACATTTTATATGGAAGAAATGATGCAAGAAATGATCATAACGCGTCACAGCTTGACGTCATCAGAGAATTTGTATAAATAGAGCAACTGAACAACGGTTGAGAGAAGTCATCATTCAGTCGCAGGCCAAGGCGAATCGCTGCCCGCGAACTAGGAGAAATCACCAGGAAGCGATGCTTCGGCGAGGTGGTCGCCAAAGTATAAAAAATTAATAATTATCGAAATGTTCCACTACACTTAGGTTGGGTAAATATATCCCCGTTTATGATAATTACAATTATGTTTAATATATTTAATAGCGTGTGGGACCAACGCAACGTAAGTAATTAAGCCCAAATGTTTTAGTTTAGGAATTGTATAAATTCTGTAAATATTGTTTATTATATTTATTTGTTACCATAGAGTGGTTTTCTTTATTAAACAGCATCGAATCCCAAATAAGCAAACAGTGCCCTCGACGAAGATCAAGATCCCAATTTAAAGTACCGACAAACAAAACGATCCGCGACAATAATAAAAACAAATAAATAAAAAATCCTTTTATTGTATAGTGATCGTAACATTTTAAAATATTCTTCTTTTACGTTAAAGACTAATTTGTGAGCAAATTCTCATACTTTAGCTAAACTATCAATAAACTACAAAATAACAATGAAAAACTAAGTAATGTCATCTGCAATTGTATTTGGCCATATAAATTATGTTTCTCCGTTAGCTGATTTACTACGTCAGTCAGTCGAAGATACTACTAGTCCTGTTTCGACAACTTCATTTATATCCAGTACTTGTTTTAAAGAGTTTCCTAGGATGTGGATCTTATTTTTAGATTATTTTTCTTTTTTAGATTATTTGTGTTTTTACGTATAGTAATGATAATATTTAAATTAATAGTATATAGTACAGTTGTAGTCGCGTATATTTAGTGTAATTTATTTGCCAAAGAAGTTTTTAAAAAGTGAAAATAAGAAAAGTTACATACCAGCAAGTTATAGGTTGGATTACCTTTCTTTTAATTTTGTTACTTATTGTTACGAATCTTAATGCAATACTTGGAGGACAAAGAATCCAGATTCTTTAAAAGTTACGAAAATTATTAACCCTTTTGTGAGAGTTTGTCACATTTTGATAAAGAACCTATTCAATAAAGGTAAGCACATTCTAATTATTGACATCAAAAATGCTTATTTCTTATTTTATTTAGGTTGTAGTAATCAAGAGTTATGCCTGTTTTCACCAACAATTTATTTAAGAATTTCCTAGTAAAGAATTACTTAGCTAGGATTCCATAAATTTGATTGGTCAAATTTGACAGAGTATTGACATAATAAACTATTATGTCAAATTTGACTAATCAAATTTAAGGAATACCTACTAAGGAATTCTTTACTAGGAAGTTCTTAAATAAAATGTTGGTGAAAACGGGCATCAGTGAATTATGAAATGTCAGTTAGAATTTAATTATGTCAAAATTGTACTTATAAAATAAATAACGTTTCAGATTAAACGGCGATTCTTTATAAACAATTAAAAAGACTTTTTAATAAAACTAACGAAACTAAATTGGTGACCCCCACGATAGAGAAACGAACACAAAATGACTAACGACACGATACAAATCAAAAACGATGAGAAGACTACCGCACATGAAATTGCTAAAGTAAGCATTAAAATACCTCAGTTTTGGGAAGATGATCCAGCTATGTGGTTTGCGCAAATTGAAATGCAATTTATAATGAATAATGTCAGTCAAGATACAACGAAATTTTACTATATTGCGAGTACCCTCAATCAGAAACAAGCGACCGAAGTTAGAGACATCATTATAAACCCACCTGAAACCAATAAGTATGAGAAATTAAAAACCGAACTCATACGAAGACTCTCATCCTCCGAAGAACAAAAGCTGAAAAAACTACTTCAGCGCGAAGAAATGGGTGATCGTACTGCATCCCAATTCCTTCGGTATATAAGAAACCTGGCGAACGATACATTTCCAGAACCGTTATTGAAAACTTTGTGGATTAGTCGTTTACCCACAAATATACAAGGAATTCTTGCAACAGTAGGTGAAAAAAGCTTAGATGATATGGCAATTATAGCAGACAAAATCTTAGAAACTCATCAGGCTGGACAAAACGTGGCGGCTACTAGGACATCTAATGAAGATCACATCAAATCGCTAGAGAAACAAATTGACGAAATGCGTATAGAAATACAAAGTTTAATACGGCAAAACTACAACACTCGAGAACCCTCCAGAAATAAGTCGCGAAATCGTAATGATCCAAAATTATGTTATTACCACAACATATTTGGATCCAAAGCTAGAAAATGTCGTCAGCCTTGCTCATATAATTCGGAAAACTACAACGAGAATCAGTAAATACGGCAACTGATTCTCACATCCCACTAAGCCGCCTAACCATCACCGATAAAACGACAAAAATCCAATACCTTATCGACACTGGAGCTGATGTTATCGTATTCCCAAAAACCGCTTGTAGAGACCATAGAACTGTACAAGATTTCAAGCTGTACGCGGCCAACAAGTCCATCATCAACACTTATGGATTTACAACAGTAAATATTGACTTGGGACTAAGAAGATTACTCACGTGGCGTTTTATAGTGGCCGATGTGAACAAAGCAATCATTGGTTCCGACTTCCTCAACCATTTCAACTTGTTGGTCGATATTCGAAATAGCAAATTAGTGGATAACGTTACATACATGGAATTATCAGGTCGGTTAAATCATAATCAACAACCTACGATACGTACAATAAATACAAACAACGAATATCACTTGCTAATCGACAAATATTCTATTACGAATCCAAATATGGTAAGAAAAACATGTCTACATAACACGCTGCACCGTATTGATACGTTACCCGGCCAACCTGTTACTTGCCGACCACGAAGATTAGCTGCAGATCGTCTCCAAGTGGCGAAAAAAGAATTCGAAGTCATGATGCATATGGGTATCGTACGACCCTCAAGAAGCTACATCTTGTAGAAAAGAAGAATAAAGAATTTAGACCATGTGGTGATTATCGCACGCTTAACGCAAGAACAATTCACGACTGCTACCCTATTCCACATATACAGGATTTGGCCCAATCGCTTTCTGGTAAAACAATTTTCTCCACAGTTGATTTAATTAAAGCATTCAATCAGATACCTGTCCAGCCCGATGATATCCATAAAACCGCCGTTACGACTCCATTTGGCTTATATGAATTCACTCACATGCCCTTTGGTTTGAGAAATGCAGCGCAAACATTCCAACGTTTTATTCACGAAGTAACAAGAGACTTGGAATTCTGCTACGCATACATCGACGACATTCTAATTGCATCCAAGTCAAAAGAAGAACATATTAAACACCTTAATCTATTATTTCAGCGACTACAGAAATATGGAATTATAATCAATCCAGCGAAATGTGTTTTTGGCAAAGACGAAGTTACGTTTCTTGGACATTCGATCAACAAAGAAGGAACGAAACCGCTACTAGATAGAGTCGAAGCAATTGTATCCTACGAAAAACCCATAACCGTAAAACAACTACGTTAGATTCTTAGGAATGGTCAATTTTTACCGTCGTTTCATACCCAAAGCGGCATCCAATCAAACCCCACTGAACAAGTTTCTTCTAGGAAAGAAATCAAATAATGACAAAATGAATTTGTCCGCAGATTCGGAAGCCGCTTTCTTCAAGGTAAAAAATTCATTAACCAATGCAACTCTATTAGCTCATCCATTAGCTGAAGCTCCTTTATCAATAATGGTCGATGCATCAAATGAGGCTGTTTGATTCAAACTAATTAGTGGACTGTATTTAATTTCAAACTTTATTCAAATATTATCCAAATACTAATAATTTTACAAATGAGAAACAAACTACAACGTCTGGCTAGTTTCTAGGTTTAGCCGCTTCTGTCTTCTTGGTTCCCTCTCTCCTCGTATGCTCGACATACCAGCGCTTCTAAAACGGCGCGAACATAGCCCTCCTCTTGAAAGAACCCCTTTCAAAAAATAATATAACTAACAAAATCTTAACTAAAGGTAATACATAGCATGTCTTTTAAAAACAGGTAAACAAAATTCAAATTTCTTAACATTAAAATACATTTACAAACACTATTCGCTTTGCATAGGCAAGATACACACTTTCACTACCGGTCTTTTGATCACGCCAGATCTTGTCTTTAAAGTCACTGCTCGAACGATGCCGTCGCTACCAGGATGAAGATTCTGCACCCTACCCAATTCCCATTTCAACGGTGGTAGATTATCATCCTTAACCAAAACTAGGACACCAGTTTTTAACAAATTTGGGTGTTGCACCTTCCATTTCGCACGAATCTGCATTTCCGAAATGTATTCCTTTGACCACCTGGACCAAAATTGTTGTTTCATCTGTTGCAAGAATTGAAACTTCTTCAAACTATTTGTTTTCGCTTCTTGCAATGGCTGTTCCAATAAACCAACGAGTGGATGTCCAATTAGGAAATGTCCGGGAGTTAAGGCAGTAGGATCATTACTCATGGGATACAATGGTCGGGAATTTAAGCACCCCTCAATCTGTGTTAAAATTGTGACAAATTCTTCGAATGTTAATTTAACATCTTTGACAATTCTATTAAAATGAAATTTAAAACTCTTTACCCCCGCTTCCCAAATTCCCCCAAAGTGAGGTGCGCGAGGTGGTATAAAGTGCCAATTCAATGTTTCAAAAAAAGAGCTATCTTTTATCGAATTTTGCAAATTGTAAAGCTCTCTTTTCGCACCGACAAAGTTCGTGCCATTGTCACTAAAAATATTCAAGCAATTACCGCGTCGAGAAACGAACCTGTGCAAAGCTGCCATAAACGCATCCGTAGTCAATTCGCTTACTAATTCTAAATGAATAGCCCGTGAGGACAAACAAATAAAT
This sequence comes from Rhagonycha lutea, assembly GCA_958510855.1. Taxonomy (NCBI): domain Eukaryota; kingdom Metazoa; phylum Arthropoda; class Insecta; order Coleoptera; family Cantharidae; genus Rhagonycha; species Rhagonycha lutea. The sequence goes on from OY294038.1 coordinate 41,671,736, forward strand.
AGACAAACATATGCCTTCACGGTATTGTACTTTCGACCCTTTCTATCCTTTAGCAAAAAAGGTCCAGCAAAATCAATTCCGCAATTGATGAACGGGCGTGCTGCCGTTACTCGCGCCTCTGGTAAATCTGCCATAATATGACGAACGGGTACGGGTTTTACTTTAAAACAAATTACGCAACCTTTAATTATCTTCCTAACCAAACCACGTGCGGCTACTACCCAAACGCGTTCGCGCAGAGAAGCTAAAACGGCTTGCGGTCCTGCATGTAACAGCTTCACGTGCTCGGCTTTTATTAATAACCCAGCTAAAGGATGCCTTGCGGCCAAAATGGCCGGATGCCTTTTTTCAAACTCGTAGTCCGAATGCTTTAATCGGCCACCGACTCTAATAGTTTTTTCGAAATCTAGAAAAGGGTTTAATGCTAACATTTTGCTGGAATTTTTTACCCTTCCCGTTTTTACTAATTCGCGCAGATCATCGTCGTAGGTTTCGCGTTGAGCTAATTTAATTAACGAGATCGTGGCATTTGCCAGCTCATCGTTAGTTAACCTCCCAATTTGCCTATTTTCTTTAGCTTTTTTCGCGTTTGTGCAAAATCTTAAACAATACGACCAAACTCTCTGCAATTTTTTGAAGGATGAAAATTTGTCAAAAACACCATCAATTTTGATAGTGGTTACCAGCACTGTCTTAACACCTCGAACCTCCCCTTTGAACTCTTCGGATTCAATTACCGCCTCTAATTCGTTTTCGTTTGCGCCTGGCCAAGAATCATCTCCACTTGCTAACCATAGGGGTCCATTCCACCAAATCTGCTTCTTATTTAATTCCTGTGGCTCTACCCCTCTAGTTAGCAAGTCTGCGGGATTTTCTAACGTATTGATATACCCCCATTCGCTTGGTTCTGTTATGCTTTGTATTTCCGCTACTCTGTTTGCAATAAACATTTTCAATAGATGCGGTTCACTATTTATCCAAGCTAATGCAATTTGGGAATCGCACCAAAAATAACGTTTACTAAATTTAATGTCTAATGCTTTTTTGATTTTTACGTATAAGTTAGCGAGCAAATACGCTCCGCACAATTCAAGGCGGGGCACCGTTAACGTCTTCAACGGCGCAACTCTGCTTTTTGCGCACAACAAATAACAAAAAATTTTACCCTGGCTGTCGATGCTACGTAGGTAAATCGCTGCACCGTAAGCCACCTCCGACGCATCTGAAAAACCGTGCAATTCAACCCTACTCGGATTTTCACAAAGGATATGTCTCTTAATTTTTATTTGATTTAAGTTCGGTAACTGTTCCCTAAATTTACAAAAGCTATCGTTCAATTCCGTTGGGATAGGATCGTCCCATGACAATTTATATTGCCATAATCTTTGCATGATTAGTTTTGCCGTAATAATTGTTGGACCTAGCAGCCCAAGAGGGTCAAATATTTGAGCAATTACCGACAATACGCTTCTTTTGGTGTTTACGCTGGCCGATCCCTTTAGTATTATGGAATATTGGAATTCATCCTTATTCGCATGCCATGCTAAACCTAATGTTTTCGATTCGCCCCCCTCATTCATGTTCAAAATGACTTGTTTGTCTGCGCATTGGATTTCCTTCAGAACCTGAGGATCATTTGAGCTCCATTTATTTAAAGTGAAGCAACCGCCCTTCAATATTTCAGTTACCTCCTGGTAGATTTGCCTTACCTCCTCGGTCGTTTCGCCTCCCGAGATCAAATCATCCATGTAAAAATCCCTTTCGATAACCAAACTAGCTAGCGGTTTGCCTTTCTCCTCCCTTGCTAGTTCTAACATACAACGCACAGCTAGATACGAGGCGCTAGAAGTACCGTAAGTCACGGTGTTCAACTGATAACAACTAATTTCTTCGGCGACATCATTTCTCCAAAAAATTCTTTGAAGCGGTCTTTGCTCCTCGTGAATCAAAATTTGCCTGTACATTTTCGTTACGTCCGCGGTTATCACGTACCTATGTTTTCTAAACCTAACGACTATTGCGAACAAATCCTGCTGTAAAACAGGCCCGGTAACTTGCAGATCATTGAACGAATATCCACTTGAAATTTTCGCGGAAGCATCGAAAACTACCCTTAACTTGGTGGTCAAACTATTTTGTTTAATAACACAATGGTGAGGCAGGTAATATGCCCCGTAGTCATTAACATTTTCCACCCTTGTTAAATGTCCTAGTTCCTCGTATTCACGAATGAATTTTTTGTATTCTAATTTTAGGTCTAAATCGCGCTCTAATTTCCTTTCCGTGTGCGCGAATCTTTTTAAAGCAATTTCCCTCGATTTCCCTAACTTCTCTACAGCGTGCTTTAACGGGTACCGCACGACAAAACGCCCGTTAGGTAGTCGTGTCGTGTTGGCCTTGAAATCGCATTCGCAAAACTTCTCGTCCGGTGACAAAATCTTCCTGTCTGGACAGGTTTCTAATTCCCAAAATCGCGTTAAATCCTCATGCAACGTTTGATTGGTAACAAATCCGCAATAACTATTTTTCGTTGCCGTTTGCTTGGTTGGGACTAGTCCGGCCACGATACAACCGAAGCTTGTGTCCTGTAACATAGGTTTGTTTTTTCCTAAACTATGCTGCCCCGGTTGCAATAATTGCCAAAAGCGTTCCGCTCCTATAAGAATATCTATTTTTCCCGCTACATTGAATGACTCGTCCGCCAGTTTAATAAACTCGGGTATCTCTATTTCTTTCATATCTACAGGCGCGGATGGCATGGGACCACTAATTTTGGGTATGACCAAACAAGCTATCTTGGTTTTGAACTCTGAATTATGCGATTGCAAGGTTATACTAGTTTTCTGGTGTACATTTGTTGACACTTGGCTCAACCCCATGACTCTGAAATCAACTTCTGAAGTTGCAAGATTTAATTTATCTACTAATTCTTTGGTAACGAAGTGGGATTCGGACCCGGAATCTAATAGCACGCGAGCTAGGTGCAATTTTCCTTCCCTGTCCCGCACGTTAACCTTTGCCGTGGACAGCAACACTTGGCTCATGCCGTTAAAGGTCCTACACATGGCTGTACTAGCTTTTACCTCTGCTTCCACAACTTGTGTTTTAGCAGTTTCCCTTTCTTTGTTTGCTTTAATTTTTTCCTCGTCGTGTAACAAAGCGTGGTGTTTTCTGTTGCATGTCTTACACCTGGGTGCGTTGCAGTAAATAGCTCGATGATTTTGCTTTAAACAGTTTAGGCACAAATTAGACGCCTTCACTGTTTCGAAGCGCTTTCCGACCGATAATTTAATGAACTCCTCGCACCCACTAAGTACTTGCTTACCTTTGCAATACGAACATGATGTGTCCACTATTGCTGCAACAAAATTGTTTACGCTTTTTTTACCCTGATTTTTAATATGAGAGTTGTTATTTGCACCTAAATTTTCTAACATTCTGCATTTTGCTTTTAAAAAATCCCCCAAATTTGCTACTGTGGGCAATTCGTTGCAGTATTCTTTTTCTAGTTCGCGTTGCGTTTTGTTGTCTAATTTGGTAGACACTAAATACACTATTAAGGTGTCCCAATGATCTACCCCTTGTTTTAATGTTTTTAAAGCGCGCAAATGTTTTGATGTACCATCCAAAATTAATCTTAAATGGCTAAAAGATTCCTTTGTACTATTTGGTAATTCGAATAGTGCTTTAACATGACTTAATACCAATAATTTTTCATTACTAAATCTTTCATTTAACAACTCCCACGCGATTTCAAAATTAGCACCCGTAACTTCTAATGATTCGATTACGTCTGCTGGGTCCCCTTTTAAAACCGAGCGCAAATAAATGAATTTTTCTATATCACTAATGGTATTGTTGTTATTAATTAATGAATCAAAGGTTTCTTTAAAATATAACCATTCATCCAAGCGTCCCTCGTACTTAGGCAAATTTAACTTTGGTAAACGTACGTTATTATTGTTAGAATGGGTCGAATGTGTACAACTCCCACCAGTTGACGCTGGCGAGTTTGGACGCGTCAAGTTCGTTTCCAACGCTTGATCGCAACCAAGTAACCCTTCCGCCGCTTGTAAAGCCGCGTAATATTTATTTTCAATTTCAATCCTATATTTTTCATTTTTTTCTAATTCTACTTTATCACTTGATAACGTTAAAACTTCAATTTCCATTTGAATCGCATTAAAAGAATTCAACAAATTTACCGCATCTTTTAATCTTAATTTTATATTTTGAACGTTATCCGCGTTATCCTTTAAATAGGTTTCAAAACGAGTCAAAGCACTTTTAACAACGCCTCTTTCTTTCTTCAATCTTTCCAAGTCCGACATACTGCAGTTTTAATAACACAAATTGAGATGACGCTAATATAAGGAAAGGGTAAGAAGGTACTGACCTTGTTCTAAAAATAGATCGTTGGATGTATTTTTCCAGCTTTTTCGTTCGAATCAAAATCACCTTGCACAGTGTTTGATTCCAATTTTTTTGATTCGAAATCACGTCGTGTTCGATTCCTAAGTTGCTTGTTGATCGACAAATACCAATTCTCCATACGGATCGATTGGACCAGTTTATGTTTGATTCAAACTAATTAGTGGACTGTATTTAATTTCAAACTTTATTCAAATATTATCCAAATACTAATAATTTTACAAATGAGAAACAAACTACAACGTCTGGCTAGTTTCTAGGTTTAGCCGCTTCTGTCTTCTTGGTTCCCTCTCTCCTCGTATGCTCGACATACCAGCGCTTCTAAAACGGCGCGAACAGAGGCAATGGGTGGTGTTTTACAGCAGAAAGTGAACGACACATGGCAACCGCTAGGATTCTTTGCAAAGAAATTTAACACCGCACAGACGAAATACAGTGCGTACGATAGAGAACTTTTAGCTGCATACTCAGGCATCAAATATTTCAAACATTCGCTGGAAGGTTGTGACGTTGTTTTTGGATACGCCGACTAAAGGCAATATTAGTCATGAATAATACGCTTTTAAATCGAGTTTGTACTAAAGCTTCGTGATTGTACCTCGTATTTGTCGAAAAGTAAAGTATTTGTCCGTTGAGTAATAAATTATTAGATTTTATGGGATTGTTAAATTAAACTTCATAGTTATTAGTATAAGTAAAATAATACTTTTGTTAAGTGCAGCTGAGAATAATAAAACGAGACCAAAAAGCAATTAGGATACAGTAAAGTCATAGTTTTGGGAAAACTAATATTATATAGTTAAGCTGGCCTCGAGGTTGATTACTTTTTCGAGGAAACTAACAAAGAACGCAGCTGTGGATTAAGTCATATGCCGCGCGCCATAGTACCCAAAAGGATACCGAAAGATATTTATGACATTGTAGCGTCGGTCTGGCGAACGGTAAACCAAAGTTAGACACGTACGTCGTATAAGCTAACGCCGATAATGGATTTTAGGAACCTATTAATTTTGGGTGTGGGAGTAAGTAAGAATTGCATGGGAACTAACGAAATGAAGAAAGCCCATTGGAGGTTTCCCTCCTTTCGTAGTTGTGACATTACGTTAACGAGTGGGACAGGACCGGTAGGTCAAGCCACTCGCCAATTAGCTCTTGTAAGATCAACAACGGTTGGTTTTTACAAAGTAATTGTGAAACAAATAACATCTAAGTTTTCGGGTCAAAAAGTTTAAAGTTTTTGTTATATAAACTGATCAATGTATTAATTTTGATAAAGTGTTAATATTTTATCATCATAAAATTAATAAATCAAGTAAACGGTTAAGAACATTTAAGTGATTGAAGTAAAATATGATAAAACAATTATAAATTGGTTCGGTTATGTGTTGTTTAAAGTAAAATATTAGTTATTTATTCGAAATAAAGTAAACAGTCGTGGAATCAAATCGAGCAATTCTTTAATTGAATCCTATAAAGAAAATATTAATTTCTTATATAAAATGGACTAGAAGTTGTAGCAAATATGCAGATTAAAAACTAATATTCACCATTAGTCGATGGATATCGCGGTCGAAGTCATTAGTGATTATAAGGCGCTCGATTAATAACATTCCATGGAGGTTCTTGCTTGGGTCCAAAGCGGGTATTTTTTATAAACAAAATACGTGTAGAGTAAATTAACAGAATTAAGAAGTAATTATTTGGAGAACATTAAGATCGTAACGTAAACCATTAAGTGTAAATTAAAACCGAATAAACTTTATAATTGTAAACCATTGGGGAATTGGGACATCCATAATTCCAAGAATTAGTCATATCTCGATTCCGTTTTAAGTCAAGTTTTGAGTAATAAATAAATAATAAACTCATTAGCTTTCATAAGTTGAGTAAAGTTAGTTACGCATGAGTACAACGCAGAGCAGTGTTCTTTGTTGCACCGCTTCTCGGCTCATTTTTAATATCAGTAGCGTACGTAAACAAATTAACAAAGTGGCGCCTTTAATTAAATCCAGTCCATCGGATTTAGTCGAGCAAAATTTGTAAATAGTGTAAATAGTTAGTAGCACTTCGCCATAGCACTTTTCCCCGTAATTTTCGTCAGTAAAGAACCTGCGCCGAAAACCCTGAGTTAGCTGATCGCCTTCCTAAAGTGTCGGAAACTTTTGTTGCGTGCAAAAGGGAAAAGGGCGTTGTGCGGAATCGTCGCGTAACAAGGTCGACAGTTTATTCTCTTCACTGATCACAAACCGCTAGTGTATGCATTTCAACAGAAACCTGAGAAAAGTACTCCTAGACAATTTCGACACCTCGATTACATTGGACAATTCACAACAAATATTCAATATATTAAAGGCACGGAAAATGTACCTGCAGATACACTTTCTCGATTAGATAACCTCAACAGCATCAAAACTTTTACAAAGACGATCAATTATAAAGAACTGGCAAAATCACAAGAAATTGATTCCGAACTTAAAATATTTCTAGATGAATCTAAGACAGCAATCAAATTGAGAAAGATACATTTCCCCGAATACGAAACAACCATTTATTGTGACACGTCAACAGAAACAGTACGCCCTTACATAACGCAACCATTTCGGGCACAAATATTTAACAACTTGCATGGACTGGCACACCTAGGTGCGAAAGCTACTACGAAAATAATTACAGCTCGCTTTATATGGCCTGGTATGAACAAGGATTGTAAGAAATGGACCCGACAATGCTTACCTTGCCAACGCTCGAAGATACAACGGCACACTATGGCTCCATTAGGTACCTATATGTTACCTTCTACACGATTTGAACACATCCACATCGATTTGGTTGGACCCCTACCAATTTCCAACGGATTTAAATACTGCCTAACATACGTCGATCGATTCTCAAGATGGCCTGCAACAATACCCTTGGAAAATATAACAGCAGAAACGGTAGCGAAAGCGTTCATAGCAAATTGGATTTCTAGATTCGCTGTACCATTAAGAGTAACTACGGAAAAAGGCCGACTATTTGAATCTCATCTTTTTAAAAATCTATCTTTGCTACTGGGCATTACGCATATACGAACTACATCGTATCATCCACAAGCCAATGGCATGGTCGAGCGCTTCCACAGACAACTCAAAGCCGCGATAATGAGCCACGAAGAAGATTCATGGACGGAAACATTACCTATTGTACTACTTGGAATACGAGCCTCATTTAAAGAAGATTTGAAGGCAAGTGCAGCAGAAATGGTTTACGGCGAAGGAATACGTTTACCCGGAGAATTTTTCTCGGCATCTAAAGAGCTTAACAATACCGATGAAGTTGTAACTCGGTTACGTCAACACTTCAACACTCTACGACCAGCAGAACCGCCCCTCCATGGTAAACAAAAACTTTTTATGTCACGAGATTTAAAATCATGCACCCATGTATTCTTAAGATATGACGCCGTTAAGAAATCGTTACAACCACCTTATAATGGACCCTGCGAAGTCGTGCAAAGAAACTCAAAAATGTTTACGATAATAATTAACAATAAACAACACGTTGTCTCCGTAAACCGAGTTAAGCCAGCATACCTGATTTCCATCGAGAATTTCCAAACACCTCCAAGCGAACAGAACTCTTCTTTAAAACCAGCTCATCCCAAACCAATCCCAATTGAGGCAAACACTCAACCAGTTCCAAATATTGAACAAACTACGAGATCGGGACGAAGAGTACGTTTCGCAACGAACTATGGGGACCTCGTACAGAAGATCGAATTGGAGAATGACATACGTTAGCATCGTTCGATCACGGGATCTCACTAGGAAGGGGGTAATGTAGTAATCAAGAGTCAGTGAATTATGAAATGTCAGTTAGAATTTAATTATGTCAAAATTGTACTTATAAAATAAATAACGTTTCAGATTAAACGGCGATTCTTTATAAACAATTAAAAAGACTTTTTAATAAAACTAACGAAACTAAAAGGTTTTACAATTGGTCATAAAAACTTTTTAACACCATTGGCAATTCCCACAATATAATTATTGTCAATCACTTCAGCTTCCATGTAGTTTAAGACCAGGTGCTGGCCCATCAATCGTCAACTTCAAAATGATGCTAAAAATCAAGAAAGGAATGCTTTTATAACTTAGAACCCATACAAGATGTGAGCCCAGATTGTTCCAAGAATGTAGATGATAAGAATTTATAAATAATAAAAACAAATAAATGAAAAAGCCTTTTATTGTGTAGCGATCGTAACATTTTAAAATATTCTTCTTTTACGTTAAAGACTAATTTATGAGCAAATTCTTATACTTTAGCTAAACTATCAATAAACTACAAAATAACAATGAAAAACTAAGTAATGTCATCTGCAATTGTATTTGGCCATAGAAATTATGTTTCTCCGTTAGCTACGTCTAACTACGTCAGTCAGTCGGAGATACTACTAGTCCTGTTTCGACAACTTCATTTATATCCAGTACTTGTTTTAAAGAGTTTTCTAGGATGTGGATCTTATTATAAACCATAATCTGTATATTTATTTGAAAATTTGACCAAAAAAATGACCACGAACATTATTTCAAAATTATAACAAAAATTATACCTTGTACACCCTCAGTAAAGTGTTTTTCACCTGCAACAGGTTTACACGAATAAAGTATTTAAAACACCAAACATAATTACATGCCTTGTATTAAACTTCTTGAATTTTTGTTCGAGTTTTCATTGTCATAATATACTTCCTTAAAATAATCTACAACAGAAATATGTGTTTTATCTCTACAATCCATAATACATTGAACTCAAATACAATGTTTACTTACATTCCATTAGTATGTTTACATAATCATAAATCGTACAAAATTCGTTATCAATAACCAAAACTCAAATTAATTTGTTACCAATAAACAAAACTACGACACACAACATTTTAAATTGTTTAAAATGATTGTTTTATATGTTAAAAAACAAAATTTAAAACGCATAACCTCCATATAAACCTTAACATAAACACGAACGATGTCTCCAGGAGTAGTTCAGATTTTATCCGCACTGGCGCTGGGATCTTAATATTAGATCCCAATTCGCGTTTTACATTACCGTTGGTGGCGTTGCAAACCATACGTTTTAAATGGATTTTATAAATTATTCCGTGTGGTGGCGTTAATGTAAATGTAAACAAGTTCATTATGTAAACAAAGCAAAAGACGTTCTAAATGAACTTCGAAATTATTCCGTGCGGTGGCGTTTTGTTAAGGTAAAACGCGAATAGAGCTTTTTTCAAGAGCGTAAAATAATCTACAAACTAGATTTAAACCTTTTATTGTCTAAAATCAACGGCTCTCGAGTTATGAATTAAAGTAAATTAAAATATGTCGAAAAATTTGAGCTTTTTCTTTTTTTGTTTTTTTTCAAAACCCTGTAACTTTTAAACGAAAGATTTTACAAAAAATCTGACGCCCCATTCCGGATAGGAAATTTAACGGACTACAACTTTTGTTTAGTAAAAATTTTTGAGAAACCAACCCATTTTACAGAAAATAATAAACAAGGTAGCTACAAAACAAAAAATTAAATTCGCAAAATTTTTATTTTTTTTTAAATTTATTTTATTAATTAATTTTAAACTATTACATCCGTATTTATAAACGTTTACACGCGTATAGTAAAGCGTGTAAACAACGTGAAAAATTTCATGACAAAATCTGTAGTTTCTTATGATAGAGTTATCAACATTTGCAATGTTGCCATATAGTAATCATGTGTAAAGAATAATGTAACTACACGTTTTGAAAATGCGTGTAACAAAATTTATAAATATGAAATTTTACACAAGCGTTACACGCGTGTAGTTGTACGCGTGTAGGTTACACGCCTGACTATAAATACGGCTGTTAGATTATTTAAGTAAATGTTGAAAATGACCACCCTCATTTTCAATACACAATCGTGATCGTTTTAAAAGATGTTTCATAGTATTATTTATAAATTATAACACTTCCTTTTTTGTTAAGAGCCACTATACCAGGGGTGGTCAACAAGGTCGAAGGGTCAACCGGTCGATTACGAGGCCAATTTTGGTCGATCGTTGAGTGTGAAAAAGTGTAAAAAACTCGAATTTCTGCGATTAAAAGTGTCGAAAAATCGACTTTTTGCGATTTTTTTCGACAAACATCTTTTAAAACGATCACGAATGTGTATTGAAAATGAGGGTGGTCATTTTCAACATTTACTTACATAATCTAATAGTTTAAAATTAATTAATAAAATAATTTTTCAACAAAAATAAAAATTTTGCGAATTTAATTTTTTGTTTTATAGCTACCTTGTTTATTATTATCTTACTTTCTGTAAAATGGGTTGGTTTCTCAAAAATTTTTACTAAACAAAAGTTGTAGTCCGTTAAATTTCCTATCCGGAATGGGGCGCACAGTGTCTTGAAAGCGGGTATTTTTGGACAAACGGATGCACAGCCTTCAATTCAATAGCAAAAAGTCTGAAAAAAATATGGAAGATGCCTCACTATATCCTTAATAGAATAGAATAAAAAAAATATTAAAAAATAGAGCAGAAAATTTTTTATATTACATGTCCGTTTATTAAGAGGAGAAAATGTCGTCAATAGATGGCGCGAAACCCGTAAAAATATTGCATATATCATTCCTCTTCCTGTGAATCCAAATTCTGCTGTTCTTTCACTTGAAAATCAATCTCATTAAGGTCAATGTTATCTGGTCCATGAGATATTTCATTAATCTTAGGTTTTTTATTTGATCGTTGTGCTGCATGCAAAACTTGATTTGCGCCATATAAGTTTAATATTGCATCACTTCGTCTCTTTTTGGTCTTTTCAGAACATTCAGCAAATTCTTTCTTCACTTTAGTAGATTTAGTTGATGCTGATGCTCGTTTATCTACAATTTCAGCTGTTGTAAAGTTCTCCTTCAGCCAATCAGCATTACACTTAATAAATGTTGACCTTGTCTTGTAAGCTTTATTCCACCTTTCATTGTACCGTTTCAGGAATTTCTTAATAATTAGGAATTTAATGTTACGAAGCTGATCTACATTTAAATTAGGATTCCTTCTCGCTATTTCATTAGTGATGATGGACGACTTGGGTTGAGAAGATCTTGCGTTTTCCAACAAGATATTGCACAAATTATGATTTGATATATTAAATATTTCCATTCTGAGTAAACTTTCGGTTGTTGAATAAATTTACTTTGCAAGTATTTATATTGTGGTGATATTTTCCATCAATTAAGAGTGCCAGCAAACAAATGAGATAGTAATTTAATTTTATTTGATTTTTGATTCAGTAATCAGTTGATTTGGCTGATATGAGAATAAAATTTGCATCAGATTTACAAAACCGTTATTGTAACAATTTTACACACAAAACAAAACATTTCTTAATTTATTTGTGTAATACAAAATTTGTGACACGCCTTGTGTATGATTTTCATTTGAAATTAGCGCCAAAGTCCTTGAAAGTGTAAAATGTGAATACAAATTCAGTGCGTACGCAATTAACGACGTTATGTTGCCTGCTGTAAGGACCATTTTAGCTGACAAGGAACAAAACTCCCACCTAAAATATCCATTTTTCGAAAACTCAAGCAGAGAGGAGTCTCTTGGGAGAGCTCAAACGAAGAACGTGTCGAGAGTTTCTTGGATAAATTCCAATAAGGGAACTCGTATCAAGTTCTTTTTGATCAAGGAATCAATTTGTAAATTCACAGTAGTGAATAATCATGTGCGTGTAATAGGTGAAAATTAAGTGTTCATCGTGAATAAAGCGAGCACATGAATTCCGGTAGTGGACTGGAACATTTGCAACTCCAAGGATACTGGATTATTTGGATCAACACATGGTCACCAGTGCGTTTCCTGGGACGTATTTCATCAAAGTGAAAGTTTTACCATTTGTAAGGTAAAGAAATTTATTTAAAATTTAATGAACTCAGATCAAACAACGATTTGTGTTGTTAATGATTTTATTAATAAAACTTGTATTTACTGATTTTATAAAATTACACTTGTTACACAAATGAACAGATATACGAGTTTTGCTTCAGAATTTGAAATATTAAATGTCACGTGTATATCTGAGCCGTTACACATTGACACCTCTGGTTTGAGACAAATTTATTGTCTATAAAAATTTGATGCAAATCTCTTATATAAAAATTTCTTTCTTTTAAATAAATTATGTTTGCTACAAATTGCTATTTTGTTGTTTTGTCTGTTGAACCCATCAGCCCTGTACAAGAGAAAAACTCTACTCCGGCATAACGTTAGTTTTTGGGGTCTTTTTGGGGTGAGTATTCATTTAAGGGTGAATATCATTGCAATATATTGTTGTGATATTTTGGTCATTTAAAGGGTGAAAGCAGACAAATAAGGGAGTGATTTAATTTTGTTTGATTTTTGATTCAGTAATCAGTTGATTTGGCTGATATGAGAAACATTTGCGTCAAATTAACAACAAACCGTTACTTGTAACAATTTTACACACAAAACAAAACATTTCTGTAATTATTTGTGTAATACAAAATTTGTGACACGCCTTGTGTATGAATTTCATTTGAAATTAGCGCCAAAGTCCTTGAGAGTGTAAAGTGTTAATAACAGTTTAGTGCGTACGCAATTAACGACGTTATGTTGCCTGCTGTAAGAGCCATTTTAGTTGGCAAGAACAAAATTCCCACCACAGAAATCCATTTTTCGAAAACTGGGAACGTTAAAAATCAGCGAGAAAAAACACGTCAGTTCCCGGGTGAAACTCAAGCAGAGAGGAGTCTCTTGGTGAAACTCAAATTGAGAGCATGTAAAAGTTCTCCTGTGAAGACCAAAGCAGAAACTCGTGTTTGAGTTGCTTGGTGAATCTCAGACTGGGAACTCAAGTAAAGTTCTTTTTGATCCGGGAATTAAGAAGCGAAGTTTGTAAATTCGCAGTAGCGGATAATTTACGAGAATCACATTTCTGCGTAGTTAATTGGTTGTGTTCCATAATTAGTGAAAAGTTGTGAATTTCGAACGAGTTGAAAGATTGGCTTCAAATTTGGAACATTGGCTGGAGTTTGGGACATCTGGCGCTCTCAAGACGTAGGAACAAGATGAGATTATTGACAACTGTTTCCTGGTGATGCGCTGGACCATGTAAATAGTGACAAGGTAGAAAATTTGTTATTTAATTTAATGAATCCAAGTTTAGAACTATTTGTGTCATCACTGGATTGATTAAAAATTATTGTTAATTTGATTTATGATTTTACACGATACACGAATAACCGGACATCCAAGTTCAGCTTCTGAATATGACAAATTAAATGTGATTCTGGATGTCTGAATTATTGCACTTTACACATTTGGTTTAAGACAAATTTATTGTCCATAAGTGGTTTGATGCAAATGTTAACGATTGGTTATTTTCATTTAATAAATTATGTTTACTGCAAATTGGCCTTTTATTTCGTTTGTCGAACCCATCGACTTTGTACAAGAGAAAAACTCTACTAACGTTAGTTTTTGGGGTGAGTATTCATAAAAAGGGTGAATATCATAACAATATAGAGAAAATTTTGAAAGATTTACTCTCATTATCCTATTATCCCATCGCTGATCTCAGTACCTAACAGTATTAAAAATGCTCCTGAGTTTGGAGACGGTAATAGACGGTTGCTGAAATTTGGAGGGATAATTCGTGAGGTGCCAATGTACTCCACAAAATTTTTTCATGTTTGGCGCTACCCGGCGCAACTACTAAAAGTTCAAAAGAAGTGGAAACCTTAAAAAAATGTTGGCCTTTCTTAATTCGGGCCTGCAAACCATTACAAATGTATGTTCCTGATGTAATATACATCCAATCTTATTTTCAGCAATATTGAAGCCCATGTTGTGTTTTTACAATAATTTTAAAATAAAGCCAAATCCCACTTTTTCATGCTTTTCGACTCTTTCTGTAAGAATTTTTTTAAAAAATTTGTGCTCGTGATTGCTTTAAATGTGCCTAACAAGATTCTATTAGTAGAAAGTCAAAATAAAATACTTTAGAAAATTTTTCAACATTTTTTAATTTACTTTAATTCATAACTCGAGAGCCGTTGATTTTAGACAATAAAAGGTTTAAATCTAGTTTATAGATTATTTCACGCTCTTGAAAAAAGCTCTATACAACTTTTACTGAAAAATCAATATTTTCGGGGCTATGGCCACGTGAAGATGGAAATTAATATAGCCTAAAGAAGTTCCTTTCGTAATCAAAAGGAAGGCGTTTGATTGGCTTTCGACTGAGAAAGTCACGTGATCCGGAGTGCTCTTAAGTGGATTGATTTGAATTTAAAAACTAGCGAGTTCCGCTCGAACCACCTTAATAAAAGCTTTTTTTTTTTAAGTATTTTTTATTATTTCAACATCAAAAAATAACAATATTTGTTGGAATTAATAAAGCCTTGCGACCCACTTGCGACGCCTATGATTGGTCGGCAATACAGTTACCTTATTCGTTATGATAGTTGGTAACGGTCGGTAACGGTTGGTAACAGTTCGTTGAACTGGAAGGTCATCCACCTCAAGTTAGTTGCAGTATATAAATGAAGAGTACTATATATGAAGATGTAGTTCGTTATTGTAGTGTAATTGTTCGTGTACGTAATCATCATACAGTCGTTATGCTTCTTAACAGAAGCGTCGTGATCCTTAAATGTTGGTGGGGTGGTTATTACGCTTCCCCATAGTCAACAGATCAACTTTTGGACCCTTTAGAATTTAGATCATTAACATTTAAGGATGCTCTTGGCATATTACTCTCGGTAGGTTGCCATTGCTTTCCGAGGGGAGAACGGTCAGAATAAAGTTCTTACTTTACTCGGATTTGAACCGGGTATTTAGCCTCCATAGTCAACTTGCGTGACCACTATGCTCCGACCAACCGTCTCCACCGTGTACGTAATGGTCTGTTATTAATAAATATTGTAAAGTTTACTTGTTTTAAATGAACATCGAATATTCTGCATTATTATATAATCCTAATAGGTTATGGGCTACAGCAAGTGAGTACATTTAAAAACATTTTAAACAAAACTTTGATTTGTCTAAAGGGCCGTTCAGACGAGGCAAGTTGATAAGTGGTAACTAAATCGTTAAGTTAATTTTAAGTTAAAATTTAGTGGCTGTCCGTCCACACGCATTTAAGTTGTTAAGTGGTAAGTGATAAGTAGATCAAATACTTTTTATTTTTTATCCACTTTCTTTATACCAAAATTATTAATTTGCATTGTATGATGTACAATTTCAGTCATGGCACTTTGTCTGGCTTGCTTATTTTTATAAGCCGAACTTTTAAAATTCCACAAACATTCGTGGAGTACATAATTTTCTACAAATTTTATTGTCGACTCTTCCGTTCATTTCGACATTTTCAAACAAATATCTGTTTAGAATGATTTTAAACTTTAAAAGTTTAAAACGTCAAGTTAAAAGTTTTTTATTAAGTGTTTACACCCGATAATTTTATAAACAGTGCTGACCACGCCTTAGAAGATGCGCGCGCAACTTAACTAAATCGAAAAATAGACTGGATTCTATTTTACTTACCACTTACCAACTAAATTGTTACTTAATCACTTACCACTAAATCAACTGTCCACACGTGGAATTAACTTAAAATTAAGTTAAAATTAAGTTAAAATTAACTAAATCACTTACCAACTTGCCTCGTGTGAACGGCCCTTAACACGTGTAGTCATTAAAACAAACTTTTTATCGAAATTATTTATTGTTGTGAAATTTAATCTGAACAAGTCAAGATGAATACAGTAAGAATAGAATCGTTAAGTAGTGAAAACTACGACACGTGGAAAATTCAGATGGAAGCATTACTTATAAGAAACGAACTTTGGTGTTATGTGAATGGAGAAATCGAGGAACCAACCACAACTGGCGAAGAAGTAAAGAAATGGTCAAAATTCGAGGGCAAAGCAAAATCGGAAATAATTTTGTCGATCAGCCCGAAAGAATTAAAACAAATTAAGAATTGTGCTACATCACGTGAAACTTGGCTAAAATTGGAAAGTATTTACCAAAGTAAAGGCCCCGCAAGAAAGGCTACTTTATTGAAACAATTAATGCTAAAACGGATGGAAGATCATGAAGATATTCGTGAACACATTAACAAATTTTTCGACTCGGTCGACAAATTAAGTGAAATGGAAATCGAAATCAATTCGGACCTGCTCTCAATCATGCTACTGTACAGCCTGCCAGCAAGCTTCGAAAATTTTCGATGCGCAATCGAATCACGCGATGAATTACCCACGCCGGAAATGTTACGTGTAAAAATCGTCGAAGAAAGTGACGCGAGAAATGGCGGCGTTTCAGCTCAAAATGCAATGTTTGCAAAACGAAATAAACAGTGGCGTCCTAAAAATGGCGACTCGACAAAAAATGGTGACTCAACAAAAAGCACGGAAAAATTTAAATATCGTTGCTACAAGTGCCGACAGTTGGGGCACAAAGCCAACGACTGCAAAAACAATAGTAATCAATCGACCGCAAATTGCTCGGAAATGGTGTTTAGTGCGAATTCGGAAGCATCCTATCAAATCGGTTCGCGCGAAAATCAAACTAGGTGGTGTTTAGACAGTGGTGCAGCGTCACATTTGTGTAGGAACCCAGACAATTTTTTAAATTTAAGCCAATCAAATTGTGAAAACTTAAACTTAGCAAACAATTCGTCAACGAAAATCCTCGGTCTAGGAACAGTTGATTTAACCACGAATGTAACTGGTGAATTTAAAAACATATGCGTCCACACACACAACGACAGGTGGCGTCAGATAGCCGGAGTTACCTAGCCAACTTTTAACGTTATGGATTTATGTGATTGATGGCTCGTTAGCATTGTACCGCAGAACCAGGGTGCATCTGATGAGACTATGCCGTATGGCTAAAGTCGAAATCAGCTGATAATGCAATGAGGTTTCTGTAGGTCGGTGTTTTCGACTTCTTTCGCATTTCATGCGTTTTTTGTTGGTGAAGTCTGGTTTATATTGACTAATTACACTTTGTCAATCGTGTGTGTCGGTCCATTGTGATGATGGTTGTGTCTCTAAAGAGAACTCCTTCCTTAAAAACATTAAATTAAATAACACTTTACACGTACCCAATCTACCCAAGTAATATTTTCCCCTGCTAGATATCTGCTAGGGCTCTTGCAAAGAAATTTCGCAGGGCCCTGTCTCTGTAATCGGATTGTAACAGGGCTCTGTCACATAATATGAGACAGAGAAAATGGACCCTGCAAACCCTCTGCAGAAAATTTGTCGCAAATCCTAACAGGGTATCTGTTAGATACCCTGTCAGAGACTCTGCAAGATCTCTGGCAGGGCTCTGTCTGTCCCTGTTACAGAAACAGACAGAGACAGGTATAAAAAAATATTAAATTTTAATAAAATAAATTTATGTCACATTTTTTTAGAAAAATTAATTTTTATTTTTAGATTCTTGCAATCCATTGATTGTGTTATTACATCGCATCGAACTAATTTAACTTTAGGGGTTTCAATTTTATTTACATGGTTACATTTAATTATATATTCTAATGCTTGGTATTCTGTATTATTGGTTGAATTCCATTCTGTCGATGTTGTTACCTATCCTGAAAATAATATTTAAATTTAAAATTTTTTGTTACAATCCAGATTCGAACCTGTACCTACATCCATGACTGCTTCGTAGCCTCTCGTTCTTACCATTTACCTACGGACCTTACTTATAAATTATTTTTAAATTACTGGTAATATGATGGTCACACTTTTGTGTATAATAATGAGTGAACCGCTGAGAAATCAACGTATTTTACTTACCTTTTTTAATAAAATGGAAATTATATCGATGTAAAACATCGCAATTTAAAATATGATACAATAATTCGTAATTGTAACTGCAAATATAGATGTAGTAATAAAATTGAAACCCCCAGAGTTAAATTAGTTCAATTACATAATTACACAATCAGTATGGATTGCAAGAAGTTAAAAATAAAAATTAACATTTTTAAAGAATGCGACAAAAATTTATTTTATTAATATTTAGGGCAGATATATTTTGTCTTGTAAGTATGGGTTACCATCGGCAAATAAGTTTTAACTTTAATTTTAACTTAAAATTTCTAGAATAATTGTGAGTGCGGTATATATGAGAAATTTAATTTTTGATAAATAATATTGATCAAAACGAATCAGTAATAGTGAATCAGAATCAGTAAATGATAATAATAATATAACAAAAGTTTTGTTGTTTAATTCTAGATCGTGGTTTAATTATGATTTCTTTAGATTGGATAAATAAACTGTTAAAATTTATAAATTGCACATAAATGACGTTTAAAATCGAAGCGGATTAGCCTTTGTATTTTGTATTTCTAATATTCTAGAATATTCTAAATGACCTGAACTAAAACTATTTTATCTCTTTCTCTCATAACAATATTTATTATAGCGCTATCCTACTTCGTTACATAGTAACTAGACCTAAATTTTTGGCTCAAAATTACGAGGCGCTTTACGAATTTTTTTATACCTGTAACTCATAAAAGGTAACTGTCAATGTAACTGGCTCTGTCTGTCTCTGTAACCCTGATAAAGTTTCTGTCATATCGTTGGTTGCTTTGAAAAAATCGATTAATTAATTTTCAATAAATCTCTGAAGATAATATTCCTTTTAACAATCTTAACCAATATGAATGAAGAAAGCTTACATCATCGTTAACAAAATTCTTGGTTCTGATTTGCTAAAATTTTAATAAACATTGTGTTTATATCTACCTGTAGTAGGTATCTACTATTAAAAGTACAATATAGTATTTAAATTTAATGAATTGTTAAAATTAAAAGTAATTGAAAAATGGTAAAAAAAATACAATTTTTATGAAGACCACGTGGTATATACGAGCTTTTCAAATTTCCTATAACAGAGACTCTGGCAGGGCTCTACCACAGAGTTTTTGCAGGGCCTTGCAAATTACCTGTAACAGGGACTCTGCCAGGGCTCTGCCACAGATTTCTTGCAGGGCCCTGCAAATTATTTTCAACAGAGACCTACCATGGCTCTACCAGAGTTAATTTTCAGGGCTCTGCAAATAATCCGTTACAAATACCTGCCAGGTATCTGTAAGAGCTCTGTCAAAAACGCCCTGTTATAACCCACTGGCAGATATTTGCTAGGGCCCTAGCAGAGACATTTAAATTTCACCAGGGAAAAATGTTACTTGGGTACGTACCAATCTAATGTCCGTTAGTAAAATCACGAAGACGGGATGTGAAGTATTATTTAAGAAAGATTCCGCGTTAATTTTTGCATTTACTGCCGATCGCATAGGCGATTTGTATTACACGCGAGTGCAAAATCGTGTTAAAAATGTCGCGAATAATGTCGTGGAAGAATTCGGACGCTTTTCCAGAAGAAGACGTTACCCAAATAAACCCCAAAAGTGAAAATTCATCCGAAACATTTGTAGAAATGGAATTGACGAAAGTGAACGAAGATGAAAACAACATTCAAGCGAATGGAAATGAAAACAACATTCAAGCGAATGGAAATGAAGATAACATTCAAACGATACGTGGTAGAGGCAGACCTAGAATAGCCAGGACCGGAGCCAGAGGAAGACCGAAGAAAATGCACAAGATGGTACCCGCAGCCAACAAAGTCGAAATGGAAGAGGTGTTCGCTTCGGAAGTAACCATGAAACAAGCAATTGGTGGTCCCGATGCTTTGGATTGGTACCAGGCTATGGTTAACGAGATGAAATCGATAATCAAAAACGAAACATGGGTTTTGGTTAATCGACCAACGGAAGACGAAGTAATTGGCAGCCGCATGGTACTGCGAAACAAGTTTACTGCAAAAGGAAGTCTGGAAAGAAGGAAAGCAAGACTAGTCGCTCAAGGTTTTAATCAGCAAACTGGAATCCACTTCAACCACATATTTGCCCCCGTCGCTCAACTTAACACAATCAGATTAGTTATTGCATTGGCTGCTCAACACGGAATGCACATGCATCAAATCGATGTAGCATGCGCCTACCTAAACGGTGAATTGGAAGAAACGATTTACATGCAACCACCCAAACAACTTTCGGAAATTTTAGAGATCATATCAAATGAGAAAAACGAAATAGGCATGAAAGCGATGAGCATGTTGAAATTACTAAGAGAAGGTGATAAAGTATGCTTGCTGAAGAAATCTTTATACGGTCTACGCCAGGCCGGAAGGAGTTGGTATAATAAACTTGTTTATTTGTTTTGATATCTCCTTTTGACAATTGATAAATAAATAAATAAATAAATGCCTTGATTGATTTTTCTGCTTTATTGAGAACGTGTATGTTACATGATTATTTATTACCAACTATGCGTTATGCAACATTAGTTACACCGAGGTTAACTTACAAGGGTCGGTTTACACAAAATAAAAATAAAGGTGGATTTACCAGGACAGTCGTCTTAACATGCCGCCGGCCATGATAACTCAAAAAACAGTTGAGTTTCATAAGACAAAAACATAAATTTGATACATAAGATAGCTTATACGTATATAACGTGTACAAAATGATGAACAAAAAATACACAAATTAACAAAATAATTGAGAAAGAGAAAATAACTAACATATGTATAGGTATAATAAAATAGCATTCAGGTAGTGGTAACACACAGAAATTGTTTGTAGATACACACTTTGGTTTATAACACTTGTCCGATTGGCACAATGCACAATTTTCGACACTGCACATTTAACGATTGTTCTACCGGAGCACCTTACATTAGTCACTCGTATGATGTCGTCTTTTCCTGGGTGGATTTCGATGATTCTTTCCATCTTCCATCGTACAGGTGGTAGGTTGTCATCTTTGATTAGTAACAACATGTCGATTTTGTCATCGTCATAATTTTTCTTCCACTTGGTTCGTTTTTGAAGTTCGCACAATAATTCTTTGGACAGTTTTGACCTCGTTATTATTTGGAGGTGTTGATATCGACTAAGGAAATGGGTAGAGGTATGAACGTAGAGGTCATTTGGATAGGTTGTCAATGATGTCAAGAGTAGAGAATTAAGAATTAATTCAATTTTAATTAGTTGTTGTTTCACATAGTCAACACTGGTTGAATGACATGGTTGCATGATAAGAGTTCTCTCCGTAGGTAAAATGCCTATGATTGGGTTAACTAAAATTGATTTAAATTTAAAACACTTATGCCCGTACCTATAGTCGCGGATCAAGCCGAGATCAAGGATTGACCCTCGGTTAAACCGTAACCGGGTAACTAGATAGAGAGAGAAAACCGAGGTTCAATCCTTGATCTCGGCTTGATCCGCGACTATAGGTACGGGCATTAATGCAATTTTTCAAAATTCGTTTAGTTTGTTCTTTGACACCGATAGGCCAAAATTGTTCACGTATGGTACTTATCGTAAATTTTGCTCCGATATGAGATAATTTTTCATGTTCATTGCTAAGTAATAGTTTCGTCAACTGATGATCCTTTGTTAGTAATATTGGATGCTTCTTGTTTGGTTTAAACGGAATTTTACCTATGAATTTTCCATTTTCTTTATCTCGAGATGTAGTTTGTTTGAAAAAGGTTCCACAATAATTTTCTTCTTCGGTTAATTGTGGGTTGTTGGAGTTATTGAACTCATCGATTTGGCAGAATATCTCCAGTTGCTTGTGCAACTTATTTAATGTCAAAAAAGCTGATGTTTCACTGCCTTGACTTGACTGGAATGCATTTAATCTTCCTGATACCACACAGAAAAAAAATCTACTTTCAGAATGAATAATTATGCTTTCAACGTGAAAATAAAAGTTTTGCTGTTATAATAAAAGCATTGCATTTAATTTGAAAGAATCGTGAGAAACTCTACTTTCAAAATCTGCTTTCAATTTAAATATTGTAAAATTAAAAGTAAATTTTTCTATTTGAAATTGAATACTTTTAAAATGAGTTGGGTAACATCATTTTAAAAGTATATACTTTTGATAAAGGCTTGAAGTGAAAATGAAAACTTATAATGTTGTTTTGAAAGTATAAATATTCTCTTTGAGGTACTATTTTATAATGGAATGTGCAAAATTGCAATTTGTATTTATATAACAGACCTTATAACATGCGCACTACTATTTATCTGTGCTTGTTGATGTCATTCCATTATTTGTAAGTGAAAATATTTCATATTACACAATCAAAGGCAACTTAAACATTGGAAAGCCACTGAAGTAAGTAGTTTTTTGAATGTATTTTCTTAATATTTATATTTTTAACATTTAACTATTTTTTTGTTTATAATAAAGTTGTTTATAGAATATAAAAAACATTTTACAACGGGACCGCAATGGCAACCTTATTGAGAAAACCTTTGCTGCAGCGAAGACTGGATCATTATTGAATACATGAGATTGAATAATATAAATTTAACAAAGACGGAATTTGACTTATTAACCCAGCAAATCGTTAAATATTTTCCCAAAAGAACATACGGTAAGTTTACTTCATATTTTAACTTATATAAAAATAATTGTCTGATGTTATATTATGTTTTACAGGAATATTACTATAATTGAAGCTCAAAATCAAAACGACAAAGTGCAAATAAAAGGAAGTAACAAAAATTTACAATTTTGGAAGGAGCTCCTCAAAGTTCGTGCTGTAATAGTAAAAAGTGTTAGTGATTTTAATTATTAAACTGTCGCAAAATTAAATAGTATATTAAAGAACGAGTTTTATAATTGATGTTTTTATCGCACGAAATCTGTTTAGAAAACGACCCGCGTAGCGGGGAGTTTTCTAAAAGATAAGTGCGATAAAAACAATTATAAAACGAGCACTTTATACAATTTTTTCTATTTTGAATTTTTTATGCTTTAAAATTTAAAAAAAAGGTCAATATTAAATGATGGTCAATTTAAAAATTTCGTTTTATTTAATGTTGGTTGGTAATATTTTGACATTTTTACAAACAATTGAAATTTGAAAAACTTTTCAAGTTTGTGTCAAATTGTCGAAAGTTTAAATAAACGAAATTATACCTGCCGTTAATAATTTTCCTTATTTATTATTATAATTTATTTTTATTATAATAATTTATAATAAAATTTTTTTAATTAAGAACAAATCAAGTAAATATGTCGTTTTCAATCGCAAGTTTTATTACCCACCCACAAATTCTACTGCTTGTCACTACCTGCACTCGCTACTCTAGCTATTTAGCTGGAGTAAAATGTGTAGTTCCGAGCTGTTCGGAACTACAACAATTTTCGTAACAAACGGTTGTCCACTACCTGCGCCGCTTACACCAATTCATGCCAAACGCGATTTAGGAAAAAGTGCAGTTCAGGTTGCACTAGGACTGTGATACCAAACAGAGATTTTAATCCAAATTTAGAAATTATTTTTTTACGGGCAAATAAATAGTTTCCGCGCAAAAATTTTTAGTGATTCGTGTTCAGAACATCATGGAGCATGTCCACACCAAATATAAAGAAGATCGGTGTTGTAACCGTAAACTAGAATCATACCAGTTATAGTACTAAGGGGACGATATATATATGATCTATCAGTAGTTGTAATAACATGTTTTGGTTTTTTCTTTGTTAATGTAACTTTAAGTGGTTCAGTAAATCTAAATACGTTTAAGTTAGTATGGATTTATTCAAATTACCATTATATTTAAAGAACTATGTGTTACAATTACTTAGAAGTTTAATTTCTCGTTCTTGTTCAATAATTTGAAAACAGAGAGGATGATGCGCAGGGGCACGTGGCCTTACTGAGTTAGAGTAAAAACAATTGATGAGCAGTCGTCAGATCAAGCCAGCCAAAGAGGGGAAACGTCAACGTTTGTTGTAAGGTTAATAATTAAAGTTTAATAAGTTTGTTTAAAACACACAATTCATAGAATCTATTTCACAGAGTTAGAAATTATGGAAAACATGAGCAATAATTCAAGCAGCAGAGTCGAGCTTAAAACGGAGGAAGCTGAAGACATAAAATTATATTTAGAAGATCTACATCATTCAATTGATATCAAGGAGGAAGAGAGCGATGGAAAAGCTTTAGTAGAGAAGAAACCTGCAAAAATTAGTCGTACTCGAGAGAAACCGTTTGGTTGTGAGATTTGTGACTATAAATGTGCACGCAAATACGATTTAAAAAGCCATTTAAACACTCACACCGGGGAGAAACCGTTTAGTTGTGAGATTTGTGACTATAAATGTGCTCAAAAATCACATTTGAAAGAACATTTAAAAACTCACACCGGGGAGAAACCGTTTCGTTGTGAGATTTGTGACTATAAATGTGCTCAAAAATCATCTTTAAAAGAACATTTAAAAACTCACACCGGGGAGAAACCGTTTGGTTGTAACATTTGTGACTATAAATGTGCACGCAAATACGATTTAAAATGCCATTTAAACACTCACACCGGGGAGAAACCGTTTGGTTGTGAGATTTGTGACTATAAATGTACTCAAAAATCATCTTTAAAAAAACATTTAAAAACTCACACCGGGGAGAAACCGTTTAGTTGTGAGATTTGTGACTATAAATGTGCAAGCAAATACGATTTAAAAAGCCATTTAAACACTCACACCGGGGAGAAACCGTTTAGTTGTGAGATTTGTGACTATAAATGTGCTCGAAAATCATCTTTAAGAGAACATTTAAAAACTCACACCGGGGAGAAACCGTTTGGTTGTGAGATTTGCGACTATAAATGTGCTCGAAAATCATCTTTAAGAGAACATTTAAAAACTCACACCGGGGAGAAACCGTTTGGTTGTGAGATTTGTGACTATAAATGTACACGCAAATCACATTTGAAAGAACATTTAAAAACTCACACCGGGGAGAAACCGTTTAGTTGTGACATTTGTGACTATAAATGTGCTCATAAGTCATCTTTAAAAGAACATTTCAGAACTCACACCGGGGAGAAACCCTTTAGTTGTGAGATTTGTGACTATAAATGTGCTCATAAGTCATCTTTAAAAGAACATTTAAAAACTCACACCGGGGAGAAACCGTTTAGTTGTGACATTTGTGACTATAAATATGCTCAAAAATCATCTTTAAAAGAACATTTAAAAACTCACACCGGGGAGAAAGCGTTTGGTTGTGAGATTTGTGACTATAAATGTGCTCATAAATCATATTTAAAGGTACATTTAAAAACTCACACCGGGGAGAAACCGTTTAGTTGTGAGATTTGTGTCTATAAATGTGCTCATAAGTCATCTTTAAAAGAACATTTAAAAACTCACACCGGGGAGAAACCGTTTAGTTGTGACATTTGTGACTATAAATATGCTCAAAAATCATCTTTAAAAGAACATTTAAAAACTCACACCGGGGAGAAACCGTTTGGTTGTGAGATTTGTGACTATAAATGTGCTCAAAAATCATCTTTGAAAACACATTCAAAAACTCACACCGGGGAGAAACCGTTTGGTTGTGTGATTTGTGATTTTAAATGTGCTCACAAATCAAATTTAAAAAAACATTTAAATATTCACACCTAAATTTTCTGTGGTGACCAAATTTATTGTCGTGCATTTTTTTGGAATAAAAATGTGTTCAGTTTGGCCTTTGTAGAGGAATTATTTTTAATTGAATACATTTAGAATTTTGTATGTTTCGCGGCCTCTGTGAATCTTCCTTTTTGATATCCAATAAATTTCCTTCTTAATAATAATCTTCTTTTTAGGTTTGCTTAATTAATTAAAAGATTTCGGTTTCATGTTTTCTTAACTTTTATTTCATTTTACTTGACTGCATTATTTAATACATCCTTCCTTCTACTTTCAAACCTTAACTAATACTCACACATCAATACATATAATTTTTTAATTTTAATCTTCTTCTTCTTCTTTGTCAGCTTTTCACGGTCCACTCCTGGACATAAGCCTCTCTTAATCTTTTCCAAACCTCTCTCTCCTTAGCCCACTGAAACCACTCCCGACCCGCCACTTTCTTGACATCGTCCAGCCATCTCTTCTGGGGTCTACCTCTACTCCTTTTTGTCATTCTCGGTTTCCAATCTATGATCTTTATTGTCCACCTGTTATAGTCTTGCCTCGTCACGTGCCCAGCCCAACTCCATTTCAGACGCGCCACACGCTCCATCACGTCCACAACTCCAGTTCTTTTTCTTATTTCGCTATTTCGTATTTTGTCTCGCAAGCTTACGTTCAACATCGACCGCTCCATCGCCCTCTGCACCACCCTAAGCCTTTCCGCACTCTTGTTGGTAATAGTCATTGTTTCCAGCCCGTAAGTCATCACCGGCAGTATGCACGAATCGAACACTTTTCGTCTTAAGTTTATTGGGATTTCTGTGTTTGTGTGTTCTCTTCTGTGTTCTCTTCCATAAGCTACCCATGATAGATTCTTTCTCCTTCCAATCTCAGCCTCTTGGTTTCCTTTTCCCAATTTGATTTTGTGGCCTAGGTATATGTATTCATCGACTTTTTCTATTACGGCACCGTCCAATTCTATTATCTCTTGTGCTTCTCCCTCGTCTGATAGAATTTTTGTTTTGGCCACGTTCATTTTTAGCCCTATGTGTTTCGATGCTTGATTTAGTTCCTGAAGCATATTTTCCAGTTCTTCGGCCGTACTGCTAATTACGACTATATCGTCCGCGAAACGTAAATGACTTAGATATTTTCCGTCTATTTTTATGCCCTTTCTCTCCCATGGCAGTTGCTTAAAGACGTCTTCAAGAGCCAGGGTGAACAACTTTGGCGACATCGGGTCTCCCTGGCGTACCCCTCTATGAATGGTAATCTTATCGGTTTTTACATACTCGTCTAGTTTAATCTGCAAGCTAGCTCCACTATATATATTCTTGATGACTTCTGTATATCTTGTATCTATCCTGGCGTTATCTAGTGCCCGGAGACAAGCCCACGTTTCTACTGAGTCGAAAGCTTTGTTGTAGTCAACGAATGCTAAGTGTATAGGGACATTGTATTCCGTGCATTTCTCTATTATTTTAATCAGTAAGCATTTTTCCTCGAAGTCATCGACATCGAACTAACACGTATTGCTTCTTTAATCATTCTACTACAAAGGAAAGAGCGCCGAATGTAAGATAGGGAACTCGCACTTTGACCGCCGGGCGAGCGAGTCGACGATTTTTGGTTGATGTAAAGTGTAGTAAAAATTTTTGATTCGGGGAATAATAAATGTGATTAATTTGAAAAGCGGTGCGTTTGTTCTAGAAACCATTAGTTTTATTTTAGAGTTCATTGGAAAAGTAGGTTTGCATTTTCCATAGATTTGGAACAAAATTAAAAATTTGTGAAGAATAGAAGGTCACGCGTTAGGAGTGATAACGATATCACTGGCTAGTCGTGGCGTGTGCATGTGATAGACCCGTCCGATGGAAAATTTGAAAATTACAGCTTAGGAAGCGTAATTATATTTTGATCATTTAAAATTTTATAAGGGTGGTTTATTACATTGCATTATATAATATTATTAGGATTATATAATAATGTAGAATATTCGATGTTCATTTAAAACAAGTAAACTTTACAATATTTATTAATAACAGACCATTACGTACACGAACATATATATTGTCGTATAACAAAAACTCATGATGAGTTAACAGCTGTAATTCTATGATTCACAGTGGTGTAATGCAAACACAAAATTTGCACGCATAGTTTATATGACACAGGGACAAGGATGTTACTATTAACACATTTTACACAGAGATTTTATGAACTTTAATTTTGGTGAAGTGATAGTTTATTTCCTTTGTGTTGTGTAAGAATCTGGACCTGCAAAGCAAAGTTGTGTATTGGAACTAATTTGAATTCGCCGCTATAAACTGATTTGTGATTAGGAGTCCGTTGGGAATGTTGGAAATTGTGAGGTGGTAGAGAATGATAAGGCGACTGGGACGTCCATCTTTTGTGTGGAACGGAGGTAAAAATTTTCAAAGACGAGTAATTTTTTCCTAATTTGGAAAATTTGGATTTTTCTTTGAGAACATGAATGTTATGGTGTGAGTATCACACAGAGAAGCCAATTAGTGAATGGAAGTGAATCCCATGGTAGATGGATTGGTAAATTTTGATTGTTCTTATCAAATTTTGGATAAAATTTGGAGTCCGCCATTTTATTGTGCAACCGTGATATTTTTCGATTTTATGTGATGAAATGGATGATGATGTTATTCTATTTTTATAAATAATTAATGGAATGGTTTTTATTCTACAACAACGAATATTGGTGTTGTTAATAAATTTTCGAATTACAAAACGTCGAATTATTATATTGAGGTTCAATTTCATACCTGTTATCTACAGATGGATTTGGTTACAAAAATTGGATGATAATCTACGATTCGTCAAATTGGAGAAACCCACAATTACAACTAAAACAACATTCAAAACTATGAAAGAAGGCGTCAGTAGCGGTGTAAGATCAAGCTTGACAATGAGTGATCACAAAACTTTTGGTAATATGAAAAATTTGATATTATTGTTAATAATTAATGTAATTGATTTATTTAAAACTAACATTTGCACACATAAAAGATTGATACAAAAAACAATTAAGGTTTTCAAATTATAAATGAACGTAAATGCGTTGTTTTTTGTAACATCTTAACACATAACACTTTAGTTCCAAAACGGTAAATGTACCGATTTATAAACTGAGCGTAGTAATTTTTTTTTAAGATTCAACAATGAAATTTTTGGTATTTTGGTTAATTTGTCTATTTTGTTTTATTACACGATTTTGGTCAGTATTGAGGTGTTTTATTATTAAGATTTAGAAGCAAACAAGTCTACAATTTAGGGTTGGCTTATATTTAAAATTAAATTAGAAAGTGCTAGCATTTCTCAATAAATAAGAGTCTCATGTCTCATTTAGCTGTTCGCTGAGTTAGCTGGTTGGGATTGCCATCCACCGTGTGGGTAACCAGAGTAATTTTGTTGATTTTAATTTTCATTTTTTTAAAAACCATTCGGTGGAGGACAATATATATAGCGTTTTGGTTTTTTGAAACGATTAGAATGTCGTCCACGTACACAAGGATTAGTAACAGATCTTCCCCTTGATCCTTGAGGTACAAGCATGGATCGGACTTCGTGGGTTTAGCGCCAAGATCGCGCAAAATTCCATTTAGTTTTGTTAAGACGACTGTCCTGGTAAATCCACCTTTATTTTTATTTTGTTTAAACCGACCTTTGTAAGTTAACCTCGGTGTAACTAATGTTGCATAACGCATAGTTGGTAATAAATAATCATGTAACATACACGTTCTCAATAAAGCAGAAAAATCAATCAATGCATTTATTTATTTATCAATTGTCAAAAGGAGATATCAAAACAAAGAAACATTGGTCCTTCGAACCGGATAAATGAAAGAATTCAAAGGAAATCCAGAAAATCGTAAGTAAAACATAAGCATGTACACGTGCACCGAAGTAAGGTTACTTTCGTGCAAAACCAAGTTGTAAGTAAGGTTATATTCATCGTGCAATAGCAAGTAAGAAACAAATCGTTAAGAAAACCAAAGAAAACAATTCTACATTCGACAAGCAAGTGAAGCAAGTAAGGTTATATTCATCGTGCAATATCAAGTAAGAAACAAATCGTTAAGAAAACCAAAAAAAAACAATAATTCTACATTCGACAAGCAAGTGAAGCAAGTAAGGTTACATTCATCGTGCAATATCAAGTAAGAAACAAATCGTAAGTAAATCACATTGTATCTACTGACATAATTATGACTGACGAATTAAAAAAATTGCATCATCAACGTGGTAGTATTAAAGGACAATTAACACTATTTGAAAAGTTTTTACATGGTGTAAAAGCAAAAAATCATCAATTAAACGATGATGAATTACTAAATTTAGATATTCGATTAAGTAAAATTCATTCACTCTATGAATCGTTTAATGAAATCCAAACCGAAATTGAATTTTTAGAAGTTAATAACGATACAAACAATTTACTCGAAAGAGAACAATTTCAAGATAGATATTTCAATTTAAGGTGGGTCATCGCGAAACGTCCAATAGTCAGAATTTGTTTAAATTCGATACACTTGTTTAAATAAACGTTTTACGTATAACTCTAAAATTTCGAGACGATTGACTGTCTGTAACACGAAATATTAAGCGACAAAGTTGACATGATTTGTATTAGTTCTTATGGCAGTCATGGCGAAAAGGTTAAAATAATTTACTCATTCGTTGATAGCTTGTAATCAAATAGTCAGTTTTTTTTTTAAATTTGACACAATATTATTTGAAATAATACGAATCGAATGAGATAAAAATAAACTGACTTCACTACATGGTTTTAGAGAAATTAGCAAATATATTCGAACGTTTTCAGTGATTCACAGAATTTACCGAGTCTCACATGAGCGCGTGGCAACGTCGTCGCAAGCGATCCCGAAATGTATACTAATGCGCATGCATTTTTTTTGACAGAAGCGACAGAAGTTTGACAATTCGAAATGGAATTACAATTTCTTGTTTTAGGTAGTTTTATTTATAAACCAAAAAGTTTTAAATTGGTTAGCTTAAACAATGGCTTACATTATCTATCTATCGTGCAGCGCTACAACCCTGAACGGGACTTGGCTGACCATTATAATATTAACTTTTTAATAACAAATAACTTTCATGGCATTACATTTTTACCTACGACGGTGAGCCAGCCCGACGAAGAACCCCCAACTTGGAGGACCAGAAGACGGCCAGAATAAAGTTCTTACTTCACCCGGGTATTTAATATTTGTAGTCAACTAGCTTGACCATTATGCATTGTAGGATTTCAAGTAATTGAGCCAAACAAGTAAAGAAAAATGAGCAAAGTGTTAATATTAAAATAATCTGTTACGAACGTACATAAAGTAAATTATTTGAAAAGGTGAAAATCACTTTTAAGAGGTTTTTATTAATAAAATAAATATTTTACAAAGTGAGAGAACAATTTATTTCAGCATTCAACATAATTATTTGAACGCGTTAACCGCGCTAACACTAACACGAGTTTTACGCTGTTGCCGGTTCTCATAGCAGACGACAGCTGGGAGAAGTTTGTTCATGATTGGTTGACACGTACAGTACGTAAAAAAGTTTTACAAAAAAATCGCTCTTTTAATTTCTAAATCGGTCGAAATTTTGTTTATATCGATATTATAATTACGCGTAATGCATTGTTTGTCACTTAATTTGTTATTACTTCATATGTCAATTATAAATTGTGCTCAAAGAAACATTTATAAAAATATCATTAATGAAAACTTTTTTCCTTGACTATCTCCTCAGAAACACCTTAACCAGTAACGCATCAAGCATTTTATTAAAAGTTAAAAAAGAAAATGTTAATTGTGTGTGTAAACAAAAAATTATTTTTGTTGAACGGAAGGTGTAGAGATGTTTTATGATTTGATGTGTGTAGGGCAGGTAAAACAGCCAAACCTTCCCATGTTACAAAAAAAGAAGCTAGGATGGGTGCACACAAAAAAATATTACAGTAAAAATGAAAGCATTGCACTAAAATCAACATTATTTGCTTTTAAAAAGGGCGTAGAGATCGAAACTTTTAATTTGAAAGTAGAGCTACTTTCATTTTGAATTCATACTACTGTCAATTCGAGAGTAACTACTTTTGTAAATAATATCAAATTTCAAAAGCAGTTGCTCTCAAATCAAATATTAGGTATTTAAATTGAGAGTGGATTTATTTGTTTTTTTAATTGATGCTACTGTTAATTCAAAAGTAGTTACTGTCAAATTAATATTAGTTTATATTCGTTTTAACAATAATCCGACATCAAATTAACAAATAAAACTATTATTTCTTTTTTTAATTATTATATTTTTAAGAAACTAAAACTAAACAAACCAAAACTAAAACTGTTTTTTTCTATTTTGCGTCTAAAATAAAGTCATTTCGATACGCAAATGGGTATCGAAATGGACTCTATTACGATACGCAAATTTTTGTTTTAAGAGGTTGGCAGCATAAACGTCATTCAAAATAATTTTAATTATTGAAACGAATGTCATTTTAAATCACATTTAAAATCTCCAAATTTGTGTTAAACATTTTAATTAACTTTAAATTAAACATAATTATAATAATAAATAAGGAAAATTATTAACGGCAGGTATAATTTCGTTTATTTAAACTTTCGACAATTTGACACAAACTTGAAAAGTTTTTCAAATTTCAATTGTTTGTAAAAATGTGAAAATATTACCAACCAACATTAAATAAAACGAAATTTTTAAATTGACCATCATTTAATATTGACCTTTTTTTTAAATTTTAAAGCATAAAAAATGCAAAATAGAAAAAATTGTATAAAGTACTCGTTTTATAATTGTTTTTATCGCACTTATCTTTTAGAAAACTCCCCGCTACGCGGGTCGTTTTCTAAACAGATTTCGTGCGATAAAAACATCAATTATTAAACTCGTTCTTTAATATACTATTTTCTATTTTGCGTCTAAAATAAAGTCATTTCGATACGCAAATGGGTATCGAAATGGACTCTATTACGATACGCAAATTTTTGTTTTAAGAGGTTGGCAACATAAACGTCATTCAAAATAATTTTAATTATTGAAACGAATGTCATTTTAAATCACATTTAAAACCTCCAAATTTGTGTTAAACATTTTAATTAACTTTAAATTAAACATAATTATAATAATAATAAAAATAAATTTTTTGAAATTCTAAAATTTGTTTTGAATTCCTTTTCGCTGTAATTGGGTACAACGTCCTTAAAATAATTTTTTATGCAAATTTGCATAAAAATTGCATTTTTATCATTTTTAATCACTTAATAATTCAAACGTATGTACCAAAAAACTTCTTATAGGTTGAATATAATTTTATTATGAAGGAAAGTTTCTTACCCCAATTTCTATAAGCAGAGATACTCTTGGGAATGGGGGGGGGGGTAACCAAATGAAACGCTATGAGCTGAAGCGACCGGTTTCGACTAACAATTAGTCTTCATGGCCGATCCTGAATTCTTGATATTAAAAGGGAACTCCGTGATGACATTGTTAAGGATAGCAGTAATATAGTTGGCTAATGGAATCGAAGGGGATTGGATGCAACTAATGACCGGTCTGAGGGGCAAGTCAGGCTTGTGGGCTTTAGGAAGGCCATAGGCTCTGGGGGCCCTTGTATTGTATTGGGTAAGCGACTTTTTGGTGTTATCGTCAATATAATTTCCTACACGTAGACTTTTTGCCAACTTATTGAATTTGTCTTGTATGGACGTGGTAGGATCCCTCTTAAGACGTTTGTAAGTGACCGGATCATCAAATAGTGCATCCATCCTCTCCCTATATTCACTCAACAGCATCACCACAGTAGAGTTGCCCTTATCAGCTCTCAGTACACGGACATCTGGGTTGTCCTTAAGGAAACGCCTAGCGACAAGCACCTGTCTTCTGATATCATCCTCGCCTTTGTTATCCGGTTGATTGCAGAAATTGTGGACTATGTTGGCAAAGCAGCTGCGGAGTTCAACTCTTCTAGAGTCCGTGGTTCTTAGTCCAGCCACGATGTACTCGAACTCGGATAACAAGTTATAAATAGGGAAGCTTTCAAGAGAGGGGGTGATGGAAAACTTTGGGCCCAAGGACAGGATTTTTGCCACTTCTTCGGGAATGTGGGTCATCATCATCATCTGCATGTCTAAGACCGGTGGTCCGTTACGTCACTCGAATAATTGGTCGCTCCATCTTTTTTTGGGGCGGCCCACACTTCTTCTTCCTCTCGGTTTGTATTGTAACATTTTCTTTGGCAGTCGGGTCTGATCCATTCTGTCGAGATGCGCCATCCATTCTTTTCGATACTCTTTTATTTTCTCATTTATGCTATAGATGTTCAATTCAGTTCTTATATCCGTGTTTCTCTTTCGATCTATCCGTTGGTATCCCGCTATTGCACGTAGGAACCTCATTTCGGCACTCTGAATTCTTCTTTCGTTTTCTTTGGTAATTGTCCAAGTTTCACTGGCGTATGTTATGCATGGTACCGATATTGTTTTATAGAATTTCAACGCAGTATTCTGACTAGTTCTATTATTAAATGTTCTTCTTATTGTGCCGTTTATATAATTAAATTTTTCAATTTTGTTGGGTATGTCGGCTTCCTCGAATATGGACATTGTGCATCCCAAGAAGTTAAAGGATTTCACTTGCTCTATAGGCTGGTCATTTAATACTATTTTTGAGCGTATTTGTTCTTGGCCTCTGAATGCCATCACTTTTGTTTTATTTATAGATATGACCATATTGTAGTCTTTCATAGTTTGACTTAGTTTAAAAAATGCGTACTGTAGCGAGTTCTCGCTGTTTGCTATTATGGCTTGGTCATCTGCGAAGAGTAGGGTTATTACAAAATTTTGGTCGTTCAGATTTGTTGTGTAGCAAGATATCTGTTCCTTCCATTTACGTATAGCATCGTCAATGTAAATATTAAATAATGTCGGCGATATACTGCACCCTTGTCTCAGCCCTGTATTTACTATTTCATTTTTTCCTTCATAATCTGCTATACATATCTGGGTTCCTTGGTACATTTCTTTTATTGAATTTATGATATGGTGTGGTATACCTCTTTTCTCTAATATTTTCCACATTTTAAATCGCATTACTCGGTCGAATGCTTTTATGAAATCTACGTATGCTACATGAGTCTCACGGTTATATTCTCGGTGTTTTTCTATTATTTGTTTTATGCTAAATATATTGTCAGTACATGATCTGCCTTTCCTAAAACCCGTTTGTTCTTCTGAAATCGTGTCTTCAACGATGTTCTTTAGTCTTCTATTTATAATTTTCGAGTAAACCTTGTATGTCGTATTAAGCAGGCTTATTCCTCTGTAATTTTCACACATCGCTCTATTTCCTTTCTTGAAGATCGGTACGATTTTTGCTGTTTTCCACTCGAGGGGTGTTTTTATTTCCCTCCAACAATGATTTATAAATGTTAATAGTCTTACTTTAAAATTATCGGAGCTATATTTAAGCAATTCGCTGTTAATTCCGTCAGTTCCCGTCGCTTTACGGTTCTTGACTTCGTTTAGTGCTTCTTGTAGGTCTGCCATCTCTATCTTGTCTACCTCTTCATTTTCTTCTTCTATTTTTACTGGTTTTTCTTCTTCGTTATGCCATAGCTCTTTATAATATTTAAGCCATTCTTCGTTGTCGATGGTTGTAATAGACGCCGTGTCTTTTTCCTTGCTGTTTAAATGTTTCATGACTTTGTAAGCGACATTCTGTCTCCCGTGTACGTCGTTCTCAATTCTACTTATAAATTCATCCCATTTGTTTCGTTTTAGGTCTCTAACTATTATTTTGACTTCTCTATTTCTTTGTTCATATTCTTCTTTATTTTCTTGAGTTCTATTTGTGAGCAGTCTAAGATATGTTACCTGTTTATTTTTGATTGCTTCTTTAAGTTCTTTACTCCATATCTTTATACCTTTTTTTGAAGTTTTTCCTCGACGTCCAAGGGCTTCGAATGCTGCTTTTCTGATAATAGTTTTGATGTTATTCCATTCCTCTTCTATATCTTGAGTTGATTTCAGCTTCTTACTGTGTTCATCTAGTCTTTTTTGATATAGGTCTCTTACGGAATCTTCTTGAAGTAGATAGACTTTAAATAGCTCCTTGTTGTCAGATTTTTTTGTATTTTTTAGCCATCTTGCTTTGATATTTATCGTGGTGCATAGTAGATAGTGGTCCGTTCCGATATCCGCGCTTCTGTAAACTCGTGTATCTCGTATACACGTAGAAGTTTTGTCGTTAGCTAACATATAATCAATCGTGGAGGTATGTCCCCTAGCAGACCATGTATATTTGTGTATCCTTTTGTGTTTGAAAAAGGTATTCATTATTTTTGTTCCGTTGTAGCATGCGAAGTCTCTCAATGTTCTACCATTTCCATTCAGTATATCCTCGTTGTGTATACCAATTATGTTATCTACTGGCACTCTTCCAATTCGAGCGTTAAAGTCTCCTCCTATTATTATGTAGTCGTTTTTGTTGGTATTATTCACTGTTTTTTGTAAATCTTCGTAAAATTCTTCTGTGTCTTCTTTTTTGCCTTCTTCTGGTGCATAGACTCCTATTATCGTCATGTTACCTCTATCTATTTTGCATCTTAATGTAACTATTCTTTCATTTATATAACTATAGGAGTTAATGCGGGGTTTCCATTTTCTGTTGATTAAGATTGCGACGCCCGCAGAGGCTCTCTGTTCCTGTGGAACTCCGCTATATATCATTGTATATTCATCCAGATCGCATGTCCCCTTCAATTTTTTCTTAGTTTCGGTGATAACGGCAATGTCTATTTTCCTTTCTTTTAACGCCGATTCAAGTTCTTCAATTTTATTCCTCACCCCACGTACATTCCAACATCCAATATTCATGTAGTCCTTTATACCCAATCGTTTATTCCTATTCCTATTCCGTTTGCATTCCGTCATCATTAGATCCGATCCATTATCCGAGGCAAAATTCGAGTGAGCTAGAGTCAAATTTATTTCCCTGTATAGGAGACTATCCTATAGCAGGTAAGATTGGTGAGAGGGATGCTCTCTCTAAGCTTCCAATCCAGCTTCCAGTTCTTCGTCTCCAGTTCTGGTAGGAGTATTTTATCTACGATTTCCCGTAGATAAGTTGTTATGGTTATACCGCCAATATTCGGTCGTCAGTGCCTCGTTAGCGTAGCAGGGTGTACCACTTGCAGGTGAGGTTGACATTTGAGTGTGAGAGGCTGTATGTTCGCTTGCAACACCCCATTAACACCCCGGAATGTGGGTGTTGGTTTTATTAAGGATCCAGGTAGGATCACCCAAGATGGAATTATTTGAGTTTTTGGCAGTCAAATTGTCGAATTTTTGACAATTTCTACCTCTCAATTCCCGGAACAAGGGCTCGGCAGAATTCATACTGATGCGAACAAATTTGTTCACAATATACGGTGGCATAGCTTTCCTGAGTGATATCAAGTCATTGTCCAAAGCAATCCCCAAATGTTTAATTTCTGTATTCACTACAGAAATGTGAATGTTGAGGATTCCTCTCTTGAAGCCTCCAATAAATGCGTTGGCGGATTCCAAAAGTCTAAGATTGGGGATCAGTTGATGGGCGAGGCAATCTACCTTCTTCTGAATAAAATCAGGAAATATGCCACTGGACCTACAACGGAGTAAAAATATTCTTCGGTTCTTTGCCCTCGCGAGTTTGCGGAAGTTGTTCTTAATTTTGCCCATCGTTCTTGCAACCACTACACCATACTGTGCTTCAACGTCCTTGAAGAAACCCATGGTAAAATGAAGGAAAGTTTCTTACCCCAATTTCTATAAGCAGAGATACTCTTGGGAATGGGGGGGGGTAACCAAATGAAACGCTATGAGCTGAAGCGACCGGTTTCGACTAACAATTAGTCTTCATCAGGCTATTTATTATTAAAACAAAGTAAATGTAGAT
Organism: Rhagonycha lutea; assembly: GCA_958510855.1. NCBI lineage: Eukaryota > Metazoa > Arthropoda > Insecta > Coleoptera > Cantharidae > Rhagonycha > Rhagonycha lutea. The sequence goes on from OY294038.1 coordinate 41,709,739, forward strand.
TACAATCATAACAATAAGCTACAAAATGTTACCTTTAGGAGCTGGATATTAATTGGGTTCATTTGGCATAGTACCCGACGTTGATATAGGTAAAATTGTAGTTGCAGGTAGGACATACAAAAATGAATAATTAGATGCAAATGCAATGTATAGATAAAATAATACAGAAGTCAAAAAGGTAAAAATAATTTGCATCTAATAAATTACAACTTATCACAACACGAATAAAAGTACAGTGTTGAAATCCCTAAATAAACAAAATACCTGCTAAATGCCAAATCGAACACTCCTTAGATAACAGGTCGCTATCTCAAATATTTGACAAATTACAAATAAACAAACCGCAAATCAGCAAACAAAACCAAAGAAAGGCGAAAAATTCCATAAAACCGAACTACCTGTGCGACTTGGATTGGTGAACAGTTAATAGACTCTTATAAAGAGTGTCAATCTGTTTAAAGTCAGTGATCTTGTTGACATTATCACAATCTGTCAAAATATAAGCCGCTTCCAGGAAAGAACGCTTCGGGAAACAGGGCTTTTCATTAAGAATTCTCACATCGTCTGCGTTAAAGCAATGGTTACACTCCCTAAGGTGTTCCGACAGTCCAGTAGCATCCGAACCCTTAACAGCATCCCGTCTATGCTGTGCAATTCTGTTAGAGAGCAATTGTTTTGTTTGACCGGTGTATGTACTGCCGCACTCACATACAACCCTGTACACAACATTAGTCCTATCACCCGATTTCACTTTGTCTTTCATTTTGCTAAACAAGATGTTACCTAAGGTAAACTTGTTGTAGAAGGCGATGGTAACCTGTTGTTCCTCGACAAATTGCTTAAGCAAGGTCTTAACTCGGCCAGCCATTCTTGGGTGATAAGCCATCCTGTGGAATTTCACGACAACATCGCCAGGTAACCTCTCGGTAGGCGGACGTGATTTAACATTATCACCAAATAGAGTTAGGTCTACCAATCTACTCGGGTAACCGTTTTTTATCAGTTGTATCTTGAGTTCTAGCAATCTCCTACCTCTCCGATTAGGGCTCACGCACGTAAGTATGCGTTTCTTCAAGGTGTTGATTACCCCCATCCCCCATGATCCGGTCACTTACAAACGTCTTAAGAGGGATCCTACCACGTCCATACAAGACAAATTCAATAAGTTGGCAAAAAGTCTACGTGTAGGAAATTATATTGACGATAACACCAAAAAGTCGCTTACCCAATACAATACAAGGGCCCCCAGAGCCTATGGCCTTCCTAAAGCCCACAAGCCTGACTTGCCCCTCAGACCGGTCATTAGTTGCATCCAATCCCCTTCGATTCCATTAGCCAACTATATTACTGCTATCCTTAACAATGTCATCACGGAGTTCCCTTTTAATATCAAGAATTCAGGATCGGCCATGGACGCTATCATCACATCGCATGTTCCCGAGAACTACTTACTGGTTTCCTTTGATGTTGCGTCCCTGTTTACCAACGTTTCTAAGGGCGCGGTTATTAAATCATTGAGGAACAACTGGTTTTAATAATAAATAGCCTGATGAAGACTAATTGTTAGTCGAAACCGGTCGCTTCAGCTCATAGCGTTTCATTTGGTTACCCCCCCCCCATTCCCAAGAGTATCTCTGCTTATAATTTTATTATATTCAATTTTAGACAATTTTAGGATTAGGAAACTTGATAAAAAAATATCTAATAATTAAGGGTGAAGAACGATATTTATGATACTAACTTGTCGTAGGCCATAAAAATGTAAACTGCCTTCTTGAAATGAACTCATAAATTTGTCCTCATTTATGATGTTATTCGGTGCGATTCTGATTTGACATAACAATCTGGTTATGATAACCAAATGGTTATTTTATAACAATATAGTTATTTGGGAGTATTTGGTATTCTGATCTTCAAGACATAACCATGAGGGGTGTGGTTTCTGAACAATAATGGTTATAATTCATGACTATCATAACAACTGCATTTCAGTGGTTGTTAGACCTATGGTTATAACTTTTCTGCAGTTAATTCGTTAGTTTGTCAAAATAATTACAAGTATTTTTATAATTGTTGCATTAATCGAGCAGTGAGCAGTGAATAATGGACCCAATTGGTGTTAATTTTCACTTAAATTTTGAAAACATGTATGAAAATGTTGAAAATCAGTAAGAAAAATGAAATAATTAATTTTTTTTTATTTTTTTTAAATTTTTTGAGATAACCTACGTTTAGAGTACCGATTGATTCGGAAGAAGTGGAAGAATTACCGTTAGTCCCACATGAAGTAGAAATACTTAACAGAGATGGTAAAAAGCATATACTTTTGGTGGTATATTGGATTAATGATGTTTTCTTTTTAAGATTATGCTAACGAATTCTTAACGCAAGGACGTATGATACGGAGAACTTTAATTAACTCTATAGAAGAAGCACAATAGTTTTTTTTAAGTAGTTATATTTATTAGTTATATTTATTATTTATAATATTAATAATAAATTATAAAAAATTACTGCTTAGATTTATTTAAAGCATTGGCAAAATTATTCATTGCATCGGCCAATGTCGATACACTCTCCGAGAGCTTTGAGACAGCTGAACTTAGCTTCTCGGCAGATTCTTGTGCCTCCGCTAGTGCATCTTCTTCTGCTTAGACTTTCTCGATAGAATCGAGCCGTCTTCCGAACCCTAGATTTACATTCCGCTAGGAACTAAAAACGAATATTTATAATAACAAAAATACAGGGCCTACTTAGTACTAGCTATGTTACCGCAAATAAACTTCTAAATTTAAAATATAAAACTTACAGTTCGCCACTGCTTTGAACTTTTATTTGCACCTCCCGATTTTTTATTTAACTTATCGGATAACTCTTCCCACTTCTCCTCTATTTCATTTGGGTATGCTGGATGGCACTTCCCCCTTAAAAAAATTTTGTTATCTTGTAAATATTTAACAATGACTTCCATTTGACCCGGGGTAGTTTTCCTTCCTCTTCGTTTAGCTTCGGCCATTATTCCACAAAAACAACACAAACTGTTACTTAATCTTTGATTTAGCTTTGATTTAGCACAACAAAAACTTTTTTAATCACAACAAATGAATCAGCTGTTTGAAATAGTCGGTTGTCAAACGATATAAAGCGCTATACATGTGAACTAATAAGGTACATTTTGAACTAATCATAACCATGATTTGTTACGTATAACTTATAACCATGATGTTTAAATTAGGTTAAATAGAATCGCAATTTTTTGGAACCTTGTTGAGAACATGATTATAATTTAGGATAACCAACTCGTCGTAACCATATTGTTGTACAACCATGTTCAAATCAGAATCGCACCGATTGTTGAACTAAGTATTCTCAGAAATAACTGTGCTCGATTTGTTCTGATTTTTTAGAGACTACCCTTTCGCACACTAATATATTGTTGTGGTATTTTGACCATGAGAGGGTGTAAGCAAGCAAATAAAGGGAGTGATTCAATTTTATTTAATTTTTAAGTCAATAATCAGTTAATTTGGCTGATATAAAAACTTTTGCATCAAATTAATAACAAACCACAGCATGTAACAATTTACACATAAAACAATACAAATTTGAAATGATTTATGTAATACAAATATTTTGCAACACCCTGTGAATGTTATTAAACTTTTAAAGCGACGACAGTTTCTTGTAAAATAAAAATTTAGTGAACAAACAATTATAAACACCATGTTACCTATAAATAAGTGCGACATTAGTGATCAAAAATATCGATTCCCACCATAGAATCCAAATTTCGAAAACTGGGAGAGGGACAGAAAGGCCAGCGAGTGAGAATGAAGCCAGTTCCCGGGTGAAACTCAAAGAGGGAAAACGTGAGTTCCTAAGTGACCTCCAAGCGGAGAAGAGTTCTTTGGTGGTCTTCAAAGAAGGAAGAACTCCGAAAACTTCTCATTGATCCGAGGGTCAGGGAAGTGTAATTTCGCGGATTCACTAAGAAGTGAATAATTTGCGGAAGTCGAGTCTTCGCGTAATTGCTAATTACGACTGATAATTAGTGAACGGTTGTGTATTTCTGACGAGTTAAGGTATTAGTAAATTGAATACCTACAACAGAAAATTGATGATTAAAATTGTACGCACATGTGAAATTTGGAGGTTACTTCCACGTTTAATGAAAAATTACAATTGATTACGGATAAGTTACTTACCGGAAGCGCTGTCTCAGGTAGCAGTTATTCAATCAACAATTAGTAAGAAGATTGAATGGAAAATTAGCGATTTTATCAAAAATTGGATGCAGCAAAATACGGGAGCAACACACTGGAACGCATATGGTTCTCTACTACATGGTTGGTAATGCAGATGTTGACGGTCGACAAAACAGTGGCGCACAAAAACTTAAAGAAGTTTATCATTTATAAGGTAAATGAATTTGATTAAAAATTAATGAACTCAAATAAAACAATGATTTCTGTTAATAGTGAGTTTATTAATGAAACTTGTATTTGCTATTTTATAAAATTACACCCATTACATTAATGGACAGATTTACACGTACAGTGTTAAAATTTAAAACGTTAAATGTTACGTGCATGTCTGAGCTATTACACCTAAATACTAGTGGTTTGAGACAAACTTATTGTCCTCATAAAAATTTGTTATAAAAATTTTTACTTTCAAATAATAAATTATGCTTGTTACGAATTTTCACCCTTTTATTTCGTTTATCGAACCCATCGACTCTGAGGAAGAGAAAAACCCATCTTCGGCGAGAAACTAGTTTTAGGGGCTTTAGTTATAGTTCGTTTGACGAAAAGATCATAACAATATTTTGATTTTTTTATAAAAAAAAAACTTCAACTTTTATGAGTGACGTTTCAATCCTGCACCGCCTGCACTAAAGTCGTTTGTTACAGTCATGTGCACTAGCGAGTTCTCGTGCAGTTCCGGCTGCCCTGGACTGCCTTAGGCTATCCTGCCTGCACTACACTTTTATGTGTACCAAACAGAGCTAATATGTATCTACATTTTGCAAGTGGATATTTAATATTTAGAAACATAATATAACTTTTTTAGTTGTAGCACTAAATGAAGCGGTTAACATTAGGTGATTACATGTAGCTAACTCAAAACTGCCAAAATTCAAGGGGACGATATTAGGCGAGCGGTTTATAGCTATTTTCAGTTCACTAACCGACCAACTAGCGTTCTAGTGGTTGGAAATGATTTTATTTGATTTCTTATATTATCGCGAGAAAAAACTTCTATATACACTTTTTTTTGTATGTCGTCCTTTAATAGTTATTAACAATCTTTTGTTTTATAAATCTAAATGTCGAGAAAAAAATCTGAAAAAAAATATATAGGCTTAATCGGACCAAGGTAAACATTTTTTGTCTCTTTAATTTTTCTCGTAAAATCAGTGGTTCTTAAGATAATATTCGATAAATGGCGAAAAATGCCTAACTTTATGAATTTTTTTCTCGGGAACCAATTGTCCAATCAGAATAAATAAAAAACAAAAATATTCACCCAACCTTAAGCTATCACGACATATTTTTTTCTTTTTGATTTTTAGTGTTAGTAACAGTGAAAACTGTATTGGAGTAGAGCTCTAACAATTTTAATTCTAAATTCAAATTCAAAATTTTTAAAAAATGTCCGGACCTTCGGGTGAAACCTCTCCATCAGCCCTTGGCTTTGTATAACTAAGAAATATGTTCACATTGATTCTAATTTTCACTGTGATCATATCGACGCAGATACACGTCTTGTTGTTCAAGTCCAAAAGATTCAAGAACGTGGACCACAAAATCGAACGATCATCGTAGAATCTCCGGATACAGATATTCTCGTTTTACTTTTAGCACATTACCATAACTTCAAATCACAACCTCAACTATGGTTTTACACAGGCAAAACATCAGCACGTTTCGATCATCGTCGATATATTCCAGTATATTTCTCGGAAATACACTTGGTTTCATTAAATGTTTGTCCATTTTGAATCTCCATGCACTAACAGGTTGTGATACGACTAGTTCAATCTTTGGAATAGGTAAGAAAACAGCATATTTAGCAATGGAAAAACTAAACGACGAAGAACTAGAACAACTAGCTAATTTACATATTTTGTCTACCGATGATACATTAGACATAGTTAGTACGCTATTTGCTTTCATGTATGATCCCAGTCATAAAAATATGGCAATTCGAAATTGCATTAATTTATTACGATTCAATTTAGCCGTTGAAAAGAATTGTTCGATCGATAAATTACCACCATCGCGACCTGCTCTGCTTCAACATATTCTTCGATCTAAATGGCAAATTAACGAGTGGATTCAGGCACCTCTAACACATATTGAATCTTTAAAACCATCTAAATGTGGTTGGTTAGAAGAACATGGTCTTTTATATTGTTACGATTAACAAGTATCTTGAAAATTGCACATTTAAAAAATCTAATTTTGCTTGATAAATTTTATAAAATAAATAAAACTTCCATATTTCTTATTCAATTTCGTTGGTAAAGCCTGCATGCTTATTTTAATAAAAGAACGTCTAGGAATTTGTTATTCAGTAAATATAATCATAAAACTCTTTTATGTTTAAAATGGTCAATTTAGCATTAATAAACCTTAAAGCTTGGAGACAACCTGCTGGTCCCGATATTCTAAGAAATAGTTACTAGCTTGTTATTCATAAAGACATTTATTCTAATTGGTCCACGACCCTCTGGTCATATTAAGCAATCAATTAGAATTTATCATTCAAGGATAAATAAAAAGGAAGGGTACATTTCACACATGTAAAGATCACTCTTTAGCTGGCCTCGGGCTAAGCAAGAAGTCAATATGTCGTAGTAAGACAACTTCACTTATAATTTTACTAAGTCCAAAAATGTCTTTAAAATATAACTTAATTACCAAATTAAAGGTAAATACCGTTATCAATTTATCTGTTCAGTATCAAAAAGTTAATTGTAAATTAATTTATAAATAAATGTTAATTAAGTGTCGCCAAATAATTTTAAAAAGTTTAACGATAATAAAGTGTTAAGCAAGTGTTGTTAAATAACTTTAACGTTTAACAAAAATAAGTGTTTATCAAGATTTAATATTAAAGTGCGAATTGGAACTTATAATCATGGTAATGGTTCACCAGTTACGCAACAAACCAACGACGACCTACGATGGAATGGAATCACCAATAACTTCGATAAGTGCATATTTGAATTTGAATTCACATTAATTATTTTTGGTACGTACCTGAAAACATTTATTAAATGGTATTTTTGTATGTCGTAAGCTGAGATTACCTGAACAATAATAATTTAAGTTTAAATTATGAACTATTTAATTACAATCACAAAAAAGGTAATTTACGCTTACCAATGTTTAATGTTTAGTTTTAAGTATTTTTGTTCAGTTAAATGTTACTTATTATTTACTTAAAAGTAAATAATCTAATTCTGTATTGATTTCCGTAATTATTCATGTTTTCTACAATATTTTTATTATTTCATATTATAATGTTTTATTTGGATTCAATTGGTTTTATTTCTACTATATTCACACGCCTTTTTATAAGTGAGGTAAGTTGTTCTAAAGTAAACGTAAACTCCGACTTTGGGAAAAAGATTTCATTGCTGCAATTTTGAGCTAGTCAGGTTGATCACCACAATATCCAAATTATTTTGACGGTGATTCGGCAATGCAATTGTTACAGAAGTATTTTTGTTCTTGTGGCGGAAAGTTTCCTTGTACAGCTAAAACATGCTCTTGTTTGGCTTTAGGTTTAAAATGTTGTTCGGTTTGTAGGTGCTCTATTAAATGTACAAATAAAGATAAAGACAATAATGATTACAATTTTACAATGATGATTAATATATTTTAAATTTGAATTTAGAATTCAAATTGTTAGAGCTCTACTCCAATACAGTTTTCACTGTTACTAACATTAAAAATCAAAAAGAAAAAAATATGTCGTGATAGCTTAAGGTTGGGTAAATATTTTTGTTTTTTATTTATTCTGATTGGACAATTGGTTCCCGAGAAAAAAATTCATAAAGTTAGGCATTTTTCGCCATTTATCGAATATTATCTTAAGAACCACTGATTTTACGAGAAAAATTAAAGAGACAAAAAATGTTTATCTTGGTCCGATTAAGCCTATATATTTTTTTCAGATTTTTTTCTCGACAATTAGATTTATAAAACAAAAGATTGTTAATAACTATTAAAGGACGACATACAAAAAAAAAAGTGTATAATAGAAGTTTTTTCTCGCGATAATATAAGAAATCGAATAAAATCATTTCCAGCCACTAGAACGCTAGTTCTACTCTAGAACGCTACTAGAACGCTAGTAATCATGATTATGATTTAACCGACCTGATAATTCCATGTATGTAACGTTATCCACTAATTTGCTATTTCGAATATCGACCAACAAGTTGAAATGGTTGAGGAAGTCGGAACCAATGATTGCTTTGTTCACATCGGCCACTATAAAACGCCACGTGAGTAATCTTCTTAGTCCCAAGTCAATATTTACTGTTGTAAATCCATAAGTGTTGATGATGGACTTGTTGGCCGCGTACAGCTTGAAATCTTGTACAGTTCTATGGTCTCTACAAGCGGTTTTTGGGAATACGCTAACATCAGCTCCAGTGTCGATAAGGTATTGGATTTTTGTCGTTTTATCGGTGATGGTTAGGCGGCTTAGTGGGATGTGAGAATCAGTTGCCGTATTTACTGATTCTCGTTGTAGTTTTCCGAATTATATGAGCAAGGCTGACGACATTTTCTAGCTTTGGATCCAAATATGTTGTGGTAATAACATAATTTTGGATCATTACGATTTCGCGACTTATTTCTGGAGGGTTCTCGAGTGTTGTAGTTTTGCCGTATTAAACTTTGTATTTCTATACGCATTTCGTCAATTTGTTTCTCTAGCGATTTAATGTGATCTTCATTAGATGTCCTAGTAGCCGCCACGTTTTGTCCAGCCTGATGAGTTTCTAAGATTTTGTCTGCTATAATTGCCATATCATCTAAGCTTTTTTCACCTACTGTTGAAAGAATTCCTTGTATATTTGTGGGTAAACGACTAATCCACAAAGTTTTCAATAACGGTTCTGGAAATGTATCGTTCGCCAGGTTTCTTATATACCGAAGGAATTGGGATGCAGTACGATCACCCATTTCTACGCGCTGAAGTAGTTTTTTCAGCTTTTGTTCTTCGGAGGATGAGAGTCTTCGTATGAGTTCGGATTTTAATTTCTCATACTTATTGGTTTCAGGTGGGTTTATAATGATGTCTCTAACTTCGGTCGCTTGTTTCTGATTGAGGGTACTCGCAATATAGTAAAATTTCGTTGTATCTTGACTGACATTATTCATTATAAATTGCATTTCAATTTGCGCAAACCACATAGCTGGATCATCTTCCCAAAACTGAGGTATTTTAATGCTTACTTTAGCAATTTCATGTGCGGTAGTCTTCTCATCGTTTTTGATTTGTATCGTGTCGTTAGTCATTTTGTGTTCGTTTCTCTATCGTGGGGGTCACCAATTTAGTTTCGTTAGTTTTATTAAAAAGTCTTTTTAATTGTTTATAAAGAATCGCCGTTTAATCTGAAACGTTATTTATTTTATAAGTACAATTTTGACATAATTAAATTCTAACTGACATTTCATAATTCACTGATGCCCGTTTTCACCAACATTTTATTTAAGAACTTCCTAGTAAAGAATTCCTTAATAGGTATTCCTTAAATTTGATTAGTCAAATTTGACATAATAGTTTATTATGTATACAATTAGAATGTGCTTACCTTTATTGAATAGGTTCTTTATCAAAATGTGACAAACTCTCACAAAAGGGCTAATAATTTTCGTAACTTTTAAAGAATCTGGATTCTTTGTCCTCCAAGTATTGCATTAAGATTCGTAACAATAAGTAACAAAATTAAAAGAAAGGTAATCCAACCTATAACTTGCTGGTATGTAACTTTTCTTATTTTCACTTTTTAAAGTCAAATTTGACATAATAGTTTATTATGTCAATACTCTGTCAAATTTGACCAATCAAATTTATGGAATCCTAGCTAAGTAATTCTTTACTAGGAAATTCTTAAATAAATTGTTGGTGAAAACAGGCATAACTCTTGATTACTACAACCTAAATAAAATAAGAAATAAGCATTTTTGATGTCAATAATTAGAATGTGCTTACCTTTATTGAATAGGTTCTTTATCAAAATGTGACAAACTCTCACAAAAGGGCTAATAATTTTCGTAACTTTTAAAGAATCTGGATTCTTTGTCCTCCAAGTATTGCATTAAGATTCGTAACAATAAGTAACAAAATTAAAAGAAAGGTAATCCAACCTATAACTTGCTGGTATGTAACTTTTCTTATTTTCACTTTTTAAAAACTTCTTTGGCAAATAAATTACACTAAATATACGCGACTACAACAACTGTACTATATACTATTAATTTAAATATTATCATTACTATACGTAAAAACACAAATAATCTAAAACAAACGGTAACACTGTAACAGATGGCGCTAAATTGTATCTGTTAGTGTTGGTAATACTGTATATTATATTGCCTACTTAAGTATTGCAGCACACTGGTAGCCCAGTTGAACGTCAACCAAGAACCAGTAAGTTATTAGTTAATAAATACACATTTTGTAATCGTTGCAAATAATTGTTTTAATAAATAAGCACTGCTTATTACAAACACAACCTATAACGTGCATGTAATTTTTGTTTGTTTATGTCTCCAGGAGTAGTTTTAAAATTCTCCGCAAGACGGCGCACACTGGGCTGAAAAATGATGTAAAAATTTATTTTCCAATTAATGTTTATATAGTAAATTTTTTTAGTTGGTAATATTAAAAAAATCGCACATTACAATCGCAAAATTCGTTATGTTCTGGTGGATTGTTTTGCGTTTAAATGCTTATGAATATTAAATATGATTATATTAAACAGATGATACTCATAGCAATGCGTTTATTTTAAAATTTATAGGTAAAATAACGATTTTAGGGTTTATCTTAACTTGAACTTTTCGAGCGTTCTATAAAATTGAGAACTTTAAAATTTAGACCTGCGTTACTGTTACCTAAACATCTATATCGTGTATCAATTTCTCGCTGGAATGTTTGCCTATAAGGAAGATATTGTCATTTCAAGTTTTAATCTCTTAATTTTATGTACCAAATCCGCTCATTTTCATCATAAAAATATGAAAAAAATGAAAATATAAATGTATATCAAATATATTTGTAACACGTAAAAGGAATTAGATTAGTAAATTATTAAAATATATCAATTAATTTACTATCACGTATTAAAAACTAACCAATTATAGTTAGAAAATACTATAATAATTTATTATTGTTGCATTGATTATACATAGCGTAAAAGAGTTACCTATCAGCGAAAATTTAAAATTAGTTTTGTTACCAGAACCCACCTAAACAAATTTATATTTGATTTAAACTAATTTAAATTAATTTTTATTAATATATGAAAATAAATTATTAGTAGCTACATAATTATTAATTTGTATCGCTTTCAGTAGCGTCTGTTAATTCAATTTCTGGAGTTAATTCCAGTAATTCCAAAGTTTCGGGTAAAAGATTTTTTGTTTGTCTTTTCTGAAATGGCCGAATACTTGATATAAAAGGATCTGAAGATATTAGCATATTATGTAAAATATCTTCGTTGGATGCTTCCCTGCAAAACTTTCTAGATCGGGTTTCTCTATATTTTCGAAAATCCTTATTTCTTGCTTCGGAAGCTTCTTCTGATAACTGGCCAATCGGAAGAAGAGCGTGTTTAATAATGCCTTCACCATGAAAAAGTATTTTGTGAAGTGAAACTGGCATATAATACCACTCATATAGTGAAACATACAAATTCGCTGTTTCTTTTGCAAATATTTTGAATTTTGTCAGATTAATTTTTTCACCGGACGCTATTGCATGTAATATTGTACGAATTCTTTTTATAAGATCAACATCTATACTAGTTATTTCTGCTGATATTTCTGCATTTTCAAAAAATTTTCTAGCAGTGTTTCCATCATTTGTCGTGCCATGTCCTTGTTTTACTATATCGACGAGTAAGCCAAGTCGAGTTTTAAAAAGATTTTGAACTTTTCTTTTTTTGCTTTCTTTCATTTCTTTTTGTTCTGCAGTTTTAGCCGACCATTTCTTAAATTCGAGATTATAAGAAATGTGTAGTAAACACTCGAAGCTTCTAATCCAAGCATGCAAAGGAGAAATTCCAAATTTATAATTATCTTCGTTAGGAATTTTATCTTCTAATTTTTGGAAATTGTTCATCTCGCTTGGTTTTAAGAAATGTGTAGTAAACACTCGAAGCTTCTAATCCAAGCATGCAAAGGAGAAATTCCAAATTTATAATTATCTTCGTTAGGAATTTTATCTTCTAATTTTTGGAAATTGTTCATCTCGCTTGGTTTTGCTTTACAAATATAACATACCATTGAGGAAGTAGTTTCTGTTAGTGTTTGACATACTTTGCCGTCTACCATAGTGAAACATACTATATGCCTGATTGTAATATTTTCTTTGTATTTTGTCAATATTAACGTATCAATTTGTCTTTGCAAAAATTTCATTTCGTTCTTTATAACTTCTGTACTTTCCTTAATAAATTCAAATTTAATTGGGCGACAAAAGAAAGTTGAAGATGGTCGAGAATTAGTCCAAATGATATCAGATTCATCTTTATGATAAAGTTTTAGGGGAACTAAAGCTGTCATAAAAATACTTGAATCATGAGCAGTTTCATCTGAAAATTTTTGTTTGTATGTATTTTGACCGGAAGCTCCATCAAAGCCGCATTTACTTATTAATGTGAATTCGCCACTTTCATTTGTTTGCACATATTTTAAAATTCGGCTAACAGTGTGATCTAAAAGTTCTTGCAAATTAATTTGTGCAACAGTTTCAGTCACGGTTATGGATTCTCTCCTAGGATAACAATCATTTTTTGCTTGTTGAATTTTATAATATGAGGGAAATAATTGAAGTTCTTCTTTTGAAACCGAGTCTCTAAGTATTATATATTGGGACTTGGACAAATTCAAAGATGTGTATATAGACAACGCCTTTTCTTTCGAGTACACGACAGGTTTAAATTTATCATCAAGAATTTTTCTTATTTTTATAACAAATTCAGGATTTTCTTGTAAATGTTCTAAAATCCTTGCAACATCGTTAAGTCCATTGTTGTACATACTCCTGATTGTAGAACACATGAGCTCCTGCGTATCCTTATATTGAATAAATTCGGTCTTTTCTACCATATCTTTAATTTTCAGTCTTATACAATGAGGCCAATTAAACTCAGAATGCAACCATGAATTATTGTTCTCCAAAAAAATTTTTTCAGTACGGTTGGACTGTTTCCACTTCCTACGCAGCTTCAAACAAAGCATTCTAATACTATTTTTTAAAGTATTCAGTTCTGATTCACAAAAATTGATATCAAGTCTGGAAGTAACCATTTCAAAAAGTTTCTTGTAATCATCAAGATGTGTGTCAGGGGAGCTTTTAAGTAATAAATAAAGATCATAATTTGTTCTTAAATTATAATTCATCTTGATTTGATTTGCTTTTTTTCTAATTCTCTATTCTATTTCCTTTTTTATTTATATTTTCTCGATTTTCAAAACCTTTATAGGCATATTATCTCATCGTATATACGGATCAATGGATTCTGAAGCATGAAAGCTTTCATATTTTAGCGAAAATGAGCGGATTTGGTACATAAAATTAAGAGATTAAAACTTGAAATGACAATATCTTCCTTATAGGCAAACATTCCAGCGAGAAATTGATACACGATATAGATGTTTAGGTAACAGTAACGCAGGTCTAAATTTTAAAGTTCTCAATTTTATAGAACGCTCGAAAAGTTCAAGTTAAGATAAACCCTAAAATCGTTATTTTACCTATAAATTTTAAAATAAACGCATTGCTATGAGTATCATCTGTTTAATATAATCATATTTAATATTCATAAGCATTTAAACGCAAAACAATCCACCAGAACATAACGAATTTTGCGAATGTAATGTGCGATTTTTTTAATATTACCAACTAAAAAAATTTACTATATAAACATTAATTGGAAAATAAATTTTTACATCATTTTTCAGCCCAGTGTGCGGCGTAGTCCTTAGCTGGAGATCCCAATACCACTTTTATTGAAAAATCAATATTTTCTGGGCTATGGCCACGTGAAGGTGGAAATTAAAAAAAAATGCTTTAAAGAGGCCTAACTCTCGAGGGTTTGAATTTAGAAAAAATTTTTTGTTAAATATTGTTCTTAGAAAAGTGTCATCTATCACCACCTAAGTTATGTAAAGTGAGTGCAGGGACACCCTGTATAATTGAGGTTGCAGGAATTGTGGCTTGCACCACAGAACTTTGAAGTGATGTGATCATGATCACGAATCCTTCAATCATCAGGGCTGATGTCAGCAATTTGCATGCTATTTCAGCTAGCAATTTTTATTTTTATTTTCATCTTTATCTTAAATTTAATTTCATTTAATCGAACTGAATAGTTAAGTTTACTACCTTTGCGGTAGTAGAAACCCACGGTTTTATGACGATTAACAAAGAATAACGAAAAACAAAAGACCCCTATTGATTACAACCTAGTAAAGCCAGGAAAAATAATGAAAAAATTCTAAACCAAAAGTTGTCGTTAATTTCCGATGATTATTTTGTTTCGGAGCGATTTTTGATTTAAATTTTTGGATAAAAAATAAAGTTTGTTCTAATATTCTGCAATTGCATAAAACTATTGATTACAACCTAGTAAAGCCAGGAAAAATAATGAAAAAATTCTAAACCAAAAGTTGTCTTTAATTTCCGATGATTTGGTTTCGGAGCGATTTTTGATTTAAATTTTTGGATAAAAAATAAAGTTTTTTCAAATATTCTGCAACTGCATTAAAATATTGGTTTTAACCAGCGGCGGTGCAGGAGTAGCTCGCCCGTAAGCAAATATACAAAACTGGCCCCTAAAAAAAAAGTTCGTAAGGTTTTTACTTGCATACAAAATCTTTTATTTTTGTACGTTCTATAATAATTAAAGTATTGCTATTAGGTATTGTCTATTTGGGCAATTGCGGACTGCACCGATGGTCAAAGGGTCACATAATCTGACATGTGGATTGCACCGGGTTCGGTTAGGGTTAGTATGTGGACTGCACCGATGGTCAGTAAGTAATCTTTTTTAATTCCATTAAAGGATTGAGGTATTTAATTTACTACAGAGGTATTTAAATAATACAGATTGTATTTACATTTTCTGGTTTTCATTGCTTGATAATGAAAAACTTATAACAATAATTTATGGGAAACTCTCATTTCATCCATGATTTAGGTTTAGGAGACCGCTAAAAGAGGGATCCACTGGTCGAGCTTAGGTTATTGTTAGGAAATGATCTTCTTTTAATGAGGGGACCGTTGAAAGAGAGATTCACCGGTAGAGCTTAGGTTAGTTAGTTAAAATTTTACGATTTGCTACCATTCTATTGGTCCATAATTTTTTAAATAAATTTTGATTGGCTTGAATTACACATTTGCGAAAATTTTTTTAGAAGACTGCGCTTATAGATTAGGGGTCGTTCATAAATTACGTCACGCAATTTTAAGCATTATTCAACCCTCCCCAACTGCACAAAAACCTAGACTTATCTCCAAATATTACGTTATGCACCCTTCAACCTCCCATCTTTCAATATTTTTTTTTTTTATTAAGCAAAACCCAAAGAACCGTACCTATTTTTTATTAATCAAAACAAACATCGTTAGTTAGTTATGTTAATCGTTAGTTATGTTCTCAAAATGATTTACTTTTTAAACCAATAACAGCAACCGTTGATTTTGAACTTGCTATTCATGTAAGCATTAAGAGCAATGTCCAGTGCTACCCCCCTATACAATGTGAATATTTGTGTTTTATGTCATTTATTTCCAGGACGTTACAAAAATTTAAATAATTGCTAGCATTGCAAGATCTTTCAACTTTTTTTTATGTAAAAACGCTAAAAGAAATTGATTTACTTATTTGAACATCGCGTTCTACTACGGTTGGAAGGGGGGGGGGGGAGATTCCCATGTTCTAATTTTCGAATAACATGGTTTTCTAATAAATAAATCAACTTCCTTTAGCGTGTTTATATAAAACAGTGTTGAAAGATTTTGTAATGCTAGCAATTATTTAAATTTTTGTAACGTCCTGGAAATAAATGACAGGAAACACAAATATTCACACTGTATAGGAGGGGTAGCACTGGACATTGCTCTTAACATGTTTGGGAAAATATTGAACTTATTGGATTCCGATTTCATTTAAGCCAAACGTGGTATAGAATAATTCAAAAAGTAGGTTTGGTCGCAGAATATTAAAACGATTTTTCCGAAATTGGTCAATGGTTGCTCTTCTCGTTTGGTTTGCAATATTTACATCCAAACGAAGTTGATGCCGCTTATAGTGAAGATTTAATATCGATAATGCCAGACGATGCACGACTGAACACCTATTCCGATTATATATTTCGAACCTATATTGATCCAGATTCACTTTTTCCATCAAAGCTCTGAGCAGCACGCACATCAAGTAAATAGCACCGGAATACGAATGCCTGTGAGTCGTTTTATAACGTATTTAGTTCACATTTTTATAACTTCACCCGCCGATTTACACCTTCTTGTATGCAAATTAAAATATACCTAAGAATAAGCAGAGTATTGGCACAGTTAGACCACGGTGTGGAGTGATGTGATCGCTGGTTGAGTTACGGAGCGGAAATTCTGGGTTCAAGTCGCGGACTTCGCAGAATTTCTTAGCCCGGCCTTCCGGTGGACATCCACACGCTGTGGTGAAAAGTTGTAGTAAAACGAGTAGCAAAAGAGGATTAATCCACCTCGTGAAATGGATTGTAAAGACTTCAATAGAAGTGGCAATATTCCGACAGGAATGGAAAAGCCTATGTATTGGCACAGTTAATGCCGTCAGCCCGAGATCTATGATTTTTCCGAACCCGGGCAAGAACTTGACATTGGCGCCCCTTTCCTCCAGTATTTGAGTTTAAAGATATCAAAAATCTCACGAAATATAATTTGGTGCTCCCTTGAATTGCCTCGCGGGACAGGTGCCTTGGTTACCCCCCCCTCCCCTAGATCCAGAGCTAAATGCCATTACAGTTAGTAAACAAGCCAAATTACAACATTTGATCGGCTTGTATTCTGACAAAACAATTACCAGGATCCAATTTATAAAAACTCGAATTTTTTTCAATAAAATAATAAATTAAAATAAATTTAAATATTTTGGCCATCTATTAGAGCTATTTTAATTTTTTCAATCGTGTTTGGGGCGACTCCTTGTATACGTCCTTGTTTCATTTTCAATAAAAAACATTACGGGCAAGCCTTACAAGATTACTGGTAAGTCTTTGACTTACAGGGATTAAATATTTATATCGGTGCAATCCACATCTGACCATCGGTGCAATCTACATATGACCCTCGGTCAAAACCCCAAAAAAAAGGATTAATTTCTTTCCATCGGTGCAGTCCACATACGTCCGTCTATTTATTTTAATAACGGTATATGGGCAGGTAGGGTAGGGCACCTTATGATCCCGGGCCCCTAAGCATAGCTCACATTCGCTTACTCATATCACCGCCACTGCTTCCATAATAGTTTTTTCTATTTCTTTTTCCCAAAGTAATTCACAACCTCCAAGAGAACGATGTTGGAAGGTTAAAATCTTCTGGCGTGTTAAAAACAACAACACAAAAGACGTTGCCGACCATAGGGAATCGAAAATAATCGTGCAACTTGCGTACCAAAAAACTGCATAGTACGAAAGAAAACCAAAAATATATGCGGGAACTGGACAACTTGTCACAAACGAACTGGCACAAAGAAAGGAAACAAAAAAAACAATGACAAACCGACCAATGCGAGAGGCAAGACGAGCAAAGCTGGCACTGACGAAAGTGCCCCTCCCAAGAGAGTCACGCCTAAGGAACCTTTAGCCTCTCCGGGTAGGTGAAAAACAACGTAAGCACGGAGCTGATTATAATTTAATTTATTTAACAATGATTAACTCCAATTAACCAAGATTAAAGTGTTAATTAGGGCTGGTGAAACTGGCCCTTACATAATCCTATTAATCTGATAATTTTCTGATGACATTGCTATATAAATGTTACTATATAAGAGCTACTTATCTCTATACATTTTCAAATTACCTTTACAAAATGAATACTACATCGGAAATTAGCGAAAGAGCAACAAAGATGAACCCAACAGATTCTAATAATGTTGAAATGTGCAGTATTTGTTTGGAGAAATTTGTAGATCAACAAATTGGTTCGCCCGACTGTTGCATTCACCAGTTTTGCGCTGATTGCCTTAAATCCTGGTTGAAAACTAACCCCATTTGTCCATTAGACCGAAAGAAAGTTAATGAATTTGCAATTATAAATCTGAACAGCAACATGATACAAAAACTTCCAGTTTGGCAACTAAGATTTGATCAATATTTTCGTGATTATGTGGATACGCAAATGAACACAATGGGAGACCTAAATATTGTCGAATATATTTTTCAACTTTTAAAAGTTTACAATAATTTTCAGAATTTGATTCCCGAACTTTTAAATTCTGACGATTTTATTGTAATCCTCATGGATCCATATACTAATAATATTTTATCACCGGAAGAAATTTCTGGTATCATCAGGAGTGACCTGCAAAGCGCAGCTATTGATGTGAAGAACGAATTAAATAACATGATTGCACTACGGTTAAATACGTTTGACGAATTTGCATCGAATGACAAAATACTAGAAGAAATCGGATTTGTTACTTATTTAATGAATGAGACGGTTTCTAGAATGGACGATTTACCTTACGGCAATACATTTGAGTTCTCTATAAACATGATACAAGTTTTGTTGAATATTCAACAAAGTGTAATGGGGTTTTTAAGACCTGATGATGATTTTATTATTAATTATACAGGAAACGGTACTGCGTTATCAATTAATGAAATCTCGAAAATTATTCTGACAGCCATCAATGTAGCCGTCGCTCATTTTAACATACAATTGAATATGATTCTTGGCGTGTAAATATAGCAAATTATAATAAACCATCTAAATTATAATAATACAAATAAAAGAATTACATACAAAACTCTGATCTCTGTATCCCACCTCTGGTTGGTTCATCCTTTAACCCTTTCGTGGGCAGCGGGAAGACGTATTGTTATTTAATAAGTTATTACATTACAAGGTCGATCGGAAGGTGAGACCAACTATAACTTCGCTAGATTAGGGATCGTACCCCACGATAGAATATAATATTAGAAAAACTTATTTTACTCAAAAAAGTATCTCTATATAGACCTCCCTTACCTTTAATCGAAAACTAACACTGGACTTGAAACAGCTTCAGCTGCTTATCTTAGGTATTTCCACATCGATTCTGGTCGTTACTCAACGTATTATGGAAGATAATCAATAATGAGAGTGGATTATGACAGGCATTGATGACGGTCGTTATGACGGAAATTGCTTGATTGGAAGTTTTTTTAGAGCTTTGTTTGTTATTCCGTCAGAGCCGAGAGCTCTTTTGTTTTTGAAAGAATTGATAATAGTTATATAACTTCCTCGTAGAAGGCGGGTTCAAGGAAGGTTTCGTCGGGTAAATCAAGTTGTTCGTGGACAAACTTTTCGACCATATCCACATGGGATTGGTCGATGTTGTTGGAGCTATGCTGACATTGGTTCTCTAGACTGACAACAAACAACAAACTTCGGCTTTTTCGACGTCACTTCTCTCGCAGGAGTGCCGTCTTCGTGTTTTAGTGCAGGCAGAGGGGCTTTCTTGTTTCGTAAGGCTCTGGCGAGTTTCCAGGAAGTGGAATCGGAGAATGAAAGAGATTCTATCTTATCACTCCACTCCTGATCGTGGAACTTCTTTAGAGCCTTGGTTACGTAGTCTTTTAAATGATTGTAGATACGTTTGTCGTCGGGGTGGCAAGTACGTTGCGCTGTTTTGCGAGCACGTTGTTTGTCGCGTATGAGTTCCTTTAAGTGAGGTGGGAGTCTGTCTCGTAGATCTTGTAGTGGGACTGCATTTGTAGCATATGTTGAATAGATTTTTGAATCCAACGTTGGAGTTGCTGGGTGTACTGGTCTAGTTCGTCGGGGTGGTTTATGATAGGAATCGGCCATGCAATTTTTGGTTTAGTGGAAGGTGGGTCGATTGTACCTTCTTCTTTCTTCTTCATTATTAGAGTATTATTTACATCCATTTTTGAATATACGCCTCTTCAAGTTCTCTTCATCTTTCTCTATTGCCTGCTTCTTGAATCCAATTAAAACCTACCAAAAGTTTTATATCATTCACCCACAACTCTCGGGAGAGACTAATGCCTGTTTTCACCAACAATTTATTTAAGAATTTCCTATTAAAGAATTACTTAGCTAAGATTCCATAAATGTGATTGGTGAAATTTGACATAGTATTGACATAAAAAAACTCGTGTCAAATTTGACCAATCACATTTATGGAATCGTAGCTAAGTAATTCTTTACTATGAAATTCTTAAATAAATTGTTGGTGAAAACAGGCATGAAACTCCTAGAGAGCGCGTCCCCAGGTGGCGGATAGGGGAACACTCGGCCGCAAGGCAGGGTAGGTGGGAAATAAAATACCACCCGCAGACCAAACAGTTCATACTACGAGACGACCATCTATTCCATCCAAGTACCATCAATTCAAAAGGAGCTAGACTCCTGGAAAAAGTCACTTATCCTGATGGAAAATAGGATCCATTCCAACCCGCAATTAGGCCAGCGTGGAATGGTAAGGCATAAACCTTCAAGTTTTAATAATAATTAATAATGATTGTTACACCAAGATATATAAGGCCCTCAGTCCCGATTCCGGCAGCAATCGAAAGACCAGAGGGAGAGAGGGTGCTAAGAATCCCTGGGTTGGACCGGGCTGCCACAAGAACTTACAATATTCGATTGTATCTAAATGCATTAAAACTGGATAGTGGTCAAAAGTTAGCTGACACAAGGTTGTGAGTTGGTGTTGCATAGCAATATTTTTAAAAAGGGCTATGTCTAGATAGCTTGGGGTTCCTCTGTGAGAGTAGTGTAGGGGAACTGTGGGGGCGTCTATGGAATAGTCAAGTTGGCCAGGAAGATCCAGTAGCACACGGCCGTTGTGATTGGTGATTGCGCAATTCCAATTTGAATGTTTTGCATGGGCGTCTCCGACTAGAATGCACGGATCGGGGCCTTGCCTTAGGGCCGTTAGGTCGGAGTAAGTGATAATTTGTCGTGGGCCAATATTAGGTATATAAATTAAGGGTATAAATTGCAATCGAAGTGGCTTCGATGTTTTTTGGAGAGGTGTGGGTTACTTCATGATGCTCAATGGTTGAGCGAACATATAGATGGCTGTTCCACCACCTCGTGAATTATTCTTCAGCCTACCCTAGTCCACTTCTGGACCATAGGCCTCTCTAGTGAGGTTGTGGCCATAACTCACCACGCTGGCCAGGTGGGTTGGTGAGTAGTCCGCATATAGATTTTTGGACTATAGTAGCAGCTTACTAGGCTAACCTTAAGATGTGCATATAGCCCTGTTTTGTGTTAACGGTGGCAGTTCGTCAACTTAGGGGGACCGCCGGCTTAACGTGCCCTCCGAAGCACGGACATAAGAAAGTTTGACTCTCCCCAGGTTTGAACCCGGTACCCCGCATTCGCATCCAACTGCGTTAGCTGCAAGGCAATGACCGTCTCATTGACCTCGTGAATGGAGTCGATCATTTCGGTAGAGAGAATAGTTCACTAATGGAAAGGTCGAAGGTGGGTTTCATTAACCATAATAATGTCTAGGTCATGTCTTTGTGCAAAGTCGAGCAGCAAGTACTTCCTTTCAGAGAGGCCATTGGCGTTCCAAAAAGCAACTCGCAGGGAAGAGGGTTTGGTACGGGTTCTAGTCATCGTGGCCGCCGGTTAAGGCGTCGGCGAACTGGATGTTTTTGAGCTGAGAAGCTAGATGGGGGTCGATGTTTGAGTCGGGTGGAAGTTGTGGATTGCTGTTTTGTTGTGGGGAGTTGGTAGGGTGTGACTGAGAGGGTTGATATTTGGTAGAGCAGTAGAAACGACTCTGATTGGGTTGAGATGCTTGTGAGCGTCGGGGGGTGGTTGAAGTCTAGTTCTCTTGGCTGTCTTGGACGATTGTAATTTGTGTCGTATCGTGGTTGAGAATTACGACCAAAAAATTTAGGTTGCGGGAATTCAGGGCAGCCCTTATTAAAGTTGGCGGTGTGGGAAACCTTCACAATGTTTTGTACATGTGGCATCCGTATCTGGAGATTTAGTGCATTCTGCAGAGAGATGGTGTTTACTACATTTGGCATTAAGAAACATAGGTGCGGGGATGTGGAGTTGCAATTATGACGTCCATGCGAATTATTGAAATAAGTTGAAATAGTACTTTTCATTACAAGGTCGTAAAACGAGATTTTTCGTTCGGGGGGCGCCGAGGCGGAGCGTAGCGGAGGTGCCCGAATGCCGGACGTAATAGTACGCTTTTCGTTCACAATTTTAGGTACGTAAAGTACCTATTTTCGTCCAAATTTTCAGGTACAAAAAGTAAAAAGTACTACAGGAATAACTATCTATTTAACTATATAACTATTTACAATATGTACAAAAAAACTAACTATTTACAAAAATTAAAAATATCACTATCACTAACTATTTATAAAACGTACAGTTTTTAAATGTGCAATTGTAAAAGTTGAGGGTGTTCGCCGAGCCCGTAAAACTTTGATCGGAGATTATTTGTCCTACCACATTGGTAGGTTCGGTTTGTGGCTCGACTTCCACCCTCTTCTTCTTCTTCTTCGCCTTGTGCTCTGTAGCAGAAGTTTCTGCTTCCTCCGCCTCTTTCTCTCTCTTGAGGGTCTTAATTGGCGCCGTCTCTTCAGAACACCGAGACGGCCCAGCTACTGCTACTGAGGGACCTGCAGGTCCTAATATCGTATCACTAATACGACCTTTGTGCAGCACGGAGTCCTCGATATAACCCTTGGCAACCGCGCTGCTCTTCCAGCCCCCATGTCGTTTGAGGGTCTCCATGGAGCCCCCGCCTTCCACCAAAATCGACGCGGAGGTTCTGCGGAAAGAGTGCCCCGTGTACCTAGATGGCTCGGGAAGCTCTAAAAACGCCGCGATATTTTGCGGGTATCCGGAGATGGTGTGCTTTCCAACCGGTTGGCTGGTACACTTACCATCGCGATATTGCAAGAATAATCGAGGCGATTCAACAGCGTCCCTCGCCTTTAGGTACTAGGCGATGACCCCTACATAATCTACGTCATCGGAGGTGTTTATTATGAGGAAACACTTCTGCACCCCCGTCTTGGTTTGCTTGACGCTAACCGCATACCCCCCCGCCATCGTAGTGACCGCCAACCGCGTCATCGTTGGTGTACGTTTGTGCATTTATTATTTTCGTTTGTGCAAGCACGGTTTGCGATATATCTTCAATTGAAAAAACGACAATAATTTCTCCCCCCCCCCCACTTCGATTTTCGGATCAATTTTTGTGTTTTTCGTTTGTGTACCGTTTGTATACGTGTATGTAATAATTTTTTTCGTTTTTGCTTTCACCGTTCGCGAATTGTTTAACAAATAAATATTTGTAAATCTCCTAGCATCAGTCGCCATAGTGTCTTAAGTTAGCTAAACTTGAAAATATTTAATTCGTGTTATGGTGTTTAATGTAGAAGTATTGAGAAAATGTATGCAAAATTTAATGTTGTGTCATACGGGCTTTAGATCTAAAAAAGTACCATTTTTTAATAATACTATGACAGAACCTTTAGTTATGGTCGACCTAAGCAATATTTTCAGGTAGTGTGAGATCTCATTTTGCCCCCCCCCCCCCTGCAGAGACTAAATTCATTTTACTGTTATTGTTTCTCATCCAAAATACCACTGTATACTAACCTTTCGTAGATCCAAGTTATTATTAATGTAGAAACGTATATTACCTTTAGTCAATATGAAATCTCGCACTATCTGAAAATCTTGCTAGAGCCGCCCCTGAGTAAATGTCAGTGGCTGATTACAAAATGGTAATTTTTTAGATCTTAAAGGTGTAAGAAACATTTACAATCTAAATTACACTTTCTCAATACATGTACATTTGACACCATAACAGCAATTTTATTTTCAAGTTGATCTAACTTAAGACACTATGGCGACTGTTGCTCGGAGATTTACAAATATTTATTTGTTAAACAATTTGCGAACGGTGAATGCATAAAGGAAAAAAATTATTGCACAAACGTACACAAACGATGCACAAACCAATGACACCAAAAAAATGTCAAAAATCGAAATGGGGGGGGCTGGAGAAATGATCGCGGAAATTTCAATTAACGATATTTCGCTAACCGTGCTTGCACAAACGAAAATAATAAATGCACAAACGTACACAAACGATGCACAAACGACTGACACCAAATTTGACCCAAAATTCGCGATGGGGGGCTGGCATTTCCCCCCCCCCCTAAAATTGTAAATATTTCGCGAACGATATTTGTACAAACGAAAATTTTGAATGCACAAACGTACCCAAACGATGCACAAACGATTAACATAAAATTTTATGCAAAAATCGAAATGGGGGGGGGGGCTGGCATTTCCCCAGCCCCCCAAACTTGTTCCTTAAATAATTCGCGAACGGAGATTGCACAAACGAAAAAAATGTTTGCACAAACCTACACAAACGATGCACAAACGAATGACACAAAAAATTTGCCAAAATTCGAAATGGGGGGGGGGGAAATGGACCTGTATGAGGTGGGTAAGTTTTTGTTGGCGAGAAATTTTGTATGGGGCGGGGCTACGAGAAAGGGCATAAGGATGCGCTGGATCTACTAGGTGATTTAGTACTCACATGAAGTACTGTCTCGTCGTGCGGGGGTCGAAGATGTGCTTGCCTTCACGAGGCGACCCTGTTAGTAACGCCTAGTTAGTGCTTAACCAAACTCTGGACACATATAATGGCCTCGGCCAGTGCGAAGAAGAAGGTTAACTAAAGCCTTGAACAAGTAAGGTGTAGCCAAGATAAAAAGCTTCACTTCATTCTATTACCCAATTTACCTCACAAATGGGCCTAGCGGCTCGGACGAGGATACAGGGCTCTGGTCTAAGACTGAATGCGACTCTTAATGACTACACAAGAAAACCTCAAGGTGGGCAACTCCTAACTGAACGAGATAGGAGTATCTAACTAGGTTGGAAGCAGCATAACAACTGCATCCAGGAAACGTGAACTAAAAGCATACAATAAGGACAAAAATTAGGATGTCGGTACTTGATCCCTGAATCATCAACCTTTCCCCTTATTAGGGGGTGCGATGATTTGTAGCGCGATCAAAAGAACCACTATGACCCCGACCAGAATCAGCTCAATCTGGTTGCAGCTCCTAAATTTTGATCCAACTCTGGGGCGGTATGCAAAACGTGTCCATACAAGGAAAAGAGCAACCTTGTATGGACGCAATTTTAGCCCGATCTGACATAAAAGAGATCCCTTTCCTCTTGCAAAAGAGAATTGAGAAGATCTCAAATGCGGATCACTCACCCGTGTAGTTCCGTTGGGACATGACTTCGTCGAGAAGTCTAAGCTAATAACGGCTACGAGTCCAGTCTTTCTCTCTACTTTATCCATGTCATCTTATTAGTGGCGTTAGAGAGAAAACGGACCTTCTCTTTCTGATCTGACAAAACAAGATCCCATCCTCTTGTAAAGAGGACTGAGACGATCTTAACAGACAGAATTTAAAGGACAGAATTAGGATGTCGGTACTTGATCCCCAAATCATCAACCTTTCCCCTTTTTAGGGGGTGCGATGATTTGCATGGCGATCAAAAGAACCACTATGACTCCGACCAGAAACGGCTCAATCTGGTTGTAGACCCTATATCTGATCCAACTCTGGGGCGGTATGCGAAATGTGTCCATACAAGGAAAAGAGCAACCTTGTATGGACACAATCTTAGCCCGATCTGACATAAAAGAGATCCCTTTCCTCTTGCAAAAGAAGATCGAGAAGATCTCAAATGCGGATCACTCACCCGTGTAGCTCCGTTGGGACATGACTTCGTCGAGAAGTCTCAGCTAAAAACGGCTACGAGTCAAGTCATTCTCTCTATAATTTTGTCATCGTATTAGTGACGAGAGAGAAGACGGACCTTCCCTAAAAACGAGGCCCCTCCCACCTGGTGGGGTGAGTCGGCTTCATCTACCCTACAGTGTATTGTACAGTCCCCACCTCTATGAGGTTTCGAGAGGACTCAATAACCGCAAATTATGAAACGTTTCCTTGTACGCGTTCAAGATTGGAAAAGTTGGCATCCAATCACAGAACCTCGGGAAACGGAGTAAAAAGAAGCACACTAAACAGGGTAACCTCTTGCAAAAGAGGAGAGTATAACGACCGGTCCCTCCAAACGAGGAAGGCCATCAAATAGAATCCATGGAGGATCAGGCTTACACCTGGCCCAAAATAGCGAATCTGATGGCACACTCGCTAAAGGGATAAAAGGCAATACATAACAAGAACTTGGCGCAAGTCAAAGGAGCTACGACTACATGAAGATCACATGTGGAAATAACTCGCTAGTAAAACAGGAGAAAAGGCGTGCAATCTTAACGAGATCGCTACTCGGAAATGATTCCCCAGCTAAGCCTCAAAAACTTAGCACTCCTGGACTTGAGCTACTTGTTAAACATTGCTGAGGAACGTTAAAACTCAAAAGGCTTCGCACAATGCGCTGACCACAAACCGAAAATAGGAACGGATGCGAAATGGGGAATCGGAGCCTCATTTCGTAGAGGCAACCCTCGACCAACTGATTTCTCGAGTGGGTTCGGCCACTGTTCTCACGACAACCTGCTACTACTCCATGGCGGCAGGAAATCAAGAACAGTGGTACAATAACCCCCATCAATCAGAGGGTGCGGAAGGGATGCCACCTCTGTTCGGTTACACTGCTACTACTCTATGGCGGCAGAAAACTGAAAAACAGGGTCTGTGGAAAAACAAGGTTTTTGGACAGCCATAAAGGACTCCTAAAGACGAGACCCCTACTCTCTGCCCGAATAGTCACTGAGAAATCAGAAAACTTACTGGGTCTACGAGGAGTAGAGTGAGCCTCAATAGGAGACCAAAAGGCACCTGAAAAGATACAGAAAGCCTAAAAATGGATCTCCCCTTTCACGTGATAATGAGTACTGCTTCTACTCCATGGCGGCAGAAAGTCTCAAATACTGGTTAAGACTTCGAAACGGCTCAGCCTTTCGGCAAGACTTAGTAAACTCAGTCACAGATAAAACACCGTCTGGCTCTAGCGTAGACTCAGCCTATCGGCAGGATTTAGTTAACCCAGATATTCTGAAACTCTATCCGGCTCTAGCGCTGCTTAAACCTATCGGCCAGACTCTGTCAAAAATCAAGACTGGAACTCTGTCAGGCTCTAGTGCTGATAACCGATTTGGAGTAGACTCGTTAAGAGACCCCTATTACTGAAAGCGTGAATTGAGATCTCTAAAGGGGTTCTCCCCTTCCACATGATAATGCGTACTGCTTCTACTCTATGGCGGCAGAAAGTCTCAAAACAAATGTAACGAGACCCCTATCATTGGAAGCGTGATTGAGATCTCTGAGGGTCCTTTATGGATCCTCTCAATAAGACCGCCCCTACCCCTCTGGGGTAGCGGGCGGTCTTTTTGCTCAAAATTTTTCTGGAACATCTTTTCAGTACAGCCTGTCGTAGTAGCATAACCAGTTCGTAACCAATTCTTAACCGGCTCCAAGCCGAACCGTTTTTCAGCGGTAGTTTTGGACTTGGAAGAAAACTGGAACAAACTACCACGAATAACTACGAAGCAACCTCCAAAACACTTAGCAGTGCAAGGAGGTGCTCAACCTGCGAACCTAGGGAGTAAGAAAGAAAGCGATACTCTGAGCGGCCACATGCCGGGACTTCGGTCCCGACATGTGGCCGCTTTTGTGTCAAAATTTTTCGAATTCCTCGCCTTCGAGGGTCAAAGGAAGGGCAGCTTGCGTGCACGGGCAAGAGATTAGGACCCGAGGAGTTGTAGTACAACGGCACTGCTATTCCGTCTCAACCACAAGGCGGGTAGCGTCGTACAACAAATCGGAATAGTCTCAATCCCATGCAAAAAGAAAGGTCCCAGACGGAACCTCTCAAACACTAGGTGTATAGATAATAGTCGTCAAGATCAGGCGACCGCCCAGGGATTGTGCGGGTCAGATATACTGAATAGGTCAGCTCTACTGATCCACTGCCCTGGGGCTGTACACCACCAGTGCGGAAAGTAACACCTAGAAATAGGGATTGATGCACGGAAAAGGCGTCCTCTTCAGGGGCGCCTGGACCGGTTGGCTCTTCGGACCCAACCAACAGGGAGTGAACCCTGCGGTAAATCCACTAATCCTACGGTATCGCGCCTAGGGGATGAATGACCGGGGGTGACAACCCGGTAGCTAGCGTACGGGATCTCTGTGTGGAACGGAATCCCTGTTTTATGACTTTTTTTGGGGGCCACCTTTAAAATTTCAGGCTCTTCTCTAGACAGTCAACTGTTGGCCCTTGTTCTGAAATAGCAATAACTTTGCCAGGGTATTTATTTTCGTTAAACAAAACCACAACAAAGTTGCCAATGATTAATCCATTGGGATTTATCCTCAATTTCGGGTTTTCTTGGACCACTTCTATCACTTCTTCGAAATCAGAATATGTCTCACTTTCATTATTAGAATTTAAATTGATTTTAGCTTGGGCCAATGTTGCCCCAATATCTGTGCCAATGTTGCCTTATCTTGGTTATTCATTCGTCACAGACCACCGGATTATAATTAAATTGAAAAATCTTGATAAATCACCTAATAACTAACTTAAAATAAGATATTAATGCTTATTGTGTTGTTCCTAATTTTAAAAATTGCGTTTGAGGAAGAAGTTGCCACGTGTCGATTACCGATGAATAACTCGATTGACGATTTCACGACCTGCACGAGAAAGCAGACAGCAAGTACTGTTCCAATTTGTGGTTCCCCGCATTTTTGAGGTCTTCTCCTATCTGCTGACGCAAAACTTAAAAAATTATCGTTTCATTTACGATCACTAATATACTACAAACAAACATTTTTTGTCAGGTGGGCCAATGTTGTCCTTAAAGGGCCAATGTTGCCCCATCATACGGTACTTTAAGACTTGTTAATACGATGACTGGTTCACTGAATGCAAATGAAATGTTGTAAATCGTTTCCAATTCGTAAGACCAACCTCAACCCAAATTTTGAAAATTTGTGTTTTAGAGTCCTACTTGCAATGGCACACAAATATTTTGTTTTACAATTGCTTTTTGGACTGTTTTTTATGATTCTTGATAGTGGAAATTTTTAAAATCGGAGGCTCAGTTTCATACCTACCCTACCACCATTCATTTCTATACTTAATTACCAATTTCCTAAGAACGAGAATTACTACGTGCACGTCTCCTCTTGAGAACATCTGATAGCAATAATAACCATTGATAAAAATAATTTAAAAAAAGTAAAAAGTAAGTTTTTTGGAAAAATGTATTTTGTTTTTACAGCTTACGGTACAAAAAATTATAAGATATCCATTAATAACTATGCAGGGGGTCTAACATATTAAATATTCAATGAAATTTGTATTAAAAAGTAGCGACAATAATTCGCCCACGAAAGGATTAATGTCAACTTAAAAAAGGTTAATTGATATAATCTTTGTAACCACATTAATTACAAGATTGATCACAAGATCAAGACATAATTGAAGGGGCAAGTGGAAGAAGGTGCTAAGTAACATTTTATGAAAAAGTCGGGTTTTGATGTGGATGGAGGAGTTATGTACATATGCAACGCTTCCAAAGCATTTGGCTCAATCTTTTAAATTAAAGCAGATATAGAGTAGTAATTGCTTTCCTTCATTTTTAGTATTATTGTGCCAGTAAATGGAAGAGGGGGTTTATGTACATTTAAATCAAAAATTTTGTAAGTTCAGACCTTTAAAATCCTTGAAAATAATACACACTAGGGCTGGGCGATTGTTAAATTTAACAATCGAAAATCGATTGTGTAAAAACAATCGATTATATCGATTAATCGAAAACAATCGATTAATCGAACAATCAATAATCGATTATTTTTTACAGCTAAAATATGCTAAAAGAAAAAATAAAAAAGCTCATTCATACTTTTTTACATAAAAGTAGCCTCACATTACTATAAAATGCCTAAAAAAAAAAGGTTGTTTGTTCTTTATAATCGATTATTTCAAAAATTTTAATCGAAATTAATTCCCAGCCCTAATACACACTCAATTCTTACTAACCGAATAAATCAAATCCGAATGAATAAAAATAGAAAAATACCAATTAATTTTACTACATCCTATTTATCTCATTAAGAGAGCGCTGCAAATTTTTATGCAAAAACATGTTTCAACAGATTAATCGAAAACAATCGATTAATCGAACAATCAATAATCGATTATTTTTTACAGCTAAAATATGCTAAAAGAAAAAATAAAAAAGCTCATTCATACTTTTTTACATAAAAGTAGCCTCACATTACTAAAATATTAATCTTTTATACAAATATTTTCATCAATACAGAATTCTAATAATTTATAAGTCATGGTAATAAACAATAACTAATTTAGGCAATGAGGGAAGTTTGAGCTTCCAATGTTGAATATTTACAAGTGTACACCAAAACGATATTCATATTTGAAAATATTGAATTTTTAAAAATATTTAACTTTGAAAGTTCAAACTTCCTCATTGCCTAAATTAGTTAAGTATTGTTTATTCATATTACTTTTATAAATTATTAGAATTCTGTATTGGTGAAAAGATTTGTATAAAAGATTAATATTTTAAAGCGCGCCATCTATTGAAACATGTTTCTGCATGAAGATTTGCAGCGCCCTCTTAATATGTTTTTGTAACATAACTCCTTCCACTTGCCCCTTCAATTATTATTAATACAGGTAAGTTTTTATATTTCGTGAATTTGAACTTCCAAGTGTATCCAGATTTGTCTTATTGTAATAATAACATTATAAGTATTTATGGATAAACCATTTTAAAAAACTTTAAAAATAAATATTTAAGTACATAAAAAACCTAAACAATAACCGCCGCATTCATAAAAATAAATCAATATTTAAGAGAGGCTTGTAAACATTTGTAAAAAAGAAGGGTTTACAAGCCTCTCGTAAGTATTGATTTATTTTTATGAATACGGCGGTAAATATGTTGTATCATTCTACTAACTGGGCTGTCGAATCCATAGTTTGTCCTATGGTGGTTGTCTTCAAAAATCTTCATCGATCTAGTGAATCTAGGTGAATTCCAAATTCGAAAGTAATCTCGAAGATAATTACAGTCCATTTTCCAATTCACTAACGAGTCATTCCATATGAAATCACCGAAAGCAAGAAGAAATTGTTGCTGCACTGTTTTAGATTTTGCTTCA
The DNA here is from genome assembly GCA_958510855.1 of Rhagonycha lutea. NCBI lineage: Eukaryota > Metazoa > Arthropoda > Insecta > Coleoptera > Cantharidae > Rhagonycha > Rhagonycha lutea. The sequence goes on from OY294038.1 coordinate 41,741,469, forward strand.
ACTTTGTGAAAATGTTCTTTAAGGTTCTACCGACCAGAATCCGTAAGGATTTAATTTTCGCACCCGCCACTTCCGGTTCACACAAAATAAAGCAATTGAAAACTCTCATTTTTGTGCTTTGCAGTTTTAGCTGTAATATTGTGAAAATACATGTATTTTATTGGTTTTTTGTGATTTTCAATTGACTCCAGTGTCTGCGCTGTTGAATATAAAAGTTTAATCATTCTCAGATATTAAAGTGCATACTATAGTATCGTAAGAGAATAAAAATTTAAAATCGATTTGCACAATTAACTCGTTTTGAAAAAATCTTTGCTTGAAATTTTGAGAATTTGCATATTTAAGGCTACAATTTGGACGTGTCTAGTAATAGACAAAAATTGAAATTTACAGGACACTTAGTTCTTACCTTTAACTTCAAAAACCTTCAAGGTCCTTTTTGGTTATTTGTCCTCTCGCGGATGTATAGGCGTTTAAAGAAAATCAAAAAACATAGCTATTTGTTTCTGTTTAATTTGATTCGGTTTAATTTTTTGTTTATTTTTTTTTTATAACCGTTTATAAAATTTGTATGCTACATTTTTAGTTATTATTTAGTAGTACTCAGGCCAGTATAAAAAAAGACGCAAAAATAAACAAAAAATCAAACCAAATAACAAATCGCTATATTTTTGCTTCTTTTTAAACGCCTGTACATCCGCGAGAGGACGAAAACTCAAAAAAGACCTTAAAGTTTTTCTAAGCTAAAGGTAAGAACTTCAGTATCCTGTAAATTTCAATTTTTTTTCTCTTACCAAGCACGTCCAAATTGTAGCCTAAAATTTGCAAATTCTCAAAATTTCAAGCAGATTTTTTCAAAAACGAGGTGATTGAATGAGTCGATTTTAAATTTTTATTCTCTTAAGATACATATTATGCACTTCAATATCTGAGAATGATTAAACTTTTATATTCCACAGCGCAGACACTGGAGTCAATTGAAAACCACAAAAATGTATTTTCAATATCATGTTATTTTTCAGGTATATTAAAAATGATGTAAATTTTTATATTGTTTTAGAAACTACCATCTTTCTACTTCAAAATGCCACCTTGGTCAAGCTAAAACTGCAAAGCACAAAAATAAGACTTTTCAGTTGCTTTATTTTGTTTGGACCAGAAGTGGCGGGTGCGAAAATTAAATCCTTGCGGATCTTGTTCTCTGGAACCCTAAAGAACATTCGCACAAAGTTTGAGCAAAATCTAAAATATGCTAGCTTTGCCGATGTGATGATTTCATATGGAATGAAGATGTAACATAAATCTGAAATGATTAAATAATTTCAATTAAAATTAAAGTATCAAAAAAATGTAAGCCGAACCTATGATCATTTAACGTGAATTCTTTTCCATTCCATCCTGACGATAACATTCAAGCCAACAACTGCAGCTGATGCTTGACCATTGACTCCATTTTGGGACTGTGTTTCAATAGCGGCGATACATCTAAAATATTCAGCCCACTGTAACGAATAGTCTGGTTGTTCGATCTGACTTGTAGCACCTCTCCATTCCTATTAGTAAGGACCACTCCAATTTTAATAATATTCCATTGCTAGACCCGGGTAAGCCATTTGGGGATTATTTCTGGCAGCTTCCGGAACGACATCAATTCGCATGTGAATTTTCTTGCAAATAATTTTCTGCACGATTTCGATTTGTTTTCTCCCACTTTGAACGCCCTGCTTTCTCTTTGATGTGACTTATCTAATTCACAATGCACCCTAGAAAATTGTATTATTGATTTAATGGTTTCACCTCCTTTTCCAAAAATTAAACATTTCGAAGGTGGCATAGTGAAAGTAAATTCGCCATGGCGACTTCTTCAGGAACACACACTGTCAATTATTTCTTTGATTCTCTGGCGAGCATAATCTACATTCGTATGTTTACCAGAAATACAGCATTGTCGATCATCAGGACCTGTAGTTTTAGGTTGATGAAACGGAACTATCGCTCCAGTTTCCCTTTGAATATTCTTGATTATATCTCCATTTTTACCGATCACTAGTCCAACAGCCCATTTTGGTATTAACACTTCAATTGAGATCGATTTAACATAATCATATTGTTGTTATTCGTCTTGTTTAAATTCGTAGTTTTTCTTTACCCCCAATTATATCTTTAATAAGGTGTCTAACGGTTTCTACTTGGTTGGGATCCCCACTAACATGTAACGGTTTTTCATCCGACATATTTGAATCATCTTGCATAATTATCCAATTTAGCACAACTTCTTTTTTTGCAATTGATTAAATGTTACTCCACCTCCTCCAATTACTAGAGCAACTTTTGACTTGTGAATCATCATCACGGAAGTATTACTCCTTGGACAAACGTTTCTCCCACATTCTCACAGTTGAAATTGGTTTGCTGGGTTAATTCTAGCAGCAATCACTTGAGGATGTTGTAAATCGTCAGCGAAAGCAGTTTGATTTTGTGATGATTCACTCATTTTCAATCTCTTGAAGAATTATCATTATCAGATGAACGGATTAATTCATTGGTGCCACTAAGGGGAAGCTGGGAAAGGCACTAATTAGTTATCTAAAAAATCACAAAAATTATTAGTTATTAAGGTGGCCGATTTTTATGGGAATTATCTATTTAACTAAATTTTATTTAACTACGATTACAAGTAAATAATACTAAAGCTTATCAATTTAATAATTGTCTTCTACGCCTCATATTTCAACTTCAACTTCAATTTCAGGAGCAACAACTTGTAAAATTTTCGTAACTGTAGCAATAGTATTATTTAATTGTAATCGTAGTTGAGTAGATAATCCCCATAGAAATCGGCCACCTTAATAGCGATATTATCCCTGCGTTCGGGGAGTATCTACATTCGCTAGCAAACATTTATTTTTTTCCTTCTTTCGAGCTTCCAGTCGCTTCCAAATGCTTGGGCTTCCCAACAAAATGTTTGTAGCGATTAAAAGGGGCGGAGCCAAAGCGTTTGGAAGCTCGAAAGAAAAAAAAGAAATGTTTGGTAGCGAAAGTAGCTTCTCCCCGAACGCAGGGTATGATGGATGAATTATTTAATATTCGCAACCCTTAGAAAAGCTAAGGGTTTCCCCTACCTCCTTTGTAAACACATGTAATGGTGTTAATAATGGTTTTGACCTTGGCCTAGCACCACGCTTGCACCAATCGATAACCTTGCCAATAGGATCTTCGCCTACCCTTCCACAACGTGGCAAGATCAACTACTACGTTCCGCAGCCAGCGCTCGAGAAAGAAGATGCAGAGGTGAGAATGTGGGAGAAACGTTTGTACCGAGGGGCAATACTTCATGATAATGATACACAATTCAAAAGTTGGTTTAATAATCGGAAGAGGTGGAGTAGCTTTTAATCAATTGCAAGAAAGAAGTGGTGCTAAATTTATTATACATTGTGCAAGATGATTCAAATACGTCCCATGAAAAACCGTTACATGTTAGTGGGGATGCCAACCAACTAGAAACGGTTAGACTGCTTATTCAAGATATAATTGGGGAAAAAAAAGCTACGAATTTAAACAAGACGAAAAACAACAACAATATGATTATGTTAAATCAATCTCAATTGAAGTGTTAGTGCCAAAATCGGCTGTTGGACTAGTGATAGGTAAAAGCGGAGATATAATCAGGAATATTCCAAGGGAAACTGGAGCAACAGTTCAGTTTCACCAACCAAAAGCTGCAGGGCGACATGATCGACAATGCTATATTTCTGGTACCCATACGAATGTGGATCATGCTCGCCAGAGAATAAAAGAAATGATTGAGAGAGTGGGTTCTAGAAGAAGTCGCACTGGAGAATTTACTTTTACTGTGCCAGCTTCAAAATGTGGCCTAATTATTGGAAAAGGAGGTGAAAACATTAAATCAATAATACAATTTTCTGGGGTGTATTGTGAATTAAATAAGTCACATCAAAGAGAAAGCAGGGCATTCGAGGTGGAAAAACCCAAATTGAAATCAAACAGAAAATTATTTGCAAGAAAATGCAAACGCGGATTGATCTTGTTCCGAAGGTTGCCAGAAATAATCCACAAACGGCTTACCCAGATTCAGCAATGAAATATTATCGTAATTGGAGTGGTCCTTACCAATAGCAATGGGGAGGTGCTACAAGTAAGATCGGACAACCAGACTATTCGTTACAGAGGGCTAAATATTTTAGAGGTATCGACGCTATTGAAGGACAGTCTCAAAATGGGGTCAATGGTCAAGCATAAGCTACAATTGCTAATTCTCCTGTTGGTAATTCAGAACAACCAGATTATTGTGCTCAGTGGCTTGAATATTATCGCCAGAACGGAATGGAAAAGTATTCACGTTAAATTATCATAGAGGCTATGATCATTTAAAGTGAATACTTTTCTTTTGATGTTGTTTGAAATAATTTAATCATTTCAGATTTATATTTTATCTATATGTAGGTTAGTGAATCGGAAAATTGACTGTAAATATCTTAGCCACATTAGTAGAATGATACGCTCTAATCACTTAAATGTTTATAAATCATGCGATTTATTCATCAAGTCAATAACCGAGTTTAAGCGCAATAACAAGTCCATGGACCTTACAGCAGTCGGTCCATAATTATTGTTTATTATTCAGTTTCTTGTATGTAATTTCTTTTTGTAGTTTTCTAAAATGGTTTATCCATAAATATATTGTCGTGTATATTTTGGAATAAGAAAGTGGTTAGTTTGGCTTTTGTAGAGGAATTATTTTATATTGTACGTTACGCGGCAGCTGTGGGTTTCATGGAGGCCGGCAGAGCAGCGGATGTAAGATAGGGACGCGCACTTTACCGCCGTGCGGGCGAGTTGATAATTTTGTCGAGAAATTTTTTTGTGTAATTGTAGATTTGTTGCGAGAAGAAAGAATTTTTGAAGGATAAATGCACAAATTATTGCGTAATTATTGAAAAATTTTCGAGGTCACAGAAGATAGTAAGACATTAGAGATTGCGCTGGCTAGCTGTGGCATATCCATTTCGGATGGAAATATAAAAATTACCTAAAAACAAACATAGTTTTTTCTTGGTTAAAATTTAAAGAGAGGGTAAATTCCATTGCATCTTGGCGCCCCACGTAGGGCGCCCTTTAGATGCCCTATATCGGGAGGTTCAATAAAAGTTTTTGTAGTAATAAAATTAATCAGGGAAATTCAAAAACATAATCGCTGCCGAAATAGTTGATCCTTGCTGAATTATTTGAAGATAATAGGCAGGCCCGGACTGACTCCTTTGCGGGCCCTCGGCTAGAGACTGAGGAGGGGCCCCCTTACTAAGAGCGGAAAAAAATACAAATTATTTTTACCCCAAGTGCAAACCACTTTTTTGAGGTCTCCTTAGGTTTGGGGCCCTCGGCGATCACCGACCTGGCCAGTCCGGGTCTGATAATAGGTCTATTCTTTCAGCAGTTTGAAACCGTTTGCAAACTGTCAGACGCATGCGCAGTTTCGAATTCACGTTATAATTTTGATCTGCGCATGAATCTGATGGTTTAAAACTCTTCAAACTGGCTGAAGAAACATAGGAATTCAAGATGATTACAAATCCCTGCATACAGTAAAAGTCGCTACGTGCGCGCGTGCGCAGTTACTCTCGGCGATTGCGACGTTGTACCGGTTGGTATTATTTAGATACACTTGGTTAAACTTTAGTTGGTACTTCTGCAACCATTAATTGGAAGTTTTGGGTATAGTTCTTTTCGGTGCTCTCGAACTGCAGTTTGTTTTTGCACAAATTTTTAAAGCCTCTCTTTTAAAGCTATGAATTAAGCTGCAAATATACGAATTTTTTCGAGTACTTGAAAAAATCAACAATAATTAACAACCAGTTGAGCTAAGGTTAGTTTTACGAAACGATTTTTTTAATGAGGAAACCGTTAAAAGAGAGATCCACCAGTCAAGTTTAGGTTAGTGTTAAGAAACGATTATTTTAATGGGAAGGAGCACGATATAATAATTTTGTTGTACCATGGGGGACCGTTAAAAGTGAGATCCACCGGTGGACCTTAGGTTAGTGTTAGGAAACAAAATTTTTTTATTGAGGGGATCATGAAAAGCGAGATCCATCGGTTGAGCTTAGGTTAGTGTTTGAAAACGATTTTTTTAAATGAGGGGACCCTTAAAACAGAGATCCACCAGGTTAGTGTTAGAAATCGATTTTTATTATAATGGGGAGACCGTTAAAAGAGAGATCTACCGATCGAGTTTAGGTTAGTGTTAGGAAACCATTCTTTTAATGAGGGGGCTCTTAAAAGAGAGATCCACCGGACGGGCTTAGGTCAGTGTTAGGAATAGATTTTTTTTTAATGGGGGAACCGTTAAAAGAGAGATCCACCGGTCGAGTTTAGGTTAATGTTAGGAAAAGCTTTTTAGTGTTAGGAATTTATTTTTTTTAAGGGGGGGGGGCGTTAAAAGTGAGATCCACCGGTGGACCTTAGGTTAGTGTTAGGAAACAACATTTTTTTATTAAGGGGGCCGTGAAAAGCGAGATCCATCGGTTGAGCGTAGGTTAGTGTTTGGAAACGATTTTTTTTAAATGAGGGGACCCGTGAAACAGAGATCAACCATGTTAGTGTTAGGAATCGATTTTTATTTTAATGGGGAGACCGTTAAAAGAGAGATCCACCGATCGAGTTTAGGTTAGTGTTAGCTTAAAAGCTTTTTAATGACAGGACCGTTAAGAGTTAAATAAAGTTTTAGATTTGGGCCTTAAACTCTGACCCGGTCCTGTTTATAAAACTAAAAATTTAATTTTTACACACATTCGGCGCACATTCGACTTGAGTATGGCGCATGCGCGCACTTTACATTTAAATACGCTTCACATTTGCCGGGAATTTTTGCGCGTGCGCACATTCGACGTGAGTAACTGCGCACGCGCGCACGTAGCGATTTTTACTGTTTGCTACAAATCCCGGTCAACCTTCTCTCGTTAGTGCAAGGGGACATTTAATAATCAAATCGTCCTACCCCTTGCACACCCGAAGGAATTAAAAAAAAACAAATCACAAAATTTTACAAATTAAAGTTTCGGTACCTTATGGTTTTTCTTTTTTACCGTAACACCTACGTAATCTTCTTAACTGCTGACAGAGATTTCTAATCTCCACGACAGGAGTCAAACCAGAGCTGATAACACTGCTCCAATGCGATAAAGAAAAATCGTCCACCAAATCAACTTCGATACGCCAAACATCGATCGTATTCTCTCCACATTCCAGCTATTTGTAATCCAAATTTCACAACTGGACGACCAAATCTACCATGGGGTCGTATCACAAATTATCTAAAATTCACTGGAAAAAAAATCACTCCAGAACTTCTCGTATCCAAAAATCACGCTACTAATCGCTGTAATACTTCGGGTATTAATCCTAACTTTATAAAACTCAAAATTCGCAATTTTATATTTGGTCGAAACTTAATCTCTCTGCTTTTCAAGAAAACCTGGCCGGAAAGACCTCTTATCTTCGTACCACACGTAGCACTTTTAACGTCGCTGCCCCTTTATCTATCGCGGAAAATTTGAATTTTACAACTCGCACTTTTTGTTTATTATTTTAATTCTTCAGGCACCACACTTCAGAGAAAAACCAGACAAAATAAAAAAAAAATTATTGTTATGCTTTCCGAAGTGTCAACCATCCAAATTATGACATATTTCCTTCTTGGTCGAGTCCTTCCAACATATAAAACTCAAATTTATTACAAATCGGTCTTCTTTTTCAAAAATTTTCTCAAACAAATTATTTGCAATTTTCCGGGCATCCTTTAAAAACTTAGGTGATAAAATTATATCCTTTACATTTCCTGTAGTCTTTTCGGCTTCTTGGATAACGCAAGAATTTTTAAAAACAATTTCATTGAATATTTAACATGTTAGAGCCCCTGAATAGTTTTATTCTTAATAATATTAAAAAAGGAAATCAAAACTTTTTTCTTTTCATTCGCATTTAATTGATATTTTGAAAATATACAAAATTAAGCGAAAACTAAGAACTGTTCTTCAATATATTATAACGAAATTATGTTTTGCCAGATGTTTGCCCCTGCAATCTGTGCATTTGGCGTCGTCGATGTTCGGCTTGGGGTATTTCGCGGTGAGGTGGTTTCCAGGGTACTTGACGCACCTTGGAGCGGAACGGCTGGTTCTCTGCGAGTGTTCCAATGCTTGGCATCGGTGACACTGACTTCCGTGATGCTGTAAATCTCTTTGTTGGGTTCATCCTTTGGAAGGGTTACGATAAGCAATGGCATAGACTTCCTATCGGTTCGCCCTTGGAGTCGGACCACCTGAAAACAAATAAATGTTTGCTTTCTCGAGCAGGCGTCGACATCGCTGTCATTAATCACGGCGATGATACCTCTAATGACCTTTTCACAGATTTCATGGATGTAAAAAACCCTCCCGATCGAGTGTTTTTTTCCATAGCTTGCTTCATCGCGCGGTGGTCTTCAATGGTGGCAGGGTATTGATGTTTTGTGCCTTGATCTATTAGCATTCCAGAACGCTATCCGTAGTTGAGTTGGAACTCTTCTGAGCTCTGTAGATGTTAAACAATGATTAAATCGCGTCGCTTACGTTAGGGAGGACTGTGCTAATTTAGCAAGTCTTCCCGAAGCAGTTCACATGGAGCTGGCTGGTGAATTGAGTGATGACGCTGATGGGTGTTTCTCTCCCATGACGATCTTTATCACTGTTGGCAGGGTGACAGCAATGTCGGCTGGGTAGATGATGGGCACCTGGGTGAGGATTTCCGCTAGCATGTTTATCTCATTGATGTCCATGAGTAGACTCGCCGAGTGCTGTTAGAGGGTTTTCCTTCTCGGGGGGGATACTTGGAGGCAACCTAGGGAGAGATGGGAGGTTCGCATAGTACATTTTGAGTTACTCGTATATCCTATGGGGTGGGAATCTCCCATTAGACCTTCTCTTCTATAATTAAAATCGTTATTGTTCCTACAAATGAAGTTGAGAGGTTAGCGAGAACATCCCTGGAAGCTGGCAGGATGCTTCATCCACAGTTTGCACAAGTTTTGCCTGGTGCAGGTAGCTGTCATGTGTTGGCCAGCACATTTCACACATCTGGGGGTCGAGTTGCAGCTCCTTTGAGAGTGGCCAAAAGACAGGTATCTGAAACATATTGATTAACTTTTGCCTTCTTATGGGGCAACTCGGTGATGGCGTTGAATCCCGACTATCTTATAATCAGGGGTATATGGTGATACGTCCTGGCCACCTGTGAACATACAAAGCCTTGGCGAACAAGGCTGGTTTTAATGTGCTCAATGCCAATATCAGGGTAAACCCCTTTGATATCCACCTTCAGGGGGACCTCGTCCCTGATCTCGTGGGTGTAAAAATCCCCCTTGATCAAGATTGAAAATATAATAATTAAGTAGGTACGTTATTTTAAACGAAATTAGACAAAAATAAATAAAAAGTCTTATGCGTATTTTTGTCTGTTGAATTAAATCTGTAATTCAGTTATTTTTCCGCTGCGGTTCAATTATAAAAACTGGCCGAATTATCATACATTCCCCGGTTACCTCAGTCGTACTATTGAATCTTATAAAAAAAATTTCCGTGCATTGAAATAATCCCAACAACCAGAAAAACCGCTCTTCTGGCGTTTACCAATCAAAAATAAATTTTTAAATTTCTTCAAAAATAAACTTAAAATCAATGCAACACAACACAAATTTTAAACATAATACTTAATATTTTACTGGAGGTTTTTTTATCTTCAATAAACAATTCGCATTGTACTTGAAAAATGCAATTCCTTAGTCGGCATACAATTTTCTATCAAAGTAGGTACACATTTTTTATAATTGCCATTTTGACATAATTAAACCAAAATTTTCATAAATTAATACATTTTTTGACCTACATATTATATTTTTTATGGTTTATTGATGGATATTAATTGCTATTAGACTTCAATTAAGAAATTTCATTCAATTGTAAGCTTTTAATTTTTATTATTTCTCGAAAAGCTCGAACAACGGGATTACAGGCGATCAGGTTCAAGGTTTGCGAGTTCTCTTCAGATGGATTTATTAGAGATCGCTTTTTTACAGACCTCAGCACGAGATGCGAGGATGTAGATCGAACTCATAAAGGGTCGACAAAAAATGTTCACGATAACCGTAGTCCAAGAGGTTCTTTTAACCTCAGACTCAGTTTTGTGCTTAAACAAAGAGCAGAGTCCTTCCCCCTCTGTTCATGAAGATTTCGCTGGTATAGTTTTACATACCGACGAAAATATTGATGACCTTGCAAGATTTTTGGGGAAGAGCCTAACTCGGGCAACCGAGTGGGCGAAAATATCTACCTCTTAGCCCAAAGATGGACTTACACCATTATAAATGGTATAGACAAGGTTGCGGAATCCGAGCTCATAGAAAAGTTTGCATTATCAGCTTCGCAATTGGGGAGGGACAAATATTTGCAAAACATGCAAGTACAGTTGGGCAGTGGACTCGCAGCACTTGGAAAAAGCGTGTCTTGCGTTATCCAAGAAGCCGAAAAGACTACAGGAAATGCAAAGGATATAATTTTATTACCTTGATGTGAAGCAGGTCGCATATTGAGCAAACTTTTTCATAATAATTATTACAATTTCTAGAAGGTCCCTTATATCACCAATAGTAAATAAAAATCTGAAGGAAGCAATTGAACGCATGTTGTATTCCTGATTGGAAATAGATTTTTTAGATCCTCCAACCCTTCAGGGAACTAAATGTGACAGGGAGACTTTGCAGTTTTTATGAAAAGTAGAAATGCATAAATTTCAATAAAAACATTTTAAACGGGGTAAGGGGATACAAATTACCTTTACCAGGGTACCAAAGCAATTAACTCTTTAAAAAATAATAAATACCACGCTGATTTCACTGTCCGACTCAACAATTAAGCAATATAATTCAATTTATATTATAAGTTATGGTGGCAGTTTTGTGACAATATCGGGTTAGCCCCTTTTCAAGGAACCACATTTCACATTTTAACATTTTTTCAAGGACTACTGAACGACTGGCAACACCTTTATGGAACTTTTAACGCTCATCGATCAGCTTTATCTTTAAAACGCCCCTTTAACTTGGGCAGCGATCCAGTAATTAAGCGTTTTCTCAGAAGTATCTCCAGAATAAGACCAGAATGATCCGATTTGAAGAGGTCCACCAGCGAAAACACCATCAACAGTGATACAAGCTCTCACTGCAATATCAACCCGAGGTGCGTGAAGTGCACCCTCTCCCATCCAACCGCCCAAAGAAAACCAAAGAGGAGGCAATCATGCAGCAAACTGGAATTCCTATCCCAAATACGTGGACTACTTTTAATGTTACAAACCCACAAACCTTCCCTGCGCTTCCCGCAAGACCTCCCATCCCACAGTTCACCACACCTCGAGTGGCGCAACGTCTTTATTCCCAAAATTTAAGTCAAAAAATCGCATGAGCTGGCGGTCTTAGCAGATGACATTAAACCAGACATAATACTAATTCAAGAAACAAAACTTAACAAAAGACGACCAATTTATCCAATTTGCTACACAAGCATTTTCGAATTTAATGTATGCAGGTATCGGAATCGCTGTTAGAACAGGTGAAATCAAATATGCTATTGCTTCTGCAGAATTTTAAAAAAAGATGAACGACATATTTGATTGTTTGAATTCCAAAGTAATTTTTTATTCTAATCCATTACGGTGTGGTCTTTCAAAAAAATCAATTGTAGAAGAAACATTGCTTGAAGGAATTTTATGGTTGAAATCAATGTCAATTATCAAAAAGCAAACGACCAAAATAAGAAAAGATATAATTATAGTTTAGATGGCTTGATTTCTTTCATAGAAAATATTATCCGGCTTTACCATCAACTTTTGGAAGAGGACTACACATTCCTATTGACGGCGAGGTTAAACCAAGACCCACTGGAGTCATTCTTTTCAAAAATTAGCAATCCCAGCAATCCCACAATGAAATCGTTCAGAATAGCTTTGCAACATTGTATTTCTTGCAATTTATGAAGTTGACGATACATTTACTGATAATTCAGTAAATGTCCAAATATCAAACAGCAGCATCAGTACACAATTCCAGATGAGTACTGCATGTAATTTTCCAGAAAATATTTTCTGACAGGCATTCATTTTATGTGCTGGTGTTGCACCAAGAACTAAGCTGTTCAAATGTGAATTGTACACAGATAATAATTATTAGGTATGTCAAATTAAACTGAGGTGTGCCATCTTACCCATAAGGACATGATGGGTGTTTTTTTTATTTTATTTAAATTATTAAATATTTTATAGCGTCAAGATTCATTTTTGTGTTTAGTAAATAAACATTTTGTATATTAAAATAAATGTGTAACCTTAGATTTATATTTTATCACATATAAAAAGTATGCCATCTTATCATCTACAGCGCAAGTGAAGTCGACTTTATATTATTATTAAAGTCTTAATTCCATCATATAATGAACAATTAGTTCAAGCCACTATGTATGGCTTTGAACACGTGATTGAACTTTTCTCACGCTTCTCAATAAGCACAGAAGAGAGGTCAAGCCCCCATCGCTTTTTAGGTAGTCATACACAAGCGTATAAATTTTTAAGTAACGAATATTGACTCTTTCCGATACGTTTTCAAGTCAACTTAAAAAAATTTTACTTACCGTAAAACAACGGTAGATGGAAAAAATATTGTAACTTATTGCAGGTACTTTAGTTTTTCTTATTATGTCTGATATAACGGGTACAAAAATACCTAAGTTTCAAAACTATTATAACTATACGGTGCCGCAAAATGAACGTTGTGGTTTGAATTCCTTATAACTTTTCTATTTAAATTTTTTTTAATTTATTTCAGTATTTTGTCGAGGATTGGGGAATTCGAAATAGAACAATACACAATCGAACAACGAACCAAAATCGTTGAAGTTTAATAGAAAAATCAACGGTCCATTGTTTTGACACTGTGTGCATATCATAGATGTCAATGTACAGATTGGACCTCCAGAGTCAACAGTAAACAATCTGGTTGCAAATTTTCGACAACAATTGACAGTAAAGAACCTTCTTGATCAAAAAGAAGACGCTGCGTAGAGAATCTTGGGTACATTACACATATACCCATATAAAATCCATAGCTGGTACAAGAATTGAAACTGACAGACTACCAAAAGACTTGATTGTGCCATTTATTGCTGGCAAATTTGATAATGAGCGATAAAGTCCATTTCCAATTAAATGGCTTCGTAAAAAAGCAAAAACTGCAGGATATAGGATACGAAGCATCCAAGAGCAGTTCATCAGCGACACCCACTGAAGTATTGTTTGATGCGGTTTCTAGACTGCCAGGATCATTTGGCCCATATTTCTTTGAAAATGAAGACGGTGTCGCATAGTGTTGGAATGTTGGTGTTGGAAATCTCTTTAAAGCCAGTCTCCAACCCTGTGGTTCCAACAAGATGGTGCCACAGCGCATACTTGAAAGGGACTCAATGGTTCTGTTAACGGATATCTTTGGCGAACGCATTATTTCACGTAGAAGCGATCTCAATTGGCCTCCACGTTCACCGGATTTAACCGCATTAATAAGCGGACCATATCCACATTCCAAAGTTGTGAAACGTGGAGAACCATGCCAGAAATAAAAAACATTTGCAATGAAATCGAGGCCATAACACCTGAAGTTTTGTGGAAGGTTATGGCAAAAATTAGAAAGAGCACGAACGTGCGAAGCAGAAAATTTTCACTACTTGCAAGATATCATTTTTCATAATTAGACCAAAAATATTCCCCTTTAATATACTATATTTAAAAAAATATTATCGCTTAAATATAAAAGTTATAAAGAATTCAAACCACAATTTGCATTTTGCGCCACCCTGTATAAGAGAGTATTTATAAACTTTGTAACAAAATGACACCATCACGTCGGACGGATAAAAAGTATAGAGTACAGCAAAAGTATTCACATCTCTGCCCTACCTCAACAAGAGGGGGCACTAACCTAGACCAACCTTTCAACCCCCCCTTTTTTATTTTTCAAAATTCGGAGTCAAACTTTTTCAATATTGTTTTTTCATTTTAATTAAATACCTTCACTCCTAAACTTCCAATCAGAGGTCACTACGCAAAAATAGTGCGGGAACCTCCTCCACATTAGACAATTTGCCCCCAACCCGATTCAAAAGTTAAAAGGTCGGGCAAAGCAAAAACTAAACATATGCGGGTAGTGAAAACGCAAGATGACGATACGTCGCCGTCGCTCGAGGAAGTGATCCTATACAAGTGGAAATCGCAGTGCTCAAGGCAAAGCAACACGATATTATAATATTATATTCTTCGCGAGCTAGCAGAAGCTGCTGCTGCAACACATCAGACAACAATAATTGAGGCAATGACGGTTAAACTCGAAGACATTCACGAGTACGGCCATAACCCAGGCCGGAAAGGCTAAATTGGACATCCAAAGAACAAATGATGCAATAAACCTCATGCAGTTGGAACATACAAAAGCCTGATTTGTAAGTAGACGTACAAGCTTACAAATTTTTGAGTAACGAATATCGACACTTTCCAATACGTTTTCAAGTCAATGTAAAAAAAGATACATATTTTGGATGTCAAATATGACAAGCCCACCTTTTTTGTTTTGATAGTTTTCTTCTTTCGTAAGTTTTATGAAATTGTAGTTCTTTTGATGAACTGACAGATATCCTTGGGATAATCAGCATGTTGATAATTTTTGCAACATGAACATGGCCAAAAGTTCATTCGGCGAGGACTTTTAGTTTTTGCTCTTAAGTATTGCGAGCGTTACTAATAAGCAAAATTGTGTACCTTTAGATAATCACACAAGCTTACAAGTTTTTGAGTAATGAATATCGACAAATTCCGGTACGCTTTCAAGTCAATGTACAAAAAGGTTAACTTTGGATTGCGATTTGGCCGGTATGGAACAGTCAACAGGGCTACGTTGAACGTAACTTTATTAGATTTATCAATCTTCCAATTCCGAGCTGTTACTGATGAGATTTATTGGATTAACCAATTTAAGAATCCGTTTAAACATTATAAAGTTGAAAGAAGACCTCAAACTTGGGGCTTACCGTCGGACCCGTCTAACAGTACCGTTAAAAGAAATTAGAGGCGTTAGATCCAAAGTGCTACTTGAACGGCACGCTAATGGTGGGCACAGAAACATTCTCTTTACAGACGAAAATATTTTTACTATAGAAGAAAAATTTAATTAACAGAACAATAGGGTGTATGTTCACAGCTCTAAAGAAGCATAAAAAAAGATTGGAAGGGTTGAAAGGAGTCACTTTCCAGCGTCTGTGATGGTTTGCTAGGGTGTCTCATACGAAGGGGCGACACAGCTGCATTTTTGCGAAAAAGGTGTTAAAACGTCGGCTATAGTTGTAACGTGAGTTTGAAATTTACCAATTTTTAGTAAAATTTATGCCTTTTTAAATATTTGAAAGATGATTGCTATATTGGACCATACTATATAATATGGCAATATTTAAGTAAAACTTTCCATAAGTTAATATCAGAATAAAGAATTCTTACAAGTTGACGTAATAAGCCCGAGTTATTATAATTGTCGAAGTAATTGAACGCTATTTTAATTCACAGTGGAGTGGCGCCTTTATTTCGAGCATTTAAGATCTTCGATGTATGTGTAAGAACTATCGCATAATTTAGTGTAGGAAAAATGTATCCATCGTACAAATCTGTGCTGGAGGCGAAAAAAGAATGTTATCCGCCCAAAGATGACATTACTATAACTGAGTCAAGCTGCGGTGAAACTTCAAGCACTGTTAGATCATACAGTAAAGCGCATTTTGGAAGTTCAAAGTGAAGTTCTGAATTCTCTCCCATCCCAAGAAATGTGTAAATAATATGAATATAAATAATTTGCAAATGGAAATGCGACGGTACATCTGGGCAAAGTACTTTTAAACAAAAATTTGAGAATGACGACGGAGACAAAACAGATGCAACTATCTTCTTCACTTCACTTGTGCCACTGCAGCTCGTGGTCGTCGACGAAGTAAATAAGGGAGAAATAACAGTGTGGCAAAATCCGCGACCCTCCTCCCCTAGATTTTGTAGGCCCATAAAAATCGAGTTTTTAAAAGAGACTGTACAAGGAACGCGAGAGGAAGTAGATGACATCAAAGAGCAGGAAAAGCAGCTTCAACCCTTTCATGGGTTTGAGAACGGGAAAGAAATCAGTGTAAACTACAAGTTAGCATTAACAATGGTTGATGGAAAGGTTTGCAATTCCCTAACGTTTACGGCCTCAAATTAACGATGCTATCTTTGCGGGGCCACATCCAAAGAATTCAATGACATCGACAAGATGTTGAAGAGAAAGATTAACGAAGAACACTTACAATATGAGATATCATCCTTGCATGCGTGGATTCGTTTGTTCGAATGCCTTATACATATTGCATACAGATTTGAAATAAAGAAATGGCAAGCAGATAAAAAAAGCATCGAAAGCCGTAAAAAAACCATACAAAAAGGTTTCCGTGGGAAATTGGGACTGTTAATTGATCAACCGAAATAAGGATAATTATGGCAGCACGAATGACGGTAATACTGTTCGTTTCTTTCAAGGTTCCGAGGTTTCAGCATCTATAACGGGACTAAATGAAGAACTAATTAACAGATTTCACGTGATCTTACAAGTAATAGCGTGTGGTTTTGAAATAAACGTGGATGAATTCGAAAAATACGCTGTAGAAACAGCCCGTGAATACGTGAGACTATATCCTTGGTATTACATGCCCACTACTTTGCACAAAATTTTAATCCACGGCGCAAAAGTAATAGGGGCTTCGATGCTGCCTACAGGACAGATGTCAGAGGAAGCCCAGGAATCTTGTAACAAATTTATAAAATCATTTCGGCTAGACTTTGCCCGAAAATTTAGTAGGAAACAAAATATGGAGGATGTTTTTGCGCGGCTCTTGATTGTGTCTGACCCCGTGATCTCAAGTTTGCGTAAGTCGCCAGCAAAGCCGGGTAAATCATTATCGCGTGAAGCAATGGCGTTGTTGATCTCGCCAACTGGGAACAACGAACAATTTTTTCGAAATACTGACTCCGACTCTAGCGATAATAACGACAGCGATTCAGACAGCAACTGGAGTCTCTATTAAGTTTTAGCGTCATGCGTCAGTAGCTAATTTTTGTTTTTATAGAAAAATAATATTGATTTTAATTTTTGAATAAATGAGTATTATTATTATTATTATATTTTCCGTATTTATTATACCTTCCTAATCGACTATATCCCACAAACATGTATGTAGTTATACAATATTTCGTTCTTTCATAATATATTCGTGTTCAGCGACCCCAAAAACCCCCGAGTACCAAATTTCGTAGCAATTGATTCAAAATTGGAGAAAATGGTCCGCCATTTTGTTTTTCGGAAATCTGACTTCAGATTCGTGTTCAGCGACCCCAAAACCCCCCGAGTATCAAATTTCGTTCCGATTGAGTCAAAATTTGAGAAAATGGTCCACCATTTTTGAGCAGCCATTTTGTTTTTCGGAAATCTGACTTCTGATTCGTGTTCAGCGACCCCAAAAACCCCCGAGTACCAAATTTTGTGGCGATTGAAGATTATCTTCTTTATTTGGCCAGCCATTTCGCATTTGAAACCACTGTGCGGCCATCAATTTAAGAATACCGATATGGATTAATCTCATTTTTTTGAAGCATCACGCTGATAACAGTTCAATCTTTCTGGAGTAAACAACCACCATCTTGTTGTAAAACTTATCAAGTAAGTCTTCTATTTTTGTGTTTTGCGTTAACCCTTTGGGTGTTGTGCGAATTAAGTGAATAGTTACGGTCATTTTTTATTCAAATTAATATGTTGCGGATCATCTTATTTTCAAAAGGAATAAACTTTCAAAATTGTTTATCAAATTCAAATTTTGTTAAATAGTAATAAGTAATTTTAGAAAAGTAATGATAATTCAAATAAAACATAGTTTATTATATGACGATCCTGCCAAAATATAATTTATTATACTCTACTAAGGTGACTCCTGTGGTGGTAGTAACTGGTGAACCATTGGGCCAGAAACGGACCCCCCTCCACTGTTTATTACATATTAATGACCGTTGAGGCTTGAAAGACACAAAAGGAATTGGTGAAAAGTACTGGAATATAAATAATATTGAGATTACCTCCATATCATTGTCAATTTAATCTATTGAACTAATTTGTATACAAGTGA
Source organism: Rhagonycha lutea (assembly GCA_958510855.1). Taxonomy (NCBI): domain Eukaryota; kingdom Metazoa; phylum Arthropoda; class Insecta; order Coleoptera; family Cantharidae; genus Rhagonycha; species Rhagonycha lutea. The sequence goes on from OY294038.1 coordinate 41,759,807, forward strand.
ATGCCGTTGCTCTTAATAAAAGAAAACTTTAAATTTGCTGATATAAAAATTTTGTTTCGGAATGGTTTGAATGAGAGAATTAGAAATGGACACAATGGATGGATCACAATATATCAAATAAAAAATGGAATTTATTGTCGTGATAAGAACTGACGTTGCATTATATTCATGATAACAATAAATTTATTGGTAAGTACTTATTTGATAGAAAATAAAAATATTATGAATGTTAAAATTAAATCCTATGTACTGCATTTTCTCCGTTTTACTTGTTTCGGGAGCTTCTCCATGCTTTCGAGACTGGAATCAGGAATCATTTTACCAATCATTTAAATAAAAATTGACAAATTAAAGCCATATCCAACCATGGGCATAGACATCCAGAATAGTGCTTTTACCGAAATATTCAGGATACTAGCCATAAAATGGTTAGTTAATCTAGTGATACCAGTGAAATGCACACCAATAACTCCCCAAGTGCAAAAATAAAACCATGTCAAAAAATAGTGAACCTCGGTACTCATCAGGGATGCTCTAACTGCTACCACGAACATGCTAACTGCTACCATTAATAATGAAATAATTACTGTTATGTTCTGGAAACTTGGACAATTGTTGTCCGGGTTAGGTCTATTCAGGGTCGTGTACCGCTACAACAATTACCATAGAAATCAGCGAGGCGATTACATCACCCCTGACTCTCCATAGCAAATTTAGAATTCTGGAGATCACCGCTCAGAACAAAAATACAAAGCCACTGTATTACTCAATATAAAGTCCCAAAATAGAAGTAACCATAAGAGGTTTATTAAACGTAGTGATCCCAATTAGTGCCCTATCATAGTCCATGAGACACAGAAGAGTTAATTTCAAACTGCTTCTTAAGATCAAATGGGCACTTTGGCCATTGGCCCCCGATATCAAGGTTCACCACCACCATGGAGAACCATAATACCACACCACGCTTTATTTAAAATAATAAAATTCTACCTTGAAAATAGATGATTCTTCGCTTGCAAAGGAAGCGAACTGCAGGAATTACTACTGAGCCCGATACTGTTCGCCATCTTCATAACTATTTTCCAAACCATTCAAAAATAATTGTGGACTGCAAGCACTACATCATTCATCACCTACAACAATACAAAAAAGTTAGAAAAATGTTTACAACTTTTTACTTGATTGATATTGTGAAAAATAAATAAAATAATATTGAATCCTACATAATAGTTAGGTTAGTTCCAACCAGCCGAGAAACCGTACAATGTACGGTCACGCTCCTACGCAATGAATTTTACCTATTGTGGGTGGCTGGTTGGAACAAACCTAATAGTTAATAATACATCATTTTGCGGTGTTATATCCCGAAAATTTCAAATTTGTACATCTTTATCACTATTTTTCGTTCTAAAATTTATTTAATAATTAATTTCAAAAGTCAAAAGAGATTGATCGAATGTTACTGGGGAGGAGGTCAAAAATTTCAAAAATATTCTGTAGGTAAATGGATGAAGTTTTAATTAAAAGTTTTACTTGACACCTTTGCTTTTTTATAACCTTTTGATTTATTGCAATAAAGTAAAATATAAATCAATTAGCGATTAAAAACAAACTATTTATGTTTTTGGCCGCCTATATGAATCTGAGCCCCTGTGCGGCATTCATAGTGTACCCATGACCCTTTATTGCAAAAATTAAAACAAATTTTCATAAAAACAGTGGCATCTCGTTAATTAACTCATGCGCGTCACTACCGCTATCAAGTTTCCCTGAAACGATATCGAGAAAAATCTAATAAGCTCTAAGTTTCAATATAAAAGTAGTAAATATAAAATTTGTTTACTAATTGGTTTACACATCGACACCTCCTACGCAAACTATAGTATGTTGTAGGTATCGTATAATATACGATAGTTTACGTAGGTAGGAGGTATCTACATACATACATACATACATACATACATTTCTTGATGTTTGGTCTCTTTCAACTTGTTGAACCTCAAGGACTATAAATTTATATTATATTGTCATAAAATAATCCGACCACAAACTTTTCAAATTTAAAACTCGTCGAAAATAAAATGAGGGCCGTTAAAGTTTGCAAAATGTCACCGGCCGGACTATCTATGAACATTCCCGGCTTCGCTCAATCGTACAAACTTTCTTATTCGTCGTCGAATCTTTCGTCGACCTTCAATGTTTCGACTCTATTTTTATTATCCACGTGAAAATTAACCAATTGTTCCAATTTCTCTTCTTTTGCAATTTCAACTAAAATAGAAAAACAGACCAATGCGTTTCTCACTAAAATTATTTTATTTCTCCATCAAATTACACTCCTTTTACAATCACATTATTCACCCGTCAAAACCACACCCGTCTCCGTTTGAGATTCGTGCGCAGGCCCCTTTTCACTTCCGGCCCTCTCGCGGCTTCACAGAAACCAACCCAGTGGCGCCGCGCTGCGCGAAACATTCAAATTTAAAAATACAAAATCATTTCTTCTAAATAATTGACAGCTTTTTCATTCAAAAGAAAACACCACAATATAATAATATAGATTAATAACTAATAAAAAATTAAAATAATTTAGAAAATTAAAATAAGTATCTAGTAGCAAAGGATTTCAGTAGAGTGAGAACCTGCGACATTAAATTCCCCTAGACACAAACATAGTCTATGAAAAATTAGAAGATGGTTGGAAATTTTGGTGCGATATGATTAAAATTTAATTGACTATCTCCTTCTGACATCATAACTAACCTGTCCACCAATCACCAGATCTCATTTCAAAAATTTAGTCCAATCAGATTTCAATTTAGTGAACATTTCATTTGCCTAATGAAATCTACCAATCACGAGTAATATGCACAAATTACCGATCATTTTCGATAATTTTTTATAATGTTGCTATAAACAATAACAAATAATAACGAATGGTAACTACGCATTTGTAAAATTTAATAAATTATGACACTCTGCATAATATTAATATAAAAAAATGTCATCAGGAGATAGTCCACGGAATTTCCCTTTTGCACAAAATATTATCCTATCATTTGTTCTCTTACATATTTTCGATTGCAATCGGCCCTCCTCTGCGAGTCGGGCCGATTGTTGTCGAAAAATATGTAATCGAACAAAATGATCGATAATATTTTATGCACATGGGAAATTATGTATGATAATTTAGCGTTCAATTGGGTAAAAGTTTAAATAAGAAACAGGTTCGGTGCCACGCCCAACCTGAAGCCCAAGTGAATGCACACGAACCGGTAACAGAATGCAGGGATTTCGGTCAAATCTTATGTAAAATTGTAAACTTTAAAATCGATTTATTTCCAAATTAATCGATATTTGGAATTAAACCTTAAGAGGGGCCTAATAGAGATAGCATGAAACTATATCGCACTCTCTTGCACTCGTGGCGCAAGATGGGTGATCCAACCATTGTTGGTGGCGAAGATTATTTTTCCTTAACTATAAAAAATTTTCTATTTTGTTGAATACTTTAAAATATTGTAATGTAATTATCTGACCACAAACTTTTTAATAAAGATTTTTCGAAAATATTAATGTGGGCCGTTAAGTTTGTTAAACTTCATCGATCGGATTAACTACACACGTAACCCAAACTAGCTCAGTCGTTCGTATTAGGGTGGCAGATGATAAGAAATTATTGCTTACCCAGTTATTTATAAAAATTTTTATTCTTACTTTTTGTAAAATAAATTTATCGGTCGGCCATTGAAATGCACGTCGACAGCTGCGCAATCGGTCTAGCTTGCGTGACCTCGCCACTATCGCTCTCCGCTTTACAAAATTAATTTTGATTGTAAATTCCACAATTTACAAAAATCCAACCTGCCACAAACTTTCTCTTGCAGTTCACAACTCTAACAGAAATAACACTCTTCACTTCACAACTTTTATTATCAAAACAAAACAGGAATTATTATTTAAATTCACAAATCATACTCGGAGAGCAAAAATCAGGTACCACCCGGTTACGTTCGGACCTGGAACCTCTCTGCCTCTCGCCGCGCTTACTTCCTTCCGCGCTCTGTCGGCTAGTTTTTTAGTTCAGTTGCCGCGTAAACTTACAAATTCAAATTAAAAAATTCTTATTTTTAACAAATTAAATTTTTCAAGTAACCCTGTTTGTTCCTTATTCAAACAGAACACCACAATATATAGCGATATAGAAATGACCAATAATTATGGTGATTTTGATATCATCAATTGACCAAGAGTATAAAGTATTGGATAAATTTGAAGTACTACATTACAACTCAGTAATAACAGCAATACTTAAAATACTTTCATCAATTTAGCGTAAATCTTGAGTCAATTGATTGATCAAATATTGTCTTTAATTGTAAATTCGAAATTGTCATATTAATTTTAAAGTAACACCCTTATTCTGTAACTTTTCGTTGCCGCATCGTTACGAACCGTAAAGTAAAGAATTTACTATTCTTTCGGCCATTTATGTGCAAAATTATTAAGTGTAAAATTAATTTAGGAATAAATACTTTCGATTTTGACCCGGTATAAAGAATTAAAAAGTAAAATAATTAAATGCATTACGTTTGTTAAAAGATTAAATTTATTAACTCATTTATGTTGCTATGCGGTTTACAATGTATTTTTACAATTCGTAAGAATCGTTCTTATGATATGATATCATATGATATCACCTGGCCTGCCTGTCGTCACGATGTCGGCATTCCTAATAGTTCGCGTAGGTGTTTATCCGTTTTAGAATGTCTCTTGAGTTTCCATATCGACGTCCCCAACGAAAAATAAATTTATCGGTCGGCCAACTCAGAAATTATAGTTTTGATATACAGTGACTCACAAATATCTCCGGACAACTAATAAAAAAATTGCATTAATTGCAATTAATTGCAATTTATCCAAAGGCACACTCTTCCCCTAGTTCGTCAAGCCCTTTAGATTTTAATTTTAACACACCAAGGTCTTTCTGAATTTAAATTCAACCAACCAACCAGCAGTCTGGCGTAAACCAAACACGGATAGACTACAGAGCAACAAGGACAAGAAGCGTGAAAACCCCGGACTTTGGAGGTTAGAACCCGGATATGCCAACAGTATTTTTTTTAAGTTGTTCAGTAAAATAAAAAATAGTTTTAATAAATCAACTTTTTATTTTTTTCTCATACAATTTTAAACTAAATCTTGAGCGTGGTGCTAAAAGGGAGGGGACGGTAAATCCAGCGAGTCGGTTCTTCGCGGCGCGGTGCGTGGGCACCCGGCGACTTGAAAACCTTTAAACCCGGACCACAAATAAAACCCCGCCCGGACGCCCTCTAAACTAGGACAAATCCGGGGAAATCCGGACGGATAGCAACCCTAACTATGGGGAAGGCAAAGGGAAACCACCCCATTAACATTTCCCTAGTAAAGTCTTCTTGGCTTAGCCAGGAAGATCGCCTACGTCTAAATAAGATATGGCACTAAGAAGAAGTAGAATTAATTGCAACTATAGAATGATTAAACCCTAGCTAATTATGTTTGTGATTGAATATTTTCATACTTTTTTTGTATTACCGGTGACCCTAAGGAATATTTTATAAAATGGTAAGTTGATATAGCTATTTTCTTTTTAAAGAGGGTGTAACCTAAAAAATGAATTTTTTATAGAAAATAATACAAAAATATCTCAGAACAATAGTGAAAATCGCGCATCGCTAACATGAATATTAATAACAAATAATATATAGTCCAGTCAAAATAGACATTTCACTTTGCAAAAATTCGCATCCAGCTGAAAATTGGCATAAACCTTAAATGCACTATTACAAACAAAATATCAAAAGTCCCCACCGATCCCACGTCTGCTAAAGAAGTTATTCAAGGTCAAAGGTCAACAATATCGGTTTTTTACATTTTACTCGTAAATGATAAGTGTTATCGTAAAAATAGGTTAGACAAAAATTATAGATCATGAAATTCTCTACAAAAATTATTCTTATACTTTTTTTCGTACGAATCGTTATTCCTCAGATATCACGATTCAAAAAGTTGGGAAGTTTTATTAGACAGTGTCCTATTGATTGTCATCATCATGCAGTCGTTATGCTTCTTAACAGAAGCGTCGTGATCCTTAAATGTTGATGGGGTGGTTATTACGCTTCCCCATAGTCCACAGATTAACTTTTGGACCCTTTAGATCATTAACCCTTAATAACTATGGAGGAGTCACCGAGACCACGCCGACTTTTAATATGTGTGTATTTTAGGCCTAGTTCAAAATTACGAATTTAGCGTCTCAGTACCTTTAAGTTACATCTTTTCTATTATATTCACAAAATAAGGGCCTTGAAGATCACCTAGTTTTATAGTTAAAACGAATTAAAATAAACACGCGGTCTGTATGACCGCGCCATAGTGTTAGTGTAACTTTTAATCTCCCATGTTTAACACAAATATATGTGTAGAACTAGTTTGATTTCGTATAATTTAGGTAAATTGTGTTAAAAATTGAATTAGTATGAATAGCATTTGTTTGTTTTATTAGGAAATGTAAAAAAAAACAAAAAAAAATAATCAATACATTGTGACATCATTATTCATCAATTGCATGGATAAATTGTGACATTTTAGGTGTTGTGATTTTTGCGAATTCAGTTTTTTATTTCAATCTTGTACTTTAGTTAATTTCTCATCTATTAACTTTTTAAAATTATTATTAAATTGTTTAGAAATCCTTCAGATTAATTTAAAAAAATTCTTTTTCGTAGAATAGTATAAATGCATGCTCATACGGTACCTATATCTCTTTATATTTTTAAGTGTTAATAAAAGTTTAAAATTTATTACATTATAATTTTTTTTGACTTACTAGAATAGCAACCAAGACATCTGTGATAAAACAATCCAAAAAATTAAAGTGTAAGTACATAAAAAAACAACAAATAAAGCGCGGTCTCTGTGACCCCACAGTAGTGACAGTGTAACAATTATTTCACCATAGTGATTAAGAGTTAAGTCGGATATGTGCTGTGTCTAAAAAGTCCAAAATCTTTCTGTGGACTATGGGGAACGCAAAGGGAAACCACCCCATTAACATTTCCCTAGTAAAGTCTTCCTGGCTTTCGTATTTTTTTGTATTACCGGTGACCCTAAGGAATATTTTATAAAATGGTAAGTTGATACAGCTCCACCAACGTTAGAACCGACTTTAGGGGCGTGTCAGGCGCTGCTAAAATTAAAAATGTACACTCAAATGAAGAAGTTTCTCGGCGTGAATATTTAAAATCCATAAATTATTTTGCCAAATTGCAGTCACGAAATATGTAAAAAATGTTACCGCAAATATTAAATAAAGCACTTTTGGAATAAATTTAGTAAATATTAAATACAAAAAACCACGACAAATGTAAACACACGCAATGATTTGTAACTTTTACAACAGAATGTACTTGAGAAATAACTCAACGTTCATTGGTTCATTCAAATTTTTATCAAATTAGTTGGCATATTTGCCGCTTTCTAAGCTTGGTGGAGCTGTATAGCTATTTTCTTTTTAAAGAGGGTGTAACCTAAAAAATGAACTTTTTATACAAAATAATACAAAAATATCTCAGAATAGTGAAAATCGCGCATCGCTAACATGAATATTAATAGCAAATAATATAGACGCCTTTAAACTTCAACAACCTACAGCTCTGACGTCATAAACACCCCGGTAGTATCTTAAGTTAGTATGTAACTTATAGGTTATGGTCATGGAGGTATGATACTGCGCATCTTTAAACGTCAAAATATTCAATATGGCGGACGGCTAGTGACTAAAATACATAGCATAGACATCTACCTTGTCATTGCCTTGGGCCAATCAAAGTATATAGAACACAAGGTATGATTTTGCGCCATCTGGTCTATTAATCTGAAATCTTAATAATTCAATATGGCGGACGTTATGTGATGATGCACAGTATATTGTAATTGTAAAATCATAAATCAATTATTGCTATATTAGATCACAAATCTTAAAAAAAAATGGCATTTCAAAAATAAATCGTCGGTTTAAAGGTAAAACTCACTAAATACATAATTGAAATGACGAGAAAATTGAGTTTTAAGATGCTTTTTCAATGTTAAAATTCAGTATTACATTCAATTGAGCTGATTTTTTGAGAAAACCTGTAGTTGAGGTACAGTTAATGATTTTTTATTCTCATAGAATATATGGTCCCCTGATGCACTAAATGTTAAAAACTCAATATCTTCAAAATTGTCACTTAGTGAGTTTTACCTTTAAACCGACGAAATATGAGTCTAAAAATTATTATAATTCTCCCCTTATAATTAGTCAGTTGATTCAAAGCTCTCGACATGATCAGAAACCTTCGACATATAAGGTCGTACCATAAAACACTTGAAGAAATCGGAAATTAATTAAATGTAAATTGGAATCTCGTATTTACGGCTTTATTCCAAAATATTCCGTTAATTGTTGGTAGTTTCTGGAGTAATCAATGGAGTTGAATCAATCAACTTATTTTCGACAAATTATTTAGTGTAAACTTCAAAAATTTTAGAAAATGATTTCAATAGGAAATCTGTTGCAATGAAAAACAAAGTAACAATTATTGAATTAAAAAATTGTATCAAATGACACATCCAAAATAAACAATTACCTTTAAATGTAATCAAATTATTGTAAAATTAGATTTAAGTATTTTGTACTTTCAATTATTATGACCAGAAAACAAAATTGTTCCATTTAATTTATTTCTTAACTTAATTGAATGTTTGTTTACTTAGATATTAATTTTACAATAATTAAAAGTAATAATTTTTAATTAAATTTAAAGGTAATTGTTTATTTTGGACGTGTCATTTATTTGCAATTTAACCATTAGGTACATTTTTTTTTAATTTGTTGTGATATTTGATACAATTTTTTAATTCAATATTGTTACTTTGTTTTTCATTGCAACTTAGGAATGCAATTTCCCATTGAAATCCTTTTCTGGTCAATAATTAAAAACATAAAATAATTGTTTTAAGTATTGAATAAATAAATTTCTTTTTCCTAAAAATAAATGTGTGCCACAAATTATTGATTTGAGTTTTATTTTTGAATTTAAAACATATTAAAAAAATTAATAGTTCTGGCAATTGAGGTAAAAAAATGATAAATGAAATTTATGGAATTATATTCAGATTTTGCTTAACAAATATTCTTGAAGTATGAAAATTGTGATTTACTTAATCAAATTCTCTTCACACATCAAGATTTAAGCTTTTTGTGAATTAAAATAAACGGTTTTCTTCATTATCCTTATAATTAATTGCATTCACCGCGGCCACTGACGTCACACGCTCGCAGTTATCTTTGCTTCAGTTTGTGTTCAAGAAGGGATAGTAAGCCGCGGGTCTATAAGTTTAAATGGTCTAAGTCTAAGTTCTGGACAAACCCATCTTGTTGTAGTTGATATATACCGTGTTGAGCAAAATTTTCGTTCCCCTTTAAAAACTCAAGGAAATCCATCCCTTCCCAGTTTTCAAACTGGACGGCACCTTTATTACAGGGAAAAGGAAAAAGAACGATCGACGTGAAAAGGTCATAATAAGTTGTTTAAGGCCACAGGGTCAATTAGAACCCTCAAAAAACTCATTTTTTGTTACATTCATAAATCTATAGTTTAACATCTTAAGAATATGTCACCAAAGTTTTAAAATTAAAATCGAAGTATTTCTCAAGTTACAGTCCATAAACGTGACCCTACTTCTCTACCAGCTGTTTAAATGCGGTCCGAGGTAACATAAAAATAATAGGTTACACTTGAATTGAAGTGTGAATAGGTTTTTTAACTAATTAATATGTTCTTAATAAGTAAATACATAAGATATTTGAAATATACCGAGTTATAAAAAAATAATTTATAATAACAAATAATTATTACGAAAAACCAATATAAGTAGCATGTTGGCGATCAAAGACGCTCGTGAAGCGCGTCAACATGAACTTGAAAAAAAAAATCAATTTTACGAGGCCACCGAAGGACTTTTGTATGGCCCTGGAATAGCTGATTAGCCGTTAAGTATTGGAAGAGGTTAGCAGTAAATAAAAGAATAATATTTAAATAAGTAGCAAACAATTTAATAACAAGTAATAAACAAAAACAACATAACATCTTAATAACACTAACCTTAATGCCAACGGGTGTTGACATACAAGGCTTCAGGCCACTCGGAATAGTCACGACATCTATTGGATATCGAAACTAATATTCCAACACCTCCACTAGTTACGATATGACTACAACGACAGACCCATCTTGTTTGAACAATATTGGTGCTTTTCTCTTGTCAATGCTTTTGTTAACGAATCGGCCACCATCTCCTCTGTTCCAATATGTTTGACTTCTATTTCCTCCAGTTCCTGTCTTTCCCGAACAAAATGATGCCTGATGTCAATGTGTTTTGTTCTACATCGATAACCTGCGTTTTTGCTGAGGTCGACTGCCCCTTTGTTGTCACAAAATATGTTGATTGCTTCAACGTCTTCCCGCAATTCTTGCATTAGGCCTCGAAGAAATATTGCTTCTTGTGACGTAAAACTTAAAGCCATGTATTCCGCTTCGGTAGTTGATAGGGCTACTGTAGGTTGCTTTTTTGATGCCCAACTTACACTTCCTCCACTCATTAAAAATACGTAGCCAGCAGTAGATTTTCTGTCGTCTAAATCAGCTGCCCAATCGGAATCACAATACCCACGCAAGCTTTTAACATCTTTTTTAAATGTAAGTTTCAGATTCTTAGTCCTTTTACCACCGGTGAAGATAAGGACCCATAACAGTAAGCCTTGTATGTCAACACCCGTTGGCATTAAGGTTAGTGTTATTAAGATGTTATGTTGTTTTTGTTTATTACTTGTTATTAAATTGTTTGCTACTTATTTAAATATTATTCTTTTATTTACTGCTAACCTCTTCCAATAGGTTATGGGCCCAGTAACGTTAAGAGAATAAAGTAGTGTTTATTTGTTTACCAATTTACCGATTGATTTGAAATTTGTGCAAATTATTGCGTTCCGAATTTTGTAAATTAAAAATTATGGAGGCGCAATTGAAAGATTTGCAAAAACAGATCGAACAGTTGCAATCGAAGTTGAAGAACCAATCAGCTCCGACAACTGTGGTAACGATGGGAGGACTGCCTGAAGCCAAGCACTTGAATGGTGAAAATTACAGTGAATGGAAGCACACCATGAAGAACTTCTTAATAGATGCTGGTATGTGGAAACATGTGCAGCCTGCACCTGATACAAAATTGGATCTCGATTTCGATCAACGAGTACTTGCCAAAATTAATTTGTCAATTAAGCCAGGAGCAGCGGCTGAAATAAAAAATGTAAAAACAGCAAAAGAAGCTTGGGACAAATTAAATAAAATTTACGAAAAATCGGGTACGTTATATTTGATTAATCTGTATGCCCAGTTATTTAGAATAAGATTAGAAAATTGTGACGATATGCAAGATTATATCAATAAAATGTTGCATATCACTGATCAATTAGAAACAATTGGTGAACCATTCAAGGACCATGTGATAGGTGGTTTGATGCTGGCTGGGTTGGCAGAAGAATATCAACCATTATTGTTGGGTATTCAAGGTTCAAAACAATCCACAACAGTAGAATTTGTCAAAAACTTGCTGCTACAACCAAATGTCCAAAAAATTCATAGAAATACAGAATCGGGCGTGTTTTACAGCAAGAAGAAAAATCAAGAACAAGGATCAAGAGAATCAAACATTAGATGTTATAAATGCAAAGAACTTGGTCATAAATATAATTCGTGTCCAGAAAAGAAGAAGACTAATTCGAAGCATGAATCTGAAACAACTCAATTTGTGGGAATGTGCAGTGACAAGTGTAATGATGATAGTGAATGGATTTTGGACTCTGGTGCTTCAGTACATTTATCTCCGAATATTGACAATTTTCATAACTACAAGAATTTCGATCGATGTAGCATCAAAGCTGCAAACGGTGCAACGATGAACAGTGCAGGTAAAGGAAAAGTTGCAATTAATCTTTTAGGTGATAAAACGTTAGTTTTATCACCTAAAAGATAAACAATTTAATAACAAGTAATAAACAAAAACAACATAACATCTTAATAACACTAACCTTAATGCCAACGGGTGTTGACATACAAGGCTTACTGTTATGGGTCCTTATCTTCACCGGTGGTAAAAGGATGGCCAGCCACTCGGAATAGTCACGACATCTATTGGATATCGAAACTAATATTCCAACATTAAGTCACTAAAATTATTGAATTTTCATGTACTAAAACTTTGAATCTATTTTTCTCAAAACTACATATTGTAAATCTGCGGGACTGATAACTCAAAAAGTTCTTTATCAATCGCCATGAAGTTTTGTACACATCTTCTCTATAATATTAATTTCTACTTGAACCTAAATGTTTTGAAAAATCTGTTAAAAAAATAATGTTTTCGAAGCAAAAACCATAGAAAAATATGGTTTAAAATCGAAAATAATTTTAAAAAGTGCCCCAATTCGCGAATTTTTGATTTTTTCAACTTTTTTGAGGTTCAAGTAGAAATTATAACATTAATAAAGACCCTGAAATTTTTCTCATGCGATCAGATCAATATTGCGGGCTCTAGAAATCCCGCAGATTGACAACTCCTGTCGCAACCTAACCGGAAGATTGGGTTGTAATTCCGCTATTCCAGATTATTAATAAATGAAAAAAAATAAATAAAACATGCGAAGTTTTAGAAATATTGAATTAATCTTTCATTAAGAAAAAAATTCATGAAAATAGGCCGAAATCAGGCCATCTAAATGACCCTTCCCCCTTAACAATGAAGGCAAATAAATTGGTTGAATGCGAAGGGAGTGACTAACAAGTAACAATGAAATAAAAAAAGAAAGTGGCTATTTTACAAACTTTGCCGAGATGGATGGGCCTATTTAATTAGTTACAATATTAGCTACAAGGTGACTATGATATTTCAAAAGTTTCCACCCAAAATATTTCCACAACAAAAATATACTGATTTATAAAGAACATTATAATAGATATTAAATAATATGTGAATTTTTAGATTTTACCCCTACATTCCTTAATTTAAAAATCTTAATAGTCTGTTCCACCTTCTACAAGACCTTGAGTATGAATAAACTTAGTATTTATAATAACAATAACTCAAAAAAGGTAAATGATATCAAAAATATTTCAACCAAGAAAATATTCGTTATTTTCTGCAAAACACTTTTGGCCTCTTGGACAATTTTGATACCTTTCACCATTTTTGAGTTCTTGCAAAAAAAAATCGTGGAACAGACTATACATTTGCCAATACAGCAAATAAGCACTTTAGAAAACCTCTATCTGTTAATGCAAAAAACATTAGCATTGATATTAGCAAAATGCATGACATTTTTAAATTCTTTTTGCCATAATTAATTAGTAAACTAAAAGTTGTTCAAAAATTTCAAAAAAAAACTATTTTGAATATTGAAAAAATTTAAACAAGACAGGATGCATTCAAGTGTCCTCTTTTAAAAAATATGTACTTTTGTACAACTTTTTTTGAATAATAAGCATGCTACTCGTATCTTAGAATTGCGAAAATCTGTTTATGACCTTCATAAAAAGTATCGCGGATTCCTCTTAATACCAAGAATGTTGTTCATAGAGTAGTATTATCTCAACGAATTTGCTATATTTAAAATACAAAAGCCTCCAAGTTGTATATAAAAATAGTTAGTGGGCGCCATATTTTAATTCTGGTGAAGTCAAGGGTCTTTTTAAAGATGTTCTCTTACCTTGAATAACAATTCGATTTTAAATAGATAATAGCTGTAGCTGACCAATGTACAATAAATTTAAATAAAGTAATGTATTAAAACAAATCGCGAAAGCAAAATATATGCGCATTGCAGCGTTAATTTTATTTACCATTTTGTAATTTTAGTTTACAAAAATAGTCAAAAAATTGTAAATAAAAAAGTAGTAGCAAGAGAACAGCCTTAAGGCCTTTTTCATCAACTATTGAATACATAAGATTCAAACAAAATCATAAAATCAAGAATTCTGTACATGGGATTGTTTTCTTCATGTACCCATCATTATTTGCAACAGCATTAATCAAAATTAGCCTACATAAACAATTATCATAAATTACATCCTAATATTATTATTTGTATGTGCAAAAAATGGGGGTTATAAATACAGTCAAAACTCTTTGAATCGAATTCTCATAATGTATTAAAATTTGTTCGAATTTGGGGGAGTTTCGAGTTAGAGAGTAAGAATTGGATTGTAAGTTAGTTGGACGTGCCAAATAAATAATTCGATTTAGAGAGTTTTGACTGAATCATCAATTAATAGAGAATGCTGTTTTGTCTTTTAGTTATAAGTACTTAATAATAAAATCTTACTTTAAAAAATAGAGAATGCCTTTCTTCATCTGCATGAACATGTCAAACTTCACCACAAGACTTGTACTGGCCGGCGTACTTCAGAAGTTACTACTGGGCCTGGTCTTGTTCACCAACTTCATCTATCTGACTATCCATGCCACCTCCAACACTTTATCATTATTGAGGCACCGGCACCTACAAGAATACATAATAAAGTTACAAAGTTATCACAACTACTCACGCAGAAATAAAATCAAGCACAGCGACTGACATACCATAACAGTTTCGACAGGTACAATATGAATTTCAAATTGCCGAACGGTACACCAACTTCCTCATCCACTTGCTCTAGGTCCCAGTGTTAGTAAAAAATGCTACAAATCAGAAAAGAAAGACAATACCACATTGTTGTACAAAAGGTGGTGGAAGTGACTCACCTTAACGTCATTATAGATTATACAATCTATACAATGGTGGAAAATCAATTCAATGGTCTCCAAAACTACATTTCCATCACCAATTAGGCAGAAAAACTAACCACATTCAAAGAAAACCCAACGGTTCTCCATCATTAATTCACCATGTAATTTTTGTATTTTTACTTGTTGGAACAACATTTCTTCATTACTCTTCCCCTGTTCACTACTGTTTGGTTTCATTGTCACTTGAAAATCAATCTAAACGATAATCACGTGAATATTTTATTACATAACAAATAATTATCGTTATTGTAAACCGACCTTGCCCACGCCACTACCACCTACGTGACAATAGGTAATTATAGGAAAATATTGTATTACTAATTACAAGTATGTTGTAACGCTACTTAAAAACTCGATTTTTATTACCACTTAAAGTAAATTCACTTCTAAAGTCACAATTATAATTAATGCTAGGTCACTGACACTTTGCAACCCACCATTTTAGATTTCTACTACGACGATGGCAGCGTTCGGTATGCAATTCGCGGCCGCTTAGTACACGCTTAAGCGGCTTACAATGATTTGTGTTTTTATGCGATAAATGTAGCAAACAGTAAAAGTCGCTACGTGCGCGCGTGCGCAGTTACTCACGTCGAATGTGCGCACGCGCAAAAATTCCCGGTAAATGTGAAGCGTATTTAAATGTAAAGTGCGCGCATGCACCATACTCAAATCGAATGTGTGTAAAAATTAAATTTTTAGTTTTCTAAACAGGACCGGATCAGAGTTTGGGGCCCAAATCTAAAACTTTATTTAACTCTTAATGGTCCTGCCATTAAAAAGCTTTTAAGCTAACACTAACCTAAACTCGATCGGTGGATCTCTCTTTTAACGGTCTCCCCATTAAAGTAAAAATCGATTCCTAACACTAACCTGCTGGATCTCTGTTTCAAGGGTCCCCTCATTTAAAAAAAATCGTTTCCAAAATCCAAACACTAACCTAAGCTCAACCGATGGATCTCGCTTTTCATGGTCCCCTTAATAAAAAAATGTTGTTTCCTAACACTAACCTAAGGTCCACCGGTGGATCTCACTTTTAACGGTCCCCCCCCCCCATTAAAAAATTCAATTCCTAACACTAAAAAGCTTTTCCTAACATTAACCTAAACTCCACCGGTGGATTTCTCTTTTAACGGTCTCCCCATTAAAATAAAAATCGATTCCTAACACTAACCTGGTGGATCTTTGTTTTAAGGGTCCCCTCATTTAAAAAAATCGTTTCCAAACACTAACCTAAGCTCAACCGATGGATCTCGCTTTTCATGGTCCCCTCAATAAAAAAATTTTGTTTCCTAACACTAACCTAATGTCCACCGGTGGATCTCACTTTTAACGGTCCCCCATGGTACAACAAAATTATTATATCGTGCTCCCTCCCATTAAAATAATCGTTTCTTAACACTAACCTAAACTTGACTGGTGGATCTCTCTTTTAACGGTTTCCTCATTAAAAAAATCGTTTCGTAAAACTAACCTTAGCTCGACTGGTTGTTAATTATTGTTGATTTTTTCAAGTACTCGAAATAATTCGTATATTTGCAGCTTAATTCATAGCTTTAAAAGAGAAGCTTTAAAAATTTGTGCAAAAACAAACTGCAGTTCGAGAGCACCGAAAAGAACTGTACCCAAAACTTCCAATTAATGGTTGCAGAAGTACCAACTAAAGTTTAACCAAGTGTAACTAAATAATACCAACCGGTACAACGTCGCAATCGCCGAGAGTAACTGCGCACGCGCGCACGTAGCGACTTTTACTGTATGCAGATAAATGTGTGGCTACGTTTTGGAATTTGGAACTTTTTTGGGTAATTTGGAATGGTTCGCGAAGCCCTGTGTAAATTATTTTGAAAATGCTGGATTTGTTAATTTTATATTAGCAAACAACGATTTTTAACTTCCCTTCTTCTTTGGAATTTTTTATTTTTTAAAATCTATTTGAAAGTGCTCGCGAAATGCTGACGAATGCTATAATTTATATCGAAAGTACTGGATCCTTTAAGTTTTTATAACGAAATTAAAATTTAAAGATTTAGAAACTAATTTGGAACTAAACTTCACTTTGAAACTAATTTGAAGAAATAAACTTATTTTTCAAAAAAATAAATTAGGTTTTCCAAACTAATTACTATTTGAATTTTTCCAAATCATTTGTCACGACTAACTTAATCGGAATTTTTATCGCACGTCACGCTATCGTGCGACCTTGAAAATATTCACCATTCAATAAGTTATATCCCAATAGATGTAAATAATTTTAATTGACTTTTCAAAACTATTATTTTTTCAAAACTAAACTCAAAAAAGAAATAAGCCACACACTTTCGTTGTATACCAATTTTATTTTTTAATACTTAAAAATTAACACTTTTATTAAAAATTTCGTCTTTCAAATTTACACCTGTTAGCGACTTAACAAGCCGCACGCAAGTTCTTATAAATAATTTCCGACTTTTCCTTGGCTTTTTAAAAACCAGAGGCGTCGCATAAAATTTATAATTTCAAAAATTTTACAAAATCAAAATCCTTCCAACAAAATTACGTCAAAGCTACATCACCCAAAAATAACATGACAATATAGCATTGTTCTACTTCCTACTAGGGAAGGCCCGTTCATGGACGGGTAGCTTGACAGGGTCGCAAACTCAAAAAGTTTGGTGTGCCAATAGTAGCAGTAGTACCATAATTTACATTCGGAGCAGATGCGGACTAGGTCCGCTTATCTTCTTCATCTGCGTGAAAAATGATCATCGGTATTATGAAGTACCGTAGGTGCAGCTCGATTTTCTCTACTTAGTGCATACGCCCACCGACAACGCCCCTAGTACGTGCATTTATTTATAAAAAATATACAATTTATAAAATAAAAATACAGGGTGTCCCCGCACTCACTTTGCATAACTTAGGTGGTGATAAAGGACACTTTTCTAAGAACAATATTTAACAAAATTATTTTTCTAAATTCAAACTCTCGAAAGTTAGGCCTCTTTAAAGCATTTTTTTAAATTTCCACATTCACGTGGCCATAGCCCCGAAAATATTGATTTTTTCAGTAAAAATGGTTCAGTACTTTTTTAAAGAGCGTGAAATAGTCTACAAACTAGATTTAAACCTATTATTGTCTAAAATCAGCGGCTTTCGAGTTATGAATTAAAGTTAAAAAATGTCGAAAAATTTGAGATTTTTTTATTTTTGGTTTTTTTCAAAACCCTGTATCTTTTAAACGAAAAATTTTACATAAAATCTGACGCCCCATTCCGGATAGGAAATTTAACGGACTACAAGTTTTGTCTAGTAAAAATGTTTGAGAAACCAATCCATTTCACAGAAAATCAGAAAATAATAAACAAGACAGCTACAAAACAAAAAATGAAATTCAATAAAGTTTTTATTTCTTTTGAAAAATAATTTTATTAATTAATTTTAAACTATTAGTACATTATTTAAGTAAATGTTGAAAATGACCAACCTCATTTCAATACACAGTCGTGATTGTTTTAAAAGATGTTTGATAAGAAAAAATCAAAAAAAGTTGATTTTTCGACAATTTTAATCGCAGAAATTCGATTTTTTGACACTTTTTCACACTCACCGATAGAGCAAAATTGGCCTCGTGATCGACCGGTCAATCCCTTGACCTTGTTGACCACCCCTGGTATAGTGGCTCTTAACAACAAAGGAAATTTTATAAATAATACTCGATAATATTATAAAACATCTTTTAAAACGATCACGACTGTGTATTGAAAATGAGGGTGGTCATTTTCAACTTTTACTTAAAAATGTAATAGTTTAAAATTAATTAATAAAATAATTTTTCAAAAAAAATAAAAAATATAGTGAATTTAATTTTTATTTTGTAGCTGCCTTGTTTATTATTTTCTGATTTTCTGTGAAATGCATTGGTTTCTCAAAAATGTTTACTAGACAAAAGTTGTAGTCCGTTAAATTTCCTATCCGAAATGGGGCGTCAGATTTTTGTAAAATTTTTCGTTTAAAAGATAGAGGGTTTCGAAAAAAACTAAAAAAAAGAAAGCTCAAATTTTTCGACATTTTTTAACTTACTTTAATTCATAACTCGAAAGCCGTTGATTTTAGACAATAAAAGGTTTGAATCTAGTTTGTAGATTATTTCACGCTCTTTAAAAAAGTACTGAACCATTTTTACTAAAAAATCAATATTTTCGGGGCTATGGCCACGTGAAGGTGGAAATTAAAAAAAAATGTTTTAAAGAGGCTTTACTCTCGAGGGTTTGAATTTAGAAAAAAAATTTTGTTAAATATTGTTCTTAGAAAAGTGTCCTCTATCACCACCTCAGTTATGTAAAGTGAGTGCGGGGACACCCTGTATATGCAAAAATTAAAGATCACTCTTGTCTTCTTAGTTTCTGCGTCATTTGCGACTTGCAGGAAAAAGCCCATACTAGGGTTGCGGGTTGCATACGTTAGGACGGGCTTAAGAGGAATCCTCAGAGTTGAAAAACACACTTTCGTAATTCACTGATATCTTGCTTATTACTAAAAGAAATTGCACAAGAGTATATATTTTTTAAAAGAGGACACTTGGACGCAGGCCGTGTTGTTTTTAAAAAAATATATACTTTTGTGCAAATATTTTGAATAATAAGCAAGATATCAGTGAATTACGAAAGTGTCTTTTGCAACTCTGAGGATCCCTCTTAATGATAGATGGGTATATTCTAATAAGTTTGCTTTTAGTGGACATTTTACTTTTGTGGTCAATCAGGAGGTAGAAGACTCCGTTTAGCCTTTTGGTTTGACTGATACAATTGGCCAAGTGTTTGCTCCAGCAAAGGAAGGGGTGGATCGTGACCCCAAGGTATTTGATGGAGCATTGCCAAGGATGGCTTGCCTAAACATCATTAATTTGAGGGGCGACTGATTGTCTTTAGGCCCTACTGAAAACCATAGTCGCACTTTTGGAGAGATTAACCTCTAATTTCCATAAGCGGTACCATGGTTCGATCAACTTGCTCGCATCCCGAATAAGTTTCATCATCCTTGTGCGATTTCGTGATTTGGTTATTATGCCGACATCGTCGACATGCGGTCCTCGATCTTAGTATGGAACCATCTGATGTCCATTAGCTAGGAGGAAATCAGTTGGACGAGTCCAAGTTTGACGCCTCCCTCAAGCATCTTGAAAAGGAGGCCGGGATTCTAGACCTTGTCAAACGCCTTCACTATATCTAGGAAGACGCCTAAGACTTTTTGACCTCCGGCAACCGGTAACACGCCAGTGATCTCCTCGACCACCCTGAGAACCTGGTGGGTGGTCGAGTGGCCCGATCGAAAACCTAACTGGGCGTTTGGGATCAGCCCGAGTCGATTAATTTCTTCATTCATGCGGTATTTTCAGCATTACCAACCATTCAGTTATCTTGGCGAGTGGGGGGGATGAGGGAGATGGGGTCTATAATTCGATGGGTTTGGACGGCCAGGAAAGTATTTGAGTGGCAGGGTCGCATTTATTATTTGGGTTTAGAGCTGAGATGGCCTTGCTTGGAAGGTTTTTCAATGCCAAATTTGTTATCGAATTATGTCATGGGACTTATCTTGTTTTCGAGATCTTGATGGCATCCATGATTTCATTCATTCAGGAGGCCGGGTAATAGGTATTGGATCGTTTAAGGGAAGTTTCTCATAATTTTTGAAAGATTACTCTTGAAAGATACTGTAGAAAGCTATTGGTGATCTCTTTTCTTTTCTAAAAAATAAAAAGTGCTTGAAGAATTTAATTCTTACTAAAAGTTTTGTCGACGCCAACAAAAACTTTTAAATTCCTACCACGGACAAAATTAAACAATTGAACATTTCTTTTTTGGAAATCTGGAATCTGGAAATCCTGGTGGATTGTTAGCTATTCGAATTCTATACAAGCACAGTCGCTTTTTGTAATTAACTGAGTTGTTGTGGTTTTTTTGTTGGATCATAGAAAACAAATTAAGAAAACTAAATTCAAAATTCATAATCTTTCAAAGAATCAATCATAGCTTTATATTGGGCAGCTAAAACGCAACATGCCATCATATTGTCATATACTAGCAGTGTTATAAAAAAGTAAAAATAAACGGGGAAATAATCTGATCAGGTAGCAGGGTCTTAACTTGTGTCGCCACGGCTAGCTCAGAAAAATTCTAAATTACTAAACTGGTTAAAAAATAAAAACACCAGGATAATGAAATGCTCACACAATACAAATCTTTTTAAAGGAAATAAAGGCTACCGGCCGTGATTTATACCTCACGGATAATGTCCCCGGCAAGCCGGGATACCTACCCATTACATACTGCAAGACCTGGATGGCCTTAGGTGGAGGGATCTCCAACAGACACGCCGAAAACTGAGGTCTATAGATGAACAACAGAACTTCGCAGAATACTGAAATTTCGTTCCGAACATGGTGGGCAGGGTCAAGCAAGCATACACTAGAATTGATTCTTGGGATCCCCCCTTCGTAGTAGTTTTTATGTCAAATCAAATGATTCAAGGAATGTGACGTAACATCCTTAGAGATGACTTGCCATCTCAAATTTGTTTCTATCAGGGCATAGCCCTTCAAGTCACTTTGGAAACCTCCAAGCCTTCCACGTCATGACCAAGTTACCTTGTCCCATGCGTTAAGACCATTTTCCTTTAGGTAACCATCTAAAAGTTAATTTCCTTCAGTACTGTCCTCCTGCACCATGTAAGCCATGGGTTAAGGTCGTTAGCCGTTTAGGT
Organism: Rhagonycha lutea; assembly: GCA_958510855.1. Classification (NCBI taxonomy): domain Eukaryota; kingdom Metazoa; phylum Arthropoda; class Insecta; order Coleoptera; family Cantharidae; genus Rhagonycha; species Rhagonycha lutea. Next base: position 41,781,473 of record OY294038.1, read on the forward strand.
CATCCCAGTTGCTATCTTCAGCTATCACAAATCTTCTATATCACAAATCTTCAACGACTTGAGCTAGTCATGGATAAAGATTACCGTCCTTCTAGGTTCTTAGTAAGTACAGCAAGTGCAGGATCATTCAAAGGGTTGGTTTTCTTTGAAATTGGCCTCATGCACCATGAACAGATCACAGGTCCTGGGTTAAGGTCTTTGCTTTGGGTTACCTTAGTTTTTCTCAGGGGGTCAACCCCCTCCCCGCCCCATGCGGCATACGCCATCATGAGGCTCCGAGAGTTGGCACCCTTTAGGTCACACGGAAAGCAGTCTACGGTCTTTCACAAAGCCACTGCTATCGCTTACCCACTTTGATGACATAGTTTCATAGAACTGCTTGAAATAGCTAGTTAACATCAAAAGGGAGTGGCTCTCGAGTCATAGATTAAGATCGTTGCCCTTTAGTTTGATAGAACTTTTAGTTTAATATACTAAATGAACCAAGAGATTATCGGCCCAAAAACTGATATTCCAAACTCAAGTGATTTGAGTGTCCTCACATATTCATTCCAACTTTGTTGTGTTGTGTTGAAACTACCTACCTCAGAGCCCAAGCAAGTCTCCGGTGGGACACAGGGTAGCTGCTGACTCTTATGCCAGCCCTAATGACTTTTGTTGCTAGTGTCAATTTAGGATGCTTTGCAGGTGTAACACCCGGAAGTCATCCTCAGAGTCACCCCATTGGGCACGCACTTCACTTGAGGATGCAGCCCTTTGAGTTCTCGGAAGAATTCTTGAAGATACACCTCCCTGACTCGATTAACACAAATATCTAATTGTCCAAGATGTCATGAAAATGGCGAGGAATTTGGCTATCCTAAGAGGATTTGTGTTACCGACCAGAAGTCATAGACCCAAATTCTCATACTAGAGCAATTAAAGCTTCCTCACATAGGGTACTTACACTCTTGGAGCAGGGTCTTTCTGTAGATCGACCTACATATCTAAGCCCCAGTAGTCTGGGTCATGCACAAAGTCGCTGCTGGCTCATGCCCACCTTTCATGAACTCATGCCCTGCATTCCAGGGCAGTTAATCGAACACCGTTTAGGGTTTTTTCAGGCTTAAATTTCCCATTTTAGGTTATTTATTGGCGATGGGGGTATATTTTTAACGAGTTGGACTGTCTCTGGGATTCACATGTTAAAAAATTCCAGTTGTGGATGCGTGGGCTCATAGGAATTCTTTTTATCAATGGATTGTCTCAAAGATCCCGGTTAATTAGTTGCGTGCGTTAAATCAAGCTAATGTATTTATAAACTTCTGCGAGGGTGTGGTAAACTGGGGGCGGTGGGTGGAGCTTATCTCATCGTAATTGCCAAAAAATACTCCATATTGTCATATTCGCATGAAAATTTTCATCTGTTGGTAAAAATTAGGGCCCATTTTCAAAGATTCATAAAATGTTTGTTTTATATTGTTTTTCTAATGTTGTCAATGGACACGTACTTTATAGAATTATAATGTAACGTTGTCAATGACAACGTACTTTATAGGATATAAAATAAGTTAAAATTCTAATTTTTCTGTTAGTGTTAGAAAAAATATTGAAGACAACGCGTGTTATATAGATTAAAAATCTTTGCCTATTAAATCCTCACTCCCTACGGTCCACAGTGGTTTAAAATGGCAAAAACCTGGCCAAAAGTCCAGAAATAAAGTTTCAATTTAAGGAATTTTGACTGTTTGGTTGTGTAGAGGAAAGATTGAAATGTCATTAAACGATGTTAGGTAGGAAGAATTGTTTATATTTACTTTTATACAGCCAGCACAAAGTAACTGTCGAACCAGTAGCATCTAGGATGCACGCAAGGATAAAACATCATTGTGTTTAGAAGCATACCAAAATTTGCACGTTTTACCTATTTGAATTTTATAAAATGGATCGTTTAGTTGAAAGTTCATAGAATATGAACATATATTTAAAATATTTTTTTTATAATATATAAATTAAGATAAAATACATTTAATTTATTAAAATTTATCTAAAATTATATGAGACACTTATAGAAATTTAGAGAAAAGTTGATGAGTTCCGTAGAGTTCCACCAAAAATCTTAATCTACATTGTAGCCTATACTGTTGTTTAATAAAATAAACAAGAACCAGCTGCCCATAGCTGCCCCTCCGGTATTTTTGCATTTTTTTGTGATGAAAAATGCAAAAATTGCATTAGACACGTATAGAAATTTAGAAAAAATGTTATGAAATCTGTAGAGTTCCACAAAAAATCTTATTGTACATTGTAGCATATACTGTTGCTTAATAAAATAATTAAAAACCAGGTGCCCCTAGCTGCCCCTCCGGTATTTTTGCATTTTTTTGTAATGAAAAATGCAAAAATTGCATTAGACATGTGTAGAAATTTAGAAAAAATGTTATGAAATCTGTAGAGTTCCACCAAAAATCTTATTGTACAATGTAGCCTATACTGTTTCTTAATAAAATAATTAAAAACCAGGTGCCCCTAGCTGCCCCTCCGGTATTTTTGCATTTTTTTGTGATGAAAAATGCAAAAATTGCATTAGACACGTGTAGAAATTTAGAAAAAATGTTATGAAATCTGTAGAGTTCCACCAAAAATCTTATTGCACATTGTAGCCTATACTGTTGCTTAATAAAATAATTAAAAATCAGGTGCCCCTAGCTGCCCCTCCGGTATTTTTGCATTTTTTTGTGATGAAAAATGCAAAAATTGCATTAGACACGTGTAGAAATTTAGAAAAAATGTTATGAAATCTGTAGAGTTCCACCAAAAATCTTATTGTAAATTGTAGCCTATACTGTTGTTTAATATAATAATTAAAAACCAGGTGCCCCTAGCTGCCCCTCCGGTATTTTTGCATTTTTTTGTGATGAAAAATGCAAAAATTGCATTAGACACGTGTAGAAATTTAGAAAAAATGTTATGAAATCTGTAGAGTTCCACCAAAAATCTTATTGTAAATTGTAGCCTATACACAGAGAAAAAAAATTTCTAGTATTTACAAAAAATTTTGTACATTCTAAAAATACGGTTATTAATTTTGGCCAAGAAAGGCATTTCTAAAATGTACAATAGTACATTGTATATATTACCAAGAGGGATTAGCCCAGGCTGTAATACATTGTACCCAATGATTTGTAGTATTTAGAAATGATTTGTACATAGAAGAAACGATTTTACAATATATTGTAAAAACATTTGTAGTATTTAGAAATAAATTGTAGATAGAACAAACGATTGTACAATATATTGTAAAAACATTTGCAGTATTTAGAAATAAATTGTACATAGAACAAACAATTTTACAATATATTGTAAAAACATTTGTAGTATTTAGAAATAAATTGTAGATATAACAAACGATTGTACTGTAGTGACGTAATGCAATCCGATAATGTAATCCAATAATCACCTATTACCAACTGCAAAATTTTCTTATATAAGCAATGCATTGTTTTATAAATAAATACAACTTTTCAACCTATCAAATAATCCCAACATTGGTGACCCCTACAACTGAACATTAAAATGCCGAATACAATCGACAATTTCGAAAACGACACAAAATCAACACTCACGGTTGATCGCGTTGCCTTGAAAATACCACCATTCTGGAAACAGGAACCCGCTTTATGGTTTCGACAATTGGAAATGCAATTCAACTTGATTGGGATTACAAACGATGAAACCAAATATTTCTATGTGGCAAGCAATCTATCATCAGAATTTGCAATCGAAGTATCTGACATTATTACAAATCCACCAGCAACCGGAAAATATGAAAAACTAAAAACCGAATTAATCAATCGCCTTTCAAGTTCTGTTGAAACAAAATTAAAACAACTCATGGAGCTGGAAGAAATTGGTGAGCGTTCCCCATCACAATTTTTAAGGCACATCAGAAGTCTTGCTGGCAACAGTGTAACAGAAACATTCATACGAACACTATGGATTGGCCGCCTTCCCGAAAATATTAAACATATAGTCATAGCTTTCAACGATAAAGACTTGGACTCTATAGCAAAAATTGCCGATAGAATTAAAGAAAGCAATCAAAATACATGTATAGCAGCAACGAACGCATCGAACGAATCAGACGAAATGAATCGACTTCAAAACAGAATCTTTGAATTAGAATCAAAAATGAGAAATATGACAAGAGATCCCAGACGTAAGGTTCAATTACAATATAAAAATACACGATACAGAAGTCCTACTCCCCAACGCAATTCAAATTCGAACATCTGTTGGTATCACGAAAAATTTGGCTCCAAAGCAAATAAATGTAATAAGCCATGTTCCTATAAGGCATCGGAAAACCATCAAGGGATTCGGTAAGCGCTGCAACCGGTTCCCCATTTCCATCCAAAGTCAGCCGCTTAGTAGTTACCGACAGGGTAACGAAAGTTCAATTCCTAATCGACACTGGAGCAGACGTAAGCGTATATCCGAAAACGTTTTGTAAAGGTTTCCAAGCCTTACAAGATTTTAAGTTATACGCCGCCAACAACTCGACCATCAACACATATGGGTTAATAACACTTAACATTGAAATTGGACTACGAAGACAACTTAAATGGAAATTTTTAATTGCTGACGTCAACAAAGCTATAATTGGATCGGATTTCTTAAACCATTTCAACTTATTGGTAGATATTCGCAATGGTAAATTACTTGACAACACAACACGGCTAAAAACAAAAGGTCACATCAATTCATGTGAACAATTGACTGTACATACAATTGACCGAACAAACGAATACCACAAATTAATACAAAAATACCACTCAATATCTCAACCCAACGTAACAAACATGGCTACTAAATCAAAAACAATGCACAGAATTGAAACCCTACCAGGACAGCCTGTTACATGTCGCCCAAGAAGATTAGCCCCAGACCGTTTGAAAATCGCTAAACAAGAATTTGATTTCATGATCGAACAGGGAATTATTAGACCATCCAAAAGCAACTGGTGCTCTCCGCTACATCTCGTGGAAAAGAAAAATAAGGAATATAGACCGTGTGGTGATTATCGCGCCTTAAATGCAAAAACGGTACACGATTGTTATCCTATTCCGCACATACAGGATTTTTCCCAATCACTTTTTAAAAAAAACATATTCTCTACAATTGATTTAATCAAGGCTTTCCATCAAATCTTAATGCATCCAGACGATATCCACAAAACAGCAGTAACAACTCCGTTTGGCCTTTTTGAATTTACACGTATGCCGTTTGGTTTAAGAAATGCCGCACAAACTTTCCAACGCTTCATAGATGAGGTAATTCACGATTTTGATTTTTGTTACGCATACATCGACGATCTACTAATTGCTTCCGAAACGTATGAGGAACACCTAAAACATTTAGAACAATTGTTCCAACGACTACAGGATTATGGGATAATGATTAATCCGTCAAAATGTATCTTTGGTAAGAATGAAATCACCTTTCTTGGGCATACAATAACCAAAAACGGAATTAAACCACTACAAGACAAAGTAGACACAGTTAGAAACTGTAGCCTACCCAGTACTGTCAAACAACTGCGACGATTTCTGGGCATGATAAATTTTTACCGCCGATTTATACCAAACGCAGCAACAATACAGAGTCCGTTAAACAAATATCTTATTGGCAAGAAATCAAACAACAGCCCAATCGAATGGACCGATGAAAGCAAAAACGCATTTGCACAAATTAAAGAAGCTCTCGCACAAGCCGCTCTACTAGCTCATCCATCACCATCTGCACCATTATCACTTATGGTAGACGCATCAAACGACGCCGTCGGTGGAGTACTTCAACAAAGAATTGGCAACCAATGGCAACCGCTATCCTTTTACACAAAAAAGTTCAATGTTGCTCAACAAAAATACAGTACGTACGATCGCGAACTCTTGGCTGCATACTTAGCTATCAAGCACTTTAGACATTCTTTAGAAGGACACGAATTTATACTATTTACCGATCACAAACCCTTAACTTACGCTTTCAAACAAAAAGCAGACAAAAGCACTCCTAGACAATTTCGACATCTCGACTTTATAGGACAGTTCACAACGAATATTCAATATGTTAAAGGATTAGAAAATATTCCGGCTGATACACTTTCAAGATTAGACATCGACAAGGTTCAAGCAACACAGTCAATTAATTATGAAGAACTACAAAAATCTCAAGAAATCGATTCCGAGTTAAAAATGAATCCTGGACAGAATCACTACCTATCGTATTACTAGGAATTAGATCATCATTTAAAGAAGATTTGAAAGCTACTGCAGCAGAAATGGTATATGGAGAAGGAATAAGATTACCTGGTGAATTTTTTTCGCCGAATAATCAAGTTGAAAACACCACTGAAGTAATTACTCGTTTACGCAAACATTTCAATACACTACGACCAACGCAACCAGTTTCACATGGCAAACGAAAACTTTTCATTTCCAAAGATTTAGAATCTTGTACCCATGTTTTTCTAAGATTTGATGCGGTAAAGAAATCATTGCAAGCACCTTACAATGGCCCATACGAAGTAATAAGCAGGAATTCGAAAAATTTCACAATTAGAATCAATCACAAAGAACATGTAGTCTCTATCGACCGCTTGAAACCAGCATATTTAACAGCATCTGACGAAGACCAAGCACCCATACCTAAGATCATAGCACCATCATTACCTCAATCTAGTAAGACTGACGAAAAAGCAACAGCACATTCTCCCAAAAATTTAGTACGAACAACAAGATCCGGGAGAAAAGTACATTTTCCAACAAGATATTGTGACCGAGTACAATTAATATTTTAATAGATACATATCGTTTGATGTCCTTCGGCTATCTCACTAGGAAGGGGGTAATGTAGTGACGTAATGCAATCCGATAATGTAATCCAATAATCACCTATTACCAACTGCAAAATTTTCTTATATAAGCAATGCATTGTTTTATAAATAAATACAACTTTTCAACCTATCAAATAATCCCAACAGTACAATATATTGTAAAATAATATTTGTAGTATTTAGAACTAAATTGTACATAGAACAAACGGCTAGGCTTAGGGAATGGGGGACACGTGGTTAAATCATTAAAATAAGGTAAATTTATTTCTCTATTAATATTTATTGATAAACATAATAATATATTATAAAATAATATAAACAATACAAACAAAATAAAAAAAAAACAAATAACAAAAAAAATAAAAAAAAATAAAAAATCTCCAATAATCCCTATACTGGGTTGGACGTTTGCTTCATGCGCATTTTGATGAGCGATGAAAGAATCTCATGCAGTTACTGTAGGATGAACATTAATTATAGACAGCTGCGCATCCTTAATTGTATATCTCTTAGTTCTTTTACTGCCATCGCTATCCTTGACAACAGATCTTGTTGTCGGTCCTAATAGGATAGGAAGCAAATAGAGAAGTGCTGCATTACGACCATCTAAAAATTTTAATCAAGTTAATGTTAGTTAATGAGTTAGTATCTCTTCGATACTAAGATTGTCGAATTTTAAGGCTCGAATATAAGATTCATCTTCTTCATTAAAATCCATCGGTTTGTTGTTGCTCATTACCTGTTTTTTTTGCTTGCCACTGGTTGTGGTTTCGGCAGTGGTTTTCTTGAATAATGACTTTTTATTATGGAACTTATTGTACAGTTTTCCTCTCGGATAGAAATTATTACGATAGCTATAATAATATTCCTAAAAAACATTACAACATAAAATAAAATATTTATAACATAACAGTATAATAAATGGTACCTTCGTTTCTCCTTTAAACAAACTTAGAATTTCATTCGATAAATTGTCGCAATCTTGTGTGGTCAGTTCAAGCTTTTTCTGGATATAGTAATCCACAATTGCATCTAGTAACAATTTTCGCACGTCATCATTACTAATGCGACCATGTTGTGTTTTGTAATGTTCCAATACATTTTCCCCATGAACGGACTGACTTTGTTGACAACTAATTGAAAAGTGTAGTGATAACGTAATAATTTCAATATGGCGGGCGGAAACGTAATGTTGAAAGAACGACGCACGCACCCCGGTTACCGCGTGGTAGGTTGTCAAAAAAATCAAAAATCTTGTCTTTATTTATATTTTTTATTTTCATGATAATTAGTAGCGGGTAATTCTTTTTATTACACCCACCGTGCGTTCGAAAAAACTAACGAATAAAAATAGAGAGGAGTAATTATTAAATAAAAAATATGTTTTCTTTCACGAATGACTTTGCCCGATCCTAATTGTTAATATTATGAACACATAAAAAAATTTATGCAATCGAACGAAATAATTAATTTTACGTCGTTTTATTAATTAACCATAATTTAATAAGCAGCCCGTTAATAATTAAATTAACGATCGAATTCTACCGACCACGTGTTCGACGCCGGTTGCTCGGAGCTACGAACTTGTAAATATTTACGGAGATATTCGCTCCGAGCAATAATAGGCGGCAGATAAAAATTGGGGGAAAATCATTTACAATATATTATAACAAAAGGTCATCGTAGATTTCACAAGATTTTAATATATTTGAGAAAAGCTCTGTACAATGTACAAAATTTCATAGATTATTTTTTATAAAATATTATTTTACAATAATAATACAAAGTATTCTGTTTAATTTAGAAATATGTCGTAGAAATTCTAATAAGTGTTATTTGTATATATAAGAAAAAGTCATAGTAAATTTCACAAAAAGTCATCGTAGATTTTACAAAATTTTAATATATTTTAGAAAAGGTCTGTACAATGTACAAAATTTCATAGATTATTTTTATAAAAATTATTTTAGAATAATACTACAAAGTATTCTGTTCAATTTAGAAAAATGTCATAGAAATTTTATTAGGTGTTATTTGTATATACTACAAAAGGTCATCGTAGATTTTACAAAACTTTAATATATTTTAGAAAAGCTCTGTACAATGTACAAATTTTCATAGAATATTTTTACAAAAAAGGCTTTGTAAATAATATAATTTTTTTTTCTCTGTGTACTGTTGCTTAATAAAATAATTAAAAACCAGGTGCCCCTAGCTGCCCCTCCGGTATTTTTGCATTTTTTTGTGATGAAAAATGCAAAAATTGCATTAGACACGTGTAGAAATTTAGAAAAAATGTTATGAAATCTGTAGAGTTCCACCAAAAATCTTATTGTACATTGTAGCCTATACTGTTGCTTAATAAAATAATTAAAAACCAGGTGCCCCTAGCTGCCCCTCCGGTATTTTTGCATTTTTTTGTGATGAAAAATGCAAAAATTGCATTAGACACGTGTAGAAATTTAGAAAAAATGTTATGAAATCTGTAGAGTTCCACCAAAAATCTTATTGTACATTGTAGCCTATACTGTTGCTTAATAAAATAATTAAAAACCAGGTACCCCTAGCTGCCCCTCCGGTTTCTTTGTATTTTTTTGTGATGAAAAATGCAAAAATTACTTTATTGCCTTTTAAAAAACGTTGTCGCAAGGCATTTTCCGAGTAGTATTTTATATAAGGTGTATAATAAATTATTGTTCAACGGGTATAATTATTAACGGTTAATTTAACGGTAATTTTATTTTTGTTATTATTATTATTATTACAACACATCCGTGTGTTTATTTTATTATATAAACGGGTCGTTTTATACCAATTAGCATTACGCGAATTATTAATTTAATTTTTTGGATATCTCTTAATATCGGATAATACGTTTAATCTTATTAATAAAATGCTATATAGGTAAAACATAAAAGTCAATTGTAACCAAATTTATAGCTTTACGTCACTGATGAGATCTAATACGATCGAAACATGTCTGTCGTTATTGTATTTTGGTTATAATTGACTTATTTTCGAATTTTTTAACAAAAATTTATCGATTTTTCCGATCTTTCCTATTTATTCGATTTTTTAACATTCATAACCGCGAAATTGGATCCGCCATTTTATTATTTGTCTTTTTGATCTTGGATTCGTTATCAGCGACCTTAAGAACACCCAGTCACCAAATTTAAGCTATATATTTGATAATATTTAAATACATATATCCGCCATATTGGATCCGCCATTTTGTTATTTGTCACTATGATCTTGAATTCGTTATCAGCGACCTCAAAAACACCCAGTCACCAAATTTTGGCTATATCTGATAATTTTTAAATACATATGTCCGCCATATTGGATCCGCCATTTTGTTATTTGTCACTATAATATTGATTTCGTTATCAGCGACCTCAAAAACACCCAGTTACCAAATTTTGGCTATATCTGATAATTTTGAAATACATATGTCCGCCATATTGGATCCACCATTTTGTTATTTGTCACTATGATCTTGAATTCGTTATCAGCGACCTCAAAAACACTCAGTTACCAAATTTTGGCTATATCTGATAATTTTGAAATACATATGTCCGCCATGTTGGATCCGCCATTTTGTTATTTGTCACTATGATCTTGAATTCGTTATCAGCGACCTCAAAAACACCCAGTTAACAAATTTTGGCTATATCTGATAATTTAGAAATACAAAGTCCGCCATATTGGATCCGCCATTTTGTTATTTGTCATTTTGATCTTGAATTCGTTATCAGCGACCTCAAAAACACCCAGTCACCAAATTTTGGCTATATCTGATAATTTTTATATACATACGTCCGCCATATTGAATCCGCCATTTTGTTTTTTGTAATTTCGACTTTTTATTCGTAATCAGCGACCTCTAAAACCTTAGTATACCAAATTTCATTCAAATTGAAGAACGCCTTCATATTATGGCCAGGTTTTTGGCATTTTAAACCACTGTGCGGTCGTTCGGATTTAAACTACGACATCGATTTTTAAATAGTCTATAAAACACTAGTTGCCTTAATAGCTATTTTTTTAACCTTTCTAATTTAAAAATTAAATGATTATTTTGACGAGTTGTAAGTGATTGGTATGTTACAAATCAGAAGTGCGTAAACTTTATTTCAATTATTAGTAATAATAACGGTACCAATCTGAAGCGCGAGAGAGCGTTACGGACAGACAGAATTTGCTACGACTTTATACATATATTTATATTTTGTGACCGAGCCCTAAAATTCTTAACTACGCCACTGCGTAAAAGTCTTATAAACATTTTATTTAACACATTAGTTTCTTTCATTTCATTTATTTGGTAGATAATGTTTCTTTGTATGGTCTACTGTAAAGCTGCTTAATAATCTTGTTTTTATTTTATCTTGAACCATCACATGCAGTATCGCGTGGTATTTGATTAAATCGGCAACAACAAAAACGAGTTTCTGTGATTTTCTTAAAATGAATCTAACAAGACTGCCAAAGTTTTATAAAATTTTTATATGTTTAATTTTAATAGTTGACCAAGTTAATAATGCAATTGAAGTGGGCATACACAATGGTAAGACTTTATTGAAATCACAAAATAATTATATTTAATTTTATCAAGTACGCAAATTAAACTTTTGAAATTATACTTAAATTACATTAAAAATTACCGGAAGTGGTCGAAGTCTTTTACCAATGATATAGCTTTTACTGTACCATTGAATTTACAACAATTGTAATTTGATTATTTTAAAATTATTAAAATTTAATATCTGATATAAAATGCAATCGCAAATTTAAATCTTAGACCACACATTTCTGATTAAAATTATCGATTCACTTTTTGAAGGACTACCACTTTTTTGCAATGGAAAAACCTAGAGTTATTTTAATTACTTCCATAATAAACATTCTACTTGTTAAAACATACCTACAATTATATTATTTTGAACTTTTAAATTTTATTTAAAATTATTTATAAAAATAAAAATAATTTTATTTATTGTGTAAATAATAATAAGCTAGGACGAATATTATATTATTTTTATGATATTTTTGAATGCGATATATTATTAAAAATGAATTAAATATCACAACTCCCAAGGCTACGATTTTGTCATTTCGTGAAATTTTACTTTTAAAATATAATATTATTTTATATAAAAAATTCGTGACAAATTAAATTTTAATATTTAATATTAAACAGAACTGGTTTCATGTATGCGAAAGAACACGGTTCAGCAACTTCTGTCCCGCAGACAGCTGATTAAAAAAAAAAGGAAAGGAAAAAACAAAAATATAATAATTATCTACTCTAATTCAAAATAATTAATTAGAAATGCCAAACAAATGTGTGTTTTTCTATTATTTTACTGCAAAATAAAAACCATGAGTTTGGAATAATTAATTAGAACAATGCAGAGGAACAAAAAAATTAATATTTTAAAAAGCTGGGCCAACTTCACGCACAAAATTTTTCTAATTCGGCCATAAAAGCTATAGTTTGAGTAGTACAGAGGTCAAAAGTGAGGGTTGAAATCTACCACGCAGCTCAAAATTCCTTTCTTGCGTTCTATATTAATTTTATATTAATTTTTTTAATTTATTCCAGATCTGACGACTTTAAGAAATGTTACTGAATATTATGACCATTCGCCAATTATTTCTATGAGGCACAGAAGACAAAGCACGGATAAGTAAGTACATAGATTAATTAATTAAAATCTAGTAATTCGTAGTAGGTATTTTAATATAAGTTGATCTATTTTGGTTTTGGAATTGAAACAAACAAGTAGTTTTGGGATAATTTTTTAAATTTAAATACTTCTAAAGCAAAAATTAAAAATTTTGATAAAATTTTAACAAAAACTCCCTTATCGTAAAAAATTATACATATTATAATAAGGAATTGATTAAATGTATCAAAAAATTTGTATACGGTGATTGTTTAGCAAGCGAAAGTCTTAGAATGGAATAAGTAATTTGGTGAAGGCAGGTGTAGCCGGGATTATTGACTTCCTTATAATTTACCTCCAGTAAAAATTCCCTTGAGAAATTTTACCATCCGTGATAAAAAATAAGTACATTTTTTACCCTGTAACAAATTTTGGCATTTGTTTGAATGATTTGAATTTTTATGATTTAAATTATATTGCCAGTGTTTTGTAATCAGGTTCATCGGAAAGGTACATTGAACTTGAAAATCTTAGCCATGAAGATGGATTGCTCGAAATTTGAATGAACGAATATATTGAGAGACGGTCATTGCCTTGCAGCTAACGCAGTTGGATGCGAATATGGGGCACCGGGTTCAAACCTGGGGAGAGTCAAACTTTCTTATGACTAGTCTCCGTGCTTCGGAAGGCACGTTAAGCCGGTGGTCCCCTGGGTTAGTGAATTGCCACCATTAACATAAAAACCAGGATACATGGCACATCTGACGGCAAGTCTAGCAAGCTACCTGATGGATGTAAAATATTTATATGCTCAAAGTTTTTAACACTGCCAAGGAAACGACGCATGTGTTGGAAAATAACAGGCCTTGGCCTACTAGAAGAGAATTCTCTAGAGAATTACTTCTAGAAAGAAGAAGAAGAAGAAGAATATATTGTCGTGATATTTTGGGATGAAGAAGCTTTTAAATCATTTATCTAATTTTGTATTTTTACTTGAAAATTTTAAGGTATTAGGTTTAGTAAAGCCGAGAGGGGATCGGAGATGTTTTTTGTACAAGTTTCTCATGGAAAAGCTGTACAAATAAAATTTTGTGATGAGAGTTTTTGGTGTAATATTACTTTTAGTAATTAGAACGAATGAAAATTTTGCTGGCTTAAAATAATTTTGAATATTTGAATCGAAGAGTTAACATTGGAAATCGAAGTAAAATTTTATATCAAGTACAAGGTCGCGCGATAAAAGTTTCCGATTGAGTCCTGGAAATAAAGGAAGAGGTCATTGAAGAAAATGAGAGAAAATGCAGAAAAACAAAAATGTCATACAGGCGACATTGTTCGTAAACAAGTCCTGATATTTACAAGAAGGGAGATAAAGAAAATTCAATGGCGAGAAATAAATCGGAAAAGAAAATTAAATTTGAAAATAAATTTTTTAAAATGTAAAAGAAAAGAAGAAAAAAAGTAAAACGGAAGCTACCACCTCTAAAAATGGGTTCCAGCAAGAGGAAGTTATGCCATTCAATGATCTGGGAGGACGAAGAGGTTGATGAGATGTCGTCTGAAAAGTTGGTTTGGTTCTTCGAAATGAAGGAAATTTTTGAAGAGTGAAAAATGAAAAAAAGGAAATTATCTAAGAAGACATTCAAGAATGTGACAGAAGTGGTACAAATTGTTAAAATAACCATTGTGCAGAAGTGGACTTATCAGGATGTGAGTTGGTGAGCCGCTGAAATCACTAGCTCCCGATAAAGATGAAAATTTATAGATGTATGACGACCGTGAGATAAAATGAAAATTGACGAAGATTAAAATAATTGCAAAGATGCGATAAAAGTAAAATTAAACTGAAGGCCGGTTATCATCATAAATAGAAATGCAATAAAATTAATTTTAATTAATAACTATACTGAAAGTATAAAAATTCTCGAAAGTTTTACAAAATTTTAAAAAGGTAATCTTAAAGTATAGGTATATTTCAATAACTGTACATTTTACATAATAAAGAATAAACAATTCGAAAATAAGTTAATTATAACCAAAATACAACAACGACAGACATGTTTCGATCTTGTTAGATCTCATCAGTGACGTACAGTTGTGAATTTAGTTATAATTTGACTTTAAGTATTTACTTATATAGCATTTTATCGATAAAATTAATTGGAATTATCAGATAATCCAAAAAATGACATCAACAATTCGCGCAATGCTAATAAGTATAAAACGACCCGTTAATAACCCGTTTTAAATAAGGCCCGGATTTTTAGGCACTGAAAATTGTCAAAATATGCAGGCAATTAGGCATCAAAAAATTAGATTATAGGCACTAATAGGCAGTCAAAAATGAATAATTACATAATTAAAATAAAGAAAACCACTAAGCATTAAAACATTATTTTGTACAAAAAATAAAGTTAAACATTTATATAACAAATTAAAGCTTTTTCCAAATTTTCTGGAGTAAAAAACTTCTCACAGATTCACCGCTCTTCATCACAAGAAGTAACGGGAGCATATGGATACACAAAAAGGAACTTAAAATTAAGGATCGGCAAAGGGCCACATTGTAAAATTACCTAGTAATAGCTCCAATAACTGTCGGAGTCATCCCTCAATATATCAACATGAAGAAGTGAAGTGACACTAACTGCATTAGTAGGTACAAATAAATATGAATTGACAGCTATGGTAATGGTAACATGAATGGTCATAGTTTTGGTTCAAGTTTTTTTATGCCATGGGGGGCGGTTTCACGCAAAAAAAAATTTTTAGACCCTTTTTTTAATATCTCTCTCTCCATGGGGGGGGGGGGTGAACCCCCAACCCCCCCCCCCCTATCTACGGCCCTGTGTCTTATTTAAAATTTGTAAGTAGTATTCATTCAAAAATACTTACTTACAAATTTAGGCAAATTATAGGACAAATAAATCAATTAAAAAAGCCATTTAGGCGCATTAGATGAAAAAAGGCACTAAATGTAGAAAATAGGCATTTTAGGCATATTAAAAAGTGGTTTAAAATGATCGCCAAGTCGCAAAACACATTTTGCTGCAAGAAAAATTTCAGAGCCTGTACGGAATCAAAAAAGGCAAATGCCTACAAATCCGGACCTTAGTTATAAACCTTCTGCATAGATTAATGGTATTCACAAAGTACCTACCTGTTAACAATTAACAAAGGGAGCTACGTTACAAAACCCATCTTAACTATATGGTTTTAAATTTTTAAAGTTCGTAATCTTTAATTTGTTCAGTTATTATTTTTTACATTAAAAATTTTTCAAGTTCGTAATTTTGAATTTCTCCAATTATTATTTTTTACTTATAATTTTTTTTGGTAGCTTCAGGCCCTTTGGGCCCCTAAGACTGACGGGCAGTGTGCATTCGCACACCGCGCACCCCGGTAGTTACGCCACTGAGTTAATGTGCATAAACGAAAATTTATCTAACCGGGTCTATGTTGGTGTCAATTGGTGAATTGGGTGTCAAGCGTTCTCTCGCCATATCTACTGAGCAGAAATTCGGCCACATCCTGTCACGATTTATTGTGGGAGCTCTATCTTTCTTCAATTCCTGTATGACTTGTCCAAAGACAGGGAGGAGATGACGTGTTATTTTGGGATGAAGAAGCTTTTAGATTATTCATCAAGGTCGCATGATAGCGCGCGATAAAAGTTTCCGATTAAGCGAAATGGGGTGATAGACAACAATCCGACCATTTTTGGATAATTTTATTTTGGAGAAACTTTTTATATTAATTTAAAATTCATCGCCGGATAATTCTACATATATCGGCGCCTATCATTGCTGCAGTGAAAAGCATGTCAACATTCGTTGCCCAAACTACAATTGTGACCATATTTGTGCTTTTCATAAAATCTGTAACACCAGAAAAGAGATCAATTTCTTCTTTGTTGGATTTCATAAATACTGTCGCACTTCTTCGTGCTCAGCTTCACTTCCGATAGTGCATAACGATATGCACCTAAAAATACAATTGTACCGTCTGCCTTGAAGAAGCAATGAATTTTTTGTGCTTCTTTCAAAATATATTTACAAAATCGTTCACTTCCATAAAACACAATTACAGGACTTGACTAGCCGTTCGCGAATCCTTATCCTCCATACTTCACTGCGCACCTGCTCTTTAATCAGGAGCGTCTCATACAATTTTACACAAATTACAATTAAATCTAAAACAGCATACGTAACAATATTGTGCGGTCATTTGGAATTTTGCTTGCTGGATAAAGGCCCATGGCTGGAATGAGTTTTTATGATATTTTACCATCTTATCATTAAATTAATGGGGAGGAAAATTTCCCCCGTGAATTTTTACCCCCGGTAAATTAATAATATAGTAGTGAATATTTACAGTCAATATTCCAATATGTAATTCGAGGGTTCTTAGTTCTAACATCGTGTACACCTGAATAAATCAAAAAAATGCTCCATTGCACTACTGGGGAACAAGGGAGCCTCAAAGGCTATTTGTGTATCCAAGTATACTGTATCCGGAAAAATACCCACAGGGGAAGCTAGTCTTTACTGCACAATGAAGCATCCAGTCATAATTACATTCTTGTGCATAATTTTTGGTCAAATAAACAATTCATAAATAATAATTAATAGATTCGGTCGTCACTTGGTGAAAATTCATATGATCATGATTATACACCGTGTCCAATAAGTTCGGATACACTTTCAAAATCCAATAAAAACTATTAGACAATTTTTAGTTAGTCAAAAATTGTATTATATTAAAAGTACATTTATAAGAAGAAGTCACAATAAATGTTTTGGAATTACTCCACCTTTAACCTTTTTAACCAGCTTCAAACGCTTCTCAAACCCGTTACAAGCAACACGCACAGCTTCCATCGGCATTTCTTCCCAAACGCGTTCGATAACTTTCTTGAACTGGTCCAGATTTGCGATTTTATAGTCATTAAGCTTCGAAAGCATGTATGACCACACGAAAAAATCTAAAGGATTCAAATCTGGAGAACTGGGAGGCCACTCATCTTGGGTAGAAAATCGATCAAATTGGTTGACTCCACGCTTGAACCATATTTGCTGTGTGGGATGGTGCTCCATCTTGTTGGATGACGTAATGATCATTTCCAAACATGCGTCGTGCGTTTAGGGCAACATTTTTCTCGAAAACTTCCGTTTGGTAATACTCAGCGTTAATTTTAACACCTTTTGTCGATGTAACCAAAGGAAGTTTACCGCGTTTACAAACTGCTCCCCAAACCATCACTGAGGGTGGATTCTGAAATCTAGGAACGTTTCTCTGGCTATCGGGAATATCCTGTATCTTTACTGTCCACAACCGATCATTTTTAACATTGTGCGGATGTTCCAAAACAAAAAGTTTTTCGTCAGAAAACACAAACTCATCACCTGCGCGCCAGGAAAGTATCGCATTTGCTCTTTCTAGCCTCTTTTTCTCGAAACTTTCGAAACGCCGTGCACCTTTCGTTTTTTGTAAGCGCGGCACCAAAGATCAATTTTCAAAATGTTATGCGCAGATCCCTTGGAAATATTCAGATCGGCTGCCAATTTTCGTACTGAACGATGGCGCTTTCGTCGAATCCGTTCCCTCACAATTTTCACTATACTCGTACTGTCTTCAGCGAACGCGGCCTACCAAATCTTTTTCTATCCTCTAAAGAGGAGGTCTCATTGTACATTTTTATGGTTTTGTAAACAAAATCACGCTTGATCCCGATGTTTTTCAGATCTTTAAAAATGGCATCGGAACGCTCACCATTCAATTATCACCTTTCGCAACTGCTTCATTGCGATTTGCAAGTAAATGACAAGTGACAGAAATTTGATATGACCCTCATTGTTTGCCTAAACATTGCGATGTCAAACTGTAAAAAAATCATGTCATCAAGTTGGCATTAAATTTATAATACGCGCTCAAGAAAGTGTATGCGAATATATTGGACACGGGTTGTATGATTATATATGATTATCGACAGTATCCTTTAGATTTACTTTTAATAAAGATTAAAGACTTCTCTTTCTTGCATCCAAACTCAAAATGGTAACTACAAAGCATGCTCTGTTTTAATTATAAAGATCATCAGGTAACTATTTTCAATTAACTAGAAATATTGTCGTGTTCCAAACTGTACTGACTTGCCAAGTCCTAAGTCGGACGCTTGGGGTAGTCAGCATCCACCGGAACGAGTGACAGATTTTAAGTTCCCGGAAGCTATATGCCGGAAACACTTACGGAAACTACAGATCTACAGTTAGTGGATTCAATGAAAAAGTCAATCAAAAGACCAAGTAAATCAAAAGGGAATTTATTAAGATAACTCAAAATCAATTTCGGAGCAATTCTGGACGTTATCGACACAAATGTCGAGCGATATTCAATGTTGTGTAATAATGTTGTCAGCATTAAATAAAGAGTATTATTTAAGTTTAAATAAATGTGCTATACCTTTATGTAACGCTGCATTAATGTAAATTATGTGTGAACAATATAAAAATTTTATAAAAATGGTGTATTTAATAACAAAGTTTTTCTTACTCATCACAAAACTTCGATGGTATGCGAAAAATTACTGCAGTACTCTGCACTCAAAAAAGAAGGTCCATCGCTGATCCATACACATACGCCAGATGGCTTCCATAAACGGTAGATAAATAATTGCCAGGTGAACATCTGCTGACGTCAAATCCTGCTCTTTCATCCAAAAACGAGTAAAAATTACGTGTGCGGAAATTTCAGTGCTGTGCTGCAACACTCCAGTACCAATTGAATCAGGAACTTCAAGTTTTCTCATCAAATACAGCGATAACATCTGGTATCCAATCCAACCTCAAGTTTTCCAACGTGTGACCTCATAAAGTCGAAAATGGCTCGCGATCACAAAATTACACGTAAAATTGTTATTTTAAGATAGAAACTAATGAAACATTTGCGTACACTTCTACGGCTTGTAGAATTTGCTTCTGTTGCTCCAAAAGCCTTCAAAAATAATCTCGTCGAGAATAAATTGCAAAATCGAGGTCACCGAGACTCTGCACCTCGAACGGCTCAAGCACTTCTCGCTTCCAAAAATGGACAAATTTATCAACCAAGCAAATTTATTACCCACCTTGCAAATACAAAAATTTATAACCTCGTCAAACATCCACTTTATTGGCGCCATTTATGAAATTTACACAGTTTTCACTTTACAGGCAACACTACTCACTTTTATGGACGAATATTTTCACGTACAGATCAAATACACCAAACAATTATGAAAAATTGAACTGTCTTGTTTTGTGTGTTAATAGTGACAAAATTATCGCATGTCCACACAAATTGCTCTTAAGATTTTGTCTCACAAATCGACAAATTTAAAATCTAAAATCAAAACTCAACCCAAATTATCATTATTTGATCTCATTCATCGACTTTTTGACATCTCAATATATTTGAAAAGAATTTAAAAATATCTAAAAAATTTGATATGTATTGCTTATTTAGCTTACTGGCAGCATCAGTGGTGGAGTGATTTGACCGGTGGTTTGGGTGGTTTAGTTACGGAGCGGAAATTGTGGGTTCAAATCGCGGACCGTACAGAATTTCTTAGCTCGGCCTTCCAGTGGACATCCAAACACTGTTGGTGTTATCTGTACATGATCTATTGTATCGACGTCATTACCGTGAATGTGGCTGTGTCATACATGTAAAGTTTCTGGGACAGATTAGACAGATATCTGGTTAAGAGTGGGAAGATGTGGGCTAGTATAGCCACTAAGCCATGGGCCTTCTAGGCCTGTAGTGGTGATATAATATATTGTGGTATTTTGAAATGAAAGATGGAAAATTGTATAAAGAGAAAGTAATTTAGCAATTATGAGATAAATTTGGCATGAACAGACATAATGTACGTGTAAGTGCATTTGATAATTCACTTGAACAATCAACAGAATAAATTATAAAGAGAAAAGATAAAATTGTGTGTTTATTTTGAATTGTATAAAAGTTTGAATAACTTTGAATTTGTACCGTTGGCGCTGTAACGCAGCAGTCACGTGGTCAAGTGGTTGCAAAGGGATAAAGAAAATGATAAAGGGAACGAAGGGTCGGCCTCTTGAACAATGGAGCTGGTATTGAGAGGACGCTTACAGAGTGTAAAAAGTGTTAAAAAGTGAAAATTTAGTGCAATAATAAAGATTTCTACTGCTTCCAGTAGACAGTGGAAGGAGATAATTTGTGGCAATTAATCGAGAGCGTATACAGCAGCTAAACACGGAAATAAGAAAGAATACAAAAATTTCACCAATGAAGGCGCAACTTTATGCAGTAATTTGGTCGATTGTTGTAAAATTTTATTGAATGCAGGAGCCGAGGCAGTATCCTGTAAAATAATGGTAAAGGAGAGGATGGCGATATAATCTGGAACAAATACGATCACCAGCAATAAACACCTACAAGGTAAAATTTTGTAAAAATTTTTAATTTCACATCTGCGACACGTGACGCGACTTTTCAAAAAACATTCTCCAACGCTACGATTTAGGGCCGGTTTTACAATTGGAGGTTTAACATCGGCTCAACTAAGCCGATGCTCAGCTGAACCGCACCTATGCTTTACCTATGTAAAGCTTCAAGTTGAGCTCGGCTCAAGTACTAAGCGCACATTGTAAAACCCATAATTTGTAAAATTTGAAGCTCAAGGCTGGTTCAAAGTTGAACTGAGCTTAAGCTTCTATTGTAAAACCGGCCCTTAGAGTGGGCAAGAAATGTACTGTTGGTACTAAAAACATAAATTTGATGTGGCGGAAATATTTTAAAGTTGAATAATAAAACTTCAATGAAATTTAATTCTTTTATGCATTATTTTATTTGTGTACTTTTGTAAATATGATAATTATTTCTTTTGTTGGATCACCGCCAAATTATAGAAGGGGATATTGTTTAATTAAATATGTGAATTTGGCAGTGATCGACAAATTTGTATGCTGATTGAATTAATTGTTCCAAGATTTCACGGAAAAATTTGTCATGCTAAATGTCTTTGTACAGTCAATGTTTGTAAACCAAATATCTTTTCTTTATACAAGCAAATAAAATTTGTTAATTTAGAAGCGGTTTTCTAAAGTTTATTTTTTGAACCGACTGAGCAAGCTGTGGTTTTTATTTGTTGTAATTATTTTGTTGCAGGTTGATACTTGTTTTATAACTTATCAATATATTAGGGTACTGTTACAATGCAGTATGCAAACTAAAATATACAAACAGCTTTTAATTAACTTTGACCTGTAGTGATTATTGTAGTGAAAATTATAAAAAAAGGAACAAATTTAAGAAGGTGTGTGTGAAATGAGTGGAAAAAAGAGAGATGGTACTTTGTTATCTTTTTTTACTAAAACCCCCAAAAGTATAAAATTAGATGACGACAGCAATACGGATAATGCAGTGCCTGTTGCAAGTGAGCACATCAGTGAATATGAAGTGGAAGAAGTGATTTACAGTCGCCCTAGTTTCAATGGAAATATTCTTAAATAATATATTTATTTGTAATAACTACCGAAAATTTTACATAAGGCTTTTTACAAGTGCCCCCCCCCCGCGAAATGAAATCTTGGCTACGGGCCTGCTGTTAAAGATCTTTTAGCACTTTTATATAATACTTTTAACTTAATTTTGCCAAAAGATGCAAGAACATTGACGAATACTCCAAAAAATAAAAAAAAATGATTTAATATTAAAAAATTTTATTAAACAATAAATTATTTGTTCATATTTTGAAGATACCTTTGCAATGTCGGCCAATATTTGCTCAATCCCATGTAATTTATTAACAAATCGACAACTGTTTTGAAGGGATACACCACTTCTTTTTCAAAGACACAAAAACTTTGAGTAGAAGAAGTGGCTTATTCCTTCGAAACAATTGTCAATTTTTTAATTCGCTACTGCTGGGTCCTCCTGGTTCTTCTGATTTTCGTGGTTCAATCTGTTCAAAGTAAATTAAAGTGATTTAAATGTTTAATTAAGAGCGCGCTACAAATTTTGATGTAAAAACATGTTCAACAAAAGGCGTGCCCTAAAATATTAATCTTTTCTACGAATCTTTGAAATCTTTATAATTCTGTATTGTTGAAAAGATTAGTATAAAAGATTAATATTTCAGGGCGCGCCATCTGTTGAAACATGTTTTTGCATCAACATTTGCAGCACGCTCTTAAGATTTGGTTGGAGAACAACATATTGTAACATTATTATACAACCCAGTAAAAATTGATAGGGTTTTGTATTATTCTTACTTACCTTTTACGAAGAAGAAATCAAAACAATATAAAATTATTTTGTTTAATTCTGCAAAACTTACCTAAACACTTGGTAGTAATAAAAAAATGAGTCTGCGATATGAGTATAAAGCCTGAAACAGAATGAACGCGAAACCAACGCGACGTCAGCGACCGTCAACGCTGACGTTACGCTTTCGAAAACGATATGCACAGAATAGCGCGACGCGACGTCGAAAACCTAACCTGCAAATTTCATCTGTAAACTTTTGTTAATATAACTTTTGTTAACTTTTGAATATTCATCCAATACACCTTCCATTATAATAATTATAACAAACAACAAAATCTAACAAAGGAACGTACAACGCGTGGTACAACGTACGACGCGAGAACTGAGGTTAGGTTGAAGTTAGGTTAGATTTTTTATCGTCGTTCGCGTTAAGTTTGCTCGACGTTGGCGTTGGTGTAGCGTTGAGCGCGTTCATTCTGTTCGAACGTATTGCAACCACATACATTCAACTTTTTACGGTCGTTACGTCGCGTTTGGTTTCGCGTTCATTCTGTTTCAGGCTTAATGAAAATGAATGAGATAGAAAAAAAAATTTGACATACGAACATATGCGAACGAGTATTTACGAACTAGTTCGAGATTGGCTTGGCGCCGAGGCTACACAGGCCAGGCGCCGGAGTGCGCAGGAGATCTGCAAGTTATTCTCAGGTATGGCTTCATAACCTGACACTGGATTGCACCAAGCCAGGCGCAGGACATTCTCAGGTATCGCTAAATAACCTGTAAATTACTATTTATTTGGAGTATTTTATTTGGAGAGGATTGAAATGTTACTTGGGTGACGAGGCACATTTCTGGTTAAATGGGTATGTGAACAAACAAAATTGCCGTATATGGAGTGAGACCAATCCGGGACATTATCTTGAGACTCCATTGCATCCATTAAAATTGACTGTTTGGTGTGGAATACACGCCAACGGCATCATTGGTCCATATGTCTTTCGAAATGAGGAAAGAGCTACCGTTACGGTGAATGGTGTGAGATATCGACACATGCTCAATACATTTTTGTTTCCAAAACTTCAAGAGCTAAACATTGACAACTTATGGTTCCAACAGGATGGTGCTACGTGCCACACAGCCAACGAAACCATCAATTTATTGAAAGGACAATTTGGTGACAACATTATTTCAAAACGTGGTCCTATCAATTGGCCTCCAAGATCGTGTGATTTGACACCTCCAGATTATTTTCTGTGGGGGTATGTTAAATCCATGGTTTATGCTAACAAACCAACAACTCTAGAAGCATTGGAGGCTAATATTCAGCAAGCCATTTATGAAATAAAGCCAGAAATATTGGAAAAAGTGGTCAAAAATTGGACTGAACGGATGCGCTTCGTAACCAATAGTCGTGGTGGTCACATGCCGGAAGTCATGTTCAAATCATAAATGCCTTTAACTGTACTTTCATAAAAAAATTATAACCAAAACATTCCGTCAGGTTTTTAATGTTTTATTTCATTTTTAAGTTCTCATGAAGCTAAAAAAAACACCCTATACAAATTCCTAATGCTGATGGGAAGCATACTATGAGGTAAAGGGGGTTAAGAGGACAATATAATATATATATATATTTAGCTTACTGACCTGCAATCCTGCGAATTTGAACATTTTTTTTTATAAATAATTATGTCAGTTAACCATTAATAAAAACTAACTTTTGTTATTTCAGTCAGAACTGTGAAATTCCAAATTATCCAAATTCTGCACTGAAAATCATCAACGATCCCGAAGCAAAGCAAAAACCTGGCGATTTCGTTAAAGAATACAGTATATTAGAAATAACCTGCAATAAAGGATACAAACTACCCCCATCTACAACTAACGGTTTTTATTGCATAAATGGTCAATGGAGTAACCTGCCACCAGCCTGCCTCCGTAAGTACCAAAACTCGCTTATTATTTGCTAAGAAATCGATGTTTACTATCCAGTACAAATCATTTTCCATCCGTTTTGCAGGATGTTCAGAAAATGTAACTTTTCGGAACTAGTCCAGAACTTAAAGAAAAATGCCGATATTATTTTATAACCTGGTTGCACATCAACGTTAACACTACAACAGAAGAAGTTCACCAACGCAGTACCTGAGGTTTTTAAACTCATATAAATATTGCGATGTATTTTCAGGTTTTGAGCAATTATTATTTTACTTTTCAATATATTTTTGATTAGAAAAGAATTAGCGTATTGCGCATGCTTTTAGCGTTCTAATGTAATGGCGACCTAATTAAATTTGAGACCATGTCTCAGAGACGTTCCTGGACCCAGTCGAGTAACAAGTTTGCTTGGCGCCGGTGTGCCCAAGCGACGGTGCCGCGACTCTCCAAATGGCTAATTACGCGACTGCCTGGTCATTGTCTTGCAATGTCTCAATGTAATAGTGGTAATGTTCCGGCAACGTATCTGCGACTTTGATGTGCAACTTTGGCCTACTTTATAAGGCATAAACAAACAATTCTATCGTTATAAGGTTTCTATCAAATTTCTATTACAATCCTGTTGCTTTTCTTATCACAGGTACTTGCCCATCATTGATGTCTACTACGTCGTTAAGTGTTAAATGCAGATACAATGAAAGCATTGCGTTAGACAATTGCATCCATCCCGTCGAAGGAACAACAGTACGTCTGTCATGTAATACATTCTACGAAGCAGATGCCATAAATAGAAATCCAATACGATCATGTAAAAGGGGCAAATGGACTCCCACTTTGCCGGAATGTTATGCAAGTGAGTGTTTCTCTGACAAGATATTTAAGTTCAATATTAAATTTGTATTTTCTAGCTTGTGGACTGAAGATTCCTAAAGGACAATCGAATATAATAAATGGCGCAATTGCTGTACCCGGCGACTATCCATGGCAGGTTGGAGTTTATGACAACACAAAGATGTTCCTATGTGGCGGGTCAGTTATCGATCAAAGTATTGTTTTATCTGGTATGCATAGTTTGGTCACAAAATTTGAATAGGTATACCTATTAAAGTTATAATGCAAATATTTTTAGCTGCTCACTGCTTTGCCGATTACAGCGGTGTAACATATCCGACCTCAAACTATTTAATTGCTGCCGGTAAATATTACCGACAGTATGATGATGATAGGGATGAATTTCCACAATATTCAACTGTAAGATTTTTACACTTTTAAGAAATTTGAAACTTATGATATTTTGTAGGTTCGCAAAATATTTATACCACATAGATATAAAAGTACTAGCGGATTGAATGGTTTTGATATAGCGATTGTGATAATGGATAATCCTTTCGTATTAACTCCAGTTGTACAACCTGTGTGCATAGCATTAAATGAAGACTCTCAGACTACAAACTATTTGATAAACAACAATGGAATTGTAAGTTAATTCATTAAATTAATATCAATAGAATTACGCTTGTATAGTGGAGGGGGGGGGGTGCGTCACAGATATAACTTTTAACTACGAGAGCTTGTATAAAATTCGTAACCTCCCAGGAAAATATTTACAATTGGCCCAGCATTGGTCTTACGGTACTCGATTGTTGGTCAATTGTTGTCAGTAGCACTTGCCCAACGTTATAACGTTGGCCCAACGCTGAAATGATAAGGTCGGTCCAAGTGGTTGGCGACTAGTGCTAGTTTTCCAGTGCCGATGCCGGGCCAACAAACAAAGCCAAATTTTCCTTCGGCTAATTTAGTCCTAATAACATAAATACTGTGAAAGTAATCAAAAGGGTTAAGTAGAAAAGGAGTGTTTAGCTTAAAGAGAGCAACATTTTTGAAACCTTTTACCGCTTTTGAGTTAATGAGGAAATATTGGGATCATTCAAATTCGAGCTCTCGTAGACATGGGACATGCGTGTACTATTAGTAGATACTCATTCTAAATTTTGAAAATTTGTATAACATAATATCATTGTATTTTAGGTTACTGGTTGGGGTTACACTCAAGAAGGGAGTGATCTCTCTGATGAACTAAAGGAATTGATAATTCCATATGTTCCTTTTGATAAATGCTACAAGGAAGTTCCGGAAAATTTTCGCAGATTTATAATGTTTGATAAGATCTGCGGTGGCTACCTAAATGAGGGTAGGTACTAATTAAATTTTGAATGGTAGCAAAACTGCACCATGACACAACTGACATCCATACCAGGATCAGGCTTTCATATTCTGTTTAATGGTTTCAGGGACATCTGTATGCCAAGGCGACAGTGGTGGCGGCCTAATTTACAAAATAAATAATCATTATTTCGTAAAGGGCATAGTAAGCACGTCGCCATCAACAACGGAATCTGGTGTGGCACAATGCGATTCACACCAATATGGTTTATATACTTCAGTGAATCATCACATTGACTTTGTAAGGGATCTTGTAACAAGTTATGGGTAAGATTATAATACTTTTAAAATTTGATTACAATATTTTAGGATATCTTCTTCTTCTTCTTCCTCTCCCAGAAACAATTCTCTAGAGAATTTTCTTCTGGTTTAGGCCTTATGGCCTCTTATTTCCCAACATCTGCGTTGTAGTAGTGGGAGTACTACGAGCATTTAATTGCTTTACATTTGCTAGGTAGCTTGGTGGGATGGCCTGCAGATGTGTACTTTATTTATAATAATATTGCAATGGAATAATCCAATCCTTAAAAATATAATAAAAATAAAATTTCTATCGGAATGGGTATAACCACGAACACGCCGCAGCTGTTCAGTCGTATCGCCCATGTCCCTTATCACACGACGACCTCAAAAAATTTCCAATGAATTTGCAGTATTATTACGGAATTTGTTTAATATAATTCCAAATATTTCCTATTCTTTGTGGAAAACTAAAAGGAAACACTAACTTCTCACTGTTAATTATTTCGTTTTTAATCAATACAATTCAAAAACTTTTACCAAAAATTTGCTATAGAAAAATTACTTGCTCCCCATTCGGGGACTCTCGAGCAACGTTCTTTTTTCACATCCGGCGCCTTGTCGGTCTCGCAGAGGCCCACAGCCGCACACTGGGCTGAAAAATGATGTAAAAATTTATTTTCCAATTAATGTTTATATAAAAAATTTTTTTAGTTGGTAATATTAAAAAAATCGCACATTACAATCGCAAAATTCGTTATGTTCTGGTGGATTGTTTTGCGTTTAAATGCTTATGAATATTAAATATGATTATATTAAACAGATGATACTCATAGCAATGCGTTTATTTTAAAATTTATAGGTAAAATAACGATTTTAGGGTTTATCTTAACTTGAACTTTTCGAGCGTTCTATAAAATTGTGAACTTTAAAATTTAGACCTGCGTTACTGTTACCTAAACATCTATATCGTGTATCAATTTCTCGCTGGAATGTTTGCCTATAAGGAAGATATTGTCATTTCAAGTTTTAATCTCTTAATTTTATGTACCAAATCCGCTCATTTTCGCTAAAATATGAAAGCTTTCATGCTTCAGAATCCATTGATCCGTATATACGATGAGATAATATGCCTATAAAGGTTTTGAAAATCGAGAAAATATAAATAAAAAAGGAAATAGAATAGAGAATTAGAAAAAAAGCAAATCAAATCAAGATGAATTATAATTTAAGAACAAATTATGATCTTTATTTATTACTTAAAAGCTCCCCTGACACACATCTTGATGATTACAAGAAACTTTTTGAAATGGTTACTTCCAGACCTGATATCAATTTTTGTGAATCAGAACTGAATACTTTAAAAACTAGTATTAGAATGCTTTGTTTGAAGCTGCGTAGGAAGTGGAAACAGTCCAACCGTACTGAAAAAATTTTTTTGGAGAACAATAATTCATGGTTGCATTCTGAGTTTAATTGGCCTCATTGTATAAGACTGAAAATTAAAGATATGGTAGAAAAGACCGAATTTATTCAATATAAGGATACGCAGGAGCTCATGTGTTCTACAATCAGGAGTATGTACAACAATGGACTTAACGATGTTGCAAGGATTTTAGAACATTTACAAGAAAATCCTGAATTTGTTATAAAAATAAGAAAAATTCTTGATGATAAATTTAAACCTGTCGTGTACTCGAAAGAGTACTCGAAAGAGTAGAGAAACCCGATCTAGAAAGTTTTGCAGGGAAGCATCCAACGAAGATATTTTACATAATATGCTAATATCTTCAGATCCTTTTATATCAAGTATTCGGCCATTTCAGAAAAGACAAACAAAAAATCTTTTACCCGAAACTTTGGAATTACTGGAATTAACTCCAGAAATTGAATTAACAGACGCTACTGAAAGCGATACAAATTAATAATTATGTAGCTACTAATAATTTATTTTCATATATTAATAAAAATTAATTTAAATTAGTTTAAATCAAATATAAATTTGTTTAGGTGGGTTCTGGTAACAAAACTAATTTTAAATTTTCGCTGATAGGTAACTCTTTTACGCTATGTATAATCAATGCAACAATAATAAATTATTATAGTATTTTCTAACTATAATTGGTTAGTTTTTAATACGTGATAGTAAATTAATTGATATATTTTAATAATTTACTAATCTAATTCCTTTTACGTGTTACAAATATATTTGATATACATTTATATTTTCATTTTTTTCATATTTTTATGATGAAAATGAGCGGATTTGGTACATAAAATTAAGAGATTAAAACTTGAAATGACAATATCTTCCTTATAGGCAAACATTCCAGCGAGAAATTGATACACGATATAGATGTTTAGGTAACAGTAACGCAGGTCTAAATTTTAAAGTTCACAATTTTATAGAACGCTCGAAAAGTTCAAGTTAAGATAAACCCTAAAATCGTTATTTTACCTATAAATTTTAAAATTAACGCATTGCTATGAGTATCATCTGTTTAATATAATCATATTTAATATTCATAAGCATTTAAACGCAAAACAATCCACCAGAACATAACGAATTTTGCGATTGTAATGTGCGATTTTTTTAATATTACCAACTAAAAAAATTTTTTATATAAACATTAATTGGAAAATAAATTTTTACATCATTTTTCAGCCCAGTGTGAGCCGCCGCACAGTAGGCTGATTCCCTAAAAAACGAGAAATTTGGTTTTTTCTCTTTTGCTTTTTTTCTAATTCTCTATTCTATTTCCTTTTTTATTTATATTTTCTCGATTTTCAAAACCTTTATAGGCATATTATCTCATCGTATATACGGATCAATGGATTCTGAAGCATGAAAGCTTTCATATTTTAGCGAAAATGAGCGGATTTGGTACATAAAATTAAGAGATTAAAACTTGAAATGACAATATCTTCCTTATAGGCAAACATTCCAGCGAGAAATTGATACACGATATAGATGTTTAGGTAACAGTAACGCAGGTCTAAATTTTAAAGTTCACAATTTTATAGAACGCTCGAAAAGTTCAAGTTAAGATAAACCCTAAAATCGTTATTTTACCTATAAATTTTAAAATAAACGCATTGCTATGAGTATCATCTGTTTAATATAATCATATTTAATATTCATAAGCATTTAAACGCAAAACAATCCACCAGAACATAACGAATTTTGCGATTGTAATGTGCGATTTTTTTAATATTACCAACTAAAAAAATTTTTTATATAAACATTAATTGGAAAATAAATTTTTACATCATTTTTCAGCCCAGTGTGAGCCGCCGCACAGTAGGCTGATTCCCTAAAAAACGAGAAATTTGGTTTTTTCTCTTTTGCTTTTTTTCACAATTTCTTATATACTGTTTGTTTGCGGTTGGTAAATTTTTAATGGATTAAAAAAAATGAAGTCGAAAAAAAGCTTAAAAAGGCATGTCCTAACAGATTTTTTGCGTGCAAAGAACATATTTATACTAAACATGCTTAAACGAAATGAATAGCACTCATTTTAAGAGTCGCATTATGGATTTAATACGTAAAATGATGATTTTAAAATTTATCTTCATATGAACTTTTCTCGAGTTGTAGGAATATCATACTCGTGAAATTTTGTATGTGTACTTCTTAACTACATATCTACATCATATTAAAATTTCTCTCACAAATGCCTGCCACCTTCCGAAATATTAACATTTAATAAATTGCTCTTCCTAATCTTTTAATCTTGGTTTAACTCTAGTTTTTAACATAAAAAGCCATGTTCTAACAGGTTTTTTGCGTGCAAAGAACATATAGCTATACTAAATATTCAAATGAAATAAACAGCACTAATTTTAAAATTTATCTTCATATAATATGAACTTTTCTCGAGTTGTAGGAATATCATACTCGTGAAATTTTGTATGTGTACTTCTTAACTATATATCTACATCATATTAAAATTTCTCTCACAAATGCCTACAAACTTCCGAGATATTAACATTTTAGAAATGAGGGACCATTTCTAAAATGTTAATATCTAATAATAACTTTATTTGGTATAAATAACCATTATAAAATAAAACATTATTATACAACACAATTTACATGTCATTAAATAAAATTGACGCCAACATATTTTTTAATTTTTCTCTTAAAACTAGAAAATTTCACATCCTCCTTAATATCTATAGGCAAACTATTAAACAATTTCAAGCCATTATATAATAGCGTGTTCTGCGCTCTATTATTTCTAAATAAATGCAATCTAAAATCATGCATGTTACGAACAGGGTAACCATGCACATCATTTACATAGTCAATGCCACTACTCAGATAGCCGGGCAGAATCCTAGATCTCACCTTGAATACAAAAATCAAAACATTTTTTTTTGTTTGAGGGACCATTTCTAAAATGTTAATATCTCGGAAGTTTGTAGGCATTTGTGAGAGGCATTTAGTATGATGTAGATATGTAGTTAAGAAGTACACATACAAAATTTCACGAGTATGATATTCCTACAACTCGAGAAAAGTTCATATATGAAGATAAATTTTAAAATCATCATTTTTCGTATTAAATCCATAATGCGACTCTTAAAATGAGTGCTATTCATTTCGTTTAAGCATGTTCAGTATAAATATGTTCTTTGCACGCAAAAAACCTGTTAGAACATGGCTTTTTATGTTAAAAACTAGAGTTAAACCAAGATTAAAAGATTAGGAAGAGCAATTTTTTAAATGTTAATATCTCGGAAGGTGGCAGGCATTTGTGAGAGAAATTTTAATATGATGTAGATATGTAGCTAAGAAGTACACATACAAAATTTCACGAGTATGATATTCCTACAACTCGAGAAAAGTTCATATGAAGATAAATTTTAAAATCATCATTTTACGTATTAAATCCATAATGCGACTCTTAAAATGAGTGCTATTCATTTCGTTTAAGCATGTTTAGTATAAATATGTTCTTTGCACGCAAAAAACCTGTTAGGACATGCCTTTTTAAGCTTTTTTTCGACTTCATTTTTTTTAATCCATTAAAAATTTACCAACCGCAAACAAACAGTATTATAAGAAATTGTGAAAAAAAGCAAAAGAGAAAAAAGCAAATTTCTCGTTTTTTAGGGATTCAGCCTACTGTGCGCCGCGAAATCCGAATTCAAAATTTACAAAAATAAAACAAATGTTTTCTTTACACTTTTGGCCTAAACGAAAAACATGACAAAATAAATTATATATAAAACAAACTCTAAGGGCATTGAAGACCCATGGCTGAGTTAACGCTCATTCTCTAATCCCCTCTGTTCTTCACATTCTTCTTCCATTCGCTCACTCCAAATGTTCTTAAATCGTTTTCCACTGCTGCCCTCCATCTAACCTTTGCCTTCGCACTCTTCGTGTTCCGATCGGTTGTGTCTTAAGGACCATTTTGGGCATTCTCTCCTTCGTCATTCTTTCAACATGTCCCATCCATCTCAACCTGTTCGCACTCACTACTGCGACTATGTGGGGCTCTCGTTAAATATTTCTCGACTCATTTGTTCGGTATTTACTTCACCAAAAATCTTTCTTAGGTCTTTTCCTTCCTAAGACTCTATCCTTCTCTGATCAGTGATGTTCAATGTCGATGTCTCGGATCCATACAAAATTATCGGTCTGATGACCGTCTTGTCTATAAATGATAAAACAGATCTCATCGCCACAATTCGATGATTTCACTATTCTTGCCTGTGCGTCGTTCCTCTGTCAGTACCTACGTGGTCTATTTGGGACTGTTGTTCCGTTTCGCGCCCTCCATGTTCGCTTGTAAATATCATTTTGTTGAAACATTGTATTTCTTACGACCATTTCATTTTGTGTGTGTGCTTTAAAAAAATGTTAATTATTGTAACTTAATTTTTAGTTTTAAAGAATTCATCGAATGTGCAAATGATGATTGCAAGAAAATCGAGCAAACTGATAACAAGTAAGTACAAGAACCAAACTTGTATTGTTCTATTGTATTACTCTAGACTAAAATCTATATAGTTTCGTGGTTTGGAATATTCAAAACCAGAATATTCATAAACAATTATAGTAAACAAAAAATGACATATAAATATTTTTTCAAGATAATGTTACTGTAATTACTAATTTGCTTGATATCAAGCTACCACCACCACATCAATTATTAATTTTACCTCGAAACTATTAGAGGACAAAATTATGACACAAAATGGTTATTTAATTATGAAATCGTAATGGTGCTTATGGTATGACATCATTGAAACGGGTTAATAAAAATTTAAAAACATAGCTGCATACTTTTACAATTTAATTGATTTTATTGCGTTTAACTGAGTTGTTAATTTTTAAAATTATATTATTTGAATTATAAAAAATAAATGAATTGTGGGAAAGCAATGGAAAGTCTCATAAAGGTATGGTTTCCTAGCCACAACCGCAACATGTCGTGGCTGTGGGGCTAGAAAACCGTACGGTTGAGAGAGTGAGAGAAAAGTAAATATCGCGAAAGTTCATAGATATTCGAGAACATTATCGTTGAAAAAGTAATTTGGTCATTCTCCGGTATTGTTAATCATATAAACAATTTTTTTAGAAATAGATGTCGTCTCCCAAGTTTTCCACAGCATGGTAGATATAGCCTTCCTGATAAGGAAAGTAAATACGTACCTGGAAATTACATAGACACAAATAATGTAATATTATTAAATTGCGACGCTGGGTATGATGCCGATCCTAAAGGAATAATTTACTTAGTTTGTCTAGATATGGGGAATTTTGCTCCTGCTGCAGTAACATGCAAGTGTATGTACTTCTATATTTATTTATTAATGAACAGTATACTTACATACAACTAAATTACACTACATAAAACAGGTCCTCCTGACTGGGGGGGGGGGGCTCTTACGGGACAGGAGGGTCATCTATCACAATTTTAGGTGTCTCAATTTTCAGCTCGTATAACAAAAATATAACTAAAATAAATTATTCATGAACAAAATCTACCATAATATATCTTCTTCCCCATAATTATTAAATTTAAAGGGGGAGGGGTCTTGAAAAATATCATTTGCTCTGGATATTTTTTTTATGAAGGGTCCCTAAACCTTCTAGTAATATTTTAAGATTATTCTTACATTTTCTTTTCTTTTCTAGCAGTAACTGATGTTCAAATGAAAGTTAATCCAAGTCCAGTTAGTCAAGAGCAAGATAGCATTTACGATTCCAAGATTGGCGCTTTCGACTTAGATTTATTGCAGGTAAAAATTTTGAAAATTTCCACAAATGAATAGAATATTTTAAAATTACACTATTTGTTATAATAAGAAACATCTATGTAGATCTATCCATATTTTCAATGTCATTAGTACTTCTTAAATTTCAGTGGAGAAGTGAAAACTGCCACTATGTCGTTTTATCCGGGTATGTCATTTTAGCCCAGCTCCCTAACAATTAATTTAATTTTATGTTTAAGAAAGTTCACTTTACTTATTATTCTACTTTTAGTTATTCAATGAAAATGCAGTAGGATTTGCTGCCTCGCCTCCGAGCGTTAAAATCATGTTAGCTATGCTGCTGGAAGGCTCGAGAGGAAAAAGTGCTGAAGAAATTAGTAAAATTATAGATATTCCTGTTAAAAAAGAATCATCACGTGATGATGATTATAGAACACTAAAAAGTCTACAGAGCAATCTTTTGGTAGGTACTCTATTATTTATTGGCTCGATACTGCGAAATTACATCATTTTCTTTTAGCCAAAATTCGGATTTACAACTATGAATGTAGCGAATGTGGTTGCCGTAGCAAATAAATATAAAATACGTCAAGAATACAAAAGCACCTTGGAAGAACATTACACAACAGAAATAAGACCACTTGATTTTAGCAGTCCTGCTGAATCTGCATCAGCTATTAACAGTTGGGGAAAAGCTGTGAGCGGCACTAAATGGACAACTGTAAGGGAAGGTAAAAAATTGTTATAATAATTATTATTTTATTAAAAATTTAATAACGCTGATGATTTTTATAGATGCGCTGAACGATGAAATCTCCTTGGTTACCGTCAACATCTTGTTCTTTAAAGCGCAATGGAAAACAAAATTCTCTCGAAAGGAATCTGTATTAGAAGATTTCCAAACAACCAAAGAACGCTATAAAGTGATGACGATGAAAGTCAAAAGTCAGTTTAGATATGGATATTTTGAAAAGCTAAATGCTCAAGTTGTCGAATTGCCTTACAATGTAAGTTAAAGGGGGTTATACGCTGAATTATTTAAAATTTGTTTATAGGATGGAGAATTTGCCATGTCAATTTTTCTTCCAAACGAGACCAAGTCTCCGAATGAATTGCAAAAAGATCTGCAACATACCAATTTTTCGAAAGTCATTGAAAGTTTGAACACAACCTACATGTCAATTAGTTTGCCTAAATTTGATATTGAATATACAACCGATCTTCGACCAACGCTGGAAATGGTAAATTTTTACTTTTTTAAATA
The DNA here is from genome assembly GCA_958510855.1 of Rhagonycha lutea. Taxonomy (NCBI): domain Eukaryota; kingdom Metazoa; phylum Arthropoda; class Insecta; order Coleoptera; family Cantharidae; genus Rhagonycha; species Rhagonycha lutea. The sequence continues at coordinate 41,817,204 of OY294038.1, forward strand.
CATTGTGAAAATGTCTTTCTTTTAGATGGGAATTAAAGAAATATTTTCGGAAAATGCTAATCTAAGCGGTATGGTTAAAGAAGAAAAAATAAAAGTAAATAAGGTCATTTATAAAGTTGCAGTAACAATTGATGAGAATGGTCAAACTCGTGGAACAGTGTCAGGAGATGACATTATTTTGACGAGTTTTATTGCAAATCGGCCGTATTTATTTTTCATATACAACATTAACTCGAAAGAAATTTTATTTGAAGGAAGATTAAATGAACCCCTCAAATTTTTATTTGCAAAATATGATTAATTTTACAAAAGCTTTTTGACATTTGACAATTATTGTGGATTTTATAACGATTGCTCAAAGTTTTTCAAGTTATCCCTTTGGCTTCAAGACTCCTTAGCGGACTAAGAGGCTAACAAATTTAGTCGTTGAATTGCTAAGTCTATAGTTATTTGTTAATCATTGCTTGAATATGCTTTCCACATTTAATTGAATTTTGTAACTTTTCTGACGCCTGATCTTGAATGATGGCGGAGAGTGGTAGGAAGCTTAGGTGTGAGATCTACGACAGGATGAGAACCGTGAAGTCAAACATTTTTGAATAAATGATAAAATTTTGTAAATTTAATTCGAAAATAAAGTTTATTGTGCCGACGTGTATATTTTATTTTTTAAGCTGGAGAAAGTGAAGTGTTATTATATGAAAAAATTATGTTTATTTAGAGTTTTTAGAGACGTTTTGTTAGAGACGGTCGGAGCATAGTGGTCGAATAAGTTGACTATAAACACTAAATGCCCGGTTCGAATCCGGGTGAAGTAAGAACGTTATTCTGGCCGTGTCTCTGGTCCTCCAGGTTGGGGGTTCTACGTCGGGTTTGCTCATCGTCTAGGTAAAAAATGTAAAATGCTAACAAACCAAACACCAATTCGCAAGGTTGGTAGTTGGGCTCGGATAACGTTGTAATGCGTTTCAAAACCGATTATATCAATATCAATGTTTATTTGTTTAGTTAGTGTTGCTATGCCAGTTTATGAAGTCATTTAAAGATAAAAGTATTACGTAATAAGAATGAAAGGGATACCAGGCCATAGATAGTTTACGGATTGAGCCGAAGGCGAGTTTGGTAAACCTTTGTTTGCTATTTTAATTTAATTTAAAAATTAAATGATTATTTGATTAGTTGGAAGTCTATTGGTATACTACCAATCAGAAGTGCGTAAACTTTATTCGAATTAGTAATAATAACGGTACCAACCTGAAGCGCGAGAGAGCGTTACGGACAGACAGAATATGCTACGACTTTTTATGTTTTGTGACCGAGTCCTAAAATTCTTACTACGCCACTGCGTAAAAGTGTTATAAAGTTTGATTTAATACTTTAGTTTCTTTCATTTAATTGATTTGGCAGATAGGTAATGCTTATTTGTATGGTCTACTGTAGAGCTGATTATTAATCTTGTTTTTATTATATCTTGAACCACATGCAGTATCGTGTGGTATTTGATTAAATTGGCAACAACAAAAACGAGTTTCTGTGATTTTCCTAAAATGAATCTAACAACACTGCCAAAGTTTTATAAAACTTTTATATGTTTAATTTTAATAGTTAACCAAGTTAATATCGCAATTGAAGTGGGCATACACAATGGTAAGACTTTATTGAAATCACAAAATAATTATATTTAATTTTATCAAGTAGTACGCAAATTAAACTTTTGAAATTATATTTAAATTACATTAAAAATTACCGGAAGTGGTTAAAGTCTTTCAATGTACTATTGAATTTACAACAATATTGTAATTTGATTATTTTAAAATTATTAAAATTTAATTTCTGATATAAAATGCAATCACAAATTAAAATCTTAGACCACATCACATTTCTGATTAAAATCATCGATTCACTTTTTGAAGGACTACCACTTTTTGCAATGGAAAAACCTAGAGTTATTTTAATTACGTACATAATATTCTACCTTTAAAGCATACATACCTAAATTATATTCAGGAACGTGCCCAAGGGGGGAGATGTGGGGTGAGCCTCCCCCCCCCAATATTTTAGAAAGATGAAAAAAAGTTGGCAAAATCACTCAAAATTTGGTCAAATTAGCAAAAACCGCTAAATCGACAATAGACAAATTACAAAAAGTTGGCAATTTTGAATTAATTAAGTTGGAAAATTCCCCCATCAAAAAAGTTGTCTGGGCACGTACCTGATTATATTCTGTACTTTCAAATTTTATTTTAAATTATTGTGTAAATAATAATAAGAGCTAGGACGAATATTATAATATTGTTATTATATTTTTGAATATTATATTATTAAAAATGAATTAAATATCACAGCTACATCTCCCAAGGCTATGACTTTGTCATTTCGAATAATTTTATTTTTAAAATTTATTATATAAAAAATATTCGTGACTAATTATTATTAAACTTTAATGTTTAATATTAAACAGTGGCGGAACTCGTTCCATGTGTGCGAAGGAACACGGTTCAGCAACTTCTGTCACGCAGAAAGCTAATTAAAAAAACATTAAAGGAAAAAATAAAAATATAATTAATTATCTACTCTAATTCAAAATAATTAATTAAAAATGCCATACAAATGTGTATTTTTCGATTATTTTACTGCAAAATCAAAAATATGAGTTTGGATAATTAATTAGAACAATGCAGGGGAACAAAAAAATTAATATTTTAAAAAGCTGGGCCAACTTCATGCACAAAATTGATAATGAAATAAATTTTTCTAATTTGGCCATAAAAGCTATAGTTTGAGTAGTATAGAGGTCTAAAGTGAGGGGTGAAATCTACCAAGCAGCGCAAAATTCCTTTCTTTGGTACGGACTTACATATTAATATTTTTAATTTGTTCCAGATCTGACGACTTTACGAAATATTACTGAATATTATCACCTTTCGCCAACTATTTCTATGAGGCACAGAAGACAAAGCACGGATGAGTAAGTAGAATTATTAATTGATAGTAATTCGTAGTATTTTAGAACAGGTTAATCTGTTTTGGTTTTGTAATTGAAACAAACAAGTAAATTTGTTTTGGGATATATTTTAAATTTAAATAGTACTAAAGCAAAAATTAACAATGTTGATAAAATTTTAACAAAAACTCCATTATCGTAAAAAATTATTACCTTATAATGTTATAATAAAGAATAGTGAAGAAACTTGAGTGGGATTTCTCAGGGGGCAAGGCCGAGAATTTTGCGGGTAAATATTTTTGTAAAGAGAGTTTTTGGTGTTATTACCTTTAGTAATTAGAACGAATGAAACTTTTGGTGGTCTAAAATAATTGTGGATTTTTGAATCGAAGAGTTAACATTGGAAGTCGAAGTAAAATTTTATAGAAAGCACAAGGTCGTGTGATAAAATTGTTGAAAGCTCTTTGTTTTTTAATTTTGGAAAAGTCATCTTCATTCCAAATGCTGACATTAGATAGAACTCCCGCAATAAATCGTGACAAGGTGTGGTTAATGTGCATAAACGAAAATTGGTCCAACCGGGTCTATGTTGTTATCAATTGGTGTAATATTGGGTGTCAAGCGTTTCCTCTCCTGATCTACCGCGCAGAAATTCGGCCATGTCCTGTCACGATTTATTGGTGGGAGCTCTATCGTTCTGAAATTCCTGTAGGACTTGTTCAAAGGTAGGGAGGAGATGTGTTATTTCGCGATGAAGAAGCTGTTTGATCATTTATCAAGGTCGCACGATAGCGCGCGATAAAATTTTCCGATTAAGCGAACTGGGCTATGATAGAGAATAATCCAGCCATTTTTGAATAATTTTATTTTGGAGAAAAATTAATCTCCGGATAATTCTACTACCATATATCGGCGCCTATCAGTGCTGCAGTGAAAAGCATATCAACATCCGTTGCCCAAATTGCAATTGTGGCCATATTTGTGCTTTTCATAAAATTTGTAACACTAGAAAAGAGATCAATTTCTTCTTTGTTGGTTTCATAAATTCTGTCGCACTTCTTCGTGCTCATCTTCACTTCCGGTAATGCATAAAGATATGCACCTAAAAATACAATTGTACCGTCTGCCTTGACGAAGCAATGCATTTTTGTGTTTCTTTCAAAATATTTTTACAAAATCGTTCACTTCCATAAAATACAACTACAGGACTTGATTCGCCGTTCGCGAATCCTTATCCTCCATACTTTTCACTGCGCATCTGCCCTTTAAGCAGGAGCGTCTCCTACAATTTTACACACATTACAATTTAAATCTAACATTCACTTATCATAAAAAAATAAGATGACCTTATCGTGTAAAATGTGAACTTCAGCATAAGTAACAATATATTGTGCGGCTATTGGGAATTTTGCTTGCTGGAAAAAGGCCCGTGGCTGGAACGAGTTTGACACCCCTGTAATAATATATTATGATATTTTACAATCTTATCATTAAATTAATGAGGAGGAAACTTTCCCCAGTGAATTTTTACTTCCCGGTAAATGAATAATATAGTAGTGAATATTTACCGGGGTAAAATTTCACGGAGATCAATATTCTCGCGGTTACACCTGGAGTCCCGTGGAAGATGAGCAATGTAATTCGAGGCTTCTAACGTCTTGTAAACCTAAATACATCAGAAACGTGCACCATTGCACTGCTAAGGAACAAGAGAGCCTCGGAGCCTATTTGTGTATCCAAGAACAGTATCTGGAAAAATACCCACAGAGGAAGCTAACCTTTACTGCACAATGATGCATCTAGACACAATTTCATTCTTGTGCATAAATTTTTGTCAAATTAACAAGTCATTGTATATGATTACCCACAGTGTTCTTTAGATTTACTTAATAAGACTTCCATTTCTTGTATCCAAACTCAAAATGGTACTTAAAAAGCACGATCTGTTTTAATTATAAACATCAACAGGTAACTATTTTCAATTAACAAAAATTACATTTGAAAAGAATTCAAAAATATTTAAAAATTTGATTTGTATTGCTTATTTAGCTTACTTACTTGCAATCCTGCCGAATTTGAACATTTTTTTATAAATAATTATGTCGTTTAAGGTGGCGATCTAGCCCATATTATTGCAATGTTAATTGTGGCGTTTTTAGTGTCAAACGGCAGCGCTTAAGCAACAAAAACTATTGCACTTACAAAAAAATGATGTATATATAAAATAAAGTAGAAAGATTGATCTACATTGTAAACTAAATTTAAATGCTCAATTATTTAAATTAACTGATATACGGCATGTTAAAAATTGCAATTTAGAAATTACTTTTATACACACCATTTTTCTATATATTTCGAGCAAAAATCTAAATTCTGATATATACAAAATGTTCTATGGACTGTTATCTTTATTTTAAAAGTTCAATTTCAAAATTTAATTACATATTAACGTCTGCTCAAGCGCTCCCGTTTTTGTATTTAAAAATTTAAATTCCGACATATTTCTTCTAATCCTAGCTACTAGAAGATAATTTCCTGTAAAAATCGGTAATATTAAACCAGGACTTTAGTTCAGATTCCGTAAAAACACTAAAAACGCCACAATTAACATTGCAATAATATGGGCTAGATCGCCACCTTAACCATTCATTAAAACTAACTTTTGTCATTTTAGTCAGAATTGTGAAATTCCAATTTATCCAAATTCTGCACTGAAAATCATCAACGATCCCGAAGCAAAGCAAAAACCTGGCGATTTCGTTAAAGAATACAGCATCTTAGAAATAACCTGCAATAAAGGATACAAACTACCCCCATCTACAACTAACGGTTTTTATTGCATAAATGGTCAATGGAGTAATCTGCCACCAGCTTGCCTCCGTAAGTACCTAAATTTGCTTATTATTTGCGAAGAAATCGATGTTTACTATCCAGTACAAATCATTTTCCATCCGCTTTGCAGGACTAGTTCCGAAAAGTTACATTTTCTGAACTTGATCAGAAGTTAAAGAAAAATGCCGATATTCATAACCTGGTTGCATATCAACGTTAAAACTACAACGAAAGAAGTTCACCAACGCAGTACGTGAGATCTTAAAACTCATATAAATATTGCGATGTATTTTCAGTTTTTGAGCAATTACTATTTTACTTTTGAATAATATATTTTTGGTTAGAAAAGAATTAGCGTATTGCGCAGGCTTCTAGCGTTCCAACCGACCGACATAATAATCCAATAAGAGATAAATTCTCAACGTCTCTGTGACGTTCCTGTACCCAGTGGCGTAAAAAGTTTGCTTTGCATCGATGCCGCGGCAGTTACGCCATCGCCTGGACCTGGTCCTGCTACGTCTCAATGTAGTCGTGTTAATGTTCTGGCAACGTATCAGCAACTTTGATGTGCAACTTTGGTTTGATTATAAGGCATAAACAAACAATTTTATCGTTTCAAGGTTTCTGGCTGAATTTCTATAACAATCCTGTTGCTTTTCTTATCACAGGTACTTGCCCATCATTGATGTCTACTACATCGTTAAGTGTTAAATGCAGATACAATGAAAGCATATCGTTAGACAATTGCATCCAACCCGTCGAAGGAACAACAGTACGTCTGTCGTGTAATACATTCTACGAAGCAGATGCCATAAATAGAAATCCAATACGATCATGTAAAAGGGGCAAATGGACTCCCACTTTGCCGGAATGTTATGCAAGTGAGTGTTTCTCTGACAAGATATTTAAGTTCAATATTAAATTTGTATTTTCTAGCTTGTGGACTGAAGATTCCTAAAGGACAATCGAATATAATAAATGGCGCAATTGCTGTACCCGGCGACTATCCATGGCAGGTTGGAGTTTATGACAACACAAAGATGTTCCTATGTGGCGGGTCAGTTATCGATCAAAGTATTGTTTTATCTGGTATGCATAGTTTGGTCACAAAATTTGAATAGGTATACCTATTAAAGTTATAATGCAAATATTTTTAGCTGCTCACTGCTTTGCCGATTACAGCGGTGTAACATATCCGACCTCAAACTATTTAATTGCTGCCGGTAAATATTACCGACAGTATGATGATGATAGGGATGAATTTCCACAATATTCAACTGTAAGATTTTTACACTTTTAAGAAATTTGAAACTTATGATATTTTGTAGGTTCGCAAAATATTTATACCACATAGATATAAAAGTACTAGCGGATTGAATGGTTTTGATATAGCGATTGTGATAATGGATAATCCTTTCGTATTAACTCCAGTTGTACAACCTGTGTGCATAGCATTAAATGAAGACTCTCAGACTACAAACTATTTGATAAACAACAATGGAATTGTAAATTAATTCATTAAATTAATATCAATAGAATTACGCTTGTATAGTGGAGGGGGGGGGGGGTGCGTCACATATATAACTTTTAACTACGAGAGCTTGTATAAAATTCGTAACCTCCCAGGAAGATATTTACAATTGGCCCAGCATTGGTCTTACGGTACTCGATTGTTGGTCAATTGTTGTCAGTAGCACTTGCCCAACGTTATAACGTTGGCCCAACGCTGAAATGATAAGGTCGGTCCAAGTGGTTGGCGACCAGTGCTAGTTTTCCAGTGCCGATGCCGGACCAACAAACAAAGCCAAATTTTCCTTCGGCTAATTTAGTCCTAATAACATAAATACTGTGAAAGTAATCAAAAGGGTTAAGTAGAAAAGGAGTGTTTAGCTTAAAGATAGCAACATTTTTTAAACCTTTTACCGCTTTTGAGTTAATGAGGAAATATTGGGATCATTCAAATTCGAGCTCTCGTAGACATGGGACATGCGTGTACTATTAGTAGATACTCATTATAAATTTTGAAAATTTGTATAACATAATATCATTGTATTTTAGGTTACTGGTTGGGGTTACACTCAAGAAGGGAGTGATCTCTCTGATGAACTAAAGGAATTGATAATTCCATATGTTCCTTTTGATAAATGCTACAAGGAAGTTCCGGAAAATTTTCGCAGATTTATAATGTTTGATAAGATCTGCGGTGGCTACCTAAATGAGGGTAGGTACTAATTAAATTTTGAATGGTAGCAAAACTGCACCATGACACAACTGACATCCATACCAGGATCAGGCTTTCATATTCTGTTTAATGGTTTCAGGGACATCTGTATGCCAAGGCGACAGTGGTGGCGGCCTAATTTACAAAATAAATAATCATTATTTCGTAAAGGGCATAGTAAGCACGTCGCCATCAACAACGGAATCTGGTGTGGCACAATGCGATTCACACCAATATGGTTTATATACTTCAGTGAATCATCACATTGACTTTGTAAGGGACCTTGTAACAAGTTATGGGTAAGATTATAATATGTTTAAAAATTTGATTACAATATTTTAAGATATCTTGTTCTTCTTCCTGTCTCAGAAGCAATTCTCTAGACTAGAGAATTATCTTCCGGTTTAGGCTTTAAGACCTCTTATTTCCCAACATTTGCGTCGTTTCCTTGGCAGTGGGAGTACTATGAGTATATAATTACTTTACATCTGCTAGGTAGGTTGCTGGGATGGCCTGTAGATGTGAATGTATCCTAGTTTTTTTTTATGTTAATTAACATAATAACGATTATGTTTTCAAATAAGGTGTACTTTATATAATATTGACGTAAATTGGCCCAAACCGATAAATCCTGGTAACAGAACTCATATAAAAATATTTTCCTGCACTCCGGGCTATCAATTTCGTCCCCAGCTGCGCAGTCAAAATTTGTTTTCTTTCAAAATTTTCCTTTTCACTATCTAAAAGGGAAAGAAAACACCGAACTCCTTAATAACTTTTAATAAAAAAAATACTACTGAAACTTCTGAATTGTAAACAATCGCAAAATTCGCACAACCACCTTACTCGGTGGCCTGGTTGAAGTCTGAAAAAAGTGCATGGATATTGAATTTCCTTGATTGTAAAAATCTGGTATGGTGACCTTCCTCTTCTGAACTTGCTTGATATTCCCCTATGACTGTTTCTGATATGTATGCCTCTAATTGTTCCTTTATTTTTCTTTCTTCTCTCCTCTCATTCTCTTCATTCTCCCATATGGTCTTCTGTCCTTTCTTGTGGATAGGACATATTATTGCATTGCTCCATTTGCTACGCATGGCCTCAGTGTTCTATATCTTGACAATTAATTTATGTGGTCTTATGATCGGTGCTTCTATTTGCTAGTCGCATTATTGTTTTTGTTACTTTTTCTATGGTAGGTGGAGTTATATTTCCCTTAATCGTTTGCCTCTTTCCCCATCATCATCCCTATGATTGATCTCTATTCCGAGCATCATCACATCAAAAAATTCTCGCCATGTAAGGGAGTGTTTTTTTTCTTACCCCACTTTTGTTTTCTTTACTTCTTGGCATAAGTTCCTGATTTCTTCATTGTTGTAATGTGTTGCTAGTCGAATCATGCATTATTCTTGCTTTTGCTCATCTTCCCATCTTCCTCCTGGTCACCTCTTTTATTTGCATTTTTATTTGGCTGTAGGTTTTTCTATATTGACATCTGTATTATAGCATCTTTTGTCTTATTCGCTTTCTTGCTGTTGTATCTTTTTCTACTATCGTTTTTATCATTGTTTCAATCCTGGCCCATTCCACCTCTACTTGCTCCCCTCTCCCCATCTCTATCAGTTCAATATTCACATCTGATTCGTATTTCTTCCTTTTATTCTCATCATTGACCATTTCGAGGTTTTTATGCCTGTAAGTTCTTTCTCGCGCGTTTGCACTATTGCTGTTTGTCATTGTACACTGTGCTCTGAGGAAGTAGTGGTCTGAGTTTATATCACCGCCTCGCATACTTCTAATATTTGGTATGATGGATTTGTGTCGTTCCTCTATCAGTACGTGGTCTATTTGGATGACTGTAGTTCCATTTCGCGCCCTTCATGTTCCCTTGTAGATATCATTTTGTTAAACTTTGTGCTTCTTACGACCATTTATTTCTGTGTGTGTACTTTATAAGAATCTTAATTATTGCAACTTAATTTTTAGTTTTAAAGAATTCAACGAATGTGCAAATGATGACTGCAAGAAAATGAAACAAACTGAAAACAAGTAAGTACAAGAACCAAACTTGTATTGCTCTATTGTATTTCTAAAGACTAAAATCTACATAGTTTTATGGTTTGGAATATTCAAAACCAGAATATTCATCAAATAAAATTATAGTAAACAAATGACATAAATACTTTTTCATGATAATGTTACTGTAATTCCTAATTAGCTTGATATTAAGCTACAACCACCACATCAATTATTAATTATTTTACCTCGAAACTGTTGGAGGACAAAATTATGACACAAAATGGTTATTTAATAATGAAAACGTAATGGTGGTTGTGGCATAACATCATTGAAACATGTGAATTTGTGGTATTAATAATTATAAAAATTAAAAACATAGCTGCATACTTATACAATTTAATTGATTTTTATTGCGTTGAACTGAGTTGTTAATTTTTAAAATTATATTATTTGAATTATAAAAATTAATGCATTGTGAGAAATCAGTGGAAAGTGTAAAGGTATGGTTTCCTAGCCACAACCGCAACATGTCGTGGCTGTGGCTAGAAAACCGTACCTTTAGAATGTCTACTAAAAAAATTGAAAATGTTAACAGCTTCGTAAGTTTCTAGTTTTCTAACCATATTTTTGTGCTGAATATTACAAAAATGAATGAGAAAAGTAAATATCGCAAAAGTTTATAGGCATTCTAGAATATTATCGTTGAAAAAGTAAAGTGGTCATTCTACGATATTGTTAATCACATAAACAATTTTTTTAGAAATAGATGTCGTCTCCCAAGTTTTCCACATCATGGTAGATATAGCTTTCCTGATAAGGAAAGTAAATACGTACCTGGAAATTATATAGACACAACCAATGTAATATTATTAAATTGCGACGCTGGGTATGATACCGATCCTAAAGGAATAATTTACCTAGTTTGCCTAGACATGGGAAAATTTGCCCCTGCTGCAGTAACATGCAAATGTATGTACTTATTTTTTAAGAACAGTAAACTACACTACATAAAACAGGGCCTCTTGACTGTTGGGGGGGGGGCTCATACGGAATAGGAGGATCATCTATCACAATTTTAGCTGTATCAATTTTCAGCTTGTACATATAACAAAAAATGTAACTAAAATAAATTATTCATGAACAAAATCTTACAATTTTTTATTCCGCGTAATTATTAAATTTAAAGGGGAAGGGGTCTTCAAAAATATCATTTGCTCTGGGTATTTTTTTTTTTGAAGGGTTTGAAATTATATACGTAATATAATGATAATTAATAATAATTTTTCCTAAGCCTTCTAGTAATATTTTCAATTTTTCTTACAATTTCTTTAAATTTTTAACATTTTCTAGCAGTAAATGATGTTCAAATAAAAGATCAAAATAATCCAGTTAATCAAGATCAAGAACAAGACAGCATATACGATTCCAAGATTAGCGTTTTCGACTTAGATTTATTGCAGGTAAAAATTTTTAAAATTTCCACAAATCAATGGAATATTTTTTTAAAATTCCATTATTATTTGTTATAATAAGAAACGTCTATGTAGATCTATCCATATTTTCAATGTCATTAGTACTTCTTAAATGTCAGTGGAGAAGTGAAAACTGCTACTAACTGATAAAACTAATGTCGTTTTATCCGGATATTATGTCATTTTAGCCCAGCTCCCTAACAATTAATTTAATTTTATGTATAAGAAAGTTCACTTTATTTATTACTTCTACTTTTAGTTATTCAATGAAAATGCAGTAGGATTTGCCGCCTCGCCTCCGAGTGTTAAAATCATGTTAGCTATGCTGCTGGAAGGCTCGAGAGGAAAAAGTGCTGAAGAAATTAGTAAAATTATAGATATTCCTGTTAAAAAAGAATCATCACATGATGATGATTATAGAACACTAACAAGTCTACAGAAGAATCTTTTGGTAGGTACTCTTTTATTTATTGGCTCGATACTACGAAATTACATTATTTTTTTTAGCCAAAATTCGGATTTACAATTTTGAATGTAGCGAATGTGGTGGCCGTGTCAAATAAATATAAAATACGTCAAGAATACAAAACCACTTTGGAAGAACATTACACAGCAGAAGTAAGATCACTTGATTTTAGCAATCCTGCTGAATCTGCATCAGCTATTGACAGTTGGGGAAAAGCTGTGAGCGGCATTCGATATCCAACTGTCAGGGAAGGTATAAAATTGTTATAATAATTATTATTTTATTAAAAATTTAAAAACGCTGATGATTTTTATAGATGCGCTGAACGATGAAACCTCTTTGGTTACGATCAACATCTTGTTCTTTAAAGCGATATGGAAAACAAAATTCTCTCGAAAGGAAACTGCTTTGGAAGATTACCAAACAACCAGAGAACTCGCTAAAGTGATGACGATGAAAGTCAAAAGTCAGTTTAGATATGGATATTTTGAAAAGTTAAATGCTCAAGTTGTCGAATTGCCTTACAATGTAAGTTAAAGGGGGTTATACACTTCATTATCTAAAATTTGTTTGTAGGATGGAGAATTTGCTATGTCAATTTTTCTTCCCAACGAGACCAAGTCTCCGAATGAATTGCAAAAAGATCTGCAACATACTAATTTTTCGAAAGTCATTGAAAGTTTGAACACAACCTACATGTCAATTAGTTTGCCTAAATTTGATATTGAATATACAACCGATCTTCGACCAACGCTGGAAATGGTAAATTAATGTTTACTACTACTGTTTAGATCAAAATAATTAAATTTCATTAATTGTGAAAATGTTTTTCTTTTAGATGGGAATTAAAGGAATATTTTCCGAAGATGCTAATTTAGGCGGCATAGTTAAAGACCAAAAAATAAAAGTAGATAAGATCATTTATAAAGTTGCAGTAACAATTGATGAGAATGGCCAAACTCGTGGAACAGTGCCAGGAGATGACATTCCTTTGACGAGTTTTATTGCAAATCGGCCGTTTTTATTTTTCATATATAACATTAACTCGAATGAAATTGTATTTGAAGGAAGATTAAATGAACCTATCAAATTTTTACAAGGTTGATGTGCGAAGAAAAAATAACACGGGCGTCCAGAGATGGACGACCTCCAGGCAAACGTCTTCTGGGTCGACCATCCAAACGATGGGTCCGAAGCTGGTTTTCCTCTTCGGCAGAAGACAGTCCGAGGTCAAGGCAAACAGGAGATATCTTAGCCTAAAAGAGGAAGAAGAAGAAGAAATTTGGATTTGCAAAATATGATTAATTTCACAAATTATTTTTGACATTTGACAATTATTGAGGGTTTTTTCATTGTGGATCTTATAACGATTGCTCAAAGTTATTTAAGTTATTCCTTGGCTTTAAAAATTGTTAGCGGACTTACTAAGAGGCTAACAAGTTTAGTCGTTGAATTGCTAAGTCTATAATAATTATTTATTCATTTTGTACAATTTTTATGTGACGCCTCTATCTTGAATGATGGCGGAGAGAGTAGTAGGAAGGTTAGGTGTGAGACTCACGACAGGATAGAGCATCGTGAAATCGAAAATTCTTACGTAAATGATAAAATTTTGTAAACTCAATTTGAAAATAAAGTTGATTGTGCGGATGGGTATCTTTTATTTTTGAAGCTGGAGAAAGTGAAATGTTATATAAAAAATTGACATTGAATGTTAAAAATAATAATTCATCGGCGAAATAAATAATTAAGGGGTGATATACGAGACGGTCGTTAGCATAGCGATTAAACGCATAGACTACTAACACAGAGAACCCGGTTCGACTCCGGGCGAAGTAAGAATCATATTGTGGCCGTCTCCCCTCGGCAGGCAATGGCAAACCACCGGGGTGTAATCTGCCATGAAAAGCCTTAACAAAAAGGTTCACCACACCCTGCAGAAGGGTTATGGACTGAGAAGGGAGATAATACATTTAGAACAAAGAAAATTGGAGCTTCTTTAGAAATTTTTTAGAGAGAAAAAAGTAGCACACGATTAAAGTATTTTTTATTATTTAGTTTTTACTTGTTCAAATTAAAAATTTTTTTAAATAATTGTTATTTTTGTACCATTTTATACAAACATTTTGTTAAATTTTGACATTCCTTTGTTAATTTTCTTCTTCCTTTATCAGTTTTAGGTTCACTTAATAAATACATTTTTGTTTTACTTGTTTTTTAGAGGAAAATTGGTGCGTAATTATAAAAAAGAAACCCAAAGAGGCCAAAGGTTTACCCCTAAAAACATTATAGATGCAGTTAATGCCATCAAATCTAAAAGATTAAAATTTAAAGGAGGCTTCAGTGAGATTTTCTATTGCAAAAACTACCATATAGTTGACCATGTTAAAAACAGAATGGGTGTGAAATCGAAAACATTTGGGAGACCGACAAACTTTATCTTCAAAAGCTGAACGTCAATTGGGTCATAAAAGTAATGGAAAAATGCGGCGGCTACGCCGCACACTGGGCTGAAAAATGATGTAAAAATTTATTTTCCAATTAATGTTTATATAGTAAATTTTTTTAGTTGGTAATATTAAAAAAATCGCACATTACATTCGCAAAATTCGTTATGTTCTGGTGGATTGTTTTGCGTTTAAATGCTTATGAATATTAAATATGATTATATTAAACAGATGATACTCATAGCAATGCGTTTATTTTAAAATTTATAGGTAAAATAACGATTTTAGGGTTTATCTTAACTTGAACTTTTCGAGCGTTCTATAAAATTGTGAACTTTAAAATTTAGACCTGCGTTACTGTTACCTAAACATCTATATCGTGTATCAATTTCTCGCTGGAATGTTTGCCTATAAGGAAGATATTGTCATTTCAAGTTTTAATCTCTTAATTTTATGTACCAAATCCGCTCATTTTCGCTAAAATATGAAAGCTTTCATGCTTCAGAATCCATTGATCCGTATATACGATGAGATAATATGCCTATAAAGGTTTTGAAAATCGAGAAAATATAAATAAAAAAGGAAATAGAATAGAGAATTAGAAAAAAAGCAAATCAAATCAAGATGAATTATAATTTAAGAACAAATTATGATCTTTATTTATTACTTAAAAGCTCCCCTGACACACATCTTGATGATTACAAGAAACTTTTTGAAATGGTTACTTCCAGACTTGATATCAATTTTTGTGAATCAGAACTGAATACTTTAAAAACTAGTATTAGAATGCTTTGTTTGAAGCTGCGTAGGAAGTGGAAACAGTCCAACCGTACTGAAAAAATTTTTTTGGAGAACAATAATTCATGGTTGCATTCTGAGTTTAATTGGCCTCATTGTATAAGACTGAAAATTAAAGATATGGTAGAAAAGACCGAATTTATTCAATATAAGGATACGCAGGAGCTCATGTGTTCTACAATCAGGAGTATGTACAACAATGGACTTAACGATGTTGCAAGGATTTTAGAACATTTACAAGAAAATCCTGAATTTGTTATAAAAATAAGAAAAATTCTTGATGATAAATTTAAACCTGTCGTGTACTCGAAAGAGTACTCGAAAGAGTAGAGAAACCCGATCTAGAAAGTTTTGCAGGGAAGCATCCAACGAAGATATTTTACATAATATGCTAATATCTTCAGATCCTTTTATATCAAGTATTCGGCCATTTCAGAAAAGACAAACAAAAAATCTTTTACCCGAAACTTTGGAATTACTGGAATTAACTCCAGAAATTGAATTAACAGACGCTACTGAAAGCGATACAAATTAATAATTATGTAGCTACTAATAATTTATTTTCATATATTAATAAAAATTAATTTAAATTAGTTTAAATCAAATATAAATTTGTTTAGGTGGGTTCTGGTAACAAAACTAATTTTAAATTTTCGCTGATAGGTAACTCTTTTACGCTATGTATAATCAATGCAACAATAATAAATTATTATAGTATTTTCTAACTATAATTGGTTAGTTTTTAATACGTGATAGTAAATTAATTGATATATTTTAATAATTTACTAATCTAATTCCTTTTACGTGTTACAAATATATTTGATATACATTTATATTTTCATTTTTTTCATATTTTTATGATGAAAATGAGCGGATTTGGTACATAAAATTAAGAGATTAAAACTTGAAATGACAATATCTTCCTTATAGGCAAACATTCCAGCGAGAAATTGATACACGATATAGATGTTTAGGTAACAGTAACGCAGGTCTAAATTTTAAAGTTCACAATTTTATAGAACGCTCGAAAAGTTCAAGTTAAGATAAACCCTAAAATCGTTATTTTACCTATAAATTTTAAAATAAACGCATTGCTATGAGTATCATCTGTTTAATATAATCATATTTAATATTCATAAGCATTTAAACGCAAAACAATCCACCAGAACATAACGAATTTTGCGATTGTAATGTGCGATTTTTTTAATATTACCAACTAAAAAAATTTTTTATATAAACATTAATTGGAAAATAAATTTTTACATCATTTTTCAGCCCAGTGTGCGTCGCGTCGGTTGCAGCACCCAAGTTGTAGCACCTGAAATTGATCGGTTCTTAGAACCTGAAACTTATCTGATTGGAGCTTTTGAAGAAGATAAAAATGACAGGGTTACAAACGTCGAAAGTGTGTTTTGGATCAAAAGTCATCACATCCCAGGAGTGTATGAAAATTTTGAAAGACAAAGAAAACGTCTAAAATCAAATAAAACATTTAAAATAAGGCAAACAAAAACAGGACAAAAAGGCAAGACAAGAATAAAGAACCGCAGACGACAAAAGTCAGTCAAAAGAAAAAATCAAAAGTTTGCATTGTCATCATCTGATGAAGAAGAAGTGCAATGTAATATGTCTCCTTATCCCTTTCTTTAATATTGCAACGCAGTGTTAAAATATTTAAAACTTTCTTGGGAAAAAACTAAATTTATTTAAGGCCATTTTGAAGCATGATAATTATATTGAAATCGAATAATCCAACCTCAATTTTCCAAAAATGAACGTTTGCAAAAATTACATCAAATAGTTGAATTTTTCAAAAGTTAAATGCACCGAACAGCCCAGTTAAAATTTATCTTCCGCTCGAGGTTTATCATGCGACCTTGGAATACTCCACTATTAAATTATTTCGCCAATGAATCCAATATCTAATATATTATATTTCCGAAAGTTTGTGATGGTGTGTGTGTGTGTGTGTGTGTGCACAATAAATTAATAAGATTTAAGCAAAGCAAAACCCAAAAGTAAAGTCAAAACAACACAAAAACCAAACAATAATTGTAAAACAAAACCAAACAGCATAATATCCAAAATATTAAACACGGAGACCTAGAATGGCCAATACCAGAGTAGAAGAAAACGAAGATCCTGATCAATCAAAGGTCTGCATGGATCAATCAAGATCCATGCAAACGTTTCCTGTTATTCCTAGAGTTATTCGTATAGCTGATGAGTCTTAAATCATCCCAGCTTTGGAGACATGTTAAAACTTTAAAATTAACTACAAACATGAGGGTTTATTTACAGCAAGATATCAATGCCGGACGATTTGCTGATCAATTGCTTGCTTTAGGAGATGGACGGCTTTGTAAAGAACCCAGCACTGACATAATCAAGCTACTAAAATATTTCTGCAGAAAATCTTTCTGTAGAAAATCTCTCGAAGACTACTAATGACATTAATGCAATCTAAATAGGTAAATTATTTAATACGCATCCACTGAAGGAATCGAACATATTCCTTTTTTTTCTTTTTTTTTATTGTCTCCACAAATACATTACAATCTGTCCGATGGACAATAAGTAACATTAATTGACATTATAAAAGAATCAAAAGTGACAATTTTAAAAGTGACACAGTGGAGAGCTAACCCATTGGTTAGCCTCCTTTTAGATTATTTATTACATTTTTGACCAATTATTTTAAACATACATACAATATTCAAAATATTCATAACTCAATCACAATTTAGTTCAAAGCTCAAACACGATGGGGCAAGTCCATGGGATCATACCTTTTTAGTCTCCTTACCAGAGGCTCCACTAGCAGATCACACACTAATGGGTTGGGATGGTCTGCGAGTCTCAACTGATATTTTTTGCTCATGGAAGAAATCACTTCTTTCACACTTTCAACCAGTAGGTCAGCACTAATAACATCATTTGGGACATACCAGGGCGCGCCACAGGCACCACGCAGTACCTTGGATTGGAAACGCTGGATTTTTGCTATATTGGAGTTACTGGCAGAACCCCACAGCTGGATTCCATATGTCCATATAGGCCTTAGGATTGTTTTATATAAAAGCAATTTGTTGTCTATGGATAATGGTGAGTTTCGGCCTACAAGCCAGTACATTTTTCAATACATGTGGCCCAGTTAGAGGCGCTTCTGTGAAACGTGCTTGGCCCACGTCAGTCGTCGATCGAGATGTAAACCTAAGTATTTGACTGATTCCTGCTCCGGAAGAACGCCACCACACATCATGACACCAGGGCAAGTTCCTCTCCTGAGGGTGAAGGTGATATGTACCGACTTCGTGGTATTGGCCTTGATACGCCATGTCTTGAGCCAGTATTAAATTTTGTTTAGGTGATATTGCAGCAATCGAGAAGCACGATTTGGATCATCACTAGATGCCATTATAGTTGTATCGTCTGCATACGTGGCTGATACTGTATCGTCAGTTGCAGGCAGGTCTGATGTGTATAATAGGTACAGCACAGGTCCAAGTACACTACCCTGAGGAACTCCTGATAAGATGGGCTCCAAGTTGGTATGAGCTTCTCCATGTTTGACTAAGAAGTGTCTGTTGGTTAAATAAGATATTAGCAAACAAATATAAGGGTGAGGCAGGTGTTTCTTGATTTTATATATCAATCCTGGTGTGCCATACTCTGTCAAAAGCCTGAGAAATGTCAAGAAATGCAACGGAGCAGTATCTCCCGGATTCCAGGTCTGCTCTGATCTTCTTCACAACCCGGTGCACCTGCTCCACCGTTCCATGACCCTACCGAAAACCGAATTGATGGTCCTGGATTAGATTCCCCTCTCGAAGCAGCGGTTTTAGTCTTTCTAGGAATAGTTTTTCGAATGTTTTTGAAAGAATTGGCAGCAGACTAATGGGTCTATAAGATGATGTCTCGGTTGGATCTTTTCCTGGCTTCTGTATCACAATCACCTGTGCCACTTTCCACTGATCTGGAAAATAACCGTTTCTGAGGATTGCATTAAATATTATTCGAAGTAGTTTAAACCCAATTTCTGGTAGATTTCGCAGAATTCTTCCTGTTATTAAGTCATACCCGGGGGCCTTTTTTGGGTCAATCATTTTGAAGATAACATTTTTAATTTCTTTCATTTTGAATTTAACAATTGGTAGATCCATTTGATAAGGGGCCTCAAGTAGCTGATGGATAGGGTATTCTTCATCGACGGGGATTTCTCTTGGAAGAGGTTGGAAGACTTTAGCAAGATGGTCGGCAAAAGCCTTGGCCTTTTCCAAATCGGTCCGAGCCCAGTTTCCATCATTGGCTCTAATGGGTTGTTTTGCCTCTGTGGTTTTCTTCATCCTCCGCGTGACTCTCCACAAAGAGTAGTCGGTCGCTTGACTAGCCGAGAGGTTTTCCAGGAAGATTTTCACTCCTTGATTCTTGTTGTCAGCAAGAAGTCCCTTCAGTCGCCTTGTGGCTTCGTTCAATCTGGTCTTATCACTCGGAGCATGTGTTAATTGCCATCGTCTTCTTAGTTTTCTTTTTTCTTCTATCTCCCTTTTTATATGTGCGGGACAATAGCCGGGTTTGTCAATATTTGAGTCTGGTGGTGTAGCCCTCCATGATGCTTGTTGCATTGCTACCGTTAGATGTTCTACCGCTTCGTCGAGTTCGCTGTTAGTTTTCAATGGTATATTGAGGTTTAATTTGTATGAAAGGCAGCTTTTAAATTTTTCCCAATTTGTATTTTTATTAAATAAAGCAGGTGGTTTGTTAATTTTAGAGACACATGAATCTATGGTGATCAGAAGAGGAGTGTGATCAGATGACAGGTCCAAGCACGTTTCAATTTTAAGATAATTATGCGAAATACCTCTAGTAACACAAAAATCGAATAAATCCGGAATTTTGTTTCTATCTGTAGGCCAGTAAGTAGGTTCACCTGTTGATAGTTGTAATAGGCCGCAAGTTTGCAATGATTGGTATAGCTGCCTGCCACTGGGTGTTATCAGCCTCGAACCCCAATGATTGTGCTTCGCATTATAGTCACCTCCTGCAATAAAGCGGTGACCAAGTGATTTAAAGAATGTATCAAATTGTTGTGTTTTGATGGCTATGTTAGGGGGGCAGTACACCGCTGAAAGGGTGAGTGGTCCCTGCCAGTCTTCGATTACAACTGATGTAGCTTGTATGTTTCGTTGAATTGTTTTTTCTAATTCGTGATGTTTTAGATTGTTCTTAATGATGACCGCAGTTCCCCCCCGCGCTGTACCATCAGGATGCTGAGTGTGATATATAGTGTAATTGGGAATTTTGATGAAGCCTTTGTTAGTCATGTGGGTTTCAGAAATTAGCAAGACGTCCAAGTTTTGGTTTATGATAAAAGATTTGACCTCCAGTCCATGATTGACAAGACCATTTGCATTCCAGACCGATATCTTCAGGGTTGTTAGATGTTTGTTTAGAATTGTGTGTGTCATTAAATCATTTTTGTTATCAAAGCAGTCAGGCGGTCCAGCATTTTGTCCATCTTCTCCATCATTCTTGCCATCATTGCTTCTAGGCGTTGTTGACATCTTGAATCATTCTATTATTTTCTCTCGCCACCTGTGCATAAGAAATACCAGGTTGACGGATATGATTATTTGTACTTACACTGTGCACAGCTTGTCTCTCGCGCAATGGAGGGAACCTTCTTTTTTGTAGTTCTTTGTAAATAGAGCATCCTTTGAAGTTGGCAGGGTGAGAACATATTCCTAAACCAAAATTAATTAAGAAAAATTAATTAGTAATTCACTAACTCAAATTCTTTCTATATGCACGGGAAAAATAAGTATTTTATTTTATGTAAGACCCCGGGCGAAGCCGGGTATCCAGCTAGTATTCTATAAACATTTTCAAAAGTATTAAAAAAGAATTAATGTACACTTATTTCGCACTAAATGTATTTGATCTTAATCTCAAAATTAGATCAAAGTTTTACAAAACTACGCCTTTCAAAAATTAACACCTCCTCATCGCGACTGGACAGACAGAGAGAGAGATAGAGACAATTTACCCAATTTTATCGTCCCAACAAAAAATTGTTTATTTGTATGGTCCATTGTAAAATGCATAATTATTATTTACAAGTCTGGTTTTGATTTCGTCTTCATCTATCATCAGCAACATAAACCAGTGTCTGTGAGTTTTTCAAAATGAATCCAAAGTTTTATAAAATTTTCATAGGTATTATTTTAACAATAATTAGTATACAAGCTAATAAAACAATTGAAGTCAATAATATATACCATGGTAAGTTTATGTTGAATTCCCATAATTACCTATATTTAATTTTACATTAATACACAAATTGGTAATTATTTTACATAAATTAATTATTACTTAAATTCGAATTGAATTTAAAGCATTCATAATTCAATTATTTTAGAATATTAAAATTAATAAAATTTAATTATTGATATAATTATTTATTGTGATCATTCATAGAAAATGTTAGATCATACATTTCTGCTAAACATCGATTCACATTTTGAAGGTCTACAACTTTTTTGAAGCGGAAAAACCTCGATGAGAGAGGTAAAGTTAATCTAATATTGATATTGTAAAATTAAAAAAAAAATGCATAATGAGCAAATTTTATAAAATTAAATGTAGAATATGTACAGGGTGGCTCAAAATGCATATTATTTTTTGAATGCTTTATAACTGTTTCATTTTGGAATATAGTCCAAAATCTAAGGTTATCATTTATTTTCTGAATTTTTAAATAAAACCAATAGTAGGGTAAGGTGCTCTAAGACTGCGCGGTCTCTAAGACTGTGCACCCCTTATATTTCGGCATGGGTGTTTGTTTTCTTGCTAATTTTAATTCCCACACATCACTGCCAATAGCGTGGTTACCCTTAACGATTTTTTTCGTAAAAAAATGGATAATAAATATTTTAGGTAAGTTTTACCATTTTACGCTGTTTTGATCTAATAATTCGACATTTTGGAAATTGTGTACTGTCGTTGTTTTTGTGATTATCGCCTGCATATTGTAATATCATGTAAACAAAACTCTTAACCAAACGTGGATGATGGTATTATTTTCCAATTTAATTGGAGATGGCTATATTCGTGTCCTTTTTAAATTTATGGAGTGGCGTGTAAGACTGCGCGGTGTGGTGGTTTGTAAGACTGCGCGCGTACTTTTACAAATCTCACATTGTAATGCTGGTTAATTTTATTCTTTTTACCTAAAGTGAGGTTGATTTTATGGCCAGTCGTGTGACGGAGAGGGAAATCTCTGAAACTGCAATTCACGGCACACAAAATAAGTCCAAAGAAAAATAAAAAAAAACTATTGGAAGCAAAGAGTAGTTGGGTTGTCCAGGATGCATAGAACAAAGTAAATGCCAATAACTGAAGATTGGATCGAGTGTACATCATGCTCTCAGTGGTGGCAGAAGAAGTGAAATGCATAATACTAGTATGTGATGTGATATATGCTTGTAAACTGAATGCGCAGTCTTGCAGACCCAAGTGCGCAGTCTTACACGACGGGGTCTGTAAGACTGCGCAAATGACTTTTTCTGATTTTTTTGTTTTTATTAATAAAGTATATGTAATAATTACTAATTAAGTTTGTAATAATGTTGTTGAAAGACCAATAAGTTTTAATACAAATCTGAGTTTTTAATTGCTTTAGTTTTTTTAATATACCGGGTCAAACTTTAAGTGCGCAGTCTTTAGTGCACTCTACCCTAAATGTAAAACATTGCAGAAAAACAAACAAAAATAATTTTTTAAAAAGGGATGCCAACTTTACGCGCATTAAATTGAATTTATTTAATTTATGGTGAAATATATTATAGATTTTTGAAATGTGACATATTATACAATAAATTGAATAGTGTAGAAATAATTATTTCTCTCCTGCTGGGGCGGCTTTCGTACCAAAAAAATTAATGAGAACAAATATGTTGGAATTTCATTTTCGTAAGCGCTATATTAATTTTTTTTTATTTATTCTAGATTTGACATCTTTAAAGAATGTTACTGATTATAATGAACATTCGCCATATTATATTTATATGAGGCACAGAAGACAAAGTACAGAGGGGTAAGTATATTTCTTAATTAATAGTAATTCGTAGATTTATAGCTCACTTTTGCTTTTCGAATCAAAACAAATGAATTAATTTGTATTAATATGTGTAAATTTGTTATGCGTAGCTGATTTAGTTTACCTTCGTACAGAATTTGAATTTGTTTTCTTTACAAATAATGCATATTATGTCATTCAATCGTTCATTAAAACTAAGTTTTGTAATTTTAGACTGAACTGCACAATTCCAAATTTTCCAAATTCTGCACTTAAAATCGTCAAGAATCCCGAAATAAAGCAAAAACCTGGCGATTTTGTTGACGAATACAGTATCTTAGAAATTACCTGTAATAAAGGATATAAACTACCTCCATCTTCATCAAACAATTTTTATTGCTTAAATGGCGAATGGAATAATCTGCCACCGGCTTGCCTCCGTAAGTACCTAACTTCTTGTAGTAACTAATCAATCCAACACAAACATTTTTCATCTAATCATTCAGAAACTAATATATTTGTCATCCGCTGTTTGTGAAATTAAGTGATGCTTTGCAGGACTAGTTCGGAAAAGTGACATTTTTTGGCAGACTAGTTCGGAAATTACAATAAATAAGATGCATGTTCATGGCCCATCTTGCCATTCTTACTGATACGTAGTCAATCAAATCCTTCGCCGTGGCAGTCAGATTGTTGTTTTATACATTTTCCTTGTAGTCGAGGAAGCCGGTATTTAGTTTCTTCACCCTTTCGGATTTTTGTCTTCTTATGCGTTTGTTCTATATCGCTCGTCGGCTTTCTTGCCTTAATTATTTTTCTGACAGGACTTGCCATCATCTTTCAGCCCTGCTCATCTGCCAGCATGGTGCCTGTTGGTGAGTTCCCTCTTAGATCATCCCACCTGCTGCAGCTGAGTAGGGTGTGTTCTGCGTTGTCTACAACCTCAACTTCTGCGCAATAGAAGCAATAGGGTGTAGGTAGCTTCCTTATCTTGTGTCGGACAGGATCTGGGTTAAATAGTAGTCCAAGTCTCCGTGTTTCCTGTTTGCCCACTCGATAATACTTGTAATGAGCCTCCTCCTGGTCCATTCTCCAAGGGTTTTTTGTGCTCATCTTGATTACCATCTGCTTAGGAGCAGTTCCTTGTTGGCTCTTCTCGACTACTGACGCTTGTCCCCAAAGTTAGCGGTTTTCTCCGCGACTGACAAGTATATGGGCGGAATTCCCGCCAAACTCAGAATCACTGCGTCCGACGCTATTCGATATCCGCTGCTTATACGGCGTGTCATTTTCTGCAGGACCCTTGTTGCTCTTGTAGCTATAGACCTCGTTTTTCAAATCACCAGCCCAGACGGGGGCCGCATTCAGAAGCATTGACTTGACGACAGCTGCAAGCACTCTTCGTTTGTGGGAAGATGGGCGTCTATATTAGGCATTAGACGGGTGAGGGCTGCTGTGCTTGCCTCTACCTTGCTGATGATTCGGTTCATATCGCCCCGTATCGCCCTTAAAAATGTCACCCTATTCAGTTTCTGTTTGCCATTATTGCTAGGTCTTATCAGGCACTAGTATATGCGTTGCCTTTTATATTTCGGGATTCAGCTACCCTAGTGCTGCCATCTGGTAACTAATATTTTCATCGTAAAGTTTGACATTTTTGAAGGTCTCTATGTATTTAGAACTTTTTGCCGTATGAGCGCCATTTGCGTTGTTAAAAAATTGTTGAAAAATAAATTCGTCCAAAAGATTGAATTAAATCATGAACCATATTTTTTTGTGTGATTATTTTTTACAACTTTCGACGTGGATTGACTCAACAGCAGTGCATTGATGAACTTAATTCGACTATTGGCGATGCAGCACCATCAAGGACCAGTGTTTATCGCTGATTAAACGAATTCAATCGTGGCCGTAGTTATCTCAACGATGAATTTCGTGAAGGTCGGCCAAAATCGGTTGTTGTTCCCGAAGACATTGATGCTGTGGGTGAACTGATACTGTAAGATCGTCATATGACTTATCGTGATATTGAGGCATCCTTGGGCATTATGGGAACCAGCTCACATTCAATATTGAATAAACATTTGGTTGTCAAAAAGATTTCTTTGCGTTAGATCCCGCATAATTTGACAATCGCTTAAGAAAGGCTCTTGTCAATTGGTCGAAAGAACTGCTCAAAATATACGATTGCGGTGCTTCAAAATGAGTCTATGACATCGCGACAGGTGACGAATCATGGATCTACGCGTATGAGCCCAAAAATAAAAAGCAGTCGACTGTATGCGTTTTTCAAAATGAGCCATCCAACAAAAGCTGTTCGCCCACGAAACACTTCGAAGCAAGTGGTCGCCTGTTGTTTTCGGAAAAACTGGACATGGTGCATCCGTACCATTGATACAACGTAGAACGGTAAATTTTGAATGGTACACAACCATTTGTTTGCCAGAAGTCTTCGGAGAAATTTAATAAGGAAAACCAACCGCCAAAGACGGATCATTCTCAACTATGACAATGTGAGCTCTTGCACATCGGCTCGAACAAATGAATTTTTGAGCACTCAAAACGTCGATTTGATGGACCATCCGCCGTATAGTCCTAATTTAGCACCCAAAGACTTCATTTTATATCCGCACGTCAAAAATAAATAGCGAGGTCACCGTTTTTTGACACCTGAAGGAGTGGCTGGTGCGTTCAAAATGCAAGTTTTGGAGGTACCTCAATCGGAGTGGAAAATGGCTTCAAGAATTGGTTTTAACGCATGCAAAAGTATATTGATCTTCATGAAGAGTATTTTCAAAACTAATAAAGTCATTTTTGATGAAAAATATTTGTTGTTGTTCTCAAATCTCGAAATATAAAAGGCAACCTATGAATCAGGCCCTTAGCGTCGATCTATTTAACAATGATGTCGATGTCGATGGCCTGGTTTGTCCTTACATGTACTTCGTCCTCGGTGTTTTTCCCATTCACAATCATAGTGAGGTCGTCGGCTAATCCCACCAATTCAATTCCCTCTGGCAGTGAGAGTTGCAAGACATACATGATATTTCATAGTGCTGTGCCCAATATGGAGCTTTGCTGGACACCACTTGATAGCTGGAGTACTTCTCTCCAAAGTTTCTCGTCAACTAAGAGGGTTTTATTCTTGAAATAGTCCCTCACAAGGTTTATGACACCCGAATGGAAGCCCCTTGGCTGTAGTTCCTCGATAATACACTTCCAACTCACAGAGTTGAACGCGTTCTACACCTTGAAGGTGATAATTACACAGTTTTTCCGCGTCCTCCCGGTGCCTCTTCTGCCATTTTCCACTTTTTCCAATATGGGTTGAAGCGCGTGCACTGTAGACTTCCCATTACGAAAATCATACTGCGCATCGTTCAGACAGTAGTCGTTCATACAACTTGGATATATTATCCAAAAGACATATTTTTTACTATCTTCTTCTTCAGCCTACCCTAGTTCACTCCTGGACCATAGGCCTCTCCAGTAATGGAGGTTTTGGCCATAACTCACCACGCTCATGGCCAGGCGGGTTGGTGAGTAGTCCGAATATCGATTTCTGGACCATAGTTGTTTTATAGTACATCCAGTAGCAGCTTGCTAGGCTAACCTTCAGATGTGCCTATAGCCCTGTTTTTTTGGTTAACGCTGACAGTTCATCAACTTAGGGTGCAAAGAAATTCGTTATCGCTTAAGCAATGAAATTCCCCCACACCCAAATATACTGGTAAATTTGCGTGTGGTAGGCCCTGATGGAGATAACTAGCTCTATGGAAGTTATGAGGCAAGGTGAGGATACGGTTTTTGCCACTTCTCGAGGTAAATAAAACTAAGTTATAACCAATAGTTATGTTTATTAATCTTTGACTCAAAAACGCACAAACGAGCATCCGCCGAATAAACTTGACAAACAAGGTCAAATAGCAAGGAAGGTACGTGGAGGTACCCAAGCTAACCTTAACGGTCTCAAATAAACCAAAAACAGAACCGCTATACAGGAGATAAAATAATTCATCAAAAGATCTTACGGTGCTCACAAGATTCCACCTTATACAGTTTTCTCTGTATGCGATTGATAGTGTAAAAGTATAAATTGAACTCAAAAGGTACTCCACTGTCCTTGTCCGCTAGTCCCCAAACGAATTTAATCTTCTGGTATAAAGGTTGCTTATCAGGCTTATCAGGAAATTGTTGCTGTCAATGGTTAACAGATTGACACCAAGGTCATTCTCCAGATATAAAAATCCAAAATCAAAGGAGGAATCGGAAAGAGAAACCACTGTACTTCCTTCGAGGTCCACGTAGCAATCGTAAGATTTAATCTAGAGTGATACGGAATTAGGGCCACAAATGTGGGTAAAAAGTACTTACAGCCACCGCACCGAAGAAAAAACAATGAACTGGAAAATCCGCAATAGAGCGTCGCGTCATCAAACTGACCCAGGAGCAAGGATAAAATTATCCCAAATCTGACGGTATTCACAAAAACGTGACCGAACAACGATTCAACAATCTCCTCACGGTCGCTCTTTTTCCAAATCTGACAGAAACCTGATAACCACCCGCCATCTTTTCCATAGGCGTAACCCACGGAAGAATTAAAAAGGAGTAAAATCCAGAGGCGCGCGAACCGAACGTCGAATGACGATTTTACGTTACAAGGGGGACCGCCGGATTAACGTGCCCTCCGAAGCACGGATACTAGGTCATAAGAAAGTTTGACTCTCCCCAGGTTTGAACCCGGTACCCTGCATTCGCATCTAACTGCGTTAGCTGCAAGGCAATGACCATCTCTTTGTAGTTTTTTTTTTACTATCAGCGGGACCTAATTAGATCCTTGTCATTTGATGTCTGTAAACAAAACGGGCAACTATTCTTCGGTAATCACAACGTCTCAGCGACGTTCCTGGACCTTGTCCTGTTATTGTTTAAATTCACTATTTGCAGTGGTGACTTTCCGGCAACGGCACTGCGGCTTTGATGAGCAGCTTCGGCCTCCTTATCAGGTAAAAACTAACAATCTGATCGTTACAAGGTTTCTACCCGAATTACTATTACAATCCTGTCGATTTTCTTATCGTAGGTACTTGTCCATCATTGATATCGACTACGTCGTTAACTGTTACATGCAAATACAATGAAAGCATATCGTTAGACAATTGCATCCATCCCGTCGAAGGAACAACGGTACGTCTGTCGTGTAATACATTCTACGAGGCAGATGCCATAACTAGAAATCCAACACGAACATGTAAGAGGGGAAAGTGGACCCCCACTTTGCCGGAATGTTTTGCAAGTGAGTGCTGCTCAGAAAATCTAGATATTTAAGTTCCATAACAAATTCGTATTTATTAGCTTGTGGCTTGAAAATTCCTAAAGGTCAGTCGAATATAATTAATGGTAGGAATGCTGTTCCTGGAGACTACCCATGGCAGGTTGCAATTTATGATAACTCCAAGATGTTTCTATGTGGTGGGTCAATTATTGACCAGAATATTATTTTATCTGGTAGATACAGTGTAGCTACATAATTTTAATGTATTACGTAAAATTTTAATGAATTTTTAGCTACTCATTGCTTTGCCGATTATAACGGTGTACCATATCCGACCTCAAACTATTTGATTGCTGCCGGTAAGTATTATCGGCAATATGATGACAGCAGGGACGAATTTCCACAATATTCAACTGTAAGATTTTTACATTTTTAAGAAATTTGATACTTGGTATGTTAAATAAAATATTTTATAGGTGCGCAAAATATTTATACCGCATAGATATAAGAGTACTAGCGGATTGAATGGTTTTGATATAGCTGTTATTATACTGGATAATACTTTCACGTTAACTGCAGTTGTACAACCTGTGTGTATAACATTAAATGAAGAATCTCATACTATCAACTATTTGATAAACAACGACGGAGTAGTAAGTTAATTCACTTATTTTAGTCACTTAAATTGAGATCCATTGATGACGAGAAAAGCTTCGAATTCGAACTCAGAAAGAATAATCAAATCCTTCATCAGGTTAGAAAAATAATTTTGGAAATGATATTGCAATAAAGTTAAGCAGATGGTAATTACCAAATATAGGTCGTTTTTTGCTTTCATAATTTAGAAAGGTCCTTAAAAGGAAAATTGACACCTTCAAATCAAAATTGAAGCAATCCGTGCACACGTAACAGGTTGAAAATTGAATGTCAACTGAAACCAAGTCATTTTGATGTATTTGTTCCTGTAGATTTATTACACCTATCATCTACTATTAGTACTACAAATTTCGAAAATTGTTATAACATTACATTTAAGTTTAGGTTACAGGTTGGGGTTACACTAAAGAAGGCAGTGATCTTTCTGACGAACTAAAGGAATTGATCATTCCATATGTTCCTTTTGAAAAATGCTATAACGAAGTTCCGGAAAATTTTCGAAAATTTATAATGTTTGATAAGATCTGCGGTGGTTACCTAAATCAGGGTATGTACCAGTTAGACTTGTGGTGGTAAAACTGCTTCATAAAGTAACTGATACCCATGCTTTCATCATGGTTTCTTATTATTTTGTTTCATTTTTAGGGACTTCTGTATGCCAAGGTGACAGTGGTGGCAGCTTAATCTACAACATAAGTAATCGTTATTTTGTGAAGGGTATCGTAAGCACCTCGCCTTCGACAACGGAAACCGGTGTATCACAATGTGATTCACACCAATACGGTCTATATACTTCCGTGAATCATCATATTGAATTTGTAAGGGATCTTGTTACAAGCTATGGGTAAGTTAATACCTCTTCTTACACGTGATCGATCAAATTCAATGAATGAAATTTTAGCTAAACAATTTATGTTAAATTGAGGTTATTTTGAGGTACGAGATACTGAAATGCGCTTGAACATAGCGACAAATCTGCATCCCAGGAAAATATTTACAATTGGCCGAGCATTGGTCCAACTGTGCTCGACAGTTGGTCTATCATTGGCAGTTTGATTGGCAGTGCCGGCCCTAGCGTTGGCCAACTACTGTAAGCCGATCTTCAAGCTGAGCATCGGCAAGGCAATGGTAAAATCATTGGCCCAAGCTTGGGGCCAGCATTAAGTGCCAACTATCGGTTTGCCAGTGCCGGCCTAAGCGTCGACCGTATTGTAAACGTCGGCAATATTTTCCTGGGTATGCTACAATTTTAAATTTAAATTTCATCTAATTAACTTTTCAATAATTGCTCGGTAATTTATAAGTATTTAAAATGTAACTTAATTTTTAGTTTTAAAGAATTCATTGAATGCGCAAATGAAGACTGCAAAAAAATTGAAAAAACTGAAAACAGGTACGTACAAAAGCCAAACCTTTATTTTTGGTTAGTAAGGGAAAATTCGTTGGTATTGCTCGAAATAGTTTCATGTTTTGGAATGTCTAAAACCAGAATACCAATAAAATAATAATTATCGCGAATAAATTACGTAAATATTTTTTGGGATACCAGAAATACGAAGTAACAGTTGGCACTGCTGAGGTGATCAAACCAAAGACGTCCTGTAAAACTAGGACAGGAAGAAGCATATCGACCTACAATTGGTAGATTAATTTAGCTTACACAGCGAAAGTAACGAAAATGGGAAATACAAACATAAAGACATCCACAAAGTAACGTGGGTAAGCCCAGATGGAAATACAGCTAACCAGATCGATCATGTCAAAACTTTTAAAAGCTGCTAGAAAAATTGGATTAGAAGTAAACGAAAGTAAGACAAAATACATGGTATGGAGTGACAAGAAGTTTATAGAAGGAAAATCTATAAGCATAACAATGGAGAATAAAACTGTAAATTTTGAAGAGGTGTGCGTTTTTAAATTCTTGGGAACGAAGAAGAGATTAAAGCAAGAATAGCCGCGGGTACAAGAAGCTCATTTGCACTAAAATCAATTCTCATTATCAAAGTATTGTCTGGGTCAGTTAAAACAAGAATATATAGAACGGTTATAAGACCATCGGTTATGTACGGAGCAGAAGTTTGGACGTTGAGAAGACGTGAACAAACATGCATCGAAATTCCAGATCTCCTAAGCAATTGGAATTCCCCCACACCCAGATATACTGGTAAATTTGCGGGTGGTAGGCCCTGATGGAACAACTAGCTCTCTGGTAATTAGGAGGCAAGGTGATGATACGATTTGCCACTTCTCGAGGTAAATAAAACTAAGTTGTAAACAATCGTTACGTTTATTAATCTCTGACATAATAATCGCACACAAACTGACTAATAAGGTCAAATAGCATAGAAGGTACGTGGAGGTACCCAAGCTGACCTTAACGGTCTAAAATTAACCAAAAACACAATCGCTATACAGAGGATAATATAACTCACCTAAGATCTTTCGGTGCTCACAAAATTCGACCTTAACAGTTTTATCTGTACGCGATTGATAGTGTAGAAGTGTAGATGAAAACCCAAAAGTACTTCACTGTCCTTGTCTGCCAGTCCCAAACGAAAATAATCTTCTGGTATACAGGTCGCTTATCAGGAAATTGTTAAAGGTTAACTGATGACCCCAAGGTCATTCGCCAGGTGTGAAAATCCAAAAGCAAGGTACGGGATTGAAAAAATAACACTGTACTCCCTTCGAGGTCCACGTAGCAATTGTAAGATTTCTATCTAAAGTGAAACGGAATTAGGGCCAGAAATGTTGGTAAAAGTACTTCCAGCTACTTGCACAGAAGAAAAACAATAAAACGGAAAAATCCGCAATAGAGCGTCGCGTCGTAAAAATTACCCAGGAGCAAGGTTAACTATATCCTAAATTTAGCGGTATACACTAAACTAACCGAACAAAACGTTCAAACGGTCTCCTCACGATCGTTCTTTTCCCAAAACTGACAGAACCCCTGATAACACCACCGCCATATTTCCCATAGGCGTAGCCCACGGGAGAATTAAAAAGGAGTAAAAATCCAGAGGCGCGCGAAACAAACGTCAAATGACGATTTTACGTTGCAAGCAATGCTGGAAGTGTAGGAGAGAAGGATATTGAGAAGGATTTATGGTGGAAAATATTTGGAAGGACAATGGATAATGAGAACAAAGCGAGAGTTAGCCGAGATGTATGGACAACCAAGCATAGTTGGGTGTGTGAAGGCGCAGATGCTGCGATGGTTGGGACACCTAGCAAGAATAAACAAAGACAGAGTCCCAAGTGCCATTTGGAATGTGGTATTGGGAGGTACAAGAAGAAGAGGTAGACCGAGGAACCGTTGGAGGGACGAAGTGCAAGAGGACTTGATTGGAATTGGTAGAGAAGATTGGAGAAGTTGTGCTCGTGACAGGAATACTAGAAAATGGATCAGAAAAAATTAAGAAAATCTTGGAGATTCACTTTCAAAAACTTTTGAATACGTAACAATACGAGGAAATAGAACAAATATCCAGACAAAAAGTGCACAGATAGAAGGTGAACTGGATGAAGAAAGAAACGAAGAAATCATGGAAGTAATTAAGAAGTAAAAAAAAAACCGAAAAGAACCCGGTACAGTTGCAATCATAGTGGAAATGTTTAAAAATTGAGGAGACACTGAAAGTCCCAGGTTAATATCCAAACAGGATGATTCACTCACTTCCGTTATGCTTATTAGTTGCAGAGAGCAAGACTTCATTTGTTCTTGCTTGAAGCGAAAAAGACGATAATATTGTAATTTATTCTTCACGCTGCAATGCTTCGACTAAATAATAAGAACTATACTCAAATATTTTATAAAATCATTTCAAAATTATTCAAGGATTTCGTATGCCTGTGTATAATAAAAATAAATTGCGAAACTAAATACTCAATACAACGAATTCGACACGAAAAATGGCTAGAATAGGCTTATTAAATATTAAATACAAATAAAGTATTTCTAGAGATAAATGTCGTCTTCCAAGCTTTCCACGGCATGGTATATACAGCCTTCCCGATAAAGAGAGTAAATATGTACCTGGAAATTATATAGAAATGAACAGTGTGATATTATTAAATTGCGATGCAGGGTATGAAGCTAATCCAGCAGGAGCAATCTACTTATTTTGTCTAGACATGGGAAAATGGAGTCCTGCTCAAGTAACATGCAAATGTAGGTATTGCAATGATATTCACCCTTAAATGAATAGTCACCCCAAAAAAGCCCCAAAAACTAGTGTTTTGCCGGAGTAGAGTTTTTCTCTTGCTCAAAGTCAGTGGATTCAATAGACGAAATAAGAGGGCAATTCATTGTAGACATAATTTATTGAATGATAAAAAGAAATCAGTAGTAAAAATTTGCATCAAATTACTTTAGACAATAATTTTGTCTGAAACCAATGTGTTATTTTATGTGTAATAATTAAAGCATCCAAATTACATTTAAATCCTCGATTTTAGGAACTAAATTTGGATATTTCATTATTGGTGTAATTATGTAAACAATTTATAATTATCAATTTTAATAAAGTCCCTTAATCAATCTAAAGTCAACACAAATCGTTGATTCACAATTTAGATTCATTAAGAATAAAAACAAATCTTGTACCTTGTTATTTTCTACTTGATCTGGTGTATTCCCATAAAACAGTTGGTAAACACCATGTTGCCTATTCTGTCAGGAGCCATTAACGTCGTCACAGCTACCGGTGAATGCGTTCCAAATTTGCTGATTAAAGTGCTACTCCAATCCTTTTTCTTTCGTTAACCAACTTTTAAACTGTTGGTTAAATAATCTTCGTATTTAACTACACTTCGGTAAGTAATCAATTAATTTATCAATCTTAACCTGTTCACCACGTGTGAACATAACCTGTAATTCGTACCGATTGTACAAATATCTGTAATCCGCTTTTATTTCAGATATTCAATTCACGAATATCCAATTACGCACGCAATACACAACTTTCATCAAATACTCGAATTCCGTAAATTTACGACTCCGCTATTCATTTACTTCCGCTTAATTAAGTAAATTAATGCTTTGGTCTTTTGTACCAAAGAATCGCAATTGAGTTCCTTAATTGGGATTTTATCGAGAAATTTACACACTTTCTCAATCGACGTCTCCCCAAGAACTCTTAATTTGAGCTCTCTCAAGAGACCTCACGTGTACTCAAATTGAGCTCTACTCCGAGAGTGCTCTCGGCTTGGAGGCCACTAAGATAACTGCCCACGATCTTCTCTTGAAGGCCACTTAGGAACTGCCGTGGTTCTCCTCGCTGATTTCTGTCCCTTTCCCAGTTTTCGAAAAATGGATATTTTAGGTGGGATCTTTGTTGCTGGTAACTAAAATGGTCTTTCTAGCAGGTAACACAACGTTGTTAATTGCTTATGCACTAAACTGATATTAACACTTTTATTTGCAGGAATCTGTTGTTGTTTTTAAAATTAAAAATCTCTTACAGGATGTTACAAAAATTCTGTATTTCACAAACAAATTCAAAATTGTGTTTTATGTGTAATAACTCGTTACATGTGGTGGTTTTTTGTTTTTGATGCAAATTTTACTTTCCTGTCAGTCACATCAACTGACTACTGAATTAAAAATCAAATAAAATTAAATCACACCCTTATTTGTCTGCTTACACCCTTTAATTGATCAAAATACCACAACAGTATATTTATTTATTAATGAAATGTAGTATACCTAGGATACTGCTGAGTTTTTCATATCTCAAGATTATCAACTATCATAGCCCAGTTAGTCCAATCGAGATTATCGCACTCGGTTATCGTACGACCTTGCGAATTCATAAAATTTTCTTTTAAAAATCGAATTAATTATTTGTTCAAAATTCTGTATTATCATGCACTTCTTTTTCACTAAAAGAACAGAACACCAATAACTCAAATTTAATTATTATTCAAAAATTTACATACAAAATCTCGCAATCCAAAGAATTGCAACCTCGCAACCTGGGAACACGCACGAAAGTTCCTTACTTATCATCATTTCCGTACCCTCTTGGCTTTTCCAAACCCAGAGGCGAGCTCATACATTTTCAAATTTCAATTTACAAAAATCAAAAATAATTCTCAATACGACAATATATTCTTCCCCATTCTTCCCCATTTAAAATTGAATGTATATTGACGTAAATTTGGGCCCACTGATAATTCCTGAAAACGGAATTACTCCAAAAAATGTAATCTCCAGTTCGGGCTACCAATTTCGCCCCCAGCTGCTCAGCCAAAAATACTTCACACTTCTAAAAAGAAATAAAAGCACCAACTACAATATCCAATCAACTTTATTTATAAAAATAAAACTTTATCGCTTTAACATCACTCAAAATCGAAAAATTAGCAAAACCGCAAAAATAGCAAAACCACCACCACCTCACTCGGTGGTCGGCGCGCGAACTTCTTTTCCTTCCGGCCCCCTGCCGGTTTCGCCGAGACCCCTAGTGGCCGCTCGAAACATTCAAATATTCAAATTTTAAGATACAAAAATTAATCCCTTCCTATAACTAAATTTCCTGCTTCTTCATTCAAAAAAAAATACGGCATCTAAATCCTTCCTAACTTTTTGAAGAATCCAAAAGGGATTATGACAAAAGGTACACGACGTCGTATCTTTCGAATGAAGAACCAACCTGCAAATCTTACAAAATTAAATTAAAATTTAAATAAAAAATTTAACAAATAGGCTAATCATATTTACAGCACCTATTCAACCTGAAATGATTTAACTTAGAATCCAATCAATCAATCATCATATCGCACCAAATTTTTCTCAATCTTGACAAATTTCTCTTTGATGAGGGAACAAAAACTTTCTCCAATTTCAGCAAACTGTCGATCTTGCATAAATTCAGTAATTCTTCACAATCCTTTCATTATCCGGTTGTGGATTCGCCAATAATCTCCATCTATTCTTCGTATCTTGCAACTTCATCTATTTTTCAATTTTCCAATCAATCCTTATCTAATCCAATTCTTCACTATGACTTAATTCATCATTTTAATTACAATTTCGTATCCACTCTATACTTTAATCAATTTCTACCTTTATAAACGATAGTTTCCTTTAAAAATTTTCTAAATACTTAATTATTTAATTCATCAATCATATTACATTCCATAATTACTACTTTATAATCCAAACTTTACTTTTCATAGTGACTAATTTTTATATAACTTTCAATTTTCCTTATCAAACTGTTTAATTAGTTGCAAAAACACAAAACCCAAAATGTCGATTATTTATAAATTGTTATCATTATCCACGTTTTTATTTTATTTGTTCTCCGAAGAACTTTTAATTTTATTTGAATTATTTGATCAATTTTAATTTCCATCTTACTTCATTTTAAAGAATATTGTTCACTTATTGTTATTAACTTTTAGAATTTACTACGTTAGCTAATCATAATTTTGATTATTTGGTGCGTTACTGTTCCTTTAATTTTAATTGATTAACTTTCTCGCGATAAACCGCCTGCATTTTAAATTTTTAATCTATCACATTTACAAAATTGTTTATCAAATTTACACCTTTTTAACTTTATTCTATTTTCATTTTCGTTTGCGGTCGTTATTAAATTTACAAAATATTCTTACTTATTTATTCAAACTTCTCCATTCCTGCTTGCTAATTTAATGGAGTTGACTACATCAATGGCCTTCCATCTGCATCGCCGAAATGCCCATTTTAACAAAACGACTGCCATCTTCTTTCGACCTCGAATTTTTTTCTTCTTTTTCCTCTTTAGAATTCTTCCAGCGTGGATGAACCTCATAGCTTCATCGGACGGTCCATCGTCTTCCTCCTGCACATCATTCCCTAAATTATCATACGCTCCTGGACTAGGAGCTCCTTCTACTTCTAAAATTGATTTTGGAGAAGTAATTTTTATTTTAATTTCGTATCCAATTTTCATGTTGAAATTTTGTTTATTTGACAAAATTTTCTTCTGGGGTGTAAGCTTCTCCATTTTCTTCTTCTTAAATGTTTTCTGGAACAAATCAGCGCTTTTTTAACAACAACGTCGCCTGCACGACATCCTTCTCCTTCCAGGGTTTCTACCCCCTCGTTCACTATGATCACTTTCACCTTATTTTCTTTTATAGTTTCTTCCTCCAGGACTCTTTCAATAATGTCGCCTGTGACATCTTCTTTTTCTTCCTTATCATTTTCTCTTATTTTGTTTTCCTTTTTCTCAATCTCCTCTTTTAATCCAAGGACTTTATTACTAACCACGCCTGTCTGGCACATTTCTTCCAAAATTATTTCTTCCTTTGCTTCTTTAACTTTTTCCAACTTTTTTAATTCTTCGAACATTTCTTTTATCTCTGCAAAGCGTTCGTTCATTTCCCTCATAAATTGATCCACCGTTAATCGTTTACTCGGTGCCATGTTGCTCAAATTATCCATATCTCAGGGTCAAAATGTCGGTTCCTAGATAAAATTTTGTTTTTATCCAGTCAAGCCCCACGTTTCTTGCGACAGATGACGTAGAATTGAGCCGAGCGATAATTCCAACTACGGAATTATTCCAAAATAATAAATTCACCGGTCCGGGCCACCAATTTCGCCCCCAGCTGCTCAGCCAAAAATACTTCACACTTCTAAAAAGAAATAAAAGCACCATATCCAGTTGATTGGATATTGTAATATCCAATCAACTTTATTTATAAAAAAAAAACTTTATCGCTTTAACATCACTCAAAATCGAAAAATTAGCAAAACCGCAAAAATAGCAAAACCACCACCACCTCACTCGGTGGTCGGCGCGCGAACTTCTTTTCCTTCCGCCCCCCTGCCGGTTTCGCCGAGACCCCTAGTGGCCGCTCGAAACATTCAAATATTCAAATTTTAAGATACAAAAATTAATCCCTTCCTATAACTAAATTTCCTGCTTCTTCATTCAAAAAAAAAATACGACAATATATTACAATATTAATAATTATTTCCCTAAACTTAAATTTAAGATATTTCCTAGCAAATGTTATATTTTTTCTTTTCTTGCAGTAAATGATGTTCAAATAACAGTTCAAGATAATCAAGTCAGTCCAGATCTGGAACAGCATAATAGTATATACGATTCGATGGTTAACGTTTTTGACTTAGATTTATTGCAGGTAACAATTTTAAAAATTTCCACAAATTAATTAAATATTTTAAAATTATACTATTTTTTATAAATAAAAATATATCCAATTAACAATTTAAATCAATTGGAAAATATATTTAAGATTTCCGATGTGATTACAATTATTACACCCACCGTCAGATTTAATTAAATTTTTAATCCATATTTTGGCATAGGATTAGTACTTCTTAAATTTCAATGCAATAGTTAAACGACCTTTATTCTTTTATTCGGGTACCTATATCATTTTACCCCACCTCCCTACAATTCTCTTCCTCTTTTAGATATTCAACGAAACAATGATTGGATATGCCGTATCGCCTCCTAGCATTAAAATGATATTAGCTATGCTGCTGGAAGGATCGAAAGGGAAAAGCGCTGAAGAAATTAGTAAAATTATAAATATTCCTGTTAAAAAAGAATCATCACGTGATGATGATTATAGAACAC
Organism: Rhagonycha lutea; assembly: GCA_958510855.1. NCBI lineage: Eukaryota > Metazoa > Arthropoda > Insecta > Coleoptera > Cantharidae > Rhagonycha > Rhagonycha lutea. The sequence goes on from OY294038.1 coordinate 41,856,020, forward strand.
TAAAAAGTCTACAGAACATTCTTTATGTAGGTATTCCTTCATTTATTGGCTCGATACTGCGAAATGACACAAATTCTTTTTAGCCAAAAATCGGATTTACAACCTTGAATGTAGCGAATGTGGTTGTCGTGTCCAATAAATACAAAATACTTCCAGAATACAAAAATATTTTGCAAGAATATTACACAACAGAAATAAGACAACTTGATTTTAGTGATACTGCAGAGTCTGCATCAGCTATTAATAGTTGGGGAAAAGCTGCCAATGGAATTAAAACGGATACTATAGGATCCTGGAGAGGTATTAAATTGTTAGAGTTTTATTTTATTATAATATTTAATAAGGCTAATAATTTCTATATAAGAGCTGCACGATGAAACCTCATTGGTTACTTTGAACAGCTTGTCCTTTAAAGCGCAATGGAAAACAAAATTTTATCGAAAGGATTCCGTATTGGAGGATTTCCAAACAACCAAAGAACGCTATTCAGTAATGACGATGAAAATTAAGAGTCAGTTTAGATACGGATATTTTGAAAAGTTAAATGCTCAGGTTGTTGAATTGCCCTACAGTGTAAGTTAAATGGGCTTAAAAATTTACACTGAATTATTTACAGTTCGTTTCTAGGATGGAGAGTTTGCCATGTCAATTTTTCTTCCAAACGAGATCAAGTCCCCGAATGACTTACAAAAAGATCTGCAACATACTAATTTTTCTAAGGTTATTGAAAGTTTAAATATAACCGACATGTCGATTAGTTTACCAAAATTTGATTTTGAATATACAACCGATCTTCGACCAACTCTGGAAATGGTAAACTTTTACTTTTTTACATGCATTATGAAAATGTCTTTCTTTTAGATGGGAATTAAAGAAATATTTTCGGAAAATGCTAATCTAAGCGGTATAGTTAAAGACGAAAAAATACAAGTAAATAGAATTCTTTATAAAGTTAAAGTAGAAATTGATGAGAATGGGAAAGCCCGTCCAACAGTGTCAGGAGCTGACATTCCATTGACGAGTTTTACTGCAAATCGTCCATTTTTATTCTTCATATATAATATTAATTCTAAAGATATTTTATTTGAAGGAAGACTGAATGCACCTATCAAATATTTAGTTTTAAGGGGATGACAAAAATTCTACATGCACTTATACACAACAATTGTGGTACTAAGTTAACCTGGAATCATATGCCTCTAATAATGTGACAATTTTTCTTGAGTAATTTTCCATTATCAATATTGTAATGATTGTCTAAATTGTTTCATGGAACCTTGGTTTCAAAACTATTTAGTGGATCAACTGACCTGCCGAGTTGTAAGGGAGTTCACAAATTGAATCCTTTAATAAATTGCTAAGTGTAAAATTAGTTGTTATTTTATTTTAATTTAATTAAATTTTGTATTTAACTAGGACGAAAGCCTAGCTAAGGACGGGTTGCTATTCGGTGGATCTCTATTTTAGAACATTTAATTAAAAGATATCGTTTCCTAACACTAACTTAGGCTCAACCGGTGGACCTCTTTTTTTAACGGGCTTCATTAAAAATAATAGTTCCCTAATACTGACAATTTTAAGTGTTCTCGCAGTTGAAAGATGTTGATGATAATGATAAGAATTTTAGTGCAGGCGCTGAGATACATTCCGTATGAAAAACCCGCTGACCGCATTCTGATTGAAGAATTAAGTTAAGAAAGACTTAAATAATAAAATCTTGGATGTTGCCGGACGAAATTAGTGCCAAAAAAAAAATAGGTGGCGCTATATGAAATCATCGAAAAACAATAAAAATTGTTGCTTTACTATATTAGATTTTGCTCAAACTTTGTGGAAATGTTCTTTAGGTTTCCAACGACCAAAATCCATAAGGATTTAATTTTAGTACGCGCCATTTCCGCTCCACGCAAAATCAAGCAATTGAAAAGTCGCATTTTTGTGTTTTGCGGTTTTATCTGTAAAAAGTTTTCTATTAGAGATATCTACGCGACCAAGGTGGCATTTTAAAGCTGAAAGACGGTAGTTTCTAAAAAAATATAAAAATTTTCATAATTTATATACCTGAAACATAACATGGTATTGAAAATCTACGTGTATTTTATCGATTTCTTATGATTTTCAATTGGCTCCAGTGTCTGCGCTGTTGAATATAAAGTTTTAACCATTCTCAGATATCAAAGTGCACATATCGTAAGAGAATAGAAAATTAAAATAGTTTGGTTCAATCAACTCGTTACGAAAAAAAATTTTCTTTTGAAATTTTTTGAAATTTTAAAAAATTGTATATTTCAGGTTACAATTTGAACGTGTTTGATAAGAGATAAAAACTTTAAAACTACAGTATACATATTTCTTACCCCTAACTGTAAAAAACTTCAAAATCCTTTAAGGGATTTCCTCCTCTCACGGATGAACAGGCGCTTAAAAAGAAGCAAAAAATATAGCGATTTGTTCATTTATTCTGTGTTTTTTTTCTTATTTTGGTATATATTTTTATACTAGCCTGAGTAGTTAAACCACGAAAGTTACAAACTAAAAAATTAATTTTACTGATAAAATATTAAGACTTTCTGGATCTTGTTTTGTCCACAAGAAAACTGTTATAGATTTACTTGAAAGTATAGTAGGTTTGAATGCAAAATAAACAAAAATGATTTTAAATTTAGAGCTTATTTAATTCTAGTTAATTTTTTTGACCGGGAACCACGAGACATTCCGTATGCAAAAACCGTAAACCAAATTTTATTGGTCATGGGCACACTGTGCACGTCGCACATATTTGAACCTTTTGACCTTGAACTTTTTGAAGTTAAGGGTAAGAACTAAGTATCCTGCAAATCTCAAGATTTTGTCTCTTTCAGCTTTAAAATGCCACCTTGGTCGCGTAGATATCTCTAATAGAAAAATTTTTACAGCTAAAACCGCAAAGCACAAAAATACGACTTTTCAATTGCCTGATTTTGCGTGGAACGACAATGGCGCGTACTAAAATTAAATCCTTATGGACTTTGGTCATTGGAAGCCTAAAGAACATTTCCACAAAGTTTGAGCAAAATCTAAAATAGTAAAGCAACAATTTTTATTGTTTTTCGATGATTTCATATAGCGCCACCTATTATTTTTTTTGGCACCAATTTCGTCCGGCAACATCCAAGATTTTATTATTTAAGTCTTTCTTAACTTAAATCTTCAATCAGAATGCGGTCAGCGGTTTTTTCATACGGGATGTCTCTCAGCGCCTGCACTTTCAAAAAAAATAAAAAATTTTGTGAATTTAATTTTATGTTTTGTAGCTGCCTTGTTTGTTATTTTCTGATTTTCTGTGAAATGGATTGGTTTTTCAAAAATTTTTACTAGACAAAAGTTGTAGTCCATTAAATTTGCTATCCGGAATGGGACGTCAGATTTGTTGTAAAATGTTTCGTTTAAAAGATATTACAGGGATTTGAAAAAAAAGAAAGCTCAAATTTTTCGACATTTTTTAACTTACTTTAATTCATAACTCGAAAGCCGTTGATTTTAGACAATAAAAGGTTTGAATTGAATTTGTAGATTATTTTACGCTCTTTAAAAAAACGGTAAACCATTTTTACTGAAAAAGCAATATTTTCGGGGCTATGGCCACGTGAAGGTGAAAATTAAAAAAAATGCTTTAAGGAGGTCTAACTCTAGAGGGTTTGAATTTAGAAAAAAAGTTTTGTTAAAAATTCTTCTTAAGCCGGATCCACACTATGTAACAAAACGTGTTAAATAACAAGTTATACAACAAATCTGTTGTACAACATTGTTTTATTAACTTGTTATTAAATAGCAGAGACATCCAGACTATGTAACAAAATAAAACTAAACAAAATGAGTGTACATTACTAAATTCAAACGCCGGCGCCGCTTAGACCAGGGTCGATAATTTTTGAAACCAAAAAAAAATAATAGTAGGATGAAATCCATTGGAAAAGGAACAGAATATAAGAAAAATGAAATGAAAAATAAATTACGGACGATCTGAGGTCGGGAAGTGGAAGGGGGTGAGTTTTTAAGGGTAATAAACGGTTTATCTCGATTTCCGGCAAAACTACAAGTTCTATGGAAAAAAGTTGAATAGCAAAGTTGTAGGTAATAAAAAGATCTACAACTTTCGTATTTACAATTTTTTCACATAACCTCAAAATTTATGTGAAAAATTCATATAACCAAGTTTTTGATTTATTATTTTTATCTATTACAACAAAATTTTGTTTTTTCACGAAATTTGGTGAAAATTTACCTTTTATGTCCTAAACACACTGTAATTTTTTTTATTTAAAATATTTATTTTTTCACCTTATTTTGACTTAATATCGAAAAAACACCCTAATTTTCACTTCCACTTCCCGACCTCAGATCGATTTCATTTCATTTTTCTTATATTCTCTTCCTTTTCCAATGGGTTTCATCCTACTATTATATTTTTTCACTTTTTACCATTTTCAAAGGTTTCAGCCCTGGTCTAGCTGCGCTGGTGCTGCAGAAAATGTTTAATAACACAAGTGTGGACAAGTCGCGGCATGTTATAAAACAAAGTTTTATAACTTTGTTATAATTTACCCACACCTAATGGATAACATAAAATATGCTATACAACAAGAAAATTGTTGTATAACATTGTGTTTTATAACTTTTTTACTGGAATTTCTCTAACAAGTTATAAAACTTTGTTATTTAACACGTTTTGTTACATAGTGTGGATCCGGCTTTAGAAAAGTGTCCTCTATCACCACCGAAGTTATGTAAAGTGAGTGCGGGGACACCCTGTATAAATGGTTTCTAAAATTAATAAGGAGGATATGTTTTTAAAAGGGAAAATTCACGCTTCAACACTATGCCACTATAAAACCTAGCCTATACCATCACCTTTCGAACTATTATTTTAATTTCCCGTTATGAATTTCGGCATTATGAAATGCAGCTCAAACCTTTTAACGCTTGATGAATAAAATATTGAGGAAAAATTATAATAAAATAATGAGGAAAAAACTCAACGCAAGTAGGAAAGTGAAGGCTTGTGCTGCCTCGGCTAGCTCTATGATTCTGGTGAAATACAACTAAAGTAAATTATAGGTACGTATTTTTGTATGCTCAAAAATAATTGAATTTTATTAAATCAAAAATTCATAATTACGAGTGTGTAATAAACTAAAAAGTAAAGGTGTGAAGCAAAACTATAGAAGTTTTGGAAGCTGCTTTAATACGTTACTTTGTTAACCAAAATTGAGATATTAATTGGATTTAGAATAATATAATGACGGTATTCACATTTGCAAGTTGCAGGTAGGTAATCCTCATTAATCATAAAATTAATTTACTTTTGAAACTACCCATATGTAGCTTCATGCGTCATACATGGAAGTTTCTGGGACAGATTAGACAGAGATATCTGGTTGAGAGTGAGAAGATGTGAGCTAGTATAGCCACTAAGCCATGGGCCTTCTAGGCCTCTGTAGTGCTGTTATATTATATAATTTCTCATTTTAAGTATATATGGCTTAAATTAGCAGCGAAATAGAGCGAGATTCACCCCCTTCTCAGTAGCACAAAATGTGCCGAGTTTGAAGGCCCTAAGGGGATGTTTTTAATGAATATAGGGTTGTCATAATGTCTCGTAACAACAATCTAAGCAACAAACTAAATAAATTAAATGTCTGCATATGGAACGGCAACGGTTTAGTTAATCATGGACTAGAAATAAAATCCTTTATAAAAGACCAAAATCTAGATATCATGCTCGTTTATGAAACGCATATGACGGACAAAAGCTACATAAAAATTCCAAATTTCTCCATTTATCACACTCGACATCCGTGTGGCACGGCACGAGGGGGGACAGCGGTCATTATTAGGAATAAAATTAAATACCACGTATTACACAAAACAAGTGAGAAAAACCTGCAAGCCACATCAGTGTTAATAGAAGACTGGAATAGTCCAATCACATTCTCAGCGGTTTACGGTTTTCTCCATAAAGAAAGAACATTTTGAAGCATTCTTCAAGTCCTTAGGACAGCGATTCATTGCTGGAGGGGACTACAACTCCAAACATGTTCATTGGGGATCTAGACTGACAACAAGCAGAGGCAGACAACTTTATAAAGCAATGCAGAGTCGTGGTCTACAATCTCTCTCTACTGGACAACCTACATATTGGCCTACAGATCCAGAAAAAATTCCAGACGTTTTGGACTTCTGTGTTGCAAAAGGGATCTCACACAACTACATTAAGATTGCATCTTGTCTGGACCTATCATCTGACCACACTTCTCTCCTGGTCACCCTAGACTCCTGCGTCCATTTCGTTGATAAACCTACCAGAAAATTTCCACACAACAACGGCTACCTACGCAGATGATACTGCCATAATGGTATCCAATGATGACCCAAATCGAGCCTCACAATTATTACAAGACCATCTAAATATTGAGATGTTAAAAAGTCAATTAATTGGATCAGATGATGATTTTGGTTGATTTGATCAAAGGTAAAATTTGTCAATTTGTATGACATAAATCTTAGGAGCAATTTTAAAGACAAATGCGATAATTTTGTCACTACAAACACATAAAACAAAACATTTTGTTATTCCATAAAAGTTTGGTGTATTTGATTCATACTTATGATTTATGAAAGTTTCGTCCATAAAAGTGAGTGTTTTTACCTGCAAAATGAAAACATTGTGATTTCGAATGAATGGCGCCAATGGGGCGGAAATTTACAAATTTGTTGCTAAATTTGTTTATTGTAGTGGCACGTTGAATTGTGCAGCAAGAAAGGCATAAGCAGTGTTGCCAATCTAGCGGTTTTCCCGCTAGATCTGACTTGTTTTAAGTTGCTTTATCGGGAAAAATTTCCATCTAGCGGCTAGCGGGAATTTTAGCTTAATTAAAGACTATCTGACGGGAAATCTGACGGTTTTTAAAAACTGCCGAAAGTCATTTTAAATTTTTTTTTTCTTTTTAAATTTAAAATTTCACCGCCTTCAAATTAGTACACAATCTTACCGCTCTATAAATGGCATGGGTTATGTTGGGTTATGTTCAGTCTTCAGTTATGTTGGTACTTATTACAAAGAAACTTACAAGCTCGAAGACCACGACGATGTCGATGATTTGTTTTTAGATTTATTAGTGTTTTGAAATATACATTTTTTTTTTTTTTAAATAAAATAATAAAAAATTGTGTAATTTTATTTTAAAACATCTAATACGCTAATCTTAAATTATTAAAAATGGTATTTCTGGCGGGATCGCCGTGTTATCTAGCGGTTTCTAGCTATTTCGTAAAAATGGGATATCTGGCGGGTTTTCTGGCGGGACCGCCGCACACTGGGCTGAAAAATGATGTAAAAATTTATTTTCCAATTAATGTTTATATAAAAAATTTTTTTAGTTGGTAATATTAAAAAAATCGCACATTACAATCGCAAAATTCGTTATGTTCTGGTGGATTGTTTTGCGTTTAAATGCTTATGAATATTAAATATGATTATATTAAACAGATGATACTCATAGCAATGCGTTTATTTTAAAATTTATAGGTAAAATAACGATTTTAGGGTTTATCTTAACTTGAACTTTTCGAGCGTTCTATAAAATTGTGAACTTTAAAATTTAGACCTGCGTTACTGTTACCTAAACATCTATATCGTGTATCAATTTCTCGCTGGAATGTTTGCCTATAAGGAAGATATTGTCATTTCAAGTTTTAATCTCTTAATTTTATGTACCAAATCCGCTCATTTTCGCTAAAATATGAAAGCTTTCATGCTTCAGAATCCATTGATCCGTATATACGATGAGATAATATGCCTATAAAGGTTTTGAAAATCGAGAAAATATAAATAAAAAAGGAAATAGAATAGAGAATTAGAAAAAAAGCAAATCAAATCAAGATGAATTATAATTTAAGAACAAATTATGATCTTTATTTATTACTTAAAAGCTCCCCTGACACACATCTTGATGATTACAAGAAACTTTTTGAAATGGTTACTTCCAGACTTGATATCAATTTTTGTGAATCAGAACTGAATACTTTAAAAACTAGTATTAGAATGCTTTGTTTGAAGCTGCGTAGGAAGTGGAAACAGTCCAACCGTACTGAAAAAATTTTTTTGGAGAACAATAATTCATGGTTGCATTCTGAGTTTAATTGGCCTCATTGTATAAGACTGAAAATTAAAGATATGGTAGAAAAGACCGAATTTATTCAATATAAGGATACGCAGGAGCTCATGTGTTCTACAATCAGGAGTATGTACAACAATGGACTTAACGATGTTGCAAGGATTTTAGAACATTTACAAGAAAATCCTGAATTTGTTATAAAAATAAGAAAAATTCTTGATGATAAATTTAAACCTGTCGTGTACTCGAAAGAGTACTCGAAAGAGTAGAGAAACCCGATCTAGAAAGTTTTGCAGGGAAGCATCCAACGAAGATATTTTACATAATATGCTAATATCTTCAGATCCTTTTATATCAAGTATTCGGCCATTTCAGAAAAGACAAACAAAAAATCTTTTACCCGAAACTTTGGAATTACTGGAATTAACTCCAGAAATTGAATTAACAGACGCTACTGAAAGCGATACAAATTAATAATTATGTAGCTACTAATAATTTATTTTCATATATTAATAAAAATTAATTTAAATTAGTTTAAATCAAATATAAATTTGTTTAGGTGGGTTCTGGTAACAAAACTAATTTTAAATTTTCGCTGATAGGTAACTCTTTTACGCTATGTATAATCAATGCAACAATAATAAATTATTATAGTATTTTCTAACTATAATTGGTTAGTTTTTAATACGTGATAGTAAATTAATTGATATATTTTAATAATTTACTAATCTAATTCCTTTTACGTGTTACAAATATATTTGATATACATTTATATTTTCATTTTTTTCATATTTTTATGATGAAAATGAGCGGATTTGGTACATAAAATTAAGAGATTAAAACTTGAAATGACAATATCTTCCTTATAGGCAAACATTCCAGCGAGAAATTGATACACGATATAGATGTTTAGGTAACAGTAACGCAGGTCTAAATTTTAAAGTTCACAATTTTATAGAACGCTCGAAAAGTTCAAGTTAAGATAAACCCTAAAATCGTTATTTTACCTATAAATTTTAAAATAAACGCATTGCTATGAGTATCATCTGTTTAATATAATCATATTTAATATTCATAAGCATTTAAACGCAAAACAATCCACCAGAACATAACGAATTTTGCGATTGTAATGTGCGATTTTTTTAATATTACCAACTAAAAAAATTTTTTATATAAACATTAATTGGAAAATAAATTTTTACATCATTTTTCAGCCCAGTGTGCGCCGTGTCGAAGAAAAACGCTTTGCTATTACATCACTGAAAATAAGATAGTACCTAACTCGTTCAAGAATAACTTTGCTGGTGAAGAGTGGTGGTCGAATTTCAGAAAGGGCAACGTTTAAGCATTAAAAAGTCGCAAAATGTGGAAGTGGGCAGAAAAAATGTTGAATGACAATATTATGACAATGAACTATTGGCGTGTAATGGGAGACAAGTATCCGCCACTGTTTATTTTCAAAGGAGAGAAAGTTTGGAACCAATGGATTCCTAATAAAAATGAATGGAATTTCTTTGTAACAAATCATGTAACAATACTCTTACTGCCTCCTCATTCAAGTTATTTGCTTCAGTCGCTCGATTTGGCAGTTTTCAAGTCCATTAAATCATCTTGAAATGAGTATCTTTGTACCACTGTGAAAAATGGATTCAGGAAAGCTGGACTTGAATGACGAGGCAGTAAGAGAATTATTACATGGTTTGTGACAGCAAATTCCACTAATTTTAAGTTGAAAAGGATGTAATTCCTTGAGAATACTTTGACTAACTATCTTTAAAACGATGGGGAAAATCGTTGAAATGCAAAATTGACCAAGTTGCAGCGCACCGTCGGCCGTGTCATCTAGCGGGTTTCTGGCGGGATCGCCGCGTCATCTAGCGGTTTCGCAAATTTAAGTGCTGGCAACACTGGGCATAAGCCGTTCGATGAGCAAGAGTCTTTTGTCGACCTCCATTGAGTTCGTATCGAAAAATTGCAAAAGTTTTTGCAATTCTTCCGACAAGATTTTTGATAGCTTTTGGAGCCATAAAAGCAATTCTACAAGCCGTAGAAAGTTTAACGCGAGTGTTTTAAATCGTATTTTTCGTAAAATAATCATTTTACGTACATTTTGTGGTCACGAACGAATTTCGACCTTATTGAAACTTTTTTTATTTCTGCGTATCGTCATACCTGAAATATTCACGAGAACGTTAAATTCATGATTTGTGAGACCCACAAATCAATTCTACATTACGTTACGAGTCGGATGACCAATATTTTCAACGATTCCAAGTTGCACATTGTGATTTTTGAGGTTAATTTGGATAACACATGTGATTGCTTCCGTTTGGTGAGGAAACTTGAAATTTCTATTTCAACTAGCACTTGTGGTTTATAACACGGCACTGGAAATTTCACACACGTTATTTTACTCGAGTTTGGTGGAAAAGCAGATATTTGGTAGCAACAGATGTCCACGCAGCTGTACCTACTATCAATTCTGGAAGCCATCTTAGCGCATGTGTATGAATCAGCGACCAACGTTCATTTCGAGTACAGGGTACTATCGTATTTTTTGCCAACCACCGAATTATTGTAATGAGTAAGTGGATAAACTTTGTTATTAAAAACACGAATTTGTAAAATTTTATATTGTTCTTACACAAATTACACATAAGCAGCGTCATATGAAAGTATAGCTTGTATGTTAAATTTAAATGATACATTTTATCTGATGCTGTACACATTACACAATTCAACCTATCGCTCGACATTTGTGTCGAATACGTCTGAAATTGCTCCAAGTTTGTTTTTGATTCAAGCTAATAAATTACCTTCTGATTTATCTGATCTTTTGATTGACTGCGTTGAATCCACAAACTGTAGATTTGTAGTTTCCGTAAGTGTGAATCGACTTAAGGCTAGTTCCGCCATTCAAAGTGAAAAGGATGGAGATTTCCAGATCTTAACCGAAGAAAACCGAACCCTGCGAGAAGAGGTTCGCAACCAGAGAAATATAATAGCCGATATGCAGAAACGCATAGAAGAGCTTAATGCGCAAGGCGTCGGGGTTCAAGATGATACAGGAGTAGGCGACGATTCGACGCCCCCTGGCACACTGGCTACGGGTCCGATCTGCTGCAGCACGGCTAAGACGAGTATGGAGTTCAATAACATCACGGACCCCATAAATAATACCTCTAGTGCAGCAAGTCCTAAAGACGACGGGTTCACACCGGTCTCTTCGAAGACATCAAGAAGACGCAAGAAGGCATCGACCATATTGAAGCCACCTGTCGAGAGGGCTCCGCAGAAGAGCGGCAACAGGGAAAGGGTGAAGATTCCGGCGGTGATCGTAAAGACTAACACAACGCTCACGTATGAGCAAGCACCCCGGGCATTAAAAACCATCGTCCAAAGCGATCACGAGGTCGGGAATTCAATTCAAACTGTGAGGCCAACAAAGAAAGGAAACGCGCTGATCGAGCTGACGAGGGGTGAAAGCTCCCGCCTACTGAAGAACAAGTTGGCCGATAGCGGATTGGGTCTGGACGCTAGGGACCTGACGCGCAGAGTAACAATAGTGGTCAAGAATATTGATCATTTAATGGACAAGAAGTCGATTTTGTGCGAAATCGAGAAAATGGCCGGTACGGGAGACAACATCTTAAAGTCACTGAGAACCGAGCCAAGTGGAAACCGGGTGGCAGTCCTGGAGATGGAGGAGGGGGCAGCCAAACGATTAGTGAAAAAGCCGGAGATTCGATTGGAAATTAACCTGTGTAAGGTGGTCATCGACTCACGGTGTAAAAGGTGTTTTTCGGTTGGACATACCGCATCTCAATGTGGAGGACCCAACAGACACGCGGAGTGCTGGCGGTGCGGTCGCGAGGGTCACTACGCGGTGACCTGCACCAGCAACCCTATATGCGTCAAGTGCGGAACGGAAGGCCATAGTGAGCGCAGATGCCGAAGCAAGATATACCCACGCCCCGTCGGTCGTGAGAGGCTACCAGCCTTACAATAGAGATACGAACTCAGCTAGAGTTAGAGTAAACAACACTTCGGACACCGAGCGTAGGTGGTAATGGAAGAGAGCCGGCGAATAGCCATAGCCGTTGGAGCCTGAAGAAACGCCGGTAGGCAATACCGGGCTACCAAACTAGGAGAAAAGGGGGTGAGTTTAGTGGGTGAAACCCCACACTTCCGGGCAAATTGACCCGGGGTCTTTTTCAAGATTCTCACCTCCTGGCTCTATGCAAAAAAAAGAAAAAAAAGGCTAGTCCGGGGCTTATTTTGTTCGAGGGATTTACATTGGGCGAGATTTTGTTACTGATTAATCTAGGAAGCAGGATTGAGCTTTAGATCACGACAATATTGTTATGATGTTTTGGTCAAAACAAACTGTTACAAAAGCCGCTGGACCAGTTTTACGCCGAAGAAGGGTTTTTCTCTTCCACAGGGTCGATGGATTCAGTAGACGAAATAATAAGAGAGTAATTCAAAAACCACATAATTTATTAAATGAAATATTCAAACGTGAGAATTTGCATCAAATTATTCTGGACAACAAACTTGTCTTGAACCAATGTGTAATATTTAGTGTAATGTTACGATTCAGAAATCCTCACCACATTTAATTTTTCAATTCAGAAGCTAAGTTTGGATTTCGAGTCGTTCGTGTAAAAACATGTGTAAAAAAATCAATTATAATCAATTTCAATAAAGTTCCTTTAATTAATCTGACGACAACACAAATCGTTGTACTTTAGTCAGATTCATTAAATTTAAAATTTAAATTTTCTACCTTATTGCATACTACTTGGTTTATTTCATCACCATAGAACAGTTGGTAACAATCCCGTTCCCTATTCTGTCGGTAGCCATTCGAAATGTTCACCGCCACTGATAAATGTGTGCCAATATTGGCGTTTAAAGTGCCGCTTAAATCCTTTTCTTTCTGTTAACCAACTTTATAAGTTGTTGATTAAACAATCTTCGTTTTAGATAACACTTTGGTAAGTAATTACTTAATTTATCAAACTTAATTTGTTCACCACGTGTGAACATAACCTTTAATTCATACCAGATGTACAAATATCTGTAATCCACTTTGTTTCAGATATTTAATCGACAAATATCTAATTACGCACGCAATACACTATTTTCTAGTAACTACCGGAATTCCGTAACTCACGACTCCGCTATTAATTTACCTCTGTTTAATTAAGTAAATTTTATGCTTTGATTCTTTAAATCAAAGAAGCACATTTGAGTTCCTTAATTGGGATTTTATCGAGAAATCTACGTGTTTCTCAATCAGCGTTTCTCCAAGAACTTTACGCGCTCTCAATTTGAGCTCTCCCAAGAGACTGGCTTCATTTCTGCTTGCTGACTTTCTGTGCCTTTCAGAGTTTTTCAAAATTGACTTTCTGTGGTGGGAATTTTGTTTCTTGTTAGCTAAAATAGCACTTTTGTCCAGATAACATAACGTCGTTAATTGCGTACGCACTGAATTATTAATTGCACTTTGTATTACAGGAATCTGTCGTTGTTTTTTAAAAATTAAAAATCATTCACAGGATGTTACACAAATTTTGTACTTGACAAATAAATTCAAATTTGTTTGTTTGTATGTAGAATTCGTTACATGTGATTGTTTTTTGTAATTGATGCAAATTTCACTTTTATGTCAGCCTAATTAACTGACCTATTGAATTTGAAATCAAATTAAATTAAATTACTCCCTTACTTGTCTGCTTGTACTCTTAAATGATGAAAATATCACAACAATATGTTAAAAAAATGGAGGATAAAAGTTAACAGCACCAAGTCAGTACACATCACTTTCACATTGAGGAGAAGTACATTCCCCAACGTGACATTACATAATAACATTCTCCCTCAACAAGAGGTAGTCAAGTACCTGGGAATCTATCTCGACCGTAGGATGACCTGGGCCAAACACATTTGGAGCAAGAGACTACAGTTGGGGCTAACTTATCGAAGATGTATTGGCTAATGGGCCGAAACTCTCACCTCTCGTTGGAAAATAAGCGAATTCTGTATAAAGCAATTTTAAAGCCAATATGGGCATGTGGTGCTCAACTATGGGGTGCTGCCAGTGAATTTAACATAGCGAGGTTGCAAAGATTCCAGTCAAAAGTACTGCGCGACATTAGTGACTCCCCTTGGTATATTCCCAACTCAGTGTTGCACTCCGACCTGCGGATTGAAACAGTAAAGGAAGAGATTTCTGCCATTAGCTCCAACTACCAAACAAGATTAGGTGACCACTCAAACATTTTAACACCGGACCTCCTCACAGCCCCAACTTTAAAAAGACTGAAACGGTACAATCTAATACAACTACCTCAACGTAGATGACGACTTGGAATATGCGAAGACTGGTCTGTAACAATGAGAGTATTGGTTGGTCCCAATAAAGTAAAAAGAGGTCTGCTAATGGGCTGGCCTCGACTGTGTCAATGTAAATATTAAATACACACCTGTTCCTTATTATCCCTATCGGGATAGATTGTAATACTCAAGGATTCAAATAAAAAAAAAATGTATTAGACACTTTTAGCACTACAAATATAAAATTGGCACAGATGTAAATAAATATACTAAAAGTAAAATTATTCACAATCGATTTCGTTACACCGTAACATCATCAGGTGACAAAATCAGGTAATCTGTTTCATCATAATGGTAGTGTTATTTCCCTAGCACAACGAATTGCACATCCGCGGGCAAACAACAATCATAAAGGCTTACGACAGCTTTATAGTCGGAAGCATATAATTTCTGTAAAAGACAATCTACAGGGCTTGGGTTCGTGATTCTTTATTTCACTGGGTAGCCAAACGAAATAAATGTGCGGCCAAACTACCGCACTATTTCCGTCAAAATGAATTTTAAATAGCATCACGATACGATGACAAAGGATATAATTGTGGCCCATAATACGGCACTAAACCAAATTGAATAAACCAAACGAGATAAATGTCGAAAAGAAATTGAAAACAAACGCAGCTTCGTACAAAATAACAAATTTTATTCAAATAAAATAATGATGTTGAAATTGCTATACATGTCGAGCATATAAAGTTGACGAACAAACTCGTTTTGGTCGTTGATGTGTTTTAATGTTAATAATAAAAACCCTTCTAATTTACATTTAATTTTAAATCGAAAACCTCAAATTGCTCCACGTTTTTATTGGAATGTAATATTGTGTGACATAAATAAATCTCATAAACATTTTACAAATAAATTCAAAATTGTTTTTATTTACCAGTTTTGCGGCACTTGTAAATGTTTCGATACCACTGATTTTCTAAGTTCTAAACTTCTCCGCTTGGCACCTGTCATTCGAAATGAACATGGTGCATCTTCGAAAACATCTGTTCTCCTCCATAAATATTGAAGTAATTCGCCAACTTGTGGTCTGAATTCTTCGTAAAACATCCAAATATCCAAATTTAAGAATGGTGATCGCAAATCAAGTGTTCGTTGACCAACCCATACAACGAAATAATAACGGTGAACTAACCTTCAAATCGGTACGTAATTAAACTTAATCCAAATTTCATTAATTTGACATCATTCTTCTTAACTTACAACTTGTAGGCAGGTGATCGTTGCAATTACAAATAACATTCGATCCTACATCAATGGCTGACCAACAATTATGTACATCTGGCATACAAAATTTTCACTGACTCGTTTACAAAAATTGCAATAATTGGTAAAAGTTTTACTTCCAATCAATCGCCTGCATCGGAAGACACTTTTCACCACTAATTTTCCCGCAATCACCCATGGATTTGCAAGTAAAACTCGAAATTTCACCACTAATGGAAGACGCCACCAAAAACGCTGTTGTTGGCTTCACAGGTCCGCCATAGCCAACTCTCCGCTCTTCTGTTCTTCGTTCTTGAAAATTCAACGTACCACGACAAAAATCAAAATTTTAAGCCGATTTTGCTTACTAGCAAGATAAATTTTTGCGGTAAAATTCAAATGTACACACACTAACTTTTCTTCAATTTTCAAATTTTTAGCACAAACAACTTTAGAAACACTGGATTTTTAATAATGCTCATCAAATTGTGTCCATATGTCAATGGTACCATAAAATCGACCTTAGTGTAACAAAATCATGCTCGACCATGGTTATGTAGGCAAAGCATCCCTTACGTTATAACAAAATCATTCTATACAAAACTGGATTGCGATTTGAAACACGTCATAATGTTTACTATCAAGTTGCACTATTTAGACTAAGCCACTATAGATTAATTGTACACATAAATTATCAAAGATCAATTCATTTGCGCCGAAAGGTGTCATCTGAATTGCGATGGTAAATTATTAAGGCAAGAAAATCTCCAAAGTTCGCTATTACAAAAATAATTGATAGTCTTCTTGAGCTACAAGCTGCAACAATACAATCATACGATGCTGGAATGGGACAGATAAACTACTAAACACAAAATATGGAGATGAGCCGAGTTGTTTGCATCCATCATGCTGGTCCATGACCAAAATTCGCGAATAGGTGAGATGAAGTAAATAATGAATTGCTCACACAAAACTCAATACATTTTCGTTTCCAAAAATCCAAGAGTTAAATATCGACAACTTGTGGTTCCAACAGGATGGTGCTACGTGCAACACAGCCAACGAAACCATCGATTTATTGAAAGGACAATTTGGTGACGACATTATTTTAAGAAATGATTCTGTTAATTTATTGGTCCCCAACATCGTGTGATTTGACGCCTCTAGATTATTTTCGTTGGGGGTATGTTAAATCCATGGTGTGTGCTAACCAACTGACAACTCTGGAAGCATTGGAGTCAAGACTCAAGGTCAAAGCAGAATTCAATAATTACATACAAACGAAAAACTTGACAACATATTATGACTTTCTCATTTGAAAAAGAAAAATTGAAGTAACAAATTAAATCTTTTAATTCCCTCTCCGGTCCTTATAGTCATTCCGAAGAGGGGCCTGTTTTGTTTTCATTGATCCACCGGTAAATACCTGTAAACGATTTTCAAGCACGAAGCCATAAAAAGCAAAAAAAAAAAAACAAAGCAAAAAGCAAGTGCCTTGAGACACTTTATCCTTTTGAATTTCGAATGGCCATACAATAATCTGTCGCATTTTTTTATAAAATAATTTTATGAAACATAGGAAATCTCGTTAATCCAATCATGCAAGTAATAAAAAATCAATTGAAAAAAAAATTAAAACATTGTTAAAAAATTAACAATTCGTTAATTGTATGGTCTATTCAAGGTATGCACGATTTTCTTGATCAACTACTTGTTTTGATTTTGTTTTTATGCACATATTTAGTAGTATCTCATTCTTTACTAAATCACCAACTACAAATATCGGTTTCTGCGAGTTTATTAAAATGAATCCAACAAGACTTCCAAAGTTTTACAAAATTTGTATAAGCATTATTTTAACAATTATGCAAGTTAATAGATCAATTGAAGTCAACATTTTCAATAATTGTAAGTATATACTGAATTTACATTATAATTATTAAGGAGCAGTTTTCGTCCATTTAATAATAATTAACTTAAGGATATTTTTGGGGTAGTGGACTTAATAATAAATATTTAATTTTACTAAGCTGCTGCGCAGAATTTAAAATATTCATAATTTAATAATTTATTATTTTAGAATATTAAAATTATTAAATATTAATTTTTAGTACCTATTATATATTATGCGACTTATTTATACTTATAAAATTTTAGATAAATATCCGGCTAGTATCATCGATATTTTTTGAAGGTCTACAACTTTTTTAAAATGGAAAAACCCCGTTAAAATATTTAAAGTGATAGCTATTCACTTTAAATATTATATTATGCTGAGATTGTAATTTAAAAATTATTATGATTTATTTAAATAATTATTTATCTAAAACCCAATTCATTTATCATTTATTACAGACGAACCAATTTTAATTAATATTTTAATGGGGTGGTAGCTGTAACTCTCATTGAATAATCTGAATCTGGATGTATTTGTAGAATTATGAATACCAAATTTGCAATGGTTCGCAAATTTCTTGTTTTATAATTGCTTCTAGGTCCGTTTTTTTATCATTCAACGAACGACAATAATATGTTGTTCCAGTCCGCTTCGATCCAGATTTTTAAATTGACGATGTTTTGGTCAAAATTTTATTTCGACTTTGATGAACCTGTATAACTCAAAAGAAATTTAAAATATCAAAAATCTGAATCGAGGCGGATATATTAAACAAAATTTTTTCATTTCTTATGTTGTTAATTAATAATTGTAGATTCGATATCTGCAACAAATAATACAGATCATTCGCCATATCTTACCAGGAGATACAGAAGGCAAAATATTAATTCAGAGTAAGTAAATTTATTAATTAGGTTAGTAATAGCTTATAATAAATTAGCAAGTCTTTATTTTTCATTTTGATTAAACGTTCAAATTATTTTACTATAATAATTACCTGACTATAAATATAATTAAAATAAAACCTAGGTAGGGTAAACGATACAGTTATCGGACAGTGCTCACATAAACCTTAAAAATAAGGCTATTACTAATGCTGCATAAACAAATAGTAGGTAGATGACAAATATGTAGTATATAGATGTTTTGGGAAAAAAGCGCAAAAATTTATTGTTACCCTCAGCATTGTTATGATTTATTAAAAGTTGTGTGGGAGCAGCGCGGCATGTTTTCTTAATATTTTCTTAAGAAATGCATTATGCAAAAACATTTTTTACACCTTCTATTATCTATTCTATAAATAGAATTTATGTGCTAATATAGAGGTACGGGTGTCTAGCAAATGCTAATTCGAACGTTTTTAAAAAAATTTTAAATGCAAACCTAAAATCAAGTGTCCAGTCACTGCATTATAAATATTATTGAAATTCCATTATCGGACGCCTATTCGGTAACCTTAAAGAGGTTCAAAAAATGTTTATACAGTAGACAAATGTCCTTCCAAAGAATATTATGTTTACTTTTTCGGCTAATGGTAACATTTGTGTACCTATGGTAATCTACCCCTATCAAAGAATCCCCGAAAAAATTGTAAAATGTATAAACCCTCAATGGGGTGTTAGCCGGAACAATAATGGGTGAATCACCTCTGAAACGTTTTACGAATACATGGCCAATGTATTTATCCTCATCTTGTGCAAAATAACATCAAATTTCCAATCATTCATTTTTAGCGATGAAATACAATGCGATGAATGCAAAAAGTATTTTCATAAACTATATGTGTATCAAAAAACCATTTTTTATTTTAAATTATACCTTTATAAGCCAAGATTGTGCTTTAAATAAATACATTTTCATTGAAAAACATTTTTCTGGTCATCTTTAACCCTGTCCAACCATTGAGCCATAACCTGTCCGATAACTGAAAAACTGTCCGGTAACTGTACATATTTGCATACTTTTATTGTAATTTCTTTTTTTTTAATCGGGTTGTCAGAATCTAAAATTTAAATAGGCAACGTTAACATGCAAGATTGAATTTGTGTAAAACTAAATTTGGTGAAAAAATAATAAGAAATAGGAGAGATATGAATTTTATAAAAAATAATTTGCTTAACTGTCCGATAACTATATGCTTTACCCTATATAAAAAAAGTAATTCCAGTGGTTCACGTGGTTTTTCCTTTATTGGACTAATATGAGCAAAATTTAATTATTTACTTTTATCCAGCTTGTTAATTACTAATTTATTATAATTTAATTTAGTTAATAATTTTTACCTATTATATTGTCGTGTTTCAAACGAGTTAAAAAATCAGGTGTTTAGCATAAAGATCATCAAAAAGGGGTGAAAATGCTAAACCGCATGCGTTGAGAATAAATTTTGTGTACAAAAAGGACAAAATGTTTACAATTATTGACATACACTTTAACACTATATTTTATTGATTTGCATCCTGTGATTTGTGTACGGATATAGTACCGGTGTTGTGAATCTGCAAGGAAAACGTTTTCTAATAAATTTGAAATTGAAAACATTACTTGTGATTAGCGAAGGTGGATACAAATTTTGGTTGTTGCGAGTGGCACCTCCTAATTCAAGACCTTCTTGCGACGTCTGTTTTATCAAACGGACGTAGTTTTTCGTTCAGCGAGGAAAAGTGAAAATTGGCATTTTTCTTGGGGTCAAGTCTGATCTCGAGGAACACAATTGTTATACATGTGAAAGCTTCGAATTACAATTCAGTAACAGATTTTACAATTATAAATGTAATTGTGATTTGAAGTGATCACACATTATTACACAGACGGCCGCCTGAAGACAAGATTGTTGTCGAAATTCTTGAATTATATTTAACGCATTTAACAACTAGCATTAAATTTATCCCGCACACCATGTTATTTGATTTGAGTTGAATCCACAACCTGAGAGTTTTTCTTTATGTTCACCGGCAAAATAACGACCGGAACTTAAGTTTATTTTTGTTTACAACACTACTAGTATATCTAAAAAACATTCTTTACATACCTGATAAATTAAAGGTTTTTGGGTCTACATCAAAACTAATTTTTGTTATTCTAGTCACAGCTGCGAAATTCCAAATATTCCTAATTCTGCATATCAAATCGTCAACGATCCTGAAATAATCTATAAACCTGGCGATTACGTCAAACAATTCAGCATATTGGAAATAACTTGTGATAACGGATATAGGCTACCTCCATATAGAACAAACACATTTTATTGCTTAAATGGCCGATGGAATAATGAGCCACCTACTTGCCTTCGTAAGTACATTTAGGGGGGTACAAAGTATAATGAAGCATCAAAGTAGTAATGGTACAGAAATTAGTACTATCATAAGGATAGCCACAGAAATATCCTCCAGGTATTTCTATACTTGTCTATTATTACAATTTTGCAAAATTATTTACAAAAATAAATTTGAGAAGCAGAAGTTGCTACAATATCTAGTATATAGAAATATACTAATTCAAATTGCCGATTTTTTGCTCATAGGTACTTGTCCCTCGTTGATGTCTACTACCTCAACGACCGTCGAATGCAAATACAATGGCACACCGTTAGAAAATTGCATCCATCCCATCGATGGAACAAGTGTTCATCTGTCGTGTAATACATTCTATGAGGCAGACGCCATAAATAGAAATCCAACACGGACATGTCAGAATGGCAGATGGGGACCCATCAGTTTATCAGAATGTTATGCAAGTAAGTTTTTTGCGGACATTTTTGGTTACAAGTCACTTTTTAATTTTTACAATATTTGTATCAATGCACGAATTAATTATTATATTATTGATATGCATAATTCGTTTCTGTAATTTCATGGGCGTTGTGAGTACCTGTTATGTGTTCAAAATAAAATCATTTAGGTATAAAGCAACTGTTTGTGTAACAAAATAATAAATTAATGGTGATAATAATTCGACGGTTCATAAAAAATTTATGCTTATTATAGCTTGTGGCTTGAAGACTCCTAAAGGACAGTCGAATATAATTAGTGGTGGAATTGCTACCCCTGGTGACTATCCATGGCACGTGGGAATCTATGACAAGACAAAGATGTTTCTATGTGGAGGGTCAATTATTGACCGGAATATTATCTTATCTGGTATGGATAGTTTTGGTCATATCATACTACCTAAAATTCTAATTTATACATTTTTAGCTGCACATTGCCTGGCCGACTATGACGGTAAAGCATACCCGGCTGATGAGTATTTGATTGGAGCCGGAAAATACCATCGCCAATATGACGATACCAGGGATATATTTCCTCAATATTCAACTGTAAGATCTTACACATTTTTCGGATATCTAAAACTTAGAATACTCTTACTTTCTAGATACGCAAAATATTTATACCAAATAGATATAGGAGTACTAGCGGATTGAATGGCTTTGATATAGCGGTTGTGATACTCAAAAATACTTTCACATTAACTGCAAGTGTACAACCTGTATGTGTAGCATTAAATCAAGAATCTCAAGATGCAAATTATTTTATAAACAACAACGGAACTGTAAGTTAAATAAGCTTAGAATATTAACAGAAAATTAGGGGCAGTTGTTAGGCTTATCGCCCATATTATGCAGTATTTGTCAGTGGTGCTATATTGTTTACCAAGATCACATATTATTATGCCATTCATTTACAGTTTTCTAATTATAGTTCCATACATACTAGGATTATTATTTTATTATTATTAGTAATAATATAATCTTATGATTGAAAATTTGGTCGCAAATGCTGTAACGAGAAATGCTATCAAACTCAATTGCACGGTGCCCGACTTTACAGCAGTTGTAACACTGTTAACCTCGTGATATTCTTCTGCACGTCCGAGGTTCGTGGTCAGTAAATCAATACTTAACATACCTAATTCACACTCGAACTCCAACAGGTAGCGATAATAATCCCGAGACATTTTGAGTTTTTCTGATGTCATTTCTCCTGATTTTACTTTTAGAACCCCTACGTCTGGCTCTTTCCTTTGCCTATTATGGTCATATCGGAGGTGTTCAATGTGTCAGTTAATTGTATAGCCTATAGTCGTGTTAGATGTATCACTTTCTAAATCTATATTATTTGGACTTGGTACTTTGGTCTAACATCCAATTTGGTATAAACTTCTCTGCTTTCCTTTGCAGTGTGCTTCAAGCTCAAAGAGGGCGCGCATCATTTGCATCTCATATGTACTGAACTCGTTGTCCGTTTCTATTAACCTCTTTGCTCCGGAGAATGGCCAAAAGCATATTATGCATCTAATCCTTTCGAGCTCTGATGTCGGATTCCAGGAACTCATATTGTAAGGAATTAAGCTTTTCGAGTTCCTTCTCAACAGTCTTGTATTATCTCTCTAGTATCCCATAACATATCTCATAACGCTCTCTTATATCCTGCTGGTTAGCGTAAATCTCTAGATGGTCTATTGTTTCACTTTCCTCTGTGGCGATATCATGTAAATTGGCGTAATCGTTCTCAAGTCATATCTCACCCATGAGGGCTAATAGGTTGCGTGTAGATAGCTTAGCACAACAGGTTCTGAGCCACATTTTGATTTATCTTGCACAAAATGGTTTAACTATTGGCAGAAATGTTTACAATAAAAAATTGCGCATTTATTATTACTGTTTATTTTATTGGTTTCATTTATAGGTTATAGGTTGGGGTCACACTCAGGAGGGCAGTGATTTGTCGGATGTGCTAAAGGAATTGATAATTCCATACGTTCAATTTGATAAATGTTACAACGAAGTTCCAGTAAATTTTCGAAGATATATAATGTTTGATAAGATTTGCGGTGGATATCTTAATCAGGGTAGGTACAAATAAATATAATATTGAAGAGTAACAAAATTGCTTTTTAACAAATTTGATTCCTATGGTTTCGCACATTTAGATTTTGTTTTATTTTTTCAGGGACTGCTGTATGTCAGGGTGACAGTGGTGGAGGCTTAGTTTATAATATTAATAATCATTATTTTATAAAGGGTATAGTAAGTACGTCTCCAAGTTCGACAGATTCTGGTGTAGTGCAATGTGATTCACACCAGTATGGTCTTTATACATCAGTTTACCATCACATTGATTTTGTAAGGGAGATTATAACAAGTTATGGGTAAGATATTTGACTTCTTTTACACGTGAAGGATAGAATTCCGTGAATAGAAATTTGTTTACAAAATTAAGTACCTGGAAGTAATTTTCCATATATCAAGTAATTCATACTATTCTCAACCATGTTGAGTTTTTCAATGAATTACTTTGGTACAAATACTATTCCTGATGAAAATAAAATATAATAGGTAAATATAATGTAAATTAACTTTTAGTTGGAAGGAATTCATAGAATGCACACATGATGACTGTACAAAAGATGAAAATATTAAAAACAAGTAAGGGTAAAAACAAAACTTTACTTTTTGGTCTCTAAAGAGCGGCTTAACGATTTTTAGAGATGGGTGTCGTCTTCCAAACTTTCCACTGCATGGAACATACAGCTTTTCAAACAAAAGTAGTAACTATGAATCTGGAAATTATGTACTAACAGGCAGCGTGATATTATTAATTTGCGATCCTGGTTATCAAGCTAGTGCTTCAAGTGGAATCTACTTTTCTTGTTTAGACAAGGGTACATGGAATCCTACGGTAGGGTCATGCACGGGTATGTACTATGCAATGTGAGATGGACAGTTTATTTTCATACATTTAAAATATCGCTTTACATTGTTACAATAATGTACACCCTGATAGTTTCAGTAATATTTAATATGTATTGTAATGTTATTTCCCCTGAAAACGTTGGGCGCCAAATTTCTCTTTAATCATTTCAAAGGAATTAATAACAATAATCAAAGGAACTATAACATACTAAAATTATACTCCTCTGTAGTAAAATGGTAGGTGACATTTTTCAAATCAATAATCCCTCTATACCTTGCATACACGATAGAAGTACCTACTACTTGGAATTAGTAAAGTTCTTAACAAAATTAAATAAAAGCTTATGATACTTAACGCTTTTTCTCTCCGTATACCTTTTATGTCGAATTTGACACCACCGCGACGTACTTTATCAGCCAATCAAAAACCGATAACCAACAAATACAACGGAAGTCGTTCCCAATATGTTGTTGATGTAACCAGTGCGCTTACACCACTCTGGAATCAGTACTGACTCCAGAAAACACTATATTCGCCAAAATTATATGACCAAAAATAATCACGTTTGAATATATTATTGTCCTCTACCCTTTCTGATAATTTTATTTTATAATAATTGTTGGGAAGGGATAATATTATTGTCTTCCAGCTAGCTCAAATAAAAGATTCTTAACAAAATAATTAGGATATAATTTTCATCTTTATACAAATTAATTCGAAACAGTAGCACTTCGGCTTTTAACTTTAGAATTTTATGAGATACATACAATTCTATTCACCAACTACGCCCTATTTGAAAGTTGCACCTCACACATTTAATTCTCATAATTTAAGATTTGTAATATTTCTGATTTTACCTTAATTGCGGTTGTCCAATTGAAGATGTAAATCGGCTGGCATCATCTATCCACGGTCGAATGGGTCAGAATTTACCAGATGATTCTAGATTTGGTGTCATCCAACTTAATTTTTTAGTGAGGCTCAGCTTCACGATCAAATTAGACCAATTTTCTGTGCTTTTCTGCTTTGAAAACAATCTACACCCCTTGCTAACATCATTCAGAGGAACCATCACTCGAATTCGCACTTAATTTTCCGAAATTTTAACAATAAACGTGATTTTAGCAACGCCAGCAACAAATGATGAGGTTCAAAATAAACAATTTCAAGTAAATGATCAAAATGTCACAGAAGAAGAGATAAACTATCCGAAGTTTAATTACTTCGACATAAAATTATTGCAGGTAAGGTAATTGACAGTTTTCCTAAATGAATGGAATATCTGAAAGTAGTAGTATTAATATAATTTAAAATTTTCTAGTATAAAGAATGCTTAATTATTGTCACGTTGGAAATTAAAATACTATACCTAAAAAATAAGGGTATTAATATTTTTTTAAATATTTTCTTTCTAAATATTCTTTATTCTTAAACATTAATTTTTGGACTTGATAATCGAAACAGAAAAATAATAGGGTATACATTAATTTTATTGTCTCGACTATAAAATTATTCATAATTATTCCTGATTGCCAGAGCTAACTATATCTGTTATCAATAATGCTGGTTTTATTAGTAATTAAGTAATCAAATCAAATGAAGAGCTTTTCCATTCCTGTCGGAATATTGCCACTTCTTTTGAAGTCTTCACAATCCATTTGACGAGGTGGATTAATCCTCTTTTGCTACTCTTCTTACTACAACTTTTCACAGCAGCTTGTGGATGTCCACTGGGAGGCCGAGCTAAGAAATTCTGTGAAGTCCGCGATTTGAATCTAGTAACTCTGTAACTCAACCAGTGATCACTCCACTGCTGTGGCTATCTATAGCTATAAGTAATCAGTCGGTGGAAATATAATTTTAAGTATCATCTAGCACATTTTAATTATTATTTGCTTCACCTTTTAGGCGATGAATCAATCTGATGGCCAGATCATATCGCCGGCTCTCATTAAAATTACATTACTTATGCTGCTGGAAGGCTCCAAAGGAAAATCTGCTGAAGAAATTAGTAACGCTTTAGGCATTCCTGTTAATGTAACTGCATCAAGTAGAACAATAAGTAATATATTGAACAATCTTTGGGTACTATTGTGTTGATTGGCTTGATGCTCTGTAATTATATCAATTGTTTTAGCCAAAATCAAAATATATGGATTTAACTTTGGAGGTACCGAATCTGATTGCAGTGTCCGATAATTATACATTACTTCCAGAATATACAAACATTTTACAAAAGTATTATAAAACAAAAGTTTTTTCTAGTGATTTTAGAAATACTACAGAGACTGCATTAGTTCATAATAATTGGTTAAGAAAAACTACCAACGGTAAGATTAACACAATTAAGGCAGGTATGAAATTCTCATATTTTTACTCTATTACATATTTAATACCACCTTTTATTATTCCAGGAAGTATTAACAAAGAATCCTCCTTGGTTATATCCAATGCCTTGTTTTATTATCCGAAATTAAAAATTAAATTTGAACAAAATATAGCCGTTGCATATAATAAGACATTTAATGTGGTGGTAATGCAAGTCATCAGCCAGTTTAGATATCGATATTTTGAAGAATTAGAAGCTCAAATTATTGAAATACCATTTGTTGTAAGTTACGTAGTTTAAATTTATATACTAAACTGTTTAAAATTCCGCTTAAAGAATGAAGAATTTGCTATGTTAATTTTTCTCCCCAACGAGAATAACACAGTTGATGCATTACGAAAAGATCTTCTACTCAGTGATAGTTTTGCTAAAATTATTGCAAGCTTAAACACAACCAACGTCTTGCTTAGTTTACCACAATTTCACACATATCGTGACTCCGAGAATGTTAAAATACCAACATTGTTGAAAAAGGTAAATTTTTTTCAAATACCGAACATTCGAATTTATTCAACTTAGAAATTCTGTTTTAGCTGGGAATTCAAGAAATATTTTCGGAAAATGCTAATTTAAGGGGTATGGTGGAAGCAGAAAAAATAAAAGTAAACGATATTTTGCATAACGTTGAAATACAAATTAATAACAATGGCGATGGAGTGAAATTAGCTGATAGTCCTTTAACGAGTCAATCTTCGAAAAAATTTACTGCAGATCGTCCATTTTTATTTTTAATATATAACATTGAATCTAAAAATATTTTGCTTGAAGGAAGTGTGGACTCGATCTTAACAATGACGCCGACGTGCCCATTGTGTGGGGTTGCTGGGGAGTCTCCCCCTTAATAATTTATGAACTTGGTAAATTCAGTCAAATGTTGGTCAAGTTTGCAAAAGCCGCCAAGCCGATATTAGGTATAAAATACCACTACAAAAAGTAGGTAATTTTTAATAAATACAGATGATAAATTGGGGATTCCCCCCTGAACAAAGTTGGTTGGACACATACCTGGGCCTGAATTTAGTCCTAGTAAGCCAATTTGGATATAGAAGATATTGCTGCAAATTATAGCTATTCTAAGAACTCTAGTTATAGTATTTGATATTAAAGTAATTTATTAAAAATAAAAAAGTGATTAAATCATTCGCTGTTTAATAATTACGAGTAAACAAGAAGAAATAACAATTAAATCAGTTAGACCCCAAAAAAATATCGGGGGTCTTAATATGCATTGGGGAGCAGGTACATGTAATGATTGTTAGCTTTAGTTGCCAGATTTACTTATATCCTGCCACGACTTATACCTCGTAGAGAGTCTTCAGCAAAGCTGAGATACACATAATCTTTCATAAGTTAAAAAATGATATTTTATATATTTTTACGTATTGTAGCGTTTTGAACCAACTGTCCGGCCCCCTATTGAGTCGGGAAATCGAACACACTGAAATGTTCTCTACACACGCAATTATAACTCCGACTGTTATTATTTGGTTCACATATTGTCGTATTTTGTGTGTGAATCATTTGACAATAAAATTGGATGGTAAATGTTTGTAAAAATTTATAGTTGGTATTGTGAAAGATGGAAATAAGAAGGGACTCTCACTTTGAGCGCCGTGCGGGCGAGTTGATAATTTTGGTTAATTATATTAAATGGAGTAAAATTTTTGAATAAATGTGAAAGAAAAATAAATAGGGGAAGGTGTTGCACCTTGCGACCACTTTTGCAAAAGTGTTCCTAAAATGTCATTGAAATGACATTTCGTTAATATGATTGTTGCTATCAGAACTTTAACTATTTGTCTACACTATGATAATATGGTTTGTGGGGAAAAATTTTATAAATTAATGAAAATAACGAGAAAAGTGGCTCAAGGTACAACATGGGGTTGTACAACATGGGGTTGTACCTTGATCGATATGGTAATGTACGTTGAGCCAAGATATAGAAACAGTAATTAAAAATAAAATTTTATTGTTTTGTTTATTTCAAAGCATATAGGGGCTAAGATCTACTGGAAATCGGAAATATAACTGCTGACGAGCCGATCCTCCTGTGGTCATTGGAGGGGGTAGTTTCAAAATTACATCTCTTTCATCAACCTTATAACTTTTGGCTGAATTATCTAACAAGAATTTGTTTGTCCCAGGATCTTTTTTTAAGTAAGTGATATACAATTACGGTTTCACAGCCAAAACCTTGGCTACATAATATTTGGAGCTTTTTTTACCGGAAAGCTTAACCAATAGACCTTCGCTGATAGTTTCAGTCTCTAATTGCTTTTCTAGTTGTTGGGCATTTACCTCGTCAATCAAACTAATATCTTCATCAGAATTGAACGACAACTCAATCTCATCTGATTCGTTTGAACTGTGTTTTTTGCTAGTATTGGTGCAGGTTTTTTCTTGAGAAAGTTTCTCTGCACTGTCTCCACTATCTTTATTTATTTATTTCAAATCCTGCAACCGTTTAGCCTCTTGTACTTTATTACATGTAATAAGTAAAAAATTAAAAAAAAAAATTTTATGTATTATTTTGGATAAGGAACAAGCAAAATTCTCAAATGTAAAAAGGCTTATTGGGAGAATTTGAGTTTGAATGTCGTGGTTATTTGAGGTAGCTGCGGAGCGCAGATTCCGGAGCGCAGGAAGATAGGAAGAAGACTTGCGTACGCCGTCCAAGTCGTGGACGATCGACATTTTGATTTTGATTAATTATTAATTGTAAAAGTTGATTTAATTTGAAAATAAAAGATAAGTAAAAATTAAGAGAGTGTTATTTCTTATAGAACCAAAATTTGGAAGAGTGTGAAAAGATAAAATTAGCGAAATATAGGTACAATTTACAAGCAAAATTATTTCGAAAAGTATTGAAAGTCAATTGATAGGGACGGCTTTTAAAAAGTGATTAAGATGAGTAGCCGGGAAAGAAGGTGATTCTCGACACGTTTCAAAATTTAATAAAGAAGAATTTTAAAATTTATAACAATAATTCGAGGGTGGTTTTATTATACTTCAATATACAGGGTGTCCCCGCACTCACTTTACATAACTTAGGTGGTGATAGAGGACACTTTTCTAAGAACAATATTTAACAAAAATTTTTTTTCTAAATTCAAAACCTCGAGCGTTAGGCCTCTTTAAAGCATTTTTTTTAATTTCCACCTTCACGTGGCCATAGCCCCGAAAATATTGATTTTTCAGTAAAAATGGTTTAATGTTTTTTAAATAGCGTGAAATAATCTACAAACTAGATTTAAACCTTTTATTGTCTAAAATCAACGGTTTTCGAGTTATGAATTAAAATAAGTTAAAAAATGTCGAAAAATTTGAGCTTTTTTTTTTTTTATTTTTTCAAAACCCTGTATCTTTTAAACGAAACATTTTACAAAACATCTGACGCCCCATTCCGGATAGGAAATTTAACGGACTACAACTTTTGTCTAGTAAAAATTTTTGAGAAACCAATCCATTTCACAGAAAATCAGAAAATAATAAACAAGGCAGCTACAAAAAAAAATTAAATTCACTAAATTTTTTATTTTTTTTTTAAATTATTTTATTAATTAATTTTAATCTATTACATTATTTAAGTAAATGTTGAAAATGACCACCCTCATTTTCAATACACCGTCGTGATCGTTTTAAAAGATGTTTTATAGTATTATTTATAAAATTTCCTCTTTTGATAAGAGCCACTATAGCAGGAGTGGTCAAAAAGATCGAGGGATCGACCGGTCTATCACGAGGCCAATTTTGGTCGATCGGTGAGTGTGAAAAAGTGTCAAAAAATCGAATTTTTGCGATTAAAAGTGTCGAAAAATCAAGTTTTTTCGATTTTTTCTCGACAAACCTTTTTTAAAACAATCACGACTGTGTATGGAAAATGAGGGTGGTCATTTTCAACATTTACTTAAATAATGTAATAGTTTAAAATTAATTAAGAAAATAATTTTTCAAAAAAAATAAAAAATTTAATAAATTAATTTTTTGTTTTGTAGCTGCCTTGTTTATTATTTTCTAATTTTCTGTGAAATGGATTGGCTTGTCAAAAATTTTTACTAGACAAACGTTGTAGTCCGTTAAATTTCCTATCCGGAGTGGGGCGTCAGATTTTTTGTAAAATGTTTTGTTTAAAAGATACAGGGTTTTGAAAAAATCCAAAAAAAATGAAAGCTCAAATTTTTCGACATTTTTTAACTTACTTTAATTCATAACTCGAAAACCGTTGATTTTAGACAATAAAAGGTTAGAATCTAGTTTGTAGATTATTTCACTCTCTTTAAAAGAGCACTAAACCATTTTTACAAAAAAATCAATATTTTCGCAGCTACGGCCACGTGAATGTGGAAATTAAAAAAAATGCTTTAAAGAGGCCTAACTCTTGAGGGTTTGAATTTAGAAAAAAAATTTTGTTAAATATTGTTCTTAGGAAAGTGTTCTTTATCACCACTTAAGTTATGTAAAGTGAGTGCGGGGACACCCTGTATTACTGATAACCATATAAGCTGGCCCTGTGCAAGAGATAAACACAGGATCATGCCCGTCAGGACCGCCGCTAGGGGGACTTCCGCCCGTGTGCAAAGATCAATTTGGCCGCCCTTGTAAACGAATTTTTCGTTTTTTTAATACAATTTCCTAAATTTCTACTACTTATGCCAGTTTTCACCTATATTTTCTTTAAGAAAAGTGTGCAGTAATTGTTTGGTCTAATATTTAAATTCGTTTCTGTAAAATGAATCTGTTGGTGTCTACCAGGACATAATAATACAATGTAGCAATTTAATGCAAAGTAGTAATTTTAATAATTGTAGTAATACGTGTAAGATATCGATTATATGTATGGTCAATTCAAGGTATGTACGATTGTCTTGATCAACTTGTTTTGATTTTGTCTTTATGCACAAAGTAGTATCTCATTCTTTACTAAATCAACAAGTACAAATATCAGTTTCTGCGAGTGTGTTAAAATGAATCCAACAAGACTTCCAAAGTTTTACAAAATTTGTATAAGCATTATTTTAACAATTATGCAAGTTGATAGATCAATTGAAGTCAACATTTACAATAATTGTAAGTATTTACTGAATTTACATTATAATTATTAAGGATAAGTTTTCGTCCAATTAATAATAATTAATTTAAGGATATTTCTGGGGCAGCGAACATTTTAAATAATACATATTATTTAGTTTTACTAAGCTGCTACGCAATTTAAAGATTGCTTGGTTGTTGCGATACTTAAATTAATTTATTATAAAAAATGTATCGACAATTTTCTATAGAAATTAAAATATTCATAATTTAATAATTTATTACTTTAGATTATTAAAATTTATAAATATTAATTTTTAGTATTTTATGCGACTTATTTATACTTAGAAAATGTTAGATAATTTTCCGGTTAGTATCATCGATTCTTTATTGAAGGTCTACAACTTTCTTGAAATGGAAAAACCTCGCTGAAATATTTTAAGTGAATATCTAATGTTTAGATTGCAATTTAAATATAAATATGATTTATTTAATTCATTATTTATATAAAACTCAATTCATTTACCATTGATTACAGAATAACCAATTTTATATATTAATATTTTAACAAAATTCGACTTGCTAAGCACAATTTTCAATGACAAGTGCTATATTTCAAATTTGTGACCCCACCTCCGGTAATCAAATTGATTATAATTTGCAACTCTTATTGAATAATCTGGATATATTTGTAGAACAATGAATGCAAAGGTGCGCAAATATTCACCTCATGTTTTATAATAATTGTTTTTTTGGTCCGTTTTTCATTCATTCTGTAAAGTAGAAATATTAAATTTTGCTGTCAGGGTTACATAAAATTGCAAACTTTAATATCGATTATTAACTAAACTAATGGATGATGTATGATATTAAATATTTCGTATCTAAATCCCATCATTTTAATATTATCTATCTAATTCCTTTGAGTTTTCTTTAATAAAATATAATATTTCGACTCATGGTAAACGAACTGGAACCGTAAATATCTAATATTGAGATTGTAGAATTTAAAAAATAAATCATGATATTGATGATTGATATTTCCTTCAAATTTATTTATTAGTTATCCATATTTTCAATTAAACTGATTTTAGTTACTTTTCAACACAAAATAACCAATTCACAATTTAAAATTTAATATATTAACAAATATCGACTTGTTTATTAATTGCAATGTATCTTGTTTAAAATTTTTGGACTGCCGCGCGCCAAGGGTTTTAAAACTTCTCACGATACAAACTGCTTAATATAAAATCCAGCGGTCACACATATTTAGCATTCCATTGAAGCACACACAGTAAAACAATTCTGCTAAAAGTTGGTAAAATTGTGCATACTCCAGGTACAATTTGGGTTTCAATAGGCTACAAGTACAACATTGTGTTCCAAGCAGGTAAACTTTTAGGTCAACCTATCTATACCTGCATACAACCCAAATTATGCCTTCTTATGGTAAACCTTTTTACTATTTAACTTTGCGGTTCTGGTCCGAGTTCTATTATTCCGAACTATGATGAAATTTGTCTACAAATTACATCCCGCGTCGTGCTTTTACGAAATCTACACGTATAGGGCCGACGACTATAAAACTATTTATCTTGTCGATAAATTTATCTAGGAGATTAATTTATATTCGTGCAACTTCGGATTTACATTTATTTTTGACACATGAGGTGAATTAAATGCCATATTTTTAATTTTAAACACATTTTTGTATTTGTTATTAATTATAATATCAATTTTTGCTGTAAGATAACGTACATTTTACTATTATCAATATTTATATTAGTAATCATATTATTATTAGTTAATACTTTATATGACAAAATAAAATATATTTATTAATAACTCCGTTGGCCTTGTGGTTAACAAGTCGGCTTTCATTTTGTCATTCCGGGTTCGATCCTCACCAGAATCATATTTTTTTATTAAAATTTTTATTTAAGTATTATATTATTATAATAAGGGTCGACCTAAATGTATCTACTAGACCAATAATTAGTTTTTTAATTTATGAATCGCCTAGGTAAATTTGTACGTAGGTAAAGCACCATTCACAACAATAACAAGAAGAATAATAATAACAATAATAACAATAACAAATAACAAAATAGAATAGGATAACAGTAACAGTAACAGAATGGTATGTTATAAATAACAGTGGAGTGACGGGTAATGGTATAATTCATATAATTCATACTAACCACAAGGCCAACGGAGTCATTAATAAATATATTTTAATTTGTCATATAAAGTATTAACTAATAATAATATGATTACTAATATAAATATTGATAATAGTAAAATGTACGTTATCTTACAGCAAAAATTGATATTATAATTAATAACAAATACAAAAATGTGTTTAAAATTAAAAATATGGCATTTAATTCACCTCATGTGTCAAAAATAAATGTAAATCCGAAGTTGCACGAATATAAATTAATCTCCTAGATAAATTTATCGGCAAGATAAATAGTTTTATAGTCGTCGGCCTTAGTAGGCCAAATTTTGTCTGAAACTTTCTAAAGGTAATTTCATAATAATATTTATGGTACACTCCCAAGGTGTAAAATGATTTAAAAGTTGCATAAATTTGACTGCAAAAAAGGCAGAATTGCATCATAGTAAAACTGTGTGGAATTCTTGCCACATATAAATAACTTAATTTAAATGATAATTGTCGTTATTTATTCATGCAAATAGAAGAATAATAAATTGCGTCTTTACAGTTTTTTATCATCAACAATCAATCATAATAATTAATAATAACTTACCTAGTAATAAAAAAGATAATAAAAGTTTAGATTTTAAATTACTCGATCTAATATTTGAACTTAAAACGCAAGACGCTGCCACACTACTACAAACTTTGAGGGGACAAGCACGAGAAAGTGGCTAAGAAAATATTAAATTTATTAATGAAAAATCACATAGTCATACTATCTTTGAGCTAAAACCCGGGAGCTTCCCTCCTGGTTTTTAATAACCTAAAAATGTTTCATACTTTGGGATGCAGGGACTTAACTGAGGTGTTTACCAATGCCCTTCGGCACCGTCCTAGATCAGGCTCTTCAAGAATTCGCCAAAGTAGGGGAGTTGATTGCCCTGCAAACCTACTTTTGGTTCGTTTTAAAACTTACACGCGATACTCATTTTAATTTCTATCTTACAAAGGCTGATAACTTCCACACGCGTTACAGCACACGACTTCTTGCGATGCTAGGGCTCTATCCTTGCTTAGTATGTTCATACCATCGTACCATCATACTTTCACAACATCAATTGCGATGTTTTGAGATGTTGAAAGAGGTAATGGAGACTGTGCCTCTGTAAACAATGTGATATTATGCTATGCTGTACCTATACCATAGTACAATTAACATCGAGCAAATTTATTTATGGGTAATTTTAGCTTAAATACGAAAACTAAAGAGAGTTCCATCGCCTAGTTCTGTCTAGGGGATATTTTTAATAATTATGGAAAAAGTTATGGTAAAAGTCATAATTTTGAATTGGACTTTTTGCATGTTTGATGATGTTGCAGGCGGAATTTCGTGATGCTTTTTTTTTTCAACTTGTAGGGTAGAGGCACCGGTTATAGCCACGTTAAGACAAACTTAAAGTTTGTCAAAGTTTATTAAGATTACCTGCAATTTATGCTTCACGTTGCCTAGTTTAATAAAACAGTACAATAATCTATTTACGGAAAATTAATATTTGAAATTGATAGAAATGATCTATATTTTTAGAAAATTAAATGAAATAAAATATTCCAATTGTGCTAGTTATAGCCACCCGTGTACCACATATAGCCAGAAGTCTGTACCAGATATAGCCACCTACATGTCACTTCGCATAAATTGATACCTACGTTAGAAATTTATTTGGCCCCAAATTAAAATTTAATAAATCCCAACTCATGATCCCAACTAAAGCTATTATAATTATTTTACTGATTTACCGGTAGATACCTACTATTAATTAATTAATGTATGTAATTGAGGACCGTTTTTTCAAAACTCATCGCTTTGTCCAAATTAAAAAATATTGAGCTTTATATCAAATCTATATAATTTTGTAGCGGCCTATCAGAATTTGCTATCATATATTGCAAAGTTTGCTTTGTTTCTTTACAAAACGCTAGAGAAAACTTAAAGTTTTTACAAAACTGGCTTTGTACAAAAAAAATCATAAAATATATTAATATTCCTGAAGAAGCGAAAGAATTTTATGACGAAATTTTAGGGAAAACATCGGAAGAACCAGCGCGACAAGTGACAAAAAATTGAAAAGATTAAACCGTAAATTTCTTAAAAAAAATAAGATATCTACTTAGTCACCTTGATGGCTATAACTGGAAATATCATGCTAGAAATGTTCCACTTATAGCCATCCCAAAATTTAATAGTTTTCGGTTACAAATTTAATAAATTTTGTAAATAAAGAAAAATTAATGCTTTACCTGATTTAATAAACTAACGTAGAACAGTTTAAAATCAATTGTTTTTATAAAAATACTTATAACACTTATATCACCTGCTAAAGAAACTTGTTAACAAAACGTACAGTTTCACAACCTATTGTACTTTGACTCAAATTTTTTAAACTTACATCATAGATAAAAAAGTGCACATAGAGAATTTAGGTCTGTGTAGGTTTTATTCAGTAAATTTTATTTGAGTTATAGAATTATTTTGCCATACGGCCTTATTTTATCATAATAATGCTGCAAGTGGCTATAACTGGTACAGTGGCTATAACCGGTGCCTCTACCCTACGTATTTTAAAGCAGAATTATTGTCAATTTTTTTATACTAGTAAGAAAAATTTAACATGGTTAAATCTTTTTTTAAACTTGATCAATTATTATTTCGTGGAATTTAATAGTGAAGGAATTCCAAAAAATTGTCTTCATATTTCTTAGGTGAGTTTTAATTTTTCTGAATTTTTTGAGATATTTCAGATATCTTTAGTACATAATGAAATGAAAAAATGTGAAAAAGTAGTTAGTAAAAGTAGTAACTAAAGTACACAGGAATTTAATTAGGAGGTTGAAATTTTGCACAAAGCTATCGTTTTGCATAAGAAACTTTGTCAAAATTTCCACCATCAAATTCAAAAGAGGCATTTTTAACATACTAAACCGGTCCGACCCTTTTCGGTATCTAGATAAAAAAAATAGTATTATGTAAGTTATTCCTTCTTTATGTTGTTCTGTGTATCCATTTGCGCGGCAAATGTGGATGGAGAGCGCTAGACACCCAATTCCACCATTTGACACTAACATAGAACCGAAATGACGAATATTCATTTCAACATAAGCCATTCCCAATCACTAAGTAAAAATTTCACTCTACCCGGGTACTATTTAGATTTTAAATTTTAAAACAACATAACTTTTTTTCTACCGGTCCGATTGTTTTGAGCTTTGGTGACATCTCTACAAAAACGGTTCTCTGCACACACAAAATTACATCCGTTTATAATGTGGCTTATTGGG
The DNA here is from genome assembly GCA_958510855.1 of Rhagonycha lutea. Taxonomy (NCBI): domain Eukaryota; kingdom Metazoa; phylum Arthropoda; class Insecta; order Coleoptera; family Cantharidae; genus Rhagonycha; species Rhagonycha lutea. Next base: position 41,893,302 of record OY294038.1, read on the forward strand.
TTCGTCCAATTCGTAAATGACTTTCTTTATTATTTCCACTGATAGGACGTATGCATCGGCTGATTTCTTTGGTTTGAGTTTCGATACCACAAGGATTACCTCACTTGGAGTCAGTCGTATCGAATATGAATAACCCTGCAATGGTTTTTTCGATTTTCCTTTATCCTCCTCAGTTGAAAGCTCTTTCGCCATACTTTCAAAGTAGCTATTCAACTCTTCTGCAGTTAAGGAACTATCACTGGCGGGTTCGCTGAAGTTTTAGTGCTGAATATAAGAGTCGTGGCTAGTCGGAGCAACAGAATTGTCTTAACAGGTTGTCCTTTAATTTTCAAAACTTCCCCGATTTTTTATTGATTATTATTATCAATTACTATAACGGCTTCCTGGTACAGTACAATTATTAATAATACTATAGGGTGTTTTTTAACTGCATGAGAACTTTCAATAGGGATAACAATTGAATCAAGATTGCTATGGAAACAGTTTTTTGACATTTGTGTTTAGCAAGGTTTGGCATTTGATAATGCATAGATTGACCATTGAACAACGCTACCAAATTATAGAAATATATTTTAAAAATCAAAGCTCTGTTCGCCAAACATATAGAGCCCTTCGCCCATTTTATGTTAGACATTTTCGACCTTCTGAGCAAGCTATTCGTGCGGTGGTAGACAAATTTCGTACCACTTCTTCGTTGCGTGATATAAAAACACCAGCAAGACGAAATTATGTGCGTACCGAAGAAGCTATCAGTTCTGTGAGTGAAAGTGTGCAACAGGACCCAAACATTTCAATTCGCCATCGTGCTCAACAACTTGGGCTTTGTCCGTCCACTAGATGGAAAATTTTACGGAAAGATCTTCATTTACTACCTTATAAAATCCAGTTGGTTCAAGAACTGAAGCCTGATGATCATCGATTGCGTCGTGAGTTCGCAGATTGGGCTCACAACCAATTGGAAGTGGATCCATTTTTTTACCGTAAAATTTTGTTCAGTGACGAGGCACATTTCTGGTTAAATGGGTATGTGAACAAACAAAATTGCCGTATATGGAGTGAGACCAATCCGGGACATTATCTTGAGACTCCATTGCATGCATTAAAATTGACTGTTTGGTGTGGAATACACGCCAACGGCATCATTGGTCCATATGTCTTTCGAAATGAGGAAGGAGCTACCGTTACGGTGAATGGTGTGAGATATCGACACATGCTCAATACATTTTTGTTTCCAAAACTTCAAAAGCTAAACATTGACAACTTATGGTTCCAACAGGATGGTGCTACGTGCCACACAGCCAACGAAACCATCAATTTATTGAAAGGACAATTTGGTGACAACATTATTTCAAAACGTGGTCCTATCAATTGGCCTCCAAGATCGTGTGATTTGACACCTCCAGATTATTTTCTGTGGGGGTATGTTAAATCCATGGTTTATGCTAACAAACCAACAACTCTAGAAGCATTGGAGGCTAATATTCAGCAAGCCATTTATGAAATAAAGCCAGAAATATTGGAAAAAGTGGTCAAAAATTGGACTGAACGGATGCGTTTCGTAACCATTAGTCGTGGTGGTCACATGCCGGAAGTCATGTTCAAATCATAAATGCCTTTAACTGTACTTTCATAAAAAAATTATAACCAAAACATTCCGTCAGGTTTTTAATGTTTTATTTCATTTTGAAGTTCTCATGCAGCTAAAAAAAACACCCTATATAATATACTAATTAATAATCCATGCTAATTTTGTTAATTAATTGTAGATTCGATATCTGTAAGACATAATACAGATCATTTGCTATATCTTTCCAGAAGATACAGAAGGCAAAATATTAATTCAGAGTAAGTAAATTTATTAATTATTTAGATTACTGATAGCTTATAATAAATTAACATTTCTTTATTTTTCATTTTGATTAAACGTTAAAATTACTTTACTCTAATAGTGATATGACTAGAAATATAATTAAAATAAATATTATACCGGGTGACCGGCCGCCGATGTGAACATAGGAAATTAACATGGGAAATTGATTTTTCTATAATTCCTGCTTTCTATCAAAACGGAAGAGACGGTCATTGCCTTGCAGCTAACGCAGTTGGATGCGAACGCGGGGTAGCGGGTTCAAACCCGGGGAGAGTCAAACTTTCTTATGACCAAGTCTCCGTGCTTCGGAGGGCACGTTAAGCCGGCGGTCCCCCTGAGTTGACGAATTGCCACCGTTAACAAAAAACAGGGCTACGGCACATCTGAATTGTAGCCTAGCAAACTGCTACCGGATGTAAAACAACTATAGTCCAAAATCGATCTGCGGACTACTCACCAACCCGTCTGGCCAGCGTGAGAGAGAGAGTGGCTTATGTCCAGCAGTGGGCGAAAAAAAAAAGGCTGATGAGATGAAGATGAGATGAAGATGAAATGATCAAAACGGATAAGAATGAAAAAGGGTATCAATTTGAAGAGATTTTCATTCCGCTTCTAAAGATACCTAACACTTGATATTTTGTTCTTTAATTACTGTTAAAACTCACTAATAAAATGTAAAATAGCGCGTTTAAAAAACTTTTATGCCTGTTTTCACCAACAATTTATTTAAGAATTTTTTAGTAAAGAATTAAAGTGTGTGCCCGAAATAACTTGGTCGAACAAAGATTATTACGGTTAATTTATTTTAATTAAGATTTAATTCAAATATATCACAAAAGTAAGCCCATTTAAGATGCTTTTAGTATTTTTTAAGAAAATTTCAGTTAATTTTTGTCTAAGCGCATTTTCGGTACTTGGAGTCCGAGTCCTTGCATCAAGCGTTGCACACCAGCTTCCGTGACTGTATCAACTGCCTTACACCATTTTTGCTTAAAGTTTTGCTCATTTTGCATACTCCCCTTTGTCTTCAACAACTTCCATTTGAAAATTGCCCAATATGTTTCAATAGGCCTAAGCTGTGGACAATTTGGTGGATTGACCTTCCTGTTCAGGATTGTGACACTTTTCTGGCCGTACCATTCGATGTCTAATTTTCCGTAATGACAAGTGACTAATTATTCTAGTCAAAAAAGCACTGAACCTTTGTACAATTAAATGAATGGCAGCAATAATTTTTTTAAGCATTTTTCGACACAGATTTTTTGGCAGCAGTCCCTGTTGACCAGAAAATTCCGCTCTTAAAATCATATGTGCATATTGCTTGCCAAATCAAATATTTTTTCCCAAATTTTTTTTCTTGAAATTCTCAGGTACCAATCCATCTTTCTTTGCTGTATGAAATTTATGTCCTGGAATTTGATTGAAGTCAGCTTTTACCTAAGTCTCATCGTACCTGACAATGCAGTCAAAATTGTGAATCACATTGTCATGCTGTTTCCGTGCTCGAGTTTTTTCAGTTTTTGCAGTTTTATTCATTAAACTTTTGAAGAGCACTTGTGACAGTGGATTTTGGGATTTTAAGACATTTTGCAATGCCATTATGTGACGAGTTAGGATTTTCTTGATTTTTGCGCAGAACTGATTCACGAACAAAAACTTTGAATCAAATTCATTTTCGTTCAGTTTTGTTTTGATTCCTATTATATGATATCGTTATGTCTACAACAATATGGCGTTAATTTAGTCTTTTTAAAACAATTTTATTAATACTATAGCAAAAGTTACACGGGTGTTTCTCCGACCAAGTTATTTCGTGCACACACTTTACTTAGTGATTTGATTGGTCTGACATATGAGTTTTATATGTCAATACTATGTCAAATTTCACCAATCACATTTATGGAATACCTAGCTAAGGAATTCTTTACTAGGATATTCTTAAATAAATGTTGGTGAAATCGGGTATTAGTTACCTTATTTGAATTTTATTGCAATTGTGTTGCTTGAAAACCAATAATTTCCAATAAGTTAAGAATAACTTGTGTTTACGTTCATTGTTAACCAAATTTATTGTAATATGTCAAAGTAACTTGATGGAAATTATTAGTTTTCAGACAAAAGCAATTGGCATAAAATTCAAACAACTAAGCAACTAAAAAAATTTTAAATGCGCTATTTTGCATTTTATTTGTGAGTTTATAACAGAAATTAAAGAACAAAATATCAAGTGTTGGGTATCTTTAGAAGCGGATTAAAAATATCTTCAAATTAATTCCATTTTCATTCTTATCCGTTATGATGGGAAGCAGGAATTAAATAAAAATCTATATAAATAAAATAAAAATTGCCCATGTTAATTTCCTATGTTCACATCGGCGGCCGGTCACCCGGTATAAAAAAATTAAGACAACTAAAATTTTGGTCAGTATTTTTATCAGTAAATGGTCAGTATAATTTGATAATTAGGTCAATATAATTTTCTAATTTGGTATATATTATTTGTTACTTTGGGCAGTATAGTATGGTAAGTTGCTTGTTCGATGGTTAGTATATTATCTTTTATTGCTTAGTTAATTTTGGTTGTCAGCAATCAGTTTTAAGATAAAATAAGAAATCCAAATAATTATTATCAAGCTCTAGTTAGTATCCCAAGTAAATTTATCTGACAAGTAAATTTTGAAGGCCCCAAAGGGACCTTTTAAAAGGCTTATTTAGGACCTTTTAAATTTTTCTTGTATATTGTCATAAAATAAAGCAGCCCCCGACTGTTCTACGAAAACTTTTCAAAAATTAATCTAATTGAGAAGCTAAATTATTTTCTCACATACGCCGCCCCGGCTTGCTCGTCGGTTCCTTATCACTTTCCGCGTGATTGTTTCACCGTGTGCAAAATACACGGGTGGCCAAAATTAATCTCGGCCAAAATCCCAAAAATAGGGGTTAAGAAAAGGTCATTTACTTTACGGCAGGGAAGAAGTAATAGAAATTTAGAAAATTGTATTAAAAAACCGATAAAAATCGGCTACAAGGGCGGCCAAATTATACTTTCAGATCTTTAAGCTGGGCGATTGTTAAAATTAACAATTTATTGAAAATCGATTGTTCATTTTTTCATGTTTTACATTTGTTCATCATTCGATTAATCGAAAACAATCGATTATTTTAAATATATTACTCGATTAATCGAAATTAATTCCCAACCCTAGTCTAAACCATACATCAAAACTAATTTTTGCTATTCTAGTTACAGTTGTAAAATTCCAAATAATCCTAATTCTGCATATCAAATCGTCAACGATCCTGAAATAATGTATACACCTGGCGATTACGTTAAACAATTCAGCATATTGGAAATAACTTGTGGTAAAGGATATAAGCTACCTCCATGTAGAACAAACACATTTTATTGCTTAAATGGCCGATGGAATAATGAGCCACCTGCTTGCCTTCGTAAGTACATTTAGGGGGGTACAAAGTATAATGAAGCATCAAAGTAGTAATGGTACAGAAATTAGTACTATCATAAGGATAGCCACAGAAATATCCTCCAGGTATTTCTATACTTGTTTATTATTACAATTTTGCAAAATTATTTACAAAAATAAATTTGAGAAGCAGGAGTTGCTACAATATCAAAGGTACTAATTCAAATTGCCGATTTTTTGCTCATAGGTACTTGTCCATCGTTGATGTCTACTACCTCAACGACCGTCGAATGCAAATACAATGGCACACCGTTAGAAAATTGCATCCATCCCGTCGATGGAACAAGTGTTCATCTGTCGTGTAATACATTCTATGAGGCAGACGCCATAAATAGAAATCCAACACGGACATGTCAGAATGGCAGGTGGGGACCCATCAGTTTATCAGAATGTTATGCAAGTAAGTGTTTTTGCAGATATTATCGGTTACAAGCCACTCTTTTATTGTAAAATGTCTGTATCAATGCATGAATGAATATTAATATTGTTATGATATTCACCCTTAAATGAATAATCACCCCATAAAAGGCCCCAAAAACTAGTGTTTTATCGGAGTAGAGTTTTTCTCTTGCTCAAAGTCAGTGGATTCAATAGACGAAATAAGAGGGCAATTCATTGTAGACATAATTTATTGAATGATAAAAAGAAATCAGTAGTAAAAAAATTGCATCAAATTACTTTAGACAATAATTTTGTCTAAAACCAATGTGTTATTTTATGTGTAATAATTAAAGCATCCAAATTACATTTAAATCCTGGATTTTAGGAACTAAATTTGGATATTTCATTATTGGTGTAATCATGTAAACAATTTATAATTATCAATTTTAATAAAGTCCTTTAATCAATCTAAAATCAACACAAATCGTTGATTCACAATTTAGATTCATTAAAAATAAAAAACAAATTTTGTACCTTGTTGCACATTAATTACATTCCATTAAACTTCGTGTGTTGCCGGATGCATGCGTCGAAACTCCTGCCAGTAGTCGCCAGCTGTTTCAACCTGTCCAAAGCTGTGAATGTTCCACACGTCTGCCAGTATTCCAAATACAAATACGTCACCAAATGTGAAGTTAATTTCCAATTCGCCACATTCACGATACACAATTTTTTATAAACTACCGGAATCTCGTAACTTTACGACTCCACTATTCATTTACTTCCGCTTAATCAAGTAAATTAACGCCTTGGATTTTCGTACCAAAGAATCGCAATTGAGTTCCCTAATTTGAGTTCTCTCAAGAGACCTCACGTGTACTCAAATCGAGCTCTACTTGAGCTTCACCCGGGAACTCTTCTCCGCTTGGAGGTCACTTAGGAACTGCCGTGTTTCTGCTCCTTTTCCAGTTTTCGAAAATTTGATTTTGTGGTGGGAATCTTGTTGCTGGTAACTAAAATGGTCTTTCTAGCAGGTAACACAACGTTGTTAATTGCTCGCGCACCAAACTGATATTAACACTTTATTTGCAGGAATCTGTTGTTGTTTTTAAAATTAAAAATCACTTACAGGATGTTACAAAATTTTTGTATTCCACAAATAAATTCAAAATTGTGTTTTATGTGTAATAACTCGTTACATGTGATGGTTTTTTGTTTTTGATGCAAATTCCACTTTCTTGTCAGTCACATCAACTGACTACTGAATTAAAAATTAAATAAAATTGAATCACTCCCTTTATTTGCTTGCTTACACCCTCTAATGGTCAAAATACCACAACAATATGTTGATCTTCATAATTCGTCTCTGCAATTGCAAGGGCGTTATATACTATAATGACTACTAGTGCAGGCGCTGAGAGACATCCCGTGTGAAAAAACCGCTGACCGCATTCTGATTGAAGATTTAAGTTAAGAAATAATTAAATAATAAAATCTTAGATGTTGCCGGACGAAATTAGTGCCAAAAAAATAATAGGTGGCGCTATATAAAATCATCGAAAAACAATAAAAATTGTTGCTTTACTATTTTAGATTTTGCTCAAACTTTGTGGAAATGTTCTTTAGGCTTCCAACGACCAAAATCCATAAGGATTTAATTTTAGTACGCGCCATTTCCGCTCCACGCAAAATCAAGCAATTGAAAAGTCGTATTTTTGTGCTTTGCGGTTTTAGCTGTAAAATTTTTTCTATTGGCGATATCTACGCGACCAAGGTGGCATTTTTAAGCTTAAAGATGGTAGTTTCTAAAAAAAAATATAAAAATCTTCATAATTTATATACCTGAATCATAACATGGGATTGAAAATACGTGTATTTCTTATGATTTTCAATTGGTTCCAGTGTCTGCGCTGTTGAATGTATAGTTTTAACCATTCTCAGATATCAAAGTGCACATATCGTAAGAGAATAGAAAATTAAAATAGTCTGGTTCAATCAACTCGTTATGAAAAAAAATTTTCTTTTGAAATTATTTGAAATTTTAAAAAATTGTATATTTCAGGTTACAATTTGGACGTGTTTGATAAGAGATAAAAATTTGAAAACTACAGGATACATATTTCTTACCCTTAACTGTAAAAAACTTCAAAGTCCTTTGAGGGATTTCCTCTTCTCGCGGATGTACAGGCGCTTAGAAAGAAGCAAAAAATATAGCGATTTGTTCATTTATTCTGTGTTTTTTTTCTTATTTTGGCGTATATTTTTATACTAGCCTGAATAATTATCCGCGGACAAATTAATTGTGTAAAAATAAGTAGGTATTAATAAAGTAACCACAAAACTTACAAACAAAAAAATTAATTTTACTGATAAAATATTAAGACTTTCTGGATCTTGTTCTGTCCACAAGAAAACTGTTTTAGATTTACTTGAAAGTGTAGTAAATAGCTGTTAAAATTAAATAAAGTGTAGACGGTAGTTTCTAAAAAAAAATATAAAAATTTTCATAATTTATATACCTGAAAATACGTGTATTTTATCGATTACTTATGTTTTTCAATTGGCTCCAGTGTCTGCGCTGTTGAATGTAGAAGTTTAACCATTCTCAGATATCAAAGTGCACATATCGTAAGAGAATAGAAAATTAAAATAATTTGGTTCAATCAACTCGTTATGAAAAAATTTCTTCTTTTAAATTGTTTGAAATTTAAAAAAATTGTATATTTCAGGTTACAATTTGGACGTTAGGGCGGAGCACAACGTATAGGAGAAAAAATTTAGTTTTGAATTTGAATTTCTGGTTGCGCGATAGTTGTCTTTTGATATACCATACACAATCGTAAAAAATTTTTTTAAAAATATGAATATCTTCAGGTTCTTTTTTTCATCTAAAAATATAAAAAAAAAAAATTAATATCAACCTTTCTATGCAGCTCTTCGCTTGATTTCTTTTTAAACAAGCTTCTAATTAAAAGAAAACAACTCAGAATCCGCCACGAGAAAGTGGCTGCATGTCGGATTCCACCCACCCTCCCATTTATTTGATTAAATAGTTACTTGACAAAATCGTTCTTTGTCTCTAGCTTTGGTAGTGCTTTTCTGGAAGAAATTTTTGCTCGGATGAGTCCATCCCTAGCCTCGTTGCCACATACTGACGAAGAAGCTTCTGTTACCATTTTTATATGGCGTTCTACATCCTGAGTGTGACATGAAAAATTTAAATTTTCAAAGTTTTCCGGAATATTTGCAATCAATTCTATAAGATCTTCTTCAGTGATGCTGATGATGTGGGCGTCAGTAGATTGCCAATCAATTAGCTCCGTATAATCGTTAGCATCAAAATTCACTTCTGGCACTTTAAATTGGCGAATTTCAGTTGTGACATTTTTACCTCTACATTTTAAAATTATGATCGTCTCACATCTACTGGGTTGCTTGCCCATAGGACCAGCAAAGCCCTTTGGATCATTGGTTTTTCCATCAATTTTCAGAATTAAGTGACCAAGAGGAAGTTCGTTCATATGCAATAGGCATATAAACCAATGCAGCGATTTTCCCAAAGACATCTCTAGCCATTTTACGACACCATTCTTAAAACCTGTGTTAATAACGGTCCCATCACATCCCACAGCTGTAATTTTGTTCAAATTTTCTCCCAAAAAATTTTGGAGAAAGTTAAAAAGATTCGTGCTAATATCACTGGCGCTTCCGGAAGTGGGTGTCAGATGTCCTAAGTAAACAGAACCCGGTTCTGCAACAACTACTATATGCTCTTCAGTAACTTGCTTGGTGTGATAACTGGTTCCTATTTTGACATTTACAAGTGTCTTATCTTTTCTTCCGTCAAAGTAAATTCCATAAATATCATCCTGGTTTTCTTTCATTTCATTAAATAGGTTTTGCTTCCATCTTTTTCTTTCTCGTCTAATTTTACAGCTATCAATGATTAATGATGAATCTTCGCCACTAGTAAGACCGAAATCTTTAAGCACTGCATTTACAAGAAGCGATGCACTTCTGTCTGAGACTCCACTTCTGTCACAGGCTTCGGCTAAGTTAGGCAAAGCTAATCCTCTTTTGCAAGACATTTTTGAAGACTTTGATGTAGAAGGCTCTGAATGTGAAATAATAGTACCGTCCCCTTCTATTTTTCTTTCTTCGTCGTCGTCTTTTTTTTCTTCTTCTCTATTCAGTTGAACTGTAGTACAAATTGGAGTTATATTTGCGATTTTTTTTCAGTACGTTTTCTGTCTAACTCCTTTCTTTTTAAGACTTCACGATTTTCTTTGTATTTTTCACGTCAATACCGCCAATCATCATTTTTCGTTGTGTGCTCTGATCTTGTAGAAATTCTCGTTCTATTATTGGTACTTTAATTTTGCAGCTACATAAATCAAAATTGACACATTATTTGCAAGGACAAATATCAAATAGTCTTAAACTGTGTGACTTCTTTATATTCTTGTATTTCTCATTATACTCTTTTATTTTTTGGATTATACGTTAGTCAGAAATCATTGAAAGAGAAGCTTTTTGCCAAATTTTTTTAATGTCGACAATAACTTTCTTAGAAATATCTAGTATTACACTAGGGTCTTTATCGCTTTCAACTTTAAAAAGCTCACGATACCACAAAAACAACTTCATAACGTCAGAATATGTTGTAAGGCCATTGCCACAAAGTTCACTTGGTGTCCCAAATATGTCACAATGACATTGTCACTCGGGTTCTAGGCATCATGTAATCTCAAGTTTTCGTCTATACACTAAATCGCACAAAATCGCAAAACACAAAATCGCATCTAAACACTCAAATAAAATGGAGTGTTTTTTGTTAAAATTTCAAAATTTCAATTTCGAAAAGGAATCTGAATGTATCATCACACATGACTGAAAGTTTTTATGGTATATTATGATCTTAAAAGACAACTATTCCACACCCAGGGTTTCAAAATTTCAACAACAAAAATTTGCACTCCGCACTATTGGACGTGTTTGATAAGAGACAAAATCTTGAGATTGACAGGATACTTAGTTCTTACCCTTAACATCAAAAATTTCTAGGTCAAAAGGTTCAAATATGTGCGGCGTGCACAGTGTGTCCATGACCATTGATTGCAAAATTTGGTTTACGGTTTTTGCATACGGAATGTCTCGTGGTGTCCGGTCAAAAAAATTAACTAGAATTAAATAAGCTCTAAATTTAAAATCATTTTTGTTTATTTTGCATTCAAACCTACTACACTTTCAAGTAAATCTATAACAGTTTTCTTGTGGACAAAACTAGATCCAGAAAGTCTTAATATTTTATCAGTAAAATCTTCGATCATATACATTTCATAGATACTAAGTGCCCTATCTTAATGCATTGCAGGTAGTGAATCGACATCGTTACGATTTAACAATTTCTAGCTATCTTTGTTAAACACTATAGTTTTCAATCTTGTATCTCTCTCACATCTCGAAACGACGGCTCTGCCCATTATCTCGACGTTGTCGCGACAAAAAGGCGTAAGCGGCTTTTTTCAATATTTTACAGGGGAGACAAAAAACATTTTATATCCGTTATTTGTGTTTGTTAATATTGGACTTTGTTTTAAAGTATAAACATTATTTAAAACACATTTTTTTTAATTATTATAAAAACAGTATTTTTAATTTGCGTTTTTGTCGTATACGCCTATTTATTTTTGTTATTTGGTGGTTAAGCCTATTTTCCTGAGACATAAGCCTTTTTCATTTTAACAATTACTGTTTTATAATATGTCGTTTACGCTCTACTTACGCCTTCTTTTTTCATCAAGATAATTTTATAGTAGTGTAATTGGAGAAGTACTTTATTTTAACATCGAAAACGAGTTTTGTAAATTTTGGCGCTTGCGCCTTTTTGTCGCGACAACGTCGATCTATTTGACATTTGGCACTTCTGTTTATTATTAAGTATTTGCTATAACCAAAAATTTAAACGATTGTTGATTCGTCGGTGTCTGAGATGTGAGAGAGATACAAGATTGCAAATTATAGTGTTTAACAAAGATAGCTAGAAATTGTCAAATCGTAACGATGTTGTTTCACTGCCTGGAAGGGTACTTGGTATCTATGAAATGTATATGATCGAAGAGTAAAATTAATTTTTTAGTTTGTAAGTCTTCGTGGTTACTTTATTAATACTTATTTTTACACAATTAATTTGTCCGCGGATAACTACTCAGGCTAGTATAAAAATATACGCCAAAATAAGAAAAAAAAAACACATAATAAATGAACAAATCGCTATATTTTTTATTTCTGTTTAAGCGCCTGTACATCCGCGTGAGGAGGAAATCCCTTCAAGGACTTTGAAGTTTTTTACAGTTAAGGGTAAGAAATATGTATGTTACCGGCAATCTGCGAAATCAGTCAATTTGCACAATGCCTAGATAATGTGCAAACCCACCAAGTCGTAAGGTATTGTGCAAATTCACTAGTACTTTAGGCAATCTGCAAAATGGCTACTGTCTTTTAGGCAATGTGCACATTGTCTATATTGTTAGTTAATGTGCTTTTTGAAAATGTAACAGGCTCACATTGACTAGGCAATGTAAAAAACGAAATTTAATTATTTTCCAAAATTAATTTTGTAAAATGATATGAAATCATTTGAAATCATTATCGTAATCACAATTAGGGCAAGTGCAAACACTAAACCGCATATCAGCACATTTAGAGCGAACGGAAATGTAAAAAAAATCATCAAAAATATCAGTAACATGCAATAAAAACACTTCACTTTTGACTCAATAACAATATTGTAAACAACAAACAATCATAAAATCTTGCATATGAGTGTAAACAAGCGAAGAAAGAGAGGTAACAACTTGCAAGCCGAAAAGGGTGGCAACCTGCATTTTGACGCTACTTTAGAATTATACAGAAAAAAATTGCCGATTCATGATATGTTTGAAATTTTGTCAGGATTATGTAAATTGAATGAAAAAGAAACACAGAAAAAATATTGACGTTGATTTGTCGATAAAAATGTTCAATTTATCAGCACAGAACAAAAGCACAATTTCAATTTTTAAATTTTCAAGATACAAGATTTCATACTTTCTTCAACACACACTGTCTTATTGGCTCTGTCCGCTCCAGAACTAGTTTAAAAGTGACCACACCTCCATAGGTTTCGATTTCAGTCAAAGTTTAGTTTATGACATTGGTCCAATACCAAAATGTAGCTAAGGTGGCAACCTGCAAGCGGTGGCAACATGCAAGCATCTCCCCTACTCCAGTTTACGCGTCTCGCACAATGTCTAGTCAATGTGAGTCTGTTACATTTTCAAAAAGCATATTAACTAACAATATAGACAATGTGCACATTGCCTAAAAGACCGTAGCCATTTTGCAGATTGCCTAAAGTACTAGTGAATTTGCACAATACCTTACGACTTGGTGGGTTTGCACATTATCTAGGCATTGTGCAAATTGACTGATTTCGCAGATTGCCGGTAAAATGTATACTGTAGTTTTCAAATTTTTATCTCTTATCAAACACGTCCAAATTATTTTTTTTTTTATTGTCCTCAATTAATATTTACAATCTGTTCATACAAACAATAAGTAAATTTGATGAATTGTACATAACATGTAGAAATGAATCCAATGATGCACTCCTTTATTCTTAACTTAACAATTATTTGGTAATCTGATTAAGTTGTGGTGTGATAGACAATGTAATAAATTGGTATGATAAATACATAATTGTGGTATGATAGGTAAGACGCACAGATCTTCAAAATCTTCAAGATTCAAAATCTCGACGGCAAATCTGAAGGTCTGAACTTTTTTAGTCTATGCACTGCACTGTCACTAGTCAGTTTAACTGCCAGAGTGAACACTAAGTCTTTCGAGATGGTTTCTGCTAAAGTTTGTGATTTCATCTTGAACTGAATTCACTTGGAGATCACGCTGTATCAAACTGTTGGGTACATACCACGGTGCGTCGACAATCATCCTTAGCACTTTGGACTGGAACCGCTGCAAAATTTCTATATTAGATAGGGAAGCTGAGCCCCAAAGTTGTATTCCATATGTCCATATGGGTTTCAGTATGGATTTGTAGACTAGCACCTTGTTTTCAAGTGAGAGCCGAGATTTTCTTCCCATCAGCCAGTACATTTTGGTGTACTTTGTGGTAGTTGATGTTTGTTTAGGAAGACCGGTGGACACGTTTTTCTACCCATAGTGTACGTTACTTGGACTGACTTCATCTCATTTACTTTAATGCGCCATTTTTTCAACCATTCTTGAATTTCGTCTAGGTGTCTTTGCAACATTTCCGAGGCAATGGTTGGGTTTTGGTGTACGGCCAGTAGGGTGGTGTCATCAGCAAATGTAGCAGTAACTGTATTTTTCATTGTTGGTAAGTCTGCCGTGTATAGGATGTATAAGATCGGACCAAGAACGCTCCCCTGGGGGACCCCAGATTTAATGGGAAATAGACACGTGTGCTCATCGCTACGCTTAACCAGGTAATGTCTCCTTTGCAAATATGACTTTAACAATCGGTAAATGTTGTGGGGCAAGAATTTTTTTAGTTTATATAGCAAACCATCATGCCATACCTTGTCAAATGCCTGGGATACGTCTAGGAATACTGCCGCACAGTAGTTTTTGGCTTCTATTGCTTTGTAGATGGTATCTGCAACCCTGTGTACTTGCTCTATTGTGGAGTGTTGTTGCCTGAAGCCAAACTGGCTTCAGTCCAAATTGTAACCTCAAATATACAATCTTTTAAAATTTCAAACAATTTCAAAAGAACATTTTTTTTCATAACGAGTTGATTGAACCAAACTATTTTAATTTTCTATTCTCTTACGATATGTGCACTTTGATATCTGAGAATGGTTAAAACTTTACATTCAACAGCGCAGATACTGGAGCCAATTGAAAATCATAAGAAATCGATAAAACGTATTTTCAATACTATGTTATGATTCAGGTATATAAATTCTGAAAATTTTTATATTTTTTTTAGAAACTACCGTCTTTCAGATTTAAAATGCCACCTTGGTCGCATAGATATTTCTAATTCTAAGAAAAAATTTTACAGCTTAAAACCAAAAAGCAAAAAAATGCGACTTTTCAATTGCTTGATTTTGCGTGGAGCGGAAATGGCGCGTACTAAAATTAAATCCTTATGGATTTTGGTCGTTGGAAGCCTAAAGAATATTTCCACAAAGTTTGAGCAAAATCTAAAATAGTAAAGCAACAATTTTTATTGTTTTTTGATGATTTCATATAGCGCCATCTATTATTTTTTTTGGCACTAATTTCGTCCGGCAACATCCATGATTTTATTATTTAAGTTTTTCTTAACTTAAATCATCAATCAGAATGTGGTCAGCGGTTTTTTCATACTGGATGTCTCTCAGCGCCTGCACATACGTACTATGTGTTCAAAATAAAATCATTTCAAAAACAACTAATTATGTAGTGTAACATAATTGTGATAATTATTAGAAGATACATAAAAAATGTATGCTTACTAGCTTGTGGCTTGAAGACTCCTAAAGGACAGTCGAATATAATTAGTGGTGGAATGGCTACCCCTGGTGACTATCCATGGCACGTGGGAATCTATGACAAGACAAAGATGTTTCTATGTGGAGGGTCAATTATTGACCGGAATATTATCTTATCTGGTATGGATAGTTTTGGTCATATCATATTACCTAAAATTCTAATTTATACATTTTTAGCTGCACATTGCCTTGCTGATTATGGCGGTAAAGCATACCCGGCTAGTGATTATTTGATTGGAGCCGGGAAATACCATCGTCAATATGATGATAATAGGGATATATTTCCTCAATATTCAACTGTAAGATTTTACACATTTTTAGGATATCTAAAACTTAGAATACTCGTACTTTCTAGATACGCAAAATATTTATACCTAATAGATATAAGAGTACTAACGGATTGAATGGCTTTGATATAGCCGTTGTGATACTCGAAAATGCTTTCACATTAACTGCAAGTGTACAACCTGTATGTGTAGCATTAAATCAAGAATCTCAAGATGTAAATTATTTTATAAACAACAACGGAACTGTAAGTTAATTAAGCTTAGAATACTAATAGAAAATTAGGCGCAGTTGTTAGACTGATCGCCTATATTATAATCCATTATTTGTCTATGGCACAATATTGTTTACCAAACTCACATATTATTATGCCAATCATTTACATTTTTCTAATAATTACTCATCTGAGCGGCATTACGTGAATATCTTGGACTTCACCGAAGTTGTATAAATTCCTTCAGACTGACACCTGAACAGTATCTTCCATAATCGCTATTGGTCTTTTATTCAGATCTCTAGGTCCATTAATTTAATTTTACTGACTGTTTATTTGACCTGCGACTTCGTCTTTTTTTTATAAATAGGTTACAGGAGGAGGGTTTTACCCACAAAAACCACACTTACCACCTCACAAGGCTGCACTGAGATACTGACGCGCTATAGTACTTTTCATCACAAGGCCGTAAAACGCCGTTTCCCGTCCGCGGGAGCGATAGTAGGAACCGAGGGCGTAGCGTAAGCGGAGCCGTGGCTTCGACCGCTCCCGAGGATGTAGCGGCGTTTTATTGCCGAGCTGAGGAAATGCACTTTTCATCAGTTTCACGTCCGCAGGGATGAAATGTTTTTTACTCTTGATTTAGGCTTGATGTTTCTAGCGCTTGTACCTATTAGAGAAGTTACGGGGGTTTTCTTTATGTACTGAATGAATGACAGGTAGGGTAAAGCATATAGTTATCGGACAGTTAAGCAAATTATTTTTTATAAAATTCATATCTCTCCTATTTCTTATTATTTCTTCATCAAATTTAGTTTTACAGAAGTTCGATCTTGCATGTTAACGTTGCGTATTTAAATTTTTGATTCTGATTACCCGATTTTTAAAAAAAGAAATTATAATAAAAGTATGCAAATAAGTACAGTTACCGGACAGTTTTTCAGTTATCGGACAGGTTATGGCTCAATGGTTGGACAGGGTTAAAGATGACCAGAAAATTTTTTTTCAATGAAAATGTATTTATTTAAAACACAATCTTGGTTTATAAAGGTATAATTTAAAAAAAAAAATGGTTTTTCGGTACACATATAGTTTATGAAAATACTTTTTGCATTCATCGCATTGTATTTCATCCCTAAAAATGAATGATTGGAAATTTGATGTTATTTTGCACAAGATGAGGATAAATACATTGGCCATGTATTCGTAAACGTTTCAGAGGTGATTCACCTATTATTGTTCCGGCTAACATCCCATTGAGGGTTTATACATTTTACAATTTTTTCGGGGATTCTTTGATAGAGGTAGATTACCATAGGTACACAAATGTTACCATTAGCCGAAAAAGTAAACATAATATTCTTTGGAAGGACATTTGTCTACTGTATAAATATTTTTTGAACCTCTTTAAGGTTACTGAATAGGCGTCCGATAATGGAATTTCAATAATATTTATAATGCAGTGACTGGACACTTGATTTTAGGTTTGCATTTAAAATTTTTTTAAAAACATTCGAATTAGCATTTGCTAGACACCCGTACCTCTATATTAGCACATAAATTCTATTTATAGAATAGATAATAGAAGGTGTAAAAAATGTTTTTGCATAATGCATTTCTTAAGAAAATATTAAGAAAACATGCCGCGCTGCTCCCACACAACTTTTAATAAATCATAACAATGCTGAGGGTGACAATAAATTTTTGCGCTTTTTTCCAAAACATCTATACACTACATGTTTGTCATCTACCTACTATTTGTTTATGCAGCATTAGAAATAGTCTTATTTTTAAGGTTTATGTGATCACTGTCCGATAACTGTAAGTGTCCGGTAACTGTATCGTTTACCCTACTTCACAATAACACCTTTTTACTGATCAACAAATATATACAAGAGGACCCTCCAACTAAGGGGTTGATGATAATAGACAAATAAAATATATTGTAATGTTCAAATAGAATATAAGAGACTCAACGTTGGAAATTGAAGTCATAGGGTGTGTGAACGTGAACACCGGTATTGGTGAGAATAATCGTGTTTAAATCAAAAATCCAATTTGCTTTTATAAACATTTTGGCTCCGGCGGTGGCCAATGTATCTGTAAATAATCCTTTACAGTCCTGATGTCGGTTTTCAGGACCTCATAGTGTAAGGACTTATTAAGCTTTTTGAGTTCCTCCTCAAGAGACTTGTCTTACCTCTTTTATCCCATAACATAACGCATAACGCCCTCTTATATCCCGCTAGTTAGCGCAAATCTCCAGACGGTCTATTATTTCACGTTTCTCTTTGCCGAAATCATGTAAATTGTCGTAGTCGTATTTCACCGATAAGGGCCAATAGGTTCAATACACAATACGCCCCTCCGACTCTCTCGATCCTGTGATTAGAGGGTAAAGATTCAAAACACCAAATATAGCCTTTATCTTTAGGTTTGTTCGTTTGTATGAAGTAACTTGAACTGGGTTATCTTTCGAGACAAAATACTCCCACCACAAAAGTTAGATAGTGTTCTAACTTGCACTGCCTACTCCTCCTATAGAGGTCGAGCAAGAAGTTCATGTTCGGTCATGAACTGAGCAGCCAAACGAACACAATACATCGCACTAACTTGAACCGAGCAAGTTAGTTCATACAAACGAACAAACCTATTATGTCGCCCCTGTATCGAGTTTTAAACCTTGGTCAGTTTAGCGCAACAGGTTCTGCGCCACATTTTGATTTGTCTAGCACAAAAAGGATAGGGAAATTTTATAGTTTTCCTTTTAACAATTGGCAGAATTGTTTACAATACTACCTCTAGAACGAATCAGAAAATCTTTTTATAATTATTATTATTGTTTATTTTACTGCATTCTTTTTTAGGTTATCGGTTGGGGTTACACTCAGGAAGGCCGTGAATTGTCGGATGTGCTAAAGGAATTGATAATTCCATACGTTCAATTTGATAAATGCTACAACGAAGTTCCAGTAAATTTTCGAAGATATATAATGTTTGATAAGATTTGCGGTGGATATCTTAATCAGGGTAAGTACAAATTAATATAATGTTGAATAGTAACAAAATTGCTTTATATTAAATTTGATTCCTATGGTTTGTCACATTTAGAAATTGCTTTCTTTTTTCAGGGACTGCTGTATGTCAGGGTGACAGTGGTGGAGGGTTAATTTACAATATTAATAATCATTATTTTATAAAGGGTATAGTAAGTACGTCTCCAAGTTCAACAGATTCTGATGTGGTGCAATGCAATTCGCACCAGTATGGTCTTTATACATCAGTTTACCACCATATTGATTTTGTAAGGAATATTGTAACAAGTTATGGGTAAGATATTTTACATCTTTTTACACGTGAATGATAAAATACCTTGAATAGAAATTAGTTAGTCATAGGTTAGTGATTGCTATGTTGGGTTTCTTCGGTATAACTGGGAAAGTACTTCTACTCTTCGGTGGGTTCTTGTCTGGTAGAAGCCAGCAGGTTGTTATTAGATATAACGTTTCCAGTCGACTTCCTGTTATGGCAAGTGTTCCTCAGGGTTCCATTTTCGTGTTGTTGCTGTTCTCTTTTTATACTGCTCTGCTCTCATATCTTCTAAAGCATTGTGAAATGCATAGGTATAATACTGACGACACTTAGATTTACTATCCCTTCTTTCCGGATGGAGCTAGAGATGCATTTGATGTCATTAATGATCACTTGCACAGGTTGTATACTGTGGTTCTGGTAGATATTCACTTAAGCTTAATTCCAATAAATGTAAAGTTGTTCTTTCTGGTAAATGTCCTGATGAATTACGAGCTTCATTGAGAATCACTATGGTTGGTACTGAAATTACTGTTTCGGAGTATGCGCTCAGCATTCTGGCCTAAATAACCAGAAATAACCTAAATACCAGCAGTCTGGCGTAAATCAAATACGGATAGACTATAGAGCGGGAAACCGCGGTTCTAATCCTGATTGCGTCGGATATTATACTGTGATCTAAAAAGTCCAAAATCGATCTGTGGACTATTTTCCCTAGTAAAGTCTTCTTGGCTTAGCCAAGAGGATCGCTAACATCCGAAATCGGATAGGCACCTGAAGAAGAAGAAGTGTGCGCTGGATGTGGTAAAGCGAATTGATTCTCAATTCAGGTTTAAATCACATATTATTGGTTGCATTCAGAGAGCATATTATACATGGTGTCCCCGCACTCACTTTACATAACTTTGGTAGTGATAGAGGACATTTTTCTAAGAACAAATTTTAACAAAAAATTTTTTCTAAATTCAAACCCTCGAGAGTTAGGCCTCTTTAAAACATTTTTTTAATTTTCACCTTGACGTGGCCATAGCTCCGAAAATAATGATTTTTCAGTAAAAATGCTTTAGTGCTTTTTTAAAGAGCGTGAAATAATCTAATAACTAGATTTAAACCTTTTATTGTCTAAAGTCAACGCCTTTCGAGTTATGAATTAAAGTAAGTTAAAAATGTCGAAAAATTGGAACTTTCTTTTTTTTTGGTTTTCTTCAAAACCCTGTATCTTTTAAACGAAACATTTTACAAAAAATCTGACGCCTTATTCGGGATAGGAAATTTAACGGACTACAAATTTTGTCTAGTAAAAATTTTTGAGAAACCAATCCATTTAACAGAAAATCAGAAAATAATAAACAAGGCAGCCACAAATCAAAAAATTAAATTCACAAAATTTTTATTATTTTTGAAAAATTATTTTATTAATTAATTTTAAACTATATTAGATTATTTAAGTAAATGTTGAAAATGACCAACCTCATTTTTAATACACAGTCGTGCTTGTTTTAAAATATGCTTTATAGTATTATTTATAAAATTTCCTTTTTTGTTAAGAGCCATTATAGCAGGGGTGGTCAACAAGGTCGATGGATTGATTGGTCGATCACGAGGCCAATTTTGGTCAATCGGTGAGTGTGAAAAGTGTCAAAAATTCGAATATCTGCGATTAAAAGTGTCGAAAAATCGACTGTTTTCGATTTTTTTCGACAAACATCTTTTAAAACAATCACAACTGTGTATTGAAAATGAGGGTGGTCATTTTCAACAATTATTTCATTAATGTAATAATTTAAAATTAATATTAATAAAATAATTTTTCAAAAAAAATAAAAATTTTGTGAATATAATTTTATGCTTTGTAGCTGCCTTTTTTGTTATTTTCTGATTTTCTATGAAATGGATTGGCTTTTCAAAGATTTTTACTAGACAAAAGTTGTAGTCCGTTAAATTTCCTATCCGGTATGGGGCGTCAGATTTGTTGTAAAATGTTTTGTTTAAAAGATACAGGGTTTTTAAAAAAAACAAAAAAAAAGAAAGCTCAAAATTTTCGACATTTTTTAACTTACTTTAATTCATAACTAGAAAACCGTTGATTTTAGACAATAAAAGGTTTAAATCTAGTTTGTAGATTATTTCACGATCTTTAAAAAAGCACTAAACCATTTTTACTGAAAAATCAATATTTTCGGGGGTATGTTGCAACGAAATTCCAGATCACCTAAGCAATTGGAAATTTCCCCACACCCAGTTATTACTGGTAAATTTGCGTGTGGTGACCCTGATGGAAAAACTAGCTCTATGGTAATCAGGAGGCAAGGTGAGGATTCGGTTTGCCACTTCTCGAGGTATATAAAACCAATAAGTCGGAAACAAGGGTTTCGTTTATTAATATTTTCTGCTACAATAATCGCACACACAAAGGACATCCGTCGACTATATATAACTAAACTAGGTCAAATGGCGTTAGAAGTACGTGGACGTACCAAAGCAGAACATAAACAGTCCAAAACTAACCAAAACACAATCGCAACCCAAGTAACATTTTTCCCTGGTGAAATTTAAATGTCTCTGCTAGGGCCCTAGCAAATATCTGCCAGGGGGTTATAACAGGTTTTTTTTGACAGAGCTCTTACAGATACCTGGCAGGTATTTGTAACGGATTATTTGCAGATCCCTGAAAATTAACTCTGGTAGAGCCCTGGTAGGTCTCTGTTGAAAATAATTTGCAGGGCCCTGCAAGAAATCTGTGGCAGACCCCTGGCAGAGTCCCTGTTACAGGTAATTTGCAAGGCCCTGCAAAAACTCTACGGCAGAGCCCTGCCAGAGTCCCTGTGACAGGTAATTTGCAAGGCCCTGCAAAAACTCTGCGGCAGAGCCCTGCCAGAGTCTCTGTTATAGGAAATTTGCAAAGCTCGTATATACCACGTGGTCTTCATAAAAATTGTCTTTTTTTACCATTTTTCAATTACTTTTAATTTTAACAATTCATTAAATTTAAATACTATATTATACTTTTAATAGTAGATACCTACTACAGGTAGATATAAACACAATGCTTATTAAAATTTTAGCAAATCAGAATCAAGAATTTTGTTAACGATGTAAGCTTTCTTCATTCATATTGGTTAAGATTGTTAATTACTGATTCGTTTTGATCAATATTATTTACCAAAAATTAAATTTCTCATATATACCGCACTCACAATTATTCTAGAAATTTTAAGTTAAAATTAAAGTTAAAACTTATTTGCCGATGGTAACCCATACTTACAAGACAAAATATATCGGCCCTAAATATTAATAAAATAAATTTTTGTCGCATTCTTTAAAAATGTTAATTTTTATTTTTAACTTCTTGCAATCCATACTGATTGTGTAATTATGTAATTGAACTAATTTAACTCTGGGGGTTTCAATTTTATTACTACATCTATATTTGCAGTTACAATTACGAATTATTGTATCATATTTTAAATTGCGATGTTTTACATCGATATAATTTCCATTTTATTAAAAAAGGTAAGTAAAATACGTTGATTTCTCAGCGGTTCACTCATTATTATACACAAAAGTGTGACCATCATATTACCAGTAATTTCAAAATAATTTATAAGTAGGGTCCGTAGGTAAATGGTAAGAACGAGAGGCTACGAAGCAGTCATGGATGTAGGTACAGGTTCGAATCTGGATTGTAACAAAAATTTTTAAATTTAATAGTTATTTACATGAAAGTCAGGAAAATGATATATTACTGACGAGGAGTAATGTTGAAATACGAGGCACTTTGTGCCGAGTATTTTAGAGCTCCGAGTAAAGTGAGATATTTTCCTGACGTATTTTGTATTAAATTTTTCCAAAAATCGTAAAAAATCGAAATTTTAAAACACTAATTAAACAACATTTTTAAAATGAGCAAAAATCAAGTTTGTCAATGTGTCAAAACATATTGAAAAAATCAATTACTGACATTACCAGACTAGTAAAATAATATTTTCCAAAAATCGTCATAGAAACAACACTTCCCTGCGTATCTACGCGCAGGGAAATTGAATTATACTGACTAGTCCGGTAATGTCAGTAATTGATTTTTTCAATGTGTTTTGACACATTGACAAACTTGATTTTTGTTAATTTTAAAAATGTTATTCAAGTTTTGACACATTGACAAACTTGATTTTTGCTCAATTTAAAAATGTTGTTCAATTAGTGTTTTAAACTTTCGAATTTTTACGATTTTCGGAAAAATTTAATACAAAATACGTCAGGAAAATATCTCACTTTACTCGGAGCTCTAAAATACTCGGCACAAAGTGCCTCGTATTTCAACATTGCTCCTCGTCAGTAATATATCATTTTCCTGACTTTCATGTAAATAACTATTTCAGGATAGGTAACAACATCGACAGAATGGAATTCAACCAATAATACAGAATACCAAGCATTAGAATATATTAATAGTTAATAGATATAATTAAATTGTAACCATGTAAATAAAATTGAAACCCCTAGAGTTAAATTAGTTCGATGCGATGTAATAACACAATCAATGGATTGCAAGAATCTAAAAATAAAAATTAATTTTTCTAAAAAAATGTGACATAAATTTATTTTATTAAAATTTAATATTTTTTTATACCTGTCTCTGTCTGTCTCTGTAACAGGGACAGACAGAGCCCTGCCAGAGTCTCTGTGACAGAGACTCTGGCAGAGTGCCTGACAGAGCTCTTGCAGAGTCTCTGACAGGGTACCTAACAGATACCCTGTTAGGATTTGCGACAAATTTTCTGCAGAGGGTTTTGCAGGGTCCATTTTCTCTGTCTCATATTATGTGACAGAGCCCTGTTACAATCCGATTACAGAGACAGGGCCCTGCGAAATTTCTCTGCCAGAGCCCTAGCAGATATCTAGCAGGGGGAAAATGTTACTTGGGAATACAGAGGAATAAAACTCACCTCGGATCTTTCAGTGTTAACAAAATCTACCTTATACAGGATTCCCTGTACGCGATCGATGGTGTTAATGAAAACAAAAGGTACTCCACTGTCCTCTTCTGCCAGTCCGAAACGAAAGGATCTCCTGGTATAAAGTTTGCCTAGCAGGAATTGGTAACGTAGGCTTCCAGATTACTGATTGACCCAAGGTCATGGGCCAGGTGTAAAAGCCACAAGGTATAGGAATAGAAAAAAAACCACTGTACAACTCTAAGGTCCACGTTGCAAATAATAG
This sequence comes from Rhagonycha lutea, assembly GCA_958510855.1. Taxonomy (NCBI): domain Eukaryota; kingdom Metazoa; phylum Arthropoda; class Insecta; order Coleoptera; family Cantharidae; genus Rhagonycha; species Rhagonycha lutea. Next base: position 41,917,632 of record OY294038.1, read on the forward strand.
AATTCCGATCTAGGGCGATACATAATTAGAGCCATAAACAATGGTAAAAGTACTTACAAACAGCCTACTACTAAGTCCGGATCAAAACAATAAACGGAAAAATCCGCAATCGAGCGCCGCGTCGTCAAGGTGACACAGGAGCAAAGCAGGTGTCTTTATCCCAATTTACAATATTCACTAAACGTAAACCAAATCGTAATTACGATCGCTCATTTTCAAAAATGACAGAACTCCTTATCACAACACCGCCATTTCTTCCATAGGCGTCGCGCACGGGAGAATTACAAAGGAGTAAAATCCAGAGGCGCGCGAAACAAACGTCAAATGACGATTTTACGTTCCACGTGAAGGTGGAAATTAAAAAAATGCTTTAATCAGGCCTAACTCTCGAGGGTTTGAATTTAGAAAAAATTTTTTTTTAAAAACTGTTCTTAGAAAAATGTCCTCTATCACCACCAAAGTTATGTAAAGTGAGTGCGGAAGGTTGCTTTATTAGCAGAGACATTTCTTATCGCTCAATCTGAAGAAAACTCTATGTAACTTGCTGGTTCTGTCGCGTTTTAATCACCCTGACGTTGTTTATGTTAGTAGTTGCCTTGACTCTGTTGATGTTGGTCGAGTTCAGCGGGTTCAGAATGATTGCTTGAGATTCATCTATGGCCTGCGTAAGTTTGATAAAGTCACCGATACTTTTAGTAGTGCTAAATGGCTTACCATGAGAAATCGACGCAAGTTACACTCACTATCTCTCTTTCATAGAATTATTATTACAAAGAAACCATCTTATCTTTATAATAAAATCATATTGATTGTGCAACATCACAGGACATCATTATTCAATTATAGGGTTGAGTGGAAGAGCAGGTGGTCGCCTTATGGGGATTATTCTGAACTCCGTTCTTTTCTTATGGGTCATTTACATTTCTTTATTATGCAGTTTTCTTTTTGATTTGTAATATTATTTGTGTATAATAATAGCTCTATTCGCGGTAACAATCCCGGTTACGTTTTATCCTACTGCGTCTGGGGATTTATAATAAAATTGTCATTAAAGCTCAAATTAGATGATAAAATGTATAAATCCGCAGACGCAGGAGGATGAAACGTAACCGGGATTGTTACCGCGAATAGAGGTAATAATAAATTATGTTATTATAAAAATTTTGTATAAATTTTGTATATGTGGTGACCCCATCGGAAATAAAAACTATATTATTATTATAATTATTATTAGTTAGGTTAGAATTACGCAAAACTAAAGTTCCGCAGCAACGACCATACCTATATTATTGACAAAACTTACTAAAAGAACATAAAATTAGACAAATTTATATTCTTTAAAATTAACTTCATTAAGGTAGTTCTTTCCGTACATTGCAGTCAGAAAGTTATGGCTTATTACCCATGTTATACGAAGCGGCTGCACTAACGTAATAGGCAATGTTTTTTTAACGTGAGTGTACCCCCCACAATACTTACGTCTACTTGACTCGGTCTCTCATATCATATCTCTCGGTCACTCTTATCTAAGCTCATATCCCTCCACTAAAAATAATAATCTAAACATGGAATTACTTTTAAATTTTTATTAAAACTTCACGGTAAATAATTTTTTTAATTGTTCAAATTATATGTTTCTTCAATTTGACTAGTTTTTCGTCAGAATGCCAATACTCCTTCGATGAAAAAAATTAAAAAACCTGTCATTTTCACTCGCTTCTTCCATGCTACATGTACAAATAATGTCATTTTTAATTGCAATTATTTCTTATTAGACACGGTAAATCGCCTTGAAATTTTAACAGCGTGTGTATGCTACATTTAATTACTTATATTGAAAGTTTAAAAGATTTCTCAATATTTTGTTTGCGCGACCCTACTACCTTAAAGTACTTTGGTACAAATTTCTTTCAATTACATTTCCTGATGAAAAATATGTTATTACATTATAATATTAAATAAATTCAAATTAACTTTTAGTTGGAAAGATTTCATAGAATGCACATATGATGATTGCACGACAGTTGAAAACATTCAAAACAAGTAAGTGTAAAAAGATAACTTTACTTTTTGGTTTCTAAAGGGCGGCTTAACCCTTTTTAGAGATAGCTGTCGTCTTCCAAACTTTCCACTGCATGGAACTTACAGCTTTTCAAACAAAAGTAGTAAATATGAATCTGGAAATTATGTACTAACAGGCAGTGTGATATTATTAACTTGCGATCCTGGTTATCAAGCTAATCCTTCAGAAGAGATCTACTTTTCTTGCGTAGACAAGGGTAATTGGAATTCTACTTTAGGATCATGCACAGGTATGTAGAGGTAAATTTTTCCTTAGTGGTTGGCACGTGACCGGGCTTGCGCGGCAAATGTGGAGGGAGAACCCGTGACACCCCATTCCACCAATTGACACAAACATAGAACCGCAATGACGAATATTCGTTTCTGCACATTAGCCACTCCCAACAACTAAGGAAAAATTAATCATAAGTTTATTAAATACCTATAAAATATACCTTTACATTGCTACAAGTACACTCTTATAGGTTTAGTAATATTTAATATGTATGTTCATTGGAGGATTTAGCACTTGAGGGCCCCTAGCGCCATTCAAATTTGAGACACTCCTCAAAATATTTTCTCTGCCCCCTACACCCTACAGTGTGTATTCTACGCACGCGTTGATTATTCTGGTATGCACTATAATAATGGCGGTAGTCCAAAAAAGCTGAATCTTGAGGCCCCTTTGATTTATGGTCTTCATTCTTAATTCATTATAATTTTTTTTTATAAAAAGAAATGGGGTGGTTCAAAAATAAATTGGAGTATCACCTCTATAGAAAATCTTGTGCCCCGATTAGCTATCGACGCGACGCTTCTGCTCAGTGAATATGCTGAAGATCGCCTTATCCATTCAACAATAAAAAATAATAAAATAACTCTAGATCAGGATAAATAAATTATTTAAAATAAAATTTGAGATAAGTGACAAACAAAATTTTATTTATTTGTAAAAGATAAATTTTCGTGCTTCAAGATAAACTCTCATACAACAGCCAACAGTTATTCGCTTTTTCAAATTGAAATTATGGAGCCATAAATGTTGTTACAGTTATCACACAACGGCGAGAAGCCTCTCCATATAACGGTTGACAACTAGAAAATTGCTTTTTTGTTTGATTGTTTTTTTTTTGAAACTTGAAAGGTCCATATCTTTTAAAATACTGAGAAATCAAAGTCGACTATGTAACACAAATTATTACCCTGGATACGCTTTATTGACTTTGCATAGCAATTTTTTTGTTTTAATTTTTATTAGTAATAATAATGGCGTCGAAACGAGAAGTCCTGCGCGAACGCATTGTACGGTTCTATAAATCAAATATTAAATTCGGGAAAAAGTTTACTGTAAGTCATTTTAAAGCGGAATCAATTTCCCAAAGAAGTTTTTAACAACAAAGACAATATTAGTCAACGAGATGCCGCCCGAAAATATAATTGCACACAGCAATATGTTTCAAAAGTATTGAAAAGGTGTGAAATCAAAGTAAGGCACAAGCAGAGATCGCCAAAATATACAGAGGAGCAAATTCTAACCTTGAAAAAACAATGCCGTTGGATGACCCGAAATTATCAAGGAAATCATTATGTTTTGGACGATGAAAGTTATTTTGGATTAAGCCGCAGTCAAGTACCTGGAAATGATATTTTTTATACAGATAATATCGCGAATACATCTACCGATGTTAGATATAAATTTAAGGCAAAATTTGAGCCGAAGGTAATGTTATATATTGCAATATCAGAGAAGGGTATTTCAAAGCCTTGGTTCAAGCCAAGTGGGATTGCAATCAATCAAGCAGTGTATCAAAACGAGTGCTTGAAGAAAATTTTGATTCCATTTTTAAAAGCACATCATGGGGATGATAATTATGTATTTTGGCCAGACAAAGCATCGTCCCACTATGCAAAAAAGACATTGGAGTTTCTCCAACTGAATTCGATAAAATTTGTACCCAAACTGCACAATCCCACAAACTTACCACAGTGCCGTCCTATTGAGGATTTTTTTGGAGCTCTAAATGCCGAAGTATATAAGAACAACTGGAAAGCGAAAAATACCAATGAACTCATCAATAAAATCCGATTATGTATTAGAAATTACGACAAATCACGTGTACAGAGGGCATGTGAACGCATCTCGACTTCGTTACGCAGTGTGGCTGATAAGGGTCCATTTGACCAAGTACATTAATATTTTCTAAAAAAGGATATTAGGTGGAATAATTTGAGCCATGATTGTATTGTTTTGAATAAAAACTAAATATTTTGTTAACCATCAAAGTTTGTGCAATTTTCTAGTTGTCACCCGTTATTCTATAAAAAAAACCGGTGGTAGGTAAGTAACCTCAGCTCGGATTTTTAAAATTTCCACTGTCAAGAATCATTAAAAACGGTACAAAAAGCTATTATAAAACAAAATATTTGCGAACCATTGTAAATAGGGCTCTAAAAAGTCAAATTTTCAAAATTTGTATTGTCCGATGCAGTCTTACGAGTTAGAAACGGTTTAGAACATTCCATTGGCTGCCGAAACCCCGCCTCTAACATATCCCACCAAAAGCTTATATAAGGTGTGTACTTCATAAAATGCTCTCAGTACATACTGGCGATCACAACAATGTGTCGTGTGTTGAGCGTTAAAAAACAGTTCTTTTTAGGGCCAAAAATACTTAGAAAGGGTTACGGTTTTAACGACGTTGAATCTCGCTTTTTTTTGAAACTCTGGCGGGGGTGGTTGTGTTGCCGAAATGGGCCTTTCGCGCGCTACGCTGCGCTACGCTGCGCTACGCTGCGCTCCGCACGCTACAGACCCATTTTTCGGCAACACTAAACTCATTAAAAACATCCCTCTAGGGTGACCCAACTCGGCACATTGTGCTATTAGCAAGGGGTAAATCTCGCTTTTGTTATGCATCTCTGGCGGGTGTGTTTGTGTTGCCGAAATGGGCCTTTCGCGCGCTACGCTGCGCTCCGCACGCTACAGACCCATTTTTCGGCAACACTAAACTCATTAAAAACATCCCCCGAGGGTGATCCAACTCGGCAAATTGTGCTATTAGCAAGGGGTGAATCTCGCTTTTTTTTTGCTGCAAATTTAAGCCAAAAATACGTTGAAAATGTGAATTTACCTCGACATTAACTGTACGATGAATTTCCCCGTGTTTTTTAGTCAAAAATACCCCTAAAAAGTGAAATTATGTCGATGTTAACTGCGCGACGGACTAGGTACTACTGGGTGGGTACTAATTTCAGCCTTCGGGGGGCGAGCTCCGGTTTTTCCAAGTGTTAGAGTAACTCACACCACACGGACTGACAACAGAATGACTGTGAAGTTTGAAAATCGAGCTAAAATTGGCAACTTTAAAATCGATTATTGGCCAAACTAATCGATATACGACTTTCATCCTCACCTTAATCGCTTCGTCTATATTTTTTCTATCTAAATCCGTCGAGTTTTTTTTAATAAATTTAATATTCTCGAGCTGAGCCTACTTACCTGCTACCAAACTATGAATAAATTGCATAATTTAGTTTTATATCATCAAATTATTTTTTTGAACTTTTGGTAAAAGTGTGAAATTGATTTTTAGCAACGCCAGTAACAAATGATGAGGTTCCAAATAATCAATTTCAAGTAAATGATCAAAATGTCAAAGAAGCAGAGATAAACTATCCGAAGTTTAATTACTTCGACATAGAATTATTGAAGGTAAGGTTGTTTGACAGTTTTCCTAAATGAATGGAATATCTGAAAATATTAAGATAATTTAAAATGTTCTAGTGTAAAGTATGCTTAATAATTATTTTCACGTTGGAAAATAAAATACCACTTAAAAATTAAGAGTATTAATATTTTTTTAAATATTTTCTTTCTAATATTCTTTTTTCTGAAACATTAAATTTTGGAATTAATAAGTATCAAAACAGAAAAATAATAGGGCATACATTAATTTTTGTGTCTTGACTATAAAATTATTCATAATTAATTATTCGTGATTGCCAGATCTATATCTGTTACAATAATCCTGGTTGTATTAGTTAAGTAATCAATCGGTGGAAATATAATTTTAAGTTTCATCAAGCACATTTTAATTATTATTTGCTTCACCTTTTAGGCATTTACTACTTCTGGCACCTTTATCATATCGCCGGCTCTCATTAAAATTACATTACTTATGCTCCTGGAAGGTTCCAAAGGAAACTCTGCTGAAGAAATTAGTAACGCTTTAGGGATTCCTGTTAATGTAACTACATCAGGTGGAACAATAAATAATACATTGCACAATCTTTGGGTACTATTTTGTTGATTGTCATGATCCTCCGTAATTATACCAATTGTTTTAGCCAAAATCAAAATATATGGATGTAAATTTGGAGGTAGCGAATCTGGTTGTCGTATCCGATAATTATACATTACTTCCAGAATATACAAAAACTTTACAAAACTATAATAATAAAACAAAAATTCTTTCTAGTAATTTTAGAAATACTACAGGGACCGAATTAGTTGTTAATAATTGGTTAAAAAAAACTAGCAATGGTAAGATTGGCCGAATTTGGAAAGGTATGAAATTCTCATAGTTTTACTCTATTACATATTTAATACCACTTTTTATTATTCCAGGAAGTATTAACAATGAATCCTCCTTGGTTATCGTCAATGACTTGTTCTATTATCCGAAATTTAAAATTAAATTTGAACAAAATATACGGACCGTATATTTTGTTCAAATTTATAATAAGACATTTAATGTGGTGGTAATGCAAGTCATCAGCCAGTTTAGATATCGATATTTTGAAGAATTACATGCTCAAATTATTGAAATACCATTTGCTGTAAGTTAAATAGGTTAAATTTATATACTAAAGACTAAACTGTTTAAAATTCCGTTTAAAGGATGAAGAATTTGCTATGTTAATTGTTCTCCCCGACGAGAATAAGATACTTGATGAATTACAAACAGATCTTTTATTCAGTGATAGTTTTGCTACGATTATTGCAAGTTTAAACACAACCAACGTCTTGCTTAGTTTACCACAATTTGTCATATGGCGTGACTCCCGGAGTATTAAAATACTAACATTGTTGAAAAATGTAAATTGTTTTTCAAATATCGAACATTCGAATTTATTCAACTAAGAAATTCTGTTTTAGCTGGGAATTCAAGAAATATTTTCGGCAAATGCTAATTTAAGCGGTATGGTGGAAGCAGAAAAAATAAAAGTAAATGATATTTTTCATAATGTGCAAATAATAATTAATAACAATGGCGATGGAGTGAAATTAGCTGACAGTCCTTTAACGAGTCAATCTTCTAAAAAATTTATTGCACACCGTCCATTTCTATATTTCATATATAACATTGAATCTAAAAATATTTTGCTTGAAGGAAGATTGGGCTGGACCTTAACAACGACGCCAACGTGCCCATTGTGTGGGTTTGCTGGGGAGCCTCCACCCTAATAATTTAGGAACTTGGGAAAATCAGTGAAATGTTGGTAAATTTGGCAAAAGCTGCCAAGCCGATATTAGGTATAATAGACCAATTACAAAAGTAGGAAATTTTTAATTAATTGAGTTGATAAATTGGGAATTTCCCCTCTCAAAAAGTTGGTTGGTTACGTCCCTGGTTCTGAATTTAATCCTAGAAAGCCAATTTTGATATAGAAGATATTGCTGCAAATTATAACTGCTCTCGTGACTGCAGCAGCGCCTAGAGCTATTTTCAATTTAAAAAATTGTGCAAATTACTGTTTGTTAGCTTCAAAATGCTATTTACGTAGCTATTCTAACAATTCTAGTTATAGTATTTGATATTAAGACTAGGGATTTACAACTACCGGACTAGGAAAATGATGCAATTACAAACGGCTTGACAGATTAACTTGAAATTTTGGGAACATACTATAATGTTATTTTGTCGCTAACAAACGGATGGTCCTTATCGCGAGCAAAACAACAATCACAAAAGCTCACGGTAAACTATGCAGTCGGAGAGCACCTTTTGATGTAAAAACCTTTTTTTTGTTTTTGTTTTTACGAGACACACTCCTTGGATCTTGGGTTCGATATTTAGAGCTTGTGGTTTTCGTCTGTGAGTGTCCTCCCTTATTGAGGATCACCAAAAATGAATCTATTTCAAACGCGGGCCAACACGATATTGTAAGGTCACTTGTACTTACAATACGCAAAACTGATGCAATCAAATTTATGAACGTCTTAACGGTAAATCTATCTTTACCTATTAAATAATCAAAATGAAAGAGAAAAACGTCGTGCACAAATAATGAGTCGTGCGCGTCAACAAAACAATTCTTTATTTGTAAACTTGTAATGAATTATTAAACATTATCAAACAAATTTTGTATTCTGAACAAATTCCGTTATGAAGCTTATAAGGTGTAGTGTGTGTCAACAGCTGTCCCATGACAAACGCATTTACTGTGAATTTCATTACCTCAATTTGTCTACGATTCCTGTTGTTCAGTGTACAAATGTGTAAGCAAATAAACTTGTGAAAAAAAAAATTCAAAACTGTTTTTATTTACCTATCTCCACGTTTTTAGAACCACTGACTCTGATAGTTGGTATATTCGCCGCTGAAATCCGTATGTTGCTGGAAACGAACAAAAACTGTGTTGCGCTTGCAAATCTTCTAATCGTTGATTAAACTTTAAACTTGGTGATAAATTGTGATTAGATCGACGTTCAAATACTCGATTTGCTGCTGTAAATTGTATCGCTGCTGTATATTCCTTAAAATTGGCTACCGGTAAGTGGTTATAACTTATAAGCTAAACTTTCATAAGCACGTTGTTGCAAATTAATGTTACGAAATTCATCAAATACTAAAATCAAAAAATTTTCAGATGTTATTGAATATCGGCTTGTAAAGCTCAATGTTAATTAAAAATTAAAAATTTATTAAAAATTAAAATTTTTTCTACAATGTTTTGAAGGGATGAAACCACTTCTTCTTGTTTAGGATTCCACAAAGTTACAAAGAAATACGTAAACATTGCATTTATACAGGAAACTATATAAAGTTGCTATAAAGAAACCACATAAGGGCATACATAACCCCTTAATTCTTTCAGGTTGGTAACTAGAGTTTCCTATACCGGGTGACCGGCTGCCGATGTGAACATAGGAAAATAACATAGGAAATTGATTTTTTTTAAATTCCTGCTTCGCATTATAACGGAATAGAATGAAAATAGTATCAATTTAAAGAGGTTTATTTTCCGCGTCTAAAGACACCCAATCACTTGATGGTTTGTTCCACGGATGTATAATAGGTTAGGTGGAGTGACGGCTACCTACGGCATGGCCCTCGAACGTCGCCGGCTGTGTTAGACAAGGATATCCGAGGCGCTATATGTTTGAACGTGTTTGAAGCATTGTGGTAGTAGGAACAATTTAAGTACAAATATTAAAAAGTTAAGAAATTTACATACTTTCATCAAATTAAGACTATTTGAACTCTTATTACATTATTTTATTTGTTACCTATATAACTATAAGGTCCCTGGGGGTATTAAGGCCCACCATAACTTTACTTCAAGAAATAAACATGAAATAGTTTTAGTTTATAAAAAAAAATGTATTTATTGTCTTACTTGAACATCTTAGATTAATTTTATTCAAAAAAACATTTAAAAAAACAATTCAGTTTGCAAATAATTAAACTTAAACTGAAATGCTACTTTGGGCCTTTTTATCCACCATAGCTAGGTAATAAGGCCCACATAAAACATATGCTGGAAATCAGGACTGATTGCTCTAATCACTGCACTTTGTACATAGGACATCTTCTTTATCGTCTTTAGTAAGCCCTAAGAAGTATTGGTGCATCCATACTTGACACAACTTGTCTTCAGAACAAATAACGCAAAACCAACTTTCCTTACTAGAACTTGCAGATTTCTAAGAGCTACATCCGGGCTTGGGCTCTGAAATATCCCTTGTGTTAGGCCTGGCAGTACTAGTTGTAGATATTGACTTTTTTTAACTATTGTCATAAATAAAGCACGCAAATCTTTTGATGGGCTTTATTACCTTAACTATAGTAAATTAATTGTCAGGTTAGATTTTATTAGAAGAAAAAATTTGAAAATTGTAAATCTTGTGTTATTAGATGTAGGACTAATTGACCTACAACTTACCGTCATAAAACTGATGAAAATAGCACGTTTATGTATCAAGGGGACTCTTGAAATTTACTAAATTTTGTAATTTTAACGGTTAAGTAAAAGCTACGCATGAACAAAAACACTCTCAATGGAAAATTACACAAACTTCATCAACTTTGCCGGCTTGTATTGCTAATATATTTGTATGGCAATGTGTAGATAGTGCAAGCATGATCATTGTGCTACGGATGTAGCGAAAAACAATAGTGGGCCTTATTTCCAGCGTGGGCCTTATTACCCTAGGGGACCTTATACTTTTTAATGAATTATTTCCCAATTTAGTCGTTTTACTGGTCCTTAAATAGATAAGATTTAATTATATCATTAAATTAATAATTATTTTATATGCATGGGAATTTATAATAATTATTAATTTAATGATATAATTTAATTTTGTCTATTTAAAGACGAGTAAAATGAATCAATAGTGAAAAAATTCACTAAAACGTACACAAATTTCGTACAAGAGAAAATTTAATTAATTATGACCGATCTAATTTTGATTTTTTCTTATCGACAGCTGACTGTTTTGTTAATTTCTCTTGTTCTTGCCTATGATATAAAAAATTAACACAGAACCAATTGTATTCGACTTAAATCTGGAATAAAATGCAGTTATGCATATGTGTTTTAACACGCTGCCCGTGACGCTCCTCGTCTATTCTTTATGGGTAATCTCTCTCGCACACTAACTACACTTTCGAACCAAAAACTTTGCGAAGAAAGCATAGGCCGTCACTCCACCTAATATATTATACATCCGTGGTTTGTTCTTTGATCATTGTTAAAAACTCAAAATAAAATGACAAATTAGCACTTTTAAATAGATATTAGATGCCTTGTTTAATTCATTGCAATTGTTTTTGTTTGAAAACTAATTTTAAACGTAAGTTTTGACAGTTCAACCATCCAAAGCAGGTCTGATTTTTAAAAAATCGTTTATTTTAATTCTACATTTTTAACATTATTCAAGAACAAAACATCAAGTGTTGAGTGTCTTTAGACGCGGAAAATAAAACTCTTTCAATTGATACCTTTTTCATTCTTATCCGTTCTGATGGGAAGCAGAAATTAAAGAAAAATTAATTTCCCATGTTTAATCCTATGTTCACATCGGCGGCCGGTCACCCGGTTTTAATTTTTAATTAGCATTGAGCTTTATAAGCCGATATTCAATATCATCTGAAAATTTTTTGATTTTAATTTTCATGATCTGCCATAAAAGTGTTACGATCAACTTTATCGACTATGTCGTCAAATTCTGGTTCTCTCAGGTTGATTGACGATCCATCAACTCTAAAAAGCTGCTTTCGTGACCCGATGACTTCAAAATCGTTCAAATAAAATCGCATGAACTAAAAGGATTTTTTTGGATCCTTCCAACATCAAAATTTTCACTCCTTCGCAATAAAACATTTCGCTACGATATTTACTCACAATCGAAAATTCTACCATGAAAAATTTTCACGTCTTGCTCGTATCAGCACTCGCCGCAAGAGAGTCACTTTATCATCTCCAGGATACCACTTTTCTAAAAGAAAAATTTTCTTCACCAACCGGGCATCAGATTAAAAGTAAAATTTTACTGGCGGTAAATTTAAGTTATTCGGCTCACTCATGTTTTCATTTTCAGATATACAAACTGCACATAACTACCCCTAAGCCGGGTAAAACAAAGTTCATCACAAATGATAGTGTATAAGTGTGTAAAAGTAATGTTTTTGCTCCTCTATTTACAAGTTTGGTTCGATTTTTTTGGAGATAACATTTCACCCCTTTTATTAATCAAATAATTATTTTGCTGCAGCCTTGCCTGGCATTCGAAACACGACAATATATTGTGGTGATATTTCTCAATTTTGGGGGTGCAAGCAGACGAGTAGGGTAGTAATTTGAAAGCATTTAAGTTAGAGTCAGTAGCCAGTGGATTTGACTGGCATAGAAAGGAAACATTTGCATCAAATTTACAAAAGCCATCATTTGTAACAAAGTTTACACATAAAACTCATACATTTTGAATTATTTGTAAAATTAAAATTTATGTCGCGTCCTGTACATCATTTGGTAATGAATTAGTGACGCCAGGTTTCTGAAAAAGCAAAGTGTTAAAAATATTCAGTGTGCACGCGAATGAAAACTTTATGTTACCTGCAAGTAGAGCCATTTTAGCTAACAAGAATAAAAGTTCCCACTTCAAAAATCTAAATTTGAATAGGGGGAGACGAAGCCAGAATGCAAGTGGAATAGAGCGGTCAGTTGCCTGGTAGATCCCAAACGAGGAACTCGTGAAAAGTTCTTGGTTGGATCTCAATTAAGGAACTCGTATCAAGTTCTTTTTGATCCGGGAATCAAGGAGCGAAGTTTGTAATTTCACTAAAGTGAATAATTTACGAGAGTCGCGTTTTCACGTAATATTTAATTACGGTCCATAATTAGTGGAAAACTGTGTATTTCGAACGTAATAAGGTATTGGTTAATCGAATACCTGTAATAAAAAAGTTGATTATATAAATTGTGCACGTGTCTCCGAAATTGGAGGTTAATTTCACATTTAGTGAAAAAATTAAGATTGGTAATTAATCAATCACTAACCCGAAGTGTTGTCTCGGACAATAATTGTCCGATTAACAATTAGTGAGGAGATTGGATAGAAAAATAGCGATTTGGTTGGATTTTTGATACCGAGGTTAACACAGAAGCACTAGGCATTGTAGAGACATCTGCAGCTTTGAGGACGATAAAGCAGATGACCGTTACCGGCAAAACAGTGGCGCACGAAAATCTAGAGAAGTTTTACCGATTGTAAGGTAAAGATTTGTTTTAGTTTGGTAAACTCAGATAAAGCGACAATTTGTGTTATTAATGAATTTATTAATAAATTTTGTATAATTAATCGTTATTTACACAAATTTACACGAATGATTAAAATATCCAAGTTTAGCTTCTGTATTCGAGGAATTAAATATGACTTGGATCTTTTGAATTGTTACATGACTGTACACATTTGGTTTGGGACAAATTTATTGTCAATTGTAAATTGATGCAAAGTTTCGTAATTAAAAATTTTTCGTTTAATAAATTATGTTTGCTGTGAATTACTATCTTATTAGTTCGTCTGTTGAATCCACCGACCCTGACAAAGAGCAAAACTCAACTACGGCGTAAAACTAGTACAGCGGCCTTTCTGAAAGTTTTTGATACCCAAATATCAGTAGTACAATATAAAGCACATTTAGGCACAAAATGACATATTTTATATTTTATAATTTTTAAAAACGACAAATTTTTTGTCAAGGTTATTAATTACGTCAACGTAATAAAGTCAATAATTTGGAAAATGACCCACGTAAAAATGGGTTATCCGATTGATCTCAAGTTTGAGGATAATATTTATGAAACTAAGGTCTACAAAATGACATATTTTTTAAAATTATATTTTTTTAAATAATATAGTATTTTAATTTTTTTATATAAAAAAGTTATAATTTTCCCCCTTGAAGCTCTACCACCTTGACGAAGCCTTATGGCGGGTAAGGGGGCTTGTGTGCTTTGATGAAATTAAGAGCTATGCCGGCGGTAGCGTAGCTACTGGTAGGGTCTCCCTAGCCGGACAGGTCGAAATGGAGAAGCCAGACTAAGAGTAGAGCACTGGTCCTCCAAAGATGGGGGTTATGGCAACGGGCTTGCTCCCCGTTACATGTAAAAAAATCTTATTGCAAAAAATCCTCAAGGCAAGCCTCGGAATATGGGAACGAAAAATATACGACGAATAAAGCTACGAAAACGGTCAATGAATATCGGAACATGGAACATTCAAGGAATCTCTCGAAAAATGGAAGAAGTGGTCATAGAAGTTAAAAAAATGCAAATGGATATAGTTGTGTTCACAGAAACAAAAAAAAAGGGAAATGGAGCAGAAAATCACGATGAATATGTGCATCTTTATAGTGGAGTACCCAAAGAATATAGAGCTAAGCAAGGAGTATCCGTTTTGGTTCATAAAAGATGGAAAAAATACATAACAAATTGGGAACCTATTGACGAAAGACTATTAAGGATGGATATAAATATACACGGATATAGATTAACCATAATTGGAGTATATGCAATAAATGAAGATTCGGTAATAAACGTCAAGGAAGAATTTTTCCAAAAGTTAGACGAGTTAATAAAAAACGTTGGTACAGCGAGAGAAATTGTCATACTAGGGGACTTAAATAGTAGAACGGGAAGTAGAAATAAAGATCAAGTGGTTGGAAAATATGGGGAAGAGACAGTGAACGACAATGGGATTAGGCTTATAGATGTATGTGAACAGAATAAAATGAAAATAACAAATGGTTTCTTCGAACATAAAGAAATACATCGATATACATGGCGACAAGAAACGCGAGCACTAAGGTCTATAATCGATTATGCAATAATAAGACAGCAGACCAATATAAAAGTACTAGATGTAAGAGCATGCCGGGGACCAACATGCGGAACCGATCACTATCTATTGAAAACAAAATGTACCTTTCCTTACACACCGCCACCAAAGCTACGAATAACAAAAGACACTGAAAAGGAAGAAAGTCAAATGCAACCGATACAAGAGATTAGATATAACCTCGCAGGTTTTGAAGATGATAGTACAACGTTTCTATACAAAACACGTCTAGATCAAAAATTGCAAGAATATAGAAGAACAGATGACATGCAGAAGGATTACGAAAATATAAAAATTGCTATACACCAAGCTGCCAAAGAAGCTCTAGGAATTATGGAAACAAAAAAAACCCGAAAAATACCCTACTGGTGGAATGATCAAATAGAAAAAGAAATTGAAGACAAGCGCAATAAATATAAGAAATATCTAAATACAAGAAACGCGGAGGATAAAATTAAATTTAAAGAAGCCCAGGCAATAGTAAGAAAACATATATGTCAAAGAAAAAAATGAGAGCTGGGAAAAAAATTGTAAAAAGATCGATACATTCATCGGGGGTAGAAGAAGCACAGAAAGTTGGAGGTTTTTAAATGCAATTAGAAGAGAGCATAAGAACAAAATAATATCCACAATATCTCCCAATAAGCTCCAAGAATATTTTAAAGACTTGTTGACGGAAACGAGACCAGAATATAAACATGAACAACAGCCACCGACACAAGTAACAATAACTGCGTCACCAATGCGAATAAACACAGTAATGGTTAAAAAGGCGTGCAAAGCTCTAAAAAATAATGCAGCAGTTGGCCCTGGAGGTATACCAGCCGAAATGTTAAAAAACGGAACAGAAATACTATATCGACATTTAAAAGAGTTATTCCAAGATTGCATAAATGGCGGAAAGATACCAGAGGAGTGGAAAAGAGCATATATTTCAACAATATACAAAAAGGGAGATAGAAATAACTGCGATAGCTACCGCGGAATATCAGTAACCAGTACATATAGTAGGCTATATGGGCGCATTCTTAAGGAAATCTTGGAAAACGAATACAAGGACATGGAAGCGGAAGAACAAGCTGGATTTAGGGCTGGTAGATCTACGATAGATAACATATTCTGTGTAACACAATTAATCGAAAAGAAAACCGCATTTAACCAAGAGGTACATATGCTCTTCGTGGACCTGAAAAAGGCGTATGATAGCATTCCGATACCTAAATTGTGGGAAACTCTGGAAGAAACAAATATAAATATAAATATAATAAAAGCTATAAAAGAATTGTACAAAGATTCAAAATCTGCGATAAAAATAGGAAAGAAGATCACAATGTATTTTCCAGTAACAAAAGGATTACGACAAGGATGCTGTCTATCAGCTACGTTATTCAAAATCTATCTAGAACGGGCATTAAAAAGATGGAAAAAAAAATGCAAAAAAATGGGTATACCAATAACAGAAGAAACAACATTATACTCGCTACATTTTGCAGATGATCAGATTATCATGGCACAGGACCACGAGGACATGAAATATATGACAAGAAAATTAATAGAAGAATACGCAGAGTGGGGGCTAGAAGTGAATGTAAAAAAGACGCAATATATGTGCATAGGGGGAATGCAACAAGATCTACAACTAGAAAGCGGCCAAAAAATAAAAAAATGTGAAGAGTATAAATATCTTGGAGTGATAGTGAGTCAAGACGGAAGATGCCACTCAGAAATCCGGAAAAGAAATCAATTAGGAAGAAAAGCGATCACCGTGCTAAATTCAATACTGTGGGACCAATCTATATCCAAAGCTAGCAAGACAAAAATATACAACAGCATAGTTAAGCCAATAACAACATACGCGTCAGAGGTGTGGCAAATGGGAAAGAAATGGGAAAATACACTACATGCTACAGAGATGGACTTCTGGAGAAGATCAGCCGGCAGAAGTAAACTGGAAAGAATTAGAAATACCCGCATTAGGCAAATTATGCATGTAGAGCACACAATAACTGATGATATAAGAACAAAACAACTAATATGGTTTGGACATGTACAACGCATGGACGAGAACAGATTACCAAAGAAAATCCTATTTTGGAAACCACCAGGAAGGAGAAAACGCGGAAGACCCAGGCTTAGCTGGATAGAAGGCATTGACAAGGAAATGAATGAGAGAGGACTTGAAGAGATGCAATGGGAAGACCGAGAGGAATGGCGAAGAGGAATCGGAAGACGTCGTAGAACGTTATGATAAACCGATACTTAGATAGATAGTTATAATTTTATTATATTTTGCATATATTATGTATACGTGAATAGTATACTGTTGTGATATTTCTTAGTTTAGGGGTTCAGGTAGATTATTGAGGTGGTAATTTGAAAGCACTTGCGTTAAAATCAGTAGCCGGTTAATTCGACTGGTATGAAAAAGCGAGATTTGCATCAGTTTTACAAAAACCATCGATTTCTAACAAATTTACACACAAAACTAATACATTTGAATTTATTTGTAAAATACAAAAATTGTGCCGCGTCCTGTGTATAATTTTGTACCGGATGGATAGTACCAGATTCCTAAAAACAAAGTGTTCATAATATTTCGGTGCGTATACGAATAAAAACTTTATGTTACCTGGAAAGAAGAGTCGATTTCGCTGATAGGAATGAAAATTCCCACTCAAAAAAGCAAAATTTGAATACGGAGGGAACAAAGCCAGCAAGCGAAAGAAGGAAAGAAGTTTAGTTTTTTGGTGGAGATCAAACTGGGAACTCGTGCGAGGCCTTTTGATCCAAAAATCTCGGAGAGTAAAATTTGCGAGTTCACACAAGTGAACAATTAGCCAGAGTCTTGTAATTACGTAGTAGTCAACTACGTATGACACGTAATTAGTGAAAATTGTGTATCGTGAATGCAACGTTGTATTTGTCAATCAAATATCTGCAAGAAAATTGGTTATTTGAAAATTTTACATGTGCTCCGAAAACTTGAGGTTAGATACACATTTTGTGATCGAAGGGAGATCAATAATCAAGAGATTACTTACCTGGGTGTTGCCTAGGACAAGAATTGTTTATTTAGCGATTTGAAAAGTTGGTTTTTAAGAAGAAAATAAGTTTAATCGGCACTTCTATACAATTGATACGGAATACAGGTGTACCCGAGATTTTTTACCCCCTTAAATTTTACCCCCCGGGGTCAAATTTGCATAGCGAAATTTTTCCCCCCGGTAAAAATTCCTCAGAGATATTTTACCCTCAGTGAAAAAAATAAAGGGGTCAAATTTCCCTAGTGAATTTTTACCGGCGAGTAAAAATAAGTTTTTTACCCTTTAACAAATATTGTTACATAATCAAGGATATTGGTACAGGATTACAATAATACAAATTTTTAATACATTTTTTATTAAACCATTCAATTTAATTATTACTAAATTTCTTCAAAACTCCATGGAGGATATTTTAGTATATACTAACTGCCCTCTGAAAACGAAACTTTAAACGAAATTTAACAAACAAATGCAAAAATTTGCTATATAGTGTAGTCAAAATGGCTCTGGAGCGTCGGAAGCGGAGCGGAGGCACGGAAGAATCGACTTTTATTTAAAGAGAGGATCATTATTAAAAGGTAGATCCCAGTTGAGGCTAGGTTAGTGTTAGGAAACGACTTTTTTTTTAAAGAGAAGGTCATTAAAAGGTAGATCCACCGGTCAAGGCTAGGTTAGTGGTAGAAATCGACTTTTATTTAAAGAGAGGGTCATTATTGACAACACATCCACCTACGACAGAGTTGAAAAAAAACGAGATTCACCCCTTGCTAATAGCACAATTTGCCGAGTTGGATCACCTCTGGGGGATGTTTTTAATGAGTTTAGTGTTGCCAAAATGGCTCTGGAGCGCTGCAAGAACTTTTGTACAATTGATTCCAATTTTACACATTATTTTACACGAATAATTGAATATCCAGGTTCAACTTCTGTTTTTGAGAAATTAATGCCCGTTTTCACCAACATTTTATTTAAGAATTTCATAGTAAAGAATTGCTTAGCAGGTATTCCTTAAATTTGATTAGTCAAATTTGACATAATAATTTATTATGTCAATACTATGTCAAATTTGACCAATCAAATTTATAGAATACCTAGCTAAGAAGTTCTTTACTAAGAAATTCTTAAATAAATATTGGTGAAAACAGGCATTAATGTCGCTTGGATTCTTAATTATTATTAACACATTTGGTTCGAGGCAGATTTGTTGTCACTTATAAATTGATGCAAATTTTCGCAATTGGATATTTTTATTTAATAAACACTGTTGATGTCGAATTGCTGCCTTGTTATTTTCGTCTGTTTGAACCCACTGACCTTTGACCAAGAGAAGAACTCAGCTACCGGCATAAAACTAGTACAGCGGCCTTTGAAATAGTTTTTGATAAGCATAAATTTTAACAATACGTTTGTAAATCTGTCTACCAAATTTCAAATTTTTGAATGTATGTAAATAAGTATTTTTTGAATTTCAAAATAATGAATTTATTTAATACAAGATAGTCTAGATATTATAAGCTTATGCTGAATTTATAGTTTAACTACTACGTGTTTGATGACGTTCTGTTCAATTACATAATATTGCCGACCTTTCGCGGTTTAATTTTTGTTTCAAATTATATTTTCCATGCGGTACTACTAGGAAAATTGCTCATTTAAAAACGACTGGACCAATTGACTTGAAATTTTGGGAACATAATTATATGAAACACATTTAAAATTGGTTTATTATTAATTCGTTATTTATTAAAAATAAAACATATGAAACACATTTAGGCATACAATCATCTATTTTATAATTTTTAAAAACAACATTATTTTATTTAAATCAAAATAATGCATATTTAGCAATGATTACTGCGATACACGAAAACAATTTTAAAAGTAAAAGTTTGTTATTAATAATTACAAAGTTGAAAATTTGGAGAATGACCCACATAAAAATTGTTTACCCGATTGATCTCAAATTTGAGGGTAATATTTTATCGAGCAATTTTGAGCATTTTTGTAGTTGGTCACTTTTGCTTCTGTGAGAATGATTTATTCTATAATTATTGTTAAAAACTCAAATATCAAAATAGCGTTTATAAAAAAATATTAGATGCCTTGTAGATGCCCTGTCGAATTATACGAAAAATTGGCTACAGCTTGGAATTCCCGATATTTTGAATATTAAACAATTAAACATTATACCTATTGTAATATTATCCCAGACGTTGTGGCGGTTCTGGTACAAAAGTTCTACCCGCTCTTTAAAAACTACTAATAAACCTAGAAGAAGAAAAAATAAATCAAGCCAATTATCAACGAAAGGAGTTTTGGTACCAGTAGTTCAAATGAAGCCACCATGCAAAAATACCTGTAAGTTTAAGTGCTTTTCGATTCCTGAAGAGTAGAGGACCAATATTTTTAAGACTAATTATGACATTGCTGACTATACACGGCAACGGGATTTTATAATCTCAAATACAGACAAGCTAGATACAAAATCAAAAACAACTCAGGGAGTATCTAGAAGGCTCTTTACAATTTCATATTCGCTACCCATTGATGGAGAAAAAAGGTTGATATCGCAGGTTGATAGTTGATATCGCAATGAAAAATAGGTCTAAAGAAAATATTTCGACATCTGATAAATTGGGAAAGACCAAAAGTAGTATTATTTTAGATCCCTTGTAACGCAAATTGCTCTAATTTGGGCCACTTGCCCCGCTGATCTACGAATGGAATGGTAGACAGGCCAGCTAAGGGATTACACCCCCGTCTAGTGCCAGAGCATGGGTAGCTCGGACGCGGTTCGTAGGTTCTTCCGTTGGCTCAGGCGATCAATTGGCAACTAACTAAGGGAAAAAAACTTTCGGGCGCTAGTCCTCTAAATAAAACACGGAAGTAAGCAAGAGTTGGTTTTATTTAAAAAGAAAACAAAGTTGAGTAAAGATGGGGTTGATAATATTTGATTCCAAAATTCCAATAGGAGACACAAAACATACAAAAAAGCAAGTAAAATCCAGGATACCCTGAGGGGATACCCTGGGACAATTAAATAAAAAATAAAAAACAGAGAAGTTGACATGTGAAGACAACTCACAAAAAAATAATTCGCGCATCCAGGAGATTGCCCAACGCAGACATAAAAACGTTGGTAAATTGACTGCAAATAACACATTCGCGAGAGATATCATCAAGTAAAATTAAATACAGCAATTGCTTTCTAACTTACCCTTCCACCTCAATCTGCCCGATTCAACATCTCAATTCTTTTGGAACCTCTGGAATATTAATGGTTCATAATTTAAACTGAGTTTCAGGTGTAAAGCTAAAAATAACAAAAACCGCACAATTAAACAAGAATCAATTCACCTGCGAACGGTATAGCATCTCAATGTCGATGTAATTAATTAAGAAAAGCTAATCTCCTAAATGTACTTCCACAAAAAACTAATTAATGGTTTTCCAACGATAAAATTTTTATGAACTAAGGTACGTTTTATCAACTTTTCCAATGGTCTTTCAAAAAAAATTTTTCAAAAATTTCTGACTTTCGGGTCTTTATCAAGTTGACATTCTAATTGGGTTGTAATCGTACTATACAAATTTTGGTGCAGATCTCTGACGAGCAAGGTTGGCTTTGCCCTTGTAAGCGTAAAAACTTAATTAATTTAAAACTAGGTAACTGCGACATAATTTTTTATTTTTGAAAATAAAAATATCAAACAAATTTCTTTTTGTTTATTTTACTTACATAACAAAACTAACTACGTATTAAGTCATGAACACCAAAATAAGCATACTATCGTTTCGCTTTGAATCTTCATAAAATTTATTGTAAAAAAAATTCTTAAATCACTTTTTAGCTCTAACTCAAATTCAACTATTTAGAGTTACCCAGTTCTTACATTCAAGTGCGAACTGAATTTAAAACATTCATATTTCAATTAATTATTTATTTATATTAAAAGATTTTTAAAAATTGAAATTATATAAATATATTTTGTGTTATTATTTGTACACTCAATTATTATACCTTTTATTTACCTTAACTTGAATATAAAATAATAAACCTGTGTGAAAACAGCGACTAAAGTCAGCGACAAATTTTTCCGAAAATGCCCGAAGTTATACCATCAAGCTAATAAAACTGGATAGTTATTTTTTCTGCGCATGCGCACAAATTAAATAAAAACTAAATAATTTTAATACTATTATTAAAAATTATTATACTATTTCCTATAATTCAATAATAGTTGAGAATAAAGGAACACATTAATATAGGTAACATGAACATAATAACACAGAATGAAATTAAAAATTTATATATACTCTGTATATTTATAACAGTGGCAAAATATTTATTACTCCAAAATGACACATACTATCACTATTCAACTGATACCACAGGTACTTGCTAATAAGGGCTACATACCCTAGAAATTTCATCGATTTTCAAAGGGGACTTGGGGGGTAGCAACTAACTTATATGAAAATATTCAATAATTTTGAAAATACAAAAAAAATTATTACTCCAAAACGGCACATACTATCACGATTAAATTGATACCACAGGTACTTACTAATATGGGCTACATACTCTAGAAATATCATCGATTTGCAAAGGGGACTTGGGGGGTAGCAACTAACTTATATGAAAATATTCAAAAATTTTGAAAATACAAAAAAAAATGTATTACTCCAAAACGGCACATACTATCACTATTAAATTGATACTACAGGTACATGGTAATATGGGCTACATACCCTAGAAATTTCATCGATTTGCATAGGGGCCTTGGGGGGTAGCAACTAACTTATATGAAAATATTCAATAATTTTGAAAATACAAAAAAAATTATTACTCCAAAACGGCACATACTATCACGATTAAATTGATACCACAGGTACTTACTAATATGGGCTACATACTCTAGAAATATCATCGATTTGCAAAGGGGACTTGGGGGGTAGCAACTAACTTATATGAAAATATTCAAAAATTTTGAAAATACAAAAAAAAATGTATTACTCCTAAACGGCACATACTATCACTATTAAATTGATACTACAGGTACATGGTAATATGGGCTACATACCCTAGAAATTTCATCGATTTGCATAGGGGCCTTGGGGGGTAGCAACTAACTTATATGAAAATATTCAATAATTTTGAAAATACAAAAAAAATTATTACTCCAAAACGGCACATACTATCACGATTAAATTGGTACCACAGGTACTGACTAATATGGGCTACAGACCCTAGAAATTTCATCGATTTGCAAAGGGGACTTGGGGGGTAGCAACTAACTTATATGAATATATTCAATAATTTTGAAAATACAAAAAAATTTATTACTCCAAAACGGCACATACTATCACTATTAAATTGATACCACAGGTACATGCTAATACGGGCTACATACCCTAGAAATTTCATCGATTTGCAAAGGGGCCTTGGGGGGTAGCAACTAACTTATATGAAAATATTCAATAATTTTGAAAATACAAAAAAATTTATTACTCCAAAACGGCACATACTATCACTATTAAATTGATACCACAGGTACATCCTAATACGGGCTATAGATCCTAGAAATTTCATCGATTTGCAAAGGGGCCTTGGGGGGTAGCAACTAACTTATATGAAAATATTCAAAAATTTTGAAAATACAAAAAAATTTATTACTCCAAAACGGCACATACTATCACTATTAAATTGATACCACAGGTACATGCTACTACGGGCTACAGATCCTAGAAATTTCATCGATTTGCAAAGGGGCCTTGGGGGGTAGCAACTAACTTATATGAAAATATTCAAAAATTTTGAAAATACAAAAAAATTTATTACTCCAAAACGGCACATACTATCACTATTAAATTGATACCACAGGTACTTGCTAATATGGGCTACATACCCTAGAAATTTCATCGATTTGCAAAGAGGACTTGGGGGGTAGCAACTAACTTATATGAAAATATTCAATAATTTTGAAAATACAAAAAAATGTATTACTCCAAAACGGCACATATTATCACTATTCAACTGATACCACAGGTACTTGATAATAAGTGCTACATACCCTAGAAATTTCATCGATTTGCAAAGGGGACTTGGGGGGTAGCAACTAACTTATATGAAAATATTCAATAATTTTGAAAATACAAAAAAATTTATTACTCCAAAACGGCACATACTATCA
This sequence comes from Rhagonycha lutea, assembly GCA_958510855.1. Taxonomy (NCBI): domain Eukaryota; kingdom Metazoa; phylum Arthropoda; class Insecta; order Coleoptera; family Cantharidae; genus Rhagonycha; species Rhagonycha lutea. Next base: position 41,941,559 of record OY294038.1, read on the forward strand.
CTATTAAATTGATACCACATGTACATGCGAATATGGGCTACATACCCTAGAAATTTCATCGATTTGCAAAGGGGACTTGGGGGGTAGCAACTAACTTATATGAAAATATTCTATAATTTTGAAAATACAAAAAAATTTATTACTCCAAAACGGCACATACTATCACTATTAAATTGATACCACAGGTACATGCTAATATGGGCTACATACCCTAGAAATTTCATCGATTTGCAAAGGGGACTTGGGGGGTAGCAACTAACTTATATGAAAATATTCTATAATTTTGAAAATACAAAAAAATTTATTACTCCTAAACGGCACATACTATCACTATTAAATTGATACCACAGGTACATGCTAATATGGGCTACATACCCTAGAAATTTCATCGATTTGCAAAGGGGACTTGGGGGGTAGCAACTAACTTATATGAAAATATTCTATAATTTTGAAAATACAAAAAAATTTATTACTCCAAAACGGCACATACTATCACTATTAAATTGATACCACAGGTACATGCTAATATGGGCTACATACCCTAGAAATTTCATCGATTTGCAAAGGGGACTTGGGGGGTAGCAACTAACTTATATGAAAATATTCTATAATTTTGAAAATACAAAAAAATTTATTACTCCTAAACGGCACATACTATCACTATTAAATTGATACCACAGGTACTTACTAATATGGGCTACATACTCTAGAAATATCATCGATTTGCAAAGGGGACTTGGGGGGTAGCAACTAACTTATATGAAAATATTCAAAAATTTTGAAAATACAAAAAAAAATGTATTACTCCAAAACGGCACATACTATCACTATTAAATTGATACTACAGGTACATGGTAATATGGGCTACATACCCTAGAAATTTCATCGATTTGCATAGGGGCCTTGGGGGGTAGCAACTAACTTATATGAAAATATTCAATAATTTTGAAAATACAAAAAAAATTATTACTCCAAAACGGCACATACTATCACGATTAAATTGATACCACAGGTACTTACTAATATGGGCTACATACTCTAGAAATATCATCGATTTGCAAAGGGGACTTGGGGGGTAGCAACTAACTTATATGAAAATATTCAAAAATTTTGAAAATACAAAAAAAAATGTATTACTCCAAAACGGCACATACTATCACTATTAAATTGATACTACAGGTACATGGTAATATGGGCTACATACCCTAGAAATTTCATCGATTTGCATAGGGGCCTTGGGGGGTAGCAACTAACTTATATGAAAATATTCAATAATTTTGAAAATACAAAAAAAATTATTACTCCAAAACGGCACATACTATCACGATTAAATTGATACCACAGGTACTTACTAATATGGGCTACATACTCTAGAAATATCATCGATTTGCAAAGGGGACTTGGGGGGTAGCAACTAACTTATATGAAAATATTCAAAAATTTTGAAAATACAAAAAAAAATGTATTACTCCTAAACGGCACATACTATCACTATTAAATTGATACTACAGGTACATGGTAATATGGGCTACATACCCTAGAAATTTCATCGATTTGCATAGGGGCCTTGGGGGGTAGCAACTAACTTATATGAAAATATTCAATAATTTTGAAAATACAAAAAAAATTATTACTCCAAAACGGCACATACTATCACGATTAAATTGGTACCACAGGTACTGACTAATATGGGCTACAGACCCTAGAAATTTCATCGATTTGCAAAGGGGACTTGGGGGGTAGCAACTAACTTATATGAATATATTCAATAATTTTGAAAATACAAAAAAATTTATTACTCCAAAACGGCACATACTATCACTATTAAATTGATACCACAGGTACATGCTAATACGGGCTACATACCCTAGAAATTTCATCGATTTGCAAAGGGGCCTTGGGGGGTAGCAACTAACTTATATGAAAATATTCAATAATTTTGAAAATACAAAAAAATTTATTACTCCAAAACGGCACATACTATCACTATTAAATTGATACCACAGGTACATGCTAATACGGGCTATAGATCCTAGAAATTTCATCGATTTGCAAAGGGGCCTTGGGGGGTAGCAACTAACTTATATGAAAATATTCAAAAATTTTGAAAATACAAAAAAATTTATTACTCCAAAACGGCACATACTATCACTATTAAATTGATACCACAGGTACATGCTACTACGGGCTACAGATCCTAGAAATTTCATCGATTTGCAAAGGGGCCTTGGGGGGTAGCAACTAACTTATATGAAAATATTCAAAAATTTTGAAAATACAAAAAAATTTATTACTCCAAAACGGCACATACTATCACTATTAAATTGATACCACAGGTACTTGCTAATATGGGCTACATACCCTAGAAATTTCATCGATTTGCAAAGAGGACTTGGGGGGTAGCAACTAACTTATATGAAAATATTCAATAATTTTGAAAATACAAAAAAATGTATTACTCCAAAACGGCACATATTATCACTATTCAACTGATACCACAGGTACTTGATAATAAGTGCTACATACCCTAGAAATTTCATCGATTTGCAAAGGGGACTTGGGGGGTAGCAACTAACTTATATGAAAATATTCAATAATTTTGAAAATACAAAAAAATTTATTACTCCAAAACGGCACATACTATCACTATTAAATTGATACCACATGTACATGCGAATATGGGCTACATACCCTAGAAATTTCATCGATTTGCAAAGGGGACTTGGGGGGTAGCAACTAACTTATATGAAAATATTCTATAATTTTGAAAATACAAAAAAATTTATTACTCCAAAACGGCACATACTATCACTATTAAATTGATACCACAGGTACATGCTAATATGGGCTACATACCCTAGAAATTTCATCGATTTGCAAAGGGGACTTGGGGGGTAGCAACTAACTTATATGAAAATATTCTATAATTTTGAAAATACAAAAAAATTTATTACTCCTAAACGGCACATACTATCACTATTAAATTGATACCACAGGTACATGCTAATATGGGCTACATACCCTAGAAATTTCATCGATTTGCAAAGGGGACTTGGGGGGTAGCAACTAACTTATATGAAAATATTCTATAATTTTGAAAATACAAAAAAATTTATTACTCCAAAACGGCACATACTATCACTATTAAATTGATACCACAGGTACTTGCTAATATGGGCTACATACCCTAGAAATTTCATCGATTTGCAAAGAGGACTTGGGGGGTAGCAACTAACTTATATGAAAATATTCAATAATTTTGAAAATACAAAAAAATGTATTACTCCAAAACGGCACATATTATCACTATTCAACTGATACCACAGGTACTTGATAATAAGTGCTACATACCCTAGAAATTTCATCGATTTGCAAAGGGGACTTGGGGGGTAGCAACTAACTTATATGAAAATATTCAATAATTTTGAAAATACAAAAAAATTTATTACTCCAAAACGGCACATACTATCACTATTAAATTGATACCACATGTACATGCGAATATGGGCTACATACCCTAGAAATTTCATCGATTTGCAAAGGGGACTTGGGGGGTAGCAACTAACTTATATGAAAATATTCTATAATTTTGAAAATACAAAAAAATTTATTACTCCAAAACGGCACATACTATCACTATTAAATTGATACCACAGGTACATGCTAATATGGGCTACATACCCTAGAAATTTCATCGATTTGCAAAGGGGACTTGGGGGGTAGCAACTAACTTATATGAAAATATTCTATAATTTTGAAAATACAAAAAAATTTATTACTCCTAAACGGCACATACTATCACTATTAAATTGATACCACAGGTACATGCTAATATGGGCTACATACCCTAGAAATTTCATCGATTTGCAAAGGGGACTTGGGGGGTAGCAACTAACTTATATGAAAATATTCTATAATTTTGAAAATACAAAAAAATTTATTACTCCAAAACGGCACACACTATCACTATTAAATTGATACCACAGGTACATGCTAATATGGGCTACATACCCTAGAAATTTCATCGATTTGCAAAGGGGACTTGGGGGGTAGCAACTAACTTATATGAAAATATTCTATAATTTTGAAAATACAAAAAAATTTATTACTCCTAAACGGCACATACTATCACTATTAAATTGATACCACAGGTACTTACTAATATGGGCTACATACTCTAGAAATATCATCGATTTGCAAAGGGGACTTGGGGGGTAGCAACTAACTTATATGAAAATATTCAAAAATTTTGAAAATACAAAAAAAAATGTATTACTCCTAAACGGCACATACTATCACTATTAAATTGATACTACAGGTACATGGTAATATGGGCTACATACCCTAGAAATTTCATCGATTTGCAAAGGGGACTTGGGGGGTAGCAACTAACTTATATGAAAATATTCAATAATTTTGAAAATACAAAAAAAATTATTACTCCAAAACGGCACATACTATCACGATTAAATTGGTACCACAGGTACTGACTAATATGGGCTACAGACCCTAGAAATTTCATCGATTTGCAAAGGGGACTTGGGGGGTAGCAACTAACTTATATGAATATATTCAATAATTTTGAAAATACAAAAAAATTTATTACTCCAAAACGGCACATACTATCACTATTAAATTGATACCACAGGTACATGCTAATACGGGCTACATACCCTAGAAATTTCATCGATTTGCAAAGGGGCCTTGGGGGGTAGCAACTAACTTATATGAAAATATTCAATAATTTTGAAAATACAAAAAAATTTATTACTCCAAAACGGCACATACTATCACTATTAAATTGATACCACAGGTACATGCTAATACGGGCTATAGATCCTAGAAATTTCATCGATTTGCAAAGGGGCCTTGGGGGGTAGCAACTAACTTATATGAAAATATTCAAAAATTTTGAAAATACAAAAAAATTTATTACTCCAAAACGGCACATACTATCACTATTAAATTGATACCACAGGTACATGCTACTACGGGCTACAGATCCTAGAAATTTCATCGGTTTGCAAAGGGGCCTTGGGGGGTAGCAACTAACTTATATGAAAATATTCAAAAATTTTGAAAATACAAAAAAATTTATTACTCCAAAACGGCACATACTATCACTATTAAATTGATACCACAGGTACATGCTAATACGGGCTACATACCCTAGAAATTTCATCGATTTGCAAAGGGGCCTTGGGGGGTAGCAACTAACTTATATGAAAATATTCAATAATTTTGAAAATACAAAAAAATTTATTACTCCAAAACGGCACATACTATCACTATTAAATTGATACCACAGGTACATGCTAATACGGGCTATAGATCCTAGAAATTTCATCGATTTGCAAAGGGGCCTTGGGGGGTAGCAACTAACTTATATGAAAATATTCAAAAATTTTGAAAATACAAAAAAATTTATTACTCCAAAACGGCACATACTATCACTATTAAATTGATACCACAGGTACATGCTACTACGGGCTACAGATCCTAGAAATTTCATCGATTTGCAAAGGGGCCTTGGGGGGTAGCAACTAACTTATATGAAAATATTCAAAAATTTTGAAAATACAAAAAAATTTATTACTCCAAAACGGCACATACTATCACTATTAAATTGATACCACAGGTACTTGCTAATATGGGCTACATACCCTAGAAATTTCATCGATTTGCAAAGAGGACTTGGGGGGTAGCAATTAACTTATATGAAAATATTCAATAATTTTGAAAATACAAAAAAATGTATTACTCCAAAACGGCACATATTATCACTATTCAACTGATACCACAGGTACTTGATAATAAGTGCTACATACCCTAGAAATTTCATCGATTTGCAAAGGGGACTTGGGGGGTAGCAACTAACTTATATGAAAATATTCAATAATTTTGAAAATACAAAAAAATTTATTACTCCAAAACGGCACATACTATCACTATTAAATTGATACCACATGTACATGCGAATATGGGCTACATACCCTAGAAATTTCATCGATTTGCAAAGGGGACTTGGGGGGTAGCAACTAACTTATATGAAAATATTCAATAATTTTGAAAATACAAAAAAATTTATTACTCCAAAACGGCACATACTATCACTATTAAATTGATACCACAGGTACATGCTAATATGGGCTACATACCCTAGAAATTTCATCGATTTGCAAAGGGGACTTGGGGGGTAGCAACTAACTTATATGAAAATATTCTATAATTTTGAAAATACAAAAAAATTTATTACTCCTAAACGGCACATACTATCACTATTAAATTGATACCACAGGTACATGCTAATATGGGCTACATACCCTAGAAATTTCATCGATTTGCAAAGGGGACTTGGGGGGTAGCAACTAACTTATATGAAAATATTCTATAATTTTGAAAATACAAAAAAATTTATTACTCCTAAACGGCACATACTATCACTATTAAATTGATACCACAGGTACATGCTAATATGGGCTACATACCCTAGAAATTTCATCGATTTGCAAAGGGGACTTGGGGGGTAGCAACTAACTTATATGAAAATATTCTATAATTTTGAAAATACAAAAAAATTTAGTACTCCAAAACGACACATACTATCACTATTAAATTGATACCACAGGTACATGCTAATATGGGCTACATACCCTAGAAATTTCATCGATTTGCAAAGGGGACTTGGGGGGTAGCAACTAACTTATATGAAAATATTCTATAATTTTGAAAATACAAAAAAATTTATTACTCCTAAACGGCACATACTATCACTATTAAATTGATACCACAGGTACATGCTAATATGGGCTACATACCCTAGAAATTTCATCGATTTGCAAAGGGGACTTGGGGGGTAGCAACTAACTTATATGAAAATATTCTATAATTTTGAAAATACAAAAAAATTTATTACTCCTAAACGGCACATACTATCACTATTAAATTGATACCACAGGTACATGCTAATATGGGCTACATACCCTAGAAATTTCATCGATTTGCAAAGGGGACTTGGGGGGTAGCAACTAACTTATATGAAAATATTCTATAATTTTGAAAATACAAAAAAATTTATTACTCCAAAACGGCACATTCTATCACTATTAAATTGATACCACAGGTACATGCTAATATGGGCTACATACCCTAGAAATTTCATCGATTTGCAAAGGGGACTTGGGGGGTAGCAACTAACTTATATGAAAATATTCTATAATTTTGAAAATACAAAAAAATTTATTACTCCTAAACGGCACATACTATCACTATTAAATTGATACCACAGGTACATGCTAATATGGGCTACATACCCTAGAAATTTCATCGATTTGCAAAGGGGACTTGGGGGGTAGCAACTAACTTATATGAAAATATTCTATAATTTTGAAAATACAAAAAAATTTATTACTCCTAAACGGCACATACTATCACTATTAAATTGATACCACAGGTACATGCTAATATGGGCTACATACCCTAGAAATTTCATCGATTTGCAAAGGGGACTTGGGGGGTAGCAACTAACTTATATGAAAATATTCTATAATTTTGAAAATACAAAAAAATTTATTACTCCAAAACGGCACATACTATCACTATTAAATTGATACCACAGGTACATGCTAATATGGGCTACATACTCTAGAAATTTCATCGATTTGCAAAGGGGACTTGTGGGGTAGCAACTAACTTATATGAAAATATTCTATAATTTTGAAAATACAAAAAAATTTATTACTCCAAAACGGCACATACTATCACTATTAAATTGATACCACAGGTACATGCTAATATGGGCTACATACCCTAGAAATTTCATCGATTTGCAAAGGGGACTTGGGGGGTAGCAACTAACTTATATGAAAATATTCAAAAATTTTGAAAATACAAAAAAATTTATTACTCCAAAACGGCACATACTATCACTATTAAATTGATACCACAGGTACTTGCTAATATGGGCTACATACCCTAGAAATTTCATCGATTTGCAAAGAGGACTTGGGGGGTAGCAACTAACTTATATGAAAATATTCAATAATTTTGAAAATACAAAAAAATGTATTACTCCAAAACGGCACATATTATCACTATTCAACTGATACCACAGGTACTTGATAATAAGTGCTACATACCCTAGAAATTTCATCGATTTGCAAAGGGGACTTGGGGGGTAGCAACTAACTTATATGAAAATATTCAATAATTTTGAAAATACAAAAAAATTTATTACTCCAAAACGGCACATACTATCACTATTAAATTGATACCACAGGTACATGCGAATATGGGCTACATACCCTAGAAATTTCATCGATTTGCAAAGGGGACTTGGGGGGTAGCAACTAACTTATATGAAAATATTCTATAATTTTGAAAATACAAAAAAATTTATTACTCCTAAACGGCACATACTATCACTATTAAATTGATACCACAGGTACATGCTAATATGGGCTACATACCCTAGAAATTTCATCGATTTGCAAAGGGGACTTGGGGGGTAGCAACTAACTTATATGAAAATATTCTATAATTTTGAAAATACAAAAAAATTTATTACTCCAAAACGGCACATACTATCACTATTAAATTGATACCACAGGTACATGCTAATATGGGCTACATACCCTAGAAATTTCATCGATTTGCAAAGGGGACTTGTGGGGTAGCAACTAACTTATATGAAAATATTCTATAATTTTGAAAATACAAAAAAATTTATTACTCCAAAACGGCACATACTATCACTATTAAATTGATACCACAGGTACATGCTAATATGGGCTACATACCCTAGAAATTTCATCGATTTGCAAAGGGGACTTGGGGGGTAGCAACTAACTTATATGAAAATATTCAATAATTTTGAAAATACAAAAAAATGTATTACTCCAAAACGGCACATATTATCACTATTCAACTGATACCACAGGTACTTGATAATAAGTGCTACATACCCTAGAAATTTCATCGATTTGCAAAGGGGACTTGGGGGGTAGCAACTAACTTATATGAAAATATTCAATAATTTTGAAAATACAAAAAAATTTATTACTCCAAAACGGCACATACTATCACTATTAAATTGATACCACAGGTACATGCGAATATGGGCTACATACCCTAGAAATTTCATCGATTTGCAAAGGGGACTTGGGGGGTAGCAACTAACTTATATGAAAATATTCTATAATTTTGAAAATACAAAAAAATTTATTACTCCTAAACGGCACATACTATCACTATTAAATTGATACCACAGGTACATGCTAATATGGGCTACATACCCTAGAAATTTCATCGATTTGCAAAGGGGACTTGGGGGGTAGCAACTAACTTATATGAAAATATTCTATAATTTTGAAAATACAAAAAAATTTATTACTCCAAAACGGCACATACTATCACTATTAAATTGATACCACAGGTACATGCTAATATGGGCTACATACCCTAGAAATTTCATCGATTTGCAAAGGGGACTTGTGGGGTAGCAACTAACTTATATGAAAATATTCTATAATTTTGAAAATACAAAAAAATTTATTACTCCAAAACGGCACATACTATCACTATTAAATTGATACCACAGGTACATGCTAATATGGGCTACATACCCTAGAAATTTCATCGATTTGCAAAGGGGACTTGGGGGGTAGCAACTAACTTATATGAAAATATTCAAAAATTTTGAAAATACAAAAAAATTTATTACTCCAAAACGGCACATACTATCACTATTAAATTGATACCACAGGTACATGCTAATATGGGCTACATACCCTAGAAATTTCATCGATTTGCAAAGGGGACTTGTGGGGTAGCAACTAACTTATATGAAAATATTCTATAATTTTGAAAATACAAAAAAATTTATTACTCCAAAACGGCACATACTATCACTATTAAATTGATACCACAGGTACATGCTAATATGGGCTACATACCCTAGAAATTTCATCGATTTGCAAAGGGGACTTGGGGGGTAGCAACTAACTTATATGAAAATATTCAAAAATTTTGAAAATACAAAAAAATTTATTACTCCAAAACGGCACATACTATCACTATTAAATTGATACCACAGGTACTTGCTAATATGGGCTACATACCCTAGAAATTTCATCGATTTGCAAAGAGGACTTGGGGGGTAGCAACTAACTTATATGAAAATATTCAATAATTTTGAAAATACAAAAAAATGTATTACTCCAAAACGGCACATATTATCACTATTCAACTGATACCACAGGTACTTGATAATAAGTGCTACATACCCTAGAAATTTCATCGATTTGCAAAGGGGACTTGGGGGGTAGCAACTAACTTATATGAAAATATTCAATAATTTTGAAAATACAAAAAAATTTATTACTCCAAAACGGCACATACTATCACTATTAAATTGATACCACAGGTACATGCGAATATGGGCTACATACCCTAGAAATTTCATCGATTTGCAAAGGGGACTTGGGGGGTAGCAACTAACTTATATTAGCATGTACCTGTGGTATCAATTTAATAGTGATAGTATGTGCCGTTTAGGAGTAATAAATTTGTTTGTATTTTCAAAATTTTTGAATATTTTCATATAAGTTAGTTGCTACCCCCCAAGGCCCCTATGCAAATCGATGAAATTTCTAGGGTATGTAGCCCATATTAGCATGTACCTGTAGTATCAATTTAATAGTGATAGTATGTGCCGTTTTGGAGTAATAAATTTTTTTGTATTTTCAAAATTTTTGAATATTTTCATATAAGTTAGTTGCTACCCCCCAAGTCCCCTTTGGAAATCGATGATATTTCTAGAGTATGTAGCCCATATTAGTCAGTACCTGTGGTATCAATTTAATCGTGATAGTATGTGCCGTTTTGGAGTAATAATTTTTTTTGTATTTTCAAAATTATTGAATATTTTCATATAAGTTAGTTGCTACCCCCCAAGGCCCCTATGCAAATCGATGAAATTTCTAGGGTATGTAGCCCATATTACCATGTACCTGTAGTATCAATTTAATAGTGATAGTATGTGCCGTTTTGGAGTAATACATTTTTTTTTGTATTTTCAAAATTTTTGAATATTTTCATATAAGTTAGTTGCTACCCCCCAAGTCCCCTTTGCAAATCGATGAAATTTCTAGGGTATGTAGCCCTTATTAGCAAGTACCTGTGGTATCAGTTGAATAGTGATAGTATGTGCCGTTTTGGAGTAATAAATTTTTTTGTATTTTCAAAATTATTGAATATTTTCATATAAGTTAGTTGCTACCCCCCAAGGCCCCTATGCAAATCGATGAAATTTCTAGGGTATGTAGCCCATATTACCATGTACCTGTAGTATCAATTTGATAGTGATAGTATGTGCCGTTTTGGAGTAATAAATTTTTTTGTATTTTCAAAATTTTTGAATATTTTCATATAAGTTAGTTGCTACCCCCCAAGGCCCCTATGCAAATCGATGAAATTTCTAGGGTATGTAGCCCATATTAGCATGTACCTGTAGTATCAATTTAATAGTGATAGTATGTGCCGTTTTGGAGTAATAAATTTTTTTGTATTTTCAAAATTTTTGAATATTTTCATATAAGTTAGTTGCTACCCCCCAAGTCCCCTTTGCAAATCGATGATATTTCTAGAGTATGTAGCCCATATTAGTCAGTACCTGTGGTATCAATTTAATCGTGATAGTATGTTCCGTTTTGGAGTAATAATTTTTTTTGTATTTTCAAAATTATTGAATATTTTCATATAAGTTAGTTGCTACCCCCCAAGGCCCCTATGCAAATCGATGAAATTTCTAGGGTATGTAGCCCATATTACCATGTACCTGTAGTATCAATTTAATAGTGATAGTATGTGCCGTTTTGGAGTAATACATTTTTTTTTGTATTTTCAAAATTTTTGAATATTTTCATATAAGTTAGTTGCTACCCCCCAAGTCCCCTTTGCAAATCGATGAAATTTCTAGGGTATGTAGCCCTTATTAGCAAGTACCTGTGGTATCAGTTGAATAGTGATAGTATGTGCCGTTTTGGAGTAATAAATTTTTTTGTATTTTCAAAATTATTGAATATTTTCATATAAGTTAGTTGCTACCCCCCAAGGCCACTATGCAAATCGATGAAATTTCTAGGGTATGTAGCCCATATTACCATGTACCTGTAGTATCAATTTGATAGTGATAGTATGTGCCGTTTTGGAGTAATAAATTTTTTTGTATTTTCAAAATTTTTGAATATTTTCATATAAGTTAGTTGCTACCCCCCAAGGCCCCTATGCAAATCGATGAAATTTCTAGGGTATGTAGCCCATATTACCATGTACCTGTAGTATCAATTTGATAGTGATAGTATGTGCCGTTTTGGAGTAATAAATTTTTTTGTATTTTCAAAATTTTTGAATATTTTCATATAAGTTAGTTGCTACCCCCCAAGGCCCCTATGCAAATCGATGAAATTTCTAGGGTATGTAGCCCATATTAGCATGTACCTGTAGTATCAATTTAATAGTGATAGTATGTGCCGTTTTGGAGTAATAAATTTTTTTGTATTTTCAAAATTTTTGAATATTTTCATATAAGTTAGTTGCTACCCCCCAAGTCCCCTTTGCAAATCGATGATATTTCTAGAGTATGTAGCCCATATTAGTCAGTACCTGTGGTATCAATTTAATCGTGATAGTATGTTCCGTTTTGGAGTAATAATTTTTTTTGTATTTTCAAAATTATTGAATATTTTCATATAAGTTAGTTGCTACCCCCCAAGGCCCCTATGCAAATCGATGAAATTTCTAGGGTATGTAGCCCATATTACCATGTACCTGTAGTATCAATTTAATAGTGATAGTATGTGCCGTTTTGGAGTAATACATTTTTTTTGTATTTTCAAAATTTTTGAATATTTTCATATAAGTTAGTTGCTACCCCCCAAGTCCCCTTTGCAAATCGATGAAATTTCTAGGGTATGTAGCCCTTATTAGCAAGTACCTGTGGTATCAGTTGAATAGTGATAGTATGTGCCATTTTGGAGTAATAAATATTTTGCCACTGTTATAAATATACAGAGTATATATAAATTTTTAATTTCATTCTGTGTTATTATGTTCATGTTACCTATATTAATGTGTTCCTTTATTCTCAACTATTATTGAATTATAGGAAATAGTATAATAATTTTTAATCTATTATATAAAATAATATCGGTCGAGGACGTTTTTAGAGGTTGAAGCGGCTCGCGTAAGCGAGCCGCCCGAGCGATTTTTTTGAGGGAGGTCAGTTAACGAGCGGCCCGAGGGGCCGCTCCCCGTAGTGCAAAAAAAAATGGCGCCGAGAGCCGCCGCAGGCGGCGCGAGGCGCACGAGTGGCTTTTTTGAGAAAAAAACCTTGTCCTTGTAGGATATCCGAAACCGCCCAACGGATTTTTGCCGGACCCGTCTCCGTCGACGTGCCTAGGGTTCCCATCGTGCACAAACACGGCGGCGTAGCCGCCGTTGGCCGGGTGGCGACGTGGCGATTTTTCAAAGTGGAGGTAGTTTTTCGACATAATTTGTTAGATATGCGTCTCGACCTTTGGAGGCGGCGATAGAATATGGCGCGGCGGCATGTCAAAATGTAGGCCGTGAAAAGTTCTATTCGACGGTGCCGGAAAAATCGACGCAAGTCTTTCGGCGCGGCTACGGCGAGCGAAAGAGTTTTAGGCCTCCGAAGCACGAAAAATTGCAAATCTGCAGTGATAAGCAATTCCGGGGGCAGAACGCCAGAAGAACCCACCGAACCGATCTCGACGGGAGAGGCGGCGATCGACGCGGGAGGTATTCCCATCGTGCACAACCGAAATGCCGTCCTCCGCAAAGGTCCGGGGCCTCCGTGGCGAAGCCTCAAAGTCGAAGAACTTTTTTAGAAAAATTGTTGTAAAAGTACTTGGGAAACGGGCGGCGGAGTGCGGAAATTTTAAGTAGGGGTGTACAAATGTCGGCTCCGACGAATGTCGTCTGAATCCGGGGCAAAATTCGAGGTGCGAGGTCGGAGGCGGCGGCTGAGGCGGAAAAACCTTCCCGGCGCGGCAACGGCGTAGCGGGCGTACCGAGAAAACGTTAGCTACCGGACCGGTGCCGTTCGACGCCCACTTAGATGTACTATCGCGTAGATGAGGCGCCGCAGCCGGAAAATGTCGTGGGGCGGCGCACCGATAGGTCAAAGTCGATCGATTTTAAAAATTTCGCTTTTTTGTCGAAATTTCGCTCAAAAGTTGGAAATTTTGAAAAAAATTTTCAAAATCTTTGCATTTTACAGCGGATTCGGTTAAATCGCGCGATTATAAGCAGAAACTCAATGGACGACCGACGGATACGCCGCACATTTGACGCGGTAAAAGACGAAAGACTCTTTTCGAAAATGTTAAATTTCGGTAATTTCAAATTTTTTTTACCGAAATACCTCCGCCTCGTGCATATAAATCGAAAATGCGTAACGACATTTTTTCGAAAATTTCTTCCTGGACCTTTAAAATTGGCATTTTAGTTTCTACACCAATTTTTCCAAAAAGAGCGAGCATTTTATTCGGAAAATTCCCCGACCATCTGCCTTTGTAAATTGTGACCTTATTTGGCGGGTTACGAAAAATTTGTATATACGCGATATCGAGCGCCGTTAAATGCTCTATCCGAATCTGCTTTTGGTTTTTAAAATTTTTTCTTCGCTTCGGCGTGGCGCCATCGTTTAGCGGAAAATCGAGAAAAAACTTTGAACGCCCGTAGCGCCCTTACTTACCGGCCGATGATCGATCTTAAAGTTGGAACGGATGCGTCTGCCCGAGCTCTACAGAATCTCTCTCGTGGTGGACTTTCGTATCTCCATCGGGAGAGGCGGTAAATGCAATATAAATTTTAAAAAAAAGTTTTGAAGGCTACCACCTTTGAAAATTTCGAAAAAAAAACTTTTCGTTTTTTTTCGCTCTGCGCCTCCGCCTCGCCGATACAAGTCGAAAACGTGAAATGGAATTTTTTCGAAAAAGGTCTCCTTAACTATTTAAATTTAATTTTAAAATTTCGATAAAAATTAAAAAATGTTGTATGAATATTCTGAAACTGCTTGAGAATACTGATTACGGCCAAGTTAACACTGGAAAAATAACCAAAAAATTCTAAGCGAAGAATTGCGCTAAATATTTAGATGATTTGATTCGCGCGCGATTTTTAATTTTAAAATTTCAATAAAAATTAAAAAATTTTGTTTGAATATTCTGAAACTGCTTGAGAATACTGATTACGGTCAAGTTAATACAGGAAAAATAACCAAAAAATTCTAAGCGAAGAATTACGCTAAATATTTAGATGATTTGATTCGGGCGCGATTTTTAATTTTAAAATTTCAATAAAAATTAAAAAATTTTGTTTGAATATTCTGAAACTGCTTGAGAATACTGATTACGGTCAAGTTAACACAGGAAAAATAACCAAAAAATTCTAAGCGAAGAATTGCGCTAAATATTTAGATGATTTGATTCGCGCGCGATTTTTAATTTTAAAATTTCAATAAAAATTAAAAAATTTTGTTTGAATATTCTGAAACTGCTTGAGAATAATGATTACGGTCAAGTTAACACAGGAAAAATAACCAAAAAATTCTAAGCGTAGAATTGCGCTAAATATTTAGATGATTAGATTCGCGCGTAATTTTTAATTTTAAAATTTCAATAAAAATTAAAAAATTTTGTTTGAATATTCTGAAACTGCTTGAGAATACTGATTACGGTCAAGTTAACACAGGAAAAATAACCAAAAAATTCTAAGCGAAGAATTGCGCTAAATATTTAGATGATTTGATTCGCGCGCGATTTTTAATTTTAAAATTTCAATAAAAATTAAAAATTGTATTATAAGCCGAAAACGTGAAATGGAATTTTTGCAAACAAGTTCTGCTTTCTCTTTAAATTCTAATTTTGCGATGATTAAGGATAGAACAAACTACAGTAATGCCTTTAAAAAGCTAAAAAAAACTCCCAAGTGACCACAGAAAAACGAAGAAATTCAAAGCTACCTCTGTGGATTGAGAGCAACAAACGCAACTGATTATTCGCTATGGAAGGCAACCAAAAGAATTGCGGGACCCCAGCAAACAATAAATTCCACCTATCAAGACCCCTAAACCCTAATTACTATTATTAACCCCTAATTAATGGGCATGAAACTGAGTTTCTCGAAGCACTATTTCAAACGGATTTATCAATAAAGAAGATAAGGAAGAGTGAAGTTTCTACACTCATCAAGCACGAACTAAAATTTAAAAAATCTCCAGGTTTTGATTTGATAATAGCAAATATCCTTAAAGAATTACCAGAAAAAGCAATAAGAATTATTACTATGAACTACAACTCCATCATGAAACTGGGATACTTTTCTGCACAGTGGAAGGTTGCACAAATAATTTTGATCGCTAAACCTGGAAAACCACCAAAGAAAATTACCTCATAATATAGCCCTATCAGTCTATTACCTGAATTATCGAAAATATTTGAAAAATTATTTCTGAGCAGATTACAGCCATTAATTGAAGAAAGAAATATAAATCCCAAATACCGGTTTGGATTCAGCGAACAGCACCCTACGATAGAGCAAATACATAGAATAGCTACTAAAATTAGGCATGATCTGCAGACCAAGAGATATTGCTCAGCAGCATTCCTCGATATAACCCAAGTCTTTGATAAAGTGTGGCATCCTGGCCTATTGTACAAGATTAAAACATATCTGCCACACACCTACTACAAGGCACTCAGGCCCTACCTTACCAATAGACACTTCTTTGTTAAATTCCAGGATGAAATTTCACCACTGCTACCCGTTGACTCGGGGGTCCCTCAGGGAAGTGTCCTCTGGAAGTAATCAATGCAAGCTGCTTTAAGGCATTACAGCATCCACCTTACAGTGCCGACCTCCGCCCCCTGTGAGCATTATCTCTGTTCAAAACTCAAAAAAGAAACACCTAAGAGCGCCTTGCGAAACGCTGTGGAGTCGTATTTTGCAGAATTACTTAAAGAATTTTTTTCGCTGCCATAGCGTTATTAGAAATACGTTAGAATAAATGTGTTACAAATAAATGTGTATCATTTTATATTGCAAACAGTGATTTAATGTTTTTTAAATTATTTTAAAAATGCAAAAATTTTAAGAAAAACGAATACAAAAACATAATATGAGAAAACATATTATTATAATGTAAACCGACTTTTAGATTAGTCGAATTGTCTCGAATTTAAAGTTGGTAACACTGAAAACATTCAAATTTTAGGTTATCTATCTGTCAGATTTTGAAATTAAAGCGTCATACAGGGTGCGGCTAAAGTGAAAAAATGCGTGTGAGGTAATTGGTACTAAATCAAATTGCACATCAATCGAATTTCTGGGTTCTCAATAAATTATTATAGTTGTTGTAAATATAAATTTGCAACATCGGGTACTTTTTAAATAATAATCAGGGATATTTAAATAATCAATAAATTATTAGCTGTTGTGTGGATTGTTTAGATGGAATTAAATTGATCAACTCTGATAGTGATAACTGATAATCAATATTTATTTACACGATATAATATACTACACAATAAACACAGCAAGTTTGGATCCGAACCTCGTTACACCAGTCAATATAAATAATACCAAATCGTCGTATATTATATTAATTAATCGTTAAAAGATTGCATCATATCACCGTTACAATGGTGAAACCTTATTCGCTGCACGACCCTTCGAGAATGACCGCTTCCTTCTCTGTAAGTGCACAACCCCTCTTTAAGTTGCTTACATCAACATAACGCTAATTATTTTTAGCTCTATTCGCGGTAACACTCCTGGACACGTTTTATCCTACTGCGTCTGCGGTTTTATACATTTTCTCATCGAATTTGAGCTTTAATGACAATTTTATTATAAATCCGCAGACGCAGTAGGATAAAACTTATCCCGGATTGTTACCGCGAATAGAGCTAATTGTCATATAATTAAAAATTCCCACAGTTGTAAATATCAATTTGCAACATCGAGTACTTTTTAAATAATCCAGAGACATCGTTGGCCTTTGATTATTGTTAGAAAACGAATTTTTTTATTAATAAGGGGATCGTTAAAATGAGATATCCACCGGTCGAGCTTCCCACATTGACGTGGTCTAATGTATAAAATAATAATATAACATTTATTCATTAAGTACGAGGCACGAGGACACCTTACAATTCCCGGTAATTACATGGGTATAGATATTAGGGCCGTAGCCCTCTCTTCTATATTTAATTAGGTATGTGAAAGTTTAGTGAATGAGAAAAATTGAGTGAAGTGCAGGATAAAAATTTCAAAAACCTGCTTTGGTTGACTAAATTAGAAAATAATGTGAAGTTTAGGTGTCGCGCTTTAGCGCGACCGCAAGCCTTTCACGAATTGGCAGTGCAACCCCGAAGAGCTGCACGACCAAGTCGCACGGCAGCGATCACTCTTATGCAACATTAAACCAGCCACGTACCTTCTAATTGAGTCAATTTAAATAAAAACAAAAAAGAAAAACAAACAGTGTAGCACCGGCCTTAATTGCAATATTTGAATAACATTACAATATCGGTGCGACGCTGACCTAACCATATTAAACATAGGTGAGTTACAGAAAACTTCCGATGTTGGTAAGTGAATCTAATGTATAAAGTGAGTTGAAGTGTTTGCACACAAGTGAATTTCAGTTTGCACAACGAGTTCCACGAGGAACCGCAATCTAATCTGGCAAATCCATATTAATTAAATCCGTAGCAAACAGTGGTAAAGGAAAATCTACCATACTACACCCGCTTCAGAGTTTTTGCAGGGCTATGCAAATTACCTGTAACAGGGACCCTGGCAGAGCTCTGCTCTACCGGAATTATTTTCAGGGCTCTGCAAATAATCCGTTATAAATACCTGCCAGAGGTATCTGTAAGAGCTCTGGCAAAAGAAACCCTGTTATAAACCCCTGGTAGATATTTGCCACCGCCCTAGCAGAGAAATTTAAATTTCACCAGGAAAAAATGTTACGTGGGATAGATCAGAAACATGGTCAGAAATAATAACAGATATTAAATAACAATAACTCGAGGTAGTGATAAAGATATTCAGCCGTATTCATAAAAATCTTAAAACAGTGTTAAAAACTTAAACCACTTTAACCATAACCCAACTTTATTTTTGCTTGCATTTGGAATTGTTTTAGGTTAAAATGCCAACTTATTACAGTAAACGCGTTAAACTCCCTATAAAATAGTTCAAAGTAAGGTTTAAATGAACTATTCATTTAAATGAAACCAAATCATCGGTAATTAAAGTCAACTTTTGGTTTAGAATTTTTTCATTATTCTTCTTCTCTTTACTAGGTTGTAATCAATAGTTTTAAGCAGTTGCAGAATATTTGAACAAACTTTATTTTTTATCCAAAAATTTAAATCAAAAATTGCTCCGAAACCGAATCATCGGAAATTAAAGACAACTTTTGGTTTAGAATTTTTTCATTATTTTTCCTGGCTTTACTAGGTTGTAATCAATAGTATTATGCTATTGGAGATTATTTGAACAAATTTTATTTTTTATCCAAAAATTTAAAATGAAAAATCGCTCCGAAACCAAATCATCGGAAATTAAAGACAACTTTTGGTTTAGAATTTTTTCATTATTTTTCCTTGCTTTACTAGGTTGTAATCAATAGTTTTATGCAGTTGCAGAATATTTGAACAAACTTTATTTTTTATGCAAATATTTAAATAAAAAATCGCTCCCAAACCAAATTATCGGAAATTAAAGAAAACTTTTGGTTTAAAATTTTTTCATTATTTTTCCTGGCTTTACTAGGTTGTAATCAATAGTTTCACGCAGTTGCAGAATATTTGAACAAACTTTATTTTTTATCCAAAAATTTAAATCAAAAATTGTTCCGAAACAAAATCATAGGAAATAAACTTTTGGTTTAGAATTAAACCAATCAGCATTGCGCGAATTATTGATGTCATCTTGTTTTGCCGCGATCTATAGAAACTCTTTTATGATCCACGAAAACTCGTTACAAAAATTTTAAATTTAGTAATTTAACATTTTTTCGAATAACTCATCCTTTATGTATAAAATTGACACATTTCGGTCCTTATCATTTTGCCCAGAAACTAGTATGATTTTGATTGAAAATTTCCACTAATATTTGTTTTTATAAATTGTGACCTTATTTGGCCGGTTAGGAAAAATTTGTATATAAACGATATTGAAAAGCGTTAAAAACTATATACGAATCTGCTTTTGATTTTTCAAATTTTTTCTCCGCTTTATCGTGGGGCGAT
The DNA here is from genome assembly GCA_958510855.1 of Rhagonycha lutea. Lineage (NCBI taxonomy): Eukaryota > Metazoa > Arthropoda > Insecta > Coleoptera > Cantharidae > Rhagonycha > Rhagonycha lutea. The sequence continues at coordinate 41,961,904 of OY294038.1, forward strand.
CGTTTAGCGGAAAATTGTCAATAACCTTTGACCGCCCTTAGCGCCCTTATTTACCGGCCGATGTTTAATCTTCCAGTTGGATCAAATGCGTCTCGAAAAGCTCCAAAGAAACTCTCCTCTTGTGGACTTCTGTATCTCCATCGGGAAAGGCGTAAAATGCGATTTAAATTTAAGAAATAAACTAGGAATGGTCCCCTCTTCTTTAAAAAAAAATCTTGAAAAACTAAAATTTTGGAAAAAAATATTTTGTTTTTATTCGCTGAATCCCTCGGCCTTGCAAATACTAATCGAAAACGTCTAATAAATTTTTTTCAAAAAAACCCTCCTAAATCGTGGCTTTAGTAGGCCGCGATTTAGAAGGCCGTTACTTTAGTAGGCCGCGACATGTAACGGCCTACTAAATCGCGGCCTACTAAATCGCGGCTTTTTCGCGGCCTACTAAAGTAATGGCCTACTAAATCGTGGCCTACTAAAGCCGCGATTTAGTAGGCCGCGATTTAGTAGGCCGTTACTTTTCGCGGCCTACTAAAGTAACGGCCTACTAAAGCCGCGATTTAGTAGACCGCGATTTAGTAGGCCGTTACTTTTCGCGGCCTACTAAACTAACGGCCTATATCGTGATATATATAAGCATGTGATATATCGCAGAAATGACATTTATTTTGACATTAAAATGTTTTGTACAAAATACACCAACGAAATTACTTTGTCGTATTGTACAAGTGAAGCCGCGCAGCGGCGACTTGTTAAACCGTAAGGAGACTGGGGTTTTCTCTAAGCGACATACTAAATGGAGCCGCGAAGCGGCGACTCGTTTCTAGCCGCGTAGCGGCCTGCCGCGAAGCGGCCCGCCGCGATAGCGGCAGCCGCCCGCCAGGGCCAAGCGTCAAGAGATCCGTAGGATCTCGTAGACGCTTGTCTATTATATAAAATAATATCGGTCGACGACGTTTTTAGAGGTTGAAGCGGCTCGCGTTAGCGAGCCGCCCGAGCGATTTTTTTGCACGAGGTCGCCTCGCCAGCGGCCCGAAGGGCCGCTCCCCGTAGTGCAAAAAAAAATGGCGCCGAGAGCCGCCGCAGGCGGCACGAGGCTTGCGAGTGGCTTTTTTGAGAAAAAAACCTTGTCCTTGTAGGATATCCGAAACCGCCCAACGGATTTTCGCCGGACGCGTCTCCGTCGACGCGCCTGGGGTTCCCATCGTGCACAAACACGGCGGCGTAGCCGCCGCTGGCCGGGCGGCGACGTGGCGATTTTTCAAAGTGGAGGTAGTTTTTCGACATAATTTGTTAGATAAGCGTCTCGACCTTTGGAGGCGGCGAGACAATATGGCGCAGCGTCATGCCAAAATGTAGGCCGTGAAAAGTTCTATCCGACGGTGCCGGAAAAATCGCGACAACTCCTCCGGTGCGGCTACGGCGAGCGAAAGAGTTTTCCGCCTCCGAAGCACGAAAAATTGCAAATCAGCAGTGATAAGCAATTCCGGGGGCAGAACGCCAGAAGATCCCACCGAACCGATCTCGACGGAAGAGGCGGCGATCGACGCGGGAGGTATTCCCATCGTGCACAACCGAAATGCCGTCTTCCGCAAAGGTCCGGGGCCGCCGTGGCGAAGTCTCAAAGTCGAAGAACTTTTTTCGAAAAATTGTTGTAAAAGTACTTGGGAAACGGGCGGCGGAGTGCGCAAATTTTCGGTAGGGGTGTCGAAATGTCGGCTCCGACGAATGTCGTCCGAATCCGGCGCAAAATTCGAGGTGCGAGGTCGGAGGCGGCGGCTGAGGCGGAAAAACCTTCCCGGCGCGGCAACGGCGTAGCGGCCGTACCGAGAAAACGTTAGCTACCGGACCGGTGCCGTTCGACGCCCACTTAGATGTACTATCGCGTAGATGAGGCGGCGCAGCCGGAAAATGTCGTGGGGCGGCGCACCGATAGGTCAAAGTCGATCGATTTTAAAAATTTCGCTTTTTTGTCGAAATTTCGCTCAAAAGTTGGAAATTTTGAAAAAAATTTTCAAAATCTTTGCATTTTACAGCGGATTCGGTTAAATCGCGCGATTATAAGCAGAAACTCAATGGACGATCGACGGATCCGCCGCACATTTGACGCGGTAAAAGACGAGAAACTCTTTTCGAAAATGTTAAATTTCGGTAATATCAAATTTTTTTTACCGAAATACCTCCGCCTCGTGCATATAAATCGAAAATGCGTAACGACATTTTTTCGAAAATTTCTTCCTGGACCTTTAAAATTGGCATTTTAGTTTCTACACGAATTTTTCCAAAAAGAGCGAGTATTTTATTCGGAAAATTCCCCGACCATCTGCCTTTGTAAATTGTGACCTTATTTGGCGGGTTACGAAAAATTTGTATATACGCGATATCGAGCAGCGTTAAATGCTCTATCCAAATCTGCTTTTGGTTTTTAAAATTTTTTGTCCGCTTCGGCGTGGCGCCATCGTTTAGCGGAAAATCGAGAAAAAACTTTGACCGCCCGTAACGCCCTTACTTACCGGCCGATGATCGATCTTAAAATTGGAACGGATGCGTCTGCCCGAGCTCTATAGAATCTCTCTCGTGGTCGACTTTCGTATCTCCATCAGGAGAGGCGGTAAGTGCAAAACAAAACCGTTCGAGTTTGGGTTAGTGTTAGGAAACGATTTTTTTTAGTGAGGCGTTAAAAGAGAGATCCACCGGTCGAGCTTAGGTTAGTGTTAGGAAACTATTTTTTTTTAATTAGGGGACCGTTAAAAGAGAGATTCACCGGTCCAGCTTAGGTTAGTGTTAGGAAACGATTTTTATTTAATGTGGGAACCGCTAAAAGTGAGAACTACCGGTCGAGGTTAGGTTAGTGTTAGGAAACGATTTTTTTTTTAATGAGTGGACCGTTAAGAGAGAGATCCACCGGTCGAGCTTAGGTTAGAATTAGGAAACCTTTTTTTTAATGAGGGCACCGTTAAAAGAGAGATCCTCCGATCGAGTTTAGGTTAATGTTAGGAAACAATATTTTTTTCAATGAGGGGACCGTTAAAAGAGAGATCCACCGGTCGAGCTTAGGTTAGTGTTAGGAAACGAAGCAGATATGTGGGTAATAACAAACATTACGGCTTAAACTACGTTTATGGAAAATTCAATTTTCTTTTCGCAAAATATCTCCGCTTCGTGTATATGAATCGAAAATGTTCATCAACATTTTTTCGGAAATTGACATTTTATTTTGGTTATTATATCAGCAAAAAACGGCTAAGATTTTGATTGAAAATTTTCACGAATATCTGTTTTTATAAATGGTGACCTTATTTGGTGCGTTATGAAAAATTTGTATATATACGATATTGAAAAGCGTTAAAAACTTTATACGAATCTAATATTACTTTTTCAAAATTTTCTGCCGCTTTGTCGTGGCGCGATCGTTTAGCGGAAAATTGTCAATAAGCTTTGACCACCCGTAGCGCCCTTATTTACCGACCAATGTTTAATCTTCCAGTTGGATCGGATGCGTCTCGCTGAGCTCCAATGAAACGCTTCTGTAGTCGATTTCCGTATCTCCATCGGGAAAGGCGTAAAATACGATTTAAATTTAAAAAATAGAACTAGGAATGGTCCCCCCTTCTTTAAAAAAAATCTTCAAAAACTAAATTTTGGAAAAAAGTATTTTGTTTTTATTCGCGGAATCCCTCGGCCTTGCAAATACAAATCGAAAACGGCGAATAGAAGTTTTCAAAAAAAACCTCCTTACGCTATAAATTCGCTTATTTGTCGAACTTTGAATTAAAAAAAAACATAATTTTTCGGAAATCATTAAATATTATCCTGGATTCGGCTAAATCTAATTTTGCCCATAAACAAGTGGGATTTTCATTTGAAATTTCCATGAATATCTGTTTTTATAAATTGTGACCTTATTTGGCAAGTTAGGAAAAATTTGTATACAGGGTGTTGAATGAGTTAGCCGAACATAGGATATTAACATGTAAAAACTTATTTATGCAAATTCCTGCTTCCCTAATTATTTTAGAGAAAAATTGAAAGACACAAAAATAATGCAGAAATATAAACTACAAATGATAAGAGCATTGGATGTTATAGAGCTTTTACTTAATAGGTCAAAAAATGCTTTTGAAATTGTTAAAATTTTCATTTATCGGACTGGCCATGGAAGTTTCTAAGGTAATTAATTTTGATAAGTAATAAATATCAATTGCACGTTGTTTACAGTTTTGCACTTTATTAAATTTTACTTTCATAAAATGGAAGCAAAGTACACAATTAGTGAAAAAAATCAATTTTTAAAAGAAGTATAATAAAAATTAAATTGAATTTATTTCATGGCCAGTCTGATAAATGAAAATTTTAACAATTTCAAAAGCATTTTTTGACCTTTTAAGTAAAAGTTAGATAAAATCTAATGCTCTTATCATTTGTAGTTTATATTTCTGCATTATTTTTGTGTCTTTCAATTTTTCTCTAAAATAATTAGGGAAGCAGGAATTTGCATAAATAAGTTTTTACATGTTAATATCCTACGTTAAGCTAACTCATTCAACACCCGGTATATGCAAGATCGAAAACCGATAAAAGCTCTATACGAATCTGCTTTTGGTTTTTCGAATTCTTGCTCCGCTTTGTCGTTGCGCGAACCTTTATGGGAAACTTACGAAAAAGTTTGACCGCCCGTAGCGACCTTATTTACCGGCCGATCTTTAATTTTCCAGTTGGATCGGATGCGTTTCGCCGCGGTCTATAGAAACTCTTTTATGATCCACTTTCGTATCTCCATCGGGAAAGGCGTAAAATGCAGTTTAAATTTTAAAACCAATTTTCAAAAAGTCCCCTCTTCTTTAAAAAAAAATCTTTAAAAACTAAAAATTTTGGAAAAAAATATTTTGTTTTTATTGGCGGAATCCCTCGGCTTTGCAAATACAAATCGAAAACATCTAATAGAATTTTTTCAAAAAAACCTTCTTTCGCTATAAATTCGCTTTTCTGTCGAACTTTGAATAAAAAAAGCATAATTTTTCGAAATCATTAAATATTATCCTGGATTCGGCTAAATCTCATAATTATAAATTAAAACCGATCAGACGACTATTTCGACGTCCGCATATTAGATGTGGTAATATGCAAAAGACATTTTTCAAAAGTGTTAGATTACGGTAAATTAAAATTTTTTCCTGTCAAATACTTCCACCTCGCGTATATAAATCGAAAATGTCAAACATTTTTTCGAAAAATTCTTCCTTTATGTATAAAATTGACATTTTTCAGTTTTCAACATTTTGCCCAAAACAAGTAAGATTTTGATTGGAAATTTCCATGAATTTCTGTTTTTATATGTTGTGACCTTATTTGGCAATTTAGGAAAAATTTGTGTATATCCGATATCGAAAAGCGTTAAAAGCTCTATACGAATCTGCTTTTCATTTTTCAAATTTTTTCTCCGCTTTATCGTGGGGCGATCGTTTAGCGGAAAATTGTCAATAACCTTTGACCGCCCTTAGCGCCCTTATTTACCGGTCGATATAAATTCAAAAGGTCCAGCAGAACTTCTTCGAAAAAGTCTCCTTCTTTATTGAAATTCTAATTTTCCAACAATTACAATTTCGCATATAAACATATTCGCTTTTGCGATGTCGAAAGCCGATATCTACACCTATGCGGGGGCGGATGTGGAAGCTATGCTTGGATACAATTAATGCGAAGGCCGCAGGCCGAGCTCTATGTCTATGCAAGTTACATATTAATGCAAAGACCGTAAGCCGAGCTATGTTTCATGGCAGAGCTATGCGTTTCATAGAAACAGTTTTATATAAATTGTTTTCTGAACATGTGATATATCGCAGAAATTACATTTATTTTTACATTAAAATTTTATGTACAAAGTACACCAACAAAATTACTTTGACCTATCGTACAAGTGAAGCCGCGCAGCGGCGACTTGTTAAACCGCAAAGAGGCTGGGGTTTTCTCTAAGCGAGATACATAATGGAGCCGCGAAGCGGCGACTCGTTTCTAGCCGCGTAGCGGCCCGCCGCGAAGCGGCCCGCCGCGAAGCGGCCCGCCGCGATAGCGGCAGCCGCCCGCAGGGCCAAGCGTCAGAGATCCGTAGGATCTCTAGACGCTTGTCTATTATATAAAATAATATCGGTCGAGGACGTTTTTGGAGGTTGAAGCGGCTCGCGTAAGCGAGCCGCCCGAGCGATTTTTTTGAGGGAGGTCAGTTAACGAGCGGCCCGAAGGGCCGCTCCCCGTAGTGCAAAAAAAAATGGCGCCGAGAGCCGCCGCAGGCGGCGCGAGGCGCACGAGTGGCGTTTTGGTGCTAAAAATCTCCGGACAGCGAGATATCCGAACCCATCGAACGGATTTTTTCCGGACGCGTCTCCGTCGACGCCCCTAGTGTTCCCATCGAGCCGAATCGTGGTGGCGTCGCTACCGCTAGCTTGAGGGCGACGTGGCGATTTTTCAAAGTGGAGGTAGTTTTTCGACATAATTTGTTAGATTTTTGTCTCGACCTTTGGAGACGGCGATCGAATATGGCGCGGCGGCATGTCAAAATGTAGGCCGTGAAAAGTTCTATCCGATGGTGCCGGAAAAATCGCGACAACTCCTCCGGTGCGGCGGAGGCGAGCGAAAAACTTTTCCGCCTCGAAATGCAAAAAAGTTGAAAATCTTCGGCGATAAGCAAATTCGCGGGGAGAACGCCAGAAGAACCCACCGTACCGATTTCGTCGGGACACGCGGCCATCGACGCGGGAGGTATTCCCATCGTGCACAAACGAAACGGCGTCCTCCGCAAGCGTCCGGGGCCTCCGCGGCGAAGCCTCAAAGTCGAAGAACTTTTTTTACAAAAGCTGTTGCAGAAGGTCCTCGGGAGCGCGAGCCGACCGTCGAATTTTTACCCGCGACGCCGGAAAATGTCCGCCACGAGTGCGCCACTCCGGCGAAACCGAAAAATTTGAAATCGCTCCAAGGACGCGGCGGCGGCGCCACGAAACGTCTCTCGCCTCGACGAAGCTCAAAAAGTCTAAATTGGACCTCGAGACCATTCTCTTGACATCACGTGGGAAGATCCCACCGTACCGATTTCGATGCCGGACGTCGCGATCGACGCCCGAGGTATTCCCATCGTGCACAAACAAAATGGCGATGCCCGCAGAAGAAGGAGGCCTCCCCGGCGAGCCCTCAAAAATGAAGAACTTTTTCGTGAAAAATTATGCAAAGACGTCCGGGGAGCGGCCATCCGAGGTCGGAAGATTACGGGCGGGGTCTTGAAATGTCGGTCGCCACGAGTGTTATCCGAAACCGGAGCAAAATTCCGGGTACGAGGTCGGAGGCGGCGGCTGAGGCGGAAAAACCTTCCCGGCGCGGCAACGGCGCAGCGGCCGTACCGAGAAAACGTTAGCTACCGGACCGGTGCCATTCGACGCCCAAAGGACCGTACTATCGCTTAGATGAGGCGGTGCAGCTGGAAAATGTCGTGGGGCGGCGTACCGATAGGTCAAAGTCGACCGATTTTAAAAATTTCGATTTCTTGTCGAAATTTCGCCCAAAAGTTGGAAATTTTGAAAAAAATTTTCAAAATCTTTGCATTTTATAGCGGAATCGGTTAAATCGCGCGATTATAAGCAGAAACTCAATGGACGACCGACGGATACGCCGCACATTTGACGCGGTAAAAGACGAAAGACTCTTTTCGAAAATGTTAAATTTCGGTAATTTCAAATTTTTTTTACCGAAATACCTCCGCCTCATGCATATAAATCGAAAATGTGAAACGACATTTTTTCGAAAATTTCTCCCTAGACGCTTAAAATTGGCATTTTAATTTCGACACGAATTTTCCCAAAAAGAGCGAGCATTTTATTCGGAAAATTCCCCGACCATCTGCCTTTGTAAATTGTGACCTTATTTGGCGGGTTACGAAAAAATTGTATATACGCGATATCGAGCCGCGTTAAATGCTCTATCCGAATCTGCTTTTGGTTTTTAAAATTTTTTCTCCGCTTCGGCGTGGCGCCATCGTTTAGCGGAAAATCGAGAAAAAACTTTGACCGCCAGTAGCGCCCTTATTTACCGGCCGATGATCGATCTTAAAGTTGGAACGGATGCGTCTGCCCGAGCTCTACAGAATCTCTCTCGTGGTCGACTTACGTATCTCCATCGGGAGAGGCGGTAAATGCAATTTAAATTTTAAAAAAAATTTTGAAGGCTACCACCTTTGAAAATTTCGAAAAAAAAAATTTTCGTTTTTTTTCGCTCAGCGCCTCCGCCTCGCCGATACAAGTTGAAAACGTGAAATGGAATTTTTTCGAAAAAAGTCTCCTTAACCATTTAGACTTGCCCCTTTGAAAATTTTGAAAAAAAAAATTTCCGTATTTTTTCGCCCAGCGCCTCCGCCTCGCCGATACAAGTCGAAAACGTGAAATGGAATTTTTTCGAAAAAGGTCTCCTTAACTATTTAAATTTAATTTTAAAATTTCGATAAAAATTGAATGCTGTATGAATATTCTGAAACTGCTTGAGAATACTGATTACGGTCAAGTTAACACAGGAAAAATAGCCAAAAAATTCTAAGCAAAGAATTGCGCTAAATATTTAGATGATTTGATTCGCGCGCGATTTTTAATTTTAAAATTTCAATAAAAATTAAAAAATTTTGTTTGAATATTCTGAAACTGCTTGAGAATACTGAATACGGTCAAGTTAACACAGGAAAAATAACCAAAAAATTCTAAGCGAAGAATTGCGCTAAATATTTAGATGATTTGATTCGCGCGCAATTTTTAATTTTAAAATTTCAATAAAAATTAAAAAATGTTGTTTGAATATTCTGAATCTGCTTGAGAATAATGATTACGGTCAAGTTAACACAGGAAAAATAACCAAAAAATTCTAAGCGAAGAATTGCGCTAAATATTTAGATGATTTGATTCGCGCGCAATTTTTAATTTTAAAATTTCAATAAAAATTAAAAAATGTTGTTTGAATATTCTGAATCTGCTTGAGAATAATGATTACGGTCAAGTTAACACAGGAAAAATAACCAAAAAATTCTAAGCGAAGAATTACGTTAAATATTTAAATGATTTGATTCGGGCGCGATTTTTAATTTTAAAATTTCGATAAAAATTGAATGTTGTATGAATATTCTGAAACTGCTTGACAATACTGATTACGGTCAGGTTAACACAGGAAAAATAATAAAAAAAATTTCAGCGAAGAATTGCGCTAAATATTTAGATGATTTGATTCGCGCGAGATTTTTAATTTTAAAATTTCAATAAAAATTAAAAATTGTATTATAAGCCGAAAACGTGAAATGGAATTTTTGCAAACAAATTCTCCTTTCTCTTTAAATTCTAATTTTGCGATGATTAAAGATAGAACAAACTACAGTAATGCCTTTAAAAAGCTAAAAAAAACACCCAAGTGACCACAGAAAAACGAAGAAATTCAAAGCTACCTCTGTGGATTGAGAGCAACAAACGCAACTGATTATTCGCTATGGAAGGCAACCAAGAGAATTGCGGGACCCCAGCAAACAATAAATTCCACCTATCAAGACCCCTAACCATTAATGGGCATGAAACTGAGTTTCTCGAAGCACTATTTCAAACGGATTTATCAATAAAGAAGATAAGGAAGAGTGAAGTTTCTACACTCATCAAGCACGAACTAAAATTTAAAAAATCTCCAGGTTTTGGTTTGATTACAGCAAATATCCTTAATACTGGGATACTTTCCTGCACAGTGCCAGTGGAAGGTTGCACAAATAATTTTAATCCCTAAACCTGGAAAACCACCAACGAAAATTACCTCATAATGTAGCCTTATCAGTCTATTACCTGAATTATCAAAAATATTTGAAAAATTATTTCGGAGCAGATTACAGCCATTAATTGAAGAAAGAAATATAAATCCCAAATACCGGTTTGGATTCCGCCAACAGCACTCTACGATAGAGCAAATGCATAGAATAGCTACTAAAATTAGGCATGATCTGCAGACCAAGAGATATTGCTCAGCAGCATTCCTCGATATAACCCAAGTCTTTGATAAAGTGTGGCATCCTGGCCTATTGTACAAGATTAAAACATATCTGCCACACACCTACTACCAGGCACTCAGGTCCTACCTTACCAATAGACACTTCTTTGTGAAATTCCAGGATGAAATTCCACCTCTGTTACCCGTTGACTCGGGGGTCCCTCGGGGAAGTGTCCTCCGCGAGTAATCAATGAAAGCGGCTTTAAGGCATTACAGAATCCACCTTACAGTCCCGACCTCGCCCCTGTGACCATTATCTCTTTTCAAAATTTAAAGAAAAACACCTAAGAACGCCTTGGGGAACCCTGTGGGATCGTATTTTGCAGAAATACCAAAAGAATTTTTTTTCGCAGCATAGCGTAATTAGAAATACGTTAGAATAACTGTCTTACAAATAAATTTGTATCATGTTATATTGGAAACAGTAATTTAATGTTTTTTCAATTATTTTAAAAATGCTAAAATTTTAAGAAAATCGAATAAAAAAACATTATAAAAACATAATATGAGAAAACATATAATGTAAACCGGCTTTTAGATTAGTTAAATTCTCTCGAATTTAAAGTTGGTAACACTGAAAACATTCAAATTTTAGGTTATCTGTCAGATTTTTAAATTAAAGCGTCATACAGGGTGAGGCTAAAGTGATAAAATGCGAGTACGGTAATTGGTACTAAATAAAATTGCACTTCAATCGAGATTCTCCGTTCTCAATAAATTATTAATGTTTTCATTGGTTTTCCTGGCTTTACTTGGTTGTAGTCAATAGTTTTATGCAGTTGCTGAATATTTGAACAAACTTTATTTGGTATCCAAAAATTTAAATCAAAAATCGCTCAGAAACCAAATCATCGGAAATTAAAGACAACTTTTGGTTTAGAATTTTTTCATTATTTTTCCTGGCTTTGCTAGGTTAAAATCAATAGCTTTATGCAGTTGCAGAATATTTGAACAAACTTTATTTTTTACCCAAAAATTTAAATCAAAAATCGCTTCGAAACCAAATCATCGGAAATTAAGACAACTTTTGGTTTAGAATTTTTTCATTATTTTTCCTGGCTTTACTAGGTTGTAATCAATAGTATTAATGCTATTGGAGATTATTAGAACAAATTTTATTTTTTATCCAAAAATTTAAAATGAAAAATCGCTCCGAAACCAAATCATCGGAAATTAAACACAACTCTTGGTTTAGAATTTTTTCTTTATTTTTCCTGGCTTTACTAGGTTGTAATGAACAGTTTTATGCAGTTGCATAATATTTGAACAAACTTTATTTTTTATCCAAAAATGAAAATCAAAAATTGCTCAGAAACCAAATCATCGGAAATTAAAGACAGCTTTCGGTTTAGAATTTTTTCATTATTTTTCCTGGCTTTACTAGGTTGTAATCAATAGTTTAATGCAGTTGCAGAATATTTGAGCAAACTTTATTTTTTATCCAAAAATTGAAATCAAAAATCGCTCCGTAACCAAATCATCGGAAATTAAAGACAACTTTTGGTTTAGAATTTTTTCATTATTTTTCCTGGCTTTACTAGGTTGTAATCAATAGTATTAATGCTATTGGAGATTATTAGAACAAATTTTATTTTTTATCCAAAAATTTAAAATGAAAAATCGCTCCGAAACCAAATCATCGGAAATTAAACACAACTCTTGGTTTAGAATTTTTTCTTTATTTTTCCTGGCTTTACTAGGTTGTAATCAACAGTTTTATGCAGTTGCATAATATTTGAACAAACTTTATTTTTTATCCAAAAATGAAAATCAAAAATTGCTCAGAAACCAAATCATCGGAAATTAAAGACAGCTTTCGGTTTAGAATTTTTTCATTATTTTTCCTGGCTTTACTAGGTTGTAATCAATAGTTTAATGCAGTTGCAGAATATTTGAGCAAACTTTATTTTTTATCCAAAAATTGAAATCAAAAATCGCTCCGTAACCAAATCATCGGAAATTAAAGACAACTTTTGGTTTAGAATTTTTTCATTATTTTTCCTGGCTTTACTATGTTGAAATCAATAGTTTTATGCAGTTTCAGAATATTTGAACAAACTTTATTTTTTACCCAAAAATTTAAATCAAAAATCGCTCCGAAACCGAATCATCGGAAATTAACTTATGGTTTTTGAATTAAACCAATTAGCATTGCGCGAATTATTGATGTCATCTTGTTTCGCCGCGATCTATAGAAACTCTTTTATGGTCCGCAAAAACTCGTTTCAAAAATTTTAAATTTAATAATTTAACATTTTTTCGAAAAACTCATCCTTTATGTATAAAATAGACATTTTTCGGTCCTTATCATTTTGCCCAGAAACTAATAGGATTTTTATTGAAAATTTCCACGAATATCTATTTTTATAAATAGTGACCATATTTGGCCGGTTAGGAAAAATTTGTATATACACGATATTGAAAAGCGTTAAAAACTATATACGAATCTACTTTTTGTTTTCCAAATTTTCTTTCCGCTTTGTCGTGGTGCGATCGTTTAGCGGAAAATTGTCAAAAACTTTGACCGCCCGTAACGCCCTTATTTGCCGGCCGATGTTAAATTTTCCAGTTGGATCGGATGTGTTTTGCCACGATCTATAGAAACTCTTTTATGGTCGACTTTCGTATCTCCATCGGGAAAGGCGTAAAATGCAATTTAAATTTTAAAACTAATTTTCAAAGAGTCCCCCCTTCTTTAAAAAAAATCTACAAAAACTAAAATTTTGGAAAAAAATATTTTGTTTTTATTGGCGGAATCCCTCGGCGTTGCAAATATAAACCGAAAAGGTCGAATAGAATTTTTTCAAAAAAACCCTTCTTTCGCTATAAATTCGCTTATTTGACAAACTGAATTAAATAAAAAAAAGCATAATTTTTCGAAATCATTAAATATTATCCTGGATTCGGTTAAATCTCATAATTATAAATTAAAACTGATCAGACGACGATTTCGACGTCCGCATATTAGTTGCCGTAATATGCAAAAGACTTTTTCCAAAAATGTTAAATCACGATAAATTAAATTTTTCCTCTGTCAAATGCTTCCTCTCGCGTATATAAATCGAAAATGTGGAATAACATTTTTTCGAAAAACTCATCCTTATTTGACATTTTTCGGTCCTTATCATTTTGCCCATAAACAAGTGGGATTTTCATTTGAAATTTCGATGAATATCTGTTTTTATAAATTGTGACCTTATTTGGCCGGTTAGGAAAAATTGGCATATATGCAATATCGAAAACCGATAAAAACTCTATACGAATCTGCTTTTGGTTTTTTGGCTCCGCTTTGTCGTTGCACGAACGTTTAGGGGAAACTTACGAAAAAGTTTTGACCGCCCGTAGCGACCATATTTACCGGCCGATCTTTAATTTTGCTGTTGGATCGGATGCGTTTTGCCACGATCTATAGAAACTCTTTTATGGTCAACTTTCGTATCTCCATCGGAAAAGACGTAAAATACAGTTTAAAGTTTTACAATAATTTTCAGAGTCCCCCCTTCTTTAAAAAAAATCTTCAAAAATTAAAATTTTGGAAAAAATATTTTGTTTTTATTGGCGGAATCCCTCGGCCTTGCAAATACAAATCGAAAACGTCTAATAGATTTTTTTTTAAAAAACCCTCCGTTCGCAATAAATTCGCTTTTTTGTCGAAGTTTGAATAAAAAAAACCTAATTTTTGGAAATCATTAAATATTATCCTCTATTCGGCTAAATCTAAATCTCATAAATTAAAACCGATTGGACGACGATTTCGACATCCGGATTATTAGATGTGGTAATATACAAAAGACATTTTTCAAAAGTGTTAGATTACGGTAAAGTAAATTTTTGTCCTGTCAAATACTTCCAACTCGCGTATATAAATCGAAAATGTCAAACAACATTTTGTCGAAGAATTCTTCCTTTATGTATAAAATTGATATTTTTCGGTTCTCATCATTTTGCCCAAAACAAGTAAGATTTTGATTGAAAATTTCCATGAATTTCTGTTTTTATAAGTTGTGGCCTTATTTGGCCGGTTAGGAAAAGTTTGTATATATACGATATTGAAAAGCGTTAAAAGCTCTATACGAATCTGCTTTTGATTTTTCAAATTTTTTCTCCGCTTTATCGTGGGGCGATCGTTTAGCGGAAAGTTGTCAATAACCTTTGACCGCCCTTAGCGCCCTTATTTACCGGCCGATGTTTAATCTTCCAGTTGGATCTAATGCGTCTCGAAAAGCTCCAAAGAAACTCTTCTCTTGTGGACTTCTGTATCTCCATCGGGAAAGGCGTAAAATGCGATTTAAATTTAAGAAATAAACTAGGAATGGTCCCCTCTTCTTTAAAAAAAAAAATCTTGAAAAACTAAAATTTTGGAAAAAAATATTTTGTTTTTATTCGCGGAATCCCTCGGCCTTGCAAATACAAATCGAAAACGTCTAATAAATTATTTTCAAAAAAACCCTCCTAAATCGCAGCTTTAGTAGGCCGCGACAAGTAACGGCCTACTAAATCGCGGCCTACTAAATCGCGGCTTTTTCGCGGCCTACTAAAGTAACGGCCTACTAAATCGTGGCCTACTAAGGAAGCTATTCAAACTTTTGTTGTTACGAGAAATTCTTGTATATATGTATGCAATGGATTTCTCGAAAACGGCCCTAACGGTTTCGATGAAAATCACGAATTTTTTTCCTGTCAAATACTTCCACCTCGCGTATATAAATGGAAAGTGTCAAACACTTTTTCGAAAAATTCATCCTTTATGTATAAAGTTGACATTTTTCAGTTCTCATCATTTTGCGCAAAACAAATAAGATTTTGATTGGAAATTTTGACGAATATCTGTAGCACCCTTATTTATAGGTTAAACTTGTTCGCTCTTGCGATGCCGAAGCTAAGCTTAAATATAATGATATGCGAAAGCCGCAGGCCGAGCTCTATGTCTATGCGAGGCCGTAGGCCGATTTACATATTAATGCAAAGACCGTAGACCGAGCTATGTTTCATGACAGCGCTATGGGTTTCATGGAAAGAGTTTTATATAAATTGTTTTGTAAACATGTGATATATCGCAGAAATGACATTTATTTTGACATTAAAATGTTTTGTACAAAATACACCAACAAAATGACTTTGTCGTATTGTACAAGTGAAGCCGCGCAGCGGCGACTTGTTAAACCGTAAAGACTGGGGTTTTCTCTAAGCGACATACTAAATGGAGCCGCGAAGCGGCGACTCGTTTCTAGCCGCGTAGCGGCCTGCCGCGAAGCGGCCCGCCGCGACAGCGGCAGCCGCCCGCCAGGGCCAAGCGTCAAGAGATCCGTAGGATCTCGTAGACGCTTGTCTATTATATAAAATAATATCGGTCGAGGACGTTTTTAGAGGTTAAAGCGGCTCGCGTAAGCGAGCCGCCCGAGCGATTTTTTTGAGGGAGGTCAGTTAGCGAGCGGCCCGAAGGGCCGCTCCTCGTAGTGCAAAAAAAAATGGCGCCGAGAGCCGCCGCAGGCGGCGCGAGCCGTACGAGTGGGAATTTCGTGAAAAAAACCTTGTCCGGGTGAGATATCTGAAACCGCCAAACGGATATCGGCCGGACGCGTCTCAGTCGACGCGCCTAGGGTTCCCATCTTGCACAAACCCGGCGGCGTAGCCGCCGCTGGCCGGGGGGCGACGTGGCGATTTTTCAAAGTGGAGGTAGTTTTTCGACATATTTTGTTAGATATGCGTCTCGACCTTTCGAGGCGGCGATAGAATTTGGCGCAGCGTCATGTCAAAATGTAGGCCGTGAAAAGTTCTATCCGACGGTGCCGGAAAAATCGAGCCAACTCCTCCGGGGCGGCGACGGCGAGCGAAAGAGTTTTCGGCCGCGAAATGCAGAAAAGTTGAAAATCTGCAGTGATAAGCAAATCCGCGGGGAGTCGGCCAGAAGAACCCACCGAACCGATCTCGACGGGTGTGGCGGCGATCGACGCGGGAGGTATTCCCATCGTGTCATCACGAAAGCTCCATCTCGGGAAACGTCCGGGGCCTCCGTGGCGAAGCCTCAAAGTCGAAGAACTTTTTTCGAAAAATTGTTGTAAAAGTACTTGGGAAACGGGCGGCGGAGTGCGCAAATTTTCGGTAGGGGTGTCGAAATGTCGGCTCCGACGAATGTCGTCCGAATCCGGCGCAAAATTCGAGGTGCGAGGTCGGAGGCGGCGGCTGAGGCGGAAAAACCTTCCCGGCGCGGCAACGGCGTAGCGGGCGTACCGAGAAAACGTTAGCTACCGGACCGGTGCCGTTCGACGCCCAGTTAGATATACTATCGCGTAGATGAGGCGGCGCAGCTGGAAAATGTCGTGGGGCGGCGCACCGATAGGTCAAAGTCGATCGATTTTAAAAATTTCGCTTTTTTGTCGAAATTTCGCGCAAAAGTTGAAAATTTTAAAAAAAATTTTCAAAATCTTTGCATTTTACAGCGGATTCGGTTAAATCGCGCGATTATAAGCAGAAACTCAATGGACGACCGTCGGATACGCCGCACATTTGACGCGGTAAAAGACGAGAAACTCTTTTCGAAAATGTTAAATTTCGGTAATTTCAAATTTGTTTTACCGAAATACCTCCGCCTCGTGCATATAAATCGAAAATGCGAAACGACATTTTTTCGAAAATTTCTTCCTCGACCTTTAAAATTGATATATTAATTTCGACACGAATTTTGCCAAAAAGAGCGAGCATTTTATTCGGAAAATTCCCCGACCATCTGCCTTTGTAAATTGTGACCTTATTTGGCGGGTTACGAAAAATTTGTATATACGCGATATCGAGCAGCGTTAAATGCTCTATCCGAATCTGCTTTTGGTTTTTAAAATTTTTTGTCCGCTTCGACGTGGCGCGATCGTTTAGCGGAAAATCGAGAAAAAACTTTGACCGCCCGTAGCGCCCTTACTTACCGGCCGATGATCGATTTTAAAATTGGAACGGATGCGACTGCCCGAGCTCTATAGAATCTCTCTCGTGGTCGACTTTCGTATCTCCATCGGGAGAGGCGGTAAATGCAATTTAAATTTTAAAAAAAAGTTTTGAAGGCTACCACCTTTGAAAATTTCGAAAAAAAAAATTTTCATTTTTTTTCGCTCAGCGCCTCCGCCTCGCCGATACAAGTCGAAAACGTGAAATGGAATTTTTTCGAAAAAAGTCTCCTTGACCATTTAAACTTAGCCCTTTGAAAATTTCGAAAAAAAAAAATTCCGTTTTTTTTCGCCCAGCGCCTCCGCCTCGCCGATACAAGTCGAAAACGTGAAATGGAATTTTTTCGAAAAGGTTCTCCTTAACTATTTAAATTTAATTTTAAAATTTCGATAAAAATTGAATGTTGTATGAATATTCTGAAACTGCTTGAGAATACTGATTACGGTCAAGTTAACACAGGAAAAATAACCAAAAAATTCTAAGCGAAGAATTGCGCTAAATATTTAGATGATTTGATTCGCGCGCGATTTTTAAATTTAAAATTTCAATGAAAATTAAAAAATTTTGTTTGAATATTCTGAAACTGCTTGAGAATACTGAGTACGGTCAAGTTAACACAGGAAAAATAACCAAAAAATTCTAAGCGAAGAATTGCGCTAAATATTTAGATGATTAGATTCGCGCGTAATTTTTAATTTTAAAATTTCAATAAAAATTAAAAAATTTTGTTTGAATGTTCTGAAACTGCTTGAGAATACTGATTACGGTCAAGTTAACACAGGAAAAATAACCAAAAAATTCTAAGCGAAGAATTGCGCTAAATATTTAGATGATTTGATTCGCGCGCGATTTTTAATTTTAAAATTTCAATAAAAATTAAAAAATGTTGTTTGAATATTCTGAAACTGCTTGAGAATACTGATTACGGTCAAGTTAACACAGGAAAAATAATCAAAAAATTCTAAGCGAAGAATTACGTTAAATATTTAAATGATTTGATTCGGGCGCGATTTTTAATTTTAAAATTTCGATAAAAATTGAATGTTGTATGAATATTCTGAAACTGCTTGACAATACTGATTACGGTCAGGTTAACACAAGAAAAATAATAAAAAAATTTTCAGCGAAGAATTGCGCTAAATATTTAGATGATTTGATTCGAGCGCGATTTTTAATTTTAAAATTTCAATAAAAATTAAAAATTGTATTATAAGCCGAAAACGTGAAATGGAATTTTTTCAAAACAAGTTCTCCTTTCTCTTTAAATTCTAATTTTGCGATGATTAAGGATAGAACAAACTACAGTAATGCCTTTAAAGAGCTAAAAAAAAAACTCCCAAGTGACCACAGAAAAACGAAGAAATTCAAAGCTACCTCTGTGGATTGAGAGCAACAAACGCAACTGATTCCACATATCAAGACCCCTAACCATTAATGGGCATGAAGCAACAAAGCAATAATGCAACCACTTTTGCTAACCATCTAGCCAATGTGTTTAAACCATTTCCAACTGAAGATCTTGATGAAGGTTCTAAAATTACTGAGTTTCTCGAAGCCCTATTTCAAACGGATTTACCAATAAAGAAGATCAGGAAGAGTGAATTTCTACACTCATCAAGCACGAACTAAAATTAAAAAAATTTCCAGGTTTTGATTTGATAACAGCAAATATCCTTAAAGAATTACCAGAAAAAGCAATAAGAATTATTACTATGAACTACAACTCCATCGTGAAACTGGGATGCTTTTCTGCACAGTGGAAGGTTGCACAAATAATTTTAATCGCTAAACCTGGAAAACCTCCAACGAAAATTACCTCATAATATAGCCCTATCAGTCTATTACCTGAATTATCAAAAATATTTGAAAAATTATTTCTGAGCAGATTACAGCCATTAATTGAAGAAAGAAATATAAATCCCAAATACCAGTTTGGATTCCGCCAACAGCACTCTACCATATAGTGCAAATATATAGAAGAGCTACAAAGATTAGGCATGATCTGGAGACCAAGAGATATTGCTCAGCAGCATTCCTCGATATAGGTAACCCAAGTCTTTGATAAAGTGTATCATTCTGGCCTATAGACACTTCTTTGTGAAATCCCAGGATGAAATTTCACCACTGTTACCCGTTCACTCGGTTGTCCCTCGGAGAAGTGTCCTCGGCGAGTAAACAATGAAAAAGGCTTTAAGGCATTACAGAATCCACCTTACAGTCCCGACCTCGCCCCCTGTGACCATTATCTCTTTTCAAAACTCAAAAAAAAAACCAAAGATCGCCTTGGGAAACGCTGTGGAGTCGTATTTTGCAGAATTACTTAAAGAATTTTAAACATAGCGTTATTAGAAATACGTTAGAATAAATGTGTTACAAATAAATGTGTATCATTTTATATTGCAAACAGTGATTTAATGTTTTTTAAATTATTTTAAAAATGCAAAAATTTTAAGAAAAACGAATACAAAAACATATAAAAACATAATTATGAGAAAACAGATTATTATAATGTAAACCGACTTTTAGATTAGTCGAATTCTCTCGAATTTAAAGTTGGTAACACTGAAAACATTCAAATTTTAGGTTAACTATCGGCTAAAGTGAAAAAATGCGAGTGCGGTAATTGGTACTAAATCAAATTGCACATCAATCGAGATTCTCCGTTCTCAATAAATTATTATAGTTGTTGTAAATATAAATTTGCAACATCGGGTACTTTTTAAATAATAATCAGGGATATTTAAATAATTAATAAATTATTAGCTGTTGTGTGGATTATTGTTTAGATGGAATTAAAATGATCAACTCTGATAGTGATAATCAATATTTATTTACACAATATAATATACTACACCAGGGGTCGGCAACCTTTTGTTGTAAGAGGGCCAAAAATTTTACGTGAGAATTAGTGCGGGCCGCACTTCTTGAGAAATCCACTAAACAGAGCTGATTTTTAAAAAAAATAGTGTAAATCTACTAAAATGAGCTTTTTTTTTTTAAATAAAAAAGGTCATCTGCTTTAGTCCGCGGGCCGCACCAAGACCCTTCGCAGGCCGCATGCGTCCCGCGGGCCACGGGTTGCCGACCCCTGTACTACACAATAAACACAGCAAGTTTGGATCCGAACCTCGTTACACCAGTCAATATAAATAATACCAAATCGTCGTATATTATATTAATTAATCGTTAAAAGATTGCACCATATCACCGTTATAATGATAAAACCTTATTCGGTGCACGACCGTTCGAAAATGACCGCTTCCTTCTCTGTAAGTGCACAACCCCTCTTTAAGTTGCTTACATCAACATAACGCTACTTATTATTAGCTCTATTCGCGGTAACACTCCTGGACACGTTTTATCCTACTGCGGTTTATACTTTTTCTCATCGAATTTGAGCTTTAATGACATTTTTATTATAAATCCGCAGACGCAGTAGGATAAAACTTATCCCGGATTGTTACCGCGAATAGAGCTATTGTCATATAATTAAAAAATCCCACAGTTGTAAATATCAATTTGCAACATCAAGTACTTTTTAAATAATCCAGAGATATTCTTGTCCTTAGATTATTGTTAGAAAACGAATTTTTTTATTAATAAGGGGATCGTTAAAAAGAGAGATCCACCGGTCGAGAGCCCACATTGACGTGGTCTAATGTATAAAGTGAGTTGAAGTATTTGCACACAAGTGAATTTCAGTTTGCACAACGAGTTCCACGAGGAACCGCAATCTAATCTGGCAAATCCATATTAATTAAATCCGTAGCAAACAGTGGTAAAGGAAAATCTACCATACTACACCCCCTTCAGAGTTCTTGCAGGGCTATGCAAATTACTTGTAACAGGGACCCTGGCAGAGCTCTGCTCTACCAGAGTTATTTTTCAGGGCTCTGCAAATAATCCGTTATAAATACCTGCCAGAGGTATCTGTAAGAGCTCTGGCAAAAGAAACCCTATTATAACCCCCTGGTAGATATTTGCCAGCGCACTAGCAGAGAAATTTAAATTTCACCAGGGAAAAATGTTACTTGGGATAGGTCAGAAACATGGTCAGAAATAATAACAGATATTAAATAACAATAACTCGAGGTAGTGATAAAGATATTCAGCCGTATTCATAAAAATCTTAAAACAGTGTTAAAAACTTAAACCACTTTAACCATAATCCAAGTTATGTTTGACTGCATTTCGAATTGTTTTTGGTTAAAATGCCAACTTATTAGAGTAAACGCGTTAAACTCCCTATAAAATAGTTCAAAATAAGGTTTATATGAACTATTTATTTAAATGAAACCAAATCATCGGAAATTAAATACAACTTTTGGTTTAGAATTTTTTCATTATTTTTCCTGGCTTTACTAGGTTGTACTCAATAGTTTTATGCAGTTTCAGAATATTTGAACAAACTTTATTTTTTATCAAAAAATTTAAATCAAAAATCGCTCCGAAATCAAATAATCGGAAATTAAAGACATCTTTTGGTTTAGAATTTTTTCATTATTTTTCCTGGCTTTACTAGGTTGTAATCAATAGTTATATGCAGTTGCAGAATATTTCAACAAACTTTATTTTTTATCCAAAAATTTAAATCAAAAATCGCTCCGACACCAAATCACCGGAAAATTAAGAGAATTTTTGGTTTAGAATTTTTTCATTTATTTTTCCTGACTTTACTAGGTTGTAATCAATAGTTTTATGCAGTTGCAGGATATTTGAACAAACTTTATTTTTTATCCAAAAAGTTAAATCAAAAATCGCTCCGATACCAAATCATCTGAAATTAAAGACAACTTTTGGTTTAGAATTTTTTTATTATTTTTCCTGGCTTTACTAGGTTGTAATCAATAGTTTTATGCAGTTGCAGAATATTTGAAAAAACTTTATTTTTTATTCAAAAATTAAAATCAAAAATCGCTCCGAAACCAAATCATCGGAAATTAAAGACAACTTTTGGTTTAGAATTTTTTCATTATTTTTCCTGGCTTTACTAGGTTGTAATCAATAGTTTTATGCAGTTGCAGAATATTTGAACAAACTTTATTTTTTATCCAAAAATGTAAATCAAAAATTGCTCCGAAACCAAATCATCGGAAATTAAAGACAAATTTTAGTTTACAATTTTTTCATTATTTTTCCTGGCTTTACTAGGTTGTAATCAATAGTTTTATGAAGTTGCAGAATGTTTGAACAAACTTTATTTTTATCCCAAAATTTAAATCAAAAATCGCTCCGAAACCAAATCATCGGAAATTAAAGTCAACTTTTGGTTTAGAATTTTTTTATTATTTTTCCTGGCTTTACTAGGTTGTAATCAATAGTTTTATGCAGTTGCAGAATTTTTTTACAAATTTTATTTTTTATCCAAAAATTTAAATCAAAAATCGCTCCGAAAACAAATCGTTGGAAACTAAAGACAACCTTTCGTTTAGAATTTTTTCATTATTTTTCCTGGCTTTACTAGGTTGTAAGCAATAGTTTTGTGTAGTTGCAGAATATTTGAACAAACTTTATGTTTTATCCAAAATTTAAATCAAAAACAACTCCGAAACCAAATCATCAAAATCAAAACCAAAATTTTGAGTATATATTTCATGCTTACTTTTATTCATATCACCTAATGTCGCGTTTTTGTCGAACTTTTGATGTAAAAGTTAAATATTATCCTGGATTCGGTTAAATCTCATAATTATAAATTAAAACCGATCAGACGACGATTTCGACGTCCGTATATATTAGATGTGGTAATATGCAAAAGACATTTTTCAAAAGTGTTAAATACTTCCACCTCGCATATATAAATCGAAAATGTCAACAACACTTTTTCGAAAAATCTTTCTTTATGTATAAAATTGACAATTTTCAGTTCTCATCATTTTGCCCAAAACAAATAGGATTTTGATTGGAAATTTCCACGAATATCTGTTTTTATGAGTTGTAGTAACCTTATTTGGCAATTCAAGAAAAATTATATTGAAAAGCGTTGAAAACTCTATACGAATCTACTTTTGGTTTTCCAAATTTTCTTTCCGCTTAGTCGTTGCGCGATCGTTTAGCGGAAAATTGTCAAAAGATTTTACCGCCAGTAGCACCCTTATTTACCGCCTGATGTTTAATTTTCCAGTTGGATCGGATGCGCCTCGCCGCGATCTATAGAAACTCTTTTATGGTCGACTTTCGTATCTCCATCGGGAAAGGCGTAAAATGCAATTTAAATTTTAAAACTAATTTTCAAAGAGTCCCCCCTTCTTTAAAAAAAATCTACAAAAACTAAAATTTTGGAAAAAAATATTTTGTTTTTATTGGCGGAATCCCTCGGCATTGCAAATATAAACCGAAAAAGTCGAATAGAATTTTTTCAAAAAAACCCTCCTTTCGCTATAAATTCGCTTATTTGACAAACTGAATTAAATAAAAAAATTATAATTTTTCGAAATTATTAAATATTATCCTGGATTCGGTTAAATCTCATAATTATAAATTAAAACCGATCAGACGACGATTTCGACGTCCGGATTTTTAGATGTGGTAATATACAAAAGACATTTTTCAAAAGTGTTAGATTACGGTAAATTAAATTTTTTTCATGTCAAATACTTCCACCTCGCGTATATAAATCGAAAATGTCAAACAACATTTTTTCGAAGAATTCTTCCTTTATGTATAAAATTGACATTTTTCAGTTCTCATCATTTTGCCCAAAACAAGTAAGATTTTGATTGGAAATTTCCATGAATTTCTGTTTTTATAAGTTGTTACCTTATTTGGCAATTTAGGAAAAATTTGAATATATCCGATATCGAAAAGCGTTAAAAGCTCTATACGAATCTGCTTTTGGTTTTTCAAATTTTTTCTCTGCTTTATCGTGGGGCGATCGTTTAGCGGAAAATTGTCAATAAGCTTTGACAGCCCTTAGCGCCCTTATTTACCGGCCGATGTTTAATCTTCCAGTTGGATCGAATGAGTCTCGCAGAGCTCCAAAGAAACTCTTCTGTTGTGGACTTCCGTAACTCCATCGGGAAAGGCGTAAAATGCGATTTAAATTTAAGAAATAAACTAGGAATGGTCCCCCCTTCTTTAAAAAAAAATCTTAAAAACTAAAATTTTGGAAAAAAATATTTTGTTTTTATTCGCGGAATACCTCGGCCTTGCAAATACAAATCGAAAACGTCTAATAAATTTTTTTCAAAAATACCCTCCTAAATCGCGGCTTTACTAAAGCCGCGATTTAGTAGGCCGCGATTTAGTAGGCCGTTACTTTAGTAGGCCGCGACAAGTAACGGCCTACTAAATCGCGGCTTTTTCGCGGCCTACTAAAGTAACGGCCTACTAAATCGTGGCCTACTAAGGAAGCAATTCAAAATTTTGTTGTTACGAGAAATTCTTGTATATATGTATGCAATGGGTTTCTCGAAAACGGCCCTAACGATTTCGATGAAAATCACGGACTGGGGGGTTTTTGGGTCTACAAATCGAACGATAGATAGATTACGGTAAATTAAATTTTTTTCCTGTCAAATACTTCCACCTCGCGTATATAAATGGAAAGTATCAAACACTTTTTCGAAAAATTCTTCCTTTATGTATAAAATTGACATTTTTCAGTTCTCATCATTTTGCCCAAAACAAATAAGATTTTGATTGTAAATTTTGACGAATATCTGTAGCACCCTTATTTATAGGTTAAACTTGTTCGCTCTTGCGATGCCGAAGCTATGCTTAAATATAATGATATGCGAAAGCCGCAGGCCGAGCTGTATGTGTATGCGAGGCCGTAGGCCGATTTACATATTAATGCAAAGACCGTAGGCCGAGCTATGTTTCATGACAGCGCTATGGGTGTCATGGAAAGAGTTTTATATAAATTGTTTTGTAAACATGTGATATATCGCAGAAATGACATTTATTTTGACATTAAAATGTTTTGTACAAAATACACCAACAAAATGACTTTGTCGTATTGTACAAGTGAAGCCGCGCAGCGGCGACTTGTTAAACCGTAAGGAGAGTGGGGTTTTCTCTAAGCGACATACTAAATGGAGCCGCGAAGCGGCGACTCGTTTCTAGCCGCGTAGCGGCCTGCCGCGAAGCGGCAGCCGCCCGCCAGGGCCAAGCGTCAAGAGATCCGTAGGATCTCGTAGACGCTTGTCATTATACATAAAAGAATACCGGTCGGGGACGTTTTTCGAGGTGAAAGCGGCTCGCGTCAGCGAGCCGCCCGAGCGATTTTTTTGCGGGAGGTCAGTTATCGAGCGGCCCGAAGGGCCGCTCCTCGTAGTGCAAAAAAAAATGGCGCCGAGAGCCGCCGCAGGCGGCGCGAGGCGCACGAGTGACGTTTTGGTGCTAAAAATCTCCGGACAGCGAGATATCCGAACCCACCGAACGGATTTTTTCCGGACGCGTCTCCGTCGACGCCCCTAGTGTTCCCATGATGTAAAGGCACAAAAACTTTTCCGCCACTGGCCCGCGGGCGACGTGGCGATTTTTCAAAGTGGAGGTAGTTTTTCGACATAATTTGTTAGATATTCGACTCGACCTTCGGAGGCGGCGAACTAAAACGGCGCGGCGACATGTCAAAATGAAGGCCGTTAAAAGTTACGTCCGACCGTGCCGGAAAAATCGAGCCAAGTCCTCCGGTGCGGCGGCGGCGAGCGAAAGAGTTTTCCGTCTCCGACGCACGAAAAATTGAAAATTTGCAGAGATAAGCGATTCCTGGAAAAGAACGCCTGAAGAACCCACCGAACCGATAGCGACGGGAGAGGCGGCGATCGACGCGGGAGGTATTCCCATCGTGCACAACCGAAATGCCGTCCTCCGCAAAGGTCCGGGGCCGCCGTGGCGAAGCCTCAAAGTCGAAGAACTTTTTTCGAAAAATTGTTGTAAAAGTACCTGGGAAACGGGCGGCGGGGTGCGGAAATTTTCGGTAGGGGTGTCGAAATGTCGGCTCCGACGAATGTCGTCCGAATCCGGCGCAAAATTCGAGGTGCGAGGTCGGAGGCGGCTGCTGAGGCGGAAAAACCTTCCCGGCGCGGCAACGGCGTAGCGGCCGTACCGAGAAAACGTTAGCTACCGGACCGGTGCCGTTCGACGCCCACTTAGATGTACTATCGCGTAGATGAGGCGGCGCAGCTGGAAAATGTCGTGGGGCGGCGCACCGATTGGTCAAAGTCGATCGATTTTAAAAATTTCGATTTTTTGTCGAAATTTCGCTCAAAAGTTGGAAATTTTGAAAAAAATTGTCAAAATCTCTCCATTTTATAGCGGATTCGGTTAAATCACGCCATTATAAGCAGAAACTCAATGGACGACCGACGGATACGACGCACATTCGACGCGGTAAAAGACGAGAAACTCTTTTCGAAAATGTTAAATTTCGGTAATTTCAAATTTTTTTTTAACGAAATACCTCCGCCTGGTGCATATAAATCGAAAATGCAGAACGACAGTTTTTCGAAAATTTCTCCCTAGACGCTTAAAATTGGCATTTTAGTTTCGACACGAATTTTCCCAAAAAGAGCGAGCATTTTATTCGGAAAATTCCCCGACCATCTGCCTTTGTAAATTGGGACCTTATTTGGCGGTTTACGAAAAATTTGTATAGACGCCATATCGAGCGCCATTAAATGCTCTATCCGAATCTGCTTTCGGTTTTTAAAATTTTTTCTCCGCTTCGGCGTGGCGCGATCGTTTAGCGGAAAATCGAGAAAAAAGTTTGACCGCCCGTAGCGCCCTTATTTACCGGCCGATGATCGATCTTAAAGTTGGAACGGATGCGTCTGCCCGAGTTCTATAGAAACTCTCTCGTGGTCGACTTTCGTATCTCTATCGGGAGAGGCGGTAAATGCAATTTAAATTTTAAAAAAAAGTTTTGAAGGCTACCACCTTTGAAAATTTCGAAAAAAAAAAATTCCGTTTTTTTTCGCTCAGCGGCTCCGCCTCGCCAATACAAGTCGAAAACGTGAAACGGAATTTTTTCGCAAAAGGTCTCCTTAACCATTTAAATTGACCCTTTTGAAAATTTTGAAAAAAAAAATTTCCGTTTTTTTTTCGCTCAGCACCTCCGCCTCGTCGATACAAGTCGAAAACGTGAAATGGAATTTTTTCGAAAAAGGTCTCCTTTACTATTTAAATTATATTTTTCCGATAATTATATAATTTCGCATGTTAATGTACTACTTTGGTTCGTTTTTGCGAGGCCGAAGGCCGAGCTTTACTTTAACACGAGGCCGTAGGCCGAGTTATGTCCAGATGCGATGCCGCAGACCGAGCTACGTTCTAATGCGAAGGCCGTATCCCGAGCTAAGCGCGGCCACAAAGATGTGCGAAGGTCCTATGCCGAGCTATGTTCTGTGACAATGATATTATATAAATCGACCACCTAAAAAGGCCTTAGGCCGAGCTAAAAGTGTCCACAGAAATGTGCGAAGGAAGCAGGCCGCGCTATATCTTAATGCAAAGGCTGAAGGTCGACCTATGGTTTGCGACATTGATATACAAACTGCTTCCGCTTTGCTATTATAAGCCGTAAACATGAAATGGAATTTCTCCTTTCTCTTTAAATTCTAATTTTGCGATAATTCAGGATAGAACAAACTACAATATGCCTTTAAAGAGCTAAAGAATACTCCCAAGTGACCACAGAAAAACGAAGAAATTCAAAGCTACCTCTGTGGATTGAGAGCGACAAACGCAACTGATTATTTGCTATGGAAGGCAACCAAAAGAATTGCGGAACCCCAGCAAACAATTCCACCTATCAAGACCCCCACCATGAATGGGCATGAAGCGACAAAGAAACAATGCAACCACTTTTGCTAACCATCAAGCGAATGTGTTTAAACCATTTCCAACTGAAGATCTTTATGAAGATTGTAATATTACTGAATTTCTCGAAGCCCAATTTCAAATGGATTTACCAGTAGAGAAGATCACGATGAGTGAAGCTTTTACACTCATCAAGCACGATCTAAAATTAAAAAAATCTCCAGGTTTTGATTTGATAACAGCAAATATCCTTAGAGAATTACCAGAAAAAGCAATTAGAATTATTACTATGAACTACAACTCCATCATGAAACTGGGATGCTTTCCTGCACAGTGGAAAGTTACACAAATAATTTTAATCGCTAAACCTGGAATACCACCAACGGAAATTATCTAATAATATAGCCCTATCAGTCTATTACCTGAATTATCAAAAATATTTGAAAAATTGTTTCTGAGCAGATTACAGCCATTAATTGAAGAAAGAAATATAATTCCCAAATACCAGTTTGGATTCCGACAACAGCACTCTGCGATAGAGCAAATACATAGAATAGCTACTAAAATTAGGCTAGATCTGGAGACCAAGAGATATTGCTCAGCAACATTCCTCGATATAACCCAAGCCTTTGATAAAGTGTGGCAAGCTGGCCTATTGTACAAGATTAAGACATATCTGCCACACACCTACTACCAGGCACTCAGGTCCCACCTTACCAATAGAAACTTCTTTGTGAAATTCCAGGATGAAATTTCACCACTGTTAGCCGTTGACTCGGGGGGCCCCTCAGGGAAGTGTTCTCGGGAAGTAATCAATGCAAGCGGCTTTAAGGCACTATAGCATCCTCCTTAAAGTCCCAACCTCGCCCGCTGTGACCATTATCTCTTTTCAAAACTAAAAAAAAAACACCTAAGAGCGCCTTGGGAAACGCTGTGGATTCGTATTTTGCAGAATTACCAAAAGAATTTTTTTTCGCATCCATAGCGTTATTAGAAATACGTTAGAATAAATGTGTTACAAATAAATGTGTATCATTTTATATTGGAAACAGTAATTTAATGTTTTTTCAATTATTATAAAAATGCTAAAATTTTAAGAAAATCGAATAAAAAAACATATAAAAACCATATAATGTAAACCGACTTTTAGATTAGTAGAATTCATTCGAATTTAAAGTTGGTAACACTGCAAACATTCAAATTTTAGGTTATCTAGCTGTCAGATTTTGAAATTAAAGCGTCATACAGGGTGCGGCTAAAGTAAAAAAATGCGAGTGCAGTAATTGGTACTAAATCAAATTGCACATCAATCGAATTTCTCCGTTCTCAATAAATTATTATAGTTGTTGTAAATATAAATTTGCAATGTCGGGTACTTTTTAAATAATAATCAGGGATATTTAAATAATTAATAAATTATTAGCTGTTGTGTGGATTGTTTAGATGGAATTAAAATGATCAACTCTGATAGTGATAATCAATATTTATTTACACAATATAATATACACAATAAACACAGTAAATCGTTCAAATCGTTGAGTCTTTACAGTTTGGATCCAAACCTCGTTACACCAGTGAATATAATACCAAATCGTCGTATATTATATTAATTAATCGTTAAAATATTGTACCATATCATCGTTACAATGGTGAACCCTTATTCCTCGTTCTTCTACCTAACTCGATTTTCCGCGCTGCACGACCCTTCGAGAATGACCGCTTCCTTCTCTGTAAGTGCACAACCCCTCTTTTAGTTGCTTACATCAACATAACGCCACTTATTATTGGCATATAATTAAAAAATCCCACAGTTGTAAATATCAATTTGCAACATCAAGTACTTTTTAAATAATCCAGAGATATTGTTGGCCTTAGATTTTATTGTTAGAAAACGAATTTTTTTATTAATAAGGGGATCGTTAAAAAGAGAGATCCATCGGTCGAGCTTCCCACATTGACGTGGTCTAATGTATAAAGTGAGTTGAAGTATTTGCACATAAGTGAATTTCAGTTTGCACAACGAGTTCCACGAGGAACCGCAATCTAACCTGGCAAATCCATATTACCATAAATCTAGTGGTAAAGGAAAATCTGCCATACTACACCCGCTTCAGAGTTTTTGCAGTGCTATGCAAATTACCTGTAACAGGGACCCTGGCAGAGCTCTACTCTACCAGAGTTATTTTTCAGGGCTCTGCAAATAATCCGTTATAAATACCTGGCAGAGGTATCTCTAAGAGCTCTGTCAAAAGAAACTCTGTTATAACCCCCTGGTAGATATTTGCCAGCGCCTTAGCAGAGAAATTTAAATATCACCAGGGAAAAATGTTACTTGGGATAGGTCAGAAACATGGTCAGAAATAATAACTTAATAACTTAAACCTCTTTAACCATAACCCAACTTTATTTTTGCTTGCATTTCGAATTATTTTAGGTTAAAATGCCAACTTATTACAGTAAACGCGTTAAACTCCCTATAAAATAGTTCAAAATAAGGTTTAAATGAAATAATAAAAAATGAAAAAATATCTGCTGAAATAACTGGAATTGATGTAGAGCTTATTAAAAAAATGCACGCAATATTAATAGTTGTGGCTTCTGGATACGAAATAAATGTGGAAAGATTTCGGGAATGCTGTCACAACACTGTCCGGTACTTCTTCGAAAAATACTCACGGTACTGTATGCCACCTACCACCATACACAAATTTCTAATTCATATGGTTGTAAAATAATTAAATCTGCCTTGCTGCCTATAGGTCAGTTAAGCGAAGAAGCACAGGAAGCTTGCAATAAATATTTCAAAAGATATCGTGAACGCAGCCGCAAAAGTTCAAACAGAGACGTACTAAACAAATTTCTTTTAAGCTCACACCCAGTGGCGGTGATGTGGTAAAAGAAGAAAGACTCTTTTCAAAAATTTTAAATTTTATAATTTAAGAATAATAAGAAGCATTAATTTTCACACCTCTTTAATGAATCACAGTGGTAGCTTATCCATTTTTTTAAAACCTGTCCCCCAAATCATTAACAACGAATTATTCTGGAACATATTGCCACTTATTTTGTATTACGTAAGGACGATTTTTATTAATTTTAAACCACTTCCTCGCCCACGTAAGATCGTATGAGTACGTAAGATTGTGGCAAACATCCCCCCAACATCTTACACGTAAGGACTATTTTAAAATTAAATTAATTTGACCCCCCCCTCTCTCCACTTGTGTTGTAAAAATGAATTATATTAAATTTAATTTACAAAAATATTTTCAGAAACTTACGTAAAGAATACGTCGGACCCCCAACGTAAAGGTCCGTAAGATTTCCGATACCTCCCCCCTAACACCTGTACGTAATTAATGGACGGCCCCAAAAAATGTGTACCCCCGTTAAGGTACTGCGAGATTTTCAACACTACAGAATTCAAATAATTTATAAAAGTCATATTAATAAACGATAACTAATTTTAGCGATGAGGTATTTGAGCTTCCATGTTTTTGCATCAAAATGCGCACTTAACTCTATTTTTCTACCCTTAGGGGTGGAATTGCTTTTTAAAATTTTAATGGGACCAACTTCGAGATAATTATACTCTATCAAATAAAAAAGAATCATCAAAAGCTGACTACCGTGTAAAAAGTATGCCGTTATGCGTGATTATACATAATTAAAAACAATATTGAGAACCTCCTAATTTTCGTCGTTTAAAAAATATTTTGTTTTAATTCGCGGCATCCCTCGGCCTTGCAAATACAAGTCGAAAACGTCGAATAGAATTTTTTCAAAAAAAGCCTCCTACGCGATAAATGTCGCGTTTTTGTCGAACTTTGAATCTAAAAAAACATAACTTTTTGAAATCGTTAAATATTATCCTGGATTCGGTTAAATCACATAATTATAAATTAAAACCGAACAGACAACGATTTCGACGTCCGCATATTAGAAGATATAATATGCAAAAGACTTTTTCCAAAAGTGTTAAATCACGGCAAATTAAATTATTTTCCGGTCAAATGCTTCCACTCACGTATATAAATCGAAAATGTGGAATAACATTTTTTCGAAAAACCCATCCTTATGTATAAATTTGACATTTTTCGATCCTCATCATTTTGCCCATAAACAAATGGAATTTTCATTTGAAATTTCCATGAACATCTGTTTTTATAAATTGTGACCTTATTTGGCCGGTTAGGAAAAATTTGTATATATTATACGATATTGAAAAGCGTTAAAAACTCTATACGAATCTACTTTTGCTTTTCAAAATTTTCTTTCCGCTTTAATGCGTCGCGATCGTTTAGCGGAAAATTGTCAAAAGCTTTGACCCCGTAACGCCCTTATTTACCGGCCAAACTTTAATCTTCCAGTTGGATCGGATGCGTCTCGCCGCGATCTATAGAAACTCTTTTATGATCGACTTTCCCATCTACATCGGGAAAGGCGTAAAATGCAGTTTAAAGTTTTACAATAATTTTAAAAGAGTCCCCCCTTCTTTAAAAAAAATCTTCAAAAACTAAAATTTTGGAAAAAAAATATTTTGTTTTTATTGGCGGAATCCCTCGGCCTTGCAAATACAAATCGAAAACGTCTAATAGAATTTTTTTCAAAAAAACCCTCCTTTGCGATAATGTCGCGTTTTTGTCGAACTTTGAATGTAAAAAAACATAATTTTTTGAAATCGTTAAATATTATCCTGGATTCGGTTAAATCGCATATTCCTATAATATCCTATAACATTATAATCTTCCGACTGAATATTTTTAAGATCCACGTTTATAAAAAACGACGATAGATTTAATGCAGCAGAGATAAAAGGCGTCAAAGCATGCAAGTAAATAGTATAATATTTATTAATTGTGTGTGTTTTAATAAAATATTTATATTTTAGGAAGGTTCACTAGCTTTCCTTATATAGTTGTATCGTAGGAGTGAAGAACCTTCACCTACCGAATTAACCTCCTATTTGAAAAAGGCACGTTTAGCAAGCAGCAATATCTACTTCTTAAAAGTATGTGGAAGTGAAATAATTTTTAAAAAAAACAACTCCAACCTTACCCGATAATTTTTGGTGCTTCTCCGGATGGCATTGAAAAGTAATTTGCAGATGTTTTTAGCAAAAAAGAAGAAAGCTCTATTTTGTGTTGCTAAACCAAATTTTGAAACCAATCAAGAATTTGAACAGGTGTATTTAAAACATTTTAAAAATTCATTGTTCTTGTTAAATAAATCAAAAATTAATTATTAAAGCATTTATTATTTAAAATTATTAGATGTAACAACTACAATAAAAACTTAAATCTGTGTGGAATCACTCCATTCTGGGAATGGGACTATTCAGTCACAATTAGTCCTGTGATGCCTCGTTGAAAAAGGATCCTGTGTCATTTGAGCACCATCGGTTAATATTATTGAGTACCGTTCATATAATTTTCCATATCATATTTTATCTAAAAATCATATTATATAATTTAAAATGTTATAATCTGTATCTACTTACATCAAAATTATTTTCGCAGCAAAAATAGGAAGTTTTACTAAAGTTTGATTTTTAATCGAACAGTGTCAAACCAAGTTTTCTTAACATCGAGTTTATTTGGAACACTTACAAATATTTTATTTGATTTCTTCTGCAAGTCATTGCCACAATATTCTACGAAGCACTTTTTATTTAAATTTTTAACTAAATTTAGTGAAAATGTTTGGTTATAATAGTAACAGGAGTATAAATAGCTACATTACCGACTGCAAAAATTACTGCGAGGTTGTCAGATGCATTAAAAAAGTAAGTGTGACGTCATGCGCGGCAAAATCATGGTTCAAAATAAAAATTTTTTAAAAAATGTTTTTGAGAAAATTAAAGTCCTTATAGACTTTTGATCTATGCTATGGTGTTTAACAATAGCCAAACTTTAAGAAAAAAAATACTTCAAAATTCATGCAACAACCCTATTCTTGTACTATATAATATGTATGCAATGGCTTTCTCTATTTTTTCTTTTAATTTTTTCATTATTTTTCCTGGCTTTACTAGGTTGTAATCAATAGTTTAATGCAGTTGCAGAATATTTGAACAAACTTTATTTTTTATCCAAAAATTTAAATCAAAAATCGCTCCGAAACCAAATCAGCGGAAATTAACGACAACTTTTGGTTTAGAATTTTTTCATTATTTTTCCTGGCTTTACTAGGTTGTAATCAATAGTTTTATGCAGTTGCAGAATATTTGAACAAACTTTAATTTTTATCCAAAAATTTAAATCAAAAATCGCTCCGAAACCAAATCATCGGAAATTAAAGACAACTTTTGGTTTAGAATTTTTTCATTATTTTTCCTGGCTTTACTAGGTTGTAATCAATAGTTTTATGCAGTTGCAGAATATTTGAACAAACTTTATTTTTTATCCAAAAATTTAAATCAAAAATCGCTCCGAAACCAAATCATCGGAAATTAAAGACAACTTTTGGTTTAGAATTTTTCATTATTTTTCTTCCTTTATGTATAAAATTGATAATTTTCAGTTCTCATCATTTTGCCCAAAACAAATAAGATTTTGATTGGAAATTTCCACGAATATCTGTTTTATTGAATATCAATATCAATAAATTGTGACCTTATTTGGCCGGTTAGGTAAAATTTGTATATAAAGGATATTGAAAAGCGTTAAAAACTCTATACGAATCTACTTTTGGTTTTCCAAATTTTCCTTCCGCTTTGTCGTGGCGCGATCGTTTAGCGGAAAATTGTCAAAAGCTTTGACCGCCCGTAGCGCCCTTATTTACCGGCCGATGTTTAATTTTCCAGTTGGATCGGATGCGCCTCGCCACGATCTATAGAAACTCTGTGATGATCGACGTTCCTATCTCAATCGGAAAAGGCGTAAAATGCAGTTTCAAGTTTTACAATAATTTTCAAAGGGTCCCCCCTCCTTTAAAAAAATCTCCAAAAACTAAAATTTTGGAAAAAAATATTTTGTTTTTATTCGCGGAATCCCTCGGCCTTGCAAATACAAATCGAAAAGGTCGAATAGAATTTTTTCTAAAAAACCCTCCTTTCACGATAATTTCGCCTATTTGTCAAACTTTGAATTAAAAAAATCATAATTTTTGGAAATCATTAAATATTATCCTGGATTCGGCTAAATCTCATAATTATAAATTAAAACCGATCAGACGACGTTTTCGACATCCAAATAACTTTTTCCAAAAATGTTAAATCAAGTTAATTAAAGTTTTCTTCTGTCAAATGCTTCCACCTCGCGTACATAAATCGAAAATGTCGAATGATTGGAAATTTCCATGAATTTCTGTTTTTATAAGTTGTGACTTTATTTGGCCGGTTAGGAAAAATTTGTATATATACGATATTTAAAAGCGATAAAAGCCCTATACGAATCTGCTTTTGAAATTTCAAATTTTTTCTCCACATTATCGTGGGGCGATCGTTTAGCGGAAAATTGTCAATAACCTTTGACCGCCCTTAGCGCCCTTATTTACCGGCCGATGTTTAATCTTCCAGTTGGATCAAATGCGTCTCGAAAACCTCCAAAGAAACTCTTCTCTTGTGGACTTCTGTATCTCCATCGGGAAAGGTGTAAAATGCGATTTAAATTTAAGAAATAAACTTGGAATGGTCCCCTCTTCTTTAAAAAAAAATCTTGAAAAACTAAAATTTTGGAAAAAAATATTTTGTTTTTATTAGTGGAATCCCTCGGCCTTGCAAATACAAATCGAAAACGTCTAATAAATTTTTTTCAAAAAAACCCTCCTAAATCGCGGCTTTAGTAGGCCGCGATTTAGTAGGCCGCGATTTAGTAGGCCGTTACTTTAGTAGGCCGCGACAAGTAACGGCCTACTAAATCGCGGCCTACTAAATCGCAATTTAGTAGGCCGTTACTTTTCGCGGCCTACTAAAGTAACGGCCTACTAAAGCCGCGATTTAGTAGACCGCGATTTAGTAGGCCATTACTTTTCGCGGCCTACTAATGTAACGAGGTCCATTTCCCCAGCCCCCCCCATTTCGAATTTTGGAAAAATTTTTGTGTCATTCGTTTGTGCATCGTTTGTGTAGGTTTGTGCAAACATTTTTTTCGTTTGTGCAATCTCCGTTCGCGAATTATTTAAGAAACAAGTTTGGGGGGCTGGGGAAATGCCAGCCCCCCCCCATTTCGATTTTTGCATAAAATTTTATGTTAATCGTTTGTGCATCGTTTGTGTACGTTTGTGCATTCAAAATTTTCGTTTGTGCAAATACCGTTCGCGAAATATTTACAATTTTAGTGGGGGGGGGGGCTGGGGAAATGCCAGCCCCCCCCATCGCGAATTTTGGGTCAAATTTGGTGTCAGTCGTTTGTGCATCGTTTGTGTACGTTTGTGCATTTATTATTTTCGTTTGTGCAAGCACGGTTTGCGATATATCTTCAATTGAAAAAACGACAATAATTTCTCCCCCCCCCCCCACTTCGATTTTCGGATCAATTTTTGTGTTTTTCGTTTGTGTACCGTTTGTATACGTGTATGTAATAAATTTTTTCGTTTTTGCTTTCACCGTTCGCGAATTGTTTAACAAATAAATATTTGTAAATCTCCGAGCATCAGTCGCCATAGTGTCTTAAGTTAGCTAAACTTGAAAATATTAAATTCGTGTTATGGTGTTTAATATAGAAGTATTGAGAAAATGTATGCAAAATTTAATGTTGTGTCATACCGGCTTTAGATCTAAAAAAGTACCATTTTTTAATAATACTATGACAGAACCTTTAGTTATGCTCGACCTAAGCAATATTTTCAGGTAGCGTGAGATCTCATTTTGCCCCCCCCCCTTTGGAGACTAAATTCATGTTACTGTTATTGTATCTCATCCAAAATACTACTATATACTACTAACCTTTCGTAGATCCAAGTTATTATTAATGTAGAAAGGTATATTACCTTTAGTCAATATGAAATCTCGCACTATCTGAAAATCTTGCTAGAGCCGCCCCTGAGTAAATGTCAGTGGCTGATTACAAAATGGTACTTTTTTAGATCTTAAAGGTGTAAGAAACATTTACAATCTAAATTACACTTTCTCAATACATGTACATTTGACACCATAACAGGAATTTTAATTTCAAGTTGATCTAACTTAAGACACTATGGCGACTGTTGCTCGGAGATTTACAAATATTGATTTGTTAAACAATTCGCGAACGGTGAATGCATAAAGGAAAAAAATTATTGCACAAACGTACACAAACGATGCACAAACGAATGACACCAAAAAAATGTCAAAAATCGAAATGGGGGGGGCTGGAGAAATGATCGCGGAAATTTCAATTAACGATATTTCGCTAACCGTGCTTGCACAAACGAAAATAATAAATGCACAAACGTACACAAACGATGCACAAACGACTGACACCAAATTTGACCCAAAATTCGCGATGGGGGGGGGCTGGCATTTCCCCAGCCCCCCCCCACTAAAATTGTAAATATTTCGCGAACGGTATTTGCACAAACGAAAATTTTGAATGCACAAACGTACACAAACGATGCACAAACGATTAACATAAAATTTTATGCAAAAATCGAAATGGGGGGGGGCTGGCATTTCCCCAGCCCCCCAAACTTGTTTCTTAAATAATTCGCGAACGGAGATTGCACAAACGAAAAAAATGTTTGCACAAACCTACACAAACGATGCACAAACGAATGACACAAAAATTTTTCCAAAATTCGAAATGGGGGGGGCTGGGGAAATGGACCTAATGTAACGGCCTACTAAATCGTGGCCTACTAAGGAAGCTATTCAAAATTTTGTTGTTACGAGAAATTCTTGTGTATATGTATGCAATGGGTTTCTCGAAAACGGCCCTAACGATTTCGATGCAAATCACGGACTGGGGGGTTTTTGGGTCTACAAATCGAACGATAGATAGATTACGGTAAATGAAATTTTTTTCCTGTCACATACTTCCACCTCGCGTATACAAATGGAAAGTGTCAAACACTTTTTCGAAAAATTCTTCCTTTATGTATAAAATTGACATTTTTCAGTTCTCATAATTTTGCCCAAAACAAATAAGATTTTGATTGGAAATTTTCAGGAATATCTACAGCACCCTTATTTATAGGTTAAACTTGTTCGCTCTTGCGATGCCGAAGCTATGTAAGCTAAATATAATGATATTCGAAAGCCGCAGGCCGAGCTCTATGTCTATGTCTATTTACATATTAATGCAAATACCGTAGGCCGAGTTATGTTTGCTCATGCAAACAGCGCTATGGGTTTCATGGAAAGAGTTTTATATAAATTGTTTGGTAAACATGTGATATATCGCAGAAATGACATTTATTTTGACATTAAAATGTTTTGTACAAAATACACCAACAAAATTACTTTGTCGTATTGTACAAGTGAAGCCGCGGCGACTTGTTAAACCGTAAGGAGACTGGGGTTTTCTTTAAGCGACATACTAAATGGAGCCGCGAAGCGGCGACTCGTTTCTAGCCGCGTAGCGGCCTGCCGCGAAGCGGCCCGCCGCGATAGCGGCAGCCGCCCGCCAGGGCCAAGCGTCAAGAGATCCGTAGGATCTCGTAGACGCTTGTAATAGTATTAAAATTATTTAGTTTTTATTTAATTTGTGCGCATGCGCAGAAAAAATAACTATCCAGTTTTATTAGCTTGATGGTATAACTTCGGGCATTTTCGGAAAAATTTGTCGCTGACTTTAGTCGCTGTTTTCACACAGGTAAATAATAAAAGTATACAACTTAGTAACTAAATAATTTAAAGATTATTAAAATTATAAAAATTTTACTTTTAAAATAATATGCAATAGAATATTTAGATTTATTCGATTTTTGTTTATTTATAATTCATAATTATAATTTTTGTTTGTTTATAGAAAATATTAGTTCATCAATTTTCGCTAAGTTAATGTGATCGATTCACTTTATGAAGGACTACAACTTTCTTGAAACGGAAAAACCTCGAGGAGATATTTGACTGATATTTCTTGCTAATGTATTTATTAATTATTCAAATTTTCAATTGAACTGATTTTAGTTACTTTTGAAGTCAAAATAACCAATTCACAATTTAAATTTTAACATATTTACAAATTGCGACTTGCTTTTGGTGTGATATTGCAATACAAAGTGCCTTAGTTCCAATTTTTGTGTTACCCCGCCGAAGCCGGCATCAAATCTGCATAATAATATAAAATTCAGAGGTCACACATATTTAGCATTCCATTCCATTGAAGCACAAGCTATTAGTCGAGTCCAGATGGAAATTAATTTTAATATTTTATTTCGGCTGGCTATCCCTAACTTTGAGCTTTTGGTCGAAGTTCCATAATGGAACTAGAACGAATTTTGTCTAAAAATTTACATCTAGCGACGTGCTTCCACGAAATCTACGCGTACAGGCCAAAGGTGTGAAACTTTCTGAAAATAGTTTCATAATATACTTAAATGGCGAAAGTAATAAAACAAAAGGTGTTTGACTAAAAATTTTATGGCCCCCACGTAGCTTATCCGAAAACATACTCTCGGCCGAAATTTCAATGCTTAATGCAAACGGTAGATAAAGATAAAGCCATGAAAATATCAAAATTTGTTCTTCGAAGACATGAAATGTCAGCACTAGAACTATTTCTTAGTCACATCACGACAGAAATGTAAAATACTTTGCAAACGGGCGCTCAATACTTGCAGGAAGCGATCGGCACACTCTAATCAACACTGACAATTAATTAGTCAACTACATTCAAAAGAATTATTTTAAATTGGTTGAAATTAATATAGAAAATTGTCGATCCTCCATAATGACATAGGGTAGGGTGCTCTAAGACTGCCCACCTTTTATATTTCGGCATGTGTGTTTGTTTTCTTGCTAATTTCAATTCCCACACATCATTGTGTAGCATTTCAAATGCTATTATTTTTGCTTGGTAGTTTTCCTTAATAAATTTTATATTTTTATAACAGCGATTGGAAACTAAATTTTCATTTTTAACATCTAACGCCAAGTGAAAATATTTTAGACTGAGATCTATGCATAGATCTACATAGAATGGACTGCTCAAGAATTCCCAGAAAAATGATTTATTACACACCCAGAGGGTAGAGAGACGTAGGAAGACCACTATCAAGATGGCGACTTGAGTCGGAACAGGCCATCAGGCCTAATCCATGAAGTAGATGATGATGATGATCTATGCATCACCCTGTATGTGTTTCAAACAAATAACTAATGTTATATATCAACAATACGTTGATTTTGTGACTAGCTATGAGCAAAAAAGCTAAAGGGTGGCAACCTGCAAGCCTTTCCCCTACCTATTCTATTGTAAAAATTATCTTGAAACACTGCAAAATTAATAATTTGTAACACTAAACTAATTTGCTATATTAGTCATTGCTGCAAAATTCCAAATTACCCTAATTCTGCAAATAAAATTGTCAACCACCCTGAGGCAATGTATAAAACTGGCGATTATGCAAAAAAATATGGAATATAGGAAATAACATGTGATAAAGGATATTATACTACATGTATCTGCAAAAAAACTCAGTTTATTTCTTAAATGGCCAATGGATTAGTCAGCCACCTGCTTGTTTTCGTAAGTATCTAATAACATCTTTTACCTTTGTTATTTGCACAAAACACAAAGTAATCAATATCATTTTATTTAATAATGGACCTCTTTTATCGGCATTATCAATTTAATCATTGGTTAAATTTAACCTTTCAATAACTGATTGCACCCACAAGATCTGGATTTGTGGATAACTTTTTATGAGAACTGATAATGTTATATTATATTAATTTTCTAGTAAGTACACCTATAAAAAGGACAATTTGCAGTAAATTTTATTATAAAAATTGCCTATAAAATTTTATTGAAGATCACTACAAATTTATACTACTTAAGAGTGGCTAACTACAAATTGTAGTACTTACTACAATTTACTGCAGTACAAATTGCTATAAACTTTTTGAATGTTAGTAGTAAATTTTAAAATTCGGTTTATTTTATTTAATATTGATTTGCATAAAAGATTTGTATGGCCCACTGTAAAACGAATAAACTGGTTTTGATTTTGTCTTTATCCACATAGTAGTTATCTTATAAATTCGACTAACTCAAAAGGAAATTCAGTATCTGCAATTTTATTAAAATGAATACAACAATATTTCTAAACTTTTATAAAATATTTCTAAGTATTATTTTAACAATTATAATACAAGTTAATAATTCAACTGAATTCAACATTTACAATAATTGTAAGTATCTGCTAATTTCACATATTTAATTATATTTAATTTTACCAACTATCTACCCAAATGATACATTTTGTTATACTTAAATTAGTTATTAAAAATATATCAAAAATATTCGGATTGAATTTAAAATAGCCATTGTTAATTATTTTATGATAAAGTTACTAAAATGTAACAATTATTTTCTTCAACCATTTATAGAAAACAAAAGATCATCGATTTTCGCTAAATGTCATCGATTCACTTTTTGAAGGACTACAACTTTTTTCAAACGGAAAAACCCCGACGGGATATTTTACTGATATTTCGTTCCAATTTATTTATAAATTATCCATGTTTTATTTTCAATTGAATGGATTTTAGTTACCTTTGAATTCAAAATAACCAATTCACCATTTAAATTTTAATATAATATTAACAAATTTCGACTTGCTTGGTGAGATATTGCATCGCAAAGTGCATTAGTTCCAATTTTTGTGTCGCCGCCGCAGGCGCGGGTATCAAATCTGCATAATGTAAACTCTAAAGGTCACACATATTTAGCATTCCATTGAAGCACAAGATTAAACGAGTAAACATTGATATTAATTTTAATATTTTGAGCCGGCGGGCTGTCCCTAACTTTGAGCTTCTGGTCCGAGGTGTATTATTGGAACTTGGTCTAAAAATTTACATCCCGCTTCATGCTTCCACGAAATCCACACGTATAGGCCAAATTTTGTCTGAAACTTTCTCAAAGTAATTTCATATATTATATTTAAATGACAAAATAAGTAACAAAACAAGATATAAAATGGGGTGAATAGAAACAGTTTTCAACTTTGATGTTGTCTAATAACAGAAAACCTATTCAAAGTTTTTGATGCCAGATAGCTTAAAATACGGGTCTTAGTTAGTACTTAAATTCGCAAGATCAAAAAAGTTTAGAAATATCTTAAATTTTAAGATTTTAAAAATAAACTGTAATATTTGTTTCGGTTAATTTACTATGCAGGTAAATAGAAACACAATTATACACTTTTTTAAAAATGTATCAAATGTATTTTATATGAAATTTCTTTTAATACCAACAAAAATTTGTAACAAAAATTTGCATGCATTTTTTATAATGCACCAAATCAAAACTAAAAAATAGAAACATTTACAACTGTTTCTATTATTCACCTGCTAACCTACAAATCAGCGGCATTATTTACAAAAATTGGATTTGCAGGAAAGCTGCAAGTGTAGCTAGACTTAAAATTAAAGTAGGAGGGTTTAAACAAATTACAGATAAACAACTTACTCGAGTGTGATGAAAAGTAAGTGTCAAAATGACCTTTGTGGATGACAAGTTTCCTGCAGAGTAACAAATAACAACAAATTACTATAATGTTTATTAATTAACCTAGACTAAACAAACAGTGTTATCAACTTGATACCAAGCTAAATTCCTTCCACAAACCATAGACAATCATAAAAAATACATATTAGTGGTAAATTTAAAGAGATATAGGTGCTCTGATTTTTTTTCTTTTTAAGTGAAGTTTTGTTTCTATTGATCCCACTGTTTCTATTCACCCCATATTTCGTTATTTGGCATTACAAGGTATAATGCAAACGGTAGATAAAGTTAGGAACCATGGAACATGTCACACCACGACATAAATGTAAAAAATTCTGCGAAAGGGTCTCAATACTTGCAGCAAGCGATCGGTACACTCCCAAAGTGTAAAATGATTACAAAAGTTGCATAAGTTCGACTGCGAAACAGGCAGAACTGTATTGTAGTAAAACTGCCACAAATTTAGTTTGTCAGTTGGAAAATTACAAATAGTCGAGTTCATAGTTTGTTGAGCCTTACAAATTGTGTTTTTTAGCACACAAGATTTTAACTAGACATCCCTTGAGGGTAGGAGAGACCAAAATATATCGATAACGGTAAGGTGCATCGCTGTGCCAGCAAACGAATGAAATTGTTATAAAAACGCCCATTACAATAATTTCGCATAATTCGCGCGTTCCACCGATTAGCATAACAGTATGAAAAACAATTGAGCGCGTTGCATTGGAAAATATATTCTTCCACCCGAAAACGTCCAAAAAGCTCATAATTTTCTTAATTCCTTCTACTTTGTTTAAAAATATAGAACTTAGCTCATATGTAGCTTCCAAAAGTGGATCTTGTTTTAATTTTGTAGTGGCAGTTTTTTAAGCTGTGGTTCAATTCGGGTATCTATTACAAAGCGAAATTGTACAAAAAAGTATTTCAATGACTTATGGCACACTACACACTTCTCGTAGGCGCCTCGAGCCCATTTAAAAAAAAGTTTTAAAGTAGAGTAGGGTCAAGTAGGTAGGTTTTTTTTGAAGAGCCCTTGCGACGGTGTTTTTGCACCGATTTCGAAAAATAAGCATTCGTTGGAGAGGTTATTTATCTGGCAACACTTTTGCCATACTAACTTTATGTTTAGCATAAATATTTTGAAAACTACATTCGATAAGGCGAAGGTACCTTTTTGGACATTTTAAATATTTGGGGGCACGATATAGGTTACGATATTCGAGGTGAAATAAAACTACAAACACATGTAGAAAATTAGCTCTAACGCTTTTATTTGAAGAGTATGAATACTCCTGATGTTATAAAAATTAGTAACATTAATAATAATTCGATGGTTTGAGCAGTAGCTTTGGGAAACGGTCGAATGTCTTCAATTGCAATTTTTCGGTCGAGATTCGATGGACCGGGCTCTTGATCGGCATTAGATAGACCAGCCTCTTGATCGGGTTACGATGCCGGCATGTTATCATCTTCCGAAAAAATTTCAAAAAAACAATTTAAAATTATTTCCGTGAGCGTTCAAAATAGTGACCTATGATGCCCCCCAAGCACATGTTTCATGTTGGGGTCTGTATATTTTTCAAAACCAAAAATATCGAAGAACCAACACAATATTCTTGTGCAGCGTCAAATTCTACACAAAAATAAACTTACTTGACAATTTGCGTTAATTTAATGCACTGCATTTCAGAGAGAAAACAATGCTTTTTCACAGAAGAACATGCATCAAAATGAATGACACCATAACTAAACTGACAGATGCATGGCGACAGCCAAAATTTTGCCGAGAACGTTTATCGCCACTGTGTATCTAATTCACGCAACACGGGCGGCCTATGTAATAAAATGGCGACGCCAAAGCCATCTACCTATTATTGTGCACCCATACCTATCTGACCCCATTCTACTCTACTCATAAAAG
Organism: Rhagonycha lutea; assembly: GCA_958510855.1. Classification (NCBI taxonomy): domain Eukaryota; kingdom Metazoa; phylum Arthropoda; class Insecta; order Coleoptera; family Cantharidae; genus Rhagonycha; species Rhagonycha lutea. The sequence goes on from OY294038.1 coordinate 42,006,163, forward strand.
TCATCATTATGATGATGATGATGAGTACTCATAAAAGTCTTTACATTTTACCCAAAATTAAATTTTCAATATCAAGTTACGACTTATCGCAGCTTTCGTTTCCCTCGTTAAACATGCAGGGAAGTAAGACGCAATATTACAAATAAAATAATAACCAAACAACAGACTCCAGGCCCGTAGCCAGGGGGGGCACTTGGGGGCACGTGCCCCCCCCCCCCGAAATGTTGAAAAGACAAAGAGAATGGAAGGGGAAAAATTTTACATTTTTCAAAAGGTTTTTTACAAGTGCCTCCGAAATGAAATCCTGGCTACGGGCCTGACAGACTCATTTCTTACTGATAAAGTATGATAAAGACCATAACAATTAGAAGGAAATGGATAACAATGATCAACATTTGGGAATTAATTTAAACTGCTTGAAATTAATATAGAAAATTCTCGATCCCCGATAATAATGTAATGGTGATTTTACACAATTGATCTAAATTATTTTTTCATTGCTTGAAAATGAACAATTTTTTTGTATTTCGACATGTTTTTATAGTAATTTAATTTTAAAATATAAAAATATTAGCCCATAGTATACTATAGAAAGACGATCCCTACACCTCGGCTTAGCTCAGGAGACTCGATGATATGAAATTTTTTTTTTTTATGCTCACAGAATGGATCTTTGCACCAATTGATAAGTTGTATCTCTATCAATTAAAACCAAATTATATTTTAACAATAGAAAACATTTAATGTCAAACGGATTCTGATACAGTTTAAATAAAAATGGTCAACTATTCTATTAAATTTTGTTGAGAATATAGGATACAATGATACAATCCAAAATCGAAACATGTCATTTTGAAATCACACCACCGATATTTACTTTTCAAAATTTTCTGTGCAATGGTGTAACTCCAAAAGAGGAAAAAATTAAACAAAATAATATAAAACCCATTAATGCGCAAAATTGTAATTATCAGTTCAAAATTAAAATTAACTTTTCGATATTCACTTGTGCGTTATTGCGTTATCATGCAATACGAGCCCGGCCGATAAGGAATCAAAATTGTGCGTTTAATTTTTAAAACAAATTCTGACCTTGCTACTATGGTGATTGAAAGATACAGCTTTTCCCATATAGGTACCATTCCTTGTTAAATTCGTAAACATCTTCACTTCTTCCATACTAATAAACTTTCATGTTTATTACTACTTGATATCCAATCTCCACCAGATGCATGCACATTTCACCATATTTCAATAAATTGTGCAATCTCTCGAATATTACAACTATCCAAATCTTCACAATTTTATAATTTGGCACCTCCTAACTCGAAATAACACTCTAAATTTTCCTTAATTGGGACTCTTGGATAATTATCACACAAATTACTCATTAAAAAAATCACTAATCGGTACACAGAAAGAAAAATCTACTTTCAGAATGAATAATTATGCTGTCAACGTGAAAATAAAAGTTTTGCTCTTATAATAAAAGCATTGCATTTAATTTGAAAGAATCGTGTGAAACTCTACTTTCAAAATCTACTTTCAATTTAAATATTGTTAAATTAAAAGTAAATTAAAGAAAAATTAATTTCCTATGTTAATTTCCTATGTTCAACCCGGCTGCCGGTCACCCGGTATATATGAATTTCCATATTAATTTTGTTAATTAATTGTAGATTCGATATCTGCAACGAATAATGCCGATCAATCGCTACATTTTTCCAGGAGATACAGAAGGCAAAATATTAACGGAGAGTAAGCAAATTTATTAATTAGGGTAGTCATAGCTTATATTATTAACAAGTCATTATTTTCCACTTTGAAAGTTAAAATTATTTTACTGTAATCATGACATTATGACTAAAAATATAATTAAAATAAAACTTATATAAAAACATAACTCCAATGGATCACATGGTTTTTCCTATATGGGAGTAAAAATATTATGAATATTGATATTATTTAAAATTATCGTATTTCAATAAATTGAAAATTAGTAATTAATTTATAAGTGAATTATATTATAATATGGGATGATAGCATCGCGCATTGCTGTAAGCTTACGAAAAATATTCCATTTTTTATGTTTATCCAGCATGCTAATTTCGAATTTATTGTAATTTTATCAGTTAATAATTTTACCTGCTATCATAATATTATGTTAAAAATATTCTTTATGCACGGATGTATCATAAATTGACACTTATACACAAATTTATTTGTCATAAACGTCTCTTTATAGCCCATGGGCCTCTTTATACCCACGGGCTATAATGAAACGTCAAACTACGATATCATAGGTACCTAATAGAAACAGTTTAAATACTTGCAAAATGAAAAGTTTTTATTAAAACCGAAAATTGTAGTAGAGGAAAGTGACCAAATATGGAATAGTATCCCTAATGTGGAATACCATTAAATTTTCGAAACCACTTCCTCTATTTAGCCATTACTAGGATAAATGACAACCTAGTAAGAGCAGTTGACCACCCCAAACTTTACAACGCTCTATTACCATTAATATGCACATGGCGGGACATTATTCTTTGTACGCACTTGCGAAACTTTATTGTTAGTGGTGCAAATTTTGATCTATAACGTAAGTATTAGTAATTTGTTAATTACTCTACATTTATAAGCATGCAGAAGGATGACTGATAACATTACGTATGTTACTTTTAAGGAAAATATAACCTGGCTTTCAATAAAAAAACATTATTCCTAAGTGAGCTTAGTTCCTAATATGGAATAGGGAAAATTATATGGAAATCTTATGTAAGGAATGGGCGCCTGTCGGTGACGATAGTGTGGGTGGTGTGTGATTTTTGCAGTAGAATAAATTAATTTTAACGGAATAAGTTACTTTTATTTTTGACCAAAGTCTCAAGATCTGTTATAAAAAGACGTTACTGTTTTTGTTAATTTTTGTAAAAGAAACTTGGTTCTTATTTCCCTATTCCATATTTGGGGGTCTATTCCATAAATAGCTACTATTATGTTAATTTAGATTTTTAAATAAAAAAAATTTGTTGATTAATATTCAAACACAAGACTATGACTAAGATAAGCCAAAATGTATGACTGACTGTGTTTATAATTAAATTTGCATTTAATTCATGATAGTTTTTTTTTATGCCACAAAAACAAAATGGTATTCCATATTTGGTCACTTTCCTCTACTTTTTATTGAAAATTTCTTGTGGGTAATTTATGTGAACAATAATAATAATAATTAACCAAATAAATTAAAAATTCTGCAGCCTCATCAACTTCGTTCATTTTTCACCTTTTAATGACAGTACCGCTATTTCCTTGCTACCATAGTTACGTTTCAAAACTCAAATTTAATCAAAGCAACACTAGATTTGTGTCAAAAATTCAATTTATTTTAGAAATATTTTTAAATTAAACAATCTTCATCCATGCATAAAGTTGTGTATGTACCACGGGCGTAACTTGCTTTTATGGCCTTCGACGTCTTCTTAGCCCTCGGCTACCGCCTCGGGCTAAAAATTACGTCTTACGCCATAAAAGCTTCTTTACGCCCTAAATACATAAATAACTATTACGCACTTTCTCGCAATGAACATTTTTTGGGTTTAAATCATACATTAAAACTAATTTTTGCTATTCTAGTCGCAGCTGTGAAATTCCAAATGATCTAAATTCGGCATATCAAATCGTCAACGATGCTGAAGCCATGTATAAACCTGGTGATAAAGTTAAAGAAAACAACATATTGGAAATAACTTGTAATAAAGGATACGCGCTACCTCCATCTACAGCAAACCTATTTGTTTGCTTTAAAGGCCGATGGAATAATGAGCCACCTGCTTGCCTTCGTAAGTACATAATATAGCGGTGTACAAAGTAATATAACGAAATAATAGTACTAACAATTTATTCTGGATGGTACAGAAGTTGGGACTTGAAAAGTCTAATGATTACCGCAAACGCAAAGCTAGTTTTTAATATTGGCCAATTGTTAATTCTAACTTGACTTTTCTTAAAATTATTTGATACATTGTTGCTAAAATTAAATTGACATCAATTAACTGAAAATTATTAGCACTGATTTTGCTAATTTGCACAAAATAGACTTCCATAATTGACTTTCGCACAAACACTGTAGATCGAAAATGGTGAAGCAATGGTTACATAAAATTAAATTACTTGATATTTTCTTCCTCATAGGTAATAATTGCTCTCCCAGACTTCCGTAACTGTTCATTCAACAAGTTGCATTTGTGTGTTGAATACTCGAAAATAGAAAGTGGTGATAAGCTCTGGCTGATGGTGTTTCAATAATTTCCGACAAATGGAAGATAAAATGGTCTTGTAAATAGCGTGTAAATCAAGATGGCGTGTTTTACATCAATTTTTTCAAATGATAATGCTTCCTTTTCCAAATTTTGTGACAGTTATGCCCATATTCACCAACATTTATTCAATCATTTCCTAGGAAAGAATTCCTTACGCTAGGTATTCCATAAATTTGATTGGTTAAATTTGACCATAAAAGTTTTTAATGTTACAATATTCAAATTGCTACACTATCAAAAGTACTAATTCAAATACTAATATTATTCGGAGAAAACTTAATCCTGAAAAATCATCTTTTGCAATTATTATACCTACTGCCGATTTTTTGCTCATAGGTACTTGTCCATCGTTGAGGACGACTACCTCAACCACCGTAAAATGCAAATATAATGGCACACCGTTAGAGAATTGCATCCATCCCGTCGATGGAACAAATGTTCATCTATCGTGCAATACATTCTATGAGGCAGACACCATAAATAGAAATCCAACACGGACATGTCAGAATGGCAGGTGGGGACCCATCAGTTTATCAGAATGTTATGCAAGTAAGTTTTTTGCGGACATTCTTGGTTACAAGTCACTTTTTAACTTTTACAATATTTGTATCAATGCATGAATCATATTATATTAGGTTTGTTCCAACCAGCAGAAAATACGTACGGTCACGCTCATGCGCAGTAGGTAAAAATCATGCGCAATATAGATAAAATAGTTCTACTTTTTATCTAAGTATTGCGCAGGTTTCTCGGTTGGTTGGAACAATCCTATTATTAAAAATACATAATTTTTCTCTGTAATTTCATGGACGCTGTGAGTACTTATTATGTTGTAACTAATTTTTATTAATTCTTACTTTGGTTTGAAACACGAGTATCGGGAGCTCATGAGCAACTACCAGGTCAGCCATCTTTGGTATAATGCCGCATATCATCCGCAGGTGAATTTTTACGAGAGAGTGAACAGAGTGATAGGAACCGCCATACGTTCCTATGTTAAAAACGATCACCGTACTTGGGACGTGGAAATCCACAAAATTGCCCACGCTATACGTTCTGCCACTCACGAGGTGACAGGGTTTACTCCAGCTTTTCTTAATCTTGGGCGTACCGTTCCCGCGAGGGGAGATTACTACGGTCGCGTTATGGAGTTTACGTTTACGTTACGAAGCGTTTAAAGGAGGCCTACCGTACGAATGCCGCGAATTACAATTTACGGAATCGTACAGTACGTTTTAGAGTGGGAGATACCGTTTGGCGTAGGAATTTTTGTTTATCGAATGCGAGTAAGCCGTTTGTGAGCAAACTGGCCCCACGTTGGGCGCCAATGTAACAAATCATCTCTCTGCAAACACGACCCCTAATGGGAGAGTCGACCCCTACAGAGATCAGGATCTGCAACAATCCGGAGAGAACCTCTCCAGTTTGTTTTGCCACGATGGTAATAAACTAGCCATATTTATGCGAAGCACGGGTCAATGGGTTTCTGAAAAAAAGACAGGTAGCTTGGGAAAACTCAAAAAATCGCAAATAGAATCAAATTCTTTAATTGAACACACAGAACTTGAGAGTGTATCAACAGTTTCAACAATTGCAATGTAAATCACTGTGCCAACAATGCACACTACAGCAACTGAAAGATTACGGTCACAAATAGTAAAGATTTAGTTTTAGATGCTAGATGTGGACTTAACATTTATCCTGCATCGTGAGTTTCCCCTTGCGGGTACCTATTCCATATACCCAAATTGGCAAGTCCAGATATATGCCCCTAGGTGAGGAGGATCAACGACAGACAGGTCGCCACTGAGGTTCCTATAAGGTCCATTGAGGACCTTGGAGGCACACTTTTTAATCTTATTACCTACTCTCCATTGAAACCTATGCCACTACGATTGGCCTTCCTCTTTTTGGTGGGTGACAGCAAGCTGCCCGGGCTCCCACCACCCGTAGTGGTTTTTATTTTCGAAAGCACGATCTTACAAGAAGATCTAGTTTCAAGCGAGCTACGTTAACTCTTCTTAGGTGACTTTGCCGAGCCCCAAATTCGAGCAATTGCCCTGGACTCCACCGGTTTCCCTTAGGCATCCATATAAGGCTGCTTAGGCACATGGAAGCATCACTATGCAGTTATGTGCCTAAGTCGCCAGTTGCTCTCCCTTTTTAGTAACCTGGAAGTGTTAGTTTCAGATCTTCAGGAGAGTTGTTATGCACACCTAGGTGTGACATAATCGAGCACCGAAGTGTTCTTTTCCCTCAGTGCCGGCTCCCGCAGCATACTTCGTAGTCTGTCCTGACCCACTTTTAACTCGTACCATTTGGTCGAGGTGTGACGGGATTTCCTACTTTGCATGTGTTAGAGTCATGTTGGCTCATTGGGTGTTTTGTATATATTTTGACTCCGGTTTGGTTATCAGCTCTAGAACCTGACAGAGTTCCAGCCCTGATTTTTAACAGAGTCCAGCCGATAGGTACATAGGCGGCACTAAGGCCGGATAGAGTTTCAGATTGTCTGAGTTAACTAGATCCTGCCGATAGGCCATGCCGACACTAAGGCCAGACGTTGTTTCATCTAGGTCTGAGTAACTAAGTCCTGCAGAAGGGCTGAGCCGCCTCGGAGTCTTGTCCAGCTTAGTTTTCAATTTAGGCTAGGCCGCTCTAGACCTAGCAAAATACGTGTAGCTATATTAGCATCCGTAAGCATATAAGATTTTTATCTATCTCATACGCAAGTATACTCTCTCCATACTCTAGTCATTGCTGACTGTCATTGTCTGGAGTTATATCTAACTCGGATTTCTCCAGGTTAGATTGGCCCAGATTTTCTGCAGGTCCGCACTAGATCATTCCAGAGCTTTGGGATCCCTCACTTAGGTTTCCCTGCTTTTGGATCTTCGGTCCTTCAATCTGTTTTGACCTAAATCTACTTTTGAGCTTTCAGGGGAAGGTTTGTGTATTAAGAAAGGAAAGAGACTAGAAGTTTTTCAGAAAAGGTTGAAGTGAAGTAAGATAGAGATGATAAAGTTGAGCAGTGCAGAGCAGAAAGATATATTTTTAAAGATATTTTGAAAGATAAAGATATTTTGAAAGATATTTTCAGAAAGATAATTTTGTAGTTTAGAAGGGGGGAGGAGAAGTCACTCTTAGATGAAAAGTAAAGAAAGAAAGGTAAGAAAGAAAGGTAAGGGAATTTGTTGAGTTGTTGAGAATAGAGAAAAAGTAAATAGAAAAATAGAGAATAAGAATAAGAGTAGGTTCAGCCAGCTGCGGCGTTCCTTCTTTGGAGACGTGTGACGAAGATTTCTGAGGCGAAATTTTCAAGGATTTCGTAGCCTTCGCGAGTTGCGAGTAGTTCTTGGATTTTTGTGATGTCTAGGTTTTCTCCTAGCTGCTCTCTGGAGTGTCTGTAATTTTCACACTCAAAGAAGACATGTCTCCATGTTTCTACTATGCCGCATGAGCAATCGGCTGTGTCAGAAATGTTAAACTCGAACAACTTGTAGTTGAAACTACCGTGTCCGGTTAGGAGGAAGCTGAGATATGTGCTAGGAGAGAACCAAGGTTTCTCCATAGCAAATTGAACATTAGGAATCAGTTCTCGTGTGACTTCTCCTTTTGTGGAACTAGTCCACCTCTCACTCCATCTATCTAAGACTCTACTTCTTAGAAGTCTTTTAAACGTCGCTTTGGGGAGCAGTCTTTCTTCGGCAGTAGTTAGATCTCCTTCTTTGGGGGCAATTTCTTTCTTTCTCTCGTACGTCTCTTTTCTCTCGAGTACTACGAGGTCCCATGGTATTTTTCCTGCTAACACTTGCATAGCTTCTGTCGATACCGTTCTTGTAAAGTTATTTGAGGCCATTAGTGCCGTTCGGTGAGCTCTGTTGATCTTATCTTGATATGTGCTCTTCTTCATTTCGTGCCCCCATACACTTGCTCCATATGTCATGCTTGATATGATCAGTCCTTCGTAAATTGTGTCTAGCGCTGTTCGGCCCAGTCCCCAGTCTCTCTTGACTATTCTCCTCATGCTTCCCATTATTGCGCTTATTTTCTGCCTGATGTCGTCTAGATGCGCTCCGAAATAAAGTCTTGGGCTTACGTGTATTCCTAGGTATTTTGTTTTCTCGATTTCATGTTTGATAGGCTCTTCGTTTATCTTGATGTGCGGCGGTCTGGTCTTGGCAAAATTCCCCTTAAGCATCATGCTTATCGTCTTTTCTTCTGACAACTCTACCCCCATCCTGTCCCCCCAACCCTTAACTAACTCAAGCGCCTGAGTGGCCTTGTTTTCCAGCAGTTTTCTCGCGTCTGCTTCTATTAAGATGAGAATGTCATCGGCGTATGCTACTACCTTATATCCCATATTTCTGAGCTGTGCGAGTAGCTCGTCCAACATTAGGTTCCACACGAAGGGCCCGATGATGGACCCTTGTGGGCACCCTCGTCGGACTTCTTTTGAAACAGAATTTACCTCCCCAATTACCCTGACAAGACGATCCCTGAAGTAGTTAAGCCATAAAGAGAGTTCTGGGATATTAAGGTCAATTAATTTTTGAGTTATCTGACTCCAAAGGAGGCCGTCGAACGCGCCCTTGAAGTCGATGAAAATGCCGATGACGTATTTTGAAGTTGAATTTTCTACGACAGCCTTTACCCTATGCCATGCATCTTCGGTGCTGCGACCCTTCACGAAGCCGTATTGAGCATCATCCATAGTCTCTCCCACCTCACTTTCCAGTCTGGCAACCATCACACGTTCCAATACCTTTCCCAAGACGGGTAGAAGGCAGATGGGACGGTATGATGACGCCTTCGACTTGGGCTTAGTAGGAGACTTGTGGATGATGACCAAGCCGGCCTCTTTCCAGGCCGCTGGGAAACAGCCAGATGATAGACACTTGTTATATAACAAGTGTATATAATCCGGAACAGCTCTCCAGACCTCTTTCGCCATTTCTGGTACTATACCATCTATACCTGGGGCTTTGCCCTTCTTCAGTTTCTTGACCGCCGCTTCTATTTCTTCTTTACTAATTTCTTCTGGGGATTCTTCTTCTTCATCTTCATTTTCTCTTCTTGCTGCTTGTTCGCCGTCTTTGAAGAAATGGTCGAGCAGTATCTCAATACTTTGCTCCCATGTAGTTGCTGTAGTGCCGTTTGTTTCATTCTTGATGTCGCTGATTATGGTTTTCTTCTTCTTGTTTCTTACTATCTTGTATGCTGCTCCCCAGGGTTCTCCGTTACCCTTTACTTTGACAAAATTTTGCCAGTCTTTTTCTTTAGCTTCTTTTATCATTTCATTATACCTTTTGGCCATTTCTTGATATTCTGGGCCGAGCGCTGTTTCTTCGTTATTGTTACCATTATTATCGTTACCTCTTCTGTTCCGCCTTCTGCGGTATGCTCTTTGGCATGTTATCTTCTTGCTCTTGATTGCTTTTCTCATATCTTCCAGTTCCTTGGACCACCATCTGGTTTTGGGACGGGACGAAGTACGGATTGTGGGGAGAACCAGAAGGTTGGTTTCATGGATCCAGTTATTAAGGTGGGTCACCATGTCATTTGCAGCTAGTCTGCCAAAAGCCTCCGTACTCATTTGACTGCCAGATATGCGGTCCAAGGTGTCCCTATATTTACGCCAGTCGGCGTTTTTGATGTTGAAGATTGGAAGGGTCGGACTGATGTCGTTGTCATCCTCTACACTAGTTTGGGTTTTGGGTTTGATTTTTATTAAGATGGGATTATGGTCGCTGAGGCTAGTGCCTTCTAGGATTTGCCATTCGGCTTGGAGTTTGTTGGTGAAGTGGGAGTTTGTGAGGGTGACATCGATGTCCGAGTAGCCTTGTCCACCGGTGCCAATTCCTCCTTGAAATGTGAAGACGGGGCTGGGCTGATTCAGGATGTTTAGATCAGTCTCCAGGATATACTGCGCGAGGGTTTCCCCTCGTGTAGCAGTGAGGTCAGAACTATTGCGGATTTCCTTGCTGTGCCACGCTTTGGATTGTGCGTTGGCATCAAGGCCTAGGAGGATGGGTTTATTTCTGGCGACTTGAAGCATGCGCTCAATTTGATTAATATTGGATTCAATATCCAGACCGCGCCTGCAATAGATACTAGAAACATATAGGTCTCCGAGGAGCCTGGATTTGATATGTGCTAGGACGTGATGGTCGTCTGTATTGGATCCAATATTCATGCATGTGAGCGTTTGGTTGAGGATGATAATTGCAGCTACTGCTGTGTTGGATGGAGAATAGAAGACTTTGGAGCCAGAGGGGGCTCCTGGGAGTAATCCGTATTTGTTGACATAAGGTTCCTGAACTAGTAGGATGTCAATGTTTTGTTTGGTAGCCCAGGCAATTACCTCCGGAATGGTGGTTTCTTTGCGCTGGCAGTTGAGTTGAAGAATGTTGAGGGTATTATAGTTTGGAGCAGAAGAAGCAGAGGTAGAAGCAGAAGTAGAAGTAGTGGGTGTAGTATTGGAGGGAGGGTCAGAGGGGGTAGGGAGGTGACTTTGGGGTTGTGTAGAGGGGTTGGAGTTGTAGTTAGAGTATGTGAAATGGGTTGTAGAAAGAGTAGAAGAAGTAAGAGAGGTAGAAGAAGTAGGGTCAGAGATTGAAGAGAAGTTTTGGACTGAACGGGCCCTTTTTGATATTGAGGTGGTTAAGAGAGGTGTAGAACATGGACATGTAATGTCTTTGGGGATTGTGAATGTCTGGAGGTTGACGGTCGTTTGATGAAGGTTAAGATTGGTCAAGTTGACCTTGAGAGTTCTAGGGCCCCTGTCCATCGCGCTCGTCGCCGCGCGACTTGCGCCCACCGTGTAACTCGCGCCTGCCACTGCGCCACTCGCGCCTGCCACCGCGCCACTCGCGCCTGCCACCGCGCCACATCGTAAAAGGTAAGAAAGGTCCATAGTTGTTCCCACGAGTATAAAAAGTAAAAGTCACAAAAACAGGGATTCCGTTCGTAAACAGAGATCCAGTACGCTAACTACCGAGTTGTCACCCCCGATCATTCGTCCCCTAAGCGCGATACCGTAGGATTGGTGGATTTCCCACAGGGTTCACTCCCTGTTGGTTAGGTCCGAAGAGCTAACCGGTCCGGGCGTCCCAGAGGGGGGCGCCTTTTCCGTGCTTCTATCCCTATTTCTAGGTGTTACTATCCGCACAGGTGATGTATGGCCCCAAGGCGGTGCGTCGGTACAGCTGACCTGTTCAGTGTGGTCCGACCCACTCAGTCCTTGGGCGGTCGTCTGATCTTGGCGACTATTATCCATACACCTTAGTGTTGAAGGGTTCCGTTCGGGTCCCTTCTTTTTGCATGGGATTGGGGGCTATTCTGATTCGTCATACGACGCTACCCGTCTCGTGATTGAGGCGGAATAGCAGTGCCGTTGGACTATAACTCCTCAGGTCCTAGTCCCTTTTCCAGATGGAGCCCTCCCCAGGCCACCCTTGATCTGCGGCGTCACGTGTGTCTTTCTCACTCGCATCGTCTCAGCAAGGCGTGGTTAGGGGGTGATTCCTTCCTCATGCACGCAAGCCGTCCACTCTTTTGACCCTCGAAGGCCAGGAATTCGAAAATTTTTGACACAAAAGCGGCCACATGTCGGGACGAGTGTCCCGGCATGTGGCCGCTTGGAGTGCTGCTTTCTCCCGAGGTTTAAGGGTGGACGCCTCCTTGCACCGCTAAGTGTTTCGGAGGTTGCTTCGTGGTTAGCATAGCAGTTTGTTCCAGTTTTCTTCTAAGTCCTTACCTACCGTTAAAAATCGGTTCGGCTTGGAGCCTAGTTTCTTCTAAGTCCTTACCTACCGTTAAAAATCGGTTCGGCTTGGAGCCTAGTTACGAACTGGTTTTGCTGCTATGTACAGGCTGTACTGAAAGAAATTACAAAAATCCTTTAAGCAAAAAGACCGCTCCACTACCCCTTTCGGGGTAGGGGCGGTCTTATTGAGGGAATCCTCTACCGAGGAGGATTCCCTGAGATCTCAGTCGCATTCCCAGTAATAGGGGGGGGAGATCTTCTTTTGGGCTTTTTGCAGCTTCTTTACAAAAATCCTTTAAGCAAAAAGACCGCTCCACTACCCCTTACGGGGTAGGGGCGGTCTTATTGTGAGAGTTCCCTTTGAGCAAAAGCGGACCGCGTCACCGCCCCAAGGGGTGATGAGCAGCCTTTTCTCGCCGAAGAGGACCCTCAGAGATCTCAGTCGCATTTCCGGTGATAGGGGTCTTTTGTCAAGACTTTCTGCCGCCATGGAGTAGAAGCAGTTCTCATTATCACGCAGAGGGGGAGATCCTCTTTTGGGCTTTTTGCAGCTTTTACAAAAATCCTTTAAGCAAAAAGACCGCTCCACTACCCCTTTTGGGGTAGGGGCGGTCTTATTGTGAGAGTTCCTTTTAAGCAGAAGCGGACTGCGTCACCGCCCCGGGGGGTGATGAGCAGCCTTTTCCCGCCGAATAGGCCCCTCAGAGATCTCAGTCGCATTTCTGGTGATAGGGGTCTTTTGTCAAGACTTCCTGCTGCCATGGAGTAGAAGCAGTTCTCATTATCACGCAGAAGGGGAGATCCCCTTTTGGGCTTTTTATAGCTTTTCAGTACCCTTCTTGTTAGAAGGTGCCTGTTGGTCTCCTTTCTGAGGCACTCTCTACTCCTCATAGGACCCAGAAATTTCCCGATTTCTCAGTGACTTCATGGGCAGAGAGTAGGGGTCTCGTTTTGGGAGTCCTTTTGGCTGTCCGGACCTTCATTTATTTACAGATTCTGTTTTCAGCTTTTGCCGCCATGGAGTAGCAGCAGTGGCTGTAGACAGAGGTGGCGTCCCTACCGCACCTCCATGATTCATGAGGACCGCTAGTACCACTGTTTTTGGTTTTCTGCCGCCATGGAGTAGAAGCAGATTGCCGTTATCAGTGGGCAGCAGCCCCTCTGAGTGAATCAGGTGGCCGTGGGTCGCCGGTACGAAATGGGCCTCGTCGCCCCGTTTCGCATCCGTGCCTGTTTTCGGGTCGTGGTCAGCGCTTTGTGCTTAGCCCTTTTTGAGTGTTAACGATCCTCAGCGTTGTATAACAAGCAAGCTCAAGTCCAGAAGTGCTAAGTTTTTGAGGCTTAGCTGGGGGAATCTTTCGCGAGTAGCGATCTCGTTAAGATTACACGCCCTTTTCTTCTGTTTTACCAGTGAGTTTTCCCCATATGTGATCTTCATATGGTTGTGCCTCCTTTGACTTGTGCTTTATTGCTTGTCATACATTTGCCTTTTGTCCCTTCTTTGAGTTGGCCATCAGATTCGCTATTTTGGGCCAGGTGTGAGCCTGGTCCTCCATGGATTCTATTTAATGGCCTTACTCGGTTGGAGGGACCGGTCGTTATGTACTCCCTCTTTTGCAAGAGGTTTTCCCCAGTTCAGTGTGCTCCTTTTACTTCGTTTCCCGAGGTTCTGTGTGACTGGACTGTCAATACTGAAGTATTGAGTCCTGCTCAGTCCTCTACTAGAGAGGTGGAGACTGTGCAATACCACTGTGGGGTAAATGAAGCCGGCTCAGCCCATCAGGAGATGGGAGGGGCTTCATTTTAAGGGAAGGTCCGTTTTCCCCGTCACTAATAAGATGACGAAGCAATGGGAAAGACTGGACTCGTAGTCGTTTTTGGCTGAGACTTCTCGACGAAGTCATGTCCTGACGTACTACACGGACGAGTGATCCGCACTTGAGATCGTCTCAGTCCTCTCTCGGAAGAGGAGGGGATCTCATCATGTCAGATCGGACGGAAGCCGACTCAGCCCGTCTAGAGACGGGAGGGGCTTCATATTTAGGGAAGGTCCGTTTTCCCCGTCACTAATAAGATGACGAAGCAGTGGGAAAGACTGGACTCGTAGCCGTTAGATGTGCTACACGGGTGAGTGATCTGCACTTAAGTTCGTCACAATCCTATTTTGCAAGAGGAGGGGGATCTTTTGTGTCAGATCGGATATGAGTTGTGTCCAGGTGAGATTGCTCATTTTCTCACGTGGACACCTAGTGTTTACCGCCCCAGGGTAGATCAGTTTGGGAACGAGCCACCGTCGAGCTTGCGGAGGTTCGTGTTTCCTTTGTTTGTTCGCACGTACAGCTTGCTGTAGGGATCAAGAGGGAACTTTTCCTGCAACTGTCTTTTGATATATTGCTGTGCATATATCTTTATTTTACGCTTTACTGTACGGAGTCTTTGACCCGTTTTGCCCTCTCAGTTCTGTGAGTTGTGTCCTGCACGAGTGCTCAGTTCTCGTGAGGACACATTTTGTTTACCGCCCCAGGGTGTGGATCAGATTTTGGAGCTGCAACCAGATCGAGCAGTTTCTGGTCGGAGTCATAGAGGTTCATAGATCGCTCGTTCAAATCATCGCGCCCCCTAAAGACGAGGGGAGGTTTGATGATTCAGGGATCTAGTACCGACATCCTAATTCTGTCCTATTTGTATGCTTTTGGTTCACGTTAACCTGGTTGTAGCTATTTGCTGCATCCAACCTAGTTAGATACTCCTAGCTCGTTCAGTTAGGAGTTGCCCACCTTGAGGTTTTCTTGTGTAGTCATTAAGAGTCGCATTCAGTCTTAGACCAGAGCCCTGTATTCTCGTCCGAGCCGCTAGGCCCATTTGTGAGGTAAATTGGGTAATAGAATGAAATGAAGCTTTTTATCTTGGCTACACCTTACTTGTTCAAGGCTTTAGTTAACCTTCTTCTTCGCACTGGCGAATAAAATTTAATTACATAAACGTTTCATAAGTTTACAAACTTAGATGTTGACAAACGCATCTTCCTACTCGACATTGACCACTGGCTTGAAAGATGGAATCTGTAACTTGTTAAATCACACAAGAAAACACTCGATTGCTATAATCGCGAACACTAAACACTCTGCTTGCAGATTTGTAGCTGGAACCTGGACCAGTGAGAGATGGTGTAGAGATGTCAACAAGACGGAACCTTCCAAATGATGGAAAGAATTTCCCAAGCGCTCATCCATCCAAAAACAATAACAATAGGATGTAGCCAACTTGAAGAAATCCAAAATGGTCGTACAACTTGCACACCAAGAAAAAAACTGTAATCCATTCTTGCACATTTGAGTTACCCTATCTACTGTCAGATGTTATACAGTAGCACCAAAAACATAGCCAGAGCCGGAAAACCATATTACGAAATAAACTGGCCGATCAACCAGTGGTTTAACAAAAACACACTCCAAATCGGCACTCAGAAAACTGACGCAAAAAAAATATCGACCGCTCGGTTCTTAGGTACTCAGGTAACTGCTCTAAAATGAAAATTCTACGCCGGAAATGTCCCTATCAAATTCGAACGTTTTCAGTTCACGACCATCTGCATAACAAAATGCATTAAATTTGCAATCGCATTTAAAATAAATGCATGGGCGTACTAGGAATATGGCGAAATGATATGAAAAGGAAACCAAAGTAAGAATTAATAAAAATTCGTTACAATGTGTTCAAAATAAAATCATTTAGGTATAAGGCAACTGTGTATTATTGTACCATAATAATTAATTGTGATAGTAGCAGTTTCATAATTAAACATTTCATAAAATATTTATATTTACTAGCTTGTGGCTTGAAGACTCCTAAAGGACAGTCGAATATAATAAGTGGCGAAATCGCTACCCCTGGTGACTATCCATGGCACGTGGGAATCTATGACAAGACAAAGATGTTGCTATGTGGAGGGTCAATTATTGATAGAAATATTATCTTATCTGGTAAGGATAGTTTTGGTCATATCATATTACCTAAAATTCTAATTTATACATTTTTAGCTGCACATTGCCTTGCCGACTATGGCGGTAAAGCATACCCGGCTAGTGATTATTTGATTGGAGCCGGGAAATACCATCGTCAATATGATGATACCAGGGATATATTTCCTCAATATTCAACTGTAAGATTTTACACATTTTTAGGATATCTAAAACTTAGAATACTCTTACTTTGTTTCTAGATACGCAAAATTTTTATACCAAATAGATATAAGAGTACTAGCGGATTGAATGGCTTTGATATAGCGGTTGTGATACTCGAAAATACTTTCACATTAACTAAAAATGTACAACCTGTATGTGTAGCATTAAATCAAGAATCTCAAGATGTAAATTATTTTATAAACAACAACGGAACTGTAAGTTAATTATGCTTAGAATACTAATAGAAAATTAGGGGCAGTTGTTAGACAGATCGCCTATATAATATAATTCATTATTTGTCTATGGCACAATATTGTTTACCAAACTCACACATCCTTATTTTTGCAGAACTGTTCAACATTATTTACATTTAATTGTTATTTCTTATTCCAAAACCTCCTATTTTCCATTATTGAAACTTCTCGTTTGTATACCTCACAATTAAAGTGCAACGGGCTATGGTTTACTTTAAATTGTAGGTTGTGTTTAGATTGGCGTCGATACAATTTTTACATTTAGGAGGGTCTAAGCATTCGCCCTCATGCTTGATGTTACCGCATTGCCTGCAAATGGGCGAATTAGTTCATTCGTGACCCTTAGGATTAAATCCAAAACATTTAAAACATCTGAATACCCTATCGTACTTATACACGTTGCATAGATCCAAATTAATTTTAAGTTTCTCTTGTGATAATATTTTTTCTGCTGTCTCTTCATCCATTTCAAGTAATTTTCCCTAACCTTATAGATTTTACAAATATTAACTTTACCCTATAACTCCAAATCAACGTTTAGCTTTATTATGCACTCAAGCAATCCATCGCTTGCCAAATTTTCAGTCATATTCACTAATTTATCCATTTCCTTTGCAGCCAATCGAGTTTGTATTTTGAAATACAAACACAAAATAAAATACGTTTTCGCGTGTATATAGAAAGAATATTTTTTAATGTAATTTTTTTTAATGTATATGCCAGTCGAAACTTACATGATATGCAAATCGATCGCATTGGAGGTGATTTTAAGTTTTTGAAAAGTTTGACCAATTAGATTGTCGCATAGATCAATAATTCAGGTGGGTCAGCGTCCTGGTATTTGAAATAGTACATGCCAGATGAAACTTACATCGCAGGGGAGGTGATTTTAGTTGAGTAAAAAGTGGAATCGATTAGGTTATCGGACAGATTAAAACAGGTAGATCAGCAAGCATTCTGGTTTTATCTATATAGCTTGGAAGGCTCATGCACGAACGGGAGCTCGCCAAAGTTGTAAACCCGATTGGTGTGCATCTCCTTCCTAGGGGAGGTGATTTTAAGTTGTTATGGACAACTACAACAACCAATCAAAATGCGTTGATGTCTCTGCATCTCCGAAAAAGAACCACCTATACTTACTCACCCATGAAGGCCAATGGGTTGCGTTATTATATAAATCGACCCGCAGACTCTCCCGATCCTGTAGTTCGATTTTAAAAGTTTAAAACACTGTAATTGCCCTTTATCGTTGTAGCCCCTCTACCGATTCTTAAACCTGGTGTAGATCAGTTTAGCGCAACCGGTTCTGCGCCACATTTTGATTTGTCTTGCCCAAAAACGTTAGGGAAAATGGTTTTCGTTTAACTATTGGTAGAAATGGTTACAATACTACCTCCAGAATGAAACAGAAAACTTATATGTTTTATTATTATTGTTTATTTGATTGCATTATTTTTTTAGGTTGTAGGTTGGGGTTACACTCGGGAAGGCAGTGAATTGTCGGATGTGCTAAAGGAATTGATAATTCCATACGTTCAATTTGATAAATGTTACAACGAAGTTCCAGTAAATTTTCGAAGATATATAATGTTTGATAAGATTTGCGGTGGATATCTTAATCAGGGTAGGTACAAATTAATATAATGTTGAATAGTAACAAAATTGTTTTATAATAAATTTGATTCCTATGGTTTCCCACATTTAGAGTTTGCTTTATTTTTTCAGGGACTGCTGTATGTCGGGGGGACAGTGGTGGAGGCTTAGTTTATAATATTAATAATCATTATTTTATAAAGGGTATAGTAAGTACGTCTCCAAGTTCGACAGATTCTGGTGTAGTACAATGTGATTCATATCAGTATGGTCTTTATACATCAGTTTACAATCATATTGAGTTTGTAAGGGACATTATAACAAGTTATGGGTGAGATATTTGACTTCTTTTTACACGTAAAGGATAGAATTCCATGAATAGAAATTTGTTTAAAAAATTATGTACCTAAAAAATTATGGTAATTTTCCATAATATCTCAAATATTAATACTGTTCTCAACCATGTAACAGATTATTAGACTCGGTAATTGCAATTCAACTAATAACGTTGACTATAATCCTTTGGAGTTATCACATTAATCCATCCCATAATTTCATTTTACTAGATATTCATTCTGATGTACATACATATTCTTATTAAGAGGGGCCTTTAAATTTTGATGCGAAAACATGTTAAATATTTTTAAAAATATTCAATATTTTCAAATATGAATATCTTTTTGAAATATACTAGTAAATATTCAACATTGGAAGCTCAAACTTCCTCATTGCCTAAATTAGTTATCGTTTATTCATATGACTTTTATAAATTATTAAAATTCTGTATTGGTGAAAAGATTCTTAGAAAAGATTAATATTTTAGGACGCGCCATCTGTTGAAACATGTTTTCGCATCAAAATTTATAGGCCCCTTTTAAATCTTCAGTCAACATTCCTTACCAGGAAACTTTAGTGTTACGTCATCGCACACTTGTTCGACCTTAAGTACCACACCATTATTGGTAACAAAACAAACTTGATTGAAAACTTCATGATTAGTTATGTTAGAATGATGCACCATTAAAGTTCCGTAGCAATGACCATACCTATATTTTGATAAAACTTATAAAAGAAACAGATAATTAGACATAATATTTATAATCTTGAAATCATAATTTCAATGAATTACTTTGGTACAAATTTCTTTTAATTACTTTTCCTGATGAAAAATATGTTATTACACATAATATAATAAATATGTAAATAATTATTATATTTTAATAAATTACGAATTAAGGAAATATAATTAATAATGTAGGTATTTGAGCTTAATATATAACACTTATTTATTTTAACGAATTAATAATTTACCAATTTTATATATAATAAATTCGTGTAAATTAACTTTTAGTTGGAAAGAATTCATAGAATGCACACATGATGACTGTACAAAAAATGAAAATATTAAAAAAAAGTAAGTGTAAAAACAAGACTTTACTTTTTGGTTGCCAAAGTGCAGCTTAACGATTTTTAGAGATAGCTGTCGTCTTCCAAATTTTCCACTGCATGGAAAATACAGCTTTTCAAACAAAAGCAGTAAATATGAATCTGGAGATTATGTACTAACAGGCAGTGTGATATTATTAACTTGCGATCCTGGTTATCAAGCAAATCCTTCAGGAGGGATCTACTTTTCTTGTGTAGACAAGGGTAAATGGAATCCTAGTGTAGGGTCATGCACAGGTATGTACTATTATAACGTATTCCTAATCTTTCCCGAAAGGAAAACGAGGTCTCCGTCAAATCAAAGCTGTAATATTAAAAAATCCAACAACTTTGTTTAAATTGGGTCTGACCGGTTAAGCATGTTAAAAATGCCTTTTTTGAATTTGATGGTGGGAATTTTTTACAAAGTATGTTATGTAAAAAGACAGTGTTGTGCAAAATTTCAGCTTTCTAATTTAATTCCTGTGGACTTTAGGGGTAAAAAACCACTTTTTCACATTTCTTCATTTTTTTGGTACTAAAAGATATCCGAAAAATGTAACGCAAATTGCTCTAATTTGGGCCACTTGCCCCGCTGATCTACGAATGGAAATGTAGACAGGCCAGCTAAGGGATTACACCCCCGTCCAGTGCCAGAGCATGGGTCGCGCGGACGCGGTTCGTAGGTTCTTCCGTTGGCTCAGACGATCAGTGTACAACTAACTAAGAAAAAAAACCTTTCGGGCGCCAGTCCTCTAAATAAAATACGGAAGTAAATAAGAGTTGATTTTATTTAAAGAACAAAGTATAGATAAAGATGGGGTTGACAATATCTGATTCCAAAACTCCAATAGGAGACACAAAACATATAACAAAGCAAGTGAAATCCAAGATACCCTGAGGGGATACCTTGGGACAATCAAATCAAAAAAATAAAAAACAGATGAGTTGCCATATGAAGACAACTCACAAAAATAATCCGCGCATCCAGGAGATTGCCCAACGCAGACATAAAACGTTGGTAAAATTGACTGCAATTAACACATTCGCAAGAGATATCATCAAGTAAAATTAAATACAGCAATTGCTTTCTAACTTACCCTTCCACCTCAATCCGTCCGATTCAACATCTCAATTCTTTTGGAACCTCTGGAATATTAATGGTTCATCGTTTAAACTGAGTTTCGGGTGTAAAGCTAAAAATAACAAAAACTGCACAATTAAACAAGAATCAATTCACCTGCGAACGGTATAGCATCTCAATAACGATGTAAATAATTAAAACAAGCAAATCTCCTAAATGCGTTTCCACAAAAAAAACTAATTATTGGTTTTCCAGCCATCCTACGTCGTTGGTGCTGTCCTAACCACTAGAGATGGAATAGTGGTATAGGCTCACGCTACCGTTGCGACAAAAATCCCACAATGTTGGAATGGAGCTCGCACGTCTTCCCAAAAAGTATGAATAAACGGCCAAAGTGACAAACTTATCACACCACTTCTTAATCAAAAATGCAAAACTGCGGTGAAGCTGGGGATAAACGAATGTTGATCAGTCCTGCCCTCTCCATTGATCTCATACGGGAATGGTGAACCCAAAAACGAAATCCCAACATCGTTAAAAATGGCTGCCACAGATGGTTCGACACAGGAATCAAGGTCATCACAGGTGGAAACAAGATAACCAAACTGCTGGCCCATATCCATACAAATAACCATATGGTTGGTGGATAAAAACAGACAGATGGACAATCGGGCTACTGATCACCATATTAACCGCTCAGAAAAACCATAATTAAAATTGGAAACCAAAGAATGAACGTCACATAAAATTGACGTGGTAGTACGAAAAAAAGCTAAAATTTATCAAAGTCAAACTTCCGCTCATGATAGAAAATAATGCAATCTTACCCACAAATGTAGCACAGAAGGTAAAATAAAAAAAGATCACTTCAATAAACTAACAATTTGTGGCTTTTAAAAACATAAAATTGCACAAACGTAAAATGAAACTTCTACTTTTCATAAAGATAAGTGAAGAATGAACATTTGATAAATTTTCGAAATTCAAAACGCGTGCGCGTGTTTGAAACGCACACAGGGTGATGCATAGATTTCCGCCAAAATATAAATAATAGCATTTGAAATGCTACAAAAATTTCAAAAAATTCAGAAAAATCAAAACTCATATAAGAAATATGAAGACAATTTTTTGGAATTCCTTCACTATTAAATTGCACGAAATAAGAATTGAATAAGTTTTAAAAAAATTATTTGACCATGTTAGAATTTTCGTACTATTATAAAAAAAAATTGACATAATTCTGCTTTAAAATACCTACAATTTAAAAAAAAAATCATCTCGAAATTCCGCCGACAACAGCATCAAAAATGCAAAAAATAAAACAAAGCAAAAAATTAAAATCACAAAATTTTCAAAGTTAATGTTGAAAATTAAAAAAACCCCAACCCAAAGAAAACTCTAAAAATAAACCTCTAAAAAGGCCCCCGACACGACGACGCGACGGTTAGAGCGATTTAATTATTATTTTACTTTTTAGAGGTTTATTTTTATATTTTTTTTTGGGTTGAGGTTTTCTTAAATTTGTAATTTAATTTTTATTTAGTGCTTTTTAAAGTTTATATATTACTCCCACCGTGAATTATTATGTAAATAATTTTTATTTTACGATGTTCAATATATTGTCGTGATGCAAAGATTAAACTCTATCCCTCTGATTTGTCGGGAACAGAATCTCACCGCGATGTACACCACTCGAACAAAAAGAGTACCCAAATAGCGTTTAAGCCGGTTTGCATCTATCAAAACCATAGATCTACAGTTTATGGATTGTGTAAAGTCAATTAAAAGGTCGTGGAAATTAAATAGCAATTTATTTACTTGAATAAAGTCAAATATGAGAGCAATTTCGGATATCTCTGACACAAACGTCAAGTGATAAATAATATCGTGTGTTGTGTGCAGTCTCAAGTAAAGCGTAGTATTTACTTCAAAAATATTAGCTATACGTTTACTTGACACCATTACTATGTTAATTTGTGTAATGATGAATAAAATTTTACAAGTTTTGTTATTAAAATAAATGTTCATAAACTTACAAAATTGGTTTATTTTGCCGCACTCGGTGTTGTATTAAATTCAAACGGTTGTCGAATGCGCAAATTCAATATGGCTTCTCCAGTAGCAAAAATACAGTAGCAGTCGTGGCATCTGTTGAACCAAATCTCCTGCTTTTCCAATCAAACCAAACAAAGTTTTCGAACGGAAAACTTCCAGTGCTGTGTTGAAAAATCCTCCAATATCGGTTACAGCGTATTTCCAAATTTTCAAACAAACAGATAATGTGTTCCTCACATGTATTCAAACTAACCTTAAAATTGAACGATGTTCGAATAAAATCGACAAAAATATCAATTATCCAATCCCAAATATAACGTAATTCAATTCTGTGATTAATAACGATCACCAGAACAACACTGTTTGCAATAATTTCTTGTGACGTAGCACGTAAAACAAATGTGGCGTTGATACGGTCGACAATCGCTCGAAAAATACTAAATTCTTGTAAAAACACAATTTTTACAAATTACGCAGTTCAAATTAATCGCGAACAGTTTTAATAACTCGCAGATATGCTCTTGAGATACTCAAAAGCCCTCAAACTAACATTTTATGGTTTTTTTTTGCAAAACATTTGCAAACCCAAGCACTCGCTTGCGAGATCGACAAAAATCCTTCTATCCAACAGGCTCACCCGTTCTCAGCGAGGTAAAATCAAACGTACCAACACTGCCCATATGAATTTATCAAATTGTAAGTTTCTGCTTTTTGGCGCTGTTTATTTGAATTTCAAAATTTCCTATTCTTCCAAATAATTCACTCACGGCTTGTTTAAACTTCACCACCACAACAGGCATTAAAATCAAATAAGATGTGTGAAACAGATATGTTGAAAGTAACATGACATCACCTTTGATTCTTTAATTGCTCTCATTTTTGCGCCATACAATTGACAAGTTAAATTTTCAACAAAATCATTCCAGGACCTCAAAATATTATTAATTATTGGGAATTCCTCGTTTATGGGGTATAAAAAATTACATTCTTTCTTTTCTAATTTTCCGACCAACTTTTTTAATTTTTTTTTTCGTAAGAACCATCCTTGGCCTATGGAGAACATTTAAAAAAAAATATAGACAAGTTGGTTAATCCATTAATTTGGGAGATACGTTGCCTCAAGCAAAGAGCGCACACACACACATACACACGTTAAATTTATAACTCCCCTCTTTTTTGGGTCGGGGGTTAATGACCACCCTCATTATCAATACTACACAGTTGTGATGGTTTTCGTCGTATTTGTCACTGTTTATCCTCTCAATCTTAATGAGACAATATATTGTACTGATATTTTCCCTTAAAAAATCTTCAAAGGCCGCTGGACTAGTTTTACGCCGAAGAAGGGTTTTTCTCTTTTACATGGTCGATGGATTCAACAGACGAAATAATAAGATAGTAATTCACAGCAAACATAATTTATTAAACGAACAATTTTTAATTATGAAACTTTGCATCAATTATTTACGATCGACAATAAATTTGTCTCAAACCAAATCTGTTCAGTCATGTAATAATTCAAAAGACCCAAGTCATATTTAAATTCTCAAATACAGAAGCTAAACTTGGGTATTTTGATCATTCGTGTAGAGGTGTAAATAATGATCAATTGTACAATTTTTATTAATAAACTCATTAACAACACAAATTGTCGCTTAGTCTGAGTTTATTAAATTAAAACAAATTTTTACCTTACAAATGGTAAATTTTCACTTTGGTAAATTACATCACAGGAGACGCGCTGGAGACCATGTGTTGATCCACGTAGTCCAGTATCCTCAAAGTTGCAAGTGTTCCAGTCCGCTACCGGAATTCTTGTGCTCGCTTCATTCACGATGAACACACAATTTGCACTAAATGCACGTACGTAATTGTTCACTACGTAATTATTCACTACTGCGAATTTACAAATTTCGCTCCTTGATTCCTGGATCAAAAAGAACTTGATATGAGTTCCTTAATTTGGATCCAACCATTAACTTTTCACGAGTTCCTCGTTTGGGTTTTACCAAACAACTCTCCGTGTTCTCAGTCTGAGATTCACCAAGGAACTGGCTGCTTTCTTCTGCTCGCTGGCTTTGTGTTCCCAGTTTTCAAACTTGGATTTTTGTAAGTGGGAGTTTTTATTCCTGTCAGCTAAAATGGCTCTACTTGCAGGTAACATAACGTTTTTAATCGCGTATGCACTAAATTATTATTAACACTTTGCTTTTTAGAAATATGGCGCTGTTTTTAAAATGAAAATTATTCACAGGATGTGACATAAACTTTGTATTTCACAAATAATTCAAAAATGTTTGTTTTATGTGTAGAATTCGTTACAAATGATGGTTTTTGTAAATTTGATGCAAATGTTTCTTTTTATGTCAGTCAAATCAACTGACCTATCGATTTTAAGGCAAATTAAGTTAAATTACTATCTCATTAGTCAACCCTTTAAACTTGAAAATATCACCACAATATTTAATAGTTTAAACGCGGAATATATTCCTTAGTTAAGTTGTCAGAATTATAAAGCAATGAATAAATTGCATAATTTAGTTTTATATCATCAAATTTTTTTTTGAACTTTTGATAAAACTGTAAAAGTGATTTTAGCAACGCCAGCAACAAATGATGAGGTTCTAAATAATCAATTTCAAGTAAATGATCAAAATGTCAAAGAAGCAGAGATAAACTATACGAGGTTTAATTACTTCGACCTAGAATTATTATTGGAGGTAAAGTAATTCGACAGTTTTCCTAAATGAATTGAATATCTGAAAATATTAAGATAATTAAAAATTTTCTAGTGTAAAGTATGCTTAATTATTATTGTCATGTTGGAAATTAAAATACTACCTAAAAATTAAGGGTATTAATATTTTTTTAAATATTTTCTTTCTAATATTCTTTATTCTTAAACATTAATTTTTGTATCAAAACAGAAAAATAATAGAGCATATTATGTACACTAATTTTTGTGTCTCGACTATAAAACTATTCATCATTATTCCTGATTACCAGTCAGTGCTAACTATATCTGTTACATGCAGTCAGGATTTTCAAAAATTCATTTTTTTGTTTTTAATTTCCTTATAAAGTACGATACTTCAAGAATATTCGGTGAAAAGTTCAAATCGATCTGATAAACAGTTTACAAGATATCCTTTTGTTTTTCGAACTTTAAGTAAGTTATTCATTGATTAATTCAAACTTTAAATGCATTTCGCTCAAAATTACATTTTCAAATCGGTGACCACGATATTTTAAAAACAACTGGATGGATTTAGAAAAAATTTATACACCATATTCCAAACATTCACAACTCGTGCCGGATTGAAGGATTTTTCTATTAACCGAAATTTGTGTATTTTATTAACAATATTATCGAGCGATTTTTCTCTCAAACTACATAAAGCAGAATTCCAGAGGCCGCCATTTTGCGAAATTTGAAAAAAGAGAAAAATTTTTCTATCCAGCACAAGATAAACTATTAATTAATTTCTTTTATTTATTGATTTGAGATAAACCATTATGAAGTTCTGATGATCACCGCAAAGCACCTTTTTACGAGAGCGGTCTACAATTGACTTGATAACTTGGTCCAGAATAAATATTTTTTTCTGAAATTTTCGTAACTTAAAATATAGTGTAAGAAATTATATTTTGTATTAAATAAAAATCATCGTACAACAGTTCAAAAACAATAATTCTTGAAAATGACCATTTTTTCACACCTGTGACTGCATGTAACCACTTAAGTAATCAATTTGTGGAAATATAATTTTAAGTTGCATCAAGCACAATTTAATTATTATTTGCTTTACCTTTTAGCCGTCTGAATCTTATAGATCTTCCAGCATTACCGTGTCGCCGGTTCTCATTAAAATTACATTACTTATGCTGCTGGAAGGTTCCAAAGGAAAATCTGCAGAAGAAATTAGTAACGCTTTAGGCATTCCTGTTAAAGTAACTGCATCACGTGGAACTATAAATAATATATTGAACAATCTTTGGGTACTATTTTGTTGATTGGCCTGATGCTCCGTAATTATACCAATTGTTTTAGCCAAAATCAAAATATATGGATGGAACTTTGGAGGTAGCGAATCTGATTGTCGTGTCCGATGATTATACATTACTTCCAGAATATACAAAAACTTTACAAAACCATTATAAAACAAAAGTTTTTTTTAGTGATTTTAGAAATACTACAGGGACCGAATTAGTTGTTAATAATTGGTTAAAAAAAACTAGCAATGGTAAGATTTACCCAATTTGGAAAGGTATGAAATTCTCATAGTTTTACTATATTACATATTTAATACCACTTTTTATTATTGCAGGAAGTATTAACAAGGAATCCTCCTTGGTTATCGTCAATGCCTTGTTCTATAAACCGAAATTTAAAATTAAATTTAAACAAAATATACCCGGCTTTGAATATCATAAGAAAATCAATACGACGGTAATGCAAGTCATCAGTCAGTTTAGATATCGATATTTCGAAGAATTAGATGCTCAAATTATTGAAATACCATTTGTTGTAAGTTAAGCGTGTTAAATTTATATACTAAACTGTTTAAAATTCTTTTTAAAGAATGAAGAATTTTCTATGTTGATTTTTCTCCCCAACGAGAATAAGACACGTGATGCATTACAAAAAGATCTCCTACTCATCAGTGATAGTTTTGCTACGATTGTTGCAAGCTTAAACACAACCAACGTCTTGCTTAGTTTACCACAATTTTCCCTATGGCATAACTCCAGGAGTATTAAAATACCAACATGGTTGAAAAATGTAAATTTTTTTTCAAATATCGAACATTCGAATTTATTCAACTAAGAAATTCTGTTTTAGCTGGGAATTCAACAAATATTTTCGGAAAATGCTAATTTAAGCGGTATGGTGGAAGCAGAAAAAATAAAAGTAAATGATATTTTTCATAATGTGCTAATACAAATTAATAACAATGGCGATGGAGTGAAATTAGCTGACAGTCCTTTAACGAGTCAATCTTCTAAAAAATTTATTGCACACCGTCCATTTCTATATTTCATATATAATATTGAATCTAAAAATATTTTGCTTGAAGGAAGATTGAACTGGATCTTAACAACGACTCTAACGTGCCCATTGTGTGGGTTTGCTGGGGAGCCTCCACCCTAATAATTTAGGAACTTGGGAAAATCAGTGAAATGTTGGTAAAGTTGGCAAAAGCTGCCAAGCCGATATTAGGTATAATAGACCAATTACAAAAGTAGGAAATTTTTAATTAATTGAGTTGATAAATTGGGAATTTCCCCTCTCAAAAAGTTGGTTGGTTACGTCCCTGGTTCTGAATTTACTCCTAGTAAGCCAATTTGGATATAGAAGATATTGCTGCAAATTATAGCTGCTTTCATGGCTGCAGCATCGCCTACAGCTATTGTTTAATCTTAAAATTTGACAATTTTAATATTAACCATGGAAAACGCATATTGCAAAATAGGCATTTGTAATTTAAATTATGAATTAGATTTATTAAACAAAAATAAGTATATCAGGTTGAATATGTGTAAGCAATAATAATAATTGTAATAGGTGAAATATGTGTTGACTCAAACTGAAAAAGTAATATTAAGGTTAACTTTACTATAGAAGTTGCAATTTAATTAAGAAACAAACTTGAATAGTCATAACAAACCTAGATTAAACAGATGACAAGGGAAATGGGAAATACAAAATAGAAGAATAGGCACTGACCTAGTACCTATTTGTTTATTTTTAACTGTGTATAAATAGAATAGCAATTTTATAATAAACCAGTATTAACTCAGATTTGTTTGTGTTTATTACTCCCCAGTTGTTACTGCTAACGAAAGTTGGTAGTAGCAACAACCCTCAGTAATTTGACTTACAACCAGATTACCGATCAGCTATTTTCAATAGGAAAAATTGTGCAAATTACTGTTTGTGCTTCAAATTGCTACTTGCGTAGCTATTAAGAATTCTAGTTATAGTATTGGTTATATATACGATTTTTTCCACTACTAGGTTTATTACAATTCTTTTAATTTTTGTTAATACAAAATAGGGTAAAGCATATAGTTATCGGACAGTTAAGCAAATTATTTTTTATAAAATTCATATCTCTCCTATTTCTTATTATTTCTTCAATAAATTTAGTTTTACACAAGTTCGATCTTGCATGTTAACGTTGCGAATTTAAATGTTTGATTCTGACAACCCGATTTAAAAAAAAATAAATTATAATAAAAGTATGCAAATATGTACAGTTACCGGGCAGTTTTTCAGTTATCGGACAGGTTATGGCTCAATGGTTGGACAGGATAAAAGATGACCAGAAAAATTTTTTTCAATAAAAATGTATTTAAAATACAATCTTGGCTTATAAAGGTATAATTTAAAATAAAAAATGGTTAAAAAATGGAGGGACAGCTGGTCATCAGCTTCCCAGGAAAAACCAGATTTAAACAGGTCTCAGACCTAAAACAAGCTGAAGAAGAAGAAGGTTTTTTGGTACACATATAGTTTATGAAAATACTTTTTGCATTCATCGCATTGTATTTCATCCCTAAAAATGAATGATTGGAAATTTGATGTTATTTTGCACAAGATGAGGATAAATACATTGGCCATGTATTCGTAAAACGTTTCAGAGGTTATTCACCCATTATTGTTCCGGCTAACACCCCATTGAGGGTTTATACATTTTACATTTTTTTCGGGGATTCTTTGATAGTGTAACGAAAATTTGTTAATATTATTAACATTGGTTTTCGTTTGCCTTCTTCCTTATTTTTCCTATTTTCACCATCTGCATTTTTGCATTTTTTATAATGCACCATTTTATTTTGGAACGGCATTATTTCTCAAGGCCAATTTATACGCAGTCTTATCTCTGTCCACCTGACCTGCCCTAACCAATAAAATATTAGCGCGTGGCCTTGCAGGGCTTATACTGCATTTTTCAAGGCATTTTTAATTCAGTCTTTCTCGAGCTTCTAAGAAAACCGTATCGATCCGTGGTCAAACTTTTAGTTGAAAGTTCATGACCTCGTCTTGTAACTACTGCGTTACCATGTGTGCAGCTTTAGTTTAGGCGGTTTTTTTACTTTGATACCAGTTATATGACTCGAGTATTCGAATATCCGAATATTTTGCTGAACACCGATGCATTTTCGTCCTTGGGAGTAACCGATATTTTTGTTACGATCCATGTGCAGTGGTGTTGTGGTTACGATCTTCCGATTGTCAATTACGAGAGATCTTAGTAAGCAGTTGCTTACTTCGTTGAAGTTCCTTGTTGGAATTTTCAAGTTCATTTTTCAAATGCGAGAAGGACCATCGTTTCAACCCGACTACGAATAGTTAGCAAATGCTTGCGCTTCCTGCAGTGAAAACCAACTTTCGCGTTAAAGTGAAAAGTAGTGCACCAGTCGTTTGTTTTGATACCAGTGCAGTGTTGATCCCATTATCAGGCACGGTCTGTTGCGAGAGAAAAACATCGATTGTCATATTTGATTGTGTGAGTACCGATAGATATCTTAAGGTAACATATTTTTGATTTTTCTTTTGTGACTTAGACCATAATAATTGCCTTTGCATAAAAACTTTGCTGTACCATTTTTATTCTTATACTGGTGTTATTCTTCAATTGTTTGAGGCACTTTGCTACCGTTTTAAAATTAGCTGGACCATTTTAGTCCAGCATTATAATAATTTGTATTTGCTTGTTGATAACACGTCGTATATTCACATTTACATTTAATTGTTACGATTAACAAGCCTCTTGAAATTGCACCTTTAAAAAATCTAATTTTACTTATTAAATTTTATAAAATAAATAAAACTTTAGTATTTCTTATTCGATTTCGTTGATAAAATACAAAATGTGTTTTAAATAAAGAACGTCTGGGAATTTGTTATTCCATAAATTTAACCATAAAATTCTTTTATGTTTAAAATAGTCAATTTTGCATACTCAAGCCCTAATGCTGGAGACTACATGCTGGTTTCATATTTCAAAGTAATTCATTGTTCACTTTGTTATCCTTGTAAAACTTAATCTTATTGGTTCACGACCCTCTGGTCATTCTGAAACAACCAATTAGGAATTATTATTCAAGGATACAAGAAAAGGAAGGGTACATTTCACACACGTGAACTGCACTTGTACTTTACATTTCATAAAAGTAAGAAGTCGTTATGTTGCTGTTAAATAACTTTATTCAATAATTTTACTAAGTTCAAAAATGTCTTCAAATAATCAAATAAATTACCAGTTTGAAGGTAAATGCCGTTATCATCAAGATTGCTCAGTAATTGAATTCTATCTCCAATTTATTTGTAATTATTTGTTAATAAGTGTTAAGCCAATATTGTTAAATAACTTTAATTTTTAAACGAAAACAAGTGTTATCAATGGTTAATAATAAAGTGTTGTCAAGATTTAATAATAAAGTTTAAAAATGGAACTTATGGTTATGGAAATGGTTCATCAGTTACGCAAACAATCGAACAACGATCTACGAGGAAATGGAATCTTCAATAACTTCGATAAGTGCAACATTTAAATTTGAGTTCGCATTAATTAGTTCTGGTACGTACCTTAAAAAACATTTATTAAATTGGTAATTTTATGTCGTAAGCGGAGATTACTTGAAATTCAATAAATTAAGTTTAAATGAATTACTTAAATATAACTAAAAAGGTAATCGACGCTTGCCAGTGTTCAATGTTTATTTTTAAGTATTTTTGTCAAATTAAGTTTATTTATTATTTACTAGAAGTAAATAATCCAATTTTGTATTGATTTCTGTTAATTATTCATGTTTCTACAACTTTTTATTATTTCTTATTATAATGTCTTATTTGGATTCAATTGATTTTATTTCTAAAAGATTCACCAACCTTTTTATAAGAGAGGTAAGTTGTTTTTAAGTAAACGTAAACTCCGACTTTGGGAGAAAGATTTCATTGCTGCACTTTTGAGCTAGCCAGGTAGAGCCCTTAACATACTTTATCAATAGACTTTGTTACTGTTGGATAACCTGTTTTATTTCGAAAGCTACTAAAATTATTTTACAGTTCCTACGATTCCGGCTCTCCCAACTTGTAAAAAAAGAAAGCTTAGCCTATATAAAAAAGGGACAACACTACTACTTAACCAGGATTTTTCTGGATTGTTTCCATCCAACTATTCTCTGTTTTTTAGTCAGCTCTCCCATTAGGGGCTGGAGATCAGAGGGTGGAAAGTTGTGTTTCAATAGGGGTAGATTACCATAGGTACACAAATGTTACCATTAGCCGAAAAAGTAAACATAATATTCTTTGGAAGAACATTTGTCTGCTGTATAAACATTTTTTGAACCTCTTTAAGGTTACCGAATAGGCGTCCGATAATGGAATTTCAATAATATTTATAATGCAGTGACTGGACACTTGATTTTAGGGTTGCATTTAAAATTTTTTTAAAAACGTTCGAATTAGCATTTGCTGGACACCCGTAATATTAGCACATAAATTCTATTTATAGAATAGATAATAGAAGGTGTAAAAAATGTTTTTGCATAATGCATTTCTTAAGAAAATATTAAGAAAACATGCCGCGCTGCTCCCACACAACTTTTAATTAATCATAACAATGCAGAGGGCGACAATAAATTTTTGCGCTTTTTTCCAAAACATCTATACACTACATATTTGTCATCTACCTACTATTTGTTTATGCAGCATTAGTAATAGTCTTATTTTTAAGGTTTATGTGAGCACTGTCCGATAACTGTAAGGTGTCCGGTAATTGTATCGTTTACCCTATTCTAATTTAAAATATTAATTGGATTTATAGTTGGGAAAAGGTCTAAGTGAAACAATTTTATTAAATTGCCGACGTTTCGGGCCCTTTTATTGGCCCATTTTCAAGGCTTCTTTGGAGACCACTGTAAGTCTCTCCAAAAGAAGCCTTGAAAATGGGCCAATAAAAGGGCCCGAAACGTCGGCAATTTAATAAAATTGTTTCACTTAGACCTTTTCCCAACTATAAATCCAATATTTATCAAATAAAAGGTCAACTATATATCTACTATTAAAATATTTATTTTAAATAAATTATAAAACAAATGACAGTCTTTTGTTTTCTTGATTTGACATTCTTGACAATTTTAAATTAATTGTGATTAAAAGTTGAAATTTGAAGTTTATGAGCCGTTTAGTGAGTTTTTCTAACTGTTTTGTAATAGAAAATCTACTACCGGAAAATCCTTTGTGTTTTCGCATTGAATTTTATTAGTAAATATAAATTTGTTTGACTCTATAATATTACTGTTTACATGTGTGTTCTGAACTTACAGCTTTTTAGTCAACGACACAAAGTCATAGTCAAGTACGAGAAGGAATCCGAGCGCTCGTTACATTCCCTCGTTAGACGTTCTAGTAATGAAGATACTGTTGAGATGAGTCTTTCGGATCTCACTGTTTACAAGTTTATTGTAGTCGCTTGTGTTATGTTCCCACCATAACGGAAATGCAACAATCTTACGAGGATGGCTTTCCCACAAAGGTTATGAGCCTGGAACTGCACAAACAAACTTATCCTATTTCAAATTATTGTAAACTTGTTAGTAAGCATTTGTTAGAAATAAAACTTTATGTAATTAAAAGTTAAGTTAGTTCACATAGTACACTAAGCAAGTTCACATTGTATTGTTAAGCAGCTAAAATCGTTGTATTTTCAATTCAATAAACGTTTGAAAAAACTCGAGTTTGAGTTTTTTTTGAGTTCTTCTTGGGCACTAAACGTAATTCTTGCTACTTAGTATTATTCAATTTGTGCCTGGAATGTTGTGAGCAATTCAGAATACTTTCACTTCGTGTGAATTACCAGTTGTCAGTGAGGATCTCCATCAGAGAGAACGATTGATTTTGGAGCTATAGCTCAATCAGTTGTATTTATAAAGGCTGTGCAATAAATAAATTCTCATTTTTGTTAGTTCGAAACGTAGCATTATTGTTTCATTTCAACGTAGCTAACTGGCGCCCAATCCTTTTACATTTTCTAGAGTTTTGTCTTTGGCACACTAGAGCAAATTATAGCGACTGTGTCCCCCCAAACATCATCAAGAACCCACGACAGCGTCCGCATTACTCGTGCTCTCCGTATCTGTGGACTAAATATCCAAGTTCTCTACTCTCAGGTCATCGAGAGGTAAAGTGGCTGGTGTATCCGTATTAGGGGAGATTAACGGTACAGCGCAGCGTAGCGCGCGGAAGGCCCATTTTGGCAACACAACCACCCCGC
This sequence comes from Rhagonycha lutea, assembly GCA_958510855.1. Lineage (NCBI taxonomy): Eukaryota > Metazoa > Arthropoda > Insecta > Coleoptera > Cantharidae > Rhagonycha > Rhagonycha lutea. Next base: position 42,040,136 of record OY294038.1, read on the forward strand.
CAGAGTTGCAAAAAAATCGAGGTTCCCCCCTTGCTGATAGTACAATTTGCCGAGTTATTTTGCATATGACCCAAGCGTAATCTAACATTTCCGGATGTGTCCAAATTCACATAGACCGATGCCAGATTTAAATAAATCGGCCACGGGCAGAATTCGCCATCTGTTGCCAGCATTAACAAGACACTTTAATTTTTAATTTTTGATATGGCCAAAACTTGCATTAATGGAGAGGTTTACTGTCCAGGAGTGGACTAGGATAGACTGTAGAAGAAGAAGTCTTTTATTTCCAGTAAATCTTCAATTCACTCCTAATAGTGGTAAAAACAGCGTAAAAAGGCAATGGAAAAGTTTTGATGGTTTAAACTTTAAAAAACTAAACTTCAGTAAGTGGCTGGTTTCACTACAAATTAAACATTGTAATTAGAAATATAAACAATGTAATTGCCTAGCTTTTTACGTAATTGGGTTGGCCATGCGTTTAATATAATATTTATAACGTGGTGCATCCTGAAGATGCAAAAACCATATCCATAGGAGATAAAAGAAAACGAACCCGTCGATCTAAAACCAAACAAACTTTGAGTATTCAATAAATGATTTTATTACGTATTGAATGATTATAAATAGGTAATTTTAATTAGATTTTTACATTGCTTGTAATAATTAATGTTTGATGTCGTTGATTTATCTTCAATAAAGCATTGATGGGCAGAGCTAATCTTACGGAAACACCTAATAAAATACAGATATATTATTTGTACGGTATTTGGCCCTATTTTGACCATATTTTGGAATTATCTATACAATTTTAGATTTCATATGTTATTTACAGCCTCAACTACTATAATTTAAATAGAAAATTTTTAATCTTCGTTACCTTGTCAACCATCATCCAGATGCTAGATATATAAATCACAGATAATATTAATCAAATACGAAAGTTATATTAAACAAAATATGATTGTGATATTCTTATTTTATTAGTTTTAACGAAATATGTACAAAATTAAATAAAATTACTGAAATACTAACTTTGTATGCAGCTAATATAGAAGCATATTGTTCGGTACTCCACCAAACGAACAGAATAACAGCAAACCCGGAACTAAAAGAGGATCGATCTTGGAAAATTTGTAAATAATGTTTTTTCTTTATTAATCTGCAAAGAAAAAGCAGTGAAAAAAAATTATTTAAAAATTGTGATCAATTTAAATATAAATAATACATTTGTTTTTCAAATCGATGCCTTTTTCCAAATAATTTGAATAGGAAGACCATCGGATTCCCTTGCATTGGAGAGAAGGTACATGTAATGTATTGTTAGCTTTAGTTGCCAAATTTACTTATATCCTGCATCCTCCTGCGCCTTCAGCAAAGCTGAGATACACAATCTTCCATAAGTAAGTTAAAAAACATTTAAAATATTTTTAAGTATATTTCTAATAAAAAATGATATTTTTCAAAAATTTTTGCTCATTGCGAAGGCTTTACAATTTGATAAAAAAAAGGGTATAAAATCGCACGTTAATAAGCAAATATGGAAAACAAAAGTAATTGCAAGTTTTAGTATATATCCACCTTATTTGAATGTACCGTAAGTAAGCGCATTATAAAACTACATCGTCTTTATTAAATCATACTGTTAGAAATAACTCAAAATGCACAATTCAAATCTTTATTCAAAAATTTTAACGACATGATCATACATAATTATTATGCGGCTGTTATGTCACAGGCCGGCGCGGACGCAAGTGGCGTCTCTCCGGACAGGCAGCGGCAAGCACTTCCCTCTCTCCTTCTGACTCTAACACGGCCAGACTGACAGTTGTTCCGCTCTCTGGAACATCACCAATGTCTACATCTAAAAGCAAAAGTTCACATTACAACAGGATGTGATTTCTTCTAACGAATAATTTCAATAGCTGAAACTATCGTTGTGCATGACGGGTCTTGACATAATATTGACACCCTTAGTCAACATTCCAGCCTGATGTCTAAAGCACGCAGGTCTGGTGTCTCACCGCCCTATGGGAGTATGCTGACCCCATAGTCAATTACAACAACCTGATGACTAAAGCACGCAGGTTAACCTATGGATCACACCATAGCAAATTTAAACAACAGCTTGATGACTAAAGCACGCAAGCTAACCTATGGATCACACCATAGCAAATTTAAACAACAGCTTGATGACTAAAGCACGCAAGCTAACCTATGGATCACACCATAGCAAATTTAAACAACAGCTTGATGACTAAAGCACGCAAGCTAACCTATTAAATGAATACAAATATTATAATCAACATTACCTTCATTTTCTAGTAGACCAATCAGGTCTTCCATATCAGTTGCTAGGGTCCAATCAACAGGCCATAAACGTAATTGTTCCTTGGCAGCCTTGATTATTCTATTTTTTCCCACACCAACTCTCTTTAACTCGTATCGTCCTTCGTCAGTAATACCAACAATTTCATAAGGTCCCAAAAATTCAAAGTCCATTTTACTGGCGTGCAGTTTACTTGCACGATGGAGCAATACAAAATTCCCCACCACATACTGAACAGTATCTCGTCTCTTCGCATCATTTAATTTATCTTTGAAACACTGAAGGTGTATTAGCTAGTCCAAATGGCATACGAAAATACTCAAAATGACCATCAGGCGTAACGAAAGTGGTCTTATGAATAGAATCGGGATGTATAGGTATCTGATGAAACCCAGAAGCCATGTCTAATGACGTAAACAATTTTCCACGACCCAAATGATCTAATTGGTCATTAACACGTGGCAGTGGGTACCTTTCCTTAATTGTATGTGCATTTAGTTACCTACAATCCACGCACATTCTAAACCTACCTTCCTTTTCTCTTACAAATAGAATTGGGCTAGAATACAATGAATTACTTGCACGGATGCCGTTAGAGAGTATTGATGATTTAACATCAATGATCTTGCGAACTTCTTCTCTTTCACTAACCGCAAGTCGATATGGACGCCGTGAAACAATAAAATTATCAATTAAATTTATTTCCATTGAAGCGTTATTTACCAGGGAAACCTTAATACCGCTCGCTTTAATTCAGAAAATTTAGAAAGCAACGAATTAATTTGAGTACGAAATTCCCCAGGTATTCTTAGTTTGTGTTGAGTTTCATCCGCAATTCGAGACACACCCAGTAGTTGTCGATTAGAAATTTGAGTTTCATTGATATCGGTAAAGGCCACAAGGCGAGTATTAAAAATTAAATTGTATCCGATAAGTACGTCATAGTCAATATCGGTAGCTGGTACAACCACAAAATTTAACGTCGTTACTTGGCCCGTAATCTCTACAACAGCTGTAAACTCATACTTTGCCAAAACTTCACTTGACGCAAACCCACTAATGGTAAAACTTTTTGTTTTAATTTAAATTTAAAGCGATCAATGAATTTATCGGAAATTAACTAACGGTCTGCCCCGGTGTCGATTAAACCAACATAAATTTCATTATCGATTTTTATAACGGTAGGTATCGATTTTTATAACGGTAGGTATCGATTTTTCTTGGCCAATAAAATTAACATTGCGTCTTCGTTCGATAGCATTTTTTAGTAAAACAAACATCCGCTTAATGTCCTTGTATATTATAAAACGTGCATTTACTGAAATTTAATGCATTTTTATCGTCGCGTTTAATTGCAGACGCAGGTGTCGGACCTCGAGTTTTCTGCGAATCTCTGACGTAAGTACAATGCCTTCTTATATGTCCCGACCGCCCACAGTTGAAACACGATAACGTAGACTTTTGCAATTGCTCGAGTTTAGGTTTCTTGGCGCCAATTTGTTCAATATTGTTGTTACCAGCAACATTTTTCTTACAACTTGGTTTTATAACTGTGCTCAAATATGAAATAAGTTCCGATACGGATTTAAAATCACGCATAGTAACAGCTTCCTGTACTTTACGGTCTTGAATGCCGTAAACAATTAATTCGATTAAATCAGGGGTACTCCAGTTTCCACGTAGGTTTTTAAGTAATGATAACTTTTTATGCACGTACGCGACATAAGTATTACATTCGGAAGTATCGATATTGCAGCTTCATAAAACAAACGCCCAAGAATTTTCTTTGGGGGAAAAGACTCTAAAAATTCGTTTTTGAAAACAACCCAACTTCGTACGACCGGACACCAATTTTCGAACCAAGCTTTTGCCTCATTAGTTAAAAATCTAGCAACTCTTACCAATATTTGCAAATCCGACCACTCAAATTCTTCTTTAATTTTTGTCACCTCTTTTATCCAACACTCGGCATCATCGATGTCAGGACGGAATAACGGTAGATCCACTTGCTCAGGAGCCGTCTTGTTATTTTTGATAGCCTTCAAAAATTCCGCTAATATCGCCTCCATATTAATTGTGGAGCATGGACAGGATTCCACTTCTGATGTTAGAAATAACTCAAAATGCACAATTCAAATCTTTATTCAAAAATTTTAACGACATGATCATACATAATTATTATGCGGCTGTTATGTCACAGGCCGGCGCGGACGCAAGTGGCGTCTCTCCGGACAGGCAGCGGCAAGCACTTCCCTCTCTCCTTCTGACTCTAACAATACCTTATATTAAGCGAACCAATTTTAATTCAGAATACACTGTGCTACTGAAGGGTACGTATAATGTTCTTGACAAACTTACAACTTTGCTATTTTTCCTTCAAATTGAATTATTTTAATAGGAATTTTCGTAAAATAGGGAAATTCAAACATTTGACTACAGAAGAACGGCAATAATTGATCATCAAATTGTATGTTCAAAAGAAAATATACAAAAAATTGCTGAATTATTAGGTAAATCTACCACTTCAATTTTTAAAGTAATTCATGTCTTGAGTAGGCAAGATAATAAAATTCAGGCAATTACCAATACTGATCCAAATTAATTTATCTGCTCAAAAAATTCGTGCAAAACTTTAATTAGAGTCCCTTATTAAGGTATCTACTCAAACAATACGACGTCTACTTTATGCAGATAAAAAGAAAGGTCGAGTTCCACGAAATATACCGTACTTAAACAAGATAAATATAATATAAAACAGAACATGTTTTAAAGCCAAAAGATTTTTGGGATTAGATCATATGGACCAATGAATCTATGATTCTATTAAATATAGCCATGGGAGAATGTACGTGTGGCGCAAACAACTGAAGTTTTGTATTTTAATTGTACACAACCTACCTTAAAGTCGTTTGACAAAAGTGTTATAGTTTGGGGATGTATGTCCTCAGCTACCGTTAGAAAAATAGTAATTTTTGAAGGAAACGTTACCGTTGTAATATACTGCAATGATATTTGTCTCCAAAAGAGACAGTCGGAGCATAGTGGTCACGCGAGTTGACTATGAACGGTAAATGCCCGGTTCGAATCCGGGTGAAGTAAGAACTTAATTCTGGCCGTCTCTCTGGTCCTCCAGGTTGGGGGTCGGGGCGATGGGCTAGCTCCTCATCACCTGTAAAGAAAACTAAAAAGCTTTAAACCATGACCAAGCCTCGCAAGAGACTTGGGAAATGGGAACGGATAAACAATTACTAATTGTAGGCTTGATGTGTTGTGAGGTGTTTATTTACCTTGCAATGCAAAAAGCAGTCCGAAATATATATTGAAATGTCATAAAGTCAATCAAAGAAGTCGATTAGGAAAATTTTTTTAAAGTTTAAATTTGTCGTTTGTAAGACCGAATATGGAGATAATTTTAAATAACTAGCAATGAAATTGTAACTTTAAACACATAAAACTGTAACAGATTTGTTTTTCTTATAAGTGTGATGTGCTTCTTGCGAATTTGTGATGTGTACGCAGGTGTATCAATTAGTTACCTGAAATTGGAAAATTTCCGTAATTTTGAATAAATGGCGCTAGGAAGTGACCACTAACAAATTTTGTGTTGAATTTTTGGATGTTTATGGTGGTATGGAGAGTTTTGATAAAGCCGTTTCCGTGAAGGTTGTCTTGAACCAGCCGTCTGGGGACACGTTTGATATTTGCGGATCATTTTCGCAATTATTCCCAAAAAGACGAATTTAGTGAGCTTTTGAGTCACAAAAGCGATTATCTCGACGAGATAATAAATCGTGAGTATTCTAAAACGATTTTTATTACTGTGGAACGAAGTTTTCACACGTTTTCTGTGGGTCACACGTAGATTTGACCACGATATTAAAATTACACATTTTGGGTTTGTAAAACCTGAAATACGGCGAGAAAGTTAAAATTAATAAGTGATTTGTTATATGGACGAGATTTATACCACTTATTCCCATCGATGATCAGTAAAATTGTCGATTATAAAATATCACATGAAAATTTTGAGGTTAATGGAAAAGTCGCACATTTCGACTACTATTTTGGTTTGGAAGTCGCAGATGCTCGTCTGAATCAATCTTTGAGATTTGGAACCACCACAGGAGCGATTTCACACGTCACGTCACTAAATTTCTGGATAAAATCACTGGAATTGGAATATCACAGGAGTCGCACTACCGCGTTTATAGAAACAGGAAGCCATTAGATGTATGGGTGTGTTCAACAGATTGAAACTATTGCCGATGTACAGAGTGCTTCACAAGTCATCCTCAACGCCAAATTATTAATTCGAGTAAGAAATCTGAACTTTTTGTATCAAAACACCATTGTACAAATTTATTTTTATTATTGTTACACTTTTTACATGCACCAAGCGATAAATAAAAGTATAGCTGAGTTTTTGGTAGTAAATAATACTCTTTATTTACCGTTTGTACACTTTACACTCTATATTGCACATTGCTTGACATTTGTGTCAGAGATTATCAAAATTACTCCATTCTTGAATTTGCTTAGTTTAAATAAACTGCCCTCTGACTTATTGAGATCTTTGATTGCCTTAAATTCATTGAATTCACGACCCTGTAAATATTTGTGGCCTAAAAACTTGCAAACCGAACTAAAAGCTAGCCGGCATTCTATTGTTCGAGTGCACACATTAGGCGAGGTTTCATCCCTGACTATAAATAGGGGTGTCATTGAGCCGTGTTACACGACAATATATATATATTTGTCTCCAAAATATTCACTTCAAAAAGGCCGGTGTACTAGTTTTACGCCGTAGAAGAGTTTTTCTCTTTGTCAGGGTCGATGGATTCAACAGACGAAATAATAAGATAATAATTTGTAACCAACATTATTTATTAAATGAAAATAATCAATTACGAATTTGCATCAATTTACTGTTAACAATAAGTTTGTCTCGAACCAAATGTGTGATGATGTAATAATTCAGAGATCCAGGCAACATTTAATTCTTCAAATTCAGAAGCTAAACTTGGATATCTAATTATTTGTGTGACATGTGTAAATTATAAATCAATTTTTATAAAGTTTTTTAATTAATCCATTAACAACACAAATCGTCGTTCTAATTTGGATTCATTAAAATAAAATTAAATTTTCTACCTTATCGTTTTTCACTTGGTTTAATGCGCCACTAGAAATGTGTTGGTAACCATATTTTTCACTCTGCTCGGAAGCCATAAGTATCCAGATCGTTACTTGTAAAATTGCGCCAATTCTCGTGTTAAAAGTGCTGATTAAACTTGTTTTTCTTCGTTAATCAACTTTTCAACTTGTTGATTAAGACGGCTGTATATGTACATTTAAATTCCGACTTGAAAGTCCCCACTACTTTTTAATGTGTTTGATAGGCGTATACTATTTTATTTGCATAGATGTAGTTACTACATACTATTGTTTCTACATCTCGTTGTTCGTGCTAATATTACATTATTGCTTCGTACGCTTGCGTTTGTCTTTTATAAATCATTTGCATTTTTAGGTATTTCATAGACGTTCGTTATTTTCTCCTTTGCAAGTTTTAAAAAATCAATTATTTTTTATTTTATTTTCTTATAAAGGGTCTGATAATATAATGTCCTATAGTATTTTGCATAAAATTGTCAAGGTTGTGTTACATTTAAACTCGACTACCACACTAGATCAAGCGTAACACATTAGCTTCGCCATATTTTTGGTTATAGATTAATTTATGATCACATAAAAAAAAGGTTGAAACAAATTGAACAATATTTATAACATTATTTAAATATATATGACCAATAAAGTAACCGAAATTGTAAATAAATAATAAAAATTAAAAATTTACAGTAGGGGATACCGGGGTTAGTTGACCATAGGGGTTAGTTGACTAATTGCCCAAAATTTCTAAATAATACACTCGATGGCGCTCAGAGTACGATATTCATGTTGTATATGCATGTCATACCTACCATTATTATGAGTTATGGTGATAAAATAGTGCAAGTTGCGTTCTTAAGATTTAGAAAACTGAAAACATCGACGCTAAGTAAATATTTTTATTCTCATTATTTATTAATTATTCTCGTATTTGTAATCTTTGTTGTATTTTCACTTATATTTTGTGAAAATATGCAATGTTGACCATGATTTAAAGGGTTAGTGTGAACTCCGCCAATTCGGCAGGTAGAAAAAAACAAAAAAGTGTGAACTACGCCAAAACCAAAAAGGTCGACAGTAATCTGAAATGTAATCCACGCCAATTTTGGGTGGAGTTAACATACGGGCTTACGGGATTTATTTAGGGAGGGATTTATTAGTAAATTTATATTTAATTAAAAAAGTAATCGTTTGTAACAGTAACCTACCGACGCATCCCTGTTTTTACCAATAATTTTACTTTTAAAAATAACAAAAATTTATTTACTTATAATAGGGGTACCGTAAAAGGAGACTGCTTTTACGAAATCTAACACTAAACTCATTAAAAACATCCCCCGGGGGTGATCCAACTGGGCAAATTGTGGTATTATCAAGGGGTGAATCTAGCTTTTTTTTTCAACTCTGTCCTAGGTGGATATGTTGCCAAAATTGACGCTACGCTCCGCTCCGCTTTGCAGCGCTCCAGAGCCATTTTGGCTTAAAATCCAATAACCATAATCTCCGGCTTATGATATAAATAGTTAACACATTGTTAAATGGCTGTTGGCGGAGTTCACAACACTTTTGGCGGAGTTCACATTACCCCATTACTGTCGACCTTTTTGGTTTTGGCGTAGTTCACACTTTTTTGTTTTTTTCTACCTGCCGAATTGGCGGAGTTCACACTAACCCGGTAAAGTTGGGGGTAAAAAAATATATAGAGGGTGTGCTGGTTGACACGATTGCAACCCTTCTGGTAATCGGAGACAAGATTTCAAAAAATATTCTTAATTAGTAAGAATGTCGTTATCGTCCCTACCAAAGAGAAAACGGGAAACGCGTGGAAAAGTATCTTTTTCTAACTTGTATCGAAAATATCTGACTGTTTTTTTCACAATTTTTAATTTTTTAAAATAGTAAACCAAATAATTTTTATACAAAAGTAGTAGGAACGATAGACAGTTATACAGGGTGTCCCCGCACTCACTTTACATAACTTAGGTGGTGATAGAGGACACTTTTCTAAGAACAATATTTAACAAAAATTTTTTTCTAAATTCAAAACCTCGAGAGTTAGGCCTCTTTAAAGCATTTTTTTTAATTTCCACCTTCACGTGGCCATAGCCTCGAAAATATTGATTTTTCAGTAAAAATGGTTTAGTAATTTTTTAAAGAGCGTGAAATAATCTACAAAATAGATTCTAACATTTTACTGTCTAAACTCAACGGCTTTCGAGTTATGAATTAAATTAAGTTAAAAAATGTCGAAAAATTTGAGCTCTTTCTTTTTTTGTTTTTTTTCAAAACCCTGTATCTTTTAAACCAAACATTTTACAAAAAATCTGACGCCCCATTCCGGATAGGAAATTTAACGGACTACAACTTTTGTCTAGTAAAAATTTTTGAGAAACCAATCCATTTCACAGAAAATCAGAAAATAATAAACAAGGTTAGCTACAAAACAGAAAATTAAATTCGCAAAATTTTTTTTTTTTTGAAATATTATTTTATTAATTAATTTAAACTATTAGATTATTATTTAAGTAAATGTTGAAAATGACCACCCTCATTTTCAATACACAGTCGTGATCGTTTTAAAAGATGTTTGTTAAAAGAAATCGAAAAAAGTCGATTTTTCGACACTTTTAATCGCAGAAATTCGATTTTTTGACACTTTTTCACAATCAGCGATCGACCAAAATTGGCCTCGTAATCGACTGGTCCACCCTTCGACCTTGTTGACCACCCCTGCTATAGTGGCTATTAACAAAAAAGGAAGTGTTATAAAATAATTCTATAAAACATCTTATAAAACGATCAAGATTGTGTATTGAAAATGATTATTTTACGCTCTTTAAAAAAGCACTAAACCATTTTTACTTAAAAATCAATATTTTCGGGGCTATGGCCACGTGAAAGTGGAAATTAAAAAAAATGCTTTAAAGAGGCGTAACTCTCGAGGGTTTGAATTTAGAAAAAAATTTTTGTTAAAAATTGTTCTTAGAAAAGTGTCCTCTATCACCACCTAAGTTATGTAAAGTGAGTGCGGGGACACCCTGTATAGTGAAGGTTGGTACAAAATTTGAAGCAAATCGGTTACATAGAACTTGAGATATCATGTCAACCAGGTTGTAAAATGTTGTTTTGAGGAAAACACGTTTAAAGTTTTAAGCAAAAGTTTCAACCCGTAAAACAAATTATTTTGATACAAAAGTGGTAGGGGCGATAGACAGTTATATAGTGAAAGTTTGTACAAAATTTGAAGTAAATCGGTCAAATGGAACTTGAGATATTATGTCAACCATGTTGAAAAATGTTAAAATGTCATAAAATACATAATTACTACGACCTTCGATAAGTTACTCACTGCTAGGTTCAGTTGCTGCGTCATTAAAGTAGCTAAAACGTGTTAAACTATTGGAATTTTAAAATTTTCTCTTGAGAATATATTTTTAAAGGTCTAAACTTTAAGAATATTATGCAATAAAACAAAACCTTGATTTTTTTTCATTCCATTAGTCCGTTTCAAGATTAAACGGACGTTGTACACTAATTGGTTAACTTATATGGCGCTTGTATAAACGGTGACGTTTAAGGGTTAATATTATTTATTTCATCCGTTAGGCACTTAAATATCGACACTGAATTGATAAATTTATTAACCAAAAAGCCAGCAGTCTGGCGTAAATCAAACACGGATAGACTACAGAGCGGGAAACCGCGGTTCTAATCCTGATTGCGTCGGATATGTGCTGTGATCTAAAAAGTCCAAAATCGATCTGTGGACTATGGGGAAGGCAACGGGAAACCACCCCATTAACATTTCCCTAGTAAAGTCTTCTTGGCTTAGCCAGGAGGATCGCTAACATCCGAAATCGGATAGGCACCTGAAGAAGAAGAATTAACCAAAATACATAAGTCAACTAACCCCGTTCTCTGGGCTAGTTGACTAACTCTACCTATTATTCTAAATGGGGAAAATAATTTTATCTGGTCAAAATAGAAGCAATCTAATATTTAAAATTAAATTGAGAAAGACATAATATACGACCTACTCACATATCTAAAATCAAGAAAATATTTTCGGTAAATGTAATAAACATATATAGACCTACTTAAAAAGTTAGTCAACTAGCCCGGTCTCCCCTACTTTTACAAAAAAAAAAATAATTAAAAAAAAAAAGATTTTAACCCTTGTTACCGAATAAAAAAACAACATATATCACCCGGATGGGGTACCCGGGTACCCCGACATAATTTTTGCGAATTTATACTTTTTAGGGCTTTTTTCGAGATTGTTAGTGTTTTGTAGGCATTATCACTTGCATTATAAAAAATAAATCACTTGTTTTCAATAAAATCATCCGTTTTTAGGTCAATAATATGCGATTTTCAATAAGGGGTACCCGGGTACCTCATTCGGGAATATAGGCATAGTCTGTTATAATCGCGAAAAAATTGCATTTGTAAAAATCGAAAAACTTTTAAAATTGCTTTAATTTATTTAGAACTATATTTTATAAGATGTCACAAAGTCTCAATACGCTGTGAAAAATACAAACTGAGATATACATCGGCAAAGTCAAAAAAGTACCCGGGTACCCCTATTCGGTAACATAAGGGTTAAAAAGTTTACTGACAAGTTTTATGAGTACAAACTTAGAAATAATTCTTGAACCAATCGTCCTATCAACTTGAATTTTCTTAGAAAATTGTTAGCAAATATGTCTCTATCGTTAGAACTAGAATCAAACCAAAAATTTTCACAAAAAAAAGACAAAAAGGATTTTGTACTACTGCCATTTTAAGGGATAAAAATTTAGCTATCGTGTCAATTCGAATTATTCTTTGCCGTTCGGTCGGCATATCAAAGATACGTCTGAGTCTCCCCTACGTTGTTATTTTTATTCTTATACAGATTTTTTATTAGTAACAAATGTCGATGTGGTGATCGAAGAAACAAAGAACACTTGTGGTTGAGGGGTCAAAAACTAAATTAGGAAAATTTAGTTAAATTAATAATTAGGAAAGTTTTAAAAAATAAGTGCAAAAGACAAATTAATTAACTTATGTGTAAATAAATTAAAATAAGTAATTTTAGACAAAGTTAGTGATATAAAACATTTAAAGTTACATGTAGTATCGTTTTAAACACAGCTACAACATAATTTTATCCTAAGAAAATAAACATAATGCACGTCTATGAAATAGCGCACGCCTCCAATCTTTGAAATACAATTATTTGCCAGAGGTCGCTACCTCGCGGTGATTTAAATGCATTTTCTTAATAAGCAAATATATAGGGGTTTTTGTCTTCCTACATAAATATTTTTAAAATAGTTTTAATTTAAAATAGTTTGTATATTCATGGAAAGTCACTTGCAGGTCACTGGAGTGACAAATTATTATAATAAAAATGAAAATTTTTTTTTTTTTAATTCTTAATGACTTTCCGTGAAACTAGATTTTTTTTCTAATCATTTACTTCAAACCGCATTAAATTCCATAGATTAATAAAAGAGCTATATCGATATTCGTTAAAAGTTAGGTATACAGTCCTCTTAAACAATCCTTGTGTTAGACAACACCCAGGTAAGTAACTACTCAATTTATCAATCTTAATTCCTTCACCACATGTGAAGCTAACCTCCAATTTTTGTATCAGGTGCATAAATTTTATACTCAATGTTCTTTCAGATATTCGATTAACAAATATCTGGTTGCACTCGTAATACACAACTCTCACTAACTACCGTACGTAATTAACTATTACGTAATTTAACGACTCTCGCTACTTATTCCCTTCTGTGAACAATCAAATTTTATTCTTTGATCTTAGAATCAAAGAAGCTCACACGAGTTCCTTAATTGGGATTCAATCAAGAACTCTACGTGTTTCTCAATTGGAATCTACCCAAGAACTGCCTGCTCCCTTCGTTTTCTTGCTCTTGGTTCCCCCTATTCAAAATTTGGTTTTTGAATTGGGAATTTTTATTCTTGTCACCTAAAAATGGCTCTTTTTGCAGGTAACATAAATAGCTAGAGAGCCAGTAGACGGCCGACTTACGGTATTTTAACAAAGCTGAAATTTTCTCTATTTACGCTCTTATATGTGCCATACATGAAATGGATACGCGTTAGTCCGACCGGTGGTTCCTATAGCGTCAATCAGCCAAAAATTGGATTTCATTGTAGGTTATATTAACAATCTTACCATCCCGATAATAATAACCTCCGTGGTATAGTGCTAAGAGCGTGTGCCTATGGAGATGTCGATCCCGGTTCTAATCCGGCGTCCGGCAATTTTTTTTTCAAAATTTTCTTTTAACAATGAAATTTATTATCTAAATTATGTAATTGTATTCTAAAAATTTTCAAGAAAAGATATTACATTACATCTCTTTGTTTTAATTAATGATTAATTGGAATGAGTGAACTACATGCGTATGCTCGTATCAAAGGTAACGTTTCGTTGTCTGCCGTCCATTGCCTCTTAAACCATAACTTGGTAGACTGCGAATTTCCTGAATTACACTGTATAATCATTGATCAAAACAAAGAGATGTAATATAATATCTTTTCTTGAAAATTTTTAGAATACAATTACATAATTTAGATAATAAATTTCATTGTTAAAAGAAAATTTTGAAAAAAAAAATTGCCGGACGCCGGATTAGAACCGGGATCGACATCTCCATAGTTTTTAGTTTTTTTTAGTTTTAAAATCTTTTATTAATTAATAATATATACAAATTTGTTTGACCTTTCGACGCAAAGCGCCGTTGGGTCTTACATTTTAATTTTAATACAAGGTTTGGGGCCCCTCGTCGAAACATATCCCCGGGTTTCATCTAAATAACCTTGTAAGAGGTTTTACAATAATTAGATATATTTTCTTCCTTCTATCTTGAAGGATGTTGTGGTACCTTGATGCGTTTTCGTATTTGATTGTTGGAAAACAACTGAAAAACCAACTTCTGAGAATTAAGAACTATTTACAGATTCGCCATGACGATAACAGATGATAGACAATGAATAACAGTAACAAAAAGGATAATGATAACAATAACAAGAAGAATGATAATAACAATAATAACAATAACAAAATAGAATAGGATAACAGTAACAGTAACAGAATGGTATGTTATAAATAACAGTGGAGTGACGGGTAATAGTATAATTCATACAATCATATGAGAAGTTGTCGTAGTGCTGGATGTTTTGCAGCCTCTGGAACGCTAACGGGTCTCACCTGTGCACTCATATTTTCAAGGATACTTCGCCCATAGTGGCAGCTTTAGTACGGAATTCTGTGTGTTCAGGGTGTAGTGTATGAGGGGAGAGTTTGGAACGGAAGCCCATATTTGCGGGGTGCACTGTCCTGTGTCATGTTTGCCGTTAAAGGGCTTTTTTGAATCTGCGTTTGGTAGAATTTTGTCGATAACCGAGTTACGTGGTCTCTCAAAAATTCTACCTTTGCGTCATCGTGGATTGACGTCAGTCTGGCGTATCTATCAGCCCCCGTGACTAGACGGAGACAGCGGTTCTGAAACACCTGCAAGGGACGGAAGCGCGTCTTAGACACGTTCGCCCAAGCAGGGCAAGTATACGTTAGGATCGGTCTTAGCACGGTTTTATATAACGTACGCTTGTTTTCGGAGCTCATCTGACTCCCTTTCATCAAGGGGTAAATCTTGCGATTTGCTGCGTACGCCAGCTGACGTCTGACCTTAAGATGAGTGTCGAAGTTCAACCTAGAGTCAAGAGTCACACCTAGGTACTTGACACTCATCGTCTTAGGTTCTATGGGATGTCCGTCTAATTTGAGTTTTTGGAAGACCCTATGGTTTGTCCGCTTTCTGGCGAAAACTATCGTCTCCGTCTTACCGGCGTTCAATCGAATCTTCCATTTATCGCAATGACGTTTGATCATATCAAGATGAATTTGAGTTTGCTTTGTGGCCAATTGTGCGCTGAACGATTGCGCATAAATCGCCGTATCGTCAGCGTACATAGCCATCTGTGTTCTCATAAACGACGGAGTGTCGTTTATGTAAAGATTGAATAAAGTCGGTGCTAGTACGGACCTTTGGGGAACTCCAACTTGTATGTGTTTCGAATTTGAGATGGTGGCGTTGACTCTAACCGCGATCGATCTGTCTGTGAGGTATGAGTAAATGAGTTTAATGAGGTGATTGGTGAAGCTGTTGTGAATTAATTTATATATGAGACCGTCGGTCCAAGTTCTGTCGAAGGCTTTCTCTATATCCAGCAACGTCATGACCGTGACATTACCCTTATTGAAACCTTCGATCACGTCTTTCACGATTCGGTTCAGTTCAGTTAATTGGAGTGACTAGCGCGAAGCGTCAGGACTTTGTCCTTTGTCTTCTTTATCTGAAGTGCTTATCTTAAGGATGTTATTTGATTGCGATAGAGAGTAATGATTAAATCGATAGGCGTCAGTTGTATTAGTTGTTCGTGCACGTATCTAGTTGTATCGGACGTTAATATTAATTTTCGTGTTCACTTATTTCCGCATTGGTTTATTTGTTGTGGAGTTATCTGATTTATTGATTAATTGTTTATGTTTTGTCTAAAGTTTTATGTCACTTTGATTGTTTTTATTTTAACTGGTATTGTTTCTTTACACTTTTATTGTTTTTATTTGAATGGGTTTTGTTTCTTTGCACTTTTATTTATTATTGTTTGTTTGCACTGGGTTAGGTTAATTGAATTGGTTGTTTTACGTAGTAGAAGTTGATTTTTAACTTTGCAGGATTGATTTGGGCCTTTTGTGCTTTTTAAAGAAGTTGTTGTCATATTTCCCCAGCTGGTTTATTAAGGGATTTTCGTTGGTGGAGCAGTTGTCGTAGAATCTTGTTGCCTGTTTTCTAATGTGGTCTTTTATGGTGTCGATTTCGGAGTCTGAATGGAGTCTGATGTTTGTGACATAGTAAGGGGCGTTCCAAGCTGCCCTTAGACATTTATTTTGAATCACTTGAAGCACGTACATATTTGTTTTTGAAGCGTATCCCCATGCAGTTGAGGCGTATGTCATAGTTGGGCGTATCACGGTTTTATAAAGACGGATTTTATTTTCCGGTGACATTTTGCTTGTTCTGCCTATAAGTGGGAATAATTGGTGCATTAGGCCTTTCGCCTTGTTTCTAATTTCTGTGATGTGCGATTTCCAAGTGAGGGTAGTATCTAAGGTGACTCCTAGATATTTGGCTGATGTGGTCCATGGAATTTTCTGTTCATATATCCATAAATCTGCTTTTGGCTTTTTGAGTCTTTTGGTGAACAAAATAGCTAGGCTTTTGTTTGGGTTTATTTTTAGTCTCCATTTGGAGAACCATTTTTGCGCTTCATTGAGGATTTCTTGTAATAGTGCAGTGGCGACGTCAGGAGACCAAGATGTGGCGTAAAGGCCGGTGTCATCAGCGTAAAAAGCAGTTTGCGTTCTGTGATCGATGGGTTTGGGAAAGTCGCCCATGAATATTTTGAATAAGTCTGCGGAGAGTACAGAGCCTTGAGGGACTCCTGCAGCGATGTTTCTCGGTGTTGACCGTGTACCTTCGATCTTTACGCTGAAGATCCTGTCGAGTAGGTATGATCTTATCATTTTGATGGTTGCTGATTTGAAGCCTGCTTTAATCATCTTGTATAGGAGTCCAAAGTGCCACACGGTGTCGAATGCTTTGGCGATGTCCAGGAACGTCGCTGCGGTATATTGATGCATGGCGAATCCTAAAGTGATTGTCTCGACGAGTCGGAGCACTTGATGAACTGTGCTATATCCTGGACGGAAACCAAATTGTTCATTTTGTGTGACATTGAGGGCTTCTATTTCTTGTCTCATTCTGCATAGGATAATTGATTCTAGTATTTTCCCTAGGCAGGGAAGCAGGCTGATTGGACGATAGCTTTTAGCTAGATGGCTATTTTGTCCGGTCTTATGAATGACTATTACATCGGCCTGCTTCCAAGCTGTTGGGAAGTGTTGAAGCCTGAGGCTGGCATTGATGATGCATAGGAATGCAACTCTTGCTTTCTTTGGCATTTCTTTGATGGCGCGATTGGAGATGCCATCGGGTCCTGGGGCGCATTTTATCTTTATTATTTTAATTCTGGTGTTGACCTCTTCGAGGGTAGATGGTTCGAGAATGGTATTGTCGTTTCTTTGTAGGTAATCATTTACTGTGTTGTTTACCATGGTTATGTGTGCCTCGTCCAGATGTTCTTGTGACGTGGTGCATTGATTTTCTAAGCTGTCCGCACAGGTCTCAGCTTTTTCTAGGTCACTTCTTGCGAAGGTTCCGTCTGATTTCTTCAAAGCTGGCATGTTGTTTTTGTTTTTATTTTTATTTTTGAGTGCTTTGACTAATTTCCAGGCCGATGGGTTTTCGAAGGCGAGTTCTTCTATCTTTTTAGTCCATTGCTCGTTGTGGTGTGCTTTGATTTCATGCGTTACTAGTTCTTTAAGTTGGTTATAGTTAGCTTTATCTGCCGGGTTTAGAGTTTGCTGCGCTTTCTTTCTTGCTTTTCTCTTTTCTCTTATCAAATCGTGAAGTCTGGGTGGAAGGCGATCTCTTAGGTCCTCCTTTGGTACAGCATTTGTGGCGAATTGGATGGCTAATTGTATTTTCCTTTGAAAGTAATTGACGTAGTTTTCTAGTTCGTCTGAATTATTAATAATTGGGATTTTGCCGATAGTAGATTCCAGTTTGTCTTGGTATACGGGCCACGAAATTTTTGAGATTGTTTCCGGTTCACTATCATGGTTGATGTTACCTAAATATAGTAACACCGGATAGTGGTCGGAAGTAAGGTCGAATAGCGTAGTTAGTCTGTGTTGCATAGTGATGTTTTTAAAGACCATGATATCTATGTATGTGGGCATTCCTAGGAATGAATAGTGGGTTGGTTGTGCGGGTACATCGATTGCTAGGTCTAAGTTTTCGGTGATTTCTATGAGTTTTCTACCGTTTGCGTTGTCTTTATTGCAGTTCCAGAGAGGATGCTTAGCATTAAGGTCTCCTGCGATGATGGTACCATTTGTTGTGTTTGAGATTGTTGTGAAATCGTCTTGTTCGAGCTGTCTTTTTGGTGGGCTGTAGACTGCAGTGAAGTTGATCCATCCGTCGTTAAGCGTGTGGATGGCTACAGTCGTTGCCTCAAGTTTTTGGAGTGGGTCGTGGGTGACCTCGTAGTGTTCGATGGTTGATTTAACATAAATTGCGGTGCCGCCGCCTGTGTTTCCAATTCTATCGTTGCGATAAAGCGTGTAATTGATTAGTTTTGGATTATGAGCCTTCTTTAGATGTGTTTCGTTGACCATTATTATGTCCAAATCGTGACGGTAGGCGAAATCTAGTAAAAGGTATTTTTTCTCATGTAATCCGTTTGCATTCCAGTATGCAGCTTGAATGGAGGCAGGCTTCCTTCTGGGATTAATGGCCGCGGCCGCCCCTTTCGGTGGCGTTGGCGAGCTGGTGTTCTTGTAAGGCGGTGACAAGATTTTTGTTGGAGTCGTTTGAACTTAATTTCTTCAAGAGGGTTTCAATTAGGTCGCCAGTGTTTTGGCTTGGCGTTGACGTTGATTGATATTGGAATTTTGTTTGGCTTCGTTGGTTTGGATTGGGTTTACGGTGGAAGTAGCGATTGTTTTGGAATTTTGGTTGAGGGAATTTTGGGCATCCTCGGTAGTTGGCGGTATGGTCTCCTTCACAGTTTGCACATGTTGGTTTGACGTCTTTTTCTTTTTTGCACTCTGCTGTGAGGTGATTCTGTCCGCATTTGACACATCTGGCTGGGAGTCGGCAGCATCTTTGGGCATGGCCGAATTGCTGACATCGGTGGCATTGGCTGATGTAGTTGCTTGGTCTTGGGGATTCAATGTAGACGTCAAAGGTTAAAAAGTTTTCCATTTCGAAAATGGATTTTGCCTGGTGTCTGTTGTCTAGTGACACTAGAAACAGTGGCATGGGACGACGTTCTCTTCCTCTTTTCATTTGAAAAACTGAAAGTGGAGTGTAGTTTAGATTAATTAGCTCATCTGCAATTGATGAGCAAGTGGTGGCGCCGGGTAGTCCTCTAATTACGACTTTTAATGGTTTGTCCTTTTGCAGCAAGAATGAATGGGTTGGAAGTTCCAGTTCTATGAAGAGTTTATCCAGTTTTCTGAAATCGGATTCGGAGTCGGCAATTATTGATATGTTGTCGTTAATTGATTTGACTGAATATAGTTTGATTCCGGCTGTTCTTATTTTCTCTTCTATTGGATCCCATTCAGGTTGAGAGTGTATTACGATAGGTGGAATTCGTATTTTCTTGTTGGTAGGCGTGGTTTGTGACTGTGGATAGGTTATGTCAGTTGAATTCTCGGTGGGTGGAGCTTGTGTTTCCAAAGTGGGTGGAGCCTGCGTCTCCAAAATGGGAGGAGGCTGTGAGTCCAAATTGGTGTCGATTTCGGATGACGTGTTGATGATGTCATCCTTAGGAATGTCTGCGGTGCTGTTTGCGAGGTCAAGGTCAATGACAGTTTGACTTCTTGAGGGTGTTGGATTGATTCTGCTCGGGCTGTCTCTTTCTTCTGTTACTTCGGCCAGTTTGGAGAAGCGGTTACTTGTAGAGATGGCTGGAGTAGATTTTTCTATGGATTTGCTTCTAGTGATACGTGAGGTTGTGGGTATAGTTTTGATTGTGGTTTTTGCCGTAGTTTTCTTCTTTTGTGGTTTCTGGGTCGTGACTTCTTTCTTAGATTGACTGCAGACTTGTTCTGGGGTAGTTTGGAAGAAAGCTTCGTCACCTTGATCGTGGATAGCTTCTATGGCTTTAAGAAATTTGTTTTTCTCCTGGAGTAAGTCGAGGGCGTCACTTGCTTGCTTTTGCATGCGGGAGACTTGCTTTATGAGTTCAGCAATTTCTTGTCGAAAGGCTGTGAGCTCGGTGGGTGACATTGGTTTGGGGCGAATTGGGACGGGTTTGGTAGGCATGGTGCAGTAGAATTAATAAATTCCACTTACCCGACAAAGAAATTTTGAGCGTCGTTAAAGAGGCGGTTGGTTGGAAGTATATTCCCGCCAAAAACTGGTACGTCACTGTGTTTCCACAGTGATATTACTTGTTTTATAGCCGCAACTTAAAACAACACTCTCGAGAACTTTAATCGGGTTCGTTTACTGCACTAGCTGAGAACTGGGTTTAACTATGGGAGGACACGTGTGTACTCTTACACTGATCAAACGCGACTCTGACCTGATTTTCCTGACTTTCTTTCACGATTCGGGTCACCTGCAGGGACGTGTTAAGGCCCGCTGTGAATCCGAATTGCGACAGGTTCGTGATTTTCAGTTTCGTTTGTTCGCCAATCAGCCGCTTGAGAATAATTCTCTCAGTTACTTTGGCCATCGTGTTAAGTAACGTTATTGGCCTGTAACTGAGAGGCAGGGAGGGGTCTTTATTGGGTTTATGAATCGGAATGGTGAGGCCGTGCTTCCAGGCTTTCGGAAAGTACTGCAGTTTAAAAATAGCGTTAATGATGTAATTCAACTGAACAGTAGCCTTCCGGGACAAATTTTTGAGAACTTTGTTCTCAATTTTGTCCGGGCCTGGAGCTTTGTTATTGTGTAAAAATTTAAGAATTTGTGAAATTTCAAAGGGACTGATTTGATAAGATGCAAGCTGATTGGCTGGGATTGCATATGTTTGACTTGAAAAGGCAAGAACGGTTTGTTTTATCTCGGTTTGCTCCGGTGTATCGGTATTATTAGACATGTATAACGTGCAAGGCTATAATTTGGTAACTTATTACACAAGAACAAATCATATTCACATAGGAGTAGCAATATATGCGCATGAAAGTTGGAAATGCATACCTCTACACAACATCTCGACTAAATCGATTGTCATGGACGGTGAATTTGCAGCCTGTTATATCAGAGAGGCCAACACAATAGTTTTGACTATGTATCGCTCACCTACAGGTGACTTAAACAAATTTGTGGAACTTCTGGAAGATATCGTGCAAGAAATAAACCAAACATACAAACCAACTACCAAGCTAGTGATGACTGGAGACTTTAACGTAAATTTCAATGCACCGTCAGACGATAACACAACCATCCAAACACTGATGGAATCGTTTGATCTACAAAAATGTGTAAACAAAGCTACACGAATGGTGTCTCAAACGTGCATCGACAACATATTCACCAATATCGATTACATAGCAGCCGACTTAATTGAAGCAAACATATCAGACCACGAAGCACTATACATCGAATGGCGCATCAATAAGCAAGGAACAAACGAAGATGAAATTCAAAAAAGAAAATTCTCTCCAAAGTCACAGGAAAAATTCAGACAGGTAGTAGAAGAAATAAACTGGAACCCTATATACAACGAAACAAACCCAGACACAAAATTCGAGCTATTTAATAAAATCATACAAGAGCAGGCCCGATCGGCATTCCCAGTAAAAACGTATAAGGTGCACAGAAAAAAGTCCAGGCTGACGAAGGAACTCTCGGATATGAAGAAAAAAATACAAGCCCTTCGTAAAAATAAAAAACACAACACCGAAGACAAAAAAACCTATAACGAGTTAAGAAAACTATTTAACAAGAAACTAGAGGAATGCAAGAAACTGCCAAATATGCAACAGATTTTTCAATCGGACAACAAACAAAAAACGACATGGGCGATCATAAATAGGGAAGTCGGAAGAAAGAAAAAAGATTCTCCTAACAATGCAGCAATCGGCGCAAATGACTTTGGAGCCCACTTTGCTAATGTAACACATGAACTGTATAAGAAAATCCCAGAGACAGAAAAGAAATCCATACAATACCTAAAGTCAACCAATAAGAGTGTAATGAATACAGTGTTCCTAACACCCACAGATGAAATTGAAATAGAGAGTATCATCAAAAATTTAAAGAACTCGCCCACAGAGGACATATATGGCCTCAATGCCAGAATAATAAAAATAATAAAGAAAGAAATATCGCCTGTACTTGCCCATATTATAAATGAGTGCATAAATAAAGGAACCTTTCCGAACGCAATGAAGAGATCAAAAGTAGTCCCCATCTTCAAAAACGGAAATAAAGAAGACAGAAGCAACTATCGACCAATATCGATATTACCCGTCTTATCCAAAATATTCGAAAGAGTGTTATATGAAAGACTCTTGAAATTTTTGTATAAACATGAAATTTTCTCCAACAAGCAATTTGGATACCAACAAGGAAGAAGCACCGTTGATGCAATAATGAGCCTCGTGTCCCACATATATACCATGCTGGAGAATAAACAAATGTGTCTAACCATATTCTGCGACTTGTCAAAAGCATTCGATATGATGGATCACGAAACATTTTTAGGAAAAATAAAACACTACGGAATAAGAGGAAAGGCATACGAGATGATAAAGTCATATCTCAGCAACAGAAAACAGACGGTTTTCTGGAATGAGACATATGGCAAAGAAATGAGAGTAACCTGTGGTATACCGCAAGGAAGTATCCTGGGTCCCTTCTTCTTCTTGCTCTTCATAAATGACCTCCCACAAAACGTAATAGGCGAAATTATTTTGTATGCGGATGATACAGCATACATGTTGGACAAGGACGAAACTCTACAAGTAGCTATGGGAAAACTACTGGAATGGTTCTCATCCAATAAGCTATTACTAAACCCAGAAAAAACACAACAGCAAAAATTCACAGTGGACAGAAGAACCAAACCAGAAGAAAGGAGTACCACCAAATATCTGGGCATAATCCTGGATACCTTATTAACCTGGAACGACCATGTATTGTATCTAATCAAAGCACTGGGGAAAGCAATCTATGCGATACAAAGAATCAAAGAAACGGCCGGAGAGGCAGCAGCAAGAACCGTATACTTTTCTATGTTTCATGCTAGAATGGTGTACGGCCTTCTAATATGGGGCACCAACGCGCACATCAACAAGGTGTTCACTTTACAAAAAAGAGTCATTCGAGCACTAAAGGGAGAACAAAGCCGAACACACTGCAAGGAAGATGAAAGATATGATGATGGATATGGCATTGTATAAAGTAGAAGACTTCCTCACGAAAAATGGAAACAACTAGCGTTGAGATGAAAACCAGCATTCGCTGATCTCCACCTTTACATCTGAAGATACCCTTTTTTCCTTGAGATTAATTTGTAAATTTACTTGATGTAATAAAGACTGTTATTATTATTATTATTATTATGAATTTTTTGGAAGGTACACGCTCTTAGCACTATACCATGAAACAAAAACTACCCTCTGGATTGCAACCCCTAATGAGAGGGTTAGTCACACCAAAAGCCAGAGTCTGCAACAATCCGGAGAGAACCTCTCCAGTTTGTTTTGCGACGATGGTAATTAAACCAGCTCTTGATTTGGACGGCGGCTGGATCGGGGTTCTGTAAAAAAGACAGGTAGCTGAGGCTGAAAACTCAAAAAAACGCAAATAGAATCAAATGTTTTAATTAAACACACAGAACTTGAGAGATGTATCAACAGTTTCAACAATTGCAATGTAAATCACTGTGCCAACAATGCACACAGTAGCAACTGAAAGATTACGGTCACAATCAAAAAGTGCACCCAGCTTAAATTTAACAAGTACCAAAACACACAGTAACCGCTATGGGCTACCAGTAATTAATATACAAAAGCCAAATAAATGCACATCGGTCAGACGAGTATGATAGAATAAAATTTACTTACATAAACGTTTCATAAGTTTACAAACTTAGATGTTGACAAACGCATCTTCCTACTCGACATTGACCACTGGCTTGAAAGTTGGAATCTGTAACTTGTTAAATCACACAAGAAAACACTCGATTGCTATAATCGCGAACATTAAACACTCTGCTTGCAGATTTGTAGATGGAACCTGGACCAGTGAGAGATGGTGTAGAGATGTCAACAAGACGGAACCTTCCAAACGATGGAAAGAATTTCTCAAGTGCTCATCCATCCAAAAACAATAACAATAGGATGTAGCCAACTTGAAGAAATCCAAAATGGTCGCACAACTTGCACACCAACAAGAAAAAAACTGTAATCCATTCTTGCACATTTGAGTTACCCTATCTACTGTCAGATGTTATACAGTAGCATCAAAAACATAGCCAGAGCCGGAAAACCATATTACGCAATAAACTGGCCGATCAACCAATGGTTTAACAAAAACACACTCCAAATCGGCACTCAGAAACTGACGCAACAAAAATATCCACCGCTCGGTTCTTAGGTACTCAGGTAACTGTTCTCAAAATGAAAATTCTACGCTGCAAAAGTTCCTATCAAATTCGAACGTTCACAGTTCACGACCATCTGCATAACAAAATGCATTAAATTTGCGACTGCATCCAAAATTAAATGCATGGGCGTACATGGAATATGGCGAAATGATATGAAAAGGCAACCAAAGTAAGAATTAATAAAAATTCGTTACAACCACGGAGGTTATTATTATCGGGATGGTAAGATTGTTAATATAACCTACAATGAAATCCAATTTTTGGCTGATTGACGCTATAGGAACCACCGGTCGGACTAATGCGTATCCATTTCATGTATGGCACATATAAGAGCGTAAATACAGAAAATTTCAGCTTTGTTAAAATACCGTAAGTCGGCCGTCTACTGGCTCTCTAGCTAAAAGCTTTTATTAGCGTATGCACTGAAATATTATTAACACTTTGTTTTTTTTTTTTTTAGAAGTCTGGCGCTGTTCATCACATAGGGGAGTAACTATGACTCTCTTAAGGTAGCCAAATGCCTCGTCATCTAATTAGTGACGCGCATGAATGGATTAACGAGATTCCCACTGTGGGTGTCTCGTGACCCAAAGCAGGCGCTGACTAATTGGCGGCGCTGGGGTTGGCAGACGAGGGGGCAATAGTTGCGTGCCAAGTCATACCCCCTTTTCGTGGGTCTCTTCCGGGTAACCAGAAGAACCCCAGGGCTGTATGACAAGGTCAAGTGCAAGCCTCCACGTGGCGGCCCTGGAAGGGTCATCCATGAACTATGTTTCAGGATTTCCACTAATTGTACTGGCGATTAGGTCATCAGGTGGGCAAGAGCAAACAGCCACCTGTGCGCGACCGATAGACTGTTCGGGCTCGAAGGGTAGCCTTGAGTAAGGTACAGCTCTCTGGAGCATGGACCAATGACTCGGCAAGTTCTGCAAAGACCTTGCCACCTACCAAATGTAGAAAGAAGGCCCAAATGGCTAATCTTGAACCTCGTTTAACGAAGTACATAGACTACAAGCCTACGGGACCTCTGGGAACCTATAGACAATGAGACCTTAACACATAGTTGGGATCTGGTAACACCTTGGCTAACAACCAAGTTAAAAGTGATACCAAACCACCCCAATAATATGGCGCAGTAGGTCTCCCTGTCTGGGACCCAATCCTAAAGGGTCATTGACCCTAAAACCCAAAGAGCCAACATGACTCTAACACATACAAACTAATAAGTCTTGTCACACCTCGTCCAAATGGCACGAGTTAAAAGTGGGACAAGACAGTTTAGAGGGTATGCTGCAGGAGTCGGCACTGAGGGAAAAGAACACTTTGGTGCTCGATTATGCCACACCTACGGTGTGCATAACAATTCTCCTGAAGATCTGGAACTAACACTTCCAGGTTACTAAAAAAGGGAGAACAACTGACGACTTAAGCGCGTAACTGCATAGTGATGCTTCCATGTGCTTAAGCAGTCTTATATGGATGCCTAAGGGAAACCGGTGGAGTCCAGGGCAATTGCTCGAATTTTGGGGCTTGGCAGAGTCACCTAAGAAGAGTTAACGTAGCTCGCTTGAAACTAGATCTTCTTGTAAGATCGTGCTTTCGAAAACAAAAACCACTACGGGGGTGGGAGCCCTGGCAGCATGCTGTCACCCACCAAGAGGTTGGAAGGCTATCGTAGTGGCATGTGGTTTCTAGGGAAGTTGGTAAAAAGATCAAAAGTGTGCCTCCAAGGACCCTAGTGGACCTTATAGGAACCTCAGTGGCGACCTGTCTGTCGTTGATCCCCCTCACCTAGGGGTATAATACTGAGCCTTGCCACCTCAGGTTATGGAATAGGTACCCGAAAGGGAAAAACCACGATGCAGAATAATCGTTAAGTCAAAATTTTGCATCTAAATCTAAATCTCTACTATATGTTCATCACATAGAATATTATACACAGGATGTGGCATAAATTTTGTACTTTACAAATAAATTCAAAAATGTTTGTTTTATGTGTAAAATCTGTTACAAATGATGGTTTTCGTAAATTGATGCAAATATCACTTTTCATGTCAGTCAAATTAACTGGTAATTGATTTCAACTCAAGTGTCTTCAAATTACCACCCTATTAATCCACCTGTACTCTTAAACTAGAAAATATCACCACAATACTTAAAACTCTTCAAAGATGTAATAATACCTGAAGGAAAGAGGTTAATTGGTGAAAAATGTATAATAATAATAATAATCTTTATTAGGCTACAAAAAATAGTAGTAGTTTAATACAACAACAACAAAATTTTTCAGTAATCCTAACTGGTGGAGATCAGCAGTTGCTGGTTTTCATCTCAACTCGGCCTGGAAGAATTCCTCCACATCGTATAGCGCGCATTCGGTCAGTTTTTCTTTTATTACCCTTTTAAACTTTGCAAGGGGAAAATTTCTGATTTGTTCAGGCAACGAGTTGAAAATTCTGACTTGAAGATTTATGCCATCAGAGCACTTCAGTCGGCTTCTCTCAATTCGTATCTCGTTTCTTTTTCTGGTTTGATGATGGTGTGTTGCAGTGTTTTCCAAAATTGTACGATCGGTCCTCACTCTTACTGCACTAGCATAAGAATAGGCAGATGAGATCGTTGGAATGCGCAAACTCCGGAAGATTGGCCTACAGTGTGTTGTTGACGATACTCCCTCTAGTGCACGTATAGCTCTTTTTTGTAGTAGGAACACTTTCTTTAATTGTGTTGCATTACCCCAGACCAAGAGTCCGTACACCATTTTAGCATGAAACTGCTTCTCTAATTCTCCTTATAGCATAAATATTTTTGCTTAAGGAGTTTATTAATATAGCCACATGTTCATGCCAAGTTAACAAAGTGTCCATTATAATTCCCAAGTATTTTACTGCAGTCTTATCCTTTTGGTCAATTCTCCTAGATGCAGTGAATTTAACCTTTTGAGTCTTGTCCACATTTAGCATGAGTTTGTTAGTCTCAAACCAATCCGTGACTTCCTTTTGTCGATCATTTGCTTGGTCATTCTCGTCCATGACTAGGGCCGTATCGTCTACATATAAGGTGGTGTCACATTTTACATTATGTGACAGATCGTTAATGTACAGAACAAAGAAGAAAGGGCCCAAGATGCTTCCTTGCGGTACACCACAGTTGACTTCCCACTTTTGTCCTAGCTGTCCATTCCAAAATACTACCTGTTTACGATTTCGGAGGTATGACTTGATTATTTCAAATGCCTTCCCTCTGAATCCATAGTGTTGAACTTTGTCCAAGAATATATTGTGATTCATCATGTCAAAAGCCTTTGCCAAATCATAGAAGATAGCTTGGCACTTTAGTCCACCTTCCAGCATTTTGTAGACGATTGATGTCAGCCGTAGTACTGCGTCGATGGTGTTTTTCCCTTTTTGATAACCAAATTGCTCCTTTGTAAAAGATGCATTTTTTTGTAAAAAATTTACTAGGCGACTATAAAGAATTGTTTCAAATACCTTGGAAAAGATTGGTAATATAGATATGGGCCGATAGTTGTTTGTCTCACTTTCGTCTCCTTTCTTATGTATCGGAATTACTTTTGATACTTTCAGGGTGTCCGGAAAGATGCCTTTGCTCATACATTCATTAATAATATGACAGAGTATTATCGATATTTCATTTGTAATTAATTTTATAATTTTTGTGTTTATGTTGTAGATATCAAACGTAGCTGTGTTTTTAAGTTTCTTGATTATATTGCTTATTTCGATTTCTGTTGTGGGTTGCAAAAACATTGAATTTACAGTGCTTGATATGGCAGAGTTTAGGTATTTTATGCGGTTTTCTGTTGTCTGCGGATTTTGAGCGATTGAGTTTTGAGCTATGCTAGCGAAATATGTTCCGAAGTTGTTTGCTGTGAGAGTATTATTGTTGGGTACGACATTTTTCCTGCCCAGTTCTTTATTGATGATCGTCCATGTTGTTTTCGCTTTGTTATCAGATTCGTGGATTTGTTGTGCCTTTACTTGTTTTCTGTGTTCATTTAGTTTTTCAATAAATAATTTTCTCATACTGTTGTAGTATGTTTTGACCTCTGCATGACCACTTTTAAATTGTGAGTGCAAGGTTTTGACTTGCTTATTCAGCTTCAGGAGTTCAGTTGTGAGTTTGATTTTTTTGTTCTTGGTTTTAAAAGTTCTTATTGGAAATGCAGATTCCGCTTGTTCTTGTACGATTTCATTAAACCTTTGGAATTTCATGTTTGCATCACTTTGATTATAAATTGGTTTCCAGTACATATTTTGTTAGATTGTTTAAATTTATCTATTCGCTTGATGGAAAACTTTCTTCTTTCTAATGTATCTTTCTTTTTAGATTTATCATTTTTCCATTCTATGCAGATTGCTTCATGATCAGATATATTTGCATCGATAAAATCTGGTAAGCAACCGAAATTAGTGAAAATATTGTCAATGCATGTCAAAGATGCACTACGCGTTGGCTTGTTTATATTCTTTTCGAGATTGAATGATTTCATGAGAGCTATTATGTTTAATTGTTCGCTTGAGTTTTCATTGAAGTTAACATTAAAGTCACCCGTTACCACTAACTTGGTTGATGGATTATATAGTTTATTTACTTCCTTTATACTATCTTCGAGAAGTTGTAAAAAATTATTGAAATTGCCCGAGGGCGATCGATAGGTTGTTATTATGGTCGTGTTAATTTCTTTGATGTAGCAAGCTGAAAATTCGCCATCAATTTCAATTGATTTGTCCGCAATACAATCAAGAGGTGTGCATATCAATTTGTCATTTGCAAATATTCCTACCCCTCCGTGTGAATGTTTTTTTCTTGTAAAGTGGGTTATCAACTTGTAGTTTGTAATATTATACATGTTTATGTTATCCGAATTAAGCCAATGTTCATTTATGCAAACTATATCAATATTTTCTTCATGTAGGATGTGTTCCAGTGACGTGCGTGAAGTTAGCCCCCTTTTTTAGAAATTGTAATTTTTTGTTGTTGTTCTGGATTGTTCTCAATTTGTTCTTAATGTTCTTAAAAAAATTTTTTGATTTTGCAAAAAAATAACCAAAAAAATCGAGAAAAACACTTTTTGACGCCGGCCCCCCTTTTTTTGAAATTGCAATTTTTTTTAATTGTTCTCGATTGTTCTCAATTTGTTCTTAAAAAAAAATTTTGATTTTACCAAAAAACAACCGCGAGAAACGTGAAATAAAATTTCGCTCTGGCCCCCTTTTTTTGAAAATGCAACTTTTTTTAATTGTTCTCAATTGTTCTCAATTTGTTCATAATGTTCTTAAAACATTTTTTTGATTTTGCGAAAAAATTAACCGCGAAAAACACGAAACAAGATTTCGCGCTAGCCCCCCTTTTTTGGAAATTGCAACTTTTTTTAATTGTTCTCGATTGTTCTCAATTTGTTCTTAATGTTCTTGAAAAAATTTTTTAATTTTGCAAAAAAAATAACTGCGGAAAGCGTGAAATAAGATTTTGCACTAGCTTCGCTTGTTATATTTCCACGTGTACAATATGAAATAGCCCATAGGCGCAAATAACGGGGGGCTGGGGGTGCTATGCCTCCCCAAAATTCAAATTAGCCCCCCCCCCAAATCTCAAAAATTATTCGTTTTTAATGGCGATATGTGATATCAATTACAAACACTGAATTTCCACAGAAACTTTATTTTTGGGTTATTGGCAATATGTTACCCACTTACGAAGTTGATTTCTATAACTGCCCCCTTATTTTTCTGTACTTAGAGTTAGAACTGATTTTTTAATTAATTGTATGGTATTTTCAAAATAAATAAAATTTTAATTAGGTACCAAAAAAATATGGTATATTTGCAATATGCAAAAATTATTTTTGTTACATGTGATATTTCAGTTTAGTAGGGATACAAATTTGAATGGATTAGCAAATGATGAGGTTAACGTCGAGTTTGAATAATGACTTATTTTTTATACCATTTGTAGTTTTCATTGAATATTTCAATTACAATAGGTCATACAATTGGATTGGCTAGGCAAGACTTTCGAGTAACTAATTATTTTTCAAAAATAGTTTTCCTACCCTTAAATCACAAAAATTAGTTACAAGAACATATTTTTATAATTTCTAACTTGAAATCTAAGCGCTATTGAACTAGAAAATCTAAATTTTTTGCCTGCGGCGCAATAAAGAACATTAAGAACAAATTGAGAACAATTGAGAACAAGTAAAAAAAGTTGCATTTTCAAAAAAAGGGGGGCCAGCGCGAAATTTTATTTCGCGTTTCTCGCGGTTGTTTTTTGGTAAAATCAAAATTTTTTTTTAAGAACATTAAGAACAAATTGAGAACAATCGAGAACAATTAAAAAAAATTGCAATTTCAAAAAAAGGGGGGCTGGCGTCAAAAAGTGTTTTTCTCGATTTTGTTGGTTATTTTTTTGCAAAATCAAAAATTTCTTTTAAGAACATTAAGAACAAATTGAGAACAATCCAGAACAACAACAAAAAATTACAATTTCAAAAAAAGGGGGGGCTAACTTCACGCACGTGTTCCAGTGCTGAAAGTTTATTGGTAAGACATTGTACATTGAGGTGCAATAATTTTATTTTGCCTACATTATTTTTTGCGTTTGTTGTCGGGTTTCTTAGTACATAATTTTTGTTGTTTTCGGTATCTTGGGTAGTTTTTTGGATTTTTGTTATGTTGTTTACTTCATGGTGTTTTCTTCTTCGGCTTTCTTTAAAAAATGTCCACCTCTTTGGAAGTTAAATCGAGAGAATCGTATACCTACCGGCCAGAAATTCTCTTCGTACACTTTTTCTTTGTTGGCTATGTCAACACCCACTATAAATGATTTATGGTTTCCCTTTGTATTTATGCGATCCACTCTAGCTTCTGCTCCGTCAAGTTTATTTGTGACGTAGTTTCTAACTTGTTCGTCTGTAACGTGTTGCTTAACCCGTGTGAGGAATAACCACAATTTGGGTTTTTCTGCACCTGCAAACTCCAAAGCTCTTTCATCGGTGTTTTTTCCCACTGAAGGCGCTGGTCTCGGCTTCCTCCATTTCTTATGGCTCACCGTTTTGAACTCATCGTCCTTGTTTAGGTATATTATTTTTCCTAAAATTGAATTATTTATAGCATCTTGAATACCGTTTTGTACCTGTTCTTTTGTTGCAATTTCGTTTTTCTTTCCACGTATGTTATTATTGTTTGCAGCTTTTTCACTTTTTGAATCGTTTTGCTTTTTACCAGTATCGTAATCACCAGAATTAAGTTCACATTTCTTTGCTTCTATTTCAGCTTTTACACTTTTTGAATCGTTTTCCTTTTTACCAGTATCGTGATTACCAGAATTAAGTTCACGTTTCTTTGCTTCTATTTTTAGGTTATGAGGGTTTACCTTGTTTGGAGCGGTTAAGGCATGCGACACACTGAATTAGTCATCTACTTGTACAACTGGTTGCCTATTTCCATTAATTAAATCAATAATCATGATTTTATCGTTCACCATTGCTTCCAACGTATTGATTTGGCTTTTTAGACTTTGAATGTATTCGATGTAAATTTCCACGACTTCGATATTTTTTCGTTTGCTCATTTGCACAAATTCGCATAAAACTTCATTTTCTGCATGTTTCTCCAGTAAATTATTCGTAGTTAGCAGTTCAATTAGTTCACTTTTTGATAATTTACTCAATTTATTTTGGTATGACTTCATAACCTCACTTGATATAGGTGTGTCCATGTTGGCGTGTGTTTATGTTATATTATGTGTTTTTGTGTTTATGTAATTATAATTTTATTTATTTTTTATTTATTATAATACTGTAACTGTAACAAGTTTACAACTTAAACCGTTACAGGCGCTTCCTTATACTCGATCACGAAGATTGGCTTCAAAAGGTGAACTGGTGCACATGCGAATTCCTCTTAGGAAACACTCGACATACACTGCTTCGCGAACAAACAATGTTGCAGATCTGTTGCTTGACCTTGAGAGAGAGATGCAGATGATGGTGCACGACAGAAACTCCAAAATTTGAAAACCTGATCTAACTTGTTAAAAGTGGGCGATCCTGGTTATATTTTTGTTTAACAATAACAAACAAGACGGAATACCCTGAAGGGATATTTTGGGATAATTTAAAACAAAATCAAATGAAAAAGTACAATGAGTTGCCACTTGAAGACAACTCACGCAATAAAAACTAATTTGCCCCAAACAGACATAAAATGTTGGTAAAATTGACATTTTCTGGAGATATCATCATCATGTAAAAATAAGTACAGTAATTGTCCTTTCTTGGTAAAGGCAACATTGCACAACAATTTTACATAACTAAAGAAAAATTAATTCACCTGCGAACGGTATCATCTCAATGGCGGTGTTAAATTATTAAAACAAGAAATTTGCCTAAATGCGCTACTGCAAATATAATAATTGATAGTCTTCTGGAGCTATAAGCTGCGACATAGCAAGCATACGACCGACGCTGGAATGGGAGACATAAACTTCTAAACAAGACATATGCAGATGAGCCGAGTTGTTTGCATCCATCATGCTGGTCCATAAATAAAATCCACGAATATGCGGGATGAAGTAAACAACGAATTGCCCATACAAAACTCAATACATTTGAAACTTGTGGTTCCACCAGGATGGTGCTATGTGCAACATAGCCAACGACACCATCGATTTATTGAAAGGACAATTTGGTGACAATATTATTTCAAGAAATTCGAAAAATCGAAAAGGAAAAATCTAACATATGACTTTCCCATTTGAAAAAGTAAAAGTATAGGGTGTTTTTTTAGCTGCATGAGAACTTCAAAATGAAATAAAACATTAAAAACCTGACGGAATGTTTTGGTTATAATTTTTTTATGAAAGTACAGTTAAAGGCATTTATGATTTGAACATGACTTACGGCATGTGACCACCACGACTAATGGTTACGAAGCGCATCCGTTCAGTCCAATTTTTGACCACTTTTTCCAATATTTCTGGCTTTATTTCATAAATGGCTTGCTGAATATTAGCCTCCAATGCTTCTAGAGTTGTTGGTTTGTTAGCATAAACCATGGATTTAACATACCCCCACAGAAAATAATCTGGAGGTGTCAAATCACACGATCTTGGAGGCCAATTGATAGGACCACGTTTTGAAATAATGTTGTCACCAAATTGTCCTTTCAATAAATTGATGGTTTCCTTGACTGTGTGGTAGAGAAGAATGCGGGATCAAAAAAATCCCGTCCGACGACAGTTGAATCCCGCGCGGGACGGGATTTAATTCAGTCCCGCGCGGGACGGGGTGCCAATTTAGTCCCGCGCGGGACGGGATGCCAATTAAGTCCCGCGTTTGATTTATAAATTTATTTTACTTAAGTAAAAATTTTAAAAGTTATTAAAAAAAATAATAAAAAACAATTAAAATTGTTATTTTTATACTATTTATAAAATAAAACAGTGCTCAGGGGGTGGATGGGCGGGACCTGCGGGACGCGTGGGACCCGCGGGATATGCGAGACCCGCGGGATATGCGGGACCCGCGGGATATGCGGGACCCGCGGGACGGGACGGGACTGCAGGACAAGGCCGCACCGCGGGACGGGGCGGGACGGGACAAGAAAAAGTAGTCCCGCATTCTTTTCTACTGTGTGGCACGTAGCACCATCCTGTTGGAACCATAAGTTGTCAATGTTTAGCTCTTGAAGTTTTGGAAACAAAAATGTATTGAGCATGTGTCGATATCTCACACCATTCACCGTAACGGTAGCTCCTTCCTCATTTCAAAAGACATATGGACCAATGATGCCGTTGGCGTGTATTCCACACCAAACAGTCAATTTTAATGGATGCAATGGAGTCTCAAGATAATGTCCCGGATTGGTCTCACTCCATATACGGCAATTTTGTTTGTTCACATACCCATTTAACCAGAAATGTGCCTCGTCACTGAACAAAATTTTACGGTAAAAAAATGGATCCACTTCCAATTGGTTGTGAGCCCAATCTGCGAACTCACGACGCAATCGATGATCATCAGGCTTCAGTTCTTGAACCAACTGGATTTTATAAGGTAGTAAATGAAGATCTTTCCGTAACATTTTCCATGTAGTGGACGGACAAAGCCCAAGTTGTTGAGCACGATGGCGAATTAAAATGTTTGGGTCCTGTTGCACACTTTCACTCACAGAACTGATAGCTTCTTCGGTACGCACATAATTTCGTCTTGCTGGTGTTTTTATATCACGCAACGAAGAAGTGGTACGAAATTTGTCTACCACCGCACGAATAGCTTGCTCAGAAGGTCGAAAATGTCTAACATAAAATGGGCGAAGGGCTCTATATGTTTGGCGAACAGAGGTTTGATTTTTAAAATATATTTCTATAATTTGGTAGCGTTGTTCAATGGTCAATCTATGCATTATCAAATGCCAAACCTTGCTAAACACAAATTTCAAAAAACTGTTTCCATAGCAATCTTGATTCAATTGTTATCCCTATTGAAAGTTCTCATGCAGCTAAAAAAACACCCTATAAAATATCAAATTAAAATCTTTTAACTCCCTCTACGGAGGAATGCTCAATTGCGTTGAGACACTTTATCCCTTTGAATTTCGAATAACCATACAATAATCTGCCATGTGTTATAAAAGAATCTTATGATACATAGGGAATCTCGTTAATCATATCATGCACGTCATTGAAAACCAATTCATCGAAAATTATAGAGGTATAATGCAATGAAGCAATTTAATGCAAATTTGTAGTAATTTTAATTATAGTAATAAGTGTAGGATATTGATTATTTGTATGGTCTATTCTAGGTGTGGAAGATTGTCTTGATAATCTTGTTTTGATTTTCTCTTTATGAACATAGTAGTATTTCATTCTTTACTAAATCACCAACTACAATTTATTATCCATTCCTGCGAGTTTGTTAAAATGAATCCAACAAGACTTCCAAAGTTTTACAAAGTTTGTATAAGCATTATTTTAACAATAATGCAAGTTGATAGATCAACTGAAGTTAACATTTACAATAATTGTAAGTATATTCTGAATTTACATAATAATTATTAAGGATAAGTTTTCATCCATTTAATAATAATTAATTTAACGATATTTTTGGGGTAGTGTAGTAAATAATAAATATTTAATTTTAATAAGCAGCTTCGCAATTTAAAGATTGCTTTGTTGTTGCTATAGTTAAATTAATTATTAAAAATGTAAAAACAATGTTCTATAGAATTTAAAATATTCATAATTTAATAATTTATTATTTTAGAATATTAAAATTATGAAATATTAATCTTTTAGTATTAAATGCGACTTATTTTTATACTTAGAAAAATATTAGATAATTTTCCGCTTAGTATCATCGATTGTCTTATTGAAGGTCTACAACTTTCTTGAAATGGAAAAACCTCATGGAAATATTTAAAGTGAATATCTAATGTTGAGATTGTAATTTAAAAATAATTATGGTTTATTTAATTAATTATTTATATAAAATTCGATTCATTTACCATTGATTACACACTAACCAATTTTATTTAATATTTTAACAAAATTCGACTTGCTAAGTACAATTTTTAATGCCAAGTGTTATATTATTTCAAATTCAAATTGATTATGTTGTAGTTGGTGCAACTTTTATTGATTAATCTGGATGTATTAATTTTTGTAGATATTATGAATGCCAAATTTGCAAATGATTCGCAAATTTCTTGTTTTATAATTGCTTTTTGGTCCATTTTTCTTTCATTCTGTAAAGTAGAAATTTTTAATTTCATTGTCCAGGGTTACTTAAAATTCGAAACTTTAAAATCGATTATTTAACTAAGCTAATCGATGTATGACCTTCCTTTTATCTAAATCTATCTAATTCCGTTGAGTTTTCTTTAGTAAATATATTATGTTCGAGTCAGAGGAAACGAACTGGAACCGTAAATATCTAATATTGCGATTGAAAAATTTTTAAAAAATAAATCATGATTATTAACTGATATTTCCTTCAAATCTATTTATTAATTATCCATATTTTCAATGAAACTGTTTTGAGTTACTATTGAATAGAAAAAGAAAGCAAAATTTAAGCCCTATTTGCAATGATCCTCAAAATTTTTGTTTTATTATTGCTTTTTGGACCATTTACCACCATCCCATCATTTTTAAATTCGTGGGATATTTTATCGTGCTGTCCCAGTCTTTTTAAGCGCAGAAGACTTAATCGTGGCATGCCTTAGAGGTTGGAGAGACCAAAAAGAATATTTATAACGCCTTGGTGCTTTGCAGTGCCAGCAAACGAATAAAAATGTTATCAAACGCTCATTACAATTTCGTATAATGCTCGCGTTCCACCGATTTAATTAACATACAAGTTTGAAAAAAATTAAAAAATTTAGTGAATTTAATTTTTTGTTTTGTAGCTGCCTTGTGTATTATTTTCTCATTTTCTGTGAAACCGATTAGTTACTCAAAACCTTTTATCACACAAAAGTTGTAGTCCGTTAAATTTCCTATCCGGAATGGGGCGTCAGATTTTTTTTAAAATGTTTCTTTTAAAAGATACAGGGTTTTGAAGAAAACCAAAGAAAAGTTCGAAATTTTCAACATTTTTTAACTTACTTTAATTCATAACTCGAAAGCCGTTGATTTTAGACAATAACAGGTTTTAATCTAGTTTGTAGATTATTTCACGCTCTTTAAAAGAGCACTAAACCATACTTTTACTGAAAAATCAATATTTTCGGAGCTATGGCCATGTGAAGGTAGAAATTTAAAAAAATGCTATAAAGAGGTCCAACTCTCGAGGGTTTAAATTTAGAAATAATTTTCTGTTAAATATTTTTCTTAGAAAAGTGTCCTCTATCACCACCTAAGTTATGTAAAGTGTATCCTGGGACACCCTGTATATTGTCGTGAAACACGGCTCAATCAAACCCCCAAGTAATACTACCGGGAATAAAATCTCGCCCAATGTGTACACTCGAACAAATGAGCCCCAGCTAGCTTTACGTCGGTTTGCGAAATTAAGGCCACAGTATCTGCAAGTTGTAGGTATCGGCGAGATAAGATCAATTAAAAAGTGCAAAGAGTCAAGCGGTAATTTATTTGAATTAATTTGATGCAAAACTGGAGCAAATTGAGACAGAATTGACACAATTGTCAAAGAGAAAGTAAATTTGTGTACTTGTGAGCACAGTGTAAACTGGATGGTATTATTTAAATGCAAATAATATTCTATACCTCCACTTAACACAGTGTAAATGTTAAATGTGTAATGAAATAGCATAAAATCAAAAATGTTCACAAATATAAAATTTTGTACCTTTTTCATAAAATTCTTGGTTAACACAAATCTTTGAATCACCCTGTACCTCGTAGTCGAAATTATTGTGGTAGAATGGTAGGCAAACAGCACGGCAGCGTGGCTTCCAACCTGGTCGTATAGACAGTAGTCGACTTCCGTATTCTGTTCCAATCTTCCTTCTTTGCAAGGAAACAGTGAAAGTGATGAGTGAAATCTTCTCAAGTGGTATTCAAATCTCGAAAATCGATTTAAATAGAATTGCACGGCTTCTGTGTCGTACAACAAAAATGTGGACATGTGTTGAGAAACTTAACCTCCAAATTTTAATCGTGGTTAAAATCATCCAATTTCTTAAGCATCAAAATCGGTAAATAGGATAAATCTTGATTTATATAACGCAGCAATCATGAAATAATCAATTTTCAGGATATTTTAGACGCGATGGCATCCAAAACGTAAATTTTATAATCGAATCGAATAATGTGCTCGATTCACAAAATAGTGTAAAAACCTCAGTTTTACACAGTAAAATATTCAACAAACTCACTTGTATTATTAATCGCCAATATAATAGCTTTTGTGGCAACAAAAGCTTGCAAAAAGGTCTTCTTTTGTAAAATCGCGAAGAACGTTCGCAATTTACACCCGTCCCCTTTAACAAATGGCACAAGACTTTTTATCTCAGAACCAGCGATTTACATTTGCTACACTGTCATTCTGCCTACTATATCAATTTTAGAAACCAGCGACTTAATACACTGTCATTTCTACCTAGAAATTTCTAGACTCCAGCTGGGATCGAACCAGCGCTTCTCGCACCACACACGGACGACTTACACTCCGCGCCACGTCATGGGTTACAAAATATCTCTTTTATGTCGTCTACTTGCATCCAGCTCTGATGTCTTCAACTCGACACAATTAACTTTAAGCAAATTCAATTGGCTAAAATTCACCGACTTTTTGCACACTTCAATATATACTGATGATGGATAAATCACCTTTGTCCAATTCAACAGCCGCCATTTCAACTTTCCCTTCAAGGGAAAGTTGCTAATGTATTCTATGGGTTTCGATTTGATGTCACTTCTAAGCAGAACTGGGCTACCTCCACGAATTGAACTTGTTCTGCAGACCAAACTTTCCATATCATAGTTTGGAATTATTATTCTATGTTGAGTATTACCCGTTAGTCAATGTTCGGTTATGCATGCAATATCTTAACCTACACCATTGCATTGTTTAAAAAGCGATCCAAGCCGTCAATTTTATTTGAAATACACTGTATATTTAGGTTTAATATTTTAATTGCTTTCTGTTTATCATTTGCATATGAAACTTCCTTTGCTTTGTGTTCTTTAACAGAATAAACCCTGTCGCTGCTTGCCAAATTGCTATTAGGCGACCTTATGCGGGTTCGCTGGAGTTTTAGGTCAGAATATAAGAGTCGTGACTAGTCGGAGCAACAGGATTGACTCAACCGGTTGCCTTTTAATTTTCAAAACTTCCCCGACTTTTTTTTATTCATTATCAATTATTATCAAAGCTTCCTGTTAGAGTACATTTAATAATATAATATACTAATTAATAATAATCCATGATAATTTTGTTAATTAATTGTAGATTCGATATCTGCAACGAAGAATACAGATCATTCCCCGTATCTGTTCAGGAGATACAGAAGGCAAAATATTAACACAGAGTAAGTAGATTTATTAATTTGGTTAGTCATAGGTTATAATAAATTTATTAATAAGTCATATTTGCTATTTTGATTAAAAATTTAAATTATTTTACTATAATCGCGACTTGTCATCTATAAATATATTAGGTATGCTAAAAAGTTTCGGGCCTAATTAGACAATAAATGACATTAAAGTCGATTATCTCTAAAACTACTTATCTGATCGCATAATCATATATGTAATTGGAAAAATGACACTTTTAGCTAAAAAACAAAAGTAGAATCATTCGATTCGGCTCATGCAGTTGTGAAAAATTGCAGATTAAAGATGGAAGTAAATAAAGAAAAAATTCGCTATATTTTACAATTTTTCTTCGATCAAAGAGAAAGCGCTGCGCAGGCTTGTGAAAAAATTTGTGCTGTTTATGGTCCAGATGCTCTATCGAAAACAGGAGCAAAACAATGGTTCGCGCGTTTTCGTTCTGGAAATTTCGATGTCAAAGATGCACCACGCTCTGGTTGAGGAAATGCTAGAAATTGTGGAACAAAACCGTCATGTAAGCACTGTAGAGATCGCCAAGAGTCTAAACATCAATCGCCAAACAGTTGCAAACCATTTGAACAAAGCTGAATTCAAAAAGAAGCTCGATATTTGGGTGCCGCATGATTTGACGAATAAGAATTTGCTCGACCGAGTTTTCATTTGCGAATCGTTGCTGAAACGTAATGAAATCGAACCATTTTTGAAGCGGATGGTTACTGGAGATGAAAACTGGATTACATACGACAACGTTGTGCGCAAGAGATCGTGGTCGAAGCGAGGTGAAGCTCCCCAGACGGTGGCAAAGCCCGGACTCACCATTCGAAAGGTGATGCTGTCTGTTTGGTGGGATTGGAAAGGTATCCTCTATTATGAGCTGTTACCAACTGGTCAAACGATTGA
Source organism: Rhagonycha lutea (assembly GCA_958510855.1). Lineage (NCBI taxonomy): Eukaryota > Metazoa > Arthropoda > Insecta > Coleoptera > Cantharidae > Rhagonycha > Rhagonycha lutea. The sequence continues at coordinate 42,080,859 of OY294038.1, forward strand.
TTCTGCACGCTACTGTCAACAATTAACCGGATTAGAGCAAGCAATTCAAAAAAGCGGCCAGAATTGATCAATAGGAAGGTTGTTGTGTTCCATCATGACAACGCCAGACCACACGTATTTTTGGTGACCCGAGAAAAACTGGAAGAGCTTGGCTGGGAAGTTTTGATGCATCCACCATATAGCCCGGACCTTGCACCATCAGACTATCATTTGTTTCGGTCTCTCGAAATGGTGTAACATTGGCTGCAAAAAAAGCCTGTGAAATTCACTTGGCTAAGTTTTTCACCGATAAACCAAAAAAGTTTTACAGTGATGGAATAATGGTTTTTCCCGAAAAGTGGCAAAAGGTTACCGAACAAAATGGAGCATGTTTATTTTAAACAAAGAATTTCAAAACATAAAAATTTGGTGTTTGAAAAACTATCTAATTAGGCCCGAAACTTTTTAGCATACCTATATAACTAAAATTAGACTTATGTAAAAAGTAATAACTCCAATGGTTCACATGGTTTTTCCTTTATTTAATTTAAAATATTATGAAGATTGATACTATTATTTAAAAATATTTCAATAAATTTAAAATTTACATTTAATTTGTATGTTAATTTTTATATGATTCTATGGGATGATAGCATCATCCATTCTGTAAGCAAAATTTAAATTTTTACGTTTATCCAGCTTGTTAATTACTATAGTTTATTAGAATTTCATCAGAATAATTTTTACTATTAAAAATATTCTTTAGACACCTGCTAAATTAAAGGTTTTGTGTCTAAACCATACAATAAAACTAATTTTTGCTATTCTAATCACAGCTGTGAAATTCCTAATTATCCTAATTCTGCATATCAAGTTGTCAACGATCCTGAAACAATGTATAAACCTGGCGATTACGTTCAAAAATTTAGCATATTGGAAATAACTTGTGATAGAGGATATATGTTACCTCCATCTACATCAAATACATTTGTTTGCTTAAATGGCCGATGGAATAATAAACCACCTGCTTGCCTTCGTAAGTACCAAGTATAGTAAAGTATCAAAGTAGGAATGGTATTTTTTGCTCATAGGTACTTGTCCATCGTTGATGACTACTACCTCAACCACCGTAAAATGCAAATATAATGACACACCCTTAGAGAATTGCATCCATCCCGTCGATGGAACAAAAGTTCATTTGTCGTGTAATACATTCTATGAGGCAGACTCCATAAATAGAAATCCAACACGGACATGTCAGAATGGCAGGTGGGGACCAATCAGTTTATCAGAATGTTATGCAAGTAAGTTTTTTGCCGACATTTTTGGGTACAAGTCACTGTTTAATTGTTAAAATGTTTGTAACAATGTATGCATGAATTAATTTGTTGATATTCATAATTCGTCTCTGCAATTGCATGATGGGCGTTATGTAATGAGTACCTACTATATTGTGTTATAAATAAAATCATTTCAAAAACAATTAATTGTGATAATAATTCGACGGTTCATAAAAAATTTATGCTTACTATAGCTTGTGGCTTGAAGACTCCTAAAGGAAAGTCGAATATAATTAGTGGTGGAATCGCTACCCCTGGTGATTATCCATGGCACGTGGGAATCTATGACAAGACAAAGATGTTTCTATGTGGAGGGTCAATCATTGATCGGAATATTATCTTATCTGGTATGGATAGTTTCGGTCATATCATATTACCTCAAATTCTAATTTATAAATTTGTAGCTGCACATTGCCTTGCTGATTATGACGGTAAAGCATACCCGACTGATGAGTATTTGATTGGAGCCGGAAAATACCATCGCCAATATGACGATACCAGGGATATATTTCCTCAATATTCAACTGTAAGATTTTACACATTTTTAGGATATCTAAAACTTAGAATACTCTTACTTTCTAGATACGCAAAATATTTATTCCAAATAGATATAGGAGTACTAGCGGATTGAATGGCTTTGATATAGCGGTTGTGATACTCAAAAATACTTTCACATTAACTGCAAGTGTACAACCTGTATGTGTAGCATTAAATCAAGAATCTCAGGATGCAAATTATTTTGTAAACAACAACGGAACTGTAAGTTAATTAAGCTTAGCTAGAACTATAACGCTAGAACCATAATATCGCATCCAGGTGCTTTTGTTGGTGAAATTTTGTGTTGGATTTATTCTGATTAATTCCTTTTTTTCAAACTTATGATTGGTTGTTCTGATTGACAAGGTACATTGAGCAACTGATTATTGGTTCTTCATCATCGATGTCGCATTCTCTTGGTAAAGGTGTGAACACCTTTTTGAGGTGTTTTCTTCATCACTTCTCGCCCATTGGTCATTTCCCATTTTGATAGGTGGGATATGTGTTTGAAAAATAAATTGTTAAAATATTCTTCAAAGTTTTCCTTCTGGACGTTCCAGTCCTGAACTTTATGCTGGTTGCTTGAAGGTCGCCCCTAGAGAATGATTCAATTTCATGGTGTCTAATTGAGCCCATTATTATTGCTGTCTCTCCTCCCTGGTCCTCTCAGGGTGATTGGTGTAGTAGGTACACGTTATAGTTGTGGATTTTGAAATACCTTCGATTAGTAAAGTGGGACTCCGAGATTAGAAAAACGTCGATAATTTCATCAATTACGAATTCTTAGCTTCGAGGCTATGCTGTTGTAAATAATTGGCGTTCGAGACAGCTATACGAAGTGCGCGCCCCATTACGTTAGTTTAAAAATTAGAATGGTTAGGATATTTAGCATGGTCTCCATTAGTTTTGACATCATGTGCTCTGTATTGGTTGACTGATGCGCTGAGACATCTGAATTTTTGTGATGATCCAAGTTCTGGTTCGACTGGGTGTTTAGTTTTGCTTTTTTAGCATATATTATATCAGGTGAGGTTGTTAGACATGTTAACGTTATTTCTTTGTTGAGCTGTAGTTGGTGTGAGCCTTGCTCTGAATGGAGGATACCTTAATACCTGAAGTTGCTTTATGTAGTGGCATACCCTGTAGCTAGCTGGTTGGTTCTTTTCGCAATTGACGCATTTAACATCTTTATTTATTTTTTCTTTCATATGGCAGTCTCTAGTCCAATGATCTCCAGCACACTTGACGCATCGTGGGTTAAAGTAACAATAATTTTTCGTATGATTCTTTTTCTGGCATCTAGAGCATTGGGGGATTTCTCTTTTGAGAAGATTTATCACTTTCATCTATATTATTTGGACTTGGAACTTTGGTCTAACGTCCAATTGGGCATCGACTTCTCTGCTTGTCTTTGCAGCGTGCTCCGAGATCAAAGAGGGCGTCATTTGCATCTCATATGCAATTTACTCGTAACAAATACAAAATTACGTATTCATTGTTATTGATTATTTTATTGGATTATTTTTTAGGTTATAGGTTGGGGTTACACTCAGGAAGGCGGTGAATTGTCGGATGTGCTAAAAGAATTGATAATTCCATACGTTCAATTTGATAAATGTTACAACGAAGTTCCAGAAAATTTTCGTAGATATATAATGTTTGATAAGATTTGTGGAGGCTTCCTAAATCAGGGTATGTAAAAATTAATATAATGTTGAATGGTAACAAAATTGCTTCCTAACAAATTTAATTCCTATGGTTTTCTTCCAGATTTAGATTTTGCTTTATTTTTTCAGAGACTGCTGTATGTCAGGGTGACAGTGGTGGAGGATTAGTTTATAAAATTAATAATCATTATTTTATAAAGGGTATAGTAAGTACGTCTCCAAGTTCAACAGATTCTGGTGTAGTGCAATGTGATTCACACCAGTATGGTCTTTATACATCAGTTTATCATCATATTGATTTTGTAAGGGATCTTATGACAAGTTATGGGTAAGATATTTAACCTCTTCTACACGTGAAGGATAGAATTCCTTGAATAGAATTTTGTTTACAAAATTAATTACCTATATGTAATTTTCCATATATTAAATAATTCATACTGTTCTCAACCATGTAATAGATTATTAGTAACTGACATGAAATGTCATCATTGATGATTGTTTCATCGGCATGATAAATATAGAAGTTATTGAAATTGATGTAACAATATTCACTGTATTGATAAAATTTTCATCATTCTTTAAACTGCATCGATGACTTGGTACGTCATATTGATGAATATTTCATCACGATGATGAAAATAAATTGATGAAATCAAATTCATTGTATTGATGAATCATCCATCATTCTTCAAACTTCATCGATGACTTTTTTTTATATTTCAATTAATATTTACAATCTGTTTAACAACAATAAGTAAATGTGGTGATGTAATACACGACATGTGAAAAACATTCCAATGAATGTTTTCTTAAAATAATATATACAATTGTCTATTTGACTCGATTAGGCAGATCAGTAGGTCTGAATCTTTTTAATCTTCTCACTTCACCGGTAGTGTCCATCAGTTTATTAGCCAGTTTGTTGGGATGTAATTCTATTCGGTGTTGGTAACTCTTGTAAGATTTTTGTGTTTGTTCACAGTTCCGTTGTGGCTCAGGCGATCAATGTACAACTAACTAAGAAAAAAAACCTTTCGGGCGCCAGTCTTCTAAATAAAACTCGGAAGTAAAGAAGAGTTGCTTTTATTTAAAAAAAAACAAAGTTCAGTAATAGATGGGGTTGACAGTATCTGACTCCAAAACTCCAATTGGAGACACAAAACATATAACAAATCAAGTAAAATCAAGTAAAATCCAGAATACCCTGAGGGGTACCCTGGGACAATCAAATAAAAAAATATAATACAGATGAGTTGCCATATGAAGACAACTCACAAAAATAATCCGCGCATCCAGGAGATTGCCCAACGCAGACATAAAACGTTGGTAAAATTGACCGCAAATAACACATTCGCAAGAGATATCATCAAGTAAAATTAAATACAACAATTGCTTTCTAACTTACCCTTCCACCTCAATTCGTCCGATTCAACATCTCAATTCTTTTGGAACCTCTGGAATATTAATGGTTCATCGTTTAAACTGAGTTTCAGGTGTAAAGCTAAAAATAACAAAAACTGCACAATTAAACAAGAAACAATTCACCTGCGAACGGTATAGCATCTCAATGACGATGTAATTAATTAAGAAAAGCTAATCTCCTAAATGCACTTCTACAAAAAACTAATTAATGGTTTTCCAGCCAACCTACGTCGTTGGTGCTGTCCTAACCACTAGAGATGGGATAGTGGTATAGGCTCACGCTACCGCTGCGACAAGAAATCCCTCGATATTGGAATGGAGCTCGCACGTCTTCCCAAAAGGTATAGATAAATCGTCAAAGGAGATGGCCAAAGTGACAAACTTATCACACCACTTCTTAATGAAAAACGCAAAACTGCGGTGAAGCTGGGGATAAACGAATGTTGATCAGTCCTGCCCTCTCCATTGATTTCATACAGGAATGGTGAACCCAAAAACGAATTTCCAACATCATTAAAAATGGCTGCCACAGATGGTTCGACGCAGGAATCAAGGTTATTACAGGTGGAAACAAGATAACCAAACTGCTGGCCCATATCCATACAAATAACCATATGGTTGGTGGATAAAACAGCCAGATGTAGAATCGGCTACCATACACCATGTGCACCCGCTCAGAAAACCATAATTACAATTGGAAACCAAAAATCGACGTCACAGAAAATTGACGTGGTAGTACGAAAAAGCTAAAATTTATCAAAGTCAAACTTTCGCTCATGATGGAAAATAATGCAATCTTACCCACAAATGTAGCACAGAAGGTAAAATAAAAGATCACTTCAATAAACTAACAATTTGTGGCTTTTAAAACATAAAATTGCACAAACGTAAAAATGAAACTTCTACTTTTCATAATGATAAGCGAAGAATGACCTTTTGATAAATTTTGAAATTCAAAACGCGTGCGCGTGCTTTGAAACACACACAGGGTGATGCATAGATTTCCGCTAAAATATAAAAATAGCATTTGGAATGCTACAATGTTTTCTTTTTGTAAAGATATGTTTCCTCCAAGTCAGTCTTCTGTCCATATGAATACCTAGATATTTTGAATCATCAGACTGGGGCAAAGTACAATTGTTCAGCTTTACTGGAGGACAAGTTTCTCTACGCATTGTAAACGTCACATTGATAGATTTCGCCTCATTCGCTCTCATTCTCCATTTTCGGAGCAAATTTTGTATTTTATTTAAATGGTCTTGAAGATTTTTGAAGGCATGGATAGGATCAATATGTGATGCCAATATTGCTGTGTCATCAGCAAACGTAGCCGTTGTTGTTAGTCTTGAGGTTGGTAAGTCTGCCGTGTACAACAAATATAGTATAGGCCCCAAAACACTGCCCTGGGGTACTCCTGCGCATATTGGTTGAAGATCGGTATATTCTTGCTGATATTTTACCATAAAATGTCTATCACTTAAATAAGATTTAAGTATTTGATAGAATTGATATGGAAGACTTTTCTTCAGTTTGTAAAACAACCCCTCGTGCCACACTTTGTCAAATGCTTGACTGATGTCGAGAAAAGCAGCAGAGCAGTATCTTTTGTTTTCTAGGTCATTGTTGATTTTTTTGGCAATTCTATGTACTTGTTCGATCGTAGCATGTTGACCTCTAAAACCAAACTGGTGATTTGGTATCAGCTTTTTACTATCTAGTACTGGCTTGAGTCGTTTGAGCAAAAGTTTTTCAAACACTTTTGAAAGTAATGGTAACAGACTGATTGGTCGGTAAGATGTTACTTCTTCCAGCTTTTTTCCTGGTTTTGGGATGACAATAATTTGGGCCACTTTCCACTGGTTTGGAAAATATTTTAACCGTATGATTGCATTATAAATAAATGTTAATAATTGGATGCATTTAGGTGTTAGTTGTTGTAGCACTTTTCCAGTAATCAGGTCAAACCCAGGTGCCTTTTTTGGATTGACCTCTTTGAAGATGACTCGTTTAACTTCTTTTGCTTTAAAATTTTTAAAAGGGAGATCCATTTGGAATGGTGCTTCCAGGTAATTATAAACTTCAGAGCTTTCTTCTGTTGTAAGAGTAGAAGGGTATGGCTTGAATACATTTGAAAAGTGTTCCTTAAAAAGATTGGCTTTTTCATTGTCGCTTCTTGCCAATTTCCCATTAGCATCTCTAATTGGTGGTACATGTTGTGGTTGACGCTTAATTGCTCTTGTAGCTTTCCAGAGTGAGTAGTCATTTGCTTCTGTTAGGTGATAAACTAGCAATATATTCGTTAAACGATTGATTTTTGAGGCTAAGAAGTAATTCCTTAGGTTCTGTTACTTTGCGATTAAATTTACTCTTGTCTTCAGGTGACTTTGTAATTTGCCAGTATTTTCGAGCTCCCCGTTTTTCTGCTATTTTTTGCTTGATTATTATTGGGGAAATAATGAAATTAGAAATGTTTCATTTGAGTTGGGGGTTGGTTGCCCCGCCGCATTCTGGATTGTTTTTGTTAGGTATTGTACTGAATTCTCCAGATCCTCTTCAGATTTCAATGTTACATCTAGGCGTATTTGATCGTCCAGTGATGTTTTGAACATTCCCCAATTAGTGTGCTTACTGAAAAGTGATGGTTGCTTCTTCTTATAGAGGATTTGAGAACTCAATGTCAATAGAATGGGTGTATGGTCCGATGATAAATCCAGTGAAGACTCGATTCTGAACTTCTTGACATCCAAGCCTTTTGTGACGCAAAAATCAATAACATCTGGAAGCTTCGTTGAGTCGCTGGGCCAGTAAGTTGGTTGCCCTGTCGATAAACTTGTCATATTATTATTATTTATAGTTGCAAGTAGTTCCCTTCCTTTTGTGGTGGTAAGCCTCGAACCCCATTGTAGGTGCTTTGCGTTAAAATCACCCCCCGCGATGAATTTGTTCCCCAGTGTGTTGAAAAACTGCTGATAGTGTTCTCTTTTATTATTGTGTTTGGGTGGACAGTATATTGCTGAAATTACTAATTTTCCTAATTGGTCTTCAATAATATATGCTAGTTGCTTGCAAGTAGTCATGCTGATATTTCTCTACTTCGTAGTGTTTAATAGTTTTTCTAATAATTATCGCTGTTCCACCATGAGCAGCTCCATCGGGGTGATTAGTGTTGTATATATCAAATTTTGGGAATTTTAGGTGACTTTTAGATGTGAAATGAGTTTCTGAAACTAACATCACATCTACCTTGTGTATTTCTAAGAATGTAATAAGTTCTTGTGCTCTTTGGCACAAGCCGTTGGCATTCCATATAGCTAATTTCAGTATTTCGGCCATTAAGCCATTTTACTGACTAGGGTGGTCAGTAAGTTTAACATGGTTCCCATTTGTTCAGTTAATTTTTTTATCATTATTTTAAGCTCTTCGAAGTCGTTTGATTGCTGTACCGGAATGGTTTGACTTTGGTAGTTAGTAAATTGGTTTGGTATAGGTTGATTAACTTTTTGGGCGTATGATAGCTCGTGTTGTACAATTTGAGGAGAAATTCTTGTATGTTGTAAATAATTATTATTGTTTAGAATATAATTTTGGTTTGGTTCCAGATTTCTTTCTCTCAATGCTGGATATAGACGCTGCTGCAGTTGTTTGTGTATTGTGCATGATCTGTAATTTGCAGGATGTTCACCACCACAATTAACACATCTGACATTTTTGTCCCTTACTTTTCTTGGACATTCCTTTGTCGAGTGATCACCTGTGCATTTGACACATCTTGGTTGTCTGTAACAGAAGTTTTTAGTGTGACCAAACCTTTGGCAATTTGCACACTGCGGTATTTCTCTCTTAATATGTGGTGCTTCAAATGACACGATGGTATTTAAAAGACGAGTAATCTTATAAACTTCCTTATTATTCTCCTTTTGTTTAAAGTCGACATAAAACATGGATAATGCGTTTTTAGTAACTCGATTTCTTATGTTGCTGATATTAAGTACCGTGTGGACCATTTTCTCCAGCTCGGATTTGACTACATTAATATCTGTAGAAAAATGTAAATTCTTTAGTACTGTTCGAAAGCTTCGCTCCTGTTTGGGTTTATAAGTGTGAAAATTGGTCTTTTTTTCCTTCAATGTTTGAATAATGTTAGTATATTTTTCTCCGGTTACAGTTTGTATTTTGACTTGGTCTCCATATAAGGTTTTGATAGTATAACTGTCTGCAGCTACCTTATCTAGTGTTTCGAGAAGTGGTTCTATATTTTATACACCTTCCACAAATATTGGCGGTGGTTTAGGTTCGGTGGTATCTACTTCTTCGTGGTTTTGTTCTACTTGCTTATTATCTAATGATTCAAACTTGTTGACAGTTTTAGCTCCGAGTCAGTAGTCCTTTATTTTTGCTTGTCTTAGGTATGTATTATTAGTTTCCGGACTTCTTTGTCTCTTCCTATTAGTGACTAATTTCCACCCTTCTTCGGTTGGTGCTGGTAGAGGTGGATATAATTGATTGAGGTTTGATTGATGCATTAATTGCGTACCGGTTTCTGGCTGTTGATGTTGATATATGGGTAGCATATTATTTGATAGTACGATAGGATATGAGCCTGTTACAGGCTGTGTTGTAAAGTTATTGTTTCCCACGGGTACATACTGAAGAGGTTGGGCATATTGTTGTGGATTCATTGGCATATTCGCTGCTTGTTGGCCGTAGTACGTGACAGTATGTGGAAAAATACTTTGAGCTGGCATAGTGTGCTGTAACTGCACCTGCGAGTTCTGATCATTTATGGGAGCATTAAATCTCGGTGGTGATGTTATTCCTGGTTGATTTGATTGTGATGGATCATTGTGGGACACTATCGACCCATTGCTCCTTTCAAGGGGCGGTGTTCTGATAATTTTTAATCACATCTTCTGATAACATAACCTCAAATAATATTCTGTGTAGACTCACGTCTTTTTGTAAATATCTCTTTCACACCTGGTTTATTGGTCCTTTGGATTTCTTATTAGCACTATTTCACCTATTAAAAACTATATTTTACGTATATTTCAACTAATTTGCAACCAGCAGATAAACAACAAATGTCATTCAATGCAGGGGCGTACTCTTTTCATACACATGAAACACAATGATATTGATGATTATTTCATCTCCATGATAAAAATAAATTGATGAAATCTAATTCATCATATTGAGGAATCCTTCATCGTTCATCAAATTCAATCCAAGATTTTGTACATCATATTGATAATTTCGTCATCATTACGATGAATTTCACTTGATGATAGAATGACGCAAAATTAAAGTTCCGTGGCAACGACTATACCTATATTTTGATAAAACTTAAAAAAGACACAAAATGAGACAAATTTATATTCGTTAAAATTCGAATTGCTATGAATTATACTTTGGTACAAATTACTTTCAATTACTATTCCTGATGAAATATATAATAAACAAATGTAAATTAACTTTTAGTTGGAAAGAATTCATAGAATGCACAAACGAGGACTGCACAAAAGATGAAAATATTAAAAAAAACATGTAAGTATATAAAAACAAAACCATTTTGGTTTGTAAAGGGCGGCTTAACCATTTCTAGAGATAGATGCCGTCTTCCAAACTCTCCACTGCATGGAACATACAGCTTTTCAAACAAAAGTAGTAAATATGAATCTGGAAATTATGTACTAACAGGCAGTGTGATTTTATTAACTTGCGATCCTGGTTATCAAGCTAATCCTTCAGGAGGGATCTACTTTTTTTGTGCGGACAAGGGTAATTGGAATCCTACTGTAGGAGCATGCACTGGTATGTACTATGGTATGTAATGTACAGCCTTATAGTTTCAGTAATATTTAATGGCAACTAATTTTTTGGTCAGTATTTTTTAAAATAAATGTCCAGTATAATAATAATATTTTGGTCAGTATAAATATTTAAGTGTCAGTATTAAATCGAATTTTGGTCAGTATGGTTGAAAATTATATGACATTTTGGCGTAGCAACGTGGGGTGGAGAGTGAAAAACTTGCGGAGGTAATGTGGTAAAAAGGTAGTCCTTAAAAAGACGAAAAGGAAAATTGTCGAACCCACGACCAGAGAAAAATAAAAAAGTTTAAATGTCACAATTAAAAATTAGAAGAATATGGACACGAGAAGTAAAAAAATAGTTGGTGAGGGTGACATACCGGAGAAGGAAATGTAAATGAAAGTTCAAGCAGAAGGGGAACATTATGTTGAGTTTAAACAGTTTTTGATCCAACTCATGCAATGAAAATAACTATAGAATGATGTTGGAGGAAAAAACGCGACGAATGAACGAAATGATGAATAAAGAATTTGATCGAATTAATGAACAATTAAATGAAAACATAGAGCAAGTGAAAGAGAAAAAGAAAATAAATGGAGAAGTATGCTTGGAGAAGCAAGACACTAATAATAAAGTCCTTGAAATAGAAGGAACGAAAGAAGAAAAATCATCAGAAGAAATTATTCCCGAGGAAGTAAACGAAGAAGAAAAGTGCAAGCAGGATGGAAAAGAAAATCCTAATATGACCAAGAAAGAAAATGCGGAAAATAAGCTGGCGTAGAATATAAAAGAAAAGACATTTTTACCTTCAAGGAGATCGTGTAGTTGAGCGGAATAAGATAGAAAAAGTGGAAAACGAGGTTACGTCAAAGAAAATAAAGTCTATCCGTGAAGATATGTTCCACGCAGTAACATAGCGGAATGAAGAAAATGACGAACATGACGAGAAAGAGATACCGCCCAATAAATTGTTTTGGGTTTCTGAAGTGAGGGAGATGTTTAAAAAGAATAAGTTTGGTAAAAATTGGAGAAGAGTGTTCAAAAGAATTGTAGAAAAAGAAGAGGTGGTTAAAAGCGTAGGTAATGTCAACCTATCAAAATGGCAATACCGGAGTGCAAGGTGGAAAGTAGATGAAGACACCATTTCCCAATAATAAGAAGAAAAATAAGGGAAATTTGATTAATAATTTGGGAGCAGTCGATTCACCCGAACTCGTAAATTAAAAGTTTACTATAGAAATCATGACGGAATTAGAGAGATAAAATATAAACGAAGCGATTAAGCCAAGGAAAAAAGTCGTATATCGATTAGTTTGGCCAATAATCGATTTTAAAGTTGCCAATTTTTACTCGATTTTCGACCGTCACGGTGATTCTGTGGTCGGTCCGTGTGTTGTGAGTTACTCTAACACTTAGAAAAATCGGAGCTTTTTACCCGGAGAAACTCACATGAATCACATGTGAGCTTCATGAGCTAAAATTGTCGAGCTTCACTAACAATTTTAATGACCCAGAAATGCTTCACATTTCTGTAGATGGTCACAGCTGAAACACCCAGTTTGTCTTAAAACTTGATGCACCAGCGCCGACCTAAACCAGCCCCTTCAGGGGGTCGACTAGATGGGGAGCAGGATCAGTTGTCCTGTGAACCGGATTATACCAAAGTACTACTAAACTAGCACCAAGAGACGTTAGCGAATTTTTGCTGAAAGAAAATAAAGGTCTTATTTTCGCTCAAGACGTAAATATAACTTTTTAACTCCCGAAGGCTGAAATTAATGCCACTCGCGTTTTTCAGCAAAACTTCGAGCGCGTTCAGGCCTTGCGCTCGATCACCGCTCGCCGGCTGTTAATCAGCCGGCCTGTTTGTTATCAACGTGACGGTCCAGAGATGTTTAAAGAGCTCAGGGAACCTGCGGTTCCAAGACGCTCTAACTCAGAGATGCTATGTATGTATGTCGGAGCTTTTTATGCTCTCAGTATTACCTACACCGTCGTGCAGTTAACATCGACATAAACTTACTTTTTAGGGGTATTTTTGGCTAAAACCACGGGGAAATTCATCGTACAGTTAACGTCGAGGTAAATGCACATTTTCAACGTATTTTTGGCTTATATTTGCAGCAAAAAAAGCGTAAATTCATGGTACAGTTAACGACGAGGTAAATTCACATTTTTAACGTATTTTTGGCTTAAATTTGCAGCAAAAAAAAGCGAGATTCACCCCATGCTAATAACACAATTTGCCGAGTTGGATCACCCTAGGGGGATGTGTTTAATTAGGTTAGGTTAGAGGTTTGGTTAGAGTTTAAGTTTGGTTACGCTGCGTTTTGTACGCTACAGGCCCATTTTTTGGCAACACAACCACCCCCGCCAGAGTTGCAAAATAAACAGATTCGACGTCGTTAAATCAATAACCTTTTCTGAGTATTTTTGGCCCTAAAAAGGACCGGTTTTCTTATCCGACAGATGCGACTAAACCGGGTACCGTTCGGCGATATGTTGCAACATGTTGCGGTAGCGGTCACGATGTGTCCGCCCGAACATGCCTACCCACAAGAACTGGTCCAGGTGGCTAGGTAGCATGCGAGAATGCATAACTCCTAACTTGCGACACCAGCCTTTCATTTTCGACCAGTAGCCTTCTATCCCATTTGTACAAACCCCTGACACGGGATCGACAAAATTGCGGCTATGGTTTACAGTCCTGTGTGTGTAGGGGGATACGCGCCCGATTCTATCTAGCTTGGAATAACCCTTCCAGCAATCCGTCCAGATTTCGGTCCCGGGTCGCACAAGCTGTGAAATTACGCGTTCAAGGGTAGGAGCGTCGCGTTTGTGGACATACGAAGCCATCCCGCGCCGTTCAGTATGACTGTACATGCCTACAATCCAACGCTCCCCTCCGGCACGCACACGGCCCACATGATTTTTACGTTTGCCAACACAGGTTTCGTCTATTTGTACGATCATCCCGGGTCCGCCAACTGGAAGGTCGTCCAAAATTTGCAATTGCTTCCAGGTACAAATGTCCCGGAATTTCAGAAACAACCGATAAACGGTTTGCCTGTGAATTCCGTGGTTATTTGCAACTGAAGCGCTGCGTATTTCGCAAGCCCATGCCCACAGGATGTAAAACACAACCTTGGTGGAGGTGGAAGTCTAATGTCCGAAAAGAAGGTACCGTCGGTTAGGTTATACCTTCCCTTGCACTTAGGACATCTGAAACAGTAATGAAGGTAGTAGTCGGCACATGCGATCAAGTTGCAATACCGCCGACACGGTCCATACGTACAACGCTTGTTCTCCGGTATCAAGTGCAATCGTTGCAATAACTCTACTTGAGCGCGATGATCGACTCTAAATAGGTCCACAATATCTTCATTGCACGTCACATCCATCGTGATAGAATACGCGTACTGGATGCAGCCCACAACGTACCTAGTATTAATAGACTTCTTGCGAGGTGTGGTTTACGACAGCCAATGAAATCGCGTACAGTTTTAAAACCCTCCTACAAAGACCGAATTTTAAAATTTGGCTGTGGAAGGCCCTATTTGCAATGCATCCCAAAATTTCTTTTTTACAATTGTTCTTTGGACCATTTTTTATGAGAATTTCACTAGAAAATTTTTAAAATCGCAGTTCGGGTGGGTCGACTATTCCCAATAATTTATATGATGACTGCAAATCTAAAGGAAAACGGTAAATTGATACAATTAGAAATTGAATAAAGATTGGTATGATGAGGAAGTGTTAAGAAATATTGAAGAATTATATGAGTGATGAATTGAAGAAGAGTAAAGGTGAACAGTAATTGGTAGAAGGAAAATTTAAGATTTCGTATAGTGAAGAAGTATTGAAGAGTATATGAGATGAAGTGATGAAGTAAGTTCAGGTTTGGAATGGTGAAGAAGTATGAAGAAGTATTGAAGAGTTACAGGAGATTAAATGATGAATAGAAGAAGGAGTGTAACGCAAATTGCTCTAATATGTGCCACTTGCCCCGCTGATCTACGAATGGAATGGTAGACAGGCCAGCTAAGGGATTACACCCCCGTCCAGTGCCAGAGCATGGGTCGCGCGGACGCGGTTCGTAGGTTCTTCCGTTGGCTCAGACGATCAGTGTACAACTAACTAAGGAAAAAAAAACCTTTCGGGCGCCAGTCCTCTAAATAAAATACGGAAGTAAATAAGAGTTGATTTTATTTAAAGAACAAAGTATAGATAAAGATGGGGTTGACAATATCTGATTCCAAAACTCCAATAGGAGACACAAAACATATAACAAAGCAAGTGAAATCCAAGATACCCTGAGGGGATACCTTGGGACAATCAAATCAAAAAAATAAAATACAGATGAGTTGCCATATGAAGACAACTCACAAAAATAATCCACGCATCCAGGAGATTGCCCAGCGCAGACATTAAACGTTGGTAAAAATTGACTGCAATTAACACATTCGCAAGAGATATCATCAAGTAAAATTAAATACAGCAATTGCTTTCTAACTTACCCTTCCACCTCAATCCGTCCGATTCAACATCTCAATTCTTTTGGAACCTCTGGAATATTAATGGTTCATCGTTTAAACTGAGTTTCGGGTGTAAAGCTAAAAATAACAAAAACTGCACAATAATTAAACAAGAATCAATTCACCTGCGAACGGTATAGCATCTTAATGACGATGTAAATAATTAAGACAAGCAAATCTCTTAAATGCGCTTCCAAAAAAAAACTAATTAATGGTTTTCCAGCCATCCTACGTCGTTGGTGCTGTCCTAACCACTAGAGATGGAATAGTGGTATAGGCTCACGCTACCGTTGCGACAAAAATCCCACAATGTTGGAATGGAGCTCGCACGTCTTCCCAAAAAGTATGGATAAATCGTCAAAGGAGACGGCCAAAGTGACAAACTTATCACACCACTTCTTAATCAAGGACGCAAAACTGCGGTGAAGCTGGGGATAAACGAATGTTGATCAGTCCTGCCCTCTCCATTGATCTCATACAGGAATGGTGAACCCAAAAACGAAATCCCAACATGGTTAAAAATGGCTGACACAGATGGTTCGACGCAGGAATCAAGGTCATCACAGGTGGAAACAAGATAACCAAACTGCTGGCCCATATCCATACAAATAACCATATGGTTGGTGGATAAAAACAGACAGATGGACAATCGGGCTACTGATCACCATATTAACCGCTCAGAAAAACCATAATTAAAATTGGAAACCAAAGAATGAACGTCACATAAAATTGACGTGGTAGTACGAAAAAAAAACAAACCACAAATGTAGCACAGAAGGTAAAATAAAAGATCACTTCAATAAACTAACAATTTGTGGCTTTTAAAAACATAAAATTGCACAAACGTAAAATGAAACTTGCACTTTTCATAAAGATAAGCGAAGAATGAAATTTTGATAAATTTTCGAAATTCAAAACGTGTGCGCGTGTTTGAAACGCACACAGGGTGATGCATAGATTTCCGCCAAAATATAAATAGTAGCATTTGAAATGCTACACACCCCCCTCGCAAACGAAAAACTGCAATCAGTTTTGAGCAAAGTGATACCAAACAAAAGAACAAAAGTGAGGTCTTATCGTTCCCAATGACAAAGTCCCTAGCTGACACATTGTTGCCATCGCCATACCAAGCTTCTCGTTCTTCAAAATGAACTATAGACGAAGGGGTAGGGGGTCAATGTGTTATGGTCCGAAACGGTCCATAAGCCAAACAGAAAATTGCGAAAGAAAAACAACAGTGTCCCAACAAGACAAACATGAAAATTTCATACCCTTGCATTCGGTTCCAATCCAACAAAGTTCATTCTCACGGCAAAATCGTGAACCCAAAATAGATTACTGGATGCAATACTGA
This sequence comes from Rhagonycha lutea, assembly GCA_958510855.1. NCBI lineage: Eukaryota > Metazoa > Arthropoda > Insecta > Coleoptera > Cantharidae > Rhagonycha > Rhagonycha lutea. Next base: position 42,097,504 of record OY294038.1, read on the forward strand.
CAGTACCTGGTAAACACCAGCGCAACTGTACTCATCTACACCCACACCAATCCAGTCAAGTTCGCGATAGTGTCGACATTGAGAAATTCCAATGACAAATATGAAACTTCCTGCAACGTAAACCTGTAGATGTCCTATGTTTCTGAACAAAGATGGAAATCGATCAGAACAGTAGCTACAGTACCTCTACGAAAATACTGTTTACCCAGATGTTAATGGTATGACAAGAGACAACACTAAACAACCCTTCCAACCTCCCTATGAGACCACAATGAATCAGATCAGTATGAATGTAGGGCTTGTATCGGTTCGGATATCCGGATCAGGTGCACATTTTCTCGGTTCTGTCACAAGTGGTAAGCAAATCACATTATGAACTGACCAGAGGTGAAAATGGCGAATAAAAAAAGTCTGCTGAGCAAGTATGAGCACGAAACGTAGCTCCAAAACCGTATAAAACGCTTGCTCAACATGTCATCCAAAAGGAATGCCAGTTCCTGCAAAAAGGGAAAAGTGTTGTGGTCTAAATTGACCAATTGGTAAACGCTATGGGAAACATCATCCAAAGCCATAGCTGGTTCAGCAATGCACGCTGGACTGTACAGCAGTCCAGGGCCGGAGGCGCCAAACACAGCTACAAAAAAAATTAATTAGAAAAAACACTTGCGTGTGGAAACAACATCACACGAAGTGGTCGGTGAAAGCTGGCACTCGATCTGCAGATAGGAAAACTCCATCATCCACAAACCACCTGAAAACTCAAGGTTCACCGGAGGGTAACCCGAATAACCTCACCAAAATACTTCGATCCACACTCACACCAAACCCAAAACCAGATCTAGTGTGTCTCAAATTGAAATCGGAATCAAATATGTCGAGAAAAGAAAATTTAGTTAGTTGCAGATGTTAAATAGAGCGTTGAATCGCCTGAGTCCCTGACTAAGTTGTTATCTAAAAAAGTAGAGCCCATAGGACCTATCAGAAAAAAACTCGGCCCCATACGTTCCAAGAAACTCGTACCCCAAACGTTGTGCATCAAGAAAGTCAAACGTTGGTCTCCAAGAAAGTCGGGCCCCACACGTTGGTCTCTAAGAAAGTTTAGCCCCACGTTGGGCGCCAAGAAAGTGTAACGCAAATTGCTCTAATATGTGCCACTTGCCCCGCTGATCTACGAATGGAATGGTAGACAGGCCAGCTAAGGGATTACACCCCCGTCCAGTGCCAGAGCATGGGTCGCGCGGACGCGGTTCGTAGGTTCTTCCGTTGGCTCAGACGATCAGTGTACAACTAACTAAGGAAAAAAAAACCTTTCGGGCGCCAGTCCTCTAAATAAAATACGGAAGTAAATAAGAGTTGATTTTATTTAAAGAACAAAGTATAGATAAAGATGGGGTTGACAATATCTGATTCCAAAACTCCAATAGGAGACACAAAACATATAACAAAGCAAGTGAAATCCAAGATACCCTGAGGGGATACCTTGGGACAATCAAATCAAAAAAATAAAATACAGATGAGTTGCCATATGAAGACAACTCACAAAAATAATCCACGCATCCAGGAGATTGCCCAGCGCAGACATTAAACGTTGGTAAAAATTGACTGCAATTAACACATTCGCAAGAGATATCATCAAGTAAAATTAAATACAGCAATTGCTTTCTAACTTACCCTTCCACCTCAATCCGTCCGATTCAACATCTCAATTCTTTTGGAACCTCTGGAATATTAATGGTTCATCGTTTAAACTGAGTTTCGGGTGTAAAGCTAAAAATAACAAAAACTGCACAATAATTAAACAAGAATCAATTCACCTGCGAACGGTATAGCATCTTAATGACGATGTAAATAATTAAGACAAGCAAATCTCTTAAATGCGCTTCCAAAAAAAAACTAATTAATGGTTTTCCAGCCATCCTACGTCGTTGGTGCTGTCCTAACCACTAGAGATGGAATAGTGGTATAGGCTCACGCTACCGTTGCGACAAAAATCCCACAATGTTGGAATGGAGCTCGCACGTCTTCCCAAAAAGTATGGATAAATCGTCAAAGGAGACGGCCAAAGTGACAAACTTATCACACCACTTCTTAATCAAGGACGCAAAACTGCGGTGAAGCTGGGGATAAACGAATGTTGATCAGTCCTGCCCTCTCCATTGATCTCATACAGGAATGGTGAACCCAAAAACGAAATCCCAACATGGTTAAAAATGGCTGACACAGATGGTTCGACGCAGGAATCAAGGTCATCACAGGTGGAAACAAGATAACCAAACTGCTGGCCCATATCCATACAAATAACCATATGGTTGGTGGATAAAAACAGACAGATGGACAATCGGGCTACTGATCACCATATTAACCGCTCAGAAAAACCATAATTAAAATTGGAAACCAAAGAATGAACGTCACATAAAATTGACGTGGTAGTACGAAAAAAAAACAAACCACAAATGTAGCACAGAAGGTAAAATAAAAGATCACTTCAATAAACTAACAATTTGTGGCTTTTAAAAACATAAAATTGCACAAACGTAAAATGAAACTTGCACTTTTCATAAAGATAAGCGAAGAATGAAATTTTGATAAATTTTCGAAATTCAAAACGTGTGCGCGTGTTTGAAACGCACACAGGGTGATGCATAGATTTCCGCCAAAATATAAATAGTAGCCTTTGAAATGCTACAGGAGATTAAGTGATGAATTGAAGAAGAAAAGTGAAAAAGGTGAATAGTAATAAATTGGTAGGAGGAAAAGTTAAAGTTTGTTATGGTGAAGAAGTATTAGGAAGCATTGAAGTAGTGAAGGTGAAGAAGAAAAGTTTAAAGGTGAATATAGCTATTGGTAGAATGAAGGGTAAAGTTTTATGATGATGACATGAAGTAAAGCAATACGAAGAATTAATTACTAAGTAATGAAGAAAATAATGTGAGAAGGGGCGATGTTCACATAACGGATATTTACAGCTTTAATGATGATCAGGATTTAGTAACAATTTAAAATTCTTTACAACGAAATGGAACATTCCCTTTGTCAAAACTTTTGAAGGGGTAAATGTCGTGGGTAAAATCGTTTAAAAATTGTATAATTTAATTTTTCAAAAGCATCAAGGAAGTTGGAAGCTTAAAATTATTATGATACAAAAAATAGGGATAGTGGGATGTTTAATTTAATTGATTAATTGAAAATCAAGTTAGTGAGAAGAATGACAATTGGAGGGTGTTATGCAGAAACGATCGATCCCACATAAGTTAAGTTTTGAGTAATTTAACTTCAAACATTTTATGGTGCAGAAAATTTTGAAAAAATATTATCGACAATATGAATATGTAATTTTGTAGCTAAGAGTAATACAATTTTTCTGCACAAAATTTTTTTTTAATTATTTTACTTTTTCATACTTAATTTTTCAAAAAACATGGTCTTAAAAGTAAGATACAGCTAGGATCGTTTTACCATAATACACATTTTGAAGTGATGTATGCAATAGAGTGCTTAACTCATTTTTTTACTTTTTGTGGGATGGATCGTTTCTGCATAACACCCTCCAATTAATAAAGAATTCTGTTTTTGTTTGATAATAAAGAAGTTGTGTTTTTGATATAATATGAGCGTTGTAATTAATTAAATTAAGATCTGAATATAAAGAATAAATAAAGGTTGAAAATTATATGATAATAATATAATAACTGATATGTTTAAAATACTGACAGTATTATTTAAAATACTGACCAAATAAATACAAGCCATTTAGTTTTATATCATGAAATTACTTTTTAGAACTGTTGGTAAAACTGTAAAAGTACTGATTTCTATATTTGATTTTAGCAACTCCGGCAACAAAAAATGACGAGATTCCAAATAATCAATTGCAAGAAAATGATCAAATTGTAAAAGAAGAAGAGATATACTATCCGAGGTTTAATTACTTCGACATGGAATTGATGCAGGTAAAGTAATTTGACAGTTTTCATAAATGAATGGAATACTTATCTAAAAATATTAAAGGCATAAAAAATAATTTTAACTTTTATATCTATAATTTTTAATTATTTCTTGCTTCACATTTTAGGCGTTCAATAAATCTGAACTCTTTTTCATATCGCCGGCTCTCATTAAAATTACATTACTCATGCTGCTGGAAGGCTCCAAAGGAAAATCTGCTGAAGAAATTAGTAACGCTTTATTCATTCCAGTTAATGTAACTGCATCAAGTGAAACAATAAATAATATATTGAACAATCTTTGGGTACCATTTTGTTGATTAGCTTGATGCTCCGTAATTATACCAATTATTGTTTTAGCAAAAATCCAAATATATGGATGTAACTTTAGAGGTAGCGAATCTGATTGCCTTATCCGATAATTATACATTACTTCCAGAATATACAAGAATTTTACAGAAGTATTATAAAACAAAATATTTTTCTTGTGATTTTAGAAATACTACGGAGAATACATTTGTTATTAATAATTGGTTAAAAAAAACTAGTAATGGCAAGATTAAAACAATTGAAGCAGGTATGAAATTTTCCTAGTTTTACTCTAGTAGGCTACATAATATTTAATACCACTTATTTTCTTATTCCAGAAAATTTTAATAATGAATCCTCCTTGGTTATCTCCAATGCCTTGTTCTATTATCCGAAATTTAAAATTAAATTTGAACAAAATATACAGGCATACGAGGTTAATATGAAAACCTATGAGAAGTTAATGCAAGTCATCGGCAAGTTTAAATATCGACATTTTGAAGAATTACATGCTCAAATTATTGAAATACCATTTGTGGTAAGTTAAGTAGGTTAAATTTATATACTAAACTGTTTAAAATTCTGTTTAAAGAATGAAGAATTTGCTATGTTAATTTTTCTCCCCAACGAGAATAACACAGTTGATGCATTACAAACAGATCTTCTACTCAGTGATAGTTTTGCTACGATTATTGCAAGCTTAAACACAACCGACGTCTTGCTTAGTTTACCACGATTTATAGTATGGCATAACACCAGTGTTGTACCAATATTGTTGAAGAAGGTAAATTTTTTTTCAAATATCGAACATTCGAATTTATTCAACTAAGAAATTCTATTTTAGTTGGGAATTCAAGAAATATTTTCGGAAAATGCTAATCTAAGCGGTATGGTGGAAGCCGGAAAAGTAAAAGTAAACGATATTTTTCATAACGTTAAAATACAAATTGATAACAGCGGCGATGGAGTAAAATCAGCTGACATTCCTTTAATGAGTCAATCTTCTAAAAACTTTTCTGCACATCGTCCATTTCTATTCTTCGTATATAACATTGAATCTAAAAATATTTTGCTTGAAGGAAGATTGAACTGGACCTTAACAACGACGTGCCCATTATGTGCGTTTGCAGGGGAGTCACCCCCATAATAATTTAGGAAGTTGGCTAAATTATACAATATTTGGTCAAGTTGGTGAATTGGGGATTGCTCTCCCCTGAAAATAGTTGGTTGGGTATGTGCGTGGTCCGTAATTTACTCCTAGTAAGCCAATTTGGATATAGAAGATATTGCCGGAAATTTTAGCTGCTTTTGTAGTTGCAGCAGCTTCTACAGCAATTTCTAGCAACATATTCTAAAAATTTTAGTTATAGTATTTGATAATAAAGTAATTTATTAAAAATAAAAAGTAATTAAATGATTCGCTGTTTAAAATTGGGTAAACAAGATAAAATAGCTATTAAATAATTTAGACACCATACTTTATGTTTTTGTCTTGGTTGTTTGTTCATCCGTTTGGAGTGGTCCATGTCCCCTTGTAAATGTCTTTCTGTTGGAACATCGTGTGCTTCTTATAACGATTCTTCTCTCAGCTGCAAAATTTATCAAATATTGTCCATTTTCGCTTGTTTGTTCGTGCTTACTACCCATCCGTCCGTGGACGGGCTTTCCAGCTAGTATGAAAATAAAGAAATATCGTATAACATAAAGGTAAAGACAGAGTAGAAGTGGGTTGCCGGTTTAAGATTATCGCTACCAACAAACCCACATAGTATCAAATGAAAGTGCTCACAGTGTAATCAGACATAATATCAGCACCGTTTTCCAGAAAAGGCGCTGTTATTAATCGGAATGAAGCGTTCACAGTGCAAGCAGTTTTTTTTATAGGCGCCGACTTTTGCTCATAATTCAATGTAAAGAGATGTAAGTGACCACGTGGTTATAAAGCAAGCGAATCTTGCTGGTTACCTGCTTGTGTGTATTTAGAAGAATAATTTGTTCATTCTTTGCTAGCAGGATAAAATAGGTAAAATGTTAGTATTGTAAATACGTTGTTGATTTGTTTTCATCGTGAATTTGAAACAGAATTTTAAAATTTCTAAATAATTATTAAACTTCAAAATTTAATGATGACAGACAACATTAACTTATGGGTTAACTTTCTACATTTTTTTTAAACGTCAAATTTAACTGCATGCGCGCGACGATAGTTCGCTCCTATTGGACGGAGACTTTGGAGACACGACTGCTGTTAGTCACACGTTAAGTTTAAGAGCTAGCCATTTTAATAATAATAATTTATTTAGCTATTAATTATACAAATATTTCAAAAAACAATAAAACACAAACATTTTACATCTAGATGAAAAATAAAACAATTAAATACATAATTATACCAAAAACCAAAATTGTTCATTTTCTATACCCATATATTATAATAAAAATTAATATGGCGTTTACAAACACGTTGACCAAAGAATACTTTGTCAAAAAATAAATTTGACATTAAAAATATTCCATAAAATATTTTCAAGTTCCATCGTAGTTACTCGTAATCTCATACAAACTCGTAATGAAATCGCATAACGTGAACAGAAAACCACCAAACCCTGTCATAACGAAACTCGCAAGAAAAATCGTACGTAAAATCGCAAGCAAAATGGTATAGACGTAAACTGTCTTTTAAACTTGATATTACTTACAAAAGTAGTTACTCTCGAATTAACAGTAGTAGGAATTCAAAATAAAAGTAGCACTACTGTTAAATTAAAAGTTTCGATGTCTACGCCCTTTTTAAAAGCAAATAATATTAATTTTAGTGCAATGCTTTCATTTTTACTGCAATATTTTTTTGCGTGATAGTACTCACTCACAGATAGATAATACTCAACTCTTGACGTAGCCAATCTTTCATTTTTGCTATATCGGCGAATATAAGATAATTATGATCATGATCACATATGCTGCTATCATTTATCGCTCTAGATGCTATCCCCCTGAGAGTCCACCTATTACTTCTTTTCATCATAAACGCTGTACCACTATCTGCATTATAAGGTCCTTTTCCGTCACGGTTACCTAAATGATAAAATTAATTAAAATTAATTAAATTCTTATTTTCAAATTAATTACCTGCATAAAATGCTCTGCTAGTTGTTTGTATTCTAAATTTTGGATTTGAAAGAATGCAAATAACTAGTGAAGCAATTCGCAGATCTACGGTTTTGTCAGTACTCCATCCTGCTACCGTACCGATCTGATTTACAACAAGATCTAAATCATCACTTTCATTCCATATGCAAATTGGCCTTAGGTATGGTGTAAATTTAAATGTCTTACTTAAAGTAATGACTGCTACATCGGAGTCGCCATTTTCCGAAGAATAATCTGGGTGTACGGAAACTTGACTCACTTTTGAATTAATAAGTTGGTCATTGTTAAACCAATCTTCAAGATCAACTTTTCCAAAAATTACTAGAATATCTTCAACGGCAAAACGCAGCATGTTCTGGTATTTTAGACAATGGCCTGCTGAAATTAGATATAAATCGTTTAATATAGTATGATTATTATTTACAATGTTACGAATAGTGGAAATAAAAAGAAAATAATTATAATTTACAAATTGAATGCTTTTATTTTTCTATACTATAGTATAATGAATTTTTCAAAACTCCTAAAGGTTGGAGAACAACAATACTCCCTCAGGGAAGGTTATGGGTTCCAACTCGTAATAAATGACTCGGGTGCTATCGGAAATAAAAGCTATAAAAATCATGAACATCTGAAACATATCACAGAAAAGGGTTAAAATCTTCTGATTTTTTTCTTCTAATTGTATTGTAATAGTTTTATGTAACTAGTTATGTAAAGTAAAACGTTGCACATCCCAAGATGTAATACATAATTACATTATTTTTGATAAACCTTATATTCAATATAACTTTATAATGTTAATACAATTATGACAAATTGTGAAATTATCATAATTTTGAAAGCGTTCCTGTTCTAATGTACATACCTGTTATAACGTGTTTATTCGAAACCAAGCTGCCTGTGCATTTATAGGTGTGTAATGATGCTCCTGTGCTACCATGAATCTTGGTCATTATAGCTGCCATCCATGGAAATATGTCTTGATGAACCTCGTCTACATCCAAAAATTGTGGCGTTGGCTTACGACCATCAGTTATTCCGCAGTCTTCGGAGGAAGGGATTACTAGCGGTATTGGGAGCGGCGTTGATTTTATTAGGGTGGGTATTAAACGAACTTTAAAATAGATAAAAAAAGTTTTACATAAATGAATAAACATTAAAAGAAATTTTAAAACTTTCATGAAAAGTAATACACGAAAAAAAATAAATTCCACTTTGAAATATTTTAACACGCTCTGTAAATGGTGTTTGCACTTAAAAGCGATACATCGCACTTTGAAACGTAGGTAATACACGAAAAAAAATAAATTACACTTTGAAATATTTTAACACGCTTTCTAAATGCAATTTGCACTTAAAAGCGATATATCGCACTTTGAAACTTAGGTGCATATACCTCGGTATACCCAATGAATAATACAGTCTAACTAAAATTGTTCGAGGAAAAAGAGGATGACAAGACTGTCTTTTATACTATAAATAAACAAAATGCTGCAGAAGTCTTGACTCAAAAGGACGTACAAATCTGGAAAGATACCCAATTGACATGGGAATGTTTTGACAGTTTTTATAAAGTTTAGAAAATAATAAAAGTAATTTGCTATTCGGAAAATGATAAGTTACGTCTCGGTGCACTTGTTTGCACTCAAACATTCTTTAGATATGTTTGTCATTTTAAAACAGGCAAAGGTGCCCATGGGTTTTATATAAAATATAAGCCCATTAATAAAAATATACATAAATTAATACTTCTCTTAAAGTTTAGTATCCGCAAAGTGCGATTGTATCATTTTATAGTGGGTAAGCTTAAAGTTAAAATGAACCTATTGCAAAGTTCGATTCTGCCGTTTTATAGTTTATTTGTACAAAGTTGGAAGAATTTTTTTAAAGTGCAATTATATTTACCCCATTCGGGTGTTGCACGAGTTTGCGTAGCAACTGACGGATTATCATCTAAAACATAAATTATTAGAGAATAAATATTAAAAAAGAAATTTTAAGAGTGGGTTACAATATTATTAATGCTCCCGAAGTCCTTAATTTAAAATTTACTAAAGAAAACACGACGGATTTAGGTAGAACAAATATAAATGAAGCGATTAAGGTGAGGATGAATGTCGTATAACGATTAGTTTGGCCAATAATTATTATTATTAAATTACGTTACATCGCTGCATAACCGGTTATTTTTACTAACTTAAATTAGGTTAGCTTAGCATAGCTTAAATTAAATTAAATTGCTTGCATAATCCGACCATTTTATTACAAAAATCATGAAATACTTACCTATCTCTATATCAGTAGTGGGGACGTCCGAACTATTTTCATTCGCAAAACTTGGCACAAATTCTATAGCGGCATATGTAAAAAATGCAGGAAATTAGGTTTCATATAAACATTATTTAAGAACTTTATTATTATTACTATCATCGGGAAGGTTGGTATGAGCATGGATGATTTTTTTTTATGGTGAATTGTGGCATTGATGTGTTATTAACAACGATAGATTAGATTTTTGAAGTTGTGATACGAAGATAGAGAAGCAGCTGATGTGCGATAAGTGTTCGCCAGAGTAAAGAACCTGTATTTGGGAAGATTGGCGAGGAGTGCTGTACTTTTGGAGGTTAACTAAGTGACACTTGAGAATAATCACAGTGGTACCATAGCGGAATATTAATTAAGAGAAAAGTTGAAAAGACACTAGAGTGAAAAACCATTACACACAACGACAATAATTTATAGAAAGGTGATCAATCACGCATACACCTCCGAAGTATTGAACTGGGTGCATGTGTGATGCGCGAATAATCGGGAAACCATAACACCTAGAAAGATAAACGAGAAGATCTAGTTTATAAGTGCTGTATGAGAGAAAAACCATTTGAAGTGAAAACAAAGGAAGTGTCTAATGTACAAAACCACCATAGGACTGATTAATAAGAAAGGCACCACTGCGGATACACCCCAAAAAAGTGACGGAAACCAGTATCCCCAATATAAGAAAAGATATAGAGATCCCCTGAAGAAGAATTCGACACTGAAGAGGCAGAGAGAGTCATTCACAAGAGCAGAAAAATTATCAGATCACCGCCAGATGAAGAACAGGCAAAAGAGAGAGAAAAAGAACAAGACACAGAAATGGAAACGGTGTTGAAGGCAATTGAAGCTATGAGGACAGAAATGAGAGAGGGATTCAAGGAGAATAAGGACGAAATAGGAGAGCTCAGAGAGGAGATTAAAGGAATACAGGAGGACAACAAAGAAAAGGATGAGAAATGGAATCAACAAAATCTTGCACTCGCGAAGAGAGTAGAAGAGCTGGAGAACGCTTTCGAAAAACAGGAACTAAAAGAAAAAGTCCAAAAACTACTAAAAGATAAGATAGGAGTGGAAGTAGAACCACTGGAAAGTTTCCAAATTGGGAAAAAAGAAGAGAGGAGACCAATACCTATTAGTTAAGATGAAAAGCTGGGAGGACAAGATGATAGTCATGAAAAACAAGAATAGATTGAAAGGGAAAAAATTATTTGTGGATAGTGATTTGACTATAAAGGAAATGGAAATACAAAAAAAGATAAGAGAAATGGCAGCGAGAGACATAGAGAACGGAAACAAAACCATGGTGGGATACCAGAAATTGACCATTAACAACAGAGTACTTGAGTGGAAAGAGATACAAATGGCCATGAGAATCCAGCAAGGACAAGCGGAAGAATAGACTCCAAAAAACTAAAAAATAAGAAACATAACACACAAAGTATAACGACCCCTGCGACGTCCACTGACTTAGAGATTGATAACATGGAAGGTGAGAGAAGAGATACGATATTAAAGAAAAGAAGAAAGAAAAATAAAACAATCAATAGAATAGCAACTTGGAACATTAGAAGAATGCTACTTCCTGGAAAGATAAATGAAGTAGTCAACGACATGGTGAGATACAAGATAGATCTAGCAGCGATACAGGAGATTAGATGGAGAGGGAATGGGGAATTAAAAATAAAGAATTATGCAGTACTCTACTCGGGAGAAGAAAAACAAGGTAGAAATGGAGTGGCCTTCATAGTGGAGAGAAAAATGGATGGAAACATAATGAAATTTGATCCCATTAGCGGAAGACTTGCTTATGTTAGAATCAAAGGTGAACACACCAACCTATCAGTCATAAACGTATACGCTCCAACCGAACAAGCAAGAGAAGAAGAAAAAGCAGAAATTTACGAAGAAATAGAAAAATTATATGAAAGGATACCGAAAGGAGATGATTTAATACTCCTGGGAGACTTCAACGCCCAAATTGGAAGAGAGACATATGTAGAAAATGGTGCCGGAAAGCACACAATACACGAGAAAACTAATGAAAATGGAGAAAGACTGTGCAATGTGGCAACGTTATGTAACTTGCTGATAATAACAACGATTTTCAAACACAAGAAAGAACATAAAGAGACTTGGTCGAGACCGGGCAGTGACGAATGAAACCAAATTGATCATATACTGGTAGCAAAGAAAAGATCTTTTGAGATAGATGACGCGAGATCATATAGATAGAGGAACAACGGTAGACACAGATCATAATATGGTGATGATGAAGATAAAACTGACAGGGTTCCGGGCACAGTCATGGATCCAAAGGAAGAATAAAAAAAGATTTGCAGTCAAAAAATTGAAAGATGAAACGAAAAGAGAGAAATACACAACAGTTTTACAGGAAGAGATAGAGAATAAACAAAAAATCAGGAACGTAGATGAGGAATGGGTGACTATTAAGAGCAGTAAATTGAACGCGACAGAGAAAACGGTAGGACAAATTAAAATACCCAAAAGGAAGGAATGGTTTGACGAAGTATGTGAAGCTATGATAGAATCCAAAAAAGAAGCGAGACTAAAGTGGATGGGATCACAAAAACCAGAAGATAAAGAAAAATACAAAATAAAAAGAAGTCAGACTGTTAAATTGTTATGATGACTGACATAGAGGAATCCCAAAGAAACCCTAATGAATTTTACAAGAAAATAAAGCAACAGAAGAGTAATAACAGAACAGAAGCAAGAGGAATCTATGACAAAAGGGGAGAAATCAAATATGAAGAAGCGGAAATCAACACCATATGAAAGGAAATTTCAAAGAACTGCTCAATAAAGAAAAAAAGAGAACATACTGGACGAAAGAACATCAGACCCAAAAGAAGAAGAAACAGAGCCGGAACCAGAGTATGATGAGTACCATAAGATACTAATGTCAATGAGAAACAGAAAAACTCCGGGATTGGACGCAATAGACTATGAACTGATGAAAGTGGGGGATAAAGAGACGAAGAGAAGATTATATGAACTGATCTTGCTGGTGTGGAGAGAGGGAAGAAAGCCAAAGGAGTGGAGTGTGGCAAAGATAATCCCAATCCATAAAAAGGGAGACATGAAGGATTGTAATAACTATAGCGGAGTGTCTCTGCTGAATAATGCTTACAATAAGGTACTGTCGAAAATAATACATTCAAGGCTTCTAAAACATGTAAGCAAAGAGATCGGAGACTACCAACAAGGCTTCAGACCGGGTAGATCGACAACAGATGCGATATTCGTGGTGGTGCAAATTATGGAAAGATGTTACGAATATGACATAGAGATGTTGTTTATCGATTTTCGTCAGGCTTTCCACATAATCATCAGAAGCTACGTTATAAAGATATTAAGAGAATTGAGGATACCTGAAAGAATAGTGAGACTAATAGAAATGACTCTCAACGAGACGACAGCAATGGTAGAGACAGGTAAGGGTATCACAGATGAATTTAGTATAGATTTGGAGTGAGGCAAGGTGATGCACTGTCGGCCACTCTGTTCAATTTAGTACTAGAGAGAATAATGAGAAAAACCAAATACAATGGAACCATTGCAAATGGAGATGTGCAAATAGTTGCCTACGCGGACGACATTGTGGTAATAGCAAGAACTCCCAAGGCAATAGTGGAGATGTTTACGAAAATAAAAGCAGAAGCAGAGAAGGCGGGACTGGAAATAAATGAGGCAAAAACCAAAGTAATGAGATGCTGTAGAAGAAAAAACAGAGAGTTAAAGGAAGTTAAGTTTTCGGAGTATAATTTTGAAGAAGTGAGTATCTTCAGATACTTCGGAATGCAGATTAACAGCACAAACGAGAGAGAGGAAGTAATAAAAGACAGAATAATGGCTGGTAATAGAGCTTTCTACTGTAACAAGAAGATAATAACGAACAAACAGATTAAAAAAGAAACGAAGATGAAAGTATACAGAATCCTAATCAGACCCGTGGTGACTTATGGTATGGAAACAATGTGTCTAACAAAAAAAGAGCAAGAGAAACTACGGGTCTTTGAGAGGAAAATAATTAGGAAGATTCTGGGACTGAACAAGATTAATGAAGAGAGATATAAAATAAGAACAAACGAAGAAATAGAAACTGAACTTCAAGGAAAAACAATAGTAAGGCATATCAAAGCGCTGAGATTGGGTTGGTTTGGACACGTCGAAAGAGCAGATGAAGATAGAGCAAACGCACCATGAAATGGAGACCAGACCGAGAGGAAGACCAAGGACGAGATGGGAAGAGGAGATATACAGCGATTTGAGAGCGATGGGAATAGAGAACTGGAGAGAGACTGTGCGAGATAGGAAAAGATGGAGAAGGATCGTATAGGAGACAAAGAAGCACAGAGATCTATGAATAGGATGAGAAAGAATATTGTAATTTGAATATAATACATTTGTACAACGGGGACTAATCCACCCCAACAAAAGGATTTGTGAATCTCGATTAAGAGATGGTAATATTCTGTTTGAATGTAATACCGATTATTATTATTATTATATCATCGGAGCAGTAATCCATTATAATACCAATACTACGATAATAATCCATACCTTCAAATTCATCTTCAAATAGTTCATGTTCGAAATTAAATTTTGGTCTGTCTGACATTTCATTAATTTCATCAATGTTCGCGTCAGGAGGAAGTGGAGATTCTACAAAAAAAAGAAAAAATGGTTGTTATTGTCCTACAGATAAAAATTTTCAGTAGACTGTTATTGTATGTGTATAAGTATTCATTACAAACAAAGAAAATAATAGTAAGTGGTACATAGCATCGATGGAAACTAAGAAATATCGAGGTCCGTTTACTTGCCCCCCCCCCCAAATTCTCTCTCAAAAAGCTAGCTCCCGAATCGTCATAGCTAGCACCCAAATATAAAAGTTAGCACCATTATAATAGCTTTCCACAAATCGACATTATGACATGGGGGGCGGCAAGTATATGCTAGGTCTCCCAAGTTAATATTTTTTTCCAAAAAACTATCTCCCGAATCCTTATAGTTGGCACCATCTAACACTCAAATGGGAATAGTGCATCCACCCGATACCTTACTATCAACCAGGATAAGTGTGAATTCTGTCGGTCCATCTTAGCGTTTTTGGGTCACATCTTGGAAAAAACTTGCTTTCACATAGATTAGTCCAATATTGAAGCCATCACCAGGTTAGCTAAACCTACGACAATGACCGGCATCAAAAGTTTTATCGGTATGATCGGATGATACCGCCATTTTATCTCAAATTTTCTACACTTTCTGTTTCATTGAACTTTCAAATAGTATAGACAAACGACGACTGTTTACCTGGCCTCCTACCGCTAATGACGCATTTGAAAACTTGAAGAAGCTATATTAATTTCTGCGTCGATTTCGAAGCGTTTTTATATTCAATGCAATATTTCAAATTTTGGATTAGAGTGTGTCCTCACTCAAGGGAAGGGTTCTGAGAAGCGCTCGATCGCTTAACAGTTTCGACAATTTTCCAGAAAGTTGGTTATCTCCCGATTTTCCATCTACCCTTATTTAAATCCCAGGATATGCTCGATATAGAAAGGATCGAGTAAACCGTGGCGGTGGAGTTTGCTGCTATGTTTGTCACAGCTTAAAATGTAAAATCATAGAAATTGACATCGGTGATCACAGTGAAATTGAACAACTATGGCTACGTGTGTCACTAAAAGGCAAATCTTATGGTCTGGGTATCTTGTACCGTCCTCCAAATGCCCCTGTTTCAGCGTTTCAACAATTGGAAGAATGTGTAATTTCAAATTACCAATTTAGTTTGTCGCATTCAAAATGCATATTTTGAATATGCTCGGTTTTCTTTTTACGACGCACTCTGTACGTTGGTGTATATGGGCTTACCAATTTTTAACGCCCGGGATTGGTAAATAGAAATTCAAGGCTTTTTCGATCGATAATCGATGAATGGCGGATCGATTTTAGTGCTCGAGTTGAATTTAGTTATTTTTGACGAATTTACCCAATATTTTTGAGTGTGAATCTGTTATTGCGACAGAAATACCAAGACACCAGCGAGCGACGATCAGTAGCTGTACGTACGGGAGCGCAATCGTGCAAGATAAGGAAATTCCGATTAAGAATTCCGTGCCGCCTATATGCCATCTAGTGGAATCCAGCGGGACTCCATTGGTAAACATTGGAATACTTTCACTTCAGCAGATTGTTCCTTTGGCTGGAATTACTTTAAGAGCCTTCTCCACCGCCGGATACGGATTGAGTATCATTTTTATAATTACTTATACCTCACCTCCGAGCGTAGTAATTTCTTGTGCCCATCGGTTTCATCTTTCCTTGTTGCGACGACGTTTACTGTTCATACAGCGAGTGACTTCGTCGGTGTGTGCCACAATTATTGACTAACAACATCCTAACAATTGATAATTTGTTGTTTGAAACAATTATTTGTTCATTTATTCATTACAAGTAAATTAGTAATTGGTAATAAGACCAGCCATCTGGCGGTTTTTTCTTTAGTAGCCCTCAGCTACAAACATTATTGTTTGGGATTACAAGTCCAGCTTACTTGTATTATTTGTGATAGCAGTGCACATTCCATCTGCGTGTACTTGGTTGATCTGATCAACCACTTTTTTTGTATCTCATTAAAGATTGTTTACCTGTTTTTATTTGATTCACTGGCGCTCAACTCTTTTATCCTGATTAGCAGTGACTACAAGCTTCTTTCGTTAAGTGAGGTAAGTTCCAGAAATACCCACGAACCGCGCAAGCGCGACCCAGCTCTGGTACTGGACGGAGGTGCAATCCTTCAGCTAGCCACCCGTCAACATCAACGGGGCATCGTGGCATTGGCGGCGTTTGTTTGCGCAAACGACGTTACAAGTTATTTATTTGAAATTGAGAACTTGAAGTTCTGAAGATCAGATCTTGAAGTTAGTAATTTCAAATTACCAATTTAGTTATTAACTTGAAATTGAGAACTTGAAGTTCTGAAGATCAGATCTTGAAGTTAGAAATTTCAAATTACTAATAATTTAGTTATAAACAAATAAGAAGAATATGCTGACATAATAATGTTAGGTAATCTTAATGCTGATTGGTTATCACATTGCAGGCCCACCCAGCTGTTGATGTCCATCTTGTCATCATTTAATGTAACACAAATAGTGAACGCACCTACTCGAATAAATATTCTTCCAGCTATATCCAAAGTACTGGAATACTTTATCCGCAAACAACTTCTCGCTCATATTGAATTGAATCATGTGATACCTAACGCTCCATCTGGTTTTCGTTCAAGATTTAGAACTATAACTGCCTTATTGAAAGTGGCTGGAGATGTCCTTGCTAATATAGATGCTTCTAAAACAACGCAGATCATATTTTTGGACTCCCGACCAAAACATTTACAATGTGTATGGGCAGTTCGCATCACTTCCATACAGCTGAGGAAGCCAAATATACAGAGGTACTTATTAATGGTTGCGTAGTAAGATGGTGCACAGAAGTAAAAAACCTTGGCGTGATATGGGATAGGCATTTGTCTTTTTCTGCTCATGTCAAGAAGATAGTCAAGACATATTATTTCAAGATCAAGACTCTCTATAGCTACAAGAACTTCTTGTCGTCTCTTGTAAAATGGAGAATTGTCTAGAGCCTAGTACTAAGTATGTCATGTCAAATTCCAAATTAAATTTTTAATCGGGCGGTGAATGCACTTCGTGCCACAGCTGCTGCTAAATCGTAGTCGCCTTGCTATCACCTGGCAACTATCGCACTACGCTCTATAACAATTTTTGGTTTTTATTTTCCATATTTTATTCCAACTTGGTAATCAAAATTTAATGTATTCTTCTGAATTCGTCGCTCTAGAAAGAAAACAACACACTTTCTAACTTCACTTAACTTTCATTTTTCTTTCTACAATCTTATTCTCACAGAAAAATCAAAGGAACGCCCTTCCACGATTGGACGTTGCGTCGCACGCAAGTCAACTCGGCCTCTTAGAGAGCCACAGCTGCCGCGAAATTTAAACTAAAAATTTTCAAATCAAACAAAATATTTGTATTTTCCTTATCCAAAATGAACACGACATACATATTAAATATTAGTGTAACCATATCATAATTTGATAGTACATACCCGTGCATGATCCTACAGTTGGATTCCAATTACCCTTGTCTACACAAGAAAAGTAGATCCCTCCTGAAGGATTAACTTGATAACCAGGATCGCAAGTTAATAATATGACACTGCCTGTTAGTACATAATTTCCAGATTCATATTGACTACTTTTGTTTGAAAAGCTGTATGTTCCATGCAGTGGAAAGTTTGGAAGACGACAGCTATCTCTAAAAATGGTGAAGCCTCCCTTTAGAAGCAAAAAGTAAAGTTATATTTTTGCACTTACTTGCTTTTAAAGTCTTCATCTTTTGTACAGTCATCATGTGTGCATTGTATGAATTCTTTCCAACTAAAAATTAATTTACATTTGTTTATTTTATAGCATACCCTTCATTTGGAAAATTAAGTTAAAGTTTGTAAATTTGTCTAATTCTGTGTTTCTTTTTTAACTTTTGTTAAAATAGGGTTATGGTCGTTGTTATGGAAGTATAATATTGCGTCATTGTAAACTAATGATGAAGTTTGATTTGCTACCAATGCTGGTACTTAAGATGGAACAGGCGTGCGATGATGCAGTCTTGTGAAATTTTTCGAAATATTACTGAATAATTGAAGAAGAAAGAACATAAGAATAAAAAATTTATCGCCCAAAACGAAAATATCGGATGGATTAATGTGATGACTCCAAAGAATTGTAGTAAACGAAACGAGATGAGTTGAATTGCAATTACTGTGTATCTGTGTCCATAATTGTCTTAATGATGACATCCTGTCTGTTAATAATCAGGTACATAATGGTCGAATTATGCTCACTCACTTAACACTTAAGAGAATTAACCAATCATTAGATAAATAAAGGTTAAAATAAATGCCTATACATAATTCTATTGGTTAATCCTCTTAGGGCGAGGATCACCAAAGTCAGTTAATTTATCCTCCTGCTAAATAGTTGGATATAATATCGTGTAAGAGGGACTTTGAATAAATTTGACGTTTAATTTCCACACGCCATCTGTCATCTTAGACCACTGCCGATAGCTTTGAAAACGGTCAAAAGTGAAAAACAATAATAGTAGGATGAAACCCATTGGAAAAGGAAGAGAATATAAGAAGAATGGAATAAAAAATAAATTACGGGCGATCTGAGGTGGGGAAGTGGACGAGGGTGAGTTTTTAAGGGTAAAAAACGGTTTATCTCGATTTCCGGTAAAACTACAAATCCTATGGAAAAAAGTTAAATGGCAAAGTTGTAGGTAATAAAAAGATCTATAACTTTTGTATTTACACTTTTTTCACATAACCTCAAAATTTATGTGAAAAATTCAAATAACCAAGTTTTTGGTTTTTTATTTTTATCTTTTACAAAAACATTTTTTTTTCACAAAATTTACTGAAAACTTACCTTTTTATGTCCCAAACACACTGTAATTTATTTTATTTAAAATATTTATTTTTTCACCTTATTTTGACTTAATATCGAAAAACCACTCTAAGTTTCAATCGAAAAATCTCACATCAAAATATCCGCTTTTTTAAAAAAGTCGGTGGGCTTTTTGTTTGTTGAAATCTCTACTTTCTGATGGTGTAAAAAAAATATACATTACTATGGTAAATGTTCTCAGAAATGCAAAGAAACTAAAAAAACTCGAATCCGAAATTTTTTTTTTTATCATTATGTATAATTTTAAGCTATTTATTAAAATTTACACTTTAATTACTCGAAAAACGTTATTCCATGTTACATTGATTAACAAAAATATTACAAATTCATAAAACATAAAGATTGCAAAAAACATGCGAAAATAGTTGTTCTAAATATTAAAGATAGGATTTAAAGTTTTTGTCTCTTTGATGGCATTTCTTCATCGTTATTAGATTCGACAAACGTTCCCGATTCTAGTAGATCTTCGAAATCTTCAAGACCATCACCGTCTTCATTTTCAGTCTGCATTGGTTCTTCATCCACAATTTCATCTGAATCATTAACTTCCTCGTAAGTTTTTTCTTCCACATTGGAGCATTTTTCAGAACCATGACAATTTGAACATTTTGTGCATTTTAAACCATGTTTTCGGCAGCCACATTTTAAACTGTTACATCCAGTTTCACAGCTGCAGCAAATAGTTTTGAGTAATATTTCCGGAATTAATTCCTTTTCTGTAAATTTGGGAATAATGCCACGTTGATGTTGATTCCAGACCCAATCTGTTGCTGTCAGTTCGTTACCCATCCAAGTTTGAAGCTGATAATATGTCCTGTAACAATGTTGTTCTGCTGCACCTTCTGTGGGTGGGAGATTTGCCAATATGAAAGATGATTTAATTTTTGCCAATTGATATTTTCGAAATCTTAATTGATTCAGTGTTATAATTTTTACATTTATAAATAGATTTGATTAATTTATTGTAATCCATTTTTTTCGATATCTTCTTTGTTTGCATCTTTTTTATAAAAAATATTGGCCAAATTTGACAAATTTTTATCGTCTAATAATGAATTTACGATACTTTTCTTTCCTTTTCCGGCAAATCCAGATGTTGTATCGCAACCAGTAAAACAATGCAGAAATGCAACGATATTTTTGAAGGATTTTTATTTGAAACTATTAGACGTGAAAAATAGATCTTTTACATTTGCAGAACCTGGCTTGAGAAAATAAATGTCAGGATTATTTGAATTTAATTGATTCAATAGGACCAAAAGATCAATATCTTGACCCACAGCAATGACAGTTTTATCACTTTGGCAATTTCTATCGAGGTCTTACATAATTATGTCAGCATCAGCATCTTCTTCTGCTTGTTTACAGGAAAATCCTTGTGACTGTAATCTTTTCATTAACGTTTTTATTATTTTGTCCTTGTTTTTCTCGTTGCATAAAAATTTTTCTGGCAAAAATAGTATTTTTGTATGGGTTTGATAATTTAACTCTGGAATATTGTCTGAGGTTTTTCTACGACTACGTTCTCCTCCTTTAGTTGAATTATTAGCTGCTGGTACTGTTGTCACAGTAACTGATTTTTCAATTTCGGGGTACCCATCAAAAACGATATAGCTGCTTGCTGCGTAATGTTTTTCTACATAGCGCAAATATTTATTCATGATCTCTTCCACCGTTTCATTTTTCTGCCAAATTACTTTGTGCAGTAAAAATACACCGTCGATGACATGCACAATGCCGTCAGAATGCGTTGGTCCATTCGCACTCACATATAATTCGTAAAGTTGAGATTTAACATTTTTCCTGAGGCCATTTTCTGTAAAAAGTGACAATGGAAAAGGTGCAAGCTCGTATTGTAAATAAGTTTTAATATCTTTTTTACTGTCGATTGTTAACGATATTCTTTGAAATAGCAATAATGGATCGATGGCTATAATATCTCCGTTTACCTTAACGGAAGATTGAACCGTTTTTTAGAGACAAGACTTTGTTTTTTCTTTTAAATTTCATCAAAATCAAAATGCATTCCAACAATAGCTTGCAAATCATAATTACTCGATGGATTTTTTATAAACGGCACAGGAATAATTTTTGAAGTATATGATAATTCAAATTAGTATGTAACTTCTCCACGAACCCATTCCAACCATCGGATTTGTTGTTTGCAAATTTTAAATAAAACCATGTAAAATCTGCCGAAGAAATTTCATAGTTGTCCGTAACATCTAAAATATCTTCTATCTGAACTGATTTCAATCCATCGGAATTTTTGTTTTCAAAACGTTTCAAATTCACAAATCCAATTTCGCCTATCTCTTCAGAAGATGGAATCTGTTTTAATCTAGAGATGGTTTTCTTTGAAGTAACACTAGACGCCGGTGTAACAACCATTATTCCACCCATTGCATGGAAAGTATTCTTGCCATCAATCGTGCATGTATTATGATCCGCATTTTCAAAAATAAATTGAACGTATGAATCTGGAGAAAGCGTATGATTAGCAGGGTCCTTGATAATCGATGCTGCGAAGTGCAAAGTTTCTTTATAATGAGGAACACAAACCTAAATTAAATAATGAGTCGATCGAGTTAATCAATGCAACATGGAATCTAACGTTTTTCGAGTAATTAAAGTGTAAATTTTAATAAATAGCTCAAAATTGTACATAATGATAAAAAAAATTTCGGATTCGAGTTTTTTTAGTTTCTTTGCATTTCTGAGAACATTTACCATAGTAATGTATTGTCGTGTCCCAGATGATCTTGACTTCCCAAGTTCCTCAATTAGACGCTTGGGGTAGTCGGCATTCACCGGAACGAGTGACAGAATTGAGTCCACGGTTTGCTTTAAGCCGGTGAGCACTTTGAAAGTTACTTGGAGACCACTTTTCCCAGTTAGCAGGTTCCTAAGAAGGGTAACAAAAGGTTTGTTGGGCGCCAGAATAAAATTCTTGATTACAAAAAAAATGAATTTTATTCAAATAAAAACTTATAATAAGGGAAAAGTTGTTTTTTATAATAAGGCTCATAAGTGCCTGCTCTGCCGTAGTGTAATGTGTGTATCAC
The DNA here is from genome assembly GCA_958510855.1 of Rhagonycha lutea. Taxonomy (NCBI): domain Eukaryota; kingdom Metazoa; phylum Arthropoda; class Insecta; order Coleoptera; family Cantharidae; genus Rhagonycha; species Rhagonycha lutea. The sequence continues at coordinate 42,119,874 of OY294038.1, forward strand.
AGTCGCAAATTCTGTTATATTTACTAATCATACAAATTCTCTGAACGAATTTACGACTGGATAATTGTTAAAATGTGCGAGAAATAAACAATTTACAAAATAATCAATTTTGTTACAAAAATAATAATGGTTTCACTAACCCTTGTAACGTATTTAACAAATTGTGATGAAAGGAGAAACATCCAAGCATTAAGGGAATGCACGCCACCACTGGAATATCAACACCACTGGAACTCGTGATCAGCCGCTTCCTTGCGACTACCGAATTATTTAAAGGTGCTTTACATGTGTTGACTTCCAATTTTATCAAAATCAAATTCATTTGGTGTTTAACGAAACTTGCCAGTGTTTTCCAACAAATGAAACTTGCAAAATAAACTTTGTTATCGTTTACGAGCATCCAAATTGCTACGCCGCTTCATAAGGTAAAATTTAACCTCAAATATTGCAACATCCAAATTTAATTAATTTTCCATTTATAGGGTTTATTCGATGAAATGAATCGAATAAATAACTCTTTCACGCAATCAATAATTCTTACGATCATCAATTCATAAACTGCATCGCATTTTATGTGAAATTTATAACGAGGGAAAACGACCACATGTTCAAGTAAAAAATTCCAAAATTAACGTAAAAGACTCACGTTTTCACTTCCAGCGATTATAAACTTTGTGTTCTACACAAAAATCATATCTCGGACATCTGGTTCCAAGAATAACTACTGAAATTTCAACTTTTTAAGGTGCATCCAAGAACACACACCTGGTCTCGCTAATGGTCGCTGGAAAAGACAAAATTTCTCCTTCCACCTTCTCGTACCTTTCACAAAACGGCACTCTATTTCCAAAACGTAAGTTCCTAACTTTTAGTGGTTGAAAACCACTATCACTTATAAACTTGACTTTTAGATGGAATTCAAAATACAACACTTTATCAAAAATCAAATCAAATCAACAAGCATAAATTATTTGTATCAGTGTAAATGGAAATTGTGACAAACTTTGGCCTTCGAGACAACAAAAAACAACTTTTCTCTGCCGTGCCAGCATTTCAACAGATTGTTGACTTTAGCTTTGTATCAAAAATCTTACTCTCGATTAAAACGCTGCAGTATATTTTTTTTTACACCATCAGAAAGTAGAGATTTCAACAAACAAAAAACCCACCGACTTTTTTAAAAAAGCGGATATTTTGGATATTTTTTCGATATTAAGTCAAAATAAGGTGAAAAAATAAATATTTTAAATAAAAAAAATTACAGTGTGTTTGGGACATAAAAAGGTAAGTTTTCACCAAATTTTGTGAAAAAAAAATGTTTTTGTAAAAGATAAAAATAAAAAACCAAAAACTTGGTTATTTGAATTTGTCACATAAATTTTGAGGTTATGTGAAAAAAGTGTAAATACAAAAGTTGTAGATCTTTTTATTACCTACAACTTTGCTATTTATCTTTTTTCCATAGGACTTGTAGTTTTGCCGGAAATCGAGATAACCCGTTTTTTACCCTTAAAAACTCACCCCCGTCCACTTCCCCACCTCAGATCGCCCATAATTTATTTTTTATTTAATTGTTCTTATATTCTCTTCCTTTTCCAATGGGTTTCATCCTACTATTATTATTATTATTATTATTATTTTTTTTTTTTTAAATTATCGGCACTGGTCTATCTGTAGAACTGAAAGTTAGCATAGAATCTCGTGTAAATTAGAAAATAATTTACTTTGAGCTTACCGTTTTACCTGTTTTTACTGTTTCGTGAGTGATTTATATTAAATTCGAATTCGACACAGATGACAGATAGCGTTTGGAAATTAAATGTCAAATTTATTTAAAGTCTCACTTACACGATAACAATTATATCCAACGATTTAGCAGGAGGATAAACTAACTGACTTTGGTGATCCTCGCCCTTAAGTTTTAAGTGTTAAATGGGTGAGCATAATTCGACCATAATAGGAAACATTATGACTATTTGAGAAATGGAATAATACATAATATAATAGGTAGGTACATAATTTTATGATCAAATTCGATCGTTCACTTGTATAAAGAGCTCATAATATTATATCTTACCCATAAGTTGTTATAATATCCCTTACAAAATCAATATGATAGTAAACTGAAGTATAAAGTCCATACTGGTGTGAATTGCACTGAATTACACCAGAATCTGTTGAACTTACAGAGGTACTCACTATACCCTTTACAAAATAATGATTATTGATATTGTAAACTAACCCGCCGCCACTGTCACCTTGACATACTGAAGTCCCTGAAAAAATAAAGCAAATTCTCAATGTCGGAAACCAAAATAACCAAATTTGTTAGAAAGCAATTTTGCTACCATGCATCATTATATTTGTACATACTTTGAGGTAGGTATCCCCCGCAAATTTTATCAAACATTATATATCTTCGAAAAGTCTCTGGAACTTTGTTATAACATTTATCAAACTGAACGTGTGGAATTATCAGTTCTTTTAGCACATCAGAGAAATCGCTGCCTTCCTGAGTGTTACCCCAACTTATAACCTAAAAAATAACTCAATATAATACACAATATAATAATAAAACAATTTAAGTATGAAGGTGCGATCTCGGGGTAGTATTTTTTCTTTATTCTAAATATTTCTGCCAATTATTATTAAACGAAAATTATAAGATTTCTCTATTGTTTTTGTGCAAGGGAAATCAAAATGTGGCTCAGAACCGGTTGCGCTAAACTGATCTACGTCAGATTTCACAATCGATACTGGGGCTACAAAGATATAAAGGCGTTTAAGCGGGCTTAAACATTTACAGCCGTATTCATAAAAAACTTACAGCACTCTTTTAACCATAACCTAACTTCTTTTTGGTTTGCATTTCGAATTATTTTAGGTTAAAATATCAACTTATTACATAACAGTAAACGCGCTAAACTCCGTATAAAATAGTTCAAAGTAATGTTTAAATGAACTATTTTATAGCAACTACGTAACGAAACGCGTAACCAATGAGAATAACTCAGTGCCGTATTCGGAGATTTTGGTTTTAATTTTAAGAAATTGTAATATTAATTTTAGGATTTGCTTTCTTGCGTATTGTCAATTGCAAGTTAGAGAGATAATTAAATATAAATGTGTGAACTTGCAGTTGACAATAGACGTGTGTTTATTGATAAAAATACAGAAGAATATCATAGACGTGCTGTAAAAAAATTAAATGTAAAAAAATTAAGAGTTATAAATTTGTCACCTATTTTTTTTTAAATTAAATTTGCTGTAAATCAATTACCATAAGTTTAATTTTGAGCTAGTCGAGGTAGTAGAGGTGTCCTTATCAAAACTAAATAAAGTTATAATACAGAGAAGGGTAGAGGACAATATAATATGGGCAATCAGCCTAAACAACTGCCACCAATTTATCTATTTGTATTCTAAGCTTAATTAACTTACAGTTCCGTTGTTGGTTATAAAATAATTTGTATTTTGAGATTCTTCATTTAATGCTACACATACAGGTTGTACACCTATAGTTAATGTGAAAGGATTTTCCAAAATCACAAGCGCTATATCAAAGCCATTCAATCCGTTAGTACTCCTATATCTATTTGGTATAAATATTTTACTTATCTAGAAAGTACAAGTATTCAAGTTTTAGATAATATTAAAAATATGTAACATCTTACAGCTGAATATTGCGGAAATACATCCCTGACGTCATTATATTGGCGATGGTATTTACCAGCTCCAATCAAATACTTATCAGCTGGGTATGCTTTACCATCATAATCAGCAAGGCAATGTGCAGCTAAAAATTTATAAATTAGAAATTTTGGTAATATGGCATCACCAAAACTTTTCATACCAGATAAAATAATATTTTGGTCGATAATTGACCCGCTACATAGAAACATCGCTGATGCTTTGTCGTAAATACCCACATGCCATGGATAGTCACCAGGGGTGGCGATTCCATCATTAATTATTAAACTCGACTGTCCTGTAGGAGTTTTCAAGCCACAAGCTAGTAAAAATAAATTTCTTTAGAGTTTAGAACCTCCTAATTATGGAAGTGTTACTATCACAATTAGTTATTATGTTACAGTACTGAAATGAGTTTATTTTGAAGACAAATTAGTTATTAATTCATGCATTGATACAAATATTTTACAATTATTAAAATGTGACTTGTAACCAAATATGTCCGCAAAAAACTTACTTGCATAACATTCTGATAAGCTTGGTGCCCACCTGCCTTTCTGACATTTCCGTGTTGGATTTCTATTTATGGCGTCTGCCTCATAGAATAAATTACACGACAGATGAACATATGTTCCCTCGACGGGATGGATACAATTATCCAACGTTGTGTTATCATATTTGCATTTTACGGTCGTTGAGGTAGTCGACATCAACGATGGACAAGTAACTAGGAGTAGAAAATCTGTATTAAAGATAATGATGGTAACAAAATAATGATCTTTCAGAATTAAGTTTTCTCTAAACTTTTTCTCGTCACTCTAAAGTGGGCGACATATTTAGGTTGGGCTAGTATCTATTAATTGACTGAATTAGGATACAAATTTTGAATTGAAAAACATCACGTGTTGAAAGCTTGGTTAGGATTAGGGGTATCCTAAAACGGATTGTAAGTAAAATGGTCTACAGGTAAGAAAGTCTAGGAAAAAAGTTTATATTTCCATCTAAGGATTAAAACACATCTAAAAAAGCAGAATAATATATATTTTAAGTTACGCATAAGGAATTGGGAAACATATTATAAGTTCTCTTTTGCAGTATTTTCTCACCTTAGTAAGATCGGCGTTAAGATTTTAAGAGAGTGGCACCTTTCCGGTTTAGACTATCCCAATTTCGACCTTACCGATAAACTCCGTCGTAATTTTATTCACAGAATCACCTAATAAAGTTATTAAGATCATAGAACCACGACCTTCGCGACTAAGAGCTAGTTGGCAAATTTCATCCGTTACACGGGTCAGGTGATCGAAGCGACGTTTTGTGGTGAAACAATTACCTTAGGTAAAAATTATTAACTGATGAAATTATAATAAATTAGCAATTAACAAGCTGGATAAACGTAAAAAATCCAATTTAGAAGCTTACAACAATGGTCTTTCGAATGACAATTCAGAAACCGAATTAACAGTAAATGTGATTGTTATTCGATGCTTCCTTGCACAAGTACACGAATGGCGTAAAGACAACATTATAGTCCTAAAAACGGAATTGTTATATAACTTTTGAAAGTTAACATTAAACCAGCTGAAAACCACCGAGTATTTTATTTGAGTTTGAACCTAGTCTTCCCTGAGAGAATTTTGTTTTGCTCTCGACCATTCGGCGACCCGGACCTTTAGTTGGTTTTATACAAAAAAAAAACATTACAGTATATACGACCACCATTGCTGGAGAAGAACGTACCAACAATCAAGTTGAAGATTCGCGCTTATATTTTCGTGTCAGAATCGTGAACTTGCATCATAATTGCCTAACTATATATAGCAGGTATGTGAGCGGTGTAAGCGCAACTTTTATTAAAGAGGAAGTTCGAGGAATTTTTGCTTGAATGTTCCCGTCGACTATTTTACCTATATTATTTTACCTACACTTTTTACTTAGACCATTTTACCTAGACTTTTTTACTATTTGCAATGGTTCGCAAATTTTTTGTTTTATAGTTGCTTGTTAGACCTCGTTTTTATGATTCTAGCTAGTGAAACTTTTTAAAATCGCGGTCCAGGTTATCGAACTATTCCCATTTTCGATTATTCAACACATAAATACAACTTCTTGGATGAACAGTTTCGGAGGTCAAGAAGAAAGTATAAAAAAAAAAGTCAAGATAAAATTTACAATTGGCCAATTTTAACAACCAGCTTTGCGTTTAATCATTAGAGTTTTAAATATAGAGGACCTGGACCTGGAGGATATTTCTGTAGCTATCTATGATAGTATTAACTTCTGTACCATCCAGAATTGCTACTAATTACTTTATTATACAAATTTGTACGTTCCTATAGGTACTTACGAAGGCAAGCAGGTGGCTCATTAGTCCATCGGCCATTTAAGCAATGAGATGTGTTTGTTGTAGATGGAGGTAGCTTATATCCTTTATTACACGTTATTTCCAATATGCTGTACTTTCCAACGTAATTGCCAGGTTTATACATTGTTTCAGGATCGTTGACGATTTGATATGTAGAATTTGGATAATTTGGAATTTCACAGCTTTGACTGGAATAGCAAAAATTAGTTAGCAGGGGTGTAAAAAATATTTTTAAGATAATATAATAGGTAAATCAAATGGTTTTTTAAATAATTTTACCAGTTATAAATTAATTAAATTATAATATATTTTTAAGCGTTCAAGTGCTCACGCACTCTTCGTCAGAATGTATGTATTATAGGGTAAGTCAGGGATAGTTGGCTATAGTTTTTATTTTGGCGAATAAACCTATCATGAACAGACAAAATGATGTTTTCTTTTTTTTTAATTTGAACTTTAAACATTAAACAACTTAATTATTGATAAATTTAACAAAACTTACTTCATAAAAGTACCAAAAAAAATTATAAAAAAAGTGCTGTTGTTATTGCTGTTATTAAACCAATAATTTAAACTCTAATTTAAAATCTAGTTTTTGGTTTGTTTGGTTGTAATCTTAGTAACGATTAATAAAATAACGAAAATTATAATAAATTATTGTTTAATTATTATTTAAACGGAAATCTAATAACGGAAAAGCCACGTGATCCCATTGAGTTTTTTTTCATATAAGTTTTATTTTAATTATATTTTTAGTCATGTCACGATTACAGTAAAGTAATTTTAACGTTGAATGAAAATGGAAAATAATTACTCATTAATTATAATCCTTCTGTATCTCCTGGAAAGATGTGGCGAATGATCGTCTTTCTTCATTGCAGATATCGAATCTACAATTAATAAATTAACAAAATTAGTATAGATTATTATTAATAATTATAAAGTAACATTCATATAAATTATAAAATATTCATAATTAATGGTACCTAATAAATTTCACCTTAAATGCCTCAACATTAATAATATTATATTACCTAATACCCTAATACCTACATGTCGAACGGAAACTACAAAGAAAATTTACTGTGCCTTTTCAAGTAAAGAAAAAATAAAATCGATCTATTCTTTCCCGAGTTATTACAGTCATTAACGTTCATGGTTAAAAATCTCCATGGATGGTGGTAACTTCCTCCGATGGTCAGATTTTAATCTCCTCTTTGTTGCTAAGCTGCCAATGGTGAACATATTGTCCTCCACCGAATGGTTTTAAAAAAAATGAAAATTAAAATCAACAAAATTACTCTGGTTACCCACACGGTGGATGGCAATCCTAACCAGCTAACTCAGCGAACAGCTAAATGAGACTCTTATTTATTGAGAAATGCTAGCACTTTCTAATTTAATTTTAAATATAAGCCAACCCTAAATTGTAGACTTGTTTGCTTCTCAATCTTAAAGATAAAACACCTCAATACTGACCAAAATCGTGTAATAAAAACAAAATAGACAAATTAACCAAAATACCAAAAATTTCATTGTTGAATCTTAAAAAAAAATTACTACGCTCAGTTTATAAATCGGTACATTTACCGTTTTGGAACTAAAGTGTTATGTGTTAAGATGTTACAAAAAACAACGCATTTACGTTCATTTATAATTTGAAAACCTTAATTGTTTTTTGTATCAATCTTTTATGTGTGCAAATGTTAGTTTTAAATAAATCAATTACATTAATTATTAACAATAATATCAAATTTTTTATATTACCAAAAGTTTTGTGATCACTCATTGTCAAGCTTGATCTTATCACCGCTACTGACGCCTTCTTTCATAGTTTTGAATGTTGTTTTAGTTGTAATTGTGGGTTTCTCCAATTTGACGAATCGTAGATTATCATCTAATTTTTGTAACCAAATCCATCTGTAGATAACAGGTATGAAATTGAACCTCAATATAATAATTCGACGTTTTGTAATTCGAAAATTTATTAACAACACCAATATTCGTTGTTTTAGAATAAAAACCATTCCATTAATTATTTATAAAAATAGAATAACATCATCATCCATTTCATCACATAAAATCGAAAAATATCACGGTTGCACAATAAAATGTCGGACTCCCTATTTTATCCAAAATTTGATAAGAACAATCAAAATTTACCAATCCAAATACCATGGGATTCACTTCCATTCATTAATTGGCTTCTTTGTGTGATACTCACACCATAACATTAATGTTCTCAAAGAAAAATTCAAATTTTCCAAATTAGGAAAAAATTACTCGTCTTGGAAAATGTACACCTTCGTTCCACACAAAAGATGATCGTCCAAGTCCCTTATCATTCTCTACCACCTCAAAATTTCCAACATTCCCAACGGACTCCTAATCACAAATCAGTTTATAGCGGCGAATTCAAATTAGTTCCAATACACAACTTTGCTTTGCAGGTCCAGATTCTTACACAACACAAAGGAAATAAACTATCACTTCACCAAAATTAAAGTTCATCAAAATCTCTGTGTAAAATGTGTTAATAGTAACATCCTTGTCCCTGTGTCCACTATACCACTGTGAATCATTGAATTACACCTGTTAACTCATCATGAGTTTTTGTTACACGACAATATATATAAGTTCCACTGAAGCTAACTTAAAGTATTACTGGCTAAGATCCGCAAAGCCGCTTAATATAGTACTTATCATCTTTATCACAATATTACAATGATAACTTCTTACATTAATATTATACCAATCAAAATATTGCACTTTTAATCACGTGGGTTACATTGACCAATACTCCGAAACTTTAACTATCCATGTCACACGAACCGATAGGATCCCTAGGGCGATTTGTTAACAAAGAGCTGATAAATTAATTAGCATGTCAATTAAAATTCTATACTTAGGACTATACTTTGTTTATCCAACATATGCACCTAAGCTCCTCCCAAAAAATAGAATAGAACTTTTCTATTGCTCGATATTTGAAACTCCCGTTTTAAATTTGCCTAAATACATTTTGGGGAGGAGCCTATAGACAAAGTATAGTTGAGTTTAATGCCATCGATTCGACACGAGAACGTTTCGACGCGGGCACATTTTTAGCGGTGTTAATTAAAAAAATATATCATTTCCTAACACTAACCTAAGCTCGATCGGTGGATCTCTCTTTAAACGGTTCCCTCATTTAAAAAAAATCTTTTTTCTTGTACTTGTTTCAATTTCTCCAAATAATTATTACTGTGTTGTACAAAATTTGTAGATTATAAAAAATACATCCAGATTATTCAATAAGATTTGCAGCAACTAGCCTCATAAGTCATAATCAATTTGATACCGGAGGTGGCTGGTCACTTTGAAATACAACACTTGGTATTAAAAATTGTACTTAGCAAGTCGAATTTTGTTAAAATATTAAATAAAATTGTTTAGTCCGTAATCAATGGTAAATGAATTGAGTTTTATATAAATAGTTAATTAAATAAACCATAATTATTTTTAAATTACAATTTCAACATTAGATATTCATTTTAAATGTTTTAGCGAGGTATTTCCATTTCAAGAAAGTTGTAGACCTTCAATAAGTGCATCGATGATACTATGCGGAAAAGTATCTAACATTTTCTAAGTGTAAATAAGTCGCATATAATACTAAAAATTAATATTTAATAATTTATTGTAATATTCTAAAATAATAAATTATTAAATTATGAATATTTTAAATTCTATAGAATACGTATTGTCCATACATTTTTAATAATTACTTTAAGTATAGCAACAACCTAGCAATCTTTAAATTGCGTAGTATTTATTCCACTACCCCAAAAATATCCTTAAATTAATTATTATTAATTGGACGAAAACTTATCTTTAATAATTATTATATAAATTCAGAATATACTTACAATTCTTGTAAATGTTAACTTCAATTGATCTATTAACTTGCATAATTGTTAAAATAATGCTTATACAAATTTTGTAATACTTTGGAAGTCTTGTTGGATTCATTTTAATAAATTCGCAGAAACCGATATTTTAGTTGGTAATTTAGTAAATAATAATGAGATACTACTATGTGCATAAAGACAAAATCAAAACAAGTTTATCAAGACAATCGTGCATACCTTGATAGACCATACAAATAATAATTATTATTTGTCGATCTTTATTTGTCGATATTTATCGATTATAATCGATGTCTTACACGTATTACTACAATATTATTAAAACTTGCATTAAATTGCTATATGTATTATAATATGCCGGTCCTGGAAGGCAGCAACATATTAATTTTTCAGAAACGAATTTAAATATTTAACCAAACAATCAGTGGTGTGATGTACTTTTAAAATAATAACATAACGTCAATACGTTATGTTATTCTATAGTGTTTTTCGCGAAACGGTCTCACGTATCATTTTAACAAGCCGCTATTATTATAACGTGAACGTTATAATAAAGGTTTTCCTAACCGTTATAGTGCGAAATATAACGGGTGAAATTTAGGTGCATTTATATTTCGCACTATAACGGTTAGGAAAACCTTTATTATAACGTTCACGTTATAATAATAGCGGCTTGTTAAAATGATACGTGAGACCGTTTCGCGAAAAACACTATAGAATAACATAACGTATTGACGTTATGTTATTATTTTAAAAGTACATCACACCACTGAATTACTGCATAATTTTCCAAAACACAACTTTTATTAAGCATTATTAATTAACTTTTTACACTTTTTAAGACGCAATAAGGTAAAATTAAATTTAAAGAAATTTTCAAGATTAGTGTGTGATATTAGTATCTATGTGTTGTAAAATACGAATTTAAGGCCGTCTTCTGGTTTAAAAGCATTAATTATGGGCGATTTGTCGAGCTCAATAAAACCAAAACAAACAATATTTTTACCATTCAGTTTCTTACAACTTATTTGTTGATATTTCGAGAATATACAGAAAACATTTTGACAAAAAAAATGAAAATTAAACAAGCTATAAGCTGGTAAAGTTGGGGGTAAAAAAAATTTAGGGTGTGCTGGTTGACACGATTGCAACCCTTCTGGTCATCGAAAACAAAATTTAAAAAAAGATTCTTAATTAGTAAGAATGTCGTTATAGTGTCCCTACCAAAGAGAAAACGGAAAAAATTTTTTTTCGCAAAATGGCGGCTGTCTGAAGAAACACATTCATTTTTTGACTATTTTTTTCACAATTCTTAATTTTTTAAAATAGTAAATCAAATAATTTTTATACAAAAGTGGTAGGGGCGATGAACAGTTATATAGTGAAGATTGGTACAAAATTTGAAGCAAATCGGTTAAATAAAACTTAATATAATATTATGTCAACCATGTTGAAAAATGTTGTTTTGCCGTTTTGTTTTACCGTTTTGTTCAACGTGGGCAATCTTTTCATTTCTGTAAATCGTTAATTCAGCTCTGATAGTCGAGAGAAGAAAAGGGTAGAAAGGCAATGGAAAAGTTTTGATTATGTTTTAACAAACGGAACTTAAGTAAGTGGCTGGTTTCATTACCAATTATCTAAGATAATTTGAAATATGGGAAATGTGATTGCCCCAGATATTTACTACATTTATAGATATTATGCAAATACGTTGGTGATTCGTTTAAAATAAGTGGTTCCTCCTATAGAGGCGAATACTATTTCTATAGGAAAACAGAAAATGAGGATTATTATTATTATTATTCCTCAGAGAAGACAAAATTCTAAATTACAATTTAGAGACTCGGGATATTTTATATCGTTTAATAGATCTGAACACAAAATGTGAAAATTTGAACTTGTTATTTGGACTACAAATCGTCCTATAGCCATATGTGTAGGTTTGTGTGATTGTATCAAACCACCATTACATTTAGGATCAATTCTGCTAAATGGCGTTCTGATAAAATCAATGATAATTTGTGTGGCACAATCAATAATTGTACAACAATAATAATGTAATAATAATAAGAAAGTTTTGACGAACCAAATAGAGTTGTTTGTTTGAGAACCTCTGTGTTGTTAGTCACACCTTCGGAAGTTGATCCAGTTGTTGACCATCTGCAACCTGCATTTATCAAGTCCTTGTGGTCGTTTGGTTCTTGAAATTTCACCAAAAACTTGTAAACTCGTGTAATCGCAGTTGTCCACGAATAATATAGGTGCTTCTGATGTGAATTAATGCAATCGAACATCAAGCTTTAACAGCTGGTTTCTGGTACATAACCTTAACTTTTTGTATTCCTTATTTATGATAATTTTCACTATTGCATGGCTCATTCACCGTAGTATTAACCAATATAAACGAAATTCGATATTGGATGACCACAAATTTATTTCGAAATCTCAAAATTTGTGAACTGTTTTTTGGTGGTAAATTCGAATTTCAAACTAGTCAAGTCAAACAAGTCACTTTATGGAAACAAAAATATTGTGCTTGTGTTATGTGTAAGGTAACAGGTTGGCTCCAAATGTAAACAAGATTTATTCTCACAATTTTTGGTGTTCGCTTTCACACCTTTTTTGACTATAATATTCAATCTCGAATCAATTATTCGCGTTTATCATCACAATATGTACAAAGTAAGTCAGATAGAATACTATACTTTTATTATTTTGGTGAGAATAAGATTATTCTCGATAGAATAATATAATACTCGTAATATGATTGGATAAATTAAATCAATAAATTCGTTCGCCCGAATATGAACATCTGATTTGATTCTTGTCATCCCTTGACAAAAATAGATCCTATAGCGTGAATCATCGATGATTTATTCACCGTATTAATTATTATTATCGATACTATTTTACGCTGAAAATCCAAATTTCACAAATTTACAGAAAATCGTATTACCCGATGCTTGAAGGATGACCACATTTCGATAAACTCAATTATCGATATAATTTAGAAGTAAAATAATTCTAAACATCTTCACTAAACTCATTCACAAATATAATTTTCAAGGAAAACTATAAACACTTCCAATAGACTTGTCATACTTACCAATTTTCTACATTTGCAGATATGACTCAAAACTTCATCGTGAATATGAACATATTTTCAATGTTTTTCGATGTTTGGGTGCCACACGAATTGACGAAAAAAAACTTTATGGACCGTATTTTCATCTGCTAATCCTTGACCAAACGTCAATAAATCGAACTATTTTTAAAGCGGATGGTGACTGGGATGAAGAATGGGTCATATACGACAATGCTGTGTGAAAAATATCGTGGTTGAAGAGCGGCGAAGCCGCCCAAACGGTTGCTAAGGCAGGATTGGCGGCCAGAAATGCTGTGCTGTGTGTTTGATGGGATTGGTAAGGAATTATCAGAATTATCCACTATGAGCTGCTCCCGTTGGGCCAGACACTCAATTCCAACCTGTGCCAAGGTGTCTTGTGTGTGCTTCAATGCCAACAATTGGACCGGTTGAAGCTGGCGATTGACCATAAGCGACCAGAATTGTCCAAAAGGAAAGGAGTCGTCTTCCATTAGGACAAAGCTAGGCCACACACGTCAATGGTGACTCGCAAGAAACTCTGAGAGGTCGGATGGGAGGATTTTATGCATCCGTTCGGAGCTGGTACCAAGAGACTATCATCTTTTATAATCCATGTCAAACTCTCTTGGTGGTGTAAAACTGGACTAAAAAGAGGTACGTGTGATAATTGGTTTTCCGAGTATTTTGTCAATAGAGACATTGGGTTTTATGAGAGGGGAATCATGAAATTACCATCACAATGGCTACAAATTATCGAACAAAATGGCTCTAATCAAATGATTGTAACCGTGTTAAATAAAGCATTAAAATAAACGAGAGATAATGGATTACTTTTTCCCCAACCTAGTATTTACCTAAATCGGGAATGTAATAAGTAATAAATGTAATAAGCAATATTAATATTGCTATGCTCTTGCTTGCCTCGGAAGGCAATGGCAAACCACCGAGAGTAATATGCCAGGAAAAATCCTTAAAATGTTAATGATCTAAATAAGTCCAAAATTGATCTGTGGACTAAGGGGAAGGCAAACCACCACCCCATTAACATTAACATTTCCCTGGTACAGCCTGCTTGGCTAAGTCGGGGGTATTAAGTCACCGTACATCCGAAATCGGATAGGCACCTAAAGAAGAAGAATCTTGCTATCTACAATATTGCTCGCCATTTCAGTATTAGGAGTAACCACATAGGTACATGGTGGAGTACTAATCCTAGCATAATATAATTTGAAAGCTAACAACATTGAAGCAATTGTGGATTTGTCTATCGAGACGGTCATTGCCTTGCAGCTAACGCAGTTGGATGCGAACGCGGGGTACCGGGTTCAAAACCGGGGAGAGTCAAACTTTCTTATGACCAAGTCTCCGTGCTTCGGAGGGCACGTTAAGCCGGCGGTTCCCCTGAGTTGATGAATTGCCACCGTTAACAAAAAACAGGGCTACAGGCACATATGAATGCTAGCCTAGCAAGCTGCTACCGGATGTAAAACAACTATAGTCCAAAAATCGATCTGCGGACTACTCACCAACCCGTCTGGCCAGCGTGGTGAGTTATGGCCAGAACCTCCATAATATTGAGAGGCTTATGTCCAGCAGTGGGCGGAAAAAGGCTGATGAAGAAGATCGAGGTGGATATAGAAATGGCCGCTGTGGAAGTGAAGACAACGGGCATTGTGGTTTTTGTCAATTTACGGATCACATCTTGGCAGTTTTAAAATATTTTTATGCAACAACTAAATGAGGCTCTGTTATTGATTAATTGAGGACGTTAATGTCAATTTTCTGAACTACTCATGGCAAGGGCGTCAGTTGCTGGATCTTTTCTTCTCTTGCTGAATCAATTCCGCTTTCGATAAGTCTTCAAGAAGAACAAGGATAACTTCGATGTGCATAGATAACGTATTTACTAATTCCAATCGGAATATGGGACTGCAAACCTGTAACTTTCCGGAAAGATTAAAAACATTACAATTTGAACAAAATATAAAGTGTTGTGGAGCAAGGATATTCGCAAGATGAAACAAACTTTAGATGCGCTGGCTAGTATCGCACAAGTAGACAAAAGCGATATGGCTTACGATATAGGTATAAACAGTTCAAAAGGATACCGTATGCGTTCATAATAAATTCTGTTCAATACATGGCCAAATTTGTTACCTATGACACTATACTCAAACACCATTTTGCTCATTTTACATCTTGTGTGATTTGTGCGCGTGCAGTGGCGGATTTTGGTGAACCTACAAAAGAAGAATTATTGCTACGAAATTTGAAATTGGCGCCAAAATGTTTACCTACGGATAATTCTATGGACTTATTCCGAATTTGATTTTTTTGGAGTTTTTGATGTGGAAGGTGTGGCACCTCCGAAGTGAAAAGGACTCTCGAGACGCCATTCTTGAAGAACGGAGGTTGTTCTTCGTTTGTCGAGTAAAGTGAATATTTGCGTGAACTTGGAGTCAAAAATTTGATTCCAGGCATCCTTTAAGTGATTGTTCTGCGATATTCCTATAACGGGAACACCTAGGATCTTGGTACGAAGATCAGAATTGCAAATATTTAGAAAAGTTGACCGGTTGTAAGAGAGTGAGTAGATTGCAACAATTCGTAAGTTTTTGACAAATTATCGATCATCCGATTGCTAATTTGGTGGATGTTTGTTAATCCAACAACAACAGGGTTAGATGAGCCTAAAAATTAAAGAATTGGGGAGACTTTACGAAGAATTGGAGGTTAAGCGTAATACTCACCACGAGGCAGCTAAATTTCTGAAATTTCGTATGAAATACTCAGCGAATAATCCGTGTACGATTGCACAGCACAATTGAGAAAATTTTGGTTTAATTTGATAGTAAAATTTCCACTTTAATTAGCACAGAAATCAACGCATCTGTTCATCACATGTGTTGGCACTTGTCGTGAACGTTGTAAAAGGCGCTACCGCACAACGAGGAACCAAGGCAGCTACTCTAGTGGTTTCAAATCAGTTACACATAAGGGTTAGTCTTAATTTTGTATTTGAACAATTTATTTATACATTTGATTTTTGTTACATTTTTATTACGCATAAAAATTATGAACGGCAATTTAGTTATCAAATCAATAGTAAATGTGATTGTGGTTTGAAACAATCGTACACAAATACACAAACGGCCGAGAGACAAATTAATTGGCATAAAAACAGATTTATGTTTAATGTTTTTTTTTAAATTTACATTAAACCAGCTCCATTTAACCGAGTCTTTAATTTGAGTTTGAACCCGATCTTCCCTAAGAGATTTTTGTGCTTTCCACCATTTAGCAACCCGGACCTTAGTTGTTGTTTTTATAAAAAAAAAAACCCACTATAATAACAATCCTACGAAAATAAACAGAAGAAATAAATACTAAAACACAAAAGTGCGAAAGTAACATTATGGCGGAAGGGTTCAACAATTACTTTGCTAACGTTGCCGGCACAGTTCATTTCGACCTCCAGCAGCAATCGACCAACGAAGCATCCCCTTTTTTTAAAAAAGTTAACATAGATAACTGGGGTTCTATCTTTTTTGAACATACAGATAAGTACAGATTAAGTATATACGTAAGGTTATCATGAATTTAAAATCAAAGAATTTTGAAGATATCTATGGGGAAACAACAAAGATTTTAAAATCTGTAGCTTCCAGTGTGGCATTCGTACAATTAGCTGCACCACAGGATGCTTCTGATAAGGACAAAATGATTTTTCACACGTAATCACTAGCCATTCGTTTGAGTAGAGTATTTTGCTGAATCTCCGGATTTGATTGACGTGCAAATACAATGAGTACGCGTGGGTTAATAATTAGCTTAATTAGCATGGTACCGAGCGGGGTGAAGGCTGGTGTAGGATCAGGAACATGTCTAGATATCGAATTCGTTCTGAGTCATTCGTCTGTGAGACGTATGGTTAGTGATTTTTTTTATATTATATTATAATTTAATATTGTTCAAAACAAGATCAAAAACCAGTTTTTCCGATTTATTAAAATAAATTCGACAAGAATTCCAAACGTTTCAAATAATGTTCGAAGTATTATTTTAACAATATTGTAATGGATAAATTAAAGTTAACAAATCAACTAAAGTGATCATTGTAATTCCATGCTAAATTCACATTATTTAATTTTACTAGATACGAGTAGCTAAAGAAGATTATTCTTTTTTTTTTTTGTTATACTTATATTAATTATTAAATAAGTATCGAAAATATTCAAATTGAATTTAAAGCATTCATAATTTAATCATTTTACTATGAACGCTAAATACCCGGGAAAATATTTACAGAAGAATCCTTAAATGTTAATGATCTAAAAAGTCCTAAATTGGACTTAACATTTCCCTGATATAGCCACCTTGACTTAACCAGGCGGATTTCCAACATGCGGAATCGGATAGATAAGTAGAAGATTAATATGATAGAATTGCTAAAATTATGTATATAGTGTCCAATAAATGAGCAATTATTGCTCATAATTTTTGCGAATACTGCTTTTTCTGGGACATAGTACGTATACAGTAGGGGTCCCCCTCCTTTCTTTATAAGAGACGGCCGGAATAAAGTTCTTACCTTATCCGGAATCGAACCGGGCATTTCGTGTCAACAGTCAACGTACTTAATCGTTATGCTCCGACCGCTCTTCGGTCTTCGGTGATTCCATTTGGTGAATTTCAAATGATAATTTGAAAATACCGGTTATAGTGATTTTTATTCTGCCATTTTGACTTCTGACTAATTTTAAATGGACTTCCATATTATTACAGTTTCCATCCATTGAAATAATATACGTTCCATTAACTGGGGTTGATACATTTCTCTCATTACATTCTTGTTTCACTATTTCTTCATCCTTATAGTTACCAGTAACCATTGATTCATTGTTAAACGTTAGATTTTGGAAGCCTTAATGTCTAAATGCTGTTGTTGACAATAATTATTATCAACAAGTCAAGACAATCAACACAAGTTTTTTGTGAATTGCATCAGCTGAATTTCGCAAGGAGAATTTTCATTAATATGGACACAAATAAAATAGTGGGATTTAGTTCTTGGTTTAACTTTTGGCTACTCAAGACGTACTTAGTTATGCTCATTTGTCAGGCTATGAGAAAATTTGGGTGGTAGGTAAGTAACCTCAGCTCGGATTTTTAAAATTTCCACTGTCAAGAATCATTAAAAACGGTACAAAAAGCTATTATAAAACAAAATATTTGCGAACCATTGTAAATAGGGCTCTAAAAAGTCAAATTTTCAAAATTTGTATTGTCCGATGCAGTCTTACGAGTTAGAAACGGTTTAGAACATTCCATTGGCTGCCGAAACCCCGCCTCTAACATATCCCACCAAAAGCTTATATAAGGTGTGTACTTCATAAAATGCTCTCAGTACATACTGGCGATCACAACAATGTGTCGTGTGTTGAGCGTTAAAAAACAGTTCTTTTTAGGGCCAAAAATACTTAGAAAGGGTTACGGTTTTAACGACGTTGAATCTCGCTTTTTTTTGAAACTCTGGCGGGGGTGGTTGTGTTGCCGAAATGGGCCTTTCGCGCGCTACGCTGCGCTCCGCACGCTACAGACCCATTTTTCGGCAACACTAAACTCATTAAAAACATCCCTCTAGGGTGATCCAACTCGGCACATTGTGCTATTAGCAAGGGGTAAATCTCGCTTTTGTTATGCATCTCTGGCGGGTGTGTTTGTGTTGCCGAAATGGGCCTTTCGCGCGCTACGCTGCGCTCCGAACGCTACAGACCCATTTTTCGGCAACACTAAACTCATTAAAAACATCCCTCTAGGGTGATCCAACTCGGCACATTGTGCTATTAGCAAGGGGTAAATCTCGCTTTTGTTATGCATCTCTGGCGGGTGTGTTTGTGTTGCCGAAATGGGCCTTTCGCGCGCTACGCTGCGCTCCGAACGCTACAGACCCATTTTTCGGCAACACTAAACTCATTAAAAACATCCCCCGAGGGTGATCCAACTCGGCAAATTGTGCTATTAGCAAGGGGTGAATCTCGCTTTTTTTTTGCTGCAAATTTAAGCCAAAAATACGTTGAAAATGTGAATTTACCTCGACATTAACTGTACGATGAATTTCCCCGTGTTTTTTAGTCAAAAATACCCCTAAAAAGTGAAATTATGTCGATGTTAACTGCGCGACGGACTAGGTACTACTGGGTGCGTAAGCGAGCTCCGGTTTTTCCATGTGTTAGAGTAACTCACACCACACGGACTGACAACAGAATGACTGTGAAGTTTGAAAATCGAGCTAAAATTGGCAACTTTAAAATCGATTATTGGCCAAACTAATCGATATACGACTTTCATCCTCACCTTAATCGCTTCGTCTATATTTTTTCTATCTAAATCCGTCGAGTTTTTTTTAATAAATTTAATATTCTCGAGCTGAGCCTACTTACCTGCTACCAAAATTTGTTCATTAAAGTTGCTTAAGGAAAGGCTAAGAAGAACTCATACGTCTTTAGCTCCAGATTTTTACGAAAGAAATGTACACCTTCTGAAAGTTTTCTACGACAGGAAAGCTAAAAAGAGGATCGCCAACATCCGGAATCGGATAGGTAGCTGAAGAAGAAGAACTGTACACCATCCAAAAATAACATGACAATATAATATTGTCATATTTCCTACTAGCTGGAAGGCAGGACGGGACGGACGGGCAGCTTGACAAGGTTAGAAACTCGATTGGTGTGCAACTCCATCCCATGGGAGGTGATTTTAAGTTGGTACGACCAACGGAAATGACCAATCAGAGTCCATTGCGTATCCTAAAAAAATTACACGCTGAAGGAGCAGGAGCAGCGTCCTGGCCTTTTATTATTGTGATACTAAAATTGTATAAAAAAAATTAATAAAATACATGGAGAAAAACTCTTCAGCAATTAGCAAAGACAAACTTTCTTCCATGCATGGCTAGCTCTGTAAGTCTTAAAATTGCTTCACTCATGTAAATAAGTGAACTGATGTTCTGTGATGTGTGAATCGCCCACACATAAAAAGAGCTATTCTCATCAAAAGTAATTTTATTTAAGCAAATGGATAAACTTTGTGCATAAATAATTGAATAAAAAACAACACCTCAATTACGAAATTTGAATTCATGTAATTCAGTTTCTAACCACCAATGCCTGTCTCAAAGCAGATACTTTTAAATTTTTCAAAAATTCAACTTACCGCTTAGAAACCCAAGTAGAAAAATAATTAATTAAAAATCAAACGTTGGGTACCTGATCAGTCTTTTTTCTTCTTTTTCGCTTAAATCTTATTTCTTATCAAAATTTATTCGTACTTTCCAAAAACATATTTTCATTCAGTTTATAAATCCAGCTCATCAAATTTCATCACAGGATAATATCGACGAAAATGGGCTGGCAATAATAAAAATAACTAGATCGATTCCATACGACGCAGAATTTTTCAAATTTTCTAATTTACAATTTTCACATCCGCATTATCAATTAATCTCAACCACGCCATCGTGAAACACCAAAAACAATTTTCTCGTTTCCAAAAATACCCAAATAACTCTTCCTACCCTTGGATAACTCTTGGGAAAATATATAGTCAAAAGAAAACCGTAAATTTTAATTCTTTATTCTTCTTCCTCAGTATCCTTTTGTCAGAAGAGTAGTGATCTCAGATTCACTACTTTCATTCGTTCCGTCCACTCCCGACTCTTCGCACCACATCGCGCCATCTCTCTCTGTTGCCGGCCACTCTTGAAATAATGCTGTGGAGAGCTATTGGTGATCTCTTTTGTTTAAATATCTTCATCTTAGTTTAGTCCTTATAGGGCCTGTTATTTCCAGCTTCTTGTGATATTGACTGCCAGTTTTCGTTCCAACTCTTCTGTGGTTATCCAGGCATGTTAATTATTGTTAGTTTTAGATGCTAGACGTGAACTTAAGTTTTATCCTGCATCCCCTCTATCGGAGGTCAAATGACCTCTTATTTTATCCCGTGGATGGATTCCCATATCCTCGCCTCCTTTGGCTTGCCAAAGGACTACCCCTGCGTAGGTTTCATCTTGAATCCTCCTGTTCAGTGATGCACTCTTGAGCAGCCTTAGAGATTTGCTGCACATCTCAAGTTTAAGCTGACGTTATAGGAGTCCTCCAGTATCTTGACCTTCCGCGCACCACACAAGTTTCCAAGTGTGGGTTAAGAACTAAGATTTCGCTTAGGTGACCTTCATATTTTGTCGTGAAACGAAATGAAATCCAGCTTTGTATTTAATAATTTGCCATAGATTAAGGGATGTTTTATCCGAAATAACATGGTCGAGCATGGTTTTGTAATTAAAGGTCGATTTATGTTACCACTGACACAAGTTAGCGCAATAGTGTAAGTCGCCGCTTTGTGATCAGAGAAGTGCTGGTTCGATCCCAGCGAGAGTCTAGAAATTTATAAGCAGAAATGACAGTGTATTAAGTCGCTGGTTTCTGAGATTATTATAGTAGGCAGAATGTCAGTGTATTAAAGCGCTGCTTCTGAGATAATGATAGAAAGAGAGTTGGCGAGCGACCTGGAAGCCAACAAGTAGTGTTTTTGGTGAGGTCCACCATAAGCGACGAATTTTCGAGTTTTCTTGAAAAACCCAAGTGTTTTTCAAGCTGGTAATTAGTGAAAAGTGTTGTCCGACGTGGACGAGTGTTTTTAGTTGATTTGAAGGTAGGATCCTCAAATCACAGCGATTTTTGTAAAAGGGTCATTGGAAAATTTTTTGTATGCCAGGTGTGCATATTTGTTGGTCCAACATTGACGAATGATATTTGTAATCACGACGATTACGTGCCTACAATTAAATGTTTAGAAGAATAAATTCAAATTTGTTAAATTTTGAATCGAATAATTTTACGTACCAAATTTGAGGTTAGTTGCACGATTTATAAAAACTTGGTTCAAATTGATTGAAATTTGCCAACAAACTTTTTATACGATTTCCGATCAATTTGGATGATTTGGAAGAATTGCGAAGATTTGGTGTCGCAATTCGATATTTTCACTAAATTACAGAAGCTGGAAGCTTGTAAACAGGTGCCACCATATGACAGATGCAAGCCAAATTGAGGATATCACGAAACAAGAAAACAGTGGTTCTAAAACGTTGTCAACAAGTGCCGCATAACTGGTAAATAATAAACTTTGAATTTTGTTACACCTTTTATTATAATAAATTTATTTGTCACACGATTTACACTTTAATGGGAACCTGGAGTATTTTGAAGTTGATTTGATTTTAAATGCAGATACTAAGGGTTCCTATCACACAATTGTACACATCGACGACCAAAACGAATCTGTTCGTAAACAGCTCATGCTCGATTTGTTTTGCTTATTAAATTGAATTTATTTTATAAAAATTAAATTAGTCATTTCATTTGAAGCTGTGTTTGATTTAATTTCATGCAACGGGACGTACCCAAATTTAGTTTAGTAGCGTTGTCGATAACGACACTCATTTTGATTAAGGCAATTGATGCAAATTTGTTCCCGAGAGAGGAATTTCAATTCAACGACAATAGTGCGGTGTTAAGGCTGCACATTTGTTTTGTTTGGCGACCCGAAAAGGAGAGAAGTACGAACCCAACCCTGAGATCTGTCTCCGTACAGAAATCGTATGCTCACCACTAACATAGCTACCGATGGTACTCTAGTGTTGAGATATTGTCATGAAGAAAATAATTTAAAATAAGGGTCTAGGAAATATCTCTACAATTTATATATTTAGAATTAAATATTATAGTATATTATGGAAAAGTACAATTTGCAGTAATTTTTATTGTAAAAATTGCCTATAAAATTTTATTGAAGATCACTACAAATTTATTCTTAGGACTGTCTAACTACAAATTGTAGCACTTATCGTTACTATTTATTTCAGTACAAATTGCTATAAACTTTTTCAATGTTAAGGAAATTTTAAATTTTGGTTTACTTTATTTAATTAATTCAATTTAATTAATTCAATTTAATTAATTCAATTTACTTTATTGATTAGTATTATAAGAGTTATTTTTATATTATTTGTATGGTCCACTGCAAAACTAAAAAACTGGATTTGATTTTGTCTTTATCTACATAGTATAGGTATCTTATAAATTCTACTAAATCAAAACGAACTCCAGTCGTTCTACAATTTTATTAAAATGAATACAACAATATTTCTAAACTTTTATAAAGTTTTTCTAAGTATTATTTTAACAATAATACAAGTTAATAATTCAAGTGAATTCAACTTTTACAATAATTGTAAGTATCTGATAATTGCACATAATTAATTATATTTAATTTTGCCAAGTATTTTGCTACACAAATGATGCATTTTGTTGTTATACCTTAATTAATTATTAAAATACATTAACAATATTGGGATTGAATTTAAAATAGCTATCGTTCAATTATTTTAGATTATTAAAACCTTCTTTTTTTTTCAATAGAAAATATATAAATATATTTTGGTTTATTAATCTAATATGCGATCATTTATATAAAATAAAAGATCTTCAATTATCGCTAAATGTCATCGATTAATTTTTGAAGCATTACAACATTTTGCAAACGGAAAAACCTCGAGGAAGTATTTGACTGATATTTCGTTCCAATTTGTTTATTAATTATCCATATTTTATTTACAATTGAATTGATTTTAATTACCTTTGAATTCAAAATAACCAATTCACAATTTAAATTTTAACATGATTATAAAGGTCAAAAATACTCTACATATTGTCGTGATGCAACGATTAAACCCTATCCCTTTGATTTGTCGGAAACAGAATCTCACCGCAATGTACACCACTCGAACAAAAAGAGTACCACAGCAGCGTTTAAGCCAGTTCACATCTATCAAAACCACAGATCTACAGTTTGTGGATTGTGTAAAGTCAATTAAAAAGGTCGTAGAGATCAAATTGTGTTTTATTTAGTTGAATAAAAATAGTTATGAGAGCAATTTCGGATATCTTTGACACAAACGTCAAGTGATGAATAATATTGGGTTTTGTGTACAGTTTCCAGTAAAACGTATTATTTACTTCAAAAATATTTGCTATATACGTTTACTCGACACTGTTGTCGTGTTAATTTGTGTATCAACAATAATAAAATTTTTACAAATTTTGTTATTAAAATAATTGTTCAGAAACTTACGCCGTCTACTTATTTTATCGCACTCGGTGTTGCATCAAATTCAACCTGTTGTCATATGCGCAAAATCCATATGATTTTTACAGTAGCAAATGTGGAGGCAATTATGGCATCTGTTGACCAAATATCCTGCTTTTTCAATCAAATCAAACAAAATTTCGAACGGAATACTTCCAGTGTTGTGTTGAATAATCCTCCAGTGTCAGTTACACCAAATTTCCAAACTTTTAAGCAAACAGATGTCCTCCTCACATGTGGTCAAACTAACCTTAAACTTGGACAATGTGCGAATAAAATTGACGAAATTTTCAATCTTTCAGTTCCAAATATAACGTGAATTAATTCTGTGATTAACAACGATCACCAGAATAGCACGCTTGCAATAATTTCCCGTGACGTGGCACGTAAAACAAATTTTTTTGTCAATACGGTCGACAATCGCTTGCAAATACTAAATTCTTGTAAAAATACGAATTGTACAAATTTACGCAGTTAAAAACACTCGCGAACACTTTTAATAACTCGCAGATACGCTTTTGAGATACTCAAAAGCCCTCAAACTAACATTTTCTGGGATTTTGCAAAATATTTGCAAAACCCAACCACTCGCTTGCGATATCGATAAAAATCTGTTCATCAAAACCTTCTCACCAGTTTTTCTTGGCGTAAAATCAACCTACCAACATTATTTAAAAAAATTTTACAACAAATAATGTAAGTTTCCGCTTTTTGACGCTGTTCGTTTGAATTTCAAAATTTCTTATTCTTCCAGATAATTCACTCACTGCTTGTTTAAGTATCATCAGCACAACAAACATTAAAATCAAATAAGATGTGTGAAACGGATGTGTTAAAAGTAACATGATATCACATTTTGATCTTTTTAATTGCTCTCACTTTTGCGTCATGCAATTTATTGACAAGTTTAAATTTTCAGCAGAAATCATTCCAGGACCTCAAATCTGACTTTTGGATATAACAATATATTGTCCTATACTAACGCTATTTTTCCTAATGAAACAAAATCAGAAAAAAAAATAACTATCAGCCCTTAGTATAGACGATCCCTACACCTCGGCTTAGCTCAAGAGACTCGAAGATTTGAAAAGTATTTTTTTTTTATGCTCACAGGCAATGGATCTTTCCACCAATTCATAAGTTGTATCTCGTTCAATAAAAACCAAATTTAGATTTTAACAATAGAACATTTAATATCAAACGGATTCTGATACAATTTAAATGAAAATGGTCAACAATTCTATTAAATTTTGTTGAGAATATAGGATACAATCCAAAGTCGAAACAGGTCGTTTTGAAATCACACCACCGATATTTACTTTAAAAATTGTCTCTGCAATGGTGTAAATCCAAAAGAGGAAAAAATTAAACAAAATGATATAAAACCCATAATGCGCAAAATTTTAATTATCAGTTCAAAATTAAAATTAACTTTTCGAAATTCACTTTTGCATTATCATGCAATACGCGCCCGGCCGATAAGATACCAAAATTGTTCGTTTAATTTTTAAAACAAATTCTGACCTTGCTACTGTGGTGATCGAAAGATACAGCTTTTCCCATATAGGTACCATTCCTTGTTAAATTCATAAACATCTTCACTTCTTCCATAATAAAATTTCATGTTTATTGCTACTTGATATGCAATTTCCATCAGGTGCATGCACATTTCACCATATTTCAATAAATTGTGCAATCTCTCGAATATTACAACTTATCCAAATCTTCACAATTTTATAATTAGGCACCTTCTAACTCGAAATAACACTTTAAATTTTCCCTAATTGGGACTCTTGGATAATTATCGCACAAATTACTCATAAAAAAAACACTAATTGGTACTCAATTCCAAAAACGACCTCCCTCTCATACATACGGCGAGGAAGTCCCTATCTTCATGTAGCCAACCTTTCTTCACCAAATTTTCTAATTTCCTCCATGTTTCCGGTTTTTCACCTTTTCAAAACACCGCGCGAGCGCGTAACAAATCAGAATCATCGTTCACTAAATAAATCGTCGTTAACATGGGCCAAACCTATTACAATTTTATTGTTTATTATTCCCTTCTCCTGCCTGGACCATTCGATTTATCTCAACACATTCAGGCACAATGCACTTCTCTAACAAAATTGCTAACCCGCTCCTTTTGAGTGTACAATGAATTTAAGTATCCAAATATTGAATCCGTTCGACAAAAGGAATGCAACTTTCACTGAATAAAATCCGACAACTTATCAATTGATTTTTTTTTTTTATCCTCCAAATTTACACAATATCGCCAATCAATTCACCCTTACAAACGGAAGACGACATCTGCCCCGATGTTTTTATGAAAGGAACTGTAATGACTGGAGTAAAATCATCAAAAAGTCGTCTCATTTGTTACAGAAAAATTTAACAATCTACCAATACGGCATTAAAAATCTTTACCTATTCCCATTGTAATTAATCCCTATTTTATTAAATAAACTTGAGAAAAATGCCTTAAGCCTATCTCTTTCGTTTTTCAAAATTCAAAATTTAAGAAAATTTTCTTGGCTCTATGATGCTTACTGAAAATTAACTAAACAAATTTTATTTACATTGGCAGCTTGCCCCTACTCTAATTTACAAAGCAAACCGTAATTAATTAAAAAAAATACTAAATTAATTCAAAAATCAGATTAATAAATTCCAAGTCGAATATCAAATCCCAAAATTAACGTTTGAATGAATTCAACTCGTTGGGCAACAAATTATAATGCTTAATCTTATATCTATGGTCAGGTGATAAACTAAACTTATTGATAGCGATTTTGTTATTAACCTTGTGGTAATTCCGGTTACCACTCCTGCCATCGAAATCACAAAACTCAGCCCAATAATCCTGAATTTTAATTATCCCGTGGGAACGTCTCTCATTTGCTTCATATTCATAATAACTCTTATAAATTTTATTTGTTGGATTATCGCGCTGTTCTTCATACAGAAGATTAAATTTATTTTCCAATTGCAATAATTTTTCCCAATCTTTAATAAAAATTTTTGTTTGAGCTTCACTCCATAACTTGTTCATGTCCATTTGTTCCAGAACATAATCAAACTTCCCTAACAATTTACTAATATCAAATTTTAAATCTATTTTGTCCCCTTTATCAATAATATCCACCTCAAATCTCTCAAAAACTTTTCTCTTTCTAACATGGTAGACCTTGTTTTCCAAGATCTCTTTTTCTTTCTCCTTTTCATTATTATTGATTGCCAGCTGCAAATCACCTTCCTGAGGATTTGTTATGAAATTCAAATCCTTCTCGCAGTTTAAATTTTCAATTAATTTATCCTTTACAATTTCCCCTAATTGAGAATCTAAATCGATTTCTTCATTATTATTAACTGCATGCAGCAACTCATTTTTCTCAGGATTTATTATGAGAATCAAACCACTATCGTCTTTTACTTCTTTATTTAAACTCTCATTTATACCCTCTCTATTTTGAGATTCTAAATCTATTTGATTTATCCCCTGAGATAATTCTACCCCTACATTTGAATCTTTTGACAAGTTCTCTTTCTGAAGTAACTGTTCCTCTTTTTCACTAACCCATGGAATCAATTCTCCCTTAACCATTATCATTCTCTCCGAAATATTAATCTCTACCCCAAATTTGTCTAACAGGTCAACCCCTAAGATAAAATCCACTTTCATCTCACTAATAATCATGATGCTCTCAGTTAATTCCACTGATCCTATTTTAAACATTGCCATAACCGTTTTATTAACAGTTGAAAATTTCTTTTGATTCGCAGTTACCAAACTAACAGGATTGGTTTTTATGATTTTGTTCTCAAAACTCTCTACATGGCGTCTAATAAGTTCCTCGTTTATTAAAGATATTTCCGCCCCAGTATCCACCAAAGCTCTAACTTGAATGTTATTTACATTCACCAAAATATACGGTAAAATTTTTTGTTCAACATCCATTGAAGGATGTTCACTGATAAATTCTCCAGGATTTTGGTAATAACTAATCACCCTTGTCCTGTCTCTTATTGAAATTCCAGATGCTTTTGCACTTGCAGTATCCGTCTCACTTGGATTTAACATCAACATATTCACATTTGCGTTATTTTGTGTATTTCTGTTCTCACGGTTAACGTCGCGACGCACATTCTCATTAAATGTATCCCTTCCACTGTTCATCTGATTGACTCGCGGTTCTTCCCTTCTACTATAATTATAATAACCCCCTTGTTCATTATTTCTAGTGTATTGATAGCCCTGATTATAATCTCTACTATTATCACGGTTTTGATATCCCCTCCAATTATTATTATTATTAGAATTGCGGGGTAATTCATCTAGTCTTTTTAACAATTTTAAGAACTGTTCAATCGTCCTTACATCCTCTATAATCACCCTATCCCTTACATAATCTTCAAAATGCCACGATAAACCGTTCACCAATTCCCACTCTGTATACGGTGGATCTATTTGTTTCGCCGCGTTAATTTTCTTTATGGCATAATTAGTCATGGATTGATCCATAAAACTTCTATATTTTCCATTTCTTATATTACTGCGGACCTTTTCTTGTTCCATCTCTCCCCAAAATTGTCTTAAGAACATTGCTTTAAACTCCCCAAATGTTCTAAAATCATCCTCTATTATGCCATACCAATTTTCTGCATCCCCTTCCATGGCATTTCGTATAATTGATTTAACCTTTGTGATATCGTTTATTTTTGAGGTCAAACTTTCAATGTTTTTTATAAATAATTTTGGGTTGCTTTTCCCGTCCCCTTTAAATTTTTTAATTTTTTCCGAACTAAAGCTCAAATTTAAATCCGCCATCCAATTACACAACAAGGATGATTCCGTATTTGACATCAACCTCCGATCACTATGACCAACTGAGTCTCTGTTAATATCATCCCTACTCTCGCCTAAACCTACTTTGTTTACCGTATCTTTTATTTGAGAATCCATCTTATTAACAAAGACTTCATCTTTCAACAATTTTTCCCCTATCTTTGTGACTTGTGATTCAATCATTCCCTTATTAAAATTATCCATGAATTCATCCATTTTTCTCATCATTTTCGCTATCGATGGAAAACCAAGTGCTTCTGCACCACCCATCTCCACAGTATTTCTACGAGTACTCTGCGGAAGGTGTGTAGGACTGAACTCCGGAGTTTCCTCCCCTACCAAATTTTTATCGTTTTGATTCATAATTTTAATTATATTCTACTATCAATGACTACAATTTTAACAAATTACCTATCTCAGGGTGACGGTCGGTTCAAAAAAACGGGACCCACGTTCGAGCGCCAAAAAGATGTCCTATACTAACGCTATTTTTCCTAATGAAACAAAATCAGAAAAAAAATAACTATCAGCCCTTAGTATAGACGATTCCTACACCTCGGCTTAGCTCAAGAGACTCGAAGATTTGAAAAGTATTTTTTTTTTATGCTCACAGGCAATGGATCTTTCCACCAATTGATAAGTTGTATCTCGTTCAATAAAAACCAAATTTAGATTTTAACAATAGAACATTTAATATCAAACGGATTCTGATACAATTTAAATGAAAATGGTCAACAATTCTATTAAATTTTGTTGAGAATATAGGATACAATCCAAAGTCGAAACAGGTCGTTTTGAAATCACACCACCGATATTTACTTTAAAAATTGTCTCTGCAATGGTGTAAATCCAAAAGAGGAAAAAATTAAACAAAATGATATAAAACCCATAATGCGCAAAATTTTAATTATCAGTTCAAAATTAAAATTAACTTTTCGAAATTCACTTTTGCATTATCATGCAATACGCGCCCGGCCGATAAGAAACCAAAATTGTTCGTTTAATTTTTAAAACAAATTCTGACCTTGCTACTGTGGTGATCGAAAGATACAGCTTTTCCCATATAGGTACCATTCCTTGTTAAATTCATAAACATCTTCACTTCTTCCATAATAAAATTTCATGTTTATTGCTACTTGATATGCAATTTCCATCAGGTGCATGCACATTTCACCATATTTCAATAAATTGTGCAATCTCTCGAATATTACAACTTATCCAAATCTTCACAATTTTATAATTTGGCACCTTCTAACTCGAAATAACACTTTAAATTTTCCCTAATTGGGACTCTTGGATAATTATCGCACAAATTACTCATAAAAAAATCACTAATTGGTACTCAATTCCAAAAACGACCTCCCTCTCATACATACGGCGAGGAAGTCCCTATCTTCATGTAGCCAACCTTTCTTCACCAAATTTTCTAATTTCCTCCATGTTTCCGGTTTTTCACCTTTTGAAAACACCGCGCGAGCGCGTAACAAATCAGAATCATCGTTCACTAAATAAATCGTCGTTAACATGGGCCAAACCTATTACAATTTTATTGTTTATTATTCCCTTCTCCTGCCTGGACCATTCGATTTATCTCAACACATTCAGGCACAATGCACTTCTCTAACAAAATTGCTAACCCGCTCCTTTTGAGTGTACAATGAATTTAAGTATCCAAATATTGAATCAGTTCGACAAAAGGAATGCAACTTTCACTGAATAAAATCCGACAACTTATCAATTGATTTTTTTTTTTATCCTCCAAATTTACACAATATCGCCAATCAATTCACCCTTACAAACGGAAGACGACAATATACAGAGTGAATGAGACCACTCTTATCAGTAAATTTTAAAAACTTCTCATCTATTACTTCGATTTTCTTCTTAATACCCTTAAATTTAATAACTTCAATCGAATATTACTTAAAAGGGGTGGCAGTAATAAAATAATTTTTCCTACTAAACTTACTTATTTTTTAAAGATCTTTTAAACAATACTACTACTTTCGACATAATGGTACCATTTAAAATTCTGGAGTTCTGGATATTCTGGAGCAAACTATTCGGGATGCCGACTTTTCCAGGAAATTATAATATCACCATTCGATTCTTTATTGCGGCTTTTATATTAAATTTTTTGACCCAACTTACTACAGCTAGCCGTTTTTGAAAAAAAATAACTGATGGATGTGGTCTCATTCGCCATGTATAATAATCCATACTAATTTTGTTAATTAATTGTAGATTCGACATCTGCAACGATAAATAATGCCGATCACTCGCCATATCTTTCCAGGAGATACAGAAGGCAAAATCTTAACAATGAGTAAGCAAATTTATTAATTAGGGTAGTCATAGCTTATAATAATAATTAACAGGTTAAAATTATGGGTGTCCACTATCAACGTCGAACATAGGGAATTAACATTGATTTCAATTGCTTTGTAGATTCCTGCTCGCCAATTCAACCTACGAAAATTTTTTTGGTATCTATGAAACGAGAAAATTATTGCGCATCCTATGATACCAAAATTAATTTATTAATTAATTAAAAACATGAAATTTTTAAATTAATATTTTTCAATAAATATCGATGAAGAAAAATTAATTTGTGCAATAATTTTCTGGTTCCATAGATACCAAAAAAATTTCCGTAGATTGAATTGGCGAGCAGGAATTTACAAAACAATTAAAATCAATGTTAATTCCCTATGTTCGACGTTGATAGTGAACACCCGGTATAAAAAGAATAACTCCAGTGGATCACGTGGTATTTCCTATATTGGATTAAAAATATTATTAAGATTGATATTATTTAAAAGCATTTCAATAAATTGAAAATTAGCATTTAATTTGTATAAGTGAATTAATATATAATATGTTTTATTTTTAATTAATTGTGAATTATTATATAATAGCATCGCCCATTGTTTGAAAAAAAATTGATTTTTTATAGGTTTATCCGGCATGTTAATTTCTAATTTATTGTAATTTCATCAGTTAATAATTTTTACCTATTATATGTTAAAAATATTCTTTACACACCTGCTAAATACAAGTTTTTTGAATCTAAACCATACATCAAAACTAATTTTTGCTATTCTAGTAAAAGCTGCGAAATTCCAAATTATCCATATTCTGGATACCAAGTTGTCAACTTTCCTGAAGAAATGTATAAACCTGGCGGTTTTGCCAAACAATACAGCATATTGGAAATAACTTGTGAAAAAGGATATAAGTTACCTCCATCTACAACAAACACATTTGTTTGCTCAAATGGCCGATGGACTAATGAGCCACCTGCTTGCCTTCGTAAGTACAATATGGGGGGGGGGGTATAAAGTATAATTAAATATCAAAGTAGTAATGGTACAGAAATTATTACTGTCATAGATAGCCACAGAAATTTAATTCTGAAAAATCATCTGTTGCTAATTATTATACTTACTGCCGATTTTTTGCTGATAGGTACTTGTTCGTCACTGATGTCAACTTCCGCAACAACCGTAAAATGCAAATATGGTTACATGCCGTTGGACAATTGCATCCATCCTGTCGATGGAACAAATGTTCATCTGTCGTGTAATACATTCTATGAGGCAGATCCTATTAATAAAAATCCAGTACGGACATGTCAGAATGGCAGGTGGGCACCAAGTTTATCAGAATGTTATGCAAGTAAGTTTTCTGCGAACAGTTTTGGTTACAAGTCAGTTTTTAATTGTTAATATTTTTGTATCAATGAATGAATAAATTAATTTGTTGATATTCATGCTTCGTCTCCAAAGTTACATGAACTATGTGTTCAAGATAAAATTATTTCAGTACATTTACATAACTAAACGGTTCAGAAAAAATTTATGTTTACTAGCTTGTGGCTTGAAGACTCCTAAAGGACAGTCGAATATAATTAATGGTGGAATCGCTACCCCTGGTAACTATCCATGGCACGTGGGAATCTATGACAATACAAAGATGTATCTCTGTGGCGGGTCAATTATTGATAGGAATATTATTTTATCTGGTATGGATAGTTTAGAGGCCATATCATATTACCAAAAATTCTAATTTATAAATTTTTAGCTGCACATTGCTTTGCTCATTATAACGGTGCAGCTTTCCCGACCTCAGAGTTTTTGATTGCTGCTGGTAAATATTACCGGCAATATTATGATAACAGGGACGAATTTCCACAATATTCAACTGTAAGATTTTACACATTTTTAGGATATCCAAAACTTAGAATACTCGTACTTTCTAGGTAAGCAGAATATTTCTACCAGATAGATATAG
This sequence comes from Rhagonycha lutea, assembly GCA_958510855.1. Classification (NCBI taxonomy): domain Eukaryota; kingdom Metazoa; phylum Arthropoda; class Insecta; order Coleoptera; family Cantharidae; genus Rhagonycha; species Rhagonycha lutea. The sequence continues at coordinate 42,153,293 of OY294038.1, forward strand.
GTATATTAATGGATTGAATAGCTTTGATATAGCGGTTGTGATACTCGAAAATCCTTTCACATTAACTACAGGTGTACAACCTGTATGTATAGCATTAAATGAAGAATTTCAAAATCCAAATTATTTTATAAACAACAACGGAACTGTAAGTTAATAAAGCTTAGAATACTAATAGATACATTAGGGGCACTTAGGTGAAATAGGTACAGGTGGTTTGCTGTAGTAGCTAAGGAGTGTAAGTAGCTATAGATTTTATTCCAGATAAGAATCCAGATCGCTCTCAAATTAATCTGTACCGTGTTTAGGATTATACATGTTAATCTATTATATTGTCCTCTTTACCTACCCTTAACTTTTTTTTACTTTTTTAATGAAGTCCTATTGGAAATATGGTTGAGGAATAATCTTATATACTCGGCTAACTCAGACGTATAAAAATTCTTGGCAAAATTTGGTTTAAAACAATTTTTATTTCGTACTAAAAGAATGGATATTTGCTGATACAACTTTATGATACACCACTGGCATATCGATACAACGCTTATTCGCTATGTGCAAGGTATGAGAGGGGATAAGCAAATCGAACGAAGCGTTTGGAGTGGCCGATAATAGAACCTCAACGGGACTTGCATTATGCCATAAACACGTGATCATACAAAATTAATTAAATTATTTGCTATAAAACAGTTGGTATTCAAATTTTATGACAGCAAAAATATTCAAATTTCTCATTTCGTACTATTTTCACAGTGAACATAAAATGTTCACAGTCCCGAGTAATTTTCTTTATTGAGCCACCAGAGGGCAGTAGGAGGAATGCACATAGCGAATAAGGTTTAAAAAATATTCAGTTATACCAATCAATCGAACTCCTTGATTAATGCATAATCTACACATTTACTTATGAATTATTAACCCCTCAAATCGTGCATCAACCAAATCAAGAGTATACATTATAGTAAAAGCTTAAAATTAATATTTACATAATTGTATTTACAAAATAAATTTTCGACTCAAAAAGCGACATCTTTTCAAATTGCGGCTCAATATATTCAAACAAACTCGATGTTTTTACGTTGCATACTATAACCCACAATATTAAAAATATGGTTAAAACAGCGCGCGCCATTCAATATTTTTGCGTCGGTTATTATTCGGAGCATTTTTAATTTTAAAATTTTCAAAATTTTACCTTGTAAATTTCTCAATGATGGGGGATAATTTTCTTATGTATTTACAGCTGAATGTTTCCTTCATGAATTCTAACAGTGACTTCCTTAAAGTTGAAAATTTTCTCCATTCGAAGATCGTTTCTCAATCGAGCGATTAATTTCATACGTTATTTGCTAATGCATAAAATTCGTTCCCCTCGGGTTAATTTTGATCCATAAACTTTTTTTATTTATTGTTTATTATTAGAATATTATTGTTATTCGTAGAATCACTGTTTTTTATTTATTTCGCTACTGCGAACGATTTTCACTTTATTTTATGCACTTTTACTAAATCTCCATTTGTGGTTCTTAAAAAGAACCACCTTCGCTCACGCATTCAATTGAAGAGAGCTTATCGTTCCTGCATATCCCACCACTTCTTAAAAAGAACCTGGCGGCTATCGTTGGAACACATTTGAAAATACCTTGACCATTTACATTAATGATTAAATTTTTTTTAAATTAAATTATTTCCTCTTTAATGAGTTGATTGATTGTTTAAACCTCTTTGCACCTGTTCATTCACATGTGTCTTGTATCAATACTTCCAACTCTAATTTAGAGTAATTCTTTTAATTAACCAAATAAGCAAACATTTTTTTCTTTCTTAAAGTAACTTTTCTTTCAATATTTAAAAATACCACATTATAATATACTATAATTAAAACTATAATATAACTAAAATTTTTTTTAGTGTAACGAGACACTTGAGTACTCTGTTAACATTTTGCATTTCATAATGATTTTAAAAAGATTTTTAGCTAAATGGAGCATTTAGAACTATAATTCCTAAATTTGGTAAAGCAAATACTGTTTATAACAACTATTTTACCCTAGTGATTGAATTGTTGTGAATAACATAATTTTTTAACACACTGGATAAAGGAGCAAGAAGATTTCGAGATTCTAACTTCAGTAAAGAAGAAGAACTCCGTTTGTTAACTGAAGTAGAAGATTTGAAGCACATTGTGGAAAACAAGCAATCTGATACCTTGGAAATCGAGCAATTTTATAAAATTCTTCAGCGGTTTTCGCCATTTCCACTCGGGTTTCAGACATTTTATTGTAGTTTGGAGCTAATATAGCAATGGAATCAGAAATTCGAAATATTATTCTCGATGCCGAAGATGTTGAAATTTCACAGTCATAAGTCGGCGACCGATTTTTGCATACATCCTATTGCATAAAATCGAAGAGTTAACAGCAATTGAATAACAGGTTGAATGCTTCCATCTCTTTAATAAACAACAATAATTAATTTAACTAATTAATCGATGACATAGAGATCCAGAGGGGAGTTCGTCAGGGCCGTGTGCTCTCACCACTTCTCTTCAATTTGTACTCACAGGCCATTTCTGAGGAAGCTTTAGAGGAGTTACAGCATGGAATTAAGGTGAAAAGAATCGTCAATAATATCCTATACGCAGATTAGATGACACCCTCATACTTGCCGACAGCCCTGAAAGTCTGCAAATATTGATAAATAAAATAAATGAAACATCTAACGCATACGGTCTTCGCATACACAAACAAAAAACAAAAGTGATGGTAATATCAAAGAGACCAATAATTAACAAAATAAATATTAATATAGGGGGTGATCGACTAGAGAGGGTGGATAAGATCAAGTAAATACTTGGGATGTTGGTTGCACAAGGATTGAAATCCCGATGATGAGATCAAGAAGCGGATAGAAGAAGACCTAGTTATGTGGTCGGGAATTAGATCTGAAAACCAGCTGGCGCGTCGCAAAGTGCTATATCCTATCGATACTCTCCTATGGAGTTGAATGATGGACTCTAAAGATTTCATCCATGAATAAACTTTAGGCATTCGAGATGTGGATGTACAGAAGAATGCTCAGAATATCTTGGATTGAGCATGTCACGAACGAAGAGGTTTTACGCCGCATGCTCAAAGATCGAGAAGTCCTCACAACTATCAAACGAAGAAAGGCGACTTACTTCGGGCATATTTTCAGAAATGAAAAGTATGCTCTTCTCCAGCTGATCATAGAGGGGAAGATAGAGGGTAAACGAGGTCTCGGAAGAAAAAGGCATTCATGGCTGAAAAATCTGAGGCACAAAAGCGATAGAGAAATTTTATTGTTTTCGTTTAACTATTGGCAGATATGTTTAGAATAAAAAATTTAGCACTTAAAACATAATACAGTTGTTTGCACGAATAATGAAGCTTCGTCATAAACGGCATTTGTATGAAATAAGACGAAAATTGTGAGTCACATAAGTGTCTGATATAATAAATTTAAATCATAAAATTTAATAATTAATAAGCTTAAAATTTTATTATTAACAATATTTATGACTTTTATGAAATAAGTGGGTCCACGGTCAAATTTATACCAAAAAAGGTTTGGGAAATCAAAAAATTTAACAAACCCTGCTCTAATGAAATGGAAATATAACCTAAAATCAAACTAATTACAGTTGTAATCACGAATAATGAAGCTTACGTCACAACCATCTGAATTAAGTACCGACAACCTTTTTGTTTAATTAATTGTAGTAACATAGGTTAAACAAAGACACACTATATTAAATTATTCTTAAATGTCTGATTTTAGAAATCTTATACGTCGAAAATTATCCCAACGTATTATCTCAACGTTATACACCCAACGTATGAGATAGAAAGAGATAGACACAATAGTTCTTAGCGTGCATAATAATTTTAATGAAAGTAGGTTTTATAGTGACTGATGCGATAATTTTAACAAAAAATTAGTTTGTTTTTAGGTTATATTTCCATTTCATTAGAGCAGGGTTTCTTAAATTTTTTGATTTCCCAAACCTTTTTTGATATGAATTTGACTGTGGACCCACTTATTTCATAAAAGTCATAAATATTGTTAAAAGTAAAATTTTAAGCTTATTAATTATTAAATTTTATGATTTAAATTTATTATATCAAACACTTATGTGACTCACAATTTTCATCTTATTTCATACAAATGTCGTTTATGACGAAGCTTCATTATTCGTGCAAACAACTGTATTTGCTAAAATTAAAGCATCAGTCAATTTAAAAACTACTTTCATTAAAATTATTATGCACGCTAAGAACTATTGTATCTATCTCTTTCTATCTCATACGTTGGGTGTCAGATAATTTTCGACGTATAAGATTTCTAAAATCAGACATTTAAGAATAATTTAATATAGTGTGTCTTTGTTTCACCTATGTTACTACAATTAATTTAAAAAAAAGGTTGTCGCTACTTAATTCAGATGGTTGTGACGAAGCTTCATCATTCGTGAAAACAACTGTACTATCTCCAGAACGAATCACAAAACTTATATTTTTTTATTATTATTGTTTATATTGTATTATTTTTTAGGTTATAGGTTGGGGTTACACTCAGGAAGGCAGTGATTTGTCGGATGTGTTAAAGGAATTGATAATTCCATACATTCAATTTGATAAATGTTTCGACGAAGTTCCAGAAAATTTTCAAAAATATCTAACGTTTGATAAGATTTGCGGGGGTTACCTAAATCAGGGTAGGTACAAATATAAAGCGTATTTTCGCGAGGATTCCGGTTAGTACCGCTCGGTTACTTTTGGTCAACTTTGGTTAGTCCCCCACCACAATTTCTAATGTTACATAACCTCAAATCCTCGTCTTTAGAACGTTTAGAACCACTTCTAACTTTAAAATTTAAATTGTGGCGCACATTTGTACTAGCAAAGCAACCGCAAAAAGTAACCACTGATTTTGAGCGGTCGTCTTTGGTTAACTTTGGTTGGGTAACTTTTTAACCCCTCTAACCGTTCGTCGCGAAAATGACACCGGTTAGTTTTGGTCACTTTTTGTTAACTTTTATGCCTCGCGAAAATACGCCTATAATGTCGAAAGAAAAAAACTCAAATCTATATTTCGATTATTAATGATGACCGCATTCTCAAGTATAATTTTTCTTATTATTTTAATGGATGGTCAATTAAACGTTTAAATATTTTTATATTTTTTTATATTTTAAATTCAAAAATTTTCAAACATTATTTTTATCAATTTCTTCGAGGTTGGAAAAACTGCAAGATGAATGCCGTAACTATAAAAGACATTTGTATATGTACTTACTACTTACTACTTACATATTATTATCATTATCACAGAGATAGGTATACAATCAGGACCAATTGGAATCAAGTTTTTGGAAAAGTTGGTAAGTAAAGTTGTATTTTCATAAAATCCAGTACGGGTCTGATGATATCAGTGTCACGTGTAGAAACGTGACTAAGATTGAAACATGTAATCCGGTAAGATATTCTTTGCTTTTATAATTTTGTTTGCTAATTTTTTCAATGAACTTCGTATCCCTTAGCCTTAGACGGACCTGTTTGTTCCTATTTTTGTTATGATGATATGTAATAAGAAGTAAAAACTCAAATCTGTATTATTTAGATTATTAATGACCTCATTCTCAACTATAATTTTTCTTATTATAATGTCGAAAGGTAACAAAATTGCTTCCTAACAAATTTTATTCCTATGATTCTCACAATCTGATCTTGCTTTGTTTTTTCAGCGACTTCTGTATGTCAAGGAGACAGTGGTGGAGGATTAGTTTACAATGTAAATAAGCGGTATTTTGTAAAAGGTATCGTAAGTACGTCTCCAGGTTCAATAGACACTGGTGTAATTCAATGCAATTCGCAACAGTATGGACTTTATACCTCAGTTGACCGTCATACTGAATTTGTAAGGAATATTACAACAAGTTATGGGTAAGGTACTTGACCTTTTTTTATACGTGAAAGAACGAATTTGATAAAAAATTATGTAATATGGGTAATATTCCATTTCTCAATAATAAATTATTCATACTGTTCTGAGCCATGTACCTGATTAGTAACCGACAGGAAATATCATCATTAAGACTATTATGCAAACAGACACACAGTAATTACAATTCAAGTCAGGTTTACTTCAATCCTTTCCGAGTCATCACATTAATCCATCTGATATTTTCATTTTGCGCGATAGATTCATTCCTATGTAAACACTGTGTTAAACACTTTTAGAACTAAAAATATAAAGTTGGCAAATTAAATGAAAATTCTCACAGTATTCTTCTTCTTCTTCAGGTGCCTATCCGATTTCGGATGTACGGCGATCCCCCCGACTTAGCCAAGAAGGCTGTACCAGGGAAATGTTTGCGTTCCCCTTAGTCCACAGATCAATTTTGGACTTATTTAGATCATTAACATTTTAAGGATTTTTCTTGGCATATTACTCTCGGTGGTTTGCCATTGCCTTCCGAGGGGAGACGGTCAGAATAAAGTTCTTACTTTACTCGGATTCGAACCGGGTATTTAGCGTTCATAGTCAACTCGCGTGACCGCTAAGCTCCGACCGTCTCTCTCACGGTATAATCAGATATATCGGCACCGTTTTCTAGAACCAGCGCGGGTATTTATCGGAATAAAGTATTCAGAGTGAAAGCAGTTTTTGTATAAGCGCCGACTTTTGCTCATAATTCAATGTAAAGAGATGTAAGTGATCACGTGGTTATAATCTCACTGGTAACTTTTTGCTTATATTTACAAGAATTATTTGTTCATTGTTTGCGGTACAAGACAACTCGGCACTGGACAACTCCAGTCCATTCTGGAGTCCATTCAAAATGAATTCATACTTTTGTATTCCGGAGAAAATAGGCAAGGAAACAATGGCACCGGTTTTATAGTTATGAAAAAATATAAGAACGAAATACTCCATTTCAAACCAATGGGTGGAAGGTTATCATATTTGAAAATTAGAATGAAACCAAATAATCTGTCAATAATTAATGTCTATGCACCAACTGAAGAGAGCACTGAGGATGAGAAAGAACGGTTCTATTATGAATTGGAATTGTTGTATGATGTGATCCCAAGGCATGATACTGTAATTGTAATGGGAGACTTTAATGCGAAGATAGGAAGGGAGAATCATTTTGAAGATGTGGCAGGAAAATATGCAGTTCATGGGAGAACTAATGACAATGGAAGCAGACTGTGCAGATTAGCAGCATCACTAGACTTGGTCATTAGTAGCACCAAATTCGAGCACAGGAAAATACACAAGATTACTTGGATGTGGCCCGGGAGCAATAATGACGAAGGAAACCAAATTGACCATGTGCTGGTGGCAAGAAGGCGGGCCACATCAATAAGGGATGTGAGAACATATCGAGGTGCCAGTGCTGATACGGACCATTTCATGGTTGTAGCGGAAGTGAAACAAAAAACCATGGTAGCAGATACAAGATACAAAAAAAAGGAACGTTTAGCAACTGAAAAATTCAGCAATGATGAATGCAAAAACGAATATGCGAGAAGAGTAACTAAGGAATTCGAAAAAGATGAGAGAAGCAATAACATAGACAAAATATGGGACAACATTGCAGAAAAGCTTAAAATAAGTGCTGAACAAGTTGTGGGATATGAAAAGAAAAAGAAATGGAAGTCATGGTTCGATAGCGATTGTGAGGAAATGAGTAGAATCAAAAAAGAAGCAAGAAGCAAATGGCTAGAAAGTAACAATGTGGAACACATGGATGAATATAAGAAGAAAAGAGCTGAAGCTAATAAATTGTACAAACAAAAAAAGAACGAATGGGTGAACGAAAAAATGAGTGAAATTGAAGTGAGCAGTATGAACAATAATGTAAGAAGTTTTTATAAGAAGATAAAAAATACGAGAAAGAAGTACGAAATAAGAAACAGATGAATGAAGAATGAGGAAGGAATACTGGAGAGTAGAACTGAAAAAATCAAAAAAATTTGGGAGAATCATTTCAGAGGACTGTTAAACACTCAGCAGTGTGAAGAAGAGGAAGAAGATTGGGTAGAGGATGCAAATAACACGGAAGAAGCAGATGAACCAACAAACGATGAAGTAATGGAAGCAATCAAAAGGTTGAAAAACAAAAGAATGCCAGGTTCAGATGAGATTAATGCGGAATTAATAAAATACGGAGGGGAAGCAATGCATGTTGAAGTTTGCAAGCTGATAAAGCAAATATGGAGGCAAGAGGAAATGCCAAATAAATGGAAAAAAGGGGTAATTATAACAATAAAAAAGAAAGGAAACCCAGAGGAATGCAATAACTATAGGGGAATTACACTTTTGAATACTGCTTACAAGATTCTGTCAGCAATCATACACGAACGACTTACTAAGTATGCCAATGAAATAGTTGGGAGATATCAATTTGGGTTCAGAAAAGGAAAATCGACAGTGGATGCATTGCACATAATTAAGCAAATACAAGAAAAAAGTTACGAGCACGACTTGGACATGCATCTGCTGTTTGTAGACTTCAAGCAAGCTTTCGACAAAATTAACAGAAGGCAGATGAAAAAGCTTATGAAGGAGTTCAAAATTCCACACAAATTGATAAGAATGACATTTGTTACAATGGATGAATCAAGCGCCACAGTAAGAACACCTGAAGGCGAAACGGAGTGTTTCAAAGTTAACAGTGGAGTGAGACAGGGTGACGCCCTGGCGGCGACCCTGTTCAACTTAGTCCTTGAATGGATAATAAGATCCACTGGCTGCACAGGATCAATAATCAATAAGGAAACACAGTTGGTGGCCTATGCGGACGATGTCGTCATTGTATCAAGAACTATCGCAGGAATAATGAATATATTAAAGATTATCAAAAGAGAGGCAATTAAAGTAGGTTTGAGCATAAATCAAGATAAAACCAAATATATGAAGTGCACAAGAGAAAAAGATGTTAACAGAAACGATTTAATAATTGATGGCTTTGTATTTCAAAATGTAACGGAATTCAATTATCTTGGAGTTCAGATCAACTGCGGAAACAATAGAAATATGGAAGATAGAAGATTGTACAAGAAGCTAAGTCGCATAGTGAGTTATAATGATTTTTATATCTCACCAATTTCTTTAATGCCATTTACACATTTGTTACACGATTTAGAAATAACCAACGACAATTTCAGCTGGTTCAAATTACCTTTACATTTGATTGTTTTTGGTTATCTAATAATACAAATTACACCAAATAGGCACTATATTGAGGTTTGTCTCAAGGACAGATATTGCATAATTTTTGACCTAATTATTTATAAAATAAAAGTTGATTTGTTGTTAACTACGGCTTATTATTTTTACACACTGTTTTTGCTACATTATTTCAATTTAACTGATAGTGATAAAGTCAGTATCTACAACCTTATAATTATACCTGAGATATTTTCGAGCAAAGTAGAAGCATGCAACCTCATAAAATTAATCGTGCTGGCTTATATTCAAGGTTAAAATTTTGTTGTTTCTCCATAAGGGTGGATATTTACAAACGGAAACTCATAAGCTTATGAGAAACTTGGACCCAAGCCCAGAGTTGAGTTTAGATAACATCTTTGAACATTATAATTACTTCGGAGGTTAAACATAACTGTATGCCCTCCTTTCTTTATGTGAACGTGCAATAAATCTGCACCCAGAAAATATCGCTACAATTATTATAATACGAATTATATATTGTGGTATTTTGTAGTATTACACAATGGTTTTCAAAAAGAAAAGAAACAAAATTTTTATTTGACACATTCAAAAAATCACAAAAAATCACACATCAAAAAATGAAATTTGAACTTAAAATCAAAACAAATTATGGGCATGAACGATTATGGTTGTGCGAATGAGCACAGAACCAACATTTTGAACAATCAACCACAAATAATAAATTAGAGAAAGAGAATTGTTTAATTGGTGTTATTTTATTTAATTGTACAATTTATTTAAATGTAAATAGTTGTGAAATGACTTCGAAGTGTTGTCTGGCGTGGACAGAGGGCGACAGTGATGTTGGTAGAGAGCGGGTAGGGAAGTGTGGTTCCCTCTCTTCGATGTATGAAGCGCGGAAGACATGACGTAAATTGAAGCGTCTAAATTTTAATAAGTGAATAAAGTGCGGAAAAAATGAAATTCTACTGCTTACGAGTAGTCAGTGGAAGCCACAATGTCGCCAAGTGTTTTAGAACATAATTCAGGAAGCTGAATATTATAAATGAAGAAAATTTATGTAAGCCAAACATGAACGAGCAAATTTGGAAGATGGCAGATGGAAATTATTTGGTAATAGCTGTAGTTGAATAATTCACCAATCCTGAGATGATTAATAAGGTAGCTGCAGCTGTAATCGCCAACAGAAATTTGCAAGGTAAAAGAAATTTTATAAATTTTATTCGACAACATGTGCTACAAAACCCGCGTGAAATCTTCAAGGTTGAGCATTTGTTATGCTAGAAGAGTGGGGAATTTTTGCAAAACTTTAACTAACGTACGACGTAAGCTACAAACATAAACTTTTACGCCACGAAAATTTTATTTGAATGCCGCCAGATTTTTTTAAAATTAATTATTATGTACATGAATTTATATATGTATATAGATTCATACGCCGCTTCCAGACCCGATACATTGAACAGGCAACCACAGACCCCTTAGAATTTATCATTTTAGAGAAGAATATATTTTTAAATTCTGACGTAATCAAATATAACTATATGAGCAACTCTTGAGGGGTAGGAAAATTTGAATAATAAAAATTTGTTAAATTTAATGGTCGTTAACAAACCCAGTACGCTTAACCACATTATCAAACCCGGTGTATGTAATTTTTTATAATAAATCGACGTTCCTCATTCCAGCAACGTTGTCAGTTCTAAAAGATTAAAACTACATAAGGTGACAATATTTTCTTGGAAAAAATATACAAGCCTGATTAAGGTTCATAATAATACTCGTTATAAGTTTGTGTTACACAATAAAATTGTGTGACAGATTTATATTAATTTCATTTAAAAATTTACTTAACATTTTTGGCATGTTTTGTGGCTACACATAATAAACACCTCTTTCTTACGTTACAAAGAACTGAAAGAACTTTAAATAAATTTAAAATTATTTAAAATTTAATTAAAAAATTAAATACCTACTAAAGATAAAAATTAATTTTTATCACAAATAATATAAGCTTTGACTCGAACGGAATTTCATACTGTTAACTATAAAATTTTCTACATCAAATGCAATATTAGGGAAACCTTGAAGTTTTGCGTTACGCCACTCTTTATATTAGTAACACTGTTTATTATAACAAGTTTTAATTTATTAAGATCGGCTGCCCACAACTTAAAATATAAAGCTTGCTCCGAGTAATACGCGATCTGAACAGCTCACTTTTAACCCTAGAATGCTATCGTAAATTAATACGTACAATACGTATTACATACTATAAAAAATGCGTAAATTTTACGTACGATAGCATTATAGGGTTAAAGCTGCTTTTTAGTTCACTTTAAAGGTAACTAAACAGTTTCTAGGTGAAAAATTTATTTGCTTTAATCTTTTGTAGGCACATAATTATTATGTACTATGTAGGTATGGATGGAAATACGAGTACCTAGTCTGTTTATAAAAAAAATGTCTTATTATTTAAAACAAAAATGATTTTCCTGTTTGTTAAGTTTATTAGAACAAGTTTTAATTTCTTAAGATCGGCTGCCTACAACTTAAAATATAAAGCTTTGCTCTGAGTAATACGCGAACTGAACAGCTCACTTTTAAAGCTTCTTTTTAGTTCACTTTAAAGGTAACTAAACAGTTTCTAGGTAAAAATTTATTTGAAATTATTATGTACTATGTAATTTTCCCGTTTGTTTAAATTTGTATCAGTAGTTTGTAATATAATATGCAAATCAAATTTATCTTATGGTTTTCCCGCGTTTTCTTTTATCACGTGGGTAATCATTCGTTGCATTTCTTTGTAATTGCTAAGGTGACCAATATTTCCTATTTATGATAATGGAAAAATATTTGCTAAAACTCAAAAATGAAGTTACTACCCGTAGGTAGTAACGCTAGTACGGTAACCAATAAAATATCTTTTAATGATGATATTTTTCAAACAAGAACAAAAAAATGAGGAGTAGTCTTTCTATATGCATTTTGTCCATTTCTTGTAATTTTCAGAAATAGAGAAAAATTATTACAAGTTAGTGGATTGATGAATAAAAAATGTAAGTTTTGCAAAAAATTTAACAAAAATTCATAATAATTATGAATAATAAGTAATAACAATAACGACAATATTGAGGATGAAAATTCAGATGACATGTTATATTATTGTAATAACGACGAAGATGATTTCGTTATGATTTTTGTTATAATTTTTTTGTAAAACTTACTTTTTTATTCATCAATCTACTACCTTGTAACATTTTTTCTCTAATTTTGAAAATTACAAGAAATGGACAAAATGCATTATGTAAGTCTGCTTCGCAAATATTTTTTGATTTTTTGTAATTATTGTTTAACGCAGCGTTGGTTGGTTTAACGGAATGTGCAAAAGTGCAAATTCAGGCAATCCACCCACTTGCTTTATCGTACCACAGAAATAATTATGCTCTCGGGGTTAGTAACGTCGACAGTGTACTTCTAATTACAATTTTATATTACAAGTGTGTGATTTAGTGCAAAAAATGAATCGTGGTAAATTTTTGGTTCAATTGGCAACGAAAAAATATAAATCAGGTACAGTATAATTTTAATATATTATTATTATTGAAGATAAAATTCAAATTAACTAAAAATTAAATGGCGCCAAAATTTTTAAAAGCAAGGTGCGGATTACATAACGGTTCCACGAAGATATCAATTTTACGATAGAAAACTAAACAGAATATGAAAGATAATTTAATACTTGCGCGTTTTAGATAAGGGCGAATGCAATATTTCTATTAATTTGGTCAGAAATTGGTTTTGAAGTTAACGATTTCAAGCGAATATCGAAAAAATACCTACCATGAAAATCGATAACTTTAAAATCGACTTCTGGGTAAGCTAATCGATTATATGACATTCGACCATATCTAAAACGCTTAATAAAAATATTATTTTTCATTATTATTCCGTTGAGTTTTCAATCGTAAAATTATTATTTTCGGAGAAGGTAACCCTGCCTACTTACACGTGAAATATTGCATCATAATTTTTTAAACCAATTTTGTTTGGATTGATTTGTAAGTTTGCGCAAATTTAAACCAATCAAAATTTATTCACAAAAAGTATGTACAAATTAAATTGTTAGTTTTGGTTTAGTTTTAAAATACTCTGCATCGAAAGTGTGCATTTTATAAATTTTTTTCTTTTTGAGATTTCATTTACAGACATTTGAGTGTTACTACCTACTTACTTATCCAGTTTCGTTTTAGAAAAGCAAATGCCGTGCATCCCCAATTCTTCATCAGATAATATGGAAAATAACTTGAAACATGATATTATACCATTGGAAAATAAGGTAAACTAATTTTTAACAAGTTTGTAAATAATATTAATCTTAAAATTGGCAAGTTGTATTCTACAACAAAAGTAAAATTATTTTAATTTCATTTATTACAAAGAATTTAATAATTATTAACTTATTCATATCTTAATTTTAATGGACTTAAGATTCCAAATATATGATATTTCCAAATAAATAAACGGAAATGTAAAACAAATTACATGTTTTTATCTCGATTCCAAAATAATCTTCCAAGTTTTCTATTTTCTCTAAAAATATTAGTGCATGTGAAAATGCCTGTATGGCTCACCCATAAATTATGATGATAGCACAACATATTCAATTAGGATTTTTCAAATTTTCAGCGATTTTTATAATTCATAATTTCAAATAATAAATAAGCTAATTTTTTATCCGGCTTTGATTTGAGAAAATGAAGAGTTGAAAATCAGTAAAATTTTCATTACCATAATATACTTACAAGGGGTCACTACAGTGAGTATGTCGCCAATCGAGATCCCAATTTTTTTGGTGATTCTAGTTGCTAAAAAAATTATCACTTTTTCGAATTTTAGTCGATTGGCTATTGGTTCTTGAGTTATGAATTTTTAAAAATACTATGGTGAGTTAACTGCTATTATTATTAGCTATTATTACAAAAAACCGTGGTGGTTTAGCGGTTAATAATTTGTAATGGTAATTCGTAGGACATAAATTTTTTAATTCCGATAATAAATTACATAATTTAAAGAAAAAAAATTTGCCCGGATTGGGATTAGAACCCAGGACCTACGCGTTACAACGTCCATAATGCTAAGCTTATGGTAAAATCTGCCCTTTCAAAAATTCATAACTCAAGAACTAAGAGGCAATCGACTAAAATTCGAAAAAGTGATAATTTTTTAGCTACTAGAATCACCAAAAAAATTGGGATCTCGATTGGCGACATACTCACTGTAGTGACCCCTTGTTAGTTACATTATGGCAATGTGGTAACATTAAAATTCTGGTATGAACAAATTCCTTACTTTATTATTAAAGCAATAATTTAGAATTACTATTGTAAAACTATTATTTGGTTCAATGATAGAAATCACTTTAACTATTACTTATCATTTTTCGTTTGTAAACGATAAAAACATTATGCTTAAGCAGTATTATTTATTTCATAGGTTTTGGAAGACTTACCAAAAACATCAACTTCTAAAAAAGTTTACCATTTTCCATTTACCATCTTACAATTAATGAGCTTTGAAAAGCCCGAAATGGAACAAATTGCTCGTTTTATGGGTCATTCTGAAAAAACTCATGCAGAATTTTATAGGTAAGTCTACATGTTGTTTTCATTTAATAATATTATTTATTTACTTATTTATTTTTTAGACTTACAGAAGATGTATACCAGACAGCAAAAGTTGCCAAGGTGCTATTGCTGCTAAATGCAGGAAAGGGGGCCGAATTTAAAGGAAAGAGTTTAGCAGAAATTGAAGTAACTGAAGATATCATCGACGCGGATGAAAATTAAGAAAATCAAGAGGATGAAAATGAAGAAACAGATAGTGAAGAAAATATAGCACATATAGTTCGTATTAAGACACTGGTTTTTAACACATATCGCAAAAAATAGCGCTGTACGACACTTCTGCCTGTTTTCACCAACAATTTATTTAAGAATTTCTTAGTAAAGAATTACTTACAAGGGGACATTACAGTGAGGTACCAACCAATCGAGATCCCAATTTTTGTTGGTGATTCTATGAGCTAAAAAATTATCACTTTCTTGGCGTTTTGTCCAATGGGTCTTAGTTTTTGAGGTATGAATTGCTATTAATAATGTTTGTTACTACAACAAGACGTAGTCGTGTAGAAGTAGCGTATAGGTAATGGTAATCAGGAGGTCCGTGGTTCGCTTCCCACTTGGAGGACATTTTTTTTTAAATTGTGTAATTTAATTTCTAAACAATTTAGAAATTTTAATTATTAAAATTATATTTTAAAATTTTTATTAAGTCGGCCTTTTATCCGACCTCCCTTTATCTTGTGTAAAATAAGACATTGCGGATGGTTTAAAAATAAAAAGTTAGCCGGCGTGAGCTGTGAACTCAGGACCTACGGATTAGAATTAGCATAGGGTAAAACTTATGGTTAAACCTGTCTATTTTCAAAAACTCGTAACTCAAAAACTAAGGCCCATTGGACAAAACGCCGAGAAAGTGATAATTTTTTTAGCTCATAGAATCACCAATGAATTGGGATCTCGATTGGTTGGTACCTCACTGTAATGTCCCCTTGTTAGCTAGGATTCCATAAATTTGATTGGTAAAATTTGACATATGAATTTTTTATGTCAATACTATGTCAAATTTCACCAATCACATTTAAGAAATACCTAGCTAAGGAATTCTTTACTAGGATATTCTTAAATAAATGTTGATGAAATCGGGCATTCATGCCGTACAAGATTTTTTAAATTTAGTTTTGTAAGTTTAATTTTTTTAAGATAGTATTTTGTAAGGTAATATTTTTTTTATATTTTTTTTATTATGTTATGTACCTACTATATAATTAAAGAAATTATGTTATCTTTAATTGTTTATTATTAATTTCTAATGATTATTATTCTTCACGAAGCAACAAAAGCAATATATTCCGAAAGCAAACACAAATTGACCTCTCATTACCTGGAATATTAAAATATCAATTTGTTATATAAAAAGAAAAAAAAACAGCAAATATTATCTGCATTTAGGTTTATCCTCCAATAAATTAAATGAATTTCAAAATAAAAAAAGAAAATTGTGAATCTGTTGAGTAGCTTTTGAGTTATCGTGGAGACATATAAAAAACGTCCTTTTTCAATAAACGCCTTTAAAGATTTCCCATGACTTTATTATTCTTAAAACAAAATTAGTTTTTGTACTTTAAGAATCAATAAATAAGTGTCAAAAACCTTAAGTTGTTTATTTGCTTCTTTCCATGAAAAAAAAATTCAAGAAAATCACATTTTTTAGTCGCTTGATGAGAACCTCCTCATAAAGCTGCAAGTCGTCAATTTAAATAAAGTTAAATGTTTGCATTATTCAATAAAAAAAAACTCACTAAAATACAAAAGGCAAAATAAAATAATAATTGGAAAAACAAACTCTACAAAATTAATGGGTTTAACGTTTAAGGTAAAATAAATGAAATAATATTACAGCATAATATTATTATGACGAGTATTTTGCGTAACATGATGAGAAACATCAAAGTTTAATAATAGTAATTAACAAAAGCGGTGTTGCAAAATTTCGGGAGCGGTAACGTCGAATAGATTTACCGGGTCTCATTTCGCTGTATTTATTATATACAATTTTTACGGCGCGCTCCCTGGCGAGCAAAGTAATGTACTAGATTAATATATAATGGTATGTTGAACCGCTTTTCCAGACCCAGCTTAAATTGGGTCAGAATGCACCTAAACGGTTAGGGAACCCAAAAAGCATTGTAAACGTTACCAGACCCGCGGACGGGTCTGACAACGTCTCTTTTGGCTTGGGAACGTCGGTTGTACATAGCGTTTCGGGTCTGTATAAGCGGTTGTACAAAGCTATTCTTATATATACTGTATAATTAATATATATATATAATTAATTATATATACTGTATATGGGTAAACTAAATTTTAGCTGGAAAGAATACATAGAATGCACACCTGATGACTGCATAAAAGATGAAGACCTTAAAATAAGCAAGTAAATGTAAAAACAAAATCTGTACGTTTTGGTTTCTAAATGTTTCTTAACCATTTTTAGAGATAGGTGTCGTCTTCCAAACTTTCCACGGCATGGAAAATTCAGCATCCCCAATAATAATAGTAAATACGAATCTGGAAATTATGTACTAACAGGCAGTGTCATATTATTAACTTGCGATCCTGGTTATCAAGCGAATCCTTCAGGAGGGATCTACTTTTCTTGTGTAAACAATGGTAATTGGCATCCTGCTGTAGGATCATGCACAGGTATGTTATGTACTATGATAAGTAGTAATATGGATAGTTTATTTACATATAGTTAAACTAATCTAATTAAATTGCTACAATTTATTAGCTGCTAGTGTCACTAATATTTAAAATCGACCCTTCACGGTTCAATAGGCGTAACCCTCATTTTACATATTTGTTTTCATATTACCTGCTATGAAACTGAGAGTTTCATTGCATGTTGAGACAGTCGAAACACGACAATTGCAAATCAACGCGACTGTTGGTCAGAAACTAATTGGTTTCTTCCCTAGGATAGAAACCGTAAAGTTTCTTCCCGCTTACTCAGTTTTTGATTTCATTTTAAACCTGTCAGAATTGTATTTATTTATTGTAAACAATTAATAGGACAGCTGACAATTCTTATATTTTATGAAACTCTCAGCTTCATTACAGGTAATATGAAAAATAGTGTGGATGGCACGGGATGAAAAATGATTTCAGACTTGGGGTGATGCAATCCTCACCCTGGTCTGAAATCGTTTTGTTTCATCCCTAGCCAAACAATATACTACTATTAATATTGTTTGATATCTATGAAACAAAGGGTAGTATTAAATATTTCAGAATAATTCGCAATTGATTAAACAAAAATTATTGAAACAATATTAAAGTTTTCAACCATAATAATGCATAATACAGTTGTTTGCACGAATAATGAAGCTTCGTTATAAACGGCATTTGTATAAAATAAGATGAAAATTGTGAGTAACATAAGTGTTTGATATAATAAATTTAAATAATAAAATTTAATAATTAATAAGCTTAAAATTTTATTTTTAACAATATTTATGACTTTTATGAAATAAGTGGGTCCACGGTCAACTTCATATCAAAAAAGGTTTGGGAAATCAAAAAATTTAAGAAACCCTGCGCTAATGAAATGGAAATATAACCTAAAAACAAACTAATTTGTTAAAATTATCCCATCAGTCACTATAAAACCTACTTTCATTAAAATTATTATGCACGCTAAGAACTATTTTGTCTATCTCTTTCTATCTCATACGTTGGGTGTCAGATAATTTTCGACGTATAAGATTTCTAAAATCAGACATTTAAGAATAATTTAATATAGTGTGTCTTTGTTTCACCTATGTTACTACAATTAATTAAAAAAAAAAGGTTGTCGGTACTTAATTCAGATGGTTGTGACGTAAGCTTCATTATTCGTGATTACAACTGTACTTGAATAATTAATTTTAGTTTCTCCTGGCTAAAAAAAAATTATTTGTAAATGAAGTGTCGATATGTAGGTATGTTGTAATTTTCCAAAGTTTCGGAGGACCGCGACTTAAAAATCTAACCCACACAAAATGAGTTATAAAGTTTAACCTGTAAAAAAGTAAAATAATGTAAGTTTACCTTTGTGGACGAAGTAAATAATTGAAATTACGAGAAAGTAAACGATGTTTTGTTTTCATTATTACGAGGTGTGAGTGGACTAACGTCCAATAAAATTTGTAGCGAAGCGAGTTGTGCTTGGAGGCCAAAAATTCAAAATACTAGAAAGCAGATTGGGTCAAATTAGCGATAATGAATAGTTTTGTTTTGTATACTATACATAAATGAAACTGACATTGCCGTGATACAAAATTTTATTGACAAAAAAATTGTCAAAAAGTTAGTAACTTACAAATTGATAAAATTTAGCAGCCAGAGAGCAGTATTGAGTACAAAAACCCCATAAAGCTATCATGAATAATAATAGAAAGATTGGACAAGAAAGAGATTAAAATGGTCATAACTTTAAAACAATGAAAGTACAAAATTTTTTTTTGTACACAAAATGTACACATAATTTACACAAAATTCCTAACTATTGTTTTTTTAATTTGGAGAAAGTGGGGGTACTAGCTTGACGCAGGTCTTTAAAATACACAAAGATGTTTTATTTTTCAAAGAAAAATAAACAACTGAACAATTAATAATAATTCATCTGCCTCTTGATCATCGCATCAAAATCTCCCTCGAGCAACTCTAGGGACGATACCTCTAAAGGCACACGTGCTTAAGAATGAGACATGATGTACATATTTCCTTTCAAATGCTGAATGGTAACAAAATGCTGGGATAATCTAACGATCCAACGAGCTAAATTATTGCTTGAGATTTTCATGCATATAAACCACAACAATCTGTAATGGTCGGTAAAGGCATTAAACTCAACACCCTCTACATAGGGCCTAGACTTCCAGATACCAAAGATTATCGCCAGATGGGATATAGGATAATACACATCTCATTTTGTCACTTCGTTAAGTTTGCGGTCAACCGCATATTTACATATCAGAATATTGTTAGTGGTTTGGGACAAGAATGAAATAAATGGTTTGGATTGGAGAAATTCCAGCAACTACCAATGATAGACAAAGGTTCTGAAAATTTAACGTTATCCGAAATATGAATAAGTGTGGAGACCTCCGCAATTTAACTAAAAGAACAGCCGCTTGGGAAGTTTGAATATAGGATTTCCGTCATAAGGTGTAGATCAACCTCACCATAAGAGAAGTTTGAGGAACCATATTGCGCCGAATTACCCACAACTGAACATCCTTCGAAAGAGTAGGAATGACGCAAGAAAATTTTAAAATCATGGTGTCGATATATAGGGTGTTTTTTTAGCTGCATGAGAACTTCAAAATGAAATAAAACATTAAAAACCTGACGGAATGTTTTGGTTATAATTTTTTTATGAAAGTACAGTTAAAGGCATTTATGATTTGAACATGACTTCCGGCATGTGACCACCACGACTAATGGTTACGAAGCGCATCCGTTCAGTCCAATTTTTGACCACTTTTTCCAATATTTCTGGCTTTATTTCATAAATGGCTTGCTGAATATTAGCCTCCAATGCTTCTAGAGTTGTTGGTTTGTTAGCATAAACCATGGATTTAACATACCCCCACAGAAAATAATCTGGAGGTGTCAAATCACACGATCTTGGAGGCCAATTGATAGGACCACGTTTTGAAATAATGTTGTCACCAAATTGTCCTTTCAATAAATTGATGGTTTCGTTGGCTGTGTGGCACGTAGCACCATCCTGTTGGAACCATAAGTTGTCAATGTTTAGCTCTTGAAGTTTTGGAAACAAAAATGTATTGAGCATGTGTCGATATCTCACACCATTCACCGTAACGGTAGCTCCTTCCGCATTTCGAAAGACATATGGACCAATGATGCCGTTGGCGTGCATTCCACACCAAACAGTCAATTTTAATGGATGCAATGGAGTCTCAAGATAATGTCCCGGATTAGTCTCACTCCATATACGGCAATTTTGTTTGTTCACATACCCAATTAACCAGAAATGTGCCTCGTCACTGAACAAAATTTTACGGTAAAAAAATGGATCCACTTCCAATTGGTTGGAAGCGAATTTGGTAGCGTTGTTCAATGGTCAATCTATGCATTATCAAATGCCAAACCTTGCTAAACACAAATGTCAAAAAACTGTTTCCATAGCAATCTTGATTCAATTGTTATCCCTATTGAAAGTTCTCATGCAGCTAAAAAAACACCCTATAGCATAGCACAGACTCCCCTTGAGCGAGGACACACTCTAATCCGAAATTTGAAACATCGCATTGAATATAAAAACGATTCGAAATCGGCGCAGAAATTAATCGAATCATGGTATTTTCACGCGAACGTTTTGATGCCGAATTAAAAATTAAAAAACCTGTAGCATCCAAATCGATTAGGTGCTTTTGTTCCTTCCTCACAGATCCACCAATGACCTCTTTATTTCTGCTTCCTTCGCCCCTGCTGTGGTCCATGCACCTCAATTCATTGTCACACTTTCACTAAATTTCACGAACTGCTTCTCTAGCCACAACCTTCTACTTAACCACAATCCAACGGAAATACCTTTGCTCACACCTTCACCTCGGAAAGACAAAATAAACTGCCTTCTTATCACCTTCTTCTTCGAAGGATCAAACGCATCAACTAACTGTAGCCTGTATCGCCCTCTAGGTTCGAAAGATAAAAGTGACCCCCATTTGTTGATTTTTTCATTTTTTTTATCAAATTATTTCATCACGACCCCCATCCTAGGTATCCTCTTGCTTTTTGTTAAACATGCCTAATTCCCCGATCATATTTCCTTATTTTAAAAGTTCACCTAACGATTCGGGAACCTTGATAACGTTAACGTATAATACAACTACAAATTTCATAATTAACAAATTTTAACACAATTACATTTCGACACGTACCGTCCTGTGTAAACTACCGTAACCCACAAAATACAAACTTTTAGATTTTTGTAGAAATTGGTTGTATTACAGGGTGGACCAATAGTCTCTTAACATTCGAGAAGCCCGCTGTTTCCGAACGGGAGGGGGTATCGGAGTTGGGAGGGTATCAAACGCGAGAGCGACTAATAGGAATTTAGTTCCATGTCGTCATTCACCGGCCATTAAAAATAAACAAGCGGTATTAATCAAGAACTGTTTATTGTATTTTCAAGTGCACAAATGGGGGTTTCATGTTTTGATTGATAATTGAGATGTTTTAAGGTAAGATTACAGTAAAAGCGGGTTGCCGATTTCAGATTATCGGTACCGACAATCCCACGTAGTAATTAAATGGAAATGCTCACAGTGCAATTTGATAATTTTTTTAGCTCATAGAATTATCAAAAAAATTGGGATCTCGATTGTTGCGTACCGCACTGTAATATTCCCTTGTTAGTTAAGTTTTTGTTAAATTTATATTTTACAATACATATTAATATCACAACTACTCTTGAAATTTCTTTTTTTAAATTTATTCACTAATAATTTATATTTTAACTAAATATTTATAGATATATACAACCCCCCAGCACCAGCACCACCTATAATAATTACTCCTCAGCCAGTTACTGCGCAAACTCCTGCAATAATAACATCGTCTATGGTAAGACGGCTGTCAACACCTCCCCCAACACCAGTAATCCCTTCCTCCGAAGACTGCGGAATCTCCCAATTTCCCCAATTTCCATGGATGGCAGCTATAATGGTCAAGAATAGCGGTAGCTTAAGTGACTTCACACACAAGTATAAATGCACAGGCACCTTGGTTTCTAATAAACATGTTATAACAGGTATGTACCTTAGAACAGTACGCTTTCAAAACTATAACAGCCGTATTAATAAAAAACGTAAAACAGTCTTGTAAGCCTGTTTTAGTTAATGAACTCAAATGAGTTCTTTAACGCATAACCTCTAACTTTTTTTTTGCTTGCATTTAGAATTTTTTTAGGTTAAAATACCAACTTATTACAGTAAACGCGCTAAACTCCCTATAAAATAGTTTACTAAATATTAACCGCCGTATTCATAAAATTAAATCAATATTTAAAAGAGGCTTGTAAACCCTTCTTAACCATAACCTAGCTTGTTACGGCCTATTTCCGTGGCTCGTCAAGATTTATACAAAGAAAAATTAAAACTCCTCTTCGTGCAAATCTTCCTCTTTTGACCGCAACAAAGCCAACTAACTCAGCGGACCATAGGTTCGTTTCGTAAATAAAAGAGGAACGAAAGTTTGTCTTGCTATGAGAATTTTACTAACTCATACATAAATATTAGGTATAACTTTAAAAGATCTTAATTGGTCAAAATAAAGGCGCCACTTCACTGTAAATAAAAATAGCGTACAATTACTTTGAAAATCAATTAATGAGCTACAGTGAAGGAAAACTCATTAACCGACTTTCACGCCAAACTAACAAATTAAATTACCAAATGCACCTTCTTGATCAATTCATAAAACAAACCTAAAGTTTCCTTAGTTTTGATTCCACACCTAAATGACTGATTTATTTAAACTGCTTCAAAAATAACTCAAATTGAATATTGAATTCTACGTAAATATATGGAATTTTACTTCAATTACTTTATTATTTTATTATGATGCGGTATTGGAAAATTCCTTCTCTCTTACAAGTTTTTATCGAGAACCTCTGAAATACAAAATATAACTAAGACACAATAAAAAACAATAATAATCAATTAAATATAACGATATAATAAATCACAATATGCAATTTACATACACATATAAAACTTAATTAACCCCTAAAATGTTGTAAGTATTTAAATTAATAGCTTATTTGGATCCAAAATGAATGACTTTACTTTTTAAATTGACAAAAATCTTAATTTAAATTATGAACTAAACAAAATGAAATAATTTAATAAATTTGCGTACAGGTATCAGTAGTCTATCTTTTGAAACTAATGAGATTTCTTATGAATAAAACAATACGATAACCTGCATCAAATTCATTAATTTTACGATATATGACAATAAACAAAATTTTACACAATCAATAATCAAAATTAAAATATGCACTGCAATGATAATTTCCTTTTCATACTACCCCTTCCGTAACTAACGTTTCCTATTCTAATAATACGCATGTAAACGAAAGTGAAACATTCGTAGGTACTCTAATTGTATCTAATAATTGTATATTGTAATCGTACAAATTTGTACAATTTGAATAGATGGATTTTTTTCTATTGAATTTACTTCCATATTTAAAAACTTTAGAAGTTGTCACTAACAAACATGTGAATTATTGGTTTATACGTTGCTAGTCAACAAATCTTGAAATGACCGTCCTACTCAATAATAATACTGTGATATAATATTTATACATAATCGTTATTCAGTGGTGTGATGTACTTTTAAAATAATAACATAACGTAAACACGTTATGTTATTATATAGTGTTTTTCGCGAAACGGTATCACGTATCATTTTGACAAGCCGCTATTATTATATCGTGAACGTTATAATAAAGGTTTTCTTAACCGTTATAGTGCGAAATATAACGGGTGTAATTTAGGTGCACTTATATTTCGCACTATAACGGTTAGGAAAACCTTTATTATAACGTTTACGTTATAATAAAAGCGGCTTGTCAAAATGATACGTGATACCGTTTCGCGAAAAACACTATATAATAACATAACGTGTTTACGTTATGTTATTATTTTAAAAGTACATCACACCACTGATTATTTGATATATAATTTTGAATTCGCCCAAGTAACATTTTAACCTGGGAAATTTCTGGCATTTGCCTGTCAGTGAAAACTCACCCAGGACCTGCTCCTGTGGCAGGAGTGAAGCAAGCCTGCTACAGGTGCTGTCTGAGTAATTTGGCGCATGAATGTACCTGAGGCAGCCCTGTGGCACACTTGGGAGAAAGCAAGCTGGTGCTGGCGCAAACCTGCACCACGCTTGTCGCACACCTGAGAAAAGTCTGGGGCAACCCTGAGACAGGATTGAGGGTAAGTCGGAGGCAGGAATGAGGCAAGTCTGCTACAGGTGCTGTCTGAGTAATTTGGCGCACGAATTTACCTGAGGCAGCCCTGTGGCATACTTGAGAAAAGCCTGCAACGGTTTTGATTTCCACGTGTCAAAAAAAAATTTATTGTAAATAATTTTCAAAAAATGAAAAAATTAATTTATTTTAATTTAATTAATTTCTTAACTTAATATCCCTTTTTAGTATTCTTTTCTCTATTAATTAATTATCTATTATTATATTTTTTAATTCTCTTATTATGGTTGAACTCATAAATTACGATTTTCTCCTAATTATTTCATTTGATGATAGTTGGTCCTGAATTTATCCACGGGTTGCGTCTGCTGGAGTCTGTAAATCTGTAAATATAATTATAAATTTTAAAAATCTTACCGGAGCTGGGAATCGATCCACGGACCTTCTCACTTGTACTTCGATAACCTGGAGTTACTTACTTTACTTTTACTTTTAAAATCTTTTATTAATTAATAATATATACAAATTTGTTTGACCTTTCGACGCAAAGCGCCGTTGGGTCTTACATTTTAATTTTAATACAAGGTTTGGGGCCCCTCGTCGAAACATATCCCCGGGTTTCTTCTAAATAACCTTCCAAGAGGTTTTACAATAATTAGATATATTTTCTTCCTTCTATCTTGAAGGATGTTGTGGTACCTTGATGCGTTTTCGTATTTGTTTGTTGGAAAACAACTGAAAAACCAACTTCTGAAAATTAGGAACTATTTACAGATTCGCCATGACGATAACAGATGATAGACAATGAATAACAGTAACAAAAAGAATAATGATAACAATAACAAGAAGAATAATAATAACAATAATAACAATAACAAATAACAAAATAGAATAGGATAACAGTAACAGTAACAGAATGGTATGTTATAAATAACAGTGGAGTGACGGGTAATGGTATAATTCATATAATTCATACAATCATATGAGAAGTTGTCGTAGTGCTGGATGTTTTGCAGCCGCTGGAACGCTAACGGGTCTCACCTGTGCACTCATATTTTCAAGGATACTTCGCCCATAGTGGCAGCTTTAGTACGGAATTCTGTGTGTTCAGGATGTAGAGTATGAGGGGAGTGTTTGGAACGGAAGCCCATATTTGCGGGGTGCATTGTCCTGTGTCATGTTTGCCGTTAAAGGGCTTTTTTGAATCTGCGTTTGGTAGAATTTTGTCGATAACCGAGTTACGTGGTCTCTCAAAAATTCTACCTTTGCGTCATCGTGGATTGACGTCAGTCTGGCGTATCTATCAGCCCCCGTGACTAGACGGAGACAGCGGTTCTGAAACACCTGCAAGGGACGGAAGCGCGTCTTAGACACGTTCGCCCAAGCAGGGCAAGCATACGTTAGGATCGGTCTTAGCACGGTTTTGTATAACGTACGCTTGTTTTCGGAGCTCATCTGACTCCCTTTCATCAAGGGGTAAATCTTGCGATTTGCTGCGTACGCCAGCTGACGTCTGACCTTAAGATGAGTGTCGAAGTTTAACCTAGAGTCAAGAGTCACACCTAGGTACTTGACACTCGTCTTAGGTTCTATGGGATGTCCGTCTAATTTGAGTTTTTGGAAGACCCTATGATTTGTCCGCTTTCTGGCGAAAACTATCGTCTCCGTCTTACCGGCGTTCAATCGAATCTTCCATTTATCGCAATGACGTTTGATCATATCAAGATGAATTTGAGTTTGCTTTGTGGCCACTTGTGCGCTGAACGATTGCGCATAAATCGCCGTATCGTCAGCGTACATAGCCATCTGTGTTCTCATAAACGACGGAGTGTCGTTTATGTAAAGATTGAATAAAGTCGGTGCTAGTACGGACCCTTGGGGAACTCCAACTTGTATGTGTTTCGTATTTGAGATGGTGGCGTTGACTCTAACCGCGATCGATCTGTCTGTGAGGTATGAGTAAATGAGTTTAATGAGGTGATTGGTGAAGCCGTAGTGAATTAATTTATATATGAGACCGTCGGTCCAAGTTCTATCGAAGGCTTTCTCTATATCCAGCAACGTCATGACCGTGACATTACCCTTATTGAAACCTTCGATCACGTCTTTCACGATTCGGGTCACCTGCAGGGACGTGTTAAGGCCCGCTGTGAATCCGAATTGCGACAGGTTCGTGATTTTCAGTTTCGTTTGTTCGCCAATCAGCCGCTTGTGAATAATTCTCTCAGTTACTTTGGCCATCGTGTTAAGTAACGTTATTGGCCTGTAACTGAGAGGCAGAGAGGGGTCTTTATTGGGTTTATGAATCGGAATGGTGAGGCCGTGCTTCCAGGCTTTCGGAAAGTACTGCAGTTTAAGAATAGCGTTAATGATGTAATTCAACTGAACAGTAGCCTTCCGGGACAAATTTTTGAGAACTTTGTTCTCAATTTTGTCCGGGCCTGGAGCTTTGTTATTGTGTAAAAATTTAAGAATTTGTGAAATTTCAAAGGGACTGGTTTGATAAGATGCAAGCTGATTGGCTGGGATTGCATATGTTTGACTTGAAAAGGCAAGAACGGTTTGTTTTATCTCGGTTTGCTCCGGTGTATCGGTATTATCTAATGTATGAATTTTTTGGAAGGTGGAGGCCAAGAGCTCAGCTTTTTGGGCATCGCTCATGGCGGGAGAACTAGTGTCGGATAGGGCCGGGATTGGCTGGTAAGGTTTCCGCAGTAATTTGGAAACCTTGAAGAGGGTATTGTCTGAAGGACTTAATGAGGAAAGAAGTTTTTCCCAGGAATTGTTTTTGTGAAGTGTAATTTTTTGTTGTATTTGCCTGTTCAAGTCAATCATAGCGGTTTTGTGGGAGATATCTCCCGTCTGTTGCCATTGCTTTCGCTTTCTTTTCCGTTTACGTTCGCCTATCAACAACTGGATATCGTCCGGAAAGACGTCCCTGTCGTTTTTAGGCGTTATCGTTTTGGAATTTTTGGCTTTGGCTTTGTTGATGTTTTGGGTAAGGAGTTCGATTTCTCGATCTACCGTGTCCGTGTCAATGATGTTATTGTTAATGCAGATAAGATCGTCTAGCCTACGACGGAATTTGGACCAATCGGTGTGTTTGAAGCTGGTTATTTGTCTGAAGGACCTATTGCGAGTGATATTATGAAGAAAGAATTGAACTATATTGTGATCTGAGTTTAGGGAATGTTTGACTGTGGGTTTAGATATGTGAGGAATGTTTTTGGTTAGAACGAGATCGATCGTGGTTGGAGTCATACCATTCATTGGAATATGTGTGTGTTTGTCTGGGTGTAAAATTTGTATGTGATTGTATGTGGAAAAGTTTAAGAGTGTGTTCCCGTTTGGATTGGACGTATGGCAGTTCCAAAGTGGATGTTTGGCATTGAAGTCGCCAGCCACGATGACCTTTCCGTCCAATCCAAACAGGTCCCTGAAATCTGTTTGACTGAATGTGTTTAGTGGCCGGTTGTATGCGACCACTAGTGTTATGTTTTGTTGGAGTTTTATCCCCAAGACTTCCATACTATTACCTGGTATGTTTTGTATTCTTTTGTGAGGGATATCGTTCCGTACTATTGCTGCCACTCCTCCAGCTCCGTGGCCTCCCCTGTCCTGCCGGTGAACGGAGTATCCCTGAATCTTGAGGCATCTGTTGGTTGTGAGTTTGGTTTCTGTAACAAGACAAATATCTATATTATTAGTGACTAGATGATTTTTGAGCTCATAAAGCTTATTATTTATCCCGTTAGCGTTCCATAAGTTTATCTTCAGCTTAGAAGCCATAAGAGCTTAAGTTTGAGAAAAAGTTTAGCGAAGCTGCGAAGCGATCAGTTTGCGAATTGCATCTCATCAGAAGGTTGCCATAATCCCTTAGGGCCCTTAGAAGTTCTCCTACGTTCGTCTGTTGGTTAATTACATTGCACGCCTGGGCGCAATCTGCAAACAAGTTCCCAAAGTTCAGAGGTGATTGCGGCATTGATCCTTGCTGTTGCTGGTGTGCTTGTTGTTGATTAGGTGGTTGTGATTTTTGCATGTGTGTTCGTTGTTGAGATGGTTCATGTAGTTGTTTTTGTTGGGGTGGTTGCTGCTGTATCTGGGGTCGCACTTGAGTTTGGGTAGCC
The DNA here is from genome assembly GCA_958510855.1 of Rhagonycha lutea. NCBI lineage: Eukaryota > Metazoa > Arthropoda > Insecta > Coleoptera > Cantharidae > Rhagonycha > Rhagonycha lutea. The sequence continues at coordinate 42,182,281 of OY294038.1, forward strand.
CATGGAGTGCGCAACGGTGGGAACTCCATGCGCGCCGATGCCTTGGGTGGCTGCGAGCTCGAGAATGCGGGCATGGTATTCCTTTGCCATGCCGGCTTGGTGGGTATAGGAGCGTCAATGAATCGAGGGCCGGGTTGAGGATGGCCCCTTTTCTTTTCAGTTTCTTCGAGTTGTCTTAATTTTCTGAGGTATACCTCACAGTTTATGTTATTGGCAGTGTGATCCCCGCCACAATTGGCACAGGTTGGTTTTTCCGTTGCCACTCGCGTGCACTCCGATGTGGGATGCTCTTGCGCGCATTTCAGGCAATTGAATGCCCTTCTGCAGTTCGCAGTGGCATGGCCCCACATCTGGCAGCGGTGGCATTGGATTATTTTTTTATTATTCCTGTGCCGGTCCCAATTTATTCTTGCATCCAGTAGTTTACGTACATTCGCGTTCAGAGTCTTCAGTGTCACATCGTTTTCAGTAATCACCAGGAACGCTGCCGAACGCATGCCGTTCATTCTATACACTTTCTTGACCGAGATATTCTGCGACCGTAGTTCGTCTTGCATTTCTGCCATGTTTGCATCGTTCGTAAGACCCCTTAGGACAAAGGCGTGTGTCCTTTCATCCTTTGGGGTGTAAGTATGATGTAACATCATTTGTTTGTCTAATTGGGCCAACAACAATTCGTATTCATCCTTATTGGTTACATGCACCGCCACTGAGTCCTGCCTATAGGATAGCTGGAAACCTTTCGTCGCATATTTTCGTATTAACTTGCGGAAATCTTCCTGTTTGCCTTCTACCTGCATTGCAATAATTATTGGTGGGGGTTTCACCTTCGTTGTATTTTTCTGCTGTTTCTTAGCCCCTATAATCTGGACTTCATCATCTTCTTCCTTCTCATTATCGTCTTCGTCTTCATCCATAGACACGTCATTATCTTCTTGATTTCTTATTGGGTTTTCTGGGGGATTATCCTGTTGGCCCTCCTCAAGCCCGGCCAGTACTTGAAATCTGTTCAAGGTCTCCGTTGTTCCAACCGATACCTTTGATTGCGTTCTTCCTCTCTTGGGTTTCTTCGTTACACGTTCGTTATTCTTTTCCTGACCTGTGGTGTGGGACGCCGGGCGCTTTCTTTCACTATTTTGGCTTTCGGCTACATCGGCTTTCCTTTTTAACATCTCCTTCATCCTATTTAGCTTTCCTTGACGTTGAGAGAACACCCTCCACATGATGTCCTCTTCCGTTATTTTGTTTCCTCTTCCATTGTTTTGCGTATTGTTAGTATCATTCAAATTCAAATTTCCCGCGTGACCAGTGTATTCTTTATTTAAATTTTCTTCGCTCTCATTGGTGTCGTTATTAAACTTGTCATCCATCGTGTTTTTAAAATCCCGCCAATGAGGAACGTCCTTTTGAAATTGGTATTTCTATCGTGGTCGATATATGGACCACTTTCCACCAAAATATTATTATTCTCGGCCACTTCTTCTTTCTCCTCGATATCGATCGTATCTTTTCTTCCTTTGCCTTCGTTCTTCTTTTCATAAAGTGCATAACCTGGAGTGTTATGCACTACGCCACCAAGTTTAGTTGTAAAAATCATGATTTAAAAACCTGTGATGATAATCACATACATTTTTTTAGATTGATCAAATATTGTCTATTTAATTAAAGGAGTTCAAAACACATTAACAACAAAATTAGTTATTAATTATGAAGCAGGAATTAAAGAAAAATTAATTTCCTATGTTCACATCGGCGATCGTCACCCGGTATAAAGGCACGTGTACCTACTAATTTTTGAAATTTTTTGAAAATATAGGTTTTTGGTAAAAAATTTAAATTGATGATTAAACAACCAACATTAAATGTTGCACAAACAAATTTTGTTTGTAGATTTTGAGTTGTATAATTAATAGAGACAGGATGGTTAGGCAAAAACAGAACTGACTTATGCCTGTTTTCACCAACAATTTATTTAAGAATTTCCTAGTAAAGAATTACTTAGCTAGGATTCCATAAATGTGATTGGTCAAATTTGACATAGTATTGACATAAAAAATTCATATGTCAAATTTGACCAATAAAATTTATGGAATCCTAGCTAAGTAATTCTTTACTAGGAAATTCTTAAATAAATTGTTGGTGAAAACAGGCATTAGCAACGCTAATAAACGTTTTAAATATTGGTAACAAAGTTTCTCTATTGGTGAGTCAGATCTGTTTTTGCCTAACTACCCTGTCTCTAATAATTAAGTATAATATTATAATCTTATGAACTATTTACAAATTTAAAAATTTATTACGTGTATCTACGTAATTAAATTAAAGGCACGTGTATATGCTATATACTAATCTTTAAAATTTTTTAAAAACACGTGCCGGACGGCCTTAAGCATCTTTTATTAATTATTATATTGTAAATTTGATTATAATATATTTTTTGGTAAAGATTTTAGTGAACGAACGTCACCATCAACATCACAATTAACCGAAGACGAGATTGCGTTATCCGATTCAATTGCGACTTGCAATGTAGGACTAAGTTTTTTTCTAAATTTATTTGCCGTAATTCATTGTCGGCTTATAGGTCAAACCTACTTATCCCTTTTTACCTGAAAACCATGGGATTAATTATTTAATTTAATAGCCATGTAACGGTATTACTAATTTTTGGAATTACCTACATGCTTTATAATTATTTTGTTGCAGGTTGATACTTGTTTTATAACTTATCAATATATTAGGGTACTGTTACAATGCAGTATGCAAAATAAACTATACAAACAGCGTTTAATTAACTTTGACCTGTAGTGATTATTGTAGTGAAAATTATAAAAAAAGGAACAAATTTAACAAGGTGTGTGTGAAATGAGTGGAAAAAAGAGAGATGGTACTTTGCTATCTTTTTTTACTAAAACCCCCAAAAGGATAAAATTAGATGACGACAGCAATACGGATAATGCAGTGCCTCTTGCAAGTGAGCACATCAGTGAAAATGAAGTGGAAGAAGTGATTTACAGTGGCCCTAGTTTCAGTGGAAATATTCTTAAATAATATATTTATTTGTAATAACCACCGAAAAGTTTACATAAGGCTTTTTACAAGTGCCCCCCCCCCCCGAAATGAAATCCTGGCTACGGGCCTGCTGTTAAAGATCTTTTAGCACTTTTAAATAATACTTTTAACTTAATTTTGCCAAAAGATGCAAGAACATTGATGAATACTCCAAAAATTAAAAAAAATGATTTAATATTAAAAAATTTTATTAAACAATAAATTATTTGTTCATATTATTTTGAAGATACCTTTTCAATATCGGCCAATATTTGCTCAATCCCATGTAATTTATTAACAAATCGACAACTGTTTTGAAGGGATAAACTACTTCTTTTTCAAAGACACAAAAACTTTGAGTAGAAGAAGTGGCTTATTCCTTCGAAACAATTGTTAATTTTTTAATTCGCTACTGCTGGGTCCTCCTGGTTCTCCTGATTTTCGTGGTTCAATCTGTTAAAAGTAAATTAAAGTGATTTAAATGTTTAATTAAGAGCGCGCTGCAAATTTTGATGCAAAAACATGTTCAACAAATGGCGTGCCCTAAAATATTAATCTTTTCTACGAATCTTTGAAATCTTTATAATTCTGTATTGGTGAAAAGAATTGTATAAAAGATTAATATTTCAGGGCGCGCCATCTGTTGAAACATGTTTTTGCATCAACATTTGCAGCACGCTCTTAAGATTTGGTTGGACAACAACATATTGTAACATTATTATACAACCCAGTAAAAATTGATAGGGTTTTGTATTATTCTTACTTACCTTTTACGAAGAAGAAATCAAAACAATATAAAATTATTTTGTTTAATTCTGCAAAACTTACCTAAACACATGGTAGTAATAAAAAAATGAGTCTGCGATATGAGTATAATGAAAATGACTGAGATAGAAAAAAAATTTTGACATACGAACATATACGAACGATGCGAACGAGTATCTACGAACTAGTGCGAGATTGGCTTGGCGCCGAGGCTACACAGGCCAGGCGCCGGAGTGCGCAGGAGATCTGCAAGTTATTCTCAGGTATGGCTTCATAACCTGACACTGGCTTACACCAAGCCAAGCGCAGGACATTCTCAGGTTTCGCTAAGTAACCTGTAAATTACTATTTATTTGGAGTCAGCCAGGCCTGGCGCAGGCTTGGCAGGTAAAATTTGATTTTGTAGGTAATTGCCAGGATTGAAATGTTACTTGGGCGGTAGTATGAAAAGTTGACGGTCGACGCATAGTGGTCGAATAAGTTGACTATGAACGCTAAATGCCCGGTTCGAATCCGGGCGAAGTAAGAACTTTATTCTGGCCGTCTCTCTGGTCCTCCAGGTTGGGGGTTCTAAGTCGGGCTTGCTCCTTGTCTAGGTAAAAAATGTAAAATGCTAACAAACTAAATACCAATTCGCAAGGTTGGTAGTTGGGCTCGGATAACGTTGTAATGCGTTTCAAAACCAATTATATGAGATGAGTATGAAAAGTTTAATACATCACATGCTGCTTAAGTTTTTTTGGGGGGCAAGGAGAATTACGGGCCTCGGCTTCACCTCGGCCCTTAATTACCTCCTTGCCCAAAAAAATTCACTTACGCAGCTAGTGATGTAAATAATTATTTCCACAGGAAAATTCATAACTCGTTGAACATATTGTCGTGTTTCAAATGGTCTTGACTTACCAGTTCCTAAAATCGGACGCTTGGGGTAGTCGATATCCACCGAAACAAATGACGATTTTAAGTTCCCGGAAAGCTTTATTGTCGAGAACACTTATCGAGACCACAGATCTACAGTTTGTCGGTCCAAAAAATTTAATTAAAAGGTCGTGGACGTCAATAAAAATGCTTATTGCACTAATAAAACAATAAAAGAGGTCGTGGAAATTAAATAGTAATTTATTTACTTGAATAAAAATAAATATGAGAGCAATTTCGGATATCTTTGAAACAAACGTCAAGTGATAAATAATTTTGTGCATTATGTACAGCCCCAAGTAAAGCATATTAATTAAATAATCCCAAGTAACACAAAACCGTCAAAAATGTACATATTCGGTACATATTTTTTCGTGACGATATTGTGACGATATTGTGACTTTTTGCCCATTTTGTCATTACTAAAATTTATGCATCGTTTATGTACATATAGGTTTCATAAATTTTCGTAACGTTTCGGCATTGATTTTTCCGTTACTGTGTTGGTGCATCGTTAATGTACAGATTATGTATTGATATTTTATTATTACTTTTAATAATTTTTAAAAATTAAAAAAAAATTTGATTTCTGTAATTTTTTATTTAGATGCGATGGATGCGATATACTTTTTACAGACAATTTATTGTTTTGTTTTAATTTTTACACATAATAATTATTAAATTATCATTTTTAATTATTAATCCATTTGTTTGCCATGTGCCCCAGTGTATCTGAAAAATATCGTTAAATTATACTTATGTACTTACTAGAAAAATCCAGCCGAGGTGGGGTTCAAACCTAGGTTACCATGCTTGCGTCAGCGTCGTCGGCGTCGAGTTAACCTTCAGACCTATCTAGAGGTTGCTAAATTTTATACAATGTTTTGAATATTTTAATTTTTTAATTTCGTAGTTTAAAATATCATTGTTAAATTAAAATAAATAAAATATTTTCAGTTTTAACATAATAATATGTTATTATAAAATAATTAGTATCTACTTATTTGAATTTAAAAAAAAATTGTTACGAAATGCAGAAAATGGAAAAACACGGGTCTAAATATTATGACATAATATTATATTTTACCATTACCAAACCGCACAATATTAATGAATTTCAGATTTGAATAAAATTAATGTTTAATATATTGTCCTCTAACTTTCAACTTAATCGTAGTATGCAAAATAAAAAAAAAACTTTTATTTTTATGCGGCCTAAATACCGCACTACTTTTATTTTTTTATGTTATAAATTTTTCTTATTTTTGATAAAGGACACATTTTACCTCGGCCAGCTCATAATAAAAGTTGTATTAATGGAATCAAATCAAATTTAATAAAGAAAAATATTCGACAACTTATTTCAAGCCAAATTTTGAAACTTTGTTTTGTATTTACAATCAGCACGTTTTTACTCTCCTGTATTTTACCAATTATCATAAGTCTATTCTCATCTGCAAGTTTATACATTTAATTTTCAATTTTCTCTCAAACTTACAATTGACAACACACACAAAAAATACTTAAATTAATTATCATTACAATTTCTTAAAATAAAATCCCCAAATTATAAGTTATAAGTAATTCATGTTTTCAGTTACCTATTTGGGTTTATTAAATTGGAATATTAGCTTTTACCCTTTCAAATAAAGAACTTGAAAAATACTCTCTATTTTCGTTTCATCATTTTTATTTTTAATTCAGTTAAAATTTTGGTTTCCCTTTTTGGGAATTTTAACAAACTACTTAATTAGTACAGGTAGCCATATGGATATAATGGTGGAGTGGTAGACTTTGAATCTAAGAATCCGGCTTTTATTGCCATTTATCAATAAATGATTTTTACCTTTAGCTTTTCTAATAATTGCTTTCTTTTTATATTTAATTAATTTTTAATCTTCTACTTGATATATTTGGCTTTAATTCGTCGCCTTTCTTTCCTAGAATTTAAATATAAAAAATATATTTTATTTCTTTTATTTAATATCTTGATATGAAACGCAGAGTGTACTACGCCCTGAAGGGCTTAACTAAGAATCTTTTTTAAGTTCGATGTAGACCCGAAATTTCTGCTGAATAAATAAAAAATTCAATGAAACAAAATTTATAAAGTTCATATTTTAAGTACCGCTAAGGCTAGATAGAAATTATGACTTTATTGAATATTAGGTAAAGTTAGAGAACGAAATTGAATACTTTATTAGATTTATTAGACTTTATATCACTACACCATATCCGATACACCAATTTAATAAAAAAAAAACGCGTGAAAATATATGCATTGAAACTGTACCATATATTCAATATCTTTTAGGTACTTAAATTTCAGTACCTATCCGATATACCAATTTATTAAAAAAAAACAACAGTGTGAAAATATATATATGGAAAATGTACTATATATTCAATTTCTTTCAGTTACTAAAATTTCAATGCATATCCGATACAGCAAATTACTTTAACCCTTATGTCAATACCCAGTCTTTATTACGTTGTTCAATACCCGGGGTACCCGGGTACCCTATGCTATATTTCGTCAACAAAAGGAATTGGAATTGGGAAATTTTTATTTTCAAATTCTATGTTGTTGGGAGTCACAGTGGGAATACCTACTGCCACAAAACCTGTTAATTTATGGAATAATAAAGGGCAAGGAGGAAGGGAAACAGTAAAGTCTCCGTTGTCATTCATATCGTCATTCGTCGTTCATATGAGGATATTTTACATATAATTTATAGTTAAATGTAATTAATTTATAATTAAAAGTTAAATGTCTATGTTTATTTGTATATAAAATATTATTTCTGACACCCTAGAGATTAGTTAAATTATTTATTATTTTGAAAATCTGTAGAAGTATTAAGTTTTTACATATATGGGTACCCGGGTACCCCGGGTATTGATCAACTGGGTATTCAACTTTAGCGCCTAATTTTTTCTACTTTCTTGAATATTTAAATATCAAAACTTATATGAATCGACGTCAATTGACTCAAATAACGAGGATCTGACCGGATTTGAAGATATATCTTTAAATACATAGCATATTTAAGTAAGAACATGCAAAAGGGTACCCGGGTATTGACATAAGGGTTAAAAAAACGATATGAAAATATATGCATTGAAACTGTCCCATATATTCAATATCTTTTAGTAATTTAAATTTCAGTACATATCCGATACACCTATTTATTAAAAAAAACAACAGTGTGAAAATATATGCATTGAAACTGTACCATATATTCAATATCTTTTAGGTACTTAAATTTCAGTACCTATCCGATACACCAATTTATTAAAAAAAACAACAGTGTAAAAATATATGCATTGAAACTGTGCCATATATTTAATATCTTTTAGTTAAAAAAATTTCAATGCATATCCGATAAACCAATTTAATAAAAAAAAAAACGCGTAAAAATATATGCATTGAAACTGTGCCTAATATTTAATATCTTTTAGTTAATAAAATTTCAATGCATATCCGATAAACCAATTTAATAAAAAAAAAACCGCGTGAAAATATATGCATTGAAACTGTACCATATATTCAATATCTTTCAGTTACTAAAATTTCAATGCATATCCGATACAGCAAATTACTTTAAAAAAACGATATGAAAATATATGCATTGAAACTGTACCATATATTCAATATCTTTTAGTTACTTAGATTTCAGTACATATCCGATACACCAATTTATTAAAAAAAACAACAGTGTGAAAATATATGCATTGAAAATGTACTATATATTCAATTTCTTTCAGTTACTAAAATTGCAATGCATATCCGATACAGCAAATTACTTTAAAAAAACGATATGAAAATATATGCATGGAAACTGTACCATATATTTAATATCTTTTAGTAACTAAAATTTTAATGCATATCCGATACAACAAAATACTGCAAAAAAACGATATGGAAATATATGCATTGAAACCATACCATATATTTAATATCTTTTAGTTACTTAAATTTCAGTGCATATCCGATACAGCAATTTAATACAAAAAAACTATGTGAAAATATATGCATTGAAATTGTACCATATATTTAATATCTTTTAGTTACCAAAATTTCATTGCATATCCGATACAGCAAATTACTTCAAAAAAACGCTATGAAAATATATGCATTGAAACAGTACCTTATATTTGATATCTTTTAGTTACTAAAATTTCAGTACATAACCAATACAGCAATTTACTAAAAAAAAACGGTGTGAAAATCCATGCATTGAAACTGTACCAGATATTCAATATCATTTAGTTAATAAAGTTTAACTGCACATCTGATACAGCTATTAACTTAAGAAAAACGGTGTTTAAATATATGCATTGAACATGTACCTTATGTTCAAATATAATTTAGTTACTAAATTTTCAACACATATTCGATACAGCATTTGACTTAGAAATAACGTTATGAAAATATACGCATTGAAAATGTACCATATGTTCAAATATATTTTAGTTACTTAAATTTCAATACATTACCGATACAGCAATTGTCTTGAAAAAAATGCTATGAAAATAAATGCATTGAAACTGTACCTACACCTATAGTACCTATAGTACAGAATTCATATGAAGTAAAAATTATGTGCCATTCAGTTACCTTTATGGTACATAATTTTCCGTTATGAAAAAATATGTACATATTCGTCATACTTCAATGGTATACCGGCATAAAATCGACATTGGTGTTACTTGGGAAATGATTTAACACGAAACTATCGCACTTTATAATTAACAAATGTACGCATTTTAAGTACGCACATAAGTGACGTAGCAGCGGAAAAACGAATACGAAAGTAACTAAAAATCGCTCCTCAATTGGTTTTATTGAAAGGACATAATGGTAGGGATTTTTCTCCTACTCTACCCATTTTTACATCACTTTCTTAGGAAAACAATAAAATCCCGTGACCTAACTTTCGAAGGTTACTACGTAATTAAACTTACAAAAATCACCGACATTTAGACGCCAACCCTACCAAATTTAAACTGAAATACTATAAAACGGCTTAGATCATACTCGAGTTCCTTTCTTTGAGTGCTTATGAACTCAGTTCTTAGGTCAACCCATAAGAATAACTGCATTATTACATCATTTACGGAAAGTATTAGTTAAATATTGCCATATAGAGTATGGTCCAATATCTCAATCATATTTTAAATATTCAAAAGGCATAAATCTTACTGAAAAATCGGTAAATTTTAAAATCACGTCATAAGCTCTTTCCCTATGCTTTTACTAGCAAAAAAAGCTAGGTTATGGTTAAGAAGGGTTTACAAGCCTCTCTTAAATATTGATTTATTTTTATGAATACGGCGGTTAGTCCCTATAAAATTTATAGGGAGTTTAGCGCGTTTAATGTAATAAATTGATATTTTAACCTAAAAAAATTCGAAATGCAAGCAAGAAAAAATTAGGTTATGGGTTAAAGAACTCATTTAAGTTAAGTTAAAACAAGCTTACAAGACTGTTTTAAGTTTTTTATGAATGCGGCTGTAATAATTAATATAATATTGTTACCTACAATTTTATTAACATTATTTAACATTATTAAAGTTATATTGAATTTAAATCTATCAAAAATAATGTTATTATGTAACGTCTTGACATCTCGGGATGTCCAACGTCTTACTTTACATAACTAGTTACGTAAAACTATTTTAACACACATTTAAAACAAAACTATTGTAACGAAAATTTGTTAATATTTATTAACATTGGTTTTCGTTTGCCTTTCCTCATATTTTTCACCATCTGCATTTTTGCATTTTTTATAATGCACCATTTATTTGGAACGGCATTATTCTTCAAGGCCACTTTACCTGCAGTCTTATCTGTTCACCTGCCAATAGAATATTAGCGCGTGGCCTTGTCAGGGCTTATACTGCATTTTTCAATGCATTCTATTCAGTCTATCTCGAGTTTCAGGGTAAACCGCATAGACCCGTAGTCAAACTTTTAGTCAAAAGTTCATGACCTCGCCTTGTAACTACTGTGTTACCATGTGTGCAGTATTAGTTTAAGCGGTTTTTTTGTTTGATACCAGTTCTTATGACTCGAGCATTCCGAATATCTGGAATTTATTTTCGTCATTGGGAGTAACAGCTGTTTTTTGTTACCATCAATGCGCAGTGTTGTTGTTGATTGCGATATTCAATTTATCCATGGCGGGAGATCTGAGTAAATAGTTTATTTACTTCGTTGATGTTCCTCGTTGGAATATTCAAGTTCATCTTCCAAATGCAAGGAGGACCATCGTTTCCAATCTCACTACAAGTAGTTAACAAATGCTTTGTGCTCCGGTAAGACCACCAAAGATCGCGATAAAGGTGACAGTGCGCCGTTTGTTTTTTGATACCAGTGCAGTGTTGATTCCATTATTAGGCACGGTCTGTTGCGAGAGAAGAACATTGATTGTCATTTTTGATTGTGTGAGTACCGACAGATATCTTAAGGTAACCCATTTTTGCTTTGTCTTTTGTGACTTAGACCATAATAATTACCTTTGCATTCAAACTTTGATGTACTATAATTATTCACGCACTGGTGTGATTCTTCATTTGTTTGAGGCACTTTGCTACCGTTTTAAAATTAGCTGGACCATTTTAGTTCAGCATTATAATAATTTGTATTTGCTTGTTAATAACACGTCGTACATTTACATTTGCATTTACTTTATCAATAAACTTTGTTATTGTTTGATAACCTGTTTTATTTCGGAAGCTACTAAGATTATTTTACAGTTCCTACGACTCCGGCTCTCTCTACTTGTAAAAAAAGAAAGCTTAGCCTATATTGAAAAGGGACAACACTACTTCTTAACCAGGATTTTTCTGGATTGTTTCCATCCTACTATTCTCTGGTTTTTGGTCAGCTCTCCCATTAGGGGCTGGAAATCAGAGGGTGGAAAGTTGTGTTTCACTATTAGAATAATATTTTAACGTTTTTGTGACATTTTTCAGATATTAACTATGTATTAAAATTAATCTTTAAGCTCATGTTACCGTATGAAAAAACAACATAATATATCACCCGAATGAGGTACCCGGTACCACGGATGTATAATAGATTAGGTGGAGTGACGGCCTATGCTTTCTTCGCAAAGTTTTTGGTTCGAAAGTGTAGTCAGTGTGCGAGAGAGATTACCCATAAAGAATAGACGAAGATGAGCGTCACGGGCAGCGTGTTACCTATGCATAACTGCATTTTATTGCAGATTTAAGTCGAATACAATAATTGGTTCTGTGTTAATTTTTTATATCATAGACAAGAACAAGAGAAATTAACAAAACAGTCAGCTGTCGATAAGAAAAAATCAAAATTAGATCGGTCATAATTAATTAAATTTTCTCTTGTACGAAATTTGTGTATGTTTTAGTGAATTTTCTCACTATTGATTCGTTTTACTCGTCTTAAAATAGACAAAATTAAATTATATCATTAAAATAATAATTATTATAAATTCCCATGCATATAAAATAATTATTAATTTAATGATATAATTTAATCATGTTTATTTAAGGACCAGTAAAACGACTAAATTGGGAAATAATTCTTTAAAAAGTATATAGTTATATAGGTAACAAATAAAATAATGTAATAAGAGTTCAAATAGTCTTAATTTGATGAAAGTATGTAAATTTCTTAACTTTTTAATATTTGTACTTAAATAAATTGTTCCTACTACCACAATGCTTCAAACACGTTCAAACATATCACGCCTCGGATATCCTTGTCTAACACAGCCGGCGACGTTCGAGGGCCATGCCGTAGGCAATGAACTTATATAACTACTGGAAAGGCCGCACAATGAATCGAGTGCGTGTCAAAAATAAGACATAGGCAACCTGTGTGTTTGTGGGATCTCTGTCTTTCTCTAACTCATACTTACATATGGCATTGGCATGCAATAAGATACCCTTTTAATAAGATTTTTTAATTTTTACGTTGAAATTCAAAAAGCTTTTATTTAAATAATACATGATAATAAGATAAATAAATAATTTATTTTTTTAGTTTATTTGTCGATTATTACTGTATATTTTCGAAAAAAAAACACTCTGGCAAAGGAACGAAAGTGAAATTAATGCCTTTAAAGAAAGAATAATCACAAAACTAAAATTTAAAAAGTTATTTTATTAACAAGAAGATACATTTACAGTTTTTTGTTTAGTTAGTTTTTGTCTTTTGCATCCATAACCTACACAATATTGCACCATTTTGTTGAATATTTCAATTATTGCACACCTCAGATTGAATTTCGTATTTTAACTTTATACTATATTGCTTTATGTAGCATTATATTATAATTACACCAACTATACCAACTTACAATTACAATAAATTATAAATCAAGTTCATAAACAAACAAACACCGTTTACTTGTGCGAGTTGAACTGAAATGGAAATCCCACAATGCTCGACTATCTCTTTTTAGTGCCCCTGACACATTCATAATACAGAAAGCAAGTGGTAGGGGCCATTCCAGTAGTTATATAGTTCATTGGCCGTAGGTAGCCGTCACTCCACCTAACCTATTATACATCCGTGCCCGGTACCATAGTATAATTTTTACGTCATTCAGTGCTTTCTGTACTTTTTTGCAACTATTAGGGTTTTTCAGCTATTATTATTTATTGTGGTATTTTTAAAATGTTTGGTTTTGTTGGAGTTAATGTAGCCTTGCGACCCACTCCGACGCCTATGATTGGTCGGCAATACAGTTACCTTATTGGTTATGATAGTTGGTAACGGTCGGTAACGGTTGGTAACAGTTCGTCATCCACCTCAAGTCAGTTGCAGTATATATTATAAAGATGTATATGAAGATGTAGTTCGTTATTTGTGTGTATACGTAATGGTCTGTTATTAATAAATATCGTTAAGTTTACTTGTTTTAAATGAACATCAAATATTCTGCATTATATAATCCTAATAGGTTTGGGTTAAAAGAAATTGTGGAAAGCAAAGGTTTTAAATTAAAATAAAGAAAGAAAAGTTTTATTTGTCGGATTAAAATTAATTGATACCAGGGCTTAATGTTGGCATGACAAAAAGTGTACGTATGTGTACCAAATATTATGATTTTGAGCTATCAACCGAAGTTTTAATTAAGAGAAATAAATTAATGTATTGTGTGAAGAAATTTTAAAATTTTGAATTATAGTTCTTAAAAACGCCACGTTTAAAAGAGAGGGAATCGTGCGTGGTATTGAAGCGGGAAGTGGTAAAAGTTCGGCCTCTTACATTTTTGAAATCGTTCCTAGACGGACGTTTTGTGGGAGCAAAATTTGAAAAATAAAAGTATTTGTGCGACCGTTGAAATTTTTTCAGTTAACAGTAGCTTGGGAAAGAATGAAGTATCGTCAGATGACAGAGTGATTTTGATAAAAATTAAAATGACAAAGAAGACCGAAAATTATAAAAATTAAAAGAGCGTCTTTGACAAGGGGTAAGCCGCTGGCCAAAAAACGTACAAAACTTCCATTTTTGTGGAAGTTCTGCAGAACTTCTACGGATTTCCATGGAATTCTACGAACTTCCAAGAAATTTTATGGAATTCCGTGGACTTCCTTGGGTTTGAGCCAAAGGGTATGACCGTGTAAGCATGCAAAAACTGCCCCCAGCGATTTTTAAAAATCAAAATGGCCGATCGATTTATAATCGGAAAAAAACATTTTCCTGAAAATTTCAGCTTTCCAACCCCTAGATTTACGAAATAATAGGGAAAAACGTGTTTTTTTGTTTTTATTTTATTGTGCCTATTGTACTGAGTATTTTTTAATGAAATTTTTTTTGGTAAGAAATATTGATAAGAGACTTTAAAAAGTAATTTTTTTGAAAAGTTACAACCATCCCCCTTTTCAAAAAAAATTCTAAAAGTTTTGGCCGCTTTATTTAAACATGTTCCTTAAAAGTGTCAATCACGAATTTTTTTTAAAAAACTTCCCTATGACCTTTCTGTACATGGTAAAATTTTCAACTTGATCCATTTGGTGCAACACAGTGAAAAAAAATAAAATAGATACGAATTTGATTACAAGGGTATTTTATACATAGTAGGATAGTACGTATAATATGCATTATATTATTATACATTACTTAATATATAGTATTTTAGAGTATATCTCAGAATTTTATTACATATTTTAGAATGAATTATGTTAAAGAAAAATGCGTTAGGTGCAATATTATCTACGGAAGGCAATGGGCTTTAAAAAAACTATTATGATTTATGACAATCGCTGAGGCTGATGATGATTCTTAAGAGGACTTTATACCTAACATAAAGTTTGGTTTACACTCATAATTGAATTAAATAATTCGTTAAACCGGCAATGTTATGGGTGTAAACCAAATTTTACGATTTAAATGCAATTTCTTAAAAAGCAAATATATAAGGGTTTTGTCTTATACAGGGTGTCCCCGCACTCGCTTTACAAAACTTAGGTGGTGATAGACGACACTTTTCTAAGAACAATATTTAACAAAATTTTTTTTCTAAATTCAAACCCTCGAGAGTTAGGCCTCTTTAAAGAATTTTTTTTAATTTCCATCTTGACGTGGCCATGGCTCCGAAAATAATGATTTCTCAGTAAAAATGGTTTAGTGCTTTTTAAAAGAGCGTGAAATAATCTACAAACTAGATTTACACCTTTTATTGTCTAAAATCAACGGCTTTCGAGTTATGAATTAAAGTAAGCTAAAAAATGTCGAAAAATTTGAGCTTTATTTTTTTTGGGTTTTTTTCAAAACCCTGTATCTTTTAAACGAAACATTTTACAAAAAATCTGACGCCCCATTCCGGATAGGAAATTTAACGGACTACAACTTTTGTCTAGTAAAAATTTTTGAGAAACCAATCCATTCCACAGAAAATCAGAAAATAATAAATAAGGCAGCTACAAAATATAAAATTAAATTCACAAAATTTTTATTTTTTTTGAAAAATTATTTTATTAATTAATTTTAAACTATTAGATTATTTAAGTAAATATTGAAAATGACCACCCTCATTTTCAATACACAGTCGTGCTCGTTTTAAAATATGCTTTATAGTATTATTTATAAAATTTCCTTTTTTGTTAAGAGCCATTATAGCAGGGGTGGTCAACAAGGTCGAGGGATTGACCGGTCGATCACGAAGCCAATTTTGGTCAATCGCTGAGTGTGAAAAGTGTAAAAAATTCGAATTTCTGCGATTGAAGTGTCGAAAAATCGACTTTTTTCGATTTTTTTCGACAAACATCTTTTAAAACAATCACGACTGTGTATTGAAAATGAGGATGGTCATTTTCAACAATTACTTTATTAATGTAATAATTTAAAATTAACTAATAAAATAATTTTTCAAAAAAAATAAAAATTTTGTGAATTTAATTTTATATTTTGTAGCTGCCTTGTTTGTTATTTTCTGATTTTCTGTGAAATGGATTGATTTTTCAAAAATTTTTACTAAACAAAAGTTGTAGTCCGTTAAATTTCCTATGCGAAATGGGGCGTCAGATTTTTTGTAAAATGTTTCGTTTAAAAGATACAGGGTTTTGAAAAAAACCAAAAAAAAATAAAGCTCAAATTTTTCGACATTTTCTAACATACTTTAATTCATAACTCGAAAGCCGTTAATTTTAGACAATAAAAGGTGTAAATCTAGTTTGTAGATTATTTCACGCTCTTTAAAAAAGTAGTAAACCATTTTTACTGAAAAATCAATATTTTCGGGGCTATGGCCACGGGAAGGTGGAAATTTAAAAAAATGCTTTAAAGAGGCCCAACTTTCGAGGGTTTGAATTTAGAAAAAAATTTTTGTTAAATATTGTTCTTAGAAAAGTGTCCTCTATCACCACCTAAGTTATGTAAAGTGAGTGCGGGGACACCCTGTATACATAGATATTTTAAAAATAGTTTTAATTTAAATAGTTTGTATATTCATGGAAAGTCACTTGCAGGTCACTGGAGTGATTAATTATTATAATAAAAAATGAAACATTTTTTTTTAACTTCTTAATGACTTTCCGTGAAACTAGATTTTTTTTCTAATCGTTTACTTCAAACCGCATTAAATTCCATACATTAATAAAAGAGCTATATGGATATTCGTTAAAAGTTTGGTATACAGCCCTCTTAATAATTATTTATATGCAATGAAATAATTCGGTCATTGCTTTGCAGCTAACGCAGTTGGATGCGAACGCGAGGTACCGGGTTCAAACCAGGGGAGAGTCAAACTTTCTTATGACCCAGTCTCCGTACTTCGGAGGGCACGTTAAGCCGGCGCACACTGGGCTGAAAAATGATGTAAAAATTTATTTTCCAATTAATGTTTATATAAAAAATTTTTTTAGTTGGTAATATTAAAAAAATCGCACATTACAATCGCAAAATTCGTTATGTTCTGGTGGATTGTTTTGCGTTTAAATGCTTATGAATATTAAATATGATTATATTAAACAGATGATACTCATAGCAATGCGTTTATTTTAAAATTTATAGGTAAAATAACGATTTTAGGGTTTATCTTAACTTGAACTTTTCGAGCGTTCTATAAAATTGTGAACTTTAAAATTTAGACCTGCGTTACTGTTACCTAAACATCTATATCGTGTATCAATTTCTCGCTGGAATGTTTGCCTATAAGGAAGATATTGTCATTTCAAGTTTTAATCTCTTAATTTTATGTACCAAATCCGCTCATTTTCATCATAAAAATATGAAAAAAATGAAAATATAAATGTATATCAAATATATTTGTAACACGTAAAAGGAATTAGATTAGTAAATTATTAAAATATATCAATTAATTTACTATCACGTATTAAAAACTAACCAATTATAGTTAGAAAATACTATAATAATTTATTATTGTTGCATTGATTATACATAGCGTAAAAGAGTTACCTATCAGCGAAAATTTAAAATTAGTTTTGTTACCAGAACCCACCTAAACAAATTTATATTTGATTTAAACTAATTTAAATTAATTTTTATTAATATATGAAAATAAATTATTAGTAGCTACATAATTATTAATTTGTATCGCTTTCAGTAGCGTCTGTTAATTCAATTTCTGGAGTTAATTCCAGTAATTCCAAAGTTTCGGGTAAAAGATTTTTTGTTTGTCTTTTCTGAAATGGCCGAATACTTGATATAAAAGGATCTGAAGATATTAGCATATTATGTAAAATATCTTCGTTGGATGCTTCCCTGCAAAACTTTCTAGATCGGGTTTCTCTACTCTTTCGAGTACTCTTTCGAGTACACGACAGGTTTAAATTTATCATCAAGAATTTTTCTTATTTTTATAACAAATTCAGGATTTTCTTGTAAATGTTCTAAAATCCTTGCAACATCGTTAAGTCCATTGTTGTACATACTCCTGATTGTAGAACACATGAGCTCCTGCGTATCCTTATATTGAATAAATTCGGTCTTTTCTACCATATCTTTAATTTTCAGTCTTATACAATGAGGCCAATTAAACTCAGAATGCAACCATGAATTATTGTTCTCCAAAAAAATTTTTTCAGTACGGTTGGACTGTTTCCACTTCCTACGCAGCTTCAAACAAAGCATTCTAATACTAGTTTTTAAAGTATTCAGTTCTGATTCACAAAAATTGATATCAAGTCTGGAAGTAACCATTTCAAAAAGTTTCTTGTAATCATCAAGATGTGTGTCAGGGGAGCTTTTAAGTAATAAATAAAGATCATAATTTGTTCTTAAATTATAATTCATCTTGATTTGATTTGCTTTTTTTCTAATTCTCTATTCTATTTCCTTTTTTATTTATATTTTCTCGATTTTCAAAACCTTTATAGGCATATTATCTCATCGTATATACGGATCAATGGATTCTGAAGCATGAAAGCTTTCATATTTTAGCGAAAATGAGCGGATTTGGTACATAAAATTAAGAGATTAAAACTTGAAATGACAATATCTTCCTTATAGGCAAACATTCCAGCGAGAAATTGATACACGATATAGATGTTTAGGTAACAGTAACGCAGGTCTAAATTTTAAAGTTCACAATTTTATAGAACGCTCGAAAAGTTCAAGTTAAGATAAACCCTAAAATCGTTATTTTACCTATAAATTTTAAAATAAACGCATTGCTATGAGTATCATCTGTTTAATATAATCATATTTAATATTCATAAGCATTTAAACGCAAAACAATCCACCAGAACATAACGAATTTTGCGATTGTAATGTGCGATTTTTTTAATATTACCAACTAAAAAAATTTTTTATATAAACATTAATTGGAAAATAAATTTTTACATCATTTTTCAGCCCAGTGTGCGGCGGTCCCCCTGAGTTGACGAATTGCCACCGTTAACAAAAACCATGGCTACAGGCACATCTGAATGCTAGCCTAGCAAGCTGCTACAGGATGTAAAACAACTATAGTCCAAAATCGATCTGCGGACTACTCACCAACCCGTCTGGCCAGCGTGGTGAGTTATGGCCAGATCCTCCATAATATGGAGAGGCTTATGTCCAGCAGTGGGCGGAAAAAGGCTGATAAAGAAGATGAAGAATGAAATTATTTCACAAAAAATATATTGATTCGTTTTCAACATAAGTAATGAAAAATTAAATATTACAAGATAATATAATAATTTTAATAAAAGTAACTAATTACAATATAAGAATTTTTCTAATAAAATTGTTTCAAATAACATCGATAATCTTCGTCACTGTCATCATTCACTACTGCGTTCACTTCTATTTCTGTAAGCAAATGACTCAATATCTCAGCTGGTTTTATTATTTTAGCCAAATATCGAGCATGAGAAAGATAATTATATAATAGCTGCAATGTGAGAGCAGAACATTACAGTGCGCTTACCATTATTACAATCACAACAATATCGAGCAATTCCGGATATTTCATGCGTATTTGGTTGATAATAAATAATAATCATTGCCTTCCGTAGATAATATTGCACCTAAAGCATTTTTCTTTAACATGATTCATTCTAAAATATGTAATAAAATTCTGAGATATACTATAAAATACTATATATTAAGTAATGTATAATAATAATGCATATTATACGTACTATCCTACTATGTATAAAATACCCTTGTAATCAAATTCGTATCTATTTTATTTTTTTTCACTGTGTTGCACCAAATGGATCAAGTTGAAAATTTTACCATGTACAGAAAGGTCATAGGGAAGTTTTTTAAAAAAAATTCGTGATTGACACTTTTAAGGAACATGTTTAAATAAAGCGGCCAAAACTTTTGGAATTTTTTTTGAAAAGGGGGATGATTGTAACTTATCAAAAAAATTACTTTTTAAAGTCTCTTATCAATATTTCTTACCAAAAAAAATTTCATTAAAAACTACTCCGTAGAATAGGCACAATAAAATAAAAACAAAAAAACACGTTTTTCCCTACTATTTCGTAAATCTAGGGGTTGGAAAGCTGAAATTTTCAGGAAAATGTTTTTTTCCGATTATAAATCGATCGGCCATTTTGATTTTTAAAAATCGCTGGGGGCAGTTTTTGCATGCTTACACGGTCATACCCTTTCGTCAAATAAAATAAGCAGTGTTGAAAACTAAGACCTTTTAATCTTAATTAATATATAATAGTGATATTTATTTAATTTAGAAGACTCATGCTCATTTTCACCAACAATTTATTTAAGAATTTCCTAGTAAAGAATTACTTAGCTAGGTATTCCATAAATGTGATTGGCCACATTTGACATAATGAGTTTTTTATGTCAATTCTATGTCAAATTTCACCAATCACATTTATGGTATACCTAGCTAAGGAATTCTTTACTAGGATATTCTTAAATAAATGTTGGTGAAATCGGGCACTAGAGTTGTGTAAGTATTTCTACATTTGAAATTTGATAATATTTTTTGGGCTTAATTTTTCTTTTGGTTGGTAGCACTAATTTGAAGAAAAGGTAATCCAGGAATGTATGATCCAGGATTCACCTATAAATAGTCTTCGTTTAGAGAGGAAGTAAAATAAAACAAACGAATAGCATAGATTGCAAAAATATACAGCTCCACCAAGCTTAGAAAGGACGCGGCAAATATGCCAACTAATTTGATAAAAATTTGAATGAACCAATGAACGTTGAGTTATTTCTCAAGTACATTCTGTTGTAAATGTTACAAATCATTGCGTGTGTTTACATTTGTCCTGGTTTCTTGTGTTATTCGGTTTCGTGTTATTTTATAATTTAATCCAAAAGTGCGTTATTTAATATTTGCGGTAACAATTGACTGCAATTTGACAAAATAATTTATGGATTTTAAATATTCGCGCCGAGAAACTTCTTCATTTAAGTGTACATTTTTAATTTTAGCAGCGCCTGACACGCCCCTAAAGTCGGTTCTAACGTTGGTGGAGCTGTATTTTAATATTTTAAGAGGGGCCTAACAGATATAGAATGAAACTATATCGCACTCTCTCGCACTCATGGCTCAAGATGGGCGAACCAACCCCTGTTGGTGGCGAAGATTTTTCCTAAACCACAAAAAATTTTCAGATTTTCTTTTGGTTTTTGGAATCTACATAGTTACCATTTGGCGGTAAAGAAAATTGAAGCTATTTCGTTGAATACCTTAAAATATATAGCGATATAGAAATGACCAATAATTAGGGTGATTTTTATATCGCTATATATTTTAAAGTATTCAACGAAATAGCTTCAATTTTCTTTACCGCTAAATGGTAACTATGTAGATTCCAAAAACCAAAAGAAAATCTGAAAATTTTTTATGGTTTAGAAAAAAATCTTCGCCACCAACAAGGGTTGGTTCGCCCATCTTGCTCCATGAGCGCGAGAGAGTGAGATATAGTTTCATGCTATCTCTATTATTAGGTCCCTCTTAACCTTCTTTCGCACGCGTAGGCGGCAAAAGGACCGCCTTTTTAAATTTTCTCTCCTATTTTCTTCCAAAGCGTCATAGGAGGGTCGGGATGCGATTGTATTCTCTAATTACTATCTCCTCCACTAGACCCTATACCCATTTTCTGATAAGACAACTTCACCAGCCGGCTCAAGACAGCCCCAAAGTATGTAGTGTCGTACGGCGGCCAATTTGCCGCCTAGCGCGATCGACAACGTGAACTTTTTATGAATACTGTTAATTTGTGAAATCGTTTTCAATTTTATTCACAATTAATTTTTATTATTTTTCGAAATGTAAAATGTATTTCATTTTTATTTATTTTAATTTCGTCTTATAAATGTAGCATTTATAGGTATTTATTAATTTTATGTATTTTCATATTGGTCTTTTTTTAAATATAGCATAAACTTATTTTATGTATATTTCTTTAAATAATTCAAATCATGCACTTTGAATGGCGAAAAACTCACGAAAACAAAGGCGGTCTAATTGCCGCCCATGCGATCGAAAGTGTAACTTGAAAAGGCGCGAGCGGATGAAGGTTAAGGTATATTATTTATAAGTAAAAAATACTTTTACAAAAACAAAAGCAAGTTTATAAACTAAGTAATACTTTTAATTCTTTGGGCTAAATAAAAGCAGCATAAACTAATACTATATTTAGATCTAAAAAAAAAAGAAATATTATATATTTATATACCGGGTGACCGGCCGCCGATGTGAACATAGGAAAATAACATAGGAAATAGATTTTTTTAAATTCCTGCTTCCCATTATAACGGATTAGAATGAAAACAGCATCAATTAAAGAGGTTTATTTTCCGCGTCTAAATACACCCAATCACTTGATGGTTTGTTCTTTGATCATTGTTAAAAACTCAAAATAAAATGACAAAGTAGCACTTTTAAATAGATATTAGATGCCTTGTTTAATTCATTGCAATTGTGGTATGATTGCAACTATGCAACTATGAGCATGGGTATGACTATAATTGAAACAAACTCCCCTTTAATAATAATGGACTTGTCCAAACTTTCAAGGACTTCTCCGAACTTCTATGGACTTCTACGAACTTATATGGACTTCTAAGGAATTCTTAGGACTTCTATAGAACTTCCTATAACTTCTTGGACTTCTACACCAAACGTACAAAACTTCCACCAGCGGTTCACCCTTGGTCTTTGAACATGGTAAAATTTTTCATGAAACGATTGGATCAACCACATGAAAGTATCGTCTGGTCGATTAAAAATTAAATTAAGAAAAAGCTGGGAAGAAATCGAGATTGAATGCAGCCAGCAACGACAAGGTAAAATTTTGAACTTTTCAATTAAATGAATACATCTGGTCCGCGCATTAAGTTCGCGGCCGATAACTTTACACCGCATCGGTGACATGGTCACATGTTTGTTGAAAGCAACGAAGTGTTTGAGTAACATACGCGCGATTCTAAAAACATAATTTTGTGTGGCACGAATTTTTAAAATTAAATAAGAATGAAATTTGTGATGGAATTTATTTGTGTACATGTGTGTATCCAATTTTTATTAGGTTTAATTATTTTTCATGATTGATCATTGCAAAATTATAGAAAAATTTTGCATAATTAAATATGGGACTTTTGCGATGATCAACAGATGTGTAGGTTGATTGAATTAACTGTGTTAACGTCTCAAAATAATTGTCATGCTAATATGCGCACTTGCATATAATTTGTGTAAATTAAAGATCATTGTTTTCCACAAGATAATAAATTGTTTTGGTATAACAGAATTTCTCAAGGTTTTATTTAAGACGACTGAGCTAATAGGGTATAAAAAGAGTCCACCTGTTCCTGACACTGTTGAGGAGTGAATAAGAATTAAGGGTAGGTTACGACATTACATTTTAACAGCCGTATTCATAAGAAGAGAGCAGTCGGAGCGTAATGGTTAAGTACCTTGACTGTTGACACGAAATGCCCGGTTCGATTCCGGATAAGGTAAAAACTTTATTCGGGCCGTCTCTTATACAGAAAGGAGGGGACCCCTACTGTATACGTACTATGTCCCAAGAAAGCAGTATTCGCAAAAATGATAAGCAATTGCTCATCATGAATGCTGTCACGACGCACGTCCGAATTCGGGCAAAAACGACCAAGAAGAAGAATTCATAAACAACTTATAACAGTCTTGTAAGCTTGTTTTAGTTAAAGAGCTTTTAACCTAACTTTTTACTATTTTTTGCTTGCATTTCGAATTTTTTTTAGGTTAAAATACCAACTTATTACAGTAAACGCGCTAAACTGCCTATAAATTTTATAGGGACTTACTATTGAGTAAACTGTTTTAAGGGAGTTTAGCGCGTTTACTGTGATAAGTTGGTATTTTAACCTAAAAAAAATTTGAAATGCAAGCAAAAAAAAAGTAAAAAGTTAGGTTAAAAGCTCTTTAACTAAAACATAGATGTTTATATAGAAGGCTAGATACGCGACTCCTAATACATGCAATGTTATAGAAGTGAAGCCTCAAGGTCGCTGGCGGCCATTTGTTAGGTTGGCAAAGTCATAATACATTTCAACGTCACTTGTTGTAACATGAGTACATTTATAGTATTCAAGCAGGAATGTAATATTAAATTTATTTATTAATTGAATAATACAGAATAACAGCAAAAAAACAATTCAAAATATTTTTTAGGTTTTATTGATTTTCAAATATAATACTAATTTATTTAATTTATGCCTTTTGGCATTAATAATTTATCTATAATCATATAATCTCTCACAAAAAAAAACACTGTAACAAGCATTTTCTTACATTCCTTGCCAACCCGACAAATGGCCGCCAGCGACCTTGAGGCTTCACTTTTGTGCACGAGTTAGTTATCTAGCCTTCTATATAAACATCTATGAACTAAAACAAACTTACAAGACTGTTATAAGTTGTTTATGAATACGGCTGTTAATGTGTAAGGTCGCTGTGACAAATACAACCAGAGATATTCGACGGCAAAGTCAAAAAAGTACCCGGTGCCCCGATCCGGTAACATGAGGGTTAAAGAAACACATAATAATATATTATCAGAGAATTCTAGTTAGTTTACTCTATCTTCTATCTTATTTTCATTTTATGTAAAATAAAAGCATTCAATTTGTAAATTTTTCCTATTTTTTTCTTATTTCCACTATTCGTAACATAGTAAATAAAGTGAGTATATAGTTAGAGTGCGGACAACGTTGGTAATCTTTTTTATTGGTCGCGCCATGTTTTTCTCATTAAGGGCGCGAATTTTGAAATCTTTACGAAAATCGTTAAGATAGACGTCAAAATGAAAATTGTAGGTTACAAATTACTCGGGTAGAATAATTTTTTTTGTGAAAATGCCTGGTTGTTGCATTTAACTGTAAAATAAGGTCTTTTAATAAACATATACGTATGTTCCATAATCGTGGTTTTATGAAATTCTAAAATTTATTAACTTGCTACTGAAAATTTTTAATTCCATGTTGTCAAATTCAATTTTTTTGTGTAATAAAATCAAATGAGTTATACTCACTCTAGTCCAGGGATGTATAATAGATTAGGTGAAGTGACGGGCTATGATTTGATCGAAAAATATTGGCACGATTTTGTAGTCAGTGTGCGAGAGAGATTACCCATAAAGAATAGACGAGGCGCGTCACGGGTAGCGTGATAAAACACATAATGCATATGCATAACTGCATTTTATTGCAGATTTAAGTCGAATACAAATTGGTTCTGTGTTAATTTTTTATATCATAGACAAGAACAAGAGAAATTAACAAAACAGTCAACTGTCGATAAGAAAAAATCAAAATTAGATCGGTCATAATTAATTAAATTTTCTCTTGTACGAAATTTGTGTACGTTTTAGTGAATTTTTTCACTATTGATTCGTTTTACTCGTCTTTAAATAGACAAAATTAAATTATATCATTAAATTAATAATTATTATAAATTCCCATGCATATAAAATAATTATTAATTTAATGATATAATTTAATCTTGTCTATTAAAGGACCAGTAAAACGACTAAATTGGGAAATAATTCATTAAAAAGTATATAGTTATATAGGTAACAAATAAAATAATGTAATAAGAGTTCAAATAGTCTTAATTTCATGAAAGTATGTAAATATCTTAACTTTTTAATATTTGTAATTAAATTGTTCCTACTACCACAATGCTTCAAACACGTTCAAACATATAGCGCCTCGGATATCCTTGTCTAACACAGCCGGCGACGTTCAAGGGCCATGCCGTAGGTAGCCGTCACCTCACCTAACCTATTATACATCCGTGCTCTAGTCTATACTATATTAAACGATTTATGTCTAATTTCAGCAGGCCATTGTCTAAAATACCAGAACATACTACTTGTTGACGTTGAAAATATTCTAGTAATTTTTGGAATAGTTGAAATTGGAAATTGGTTTACCGATGACCAACGTTTCAACAATTCAAAAGTGAGTCAAGTTTCCGTACACCCAGATTATTTATCGGAACATGGCGACGCCGATGTAGCAGTCTTAACTTTAAGTAAGACATTTACATTTACACGATACCTAAGGCCAATTTGCATATGGAATGAAAGTGAAGATTTAGATCTTGTTGTAAATGAGATCGGTACGGTAGCAGGATGGGGTAATGAAGAACGCGGACAGTTGACTAGTTCACTAGCAGCATACGTAGATATGCCAATTGTTTCATCACTTACTTGCCTTCGTTCAAATCCAAAATATAGCACAATAACATCTAGCAGAACATTTTGTGCTGGTAATTAATTTCAAAATAAAAATTAAATACATTTTAAAATTAATTTTATCATTTAGGTAACCGTGACGGAAAAGGACCTTGTAATGGGGATAGTGGTGCAGGGTTTATGATGATAAGAAATAACAGATGGACTCTCAGGGGGGTAATATCTAGAGAGATAATAAAGATAATTAATAGAAGCACATGTGATAATGACAATTATATTATATTCGCCGATATCGCAAAAATGAAAGATTGGCTACGTCAAGAGTTGAGTTAAGGCTACTATCACGCAAAAAAATATTGCAGAAAAAATGAAACCATATTGAACTTAAATTAACATTATTTTTTTTAAAAAGGGCGTAGACATCGAAACTTTTAGTTTAACAGTAGTGCTACTTTTATTTTGAATTCCTGCTAAGGTTAATTCGAGAGTAGCTACTTTTGTAAGTAATATCAAGTTTAAAGGGCAGTATAAGTTATATGATTTTGCTTGCGATTTTGTTTGGGATTTTCCTTGCGATTTTATGTACGATTTTTCTTGAGAGTTTCGTTATGACAGATTTTGGTGGTTTTCTGTTCACGTTATACGATTTCATTATGAGTTCGCTTGAGATTACGAGCAATTAATTACGAGTAACTATGATCGAATTCGAAAATATTTTATCTAATATTTTAATGTCAAATTTATTTTTTTTTCAACCCAGGAAAATATCACATTGGTTCAGTATTAGCAGTTTGATTAGCAGTGCCGGCCTAGCGTCGACCGTATTATAAACGTCGGAAATATTTTCCTGGAAAAGTATTCTTTGGTCAACATGTTTGTGAACGCCAGATTAATTTTTATTATAAACTATGGGTACAGGACCAGCTGTCTGCCCGTCTGGCGTAAATCAAACACGGATAGACTACAGAGCGGAAAACCGCGGTTCTAATCCTGTTTGCGTCGGAGATGTGCTGTGATCTTAAAGCTCCAAAATCGAACTATGGACTCCATTCGCCAACCCGGTTGGCCACCGTGGCGAGTTATGGCTAACAACCCCCCATAGAAATATGGTGGAGGCTTTAATCCAATTATGCATTGCATAGCTGTTGATGATGATGATGGGTATAGAAAATGAACAATTTTGCTTTTGATATAATTATGTATTTAAATAATGTATATTACTTATTGTTTTACTTTTCATCTAGATGTAAAATGTTTGTGTTTTGCTGTTTTTTGAAATATTTGTATAATTATTAATAGCTAAATAAAATCATTATTATTATTATTAAAATGGCGAATACTGCGCCATCTACTAAACTATTATAGTAGATGGCGCAGATTTCTGGTTGAAAATATTCATTTGAAATTAAATTATTTAATAAGTGTTATGTATTGAACTGTGAAAATAATGAAGATTTGCTTACCGAAATACTATGTAAGCAGTAGTCCGGCACTAAGAATTATAAATGTCACTTCAAACCTTGTAATTAATCACTTTAATAATCCGAATTATGTAGCTTGTCATTTAACACTTTGTTCTCACGTCATATCATTTATTCGCTATGTGCATTCCTCCTACTGCCCTCTGGTGGCTCAATAAAGAAAATTACTCGGGACTGTGAACATTTTATGTTCACTGTGAAAATAGTACGCCATGAGAAATTTGAATATTTTTGCTGTCATAAAATTTGAATACCAACTGTTTTATAGCAAATAATTTAATTAATTTTGTATGATCACGTGTTTATGACATAATGCAAGTCCCGTTAAGGTTCTATTATCGGCCACTCCGAACGCTTCGTTCGATTTGCTTATCCCCTCTCATACCTTGCACATAGCGAATACGTCTCCGCGCGTGTCCCAATTCTCTACGTTCACACACACACAACATACAAGGACGTAGAAAATACGTTCATACATAACAATAAGAAATATTATGTAAGATTTCTTATTGATTTTATTAAATTTTAATACAATTCTAAATTTATTCGTCGATTTATTTTATTTCGATCTATTACACACTCAATTTCTCTTCTATCTTCTATGCTAGTAGTAGTATCGGAATAGCTTTTTCGAAGCAGATGTGGGCTTAGTCCGCTTCTCTCCTTCATCTATGTGTGACATAGCTGTTGGGAATTTAATTATTTGACGGCATCGAGCCTTTGTCATGATTTAGGAGCTGCATTGTTCCAGAGGTGTGAAGCACCGTTGGCGCTGGTGCAGCTCACCTCAGCTTAGCTTCGCTTTACTTCTATGCTTTCAATCTAACTTCTTATATAGGGTACACTTCAGTTGATACCACCCTTATAATACCAACTTAAGTTGCTATTACTTAATCAACACTTCGTTAAATAATAATTTGGGCCGTACTTCATTAATATCATGTACAGGTCTGGCTTTAGGCTGTATGGTTTGGTAATTCTCGCTTATTCTAACAGGACCATCCTGCAATTGTCGCGTCCTCGCGACATAATCTCATCTAAAAAAACACAACCCGGATTAACTAATCTAATAATAATCTGAATCAGAGACCAGCTTTCTAATAATAATTTGAAACACAATATTTAGTTGCTTTTAACCTTTAAAATATTAATTTTCTTCCTCTTATAACATTAGCTCGGAAAAAGGATGTTCATTTCCGCTTAATATTAACCTGGGGTACGAACCTGTACTACCACTTAATATCAACTTGGAGAACTCACATTCTTCTACCATTTAATATTAATCGGAACTCTAATTTGACTTAAAAAAGACTAATGGTCTGATTATGCAAGAAATTTAATTTAAGCTAATTTAACGTATAAAAGTTAAATATATAAACTAATGTATCCGGTTATGCAATATTTAATTTAACAAATTGTCAAAATTCCATCTTTTTTAAATTTAACAAACGTCATAATGTGTCAAATTTAAATTTTTAAATTTTTAAATTTATAATGCGCTTTCGTGATGCATTTTACTCAAGTAAAAGCATTGATATTTTTAGGATCGTTAAGTAGGCTTATAAAAAGCTTAAATTCAAAAATGAGAATTATGAAGCATCGAGCGCTAGCCGCCATCTTGGAAAACGCGTTTCGTATCATATCTCGGAAACGGCTTACTTTAGGATGAAAATTTTTTGTTTTTTTTTGTTCGAAACTTTTTTTGATTCAAATTACCGTTTTTCAATTACAGCTCGTTCAATGTCGCAAATACAGGACGTCTTATCGTTAAATCGACTTTCCAGGGAGTTACAGCGGATAACAGCGGATAACAGGAGATTTGCGACATTGAACGAGCTGTAATTGAAAAACGGTAAGTTGAATCAAAAAAAGTTTGCCATTGCCTTCTGAGGGGAGATGGTCAGAATAAAGTTCTTACTTTACTCGGATTCGAACCGGGTATTTAGCGTTCATAGTCAACTCGCGTGACCGCTAAGCTCCGACCGCCTCTTATTAAAACATTAAATATATAGGGTGTTTTTTTAGCTGCATGAGAACTTTCAATAGGGATAACAATTGAATCAAGATTGCTATGGAAACAGTTTTTTGACATTTGTGTTTAGCAAGGTTTGGCATTTGATAATGCATAGAATGACCATTGAACAACGCTACCAAATTGGGCTCACAACCAATTGGAAGTGGATCCATTTTTTTACCGTAAAATTTTGTTCAGTGACGAGGCACATTTCTGGTTAAATGGGTATGTGAACAAACAAAATTGCCGTATATGGAGTGAGACCAATCCGGGACATTATCTTGAGACTCCATTGCATCCATTAAAATTGACTGTTTGGTGTGGAATACACGCCAACGGCATCATTGGTCCATATGTCTTTCGAAATGAGGAAGGAGCTACCGTTACGGTGAATGGTGTGAGATATCGACACATGCTCAATACATTTTTGTTTCCAAAACTTCAAGAGCTAAACATTGACAACTTATGGTTCCAACAGGATGGTGCTACGTGCCACACAGCCAACGAAACCATCAATTTATTGAAAGGACAATTTGGTGACAACATTATTTCAAAACGTGGTCCTATCAATTGGCCTCCAAGATCGTGTGATTTGACACCTCCAGATTATTTTCTGTGGGGGTATGTTAAATCCATGGTTTATGCTAACAAACCAACAACTCTAGAAGCATTGGAGGCTAATATTCAGCAAGCCATTTATGAAATAAAGCCAGAAATATTGGAAAAAGTGGCCAAAAATTGGACTGAACGGATGCGCTTCGTAACCATTAGTCGTGGTGGTCACATGCCGGAAGTCATGTTCAAATCATAAATGCCTTTAACTGTACTTTCATAAAAAAATTATAACCAAAACATTCCGTCAGGTTTTTAATGTTTTATTTCATTTTGAAGTTCTCATGCAGCTAAAAAAACACCCTATATTTGAAATATTGTTATTACTAGATACTAATAAATTAATAATTATGATATTGAAGTAATTATAATTAAAAAATTGGTACGTTTTTCTTAGAAATGGAACAAATTTCGGTAACACGATGTGGATATTTTACCGATTATTATCTAAAATGCATTAAAATTTTATTAACTAGAAAATATTTGCGTATCTTGTACGGATTATGCACCTCTTTTTTATACTTAACACGTTTTTATTGAATTATTTAAAAATATATTAATTCATTGATGAATAATACTAATTATAACTTAAATAATTGATAATTATGATATTGAAGCAATAATAATTAAAAGATTGTACGATTTTCTTATAAATGGAACAAATTTCGGTGACACGATGCGGACGCTTTACCGATTATGATCTAAAATGCATTGAAATTTTATTAACTAAAAAATATTTGCATATCTTGTACGAATTATGCGCCTCGTTTTTATGCTTACCGCGCTTTTATTGAATTATTTAAAAATATATTAATTCATTGATGAATAATACTAATTATAACGTAAATAATTGATAATTAACATATTGAAGCAATAATAAGTAAAAGATTGTACGTTTTTCTTATGAATAGAACAAATTTCAGTAACACGATGTGGAAACTTTACCGATTATGATCTAAAAAGCATTGAAATTTTATTAACTAAAAAATATTTTCATATCTTGTACGATTAAGCCGCCGCTTTTTATACTTACCACGTTTTTATTGAATAATTTAAAAATATATTAATTCATTGAAGATTAATACTAATAATTATAACTTAAATAATTGATAATTATGATATTGAAGTAATTGAATTGAATTATTCAAAACTGAAATTCATTAATATTGTGCGGTTTGGTAATGGTAAAATATAATATAGTGTCATAATATTTATGACACGTGTTTTTCCATTTTCTGCATTTCGTAACCATTTTTTTTTAAATTCATATAGGTACTAATAATTTTCATTTGTAAAAATAAAAATATTTTATTTATTTTAATTTAACAATGATATTTTAAACTACGAAATTAAAAAATTGTAATAGTCAAAACATTGCATTGTATAAAATGTATAGTAGTAACCTCTAGATAGGTCTGAAGGTTAACTCGACGCCTACGACGCTGAAAAACGACAGGGACGTCTTCCCGGACGATATCTAGTTATTGATAGGCGAACGTAAACGCAAAAGAAAGCAATGGCAACAGACGGGAGATATCTCCCACAAAACCGCTATGATTGACTTGAACAGGCAAATACAACAAAAAATTACACTTCACAAAAACAATTCCTGGGAAAAACTTCTTTCCTCATTAAGTCCTTCAGACAATACCCTCTTCAAGGTTTCCAAATTACTGCGGAAACCTTACCAGCCAATCCCGGCCCTATCCGACACTAGTTCTCCCGCCATGAGCGATGCCCAAAAAGCTGAGCTCTTGGCCTCCACCTTCCAAAAAATTCATACATTAGATAATACCGATACACCGGAGCAAACCGAGATAAAACAAACCGTTCTTGCCTTTTCAAGTCAAACATATGCAATCCCAGCCAATCAGCTTGCATCTTATCAAACCAGTCCCTTTGAAATTTCACAAATTCTTAAATTTTTACACAATAACAAAGCTCCAGGCCCGGACAAAATTGAGAACAAAGTTCTCAAAAATTTGTCCCGGAAGGCTACTGTTCAGTTGAATTACATCATTAACGCTATTCTTAAACTGCAGTACTTTCCGAAAGCCTGGAAGCACGGCCTCACCATTCCGATTCATAAACCCAATAAAGACCCCTCTCTGCCTCTCAGTTACAGGCCAATAACGTTACTTAACACGATGGCCAAAGTAACTGAGAGAATTATTCACAAGCGGCTGATTGGCGAACAAACGAAACTGAAAATCACGAACCTGTCGCAATTCGGATTCACAGCGGGCCTTAACACGTCCCTGCAGGTGACCCGAATCGTGAAAGACGTGATCGAAGGTTTCAATAAGGGTAATGTCACGGTCATGACGTTGCTGGATATAGAGAAAGCCTTCGATAGAACTTGGACCGACGGTCTCATATATAAATTAATTCACTACGGCTTCACCAATCACCTCATTAAACTCATTTACTCATACCTCACAGACAGATCGATCGCGGTTAGAGTCAACGCCACCATCTCAAATACGAAACACATACAAGTTGGAGTTCCCCAAGGGTCCGTACTAGCACCGACTTTATTCAATCTTTACATAAACGACACTCCGTCGTTTATGAGAACACAGATGGCTATGTACGCTGACGATACGGCGATTTATGCGCAATCGTTCAGCGCACAAGTGGCCACAAAGCAAACTCAAATTCATCTTGATATGATCAAACGTCATTGCGATAAATGGAAGATTCGATTGAACGCCGGTAAGACGGAGACGATAGTTTTCGCCAGAAAGCGGACAAATCATAGGGTCTTCCAAAAACTCAAATTAGACGGACATCCCATAGAACCTAAGACGAGTGTCAAGTACCTAGGTGTGACTCTTGACTCTAGGTTAAACTTCGACACTCATCTTAAGGTCAGACGTCAGCTGGCGTACGCAGCAAATCGCAAGATTTACCCCTTGATGAAAGGGAGTCAGATGAGCTCCGAAAACAAGCGTACGTTATACAAAACCGTGCTAAGACCGATCCTAACGTATGCTTGCCCTGCTTGGGCGAACGTGTCTAAGACGCGCTTCCGTCCCTTGCAGGTGTTTCAGAACCGCTGTCTCCGTCTAGTCACGGGAGCTGATAGATACGCCAGACTGACGTCAATCCACGATGACGCAAAGGTAGAATTTTTGAGAGACCACGTAACTCGGTTATCGACAAAATTCTACCAAACGCAGATTCAAAAAAGCCCTTTAACGGCGAATATGACCCTCGACAATTCCTTCAGAAAATATAAACTGCCTTTCCAAACACTGCCCTCATACACTACACCCTGAACACACAGAATTCCGTACTAAAGCTGCCACTATGGGCGAAGTATCCTTGAAAATATGAGAGCACAGGTGAGACCCGTTAGCGTTCCAGCGGCTGCAAAACATCTTAGCACTACGATAAATTCTCATATGATTATATGAATTATATGAATCATACTATTACCCGTTACTCGTTACTGTTATTTATACCATACCATTCTGTTACTGTTATTCTATTCTATTTTGTTATCTTGTTTTGTTTTGTTATTATTGTTATTATTATTCTTCTTGTTATTGTTATCATTATTCTTTTTGTTATTGTTATTCATTGTTTATCATCTGTTATCGTCATGGCGAATCTGTAAATAGTTCCTAATTCTCAGAAGTTGGTTTTTCAGTTGTTTTCCAACAATCAAATACGAAAACGCATCAAGGTACCACAACATCCTTCAAGATAGAAGGAAGAAAATATATCTAATTATCGTAAAACCTCTTAGAAGGTTATTTAGATGAAACCCGGGGATATGTTTCGACGAGGGGCCCCAAACCTTGTATTAAAATAAAATGTAAGACCCAACGGCGCTTTGCGTCGAAAGGTCAAACAAATTTTGTATATTATTAATTAATAAAAATTTTATAAACTAAACTAAAACTACGACGCTGACGCAACATGGTAACCTAGGTTCAAACCCCACCTCGGCTGGATTTTTCTAGTAAGAACATAAGTATAATTTAACGATATTTTTCAGATACACTGGGCGCATTGCAAACTAATGGATTAAATTAAAAATGATAATTTAATATTATTATGTGTAAAAATTAAAAATCCATCGCATCTAAATAAAAAATTACAGAAATCAAAATTTTTTTTTAATTCTTAAAAATTATTAAGGGCCGATTTCATAATCAAAACGTCAATGGACTAATGAACTAAAAGATCCTTGTTAACCAATAGCAAACGTCCGTTCACTCTAACAAGCCAATAGAAATTCACTTTTATTTATAACGGTTCGTTAAAAGTATTATGAAATCGGCCCTATAAGTAATAATAAAATATCAATACATAATCTGCACATAAACGATGCACCAACACAGTAACAGAAAAATCAATGCCGAAACGTTAAGAAAATTTATGTTACCTATATGTACATAAACGATGCATAAATTTTAGTAATGACAAAATGGGCAAAAAGTCACAATATCGTCACAATATCGTCACGAAAAAATATGTACCGAATATGTACATAAAATCAATGCCGTTACGTTACGAAATCGTTACGAAAATTTATGTAACCTATATGAACATAAACGATGCAAACATTTTAGTAATGACCAAATTGGCAAAAAGTCACAATATCATCACGAAAAAATATGTACCGAATATGTACATTTTTGACGGTTTTGTGTTACTTGGGAAACATCTACCAGAACCTTTTGTGCTGGTAATTTTTTTTTAGTTTATTTACCCAGTATATTTACTGTCTAGATAAACAATAAGTAAATGTTCTGGCAATATTTCACAGTAGAGAATATCATATTTAGGTATAAACCCAGTGGCGTATACCTATAATAATAATAGAGTCAACATCGGAGCCCTGTTATCCAATAACAAAGGGAATAGAGACCGACTCTCTAACAGTGGGATTTACCAACTCAACTGTGCGACGCGATATACATTGGCCAAAGCGGTAGATCAATCTATACGTGTATGAAGGAACACATGGCCGATATAGCCCATGCTATATACCGTATATGGGTATACCATATACCCGTACATCGACAGGTTTTTCTGCACATTGTCTGGACACAGGTCACTCCTTAGATTCTAATCGGATTGAATTGCTGCATCTTGGATGCAAAGGCCTTATGCTGACTCTATTGGAGGGATTGGAGATTAGGAAAGCGTTGTTGAACAAAAATAATCTATCCAATCTACAAAAGGAGCTAAATAACATCAATTCACCATTGTTGTTCCAAGCCCTTTAATTGATTGGATTGTTTTCTTCCTTGTTTGCACTTATCCTTTTCTCATTCTTCCTTAGAGTTATTTTTCGTATTATTCCTTAAAATTTGTTTCAATTGGTATTATAAGGTTTTCCTAAATAAGGCAAAATTTTACGTATTTTATTTGTGGTTTTTTGGTTTCCCTGAAGAAGAAGTGGTATATCCCTTCGAAACATTGTCGAATAAATTTTAATAAATTTACTTAGCTTGAGCAATTTATATGTCGATATAAAATATCACAATTGTTGATTTTAATTTACCATGCTCTACCCAAAACGTGTTACAATAAACTTTACCGAATCTTTTAGAAATGTATAATTCTGAAATTGAAAAATAATTAGCTGAAATAAAAATTAATAAGTAACAAGTTACATTTGAATTAAAGTAGGTACATAATTCTTAAAGTTTCTTAATAATATAAAATAAATGTAAGCCAAAAATTATATTTTGAATAGTGTGTGTGAATAATGAATATTGAATGAATATTTTTAATAAATGTAATGATAAATTTATTGTGGTGATATTTTGATCATTTAAGGGTGTAAGCAGACAAATAAGGAAGTGATTTAATTTTAAATTTGATTTTTAATTCAGTAATCAGTTAATTTAGCTGATATGAAAAACATTTGCATCAAATTAACAACAAACCACCACATGTAACAATTTACACACAAAACAAAACAATTTGAAATTATTTGTGTAATACAAAACTTGTGACACGCCTTGTGTATAATTTTTATTTGAAAATTGCGCCAAATAACTGAAATAAAGTTAAATGTGAATAAAATTCGGTGCATGTGCAATAAACAACGTTATGTTACCTGGGAGTAGGTGTGATTTTAGTAAACAGAAATATCGATTCCCACCACAAATATCCAAATTTTTAACTTTGAAAACACAAAAGGCCAGCGAGCGAGAATGAAGCCAGTTCCTAAGTGGCCTTCAAGAGAAGAGCGTGGCCAGTCTCTTGGGAGAGCTCAAACGAACTCGTGCAGAGGGTTTCTTGGATAAAAATCCAATTGGGAGACTCATGTCAAGTTTCTTGATTAAAAATCAGGAAGCAACGGTTGAAGTGATTTATTACGAGAGTCGTGTTTTCGCTTAATAAGTAATTACGCTCCAGTATTAGGTGAAAATTAAGTGTTCATCGTGAATGAAACGAGCACACGAAAATTCCGGTAGTGGACTGGAACATTTGCAACTCCATGGAAACTGGATTATTTGGATCAACACATGGTCACCAGTGCGTTTCCTGGGACGCATTTCATCAAAGTGAAAGTTTTACCAGTTCGTAATAAGGTAGAAAATTTGAATTTTAAATTTAATGAATCTGACTAAAGTACAACGATTTGTGTTGTCGTCAGATTAATTAAAGGAACTTTATCGAAATTTATTATAATTGATTATTTTACACATGTTTTTTACACGAACGACTCGAAATCCAAACTTAGCTTCTAAATTGGAAAATTAAATGTGGTGAGGATTTCTGAATCGCATAATCACATAAAATTACACATTTGGTTTGAGACAAATTTATTGTCCACATAAAAATTTGATGCAAATTTGTTTATGATAATTTCCGTTCATTTAATAAATTATGTTTGTTGCGAATTTTCATCTTTTTATTTCGTCTATCGAACCTATCAGCCCTGAGGAAGAGAAAAACTCTACTCCGGCGAGAAACTAGTTTTTGGGGTCTTTTTGGGGTGACTATTCATTTAAGGGTGAATATCATTACATTATATTATAAAGTAGAAACGCTAAATTAAAAAAATTTTCGCACAATTAAACCGTATTTTATTTATTAACCACAAAAAAAATTTTACATTGTTTTTACGAGTGTCTCGCAACAGTATGGCTGTGACTGTGGCGCTATCAGTGGTGCTGTGATGTAAATCTTAGAACATTATTGACTTGGCAGTGAGGATATGAGAAGTTGTAACGCAAATTGCTCTTATTTGGGCCACTTGCCCCGCTGATCTACGAATGGAATGGTAGACAGGCCGGCTAAGGGATTACACCCCCGTCCAGTGCCAGAGCATGGGTCGCGCGGACGCGGTTCGTAGGTTCTTCCGTTGTGGCTCAGGCGATCAATTGGCAACTAACTAAGAAAAAAAAAACCTTTCGGGCGCCAGTCCTCTAAATAAAATACAGAAGTAAACAAGAGTTGATTTTATTTAAAAAACAAAGTTTAGATAAAGATGGGGTTGACAATATTTGATTCCAAAACTCCAATAGGAGACACAAAACATACAACAAATCAAATGAAATCCAGGATAACCTGAAGGGATACCCTGGGACAATCAAATAAAAAAAACAGATGAGTTGCTATCTGAAAACAACTCACAAAAATAATTCGCGCATCCAGGAGATTGCCCAACGCAGACATAAAAACGTTGGAAAAATTGACCGCAAATAACATATTCGCAAGAGATATCATCAAGTAAAATTAAATACAGCAATTGCTTTTTAACTTACCCTTCCACCTCAATCCGTCCGATTCAACATCTCAATTCTTTTGGAACCTCTAGAATATTAATGGTTCATCGTTTAAACTGAGTTTCAGGTGTAAAGCTAAAAATAACAAAAACTGCACAATTAAACAAGAATCAATTCACCTGCGAACGGTATGGCATCTTAATGTCGATGTAAATAATTAAGACAAGCTAATCTCCTAAATGCGCTTCCAAAAAAAACTAATTAATGGTTTTCCAGCCATCCTACGTCGTTGGTGCTGTCCTAACCACTAGAGATGGAATAGTGGCATAGGCTCACGCTACCGCTGCGACAAGAAATCCCCCAATGTTGGAATGGAGCTCGCACGTCTTCCCAAAAAGTATGAATAAATCGTCAAAGGAGACGGCCAAAGTGACAAACTTATCACACCACTTCTTAATCAAAAACGCAAAACTGCGGTGAAGCTAGGGATAAACGAATGTTGATCAGTCCTGCCTTCTCCATTGATCTCATACAGGAATGGTGAACCCAAAAACGAAATCCCAACATCGTTAAAAATGGCTGACATAGATGGTTCGACGCAGGAATCAAGGTTATCACAGGTGGAAACAAGATAACCAAACTGCTGGCCCATATCCATACAAATAACCATATGGTTGGTGGATAAAAACAGCCAGATGGACAATCGGCTTCCGATGCACACCATGTGAACCGCTCAAAAACCATAATTAAAATTGGAAACCAAAAAATGAACGTCACATAAAATGGATGTGGTAGTACGAAAAAAGCTAAAATTTATCAAACTCAAACTTCCGCTTATGATAGAAAATAATGCAATCTTACCCACAAATGTAGCACAGAAGGTAAAATAAAAAAGATCACTTCAATAAACTAACAATTTGTGGCTTTTCAAACATAAAATTGCACAAACGTAAAATAAAACTTGCACCTTTCATAAAGATAAGCGAAGAATGAAATTTGACAAATTTTCGAAATTCAATACGATTGCTCGTGTTTGAAACACACACAGGGTGATGCATAGATTTCCGCAAAAATATAATAATAGTATTTGAAATGCTACAAAGTTGGGTTATGTAGTTGCCAGTTTATTTTTATAAAATGACAATAATGATTACTACCTACTAACGGAATAAACAGTTCTGACCCCTGAGTTTGAAGTCTTATTATTTCAAAAAGTAATTGATGCAATTTTATGCACTAAGAAGATACAGATAAAGAATTTAATTTTGTATAACAATAAAATTTCGAAGTGATAGGCTTTATAGTGGATTTTTGGCATGCAGATATTTAAAAAAGAGCCACAATTTATGCAACAATTAGCACATCGACAACTTTACAAATTTTTTTTTCGTAAAGTATTTCCTTAAATTTAATTAAATTTGGACTGTAGATACCTACATATTTTTTCTCTATACCCAAATTTTTGTAATGATGTATTTTAAATATTTTTTGGATTATTAAGTATAACAGTAAAGTTTAATAACTTCGTTATTATAACGAATATTTTTAAAGTAATTGAACATATCAACCGAAAACTATGATAGTTTATTATTTTTCAATTAAATAAACAAAATTTTCAATTATATTCCAAATTATGAGAGTTTTAATATATTAAAGTGCAACAGAATTAAATGTATACGGAGGGAAGCGACGAAAGGGAACAAAATGCGTATGTTCTAATGAGCATACAGCGGCAAATGGTAATCCATATAATTAAAAACATATTATTGTTAATGCCGTGGCATATACCGCTTTATATAAATCCAAGATTTTCGTGGATAATTTTCTAAATTAGAAGTGAATTCTGAAGTATTGGTTGCAATAAAAATTGCCCATAAAATTTTATTTAAGATCACTACAAATTTATACTTACAATTAATTAGTCAACTACAAATTATAGTAGGTACTTGGTGCTACAATTATTGTAGTACACATTGCTTTAAACTTCTTCAATGTAGTATTAGGTTGGGGAAGAAGTAATCCATTATTTCGGCGTTTACTTTAATGATTTATTTAACACAATTACTATCATTTGATTTGAGCCTAAGATGCGTCATTTTGTTCGATAATTTGTTGCATTTGTGGTGGTAATTTCATGATTCCTCTCTCATAAAACCCAATGACCCTATTGGCAAAATACTCGAACAACCAATTTTCACATACCTCTTTTGAGGCCAGTTTTACACCACTAAGAGAGTTTGACATGGATTGGAAAAGATGATAATCTCTTGGTACCAGATCCGGACTATAAGGTGGTGCATTAAAACATCCCATCCGAGCTCTCAGAATTTGTGGCGAGTCACTATTGACATGTGTGGCTTGGCGTTGTCCTAATGGAAGACGACTCCTCTTTTTTTGGACAATTCTGGTCGCTTATGGTCAATCACCAGCTTCAATCGGTCCAATTTTTGGCAGTATAGGTTCGAATTGAGTATTTGGCCCAACGGGAGCAGCTCATAGTGGATAATCCCTTACCAATCCCACTAAACACACGACACAGCTTTTCTGGCCGTCGATCCTGGCTTGGCAACCGTTTTGGGCGGCTTTGCCGCTCTTCAACCACGATGTTTTCACACAGAATTGTCGTATGTGACCCATTCTTCATCCCCAGTCACCATCCGCTTTAAAAATAGTTCGATTATTTGACGTTTGGCCAAGGATTCGCAGATGAAAATGCGGTTAATAAATTTTTTTTGCTTCAATTCGTGTGGCACCCAAACATCGAGCTTATATTTGAATCCAACCTACTTCAAATGGTTCACAATGGTTTTGTGGTCGATCTTTACCTCAAGAGCAATGCTACGACTGATCGCATATGCCGGTCTATAAAAAATAAAAAATTTTTTTTATTTAATTGACTTGTATACAATGTGTTCACGGAAAATGGTAACAGTGAATAATTTTTATATGCTAGGGGACAGGTTTGCAGGTTGCCACCTACTGCAGGTTGCCACCTACCTTGGATTTTGGTGTTGGACCAATGTCATAAACTAAATTTTGACTGAAATCGAAACCTAAGGAGGTGTGATCACTTTTAAACTAGTTCTGGAGCGGACAAAGCCACTAAGGCAGTGTGTGTTGACAAAAGTTTGAAAAGTTGTATCGTGAAAATTTAAAAATTAAAATTGTGTTTTTGTTCTGTGGTCATAAATTGAACATTTTAATCGAGAAATCAAGGTAAATATTTTTTCTGTATTGCTTTTACATTCAACTTACATTATCCTAACAAAATTTCAAACATATCATGAAATAGCAATTTTTTTCAGATATAATTCTAAAATAGTGCTAGAATGCAGGTTGCCACCCTTTACGATTTGCAGGTTACTACCTATCGTGTTTCGCTTGTTTACACTCATATGCCCGTTTTTATGATTGTTTGATGTTTACAATTGTTATTGAGTCAAAAGTGAAATGTTTTTATTGCATTAAATAATTAAATTTGCAAGATAATATGGAATCATGCAAATTAACATGAAAAATCAAATTTTGATTTTTTATGCCAATTTACACTAATTTTTTTATGTTTACGACCACTGAGTGTCAATAAAAAGCCATAAATTTTATAAATCAGTTGGTTTTCTTTCCGTTTTTCTACATTTTCAGCAATTTCTCGATGGGTGGCAACTTGCAAGCCTAAATTTCAAGAGCTCGATTTTAGGTACTTTTGAAAAACTCCTGTATAATTTTTATTTTTTGAAAATTCAAATAATTTCTACGTCAGGATTGTGCCTTTTGAGTTCCTCTTTCCAACGAATATTATAATATCAACAATATGTTGATTTTGTGACGAGCTATGAGCAAAAAAGCTAATGGGTGGCAACCTGCAAACCTCTCCCCTACTAGATACAAAAAAAAGTTTAAATAGTTTTTATTTAGCTGGAAATTTACTATCGGAAACTGCTGATGTATATTTTTTTATACTTCAAATTCAACCGGAAGTGAACATAAAATTTTTTTTTCAAATGACAACATGTCTTTTTTTTAACATTTTCGCAATCTGCAGTTTTTTCTCTATATATATATATAAAATTTTCATAAGGTTACATAAGAAAATATTCGAGAAAATACAAGATTTAAACAAACAATAATAATTTATTAATTAACAAAAAATCACGTTACAGAAAACTCAACTGTCACTTATCGGATAAATTTTTCGAAATTGCCACCGTTTTGTTCAAGACATGATTCTAATATACGCAGAAGTTCACCATTAGATGCTTTTTTTTTTGTTGATTTAGTGATATTTGATCGCATGCTAAATTAATTTTTTGCTTTTGAAATCTTTATATTTAATGGCGGATTTGCGTAAACAACTGTTTTCAAATGACCCAATAGAAAAAAGTTACCAGAAAAGTTCATAGCACTCTACATACCTGTGTGTAAATAATTAATAAATTATTATTGTCTGTTTAAATCTTGTATTTTCTCGAATATTTCCTTATGTAACCGTATGAAAATTTTATACCTGTTTATAAAGAAAAAATTGCAGATTGCAAAAATGTTATAAAAAAGACATGTTGCCATTTGAAAAAAAATTTTGATGTTCACTTCCGGTTGAATTTGAAGTATAAAAAAATATACATCAGCAGTTTCCGATAGTAAATTTCCAGTTGAATAAAAAACTATTTAAACTTTTTTTTGTATCTAGTAGCATATAAAAATTATTCACTGTTTCCATTTTCCGTGAACACACTGTATAGATATCTATTTTCGATTATTTGTATGGTCAACTGTAAAACTAATAAACTGGTTTTGATTTTGCCTTTGTCCACATAGTTATCTTATAAATTTGCTAAATCAAAACAAAATTCAGTGTCTGCAATTTTATTAAAATGAATCCAACAAGATTTCTAAACTTTTATAAAATTTTTCTAAGTATTAGTTTAACAATTATACAAGTTAATAAATCAACGCAAGTCAACATATTATACAATAATTGTAAGTCTATGCTGAAATCACATATTTAATTATATTTAATTTTACCAAGTAGCTATTCAAATATATACTTTCTGTTGTTATACCTATTTAAATTAATTATTAAAAATATATTGAAAATTTTCGAACTCAATGTAAAACATTCATAATTCAATTAATTATTTATTAATATTAAAAGAATATTAAAATTATAAAAATTTTATTTTTAATATAATATGCGATCATTTATAGAAAATATTAGATCATCAATTTTGCTAAGTTAATGTCATCGATTCACTTTTTGAAGGACTACAACTTTTTTGAAATGGAAAAACTTCGATGAGATATTTGACTGATATTTCGTTCAAATTGTTTATTTATTTATTCATATTTTCAATTGAACTGATTTTAGTTACGTTTGAATTCAAAATAAACAATTCGCAATTTTAATTTTACCACATTAACAAATTTCGACTTGCTTGGCTATCTGAATTTTGTCGGAGAGTTTCTGAAGGTAATTTCTTAATTTTATTTTATCGTTGTGCTTCGATTATATGCTTAACAGACTGAAACGTTAATGAACATTAACGATTCTTTCAGTCAGAATTCCACGAATCTGATACACATAATAAAAATACTCAAATTACCACTTGTATTATTTACTTAAGTATCATTTACGTCTTTTAATAAATTAAATTAATTGCGGATTTACAATTTATGAAAAAGTTAATGAAGATTAATTTTCAATCTGTCAAGCATATTAGATCGGAGTAACAGGACGAAGGTAATAAAAATAGGTATTTGATAAACATTTATTACTGCAGAAATACAGAAATTGAAGTAAAAATCTTATTCTGGCCGTCTCCCGGTTCTCCAGGGTGGGGGTTGAGGCAATAAAGTGCTAATATAATAATTTATTGTATATAATAATTAATAATCCATACTAATTTTGATAATTAATTGTAGATTCCATATCTGCAACGAATAATGTCGATCATTCGCCAAATCTTCCTAGGAGACACAGAAGACAAAATATTAATATAGAGTAAGTAGATTTATTAGTTAGGTTAGTCAGCTAATTAACAATAAGTTATTATTTTTCATTTGCAAATCGATATTATTTAAAAATATTTCATTAAATTGCAAATTAACAATTAATTTGTAAGTTAATATGAGATCATAGTATCGCCCATTGCTGTGAGCATACGAGACAAATTTGATTATTTACGATTATCCAGTTTCTTAATTAATTATAATTTCATCAGTTAATAATTTTTATCTAGTTTATGTTAAAAATATTTTTTACACACCTGCTAAATTCAAGTGTTTTGAATCTCAACCATACATTAAAACTAATTTTTGCTATTATAATCACAGATGTGAAATTCCAAATTATCCATATTCTGCATACCAAGTTATCAAGTTTCCTGAAGAAATGTATAAACCTGGCAGTTTCGCCAAAAAATACAGCATATTGGAAATAACTTGTGATAAAGGATATAAGTTACCTCCAACTACTACAAACACATTTGTTTGCTCAAATGGCCGATGGAATAATGAGCCACCTGCTTGCCTTCGTAAGTACAATATGGGGGGGGGTACAAAGTATAATTAAATGTCAAAGTAGTAATGGTGCAGAAATTAGTATCT
Source organism: Rhagonycha lutea (assembly GCA_958510855.1). NCBI lineage: Eukaryota > Metazoa > Arthropoda > Insecta > Coleoptera > Cantharidae > Rhagonycha > Rhagonycha lutea. The sequence continues at coordinate 42,227,046 of OY294038.1, forward strand.
ACTATCATAGATAGCACAGAAATTTAATTCTGAAAAAATCAACTGTTGCTAATTATTATACTTACTTCCGATTTTTTGCTCATAGGTACTTGTCCATCGTTGATGTCAACAACCTCAACGACCGTAAAATGCAAATATGATGGCACACAATTAGAGAATTGCATCCATCCCGTCGATGGAACAAGTGTTCATCTGTCGTGTAATACATTCTATGAGGCAGACGCCATAAATAGAAATCCAACACGGACATGTCAAAAAGGCAGGTGGGAACCAAGTTTATCAGAATGTTATGCAAGTAAGTCTTGGTTACCAATCACTTTTTAATTGCTAAAATTTTTGTATCAATGCATGAATGAATACTTATGTTGATGTACTGTGGTGTTTCAAACGAGTTTAGGGCTCAAGGGTAGACCTAGACATCATATTCAACAGGATGCCCTTGTACGTTGAGAACAAATTCTGTTCAAACTAAAAGGCCAAATTTGTTACCTATACCTACGACGCTACACACCCACTATTTTGTTTATTTTACATCTTGTTTGATTCGTGTGAATGCAGTGACGGATTGTAATGAACCTGCAAAAGATAAACTATTGTCTATCTATTTTATATTTTTATCTATTGATAAAAATTGTCGTAACGTATTTGCTAAAATGTATTAAATCAGCTTTATTCACCCAAATCTTTAATTTCGAGTTGGAAGCCAATCTTCCCTGAGGGACTACTTTTGTTCTCCACCGTTATAGCGACCCGGACCTTCAGAAGTTTATAAAAAATCATTATAACTTATTTTGGCTAACCAACGTGGGGCCTGAAAAACCATTATAACTTATTTGGCTAACCGACGCCAACGTGGGGTTATAGAAAATTTCATTATAATACATACCTCGTCTTTGTAATTGCATGGGCATTGTGAGTTCCTACCGTGGGTTCAAAATAAAATAATTTCTAAAGCAATTGTGTAGTTTAACATAAGAATTAATTGTGATAGTAGCACTAAAAAATTTATGTTTACTAGCTTGTGGCTTGAAGACTCCTAAAGGACAGTCGAATATTATTAGTGGTGGAATCGCTACCCCTGGTGACTACCCATGGCACGTGGGAATCTATGACAAGGCAAAGATGTTGCTATGTGGCGGGTCAATTATAGATCGGAATATGATTTTATCTGGTATAGATAGTTTTCGTCATTTCATTTTACCTACAGTTCTAATTTATAAATTTTTAGCTGCACATTGCCTTGCTAATTACGGCGGTAAAGCATACCCGGCTGATGATTATTTGATTGGAGCAGGTAAATACCATCACTTATATGATGACACGAGGGATGAATTTCCTCAATATTCAACTGTAAGATTTTACACATTTTTTGGATATTTGAACTATTTGAATGCTCTTACTTTTTAGATACGCAAAATATTTATACCAAACAGATATAAGAGTACCGCGGGATTGAATGGCTTTGATATAGCGGTTGTTATACTCGAAAATCCTTTCACATTAACTGCAGGTGTACAACCTGTATGTGTAGCATTAAATGAAGAATCACAAAATACAAATTATTTTATAACCAACAACGGAACTGTAAGTTAATTAAGCTTAGAATTCTAATATATAAATTAGGGGCAGTTGTTAGGCTGATCGAACATAAATTATGCATTATTAATTTGTCAGTGAAGCAATATTGCTTATCACGCCCACATATTTATGCCATTCACATACGGTTTTCTATTGCTTATCATTATTTCTGTGATTGATTAGTTAGGATTATTTAATATTGTTATATTATTATTAGGTCCTCGAGGTTAGGGGTTCTAAGTCGAGTTTGCTCCTTGTCGTAGGTAAAATAATGTAACGAAAACTCTAATTTTGTGTTTGAGAACCGGGAAGCCATGTATATTGTCCTCTTAACTTCCCTTCCCTCTTAGTATGCTTCCCATCAGCATTAAGAATTGGTATAAGTGGACGCCTAATTAACCACAGCTGCTCAGTCGGTTCAAAAAATAAACTTTGGAAAATTGCTTCTGAATTAACAAATTTTATTCGCTTGTATAAATAAAAGAAATTTGGTTTACAAATATTAACTGTACATAGACATTTAGCATGACAGATTTTTCCTTGAAATCTTGGAACAATTCATTTCAATACAAAATTTGAATTTTGCAGTTACGATTTCACTTGTTACATATTGTCGTGATTTAAACTGAAATCCAGCTTCGTATTGGTAATTTGCTTCAGATAAAGGGATGTTTTTTACCCATAGAGACAAGGTCGAGCACAGTGTTGTAAATAAGAGTCGATTTATGTTACCGATGACACAAAAACACACTATTATTGTTGAATGTTGGTGAAATCCAGTGATTTATAAAAATTTTGTTGCAATTTAATCTGAAAAGAAACGAATTTAATTGTTTGAATTTGGTGCGCGAAATCTTACCTTTTGAGCTGCAAAAATGGCTTAAATTTTCGTTTTTCTGTTGGTAATTTGAAGTTTCTAAACATGAAACGTAGAAAATTTTAGCGAGAGAGCTACGAGGCGACTGTATAGCCAGCAAGGCGTATTTTTGGCGAGGTCCACCAAAGTGACCAATTTTCGAGTTTTCTTGGAAAACCAAGTGTTTTTCAAACATAATAGTAGTGCGAAGTGTCGTCTAGGGTAGGCGAATGTTTTTGGATTGATTTGGAGATAGAATCTTCAAGTTGCAGCGTTTTTGGAAACGCACATTTGGAAAGTTCGATATTGCACATGTGGATGAAAATTTTGTCAGTTCCGCCATTGACGAATGATCGAATGATTTTTGTAATCACAACGATTACGCACCTACAATTAAACATTTAGAAGAATAAATTCAAACTTCGTTGAGATTTAAATTGAATATTTTTACTCACCTAAATTTCTAGGTTAGTTTTACAATTTTTTGAGATTGGTTCAAATCGGTTGCGTTTTGCCAATAAACTTTATTATACGGTTACCGATCGTCCTTATCTGGATATTTAAGAAGAATTTGTGAAGATTTGGAGCCTCAACTCGATTTTTTCATGAAGAGCACAGCTGTACAATGATGCAACAGGTTACTGGACAACAGGTGTCTAGCGGAAGAAATCAGCGATTCCAAAACGTCGACAACAAGTGCCATCGTATTGGTAAATAAACTTTATAATTTTGTACACCATTATTTTATTGTAATTTATTTGTGTCACACGATTACACATTAAATAGAAGCCTGGAGTATTTTGAGATTTCGATTTGCAATTAAATGCAAATACGAAGGGTTTTCTATAACACTTTACACATTAACGACCAAAACGAACCTGTTCGTAAACAGCCTACGCTCGACCTGTTTATGCTCATTTAAATTAAATTTATTTGATGAAAATTAAATTAGTCTTTTTTTTCGAAGCTGGTTTTAATTTATTTTTCATGCAACGAACCACACCCTAATCTAGTTTTTTGATATTGTCGATAACGACAATAAGTTTGATTAAGGCATTTTATGCAGTCTTGTTCCTAACAAGGAAAACTCGTTTGAGCAATTTTAGTGCGGCATTAAGGCCGTACAATTTATTTCATTTAGCGACCCGAAAAGGAGAGAAGGCGAACCCAGCCCTGTTATTTGTCTCTGTACACAAGTGTGAACCGACGCATAGCTGCCGATAGCACTCTAGGGTGGAGATATTGTCCTGGTAGAAAATAAATTTTTTATAGTTACAGAGTCGTACAGGAAATATCTCTACAATATTTTTAATTTTTAAACTATTTTTTAATACATTTTTTCATTTCTTTTTATATGGTAAAGGCCGTGTGATACTTGTACTACTAATTATTAAAATTAATTATTATTATTATTAAAAATAATTTAGAATATGATCTTAGAAATTTTACAAGAATAGGGTGTGATTTTAGTATTATGTGTTGTGAAATATAAATTTAACAAAAATTTAAATAAACGTTAAAATATTAGATTTCGACACCCCCAAGGAACAAAGCCGTAACTCGAGTTACTGACTACCGCTGTAATCCTTAGAAAAATACCTTTTTTTTTGGTAAAAAAATTTTTAATTTACGACCAATAATTCAGGAGATAATCAGTGGAACAAAGTTGTATCTCAATGTTATTACATTGGAAAAATAAATTTCAAATGACTCTCCTGAAAAATAGGTAAAAATGAGTTACGGCTTTGTTCCTTGGGGGTGTCGATTTTAACTGTACCTAATTAAAAAGCCACATTTTTTGCACCTCCCCCTTCGTTTTCTCAGTTTTTCATATTTTCAAATATTCTGTTGTAGCTTTTGTCACAAAATATTAAAAATATTTTAAAGTGTTTTCTAGATAAAATTTCTTGTATGTTGTTTTTTTACTTACAGTTAAAATCTAATATTTTAACGTTTAGTTAAGTAATTATTAAATTTAAAAATAATTGTTTAAAAAAATTAAAAAATTATAACAAGTGAAAGTTTAATAATTTTAAAAAAAATTATAACAAGTGAAATCGTAACTGGAATATTCAAATTTTGTATTTGAAATGTATTTTAAAACATGTATTTCGGGTATTTAAAGTACAAAATGCAAAAGATTTTGAAATTTTTATTTTAAATTCAAAATTATCAGATACCTACAAGAAAATTCTAAATTATCGTGTTTCCTTCCATTTTTTTTCAATCAAAAACACAAACTGTATTTGTCCTCCCTGTAAAGGCCGTGTGACATTTGTGTAAATTTTGTACAAAATTTACACAAGTGTCACACGGCCTTAAAAGTATAAAGAATGAACATTTTTCTTTAACTACACGTCTACTTTTACTTTAAATCTAGTTGTAACGGTGATAGATTTAATTTACTAACAGCAAACAGTTAATTATAGTTTTAACTAACTTACATCAGTTAAAACTAGAATTTACTAAAAAGATTTGTTTGAAATCAGTTAATTTTTTGTTTTAACTAAAATTACACCAGTTAAAACTAGAATTTACTAGTTACATCGAGTTTTAACTGATTTCGGGTTTTAACTGTAACACATACACCTCAAACCCCCTCATCAATAGGACAAATAATATAAAATATATTGCCGCTGATTTTGTTATCATATAATGTGTGGAATTAATATAAGAGGTTTGACGTATGAGTTACAAAGATAAAAGTTCGCCCTTACACAAGGTCACGGCTATTGTGCCCGGTATTTCGTAAACTTATTTTGGGTTGGTAACAAAAAATTAACAAACTAATCAAAAATGCACCTATAAACAACGCGTAGAAGGATGAGTTATTTTAGTAGTCTATTATATTGTATTGTTTTTTAGGTTATAGGTTGGGGCTACACTCAGGAAGGCAGTGATTTGTCGGATGTGTTAAAGGAATTGATAATTCCATACGTTCCATTTGATAAATGTTACGACGAAGTTCCAAATAATTTTCGAAGTTATATAATGTTTGATAAGATTTGCGGGGGCTACCTAAATCAGGGTAGGTACAAATAATATAACCTTGAATGGTAACAAAATTGTTCCTAACAAATTTGATTCTTATGGTTTCCCACATTCAGATTGTACTTTATTTTTTCAGGGACTTCTGTATGTCAAGGGGACAGTGGAGGCGGCTTAGTTTACAGTATTAATAATCATTATTTTGTCAAGGGTATAGTAAGTACGTCTCCAAGTTCAACCGTTTCCGGTGTAGCACTATGCAATTCACACCAGTATGGTCTTTATACGTCAGTTTACCATCATATTGATTTTTTAAGGGATATTATAACAAATTATGGGTAAGATAATTTTTTTCGATCACGTATTTACTAGATAGGACATCCCGTATACCTGAGACGGTTTGTTGTGAATCACAAAATATTGTGGTGGGGTTTGTTTTCCTTTTGGTTAGCCCTACAACGGCTGCAACTAAATATACACGTTGATGATATTTTTAGATATTTTTATAGTAAATTGTAAATTTTTACTCAAAACAAAGTCACAAACGTGACTGCCATCACAGATAAATAATAATAGTACTACTCTTTAATCAGTGAGTGCCATCATATTTAAACTTTGAAATGAATAAATTAGTGTTTTAAAGTTGGTGAATATGAAATTAACTTAATAATTATTTTTTTTTGGTGGCCGATTTCTATGGGGATTATCTACTTAACTAAAATTTATGTAACAACGATTACAATTGAATAATACTATTGCTACAGTTAGGACAATTTTACAGATTGTTGCTCAATGCTTCCTGTGTAACATGTTGAAATAGGAGGCGAAGAATATAATTATTAAATTGATAATTAACTAAATAAAGCGATGACGCGTATTACGCATGCATATCTCATGATTACGCGAAAACTAATACACATAATTATCTCATATAATATCTATTTGTTGCATGGGAAGCTTTGAGGAACAACCTATAAAATTTTCGTATCTGTAGCAATAGAATTATTTAATATTGTAATCGTTGTTACATATAGGCCACCAATAAATATCTATAAAGATTGTAATTTATTAATTTTTATTTAAATATTAATAAAATCTTTAATTTTTTGTTAAATTACTTGTTTGCTAAGCTGGTTGAAAAGGATTGAAATGTCATGTTGCACTGGAGGGTATGCAACCTGCGATACACTATAAAAGGAAAACAAACTTTGTTGTTTTTACTACCAAGTACTACCAATAGATAATATTCCCTTTCTCAAATGTTCATACTGTTGTCAGCCATATAATACCTGATTACTGATTAGTACTGAGAGGAAATGTCTTCATTAAGGGGCTTCATATCTTTGCACGTACTCTAAACCGAGTACATTTGAAAAATTACTATAAAGGTTATATTATGTAAAATAAATTAAATTGTTGATTTGACATTTTGAACTAACTTTTGAACTATAAGAAAAAAAATAAAGCATTTGTTTTTTTAATATTTACATTATCTTTTACGGGTATAAGTGGAGCACTGATGACACCTCATGGTCCCCATCATAACTTCACCAAAAATTATCCAATCCGCAAAAATAAAAAATAATCTTGTAAAATAATGTAGTGGTTATTGTCTGACGGAAGGAATTTTTGATTTTTTTTTTAAATAAAGAAATTACAGTATTTCAAACTTTAGAATGCAATTTAAAAAGAAAAAGTTAGTGTTTAATAATTTATAAAAAATTTTCCAATCAAAAAATTAAAAAAAGCTCTCGTCAGACAATAACCACTACATTATTTTACAAGATTATTTTTTATTTTTGCGGATTGGATAATTTTTGGTGAAGTTATGATGCCGACCATGAGGCGTCAACAGTGCTCCACTTATACCCGTAAAAAATAATGTAAATATTAAAAAAAACAAATGCTTTATTTTTTTTCTTATAGTTCAAAAGTTAGTTCAAAATGTCAAATCAACAATTTAATTTATTTTACATAATATAACCATTATAGTAATTTTTCAAATGTACTCGGTTTTCAGTGCGTGCAAAGATATGAAGCCCCTTAAGACAATTATGCATACAGACACACAGTAATTGCAATTTAATTAATCTCGTTTACTACAATCCTATTGAGTCATCATATCCTATATTTTGACAATCCGTCCCATATTGTGACAAAACTTGAAAAATAAGCACAAAATCAGACAAATTTTTATTCGTTAAAATAAGATCTTCAGTCGAATTACTTTGGTACAAATTTATTTCAATTTATCCAATTGAAAAATATGTTATTGTTTACTATAATAAATAACTATAAATTAATTTTTAGTTGGAAAGAATTCATAGAATGCACACGTGACGACTGCACGAGAGATGAAGAATTTAAAAGCAAGTAAGTGTAAAAACAAAACTTTACTTTTTGTTCTAAATGGCGCGGCGCCGTCGGCTTAACCATTTTTAGAGATAGCTGTCTTCTTCCAAACTTTCCACGGCATGGAAAATTCAGCATCCCCAATAATAATAGTAAATACGAGTCTGGAAATTATGCACCAACAGGCAGTGTGATATTATTAACTTGCGATCATGGTTATCAAGTTAATCCTTCAGGAGGGATCTACTTTACTTGTGTAGACAAGGGTAATTGGCATCCTACTGTAGGATGGTGCACAGGTATGTATGTACTATGATTATGTAATACGAACAGTTTATTTACATACATTGAAACTATCGAATTACATTTATTACGGGCTGGTTTCGCCGATCGTTTTCTTGGTTCGTAGATAAAAGGATGCCTGCGGCTAGTCGAAATAAAGGGTGGTCTACTGGAATAATTAAAAAGAACTATGATAATGAACTGCTCTGTATATCTCAAAATCGTCGATATCGGTAATTATTATATAGGGCGCCACTATGGTTATTGACTAAGAATTAGGTTGACTGAGAGAGCAGTGTCATAACTTCAAATTTTAGGCCCGAGAGCAAGAACTTTGATAGGCCCTCGATTGAGAGGTGTGCGATTTAAAACCCATTTGGTGGCATTATAATGCAGTTTAAAGGGGTCCAAAGTTGCATTGGGCCCGGGACCATTTCTCCCTCTGCTCCCTCCGTGTTTACGCCACTGTTCATACCTCCCCCAGACCCTCGGTTGCACGCTAATTTCTTCACATTTTAGGTTGTTTAGCTAGCTTATCCATCCTAGAAAATAGAAAAAACACTTCAAAATGAGATAAAATGAAGTATAATTATATGTATCATATTGTTGTATTTTTTTTTTAATGAAGAAGCAGTAAGTTTGATTATTGTAAAGAATTGATTCTTGTGTTTTAAAATTTTGAATGTTTTCGCACGGCGCCTATGGGTTTGTTTCTGCGAAGCCGAGCGAGGGTCGGAAGTATAGGAGGCGCATGCGATTTCCCAAATGGAAAGGGCGCGTAGAATTTTTGGTCTGATGAAAAGTAAAAATTGAACTTGTATTAATTTTGATTAAATGGATTAGTGAGAAAAGGTGTTTTATGATTTTGGATAATTATTGGAATGTAAAATAATAATTTTGAAGCAATAATTGAAGCTCGTGCGATAAACGCCCGCGCGATAGTTTGTACGACTGAGCTAAGCCGACTGTGAACGTAGATAATCCGTCCGATTGGTTTATATTAGGTTGGGGAAAAAGTAATCCATTATTTTGTCGCTAGATGGCTTGAGTGACATATTTATATCTCGCAAATATCTATGATATCTCGTGATCTATTTGTCGGATCGGGTAATCTCCATAATTTTTAGAAAGGTGAGAATGTGTACTACAAAGAGAAATTGGCAGTCTTGTGATTGGTCAAACCAGTTTCCAGTTATAGTGCGCCAAAGATCTACGTAAGCAAAGAGAAAATTTACTATATCTTACAGTTTGCTTAGATAAAGACGAAATCGCTAGTGAGGCGGCTGAAAATGTGAAAAGTATTCATGGTCCCGACACTATAACAGTCAATCACATACAATTTTGGTTTAGTCAATTCCGTTCCGGTAATTTCGATGTCAAAGATGCACCAAGCTCTGGAAGGCCAATCATCGAAAATGTCGATGAAATGATGGAAATGATTAAGTTAGACCGGCATGCGATCAGTTGTAGCATTGCCCTTGAGCTAACCATCGACCACAAATCCATTACAAGTAGGTTGGATTCAAAAACAAGCTCGATGTTTGGGTACCACACGAATTGACTCAAAAAAACTTCATCTGCGAATTCTTGGCCAAACGTCAAGAAATCGATCTATTTTTAAAGCAGATGGTGGCTGGGGATGAAGAATGGGTCACATACGACAATGCTGTGTAAAAAAGATCATGATTGAAGAGCGGGAAAGCCGCCCAAACGGTTGCCAAGTCAGATTGATGGCCAGAAATCTGTGCTGTGTGTTTGGTGGGATTGGTAAGGAATTATCCACTATCAGCTGCTCCCGTCCGGCCAGACACTCAATTATAATCTTCACTGCCAAAAATTGGACTGGTTGAAGCTGGTGATTGACCATAAGCGACAAGAATTGACCTGTGTCAAGCTAGCACCCCCACTTTTTCCAAATTAAAAAAAAAATAGTTAGGAATTTTGTGTATATTATGTGTTTTGTGTGCAAAAGAAAAATTTTGTGCTTTCATTGTTTTAAAGTTATGACCATTTTAATGGTGGGGGTGCTGGCTTGACGTCAAGCTAGCACCCCCACCTTCATAACTTTGCAACCAGTTATTGCTACACCAAAAACAAACATACCAGAATTTTGTGTAAATTATGTGTAAATTGTGTGTACCAAAAGAAAATTTTGTGCTTTCATAGTTTCAAAGTTACAACCATTTTAATGGTGGGGGTGCTGGCTTGACGTCAAGCTGGCACCCCCACTTTCATAACTTTGCAACCAGTTATGCTACGCCAAAAATAAACATACCAGAATTTTGTGTAAATTATGTGTAAATTGTGTGTACCAAAAGAAAATTTTGTGCTTTCATAGTTTTAGAACTATAACTACTTGGCGCATGGCGGCGCGGTGCCGACTCCCAGTAAGTTGTATCACACAAGTATTTAAGTATTTCACGCCGTAGTCGCGCACTGATATTGAAACAGTGCCAAGGGTACAAAGACAATATTTCGTAATGCTTTACTGCATGAGCATTTAATTAAAAATACATTAAAAAATTGTAAATTTTACGGTCGCGACATCTGTTGAATCATGTTTATTTGCAGAGAGCTCTTAAGGGTGGGATTCACACGTCCGATTGGCGTCAAACTAGCACCCCCACCTGAATAACTTTTCAACCAGTTATGCTACGCAAAAAATAAACATATCCGAATTTTGTGTAAATTATATGTAAATTTTGTGTACAAAAGGAAAATTTTGTGCTATCATTGTTTTAGAACTAAAACTACTTTAAATCATGGCACGTGCAGCTAGAAAAATTATTTTCATAGTACACTCTACGGTCTAAGATCCCATATAATATTAAGTAATAGAAAGTTTTTTATTTTAAGAGCAATGTCCAGTACTACCCCCCTATACAGTGTGCATATTTGTGTTTCTGTCATTTATTTCCAGGACGTTACACAAATTTAAATAATTGCTAGCATTACAAAATTTTTCAACACCTTTTTATATAAACACGCTAAAGGAAGTTGATTTATTTATTGTAAAACCATGTTATTCGAAAATTAGAACATGGGAATCTCCTCCCCTCCAACCGTAGTTTGCGAATTACGCGATGTTCAAATAAATAAATCAATTTTTTTTAGCGTTTTTACATAAAAAAAAGTTGAAGAATTTTGCAATGCTATTATTTAAATTTTTGTAACGTCCTGGAAATAAATGACATAAAACACAAATATTCACACTGTATAGGGGGTAGCATTGGACATTGCTCTTAATAAGAGCTTGTTACATTTAAAAAAAATTACTTTGCACATATTATAATAAGTTGTGGATGAACTAATGTCCTTCCTGAATCCTGATACAGACTCGCCTTCAGTTTTCAAACCATCTAGTTTCACCCAGGTTTTTCTGTTCCTGAAGGAAATTCCATAGTAATGACCAATTTGACTTTCAGGTTGTGGAGGTTCAAAGTGGACCACCCCTTTCAATTTAAAATTTGTTAAAAATGGTAAATTTATATTTTTAGGAATACTGCAAAGGGAGGAATACTCCACTCTGGGAGGCTGATTATAATCTTTGGAATTAAAAATTTCAAGAGCCACAATATCTCCAGTCTTTGATATTGTGACATTTTGAAAGCCTGAACAGTTTGGTTGTGCGCATGGGCGGTGGCTACTTTGCAATATTTCATTTTCTATATGTAAATTTTAGTCTTCATGTAAAATAGCCTTTTCGCTAATTGGTTTAACCTGAAATTCAATAATTCGTGGCATACATTTGGGACAATCACAAGTCAACGTCTCTTCGAAGCTGGGAATCTTTTTAAACAACCCGATTTATCTCTTTTATCCGATAATCCCATAATCGACACTTCATTTATATCATCCTAAAACAATGATAGTACGAAATTTTCCTATTGTACACAAAATTTACATATAATTTACACAAAATTCGGATATGTTTATTTTTTGCGTAGCATAACTGGTTGCAAAGTTATTCAGGTGGGTGTGCTAGTTTGACGCCAATCGGACGTGTGAATCCCACCCTTAAGAGCTCTCTGCAAATAAACATGATTCAACAGATGGCGCGACCGTAAAATTTACAATTTTTTAATGTATTTTTAATTAAATGCTCATGCAGTAAAGCATTACGAAATATTGTCTTTGTACCCTTGGCACTGTTTCAATATCAGTGCGCGACTACGGCGTGAAATACTTAAATACTTGTGTGATACAACTTACTGGGAGTCGGCACCGCGCCGCCATGCGCCAAGTAGTTATAGTTCTAAAACTATGAAAGCACAAAATTTTCTTTTGGTACACACAATTTACACATAATTTACACAAAATTCTGGTATGTTAATTTTTGGCGTAGCATAACTGGTTGCAAAGTTATGAAAGTGGGGGTGCCAGCTTGACGTCAAGCCAGCACCCCCACCATTAAAATGGTTGTAACTTTGAAACTATGAAAGCACAAAATTTTCTTTTGATACATACAATTTACACATAATTTACACAAAATTCTGGTATGTTTGTTTTTGGCGTAGCATAACTGGTTGCAAAGTTATGAAGGTGGGGGTGCTAGCTTGACGTCAAGCCAGCACCCCCACCATTAAAATGGGCATAACTTTAAAACAATAAAAGCACAAAATTTTTTTTTGTACACAAAATTTACACATAATTTACACAAAATTCCTAACTGTTTTTTTTTTAATTTGGAAAAAGTGGGGGTGCTAGCTTGACACAGGTCAAGAATTGTCGAAAAAGAGCGGAGACGTCTTTTATTAGGACAACACCAGGTCACACACGTCAATAGTGACTCGCCAGAAACTCTGAGAGCTCGGATGGGAGGTTTTAATGCATCCACCTTATAGTTCGGACCTGATAAAATGAGACTATCATCTTTTTCAATCCATATCAAACTCTCTTAGTGGTGTAAAACTGGCCTCAAAAGAGGTCTGTGAAAATTGGTTGTCCGAGTATTTTGCCAATAGGGACATTGGGTTTTATGAAAGAGGAATCATGAACTTACCATCACAATGGCAACGAATTATCGAACAAAATGACGCATCTTAGGCTCAAATCAAATGATGGTAATCGTGTTAAATAAAGCATTAAAGTAAACGCCAAATAATGGATTACTTTTTCCACAACCTTATAATGTTGGAAGGCGTTTTTTTATAGTTTGGAGAGTTGAGGGTCGGATTAGAATACGTCAATATAATAATAATGAACTCATATATCACTGCATCGGTATTATGTAGTTTATGTTCCTAAAAAAATCTTTCCCTGACTTGGAGGGTACCTTTATAATTTATTATAAGTAAACAATTGAAGGGGTCAGTGCAAAAAAGTCCATATTTTTGTGAAATTCAGTTAAGGGTGGCCATGTATACTAATTTACATATACTATACGTTGGCGAGATCAGATTGATCAGATTGATTTCTACGTGAAAAATAAAATGTCAAGATTTCAGTCGATCTTCATTTCAGTGCAAGAAGTTGCTAAATTTTCAATCTTTTTTTCAATTTTTTTCTCGTTATTGGATAAATTTTTGATTACATGTTATATGTATATTGCCAAAAGGTATAGTTTTTATTAAAAAAAAATTACATATTATGGTGATCATTAAAAATGTAGATGTGGGAACAAGTTTTGAAGATCAGATCTTGAAGTTAGGAATATCAAATTACCAATTTAGTTATTAACTTGAAATTGAGAACTTGAAGTTCTGAAGATCAGATCTTGAAGTTAGGAATTTCAAATTACCAATTTAGTTATTAACTTGAAATTGAGAACTTGAAGTTCTGAAGATCAGATCTTGAACTTTATATTGATACTTGCTAGCTTCCACCTAAGCAAGGCAAGTCAAGAATCTTGATGTAAAAACCGCTTAAATGTGTACCGTGTTCACGTAGAAAACTAGTATATTGTTCCTCTTAATTCAGTAAAAACGAATCTACGTTACCGACGAGCAAGCTGGCACTTTTTTGCAACCAAAGAGGAAGATTTGCGCAAAAAAGGATTTTTATGCTTCTTTATATGAATCTTGACGATCTGCGTGAAGCGGTTGTAACAAATATTATATTGCATATTGTAACAAAAACTGCCCTCGGGATTGCAACCCCTAATGAGAGGGTTAGTACACCAAAAGCCAGAGTCTGCAACAATCCGGAGAGAACCTCTCCAGTTTGTTTTGCCACGATGGAAATTTAGACCAGCTCTTTATTTGGGCGGTGGCCGGATCGGGGTTCTGTAAATAATAGGTAGCTAAGGGTGAAAAAAACAATAAAACACCTATGATGGTAAATGTGCTTTAATTCAATGATAACAGAATCTGAGATGCTCTTACAGTTCCAAACAATTGCAATGTATAAATTACTGTGGTAAAACTGCACAGTAGCAAATGAAATAATGAGCGGTTCATTCACAAAGAGCTCCGTCATAAATATAAACAAGTACCAAACAAGATAACAACACTAAGGTTGTACAATTTGAAAACAAAGCACACACACGTTGATGCTTTCGATATGGAAAAATAAAAATGCTTACCTCGATATCTCGCTAAGCTTACAATATCAAAGATGACAGGCACTTCCAATCGAGACCAACGGGTGCTATTCAGGTGAAGCTGGATCTTGTTGAACTATCTAAAAACAGTAGCACTTGATAGAACTACGCGCACAGATAAACACGGCTTGGATTAGATGATGGTGTATTGAGAGCAGGTGAAATGCTGATCGAACGAAACTTCGTTACAGTTGGAGAATCCAGGATGGCAATCGATCGGTTTGATGTTGTAAGGAGACCAAAACAAACATCACAACTCGATACTTGTCAAAAAGATAAACAAGAACTGGCTTGCGCAAAACCTTGCGTGCGGGGAGAAATCGTACAATATGCTGATAATGGCGAATTTTGTCAAATCCACAGGTGGTATACTTCCACAGTAGAAAAAACTGTGACGCAACAGCGAATGGCTTAAAGTAATGCTCAATAGGAACAGGAGCTGGCCAATTTAAAATAATAGATAAAGCACCAGTAATTCGGCACTAAAAGGCACTTTAAAACTCCGCACACGAAGGTCGAACGTACACATTCAATATCTCAAACCCAACTGATACGACTCAACCGCGTCCGACAGCAAGCCACATTGCGTTCAAAAATTGCAAGGTCAATGCTAAATGCATTTAAAAATGCATACAAAGCAATGGGCCGTACTCAGGGATATTGTGAAACGATATGAAAAGGAGAACAATATAACGAAGCAAAAATTTGTTACACAATATTATATTCAATATACAGGGTATGGCAGATTAACTGATACATTTTAAAAAGGCTATAAAAATCTAACAAAACGGAACAATTCCAAATTATTTACATATTTCGGTTAAGAGTACTTTATATTTTCACATTTAATCTTAAAAGTTCAAATCGCTCCTTTGCTTTCACAATCTCCTTCATTCTTCCAAACAAAAATGACAAGCGGCACACGCGATCTCCTCCGGTATTTGATCCTATATCGTGATCAGCCGACGCTTGAATGAATCCAAATTAAATCCTTTCGTACTCCCAATCATGCTCAACATGTATCCCCATATGAAAAAGTCCAAGGGATTCAAGTCGGGTGAAGATGATGGCTATTCTTTCCAAGGGATGAAATCAGTCAAATTGTTCAGACACCAATCCTTAGTCCCTTAGTGCATGTAGCTTTGTGAGATGGGGCACTACATACTGAAAGCAATAATAATCATTTCCATACAAACTACGAGCATATATAAGCAAATGATCCTTCAGTACGTGTTGAATGAATTATTTTTTATTGGTCTTAACGCCCCAATCAATGGAGAGCAGTGGTAACTTGCCTTCGGGAGATATTGCACCCCAAACCCATGACAGCAGATACTTTTTGAAAACGTTGTACTGACAGTTTGTCGATAGGAATATCCCTTAATGGAGCACTATAGACGAAATCATTCTGTTGATTGTAAGTGTCTTGTAGTAGTAACATCTTGCCGTCAGAAAATATGATATCGTCGCCTGCGTGCCAAACGAGCATTTTACAACTACCTTTTGCTTAGCGTTCATCGCTGTAAAAAATTTAATACCAATGTTATCACATTGACCTCATGCACATTTACGACGCACTAAATACTCAATTTAAAAAAAAATAGTAGGCGACGAAAAGTCGTGTTAAAACCTGTTTTATAAACACCTAAATAAGTGTATCACTTGATGTTCCATACCCTGTAGTTTAGACGAGTAAGACATTCTCATTACTTAATTTGTCAAAATTATATAATGAATACATTGCATAATTTATTTATACCTTCAAATTACTATTTTGAACTTTTGGTAAAACTGTAAAAGTACTGACATTTATATTTGATTTTAGCAAAGCTAACAACAAATGACAAAGTTCCAACTAATCAATTTCAACTAACTGATCAAAATGTCGACTTCTTCAACATTGAATTATTGCAGGTAAAGTATTTGGACAGTTTTCATAAATGAATGAAATATTACTCACCAATATACCACGAACCTCTTATACAAAGTTTAAATTTAAATTTACCTCAAAAATCCTTTATTAAAACAGTTTCTATTGCGAAAACAGTCCCAATGCATTTTCTTTATTGAGCCACCAGAGGGAAGTATGAGGAATGTAAATCAAATAAAAATATTCTTGAATATTCCTAATTGGCAGAGATAACTGTAATATCTGTTATCAATAATGCTGGTTCCATTAGATTATGCAATCAATCGGTGGAAATTTAATTTTTAGTTTCACCAAGCACATTTTCTTTATTTATTGCTTCATCTTTTAGATGTTCGACGAAAATGAAAACTATCTAATATCGCCAGCTATGATTAAAATTACATTAGTTATGCTGTTGGAAGGGTCCAAAGGAAAATCTGCTGAAGAAATTAGTAAGTTTTTACGCATTCCTGTTAATGTAACTGCATCAAGTGGAACAATAAACAATCTTTCGGTACTATATTGTTCATAGGTTTGATGCTCCAAAATTATAACAATTGTTTTAGACAAAATCAGAAAATCGGACTTTGGAAGTAGCGCAAGTAATTACCGTGTCCAATAATTATATATTACTTTCAGAATATGCTGAAATTTTACATAAGTATTATAAAACAAAATTGTTTTATAGTGGTTTTAGCAATACTACAGAGATCGCATTAATTATTAATAATTGGGTAAAAAAAATTAGCAACCGCAGGATTAGCAAAATTATAGAGTCAAGTATGAAATTCTCATAGTTTTATTCTATTACAAAAAATGTAATACCACTAATTTTTTTTATTACAGAAAATATTAACAAAGAATCCTCGTTGGTTATCGCCAATGCCGTGTTCTATAAACCGAAATTGAAAATTGAATTTGAACAAAATATATGGGTAAAATTTCAAGGTGAGGTAACCACTACAGTATTGGCAATGCAAGTCATCGGCCAGTTTAGATATCGATTTGTTGAAGAATTAGATGCTCAGGTTATCGAATTACCATTTCAAGTACGTTAAGTAGATTAAATTTAGTATATAGTCCAGTCATTCTACGAACCACACAAATTCTTAAGAAGAATTGAAACCAAGGTGTGATTTTTCAAACCATACCCATCTTTAGAAGTGGTCGATTTACGAAGAGTGTTTTTTGTAATTGCGCTATAAATCGTGTATTTTTAATCTGTTTGAAATTTTTCAAAAACATCTTCATCTACTCGACAGTGACAACATTTTCACAGAACAAGGAATAATTTAATGCAAAATTGTAAATAACACAGCAAAAACAAAAAATTCAGTTTCGACGGTATATTTCGATTTTCTCGGAAAATAAACAACCAATTTTTTTTGCTTCTGATTGCATTCGATTGATTTTTTCATTTCCTACAACTGGCTCATTTAACCTTTTTCCGTAGGATGCTTTGTGTTTTCTTAAATCGCAAGAAAACCGTTTTCTCGACTTGGATAAATTTTATTTATTTATTTTATTTAATAAACGGGTAGATCAATTTACATAATTTTTAAGGGGTTGGGTACATTTCGCCGAGAACGATTCGCCGATAACACTTCGCCGGGAACGATTCGCCGAGACACGATTCGCCGAGGCACGATTCGCCGAGACACAATTCGCCGAGAACGATTCGCCGAGAACAATTCGCCGAGAACGATTCGCCGAGAACGATTCGCCGAGACACGATTCGCCGAGACACGATTCGCCGAGACACGATTCGCCGAGAACGATTCGCCGAGAACGATTCGCCGAGGCACGATTCTCCGTGACACAATTTTTAAAGTGACATTAAATATTAATTTCTTGTATGTTGTTCTTTACGTATTAGTTAAAATTCTAATATTTTAGCGCTTAGGCCGGTTTTATAATAAAAGCGTTATCTAAAAGTTCCTAATTAACCAATAGAAAACGTGTGTTAACTCTAAAAGCCAATAGAAATCCACCTTTACTTTTAAGGGCTCTTTAAAAGTTTTATGAAATATATTAGGCGGTTGAAAGACTGAATTTTGTGATGAAATTTCAATTTTTAGTTGGAGCTAATGCGCAGTAACGAAAACTCGTACATGCGGGTTTATGTTGGTAAGATTTGGTGTCAAGCGTTCTCCCTCCACATGTATCTACGACCTATCTAATCTGAATACACACCATTTCGCCGCCCACCCACGGGGTTTTGACGCAGTCAAAACCTACTACTAACCTAAGCTCGACCGGTGGATCTCTCTTTTCACGGTCTCTTCATTAAAAAAAAAAATCGTTTCCTAACACTAACCTCCTCTCGACCGGTATATCTCTCTTTTCACGGTTCTCTCATTAAAATAAATCGTTTCTTACCACTAACCTAAGTTCGACCGGTGGATTTCTTTTTTCACGGTCTCTTCATTAAAAAAAAATCGTTTCCTAACACTAACCTAAGTTCGGCCGGTGGATATCTCTTTTCACGGTCCCCTCATTAACAAAAAATGAATATTTGGACTTTATGGATATTTGAATTAATAACTGTAACTAAACTGTAAATTTATTTTTATTATTTTAAATAATCTACATTTAACTAATCTATCTACCTTAAAGTTAATTATAAAACTACTATTTGATTTTAAAAGAAAAAAAACTTTGAGTTTCCTTTTATTAAATCTTTTTTTTTTTGCTTCTTAAACCTTATATAAACCTTATATTTTACCATAATATTAAAAATTTAATATATAAAATTACTCTCGGCGAATCGTTCTCGGCGAATCGTTCTCGGCGAATCGTTCCCGGCGAATCGTTCCCGGCGAATCGTGCCTGTCGGCGAATCGTTCTCGGCGAATCGTTCTCGGCGAATCGTTCTCGGCGAATTGTTCTCGGCGAATCGTTCCCGGCGAATCGTACCTGTCGGCGAAACGTTCTCGGCGAATCGTTCCCGGCGAAGTGTATCTCGGCGAATCGTTCTCGGCGAAATGTACCTTTCCCTTTTTAAGTAATATAACAAAAAAATGCATTACAACAAGTCCATGTTCCACATGATAATGGTCTTGAAGCTCCGGAACGAGTGGTGTACAATGTTGAAATCATCTTGACCATTCAGTCTGTTGACAAGACGGTATCATCCTGGGTAGTGGACTATTGTGGCCATAATTCGTAGCATGTTGACTAGCCACAAATACGTTCTTGTGCCTAGTATTGTGAGTAGGAACGTACGGCAAGAAACGGTTCAATAGCCGTTTACAGTCGATTTTCACATTAATTAGCCGATAGGTAAAACATAGGTCTGCAACTAAACGCCTATATTCCAAGAACCTCATGTTACAAGATCTGAGGCACTTCATAGTGGAAAAGTTCTCCGAAATACCTCCCCATTTGCAGTGCACATATTTAAGGAACTTTCGTTCGACTGATTCTAGTCTATCGATATCCGAACGATAAAATGGAGACCAGACACATGCCGCATATTCCAATTGGGATCTCACAAGGGAGAAGTACAGTAATTTCACAGTGTTACCTGAATAATAATAAATAATAAATAAAAAATACATTAATAAATTCTTTAGGTTATGTAATACACCAGCTACAGCGATTAAAAAACGCTATCTTCGTTAAAAAATTTTCTTCTAAACGACCCATTTCTTTGTTTCCGGTAGCATCGTTTTTGTAGTTTTTCATGGAATGACTGGACTAATATACTAAACCGTTTAAAATTCTGTTTACAGGATGAAGAATTTTCTATGTCAATTTTTCTCCCCACCCGTGAACATCAAATAAATAGATTACAAAGCGATCTTCAGCACATTAGTTTTGGTAGTATTATTGCAAGCTTAAATACAACTAACATATTGCTGAGTTTACCACAATTTGAAATTAAATATAAAACAAAGGTTGGATCGGAATGGTTGAAAATGGTAAATTTTTGTTGGAGTATACAACATTCGAATGTTTATTTTTTTATTTTAGATGGGAATTCAAGAAATATTTTCGGAAAATGCTAATCTAAGCGGTATAGTGGAAGCAGGAAAAATAAAAGTAAACGATATTTTTCATAGAGTCAATATACAAATTGATAACATAGACGATGCAGTGAAATTAGCTGAAATTCCTTTGACTAGTATATCTTCGGAAAAATTTATTGCAGATCGTCCATTTCTATTTTTCATATATAACATTAAATCTGAAAATATTTTGCTTGAAGGACGATTAAACTGGGTTTCCGATATTTTGTACAGATATAAATCAACACAAAGTGGTGAGCCAATTTGGATTTAGAAGATATTGATACAAATTATTAGCTACACTTTGTTAGTTGCAGCAGTGCCTAATATAGCTATTTTTAGCAGTAAATAAAAATATAGCAAATTGCTGATTGTTTGCTTTAAAACAAACCATATCCTTTCGATATTTTAAAATACATAAAATGATATTTAAAAATATATCCAGTTTATTCTATTAAGCTTGAATTACATTATATTTTTTTCGTCTAGATTTCTCGAATAGAAATATGCAGTCCGTCCGAGTTTTCGTTCGGGTCGGTCCGGGTTCGGGAGTGCCAACATTCCTATTGGCGTAGTATAGGTACGAGGTCCGTGATAGGTAGTCCCTTTTGGCGCCATCTATACTAAAGCAAATGAAATAAAAACTCGGAACTGCTCGGAACAAAATCGAACGAGAATCTAGACGAAAAAAGTCGAAAAAAGTATAATGTAATTCAAGCTTTAATCGCCGTGCTTATAAAGCGCATATCAAAATTTATCTCCTAGAAAAATTAGTTTCGAGCGATGCAATCTAAAAATTTGGACCACTGTTCCACCGGTCAACCAACCTACTGGCCAACAGATAGAGAAAAATTGCGTGATGTGTTGGAGTTATGTGTAGTTGGAGGCATCTCGCTCAATTATATCAGAGTGGAGGCTAGCTTTGAACTTTAATCGGATCATTCTCTAATTATAGTCTCACTGTTCACAAATCAATAGAATATCTAAACCTTTAACTCTTTACAACAAGCAAACTGACTGGGCGATGTTCAGAAAACTACTACAAGATAAACTAACACAGGATGTCTCCTTGAAATCCGAATACGAACTGGACGAAGCAGTACAGCATGCAAAGAATTTCCAAGCAATTGGAAATTTCCCCACACCCAGTTATACTGGTAAATTTGCGTGGGGTGGCCCTGATGGAAAAACTAGCTCTATGGTAATCAGGAGGCAAGGTGAGGATTCGGTTTGCCACTTCTCGAAGTAAATGAAACCAATAAGTCGGAAAACAAGGTTACATTTATTAATATTTCTGCTACAATAATCGCACACACAAAGGACATCCGTCAACTAAAATAACTAATAGGTCAAATGGCTTTAGAAGTACGTAGACGTACCAAACAGAACATAAGGAGTCCCAAAACTAACCAAAACACAATCGCAATACAGAGGAATAAAACTCACCTCGGATCTTTTGGTGTTACAAAATCTACCTTATACAGGATTCTCTGTACGCGATCGATGGAGTTAATGAAAACAAAAGGTACTCCACTGTCCTCTTCTGCCAGTCCAAAACGAAAAGGATCTTCTGGTATACAGTTGCCTAGCAGGAATTTGTAAAGTAGGCTTCAAGATATTGATTGACCCAAGGTCATGCACCAGGTGTAAAAGCCACAAGGTATAGGAATGGAACAAAAAAAAAACCACTGTACAATTCTTGAGGTCCACGTTGTAAAAAATGAATTCCGATCTAAGGCGATACATAATTAGAGCCAGAAATAATGGTAAATGTACTTACAAACAGCTTACTACTAAGCCGGGATCAAACAAAAAACGGAAAAATCCGCAATCGAGCGCCGCGTTGTCAAAGTGACACAGGAGCAACAGGTGTCTTAATCCCAATTTGCGATATTCACTAACGTAAGCCAAAACGTCAAGGTGACACAGGAGCAACAGGTGTCTTTATCCCAATTTGCGATATTCCCTAACGTAAGCCAAAACGTAATCACCATCGCTCATAATCCAAAAATGACAGAACCCTGATCACAAAGCCGCCATTTTTCCCATAGGCGTCGCGCACGGGAGAATAAATAAAAATAAAAAGGTGAAAGGCAGAGGCGTGCGAAACAAACGTCAAATGACGATTTTACGTTACAAGCACAGAAAAAAAATTGTGCTAAACATAAGTAAAATTGTGCATACTCCAGGTAAAATTTGGGTTGAAATAGGTTACAAGTAAAACATTGTGTTCCAAGCAGGTAAACTTTTGGGTCAACCTATCTATACCTGCATACAACCCAAATTATGCCTTCTTATGGTAAAACCTTTTTACTAGTCCACAACACAATTTTGTGTTTTGTATAAGAAAATTTATTAAAATAAAATTTTTAATTTATAAATAAATTATTATTAGAAATATCTGTATTCACAGATCTTAATTTATTATTATACTTTCATTTTTAAATTGCGATAAATTTTAATTGTAGTAGGGAACACACTTGACAAATTTTAATTACCTTTTTTTTTTATTTTGAAGATTTGAACCTGTAACCTCTGGATCTATAGGCGTCGCTGTACTTACTGGTCTACGAAGGGAATTATAATCATAAGCTTAAGTTATACTTATGTTTTGAGAATTAATTTTAAATTTAATAAATAAAATATATCGAGTTAACAAAAATGAAATAATTCAAAAATAATAAAATTTAATCAATGTTATTCTCACTGATAGTTAAAATTCTAATATTTTTGCGCTTACCTACTCAAGTTTTTCTATATTTATAATTTTACAATATCAGATTATCACACTTCTTTAGATTTCGGTTTTATAACATTTAATTCTTTACATTAAAATTGTTTTAATTTTAAAATTTTAATATAAAGTTAACAAAACGTTAAGCAAACGTTAAAATATTACATTACGTAAACAATTAAAATAAAATTTAAATATTTACCGTAACAATTACCCCAACTAATAGTTTTAAACACGTGGGTTATAATTTTATTTTAAAAATTTAAACTTATTAATTATTAATAATTCTGTTTGCTGAAAGTTCAAAATTTAAGATTAAAGAATTTTTCTGTAATTATAATTAAATGTTAAAAGAACAATCTAAAGAAGTGTGATAATCGTATTAATTTATTTTAAAATTATTAACTTATAAAAAACTTAAGTAAAAGGGTATGACCGTGTAAGCATGCAAAAACTGCCCCCAGCGATTTTTAAAAATCAAAATAGCCGATCGATTTATAATCGGAAAAAAACATTTTCCTGAAAATTTCAGCTTTCCAACCCCTAGATTTACGAAATAGTAGGGAAAAACGTGTTTTTTTGTTTTTATTTTATTGTGCCTATTCTACTGAGTATTTTTTAATAAGATTTTTTTTGGTAAGAAATATTGATAAGAGACTTTAAATAGTAATTTTTTTGAAAAGTTACAATCATCCCCCTTTTCAAAAAAAATTCCAAAAGTTTTGGCCGCTTTATTTAAACATGTTCCTTAAAAGTGTCAATCACGAATTTTTTTTAAAAAACTTCCCTATGACCTTTCTGTACATGGTAAAATTTTCAACTTGATCCATTTGGTGCAACACAGTGAAAAAAAATAAAATAGATACGAATTTGATTACAAGGGTATTTTATACATAGTAGGATAGTACGTATAATATGCATTATATTATTATACATTACTTAATATATGTGACCTGGTCTATGAAAAGGGAGCTTACGTGCGAAATCAAGTTATCGAGAAAACAACAGTTAAAGGAAACAATGTTGCATCAGTTTCGCGTTAGTTGTTCCCGTTTATCTGCGTTGCCTGATAATTCCACAAATTATGACCTTCTGGTTTTCACCATCTGAAAGAGCGTCTTATTCTCTATCCGAATCGGCAAAAAAATGGAAAATGATTTTTTGACACCTAAGCCCCCTTTTCATAGACCAGGTCACATATAGTATTTTAGAGTATATCTCAGAATTTTATTACATATTTTAGAATGAATCATGTTAAAGAAAAATGCTTTAGGTGCAATATTATCTACGGAAGGCAATGATTATTATTTATTATCAACCAAATACGCATGAAATATCCGGAATTGCTCGATATTGTTGTGATTGTAATAATGGTAAGCGCACTGTCATGTTCTGCTCTCACATTGCAGCTATTATATAATTATCTTTCTCATGCTCGATATTTGGCTAATAATAAAACCAGCTGAGATATTGAGTCATTTGCTTACAGAAATAGAAGTGAACGCAGTAGTGAATGATGACAGTGACGAAGATTATCGATGTTATTTGAAACAATTTTATTAGAAAAATTCTTATATTGTAATTAGTTACTTTTATTATAATTATTATATTATCTTGTAATATTTAATTTTTCATTACTTATGTTGAAAACGAATCAATATATTTTTTGTGAAATAATTTCATTCTTCATCTTCTTTATCAGCCTTTTTCCGCCCACTGCTGGACATAAGCCTCTCCATATTATGGAGGATCTGGCCATAACTCACCACGCTGGCCAGACGGTTTGGTGAGAAGTCCGCAGATCGATTTTGGACTATAGTTGTTTTACATCCGGTAGCAGCTTGCTAGGCTAGCATTCAGATGTGCCTGTAGCCCTGGTTTTTGTTAACGGTGGCAATTCGTCAACTCAGGGGGACCGCCGGCTTAACGTGCCCTCCGAAGTACGGAGAATGGGTCATAAGACAGTTTGACTCTCCCCGGGTTTGAACCCGGTACCTCGCGTTCGCATCCAACTGCGTTAGCTGCAAAGCAATGACCGAATTATTTCATTGCATATATATAATTATTAAGAATCATCATCAGCCTCAGCGTTGTCATAAATCATAATAGTTTTTTTAAAGCCCATTGCCTTCCGTAGATAATATTGCACCTAACGCATTTTTCTTTAACATAATTCATTCTAAAATATGTAATAAAATTTTGAGATATACTCTAAAATACTATATATTAAGTAATGTATAATAATATAATGCATATTATACGTACTATCCTACTATGTATAAAATACCCTTGTAATCAAATTCGTATCTATTTTATTTTTTTTCACTGTGTTGCACCAAATGGATCAAGTTGAAAATTTTACCATGTACAGAAAGGTCATAGGGAAGTTTTTTAAAAAAAATTCGTGATTGACACTTTTAAGGAACATGTTTAAATAAAGCGGCCAAAACTTTTGGAATTTTTTTTGAAAAGGGGGATGATTATAACTTTTCAAAAAAATTACTTTTTAAAGTCTCTTATCAATATTTCTTACCAAAAAAAATTTCATTAAAAAATACTCAGTAGAATAGGCACAATAAAATAAAAACAAAAAAACACGTTTTTCCCTATTATTTCGTAAATCTAGGGGTTGGAAAGCTGAAATTTTCAGGAAAATGTTTTTTTCCGATTATAAATCGATCGGCCATTTTGATTTTTAAAAATCGCTGGGGGCAGTTTTTGCATGCTTACACGGTCATACCCTTTAAAAACATTAACAGCCGTATGCATAGTCACCTTAGTAGCTACTAACGCGCTACTAGTGTCATATTTAGTATCCAACTAAGAAAACCGTATGCATAGTCGTTTTCCTTAGTAGGATACTAAAATAATCGGTTGCCTAGTAAAAATTTTATTTCCGATAAAGTAAACAATTTTTTTGTATTATATTTTGTCGAACATTAATTTATTGGTTTGAAGTTGGTAAATTAATTCAGTTGGTAAAAATTTAAATACTCGATTAGTACGCCGTGTATTGAAAATAAATTTTTCTTCTTCTGCATGTATTAGGTAAGTACCCGTTACGACACCATCAATCACGGGTCCTTCCATCTTTTCCATGGTCCTGCGACATTACGCCGTCCTATAGGTTTGTACAGGATAACTACTTTGGAAGTCGTGTATCGTTCATCCTCATCAGGTGTTTTCTCCACGTTTCACAGTATTCTTCTATTTTATCGCTTAGATTGAAGATGCCCAAAGCATTTCGGATATCCGTGTTTCTCCCTGGTCTCTTCGAGTGTAGCCCATGATAGATCTTAAAAAAATCGGGATCCTTCGGATCGAGGCTATGTTCAGGAACATGGCCGTATGGTTTGCGTGTATACGTCGTCCCGGGATACCCGTTTTCGCCCCCGTCTATACCGATCGGATAACATAACATTCAAAAATTTAATTAAATATGTATCTAGCTATATGAATCACTGATTGCAGAAAGGAAAAGTACTACAAAATCAACATTTCAAAATACTCGATTTAAAGCGTCTGATATTGATCTAAAAATTGTATCTTTTTTGTTGTTTCATATAAGGAAAATATATTTCTAAAGGATTGTGAAAAAAAAAATACAATTTGGATATCAATTTTACACACAGCAGACGCGTTAAATCGAGTATTTCGAAATGTTGATTTTGTAGTACTTTCCTTTCTGGAATCAACGATTCATATATTATAATATTATACATTTATGTAGACATACCGACACTGGAAAGGTCAATGGGCGTAACCCTCACTAAAAGTTTTTCTTTTTTTTTGCCAGGAGAAACTAAATTAATTATTCATGTATGCATTGTTATGGTTGAAAACTGCAATTTTGTGTGTAATAAGTTTTGTTTTATCAATTGAAAATTATTGTGAAATAATACTACCCTTGGTTTAATAGATATCAACCAATATTTAAAAAAATTTTTAATGTGGGTTACGCCTATTGACCTTTCCAGTGTCGATACTATAGCATAATTTATAATATTATCCGTTGATATGATTTGATCCATTAGCAAAAGTTTGGAAGTTCCCAAGATTCACACAAACTCTGTAATAGGAATGTCACAAAATATTGAAGTGGCGGTAATTTATTATTAAACTGGTAAATATTAACTTAATAAAATTTATTATGAAAGTAAAAGTTTTCTAAATGAACACCTTAGCGTATTCCCAGTCTTCCTGATTGAAGCAACGGATACAAATGTCGTCGTCGTCGTTAAGCATCGAAGACAATTTTATTCATAATAGGCCTGTGGTAACTAAAATAGGTGACATATGGCATACAGGATACATCAATATTCCGGGTAAATGTCAGATCAAGGCAAGTATTGCCAAGAGTGCTTGGAGAGTTCTGTACGCAGTCCATATTGAACTCTCGTTTCATGAACTCTAAGAAGTTCTTGTTCTGCACCACATCCACGTTAAAGTCACCGCATAGCACCATTGGTGTTTCGGTGTCGGGGCACATGGTTCTAATATGTTTCTTTACTGATTCCGAGTACTGTTTGAGCATCATCGACATAAAGATCTGTAGAGACGACTGCGACACACCCGGATGAATATATATAGAACCAAGTAAGAACTTGAACTGGTTCTTGAACTGCACGCTTACCATGCACATATCTCCAGCATCTTCCCAGTCGTTGCGCATTCTGTCGTCGCCTCTATATGACGCTACAATCTGTCAAACTGCGGATATTTCTGTAGATACAGACTCCGCCGGCTTTGCGTTTTGTAGGCTGTACGATTATTGATTTGTCTGCCACCGATAGGCGCTTGTTGTTGTGAACCTTGCATTAAAAACCTTCAATGTTCACCGGTGGCAGAGACTCGTCCATCCACGTTTCACTGCAGATTAAATAATCGCATCCACTAATCACGGTGTCAGAAGTTATGTCCCGAGAGTGTGCCACCAATCTCTGGGTGTTGAGACTGCACGCGATTATATCAACCTTACTATCATTATCGCCATGGGACGTTGTTTTAGTTCCTATGAACCGTTCAACCCGCTCAGCAAGAGTTGGCAAACTATGATTGGCCATTCTTGCGTACTCGCTACGTATGTCTTTGATAGTAGGTGTTGCGTTACCATAGCCATGATAGAACTTGAAATCGTCTGTCGAGTTAGTTATATAGAGTCCTTGCAGAGATGTCACTCGACTCATCTACACATATACCAATTGAGTCTGTTGCGAACGATCATACTGAAAGACAACTTCATCGAACGTCCCGCCTTGCGATTTGTGTATGGTCAACGCGCAAGCGGGGACTATCGGAAACTGCCTTTGTTTGCATTTGATTCCAACATCGAGAGATATGTTGGCCATGCAAGTATTAATAGGCGTCCAGTTTCGACTTATTACAGTTGACTTGCATATCACATGAGGTCTGGCTTTTACGCGTCTCTTCCGACCGATCACGGTGTTGGGGAACTCTATCCACAGTCTGATATCGCCAACCGCAAAAGCATCATCGCCGTTGTTGATTGCAGAACCGATGTTCTCCTCCTGATCACGATCGGTGTCTTCGTTCACAACCTCGATATATTTCAAAAGACCTATTGCGCCGTTCACGAGACCATCCTCCACGTCAATATTACTTGTAATCATATACGGGTAGCCTGTGGCCAGTTTGAGCAAATACGGCAGACCACCGGTTTCGGCCACGCTCATCTTATGTAGCTTCTGTCTAGCATTGACCGATTCTGTCGTTGTCTTATAACCGAGAATCACATCTATGGCCATATTCTCCATACTCGCCCTCATTATGTCTCGGTTATAAACGTCAACACAGTGGTTCTTGTGAAATAGCCTGACGGCATGTGGCACGTTTGCATCACACCATACCTTGGTTCTGAAGCGGGACTCTATAAGTTTGATCTCGTCAGGTTCGAGTCTCTCACCGTTGCCAATCTTGGTGAGTACCTCGGCAAACATCGTGTCGGCCTGTCTCATCACTTGTACCAGTGGGAAATAATCCAGCGACTGCCACAGTATAGGGCCACCGACTGAACAACGTGGAGATTTATAAACAGGTGTAGCGTTCACCGGAGGTAACTGTCTGAAGTCACCACAGAAAATTATGTCCAGACCACCAAATGGCTGATTCTTACCCATCAGGGGCTATATACCCTATTAATTTCGTGGATTTGCAATGGGTCAACGGGGGTAACAACTCAAAAGATATGAAAATCATCTACAATTTTAGAGGGAGAAAAAAATTAATTTCTCAAAAACGGTACATACTCCCACTTTTAAATTTATACCACAGGTACTACCCATCAGGGGCTACATACTCTATAAATTTCGTGGATTTGCAATGGGTCCACGGGGGTAAAAACTCAAAAGAAATTTAAAAGTGGGAGTATGTACTGTTTTTGAGAAATTAATTTTTTTCTCCCTTCAAAATTTTAGATGATTTTCATATCTTTTGAGTTTTTACCCCCGTGGACACATTGCAAATCCACGAAATTTATAGGGTATGTAGCCCCTGATGGGTAGTACCTGTGGTATAAATTTAAAAGTGGGAGTATGTACCGTTTTTGAGAAATTAATTTTTTTCTCCCTCTAAAATTTTAGATGATTTTCATATCTTTTGAGTTGTTACCCCCGTGGACCCATTGCAAATCCACGAAATTTATAGGGTAGGTAGCCCCTGATGGTTAGTACCTGTGATGTAAATTTAAAAGTGGGAGTATGTGCCGTTTTTGAGAAATTAATTTTTTTCTCCCTCTAAAATTTTAGATGATTTTCATATCTTTTTAGTTGTTACCCCCGCGTGGACCCATTGCAAATCCACGAAATTTATAGGGTATGTAGCCCTTCGTGGATAGTACCTGTGGTATAAATTTAAAAGTGGGAGTATGTACCGTTTTTGAGAAAATAATTTTTTTCTCCCCTCAAAATGTTTATACCTATTTCATGCTACCGAAATACATAATAATATCATGATAATAGCATTGTTGTTCAAGTATTATTGAAATTATGGAATGATGAAATTATGGGATAATAATATTTACGAATAATATTAATTTTTATATATATAATGTAAAAATTTGTAGAATTATGTAAGGAATTATGTAATATAACAAATGAGTGCGCATGCGCAGAAAAAAAAATGTCAGAATTTATTTACCCCGTTCGGGTATTTTCGGTAAAATTTGTCGCTGACTTTAGTCGCTGTTTTCACACAGGTCATCTACCTTCCCCTCTTAATTTATCATTGCTGACTGCTCAACAGAAATTTAGTTACGTACACAATTATTGTACAACCTCTTTCATGCCAATGCTTGTCCTTAATAATAAATTTTAAAATTAAAATTAAATTGATTAACCAAACTTCTTCGCATCTCTTTTCACAACTTTGCATTCTATTTCAAATTACGACAATATACATATTTTAACAATATTACATTTGTGCATATTTTAACAATTTTATATTAGTGCATATTTCATCAACACATTGTGCTTATAGTATACTATACAGTATGGCCATAGATAAAGTTGACAAGAAGTGCTCACTTAAAAATAATTTCTGCACTTACTATATATTTTATGAAAGAGAGCAAAATCTTATTCATTTATATCATTATGCAATTTTATCGCCAACTTCATTATATGTGCTTTATTTTTCCGTGCATTATTAATAAACTTTCATCTTTAATGAATTTTAATACGGCGAGAAACCTTTCCATAAGCGTTTCCTACAGCAATTTCCATATCCTGATAGATTAGAGCACCTTCAATTTTATACTCGCCATTTGGTATAAGTGGTGGAAATTGGGATTGATCGGGATATGCGTTGCAAATGTGATAAACTTTACCCTAAATTAATTTCATCAAAAGATATATAATACAGTGTACTTGAAATAAAATGTAATGTCACCTTTACAGTTTTGCATTCATTTGTATTTCCACAACGCAGGACTTCACGACTTCCAGCTAAATTATGATCGAAAACTGCATCGCACACATTTACTTGAAATCGCACAGGAATCTCCCTGTACTCATTACTTAATAATTTGTAAGCTTGAATGCGTACCTAACAACATTATAATAAGTAATGTTTTAAAATGTTGTTGGGTGGTGGTCTAATTAAGTTCTAGTTAACTCGTCATTATTTTAAAATTTTATTTATTATTAATTTCACGAGTTAAAAACTCATATAATGTATTTTAAATAATGCAATTATTGTAATTCCTTGTTGGTAACTTTCAATTGGCCGGAAGACCTTTTGCGAATATAAATGCAAATATTCTTTCCTGATAGTATATGATGGTGTTACAGCAAACACTGGTAAATTATTATGCTATAATTTTTCAAAATGTTGATTGGTGGTTGAAATTCCATAATTACTTAAATTTGGGAATTTGCCGAGAAAAGTAAGTTAAAAAAGTTTTACCAGCACTTTACGATCGTCTAGGTCCATATTATACTCGAACGAGACATTAACAGCAGTAAGTGATCTGTTATATTTGAAAGTATGTAACTCCATCCATTTAAAAATTGTTGTGTTATAGGTAACAGCTTCTGCCCATGTAAATATTATATCATAATCGTGTTGATAAAACTGCAAAAAGATTATAAGTTATTCTATTTTATCATGCAATTTACAATTTTAATATTACTTTCTCAAGAAATAGATTATCAGAAACTATCATTTTCAATAGAATACAAGTTATATTATGTAGACATCAACGTTGCATTTGCTCATATGACAACCGGAGGTGAGTTCATGAACTGAGAAGGAATGGCTGAAGATGAGCTGATGCAATGGTTTGATGAACTTAGTGACCAGTAAGGTAATAAGTTTCAACGGATACGTTGCCTACTCGTAGTTGTAGTGGATACATTTTTTCTTAATAAATTAAAACATTTATAAAAATATTAAAATCTTTTATTCGCTACACATATTTGGCGCAGTCGGTCTGGATTAAGTCCGGGCTATAAAATTCGACAAATTCGCGAATTTATAGCATTCGTTTCAACGATTTACGGACTAATCTACTGTGAAGTGCAAGTTAAAATTCAACTGTTGAACCGCATCGTCGAGGTTGACAAATAACGAGCAGTACATCATATGAAAAAATCGCCAAAGTTGGGCAAATCTACAAATATAGTTGAAGATAACCAAGTGGACTACATCGCCAATTGGGAGGTCGACAACTTCAGCAGTCTAGGACTACATCGCCGTAGCTGCAGCAATTCGAGGATCAACGAAGCCGATAAAATGGTTCAACTATTCATGTGAGTCCTAAAAGAAATTGTTATCCTAATAAATGATAATTATAATAATTATATGTGAAATCGGTAATGGTGTATTTGAATTATAAGAAAAATAATACTTAAAAAATTGTAAACTTGATAAAATTTGCGTATAGTTATATCATATTAAATTATTTGATGATTGATAACGTTGAAAACAATATAGAAAGAGACAGAAGTCCACTCCGTCGAAATAATAATACAACGGTAAGCGAAACTAATACAATGGCAGTATTAAAAGTTGAAAAAATGCACATTGATTCGATACCAGAATTCAATGGTGATAAGGGTACATTAGCAGTTTTCATTCAAGCTAGTGAATATTTGTTAAACACATACACTGATAGGGCAAATGGGAGTAATCCGCAAAACGTATTTTTGCTTAGGGCCATAATAGGCAAATTAAAAGGACGTGCACTAGAAATCATATCTTCTAGAGGTGATTTAAATACGTGGAATGAGATTAAATTATTATTGTTAAGATTCTTTTCAGATCCGCGCGATGAGAAATGTTTGGTAGGTGATTTGTTGCATGTACGGCAACAGAAAAATGAGAACGCGGTAATATTTGGGAATAGATGTCAAGACCTGTTAAGTTTATTGCTAACGAAGTTACAATTAACTGAAACCGATGACAATGTGCGAACGGCAAAAACACAAATATACGAAAGTCAAGCTTTAGATGCGTATTTGAGAGGTTTAAATAATAGCTTAGCTATCCGTTTACAAAAACCCCTAAATTTAGAAATGGCAATTTCATTAAATATTGAAGAAGACAACTTTACTTACGCGAAAAATAGTTTATCACAACAGTCTAATTATAACTCGAACTCGCATAAACCCATGTTTTCTGCAAGCCAACGTAATAATAATCAAAATAATTATAGATCACCGGCAGTTAATCAAAATCAATTTCAAAGAAGACTAAATTTTAATAATTTCGAAAGGCCCCGTTTTAATAATAATTTTAATAGCGGCTATTCAGGAAATTCGCGCTATAATAACAATAATAATTTTAGATTCAACAATAATTCTAAACCGTTTCAAACGCCGTACCGTCCTAATTTTAGTAGACAAGTATCTAATAATTCCAATAATCAATATCGCCCGGAACCAATGGATACAACATCCGGTAATACGAGACGAACACAGAATCATTTTCAACCGCGTAGTGCTCCAAATTTTGGGACCGAAGAGTTGTTTCAACAAGAGGTTAATAGCTATGAAATATCCAATAATCAGGATGAGGAATTTAACAGTCATGAATATAATCAAAATTTTCACGAGGACGAGTCTCCGGTCAATTACCCGTAGTAAACATATCCAATATCAATACTTCAGCTTTACCATATATTAAAATTCCTCATGTTAACTTAAAATTTGTAATTGATACTGGGTCTTCTAAAACATTGATTAGCCCCCTAATAGTGGATAAATATTATAAAAATTATGTTAAGGAGTCCCATTTTAAAATTAGAACCGCTCATAAAACTACATATCATAAATTTGTTGCCAGAATTCCATTACCAAAAATATTTAATACTAAAGAAAATTTTGATTTTTGTGTGTTCGACTTTAACTCCAATTATGAAGGATTGATTGGCATGGACCTGTTAAAACATTTAGACGCGAACATTGATTTAAAGAAAAGTGTATTATATACAAAATACGGTCTAATACCACTTTACTTCGAACCCTTAAAATCAAAACAATTTAAATTGCTACCGCGGCAACAGCAAATCATAAAGGTCCCAGTAAATACCAATTTAAATTACGGAATGATTGAATATAAAAAATTAACAGAGGGGGTAGAAATTCCGCAATGTTTAGTAAAAATCAACAATAGGGAAGCCATTATTAGTATTACAAATAGTAATGAAGAAGTTAAATCAATCAATATAGAACCCTTAAATATTATAGAAACGGAAAATGTAGATGGGATAGAATTTAATCAACTTAATTATAGTAATAAAACGGACACAATTTTAAAAGAAAATTTGAAAAATCTTAGGTTAAATCATTTGAATGAAGAAGAAAGTAGGGCAATAAAAAAAATTTGTTATGAATATCGAGACATTATTCATAGTACCAATTTACCATTATCATTTACGAATATTGTAAAGCATGAGATAAAAACCACGGATGACGTACCGGTATTTAAAAAAGCATATCGGATGCCACATTCACAACAACGCGAAGTGGAAAACCAAGTTAACGAATTGTTAGCTAATGATATTATACAACCTTCAAACAGCCCTTGGAGCAACCCTGTAATTGTTATTCCAAAAAAACTAGATGCCTCAGGGGTACAGAAGTTTCGTATGGTTATTGATTATCGATCTCTGAATGAAAAATGTATCGATGACCGATATCCAATTCCACTTATGTCGGAGATATTAGATAAGTTAGGTAAATGTTCATATTTTTCAACAATTGATTTGGCATCAGGTTACCACCAAATAGAGGTGGACCCTAAAGATAGAAAAAAAACGGCTTTTTCAACACAGCGAGGGCATTATAAATATAAGAGGATGCCATTCGGTCTTAAAAACGCCCCCGCAACCTTTCAACGCGTCATTGATAACATTTTACGCGGGATTCAGAATGAGGCATGCATGGTCTATCTAGACGATATAATAGTTTATTCGACCTCATTACAAGAGCATATTGTAAAATTGAGATTGGTATTTGATCGTCTCAGAAAAGCTAACTTTAAAATCCAAATGGATAAATCCGAATTTTTGAGAAAAGAGGCGCAGTTTTTAGGTCACATTATTACACCAGAAGGGGTAAAACCCAATCCGGCAAAAATTGAGGCGGTAGTAAAATTCCCACCTCCTAAAACCACGAAAGAATTAAAAGGGTTTCTAGGGTTAACCGGATATTATCGGAAATTTATTAAAGATTACGCGAACGTGACAAAACCATTAACAGTTTGTTTAAAAAAGGGAAGAAAAATTGAGCATACCAAAGAATTTATGGAGGCGTTCAATAGGTCGTCGTCGTCGTCTGCTTCACGGTATAGGCTCAGGCCTGTTCCGATTCTCAGTCAGCCCATCGCTTTCTTGGACGTCCTATATCTCTCTTTCCTCTTGGGCAGTATTCCATGGCGCGTTTTGGCAGCCGCTGGTCTTCCATCCTTTCCACATGCTCTCTCCATTGACGTTTGTAGTCCATCACTCTCTCTTCTATAGAGAAGATATGTAATTCTTCTCTGATGTCTGCATTTGCCTTCATGTCCAACAATGTACAGCCATTCACTGATCGCAGGAACCTCATTTCTGCTGCCTGTATTCTAGCTTTCTGTTGGGTTGTTGTTATCCAAGTCTCGCTGCCGTAGAGTAAGGTGGGAACCGCCATTACCTTGTAGAACTTCATTTGTGTTTCTCGTCTACATTGCTTTCCTAGCGTTCGTCTAATTGTTCCACACATTCTTTGGAAGGAAGTTACTTTATTTGCGATATCGTTGTCATACTCGTACGATACGTCGCATCCTAAGTACTTGAAATGCGAAACCTGTTCTAGGCAGGTATTATTTATACATATTTTTGACCTAATTGGATCCTTTCCTTTAAAAGCCATTATCTTCGACTTTGTGATAGATATTTCGCAGTTATATTCCCTAGACAAGACATTCAGCAGGTGCATTGCTCTTTGCAAATCATCCTCTGTAGCTGCTATCAGTACTTGGTCATCTGCAAATAATATTGTGTTGACAAATTTAGCCTTCCCAAGCTGTATGCCATGTGGAACCATTGGCTTCCAAGTTTTTATCATATCATCTATGTATAGATTGAACAATATCGGCGACAAACCACACCCTTGTCGAACTCCTTGATTGATACGTATTACTTCTGTATCTTCGTCATTATTTATAATTTGTATAGCAGTGTGTTTGTATAAACTCTTCACGATATCTATTAGGTGTCTTGGGAAACCTCTTCTCTTCAACACTTTCCACAGTTTCTTTCTGTTGACCTTATCGAAAGCTTTTGTATAGTCCACGAAGGCAACATGTGTCTCTAAGTTTTTCTCTCTTCTTTTTTCTATTATTTGTTTAAGCGTAAAGACAGCGTCCGCACAAGAACGCCCTTTTCTAAACCCATTTTGCTCTTCTTCAAGGAGAGTTTCCGCTATTATTTGTACTCTGCTTGTTATTATTCTTGCGTATAGTTTGTAACCTGCGTTCAGCAAACTTATTCCTCTGTAGTTGTTAGTGTCTGATCTTTCTCCTTTCTTGAACAGTGATACTACCTTGGCTATTCTCCACTCTTGTGGTATTGTCTTGTAGCTCCAGCACATATTAATAAGATGTAATAGTCGGAATTCCAGCAAAGGTCCACCATACTTCAATAGCTCAATGTTCATATTGTCGGTGCCCGCAGCTTTACGATTGCGCAGTACTTTCATTGCATTGTGAAGTTCTTGTATCGTTATATGATCCACCCCATCACATCTGTCAGTTGCGTTGACGTCGTCATGGTTTTCCTCTGTGTTTTGGTCATACCACAGTTTCTTATAATGGTCGATCCAGACATTGGAAGGTATGGTGTTAATTTTAGAAGAGTCCTTTTCATCTTTGTTCAGGTGTTTCATTATTTTGTAAGCGTTTAGCTGTCTTCCGTGAATATCGTCTTCCATATTAGCGATATATCTTCTCCAGCTTTCATCTTGCGCCTTGCGTATTATTGTTTTTGTTTTATTTCTCAATTCTTTATACTGCTCCTCATTCTCTTGTGTTCTATTTTGTAGATATTTCTCATAAGCCTTTTGCTTCCTTCGGATTGCTTCCTTTATGTCTTCATTCCATATCGTCAAACCTCTTTTTTTGTAATTCTTTTTTCTTTTCCCAAGTACTTCACATGCTGCACTGTTTATTGCAATTTTTAGATTTGTCCACTCCTTATCTATATTATATTGGGTGTTCATATTATGTAGGTGCTGTGTTAGTCGTGTTTGATATAGATGCCTGATACTTTCTTCTTGCAAGAGGTATGTCTTGTATGTGTACTCCTCCCTTCTTCTCTCATTTGTCGATTTAGACTTAACCCAAGGTCTAGGTATCATTATTTTGCTTACTACTAGATAGTGATCTGAATGGACATCAGGTCCTCTATATACATGAGTATCTTGTACCAAATTAGCTAACTTTTTATTAACTATTACGTAGTCAATGAGACTTCTTAAACCTCTGGCTGTCCATGTGTATTTATTGACATCTTTTTTCCTGAAGAAAGTGTTTGTTACTTTGAGGTTATTGTATGTAGCGAATTGTCTCAACTCATGGCCGTTATCGTTTATAGTAGGCTCTCCTTGGGTTCCGACAATATTCGGTATAGGCGTTTGCCCTACTCTAGCATTAAGGTCTCCTGCTATTACTATGTAATTATTGCTGTTGACTTGGTTGTATACTCTTTGTAGTGTTTTGTAGAAAGTTTTGGTTTCTTCTTTCTTTCCCTCCTCGGGGGCATACACTCCTATGATTGTTAGGTATCCTCTCGCAGTTCTAAGATCTACTACTAGTATCCTTTCATTTATATTTCTGTAACCGTGAACCATCTTTTTGCATCTACCATTTATCAGCACAGCTACTCCTGCTTTTGCTCGCGTCTCCTGCGGGACTCCGCTCCATATGAGCATGTGTTCGTCTATATCTATCGAGCCTTTAAGTTTCTTTTTGGTTTCCGTTAACACCATCAAATCAATATTTCTTTGTCTCATAGTATCATCCAATTCAATTTGTTTAGCTGTCATCCCTCCTCGAATATTCCAAGTTGCAAAATTCAATGTTTCCGCTATCCATCTCGTCTTATCCTTTTTCTCGCCATGTTCATTACCATTAGATCCGTCCTTTTTTCCGAGGCTGACTGTGAAATTTCGAGTAATTTGGTTTACCGCCAAGTTAGATTACCAGTCTTACGTTGGCTGGATTTTTTATCGACCTTCTCTGGTCTAGATCCATCGTGTTTTGCTGGACAGGGCTACCTCTAGTAGGATGTGACTCTTCGCCACGCACGATGGTCTTGAGTAGGGAGAGGCTAAGGGCCTTAGGGCGTCTATACTGTCTCGCTTCACCTACTCCTGGGAGTCGCACCCCCTCAGCCCCTTCAATAGGTGCAAAACCATATTAGTCAATTATCCGATACTACAATACCCAGATTTTAATAAAACTTTTAACGTAACTACAGACGCCTCAAATGTCGCGGTAGGCGCGATTCTCTCACAGGGAACGGTTGGTTCTGATAAACCGATTTGCTACGCATCAAGAACATTAAACGAATCAGAAAGAAAGTATAGTACCATTGAAAAGGAGCTCTTGGCTGTAATTTGGGCAGTTAAATATTTTAGGCCATACTTATATGGACATAAATTTATAATATACTCTGACCACCGCCCTTTGGTTTGGTTGTCAAAACTTCGAGAACCAAACTCAAAATTGCAGAGGTGGAAAATTAAATTAGAGGAATATGATTATCAGGTTGTATATAAAAAGGGTACTCAAAATGGCAATGCCGATGCGTTAAGCCGAATAGAAATAGAAGATGAAAGTATTATAAATTTCGAAAACTTTGAGCTAAAATTCCATGATAAACAGATACCGTCCTCGCCCACCATTACGGAAAAAATGGGAGATCTTTTTGAATCACCCAGTAACTTTTCATTATGCCACTGTGTTAGTCAAGATTTGTACATGGGGGGAGGAATCGCAGTAGAATTTAAAAATCGATACGGACAGGTATCCTATTTAAAAGCTCAAAATCCAAAAGTAAATTCATTCGTTTATTTACGTGAACCTGATAGGTACATTTTCTATTTAATTACGAAAGAGAAGTATCATGAAAAGCCAACATATAAAAATTTATTTCAATGCTTACTAAAATTAAAAGATTTTTGTCTGAGGAATAATGTCAAGAATTTAGCTATGCCTAAGTTAGGATGTGGGTTAGACAAATTAAATTACCAAAAAGTAAAACAAATGATTGATTATATCTGTGAAAATAAATTTAGGATACAAATATATTATAAGCCGCACGAGAATAAGGATGATAAAAATCACAGTCAGATAGAAATGAACGCAATCGACAATGAATCAATGATGAATAATTACGATGAAAGTGAAGTTTTAATAGAAGATATAATATTAGAAGATCGTTTATCGGATAATATGGAGCTAGATGAACTAGATGAAATAGTAGACCCAATAGAAAATACAGACACGATTCATTCCGTTAGTCAGAACAAAGAGATATCCACTATAAAAATATGCCAAGACGTAATCGATGCCAAACCAAATCAATATTTTATATATGAAGTACATTCGCAGATGCAACCGGTAAGAATAGAAAACATTGGAAAAATTAAACGCTACCACGTTCAAATGAATAATAACGACGAAGAAAATATTATAAGATTTTTAAAGGAATATACTACAGAAACAAAAAAATATTATATTCATTTTGACACCGAAAATATGTTCCAACAATTTAACAAAGTAGTACAAAAATTATTTAATAGTAAAGGACCCGAATTAATTTACTGCACGGAACGAAGAGAAATTTTAAGCGAACCTGATATGATAGAAATCGCTATCAGAAATCAACATGAAGGAAAATCAAATCATAGGGGTATTTCGGAAACAATTAAGCAGTTACAAAGAAAATACTATTTCCCACTTATGCAAGAGCATGTAACGAAGTTTATTGCTCATTGCGAAATATGTAAGAAGAGTAAATATGAGCGAAATCCTCCCAAAATAGCAACTATGTTAACAGACACTCCACATCGTCCATTTGAAAAGTTACATATTGACGTTTTTACATTAGAAAATACCAAATTCTTAACCATAGTTGATGCTTTTACAAAATTAGGACAAGCAGTCGAAATAAAATCAAAAAATGCGGTAGATATTTTAAATGCATTAATTACGTATTTCTCTTATTACGGAACTCCCGAAACTATCAGTGCAGATCAAGGCCTAGAATTCCACAACCAGGTAGTTGAAGAGTTATTAGAATCCCATAAAATAAAGATTCATTTTACAAACCCCCACCATCCGGAATCGGATGGTATAATTGAACGGTTTCATTCTAC
This sequence comes from Rhagonycha lutea, assembly GCA_958510855.1. Classification (NCBI taxonomy): domain Eukaryota; kingdom Metazoa; phylum Arthropoda; class Insecta; order Coleoptera; family Cantharidae; genus Rhagonycha; species Rhagonycha lutea. The sequence continues at coordinate 42,267,671 of OY294038.1, forward strand.
CCTTACGGAACACATTAGGTTATTAAAAACCAAACATAACGAAGCATTGATAACGTTAATAAGGTATGCTATTATAGCCTACAATAATTCGGTACATTCGGGTACAAATCTAACACCACTCGAGGTAACTTTAGGACATACGAAATTAAGAGATCCGTATGATCTATTTTATGAAAAGCAAATGTATAGCGACTACTTACAAAAACACAAAGAAAAATTGGCGTTAACATATGAACGAATTAATCAAAATTTAATTAAAAACAAAGGAATAATCGTGAACCGGAGAAATGTAGAGGTTGATAATCCATTTGAAGAAGGACAAACAGTTTACGAAACCAGTTATAAGTATAAGCGGAATAAAACAGGGGAGAAATTTAACGGGCCGTTTATATTAAAGAAATTATTACCGTGCAATAAAGCGATTATCCACAAAGTTGGAAGTTCAGAAAAAAATAAAGGTAGAACTGTACATTTGAAAAACTTACGTCAACCAATTGTTACAGATTCATCGCCATCGTCACCTCAACCTTCAACGTCCCAGGATATTCCACTAATGAGGTAGAATTAGTGAATATATCCAACAATCCAGGGTTGCTGCCGATAAAATTAGGTACAACACAAAATGTAGTAGATTATTGGAGACTGTTACAAATTTACGATTTGGCCAGTGTAAGAAAAGAATTAAATAAGTTAGTGAATAATTATGATAAGTTAAATAAGTCATTTAATAATTCCGCCTACAGATCTAACTATGATAGTGAAATGTACACGTATAAATATCTATTAGAATATAAGTTAGCACAAGTAAAAAGTAAATATAATCAAATGACAACAGGCACTAATGAAAATGTTAAACGCCCCAAACGCGGCTTAGTTAATGGATTGGGCTCCTTTTTTAAGGCCATTACAGGCAACTTGGACCAATCAGACGCGGATCGATATGATTCGGCAATTGTACAAATAAAAGAAAATCAAAATAAAATAAAAACTATAGTTGAACAACAACTGAGTATAACCGATAAAGCTTTGTGTGTGTTTAATGAATCTATGAGTAAGTTACAAAATAATCAAATATTACTAGAGAAACGAATAAATGAAATGACGGAAATGCTGCGTAATGCTAGCGCGTACTATAATGAAGTATACAGTTTTGTATTAATGAACAGTATTTTTAGTCAATTAATTTCAGCAGTAGAAGTATTGGTGGAGATTTCAGACACCATTGAAAATGCTGTTACCTTTGCTAAATTGAATTCTGTACATCCGTCAGTAATTGATCATGATGAGTTAAAATTAGAATTATCAAAATTAAGTGTGCATTTGGTAAATGTAAAATTGCCATATGAATTAGATGAAACTAACATTGTTAATTATTATTCAATAATCAAAATTAAGGGATATATACGCAAAGAACAAGTAATATTCGTCTTAGAGATTCCGATAGTAGAAGTTGTTGCATATAATTATTATAAACTTTATGCCTTACCTGTGCTACATCAATCCTTATACAAAATTATCATTCCCAAATCCACTTACCTAATGATCAGTAACGATCAATACGGACTGAACAACCAAAAGTGCTACGAAATCGACCAATCTAACTTTTTGTGTAGTGATCAAGTCATTCAATCGATATCGAAAAATAATCCCTGTGAAGTTGACTTAATCGGTCTAAGTGAAAATTTTAAAAGTTGTGAAGTCCAGGATAGTCAATTATCAAAAACCAAAATTCAAAAAGTGCTAGATAATAAATGGATTGTAGTAACCGTAGGAAGTGTTATAGCTTTAAGTAATTGTTCGAATAATAATGTAGATAGGTTAAGATTAAATGGAACATATTTAGTAACCATTCCAAAAAATTGTGAAGTAATCATTGATAAAACTATATTAAAAACATATCAAAACTTGAATCCATTAGTTAAACATTTGGAGTTACCAATTGTTGAATTTGTTAGTAGTACACAACATGTACTAAGTGTAAATGTTAATCCAATTCAACTTGATGATATCAATTTGGACGAATTAAAAAATATAGATCTGCAATTAAAACAACAAATGTTATCTATAAAAGTTGAACCATTTCATTATAACAATGTTAGCCTATACACGATTGTGCTTTACATAATTACTATTATTATTGTGCTATGTTTGATTAGGAAATGTTTCCCAAGTTTAAGAAAGAAAATTATCAATGTTAAAAAGCAAAATATTAATAATCCGTTAGAGGAAATTACGCTAAAAAATTAAGTTTGTTTAAACGATAATTTTTTTTCTTGGGCGCAGAGGAGTTATATTATGTAGACATCAACGTTGCATTTGCTCATATGACAACCGGAGGTGAGTTCATGAACTGAGAAGGAATGGCTGAAGATGAGCTGATGCAATGGTTTGATGAACTTAGTGACCAGTAAGGTAATAAGTTTCAACGGATACGTTGCCTACTCGTAGTTGTAGTGGATACATTTTTTCTTAATAAATTAAAACATTTATAAAAATATTAAAATCTTTTATTCGCTACACATATTTTACACAATGTTACCAATACTTTTAACATCTTCACCCAACAACAACTAAATATGCAAATTTTTCATTTGGTATATTTTTAGTAAACAAAATCGTTTCAGAACATTTTCCAAACTTAATGATGCCATAAGAACTAAGTATACTTCCCTGTGTTTATGATCTCTGTTTACCTTGATTTTTGTCATTCAATGTTAACAATATTTTTATTATGATTCCATGTAATGATAGTTTCCGTTTTAAATTTGTAAAATAACTTTAGCTTCTTATTATTTAAATTAATAAATATAAGAGAATCGATAGAAAACAAAACTTAGATATCCGCAACGAACTCGACATATTCAGCCTTAATGACCGCATACGAGACTACAGGAATAGTTGGAAACAACATCTACACAGGATGGACCACGACCGTATACCTAGACAAATATATCTATATAAACCCCGAGGCAAGAGGAATGTGGGCCGACCCAAGAAAAGATGGGATGACCAAGAGTGACGTAACGGACAATAGTCTAAAACGTGCAGATGATGATGATGATGATGATTATTTAAATTCTAATAATAATAAAATGTACAGAAAAATTTATTCAAACAACATTCAGAGAAGTAATAAAAAATTCTGCGAATCAGTGGGTATGTCCACCATTTGGGGGGCATTTACCCACTCCTCCTGCTCAGACCTTATCCCACCTGTCGCACTGCTCGGCGCCTAAATGCCTCGACTGTGAAGATAGAGACCACTTGGCACGCTTCACTGTCTTCAACTAAGCGTCCTAAGTCATCTGTTAGGTCGTCCAAGTCGAGGGTGGCTCATAGGTTGTCGTAGAACTCACAGTTTACCAATATATGCCTCAATGTCTCTGGCTCACCGCACGTGCAAAAGTTTTTGTCGGATAAGGCGGATTCACTAAGAAAGGTGTTCATACTGCCATGGCCTGTCAACAGAAAGCCCAGATGGAGACCGAAGTCAAACCAGGGGCTGTCATTGCCAACGAAGCATCACTGACAAACAGACGTGTGACGGCACCGACGCCTGAGTTGTTCCAGTGCTCCTCCTTCCATAAGGTAATTGAGCGCTCACGTATGGTGCGTTTAAAATGCACCTTTGGCAGAAACCTTTCACCAAGGGTCATCAGATCATCAGGGGTAGTGTTAAGTCCCCTGCTGGCCCTGAACAACTCGGCGCGTTCTTTGGCCAGCAGATCCCAGGGGAGAGCCCCCCCCCCCCTAAGACCTGCATGGTCTCCGTCGAGACGGTGCGACATATTCGCAGCGTTGCATATAGCGCAGCATATTGGCAGCGATTAACTGCTTCCGGTGCGTACGCTAGGCACATAGAAGCTCCCCATATGCCAGCTCCATACGCCATGCAGGCCACGAGTAGCCCTCTGTAAATTGTACGAACAGCGCGTCTTCCCAGATCCCAATCTCTTCTCAGGACCTTCCTGAGACATCCCACAGTGGCAAACAACTTATCTCTCAAGTTAGGTGGGGTCGGAAGTTAATCATTTCTCTAAAACTAATCCCAATCTATCTTGTTTCTTTTGTGTACGCAATTGGGGAACTGCTAACGCTTATTGAAGGATGCCTATGCGGGGATAGGAAGCTCTTCAGCAGCATTTGGACAGTTTTTACCGCAGAGATTTGAACACTTACCCTTCTGCCCCATTCGATGATAATCTCGAGACAGACCTTAGCGCTACTTTCTAGCCAGTCACCTTCTATGGCGAAGCATAGGTCATCCGCGTACGCAATCACTTTATAACCTAAGTTCTCTAGGCTCTTGAGTAATGTATCCAGTAGAGCTACCCAAACCGCAGGTCCACCAATAGACCCTTGGGGACAGCCTCTACTTACTCGCTTCCAAATCCCACCAGTTCTTCCGGCTACGTACAACTCTCTGTCATCAAAGAAACTGTCCCAGAGCGGTATTTCTCTGCATCCCAACTCCGTTAGCCTCTCGATGATGACAGGCCATAGGGGGACGACGTCACAGGCACCTTTGAAGTCAATAAGCAGGCTAAGCACGTATTTCTTACTTGCGCCATTGACGCTGGCGATTAGTGCATTCCGTCCACTCCGGAAGCCGTACTGGCTGTCACTTAGCAGTCCAGCTGTTAGATCGTGGAGTCGAGTTACCATAATTCGCTCCAGAATCCTGCCCATGACAGGTAATAAACAGATCGGTCTGTAATAAACGCGATCTGATCTCACCTTGTCCCGCGACTTGAGCAAAATAACTAGTCTAGGCTTTCCATCTATTAGGGAAAATTTTCTAGCTCAAGCATTCTGCAAGTAGTAAAAATACGTGTTCGGGAATGGCCTTCCATAACTCCCTTACTGCCTCGGGGCGGACTCCATCCAGTCCCGGGGATTTTCGCATTCTTAACTTTCTAACTGCTTCGTCCACTTCCTCGACTCGAGGTGCGGGCGTATCGCTGATATGGTCACTGCTTATCCAGTCATTTCTATTGTACGGTACAGGAGGTACCCCAGAATCAGCTGGGGGAGGGGGGAAGAAACCATCCAGTATCCATATTACCATCCAGTTTAGTGTCAGAGCTCCTGTTTATAACATTTGTTTGAGCAAAAGTGATCAGAGAGGCTCTTAATGCGCAATCTGCTACGCAGTATTTGGTGTGCATGTTGTGGAACCATTTTAGATTTTCTCCAGTTGACAACGTCCTCTTGTTGTTGTTTTGGATATAATCACTTCTTGAAGTCTTTCCTCATCTGGATTGAGTAACATCTCCAACAATTTCTCTTTCAAGGTCCAGCTACGAATCTGCAGCAGTGTTTTGTGTTCGCGGAAGTTGTTCAAGTGCTTCCGGTGTAGAGTTTACAGGTGTGTCAGAGTTCAAGTTTTGAAGCCAGATATCGTATGTCGAGTAGAAGGAGACGTTTGTCACCAGATAAGTTGTAAACTTACGAGAACGATTTGTGTAAGTAAATTAATTCTTTCTTACTCGTCTGACAGATGGCTATGTGTATTTTTTGCTACTATATTTAAACTACTGGTAACCCATAGCGGTTGCTGTGTATCTTGGTGCTTGCATATTTAAGTTTGGTGCTCTTTTTGATTATAACACCGTAATCATTCATTACTACCGTGAGTCTGTTTACATTGCAATTCATTATAGGTTAGCATCTCTCAAATTTTGTGTGTCAATAAAAGTATTTGTTTACTATTTGTCTTTTTCTTAGTTTCCCCAAGCTACCGGTCGTTTTTCAGAAATTCACGACCTACGCCTTCGCATGAATAAGGAGCTAGTCTGTTAACATCGTGGCCATACAAACTGGAGAGGTTATCTCCGGATTGTGACGGACTCTGATGGTCTCTGTTTGGGTTAACCCTCTAATAAGGGTTTGGTCTCTGAGAATAGTTTTTGTTGCAAACCTAATGATCATCAGCAACTTTGATGGACAATTTAATATATTGTCGTGTCCCAGATGACCTTGACTTCCCAAGTTCCTCAATTAGACGCTTGGGGTAGTCGGCATTCACCGGAACGAATGACAGAATTGAGTCCACGGTTTGCTTTAAGCCGGTGAGCACTTAAACAGTTACTTGGAGACCACTTTTCCCAGTTAGCAGGATCCTAAGAAGGGTAACAAGGGTTTGTTGGGCGCCAGAATAAAATTCTTGAGTACAAAAATATTGGATTTTATTCAAATAAAATGTTCTAGGAGAATAGTTATTTCTTTTGGTCAGGCTCATAAATGCCTGCTCCGCCGTGAGGTGTAAAAGTAAATCACAGTCGCAAATTCTGTTACATTTACTGTTCATAAAAAATTCTCTGAACGAATTTACGACTGAATATTGTAAATGTGTTAGAGAAAAAGGTTTACAAAAATAAATCAATTTACAAAAATAATCAGTTTTGTTATAAAAATAATTAATGAATTCACTAACCCTTGTAACGTAGTTAATAAAATGTGATGAAAAAGAAACATCTACACATTGAGGGAATGCACTCCGCCACTGGAATTTGTACACCACTGGAACTCGTGATCAGCAGCTTCCTTACGACTACCAAATTATTTAAAGGTGCTCCACAAATGTTGATTTCCAATTCCATCCAAATCAAATCCATCTAGTATTCAATAAATCTCCAGTGTTTTCCAGCAAATAAAACTTGTTAAGTAAATCCTGGTTAACGTTTACGGGCATCCAAATTACTACGCCACTTTGTAAAGTAAAACTTAACCTCAAATTTTACAATATCCAAATTTAACCAAATTTTCATTTATAGGGTTTATTCGATGAAATAAATCGAATAAATAACTCTTTCACACAATCAATAATTCCCACGATCATCAAATCATAAACTGGATCGCATTTTATGTGAAATTTATGACGAGGGCAAACGACCACATGTTCAAGTGAAAAGTACCAAAATTAACGTAAAAGACTCACGTTTTCCCTTCCAGCGATTGTAAACTTTGTGTTCTACACAAAAATCATATCTCGGACATCCTGGTTCCAAGAAAAACTACCCAAATTCACCTTTTTGTAGGTGCCTCCAAAAACACCTGGCCTCTTTAATGGTCGCTGGAAAAGACAAAAATTCTCCTTCCACTTTCTCGTGCCTTTTACAAAACGGCACTCCATTTCCAAAACGTAAGTTCCTAACTTTTGAGTGGTAAATTTGAAAATCACTATCACTTACAAATTTGACTTTTAGATGGAATCCAAAACACAACACTTTATCAAGACAAATCAACAAGCATAAAATTTTGTATCTGTGTAAGTGTAAACTGTGACAAGATTTGGCCTACGATACAACAAAAAACAACTTTTCTCTATCGTGCCAGCATTTCGGCAGACAGTTGACTTTACTTTTTATCAAGAATTTCACTCTCGAATAAAACGCTGCAATATATACCTAGAATTACTAAGAGGGGATCAGTCGTAAGTTGAGTGTTGTACACTTCACTTCTAGGTGGTCATAAATCAAATCAGATAGCCTGGTTTTTGCATTCTTTTTTCAGGAAGTACTCAATGGGATAAGGACAACCACATTCCTCCAAGGACGCGGATATACTGTGTAACGTAGTTTGCAAAGACAAACGCCACCAATGTCCCGATGCCCCGGTGTTGTTTACGGATGGCTAGCTGGAGGGTTGCACCTCCTTCCAGTACCAGAGCAGGGTCGCGCTTACGCGGTTCGTGGATATTTGCGGTACTTACCTCACTCAACGAGATAAGCTTAAACTTATTGCTAACTAGGATAAAAGAGTTGGGCGCCAGTGAATCAAATAAAAACAGGTAAACAATCTTTAATGAAACACAAAAAAGATGGTTGATCAGATCAACCAAGTACACACAGATGGAATGTGCACTGCTATCACAAACAATACAAGTATGTTGGACTCGTAGTCCCAAACAATAATGTTTGCAGCTGAGGGCTGCCAAAGAAAAAACCGCTAGGTGACTAGTCGGTTGCCCCAGCAACAGGCTTACTCTACAAAAAAAAGAAACAGCAACAACAGTGGTGGCGACAAAAGATCACTCCACCTGACCAATAAATCAATACCTACTATTATAGTGCAATTTTTCAAAATTTGAGAAACTTTATTAATGTTTTTATTACTAATTTTAACAATTCTTAATGTTTGATTAACTCCCTAAGCTTGGCTTCTACGATTTCCTCCACTAATTTCGTAAAAGCGGGAACCTGGACTTCGTTGTTCGGAGTGAACTGAAGTTCAAGATGATCTGCTAACACTTCGGCCTTTTGCTGAGGGCTAGAGGCCGTCCCGCTTTTTCCATCCCGTGGAAGAATCGTAGCTTTCTTATTTTTGAGGATTTTGACTAAACGCCAAGCCCATTGATCCTTAAAGTCAAGGACTTCGAGCTTGGCGTCCTAAAGTGATCGTTTGTGCTCACGGATTTCCCTTCAACGTCTTTATTCAAGAGCTTGTACGTCAGAAGATCGGCCGGGTTGCAAGTGTGCTGCGCACGCTTTCTAGTTCCTTGATTCCCAATGGTAACTGGTCGCGTGAGTCACGATAGGGGAAAATAAAAATTAACAACTCTATTATATTTCTTATCTATAGGGTGTTTTTTTAGCTGCATGAGAACTTCAAAATGAAATAAAACATTAAAAACCTGACGGAATGTTTTGGTTATAATTTTTTTATGAAAGTACAGTTAAAGGCATTTATGATTTGAACATGACTTCCGGCATGTGACCACCACGACTAATGGTTACGAAGCGCATCCGTTCAGTCCAATTTTTGACCACTTTTTCCAATATTTCTGGCTTTATTTCATAAATGGCTTGCTGAATATTAGCCTCCAATGCTTCTAGAGTTGTTGGTTTGTTAGCATAAACCATGGATTTAACATACCCCCACAGAAAATAATCTGGAGGTGTCAAATCACACGATCTTGGAGGCCAATTGATAGGACCACGTTTTGAAATAATATTGTCACCAAATTGTCCTTTCAATAAATTGATGGTTTCGTTGGCTGTGTGGCACGTAGCACCATCCTGTTGGAACCATAAGTTGTAAATGTTTAGCTCTTGAAGTTTTGGAAACAAAAATGTATTGAGCATGTGTCGATATCTCCTTCCTCATTTCGAAAGACATATGGACCAATGATGCCGTTGGCGTGTATTCCACACCAAACAGTCAATTTTAATGGATGCAATGGAGTCTCAAGATAATGTCCCGGATTGGTCTCACTCCATATACGGCAATTTTGTTTGTTCACATGCCTATTTAACCAGAAATGTGCCTCGTCACTGAACAAAATTTTACGGTAAAAAAATGGATCCACTTCCAATTGGTTGTGAGCCCAATTTGGTAGCGTTGTTCAATGGTCAATCTATGCATTATCAAATGCCAAACCTTGCTAAACACAAATGTAAAAAAACTGTTTCCATAGCAATCTTGGTTCAATTGTTATCCCTATTGAAAGTTCTCATGCAGCTAAACAAACACCCTATATTTCAAAACATTTGTGCCCCAGCACCAGCCAAACTAATACTAAGACAACGTTTGTACAACAATATTTGCGCTGCTCCTACTGTGCAGTTGTCGCATTCCAAATGCATATTTTGAATATGCTCGGTTTTCTTATTACGACGCACTCTGTACGTTGGTGGATATTGGTTTATCAATTTTTAACGGCCACGATTGGCGAATTAAGGTGGCAAACTAATATAATAATTATTTTCTAGATGTGTTTACTTTATTTTTAGCTTTTGCATTCATAGTCGACACTGGCGAAGAACCTTCTGGAAGAGATCTCCCAAGGAAGTTATTCAGCCAAAAGATAGTGTTTTGTTCTAATATACCCATTAATTACCAGGGCAAGCAAACTTAAGGTAGGCCACTTGGATTTTATTATTTATATTCAGTTTGTGAACCAATTTCTGTAGCGTGAGTGATTCACTTCTTTCATACCAATTAGGTATGTGATAACATAAACGCTGACTCAATTGCTTAAAAAGTGTTGTTTTATGCATTCAGATAATTTAATACATTATTTCACCATTTTCCGCTCGTTTTCACAAATATTTATTTAAGAATTTCCTAGTTAAGCCTTAGTTAGCATTCCATAAATTTGATTGGTCAAATTTTACATAGTATTGACATAAGAAACTCTATTCTTTCTCTTTCTTCTTCTATTGGAAAGACTTTCCGTTAGAAGAAGATCTTCAGTTCAACCCCTAACATCCTCATAAAGATAATAAGAGATTTAACATTAGAATTATAATAAAACAACAATTATTTATCAAGAATATGACAAATTGACGTTGACGCATTCGTTTCCGCACCACCTAAGAGGTAAAATGCAATGCGCGTTGTTTTTTACATGGTTTCCCCAATAGGCCTAATCCATGTTGATTGTTTTTTACAGAAACAAATCGAAAACTGGGGATTGTTTTTTGTTTTTTAAGAAACAAAAAAACCCGAAAAAACAAAACTGTTTGTTTTTTACAGAAACCAAACAAAAACTGAGGCTTGTTTTTTAAGAAACAAAAAAATCCCATAGAAAAACAAAACTGTAGAGATACTAAATGCCATATCTTGCCGACGATCAGAGTGATCGTAAACGATCAACGCCGATGACGACCTCGATATGGACATTTACTGAAGAAAGCCAAAGCTTTCTTCATTAGAGGAGCCTTAGAAGAAAATCTTCTAGAGCCGGAGGATGAGGAGGGGGAAGGTGCGACGATGTTGACCGGGGAAACTGGAGAGGGTGCTATCTTCTTTGCGACATCCGGATGCAAGTGACTAATTGTCACTTTGAAGGAGATTGAAGGAGATGCAGATAAAGGTAACTTTATCTTAGCACTCTTGACGTTGACGTCTTGTAGATGAACTGCACGAGGACGAACGTCGACAACATGCCTGCTTTTAATGCTGCCAACGACAGCATTATAGGCAAACGTGTCGTCACCTGGACGGAAATAAGTTTCCCTCCAGGTTTCCAGTTTGCGGCGAATTCTGTTAGGAAAGCGGGTGAGGCAGTGACGTTTCCAAAACAACTCTGTCACACCATTTCCTAACAGACGTGGGTTGGATTGCTCCAAAATGACCAGTTGGTCGGGGGTGGCGTGGGAAAGTATCGCGTTCAAGATATCGAGGGAAAAACCACGCTTCTCCAAGTCTATTCCTAGAAGAGAGTGAATGTTCTGCCGTAAGAGGTCAGTACATAAACTCTGCAACGTAGGAGTAGTCTCGGATGACGTGGAATTTCCCGCAAAAATCCTGGTGTACGATTTTTTGCACGACGTGATTGTCATCATATCCGGTTCGATGTTACGTTCAGGTATCGGAGTTATACCGTTGCCGGTAGTCGTCCTAGACCTTTTAAGAGAAGGATGTTCCGCCTCGACGAGACATTCTTCCCTTTTACGCTTCAAAGAATCGGAATGACGAGTAATCCCGTTAGTGCAAGACATGATGGATGAGTAAGATGAATAAAAGAAATGAAAAGATGGCGATGGAAAGAAGATAAAGACGATGTGTATGATAGAATGTATGAGCATAAAGTGAGTATATGTAGTGCGCATCATCTTATAGAAGTTAACTTTTTCGACGTGGTTATGGGTAATTTTCAAGTGAAAATTATTATACCTTATTATACCTACTTAATCACCTCCCCCGAAATGGAGTTGGTCACCAATTAAGTAACTTTGGACTGCCATACCTATATAAAGAGCCAGGACTCTGACCCACTTGTATTAATCTTTCCGACAACCTATTTGGTCAAACTTTATCTGTTAATCAGATGATCATTCATACTGATCCGAAGAATATTCATTCAAAATATCTGGATTTGCGATTGGGGTACCCGATGTTATATTGATTTTTGCAAATTTGTCAAAACCAAATTAAATACAAATATCACGACTGAATAATTTAGTACATTCTATTAAATTTTGAAGCTGATCTTCTGTCCTGGAGTATAATTTTAAGTTCTCCATGTAAGGCAAGTGCGTTATGGTACAATTATTTCGAAAATTAAGCCTAAATCCTGATGTAGAATCATTCAATAATGTTGAAAGTGGATTTTCAGCCAAACAAAACCAAAGTGCACAACAATGAATCTCCTTGAAAAATTTCCCGATTGATTATAATTAATTCCAGTTTGGTTCCATTATTATTATTATAACTGCTTATCTTAAATTTTTTGGAGCTACTGATGATTGGGGAGCCACTACAATCTGCTCTTGTTCACAGTAGACAGTAGGGGAGAGCGAGGTATATTGATACACGAGGCACATTGATACACATTTAAAATTTCCTAGCTGAAGAGGTCAATTTGATTCAACTTATTACCATAAGATGACACCAGTGGGGTTATAATGTCATAAAAATTTGGTAATGCAAAATCAAGTTTTAGTGAAGTTACATGTGTTTTGTTCATTTTGATGCCATAAACTATTTTTTTGTAACTTTTAGATGTGGGTCTTTTTTCTGATGTGATAGTGATAGAGTGTTGCTTTTGTCATCATTTCAAAACGTAAGTATTATTTAAACATTGTTTACAACCAAGTATAAGAACTGTAAGGTTAAGTATGCAAAATGTGATTATTTGTGTCGGAGGGCATTTGGGGCACATTGATGCACATATAAGAGAGGTACATTGATGCAGTGTATATCAATGTGCCAAATTTTAAAAAAAAAAGTGGTGCATTTTGTTGGACAAATTGCCACTATTTATAATTTGAAAAGAAAAAGAAAATTCAAAATAATACATTTGTTTTTCCTAACGTTCCAGACATTAGTTTAGTGCTTCGAGAACATGTGGTATTTAAACTACCCAAACCCATTGCTGCTGGTGGTACACTTTGCCAAAATAGATCTTTTTATTTTCTGACAGTTCCAAATTTTGTAATTCAGTAAATATTGCACTAGAAACTTATTTTTTATCTATTTTATTTTATATGTATCAATGTGCCCTAGCACTGTATCAATTTACCTCACCAATGAGGCAGATTGATGCAAATCTAACTATTTAATAAAAATGTGAAAATTAAAAAATTGTTTGTATTTCTCACTTAAATAGAGTATCATAGCAAAGAAGAATATACAGGCTGTAGGCCTAGTATTAAAAATTCGCGAAAAATTGTTTGTATTCAACAAATTTGTTACCATGAAAAAAATTGTATCAATGTGCCTCCCTCTCCCCTACTATCTAAAATCTGATGTAATATTTGGCGCCAGTTAGCTACCAATGAAACAACAATGCTCCGTTAGGAACTAACAAAAGTGATTTTATTGCACAGCCAGTTATGTATACAAATAGATCGAGCTATCGCTCCAAACACTCGTTTAAATGGACTGACGGTCCTAGTAGCAGGTAGATCACAAATAATCCTAAGATTCTGAGGGAACCTGGTGTTATTAATTATCTTGGATTGCTCAATCAAATCTGATACTGAGGTAAAACCTCTCATGCAAAAAGCTAATAAGGCTATCATGCAAATCAACAATATAAAATGAGTACCGTGAGCTTTGAACTCAACTATTCCTTGTTCTTCAAAGTGTCCTGCGAGAGTACCTTTAACTTATATTATTATTTTAGGTTTTGTTCTTGTTTGCTTCCTTCGTATGTGCAAAAGGCTGTATAAATTTTGAATGATAAATATCCCCTTGCATAAGCGAAAGAAGGGTGAATCGGGATTTGTAAATCTCACATTTCAATTAAATAGTGTAATTTGATAGTTATAAGTTAAAATTACCATAGCACGGAAATTTATCTTTCCTAAATTAAAAAGTTGTTTATTCCTATTTGGAGTTAGCCTTTTGAATATTAAAAAGGCGTCCGTCAGCGTATTCCCAGAATCTGGAGAGAACAAATAAGTCTTGTTAGTCGCGGCACAGGATTGCCTCGGCCGGTAGCCCAATTTATTTTAGAACTTCCCCGATTTTCTTTTATATTGCAATGATATTCGCCCTTGTAAACGAATACTCACCCCAAAAAGACCCCAAAAACTAGCGTTACGCCGGAGTAGAGTTTTTCTCTTGTTCAAAGCCAGTGGATTCAGTAGACGAAATAAGAGGGCAATTCATTGTAAACATTATTTATTTAATGAAAACAAAATCAACTGTTAAATTTGCATCAAATTACTACTGACAACAAATTTGTCTCAACCAAATGTGTTATTTTATGTGTAATAATAATAATTAAATCATCCAAATTACATTTAAATCCTCAATTTTGGGAGCTAAATTTGGATATTTCATTATTTGTGTATCATGTAAACAATTTATAACAATCAATTTTAATAAAGTCCGTTATCAATCGAATGTCAACACAAATCGTTGCTTTACATTCAGATTCATTAAAATAAAGCAAATCTTGTACCATATCGCAAACTGATAACATTCCATTAAACTCCGTGTGTTGCCGGATGCATCCCATGTAGCACACAATGTTGGCTCAATATTGGTCCAATATTGAAAATATATATTGGGCCAATATCGAGATGTGAACATTTTCCAATATTGGTACAATATTGGCTTCCAATATTGGCGCAATATTTATTTCCAATATTGCGCCAATATTGAGATGTGAACATTTTCCAATATTGGTGCAATATTGATTTCCAATATTGGTGCAATATTTATTTCCAATATTGCGCCAATATTGAGATGTGAACATTTTCCAATATTGGTGCAATATTGGTTTCCAATATTGGTGCAATATTTATTTCCAATATTGCGCCAATATCGAGATGTGAACATTTTCCAATATTGGTACAATATTGGCTTCCAATATTGGCGCAATTTTATTTCCAATATTGCGCCAATATCGAGATGTGAACATTTTCCAATATTGGTACAATATTGGCTTTCAATATTGGCGCAATATTTATTTCCAATATTGCGCCAATATCGAGATGTGAACATTTTCCAATATTGGTGCAATATTGGTTTCCAATATTGGTGCAATATTTATTTCCAATATTGCGCCAATATCGAGATGTGAACATTTTCCAATATTGGTACAATATTGGTTTCCAATATTGGCGCAATATTTATTTCCGATATTGCGCCAATATTGAGATGTGAACATTTTCCAATATTGGTGCAATATTGGTTGCCAATATTTATTTGCAAAAAAATTAATTATTTTTTATTTTAGTATTATTATTATTGGTTCATTTTTATTTAATCTACCATATTATATTTATATTAAAGGCTCCTAAATGAAGTTAGTGTACCTGAAGAAAATCTTTTTAAATCAATTTTTCTACTAGTGTCCATGGATATGTTGCAGCGCCAATCATTTCTGTGAATCTGAAAATTAAATTTGAAGATTTTTTTTCTTACCTTAGATCCCACCGGGATTCGAACCTACGATAGATCTTTCGAATTGTACTAGAGCCGTCTACTCTAACCACTAACCTATAGGGGAACATACTTATTTTCGGAATTTGTCGGTGATTTAATAAGCGTATGGACATACTTTTCGTAGATCTAGATTTCGACATGTTTATTGTTTTTACAATTAATTTATATTTAATTATATTATTATATAAATTTACCAAAATTAAATTATAAGAAAATTTATTTAAAAATTTTCCGTAAAATTTGCACTTGTTTTAAAATGCCTCTGGCGCAGGTCGGTTTTTTCAAATTATGTTGGTAAAACATGGTAAAAACTATTTAGATTTACATAGATGACGTCAAATACTAAAGTATTTGATGACGTCTTTCATTGGTTGGAAAGAATGAAAGTAAAATTGTTCATTAAGGTGGTCGATTTCTATGGGGATTATCTACTTTATTTTTATTTTTAAAATTTATTTAACAACGATTGCAATTAAATAATACTATTGCTACAAAGAGAGACGGTCGGAACATAGTGGTCATGCGAGTTGACTATGAATGCTGAATGCTAAATGCTAAATACCCCGTTCGAATCCGAGTGAAGTAAGAACTTTATTCTAACCGTCTCTCTGGTCCTCCAGGTTGGGGGTTCTTCGTCGGGCTGGCTCCCCGTCGTAGGTAAAAAATTAAATGCTGTGAATGCCATTTGATATTAAAAAGTTAATATTATAATGGTCAGCCAAGACCCATTAGGGTTGTAGCGCTACACGATTGCTACAATTACGAAAATTTTACAAATTATTGCTCAAAGCTTCTTGTGTAACATATTGAAATATGAGGCGTAGAAGACAATTATTAAATTGATAATAATTAAATATATAAAGCGATGACGTGTATTGCGCATGCGAAAACTAATACACATAATAATTTATTGTCTCATATTTCAATATGTTATACGTGAAGCCTTGAGCAACAACCTGTAAAATTTTCGTAACTGTAGTAATTTTAGTTAAGTTGATAATCCCCATAAAAATCGGCCACCTTAACATGATGAAATTATTAACCCGTTATCGAAACCGATTAAAAATTATATTATTAAGACTAGAGACATTTCCACCGATGGCGATGATCAATTTTAAATCCTCGACGCTAAAATGGTTACGTTTGAACAGTGGACAATTCCACCGA
The DNA here is from genome assembly GCA_958510855.1 of Rhagonycha lutea. Taxonomy (NCBI): domain Eukaryota; kingdom Metazoa; phylum Arthropoda; class Insecta; order Coleoptera; family Cantharidae; genus Rhagonycha; species Rhagonycha lutea. Next base: position 42,284,186 of record OY294038.1, read on the forward strand.
TGCGGGCCGAGTACCTTCCTTATGAAGTATTAGAAGTTGCACAATGGGGATTAACAAACTTGAAAATCCCTTGAAAGATTACAAATGACCAAAAATAAATGCAGCATTTTATAGATTTATCAATAAAAATTTAATGTAGTAAATGAAAAAAAAAATTAATTAATTTATTTATAAAAATTCAACATAGAAGAAAGAACAACAAATAAATTATCGGACGCAACTTGCTCGGAGGAATCGAAAATTTGAAATGCCCGTAACTTTTTAGAAACTGAAATTAAGATGTTGGAAGTGGAAGCTCATTTAGGCTCTGACGAAGCCCTAAAGTTTGATACCATTTTACCTAAAAATTCACAAAAATAGCAAAAATAGAAAAACAGTCTACAGCCTGCCCCCCCCCCAACTGTTTCGCGATAACTCCGGGACGGTTGAGGCTCAAACGAAAAAAATGGAAGCTCATTTAGACTCTAACAAAGCTCTAACGTTTGACACCATTTTCATCCCAAAATTCGACTTGTGGGGGGCCAACGTGTCTACAGCCCCCCCCCCCCCATTTTTCGCGAATATCTTTGCGATGGTTGAGACTTAAACGAAACAAATGGAATCTCATTTAGGCTCTAACGATTGACACCAATTGCACCCCAAAATTCGATTTGCGGGGGGCAGCGACATGCACCTCTAAAAATACGTACAGCGACGGGTGGGTACCATAAAATTTTGAATTAAATATATTATGGAATAAACATATTTAGTTATATTAGGGCTTATAATAAATAGGGTGTTTTATTTTACCTAACTATCCTGTTTCTAATCATGACCTTCGGAAAATAAATCAATCATGCGCATCAATGTCGTCGATGTTCTTTAACTATTTCAAAAACTATTTGGGTTTATTACACCCTATATACAGCGGCGGTGCATGTCGCCCCCCCCCCATTTAGAATTTTGAATCCAAAATAGTCTAAATCATCTGTGTATCGTTTGTACGTATCGTGGTTTGTACCTGTTTGTACAAAAATTATTTTCGTTTGTAGAGGTAATTTTATTTATAGTGGTTGGGAGTGGCTAATGTGCATAAACGAATATTCGTCATTTCGATGCTGTTTGTGTCAATTGGTGGAATTTGGGTGTCAAGGGTGCTCCCTCCACAGTGGCGGATTTAGCACTTCAGAGGCCCGAGGCGCAATTCAATTTTGAGGCCCCCTCTAAATATTTTCACACCTATGTCACACTTTTTGGACCACCTGTATACGGTTTGTTTCAAAATTGGGATCTTTAACAAAAAAAATAATGAAATCTATCAAATGGGTATCATTATCACTGTTTATTAAACATTAAATATAAGTAGGTATAATAATAAAAATAACAAATCTTTTTTCGCAATACTAACAACAAACTAAATCGGAACTTTTCTCGCTTTAGCTTTAGCAAATTTATCAATTAGACTTTCATAATCAATTAACATAACTATATCATTTTCTATAAACATCATAGACAAATGACTTAAATGAAGTTAAGATAAGGAATTTCTTAAATAATTTTTAACTCTTTTAAGAACTGAAAAAGAACGTTCTCCACTTGCATTACAAATTGGAATTGTCAAAAATATTTTTAAAATTGTCTCTACATTAGGAAATGTCGATTGCAAACCTGCAATTAACAATTTATACATCTCCACAGGATTGGTGACATTTTCTTCTCTTACGTAGGCAATAAAATGAACAAGTTCGTCTTTAAAGTTTTTAATATCAGTATCATTTTGATATTTTGTACATAAGTTTTCCACACAATCATTAAATTGGACGTCAGGCATTTTAAAATCAAAAAATAATCCAAAATCTTTTAAAATTTCACTCTAAATGGCGCTTCTTCGTGATAATTCTGATATGAGTACATCACAAATAACAGTAGGTCAAGGCCAGGTAGAAGAAAGGTACAAAACAAAATAAATTTCAAAATTTCCCAAAAAGTAGCTTATTTGGCAAGCAATTTGTACCTACCTGCAGATTAAAATCGGTAGAATTTGTAACAATGGGGTCTATAAATACAGAAATTTATTTAAATGAATGCATCAAGAAACGGTTGCTACCCTTTCTGGCATCACAAAACACCCCACCATTGTTCTGGCCCGATTTGGCAACCTGTTCATCAGATTAATCATCAAGTTATATAAGAGCAACATCTATGAAATTATGAAGTACGCTGTGATAATATTAATTATTTTTATCATAAAAATAAAATTATTTTATTTTATTGTGAGAGCTGAAATTTGAGGCCCCCTGGATTTATGAGGCCCGAGGCGCGCGGCTCATGCGCCTGTTCGGAAATCCGCCACTGTCCCTCCACATTTGCCGCGCAAGCCAAAGTCACGCGCCAACCACTATGAATAAAATAACCTATACCCAAATAGTTTTGAGAAATTTCAAAATTTCGCTGGGGGGGGGGGGCTGGAGACATGCTTTTTTTAAATTTCGGATTTAAAATAGTCTACCACCCCTATTCTGTAACTTTTTCGTTATCGTTAACGCTATCGTTGAACCGCAAAATTCTTTAAGTTGTTAAGTTCGTATTCCGTAACTTAAAATTCGTAAGCATATTCGGTATCGCATTCGGTAAGATCGACATAATGGACGAATGCTCCAAGTGTCGCGTTAAGAGCATAACGAATACATTGTGGCTGTGACACTTGCGTATTTTGTTCAGATTAGTAGTATTTCTGTTGGTTTTTGTTTAATATTTTACTAAAAAGTACAAAATGGATGCGAATTATGTTGGCGATAAACTACAGCTTGAAAAGAATAGCGTTTTTCTGTATTTTCAAAAAATTCTGAGTGAAAGGCTATTACAAAAAACGAAATTTGAATCAGATAACTACATTCTAAGAAACTATCTGCATAAAATTACGCAAAGAATAATTATGTAAAAATTCTTATAGGGCTTCAAAATCCAAACTAAAAATGAGCATAAACCGATACGTTTGCGTTTTAAGCTGCTTTTATCGGAAACTTCAAAACAATGCAGGGGTAGTAGACCCTAAAAACAGGTACCTACAGGGAGAAGCACCAGTTCCTAGGAATAAATAGTACAATAACATAATAAAATTGAAAAATTTATTAGTTCCTATTCATTCTTATTATGGCATAGACAAGTAGTGTCAAGTGTCTCTTAAAAAAAGTTACAAAATAGGGGTGTTAACCATTATTTTTATAATAATGTTCATTTTCTTAAATTCTATCTAATCCTAAAATTTATAAATCACGAAATGAAGAATTCGCAAGAAAAAATAAAATTTGTTAAAGCCTTGTAGATTTATAATTATGACGCCATACACTTAATAAATAAAATAATTAAATTTAAATTTCCAAAACCGAAGATGAATGCATGATACGAAAACAACTTCGTAATTATTCGTACAAGAAACCTGGGTTTTTTCGTTAAAAACGTGATGCGAGCGATCGCCGGCCGTACCGAATGAAGTTAGAGAATACCAGTCATAGCGAAATTCGGTTGAAAGTTCATAGCGAAGCCAATCTTAACGATAACCTTAACGATAACGAAAAAGTTACAGAATAGGGGTGAAGTCTATGACGTCTGTGTTTCGTTTGTGCAGGTTTGCGCAAGTCTTATTTTCGTTAACAAAGTTACGGGTATTTAAATTTTTCGAGTCCTCCGAGCAAGTTCCGTACGATAATCTTCTATTTGATGAGATTAAAATTTGTTTCGATTAAGGGGTTAAATACACTGTATTTTAAGTAACTTGAAATCACCAACCCCATTATTACACCAATCAATTCTTGCAATTTTTTACATGAACTTATTGGGAGTAGTTCGGAGTAATATAACAGACCAAATATTTGATTTCTTATATTGCCCCTATATCGGAAAACACTATTAGACCAATATTGGCTAAATATAGGCAGACAATATTGGTTACCAATATTGGTGCAATATAGCGCCAAGCTGCAGCCAATATTGGTGCTATATTGATTTCCTATATTGATCCAATATCGGTAAATAATATTGAACCAATATTGGCTAAATATTGGCAGACAATATTGGTTTCCAATATTGGTGCAATATAGCGCCAAGCTGCAGCCAATATTGGTGCTATATTGATTTCCTATATTGACCCAATATCGGAAAACAATATTGGACCAATATTGGCTAAATATTGGCAGACAATATTGGTTTCCAATATTGGTGCAATATAGCGCCAAGCTGCAGCCAATATTGGTGCTATATTGATTTCCTATATTGACCCAATATCGGAAAACAATATTGGACCAATATTGGCTAAATATTGGCAGACAATATTGGTTTCCAATATTGATGCAATATAGCGCCAAGCTGCAGCCAATATTGGTGCTATATTGATTTCCTATATTGACCCAATATCGGAAAACAATATTGGACCAATATTGGCTAAATATTGGCAGACAATATTGGTTGCCAATATTGGTGCAATATTGCGCCAAGCTAAAGCCAATATTGGTGCAATATTGATTTCCTATATTGCCCCAATGTCGGAAAACAATATTGGACCAATATTGGCTGAATCTTGCAATATTGCGCCAACATTGTGTGCTACATGGGATGCGTCGAAACTCCTGCCAGCAATCGCCAGCTGCTCCAACCTGTCCAAAGCTGTGAATATTCCACACGTCAACCAGTATTCCAAATACAAATCCGTCACCAAATGTGAAGTCAACTTCCAATTCGTTATGTTCACAATACACAATTTTTCATAAACTACCGGAATTCCGTAACTTTACGACTCCACTATTCATTTACTTCCGCTTAATCAAGTAAATTAATGCTTTGGTTTTTTGTACCAAAGAACCGCAATTGAGTTCCTTAATTGGGATTTTATCAAGAAATTTACGTGTTTTCTCGATCAACGTCTCCCCAAGAACTTTTTTATGCTCTCAATTTGAGTTTCACCAAGGAACCTTTAATTTGAGCCCTACTCAGAGACTCCTCTCTGCTTGAGCTTCACCCGGGAACTGGCCGCGCTCTTCTCTTGAAGGCCACTTAGGAACTGGCGTGTTTCTGCTCGCTCGCCGTTTGCGTTTTTCAAAGTTTTCAAAATTGGATCTTTATATGTGGGAGTTTTGTTTATCCTGGTTTGCTAAAATGGTTCTTCCAGCAGGTAACATAATGTCGTTAATTGCTTGTGCACTAAATTATTATTTTCACTTTTGCCTTACAGGAATCTGTTGTTTTTAAATCAAAAATCACTTACAGGATGTTACAAAAATTTTGTATTTCACAAATAAATTCAAAATTGTTTTTTATGTGTAATAATTCGTTACATGTGGTGGTTGTTTGTAATTGATGCAAATTTCACATTCTTATCAGCCACATTAACTGACTACTGAATCAAAAATCAAATAAAATTAAATCACTACCCTTATTTGTCTGCTTACACCCTTAAATGATCAAAATATCACCACAATATGTTACAAATTATAATTACGGTTTTCGAGCGAGTACAATACCTATGGGGGAGGGGAGTACTATACATTTTTGGATAAAGGTTCGCAATTTCTAGACACTCCGTTGTACACCATCGAAACTACACGTAGGACACGTAGGTCTTCGTATGGCTTCTTACAACTATTGGTCGGTACTGTCTTGATATTAATCAGGGTTAGTCTTTATTATGATTTCTATTATTGATGGCCTGCCTAATATTGAATTATGATCAGGTATCTACGTCATCACCGCAATTTTGAAATATAACTACCTCCTGAGGCCCCACCCCTAATGAAAGGGTTAACCAAAACAGAGACCAGAGTTTGTCGCAATCTGGAGAGAACTTCTTTAGTTTAGCAACGATGTTATTAGACATATTTTATTAGGTTTTATCAGGTTCGGTACTCAAGACACTCGATATTCCTACGTACAAGCATTCAAGCTATCAATATTATGCGCGCAAATGCTTGCACCAAAAGATGTTGCAGAAAAGAAAAATCCGTTTATAATGTAAATATTTATTTCTGGAATACTCATTTGTACATTATTGCATATTTTAACAATTTTGTATTTGTGCATATTTCATCAACAAATCATGCTTAGTATATAATATACAGTGTGGCCATAGATGAAGTTGACAAGAAGTGTTCACTTCAAAATAATTTCTGCACTTACTTTTTTTACATGAAAGAGAGCAAAATCTGATTCACTTTAATCATTGTGTACTCGTATTGCCAACTTCATTATATGTACATTATTTGTTCGTGCATTATTAATAAACTTTCATCCTTAATGAATTTTAACACGGCGAGAAACTTTTCCATAAAAGTTTCCTACAGCAATTGCCATATCCTGATAGATTAGAGCACATTCAATTTTATACTCGCCATTTGGTATAAGTGGTGGAAATCGGGATTGATCGGGATATACGTTACAAATGTGATAAACTTTACCCTAAATTAATTACATCAAATTATATAATCCAGTGTACTTGAAATAAAATGTAATGTCACCTTTACAGTTTTGCATTCATTTAGATTTCCACAACGCAGGGCTTCACGACTTCCAGCTAAATTATGATCGAACACTGCATCGCACAAATTTACTTGAAAACGCAGAGGAATCTCCCTATACTCATTGCTTAAAAATTTGTAAGCTTGAATGCGTACCTAAAAACATTATAAGGAGTAAAAGTAATATAATATTGTCGATTGTAATATAATATTGTCGAGTGGTCATCTAATTACTATCTTGTAGTTAACTCGTCAATATTCTAAAATTTTATTTATTACTAATTTCACCAATTAAAAACTTATACAAGGTGCCCCCGGACTCACTTTACATAACTTAGGTGGTGATAGAGGACACTTTTCTAAGAACAATAATATTTAACAAAAATGATTTTCTAAATTCAAACCCTTGAGAGTTAGGCCTCTTTTAAGCTTTTTTTTAAATTTCCTTACCTTCAAGACGTAGCAATAGACCGGAAAATATTGATTGTTCAGTAAAAATGGTTTAGTATACTTTTTAAAGAGCATGAAATAGTCTACCAACTAGAGTCAGACCTTTTATTGTCTAAAATCAACGGCTTTCGAGTTATGAAATAAAGTAAGTTAAAAAATGTCGAAAAGTTTGAGCTTTTTCTTTTTTTTTTTAAACCCTGTATCTTTTAAACGAAACACTTTACGAAAACTCTGATGCACCATTCCGGATAGGAAATTTAACGGACTAAAACTCTTGTCTAGTAAAAATTTTTGAGAAACCAATCCATTTCACAGAAAATCAGAAAATAATAAACAAGGCAGCTACAAAACAAATTAATTAAATTCACAAAATTTTTATTTGTAGTGAATAATTATTTTATTAATTACTTTGAAACTATAACATTATTTAAGTAAATGTTGAAACTGACCACCCTCATTTTCAATACACAGTCGTGATCGTTTTAAAAGATGTTCGTCGAAAGAAATTCTAAAAAAGCGCAGTTTAATCGCAAAAATTCGATGTTTTAACACTTCAACCGTCGCGAAGTTATTCGCGAAATCTTAGGGGACATGCTTTTCAATTTTCGTTATATTTTTTAATTTTTTGGTGAAATTGGTGTCAAACGTTATAGCATCTTTAGAGTCTAAATGAGCTTCCATTTTTCCTTTGAGTCTCAACCGTCGCGCGTCGGGTAACTATTTGGGAAACCTTGGGAGGGGGGGGGTAGACATGTTTTTCTATATTTGTTATATTTTTTAATTTTTTGGTGAAATTGGTGTAAGATATATATTAGAGCTTCGTTAGATCCTAAATGAGCTTTTATTTCCAATATCTAAATTTCATTTTCTATAAAGTACAAAAGCATATCAAATTTTCGAGTCATCCTAGCAATTTCAGTACGATAATCCTCAGGTTTAATTCTATTTATCAGATTAAAAATTTTTGTTTCGATTACACAAAGTAATCATGAAACAATAATGAAAGCTCATTTAGGTTCTAACGTTTCATACCAATTTCACTCCAAATTTCGATTTAAAGAGGGGGAACGGGTCTACAGCTACTAATAAATTATGCGCAATTCCTGGAATAATATATTATTATACAGGGTGAATGAGAGCACCCGTATCAGCAATTTTTTTCAAAACGGCTAGTCGTAGAGGGTTGGGTTAAAAAAAATTATTATAAAAGCCATAATAAAGATTCGAATGATGATATTATTATTTCTCGGAAAGTTCGGGGTCCTGAGTAGTTTGTTCCAGAAACTCCAGTATTTTAAATGGCGCCATAGGTCGAAAATGGTATCCTTGAAGAGTTCTTGCAAAAATAAGCAAGTTTTGTAGGAAAAATTATTTTATTACTCCCTCCCCTTTTCAGTAATATTCGATTGCATATAGGTGAATGAGACCACCCGTATCAGTCTTTTTTTTTTCAAAAACGGTAGGTCGTAGAAAGTTGGGTCAAAAAAATTTATTATTAAAGCAGTAATAAAGAATCGAATAATGATATTATTATTTCTAGAAAGGTCGTCATCCCGAGTAGTTTGCTTCAGAACTCCAGAATTTTAAATTTTATAGATCGAAAGTAGTATTGTTGAGAATATCTTTAAGAAATAAGCAAGTTTTGTGGGAAAAATTATTTTATTACTCCCACCCCTTTTAAGTAATGGTAGTCTCTCATTCACCCATATGCAATCGAATATTACTGAAAATGGGAGGGAGTAATAATAATAATTTTTCCTACAAAACTTGCTTATTTTTGCAAGGTCTTTTCAACGATACCATTTTCGACCTATGGTGCCATTTAAAATTCTTTAGTTCTGGTCTGGAGTTTCTGGAGCAAACTACTCGGGATGACGACCTTTCCGAGAAATAATAATATCACCATTCGATTCCTTATTATGGCTTTTATAATAAATTTGTTTTCCCCAACTCTCTACGACTTACCGTTTTTGAAAAAAAATGACATACGGGTGGTCGCATTCACCCATAACATGCAATCGAATATTACTTAAAAGGGGTGGGAGTAATAATAGTTATTTTTGTATCTAGGGCGTAAAGTGTAAGTTTATGGCCGGCAGAACTTTTGCGAATAAAAATGCAAATATTCTTTTGTTATTACAAAATGATGGCGTTACATCAAACACTGGTACATTATGCAAGAATTTTTGAAAATCTTGATCAGTGTTTGAAGTTCCGTAGTTAATTAAATTTGGCAAATTGCCGAGAAAAATAAGTTAAAAAAGTTTTACCAGCACTTTACGATCGTCTAGGTCCATATTATACTCGAACGAGGCATTAACAGCAGTAAGTGATCTGTTATATTTGAAAGTATGTAATTCCACCCTGTTATAAATTGTTTTGTTATAGGTAACTACTTCTGCCCATGTAAATGTTATATCATAATCGTGTTGATAAAACTGCAAAAAGATTTTTTTTCTATTTTATCATACAATCTACAACATTAATATTACTTTCTCAAAAAATTGATTATCAGAAACTATAATTTTCAATAGAATACACAATGTTACCAATACTTTTAACATCTTCACCCACGGATTGTACAACTAGAAATGAAAATTTTTAAATTCCATTTAAATGTTTAGTAAACAAAATCGTTCCAAAACATTTGCCAAACATAATGATGCCATCTAAATAAGTATACACTGTGTTTATCATCTCTGTGTACCTTAATTATTTTTATTCAATGTCAACAATATTTTCTATTATGATTCCATACTATAATGATAATTTCCGTTTTATATTTTTAAATAACATAGTTTTATTTTCATATTATTTAAATTCGAGTAAAAATAAAATCTAATAGTGCAGGCGCTGAGAGACATCCCGTATGAAAAAACAGCTGACCGCATTCTGATTTGCCGGACGAAATTAGTGCCAAAAAAAAATAATAGGTGGCGATATATGAAATCATCAAAAAACAATAAAAATTGTTGCTTTACTATTTTAGATTTTGCTCAAACTTTATGGAAATGTTCTTTAGGCTTCCAACGACCAAAATCCATGAGGATTTATTTTAGTACGCGCCATTTCCGCTCCACGCAAAATCAAGCAATTGAAAAGTCGTATTTTTGTGCTTTGCGGTTTTAGCTGTAAAAATTTTTCTATTCGAGATATTTACGCGACCAAGGTGGAATTTTAAAGCTGAAAGACGATAGTTTCTAAAAAAAATATAAAAATTTTCATAATTTATATACCTGAATCATAACATATGGTATTGAAAATACGTGTATTTTATTGATTTCTTATGATTTTCAATTGGCTCCAGTGTCTGCGCTGTTGAATGTAAAAGTTTTAACCAGTCTCAGATATCAAAGTGCACATATCGTAAGAGAATAGAAAATTAAAATAGTTTGGTTCAATCAACTCGTTATGAAATAAATTTTTCTTTTGAAATTGTTTGAAATTTTAAAAAATTGTATATTTCAGGTTACAATTTGGACGTGTTTGATAAGAGATAAAAATTTGAAAACTACAGTACACATATTTCTTACCCTTAACTGTAAAAAACTTCAAAGTCCTTTGAGGGATTTCCTCCTCTCGCAGATGTACAGGCGCTTAAAAAGCAAAAATATAGCGATTTGTTCATTTATTCTGTGTTTTTTTTTCTTATTTTAGCCTATATTTTTATACTAGCCTGAGTAATTATCCGCGGACAAATTAATTGTGTGAAAATAAGTATTAATAAAGTAATCACGAAGACTTACAAACTAAAAAATTAATTTTACTGATAAAATAATAAGACTTTCTGGATCTTGTTTTGTCCACAAGAAAACTGTTATAGATTTACTTGAAAGTGTAGTAGCTGTTAAAATAAAATAAAGTGTATTTTAAAGCTGAAAGACGGTAGTTTCTAAAAAAAATATAAAAATTTTCATAATTTATATACCTGAATCATAACATGGAATCATAACGAACTGACTTCCTCCAACGGATGGGCGAGGAATAGCTCTTCCACTATTTTTCTGATGCGTTTCGGCGTTAAGCTTGGGATTCCCCGTCTCGCTAGTTTATTGGTTACCAACTTGTAACCTCTACCCCACACGTCGATATCAACTTCTTTCAAGAGTTCTTCCCAACACTTTCTTTGGCTCAGCATTATAGCTTTGCGAAGTTCTTTTCGTTTGTTTGCGTATACGTCGTCTACGCCAACGTTGCCCAATCTATGCTGCCTTTGCATCTTCTTCCTTACTGTGATTCAGCTTCTTCTCAGTGCTGCTATCTCGTCGTTCCACCAGTATAAACACTCTTGCGTTTGCCGTTATTTCAGCGTGGCATGCACGAGTCCATTAGTTACCCATGGCCCCCACCGCCATCGGACACTGTGGCTTCTCTTATGACAAGGATAGCAGCCCTGCCGTCTTCACTCTCGAACCAGCCGAAGATTATGGTCTTCTGTTCGCTAGGTATTGCTGTATCGCTATGTCAATGCCCCTTTCGAGAATGGTCTGCCAGAGCAGATTGTGATTGTGAGCCTCGTGAAGGTTGACTTGGAGCACCTTGGTTTGATGGCCCTCTGGAGCACTCCCGGCTGTTTGTCCGGTGGGCTCCGCCGCAATCGAGGAACTTTGTGGCCGACTTACATTCGGCGATCCTGTGTCCAGGTGTGCCGCAGTTGATGCAAGCGTCCGTTACATTTCTGAGTGGGGTGACCATTTCCCCAGCATCTTGAGCAGAACCGGAGAAAAAAATTGCCACCGTTATTTTTCCAAGCTTTAGTAGATCTTTTGTCACGGGGTCATCGCAGCTGACCACCGCCATTTGTGTACCGCGGGCCGGAGTGATCGGAGACTTAAGTGTTCCTCCGTTCCGACTTGTCTCCTCGGGCATCCCATAAGCTCCTCTGGGTCTACCAGTTCATCGAGGTCCATTATCTTGAGGTTTCTCTTATGAACCGGCTTGTGTATCGAAGTCTCGCCCATCTTCTCGTATAAACTCGCGTGCAGCTACCCAAGTAACATTTCAATCCTGGCAATTACCTGCAAAATCAAATTTTACCTGCCAAGCCTGCGCCAGGCCCGGCTGACTCCAAATAAATAGTAATTTACAGGTTACTTAGCGATACCTGAGAATGTCCTGCGCTTGGCTTGGTGCAAGCCAGTGTCAGGTTATGAAGCCATACCTGAGAATAACTTGCAGATCTCCTGCGCACTCCGGCGCCTGGCCTGTGTAGCCTCGGCGCCAAGCCAATCTCGAACTAGTTCGTAGATACTCGTTCGCATCGTTCGCATTATGTTCGTATGTCAAATTTTTTTTTCTATCTCATTCATTTTCATTATACTCATATCGCAGACTCATTTTTTTATTACTACCATGTGTTTAGGTAAGTTTTGCAGAATTAAACAAAATAATTTTATATTGTTTTGATTTCTTCTTCGTAAAAGGTAAGTAAGAATAATACAAAACCCTATCAATTTTTACTGGGTTGTATAATAATGTTACAATATATTGTTCTCCAACCAAATCTTAAGAGCGTGCTGCAAATGTTGATGCAAAAACATGTTTCAACAGATGACGCGCCCTGAAATATTAATCTTTTATACTAATCTTTTCACCAATACAGAATTATAAAGATTTCAAAGATTCGTAGAAAAGATTAATATTTTAGGGCACGCCATTTGTTGAACATGTTTTTGCATCAAAATTTGCAGCGCGCTCTTAATTAAACATTTAAATCACTTTAATTTACTTTGAACAGATTGAACCACGAAAATCAGAAGAACCAGGAGGACCCAGCAGTAGCGAATTAAAAAATTGACAATTGTTTCGAAGGAATAAGCCACTTCTTCTACTCAAAGTTTTTGTGTCTTTGAAAAAGAAGTGGTGTATCCCTTCAAAACAGTTGTGGATTTGTTAATAAATTACATGGGATTGAGCAAATATTGCCGATATTGAAAAGGTATCTTCAAAATTAGAACAAATAATTTATTGTTTAATAAAATTTTTTAATATTAAATCATTTTTTTTTATTTTTTGGAGTATTCATCAATGTTCTTGCATCTTTTGGTAAAATTAAGTTAAAAGTATTATATAAAAGTGCTAAAAGATCTTTAACAGCAGGCCCGTAGCCAGGATTTCATTTCGGGGGGGGGGCACTTGTAAAAAGCCTTATGTAAAATTTTCGGTAGTTATTACAAATAAATATATTATTTAAGAATATTTCCACTGAAACTAGGGCGACTGTAAATCACTTCTTCCACTTCATATTCACTGATGTGCTCACTTGCAACAGGCACTGCATTATCCGTATTGCTGTCGTCATCTAATTTTATCCTTTTGGGGGTTTTAGTAAAAAAAGATAACAAAGTACCATCTCTCTTTTTTCCACTCATTTCACACACACCTTCTTAAATTTGTTCCTTTTTTTATAATTTTCACTACAATAATCACTACAGGTCAAAGTTAATTAAAAGCTGTTTGTATATTTTAGTTTGCATACTGCATTGTAACAGTACCCTAATATATTGATAAGTTATAAAACAAGTATCAACCTGCAACAAAATAATTACAACAAATGTAGGAAATTCCAAAAATGAGTAATACCGTTACATGGCTTTTAAATTAAATTAATCCCATGGTTTTCAGGTAAAAAGGGATAAGTAGGTTTGACCTACTATAAGCCGACAATGAATTACGGCAAATAAATTTAGAAAAAAACTTAGTCCTACTTGCAAGTTGCAATTGAATCGGATAACGCAATCTTGTCTTCGGTTAATTGTGACGTCGATGGTGACGTTCGTTCACTAAAATTTTTACCAAAAATATATGATAATCAAATTTACGATATAATAATTAACAAAAGATGCATAAGGCCGTCCGGCACGTGTTTTTAAAAAATTTAAAAAAGATTAGTATACACGTACCTTTAATTTAATTACGTAGATACACGTAATAAATTTTTAAATTTGTAAATAGTTCATAAGATTATAATACCTACTTAATTATTAGAGACAGGGTAGTTAGGCAAAAACAGATCTGACTCACCAATAGAGAAACTTTATTACCAATATTTAAAACGTTTATTAGCGTTCCTAAGTCAGTTCTGTTTTTGCCTATTATTCCTATTAATCTATTAATTATACAACTCCTTCAAAATCTACAAACAAAATTTGTTTGTACAACATTTATGCCTGTTTTCACCAACAATTTATTTAAGAATTTCCTAGTAAAGAATTACTTAGCTAGGATTCCATAAATTTGATTGGTCAAATTTGACATATGAATTTTTTATGTCAATACTATGTCAAATTTTACCAATCACATTTATGGAATCCTAGCTAAAGTAATTCTTTACTAGGAAATTCTTAAATAAATTGTTGGTAAAAACAGGCATTAATGTTGGTTGTTTAACCATCAATTTAAATTTTTTACCAAAAACCTATATTTTCAAAAAATTTCAAAAATTAGTAGGTACACGTGCCTTTATACCGGGTGACGATCGCCGATGTGAACATAGGAAATTAACGTGGGAAATTAATTTTTCTTTAATTCCTGCTTCATAATTAATAACTAATTTTGTTGTTAATGTGTTTTGAACTCATTTAATTAAATAGACAATATTTGATCAATCTAAAAAAATGTATATGATTATAATCACAGGTTTTTAAATCATGATTTTTACAACTAAACTTGGTGGCGTAGTGCATAACACTCCAGGTTAACGAAGTACAAGTGAGAAGGTCCGTGGATCGATTCCCAGCTCCGGTAAGATTTTTAAAATTTATAATTATATTTACAGATTTACAGACTCCAGCAGACGCAACCCGTGGATAAATTCAGGACCAACTATCATCAAATGAAATAATTAGGAGAAAATCGTAATTTATGAGTTCAACCATAATAAGAGAATTAAAAAATATAATAATAGATAATTAATTAATAGAGAAAAGAATACTAAAAAAGGATATTAAGTTAAGAAATTAATTAAATTAAAATAAATTAATTTTAATTATTAATTAATAAATAAATTAATCAAAACCGTTGCAGGCTTTTCTCAAGTATGCCACAGGGCTGCCTCAGGTAAATTCGTGCGCCAAATTACTCAGACAGCACTTGTAGCAGACTTGCCTCATTCCTGCCTCCGACTTACCCTCAATCCTCTCTCAGGGTTGCCCCAGGCTTTTCTCAGGTGTGCGACAAGCGTGGTGCAGGTTTGCGCCAGCACCAGCTTGCTTTCTCCCAAGTGTGCCACAGGGCTGCCTCAGGTAAATTCATGCGCCAAATTACTCAGACAGCACCTGTAGCAGGCTTGCTTCACTCCTGCCACAGGAGCAGGTCCTGGGTGAGTTTTCACTGACAGGCAAATGCCAGAAATTTCCCAGGTTAAAATGTTACTTGGGCTGTATGGTGTTATCGCTGCCCGCGTTCGGTTCGATGAGGACATCTCCGCCTCTTGTCTTTATGATTTTCCCGACTGTCGTAACACTTTCTTCTAAGCAGTCTTTAACTTTTATCAGTGCCTCTTTATATGAAAGGGTCTTCATGATTTATATTATAACCGCCGGAGGCTTCTTTCTTGTCTTGTTTTCTATTGCTTGTGGGGGAAGCGTTGCTACTTTTGACTTCTCCGCTGCCCTCCTATTCTTGCATTTTTTGGCCCGGGCCTTTTTCGATCTATTACGTTCGTGGATATTGACAAATCCATCTTCTTCGTCTGCAGTACTTGCCTTTCTTACATCGCCAGCTATATGCCCAGCTTGGAATGGGCTACTCGAAGCAATAAGATCTTGCTGCCCTCTCAATACGCTTAACGGCACCCTGCCTTTAATCTTCCTTTCTTCCGGTTCTACGTTCAGCCCCGTGACGCTTGTCGATTGGATAATGAACGCCTGTTTGCCACTCTCTTCGACTTTATACATATGCTTTTGTACTTCAGCAATCCTTTCGCCGACCCCACTTATTTGCTCGATGAGCTCTTGCAATTTACCCATCTGCTCGAGTGCGAATGACGATTCGAACTGCCTATCATGCATGGTGTCTCAGGCATTCTTCAAAGACGCCACCGCTATGTCCATATCTCGGACTTTTTCCGACGTATTCGCCACGCTAGCTTCTAAGATTTTCAGCATCTTCCCCTGGGCTACCATTAATTGCTGGATTGCGACCGGATTCTGTTGGTAAAATCTTGCCTCCGCCTTAACCTTGCCGATTTGACTGCATTGAGAGACTTTTGCAGTCAGATCCTTCAAAACCACCCCCTGTCTATTGATGGCATTGACTATCTCTAGCATTAAGGGCGACTTGCCCTCCGTTGTGTTCTTGATTTTGTTCCAGCATAATTCCACGTCATCATCATTTTGTACTGGATCTGTTTTGATTTTTTCAATCAATATCCTCTGATACAATTATTGAGTGATTGATTGATCCCATATCGATGCGATATTTATTTTTTCCTCTTTCTTTGTCAGAAGGCTGCACAGAACAAAATAGATAACAACAGCGCCCTCCTTGCAACAGATTCAGAGATGAATCTGTCTGGCTGTAACTAAGGTAATACGAACATCCCCAACTGCAACGCTTGAGTAACTCAGGTAAAATCGAGTAAAATGTTTACATTTAAAATGTAAATATCCACCGAATGTGTAATTACTCTTCTGAATGTTGGTTGAATAAATTTTTCTTTAGATTTCATTTTTATTCGAATTTATATAAATTTGAAAATAAAGCAATTTTTTAAATGTAAAACGGAAACTATCATTACACGGAATCATAATAGAAAAAAATATTGTTTACATTGAATAACAAAAATCAAGGTAAACAGACATCATAAATACAATGGAAGTAATGTTTAGGAAATGATTTATAACGATTTTGTTTACTAAAAATATCCATTACCAAGTTAAGCAATTTTCATTTCTAGTTGTTCAATCAGTGCGTGAAGATGTTAAAAATATTGGTAACATTGTGTATTCTATGGAAAATTATAGTTTCTGATAATCTATTTTTTGAGAAAGTAATATTAATGTTATAGATTGTATGATCAAAAAGAATAACTTATAATCTTTTTGCAGTTTCATCTACACGATTATGACATAACATTTACATGGGCAGAAGTTGTTACCTTGATATGTTGGCGATGTACTTTCGGCAAAATTATTACGAATTAATTCTTTCCAAAACTAACTTGTATCCTGGCTAGCTCGATACCAGAACAAGAACTTACCTCGGGGCGTGGATTAGCATCGGATAGCAAATAACTTTTTAAATAAATTGGTTGAGGTAGATAAGACATAATCAAAGAAACATGAATGGGATTAAACATTATAATATGAAATCTCATGTTGAACATTTACAATTATTAACAATTTAGATATAAAAATTAACTCATTATTAAATGATAACTAATTTAATATTTAAGAATATCATAAAATTCAAGATAAATCATCGAGTAAAAATAGTAAACCAAAGTTAATTAACATCTTAATCAATAAAAAGATTGTACATACCACGGAATTATAGTTTTACAGGGCGACACGTTATGTTAAGGATTGCAGGTAGACGAAGTTGTTTGTTGTCCATGTAGGCTCGTGGTCCAAACTCATAAGTACGACGCGTCTTCCTTTGTAAGGTTTTCATATTTGCACTTTTAAATTATATTTCACTTTCACCATAACTTATATAGTTTATATATTCAATAATTATTATTTAATATTAGATACATAAAGTTAATGATAAACTTACGTAGTTACCAAAACTAATATCGTTATTATTTAAAGCGTTTTACACTTTAAGTTTGACTTTAACAAATTTTACTTGTTTGGAAGATAATTTTAATACGAGAAAATAACATTTATTTGTTGAAATGTTAATTATTTAACACAGATACATCACTTAAGGAATTGAATCATGAATAGATAAAAATAATATTCTAGTTTTAAGCACATGTTAGTTACTTGACTGTTGGTAAGAGAGTGATCTCAAGTTTGCTAGAGGCTTATACGATAACTTCAGTTGCCACCTCTGTCTTATTGGTTTAACCCAATAGTATGATTATTTTTTAACCAATCAACAAAGAGGATTATAAGGATTACCTTATATGGACTGTCTAGCGGTAAATGGAATGTTTCTATTATACTATCCAAGTTAACAAAGTAAGAAGGAAATATTCTAGAAAATTCCAAGAATTATTTCTTGGTGTTAAACGAACTTGTTAAATAGCTTTACTTTATATTTTTATGGTAGAATGGATAATACAGATATTTTTTGTTTGTTCATAATATTAACGTTAAATTAAAATTTCGAGTTTTCGTTTAATTTAATAACTTAAAGGTTGCTAATCGTAACATTGTCCACAGAGTTATAAAAAAACAATACAAAAAATGCGTAATTGTCGTAGTCATATTGGATCAAATTAAAATATATAAAGAAAGGTTGTTGATATCGTTATTCTAATAAAAATTTAAGAAATAATTTCCCCAGAAAATAACTAACCCAAAAATAAGAGAGTTTATAAAAGAGACCCATGATTTTAAAAAGAATTCCCAACCCCAGAGAAAATTGATATACCCATTATTGCATCATTTAGCTAGGGTATTTTGGTTGAAGATACTGCACATGAATTTAAACCTCCCCCTATGCGCAGGACACGTTTATCTGACGAAAACTTGCGTCGAGTTAAAACACTTGCGTTGCAGCAGTGGGCTTTTCATTTTCTGGTGACGCCAGAAAGAAAAGAAACATAATAAGGATAGTGAAGCTTTTTCTTCCTATTATGGGCACCTTTCCCGTATAGAGTTCCAAAAACAGTAATTGAATAAATTTGATTATTAAAATAATCATATGAGAAATTAAATCTCGATTGTATAATCGTAAGGAACGAAACACCACTGAGTTCACTGAAGGTGGACTGAATCGGTAGCCTGTCTTCCAGTCTCAGCAACAGGATACTCCATTTTCACATATTCATACGTAAAATTCTCGGGAACGAATCCAGGAGAAATTCTACCAGTCAATCAACTCATGAAAATATAAAAGGAAATAGAGAAAGAATGTAAACGAGTAAAGTAGAAATGAAAAGAAAAGTGATATAATAATAAAAATTAAACCATAACGTAGTTTTAACGAATAAACAAGCGTACACTAATAATAAACATATTTCATATTATAATAAAACACGGAGATGGGCTAGCTCATATTAACAATATGATCTACATGTTCTTCTGAATCAAAATGATTTCAGGAATTCGTTGTTAGGCGCCACTTGATTTGGGGATATTTCGACCTTAAAATCAAGAAATCGAGCCAAAAAAATATTTGTGCAATCATATTTACAAGCACGTAGAATGAAAGTTTACTAAACTTGTAAAGTGTAATCAGATTTACAACACTTGCAGGGGAATTTTGATGCCATCTTATTTACAGGCTGGAAGGTTAAATTGCATAATAAGTATTGAATTTATCCATGCGAATTACTAACCATACCTAGGAGCACGATCTAGAAAACAAGGTCTGTGGCTCCTGCTATATTGTTTCACTTTTTCCGTGACCGTTCGATTTGGTTCGGTTTTCGCACAGCGGCCGCCATCTTTAATTTTTTCACCAATCAATGTAAGTTTTACACGGCGGCAACCAACTTGCTTGTTTAAATGTCAAAGAATGTAAACGAAAGATGGTGGCCGCCGTGTAAAAATTGAATTGATTGGTAAACAAATTAAAGATGGCGGCCGCTGTGCGAAAACCGAACCAAACCGAACGGTCACGGAAAAAGTGAAAAAATATAACAGGAGCCACAGACCTTGTTTACTAGATCGTGACCTAGGAGGAGAAGCATGATATCACGGTTTCAATCAATTTTCTGGACCCTACAGAAGCATGTCAGCAACTGCACATAGATGTTTCAACAAAAATCCGCAAAGGTTATCAAATTTACAAACTTATTTTAACTATTTCATCTTAACTAAATAAAGAATAAATGATTAAATTAACTTTGATGTTTTAGTAGAAAACAACTAAAATTCTCAACTGAAGATTAACGGGATCAAATTTTCTATTCGCCCTACCTAACCAAACAATTAATCAATATTAATTGGTAACCAACCTAACATCGAAGTGTATTATCCAATAGAATTATTGAATAATCAAGTACCCAAGATTTCCAAGTTCGGACCTGTATGATGTTTACAAAATAATTGCAACGTCACTCACCAAATCCGGGTCATTGGTCAGCTAATAAATCGTAACACGTCTTAAGCAAACAATTACTACAAGCTTCACTTTTCTAACCAGGGTTGTTATAGTAGATCAAATTTACAGGGTTGTTTTTATTTTTGGTTAACAGGTGTAAACACATAGTAATTTAAATTTCCTTTGAAATTTGTAATTTTAGATTAAATTCTTATCAGCCCTTTTTTTTTTAAAAAAGGTTACTGGATAAGTTAGCCAGACGCTAATTTTTTAAAGCTTAATTAGCTTTATAGGATTTTAAAATAAATCCTTCCATGTACTTTAATTATTGGATCGTAGTGGTGTATTTTTAAATTTTCAAGGGAGGTAACTTTCAGGGAAGATATTTTTCTAGAAATTATTTAAGTTATTGGTTGTTTAAAGTTTTATAATGGTTATAACCTTAGGTATTTTAGAATCAAGTATTAAATACCGTTTCTTCCTTCGGCATTTTTCTCTTGTCGTTAACGTTAAGTTTGCTGTGAAATAATTTAGTTAAGATAATTTTTCTATGAGTTTAAAATAAACTTCTTATAAGTTTTTCATATATAATTTTTGAGTAATTTAAATTAAATATATTTTTAATTTAATTTTATTTTTTAATTGGACTCCAAACCATAAAATAAGAAAGGTGTGTTACCTTACTTTTATATTTTTCATAAATAATGGATTTTTTTTTATTCTTGTTAAGTTTTTGAATGATAAATGATTAATTTTGTTTTTCGATGTTTATATTACGTTGGAATGGGTGATCAAACCATCCAGTAATAATTCACCAGAGTTCAAATTGTGTAACATAAGAAAATTACGACATGTTCCAATAAGTACAGGACTGAACAGCTTACGTCCAAGTGCAACTTGATGTTATTGTCACTTGACGGACTGCTTATTTAAACCAAAAGAGATAATGTTTAATATAAGATATTTTTTATTTATTTAGTTCTTAAACACTCAAACTTGAGATAATGTTTCCAGATGTTCTTCAAAAGTTGCCGAAATAACCATAATGTCGTCTAGAAAAACGAATACCTTGCCGGTATGTATTAAAGAGCCTAAAATTCCTTCCATGACACGTTGTAACGTTTGAGGAGAATTAGATAAACCGAAAGGCATGACTAAAAATTCAAAAAGACCTCGCCCTGGTACACAAAAAGCAGTTTTTTTGTCTCGAGCTTTCACTTAATTTAATCTGCCAAAAAGCCTTACGTAGATCAATTATTGATGAAAAATATTTTGTGTCTCTTAGACGATTTAAAATTGAATCAACGCGAGGTAATGGATACGAATCTTTTTTTGTAACAGCATTCAGACAACGACCATCAAAACAAAAGCGGTATTCGCCATTTTTCTTTTTTACTAAAAGAAAAGGGCTGGAATAAGGTGAATTTGAAGGTTGGATAACATTATCTTTTAACATGTCATCGATTTCTTTATTTAAATGAACTTGCATAGCAGGAGAAATTGGATATTGTCTTTTCTTAAACGGTAGCGTTTCGCCAGTATCAATGTGATGATGGGCTAAATTAACACAGCCTGCTGCAGGTGTACTTAGTAATGCAAATTTTTTAGTGACCTCATCGAGTAGAAGTTGTTGCGAAGGCGTCAAATCTGCCTTCTCTTCATTAGGAGGTACAATGACTTCATCCGCTACCTGAACGTCATTTAAGGATAATACTGGGTCTTTAAAATTTGTTGAACCGAGTTCCGCACTAAATATTTCTGTTTCTGTTATTTGATTATTTTCAGATTTATTAATTAAATCCGCAGGAATATTCCACGATAAAGTTCGAAAATTTAGAGTAACATCAAAAGTATGCAAAAAGTCAGCTCCTAATATAAAAGAATGTGGAATTTCTGGAACTACTAAAAAATTAACGGAGCGTTCTATATTTTTTAAATTCAATGGTAATGTAATTTGACCTGTTACTTCCGTAATTGCTCCATTGGCAATACTAATACCTAGTGTATCTGAACCAACTAGGTCGAATAAATTTTGAGATTTAAGATACTTAATTCCGGTTCTCCCTATTAACGAGTTGGTGGCACCACTGTCCAGCAAAGAATTGAAGTTATTTCCATTTATTTCGAAATCTATATAAGGTCGGTTATCATAAAAATGTTCAAAAGAATGTATTGGTTCCTTTATTCGAACTGGTCGTAATTTAATATTACCAAAATGTAGACATAAATTAAAAGTTTTACAAAAATCTGATCCTAGAATAAAAGTTTCCTTTACGTCGGGAGCAATTAAAAATGATATGTGTTTAGTCACATCGTCGACAGTACATTTAAATGTAGTTGACCCAATTACAGGTGAACTGGTACCATTCGCAATAGAAATATTTTTTATAGGTGTTGTTTTTATATATTGGGCGCGAAATGATTTTAATAGGGTTAGGCCGTTCGCCCCTATAACGCTATCGGTCGCCCCAGTATCAATCAGCGCAATTATTTTTTGTTTGGCTATTAATAATTCTAGATAAATTCGATTGTCGTCCTTACTAATAGAAAAAACTGGTTCTATTGAACTTTTTAAACTAAATTTGAAGAAATTATTTACTTTGTTTAACCAAAAAGACCATTCTTTTTTATCGTTATTAAATTTAAAAGGAACGTAATTATTATTTTTTATATTTAAGTTAGCTTTATTACTTATTGGGGTTTTTCTTTTGTTCGTTCGGAACGATAAAATTGGGTTACTTTCCCTCTTCCCCTCAAGGATTGTTGACGGTACTGGTTTCGCGCAATTAATGTTTGGTCGGTAGCAAAAGGATTGGTTGTTATCCTGATTAAATTTAAAAGGTTTAATTACTTTATTTGAAGTATACTTGTTAGTGATTGAAGGGACTCGAGTCTTTCTAGGAAGTGCTTGTGCAGAATAAAATATCGTACTTTTCTTTTTAATAATTGGTTTCGATAATATTTTATTATAATTAATATTGGGTCGTTGAGACAATGATTTGTGGAACCCAGACCGACCATTCCGGTTCCACTCGGTTCGTTTCCCGAATAGTCTGGTGCACAATTTGCGGTGCACTCGAACTGCAGTGCGGTTAATCCCTCTCCTAATTTTTACCCATGGTCCCTATAATCTGACCCTCGAACTGCAGTGCGGTTTGAATTTTAAGGATTATTTATTAATTCTGTTAATCCTTGTAATTCAAAGGATTACTAAATTACTAAATTAATCCATAAATACATTACTAAATTAATCCACAAATTATATTACTAAATTATTCCACAAATACATTACTGAATTTTTTCGATGTGCACTTTAAAAAATCGACAATTAATATTTCGCCGTGTTGAAGTTGACGTATTTTCACATTAATTTTAAACCCATTTATAACGCCTTTGGATTTCTTTGGTGTCTCTTCGCAAATTGCTGTTGTTCTTTTTATTTCCAGTTGCATTCCCATTAAAGCTTCAATAAATACTCCTATATTTGGGTGCGGAATCTGAACATATTTTTTGAATTTTGAGTGAAATGATTCACAACAATTCGTGGTGCGAATTATATCTGCAGTATCGGCTGCCCAAATGTGTGGTGGAAATAATGAATCCTTCTTAATGTACGTTTTTTCAAAATAATTTATAAATTCCCGTAATCTATCATCATTGGGCTTCAAAGGCAACACCGTGTTCACAAATGTAGCTTCCACTAACTCAGGTTTTAAAAACGTCAACCCAAATATGAGATGTAGCCACTCTCCGATTAACGACGATGTTTCTTTGTACTCTTTTGTCAATCCAAGATGCTGTATTTTGCGAAACCTGTAAATATAATTGAAACATATTGAACAATATTAATTTTTGTGATTGTATATTAAATTCTTACCATGACTGTGAGAGATGAAACCTACATCCAACAATATTAATATCTGTAAAGCATTCGCGCAATGCATTACTTATCGATATTTCAAAATCTAAAACAGCGTCTTGACGTTTCCACGTTAATTTGAATTCGGTGCAGTTTTATCTACAATTTTTATCTACAATATTTTTATGTACAAATCAGTATCCGTGATTTGTTAGGTTACATTAAGTGTAATTTTCTTTTAAATTAGGTTAAATTAGATTCAAAAAATTGCATTCGTGATTGGCTAAGTTGCAGTTATTAAGTTTTAAGAATTTAAACCAATCTAAATTGATTTTAATATTTATATAATTATAATACGAATTTTATCGTTAGGTTATGCTAAATTAGGTGTAATTTTCTTTTAAATTAGGTTAAATTAAATTCAAAAAATTGCATCCGTGATTGGCTAAGTAGCTAAGTTGTATTAAGTTTTAAGAATTTAAACCAATCTAAATTGATTTTAATATTTATATGCGAATTTGATCTTTAACGCAAATTACTTGGGAAATTAAATGCACCTTTACAATGTTAGTCCATATTTTATTCAAATATTTTTTCACTTCAAAAAAATTCTTAGATTTAAAAATTCTCAGAGCCGGTCCTGTTTATAAATCATCAAATTTAATTACTTTTTTGATTTCTTGGATTAAGTTATTTACCTAATTAGGGTATTACAAGGGTTAATCCTTCACTGCAGTTCGTGTGTTAGATTATGGTCAATACTTAAGGTTGCACTGCAGTTCGAGGGTCGGATTAGACTTGAGGATTAACCGTACTGCAGGGAGTGGTTACGGTTAATCCTCAAGTCTAATCCGACCCTCGAACTGCAGTGCAACCTTAAGTATTGACCATAATCTAACACACGAACTGCAGTGAAGGATTAACCCTTGTAATACCCTAATTAGGTAAATAACTTAATCCAAGAAATCAAAAAAGTAATTAAATTTGATGATTTATAAACAGGACCGGCTCTGAGAATTTTTAAATCTAAGAATTTTTTTGAAGTGAAAAAATATTTGAATAAAATATGGACTAACATTGTAAAGGTGCATTTAATTTCCCAAGTAATTTGCGTTAAAGATCAAATTCGCATATAAATATTAAAATCAATTTAGATTGGTTTAAATTCTTAAAACTTAATACAACTTAGCTACTTAGCCAATCACGGATGCAATTTTTTGAATTTAATTTAACCTAATTTAAAAGAAAATTACACCTAATTTAGCATAACCTAACGATAAAATTCGTATTATAATTATATAAATATTAAAATCAATTTAGATTGGTTTAAATTCTTAAAACTTAATAACTGCAACTTAGCCAATCACGAATGCAATTTTTTGAATCTAATTTAACCTAATTTAAAAGAAAATTACACTTAATGTAACCTAACAAATCACGGATACTGATTTGTACATAAAAATATTGTAGATAAAAATTGTAGATAAAACTGCACCGAATTCAAATTAACGTGGAAACGTCAAGACGCTGTTTTAGATTTTGAAATATCGATAAGTAATGCATTGCGCGAATGCTTTACAGATATTAATATTGTTGGATGTAGGTTTCATCTCTCACAGTCATGGTAAGAATTTAATATACAATCACAAAAATTAATATTGTTCAATATGTTTCAATTATATTTACAGGTTTCGCAAAATACAGCATCTTGGATTGACAAAAGAGTACAAAGAAACATCGTCGTTAATCGGAGAGTGGCTACATCTCATATTTGGGTTGACGTTTTTAAAACCTGAGTTAGTGGAAGCTACATTTGTGAACACGGTGTTGCCTTTGAAGCCCAATGATGATAGATTACGGGAATTTATAAATTATTTTGAAAAAACGTACATTAAGAAGGATTCATTATTTCCACCACACATTTGGGCAGCCGATACTGCAGATATAATTCGCACCACGAATTGTTGTGAATCATTTCACTCAAAATTCAAAAAATATGTTCAGATTCCGCACCCAAATATAGGAGTATTTATTGAAGCTTTAATGGGAATGCAACTGGAAATAAAAAGAACAACAGCAATTTGCGAAGAGACACCAAAGAAATCCAAAGGCGTTATAAATGGGTTTAAAATTAATGTGAAAATACGTCAACTTCAACACGGCGAAATATTAATTGTCGATTTTTTAAAGTGCACATCGAAAAAATTCAGTAATGTATTTGTGGAATAATTTAGTAATATAATTTGTGGATTAATTTAGTAATGTATTTATGGATTAATTTAGTAATTTAGTAATCCTTTGAATTACAAGGATTAACAGAATTAATAAATAATCCTTAAAATTCAAACCGCACTGCAGTTCGAGGGTCAGATTATAGGGACCATGGGTAGGTAAAGAAACATGAATGGGATTAAACATTATAATATGAAATATCATGTTGAACATTTACAATTATTAACAATTTAGATATAAAAATTAACTCATTATTAAATGATAACTAATTTAATATTTAAGAATATCATAAAATTCAAGATAAATCATCGAATAAAAATAGTAAACCAAAGTTAATTAACATCTTAATCAATAAAAAGATTGTACATACCACGGAATTATAGTTTTACAGGGCGACACGTTATATTATGGATTGCAGGTAGACGAAGTTGTTTGTTGTCCATGTAGGCTCGTGGTCCAAACTCATAAGTACGACGCGTCTTCCTTTGTAAGGTTTTCATATTTGCACTTTTAAATTATATTTCACTTTCACCATAACTTATATAGTTTATATATTCAATAATTATTATTTAATATTAGATACATAAAGTTAATGATAAACTTACGTAGTTACCAAAACTAATATCGTTATTATTTAAAGCGTTTTACACTTTAAGTTTGACTTTAACAAATTTTACTTGTTTGGAAGATAATTTTAATACGAGAAAATAACATTTATTTGTTGAAATGTTAATTATTTAACACAGATACATCACTTAAGGAATTGAATCATGAATAGATAAAAATAATATTCTAGTTTTAAGCACATGTTAGTTACTTGACTGTTGGTAAGAGAGTGATCTCAAGTTTGCTAGAGGCTTATACGATAACTTCAGTTGCCACCTCTGTCTTATTGGTTTAACCCAATAGTATGATTATTTTTTAACCAATCAACAAAGAGGATTATAAGGATTACCTTATATGGACTGTCTAGCGGTAAATGGAATGTTTCTATTATACTATCCAAGTTAACAAAGTAAGAAGGAAATATTCTAGAAAATTCCAAGAATTATTTCTTGGTGTTAAACGAACTTGTTAAATAGCTTTACTTTATATTTTTATGGTAGAATGGATAATACAGATATTTTTTGTTTGTTCATAATATTAACGTTAAATTAAAATTTCGAGTTTTCGTTTAATTTAATAACTTAAAGGTTGCTAATCGTAACAACCTATAACAAAACGATTTTTAAAAATGCGGAATTACATACTTTCAAATATAACCGATCCCTTACTGCTGTTAATATCACGTTCGAGTTTAATATGAACATAAAAGATCCCAATAAAGCGCTGGTAAAAAATTTTTAACTTACTTTTCTTCAAACACAAATCAAGATTTTTAAAAATTATATCATAATACACCAGAGTTTGTTATAACATCATAATACTATCACGAAATAATATTTTGCATTGATATTCGAAAAGATCATCCGGCCAATTGAAAGTTATAATGTATTTTTTCCATAGTGACTAGGAGCACGAGCTAAAGTCAGAAACCAATATTCGTCATTTCGAGTCTAAGTTGGTGTCAAATGGTTGTCACGCGTTCTTTTTCCACTGCGCCAGATTTTGACTCCTCCTAGTTACTAAGGAAGAAATTCACTCTACCCAACAACCAATAAAGTATAATTAGAATTAATCGCACATTAGGTGGTGATAGAGGATATTTTTCTGAGAAAAATATTTAAAAAAATTGTTTTCTAAATTGAAACCCTCGAAAGTTGGGCCTCTTTAAAGCATTTTTTTTAAATTTACACCTTCAAATGACCATAGCCCCGAAAATATTGATTTTTCGGTAAAAATTAAAAAGTAAAAAATTAAAGAGCGTGAAATTATCTACAAACTAGATTCAATCCCTTTATTATATAAAATCAACGGCTTTCGAGTTATGAATTCAAGTAAGTTAAAAAATTTTGAAAAAATCGGGAGTTTTGTTTTTTTGGCTGTTTGCAAAACCCTGTAACATTTAAACAAAAGATTTTACAAAAAAGTCTGACGCCCCATTCCGGATAGGAAATTTAACGGACTACAACTTTTGTCTAGTAAAAATTTTTGAGAAACCAATCCATTTCACAGAAAATCAGAAAATAATTTTCAAGGCAGCTACAAAACTAGAAATTAAATTCACAAACTTTTTATATTTAGTTACAAATTATTTTATTAATTAATTTTAAACTTTTAAATTACTTAAATAAATGTTGAAAATTACCACCCTCATTTTCAATACATAGTTGTGATCGTTTCAAAAGATGTTTGTCGAAAAAAATATCGAAAAAGTCGCAGGTTAATCACAGAAATTCGATTTTTTTACATTATTTCACACTCAGCGATCGACAAAAATTGGCCTCGTGATCGATCGGTCGACCCCTCGACCTTGTTGACCACAAGTTGTAGTCCGTTGAATTTCTTAATTAATTAATTACTCAATAATTTTATTTAATTTAGTACTTACATTTATTTATTTAAAATACTGACCAAATAAATACAAGCCTTTAAAAAAGCACTAAGCCATTTATACTGAAAAATCAATATTTTTCGGGGCTATGGCGTGATTTGTGTATTTATTATGTTTATTTTGGTGAATCTGAAAAGAAGAATTTATTAGTAAAAAAGAATTTTAATTTCACGCAAAAACTGGTACCTGTTAATTTTATGTGACTTGGAAATTCTGGTAAATTTTCGAATTTATGAACGATATATTTTTTTTCCGTTAATGGACGTGGTCCAAGCCACTGGTGAAAGTTTGTGTCGTCGATTTTATACACGAATTGTCGAGTTTTACTTTTCTGGTCGATTTCTACAAAGAAAGGAAGCATCCTACACGAGAGTTGCATAAGTTTCTATACGACTATTGGCTACCGAAGGAGGGTCTAGAAAGCCAGCAGTATTCAAACGAAGTATTGGTTCGTTAAAAATTTCTTTTATTGTATTATTTGAATAAATTTTGATTTCGCTACACATAACATTAATTTAGAGACGGTCATTGCCTTGCAGTTAACGCAGTTGGATGCGAATGCGGGCTACCGGGTTCAAACCCGGGGAGAGTCAAACTTTCTTATGACCAAGTCTCCGTGCTTCGGAGGGCACGTTAAGCCAGCGGTCCCCTTGAGTTGACGAATTGCCACCGTTAACAAAAAACAGGGCTACAGGCACATCTGAATACTAGCCTAGTAAGCTGCTACCGGATGTAAAACAGCTATAGTCCAAAATCGATCAGCGGACTACTCACTAACCCGTCTGGCCAGCGTGGTGAGTTATGGCCAGATTCTCCACAATATGGAGAGGCTTATGTCCAGCAGTGGGCGCAAAAAAGGCTGATGAAGAAGAAGAAGAACATTAATTTAATCAGAAGTCCATTCAGTAAAATTAATTTTAAATATAGTGGAGGTCTGATTTGAATACAAATTTTACACCTACGGCTATTAGGACCGATTGTGGTCCAAATTACAAGATCAAATTTTACAGTTTGCATTGGATCATTAAATCGTATAAAACTCGCCTGAACCTCTTTTAATTGAGTCTAAAATCTAGCCTTCCCTGAGTAAAAGTGGCCTCAAATTGCTTCGGATCTAAAAAAGCATCCGTGGAACTTTGGGGTGGGGTGGGAATATGAGTTAACACCACAATATGATTAGACCAGCGCTCGGGAATATTTTAAAATTTTATTTATTATACATTTTTTAGGTACGCATTCAAGCTTATAAACTGTTAAGTAATGAGTACCGGGAGATACCTGTGCGTTTTCAAATAAATTTTTGCGATGCTGTTTTTGATCATAATATAGTTGGAAGTCGTGAAGTCCTGCGTTGTGGAAATGTAAAAGAATGCAAAATTGTAAAGGTGATATTACATTATTTTATTTCAAGTATACTGTATTATATCTTTTGATGAAATTAATTTAGGGTAAAGTTTATCGCGTTTGTAACGCATATCCCGATCAATCACGATTTCCACCACTTATTCCAAATGGCGAATATAAAGTTGAAGTTGCTCTAATACATCAAGATTTGATAGCTGCTGTAGTAAACTTTTATGGAAAAGTTTCTCGCCGTGTTAAAATTCATTAAGAATTAAAGTTTATTAATAATGCACGAAAAATATAGCACATAATATAATGAAGTTGGCAATAAGACTTGTTCACGATGATAAAAATGAACCAAAATTTGCTCTCTTTCTTGAAATACATAACTGCAGAAATTAATTTGTAGTAGCTCTTCTTGTGAACTTCATTTGTGGACACATTATATAATATATAGGTACTGCACAATGTCTTGATGAAATATGCACAAATATAATATAAAGTTGTTAAAATATGCACAAATGTAAAATTGTTAAAATATGCACATACAAAGCAATATTCCAGAAATAAAATTTTTACATTATAATGGAGTTTTGAAAAAATGTCTATAACCTCACTCACATATTGACATGAAATAATCAAACCCTTAAATTTAAATGTTCCTGAAGAAACTTTGCTTACATGTTATAACTTGAGACTCTTGAAAAAATTCCGCGCTTTCGTCGGTCCTTGATAATTAAAATTAAGTTGAACTACTTGGTTTCTCCGTGTTTCGGAGGGCACGTTAAGCCTGGGTGTCCCCCTGAGTTGACGAATTGCTACCGTTAACAAAAATCAGGGCTACAGGCACATCTGAATGCTAGCCTAGCAAGCTGCTACCGGATGTAATACAACTATAGTCCAAAATCGATCTGCGGACTACTCACCAACCCGTCTGGCCAGCGTGGTGAGTTATGGCCAGATCCTCCATAATATGGAGAGGATTATGTCCAGCAGTGGGCGGAAAAGGGCTGATGAAGAAGAAGAGAAGACTTGGTTTAACTTTTCAAACGATTGGATTATCGCCGTCTTTCCCTTATAGCTCAGCGGTTCCACTCTATCTTGCAATAGTCGCCCACTATCTGCGACCTTGCAAATTTGTCTTTTCCAAAAACCAAATTTTAATCTTTAATTTTTCGAATATTTAACTTCTAAAATTCCAACTCTTCGTTTCCAAAAAATCACTGAATAATACGATATCTAGATTTTATTCTTATTTATTTAATTGAACTTAATACAAAATTTCCGCTTTGCGGGCACAGAAATCAAAACCAACCCGCGCCTCCGTCGGTAAGCGGCGAGTGACCTTCTATCGTCTCCTTATCATTCGGACCTCCACGAGCTCACGTCGTGTCGTCGCATAAACATCCAAATTTTACAAAATTTGTACAAATTTTAATTTTCAACATTGGATTTCCGTTATCATATCGACCTGCTACTTTATTACAAAAAAAACCTGACAATATATTCGTAATATTTGAGAGTCCACGCCCATTTTCAGGATTTTGATTTACTTTTTAATTTATTATTATTCAATATTATTATTATTATTTATAGCTTTACATTTCATAGAAATATAGCTGTTCCTAGGGAACTTACAAGATCCATTTTTTGAGGTGGATTAGTCCTCGTATCTACATTATATACAAATTGTACACTGTGTTCACAGGCCTCTGTGTTTCTTTGCAGCATTAATTACGTTCCTCCATTCTCTTCTGTCTGTAGCTACCTGTTTCCATCCTCTCACTCCCATAGTCTCCAAATCACTCGTCACTTCATCCCACCATCGCATCCTTGGTCTGCCTCTGGCTCGTCTCTCATTGGGTTTCCACAACATTATCATTCTCGTCACTTCTTCCTTGTTACCTCTCCATACGTGCCCCAGCCATTTTATTCTTTGTGCCTTAATATATTTGACGACATCTTCACCTCCCATCTCTTCAAGAAGTTCAAAATTCATTCTTGCCCTAATTTCGCCGTTTACATGCTTGGGGCCCAGTATAATTCTCAGCACTTTCCTCTCGAAAACCCTCAGCTGTTCTTCCTCTTTTTGCGTAATGCACATGACCTCGGCTGCATATGTGATGACCGGTCTTATCAGTGACTTATAGGATTTTAATCTTTGTTTTCTTGGATATTCTTCTGTCTCTTAGTATATTTTTATTTGAGAAATAAGCCCTATTACCCGCTTGTATCTTTTCTTTGATTTCGTTGTGTCTTTCATTTCTGCTGTTTATCTGTATTCCCAAATAGGTAAACTCTTCGACTTGTTCAAATCTGCAGTACTCTATTATCAAGTCATTTTTTGTTCTACATTCTCTTCTCTGGCATTTCATATATTTAGTCTTCTTTTCATTTACGTTCATTATTCATTATATGTATATGATATATATATATCATTCATGTTCATTATACATTATTCAATAAGGGCTTCTATATTGAAGTCTTTGCAATTCATTTCACGAGGTGGATTAATCCTCTTTTGCTACTCGTTTTACTACAACTTTTCACCACAGCGTGTAGATGTCCACCGGAAGGCCGAGCTAAGAAATTCTGCGAAGTCCGCGATGTGAACCCAGAATTTCGGCTCCGTAACTCAACCCAGCGATCACATCACTCCACACCGTGGTCTTCACGGTCATACTATAATTTCTCCTATGATTTCTCCTATGATTGTTTTTGCCAGCGTTTCAATCGTATCCCATGCCTCTGGTGATGATAGCATGTAGGTTACAACTTTTCCGGTGTTAGCGTTTGTCCCATCGTTTTAGTAACAGTTTTTCTGGGCTCCGCCCAATTTTGACATTTAAAGAATGTATTGTCGCGAAACGAAATGAAAACCCAGCTTTGTATTATTAATTTGCCAAAGATTAAGGGATGTTTTATCCGAAATAACATGGTAGAGCATGGTTTTGTAATTGAAGGTCGATTTATGTTACTACTGACACAAGCACACAATTATTGTTGAATGTTAGTGAAATCCAGTGATTTATAAAGTTGTTTGCGGCGATTTAAACCTAAAAAGGAACAAATTTAATTATTGGTATTTGAAATTTGAGCGCGAATTTTACCTTTGTTAAAGTGCAAAGTGGCTAAAAAATTCAATTTTTCGGTTGGCAGTTTGAAGTTTTTGAACATAGAAGGTAGAGAATGTTGGCGTGAGAGTGTTGGCTGCGACTTGGGAAGCCAACAAGGCGTGTTTTTGGTGAGGTTCACCATAAGTGACCAATTTTCGAGTTTTCTTGAAAAACCAAAGTGTTTTTCAAGCTGATAATTAGTGAGAAGCCGGTGAGAAGTGTTGTCCGACGAGGACGAGTGTTTTTAGTTGATTTGAAGGTAGGATCCTCAAATTACAGCGATTTTTGTAAAAGCGTCATTGGAATTTATCATATGCCAGGTGTGCATAATTCTTAGTCCGCCATTGACGAATGATCGAATGATATTTGTAATCGAGACGATTGAATGTTTAGATGAATAAATTCAAATTCGTTAAAATTTGAATAAAATAATTTTACGTACCAAATTTGAGGTTAGTTGCACGATTAATTAAAATTGGTTCAAATCGGCTGAGATTTGCCAACAAACTTTTTTATACGATTGCCGATCGTTTTTATCTGGATATTTTGGAAGAATTGCGAAGCTTTGATGTCCAATTCAATATTTTCCACAACACAGAAGCTAACAGGTTACTGAATGACAGGTGCCAAAGTGAGGATTTCACGAAACAAGAAAGCAGTGGTTCTAAAACGTCGTCAACAAGTGCCGCATAACTGGTAAATAATAAACTTTGAAATTGGTCACACCATTATTATTGTTATAAATTTATTTGTGTCACACGATTTACACATTCATAGGAACCTGGAGTATTTTGAGGTTGATTTGATTTTAAATGCAAATACTAAGTTTTCCTATCACACAATTTCACATATTAGCGACCAAAACGAATCTGTTCGTATACAGCTCATGCTCGACTTGTTTTGCTTATTAAATTGAATTTATTTTATGAAAATTAAATTAGTAATTTTTTTCGAAGCTGAGTTTGATTTTGATTCCACGCAATGAGCGTACTTCCAATTTAGTTTTGTAGCGTTGTCGATAACGACAATCATTTTGATTAAGGCAATCGATGCAAATTTGTTCCTGAGAGAGGAATTTCAATTCAGCGACAATAGTGCGGTAGCACTAAGAAAAGGAAGAGAAGTACGAACCCAACCCTGAGATTTGTCTCCGTACCGTACAGAAATCGTATGTTTACCACTAAAATAGCTACCGACGCGACGGTACTCTAGTGTTGAGATATTGTCCTAAAGAAAATAATTTAAAAATACGGGTCGTAGGAAATATCTCTACACTATGTTCCGCTGTATCGTCATCTTCCGGACAGTAGGGGCAGTTGGGATTGTTTGCCTTCTTAAATTTAAAAAGGTATGACTCATAACAGCCGTGCCCCGAGAGCAATTGGGTCACTTCGTATAATGTTTCACCATGGTGTCTATTATACCACTTTTTGAGGTTTGCGATTAGGCGATACGTCCATCTACCTTTTCCGCTTTCATCCCATCTGGTTTGCCATCTCTCTAGCGAGCGCTCTCTAAGTTCTTTTTTTGTTCTGATTTGACTGTTGGAAACTTTCTTTTCGCTCTTGGGCCAGTAGATTCATTGGTATTAGGGAAGCCATCACTATTGTCACTTCCGCTGAAGTTGTCCTGTACCCTCTTGTTATGCGTAGTGCCATCTTTCTTTGGACCTTTTGCATAATTCCCAAGTATTTGTCTATCTTTAGCCACTCTGCCCAGGAAGGTGCCCCGTATAGCATGATGGACTCGGCAACGTTGACTATTATTCTCCTTTTCTTCTCCTGGCCTGGAAATGGCCACCGCTGCTTTTTCCCCTTTTTTAGCTGCTTCTATTATGTGTGGTCCGAATGATAGATTATGGTCCAGTTGTACTCCAAGCACTTTGATTGTCCTTGATGGTATTATTTCTTTATCCGGTTAGTGTATCCGGATCTTTCGGTGTTTCCTTCTTCCGCTTACTAGCACTGCTTCCTTTTCTCCGGTATCAAGGTCAATCCCTTGGAATCCATCCATTCTCTTATAATTTCTATTGTTTTTACGGCATTATCTTCTATTTCATTTTCTGTCTTTCCCTCTATGATTTCATTTAGATCATCTGCAAATCCCATCAGGGTTACACCTTCTGGCACCGGTAGCGAAAAGGACCACGTTGTAGCTGATGTTCCATAGAGGCGGGGCCAACACTGAGCCATGGGCCACTCCCGAAGAGACTTTGTAGTTCTTGTTTTGGAACGTGATTGATCTGTGGCGGAAATAATCTTCTATGAGGTTCTGAAGGGCTTTGTTTATACCTCTTTTTTTAAGTTCGATTATTATGTTCCTTCAGCTAACTGAATTGAACGCGTTTTTGACGTTTAGTGATATTACCATGACGTACTTTCTTGTTCTCTATGTTCCCATCCTGGCTTTTTTCGTGGCTTTATAAGTAGCCGTGGGTTATGGAAAGCTCTTTTCTGAACCCGAACTGGTTTGCCGCCAACCCCCCCCCCCCCGATTTTCGATCTCTGCGATCTTTTCAGTATGAATTTTTCGTAGACCTTGCTTATATGATTTAGCAAGCAAATTGGCCTGTAAGATGACGGGGCGTGTGCGGGTTTGTCTCCTCCTTTCTTAAGAAGGACCAGTGTTGCCTCTTGCCATTCTCTTGGAAACGTTTCTTCGATTGCCAGGTTGTTTAGTACTTTAAGCACCCATTGCGGCTTTACCTCACATAATCTTTTTATTAGCTTGGCTGGCATGTCGTCGGGACCTGGTGCCTTATTCGCTTTTATCGACGTAGCAATATCTTTAAATTATTCTTCTTTTAGTTCTTCAATTGGATTTTCTGTTTTTTTGTTTTATTCTCTCAAATGGTAGGTGAGTGGGGAACAGTGTTTTAATAACGTTCTCTGTATGTTCCGTTTCAAGGTCTAGCTTGGCCCTTACACCTATTCTTTTGCATACTATCTTGTATCCTTGTCCCCATTCATCTCTATCGAGGTCCGACAGTAGAGCGTCCCATTTCTTCTTTTTGGAATTCCAAATTTCTATTTTGAGTGACTGTTTTTCTTCTCTAAGTTTTTTTTCTGTCTTTCCGCTTCTTCTGGGTTTGTTGTTAATGCTCTGTACATCGAAAGTACAAGCGGCAGGTGTAATCATTCCAGGGAGGATCGCGGTTACACGGTGAATATACCCTGTACCTATCCCATATAGCACACAACGTCCTATAGGCGTGTGGAGCCCTCTTCTCATAGTTGTTGTCTTCAATTCTCTTCAATTCGTAGTCG
This sequence comes from Rhagonycha lutea, assembly GCA_958510855.1. Lineage (NCBI taxonomy): Eukaryota > Metazoa > Arthropoda > Insecta > Coleoptera > Cantharidae > Rhagonycha > Rhagonycha lutea. The sequence continues at coordinate 42,320,593 of OY294038.1, forward strand.
TGCAACTTCCGATTTACATATCACTTTGACACATAAGAGTGAATTGAAATGCCACCTGTTTGCCTTCTCTTCTTCAGCCTACCCTAGTCCACTCCTGGACCATAGGCCTCTCCAGTAATGGAGATTTTGGCCATTTCTCACCACGCTGGCCAGACGGGTTGGTGAGTAGTCCGCATATCGATTTTTGGACTATCGCTGTTTTACATCCAGTAGAAGCTTGCTAGCCTAACCTTCAGATGTGCCTATAGCCCTGTTTTTTGTTAACGATGGCAATTCGTCAACTTAGGGGGACCGCCGGCTTAACGTGCCCTCCGAAGCACGGAGACTCGGTCATAAGAAAGTTTGACTCTCCCCAGCTTTGAACCCGGTGCCCCGCATTTGCTTCAGTTTTATTTGCCAATCACTGACGTCGAAAAACCAACGTACAGAGTGCGTCGTAATATAAAATACAGATCATATTCAAAATATGCATTTAGAATGCGACACTGATTTGTACTATAGGTATAGCTTTTTTGGTCGTTTGCCATTTATCATCATCTGACTTTACCATTCATTCCCATATTGGACTATTTTTTCGCCCAAATCAAAAATGTTTCGAGCGGCTCTAATATCAGTGTTTCTGACTCTATCTAACCGTGTGATTCCAAAAACTGATCTCAAAAACCTCATTTCTGCATGTTGGAGCTTGCTCTCAATTTTCTTTGTGACTGTCCAAATCTCGCTTTCATTTGTAATTGCTGGTACAGACATAAACTTGTAGAATTTCAGTGGCGTGGTCCTATTTCTACATTTTTTCTGGGTACAGGCTATTGCACCATTGAAGTAGTTAAATTTTTTTACTTTCTTCTGCATTTCTCTTTCATCGTTGAGGTCCATATCGTACTACAGCTCATAAACTTAAATTTTTTTCAGTTCGTATTGACTTTGGGCGTGATAGTGTTCATATTTATTATTCAACCTAAGTCAATTCATTTTCCTGCTAAATGTTCTTATGGAAATGCATAAAACAATAATAATACTGATAGTTCTTTCATGGGCTTCCACAATACATAAAATGCAAGGGAGTACAGTGGATTACGCTATTGTCTATTAGTAGCGAGCAAAGAAGAAAAGGTGGAGCTAATGCGCAAAAACCAAAACTCATACAATCGTGTTTATGTTGGTGTCTATTGGTGCAATTGGGTGTCACACGATCTCTACTACGCCGGATTCTGGCTATTGAAGTCAATTTTTAGGGTAATTCATATCATCCCCTAGCTTACCGTTAGAGCTAACTTGTCATAAAAGGCAACATTTTTTAACAGCTAATTAGCTCTCTCCCTGGTGAGCAGTAATCGCTTCCTGGATCATAATAGCAGTGGGGAAAAGGAGGTATTAAAATTATTCGATTCAAATTTATTTGCAATTAATAGACACTCTCAAATTCAACAGTACATGATCACAAAGTATAACTATAGTTACTAAGGGTATTCACACTGTAAATTTCGTTGTATTTTATACATTTTTGTATTATTTATCCTAGCAACATCACAACTTTTGCTAGTTGCTATACTTTGTTCACTCAACACTCATGCAGCTAAGCCACTTCCAAGAAGCGTGCAATATTTGCATAGAATTTTTCTATTGCTCAAATTTTGAAAATCTGGTTTTCGCGCTCACTGCGCTCATTGTTCTGCGCAAGCATACATTTGTGGGGAGAGGCTTAGATGCATCTGCTGATGCCATGCAATAATTAATTGGACCGCCTTTTGCAATAACGCACCAACTGACATAGATCAAGTTGCGAGTAAAACGACAAAAACTGTTTTCAAATGAATATTGTAAATTGCTCTCAAAATTACATTTTTGAAGTTTTTCCCAAGTTTAAATATTTTTCAAATCAAATTATATTTCTCCATTAATAATTCTTACATAAAAAACTACGTGATTCTGTTGTTCTAATTATACTTGGTAGGTTATGAAATCTTCAGAATTTTTTAATTGGTTCTAGAACCAACAGAGTTATTGAAAACTTGGAATTTTTTGTGTGAAATTGATGAAGTACGAACTCCACATTTATAATATGGGCCTAACTCACTTTAAGATAAAATGTCAGTTGGTGCCTTATTGCAAAAGGGGGTCCAATTGGTTAACATCTTTACCAATCTAAAAAGAGAAATACAGCTACATACTGTAAGAATATATAATTTATAAGATTGAAAATTTAAATGTGATGGTGAAGAAATTAATTATATTAAATTACTAACTAATCAATACATTGGTTGGTGTCATATATTATTAATCTATACAAACTCCAAATATTCTAATTGTACAGCGCAAGTAAAACGTACGTCAACACTGCAGATACGATCTAAAAGTAAAAATATATTTAAAATATTATTCATGTCGCATAAAATTGTTTAAATATGTGAATAATAAAAAATTTTATTTCAAATGATACAAACCAAAATTTAATATACGGTGCTTATAAAATGCCATTTTTGTAATATGAAAATTAATTGCTAAATCAAATCTTTTGAATTATAAAACCACAGGCTCCAAAAACTGAAATTGTACTGCGACCAAGACGTAGGTTAATAATGCAGACAATATCTATAAAAACATAATTAAAAATTATTTTTCTTTTGTGGTTAAATTATGAAGCTCAACGATTTTACTTACACCTGCAAATAGATGAATATCTGGTGATACAATGTCTGATGATAGTAATTTATTTGGATATTTGTTGACGGCATATAGAAAGCAGACGAACTAAAATAACAATAATTTTCGATCGATTTTACTTTCGTAGTTCGTACAAAGGACAAAATCCGTAAAAATTATACTAAGAAGGATTGGGTTCTACAATGGAATCACATATTTGATATTATTATACGTAAAGATTATAATTAGGACATCAAGTTCAAATTTTAAAACTAACTGTTGCGTCAATTTTGAGAAAATGTATTTTAAATAATGTTATTGTAATGGACGCAATGTAAATGATGCGCATGAATAGCTTAACGAGATTACCACTGTTCTACTTTTCCACTAGATTAATGCTATGTTTGCCGAATCACCGGGAATGCAATAATTAACCTTCTAATTATTAATTTATAATTTAGTGGATTCGTATTCCAGTGAAAATCTCGGTAATTAATTCATATGCGTCTTCAGTTAGCGCCAAATCACTTGCGCTATACTGGCTGCACAGAATTACTCGTGCCGAACTGTCCTATCCCTTCTTTTTTATTAATTTTACAATGATCATTAATATAAATAATATAATTTATTTTTCTTTTATCAGGTAGTGGACTTTAATAATTACTCGATTATCTGACTCCTACGTTTCGCTATTATATTAAAAGCTTCATCAGGAAGTACAAATTACAGAAATTAAGAAGCTTTTAATGTAATAGCGAAACGTAGAAGTCAGATAATCGAGTAATTATTAAAGTCCACTACCTGATAAAACAAAAATAAATTAATTTAAAAATGGACGAAAATTTATCCTTAATACATAAATAATATAATAAGCACTTAAAAAAGTTTGGACATACCTGGAGTCTTTCAGCAGGATTTAGTATACTCAATGGAAATATTTGTAAATCAAATAGAATTTCGATGTGCTAAAATAAAATAATATTTATAATTTAATCTTTGGCAAGAGAAAAGTTGAAATGGTTAATTGAAGGGTTTTGGATATTTTTCAAAATTTCTAAAGGTCAGGGTCGCTATAATGGTGGAAAATAACAGTATTCCCTCAGGGAAGGTTGGGTTCCAACTCGAAATTAAAGACTCGGGTGAATAGAGTTTTTCAAATACTTTGATTATTCAATTTTAATTTTACGACAATATTTTCGTCCCTTGGCCGTTCGTGTAATAGTGTACGACTGCTTCGGACCACAATTACATTTACTATCAATTTGATATCTAAATTGTGGTTCGAGGTCTTCGTGTATAATAAAATGTGGCAAAATTCAAATTTTTTACAATAAAAATGTTCAAGTACAAATTCAAACGAACTCTTTTTTGCACACTGTTTTGAAACCACTGAAATAGTTGCCCTGCCCTCGTTGATGGGTGTTGACGTCATACGATATTCACTACAGGTGTTGAACAGACGCGCAGTTTTCTCGTGCTTCTTAACGTCGGATTCTACCAAATTCAACCAAATTTTTTTTAATTGTGCCGTTGCAATCGTCCACGGATCATTCGCTGTGTATTCCATACGAATTTAAAACGCAAATTTACCAATTTCGTCGCATCACGGTAGGTTTTACACTTAACCTCAAAATTTTCCCTCAATCTTCCTAAATCTTCGAATTTTAAAATCATCCAGCACTGTGATCGTTGGATTAATAAACATCCGCCAAATTAGCAATCGGATGATCGATAATTTATCCAATACTACTAATTACAAATTGTTCTAACCAACCCACGGTTTATATAGATCAGCTTTTCTTTTTCTTCGCAATTTTTATCTTGAAACCAAAAGTCTAGGAGTTCCCGTAACAGGAATATCACCAAACAATTACTCAAAAGGATACCTGGAATCAAAACTTGTCTCAAGGAAAAACGCAAATGTTCACTTTTTTCAACTAACGAAAAACAACGCCCGCTCTCGCAGGAGGACGTCTCGAGAATCATTTTCACTTCGTCCGTCGTGCCACACCTCTAAAATCAAAATCTCCAAAATTTCACCAAGACAAACAATATTCTTTTTTTTGCAGATTCACTATAATCAGTCACTGCACTCGTACGAATCACACAAGATGTAAAATAAACAAAATAGTAGGTGTGTAGTGTCATATGTAACAAATTTGACCTTTTAGATTGAACAGGATTATTATTCTCAACGTATAAGCAGACTCTAACTGCAAATTAAAGTTAATAGAGTGGTTCCAAAGAAAGAAGGAAAGGTGGAGCTAATGCACAGTAACCAAACTCGTACAATCGTATATATGTTGGTGTCAATTGGTGGAATTGGGTGTCGCGCGAACTCTACTGCACCGAATTTTGGCTACGCCATTTCTTCTTTATTTGGAACCACTCTACCACAATGTAAATCCATCGCAATTTTTATCAGTTTAATTTTTGCTTTAGAAATATTAAATAATATAGGTATATAGTCGGTTTTGAAACGTCTTGCGACGTTGTCCGATACCCAACTACCAACCTTGCGAATTGGCAATTTTGGTTTTTTAGCATTTTACATTTTTTACCTAGACGAGGAGCAAGCCCGACGTAGAACCCCCAAACCTGGAGGGGTTTATATTAAATAATAATTAGTGCAATAAAAAAATATAATTTCGCTTTACTTACAAATGAGGCACATCTGGTAAATAGTATTAGTACACAACCTGCTATGAATATTATACATAGCACAAGTGTTTCAAGAACCATAAATTTAAAGGTGATTGGAAATCCATATACTACAAGAAGCACTATCAAAAACAAAAAAATAATCAAAAAGATTACACCCAATATGATTACTATCAACATTAGAGGACTGCAGAATTCAATGAATCGATTTATTATCTTCACGAACGAAATATAAGTTTCAGCATAACCTCTCAGTATATTTATTGTGTTTTCTTGTGGCATTGAAATTATCCAATTATTTTCGTTTCTTATAGTAAAACTTCTTCTCTCCAAAATTAAGTTTTCCAAATCCATTTTCAAGAAGTGATTGTATTGCTTATGAATGAAGATGTACATAAAAATAAATGTCAGTACTGAACCGTACATCATTGCAAGCGCATCTATAGAAAATAATACTCCAAATTTTTCGATTATATTCCACATGGGTTCTAAGTCAAAAACGAATATCACTATTCCAGTAAAAGCAAACATAATACCCCGTGCCGCAGTTTTTATGAAGAGAAGTTTTCGTATCTTCAAAATACTCTCAATCGGCAACAAATGGTGTGAAGTATGAACGCAAAAATTCTTAATTACGGAGTCAACATGTACCAGAAGAGTATCCAATATTAGAGATTTAATTAAAAAATTAACAGTTACCAGGATTACAACTTCATACAAGATTAATTCTTTCAATGAGAATAAAAGATCGTAAAGCATAATGTTGCTGCTGAATTCCTTAATGCATCTGAATACGCCATAGTAGTGAGCAATCAAAATTACAGTCAGTGATAAAATTGCAAGCAATAATACCGTCTTTTTAAGCTTCTTCGGTTCCCTTCTAATTACTAAATTATTTGTATGATTACAAGCGAAATTTATAGTTGAAAGTCCCAGCCCGTTCGGACCATTTAAATAAAAACCAACAGCACAATGCAAACAATCTTCTGATACCTGGGAAGCCATTTTTATTACGCACTTGATAAACTACTACAAAATTTTATTTTCTTGCTGTCGTAGTTACTTTCAACCTAGTCAAGTTGAAGCAAACTGAAATTTTATTATCAATTTTGTGATTATGACAAATATTATAGATTTTACAGACTGTTTAGTAGTTAATTTTGTTTAAAGATAACATAAAAATAATAGTAGTAAACATAATTTATATGCAATTATACTTCATATGTTATTCATGAATTAAAATCAATGAATCCAGACCAAATAGTAATTATTGTGATAATTTTTAAACTAAAATTGTTGAGCAAACCAAGCATGAAATCAATAAATTTTGGCGGAGCTGTTAAGATTTATTTTTAATTTTGTGGGGGGAATGGGAACAGGTAACTATTTTTTCTCGATTCTTAGCTACTTCTTAGCCAGTTCTTTGTCGATTTTGACAATATTTGAAAATGGGGTGGGGGACGAGAAATGCTTTTTTTTACGATCGGGCTTTACGAACTGGAATTTTAATTTTAAAAATTCCCCTACCTTTGTTACCGGTCGAATTTTATTTTCATTTCTATATTGTCCACTACCATTTTGTTATAAGAAAATATAATGAGTATTCATTCCCTAAAGTTTTTATAATTTATAATTTTGAGATTTAAAAGTAAAAAGAATTAATTTTTACTAACTTGTAAGTACAATTTTTGTTTTCAAATGTTGAGTTTCTAATGTTACAAAACTATTGAATTTAGGATGTCGGGGGTCGTTCAGATTTATTTAAAAGAGTAGACAAAAATGTACATATCTTGCTGGTCGAATGCAATAAAAGTCCAACGTTACCTATTCGCGTTTTACTTACATTACCGTTGGTGGCGCCACTATATTACGTCCAGAATGGACATGGAAATTATTCTATACGGTGGCGTTAATGTAATTACAATTAAAATACACTAAAATTACAAGCTTTTACTTAACTTCACATCGTGTTCTTTAAATTTAAACTATATTTAGACAAAATAAAACACCACATACCGGTTCAACGGGTAGCGTTTGTAAATTCAATCGTGCCTTCATCCCACGTTAGAATGTTAAACCGAATTTAACCCCAGTACTATTGTACCTGGTTGATAATTCATTAATTGACACATTAGACAATTAATTTTCGAATGTGTATAATGTATGAATTATAATATGAAGTATAATTTTCATAAATACCTAATAGAAAGTTTCCCCGCAATCAGCCTTCGTGTTTGTAGGCTTCCTGATAGTTTAACATATTAAAAACAAAGTGAAACAATTTTGTGTTATGGACAACCCTGTGTTAGTCATGGTTACTTACAAGGGGAGTGACAACACTTCATACGTTAACAGAAACTCAGCAACTGGTAATATCCCAAGTAACACCAATGTCAGTTTTCTGCCAGTTTAGTATTGATTTATGACGAATATGTATCTACATATTTTTTCATAACTGAAAAATATGTACCAAAATGGTACCTTAGCGGAACTTAATTTTTAGTTCATATTTGGACTGTACTATTTATGTACAGTTTCAATGCATATATTTTCATACCGTTTTTGTGAAGCAAATTACTGTATCGGATCAGCATCGAAATTTTATTATTAACTAAATAATATTTATTTAATATTGAGAGCGGTTGGAGCATAACGGTTAAGTACGTTGACTGTTGACACGAAATGCCCGGTTCGATTCCGGATAAGGTAAAAACTTTATTCTGGCCGTCTCTTGTACAGAAAGGAGGGGGACCCCTATTGTATACGTACTTTGTCCCAAGAAAGCAGTATTCGCAAAAATAATAAGCAATTGCTCATCATGAATACTGTCACGACGTCCGAATTCGGACAAAACGACCAAGAAGAAGAAGAAATAATATTTGATTATATTGTATCGTTTCGGTGCACTGTAAAAACATTACAATTCTGTTACTATAACTTCATTATGAAATATGTACAGGTTTTAACATGGAACATGTTTTAGCGTTCGTTATCTGCCAAAAAACGACCGACACCAAAAACCGACACCAAATTAACATATCATAACAACGGATGAATCAAAGCAAAGTAAAGCAAAGCAAAGACAAAAGCAAAGACATAACCAAAGACAAAGAGCAAAGACAAAAGCAATGACAAAAACAATGACAAAAGCAAAGACAAAACCAAAGACAAAATCAAAGACAAAATCAAAGCAAAGCAAAGACAAAATCAAAAACAAATACAAAGCCAAAACCAAAACTAAACAATGCACGCTGTACCTGCTCTAACGTGTCATATTGTCACGTTTAAAACCCTCTTGTAGTTTAAGGTTCATCCTTGAACCCTACTTTATTAATTAGACATCTTATGTGGATTTAGTACAACTCATAATAAAACGTGTCTTCCACAATATACATTTAATAATTATTATAAATAAAACATTACATAAATAATAGGCGCATGTGAGATTGGTCGGTCTATTAAATATTCTTAATTATTCATACCCTACGATGATCGGTACGGTTTACCAAGGAGGCGACATCCTTCTGTTGAGATCGCTTGGCTGGTGGATGTCGATTCGGGCTGTGTTGCTCGTGGATCCTCACAAACACTTAAGACACTGACGACTGTTCACTGAAGATTCATGACCGTAGACGGATGACCGAACACTGATCAATTACACAAATCTGTTCCTCTATTTATATTGAAAACTCCACTAGTTATTCCTTTGTTTATCAATTCTTTACATTCCAATGCAATTACATTCGGTACCTTTTAATTGTTTCTATTGGTAAAACTCGAGTAAAATCTGCACGCTCATTCAAACATTTCTCAAAACAATGATCTCTCCAAATTACGTCCTTCCAGATTCATCCACTAACATCCAATATCCAAAACGTTCTATCCGTTACAATATGACCAAGTTGGACCATGTGTTAATTTTAAACCTCTCGATTTTTCCACTTTCAAACAAATTGTATAATTCCATCAATCAGCAATAACGCAGACTAACTAACTATAACAGTTCCCGAACCGATCGTGGCCCCAGAAACTCAAATTTTACAATTCAAACTCGGATGGAAACTTCTCCAGTCCGTCTCTCAAGATGGTCGCTAGCGGAAGACCTCATTTCCTCGTATCCAACTTGTAAAACAAAAATTTTCCACTTATCGCTGACGCGGTACATTTTAAATTTCACCAATCCCACCTCACTAATTATTTTAAATTATACAAATCCAACATAAACAATATTTGAAAACCTTATTGAAACTTTCCTAGAAAGGTGAAACGTTCCAACCGCAAGAAACGACAAATTTCGTTTATTAAACTTAAACAGTCTGTTGATGGAGCCTTCTTGCATTAGAAAACTCAAAAAAAAAATTTAATCAACACAAACCTATTCAATTAAAATCATCTCTTCCAAATAATCTCTTCCAATTAATTTTACATTTTCCCCGGGCATCTTTCATCAATTTGCCACCGTTTCTTTTTTTATCAAAAATAATATGACAGTATGTTTGAGAAAATATTGATAAAAGTTATAATAATTGATTTCCGCCAGACGCTTTAGAGACTCGTGTCTAGAGACAGTATATTTTGTTTTTGATCCTGAATCCTTACGCATGCGCATATGTTTCTTTTTTGTACTTGAGAATATCAAATGTAATTTTGACAGCTGTCAAATTACGTAAAGTATTACATTTATTATTTAAATTATTTCCTTATATAATAATAGACCGTAAACGGTAATACTGCTAATTGTTTAGTAGTTTCAGTGTAAAATTTGAGATTACAAATGTAAATAAAAGGACAATTATTAAAATAATCACTTTAAAACTCATACAGGCGAAAAGCCGTCTTTAAATTACCACATTTAAATTATTTCCTTCTACAATAAACTGGCGTTCATAATAATTAATATAATTATATTTAATATATTATATTAAATAGTTAATTTGTAACTTTAAAGACGGCTTTTCGCCTGTATGAGTTTTAAAGTGATTTTTTTAATAATTGTCCTTTTATTTACATTTGTAATCACAAATTTTACACTGAAACTATTAAACAATTAGTAGTATTACCGTTTACGGTCTATTATTATAGAAGGAATAATTTAAATAATAAACGTACTACTTTGACGAAATTTGACAGCTGTCAAAATTACATTTGATTTTCTTAAGTACAAAAAAGAAACAAATGCGCATGCGTAAGGATTCAGGATCAAAAACAAAATATACTGTCTCTAGACACGAGTGCTTTAGAGCTCTCAAAAAAATAACGTAATTTTACTTATAGTTTGAGTCTTAATTTTTATATGTGACACTCGGGGAACTACCTCAATACTTTTGTAAACAGCCAGACCAATCTTAAGGGCCAAACATCCCCCCACACACAACTAAAATGTTAAAAAAGTTAGAATAAAAACTTACGTGTATAACATGTACAAAAATAATTAGTGATGGGAATATCGAATTATTCGATAGTTAATCTTCATTCATTTAGAAGTATCGATAGTTTTAGTTACTTACTACCAATAATTACAATTAGTAGCATTTAGATTAGTAGGTATAGTCTATAGGGTGTTTTTATAACTGCATGTTCAAATTAAAATAAAACATTAGTATGTTTTTTTTGTTAAGTTTTTATGAAAGTAAATTTAATGCCATTATTATGCCAATTGACAGGACCATTTCTTGAAATAATGATGTCACTAAATTGTCCTTTCAATAACTCGATGGTTTTGCTGGCTGTGTGGTACATAGCACCAGTCTGTTGGAACCATAAATTGTCGATGTTTAACTTTTGGATTTTTGTAAACAAAAGTGTATTGAGCATTGTCGATATCTCACACCATTTACCATAACGGTAGCTCCTTCCTTATTTCGAAAGAAATATGGACCGATGCTGCCGTTTTAATCATAAATGGCATTAAATTTACTTTCACAGAGAAATAATAAAAAAAAACATTCCATCAATTTTTTAAAGTTTTATTTCAATTTGAAGTTCTCTTGTAGCTGAAAAAAACAATAAACCAATGTTTTTTTTGAAAATTTATAGTGTCCATCACTAAAAATATTTGAATTTGTATTTATCAATTATAAGATAATTTTATAATTAAATATTTTTTAATTAAATAATAAGTTTTAATATTACACTTTTGCTGTTAATAAATTATGAAAGTCATGGATATAAAAAAAACGTGCCTAAAAGCTGGTTCACACTATATGATTTTTCATCTGACTCGGTCATACGAGAAGTCATGGCAAAAATCATACGAAACTCTTTTTTCTCTCTCTTCATACGACCAACAATTTTTATGTTCACACTGTGTAATATTGCTTGTGACTTTTCTTATTACTAAAACGTCAAAATGGCTATCATATGTCAAAAAAATTGTAATTAACTTAAGTTTATAACAATAAGTGGTTGATTTTGAATTGAATTTTATATCTAATAGAAATTATTCTGTCATCAGTGGCTATTTATTCTTTTTATCCAATAATTTTTTAAGAAATAATCATTTTTGACAAAAAATTATGTTGACGAAATTTTTAAAAATTTTGAAGTCTTTACAATCCATTTCATGAGGGGGATAAGTAAGTACATGAATAATCAGCTCGACCACGCCATATAACTTATCTATGTGTATGCTTTACTTTTTTAAGAAAATTTGTCTAAAATGTTCGATAAATTTTTGTTCAAAAATATTTCAGTTTTTGTGATTATTTCAATAAATAATCATTTGTTATAAAAATTTAGTTTTTGAAATTTCGGAAAGTAATTTTTTGGAAAAATTAACGATATTTTGAAAAATTTTCGATAAATTTTTGTTAATAATATATTTCAGTTTTTGTGATTATTTCAATAAATAATCATTTGTTATAAAAATTTAGTTTTTGAAATTTCGGAAAAAGTCATTTTTTGGAAAAATTAACGATATTTTGAAAAATTTTCGATAAATTTTTGTTAAAATATATTTCAGTTTTTGTGATTATTTCAATAAATAATCATTTGTTATAAAAATTTAGTTTTTGAAATTTCGGAAAAAAGTCACTTTTTTGAAAAATTAACGATATTTTGAAAAATTTAAAGAAAAATTTTCGATAAATTTTTGTTAAAATATATTTCAGTTTTTGTGATTATTTCAATAAATAATAATTTTTTATAAAAAATTAAGTTTTTGAAATTTTGTAAAAATATCTTTCAAGAAGTCATAGCAAAATAGACACCGTCCTATTCTGAAAATCACTTATTATTTTGCTATGACCGAGCTTATTATTTAGCTATGACTTCTATAATAGCAAAAATCAGATAGTGTGAACCTAAAAATATTTGTCATATGACAAGTCATATGACAAGTCAGATGAAAAATCATATAATAGTGTGAACCAGCTTTAATACAGTATAAAATGGATGAATGCAAATCGCTAATATTATTTGAGTAAGTCGCGTTCTACTATACCTGCAACTAACTAAGAATAATATAATGCGCTGTTGCCAAAGTATTTAAAAAATCGGAGGCCTACGAGACCGACGGATGTGCGGAGGCACAAGCAACAGCCAAATATATTCTCTTATAAGTGCTTGAAACGCTAGCGAACCTAGCGGATTTTTCGTACACTACGTTGTATAAATGTATAAGTGTATAGTACCATTTGGACTCCAGAGTAAAATTGGTCACGGTAATCTAGGCGATGTGCGGAACCATAATTTCAATTTTTAATGGGGAAACGTTTTCGACTCCGGTTTCGGAGGCGAAGTAGTAAAATCGGAGTCTGACAAGATACGCTGGTGTACTTCTCGGAGGCGTATTGGTACCATTTGCATATATATATCTATATATATTTATATATACTAGGGGGGCTTCGCCCCCCTGGCCGCTAGCGCGGCCCTAATAACTTCAAGTTATAAAACTTCTTTCTATACAACATTTTTTATGTCGCCTTCACTTTGAATTTGTATTCCATCCTTCGCTCGACATCTTGATAATGCTACATATAACTGTCCATGACTAAACAAAGGCCTATCGATGTATATACTAACTTTGTTAAAGCTATGCCCTTGAGATTTATTTATCGTTATTTATATTTAGCTTTGCTTTGCTGTTTTTTACTCCACTTACACTTACTCTACTTACTATAAAGGTCCTTGCACTTGACACGTTAAAACGATGAGACGTTTATCTGATGACACGTTTATCTGATAAGACGTTTATCCGATGAGATGTTTATCCGAGGAAACGTTTATTCGATGAGACGTTTATCCGATGAGACGTTTATCCGATGAGACGTTTATTCGATGAGACGTTTATTCGATGAGACGTTTATCCGATGAAACGTTTATCCGATGAAACGTTTATTCGATGAGACGTTTATCCGATGAGACGTTTATTCGATGAGACGTTTATTCGATGAGACGTTTATTCGATGAAACGTTTATCCGATGAAACGTTTATCCGATGAAAGTTTATCCGATGAGACGTTTATCCGATGAGACGTTTATTCGATGAGACGTTTATCCGATGAAACGTTTATCCGATGAGACGTTGATCTTTGTCTATAAAGGTTCTTGCACCTTTATAGACTTGAAACGTTGAGACGTTAAGACGATGAGGCGTTGATACGATGAGACGTTGATCCGATGAGATGTTGATTTTCGTCCATGAAGGTTCTTGTGAAGTAAAAATTAATTTTAAAAAGCACCTTTATAGACTTGAAACGTTGATACGATGAGACGTTGATCCGATGAGATGTTGATTTTCGTCTATGAAGGTTCTTGTGAAGTAAAAATTAAATTTAAAAAGCGTATACTATTATCAAAATAATGACTACCATTCTACCATAGCTGTTCTCAGCGTTGCATATAAACGTTGCATAAAAACGTTACATAAAAACGTTGCATAAAAACGTTGCATAATATGTTTTATCTTTTTATATATATTAGGGTCCATTCATTCCCACTTCTACTTTATACTTTTGGAACTAACATTTTTTTCATTTATCTTCACTTTTGCGGATTAAAGTTTCAACAGATTATCGACTTATTTTTACTATAAAGGTCTAATCTACTTATACTTTTGGAACCAGCAATTTTTTCAATTACCTTCAATTTGCGGATTAACGATTCAACAGATTATCGACTTATTTTTACTATAAAGGTAGTAGAAATCACTTAAGAATTACAATTATTGCTATACTTCAGCAACAAAGATAACTTTAGAAATTTAAAATTTAAAAACGTTGCATAAAAGCGTTGCATATAAACGTTGCATAAAAACGTTACATAAAAACGTTGCATAAAAACGTTGCATAAAAACGTTGCATAAAAACGTTGCATAATATGTCTTATCTTTTTATATATATAGGGTAGATACGGATTTCTACGGCTGGCGCCGCCTCTCCGTTCCCAGCTTCCAACTGTTTCTATCCTGACATAATTCTTCATCTATATTTCTGGAATTCATCGCCCCATCTATATCGTCCCTCCAGCTTCTCCTAGGCCGTCCTCTCTTTCTCCGTTCCGGCGGGATCCATTCCAATACTTTTCTTGGCCATCTACTTTCTCCCATTCTTTTTGTATGTCCTACTATATAATACTTTATATGACAAATTAAAATATATTTATTAATGACTCCGTTGGCCTTGTGCTTAGCAAGTCGGCTTTCATTTTGTCATTGCGCGTTCGATCCTCACCAGAATCATATTTTTTTATTTAAATTTTTATTTAAGTATTATATTATTATAATAAGGGCCGACCTAAATGTATCTACTAGACTAATAATTAGTTTTTTTAATTTATGAATCTCCTAGGTAAATTTGTACGTAGGTAAAGCACCATTCACAAACTACAAATTTAACTAGGAGATTCATAAATTAAAAAACTAATTATTAGTCTAGTAGATACATTTAGGTCGGCCCTTATTATAATAATATAATACTTAAATAAAAATTTAAATAAAAAAATATGATTCTGGTGAGGATCGAACGCGCAATGACAAAATGAAAGCCGACTTGCTAAGCACAAGGCCAACGGAGTCCTTAATAAATATATTTTAATTTGTCATATAAAGTATTAACTAATAATAATATGATTACTATAAATATTGATAATAGTAAAATGTACGTTATCTTACAGCAAAAATTGATATTATAATTAATAACAAATACGAAAATGTGTTTAAAATTAAAAATATGGCATTTAATTCACCTCGTGTGTCAAAAATAAATGTAAATCCGAAGTTGCACGAATATAAATTAATCTCCTAGATAAATTTATCCCCAAGACTAATTTTATTCCCACCGTTATAGTCTTGGGCCTTAGAAAATCGCTTCAAGTTTAACAAATTTTGTTTGTTTGTATAAAGAAAAGATTTGGTCTACAAAAATTGACTGTACAAAGAAATATTTTAGCATGACAGATTTTTCCTTGAATTTTTGGAACAATATTGCAATCAACACACAAATTTGTCGATCACTGCCAAATTCACACATTTAATTAAATAATATCCCTTTCTATAATTGGGCGGTGATCCAACAAGAGAAATTATTATCAACATTACAAAAGATTTTTATAATTTCGGTTGCTATGAAATTATGAGAGGTGTGGCCGAAGGACAAATAACACTTTTTATTGTAAATAATTATTTTTATTTAAAGTTCAATATCAGTAATTACTCGCTTGCTTCTTACACACAACTAACTACTTCAAAACTACAATCTGTTCATAACACGAAAAGAAATATGAATCGGAATAGGAGACTTCCTCTACAAAGAAGGTTCAATGTATTTTATTTTATATAACAAAAGTACATAAAATGCATAAAAGAAATTTTTTATCGATGTTTTATTATTTAACTTTAAATAATTTCCCCACATTAAGTTTATGTTTTTAGTACTGATCGTACCTTTCTTGAAAAGTTGCGTTCATATACCCACTCAAAAATCGTAGCATGTTGAATGTTTTTAGAAAGGTCGCGTCACGTGTCGCAGATGTGAAATTAATTTAACTAAATTTTACCTTATAGATGGTTACAGCTGATAATCGAATTTGTTTCCAAAATTATGCCATCCTCTCGTTTTCCATTGATTTACAGGATACTGCATCGGATCCTTGTAATTCATAACATTTTTCTACCATCAGCCATCTTTTCATACAAAATTGAGTCTTCATTGGTAACTTTTCTGGATTTTAATGCTTCCGTTTTATCATCGGTATACGACCTTAATTAATCGCAACAATTTGTTGTATTCCACTGTCGACTATTTCGCAGTAGAAATCTTCATTATTGCACTTAAATTTTCACTTATTTTAATTTTGTACGCTCTATGCACGTCCTCTTAATTCCGACTCCATTGTTCAAGAGACCGACCCTTCCCGTTTTCTTCACAACCACGTGAGCACCTAACTGCCGCGTTCTACCGCGCTCGTGGCACAAATTTCAAGTTATTCAAATATTATGCATACAATAATTCAAATTAAATACATAATTCTACACAATTTTATATTTCTCTTTATACTTCATGCTGTTAATCGTTCAAGTGAATTATTAAATGCACTAACACGTACATTTTCTCAGTTCATGCCAAAATTATCTCATAAATGCTAAATTAAAAATGTATTGACCAACCATAAAATATTTCCTTTTTCTTTATACAAATTTTCTTCTATAATTTCAAAATACCACAATATATGTATTGGCTAAACGCCACCTATGTAACCATAGTGTACACAATATGAATAAAGTTAGTCATGCTGAAAAGTGATAACAGGCGAGTCGCTTCATTCCGCTTCATTTTAACAAAAATGAGCGTGGACTCTCAAATATTACGAGTATATGTGGTAAGGTTATAGACAGTGTTTTATGTAACATTTCAAAATCCATTAAAATCTAAAAATTATATTTCTGAAATATTGCTTTTTATGTACATAATTTAACAATTTTACTTTTGTGCATATTTTAAAAATTTTATATTTGTGCATATTTGATCAAGACATTGTGCTTAGTAATTATTATACAGTGTGACCACAGATGCATTTTTATCATTGTGTACTCTTATTGCCAACTTCATTAGATTATGGCGGAAATCTATGCATCACCCTGTGTGCGTTTCAAACACCCGCACGCGTTTTGAATTTCGAAAATTTATCAAATGTTCATTCTTCGCTTATCTTTATGAAAAGTACAAGTTTCATTTTTCGTTGTGTGCAATTTTATGTTTTAAAAAGCCACAAATTGTTAGTTTATTGAAGTGATCTTTTATTTTACCTTCTGTGCTACATTTGTGGGTAAGATTGCATTATTTTCTATCATGAGCGGAGGTTTGACTTTGATAAATTTTAGCTTTTGTAGATTCCTTCTAATCGCTTTCCAAGATGGGACTAAACTTCTGTTGGTTTATTGTCTGAATTTAACCACCTTCGCTATTAAAAAATATTATTATGGGGGAGAAATTTATGTTCTGTAATAATAATTAGAAAGAAAATCAAAACCCTGACAATGAGCGTGGATTCTCAAATATTACGAGTATAATAATGTTGGAAAAGTTATAGACATTTTTATGTAACATTTCAAAAATTCATTATAATCTAAAAATTATATTTCTGGAATATTGCTTTGTATGTGCATATTTTAACAACTTTATATTTGTGCATATTTCATCAAGTCATTGTGCTTCGTACATATTATTTTGGTGTGGCTACAGATGAAGTTCACAAGAAGTGCTCACTAGAAATTAATTTCTTTACTTATGTATTTCTTGAAAGAGGGCAAAATTTTTTATTCATATTGTATCATTGTGTACTCTTATTGCCAACTTCATTATATTATGTATTATTATATAATTAACTTTCATCTTTAATGCATTTTAACACGGCGAGAAACTTTTCCATAAGCATTTCCTACAGCAACTACCATATCGTGATAGATAAGAGCACCTTCAATTTTATACTCGCCATTTGGTATAAGTGGTGGAAATCGCGATGGATCGGGATATGCATTACAAACGTGATAAACTTTACCCTAAATTAATTATATAAAATTATATAATCCAGTGTACTTGAAATAAAATGTAATGTTACCTTTACAGGTTTGCATTCTTTTACATTTCCACAACGCAGGACTTCACGACTTCCAGCTAAATTATGATCGAAAACTGCATCGCACACATTTACTTGAAAACGCAAAGGAATCTCCCTGTACTCATTACTTAACAATTTGTAAGCTTGAATGCGTACCTAAAAACATTAGTAAAATTTTAAAATGTTGTCGAGTGGTGGTCTGATTGTGTTCTAGTTAACTCGTCAATATTTTAAAATTTTATTTATTATTAATTTTACGAGTTAAAAACTTATATTATGATGCATTTTAAATAATGTAATTGTAAATTTCTTGTCTGTAACCTTCAATTTATTGGCCGGAAGATCTTTTGCGAATATAGACGCAAATATTCATTCGTGTTCTAATCAGTGTTTAATGTTGGTGTTACATTAAACACTGGTACAATATGCTAGAATTTTCCAAAATCTTGATTGGTATTAAAAGTTCCGTAGTTACTTACATTTACAAATTGCCGAGAAAAATAAGTTAAAAAAATTTACCAGCGCTTTATTAGGATCGTTTATGTTCATATTAAACTCGAACGTGACATTAACAGCAGTAAGTGATCGGTTATATTTGAAAGTATGTAATTCCGCATTTTTAAAAATCGTTTTGTTATAGGTAACAGCTTCTGCCCATGTAAATGTTACATCATAATCGTGTTGATAAAACTGCAAAAATGTTATAAGTTTTTCTATTTTGTCATACATCTATAATATTAATACTACTTTTTCAAAAAATTGATTATCAGAAACTATAATTTTCAATAGAATACACAATATTACCAATACTTTTAACATCGTCACCCACAGACTGAACAACTAGAAATGAAAAAAAATTTGCTATTTTTACTAAACAAAATCGCTACAGATCATTTGCCACACATTGTGAATCCGTATAATGGTGTTTCCGTTTTACATTTTTAAAATAGCTTTATTTTCAAATTTATATAAATTCAAATAAAAAATGAAATATAAAGAAAAATTTATTCAACCAACATTCAGAAGAGTAATTTATTAAACATTCGGCGGATCTTGAAAAATTAAAATATTGTAAAATTTTCGAGGTCGCCTGCGATAAGAAGGCATAATATGCGATAAGGCTGGCTAGTCGTGGCACGTACGTTGTTTAACCCATTCTTATAGAAGTCTTTTAAGTTACCAACAAATAATTCGAATAATTTAAGGGTGAGTTATTCCATGGCAATGTTATACCCTGTTTATACTGCAATACTCGGCTTCCCGGTTCTCAAATGCCAAATTGGCATTTTTTGGTCAAAAAATTCAAATGTAAGGTTGTTTTTACAGCTTCAGGTTTATATTTAAAATTTAAATTTTTAATTAATTGTAGTACATAATATTATTATTGATAGCACAGGGTGGGCCATAAAGAATGTACTACTTTAAAACGTGTCATTGCGATCGAATGCTATGTAGGATCGTGACGCGGGTGATGGGGATTAGTAGCTTGGTTCATGAAAATTCAGTGCCGCTGCTCTGGAGCGCTTTACGGGTGAAAATTCTTTATAACCAACCCTCTATGTAATTTATGTACAGACACGATTGTCATATATTTCCAGGTAAATCCAAACTTCCGCTATTTATTCCAAACGGTGAACACAAGGTTGAAGTTTAGTTGACAAATACTATAATAACAATGGTTTTTACTTTAAATGGTTATGGAAAAAATGCTTTCAAAGAGAATTGAAATTTTAGAACATGTATAAAAATGATAACAATAGTCTGATTCAACGTAGATTAACATCTAAAATAATTCGTTCTTTGTAATAAAAATTTTATAAATTTATGTTCAAATGTTAATAAATATGATAATAATCAATGTACTTTTTTGATTGATCTTCTTTGGTCTAATTCATACAAGATTAACCCTCCCTTGCATAGTACCCCTTCTTTCTGTCACTCAGTGGGATATTCATTTCAATTTAGAGTGACCAGAGAGCATTTATGCAATTTAAAGCACTGTGGTTCACATGATATGAATGAGATATTCAATCAAAATGAAACAACAACTACTAATCACAAGTGAAGAAAGAGTGAGAAGAATGCCATGGATTGCACATGTCATAAGAACTGGGCCAGCTAACGAGATAAAAAATATTTGTGAATCCCAGAAAGAAGAGAGGACTGGGAAGAATTAGCAATGAATCTGAAAGAGATATTTGGCCATCTGTGGTAAGTAAGTAAGTATTTCAATCAAACTTATTAAAAGTATTAAAAAGTTAAGAAATAGAGACGGTAGTACGCCAATTGTATTGTAAATTGCAAATTATACAAAATTTAAATTTATAGATCTCAAGAAGTCCAAAAGCTGTAAAAATTATATGTGAGTATTGTACCGGCTGGTTTCATAAGCTTAATTAGCTCTACCCAACAGTAAGTTTCTAAATGCAACCTCCAACTTGCAAATTTGCTTTAGTTAAAATTATAACTTGCACTGATGATGAATGTTTCAAACAAAAGGTAGCAAATTTTATACACCAGGGGATATTAATAATATATTC
The DNA here is from genome assembly GCA_958510855.1 of Rhagonycha lutea. Classification (NCBI taxonomy): domain Eukaryota; kingdom Metazoa; phylum Arthropoda; class Insecta; order Coleoptera; family Cantharidae; genus Rhagonycha; species Rhagonycha lutea. The sequence goes on from OY294038.1 coordinate 42,341,493, forward strand.
TTAGACTACTACAGAAGTAATGAAAATTTGGAATTGAAATTATTTGAGCATTTTACATAGCCACCCTTAATTCAACGTACTTTTTACAGTGCATCTGATGTGCTAATAATCCTTCAAAAAAATGTTTCTTTTTGGTCTGCAAATCAAATTTTCACAGCTCTTATTACGTCTTCTTTAGAAGAAAATTTGCGATCTTTCAAATTTATTTTTAGTTTAGGGAAGAGATAACAATAATTCAAGGGAGCCAAGTTAGGCGAATAAGGGGGTTATCCCACCAACACAAACCTCAAAGCAAGAAGTTCATGGATGGCCATGTGCGATTTGTGTGCTGGAGCATTGTCTTGCAAAATCAAAACGCATTCGGAGATAAGTTTTTTGCGTATTTCACCTAACATTGTTATAAAATACTTTCCAATGATGTTTTTTTCCTTTTACAGGTAATCAATGAAATAATACCACGATATAATATATAAACTCTGCAGCAAGAACTTTTCCAGCACGTTTTTAAATCCAAAATTTCTTTGACCCTAGAGACCCAGAGTTTTATGCGTGGTTTCAAATCGAGAGCCTTTTAAGTTGGCAAATTTCCAGCGCAGTTGGAACAAAACGGATTGTTCGCGCAAAGAGAAAAACGCTACAATATAATTATGTACGTACGTGTGGATTGTCATAATTTAAAATACTTATTTACTAGAACATGTGACAAAAACAAAACTATTTTCAATACTTCATATTATTGACTAAAAAATTTTTTGGCAAATTTTTAAGTTGTAAGTACATCAGCTTGTCCATTAGCGTTTAGCGTACGTACGGAGTTACGGGCGTTAGGTACTCGCTGAGGACGAGGTGTGTGAGAGCTTTACTCCAATACAGTCTTTACTGTTAGTAACACCAAAAATGAAAAAGAAACAAATATGTTCTGGTAGTTTAAGGTTGGCTGAATATTTTCTTTTTTATTTATACGAATTGGACAATTGGTTTCGGAGAAAAAAAAATCTTAAAAGTAGGCATTTTTCGCCATTTATCGAGTTTTTTCTTAGAAACCAATTGATTTTACGGGAAAAATCAAAGAGAAAAAAAATGTTTATTTTGATCTAATTAAGCATATATAATTTTTTCAGCTTTTTCTCCCGAAATTTAGATTATTTATAAAACAAAGAATTGTTTATATCTATTAAAGGACCGCATAAAACTCTAGGCGAGTTTGAGAGAGAAAACCGTTCGCCTAAAGAATAAAAATTACTTACTTAAGCGCTCCATTAAGTTTACAATAATATGTAAAAGGTGATAGTATTGTCTATTGGTCTGTTGGTTTTCTGTCGTTTGCTGGTTTATTGTCTGAATTTAACCACCATCGCTATTAAAAAAATATTATAGGGTGAAATTTATGTTCTATAATAATTAAAAAGAAAATTAAAACCCTGAACATGAGCGTAGACTCTCAAATATTACGAGTATAATATGTTGGAAAGGTTAGGAAAAGGTTAAGAAAGATATTGTTTTTTGTAACATTTTCAAAAATCCATTACAATCTAAAAATAACATTTCTGGAATATTGCTTTGTATGTGCATATTTTAACAATTTTATATTATTAGTGCATATTTTAACAACTGTATATTTGTGCCTATTTTATCAAGACTATGGGTGATCTGAATAAAAGTGAGCATTTAGTATTGTCGTGATCTAAAGCTCAAATCTGCTTCCTAAATGATTCGGTAACAAAATCTCGCCCAATGTAGACCACTCGAAAAAAATAATCCCCGGATAGCCTTAAGTCGATTCACACTTACGGAAGCTACTAATCTGCAGTTTGTGGATTCAACGGAGTCAATCAAAAGATCAGATAAATCAGAAGGCAATTTATTAACTTGAATCAAAAATAGTCTTGGAGCAATTTCAGACGTAATCGACACAATTGTCGAGCGATATGTAAGATTGTGTAAAATGGACAGCATCAGATAAAGAGTATCATTTAAGTTTAACATATAAGCTATACTTTTATGTTATGCTGCTTAAATGTAATTTGTGTGTGAACAATATAAAATTTTACAAAAATGGTGTTTTTAATAACAAAGTTAATCCACTTAGGGCCGGTTTTACAATAGAAGCTTAAGCTCAGCTCAACTTTGAACCAGCCTTGAGCTTCAAATTTTACAAATTATGGGTTTTACAATGTGCGCTTAGTACTTGAGCCGAGCTCAACTTGAAGCTTTACATAGGAAAGCATAGGTGCGGTTCAGCTGAGCATCGGCTTAGTTGAGCCGATGCTAAACCTCCAATTGTAAAACCGGCCCTTACTCATTACAAAATTTCGGTGGTTGGCGAAAAATACGAAACATCCTAGACTCGAAATTAAACGTACGCACCACGAGTGCCGGTTTAAATAGAATTTTCAAGTTTCCTTACCAAACGGAAACGATCACACCTGGTATCCAATTTAACCTCAAATTTTGCAATGTGGGATTTGTAATCGCCGAAAATATTGGTCATCCAATCCGTAACGTAATGTAAAGTTGATTTGTGGGTCTCACAAATCATGAATTTAATGTTCTTGTCGATATTTCAGGTATGATAATACCCAAAAACTAAATAATTTCAATAAGGTCGAAAATCGTTCGTGACCTCAAAAGTGCACGTAAAATGAATATTTTACCAATAATGCGAACCAAAAACACTCGCGTTCACTTCCCACGACTTGTATAATTATTGCTTTTGTGGGTCCAAAAGCTCTAAAAATGGTCTTTTTGAGAAAAATTGCAAAAACTTTCGCAATTCTCGAAATGGACTCAAAGAAGGTCGACCAAAGACCCTTGCTCGTCGAACGGCTTATGCCTTTCTTGCTGCACAGTTCAACCTACCACCATAATAAACAATTTCCAGCAACAAATTCGTAAGTTTCCGGTTTTATACCGCCATCCATTTGAAATCACAATGTTTTCATTTTTCAGGTAAAATTTCACTTTTATGGACGAAACCTCACAAGTACGCATCAAATACACCAAACTTTTATGAAACAGTAAAATTGTTTTGTTTTATGTGTTTATAGTGACAAAATTATCGCATTTGTCCTTAAAATTGCTCTCAAGATTCGTGTCATACAAATTGACAACTTTACTTTTTAATTAAATCAACCAAGATCATCATCGGATCCATTTGATTGATTTTACCACATCTCAGTATATACTCCAAATTTTAAAAAATTACTCGGGGTTCTATGAATGAAAATAAAAAGTAAGTAGGTATAGGTAATTTCCGTTTCACATTTTTATAATTTATTGCTTTATTTTCAAATATATATAAATTCGAATACAAATTAAATCTAAAGAAAAATTTATTCAACCAACATTCAGAAGAATTATTAAACATTCAGCAGATCTTTATATTTTACCTGAGTTACTCAAGCACTGCAGTTGGGGCTATTCGTATTATCCTAGTTACAGTCAGACAGATTGATTGTACCACTTTTCTCCCCTAATACGGATACACCAGCCACTTTGCCTCTCGATGGCCTGAGAGTAGCTAGCTGCGGATTTTTACTCCACAGTTCTGAGAGCTGGGTAACGCGGACGCTGTCGTGGGTTCGACGAGATGTTGGGGGATGTCCAGTTGCTATGACCGGCTCTGGTGTACCACAGACAACTCTCTGAAATGGAATTAGATTAGGGCGCCAGATAGCGTCGAAATGAAACCAGCGGGTAACGTTTCTAACTAACAAATTTGGTTTATTATTTGCACAGCCTTTATACATACAACTTAATTGAGCTATGGCTCCAAAACACACGTCCTCTCTGATGGAGTTCCTTACAGATAATTGGTCAATCTCAGGTAATGAAAGTACCTTGAACTGCACACAAATACTCATGCACAAACTGACTAGAGCAAAATAGCAAGCAACTAAAATACGCTGATAAACAGTGAGAATTGGAACACTTACCCCAATGGTTGATTTCTTACTAAAACGTCTCACGAGGGCAGGTAGTGATCGATCAAATTCCTTCTCGTGCTCGACTAAGATCATTGATCCTTGATAGAAGCTAAAATTCCAAGAACCACATGTAACACAGCAATAAAATAGAGCTACACTATGCCAAAAGCGTGAATAAAGCATGCAACTACAGTTGTGGCAATTCAAAATAACTTTGCAAATATATAAGTAAACCATGAGATACCGTAATATAAAGTATAAACTCGTTAAGGGTCAGAATCGTGTCTCCGACGTCTTGGTGAGGATGTTGGACCATGAACAAGCGACTTCGTGGATTTGTCACCTTCAGAAAAACGAGTGCCTCTACGCCTATGGCTTCTCAAGTAAGATAGCATGGGACGTCGTTCCAGGAAACCGGAATGAACAACCCTCAGGAAAACCAAAAATAAGATCCTCGTATGCACACAGGTCACAATATCAGCGTCAACCAAACAGGTTGAAACGTCGGAAGCCAGAAGGGGTTTCGTGGTGAAATCGATATGGACAGAAAATCCAAAGTACATAACTTGCTAATGTCGAATATCGCACATCTACGATGGCCTCCTTGTCGTTAATAATCAAGACAGATTGTACTCACGATCGTATACGCCAGCAAAATACAAATCTCAAGACCACTAATTAAACAGGCGATTAGATCGTACGCCATGTTTCTCAAGATAAAAAAATCTTTTTCTTCTCGTACATAACCTCAACTCTCGTAAAATTTTTGTACCCTCTTAATTTTACAATTCTCATCTATTCTAAAGTTCACCTAAAGTTCGATATAATATATCAACGCAAATGAGTAAAAAGGAAAGAAGTTGCATAACCCACAGGCGGAAAATATTAATTAAATATTATTTATATTACACAAAAGTTCATATACCAGCGGCGTATCTAGTAACAAGCATAAAGCAGGTTACATGATCTCTGAATCTGGCGCAAGAAGGACGCTGTTGTTATCTGTTTGGTTCTGTGCCACCTTCTGACAACCGCGATGTACAGTTATTATATTCTAATGTTAAATTCGAACAAGAGATCCTCGGTGAAAAAGCAATTCAATGAAGTGTGAAAATGTTAACACGAAAGGTTGAAAATTGATCTTGTGATAATAGCCAGTAATGTCACATTACATTTACACAAAAACAATAAGTTTATGTTTTTATAATGTAATTGTGCGGCATCGGCATAGTGATGCGAATTTAGTTCATCTGTAACAAAAAGTGAAAGTGGAATTAATTTGAATTTTACTAAAAAAAAATAGTAACTTACTTTTTAAAAATGTGGGGACATTTTTGCCATATTTAATTATGCATGAAGGTCTCAGATCACAATTTAGATATCAAATTGATAGTAAATGTAATTGTGGTCCGAAATAGTCTTACACTAATACATGAACGGCCAAGGGACGAAAATTGCCGTAAACTCAGGATTTAATACTCGGCATATTTGCAAAATTTTATTAAATCAGCTTTATTCACCCGAGTCTTTAATTTCGATTTGGAACGCAACCTTTCCTGAGGGAGTATTTTTGTTCTCCACCATTATAGCGACCCGGACCTTAAAGAGTTCTGAAAAATTCATTATAATATGTATCGGATGTGCATTATTACAACACAAGACAAAAGAATAATTTCAGTATTGATGTGTTTCGTACCAACATAATGAAGAAATTTGTGTTTTGTGATGGAGGTGTTAAATTTAATATGCTAGCATAAGTGGTTAAAAACGGTAAAAAGTTGGGACCTTCAAGAGGACATTAAGAGCTTGGAATAGTTGTGATACTTGATATTATAAATATTCCATTTATATTATGTACTATTTTCAATGTAAACTAAACACCAAGGCCAGTAGCTAAGGACATTAGCCCAATATAACTTAATACATCCTGTTCCGGTTCACATTTTTCCAATTTAATGAATCCTTTTTTTCAATTCATACCAAAAATAACGAAAATTTAAGTATAATTTTTATGTACATTGAACACGAACACCAAAGCGGTGTCATCGCAAACTCTGGACTCGTTTAGATTTTATAACAGTCGAGGTCAAAAAAATTCAAACAGAAGTTTTTCGATTCAGACAAGAATTCAAATCATTGATTCTTTTATTTGAAGCAAACTATTTAATATTCTAATACATAAACACATTGAAGTGCTGAAATAGTAGATACGTAAGATTCGTGATTATTATTTCATGTAAAATAATCATCAGTGCTAGATTCAAAATATAATTTTGAAATTTTTGTGACTTCTTTTATTTAGGTATTTTAATTTTACAAGATTATTTCCTACTAGCTGAATACCCGACTTCGCCCGGGGTTTTACATAAAATAAAATATTTTTCGCGTGAATATAGAAAGAATTTGTGTTATTATAAGCGCCATATATTAGTAACTAAAAAATTCTTATAGTTTTTTAAAAATTGTTTTTAACTTCAAATCGTTAATTGTATAGCTATATATAATCGCAAAGGCTTGCGTTAGCTTTGTAGTGGGAGAGCACGTAGTGATTTTTAATTACTGACGTAATTAGAATGATCTTAAAGATGGTAACGAGACTTAACTCTGGGCTTGGGTCCAAGCTTCCCATAAGCTTATGGGTTTCAGTTCGTATGAACTCCCCCTTATGGAGAATCAACAACAAAAATTCAACTTTGACTGTGGTCCAGCACGATCTTATATAGTCGTACGCTCCTATATTGTTTAAAACTAATTGAGGTTAAATTATGAAAGTGTAAATACTCACTTTACTATTAGCATGCAAAAAGTTAAAATTATCCAGCAAAATCGGCGTGTTAAATAATAAGTCATCCAACAAATTTACTTTTATTTGCTCAATAATTAAGTTCAAGAAATTTATGCAAAAACGTTATCAAGACACGCCTCGATACAGAGCCTATTGAATGTGGATCGTGTGAACAGATTACCACGCACAAGATAATCGCATTTAATATGGTAATGTAAACCAACTCTAAATTATCGATGGTTACTATTAAATTGTATAAAAATGTACGGCATGTAATAAATTGGTGAAACATTAAAATTTAAAATAGTTTTTATATTACCACTGTATTTTTGTCCCGTCGTTTGAGGTTCACTGCTTCTAAAGTTGAGCGGGCTGCCGTTGACGACCGTACGCTTGTTGTAGGCTGGTAGGTGGTAAAATTAACAAATCGTTTGTTATTTTTCGAAAATGATGTTCAACAAATATAATTCGGAGTGTTAACTGTGTTATCGCAGCACCGTTCATATCAAACTCGCCAGGTATGTGATCCAATCGAACAGCTAAGTGAAGACGAATTAAAAGTTATAGCAACGCCCATAAAAGTGAACAAGGCACCAGGACCAGATAATATACCAGCCAAGTTGATAAAAAGACTATGCGAGGAAAAGCCGCAATGGGTGCTTAAGGTACTCAACAACCTGGCATTTGAAGAGACATTTCCAAAAGAATGGCAAGAAGCAGTATTGGTTCTTCTGAAAAAAGGAGACAAACAGGCAAACGCGCCGTCCTCATACAGACCAATTTGCTTGCTAAACCACATTAGCAAGGTTTATGAAAAGTTCATTCTGAAGAGATAAATAACAGAGAGGGGGGGGGGTTGGCGGCAAACCAGTTCGGGTTCAGGAAGGGACGTTCCACAACTCACGCTTTAGGATTACTTATAAAAATAGTTAAAACAGCAAAGTCAGGAACATGGAGAACAAGAAATTACGTCATGATAATTTCACTAGATGTCAATGAACGCCTTTAACTCAGTTTATTGGAAGAATATAATAGGCGAACTGAGGAAAAGAGGTATAAACGAAGCCCTTGTAAACCTCATAGAAGACTACTTTAGCAATAGATCGTTCTCGTTCAGGAGCAAAACCTATAAAGTCTCATCGGGTGTAGCCCAGGGCTCTGTGTTGGCTCCGCCTCTGTGGAACGCTGGCTACGACGAAGTCTTTTCGCTGCCGTTGCCTGAAGGTGTAACCCTAATCGGTTTTGCAGACGACCTGAACGCCATAATAGAAGGAAAAACAGAAGACGAAATGGAAGAAAATGCGGTCAAAACAATCGAAATCATAAGAGATTGGATGGACTCCAAAGGATTGACCTTGGTGCCGGAGAAAACTAAGGCGGTACTAGTGAGTGGAAGACGGAAACGTCGAAAGATCAAGATAAGCCTACCGGATAAAGAAATTAGGTTAGTGTCAAGCTTAGGTTAGTGTCAAGAAATGATTTTTTAAATGGGGGGCACCGAAGAGTAATTCGCCGGTGCCGAGTTGTTTGCGTACCCTTTCTTGTGCTGGGGGAAGATAAGGCCAGTGGCCTCAATGCGGGGAGGATGCAGAGGAAGGAATGGTCCCTGGCCATTAAAGGGGCCCGTCAAAGCTCTTGCTCCCCGGCCTAAAATTTCAAGTTACGCCACTGATTAGATACTTATTTGACTGTTCTCCTTTGGTCTAATTGACACAAGATTAACCCTCCTTTGCATAGTATCCCTTTTTTCTGTCATTCAGTGGGATATTCATTTCAATTTAGTGACCAGAGAGCCTTTATGTAATTTAAAGCACTGTGGTTCACATGATATTAAAGGGAAAGGGTGTATTCCACCAACACAAACCTCAAAGCACGAAGTTCATTGATAGCCATATGCGATTTGTGTGGTAGAGCATTGTCTTGCAAAATCAAAACCCCCTTCTTCTTCTTCTTAGTTTAAGCCTTAAGGCTTTTTATTACCAACATCTGCGTCATTTCCTTGGCAGTGTTGGTTCTGTGAGCATATAAATATTTTACATCCATCAGGTAGCTTGCTAGACTTGTCGTCAGATGTGCCATGTATCCTGGTTTTTATGTTAATGGTGGCAATTTACTAACCCAGGGGACCACCGGCTTAACGTACCTTCCGAAGCACGGAGACTAGTCATAAGAAAGTTTGACTCTCACCAGGTTTGAACCCGGTGCCCCGCATTTACATCCAACTGCGTTAGCTGCAAGGCAATGACCGTCTCAATCAAAACCTATTCGAAGATCATTTTTTTGCGTATTTTTCCTAACATTGTTATAAAATACTTTCCAATGATGTTTTTTTCCTTTTTCGGGTGTTCAATGAAAATAACACCACGATATCTCTAAACACTGAAGCAAGAACTTTTCCAGCACATTTTTAAACCCAAAATTTCTTTGACCTTAGAGACCCAAAGTGCTTTCATTCCTTTGACTGCAGTTTTGTCTCTGGATCGTAGAAACACACTCAATTCTATCCAAAGTGACAAGTTGGTTCAGAAAGTTTAGATCGTTTTTAAAGTCCCATTTTAGCTTCCTGTTGATTTCCCCACTATTATTTTATGGCAAACGTGATGAAAACTTATGTATTTTCATATTTAATTGTTTGAACTTTTGCTTATCCTTACATTTTACTGTTGAAATGTTTATACAGTAGTTCCTCGTGAGATTTGTGAGAAGTGATAGAAATATCTTAAACAGGGTAAGACAAAATATCTTTACTATACAAAATCCAATGGAGCTAGTGCTTTATTAGAAACAACCTTTTAAATCCCCAACACAATATAGGTACATAATTTATTTTAATTATTCAAGTGCTTATTGCGCGTAGAAAATACCATAAGCTAGGGCTATTTGGGCACTCTAAGTTGACCTGAACTGCCAATTCTAGTAGAACTTCCTAGTATATAACTTGGAAGTTCAGGAAAAACATTCATGGAGAATTATTTTCTTAATTATTTAATTGTGTGATGCTATTTTTCTAAAATACGAATAGTCCAAATAAAAGAAGAAAATTCATGATGATATTTTCATTTTATCTGAATAGTAGTACAAGAAACCATTTATAATATCTTCTTTATCAATTTTCCAAAGATGACCAAGTAGCCTCAAACCAGTTGTAATTTGGTCACCCCATTCTTTAATTTTCAAGAATCCCTTGAAAATAATTCCAAAACTTTTCTGAAAAGATGTCCAAGTAACCGCAGTTTATGGTATATTTTTAAATATCCCTACTAATAGTGTAATCTAATATAAAACTGTGATTAGATAATTCTGCCGTTAATTGTATTCTATTAATGTATTTTAATTGGACGAGATACTTCCCCATAAGCATTTATCACATACAACATTGCGTTTCCGTTTGTCACATTGAGATCACATTTGTATTGACCATTTGGAATAAGTGGCGGAAATCTAGATTCATCTGGGAATGCATTACAAATATGGTAAACTCGATCCTATAAATTACATAATATCAAGAGTGAACTTGAAAGCTTAGTTAATTCTAACCTTCTGAGAATAGCAATCAGTCATATTTCCGCAACGGAGGATGTTGTCACGAACTCCACCTGCATTCTGCTCTAGAACATTGCATATACCTACTTGGAAACGCATTGCAATTTTTCGGTACTCATTACTCAAAAATTTAAAAAATTGAATGACTGTCTGAAAAAATTGCATTAAGAATTTTTAATTGAGCTTAGATGTAATAATTTTTTATTTTACTGTTGTTTTAGAATGATCCAGTTGCATTCGAAATTCAAAAGTCACATTTGCTGCAGTAGTTGATCTGTTATATTTAAAAGTAACAATTTTGAAATCTTTGAGAATTGTTTTATTATAGTCGACCATTTCCATCCATTTAAATTTTACGTCATAATCATGCTGCTGAAACTAATTAGAGATAAAACAGATTTTGTAATACTCACATACTAATCACAGTACTTTGGAAAGCAGATCATCGGAATATACGATTATCGAGAGGCAACATAAAATTACCAATATTTTGAACATGTTTAGAAAATGTTTGAACACTAAATAAAGGAACTGTAATATTATTATGGTTCCGCATCACATTTTTCACATTAACAAGTTTTCAAGGTATCTGTTAATTGAAGTTCTTAATGATGAAATTTTTTTTTAATGTGAACTAAACACGACAGCATTATATTATCATTTGTAATTACAAAAATATAATATTGTGAAATAAATAAAATTACGAAACGGTAGCTTACGACATTTTTCGATCTTATTCATATCTCAAACGAGTATAATAAATATTGGATGATTATTTATTATAATGGTTAACTGTGTAATATTTCAAATTTTGTCGAGAAAGTAACTCTACTGGTTAATAATCGCCATTAATTAATATTACGAACCAAATTTTTTTTGAGTAGTAATAATATAAAGGTTTCGCCAATTTTCACTCCATTTTTCACTTTTCCATATTTGTTTGCAACTAAAATATTTAAAATTAAAATTTGTATAATTTAATTTATATGGTATAAGGCATCAGCAAACCTTCTGCGTTCTTCTTGATGACAAAGGTCGCAAGGGGTAGAGAAGGGAATAGCTTACCCTAGAGTCTAAAAGAGGTGATGACCTTAACCTATGATTTACTCATGGTGTTGAATGTTTAACCCAGATATGAACTGGGATGACTCCCATACTTGTTGCACTACCTAACAATTCAAATGGACGATGATCTTAACCCATGACCAGCTCACGGCACGTAAGGTTATGTCCATATAGGAACTGGAATGGGCTAAAGAGACTTTAACACATCGCTTTCATGGTGCAGGTTGGCAGTCGTGGGAGATTTATGCTCGTGCTTACTGTTCTAACTAGAATTTAAAAGGAGGATGTTCTTAACCATAACCAGCTCATGGTGAGGAAGATTTGTGACCAAATGGGAACCAGGATGGGCTAATGACCTTATCCCATGGCTTCCATGGTGTAGGAAGTCAGTCCTGGAGGGAAAGAATTCCCGTACTTACTAAACTGCCTTAGAACTTAAAAGGACGAGGTAGGTAGAGGTAAAGAGAGCAGATGCGGGCTCGGTCCACTTATCTCCTTCATCTCAGTGAAAGCTAATTAGAGTTTTTAAATTGGCATTGAGTGGTTTTGGGGTTACGTCACAGAGGTAGTACCTTTATCTGTGGACGGTCACATCAAGCGTCATTGACGGAAGATGGTCCAAGGAACTGGTCCTCGTGTCGTACCCAGCTGACACGTATGGCTCCACGTGCCACACCCCGGGCAACTGTATTGACCTACAGGCTAAACTAGGTGATAGTAGCCAGATATGGCGAACCCTAAGAGAAGACAGCAGTTCTTTCAGTACCGGGATGAGGCTTCAGAAAGGTACTTCTGGCGAGGCTCAAATCACAGACACCAATGGGTGAGGCTGCGGCTCATCCGGCCATTGTACTGCGATGCGGAAAGCAAGGAGAAACTACCGCACTACTTTCTCAAGACAAACAATGATGGCATTATAATCACAAACAATGGCCCCTAGTCCGTGGCAGACCTTAAATGGTCAGTGGGTGCGAAGAATGCCCGCGAGGAGGGACCACCCGAAAGTGGAAACAAATGAATGTGAGAAGTATGAGAGTAGTATGTACTTCAGGAAAATCGCATAATGAGATCCAAGAGATGCAGCGACTGGAGCTGGAAGAGTCAAAGTGGACATGTCAGCGGTCTATTATTCGAGTAGTTACTTATCAAAACATTCTAACGGAATGGGATTTATCACAAATGAAGAGGTTGATAAAGCGGTACTGAACTTTATCTCAACATAATCGGAGATAACCATCACCATGGGGGACTTTAATGCAAAGATCGGTAACGAAAGGTCGGGAGAAGTGGTGGGAGAGTATGGGCTGGGAGATAGAAACCAAAGAGGGGACACCTTAACACAATTTTGCCAAGAGGAAAGATTTATGATCGCAAACACCTGGTTTAAATTGCCAATAGGGCGACTGTACGCTTGGAGGTCACCGCAAGACACGTCAGATCACTAACTTGGTGAGAAACCAGATAGATTTCATCTTGATAGATAATAGATACAAAAATGGTGTGAGAGTAGTGAAAGCATACCCCGAAACAGATATGGAATCAGACCATAATCCTCTGATAGCGCGCCTAAGGTTCAGGCTCAAGAGACTACGGAGAAGAACCGAAAAACGGCCAGATATGACGTTGCTTATAGATGCTAACCTAAAAACACAAATATATCAGACACTTAACAAGAAGTTAGACGGAATCAGACTGAAAGATGGAACAACAAAAACTAATGTAACAATAAATGAAACCACAGTCGAAAGAATATGGGAGAAAGTTAAGAATATCTTAACCACAATTCAAGAGCAAGATCTAAAAACGACTCGCAAACTAAGCAATAAAAATTGGATGAAAGACGATATCTTGCAGTTAATGGATCTACGAAGGACGTATAAGGATCGAAATCGCGCTAAATATCAATAAATCAAAACAACAATAAGACGAGCAATTAGAACAGCCAAGGAGGTATGGATGATAGAGAAATGTGAAGAACTGCAGAGGAGACATGATCTGTTCAACATGCACAAGATGATAAAGGAAGTCACTGGAAATCACAGAAGGCGCTTACCGACAAGACTGCTATCTGAGACCTACAAAGTTATTACGGATTTAAAGAAAGAAGAGGCAGAGTGGACAAGATATATTAAAAAACTATTCATCGATGTAATGCATATAGAACTGAAGAAGGAAGAAAGAGAAATAGAACCAAGCATTATGGCAAGTGAAGTTCACAAAGCAATTGAACAAACAAAAACTGGAGAGGCTGATGGGCCAGACGAGATATACCATGAAATGATGAAAATGATAAACAAAGATAACACCGCACTATTAGTAAAACTCTTCAACGCAAATATATAAATCTGGCAATATACCCAAAGATTGGTTCGAGTCTACCTTTATTCCCATCCTAAAGAAGAGGAATACCAACAAATGTGACCAATTTCAGTTAATAAGCTTAATGAATCAGATTTTAAAAGTATTTTTGAAAATAGTACACAATAGAATAATCTCGAAGTGCGAGCTAGATATAAGTGACGAACAGTTCGGTTTCAGGTGAGGACTTGGAACAAGATAGGCTCTGTTTGGGCTCTCAGTCCTCCTACAGAAATGCAGAGATCAAAGGAAAGATGTTTATGTGTACTTTATAGATTATGCCAAAGCATTTGACAGTGTCAAGCACCAAGACTTGATGAAGATATTGGCGACGAAGGGTCTGGACGAAAACGATATTCAAGTCATAGTGAACCTATTATAAAGAACAAGTGGCTTGGATAAGACTGGATAGAGGCCTTATAATAGAAATACCAATCAAACGAGGCGTATGACAGAGTTGTGTATTGTCTCCGCTCCTGTTTAATGTCTACTCCGTGTAGACATTCCAGAAAGCAACGGAATACTCACAGGACGGTATAAAGATAAACGGGAGAGCCCTGAACAACCTCAGATATGCTGATGATACAGCAGTCATAGCAGATAGTGTTGAGGAACTCCGACGCTTAATAGATGCCATAACAAGAGAAGGAGATTTACTTGGCCTAAAAATAAACACAGGAAAAACAAAAGTAATGGTCATTAGCAGAAACCCTGACATACAGGCTAATCTAAGCATATAAGTACCACAAAAAATAGAACAAGTTGCAACAAAATTCCAGATCACCTAAGCAATTTGAAATTTCCCCACACCCAGTTATTACTGGTAAATTTGCGTGTAGTGGCCCTGATGGAAAAACTAGCTCTATGGTAATCAGGAGGCAAGGTGAGGATTCGGTTTGCCACTTCTCGAGGTAAATAAAACCAATAAGTCGGAAACAAAGGTTACGTTTATTAACCCTTATGTCAATACCCGGGTATCCTTTTGCATGTTCTTACTTAAATATGCTATATATTTAAAGAGATATCTTCAAATCCGGTCAGATCCTCGTTATTTGAGTCAATTGACGTCGATTCATATAAGTTTTGATATTTAAATTTTCAAGAAAGTAGAAAAAATTAGGCGCTAAAGTTGAATACCCAGTTGATCAATACCCGGAGTACCCGGGTACCCATATATTATGTAAAAACTTAATACTTCTACAGATTTTCAAAATAATAAATAATTTAACTAATCTCTAGGGGGTCAGAAATAATATTTTATATACAAATAAACGTAGACATTTAACTTTTAATTATAAATTAATTGCATTTAACTATAAATTATATGTAAAATATCCTCATATGAACGACGAATGAAGATATGAATGACAACGGAGACTTTACTGTTTCCCTTCCTCCTTGCCCTTTATTATTCCATAAATTAACAGGTTTTGTGGCAGTAGGTATTCCCACTGTGACTCCCAACAACATAGAATTTGAAAATAAAAATTTCCCAATTCCTTTTGTTGACGAAATATAGCATAGGGTACCCTGGTACCCCGGGGGTATTGAACAACGTAATAAAGACCGGGTATTGACATAAGGGTTAATATTTTCTGCTACAATAATCGCACACACAAAGGACATCCGTCGACTATACAATTAACTAGGTCAAATGGCGTTAGAAAGAACGTGGACGTACCAAAGCAGAACATAAACAGTCCAAAACTAACCAAAACACAATCGCTATACAGAGGAATAAAATTCACCTAAGATCTTTGGGTGTTTACAAAATCTACCTTATACAGAATTCTCTGTACGCGATCGATGGTGTTAAATGAAATCAAAAAGGTACTCCACTGTCCTCTTCTGCCAGTCCGAAACGAAAGGATCTCCTGGTATACAGTTTGCCTAGCAGGAATTGGTAACGTAGGCTTCAAGATTACTGATTTACCCAAGGTCATGCGCCAGGTGTAAAAGCCACGAGGTATAGGAATAAAAAAACCACTGTACAACTCTGGAGGTCCACGTTGCAAATAATAGAATTCTGATCTAAGGCGATACATAATAATTAGAGCCAGAAAAGTCCCAGGTAACGATGAGATAATGGCAGATATGATAACGAACGGAGGAGAAGGAGTACACAGGGAGATCTGCGAATTGATAAGAGGAGAGATAAATCCTCTCTGCACTTCTATTATTTTTCAGTCCCGCTATCACTTTTCTTATCTCGTCTTCTTTTGGTATTTCCACTTTGTCCTCACTTTCGTCAACCGTTTCTGTCACTACGTATTCTCTCTCTTTATTCTGTCTTTCTGTTCCGTTCAACAACTCTTGGAAGTATTCTGCCCATCTTTTCGTTACTCCCTTCTTTGATCCCACCAGTGTACCGTTTTTATTTTTGCAAAACGTTGTGGCTGTTTGGTATCCTTGTTTTATTCGTCTAATTCCCTGGTAAAAATTTCTTATTTCTTTGTTATTGTACTTCTCTTCCAACTCGTCCAGGTTCTTTATTTGGTGTTCTCTTTTCTTTTCTCTTATTACCCTTTTACACTCCCGTCTTTGCCTTTCATATTTCCTTCTCGTTTCATCGTTTCGATTGGCCATCCATAGCTGCCTTGTTTCTTCTCTTTTCTTTACTTCCATTTCACACTGTTGATCATACCACTCGTTTTTTCTCTTTGCAGTACTTATATGCTGTGTTTTTACTGATTCAATTATACTTCTTTCTATTGTTGTTCGCATCTGGTCTATATTTTGTTGTACTTCCGTCTTTTCTAATATTGTTTCCATTGATTCTCTATATTTTCTTCTCTGTTCTTCTATTTTAAGTTGCACTTGCATTCTATTTTTCTGTTTAATTACTTGTTCACCTATTCTCAATGTGTTTATTCTAGTTGTTGCCATTTTCACACCCACCATAAAATGGTCCGAATCAATGTCTGCTCCTCTGTAAGATTTAACGTCTTTAATAATATTTTCAATCCTACTCTCTATTAAAACATGGTCTATCTGATTTACTGTGTTTCCATCTGGGCTTTATCCATGTTGCCTTACGGATATCTTTATGCTCGTAGTGAGTACTCTTTATCTTCATTTCGTTTCCCATTGCGAAGTCGATAAGAAATCTTCCATTTTCGTTACTCTCATTGTGCAAACTAAACTTGCCAATTGTTGGTCTATATGCTTCTTCCCGCCCTAGCTTCGCATTAAGATCACCCACTATCATTTTTATGTCATGTTTTGGTATTTTCGCATACTCTTTATCCAACAACTCGTAAAATTGTTCTTTAACTTCTACACCCTTTTCTTCAGTAGGTGCATGCAAATTAACAATACTTATTTTCCT
Organism: Rhagonycha lutea; assembly: GCA_958510855.1. Lineage (NCBI taxonomy): Eukaryota > Metazoa > Arthropoda > Insecta > Coleoptera > Cantharidae > Rhagonycha > Rhagonycha lutea. Next base: position 42,358,498 of record OY294038.1, read on the forward strand.
CTTTCTTCCTTTTATTCTCAGTACACACAGTCTATCCGATATCGGTTTGAAACCAATCACCGTTTCCATCCCAATTTCGCTCACCATAAAACCAGTTCCCAACCTTCTATCTTTCCCTCCACTTTTGAAAAAGGTAACTTCTCCATATCCATTGTATCATCACCACTTTGTTTTGTCTCCTGTAATGCTAAGATATCTACGATATCTACCTTGTACTTTTTCATCACCTCTATTAACTGTTTTAGTGCTCCCCCCACAAAAGTTCCCCTCACATTCCAAGTTGCAAGAAACATAACATCACTTATTTCCATTTGTCCATTATTCCATTGCCCTTTTTCACGCGTTTTTGCATTGTTCTTCCGTCCGGCATCTTCCATTATTAGTTTTTTTGTATGGGGGGTATAACTCTTCACTATTTCCTCCTTTTGATGATCCCAGTCCCAACGATCTCGGTTTATATATGTTCTTCCATAGCCTACATTGACTTCATTCCTTCATTTCTGCTTTTAAAAGAAGATCTGCCTGTCTTTTTGCTTTTATTAAAAATCTCAATACTGGCCTGTCTTTTCCTTGAACTTTCCTCTGTTGGAGAAACCCACAGCGGCCGCGAAATACAAATTCAAAATTTTCAAATCAAACTTTTTCAAAATAACTTTGCTTGTTCCTTATCCAAAATGGACACTATAATATATTGCGGTTCCGCCTCCTCTTCCGAGGGTAGGGTCGTTACAGTATAATTTGGACAGATGGATTGTTTATGGACGGTTTCTCCTATGAGGAGGAGGTCTAGGTCGTGCTAAGAGGCTAGGATGTGAAGAAAGGAATGTTTCTCGCTGGTTAGGCTATTTGCGTTCCAAAAGACTATTTTGAGTGAATTTGGGATGGATTTTGAGCATTGAAAAAAATTAGTGTGACGTGGTTTGGTGGTGTGATGGATAGATTATTGGAAAACGGTCACGATTCTGGCTAGGATGCGCTGAATGATATCGGAAGGGGCGTTTACATCTATTAATTCGCTGAGGGCTCTGGCCATTTTTTCGACCATTTCTGTTTCTTTGTCGTTTGAGTTTGGGGGAGGGTTTTCTAAGCTTGGGTTCGAGTTTGAGGTAGGGTTTTAGCGGGGGGGGGGGAGTTGAAGCTTATTCTGCCATATTGCTTGCCCAATTTAACTGACCTCATAAACTCTTGCTTGGTAAACTCGACGGTACTTGACTTATGGAAAAAATCAATTATTTTGCCAATTCCAATATCTAGCACTGCCAGTAGTTTTGGTGAGCTGCGGCCAATAAATATTCTTTCAGCTCTATCCAAAGTACTGGAATACAAACAGCGTCTCGTTCATATTGATTTGAATCATGTGATACCTAACGTTCAATCTGGTTTTCGTTCAAGATTTAGCAATACAACTGCCTTATGGAAAGTGGCTGGAGATGTCCTTGCTAATATAGATGCTTCTAAAATATTGCTGATCACATTTTTGGACTTCAGCAAAGCCTTTGATGTCATTGACCCTGACCTACTTAGTATTGCTAAGCTCATGTATTATGGCCTTATAGCGACCTGGTTTGAAAACTGCTATACTTACAATCCGTACTCAGAGGGTAAAGCTGAATGGTAAGGTTTCCAATGAACGGAAAACAGAGGCGGAGTTCCTCAAGGTAGCCTCCTTGGACCACAACTATTTATAATCTTCAATGAGGATCTTCTGAAAATTTTACTCGATTTTTGCATCTTCCATATTATGTATGCCGATGACATACAGATTTACATATCTGGCTCACTATTTGACATAAATCGAATTTTCAACGAAATGAACGTTGTCTTGGCATTCATACAACGCTGGTGTCTAAAAAATGGACTACTGCTAAACCCGACCCATACGATGTGTATGGGCAGTCCGCATCACTGCCAGACAGCAGAGGAAGCCAAACGTACCGAGGTACTTGTGAACGGTTGCGTAATCATATGGTGCACAGAAGTAAAAAACCTTGGCGTGATATGGGATAGGCACTTGTCTTTTCCTGCTCAAGTCAAGAAGATCGTCAAGACATGTTATTTCAAGCTCAAGACTCTCTATAGGTACAAGAACTTCTTGTCATCTCTGTTAAATGGAGATTAGTCGAGAACCTAGTACTATGACAACATGTCGATTAGTGTATCATGGTATACTATGGAAGTTTGACGGACGAACTAATAAATAAGCTCTAAGTCCTGAAATATGCTTGCCTTCGCTTTTTATATGACGTCAAATATAGAGACCATGTTATGCCATATATATTATTCTGATCAAGGAATAATGAAACTGGATACCCGCTTCCAATTTCGTTTCGCAGTGCTGATATTTAAAATACTAAAGTCTGGACAACCAGGCTACCTTAAGGATCTACTCATCAGAAGGTCAAAAGTTCATAACCTAGATTTTTAGCTCGAATTTGCATTTGTCGGTTACTCAACACCATGGTTCCAAATTCAAAGGTTCGGTTCGTTCCAATACTTGGCGTCGTGTATTTTTAACAAATATATTGAAGTGTGAAAAAGTCGATCAAATGAGCAAATTGTGTTTTTGGTTAAATTTAAATTTTGTCGATTTTAAACATTTAATTTTGAAGCAATTTTGAGATGACGGAAGCGATTGTTTTGTTACTTCCAACACACAAAACAATACAAACTTGATTTTTCTTAAAGACTGCTATATTTCTTGAGAATTTGTGGTGTTTTAACTCATGTAGAATGTGATGTTTATCTGTAAGTGAAAAGTGATATTTGAACTGTGGCGGCAAAAAAAAGTTGCGCATACTTACGATTTTGTTGCTAATTTTTATTTTATTATGATGGTATTTTGAACTATGAAGCCAATTTAGCGGCGAGGCTTTGTCTTGCGCCGACCGTTGATGAGGACGACCGTTCATGAGTGCATTTCATGGGGTTGCGAATATTACCTCGCAATTTTACCCAAGAAGACCATTTTTGGGAGTTTTTGTAGTCACAAAAACCATTATACCAGCGATAGGAGATAAGCGTGAGTTATTTTTGAAACGTATTATTATTTCGTAAATCAACGTTTTTACGTGCATTTTGTGGGCGCAAGCAATATTCGACTCTATTGATGCTATTTTGCTTTTTGGATAATTTCGTATCTGAAATTACATTTAGAAGTTTAATTTCGATGATTTGTACTATTACACAAATCAAATTTCATTGTACGCACCGAATAAGTAGATATTCGTTAATTTTGGTGGTTTAAAAGAACCACATGTGGAATTTGGAGGTTAATTTTTCCTGCCAGATGTTTTATGGTTCCGATTTTGTTAAGAAGTTGGAAAGATTTGTTTAAACCGACATTCGAGGTTTGAACACTACACTGGAGGATTTTCACACGTTCACTTCACTATTTATTTGGAAAAATGGGAAGGCTTCTGGATCAACATAGATGTTAATTCGCTACCGTTTTTACCAACTGGACGGCATCTTGATAAGTGAATGCTGAGCAGCGGCGTACGGTCTGATGTACTGGGTGCTTCGTAATAAGTATCAACAACAAGATTTTCATGAGTAAGAAATTGAACATTATTTTATAAAAACACCATTGTTGTAAAATTTTCTTTATTGATGTTACACTATTGCACATTTATAGAACATCTAATAAAAGTATAGCTAAGGTGTTGTACATAAATGATACTCTTTATTGGATGTTTCTACACATCAGATACACTTATTGAATATCGCTTGACGATTGTGTCAGGGAAATCCAAAATTGCTTCACATTTGTTTTTGAGTCATTCAAATAAATTACTTTATGATTTGTTGTGCCTATTGATTTGCTTAATATCGCTGAAACCTACAACCTGCAGATATTGTGGCCTCAGATATGTAAACCTGACTTAAAGCTAGCCGGACCTATGTTGTTGAAGTGGACCACATTAAGCGAGGTTTCACCGCTGACTATAATAAGGGGCGTAACTGAGCCGTGCATCACGACAATATAAATATACATATACTCGTCGATAGAAATATCTTAAACAGGGTAAGACAAAATATCTTTATTTTACAAAATCCAATGTAGCTGGTGCTTTATTAAAAACAACTTTTTTAATCCTCAATACAATACACATAATTTTAATATATTCAAGTGCTTATTATGCAAAGAAAATACCATAAGCTAGGGCTATTTGGGCACTCTATGTTGACTTAAACTGCCAATTCTAGTAGATCTACCAGGAATATAAGTTAGAAGTTCTGGAAAAATGTTACTATCTATTCAAGATTTTTGAATAATGTCCAAGTAGCCGCGTTTTATGGTATATTATTTTTAAATATCCCTGCTAATAGTGTAATCTAATAAAAATGTGTGATTAAATAATTATTTTGTTATTAATTGTGATCCATTAATCTATTTTAATTGGACGAAATACTTCCCCATAACCATTTACCACATAAATCATTGCGTCTCCATTTATAACCTTCACTTCAGATTTGTATTGACCATTTGGAATAAATGGCGGAAATTTTGATTTATCTGGAACTGCATTGCAAGTGTGGTAAACTCGATCCTATAAATTACATAATATCAAGAGTAAACTTGAAAGTTTAGTTAATACTAACCTTCTGAGAATAGCAATTAGTCGTATTTCCGCACCGGAGGATGGCATCACGAAGTCCACCTGCATTTTGCTCCAGAACATTGCATATACCTACTTGGAAACGCATTGCAATTTTTCGGTACTCATTACTCAAAAATTTATATAATTGAACGACTGCCTGAAAAATTTGCATTACGAATTTTTACTTGAGCCTAGATGTAATAATTTTTTATTTAACTGTTGTTTTAGAATGATCCAGTTGCTTTCGAAATTCAAAAGTCACATTTGCTGCAGTAGTTGATCTGTTATATTTAAAAGTAACAATTTTGAAATCTTTGAGAATTGTTTTATTATAGTCGACCATTTCAATCCAAGTAAATTTTATATCATAATCATGCTGCTGAAACTAATTAGAGATAAAATAGATTTTGTAATACTCACATACTAATAACAGTACTTTGGAAAGCAGATCATCGGAATATACGATTATCGAGAGGCAACATAAAATTACCAATATTTTGAACATGTTCAGAAAACGTTGAACACTAAATAATGCCACTGTAATATTATTATGGTTCCACATCACGTTTTTCACATTAACAAGTTTTCAAGGTAGCTGTTAATTGAAATTCTTAATGATTAAAATTTTTTTTTAATGTGAGCTAAACACGAGAGAATTACATAATTACTAAAATATAATGTTTCGAAATTAATAAAATCTCAGAACCGTAGCTTATGACATTTTTCGATCTTATTAATATCGCATATTTCCAATTTTGTTGAAAAAGTAACTCTACTGGTTAATAATCACCGTTAATTAATATTACGAACCAAATTTTTTTTAGTAGTGATTGTAACGAATTTTAGTTCTGTTGCATAAACTTCTCCACAAATAATTACTCAAATATTCTGAGTACGGCCCAGACTTAATTTTCTAGATATTTTAATATCTGCTACATGTTACTGACTTTCGAATTTACATTTGGTTAGGCTGTCATGTGATACGCGCTTGGAGGTAGAAGGGGAGACGCGAGGTAACTGGGATTGAGTGAATTGCTATCCAAGAGACCGGTCGACAGAATATTTCAGTGCGTAAAAACATCATTTTTGGCGGAAATCTTTGGGTGACGCCAGTGAATTTTATATCATTGTGATCAGTAATTTTTGGCCGACCTGTATATGTATTTGGGACACCACCGGTACAATACAGAAGCTAGTACAAATTTCACATGTGTGGCATACGCCAATGCTCTCGCGCAATTCTGTCGACGCAGTCACTCTCTGGTTCATAACATCGAGCACACTCGTTCTAGCTCGATTCTTTGTTTATAAACAAAGCTCCGAATTTTAACCTTTAAGGTTATGATCATATTTTCAACAACGTTTGACATTTTTCGAGGAGGTCCAACAAGTTGCGACATCAAATCCATCTGTATCTGCACTCTCTTTCAAACTGCATCAGCTACCAGCATCACGAGGGTTTATAGCAGTGTTTTGTGCATCGCGTCTGTCAGTTGTTTCTGTATAAACCCGTGCAAGGGCCAGTTTAGCATCAATTTAAGAACACGTCAGGTACGGATGAACATCAGTCGTTGCTTGAGATCTTGGGTAAGAATTTTGTATCATACCGTAGATTCTGACGTGTATTGTGTGTCATACCATATTTATAACTGTGTCCTTGCCAATTGTATTGAACATCTTTTGATAGTAGTAGATCAGTGCGCTGGGTTTTGTTGCGACCAGCATTGTACGTTGCAATTGTTTGCACGAGCGCCAAGCACGTCTCAAATTTCACATTTTGTTTCATTATACACTTGTTATTAGCTCAGTGTTTTTTTTTCATTCCTAGCTACAATTTTTTTACAGAACCCCATCGACTCAGCCTCCGGCATTAAATCGCGAGTTAGTCTATATTTACCATCGTGGCCGACAAAAACCGAAGAGTATCTTTGGATTGTCGCAGGTCGAGGTCTCTGTTCAGGATCGACCTCCCATTAGGGGTTGATGTTCAGAGGGCCGATTTGCAACATGGTAATATGTAAAAGTTTCGCCAATTTTCATTCCTTTTTCACTTTTCCATATTTGTTTAATTAATCAACTAACATATTTAAAATTAAAATTTGTACAATTTAATTTATATGGTATAACGCAATAGCAAACCTTATGTGTTCTTCATGATGACAAAGGTCGCAAGCGGCAGTGGCGGATTTCCGAACAGCCGCAAGAAGCGCGCGCCTGTGGCCTCATATATCAATAGTGCCTCAAAATTCAGCTTTTTCTGAACCACTGATATAGTGTACATCAGAGTAAACAGCGTGCGCACACTGTAGAATGTAGGGGTAATGAAAATATTTAGAACCTCAAAATTGAATTGCGCTTGGGGCCTCTCAAGTGTTAAGTCCGCCACTGGCAAGGGCTAGAGAAGGGAATAACTTACCCTAGAATTTAAACGTGGTGATGACCTTAACCTACGATTTACTCATGGTGTTGAAGGTTTGACCCAGATAGAAACTGGGATGACTCCCGTAGTTGCTGTACTTCCTTAGAACGCAAATGGACGATGATTTTAACCATGACCAGCTCGTGGTGCGGAAGATTTGTGACCAAATGGGAACTAGGATGGGCTAATAACCTTAACCTATGGCTTCCATGTTGCAGGAAGTTAGTCCTGGACGAAAAGAACTCCCGTACTTACTAAACTGCCTTAGAACTCAAAGTGCCGATGATCTTAACCCATGACCAGCTCATGGAGTGAAAGCTTTGTGCTCAGATGGGAACTGGGATGGGGTAATAACCATAACAATTAATAACTGCAACTTGAAGTCAGAAAGTTGATTTTTGAAACTTGAACCAACGTTAGGTGACCAAAAGAGCAAAAATCAAACTAGGTCATCAAGATGGGCAGGAGACAGCAGCCACCTGGTGTAACACCGAGGACTATTTTCCGGGCGACGCGCGACGTAAAGGATGCCAACCCTCAGAGTATTATGATTGCGATGGTCAGGAGGCGGGGAGGAGGGTTGGCCCCTGTGGGAAACTAGAGTAGCCCAAAGGGCATAAGACTGTAACGAATTTTTGCATTTGTTACGTGGTACTGCTTTTCATTGCATTTTACATAATATTATTCCTAAATGTGGTCCTGCATCTATTTCAATACAATCTCATAATGCAAACTTCTGCTGCGTCCAAGTGTAGATAGATAGGATGGCTTGAACACTTTGGTCTCGAAAATATTACATTTATTTATTAAAGAAAACTGGAAGGATTTAGATAGAAAAAATATAAATGAAGCGATTAAGGTGAGGATGAATGTAATATAATATCGATTAGTTTGGCCAGTAATCGATTTTAAAGTTGCCAATTTTTGCTAGATTTTCGAACGCCATGGGAATTCTGTTCTCCGTCCGTACGCTCGGAGTTAGTCTTACACTTAGCTCTTTTACTTTTGAGGGGTATTTTTTGGGAAATTCATTGTACAGTGTAACGAATTTTTGTAATTTGTTACGTGCTCTACTTGTCATATTTCAATATTCCTAAATACAGCCCATCCATTTTTATATAAGTGCATTTATTCAATGCAATTTAATCTTGCAAACATTAGGCATTTTGAACGCACGTGATCTACTGGCGTACGCACTGGAAAATATCGGCGTAGTAAATTTTTAGTTACCCCGACACCCAAGAACCAAGCGGTCATATTTATGTCCTGTCAGAATTTCTGACGTTTTCTAAGTGCCGATTTTAGTGAGCGTTATTGACAAATATTTTTGGTTCCACGGCTTCTGTTTGTTGAGCCCGTTCGTTTGGACAACCTTTCGGTAGCCCCAGGTGTTTTTTTCCGGTTGCAATCATATTCATGTGTTAGCAATCTGGGTAACTCAGTGCACAACTACTACGCATTTCTTGTTTCGTCGAGCGACACAACCCGACTTTTAGCGACGTATGTTTGTTTTGATTGTTAACAACAACATAACCAAGAACCCCCACTTTTCACGAGTTTGATTCATTTTCGAATTTTGGAATTTTGAACGTCGAGCATCGGTGTTACTATCGTTTACCATCAGCATCACACATCTCTCAGGTCCAGTCTCCGCTGCATATCTACAAGCAGTGCTTTTTTTGTCGCGAATGTTTGACCAAGTGTTTACCTGTGTGAATTAACAAGTTACAGATTTCCATCTTTTGAGTCACCTGGCGTATGTCGAGTAGGAGGATATGTTTGTCACTATATAGCTAAGTTGTAAACTTATGAAAACGTTTTATGTAAGTAAATTTCTTCTTTCCTACTCGTCTGACTGACATGCATTTTTTTGCCATATCAATATCAATTATTGTTAGCTCATTGCGGTTATTGTGTGTCTTGGTGTTTGTTAAATTTAAGCTGGGTGCAATTTTTGATTATAAACCGTAATCTTTCGTTGCTGCTATGCATTGTTTATCGGCCTATCCACAAGAACTGGTCCAGGCGAGGCGGGTAGGTAGCATGCGAGAATGCATAACTCCTAACTTACGACACCAGCACTTAATTTTCGCCCATTGTTGGCAACACAACCACGTCCGCCAGAGTAGTAAGAAAACCGAGATGCCAACGTCGTTCAATCAGCAACTCTTTGTAAGTGAAGGATTAATGGTTAAGAAAGAATACAACACTTTTAAAGTTGAATATAAACGTTATTTAATTAAACACACTCTTATACATCAATATGTACCAACGCTTCGTTGTTCGTACTTATTATTGCACACATCATTATTATATGCTTAGCGCAGAAGCGACTGAAGCAACGTCACATAAGAAGGAGCTAAAGTGCCACTTAATATATGAGCACGTATATTCCAACACTCCCTCCCGTAATCATACGTTTGAACAAACACAAAAAAAAAAAAAACTTTATTTATAATAACAGAATAATATAAAAACTTAGTTACTAAGATTATCATAACTTAAAAAAAATATAAAATAAACACTCTCTTTTCTAGGCTTTTTCTAAAACAAAAAAAATAATTAGTAAATATATCTTATTATACCATCTGTTCTAAATTTAAAGTTATTTTGAACTGTCATAATTTAAAATTCGATCAGTCAGACGTTTATGGATATCAAATAATAAAGGTTTAGTAAATATATCAGCTATTTGTGATTTAGAGGATATCCAATGTACAGTGACCCAATTTCTCTCAACACATTGTTTAACATAATCTTCTCTTACTTCAGTCATGTGTCGAAGCTTGTTACCTCCGCTCGTTTTTGCATTTACTTCTGCACCTTTATTGTCACACCATAATTTCATTGGGTAAAAACTCTTATTGGTCATAATTTTAATTGATTGCTCCAAAGCAATTAGCTCTTGACAAGTTTCGCTCATTGCAACATATTCAGCTTGACATGTGGATAAGGCAACATACGGTTGCTTATGTGTTTTCCACATTATCGTGTCTCCGTACAATTTAATTACACCACCGCACGTAGTCAAAGAATTTTTGCAGTCAGCAAAACTAGCATCTGAAAATGCTGTCAAGTTATCATATCTTCCAAGATATCTTAATCCTAGATGTTTAGTTCCTTTTAAGTACCTAAACACTCTCTTTACCATTTGCCAATCATTTTCAGTAGGATTTATTTGATGCCTACTAAGAACATTTACTGCAAACGAAATATCGGGTCTAGTAGCACAGGCTAAATATAGTAAACTGCCTACTGCTTCCCGATATGGAACATTTTGTTTAGTTTTAGTTTTATTTAATATTTCCATATCATTTTCTTCCTCTCGCATCTTTCTCTCTCTATTTGCAACTTGTGTAGTTACCATGGGAGTTCTCTGTGGATGAACATCCTGAAAATTAAATTTTTCAAGGATTTTATCAATATAACCCTCTTGATTCAGTATCAATACTTTATTTTTTCTATCACGATTAATTTTTATTCCCAAAAATTCTTGAGGTTCTCCCAAATCCGTCATTTCGAATTCGTTTAAAAATTTATTTTTTACCTCGCATAATTTTTTATTACTGTTACTACACATTAACATGTCGTCTACATACAATACTAAAAGTAAGAAACAATCTTTCTCTCTCCATACAAACAAACATGGTTCTTTATCACTGTTTTTCAGTCCTATTTTGTGAGCTACTTGAGTAAATTTTTCATTCCATTTCTTAGGACTTATGGGTAAACCATAAATTGCTTTTTCAAGTTTGCAAACCATGTTTTTCTTTGTAGACTCAGAATAATTTGTTCCATCTGGGATTTCCATATAAACTTCTTTGTCTATTTCACCGTTTAAGAAAGCAGTTTTTACATCCATTTGATTTACTTCTAAATTATGTTTGTTTATAATCGCAAACATACTTCTCACTAAAGGTAACCTTGAAACTGGTGCATAAGTTTCTCTTAAATCATAATGATTTCTGTCTTTAAACCCTCTTATTACCAATCTGGCTTTGTATTTCTCTTTACCATTTGTATCACTCTTTCGTTTGAATACCCATCTAGAATCAATTATATTAGCTACCTTTCCAAATTTTAAATTCAAAGGTCTTTTGACTAATTTCCAAACATTATTTTTGTTCATAGATGATATTTCCTCTCCAATAGCCTTTATCCATTGTTCACTCTCTTTAGATTGCATCGCATCATTATAAGTAACAGGATCTCTGTTAATTTGGGCTAACATAACAAAATGAGTCTCATCTTTTTCTGTATTACTTGCAAGTTCCGAAAAGCTGGTATCATTTATTTTGTTTTCCATCATCTTTACAGATTTCTCCATTTTATTAGATAACCGAGTTTCGTCTAGGGGAGTTTTAACATTCTTTTTCGGTCTACCTCTCTTTTTAGTCAACTCTCCCTCCGTTTTCAATAATACCTCTCCTGTCAAATCTTTTTCAAACTCTACAAACCAACTCTCTTTATTAACTATGCAATTATTTGTCGGCCAGTAGTTTATACATTTCCATACACTAATTTTTCGTTAAACCTTACGTGTCTACTCTCATAAAATTTTCCATTTTCAGGTTTCAAAAATTGATAACCTGTTGGTGTATAACCAACCAGGATTACTCTACGTCCTTTTGACTCAAATTTTGTACCCTCATTTCTTTGAACTCGAATGTATGCCAGACATCCAAACCGTTTCAATTGGTTCATGTCAAAGCTATGTTTCGGTGCAAACTTTAACATGGGAATAATCATGTTATTTGATTTGTGTGGGGTTCTATTGTATGCATAAACTGCTGCTCCTAAAGCTAGATCCCACATATTGCTAGGCAAGCTAGAATCATACATATAAGCTCTTACCTTTCTTTGAATTGTTTGGTTAAATCTTTCAGCTACACCGTTGTGTTCGGGTGTATCGGGGCAAGCAAACTGTTGCTCAGCTCCCAATTTATTTAAAACCTCTACAGTATACCCACCTGTATATTCTGTACCTCTGTCTGATCTTAGGTAGCAAACTTTAACATCGTGTCCTAACAGATTTTTCGCACTCTTGATAAATGATTCTAGACAATATCCTGTTTCACTCTTTACTCTCATAGGATAAGCCATTGCTATTCTAGAAAAATCATCTATAAATACTGATATGTATTTATATCCTTTAGGGTGTGCAGAAGGACTTATCGGTCCCATTGTATCAGAATGTATTATTTGCAAAGGATGTGTAGCTCTACTTCTAGTCTTGTTAAAAGGTAATTTGTTCATTTTAGAAATTAAGCACACATCACATTTCAAAATTTCATCATCAAATTTTACATTCTTTAAACTTTTATTTTCAGGAAACTCTCTTTGCAAAGCCTTCAAATATTGTATTGAAGCATGACCCATTCTGACATGCCACAAAAATGCTCTTGTATCATTATTAAGTGTCTGCAACTTAGCAAAAGTAGAACTTTCGGCTGTTGTCAACTCACTTATAGGTACTTCACCAGCATCATGAAAATTTCTGTCACAGATAGTAGTATCAAAATTTGAATATATACTTTCACCTTTTGATTTTACATCTATTTCAATGCTTTTATTGTCAGTGCATTCAGCTACCTCATTCTTTTCAGTCTTTTTCTCATTATCTGTGTTTGTCACATTTTCCTCAACTTCTTTTTCATTCACAGTTATATCTATTTTCTCTATTAAGCTTTTATCTGTTACATTCTCAATTTCACTCTCATTTAATTTTCGTTTTAAATTCGTATGTTCTCTAGTTACTGCACTACGTGTCATGTATCTAGGAGTTGTTTCACTCATATCTTCCGCTAAATTAACAAAAACTCTCTTAATCTCTCTTTTATTAATTTTACTATCATATACATTTTTGTTATTAACTTCGAATTGAACTACCCAATAGGGTTTGTTATAAATTCCAGTTATAAAGGATTTTTGCGAAACCGGATCAAAAATATCTATTCGTTCATTGTCTAAATAAATACTCATACCCATTTCCGCAAATTTCCTTAATGACAATAAATTTTCTGCTACTTTTTCAGCATATATTATCTCTTCAATTTGATATCTACTATCGTTTTTTTAACAAAATCTCCATCGAACCTACTCCTGAAGTTTGTAGATCCGATGTAGGGTCATTATTCGCGCATTTTATGATTCCGCCTTCCCTTTCATTAAACGTTTTGAATATTAATTTTGAGTTAGTAAGGTGTTCGGTGGCACCTGAATCAGCAATGAATTTAGCAATAGTTTCATTATTACCAGCAAACTTCTGACTTTCACATTTATTTAAAAAATCTGTTAAATAACACTTACCCTGTCTGACACATTTTGAGTTAGACCCCTGCTGGCCTTCTCTTGAATTCCCTGATAAGGGTTTTCTTCTGTAATCTTTCATCCTATTATTAACCCACTTTCTCTTAGATTTGTCTCCGTACTTCATTTGTTTGCTGTCAATTTCATTCTCTTTTGTATCAGAAGTTATTTTTCGTTTACGATTCCAAACTTTATTTCTAAAACCACCCTCACGAGAGAAATTATAATAATTAATATTCCTTTTGAATCTATTTCCCACTCTCTTTGTCGGTACACGGCGATCTGGACACTCTGCTGCTGTATGGTTACCAAATGTGTTACATTTGTAACACTTTGTTTTACCTTCATTAGGACAATCTTTAGATATGTGACCATAGTCACCACAAGCAAAACACCTCTTTGTAGTACAGTCAGCTCTCATCAAGGCCTTGGGAGGGGCACACTTAGACTGCGCTGTTTCCACTTGTATAATCAAATCTTTTAATCTCTCATAGCTTAGTCCATTACCTGTAGAACTTTCAGAAACGAAGTTTACCGATTGCACCTGTGGCACCGTTAGTTCTATAGCCTGGTAAAAGGCATCTCTCTTTTCATTTTCAGTTAAGAGAGTAACAGCAGGTATGCTGTCATGCTCTCTTACAATGTCTTCAAATCTATTCCAGAAATCAGCCGCTCTTTCTTTTTCTGGTATGTATCGAACGTTATACAAATTAGATTTTAACTTTACGGCACTAGAGGTTGATTCAAATCTTTTAATGTCTTTAAGTTTTGCTAGTAGATCTACAGGATCACGAATAGATTGGATTTTGTTATAATAGACAATATCCAGTCTATTTATGATGATGTCTCTGACTTTATGTTTATGACGCTCTTTTGAGTATTCTGTTAACTCATCACCAGGTTTTTCACTGGTATCAATAACATACAACAAGTCATTCAACCTTAGTTCCGATCTCAAATAATCATAAAAATAATCAAACTTACACTGGGTTGTCAATTTATAATCTCTCTTTACTCCACTTTCTCTATTTACTACTTCAATTTTGTGTGTTTCGCCTTTGCGAATTTTATTGACCTCAGAATGAATTAAATTTACAATTTCTGCAGGGGTTACGTGCTCAGGTGCAATTTCAGAACTACCTTCTTCATCCGAGTGTCGCATAGATTCAGGATATGTTATCTGTCTTTTAAATCTTTCCTTTTCCTTTTCAAACTCTCTTTTCTCTCTTTCAAACTTCTCTCGTTCTCGTATTAAGTTTATTTTCTCTATATCCAAATTTTCATTACTGTCTTCATTTTCTATACCAGTTTCTGGTGTTGAATCATTAAATTTTTGACACAGATCACCAAGAAACAATTCATAGTTTTTAGACATAGTAGCTATTTGCGTTGCAAATTCTTTCTCTCTTTGCTCCGTTTTTCTTCTTTCATCTTTATTTATTTGGACTTGTGTTACTCTGCATTCTTCTAACAATAGTTTGGCGCTTCTTATAAGTGCCTGGAACTCGTCAATTTTCTTTAGTATGGGTGACTCACTATGATCACGTGCCTGGTTAGGTAAATCTACAAAAATCGACACCAGATTATTGATACCTAATTATTATTTTCTCTCATTCTTATTATTATTACTCTCGTTTCCCTCTTTATCTCCCTCATTCACTCGTTTTAGCTTAAGCATTTTTCACTCATTCATTCTTTCTCTATTCACTCTTTCTCTCTTTATTCACTCATTTTCTCTCTCATTAAACTCTCTTTTTCATTCTCATTCCCTCATTAAACTCTCTTTTTCTCTCATTAACCTCTCTTTCTCTCTTACCAGGTCACATTTGTCTCCGGAGAATATTATACTAGATTATTGCTGAACACATGTACCCATTATACAAGTTGGAGTACATTTTATATAAAATAATTTAGGTTTCTCACCTTTATCAGGGTTGTTCTCACAATGATACAATTCTTGATCATCATTTGATCTGGGTGAACTCGGCAAAACGTTTCCAAGTTCTTCCGCTATTTCCCCACCTAATATCTGGATTTCATCCCAGCTGACATGCCACTTTTTCTTAGATTTGTTTATAATCTCCTCCCACAAATTATCATTTGTTCCAAATTTTCCTAGGAAATTATTTTCATTTAAAATACGAAGCAGTGGTTAATTGGGACATGCTCTTAATGTGTTTGACCGAACACAGGCCATTCACATTAGAACAAGTGTTACCTTTTCTATCTGAACACAAGATAGATCCAGTGCCACTTTAGTCTCCAGTGTAATATTTTCATGAACACAATGAAATACTACTCCGGTGACCCAGAATCAGGATTTCGGTGTCTAAAGTCTCTGTTATCGATAAGTTGATATAATATGATAATATAAATTTAATTTTGTAAGGCCTAGTTATTATTATTTAATAACTTCAGAGACTTTATTAGAATATTAATTAAACAATTACTTAATCAAGTTTAAAACACTTGACTTGATCTGTATACAGAATAATTTTAATACATTGAAATTCGCTTATTACAAGCATAAAAAATTTCTTTGTATTAGCATGCTTTTATATTATTCTTACCGGTTTTATATATTGCTCCTTTGCTCAGTTCTATAAGGATTACGTCTCTGTCTTCTTTCAATAACATACTTTCATTTTTATGATTTTGGATAATGTTGAAAACTTTGATTCTCTCTTTTACAAAGTTATTTAGTTGGTTTTCCCCTTCACCTAATCAACATTAAATTGAAATATTAAATGATTTGTGCACTAGTAATATTTCAAAAACATGCATTAAATTTGTACCAATTTAAACTACATGTCGGTATTTAATTTAACAAAAACTTTGATTTGATAATTTATGTTACCACATATTTAATTATAAAATCAATCACATCTTAATATTCTTTTTGATTATATAATTTTAAAATCAAAAACTCTCTTTTTATAAAATTGTTACGCCACTGTCCTGACCTTGTAACTTTTTATTTACGATGTGCATTTGTGCATTCTTAACACTCTTACGTCATGAAGACGCCATGACGACTCATATTGGCGTGCATTCCATTCGTATAAGTTTTATTTCATTATTTTAGTATACTATAGCTTTTGTGTTACACATTTTTCCTTTTTATACTTACTCGTTGTAATTCCTTCGAAATCCATTTTTCCTTGACTCTCTTTATAACGCACTTTATTTATTAAAAAACACTTGCGCAACGGAAGGGTGCTTGGCCCATAACCTGAAGGATTAATGGTTAAGAAAGAATACAACACTTTTAAAGTTGAATATAAACGTTATTTAATTAAACACACTCTTATACATCAATATGTACCAACGCTTCGTTGTTCGTACTTATTATTGCACACATCATTATTATATGCTTAGCGCAGAAGCGACTGAAGCAACGTCACATAAGAAGGAGCTAAAGTGCCACTTAATATATGAGCACGTATATTCCAACAGTAAGTATTTTTTTGCCCTAAAAAGAACCGTTTTTCAACGCTCAACGCACGACACATTATTACGATAGAAAACTACGTACCAATTAAGTTGTAAACTTACAAAGCGCTTATGTAAGTAATTTTAATTCTTTCTTATTTCTTTGATCGACGTGTTTTAGCTTCTGTTAAAGTATTTAAATTGTTATTAACCGGTATCGGTATCATAATTGGCATTTAATGGAGTAGCTGCGAACTAGCCGCTTATCTCCTTCATCTGTTGAGAGACTTGACTTTTTAAGATACTGTGTGTGTGGCATTGAGCCTCGGTCCTGTTTTTATAGCTAACTGAGTCCAACCATGTGAGGCATGGATTGTGTAGCTCTGCCTTTTATTCTGTACCTCCGCATTCGTCCACTTCGCGCGTTTCTGATACCATAGCACGTGGTATTTTATTAGTTAAAGATCTTCACCAGCATTTAGAAATCTATACGCCGTAAAGGTGTGATACAACAATATTATTATCTAAATATACATGACATAAACTTTAGCATAAGTTAAAGATCTGCTGTTTAACGAACATTTGCGTCGTCGTTTGGGTTGAGTTGGATGTCCTGGTTGCCAACTTGTGATCTGGTTTAGATTATCCAGCCTTCGTTCGCCATAGTGTCGTCATCGTCTGCATCACCTTCATAGACTTCAGGTAGGTTGTTGGATGGATCTAGGAGAGAAAAGGAGTTACCAATCGCGCCCTCTCGCTCTAATGATTCTATCGGAGGGTGGTTTGGGTTGAGGGCCAGTCGGCCGCCCAGAAGGATGACTTTAGGCCGGGGTTATAAGGGGGTCATATTGGCCCAGTGAGGAGATGAGCGGATTAGAAGAGGTGACCGAGTTTTTGTATAAATCGGTGGTGAGATCCATGATTGTGTCTTCCATTGATTTGGCCCCTTTGGCCTCTCGAATCTAACGATTCGTAACGAACCAAGGGGGTTGGATTGCCTGTCTCATACAGGCGTTATGAAAGGAATATAGGTCATCCATTTCCTTTTTTTATACCCAAGCTGGGACGCGTAGGTGAGAGTAGGTTTTATAACACTTTGGTAAATTTGAATCTTGCTCTTTGGAGGAAGTTTACTATTCTTACCCGATAGGGGTTGGAGGGCACCTTTTAGGTCCTTGGCTTGGATCTTGATGCAAGCTAGGTGCTTGGACCAATAAATGAGGAGGTCGAGAGTTACTCCCAGGTACTTTGTGGCGCTTTGTCAGGGGATGGTTTCTCCAAACATTTTTAGTTTTTTTAGATTAACTGGTTGTTTGTACGCCCGGCTAAACATCATGGCAGCACTCTTGGATGGGTTAACCTCCAATCTCCATAAGCGGTACCTTGGTTCGATTGTCTTAAACGCGGCTTTCATAATTTTCATTACTCGTTGTGGGTTTCTGGATTTAGTGATGAGACCCACATCATCTGCGTATCGGGCATATCGTGCATGTAGATGTTGAACAAGGGTGGCGAGAGTGGAGATCCCTGTGGAACTCCTGCCAACATCGGTCGAGGGGTGGATTTTTGGTCATCAAGTTTGACCCTAAACCTTCGGTCGTCTAGATAGGAAGCTGTCCAGAGTTTGGAAGAAAACCAAAACAGCAAAGAATCCAAAGTGGAGGCAAAATTAACTGCGAAAACCAGAGAACCACTGAAAAATATAAACAGAACCAGGCATCAATCCCTGGCAGAAGATACTAACATGCTAGTAGAGGAGTTCCAGACGGAACTCCAAAAAATATATAGCAAAGACAAAAACACATCAAAAAGCCTCAAAAAAGTTATAGACGACTACTGCGCCAAATTCAAAGCTGGTCCACAGAAGTTCGCTGAAGAAAAGGAGCAGAAGGCAGCGGAGAGAAGCCAAGCTCTTCTCCTTGTACTCATTGAAAAAGTAACCAGACAAGAGAAGTCTAACGACACGCTCCAGCAGATTCTAGAAAAGACTACGAAAATTGAAGTAATTTTGGACAGGGTAGAAAAGATCTACATACCATCCATAATCAACAAGATAGATAGATCTGCAAAGATAATCAAAACTATCGAAGGTGACCAACAAAACCTCACTAAGAAATAAGAAATTCGACAAAGTAGAGGCAGGAGTCATTGAAATGACTGACCATCAGATAAAAATAGATGAAAGTTTACAGATAAACTTAAAACATATAGAAACTCGGGTCAACGAAATGTTCCAACTTCTGGAAACAGAAACCGGACACCAAGAAGATTTAAAGACGCAAATTGAAGATGCACAAGAATCATTAAAAGGCATCAAGAACAGCCCAATGGAGACCTCATTTAGTGGTGAAGCTGACATCACAATGAGAGAACTCATCCAAAAATTGAGCAAAATAGACAGAAATCTTACAAACGAATGAGAAGACCTAACAAATCCACCCCCAAAAGAAAATATCTTACATCTCACTCAGGGAATGGATAGACTTGACCAGAATGTTCAACGCATCATAGCCAAGCTGGACACTGAAGATCTAAAAATGAGAAGCACTGTTTCAAATGTCTCCGATATCACCATGGCAAGCTACGCCAAGAGAATGGGACCGAGTTTTGCTAAGGACTCGGTTGGACTACCACCTTTAAACATCCAACCTATAAGGGTGGGATACAACGACATAGTGGCGAGGGCATCAAATGTAGAAAATCAAAATATCAATAAAGAAGAAAAAAATCGCGAAAGCGAGAAGAGCGAAGTCGAAGAAGGAGAAGAGGAGTGGCAGACCCAACGTCGAGGGAAGAAGAAAAAAGAAAATGCCCAGACTCGCGTGTCTCAACAGAGTCAGCGCCCGGACCCCCCCGTCTCGGCCCAGGGGTCACAAGGGGCCCAAGCACAAACACCCAATAAGATTTCACAAAAAACGGAAAAGAATAACAAGAAAAAAAGCCTAGTCAAGCCAACTAGAAAGACCAGGAAAACAGCAGCGGTCATCATCCAACCAGACGCAAAAACCACGACCAAGAAAATCCTGGAAAAAATAAAAACAGGAGTCAAAACCCAGAAATTCGAACTAAACATCAGTCAAATTCAAACAATAGCAAATGGAGATCTACTGATAGAAACAGAGGGAAGGGCTAGAACACTGAAGGAAGAACTAACCAAAATAATCCCAGATTACAAAACAAGGATGAAAGAGGAAAAAACCAGACTTGAAATCTCAGGACTGGCACAAAACACCACTCATGAAGAGATACAAGAATCCGTGAAAGATATCGCAGAAATAGAAGGAACCTTCTCCATACTGGGGATATACCCAGCGTCTGGAAGAACCAATAAAGCTGTGATCTCTGCAGATAAGGACACGGCAAACAAACTAAAAGAAACTTCACTAACCATTGGATTGGTGAAAGGTTGTAAATTTAAAGAGAATTTTTTTCGAAGATGCTGGACAGAAGGCCACAGAGCAGACAACTGCAATAGTACCAAAAATTTTGAGGATACATGCATCAGATGCGGAGAAAAAGGGCACAAAGCACCAACATGCTCAAACAAAGCGAAATGCCCACAATGTAAAGGACAACATCAGTACGGATCTCGATGTCCACAATGGAGAAAAATCCAAAATAAAAGATACAAAAACTAAATTCATACAGATAAATCTCAATTGCTCGAAAACAGCACAAGATCTACTTCTACAAACCAGAATATCAAGAAACATACAATTGGCAATCATTAGCGAACCTAACAATGCCCAAGAAAAAAATTGGTATCAATGCGCAGCGGGCAAAGCCGCAATAGCCATCCTGGCGGATATTCCTATAAATAAAACAGGAAATGGACCCAGATACGTATGGGTGGAGACGGAAGGATACGATGTATACTCAGTGTACCTATCCCCAAACGATCCACCAAAAAGAACAATCAACATTCTGGAAGAAATTTTCCAAATAATTAGAAATAGAAAAAGAGAAGTCATCATAGGGGGAGACTTCAATGCGAAATCACCGGAATGGAGGTCTTCTAAAGAAGACGAAAGAGGAAGGGTGCTCACAGAACTCATGGCGGCACACGAACTCATACTCTTAAACGAAGAGGGCCACACGTTCGAGCGAACAACCTACTGTAAAAAAAACTAAAAACTGCAAAGACTACTTGAATGCATCCATCCAGGACAAAACACTAGTCAACAACACCCAGCCAACCCCCAACTGCAAAGGCCACTTGTATACAGCGGGGCTCGATCTAACATGGGCATCAAGAAAAACGAGCACTCTCATAACATCTTGGGAGGTGCTAAAAGAGGAAAGTTACAGTGACCATCGTTACATTATATTCAACGCCACCATAAATGGAACACCATCTGAAACCCAGACCAGATGGGCATGGAAGAAATTCAATGAAGAAAAATTCAAAGAATACCTTTCCATCAACCCATTAAGAAACTACTCGGCCAAAGCATTAGACGACTATCTAAAAGGACTAAGAAACTATTGCGTACCAACAACGAAAAACTCAAATCCACCGGTATACTGGTGGACACGAGAAATTGCGCAATTGAGAAAGTCTTGTAATACAACACCAATTTTTTTTCTGAAAGGCATTATTTTTCAATGCCGCATTATACGCATTTATATCACCGCGAGATGGTCACCTGACCTTCCGCAACCAATGGAGTATTGGCGCGTGGTAGCAATGCAAGGAACTGCATTTTTGATGCGGTCTTCTGCGTCAAGCTCGAGCGTTCAAACAGACCTCATTTATCCATTGTTGATTTTTAGTCAAAAATTCATGACCTCGTACCTGCAACTATATTTTGTTGCATGGTGGGTGATTTTAGTTTAGAGCGGTTTCGTTTTGATATCAGTTACGACTCGTGCATCCAAATTTCCGGAATCTGTGCTGAACACCGAAGCATTTTTGTCCTTGGGAATAACCGACATCTTTGTTACGATCGATGCGCGGTTGTGGTGTTGTTACGATCTCTATATTGTCAAAGGTGGGAGAATAGTTAACAAATGCTTTGTACTCGCCGCAGTAAAAACCAACGATCGCGTGAAAGTGATAAGTGCGCCTGTTGTTTCTTTTTATGCCAGTGTAGTGTTGTATCAATCGTTGGGCAAGGTCAATTACGAGAGAAGAACATCAATTGTCATTTTTTATTTTGTGAACACTGAGGGACGTCTTAAGGTAACGGATTATTGCTTTTTCTTTTGTTACTTTGACCACAATATTTGCCTTTGCATTCAAATTTTGATGTACAATTATAATTCGTGCACTGGTGTGATTCATCATCTGTTTGATGCACTTGGCTACCGCATTAACATTAGTTGGACCTTGTTAGTTCTGCATTATAATTTGTATTTGCTTGATGATAACACTTCGTACATTTACATTATTGTCAATAAACTTTGTTATTGTTTAAAGCCCTGTTTTATTTCGGAAGCTACCAAGATTTCTTTCAGTTCTCTCGACTCCGGCTCTCCCAACTTTGCAAGAAATAGAAATCTTAGCCTATCTAAAAAGGGAAAACACATCATAACCAGAATTTTTCTGGATTGTTCCCATCCGATTGTTCTCTGGTTTTTGGTCAGCTCTCCCATTAGGGGCTGGATATCAGAGGGTGGAAAGTTGTGTTTCACTACTTATAAAGAGAAACAAGTCATAAATAGAACCCCTAACCTGGAGGACCAGATTCGAATGATTCCACTAGGCAAGGACCCAGATTGCTTTCATGCCATTGACTGCCGTTTTGTCTCGGAATCGTAGAAATACACTCTAGTTCTATCCAAAGTGACAATTCGGATCAGAAAATTTAGATCGGTTTCAAATCAGACATTCAGATTAAATTGATAATTTTCAATTCTCTGCCAGTTTCTCCAGGTAAGTCCCATTTTAGCTTCCTATTGATTGCCCCACTACTATTTTATGGCAAATGTGATGAAAACGTAGGTATTTTCGTATTTACTTGTTTGAACTTTAGCTGAGTCTTACATTTTACTGTTGAAATGTTTACACAGTTACTCGTGAGATTTGTGAGAGGTGATAGAAATATCTTAAACAGGGTAGGACAAAATATTTTTATTATACAAAATCCAATGTAGCTGGTGCTTTATAAGAAACAACTTTTTTAATCCTCAATACAATATACATAATTTAAATATATTCAAGTGCTTATACGAAAAAAAAAAATACCAGAAGCTAGGGCTATTTGGGCATTCTAGGTTATCATTCTAGTAGATCCTCGAGGAATATAAGTTATAAGTTCAGGAAAGCCATTCATGGAGAATATTTTCTTAATTATTTAATTGTGAGATGCTATTTTTCTAGAATAAGAATACTACAAGAAACCATTTATAACATCTTTTCCATCAATTTTCCAAAGATGACCCCATGCTCTTACTTTCAAGAATCCTTTGAAGTTTTGAACTTTTTGCTTAAGCTAGGTAATTTGTTTTGGTTTTGCAAGTACATTCAAATTTTTAGATATAAAATAATTCCAAAATTTTTCTGAAAATATGTCCAAATAACCGCAGTTTATGGTATATTTTTAAATATCCCTGCTAATAGTGTAATCTAATAAAAATGTGTGATTAAATAATTCTGCCGTTAATTGTATTCTATTAATGTATTTTAATTGGACGAGATACTTCCCCATAAACATTTATCACACAAATCATTGCGTTTCCGTTTGTCACATTGATTTCACACTTGTATTGACCATTTGGAATAAACGGCGGAAATCTAGATTGATCTGGGAATGAATTACATATATGGTAAACTCGATCCTATAAATTACATAATATCAACGTGAACTTCAAAGTTTAGTTAATTGTATAACCTTCTGAAAATAGCAATAAGTCACATTTCCGCACCGGAGGATGGCATCACGAAGTCCACCTGCATTTTGCTCCATAGCATTGCATACACTACTTGGAAACGCATTGCAATTTTTCGGTACTCATTACTCAAGAATTTATAAAATTGAACGACTGCCTGAAAAATTTGCATTATATAATTTTAATTGGGCCTAGGTGTAATAATTTTTTTTAACTGTTGTTTTAGAATGATCCAGTTGTATTCGATATTGAATAATTAAATTTCCTGCTGTCGTTGATCTGTTATATTTAAAAGTAACAACTTTGAAATCCTTAAGAATAGTTTTATTATAGTCGACCTTTTCAATCCATGTAAATTTTACGTCATAATCATGCTGCTGAAACTAATTAACGATAAAACATATTTTCTAATATATAAGCACATACTAATAACTAGAGTCCGGATATAAAAGCATAAAAAATGAGAAAAAAAGTGCTTAAAAAAGCACCAAATAATACTAAAAAAGCATCAACTTTGTCAAAAAAAGCACAAATTTTATTTAAAAAAAAGCATAAACAAAAGTACCTATGTTTACGCAAAAGTAATGTGCATTGTCTGCGCATGGGCGAGACGACCAGGGAGACGACAGTAAGTTGAGAGCGCTCGACACATGAGTCGAAATATTATGTACAATGCAACAAATAAAAAGTTTTTAAAATTAACGTTCTTATTACTCAAACAAACAAATATATGGTCCTTCTAGCCGAATGAATCAGCAACAAATGGTATTGGATTCAATTAGCAGTTATCACAACGCATAGAAAACAGCAACATCACGCATTGGCATTCCATAACAACGGCTTTAGTAGGCGAGCGAAATTGACCTTTATTGGATTGGTTTGCGCGGGATTCGTACACCTGCAAGTATCAATTTCCATTTACCAATCCTGTTATTTATTTCCGCTTAAATTTGAATTTGCAACGTATTGTCTTTCTATTAAATTATTTAATCACGCAGAAAAACGCATTTGTTTAGTAAAGTTAATTAAATACATTAACTTCACATTATTTATTATTGTAAAAAATAACGCATTTCACAATGGATACTTTAGTTAGGAAGCGAGCCGTTATTAAAGGCCAACTCACAACTTTTGCAAAATTTATTGACTCTATCACAAAAATAAACAACAAAATTAACCAAATTGAATTAATTGAGCTTCAACGAATATTCGAAAACGCGCAATTAATTTTAGAAAAATACAATGAATTACAAATCGAAATTGAAATTTCAGTCAGGATGAAGCCGAGATCAACGATCAATTAAAACAACGTGATCAATTCGAAAGCAATTATTATCGCTTCATTGCAAAGGCTGAATTATTATTAGTTGAGAACAATGTCAAACGCGCTGCAACACCCTTGAGTAACAAAAGTAGATCATCATCACCCAACCAAGGTAGTAGCCAGTCGATTGCTGTAAATGCATGCATGCATCAATCTGTTAAGTTACCTAGCATACCGATACCACAATTCGATGGAAAGACAGAATAGTGGTTGGAATTTAGAGATTTGTTTGTGTCCCTCATTCATAGCAACGATCGAATAACTGACATAAATAAATTTTTCTATCTTCGCGGAGCCCTTCGCAGTAAAGCTGTAAATGTCATTAATTCCATAAATTTTTGTAGTCAAAATTACAGTACCGCTTGGGAAGCTTTATGCGCTAGGTACAATAGCAAACGCGTGCTAATTCACAATCACATAAAGTCGTTATTTGACATAAAACCAATTTTTAAAGAGTCATCTGAAAAGTTAAGATCGATAAATGATTCCGTTTCGTTACACGTCAAATCAATCACCGCGGTAACCCCGGGTGAAAGCCTGTGGGATCAATTAATAGTTTACTTAATCACCTCAAAGTTAGACCCTGTTACCTCTCGCGAATGGGAAGAAAACAAAGCTGAAGAAAAAAGCCGATCTATTAGAAAACCTAGAAAGTAGACAATCTTGCACTGACTTCAAAAATGTTAAGAAAAACGATTACGCGCCCAAGGTCACTCGTTCTCTCATAGCTAGCAACAAGCCGATTAATTGTCCAATTTGCAATCTCGAGCATTACATCAACGATTGCACCGCATTCACAAAGAGTCAGTACCAAAAGACAATCTGCCCTCGTATTACATGCCTCATTTTGGAATCCTCAAGGAAGAAAGTTTGAGCACTAAATTACGTGTAGTGTTTGACGCTTCCACTGAATCGACATCGGGTTATTCATTCAATTCCTTGCAAAGAACTTTTCTTTATCTTGTTACGTTTTTGCAAATATTTATACGCATTCTCTGCTGACGTGCAAATGATGTACAGACAGATCTTCATTGATCCAAATCAGCGATCTTGTCAAAAGATTCTTTGGAGGGCTTCTCCATGCGAAGTCATAAAGGAGTATGAACTTAACACAATCACCTATGGCATGAGTGCCGCGCAATTTCTTGCAATAAGGAGTTTATACCAATTAGGAAAAGAATGTTCTAATACTCATCCAAGGATATCGGAAATTGTAAAAAATGACTTCTACGTTGATGACGTCCTGTCAGGTGAGGACACACTCTCCGAGGCTCAAAACAGTTGTTCTGAATTATCATCCATTCTAATGTCAGGCGCGTTCAAACTAAGAAAATGGGTATCAAACGACCCTGATGTATTAATCAAAGTCGAACGTTCAGATGTTCACCCGAAAGTTCACGAATTGGCACAAGGTCAAGCCAAAACGTTAGGTCTTGTTTGGTCATTTCATAACGACACACTAAATTATCGCATCTCCTTGAATGACTTTCAGATAGATAGAAAAGTTATTTGTAAAAGGCCCCAGCGATTAGAACTTTTTCAGACGCATCTATGCACGGCTACGGTGCTTGCATCTATCTTCGGTCTACGGACGAAAACAACATTCACCATGTTACATTATGTTCACGTAATCGAGTCGCGCCGTTACGACCAGTAACCATCCCGCGACTGGAACTATGTGGTGCTGTCATTTTAGCAAAGTTAGTTTCTCAAGCTCACAAAGCCTTAAATGTCACATTTCATGAAGTATATTTGTGGACGGATTCCACTATTGTGTTAGGTTGGTTGCAGACGCCAGTAAATTTACTCAAACCTTTCGTTAGTTATAATCATTTTATCTCGTGGGACAGTTTCATCAAAACTCAAGGAGAGCACTCTTTGGTGACACGGGCCCCATGGCTCTCAAACGACTTTGCGTCCTGGCCGCGTCTCGTCTCTACTTAGGAGCTCTCTGAGCTCAAAAACGAAAAATACGCGCTACCCATAAGCGAAAATTCACATTTTCTTTTTGAAAACTATTCAAACTATTCTCGTCTTCAACGGGTTATGGCTTATATATTGCGATTTAAGTCAAATACCTTAAGTTCAATCGAAAAAAGACAATTTGAACCTCTCTCTTTAGCAGAATTACAAAACTCACTTCAAAGATTGGTTAAAATGGTTCAATCAGATAATTTCAGTCAGGAGTTGCAACTCATGCAGAAAGGAAAACCAATACACAAATGTAGTAAGATTTTAAATCTCAACCCCTTCTTAGATGAAAATGGTCTCATACGCGTAGGAGGGCGCCTCCAAAACTCGAATTTTTCATATGCTGAAAGGCACCCCTTATTGTTTCCACACAAGCACACATTCACAAGGCTTCTCTTCGAAAGAGAACATGCTGTCCTATTTCATGTTGGGCCGCAAATGCTTCTCGCCTCAATTCGACAAAGATTTTGGCCAGTATCAGGTCGCAGCATTGCGAAACTTGTTGTGCGTAACTGCGTAAGGTGTTTTAAGGCCTCGCCTAAAACTATCCAACCCTTCATGGGAAATCTACCCACAGAGCGCGTAACACAAGCGCTTCCATTCGCTAGAGTAGGCGTAGATTACGCTGGTCCGATAGTAATTAAGACTGCCAAAGGGTGCAAAACTTACAAGTTCGACATATGCCTTTTCGTATGCCTAACAACCAAAGCGTTACATTTGGAATTGGACGGTGATTTAACGGCTCAGTTTTTATATATTGTCGTGAAACACTGCTCAATCAAACCCCCAAGTAATGCTACCGGGAATAAAATCTCGCCTAATGTGCACACTCGAACAAGTGAATCCCAGCTAGCTTTACGTCGGTTCACAAAGTTAAGGCCGCAGTATCTGCAAGTTGTAGGTATCGGCGAGATAAGATCAATTAAAAAGTGCAAAGAGTCAAGTGGTGATTTATTTGAATTAATTTGATATAAGACTGGAGCAAATCGAGACAAAATAGACACAATTGTCAAAGAGAATGTAAATTTGTGTACTTGTGTGCACAGTATAAACTGGATGGTATTATTTAAAAGCAAACAATATTCTATACCTCCAATTAACACTGTGTAATTGTTTAATGTGTAATAAAATAATATAAAATCAAAAATGTTCACAAATATAAAATTCAGTACCTTTTTCATTAAATTCTTGATAAGACACAAATCTTTGAATCACCTTGTATCTCGTAGTCTGGATTTTTGTGGTAGGGTGGTAGGCAAACCGTACGGCAATGTGGCTTCCGGCTGGAATGCACATGTAGTATTCAGCTCCCGTATTTTGCTCAAATCTTCTTTATTCGCAAGAAAACAGTGAAAGTGGTGTGTGATATCTTCTCAAGTGGTATTCAAATCTCGAAAATCGATTTAAATAGAATTGCACGGCTTCTGTGTCGTACAACAAAAATGTGGACATGTGTTGAGAAACTTAACCTCCAAATTTTAATCGTGGTTAAAATCATCCAATTTCTTAAGCATCAAAATCGGTAAATAGGATAAATCTTGATTTATCTAACGCAGCCTTCATGAAATAATCAATTTTCAGGATATTTTAGACGCGATGGCATCCAAAACGTGAATTTTATAATCAAATCGAAAAACGTGTTCGATTCACAAAATAGTGTAAAAACCTCAGTTTTACACAGTAAAATATTCAATAAACTCACTTGTACTATTAATCGCCAATATAATAGCTTTTGTGGCAACAAAAGCTTGCAGGAAGGTTTTCTTTGTAAAATCGCGAAGATGTCCGCAATTTACAAAACGTCTCTCTTCACTCTCGGCACAAGACAACCAGCTCGCCGCAATTCTTGCTCAAAAGTCGCTATTACCATCCAAATAACAATAAAATTTAGCAACAACCAATGTTAGTATGCACAAACTTTTTGCCGCCTTAATTCAAAAATTCACTTTTCAGAACAGAACACCAATTCGCACCAAGTTACAAATAAAAAAAATCAAGTTTGTTTGTTTTATGTGTCATGGGTTACAAAATATCTCTTTTGTTTCGTCAACTTGCATCCAGCTTTGATGTCTTCAATTCGACACAATTAATTTAAAAGCAAAATTCAACTGGCTAAAATCTAACGACCTTTTGCACACTTCAATATGTTTGCGCCGCCTCGCAGAGGCAAACCATCTGAAATATTATCAGATAACGGTAGAAACTTCGTTGGAGCTCATTCCGAATTAAAGCAACTTGCACAGTTTATGATCAGTAACGAAAGTGAGATTTCGGAGCGTGCGGCTAATGAAGGTATCTCGTGGAAATTCATTGCACCATATAGTCCAAATTTCGGTGGACTTTGGGAGGCAGGAGTTAAATCTTGCAAATTACTCTTAAAGAAAATTGTTACAAACTCACTTTTAACGTATGAGGAATTAAATACGTTGTTGGTTCAAATAGAGGGTATCCTAAACTCCCGACCACTCACTCCTCTACGTATGTAGGTTTTTCTGACAGCAGTCGTTTGCATTCAGCTGTAGGGTGTTCTTTGGCGCATTTCAGACATTTGAAGGTTCTCCTGCAGTTTGCTGTTGCGTGACCCCACAGCTGACATCGGTGACATTGTATGATTTTCTTGTTATTCGTGTGTCTTTCCCACTTCACCCAGGTATCTAGCAGCGTCTTCGCATTGGCTGTTAGTGCCTTTACCGTCACCTTGTTATCGGTGATAATCATGAAAGCCGCTGCTCTCGTACCATTCATTCTGTAAACTTTCTTCGCTTCTATATCGTATCTCATCAAATCCTTCTCAATTTTGGCCGGGGTCGTGTCATTGGTTAAACCCCTCAGGACGAAAGCATGCGTTCTCTCGTCCTTTGGGGTGTACGTGTGATGTAAATACTTTCCCTTCTCCAACTGGGCCAACACGGTACCTAAATGCGAAACATCCAGACTGGCATTCGGTACACGAAAATCCAATAGGAAACAAACTAAAGATCCTGGAGGAAAACTACCCCTTCTCGGTAGACGCGCCCCAAGAGTCAACGCATTATTGCTCAAATCACTTTGCCACCGACGATGTGCTGGACATAGCCATCTTAAAAAACGTTATTATACAACACCAAATGGACGTAGGAAAGGACTTGGGATCGGACCACTACCCGGTTTTTCTAACCTTAGGTGACCCCGACCAGGTCCCACTCACAGACAACTACGTAACTAAGAAAACCAACTGGTCTAATTTCAAGGAGCACCTAAGATGCTAATGGGGAAGATACCAATCATAATAGCTCGAAGGATCTGGACGATTATGTTCTGAAATATGAAAAGGTCATCAAAGAAGCGATGGAGGCATCCACAAGAAAGGTGTCTCACCCGATATTAAGACCCCGTCTCCCACAAAGGTTGTTAGACGCGGGCGGTTAACCGCATATGTGTTTTACCCTGCGAAGAGTTAAACAAATGAGAATTGATAATTTAAGTTATTGATAGTTTATGTTGAATTGAGTTCTTAAGTTTGAAAAACTGGGAGTTTTCAAGGCTCCCGGTATGTTTGGGCAGCAGTTGATTAATTGATAATAATATTATTGACCATACCCAGTGGGTGTGATAAGCGCATATTGTTTTAAAAATAAATAATCAAGAAAGTAAAAAAAAAAAAGATTGTAATCAATTAAAAATATATTGAATTTGAATGATGAATTAAAATAATGTAAATGATTGAAATAATAAATTTATACCAAAATAATAATGGAAGTAATTGAATAATAAAGTATTATATACAGTCCACACGAAGGAAGAAAGTACCACGTACTCAAACATTGGTCCTTCGAGCCGGATCTTGAATTTAATGGAATTGGAGATTTGGAAAATAATTATTGAAATGGCATCATAATTAATTGAGTGTAATAAATATATTAAATTGGAGCCATACGAGTTTACATACAATCCCGGGGAAAAGGAGAATACATCATTTTTAAAATTGCAGTAAGTTTCTATTCAATTTTCCCTAGTATAGTGTCCCAATATTTCGTCCCTTTTTTCCTTTTTTATTTATTACTAATAACGGCTGAAGTAGAGGACAATGGACACCAATTAAGGTTAAGGCGGGGATGTATAAAAGCAAAATTAACGCGAATAGCAAATTTTATGGAATCCGTAGATATAACGGATTTAGATAACGCGACAATAAGTAACTTGGAGATCAGGTTAGGCAAAACGGAACCCTTATGGGATCAGTTTAACGAGTTACAAACAAAAATTGAAGAGTTAGAATCGCGTTGCGACGACGAGGAAAGAGATGAATTTGAAACATCTTATTTTGATACAATAAGTAATATTAAGTCAATGATAAAAGAATATGTACAGGCCAACGCCGAAAGCACCAAAGATACTTCGGTGGTCGGAACTAAGCAGTCAGATCAAACTAGCAATAATAATAAGGGTAGTTCAAGGGTAAAGTTGCCCCCGATCAAGTTGCCAACTTTTAATGGTGAATATTGCAACTGGTTGGAATTCAGAGATGCGTTCGAGGCTTTGGTTAATAATGACTCATCATTGACAGGGATAGAGAAGTTTTATTACTTAAGAACCTCTCTGTCAGATAAGGTAAAAGATATTATTAAATCAATTGCAATTTTATCTGCTAATTACACGGTAGCGTGGCAATGCCTGGTAGAGCGGTATGAAAATAAAAATTTAATAGTGTATCATCATATTAGACCATCTTTGAACAGCGCACGTTGCTCAAAGAATCTCACATTGAATTGAGAAATTTATATGATAACTAGGCTTTGCGGCCCTAATAACTTCAAGTTATAAAACTTACTTGTTCCATACAACATTTTTTATGTTGCTTTCACTTTGAATTTGTATTCCATCCTTCGCTCGACATCTTGATACTGCTACATATAACTGTCCATGACTAAACAAAGGCCTATCGATGTATATACCAACTTTGTTAAAGCTCTGCTAGCATAACAACAGATCCTATTTTAAGTTTTGATTTGTGTACCGGAAAACCAGGGAAATTCAATGAAATTAATTATTCGACTTCATATTCCAACCTAATGTCCTCTTCTGTTTGATCGACCCCTCGATGTTTAGCTATATCTTGACTTAAGTAGGTATGAATCTCGCCCGAACATCATCATTGTGGCAGGCTAATATAATTCTGTCGGAGAGATCGGCATTAGAAGCAATTGAATTGCTGTAAATGTCCTGAATTATACGGTACAGGACAACTCGGTACCGGACAACTCGGCACCGGGAAAACTCGGCACCGGCGACTCGGCACCGGACAACTCGGCACCGGGGAAACTCAGCTCCGGGATAACTTGGCACCAGTTAAAAACTTTTAAAAAATGTATGAAGATCATTATTAAAAGGTAGATCCCGGTCGAGGCTAGGTTAGTGTTAGGAAACGACTTTTTTTTTTAAAGAGAAGGTCACCTCGGATTTTTAAGACCATTTCCGTCGCAAAGTCACGTATGATAACTTCGGTAGCGTTTGTTCCGGAAAGTGAATTATAAAAAGATATATAATTTCTTTAATATAATAAATTTTTTATATTTTAATTTTTTTAAAGTTTTTCAACTGGTGCCGAGTCCGCTCCAGAGCCATTTTTGCAGCACTAACTCCTTAAAAACATCCCCTTAGGGCCTTCCAACTCGGCAAATTGTGCTACTGGGAATGGGGTGAATCTCGCATTTTTTTTCGGTACCGGACCATATTATGTCACACATTCAAATATTCTTTATTAGTAATTAATCTACCTTTTAATGACTTTCTCTTTTAAAAAACAAGTCGTTTCCTAAAGCTTGAATTACATTATACTTTTTTCGTCTAGATTTCTCGTTCGAGTTTACATTCGATTTTGTTTAAAGTTCTTATTTCATTTGCTTTAGTATAGATGGCGCCAATACGAACTATCTATCACGGACCTCTTACCGATACTACGCCAATAGGGATGTTGGCACTCCCTAACTGGGACCGACCTCGGACGGGCTGCATATTTCTATTCGAGAAACTCAAACGAAAATCGAACGCAATTTCTCGAATAGAAATATGCAGCCCGTCCGAGTTTTCGTTGGAGATCGGTCCGAGTTAGGTAGTGCCAACATCGAAATATAACTAAAAAATAACCTTAAATTTTATTTCAAATTTGCGAGTTGGATAAATTCAGCGAAACTGTTAATGTATAATAAATTCTTGTCATTTTTTTATATCAAACCTTTACCAAACTTTCCCCGATTCATCATCCTCGTGATTTTGTTAAACTTTATTATCTCTGTACTGTCAACGGTCCATCATTCTGTCTATTAATGTATTCTTTCTTGTTAATTCTTGTCATTTTTTATATCAAATCTTTATTATTTTTTGTATTTGTTCAAGTGTCAACCCTTATTTACGATGGGCCTGCTGGAAGATATTTGCGTCAGCTATTATACGTTCAATAGTTTTACAATAAGGTTGTAAAGCAATTTAAATTCCGTTAGAACCCTTTATCAGGCCGGATCTTTACTACAAGACATTTACGAAGTAAATTTTTTAATTTACCAATAAATACTCTTAAAAATTACAAATTTATTCAATTATTAAATCATTACTTTGATTATTTCTGATTATTTAATTGAAATTTGCGAGCGAATTTAAGTTTTTAGCTAAAATTCTATTGTGTCATTGTTATTTAATAAGGTTTTTTTTGTCATTTTTATGGTTCATGAACATTCTTCTGTTGACCCATGCTTTAAAAAGTTTCATTCTCATAAGTAACATTTTTATGAAATTTATATTGTACTAGGGGAAAGCAAGGGCGGATCCAGGATTTTTTTCTGGGGGGGGTACAAGGGGGCGGACGGGCAAAAAAGTCAACAATAACTGTTATCATATCAAACAAAAATATAAAAATACACAAAAATATACCTGGATCCGCTACTGGGGGAAAGTAACGTACCTTGAACAGGTTCGTACCTTGAGCCACTTTGAATTTCTGCGTCAATTTTGGCCGTACACCATCCATGCGTAGGTTTTAGTACTCTCATATATCAATAAATGGCTCTACCTGACAAAAAGTTAAATGTAAAGCGTGGTTTGTGAAATTTTTGATAAAAACTGTTTTACTGCCAGAAAAATTACAAAAAGGAGATACGTGTTTACATATCGTTTACGATATGTTAATTGTTACTTATGAGTTGTTCCGCGATGGCAATCTAAGATATTATGTGGTCTTTGCCATCTAACCGTAATTTTACATTTATTCATCTCCTAAGCTAAAAATCCCCACCTTGATTTATTTCAAGACACGACATGTGCTGTACCTTGATCCAGGCGTTGGATTTGTACCTTGCACCGCTTCAAGGTGCATCAAAGACCATCACTTCTGGAGTATAATATAAGAAATTATTGTTTTTAGATAAGATAAATAATCTTTTGTTAGCTAATTCGGCCAAAAGTTATATAATTGATCAAAGAGATGTGATAAGAAAGTAAACTTATTGTAGACAAAGAACCGCATATATGTGTTATTTTCGTTAAAGATAAGATTGAAAAAAGTGCGTTCTAGAATTGTGATTTTTTGCAAGTGGATTTTGAATCAAAACTTTTTTTGTGGAAAAGGTGGTTATTAGGTAAGTACACTACGTTAAAGTACATGAAAAGAGGTATCCGGTTTGATCCTACCAGTTCTTCAAAACCGGATAGTTTGACTTTTTTGAATTTTTAAATGCCTTCAGGGGTTTTTGATGAAATATGGATGAAATCTTGATGAAATGCTACAGCGGAATGATGTATCCATTTTTTTAATATCGTTTTCGACAAGTTGATGTAATTTTTCAAAAGTTTCTCTATCCATTCTTAAATAGTTTCTATATGATTGCTCATCTTCTACTAACAATTCGTTAGTCACAAAATGGCAATCACCTAATGATAAGGCATCCCTTCGCAATAGCCAATTTCTACTCCACATACGCCTTTTTCTTCTCTTCTTTTTTAATTGTTCCACTACTTTTATAATTTTAACAATTTTTTTAATTTTTTCAGCTTTGTTATTCATTTTCAACACTTAACCTCACAACATAAACAATACACAACCACAACACTAGATTTTTACTTTTTTTTTGCAGTGGGTTGGTGATTTCAAATACTATAGACTACTAATACGTACAACTTCAGGGGTAAACAATAGATTTTTTGGAGTACGGCTCCCTCACGCCATCTGGTGTGTTGTCGGTGGTAGGCTCTAAAGATCTTTTATTCTATGGCGCTGGGCCACACGGGATTTAAACAGGTACTAACAACTCTTTCATAACACAATGGTTTTAACACCACCGTGCCGCTATAGGCGCACTTGTGCAATATTCCTCTTTGACGAAGTTGTACGTATTATACCTAGTTTACACGAGCTTAGTAGCTAATGCTTAGTACTAATGCTTAGTACTAATACCTTGCGTGTAAACATGCTGAAGTAGTGCTTAGTATTAGTGCAACCGCCAGTGCAAGTGAATAGAAGTCGGTTCTATTTACTAACGACAAGTTGACCACCTCCACTAAAATTTAACCTAGCACTTGTCGCTTGCTGACGTCATATATCTTGCTACTAACAAGATCGTGGCTACTGGCTACTCACTAATACCTTTTTACTAATACCAACGTGTAAACGATTACTTGTTACTTGTCACTATACCGATTAGTACTAAGCATTAGTACTAAGCATTAGTTACTAAGCTCGTGTAAACTAGGCATTAGTAGTCTATAGTATTTGGTGATTTTGTCGTCCGTATTGGCGCCATCTATACTAAAGCAAATGAAATAAAAACTCTAAACAAAATCGAACGTAAACTCGAACGAGAAATCTAGACGAAAAAAGTATAATGTAATTCAAGCTTAACACTAACCTAGCCTCGACCGGGATCTACCTTTTAATAATGATCCTCATATAATTTTTAAGTTTTTCAACTGGTGCCAAGTTAGCCCGGAACTGAGTTTCCCCGGTGCCGAGTTATGCCGGTGCCGAGTTTTCCCGGTGCCGAGTTATGCCGGAGCCGAGTTTTCCCGGTGCCGAGTTGTCCGGTGCCGCGTCGCCGGTGCCGAATTTTCCCGGTGCCGAGTTGTCCGTGTCCCTGAATTATATTTGTAGTTTTCCAGCTATTCGGTACTTTCAATAATATAATGCTGCTTGGCCAAATTGATGTTGACTTTAAAGTATAATTGACTATCTCCACAGGTGAAGCGTATTTTATAACAGGTAAAACTTGACGAAAGTCACCACCGAAAATAACAAATTTGCCACCAAACGGATTTTTGCATTTACATAATCTTTCAATCTTTCCCATGTAGCACACAATGTTGGCGCAATATTGCAAGATTCAGCCAATATTGGTCCAATATTGTTTTCGGACATTGGGGCAATATAGGAAATCAATATTGCACCAATATTGGCTTTAGCTTGGCGCAATATTGCACCAATATTGGCAACCAATATTGTCTGCCAATATTTAGCCAATATTGTTTTCCGATATTGGGTCAATATAGGAAATCAATATAGCACCAATATTGGCTGCAGCTTGGCGCTATATTGCACCAATATTGGAAACCAATATTGTCTGCCAATATTTAGCCAATATTGGTCCAATATTGTTTTCCGATATTGGGTCAATATAGGAAATCAATATAGCACCAATATTGGCTGCAGCTTGGCGCTATATTGCACCAATATTGGAAACCAATATTATCTACCAATATTTAGCCAATATTGGTCCAATATTGTTTTCCGATATTGGGTCAATATAGGAAATCAATATAGCACCAATATTGGCTGCGGCTTGGCGCTATATTGCACCAATATTGGAAACCAATATTGTCTGCCAATATTTAGCCAATATTGGTCCAATATTGTTTTCCGATATTGGGTCAATATAGGAAATCAATATAGCACCAATATTGGCTGCAGCTTGGCGCTATATTGCACCAATATTGGAAACCAATATTGTCTGCCAATATTTAGCCAATATTGGTTCAATATTGTTCACCGATATTGGGTCAATATAGGAAATCAATATAGCATCAATATTGGCTGCAGCTTGGCGCTATATTGCACCAATATTGGTAACCAATATTGTTGGTACCAATATTGTTGGCACCAATCATGCAATGAATACATTTTATACATTATAACATTAAATTGTAAAACTTATAGCAATAATTGGAAACCCTCATTTCATCCATCATTTAGGTTTACGTTAGGTTTATTTTTTTTTTTTTAGAGGATTTATTATAATTTTTTATAATATAATTTTTTGAAAGATAGATTCACCAGTAGAATTTAGGTTAGTTAGTTAAAATTTTACGATTTGCTACCATTCTATTGGACCATAATTTTTTAAATAAATTTTGATTGGCTGCAATGAATACATTTCATACATTCCGGGGGGGGCACGTACCCCCAAATGCCTCCCCACCCTGGCTACGGACCTGATTTCTAAGATAGTGGCGGTATATGGACCAGTGTATTTAAATATTGAATTTACCGCCGGAGTTTTAATTTATTTAAGTTTACAGTCTTCTTATCTCATATCTAAACTATTCGTACAAAAGTGCGCTAATATTTAGATTGGAAAACAATAAAGTTTGATCAAACGTTTTTAATAAAAGCAAAAAGGAAATCTGCATTACGAAAGTAAAATTAGGGACAGTAATAAGTACAGGTATGTATTACACATTGGTATATTTAGTTTATGGTCAATCGACTGTTTTTTTTTTAAATCCGTTTTTTTCCTGTATTTAGTTACATTGAAAAATGGAAACGATTCAAGCAATGTTAAGTGGGCGCGGAAGAACACTGTTAGTGCGCGGCGGATATAAATTTTATCTAAACGCTGCATTAAAGAACGGAGAAGTTAAATGGCGATGTTGCAAACGTGAATGTTCAGCTAATATATACACTGTGGGAGAAAATGATCAAAGGATAGTAGTAAGAGAAAATTTGGAACATAATCATGAAATAGATGAGCAAAAAGTAAGGCGGCAAATTGTTAGTGGTGCAGCCAAACGAAAAGCGATTGAAGATACTTCGGAAAAACCTTCCGACATTCTTACGAGCGCCATCGTTCACACAAAAGTTTCTCGAGTTGATATTACTCGCCGAGATACTAAGATAATCTCCAGGGCTGTTTATGATGTAAGACGGAAAGAACAGCCTCCGTTACCAACATCAATAATGGACGTTCATTCGTCATTGGATTCCATAATTATTAATACAGAGAACGGCGAAAATTTTCTAATGCTTAACGAACAAGAAAGAAATTTAGTTATATTTTCCTGTCTGACTAATTTAAGGTGTTTGTGCGCTGTCGAAAATATTTACATGGATGGTACTTTCGATTATTGCACTAAATATTTCAACCAATTATTTACTGTTCATGGGTATTGCAATGGGTATTATATACCACTTGCGTTTTGTCTTTTGAAAGACAAAAAACAACCAACTTACCAACACTGTCTACAATCGTTAGTGGATATATGTTCTCAAAATGATTTAATTTTTAAACCATTAACAGCAACTGTTGATTTCGAACTTGCTATTCATGCAAGCATTAAACATGTGTGGGAAAACGTTGAACTTATTGGATGTAGATTTCACTTAAGCCAAGCGTGGTATAGGAAAATACAAAAAGTAGGTTTGGTCACAGAATATCGAGATAATCTTTCAGAAATTGGTCAATGGTTGCGCTTCTCATTTGGCTTGCAATATTTACATCCAAACGAAGTTGATGCCGGTTATAGTGAAGATTTAATTGCGATAATGCCAGACGATGCACGACTGAACACCTATTCCGATTATATCTTTCGAACCTATATTGATGCGGATTCACTTTTTCCACCAAAGCTCTGGGCAGCACGCACATCAAGTATGTGCCGGACTACGAATGCCTGTGAATCGTTTCATAACGTATTTAGTTCACAGTTTTACAATCCTCACCCACCAATTTACACCTTTTTGGAGAAATTACAAAGTATGCAAATCAAAACATACATAAGCATAAACAGCATTAGCACAGCTAACACTGTTAATTCCATTACAGTTAGTAAACAAGCCAAATTACAACATTTGATAGACTTGTATTCAAACAAAACAATTACCAGGATCCAATTTATAAAAAGCATTTGCAA
This sequence comes from Rhagonycha lutea, assembly GCA_958510855.1. Taxonomy (NCBI): domain Eukaryota; kingdom Metazoa; phylum Arthropoda; class Insecta; order Coleoptera; family Cantharidae; genus Rhagonycha; species Rhagonycha lutea. The sequence goes on from OY294038.1 coordinate 42,397,535, forward strand.
TCATTATTGTCACATTAATAAGTGAATGTGAAGCGAAGTAATTTTCGAATTTTTTTAAATAAAATATAGGATTTTGAACATTTATTGGTGTTTTTTTTTTGGTTTTTAGTAATTTTCTAATTTTTTTAAATAAAATAAAGTATTTTTGGCATCTATTACTGTTTTTTTAAGTTTTTCAGTAATGTTTTGGGCGACTCCTTCTATACGTCCTTGTTTCATTTTCAGTAATAAAACAAGAAAAAAAGCCATATAAGCTTACTGGTAAGTCTTTTACTTAAAGGGATTAAGTATTTATATCGGTGCAATCCACATGTGGGGATCGGTGCAATCCACATCTGACCATCGGTGCAATCTACATATGACCCTCGGTCAAAACCCAAAAAAAAAGGATTAATTTCTTTTTAACAATATTAATAACCAATATTTCTTCCACATACGTCCGACGTCATCTATGTAAATCTAAATAGTTTTTACCATGTTTTACCAACATAATTTGAAAAAACAGACCTGCACCAGAGGCATTTTAAAAGGACGTATGTGGATTGCACCGATGGAAAGAAATTAATCCTTTTTTTTTTGGGTTTTGACCGAGGGTCATATGTAGATTGCACCGATGGTCAGATGTGGATTGCACCGATCCCCACATGTGGATTGCACCGATATAAATACTTAATCCCTTTAAGTAAAAGACTTACCAGTAAGCTTATATGGCTTTTTTTCTTGTTTTATTACTGAAAATGAAACAAGGACGTATAGAAGGAGTCGCCCAAAACATTACTGAAAAACTTAAAAAAACAGTAATAGATGCCAAAAATACTTTATTTTATTTAAAAAAATTCGAAAATTACTTCGCTTCACATTCACTTATTAATGTGACAATAATGATTGCAAATGCTTTTTATAAATTGGATCCTGGTAATTGTTTTGTTTGAATACAAGTCTATCAAATGTTGTGATTTGGCTTGTTTACTAACTGTAATGGAATTAACAGTGTTAGCTGTGCTAATGCTGTTTATGCTTATGTATGTTTTGATTTGCATACTTTGTAATTTCTCCAAAAAGGTGTAAATTGGTGGGTGAGGATTGTAAAACTGTGAACTAAATACGTTATGAAACGATTCACAGGCATTCGTAGTCCGGCACATACTTGATGTGCGTGCTGCCCAGAGCTTTGGTGGAAAAAGTGAATCCGCATCAATATAGGTTCGAAAGATATAATCGGAATAGGTGTTCAGTCGTGCATCGTCTGGCATTATCGCAATTAAATCTTCACTATAACCGGCATCAACTTCGTTTGGATGTAAATATTGCAAGCCAAATGAGAAGCGCAACCATTGACCAATTTCTGAAAGATTATCTCGATATTCTGTGACCAAACCTACTTTTTGTATTTTCCTATACCACGCTTGGCTTAAGTGAAATCTACATCCAATAAGTTCAACGTTTTCCCACACATGTTTAATGCTTGCATGAATAGCAAGTTCGAAATCAACAGTTGCTGTTAATGGTTTAAAAATTAAATCATTTTGAGAACATATATCCACTAACGATTGTAGACAGTGTTGGTAAGTTGGTTGTTTTTTGTCTTTCAAAAGACAAAACGCAAGTGGTATATAATACCCATTGCAATACCCATGAACAGTAAATAATTGGTTGAAATATTTAGTGCAATAATCGAAAGTACCATCCATGTAAATATTTTCGACAGCGCACAAACACCTTAAATTAGTCAGACAGGAAAATATAACTAAATTTCTTTCTTGTTCGTTAAGCATTAGAAAATTTTCGCCGTTCTCTGTATTAATAATTATGGAATCCAATGACGAATGAACGTCCATTATTGATGTTGGTAACGGAGGCTGTTCTTTCCGTCTTACATCATAAACAGCCCTGGAGATTATCTTAGCATCTCGGCGAGTAATATCAACTCGAGAAACTTTTGTGTGAACGATGGCGCTCGTAAGAATGTCGGAAGGTTTTTCCGAAGTATCTTCAATCGCTTTTCGTTTGGCTGCACCACTAACAATTTGCCGCCTTACTTTTTGCTCATCTATTTCATGATTATGTTCCAAATTTTCTCTTACTACTATCCTTTGATCATTTTCTCCCACAGTGTATATATTAGCTGAACATTCACGTTTGCAACATCGCCATTTAACTTCTCCGTTCTTTAATGCAGCGTTTAGATAAAATTTATATCCGCCGCGCACTAACAGTGTTCTTCCGCGCCCACTTAACATTGCTTGAATCGTTTCCATTTTTCAATGTAACTAAATACAGGAAAAAAACGGATTTAAAAAAAAAACAGTCGATTGACCATAAACTAAATATACCAATGTGTAATACATACCTGTACTTATTACTGTCCCTAATTTTACTTTCGTAATGCAGATTTCCTTTTTGCTTTTATTAAAAACGTTTGATCAAACTTTATTGTTTTCCAATCTAAATATTAGCGCACTTTTGTACGAATAGTTTAGATATGAGATAAGAAGACTGTAAACTTAAATAAATTAAAACTCCGGCGGTAAATTCAATATTTAAATACACTGGTCCATATACCGCCACTATCTTAGAAATCAGGTCCGTAGCCAGGGGGGGGAGGCATTTGGGGGTACGTGCCCCCCCCCGGAATGTATGAAATGTATTCATTGCAGCCAATCAAAATTTATTTAAAAAATTATGGTCCAATAGAATGGTAGCAAATCGTAAAATTTTAACTAACTAACCTAAATTCTACTGGTGAATCTATCTTTCAAAAAATTATATTATAAAAAATTATAATAAATCCTCTAAAAAAAAAAAAATAAACCTAACGTAAACCTAAATGATGGATGAAATGAGGGTTTCCAATTATTGCTATAAGTTTTACAATTTAATGTTATAATGTATAAAATGTATTCATTGCAGCCAATCAAAATTTATTTAAAAAATTATGGTCCAATAGAATGGTAGCAAATCGTAAAATTTTAACTAACTAACCTAAGTTCTACTGGTGAATCTCTCTTTCAAAAAATTATATTATAAAAAATTATAATAAATCCTCATTAAAAAAAATAAACCTAACCTAAACCTAAATGATGGATGAAATGAGGGTTTCCAATTATTGCTATAAGTTTTACAATTTAATATCTAGCAATGAAAACCAGAAAATGTAAATACGGGCAGACATCTGTATTACTTACATACCTCTGTAGTAAATTAAATACCTCAATCCTTTAATGGAATTAAAAAAGATTACTTACTGACCATCGGTGCAGTCCACATACTTACCCTAACCGAACCCGGTGCAATCCACATGTCAGATTATGTGACCCTTTGACCATCGGTGCAATCCGCAATTGCCCTTTTAAAACACGTGCAAATTTGACGGAAAATTTTTAAATAAATTTTCTTATAATTTAATTTTGGTAAATTTATATAATAATATAATTAAATATAAATTAATTGTAAAAACAATAAACATGTCGAAATCTAGATCTACGAAAAGTATGTCCATACGTTTTTTCTATTAAAACAAAAAAAGATAGTAAAATGTAGATTAAAAAATATTATGTAATATTTGAATTTTTCAAAACGATATAAAAACATCTTATTAAACTACCGACAAACTCCGAAAATAAGTATGTTCCCTCTATAGGTTAGTGGTTAGAGTAGACGGCTCTAGTACAATTCGAAATATCTATCGTAGGTTCGAATCCCGGTGGGATCTAAGGTAAGAAAAAAAATCTTCAAATTTAATTTTCAGATTCACAGAAATGATTGGCGCTGCAACATATCCACGGACACTGGTAAAATTGATTTAAAAAGATTTTCTTCAGGTACACTAACTTCATTTAGGAGCTAATAATTATTGTAATTTAGGAGTTAATATAAATACAATATGGTAGATTAAATAAAAATGAACCAATAATATAATAAAAAAAATAGTTAATTTTTTTGCAATTGCAAATAAATATTGGCAACTAATATTGCACCAATATTGGAAAATGTTCACATCTCAATATTGGCGCAATATTGGAAACAAATATTGCGCCAATATTGTACCAATATTGGAAAATGTTCACATCTCGATATTGGCGCAATATTGGAAATAAATATTGCGCCAATATTGGAAACCAATATTGTACCAATATTGGAAAATGTTCACATCTCAATATTGGCGCAATATTGGAAACAAATATTGCGCCAATATTGGAAACCAATATTGCACCAATATTGGAAAATGTTCACATCTCGATATTGGCGCAATATTGGAAACCAATATTGCACCAATATTGGAAATTGTTCACATCTCAATATTGGTGCAATAATGGAAATAAATATTGCACCAATATTGGAAATCAATATTGCACCAATATTGGAAAATGTTCACATCTCAATATTGGCGCAATATTGGAAATAAATATTGCGCCAATATTGGAAGCCAATATTGTACCATTATTGGAAAATGTTAACATCTCGATATTGGCCCAATATATATTTTCAATATTGGACCAATATTGAGCCAACATTGTGTGCTACATGGGTTGTGTTTTTGCGTGGCATGGTTTTGTTGCCTTGCTTTTGTTTTTGCTTTTGCTTTTGCTTTCGCTTTGCTTTGATTCGTCCGTTGATGTGATTATAATGTTGATTTGGTGTCGTCCAATAGCTGTTCTCAGCGTTGCATAAAAACGTTGCATAAAAACGTTGCACAAAAACGTTGCATAAAAACGTTGCATATTTTTCTTATCTTTCTATATATATAGAGTAGAGAGTAGATACCAGTAAAAATTTGAGGTCGTTAAATAATTTAGGAGAGAAAACTGAGTCGTGGGATCGGTTAATAATTTTTATAATAACTAATAAATTCGATCCAACAACCAGGAGAGATTGGGAATCATTTAAATGCGGAGAGGACTTACCCACAATGGGAGACCTAAACGAATTTTTGAAATCCAAATGCGCAGTACTGGAAAGGTTAGCGGTAACCGATAACAAACGACCAAGCTACAATCAAAATTATCAAACTTATAAAAGGGGGCAAGCTACGAAGAGTTTTGCCACAATTAATAATAATGACACCGGAAACAATTTAACTTGTTATTTCTACGACGAAAATCATCTGATTTATAAATGCGAAACGATTTTAAAATTAATTCCGGAAAATCGTATTAAGGAAGTTAAAAGGTTGAAGCTGTGTTTGAATTGTTTAAGACCTTCTCATAAGTCATGGAGGTGCAAGGCAGTGAAATGTTTTAAGTGCCATAAACCACATAATACCTTATTACATTTGAGCGGTGGTATTAATGGGCAAAATGAAGGAACTAATGAGACTGTAAGGAAGGAACCTCAAATTGGACATACAGAAAGTACTACGCAAGGTTTTGGGAAAAGCGAAGATAATCATATAACGTTGAAGGCGGGAGTTAATAATTCACAAGTTTTATTATCGACAGCGATGATAAAAATAAAAGACGGAAGTAAGTCGATCATATGTCGAGCGCTATTAGACAGTGGCTCACAGAGTCATTTTATTTCCGAAAATATGTGCAAACGATTAAGGTTACAACCGGAAAAAACAAGCCATTTGATAAAGGGCATTGGTGAAACATTATCCAATATTGGGGAGCAAGGTCATTTATCAATAGGATCTTGCTATGATGATTTTAAGCTAGATATAAAATGTCTAGTGTTACCAAAAATAACAGATAGATTACCTTCCAGTTCCTTTAATAAAGAAAGGTTAAATATTCCACATCACTTGAAATTAGCGGATCCTGCATTTAATTGTTTGGGACCAATTGATATCCTATTGGGTGCTAATGTTTTCTGGGCAATCATGTGCACAGGCCAAGAACGACTCGGGCAGAATTTACCTGTTATGCAAAAGACCCAATTAGGTTGGATAATTTCAGAGGATTTAATGTTAAAATCAACCCCAAAAACGTCTCTCAGTTGTTTGACTTCAGACCACGATGAGTTGTTAGCTAGTAACCTAGAGAAATTTTGGAATGTAGAGGAAATCAAATTAAAACAACCACTGTTATCTGTAGAAGAAAAATATTGCAAAATGTTATTTACAAAAACCACAAAAAGAAATGCATGCGGAAACTTCATTGTGAATTTTCCATTTAGGCCAGATTTAAATAAATTAGGAAGATCGTAGCAACAAGCATTATGTCGATTTGAAATACTAGAAAGGAAATTAAACAAAAATTCAGAATTAAGAGCAGATTATTTAGCATTCATGACAGAATAAGAAGCCTTAGATCACATGCGACCAATCGAAACGTGTAAAGATCCTCAAGTCGTTGACGGATACTTTCTACCGCACCACGCAGTGATAAAACCTGGAAGCATAACGACGAAGTGTCGGGTAGTGTTTGATGCTTCAGCAAAGACCAGCAGTGGACTGTCATTAAACGATGTACAGCATGTGGGACCAACGTTACAACATGACATTTTCTCCATGCTTATTAGGTTTAGAAAATATAAGTATGTAATGACGGGTGACATTTCAAAAATGTACAGACAAATTTTCGTTAACCCTGACCAGATAAAATATCAACGCGTATTATGGCGAAAAAATCCCAGCAAAAATATTAAAGTTTATGAAATTAATCGAGTAGTTTTTGGCAACGCATCGTCACCATATCTCGCGGTAAGATGTTTAATTCAATTAGCGTTAGAAAATGAAAGGGAATTGCCAGCCGCATGTAAAGTAATAAAAAATGATTTCTATATGGATGATATTCTAACGGGTGCAAATACAAAGGCAGAATTACTTAACATTCAATCCAATTTAGTAAAAATTTTACTGAGTGGAGGTTTTGAATTAAGAAAATTTTTATGTAACCACAAAGAGATGTTGCATCAATTCAAGATTATAAACGACTTGGAGGTTAGTATTCTTCCGATTGGGGAGAATGAGCAAACTAAAACACTCGGAGTATATTGGGATGCAAACAAGGATCTAATTGGCTTTAATCACATAATCATCAAAATAAATAAGTTGACAAAAAGAACAATATTATCGGTAATTTGTCAGGTTTTTGATCCTTTGGGTCTATTGGGTCCTATAATAATAGAGGCAAAATTATTCATCCAAGAATTGTGGCAATTAAAATTAGAATCGGATGACGAGATTCCAAGAGAATTGGCAACAAAATGGCTTGAATTTCAAAGGGCATTACCGCAGATCAAAGAGTTTAAAATTCCAAGGCAAACTGTTTTTTCAGAATATATAAAAATAGAATTTCATGGATTTTGCGATGCATCAGAAAAGGCATACGGCGCCTGTTGCTATGTTCGTTGTAGTGTATCTGCTGATAGGTCCATCTCAAGATTATTGTGCGCAAAGTCTCGAGTGGCGCCCTTAAAAAAATTGAGTATTCCCCGTTTGGAATTATGTGGTGCAGTGCTGTTAGCGAATATAAGTGAGAAGGTAATAAAGGCGTTGTAAATTACTTTTGAAACCAAATATTATTGGTCGGATTCAATGGTTGCACTGGCATGGATCAGAGGTTCACCAAATAAATGGAAGGTATTTGTTGGCAATCGAGTAAGTGAAATTCAAACACTTACAAAAATAGAAGATTGGAACCACATCCGTTCAGAAGAAAACCCTGCTGATTTGTTGTCACGAGCTGTTTCGATAAATGTATTAATAGAAAACAAGTTATGGTGGCAGGGACCTAAGTTTTTAGAAAAGGATAATCTTGAATGGGTATTTGAAGATCACAAACACGAAGGAGAGATTCCCGAACAGAAGTTGGTTGTCGGGGTAGTGCAAAAAGTTGAAAATGAGATATTTTATCTCATACGCAGAATTTCTTCATTAAACAAAATGCAGCGTGTAGTGGCGTACGTATTACGATTTATTTCAAACTTACGATCGAGAAATAACGAGCTACGGAAAAAGGGAATGCTAGAACCTCCAGAACTAATTAAGGCGCGCAACTTACTCATTACACAAATACAAAAGGAATGTTTCGCGGAGGAATTGAAAGATATAAAAAATAATAAGGCGATTAATAATCACAGCACAATTTTAGCTCTCAATCCGTTCCTGCACAATGATTTATTACGGGTGGGAGGGCGATTACGAAACGCAAATATATCTGTGGATCAAAAATATCCAATAATTTTACCGAAAGGTCACATTTTAACATTTATAATTTTAACAACGGAGCACGAACGTTTGCTTCACTGCGGTTCGCAAGCGTTGTTATGTTCTCTAAGAGAAATGTATTGGCCAATCGGGGATCGTAGTGCTTGTAAGCAGGTAATACGAAAATGTGTCATTTGTTTCAAGGCCAAACCTACTGATACCACTTACTTAATGGGGGATCTGACGCAGATTAGGGTATACAATTATTCACCATTTTTAAATGTTGGCGTCGATTATGGCGGGCCATTTTCCCTAAAGGACCGGAAGACGCGCGGGGCTAAAATTTTAAAAGCATATATCTGCTTATTTGTTTGTGTTGATGTAATTTTCTAATTAACAACTCGCAGTTTGATTTTGTTTATTTAGAAAGAATAATAGTACATGAAATGTGATAATAATAATCCTTCATTTAACATTTCATGAAGAATGTTAACTTACATTACTTATCAATGCAACTGATGCATGCATGAAGGTTAAGGAATTACAACTCCCCTCTCCGTGCTAACATGCGCATTTAATTGCTAATTGTTTTTCTTACATTTTTATTCAAATATCTCAACACTCTCCCTAAAACAATGAGCAATCACATTTTTTTTTTTTTTTTTTTACAAAAATTTTAAAACCTTAAAAAACATTACATAAGAAGAACTTTTAAGTAAACATAAAAATATTTAGAAAACTTATTTTTCTATTAAACCTGCTTTAGATCTCAAAAACTCAAACCTTGGTTTGGCTAAGGCCTTTGTTAAGAAATCAGCTAATTGCATTTCGCTTGAAACATAATTTATATTTATCTCACCTTCTTGAAATAAATCACGTATAAAATTATATCGTATATCAATATGTTTAGTACGTTGATGAAACTCACGATTCTTAATTAATCTTATAGCACTTTGGTTATCAATATTTAACACATTATCACTGCTTTTATTGAAACCTGCACTTATTTCATTTAAAAGTCGCATAACCCATATCAATTCCTTTGTTGCTGTTGCGGCGCTAATAAATTCGCTTTCGGTTGTACTTAATGAAATTGACACCTGTCTTTGGCTCTTCCAAATTATCGCTGCTCCAGAATGCTTACACAAGATTCCGCTTGTCGACTTCCTTGTTATTTCGTCACCTGCATAATCTGCATCGCTGTAAGTTTCAAGTTTCCCACTCGAGTATAAAATTCCAACTTCATTTGTACCCTTGAGGTATCGTATTATTCGTTTAATCAGTTGACAGTGTGCTTGCGTTGGTTTTTCCAAAGACCTTGAAGCCACATTAACTGCAAATGCTATATCGGGACGTGTTATTGTCTGTAGATATAACAAATTTCCGACCGCTTCACGATAAGGAAATTTTTCTTCTATTGGTGAACCATTTGCACTCCATCCTGTTTCAATTGGTGTTGAAACTGGTTTTGCATTGTCCAATCCAAATCTTGTTATAATTTCACTTATGTATTTTCTTTGATTTATAAAAATTGAACCATCGTCACGTTGATCAATTTCAAATCCTAGAAAATTTGTCACTTTCGTGTTTATTGTCACTTCAAATTTTTCTTTTAACTTGTTTAAAAACACAGTTACACTTTCTTTATTTGTAGTTGCAATAAGTCCGTCGTCAACATACAGTAAAATTAACAATTTTTCACCATTTTTGTCCATGATGTACAAACATTCATCTGCACTGCTCTCCCTTAAACCAAAATCTTTTAAAAATTCTGTAAATTTTCTGTTCCAATTTTTGGGGGCCTGCCTTAAGCCATAAATACTTTTGATGAGTCTGCACACACGCAAGGTTCCGTCTTCGTACCCACTTGGTTGTTGCATGTAAATTTCTTCGTTTAAGGAACCGTACAAAAACGCAGATTTTACATCAAATTGACACAAACTTAACTTTTCGTTTGCTGCCACGCTTAAAACGACACGAATTGTATCGAAACGAACTACCGGGCTAAATGTTTCTTCAAAATCTATACCTGGACGTTGCGAATAACCTTTAGCTACCAAACGAGCTTTGAACCGATTCACGCTTCCATCAGCATTATTTTTGACACGAAACACCCAACGATTTTCGATTACTTTCTTGTCAGCTGGTTTATCAACTAACACCCACGTTTTATTTTTGGATAAAGCGTCAATTTCTTCTTGCATAGCATTTATCCATTTGTCAGCATTTGATGATTTTATTGCTTCCTCATAATTTGCTGGTTCAAACTGAGCAACCATTGCCATTTTTTCACCATAAAAATTCGGACGTCGCAATTTTTGTCTGTCTCGCAATTCTCTTGAATTTGTTTTGTTTTCTTCTTCAACTAAAACTTCTTTTTCTTCATCAATTATGCTTTGCATTTCGTTAATCGTCGCGGACAACTTTTCTTCTTTGAACACAACATCTCGACTTAAAACGACTTTCCGTTCTTCCGGTTTCCACACACGATAACCACCGTTTTCGAGATAACCGACGAAATATCCTTTAAAAGCCTTTTTGTCCAATTTTTTTCGTTGTTCTTTTGGTATATGCACAAAACACTCCGTACCAAAAATCTTTGCATCCTTAACTAGCCCCTTTTTGTTAAACCACAGCTCGAAAGGAGTTTTGCCTGCTTCTTTTGTTGGTCCAGTCCTGTTGATAACATAAACCGCAGTATTTATCGCTTCAGCCCATAAATATTGTGGTAAATTATCCTTGGAATACAACATTGCTCTTGCAGCTTCCACTATAATTCTGTTTTCTCTCTCAGCGGTACCGTTATTTTCAGGTGTGTAGGGCACAGTTATTGTATGCTTTATTCCTCTGCTTTTTAATAAAGCTGAAACGTCTTTATTGTCGTACTCTTTTCCGCCGTCAGTACGTAGTTCCTTAATTTCAGTACCAAACCGTGTTTTTACTTCCGCACAAAACATTTCTAGTTTTTCTTTTACTTCCGACTTTTCACTCATAAAGTAAACTGCACGAAAAGCGCTGAAATCGTCTTTGAACACTACGTAGTACCGTTTTTGACCTAACGACTTGACACTCATCGGGCCACACACATTCGAGTGTATGAGTTCTCTTGGTTCAGTAGCACGATTTGTTCTTTCACCAAAACTTTGTCGATGATGCTTGCCGTAAGCACATCCATCACAAAATTCATTTTCTTCGGAAACTTCAATGTCTAAATCTTTTAAAACTGATTTAACATGTCTTTTACTTTGATGTGCCAATCGCTCATGCCACAACTGTAGAGTGTCCACCGCATTTACGACATAAGCAACACTTTTTGGTTTAATTACTTTAACCAATAGACCGTATAAATTGTCAGCTTGTACGCCGATAGCTACAATTTTTCCGTCCCGTTGAAGTTCACATTTTCTTCCTTTGTCACTTATTCGAAAATCAACACCCTTTTCCGCGGCTTTCTTTACGGAAAACAAGTTTCTCGCGATTTGTGGTATGTACAACACATCGTAAAACTTTCCTGGTGACCATTTACCGTTTGCAAATATTTCTACTTCAATGTCGCCTTTGCCTACAACATCAAGTTTACTCCCGTTACCGATTTCTAATTTTAGCGGTTTTTCAAAAGTTTTCAAATTTTGAAACCACTCGCGGCGATTAGAAACATGATCTGACGCGCCCGTATCGATCAGCCATTTATCACTTTTCTGGTACATTTCAAGGAACCCAATAAATGCTTCACTCGAATTTCGCGCACTTGTACTCTTGTTTGCTTGAGTTTCATCTTTCGAACCGGCATCATTTTTCTTTGTGCAATTCTTTTGCAGATGGTATTTCGATCCACATGCATTGCAGCCAGGACAATCCCTTCTAAAATGATCCTTCTTGCCACAAGTAAAACATCCAGTTTTCTTTGACTTTTGTGGTACCTTTTTCTTAGAGAATAATGCCACCGTTGCATTATCTTCTACTCTTTTTTGTACTCTATTTTCTTCTAATAATAGACGCGTTGTCAAATTGTCCAAATTTCGTTTTGCTTGGTCAGTTGAATCCCATGCACTGTGGAAGTGATTGTATTCAACAGGTAAAGTCGATAAAATTCTAGCCATCAACATAGATTCAGGAATTTCACCACCCAACCTTCGCATCTTGTGAGCCATTTGTTCTAACTTCGCTATATGTTCAGCAATACCGCTCGAAGGGTCCCATTTAAAATCAAAAAACGATTTTTGTACGAACGACAAACATTCTTCTGATTGAAAATCATACACACTTTGCAGTTTTTGCCACATCTGTTTAGCAGTTTCACAATTCATTATTAATTGTAATGGTTTTGACTCTACACTCGTTACAATTAACTTCTTTGCGGCTCTTTCGTGTTTTAACCAGATTTTTAATAACGATTCATTACTAGCTTCCGGTTTCACTTCAGTGCCATCGCAAACTCCGTAATTATTATCACTTTCCAACACTGTACGCATTACAAATTGCCATTGGGGCCAATTGTTTGCGTCCCGTAACTTCTCAATTCGAGATTTATCGATTTCCATTTTAAATCAATTCGCGTTAAAAACGACACTCACGAAACACTATCCGTATTTTAATTTGTCCAAATTTAACCGTTCTCAAATCAAAGTTCTACTGTTTTTTATTCACGTCTAAATCAATCAAAAACTCACAGTTTAAGCGTTACTGGTGCACATAACCTGTTGATGTAATTTTCTAATTAACAACTCGCAGTTTGATTTTGTTTATTTAGAAAGAATAATAGTACATGAAATGTGATAATAATAATCCTTCATTTAACATTTCATGAAGAATGTTAACTTACATTACTTATCAATGCAACTGATGCATGCATGAAGGTTAAGGAATTACAACTCCCCTCTCCGTGCTAACATGCGCATTTAATTGCTAATTGTTTTTCTTACATTTTTATTCAAATATCTCAACAGTTTGCATGAGCACGAAGGCATGCCATATCGAATTAGTATCAGAACTGACCACCGAAGCGTTTTTGGCCAGTTTAAACAGGTTTATTTCTCGACGGGGAAGGCCTATTAATATTTATTCCGATATGGAACAAATTTTGTTGGAGCCCATAATGAGATCTCCAAGTTATTTCAATTCGTAAATCAAAATATTAATACCATTAAAGATACTTTAGCAAACGAACAGATAATCCATCTAGATCAAAATTTACAACATCTTAATAACAAAAGCCATCAAAAATTTACAAATTTTTAAAATTGTTGCAACAATTAATTAATTAAAAAAAAATCATACAAATCATGAATTTCATCATCACCAACGCAATCACCAAAACAAACGCGACCAACTCGAACAAATTTCTTCTTTATTTTCTTGAACTTCAATCTTCGGTGGCCCGATAAACTTCTTTCTAAAACATCAGCAAATCTTTCATTTATTCTTTCTTCAGAAATTTCCAAATTTCAGCTTTTTCCTGGATGAACCATGAACAACTTTAATTTTGCGTATCGTAGCATTCTTCCTAAATATTCTTAACTTTTAATCAATCTTCTCTACTAAAATTTTTCACTATTATTCAATTTTCTTTAATTACTTCAAATTTTTCCATCAAATAATTACTTTAAATTGCAAAGTACGATTCCAAAACTTATCATTGCTTTTAAATTTGAGGGGGTCCATTGCAAAACTCGTTAAATCCACTTTTGTTCAAAAATGAGTTAAGCATGTTATCATATTGCATTTACCTAACTCTAGTAATGGTTAAAATTTCACGCTGCCAAATTTGTTATAAAGCATAGAAAATCGTTGTTGAAAAGTGGGTATCACTGCAAAACTATTTAAATCCACATGCCTTGTCACAGCAAAAGTAGTTATTTCCATGGGAGCCATGATGGGAGCCAATATAGAAGTAGAGCGTGATACTACACTACATACACTAATGTATTGTATTAACTCTTTCATAGTACTAACAGCGTTATAGTCTTATAGTGGTGTACAGCAATTAAATTCGCAATTAAATTTTATAATAATAAAAAATTTACAGTGGTAATATTTTAATAAAATGGATAAAATATTATAATAATGGTTAAAATTTCATGCTGCAAAAGTTGCTATAAAGCATAGAAAATCGTTGTTAAAGGTTGTCGCAGCAAAACTAGTTAAGTGCCAAATTAAAACTTTAATAATATGAAAAATATGGCAATATCCATCCTAAAAAGGATAAGGAATTGAAAATTAAGTATGTCTCCACATAAATAATTATTATCTACGTGTTCTAAAATATTGAGCGAAGTGAGCCAAATAGTTTTTTGCTTCTCCTGTAAAATCACCTAAAGTGGACTTAACGAGTTTTGCAACGGACCCCCTCATTTATCCTTTCAAATTTTTAATTTTTATTGGGAACTCAAATTCATTTTAATGCCCTATCAACGTTTGCACTCGTCTCGCTTATCTTCCAAATGCTATTCTTATCGCAGTTTGTCGTTAAATTTTTAACAAAAAACCGTTTTTGAGAAATTAATTTTTTTCTCCCTTCAAAATTTTAGATGATTTTCATATCTTTTTAGTTGTTACCCCCGTGGACCCATTGCAAATCCACGAAATTTATAGGGTAGGTAGCCCCTGATGGGTAGTACCTGTGGTATAAATTTAAAAGTGGGAGTATGTACCATTTTTGAGAAATTAATATTTTTCTCCTTTAAAATTTTTTGATGATTTTCATATCTTTTTAGTTGTTACCCCCGTGGACCCATTGCAAATCCACGAAATTTATAGGGTAGGTAGCTCCTGATGGGTAGTATCTGTGGTATAAATTTAAAAGTGGGAGTATGTACCGTTTTTGAGAAATTAATTTTTTTCTCCTTTAAAATTGTTTGATGATTTTCATATCTTTTTAGTTGTTACCCCCGTGGACCCATTGCAAATCCACGAAATTTATAGGGTATGTAGCCCCTGATGGGTAGTACCTGTGGTATAAATTTAAAAGTGGGAGTATGTACCGTTTTTGAGAAATTAATTTTTTTCTCCCTCTAAAATTTTAGATGATTTTCATATCTTTTTAGTTGTTACCCCCGTGGACCCATTGCAAATCCACGAAATTTATAGGGTATGTAGCCCCTGATGGGTAGTACCTGTGGTATAAATTTAAAAGTGGGAGTATATACCGTTTTTGAGAAATTAATTTTTTACTCCTTTAAAATTGTTTGATGATTTTCATATCTTTTTAGTTGTTACCCCCGTGGACCCATTGCAAATCCACGAAATTTATAGGGTATATAGCCCTTGATGGGTAGTACCTGTGGTATAAATTTAAAAGTGGGAGTATGTACCGTTTTTGAGAAATTAATTTTTTTCTCCTTTAAAATTGTTTGATGATTTTCATATCTTTTTAGTTGTTACCCCCGTGGACCCATTGCAAATCCACGAAATTTATAGGGTAGGTAGCCCCTGATGGGTAGTATCTGTGGTATAAATTTAAAAGTGGGAGTATGTACCGTTTTTGAGAAATTAATTTTTTTCTCCTTTAAAATTGTTTGATGATTTTCATATCTTTTTAGTTGTTACCCCCGTGGACCCATTGCAAATCCACGAAATTTATAGGGTATGTAGCCCCTGATGGGTAGTACCTGTGGTATAAATTTAAAAGTGGGAATATGTACCGTTTTTGAGAAATTAATTTTTTTCTCCCTTCAAAATTTTAGATGATTTTCATATCTTTTTAGTTGTTACCCCCGTGGACGCATTGCAAATCCACGAAATTTATAGGGTAGGTAGCTCCTGATGGGTAGTACCTGTGGTATAAATTTAAAAGTGGGAGTATGTACCGTTTTTGAGAAATTAATTTTTTTCTCCTTTAAAATGTTTATACCTATTTCATGCTACCTAAATACATAATAATATTATGATAATAGCATTGTTGTTCAAGTATTATTGAAATTATGGAATGATGGGATAATAATATTTACGAATAATATTAATTTTTATATATATGTTAGAATAAGCGAGGAGTACTAAACCATACAACCTAAGCCCGGACCTGTATATGACATTAATAAAGTACGGCCCTGACTAGTAATTTAAAAATGAAGTGTGATCAGGTAATGCCAACCCAAGTCGGCATGTTTAGTGATCACTAGCGTGGTCATGAATTGAGGTTATAACACACCGGAATACAAAAACGCACAGAAATAAAGTAATAAACTGAATAAATGGTAGTAAATGGAAAATTATTTCATTTATCGCAATTATTTTGGCTAACGCTTACATCAGAAGTGGGATCGTTTACCGACGTTTAACCTAAACAGGATAAATACTGACGTTTAACCACAGGATAAGTACAAAATTAAAATTTTTTACGGTTTACTGCTAAATTTGTTTTAGAGATTAGATTAGAATTAATTCAAAGTATCGTATTGCTTTCTAAATTGATCAAGATATAAGATAACCCCCACATAATGAAAAATAAGAAAACGTGCAAAAATAATTTAATTACATCGTGATTTTGAAAGCAGGAATTGCGATTAGAGAAATTGGACGAAAATGTTTTGATAATCGGAAACCACATCAGCGAAACTGGGGAAAAGTTGGTTGAAAAGTCTCCGTAATAAGTTTCCCAATCAGGAAGTGTGATATACGAAAATTTTAAGATCCGCAACCAATGAGTAACTATTGGCAAAATCGAAGCGATACAGAGTGAATGATAAAATAGAAAATTCAAAGTTTATACCGTTACCAACCACACTTAGCTTAGGAAAAATTGTTATCGTATGTAATAGGTGGAATCGTGGAATAGAGTCAGGCATCGTTGTAAAAGAGTGTGTATGGCTAATCCGGGTAATTATGGAGCATTGATATTGATACTTTGCGAATGTAACAATGAAGCCAGAGACAACCAGTGAATATCAATGAAACGTCGTAATATGCTAAACACAGGTCAATCAAGAAATCAGCGGCTAACTTGTTTCACTTTGGAAAAGATGGGCATTGGAAGAACGATTATAAAAAAATCACCAAACTTAAACGTTGAAAGAAGTTACCCAGTTAAGAAGAAGTTTGGGATGTGGCGAAAAGGATCATGAGATTAAGGACTGCATTAATACCTCAAGATCGACTTGCTCACCTGTTCCTAAAAGAATGTATGATGAGCAAAAGGAATGGGCAAACAGTCACAACAATCTACGAAGAATTGAATTTACGAAGAAGATTATTAATCTTAGTTTTATTCTTTTTTATTTTAGATTCTTAAGACCTAAACTCGACTGTGAAAATGTTGTTCGTTAGAAAGAAAATGTTGTTCGTTAGGAAGAAAATGTACTTGGTTAAATTAAGAAAATCTAGATATCCAAAAAGGGTCAAGAATTTGGTTGTATTATTTGATGTAATGAAAGCAAAAGTGGGTTATGAAGGAAGAAGGAAGACTTCGTTTGATGAAGTAGACTTAAATTTTGGAAAAAGGAAGGATATTATGTCGAAATGTGATTTTGTCATCGATTAGGGTCTAAAGCTGCGTTTAGATCTGAATGAACTTTATGTCGGACAGAAATTCTGTCTCTCTTACTGTCTCTTATTTTCCGAGTCTTACTCTTACTGTTTTTTACTGTCCGACATAAAATTCGGTCAGATGTAATCGCACCTTAACAAATCAAATTACTTTAAAAAGAATTGAAGCAATTACACAGAGATGCCAACCACAGGAGAAAGAAAAACTAGTGGTAATACCAACCAAGGGGTCTCTCAAATAAGAAACTCGAACGAAAATTGATTATGTTAACGTATTAGGGAAACAATAGATTAGAAAGGTAACTATTTAAAAATGATTACTATCCAAGCGCCAGGACGATATGGCACCATATTCAATATCGATGTATTCATTGGTCAAGAAATAATTCAATGTACTGGATTATAACTCAATACAAGCGAATATGGACTGAATCCCAGACAATTATGGTCAGGATTGGACGAGTGGTTGAAAGTTTTATTTATAAAGTTGTCACTTTTGAGATTTGCGGAATCAGATATACCTAGATGAAACGAAAGTGAGAAGTGTAGCAGTGCATAAACAATTATTGAGATTTTGAATGTCGGAGCAAGCCAATGAACACCAAAGGGAAGTATTAAAGTTACTGTATTAATTTTCTTTTTTTTTAAGTCAAAATAGAGTTCCGATTAAATAATGTGGATGTGTAAATTCGTACCCCACAAAGTTAAATAAGGTGGATGTGTAAATTCGTACCCCACCAGGTTAAATAATGTGGATGTGTAAATTCGTACCCCACAAAGTTTAATAATGTGGATGTGTAAATTCGTACCCCACAAAGTTAAATAAGGTGGATGTGTAAATTCGTACCCCACCAGGTTAAATAATGTGGATGTGTAAATTCGTACCCCACAAAGTTTAATAATGTGGATGTGTAAATTCGTACCCCACAAAGTTAAATAAGGTGGATGTGTAAATTCGTACCCCACCAGGTTAAATAATGTGGATGTGTAAATTTGTACCCCACAAAGTTTAATAATGTGGATGTGTAAATTCGTACCCCACAAAGTTAAATAAGGTGGATGTGTAAATTCGTACCCCACCAGGTTAAATAATGTGGATGTGTAAATTCGTACCCCACAGGTTAATATTAAGTAGAAGTGAAAATGTAATCCAAACTATTATTAGCATCAGTTAATCCAAATTATTAGTAGAATTAGTTAATCCAGATTGTGTTTTAGATGAGATTATGTCACGAGGACGCGACAATTGCAGAATGGCCGTGTTAGAATAAGCGAGGAGTACTAAACCATACAACCTAAGCCCGGACCTGTATATGACATTAATAAAGTACGGCCCTGACTAGTAATTTAAAAATGAAGTGTGATCAGGTAATGCCAACCCAAGTCGGCATGTTTAGTGATCACTAGCGTGGTCATGAATTGAGGTTATAACACACCGGAATACAAAAACGCACAGAAATAAAGTAATAAACTGAATAAATGGTAGTAAATGGAAAATTATTTCATTTATCGCAATTATTTTGGCTAACGCTTACATATATAATGTAAAAATTTGTAGAATTATGTAAGGAATTATAAATATAATAAATGAGTGCGCATGCGCAGAAAAAAAATTGTCAGAATTTATTTACCCCGTTCGGGTATTTTCGGTAAAATTTGTGGCTGACTTTAGTCGCTGTTTTCACACAGGTTGTTGCAGAAAGGAACGAATAGTGGTGAAATGGATGAGGACGTGCGATGTCTGCGGGATAATCTCATGGCAGCACTCAGTGCAGTGCCCGGAGGGAGTTCAGCAGTATTCCCCTTCAGAAATGAATCCACTAATCATACTGATCTGCACATTAACTCAGATAATGGAATTATAACTGAGAAAACCGATAATGGATCTCACTTAATGCGCCTACCATCAGTCAAACCGGATGGCGCGGAGGCTGCATTAGGAAAATCTGGATTAGAAGATCGAGAAGAAGATTGGACGCTAGTCGAAAACCTCAGAAAAAGGAAAAGTATGAACAAAAAAAGAACCACTTCGAAAGAGGTAAAGAAAAGGAACACAATCGTTAATTACACTAATAAGAAAAGGAAAAATTGTCTAATCGATTCTGATAATTCAGACACAGAAAATTCAAATCTACAACTTAGTAAGAAGAGAGATAGAAGGAACTCTTTTGAAGATTTTATGGACGATGACGTGGGAAGTTCGACTTTAGTCTCAAAAACGGTAAGGGACGACTCTCAGGAGGGAAACAATAATAATGAAGCTTCGATTAGTTGTAATAATGAACCAATGGCAAATACTCAACAAGAAGTGGTTGATATGATTAATACCATGAGAAAAGAGTCTGATATCAATGAAGGAAATGAAGAGGAAAAAATTCATAAGGAAATTGATGATATGACTAACAATTTTAGTGACGTTATTGAGGAAATGATACTTTTCATCAATAAAAGCAAAGACTCGAAAGCGGTAAGAGAAGGACTCATTCATAAATTATTGAACAGCAACCGAAAAATGAATAGAGTAATGAGAAAAGTTATTCGAACGGCGGGGAAAATCGATAATAATCAAATTATGGAATCATCAAATGGAAAATCGGTTAACAAAATCTGTAATGAAGATATGAACGTTCTGGTTCAGAAAATTGACAATATTGATAGAAGTATCAGAACCATTCCAATACCAGCACCTAGGAAAAATCTTCGCCTTGGCAACCTCCCTGAACTTGTTGAGAAAGAACTGATCAAAGACGGAAGAGATGGAACGAATGTTGGCCTGGCAACTAATAAAGTGGCAAACCCCCCTTTTGACTACCTCGCGGCTGTTAAGAAAAAAGCAGGGATTAGAACAGTTGAAAAAGCAAACACCGGTACCAAATATAAAATTATGATTCATCCATCGGAATGTGTGAATGCAACTAATTCAGATGACACCCTCAAAAGATTGATGAGGCTCCCGGTTACTACGTTTGGTATGAACTTTATTCCAGAAAAAATAATAAAATTGAAGAACAAGGGTTTACTAATCGAATCCTCCAGTAAAGAAATTTTTAATTTAGTTAATAACGATGTGGTATGCGAACAGGGATTAGTGGCTAAAGCTCATGAGGAAAAATGGCCCAACATAGCGATAAATGGAGTAGATAAAATCTTCACAAAAGAAGACATAATGTGTAACGAATTTTTATTAATTCTTACTTTGGTTTCCTTTTCATATCATTTCACAATATTTCTGAGTACGCCCATGCATTTATTTTAAATGCAATCGCACATTTTATGCATTTGGTTATGCAGATGGTCGTGAACTGTGAACGTTCGGATTTGATAGGAACATTTCCGGCGTAGAATTTTGTATTTAGAATAGTTACCTGAGTACCTAAGAACCGAGCGGTCGATTTTTGTTGCGACAGTTATCTGATTGCCGATTTGGAGTGTGTTTTTGTTAAACCACTGGTTGATCGTCCAGTTTAGTTCGTAATATGGTTTTCCGGTTCTGGCTATGTTTTTGGTGCTACTGTATAACATCTGACAGTAGTTAGGTAACTCAAATGTGCAGGAATCGATTACAGTTTTTTTTCTTGTTGGTGTGCAAGTTGTGCGACCATTTTGGATTTCTTTAAGTTGGCTACATCCTATTGTTATTGTTTTTGGATGGATGAGCACTTGGGAAATTCTTTCCATCGTTTGGAAGGTTCCGTCTTGTTGACATCTCTACACCATCTCTCACTGGTCCAGGTTCCAGCTACAAATCTACAAGCAGAATGTTGAGTGTTCGCGATTATAGCAATCGAGTGTTTTCTTGTGTGATTTAACAAGTTACAGATTCCAACCTTCAAGCCAGTGGTCAATGTCGAGTAGGAATATGCGTTTGTCAACATCTAAGTTTGTAAACTTATGAAACGTTTATGTAAGTAAAGTTTATTCTATCATACTCGTCTGACCGATGTGCATTTATTTGGCTTTGTATATTAATTACTGGTAGCCCATAGCGGTTACTGTGTGTTTTGGTACTTGTTAAATTTAAGCTGGGTGCACTTTTTGATTGTGACCGTAATCTTTCAGTTGCTACTGTGTGCATTGTTGCCACAGTAATTTACATTGCAATTGTTGAAACTGTTACCCGCATCAAGCTAGCACCGCCACTTTCGAAAAACAAAACAAAAATATATGGAGAATTTGTGGCTAATTTGTGGCTAATTAGTTGCCGCAATCGCGAATTTGTTGCTCTTACCGTTCGAGAGTTACAGCCATTTGAGTGGTGGCGGCGCTAACTTTATATCAAGCCAGCGTCGCCACCACCCAAAAACTTACTAAAAATAAAAAATAAGTATATCAGAATTTGTGGCTAATTTGTGGCTAATTAGTTGCCGCAATCGCGAATTTGTTGCTCTTACCCTTCGAGAGTTACAGCCATTTGAGTGGTGGCGGCGCTAGATTTATATCAAGCCAGCGTCGCCACCACTCAAAAAGTTACTAAAAATAAAAAATAAGGATATCGGAATTTGTGGCTAATTTGTTGCTAATTAGTTGCCGCAATCGCGAATTTGTTGCTCTTACGCTTCGAGAGTTACAGCCATTTGAGTTGTGGCGGCGCTAGTTTGATTTCATGCCAGAGCTGATACTCAAAACAAAATTTTAAAAAACTCAAATTATTATTATAATTTATTTATTATATTTATTTTATTAAATAAATCGTTTATAATTATTGATATTATACTATATTATAACTAGGGGGGCTCCGCCCCCCTGGCCGCTGCCGCGGCCCAACCCCCCAGGGCCGCTTCGCGGCCCTAATAACTTCAAATTATAAAACTTATTTCCATACAACATTTTTTATGTCGCTTTCACTTTGAATTTGTATTCCATCCTTCGCTCGACATCTTGATAATGCTACCTATAACTGTCCATGACTAAACAAAGGCCTATCGATGTATATTGAAGTGTTATTTTCCACCCTTAAATATTAAATATCGAATTTTCAAATCTTCTTCGTAAAATTCCAATTCGGGCGGAGAAATCACCTTCTTACCCGTCTGGCTCAATCGGTTATCTTTCAGTATCGCCCACTATCAAGCGACCTTGCATACCTTTTCCGAAATAATTCCACTTGCATTTAGTATAATTCACAAAATTTTCTCTTCTAATTTCTCAATCTAAAAGAAATAACACTCCTTCAAACTTTACTTGTCTTTTATTCTCAAATAAATCAAATTTTTACAACTAAAAATCGTCAGAAATCAAAATGTCGACCGTCCACGACTTGGAAGGCGTACGCAAGTCTTCTTCTTCACTGCTCGTGCTATCTCGGCTTCCCCGAAACCGCGAAACATACAAAATTCAAATTATTTACAAAAACTCAAGCAAACCATTTCCTTATTCCAAAAATTACACGACAGCAATCCTTTCTGGCTTATGCAGAAATCCAGGAGGGATTTCAAGAAAGACACATAACGTCGTGCTTTTGGAATAAGTAGCAAATTCTCTAAATCAACATCTTCAAAAATAAATAACAATATTCAAAAGTAAATAATAATTAATTAATGCGGCAATCTAATTTACACACCTAAATTAATTAATTAATCAACATCCCGAACTACCGATCTTGACGAATGATCACTAAACAATTCATAAATGACATCCAAACTTCTTTGCAATAATAACAATTTCTTAGATAACTCGATCCAAAACTTTCTTCGAAATAACTGCAAATTTTTTTATCCTTCCAAATTTTATTCCATAACTTTTCAAAGCTCCTTCTTTTTCCGTTACGGACCTTTCATAATTTCGATTCTCTTCTAGTGTTCTGCAATTTCATTGTCATCTTCAATCTTCATATCGACCCTTATTTAATAAAATCCTTCAATACTACTTAATTTTTAAAATTTCCAATTAACAATTTCATCTCTTTAAATAATTTCATCAATTTTGCTACATTTTAAAGCTGTAGCTTCATAAAAATTTTTTTAAATATGCAATACAAATCATTTAAAACTCTTTTACCTATTTCTTTACTAATCATCCAATTTCAATTTTCGTAGTAACAAATTCCTTCAATAACCATCAATTTTCAAATTAAATTTTTCCATTTGATTGCCATAAACGCTAATAAATTTACTATTATAAAATGCAGCAATTAATTAATCCATTTTTCAAATTTTCAATTTTTGGAAACACTTTTACTTTCTCAAATTTTGTTATACAATTTATAAACTTTCCGTCTGCTTATCTTTCGAAGATTGTCCTTTTCACTTGTTACATTGGTTATTATTAACTTGTTCGAATTTCTATTGCCTTTTATTTAATTATGATTTTCAGTTTTATCATGATGTGTAGTTCCTTCTTTAAATTTTAATATTTACAACCTTTTTTTTAATTTTATCAAAACACATTTAGTTCCATTCATTTTCCATTTAAATCGCGGTTATCCTTAAATTTGTCAATCTTCTTTATTCGTCCGTGGTTACTTTTCATATTTGATTAGATTAACCACCCTCCATCTTGATCGCCGATACTGCCACTTTTCCAAAATGACCTTCATTTTGTTTTCCATGACGTCTTCCTTTTTAAAAATACGTTTCTTTTCACCAAACCACTGTTTCTTTATTTTCTTCTTCTTGAACCCAACTCTTCTTTTTCAAAATACCAAATTACTTTGTTGGACGGCATATCCTCTTCATGCTTTATTTCATCCTTCCAAATTGCTGAACGGGGAACATCATTTCCATCGGAAACCATCTTGGATGAAGTAATCATGTTCATATTAATTTTATTTTTCTTCCTTTTACAATAATTATTGTTATACCTTCTTTCAAAATTACTTTTTCGTCCACGTTTCATCTTTCGCCATTTCATTCGTCGCATCTGTGTTCTGGTGAATATCCGGGCTTTTTTATTAATGCCGCCGGTATGACCCGTTTCTTTATTTACTTCTCCTTCCATTTTTTCATTTCTCAAGTCTTCTTTATTTTCATTTTTCTCAATCTCTTCCGATAGTTGCACTTTTTCTGCTAAAGTTTCTCCTTTTATTAAACTTATTTCTTCCTTCTTATCTTCTAGTTCTTCCTCATTTTCATTTTTTTCATAATTGGACTGCTGATTGTTCTGCTCAATTCTTCACAATATTTTACCCATTCTTTTTTGTCCTCGATCCTATTCTTTTCCCTCTCTCTTTTATCTTCTATTCTATTCGTTCTCCTCTCTCTCCTGTCTTCAGCCATTTGCTCTATCAGCTGTTGAAGCCTCCAGTCAATTTAGCCAAGTAGCCATGGTCAAACTTTTCTTACTAAAAATCTCAGGGTGACAGCCGGTTCTGCGGTGAACATTTACAACCATAAACTAATCATCCCAAATTGAATTCAAAAAAATGTTCACCAAATGCCGCACGTTCGGGTAGCCAAGTTGAAGTGTTATTTTGCACCCTTAAATATTAAATATCGAATTTTCAAATCTTCTTCGTAAAATTCCAATTCGGGCGGATAAATCACCTTCTTACCCGGCTGGCTCAATCGGTTATCTTTCAGTATCGCCCACTATTAAGCGACCTTGTATACCTTTTCCGAAATAATTCCACTTGCATTTCTTCACAAAATTTTCTCTTCTAATTTCTCAATCTAAAAGAAATAACAATCCTTCAAACTTTACTTGTCTTTTATTCAAAATCAAATTTTTACAACTAAAAATCGTCAGAAATCAAAATGTCGACCGTCCACGACTTGGACGGCGTACGCAAGTCTTCTTCTTCACTGCTCGCGCTCTCTCGGCTTCTCCGAAACCGCGAAACATACAAAATTCAAATTATTTACAAAAACTCAAGCAAACCATTTCCTTATTCCAAAAATTACACGACAGCAAACCAACTTTGTTAAAGCTCTGCTAGCATAACAACAGATCCTATTTTGAGTTTTAATTTGTGTACCGGAAACCCAGAGAAATTCAACGAATTTAAATATTCGACTTCATATTCCAACCGAATGTCCTCATCTGTTTGATCGACCCCTCGATGTTTAGCTGTATCTTCAATTAAGTAGGTATGAATCTTGCCCTCGACCAAATTTAATATTTTATTGTTAAGTGTGTGAACATCATCATTGTGGCAGGCTAATATAATTCTGTCGGAGAGATCGGCATTAGAAGCAATTGAATTGCTGTAAATGTCCTGAATTATATTTGTAGATTTCCAGCTATTCGGTACTTTCAATAATATAATGCTGCTTGGCCAAATTGATGTTGACTATAAAGTAAAATTGACTATTTCCACAGGTGAAGCGTATTTTATAACAGGTAAAACTTGACGAAAGTCACCACCGAAAATAACAAATTTGCCACCAAACGGATTTTTGCATTTACATAAATCTTTTCAATCTTTGTGTTTTTGCGTCGCATGGTTTTGTTGCCTTGCTTTGCGTTTACTTTTTGCATTTGCTTTTGCATTTGCTTTTGCCTTTGCTGTTGCTTTTGCTTTGGCTTTTGCTTCGGCTTTTGCTTTGCTTTGCTTTGCCTTTGCCTTTACGTTTGCGTTTGCTTTTGCCTTTGCTTTGCTTTGCTTTGCTTTGCTTTGCTTTGCTTTGCTTTGCTTTGCTTTGCTTTGCTTTGCTTTGCTTTGCTTTGCTTTGCTTTGCTTTGCTTTGCTTTGCTTTGCTTTGCTTTGCTTTGATTCATCCGTTAATGTGATTATAATGTTGATTTGGTGTCGTCCAATAGCTGTTCTCAGCGTTGCATAAAAACGTTGCACAAAAAAACGTTGCATAAAAACGTTGCATATTTTGTCTTATCTTTTTATATATATAGAGTAGATAATTAATAACAATAGAACATGATGTAAAACAATAGTATATATTATGAAGAATATAATATAATGGATGGATTAATTTTAGTTTTTATGTCAATTTTTTCTGAATTGGATTTACAATCATCCAACTTTATCCAAGAATTGTCATTTCTATAAGATATGGCATAATAATGACCTATATGAATGTCTTCTTTTGGTTTTCGGTTTTTGATGGAACTTGGAAGTGTACCACCGCTCTTAGGTTATAACTGTTATTCATAAATGAATATTGTATTTTTATGTTTTTTAAATTTCATATTTCATATAAAATTGAAGATGTTACGCCAAGTACTTCTCAAGCACAGTCAAATTTGGCCATTTTGTCCCTAGCAAAAGCGCAGGATGACAAAATTCTCATGTCACTCCTGTGGCATGGTTATTTGTATAAAACATATAATTCCAGGCTGTAATGGGTGCATAGAATAAGTTTGTTTTTTACTTATTTGATGGTTATTCATTAGTTTAATAAATATTCTTTCTCATGATATGGTTTTCAACTAAAAAAAATTATTACTAAAAATTTTTTATTTTCTTCCTCTCTGAGACGAATGAGTAATGATAGTGTAACTAGATAATAATGATTAGTGATCTAGGGTTAACATAAGGGATTTATGAAAATTATACCGATATATACCAATCTACAGGTTGCATTCAAAAATTCAATCGTTCCTTCGTTACGAGCTCTGGGTTGAAATCGAACTACCGCCGCCGCCACCCAAATGGCTGTAACTCTCGAAGGGTAAGAACCACAAATTCGCGAAGCCACAAATTCCGATATAATTACTTTTTGTTCTTAGTAAGTTTTTGAGTGGTGGCGACGCTGGCTTGATATAAATCTAGAACCGCCACCCCTCAAATGGCTGTAACTCTCGAAGCGTAAGAGCAACAAATTTGCG
Organism: Rhagonycha lutea; assembly: GCA_958510855.1. NCBI lineage: Eukaryota > Metazoa > Arthropoda > Insecta > Coleoptera > Cantharidae > Rhagonycha > Rhagonycha lutea. The sequence goes on from OY294038.1 coordinate 42,424,827, forward strand.
ATTGCGGCAACTAATTAGCAACAAATTAGCCACAAATTCCGATATCCTTACTTTTTATTTTTAGTAACTTTTTGAGTGGTGGCGACGCTGGCTTGATATAAATCTAGCGCCGCCACCAATCAAATGGCTGTAACTCTCGAAGGGTAAGAGCAACAAATTCGCGATTGCGGCAACTAATTAGCAACAAATTAGCCACAAATTCCGATATCCTTATTTTTTATTTTTAGTAACTTTTTGAGTGGTGGCGACGCTGGCTTGATATAAATCTAGCGCCGCCACCACTCAAATGGCTGTAACTCTCGAAGGGTAAGAGCAACAAATTCGCGATTGCGGCAACTAATTAGCAACAAATTAGCCACAAATTCCGATATCCTTACTTTTTATTTTTAGTAACTTTTTGAGTGGTGGCGACGCTGGCTTGATATAAATCTAGCGCCGCTACCAATCAAATGGCTGTAACTCTCGAAGGGTAAGAGCAACAAATTCGCGATTGCGGCAACTAATTAGCAACAAATTAGCCACAAATTCCGATATCCTTATTTTTTATTTTTAGTAACTTTTTGAGTGGTGGCGACGCTGGCTTGATATAAATCTAGCGCCGCCACCACTCAAATGGCTGTAACTCTCGAAGGGTAAGAGCAACAAATTCGCGATTGCGGCAACTAATTAGCCACAAATTAGCCACAAATTCTGATATACTTATTTTTTATTTTTAGTAAGTTTTTGGGTGGTGGCGACGCTGGCTTGATATAAAGTTAGCGCCGCCACCACTCAAATGGCTGTAACTCTCGAACGGTAAGAGCAACAAATTCGCGATTGCGGCAACTAATTAGCCACAAATTAGTCACAAATTCTCCATATATTTTTGTTTTGTTTTTCGAAAGTGGCGGCGCTAGCTTGATGCGGGTGAAACTGTTGATACATCTCTCAAGTTCTATGTGTTCAATTAAAGCATTTGATTGTATTTGCGTTTTTTTGAGTTTTCCCAAGCTACCTGTCTTTTTTTCAGTAACCCATTGACCCGTGCCTTCGCATAAATATGGCTAGTCTAATTACCATCGTGGCAAAACAAACTGGAGAGATCCTGATCTCTGTAGGGGTCGACTCTCCCATTAGGAGTCGTGTTTGCAGAGGGATGATTTGTTTACAAATGGACTCCTTTAAATTAAGATTTGGCGACATAATCGAGAAAACAGGACAGAACTGGTGTAGAAGCATAAACCTTGTGGCCTCGAAAAATAAACCATCAAATAAATGGGTGTTGGAAGTGCATCCTCTCATGAGAAAGAGGGTAACTAGAAATGAAAAAATCAGCGTCGCTTGGGGTTACTATGCAGTAACTGATTACATCAATATTGTTAGGTGTTACAACTGTCAAAGGTTTGGACACACCGCGAAATTCTGTAAATCAGTCAAGACATGCTCCTATTGCACATCCACGGAGCATGGAACTAATGACTGCTCTGTAAAAGAGGATGCTGCTAAGCATAAATGTGTTAACTGCGTAAGGGCTAAATACGCAGCTTCCGGGCACTCTACAGCTGCTGCAAGTTGTAGAGTTTATAATTCAAGATTGGAGGCTTACTGCCGTTCAATTTTAAATCATGACGTTTCTGATGGATAATTTCTTCAAAATTATCCATATCAATCTTAGAAATTCAGAGGCCGCCACAGCGAATGCCCAACGCTTGATGGCCGATGAAAAATTTGGAATAGGGATATTTCAAGATCCCTATTGCTTTAGTTCAGAGGGGTCCTACAGACTCCCCTACTTTCCGAACATGCAATTAGCTGCATTAAGTAGAGACAAATTCTCTACTTGTGTTATATTAAATAATTCTATTGGGAACGATTTTACTTTCAATTTTCTTAGGCATTCTTCAAGTATTTATCACACAGTCACTTCATTAACTTTTAGGTCAAAGAAGCCTATCATTATCATAGGAGCATATATCCCACCCTCAGTGGATATAGATTTAGCCCTTTTTGAAATTAGAAGAACGCTTCTGCAATTCAGGGGGTATAGAATCTATCTTTGTGGAGATTTCAACTGTAGATCCAAACTTTGGTTCGATGTTAAGGAAGCTGACGAGCGTGCCTTGAAATTGGAAGAATTTATCTTCCAATTTAATCTGCATATTTTCAACCGACCTTGTAGGAAAATGTCTTATGAGAACGAAAGGGGGGGGGTCAAGTAATATTGATCTTACCCTAGGGACAGTCTGCTCTATTCCGGAAACCCATAATTGGGAAATGATGGAGAGGGTAGGTATCTCAGACCACAAAGCCATCTATTTTTCTATAGGGAGGGTAGAAGGTGTTGCAGGTAACCACATTAAAATTAGAAACCCAGATACTATTCCAATTGAAACGGTGGAAAGAGTCCTTCATCCTTGGGTTAATTCCAATGTTGAAATCTCTGAAAATCTTAGTAGAAAAGAAGAAATTGAGTCTCTAGTGGTAGAAATGCATAAGTCTCTTCAAGATCTTATTTCAAAACACGCTCGGTTTAAAAAAACATAATATTGGGAGACCAGACTGGTGGATTGATAATGTTGAGAGATCACGAAGGAAATTTCTTGATAAGAAAAATCTTCTTTACAAATGTAAAATCTCGGAGCAAAAACAAGCCCTTTATGACACAATAGCTGGAAAGCCCGTCCACGGACGGGTGGCTAGTCAGTGGAGCTGTTCTTTAGCGGTTTTATCGCATTAACGGATAAAGTTTTATTATATAATAAAGTAGCACAAAAATTTATTTATAAAAAAAAATTAAATAAAAAATTTAAAATTTTTAAAAAAAACCTTTTATTTAAAATTAAAAAAGTGCACTAAAAAATAAAAAATAATTTTAATAAGAATAAACAGAGCTTCTTGGAAACATCAATATAAAAGCGTGGGGCTATTTATTTAGAGGTAAGTAGTAACACGTAAGTAAGTAACACGCTCGGTTTAAAAAAACATAATATTGGGAGACCAGACTGGTGGATTGATAATGTTGAGAGATCACGAAGGAAATTTCTTCATAAGAAAAATCTTCTTTACAAATGTAAAATCTCGGAGCAAAAACAAGCCCTTTATGACACAATGATTATCTACAAAGATAGATTCATGAAAACTTTAAAATTAGCAAGGGAAAACAGCTGGAAAAAATTTGTTGAGAATGATTTACCAGAAAACCCATGGGGGATTACCTACAAACTAGCTGCGGGAAAATTCAAGAGGAGAAATGTTCTAACCTCTTTCCTTGATGACAAGGGTGTCGAAACAATGACGCCTGCCCAGAATTTGAAATTCCTATTAGACAAACTTCTCCCGGATGATGATAAGAGAACTGATGCAACGATGGATCACCAAATCATGAGGTCGGACTTCGATTCATTGGGGGGAGGGGAGAATATGGAGAACGTAAGACCTGTGGATGTGGCTGAGCTAGATATTCTTGTTCAAAACACTCAAGCTAAGAAGGCTCCTGGTCCAGATAACATACAGGGATCCTTCCTTAAGAAGGTCTATATTGTTATCAGGCCTATAATCTTGAATATTCTTAATGCATGTTTGAAATTCCTATTTATTCTATTTCTATTTGCTATTTCTATTGCTATATGCTATTTCCCGGTCTTCTGGCAAAATGGAGAACTTAGGATCATAACTAAAAATCCTAAGGAAGACCCTGGAATCATTAATAATTACAGACCCATTACTCTTCTTCCTGTTATGGGAAAAATTCTTGAAAAAGTAATTAAATCTAGATTACTTGAAGACTGTCCTCAGTTTCATTCTTCTCGACAATTTGGATTTGTAGAAGGGATGTCAACCAGTTTGGCCTTGAGTGAATACTTCACCACAGTTAAATCTTCAAAAAGCAAGTTTTTAGCATCTATATTCTTTGATACAGATGGGGCTTTCAACAATCTTTGGTGGCCGGCTGTTTTCAGAATTTTTGATAAGAAAAAGATTAAGCTTCGATTGAGGCTTATTCTTAAATCCTACTTAATGGATAGAAAAGTTTCCCTGAAAAATGGTTTAACTGAAGTTTCCAAAAAGATTTCTAAGGGCTGCCCGCAGGGTTCGGTTCTTGGACCTCTCTTTTGGAACTCATGTCTTGATGATTTCTTCGAAGGTCCACTTAAAGGCTTGAGAGGAATCAAATGCATGGAAGAAATTAAAGAGAGGAAGAACTGCTTTATTTTGTGGGAAAACTTATGATCCGCAGGATTTTAAGTATAAAACACATATGAGGCAGGCACTTTCCACTGAAATACACAATATCTGGCAAAAAAGATGGGAGGAGTATGAATTTGGTAGGGTAACCTATCAATTCCTACCCGAAGTTTCTATGAAACTCACAACCCCTCCGACTTTCAAAACTGCTCAGTTACTAACAGGGCACGGGGAATTCAGAAAGTTTCTCCATCGATTGGGGAAACTGGAAGATGGTACGTGTCGTTTCAAACCGTTTTGATCTTGCTCAACCGGTTTTGGATGATCCCATCCATAGACTGTTGGAGTGTGGATTGTATGATGATGAGAGAGCTGCGATAGAATGTTCCTACGGTGGAAGAACTCCAGCTAGCTTATATGACTTATACAACCTTACTCCGACAGAGCTTTTGGATCCCTTCATTGAACCTAAAAATACTGAAGTTGATGATAATCGCAACAATTCACAAACGGATAACTTAACTGATGATGATGACGTCTTTGGTTAATCATCAAAGACACGCTGTTTTATTAGAGATGAAAATGGAATATTTTCTTTTCTTCCACCCTGTACGTATATTGGCTTCTTGACCCGAATCTTCTTGATTGACCTAAAAGATATTTACTTGAACAAATAAGACCTACAAATTACATGAAATACTTACCCATTTAGTTCTTCACAATACACATTTATGCGACGGCACCCATCTCTTAGGAACCAACCTATCATGGCATTCCTTCCCCGGCGTATGCTGTTTTTTTTCTTCTCCCTGTACTTCCCGAAACAAAAATATTATTATTAATAATTGGTATATGAATTTTAAATTTTTTGCTATGGATTAACGGACTAACCAATTAGTTAGTCTTACCAATACAATGTATTTTATTTTATTCTACTAAATAAAGATACTTCAAATGACCACTTAACTGTTTAGGAAATTCCAAATTTTCTTCCTCCTGCGCATCATCCCCTAATGATTCGCACCCTCTTGAATTTGGAGCACCTTCTACTTCTAAATCTAATTTTGGTGAAATAATTTTTATTTTCACCTCGTATTCCATTTTATTATTAACATTGAAATCTTTCCTTCTTCTTTGTTTTTTAAACCAAATTAATTTTCTTTTGGCTCTTAAAATCTTCCATTTTCTTCTTCTCATTACTTTTCGGGAATAAATCAGGACTTTCTTCCTCTCAATGTCGCCTGTAAGACATCTTTTAACTTCTTCTTCATGGGTTTCCACCCCCTCGCCTGCTACGACTTCTGCTACCTCATTTTCGTTTATAATTTCTTTTTCTTCCACATTTTCCATCTTTTGTTACATTTCCTTCTCTACTCTGAGGACTTCTTTATTTTAATTTTTTTCATAATTAGGACAGCCTTTTATCAGGGTGTTCGAAAATTTGGCTATAGCTCCGTCGATATCGTCGTTTGTGTCGATGTAGCGGATGATTTCAACGTCAAGGAGATCGATTCCGAAAGCGATCCAGTCCGTTTTCGTTCGGGGTCTTGGTGGAGTGAAAGGTAAGGAGATTGCATTTATTTCGATAAGGATTGGGAGGTGATGGAAACTTAACTTTTGCATCACCGAGGTGTTTGCAACGGTTAAGTTCTTACTGATCGCCAAGTCGATCGTAGAAGGAGAGTGGGCGGTGTTACCGGGGATGTGCGTGGAGCTATCTGGGTAGTGGAGTAGGATCGGGTCCGAATGGTCGGTGATAAACTCAAACAGACTGCGACCGTTTGCGTTCGTCGTCCCCAAACTCCATGTCTGGTGAATTGAGTTGAAATCACCCGCAATTATGGTTTTCTTTGAATTTTGAAGTATTTTGTTTAGGTCACCGCGGTCGTGTCTGTCTTCCGAGTGAAGGTAATAATTTGAGATTGTCACGTCGTCAATTTGAATGGTTTGCGAGTCAGCTACGTTAGTTGTAATGTTAGTCATGGCGGGGTTTAGGGTACTTTTAACATATTGTGGTATTTTAAAAAATTAACAGAAAATTTTTCTTAATAAAGTGTAATTTAATACACTTAATAAAGTGTAGCTTGATTGTGCGGTCTTCCTTATTCCCGTATGTAAAGCCTTGGGCTTCTCCAGGTATAAGGAGGCTCGCCTTTAGGGCTTCATGATCTGCTCGCGTACTTGCGTAACCCATGTTTTCCCTAGGATGTGTTGAATGCGTACGTTATCGGAAATAAGTGGTTTGATACTCGCCATAAATTTCCGAAGGTCTCCAATAGATGTCGCAAGTACTATTGGAGGTGGCTTCTGGACACGTGGGCAGCTGCTGATGGGTGAGTTGAGGGAGCGACCCCCTGGGTGACGGGTGGTCGCGAATGGGGCACAATTCGCCAGGCAGGTTCTGGTGTGGCGGGTCTTGGTGGTTGCTCGGGCGCCTTTGCCAAAATACCGAACCTATTGTAAAGTTCGATATTTGGCGTAACGACCTCAGCCTTTCCTCTTCTCTCTTAGTCAAATTTAGTATTTCCGCCGCACAGGTGACTATGATGTCCATTGTCGTTAGTCTTGTCATGGATAGTGAATTTCCCTGCTATCTCACACAAATAGTCTTCGTTTCCTATCTGGACATTGAAATCTCCTAAGATCATTAACGTATCGTGTTTGGGCACGTCTTCAGCTAATACTCCTATTTCTTTGTAGAATTGTTCCTTCTCGCTGTCGCCCTTATCTTCGGTTGGTGGGTATATATTTATTATACTCAAATTCACCGAGTTTGCCCTTATTCTTATATAAATTATGCAATTCTTCCGATCAATGGTTTAAACTGCATTATATTTTTCTTCAAGTAATTCTTCACAAAAAACACCCATTTGCTCCTTGCCTCTCTTCTCCGGAATACAGGAAGACGTAATCCCCCACATCCATTTCTCCACTTCCTCTCCATCTTATCTCTTGAATCGCAGCTATGTTGATTTTATATTTTTCCAGTTCTCTTGCTGTTTCATATATCTTCCCCTTCCTCACCATCGTCCTAACGTTCCAAATGATCACTCTCCACATTTTATCTTCTCTCTTCCTTCTTCTTCTCCTCTTGTTTCTACTTTTTCGTTTGTTTTCCTAATCAATGTTCCTTTTTCTCGCCGGTCTGTACCATAAATCTCTCGCTTATATTGTTTTGCTAGTTTTTTGCTCTCTCTTGAAGACCTCCCATCTCTCTGTTCCACTTCATGAGCTTGTCTTCATATGTAATTTTCTGATAGCCTATAGTTATTTTTACCCTTTTTCCAGATTTTCTTAGTTCTTCTTATTCCGGCTTGTATTTTCTTCTCAGTGATCGTTAAGTCGTTGTCTATGTAAATATAATATCTTGCATATTTGTAATCTTGCGCAACTTAGATTTGTTTCTCATTACCTCCATTTTTGATTCCCATCTATCAATCTCAATTACGATTCTTTTTTCTCCTATATTGTATGCATCTATCAGTTTCACTTCAACGGCCAAATCTCGTTTTATGAAGTATTCAACCTTTTCTTGTAGTGTATTATCCCTGTCTACGATCAAGTTCAATCCCGTTATCATCATTTTATTTTTTATTTTCAGTCCTGGAGATCCATTCTGCATTCCATGGCGTTCAGTTTGTTTTCAAGTTCTTTAATTTTCATGTTGTTAGCATTTAGTTCCAGTTCCCAGTTGGTTTTCTTCTGTTTTATTTCCTCTCGCAACATTCTTAATTCCTAAAGCCGGATCCACACTATGTAACAAAACATGTTAAATAACAAGTTATACAACAAATCTGTTGTACAACATTGTTTTATAACTTGTTATAAAATAGCAGAGACATCCCAGACTATGTAACAAAACTAAACAAAATGAGTGTACATTACTAAATTCAAACGCCGCTTAGACAAGGGTCGATAATTCTTGAAACCAAAAAAAAATAATAGTAGGATGAAACCCATTGGAAAAGGAAGAGAATATAAGAAAAATGAAATGAAAAATAAATTACGGACCATCTGAGGTCGGGAAGTGGAAGGGGGTGAGTTTTCAAGGGTAAAAAACGGTTTATCTCGATTTCCGGCAAAACTACAAGTCCTATGGAAAAAAGTTAAATGGCAAAGTTGTAGGTAATAAAAAGATCTACAACTTTTGTATTTACACTTTTTTCACATAACCTCAAAATTTATGTGAAAAATTCATATAACCAAGTTTTTGGTGAATTTGGTGAAAAGTTACCTTTTTATGTCCCAAACACACTCCCTTATGAGGAGTGTGTTTCATAAAAATTGTGTGTGTAATAAAAAAAGTTGAAATTGAAATTGAACCACCCTGTACATATTAGTCGCCATTTTGAAATTGAATAGAATTGAATAGAATTTTGTATGGTTAGGGTACTATGCAATCTATGCTAAGGAGTTATTTAGATTTAGAAATTATGGATAACATTAGCAATATTTTGGACACTCCGTATAATTCAAGCATCAAAGTCGAAGTTAAAACGGAGGAATCGGAAAACATACAATATAATTTAGAATATTTACATCATTCAATAGATATTAAGGAGGAAGATGGAGAATCATTAATAAATGAGAAACCTGCAAAAAATACTGGTATTCTAGAGAAATTGTTCATTTGTGAAGTTTGTGGTTATAAATGTGCAATGAAATCAGCTTTTCTAAGACATGTAAGAACACACACAGGCGAAAAACCGTTTGGTTGCGAGATTTGTGACTATAAAAGTGTACGCAGATCATCTTTAAAAAGTCATTTAAAAACTCATACAGGTGAGAAATCGTTTGCTTGTGAGTTTTGTGATTATAAAGGTGCAAACAAGTTTAATTTAAATGAACATTTAAAAACTCACACCGGAGAGAAACCGTTTACTTGTGAGATTTGTGATTATAAATGTGCGAATAAATCAAATTTAATACATCATTCAAAAACTCACACAGGAGAGAAACCCGTTGCATGTGAGATTTGTGACTATAAATTTGCTTATAAATCAAATTTAAGACAACATGCAATAACCCACACCGGCGAGAAACCTTTTACTTGTGAGATTTGTAACTATCAATTTGCTAGTATATCAAATTTAAGACAACATTCAAAAAACCACACAGGGGCGAAACCCTTTGTTTGTGATATTTGTGACTACAAATGTGCACGTAAGTCGGATTTAAAACGACATTCAAAAACCCACTCAGGAGAGAAGCCCTTTGCTTGTGAGATATGTGACTGCAAATATGCACGTAAGTCGAGTTTAAAACTGCACTTAAAACGTCACACCTAAAATTTGTTTTTGAAAAAGTAAATTATTACAAAATTTTACGGGTGTCTTCGTCGATATGAAGGTTCTGATTTATGAAAATTAGTTCAACTTTCTGACATGTACTCTTTGATCTCGCCACCTCTTCTCGGGCCGGTCTACAGATCTTCTTTTCTGTTCTGTATTCTTTTATTGTTTTTTCTTTCTTGAAAAATATAAAATATAGAAATTTAAAACTATTTTCTAATCTTTTTTGAAATATTTTAATTTCTTGCAACTTTAACAAAATATGTGCACAGGACCGACCATAGGCGGATCCAGGGGGGCACATGCCCCCCCCCCCCCCAGACGGTATATTTTTATGTATATTTTTGTGTGATATGATAACAGTTATTGTTGACTTTTTTGTCCGTCCGCCCCTTGTGCCCCCCCCCAGAAAAAAATCCTGGATCCGCCCTTGGGACCGACTTTAGAAATATAATTTTAAAATGATAATTGGATAATTTATTGTTTTGAATTATATAATATTATTTTGATTGTTGATATGCTTAAATAAAAATCTTTTGTAAATTGAAACGTTATTTTTTATTTTAAAGTTTTTGAAGAACTTAAATATTTTGTATTTGATCGATCCATCTATTGAAGGCTACGTTGTCGATATACTGGGGACAATCTGTCCTTACTTTCAACTCTTGCAATATCGACACGTAGGTAAAAAATGCAATGCTGTGAATGCCATTTGATATTAAAAGTTAATATTATAATGGTCATCCGTTTGCCATTTTGATGGTCCATGACTCCACGCCGTATATAATGATTGAGAGATTAGGCTCCGAACTATAGTTTGATTTTTTTAAGAAACCGATAGAAATTTTGTACTACACGTGGACCTCTAAATGTTAACCAATGAAATTGCTTTGAATTTAATTTAAAGCCGAAACCGAAATAGGAGAAACGAGAGTTGATGGAAGAGGCCCTTAGTGGTGGAAATTGAGGTTCAACTGGTGGCCTACAGGCCTACCGTAAATGATCATCACCATGAGGAGACATCAGACCATCATCTTCAATTTCATTAGGAGTATTAACACGTCAAGCACGCAATCAAAGAGAACCAGTACTGTTAGGGACTTCCATAAACGATATACGACATTCTTCTTTATTATCTAAAGCGCCTCGTTTTAATGTAATCTATCAAGTTCAAAAAAATAAGGTATTATAATAATATGAGATCTAGGGTATAACCGTATAACTAGACTCGACTTACAAAATTTAATAGAAAAAAATGTTTCGTGGCCCTTTAGCTCCTTCGTAGAAAGCGCACTCGTAGGTGTTGAAAATGTGTACTAAAATATTTGCGCCAATACAAATCCTGTATTACGGTTTCAATCAGCACGAGTGATGCAGATGACGTACAACAAATTTGTCAAAACCTCATCTTTTACTTCAAATTTGATGTTTAGGTACAAAAATCGACAATATGTACGAGTTAGACTGTCCAGAAATGGATGAAACCCTTAATAATAGCGTAGAATTCACCGGTAAGTCATTTCAAATTTTAATATAAAAATTTTGGGGTTAATTCCAAAATTGAATTTCTTCAAATTAATTTTAGATTTAATCCATCATTCCAGATTTGGGTATATTTATTTTTTCTTTGCAGAAATTAAAATTAAGGAGGAAGAGTTGGATTATGATTTAGAAGAGCTACACCATACGATTGACATAAAGGAAGAAATTGAGGACCAAACACTGATATTTTCAAGCATCGAAGATATCCAAGAAGAAAAACAATACACTTGCTCCATTTGTGGTTTAAAGTTTTCCTACCAATACCCGTTAAAATGCCACATGGTAACTCACACCAAAGAAAAACCTTTTAGCTGTGCAATTTGCCTTCGTATCTTTGCACATAAAAAAAATTTAGTGAGACATATGGATACTCACGTGGGTGCAAAAGCATTCGCATGTGAACTATGTAGTCGTAGATTTCCACTACAAATTTTGCTGGAAGACCATCTAAAAAGGCACACTCGAACAAGTTTATTACTTTCCTGTGAAATTTGCAACCATCAGTTTAAATCCGGTTCGCATCTTAAACACCATTTAGCAACCCATTTTGATTTTAAGCCATTGGCCTGCGATGTGTGTAACTATAAATGCAGGGTGAAACATAACCTAATCGTCCATCAACGAACCCATACAGGCGAGAAACCATTTAACTGCGCGCATTGCACGTATAAAAGTATGGATAAAAGTAGTTTACGACGACACCTTCAAGGTATTCATATGAAACTAAAACCGTTCGAATGTAAGCCCTGCAATTACAAAACCAATGAGAAGGGGAAATTATTACGCCATTTTAAGAGTCGCAATCATAACACAACTGAGCCTCCTCCAATTAAGATTCCTTGTAAATTTTGCCATCTCAGTTATACAAAAAGGAGTTTAAAAATGCATGAATGGAGAAAGCATAGACATGAAAAGGTTTCGTCATAGATGGGGGATGTACAGAAAGTTTATTAATTGTTTGTTTATTTTTGCATCGTCTTCATCAAAACATTTAAATAAAAGTTATGAAAAATTTGTGTAATGTATAACTAATGTTCTGGGGGGGGGGGGAGCACTCCAACTGGGCCCACAATTTTAAATATTTTCTGTTGAAATCATGGCAGTTGGGGGTGTTTTTCTAAACCAATTTCATTTAAATCATCCTGCACTTCATTGGTCTACCTCTTCTTTTTGTGCCTCTGAATTTCATATTCCAAATTCATTTGGAGTTCTGTTTTCTCTCATCCTAGCTAGATGTCCCAACCATCGCAGCCTCTGTGGTTTGGCATCCACAACTCGATTTGATCTACTTTCCACCGTATATTTTCTTCAAAATCTTCCACTTCCAGCATTATTTATGGTCGTTTTCTCAACATCCATGCTTCCACTCCATACATAACTGCATGATGGCATTATGATCGTTCTGTACACTATTGTTTTAATTTTCTTGGCAAACGCCTTACCATTGAGAAAAGATTTTAGTGAATATGCACTTCTTATAGCAGCCGCCATTCTTGCGTGAATCACTTCATCGCATCCTGGTTTGTGGTTTCCTTCTTATTGCCATTAATTTTTTCAAACTTTAAGATTTTGTCCTGCACAATTATACTGCACCATAGCAGTTGGGTTTCCAGGTTCCACTTTTAACTGGGTTAACAGTTGTCCAAACTGTATGGGTTAAGGTCTATTGTCCCTTTATAGTTCACCATGAAGGAGTGCCTCTGCAAGGTTTGGGCCTATGACAGTGTTTGGCCTATTACAGCATTTTTGGCCAGCAAAAGAGATGTAATAGTACTAACAGTCCCGGGAAACATCTCTCTGAGTCCTGTTAATGATCGTTTCTCCTTGCTCCCGTATGCATAATAAATTATACAGTCAGTCTTTACTTGAAGCTATTATTTACAGGAATTTATCCCGGCTTCAGTTGGCCATCAAGTTCTGGAACTACTGCGCCTCGAATCAATCGTGGGTTAAGATCTTGATCTCTATGCCGTGGGGTTTCCACCTAGGTTCAGTACTCCGCGTAGCGTCAAAAACATTATTTGGGGGAGAAGCCATCAAGTGGACCCTCATTCGACTATTGGTAGGTGGCAAATCTTCTATCAGTACGCTGGTGACTGATCAACTCCAAGGAGTTGAACCTTACTCAAATCTACCTTTCGAGCCCGAGCAGCTTAATAGTCGCGCACAGGTGGCCGCTTGCTCTTACCCACCTGATGACATTCGCCAATGCAATTGGTGGAAATCTGGAACATAGCCCACGTCTTTTTCCCACTTCTTATTCCGAAGCACGCACTTTCGGTTGTGCAAATCTTTAGCCCAATCAAATCCAGTTCTTCGGTTAAGGCATTTAGTTGCAGCTGAAGTTCTTCTTGATTTTTTGCTATGAGGATTACATCATCAGCAAAGACTACTAGCAGCATCTTCTCATCGGAGAGAATGTTGAATCCATCCATTTTTTCTACCTTACTAATGGCCAATCAATCACGGCGTTGACGAGCAGGGACGATAATGAGGATTGAGGTTTAAAACACGACAATATGTTTTGATTTCTAAAGTTTCGGTTTCTGTCCTGTTGGTTGCTCTCTTCCTTATTTTTTTCCAACTAATATTTAGTCAATGTTTCCACCACTTCATCCATATCGCTTTGTTAGATGTTTCCATTTGTTAATGCTGCCTCGACGTAGGTTAATTTCAGGCTCGTCTTCACCACGAATGCCGCGGCCAGCCTCCATTTGTTCCTCTGGAGACCCTTTGCTGATGTTTGCAGCGTTGAAGGCAGTGTCGTTTTAGATCTTTTCGGTCTTCTTCTGGAGATCGGCGTGAATTAATTTTCTTCCTGATGTTCTTTATCTACATCTTCCGCAGGGAAGCCTTATTACTGCTTCTATCCTGCAGATCATCAATGTATTCTTGCATTTCCGAAATATGGACTCTCAGTTTCTTTATCTCCGCTTTTAAGATGAGATTTTAATCTTTTAGATGAATATTATTATATTCTCCTCCTTTACCTTCGGAATCTCATTTCGTTCCTGTACGGTTTTCATTTAAGTCATTTCCTCCCTCAGAGAGAAAACCTCTTCGCAAAGGGTTTTGATGTCTTTCTTCTCTTCGTTTAGGTTCTCTAGTCTTGCGTCCCGGGCATCTGCGCCCACCTGCTTCTTCCTAATCTAGTAGCGGTAGCATTACCCTCGGTACATGGAGCAGAAATGGGCTCAGGCCACTTATTATCTCCTTAATCTAATTAAAAGCCTATTAAGAATTACACTTATACCGGGTGACCGGCCGCCGAGTGAACATAGGAAATTGATTTTTCTTTAATTCCTGCTTCCCATCATAACGGATAATAATGAAAATGGTATCAATTTAAACATATTTTTATTCCGCTTCTGAAGACACCTAACACTTGATATTTTGTTCTTTAATTACTGTTAGAAACTCAATAATAAAATGCAAAATAACCCAAATTTAAAAAATTTTAGTTGCCTTGTTTGGATTTTATTGCCATTGGTTTTTGCGTGAAAACCAACAGTTTGCAATAAGCTACTTTGACAGATTAAAATAAAGGTTAACAATCAACACAAGCAATCACAACTTATCCTGTTGAAGAAAAAGTTTTGGTATAATGGTATCTATCGTAGTAATTTGCAGTTATTACATACAAATTTTGTATTAGGTAAATTTAAATTTTAAATTTAACTTAAATTTTTTAAATTAGGTATAAAAAGTATGTTGTTGGTTCTTTTTCAAAAACTATTAGAAAAAATATTGTTCGATACGCGTGGAAGAGTATCTTTTTCCACACTAGTATCGAAAATATCTATTTAATTGATACCATTTTCATTATTATCCGTTATGATGGGAAGCAGGAATTAAAGAAAAATCAATTTCTTATGTTAATTTCCTATGTTCGCTCGGCGGCCGGTCACCCGGTATACAAAACATTTACAGAAAATATAGTATACAAATTAATTATAAAAATACTACAATGAGATCTTGTTTCTTTACACTAAATCTTCGTGTGGTAGTCTGAGTTTCCTTCCTTCTTTTCTTGGTATGGGATCTTTGTGAGTGCCTACTTCGCATCTTGACTGGAGGGGGGGGGGACATGCTTCGCTTTTGTATTTTCGTTGGCCTGGGGTTGTTTCTGGATGCTTTGGTGGTCCTAGACTGTGAGCTGTGGGTTACTTTATTTCCTTTCATATCCTTTGGGAACCTATCTGCCTTGGAAGGGAAGGAAATTATCAGACAGCACCATCGATTTAGTTGGAAGGGAGTGTTTAGGAAATCTTTTTTGGATAGTATTTGGATAGGATATTCAGTGGTTTTGCAATGTTTGAATCGGGGAGGGGTGAGTAATTTCCTAGTCCTTTATCCAAACTCCCAGTCGAATTTACGCTATTGTCCTGTATTGATTCATGTAGGGGCTTGACCTTGGTAGCAACCCTGATCTATCTGTTAGTGACGTACCAAGGGGCGTTTACGGTCTGTCTAACCTACTTGTTATGGGCTGAGAAGAGCTTCTCCATTCCTGTTTTGCTTGCGAACGTTCATGCAAGGGCGGCGTAAGTCAAGACTGATTTTATTACGCTTTGGTATATCCTTAGTTTATTTTTGGGATTCAATTTTCTTTTTCGGCCGATCAGGTGATATAGGACCCCATTTAGACCTTTGGGTTGGCTTATACAGTTATTTATGTGTTTCCACCAGGAGAAGAGGGGGTCAAATGTGACCCCGAGACATTTTGTGTCATTTTTCCAGGGGATCCTCTGGTCGTACATGAATAGATGGGTTTCGATCGGTTATCTGTGTGCTTTTCTGAAAACCATTACCGCGCTTTTGGTCGGGTTTACCTCAAGCCTTCATAGATGGCACCAAGGTTCAAAGATTTTGATCGCTTCTTTCATTATTTTTATGATGTATCTTATTTCGAGACTTTGTGATCAGTCCTACGTCGTCTGCGTAAAAAGCCACTAGCGTGTTTTTGGGTCTGGGAGCGTCCCGTGTGAAAAGGTTGAAGAGGAGGGGGGAAAATAGTGATCCTTGGGGCAAGCCGGCTATTATTGGTCTTTCACTTTTGAAGAGGGAAGATAAATATGGTTGCTGAGTTCGCCACATTTTATGGTAAGATCGGCATCCTTGCCAACTCGCGGGGTGGTCTCCATCGCAGTTTGTGCATATTGTTCTTGTATTTGGGCTTTTAGGCCATTTCACGCATCTCAAAGCCACCCTGCAGCAGATCTGGCAACGATAGCAATGCCCAAATTTTTACTTGACATGGGACATGGGGTACTTCTAGTTTCACTTCTATATCTAGTATCAAGGCTTCGTTAAAAATATTGTGGGCTTCATCTGACTTTCTCATTGTTACCATAATTAGGGGGGTGGGCTGGCGATCCCAGCTCCTTCTCACATTGGCTATTGAGGTTGGTTCGTAGTCTTTAGGTCTTCTTCTACCTCATTTATGCTGATGACACTGGATGTGCCTCGTATTACTGCTTTAAGCGGCTTGTCGTCATACAGTTGGTGGAAGTACCAACCCCCCCTCCTCTCACGATTGTCTCGCGACAGTAATAACCTGGCTGTGGCGCCATCTGTGGTGCGGTGATGTAACTCTTAGAAAACTTGACTTCACAGTTAGGTTATGCGAAGTTGTGTTATGTTTCCAAGCATGCGCATTTGGTGCTGTTTTGTACTTATACTCTGTTAACCCAACAGATGCACCAAGGCTCCTAACCAAAAATATAAGCCAATGAGCGCATCAACCAGTTTTACACGCTAAAAAATTTTACGTAAAAGTTCAAATGATTGTATGACATTAAAAATTAATTTATAGGTTAAAAAAGCTATGACGTTAGTGTTGTAAACGGGAGTTTCAAAATTCGAGCAATAGAAAAATTCTATTCGAATATCCCGCGCGGTTTTAGGGAGGAGCTTCGGTGCACCTGTTGGGTAAACAGAGTATAGGAATACCAAATTTAATTTTGACTGATGTAAAATTACTTCAAAAAATTACGTAAAAGGTACTTCTTCAAAGTTGTGACGTAGTTTTTGGATACGCCGACTAAAGGTAATATTAGTCATGAATAATACGCTTTTAAATCGAGTTTGTACTAAAACTTCGTTATTGTACCTCGTATTTGTCGAAAAGTAAAGTATTTGTCCGTTGAGTAATAAATTATTAGATTTTATGGGATTGTTAAATTAAACTTCATAGTTATTAGTATAAGTAAAATAATACTTTTGTTAAGTGCAGCTGAGAATAATAAAACGAGACCAAAAAGCAATTAGGATACAGTAAAGTCATAGTTTTGGGAAAACTAATATTATATAGTTAAGCTGGCCTCGAGGTTGATTACTTTTTCGAGGAAACTAACAAAGAACGCAGCTGTGGATTAAGTCATAAAGGTAGACATAGCTTTGGGATCGCGACGTCAAAGTATACCGACGTAATGTGGTGCCACAAAGTCGCCTAAAAAGTTACCACAAAACACGTATGAGCATTAGTCAAAAACTATTAATCGTTTTTAGGAACATATTAATTTTAAGTGTGGGAGTAAGCCAGAATTGCGTGAGAACGAACGGAACGGAGAAAGACCATTGGTGGGTCCCTTTCTTATGCGGTCGTGGCTTAACGTTAACGAGTAGAAGGGAACAGGCAGATCGACTCACTCGGCAAAGTGGTTCTGCTCAAGTAAGACGTACCTAACTCGGGAGATCACTTTGTAAAACGTTTAACATCTAAGTTTTCGGGTCAAAAAAGTTTAAAGTTTTTGTTATATAAACTGATCAATGTATTAATTTTGATAAAGTGTTAATCTTTTATCATCATAAAATTAATAAATCAAGTAAACGGTTAAGAACATTTAAGTGATTGAAGTAAAATATGATAAAACAATTATAAATTGGTTCGGTTATGTGTTGTTTAAAGTAAAATATTAGTTATTTATTCGAAATAAAGTAAACAGTCGTGGAATCAAATCGAGCAATTCTTTAATTGAATCCTATAAAGAAAATATTAATTTCTTATATAAAATGGACTAGAAGTTGTAGCACATATGCAGATTAAAAACTAAGATTCACCATAAGTCGATGGGTATCGCGGTCGAAGTCATTAGTGATTATAAGGCGCTCGATTAATAACATTCCATGGAGGTTCTTGCTTAGGTCCAAAGCGGGTATTTTATAAACCAAATACGTGTCGAGTAAATTAACAGAATTAAGAAGTAATTATTTGGAGAACATTAAGATCGTAACGTAAACCATTAAGTGTAAATTAAAACCGAATAAACTTTATAATTGTAAACCATTGGGGAATTGGGACATCCATAATTCCAAGAATTATCATATCACCGTTTGTTATCATTCTTGTGAAACCATCATAAAGTTCAAAGGTGGTAGGTAAGTAACCTCAGCTCGGATTTTTAAAATTTCCACTGTGAAGAATCATTAAAAACGGTACAAAAAGCTATTATAAAACAAAATATTTGCGAACCATTGTAAATAGGGCTCTAAAAAGTCAAATTTTCAAAATTTGTATTGTCCGATGCAGTCTTACGAGTTAGAAACGGTTTAGAACATTCCATTGGCTGCCGAAACCCCGCCTCTAACATATCCCACCAAAAGCTTATATAAGGTGTGTACTTCATAAAATGCTCTCAGTACATACTGGCGATCACAGCAATGTGTCGTGTGTTGAGCGTTAAAAAACAGTTCTTTTTAGGGCCAAAAATACTTAGAAAGGGTTACGGTTTTAACGACGTTGAATCTCGCTTTTTTTTGAAACTCTGGCGGGGGTGGTTGTGTTGCCGAAAAATGGGTCTGTAGCGTGCGGAGCGCAGCTCATTAAAAACATCCCTCTAGGGTGATCCAACTCGGCACATTGTGCTATTAGCAAGGGGTAAATCTCGCTTTTGTTATGCATCTCTGGCGGGTGTGTTTGTGTTGCCGAAATGGGCCTTTCGCGCGCTACGCTGCGCTCCGCACGCTACAGACCCATTTTTCGGCAACACTAAACTCATTAAAAACATCCCCCGAGGGTGATCCAACTCGGCAAATTGTGCTATTAGCAAGGGGTGAATCTCGCTTTTTTTTTGCTGCAAATTTAAGCCAAAAATACGTTGAAAATGTGAATTTACCTCGACATTAACTGTACGATGAATTTCCCCGTGTTTTTTAGTCAAAAATACCCCTAAAAAGTGAAATTATGTCGATGTTAACTGCGCGACGGACTAGGTACTACTGGGTGCGTAAGCGAGCTCCGGTTTTTCCAAGTGTTAGAGTAACTCACACCACACGGACTGACGACAGAATGACTGTGACGTTTGAAAATCGAGTTAAAATTGGCAACTTTAAAATCGATTATTGGCCAAACTAATCGATATACGACTTTCATCCTCACCTTAATCGCTTCGTCTATATTTTTTCTATCTAAATCCGTCGAGTTTTTTTTAATAAATTTAATATTCTCGAGCTGAGCCTACTTACCTGCTACCCAAATCTATTGCAGTCAAGGAATATCCACAACGAGTGAATCATTGTGTAAGACACCTGTATTCAGCCATAGTAAGTGATAATTTGTTATTCTTAAAAACGCATAATTTTCAAGAATCGGTGTGAAGTTTATTTAATTGTTGTTAGGTTATTTAAAGTTTGCCTAATTTTATTCAAGTTTTGTATTAATTTCGTTACATATATTTCATTAGAAATATATGGATGCGAGTAGCTGACAAAATCTGTGTTTTAAGTTCAGAAATTAAAGAATAGGGTTGTAATCCAAATCGTCATAAATTTAATTATTAATTCTAATTTTGTCTATGGTACATTTGGGAATTTTACTTTGATATAAAGATTAATCAGTCAGTTACTCAAATCATTAAATTTATAATTGTCAAAATCATTATTTTATTAGCATTAAGAAAATTTAGCTTTGCATCGAGCTCGAATAATTTTGAT
Source organism: Rhagonycha lutea (assembly GCA_958510855.1). NCBI lineage: Eukaryota > Metazoa > Arthropoda > Insecta > Coleoptera > Cantharidae > Rhagonycha > Rhagonycha lutea. The sequence goes on from OY294038.1 coordinate 42,444,758, forward strand.
AGGTTTTATTATTAGGATTGAACAGTGCTTTTGGCATTGAATGTAAGTAAGTTTGTATTTTGAAATTATATTATTATTATATATTTGTTTTACAGATTTTCATTTGTTTTTATTGCGTAACTGTGTTACGATATTTATTTTACAGGATATTCCATATTGTGAGACTCAATAGATTTACGATAGTCCATCGTCCCTTGATAAGTTACATCTAATCTTTTCACTAAACAATTTTTATTCATTACATACAAAAACTATTAATTCCATACCAACAGCCGTGCGTGGATAAAGGGGATAAACCGTGTTCTCTGTTACATCGTTTACCGATCCAAGCAATTAAGATCAGGGGCGGGCCGGAATTAAACTTAACAGAGTGGCGCCATTAGTAACTCCACAACATCGGGGTTATCAGTCGAGCATTGTAAATAGTAACCAGCGACATTATGCCATAACACTTTTTCCCGTAATTTTAGTAAGTAAAGAATCTACGCCGAAAACCACTGAGTTAGTTGAGTGCTTTCCTTAAGTGTCATAACCTTTATTACGTGATCGAGGGAAAAAGGGCGTAGTGTGAAAATAACACGTAATAAAGTGTTTGTAAATGTAAACCAGTTTTGGTTGGATATAATTAGTTCAGATTGTTCTAGTGGGTTTATTTTTGAAAATATTGATTTTTCAGTAAAAGTGGTATAGTTCTTTTTTCAAGAGCGTGAAATAATCTACAAACTAGATTTAAACCTTTTATTGTCTAAAATCAACGGCTCTCGAGTTATGAATTAAAGTAAGTTAAAAAATGTCGAAATACTTGAGGTTTTTCTTTTTTGGTTTTTTTTAAAACCCTGTAACTTTTAAACAAAAGATTTTACAAAAAATCTAACGCCCTATTCCGGATAGGAAATTTAACGGACTACAACTTTTGTTTAGTAAATATTTTTGAGAACCCAACCCATTTCACAGAAAATCAGAAATTAATAGTAAACAAGGTAGCTACAAAACAAAAAATTAAATTCACAAAACTTTTATTTCTTTTGAAAAATGACCACGCTCATTTTCAATACACAGTCGTTATTGTTTTAAAATATGTGTTATAGTATTATTTATAAAACTTCCTTTTTTGTTAAGAGCCACTATAGCAGGGGTGGTCAACAAGGTCCAGGGATCGGCCGGTCGATTACGAGGCCAATTTTTATCGATCGCTGAATGTAAAAAAGTGTCAAAAAATCGAATTTCTGCGATTAAAAGTGTTTAAAATCGACTTTTTTCGAATTTTTTTGACATAAAACGATCACGGTGTGTGTTGAAAATGAGGGTGGTCATTTTCAACATTTACTTAAATAATCTAATAGTTTAAAATTAATTAATAAAATAATTTAAAAAAAAAATAAAAAATTTTGTAAATTTAATTTTTTGTTTTGTATCTACCTTGTTTATTATTTTCTGTGAAATGGGTTGGTTTCTCAAAAATATTTACTAAACAAAAGTTGTAGTCCGTTAAATTTGCTATCCGAAATGGGGCGTCAGATTTTTTGAAAAATCATTCGTTTAATAGTTACAGGGTTTTAAAACAAGCCAAAAAAAGAAAAAGTTCAAATTTTTCGACAATTTTTAACTTACTTTAATTTATAACTCGAGAACCGTTGATTTTAGACAATAAAAGGTTTAAATCTAGTTTGTAGATTATTTCACGCTCTTGAAAAAAATACTATACCACTTTTACTGAAAAATCAATATTTTCGGGGATATGGCCACGTAAAGTTAGAAATTTAAAAAAATGCTTTAAAAAGGCTTAATTCTCAAGGGTTTGAATTTAGAAAAATTTTTTTATTAAATATTGTTCTTAGAAAAATGTCCTCTATCACCACCTAAGTTATGTAAAGTGAGTGCGGGGACACCCTGTGTAGCCACGAATATAGCCATCCCTAATTAAATTGGAAAATAATACCATCATCCAGGCTTCATTAAGAATTTTGTTAACATGATATTGCAATAAGCAGGCGATAATCACAAAAACAACGACCGTACACAATTTCCAGAATTTCGAATTATATCAAAACAGCGTAAAATGGTAAAACTTACCTAAAATGTTTATTATCCATTTTTTGACGACAAAAATCGTTAAGGGTAACCACGGCATTGGCAGTGATGTGTGGGAATTAAAATTAGCAAGAAAACAAACACACATGCCGAAATATATTCTTATTCTTATTGTTTCAACGGGCGTAGCTCATAATCCACCTGCACTGAAGCAAACTAGCTTATTGTACCCCGCTCCATGCTGAGATCTTAGATGGATTGTGAGGTGGAGACCTATCAGATACTCGTAGATCACGATGACTACCTCGGTCACCAACAGTGTGGATGTCCTCTGGAAGGCCGAGCTTTAAGAAATTCTGTTCGATTCGGTTCACGTTGCCTCCCGTTCAATGTCGCCCATCACTCGGTTCGGACACGAGCCCGAAGGTGTAGGTCCACCTACGTTCCCCATCACCCGAAGGTGTAGGTCTACCCAGGTCCCCCGCCAACCCGGTCGCATCGACCCTGCAAGGTGGTACGACACGGTGACACGGTCTTCTTCTGCCTTTCCAGGTTTAGGCACATTTTCCTGTTCCGGCCTCACCAACGCTTGCTCGGTCTACCAACGCTTCTTCTTCCTCTAGGACTATATTCGAATGCTTGTTTTGGGATTCTGTTGTCTTGCATCCGTGTTAAGTGTTCCTTCCAGTTTTCCTTATATTCCTGCTAAGACCGCGCAGTTTTAGAGCACCTTATGGGTGCTCTCTCTCTTTTAATCAGATCTTCTTCCTTTTGCTCTGCTTCTCCAGCATCATTCTTAAGGTTATCACGCTTTCCTCGATTTGTCCTGCCCCTGTCTCTAATCTCATCTCATTTTGTTGTCTTTCTCATCTATGAGCTCCTGATGGAGTTCCATAACTTCTTTTCTTTTATTTTCTATCTGTCCCAGTTCTTTCCTGATAGCTAATACATGTAAATCTAAATCTAAAGTCCTAATGTTACTTATAATTTTTTTAAATTTCGGCTAACCCTTCTTTGGGTAATTCTTATTTGGGTTGCTCGTTATAATATTCTTTGAATTTATTAAAGTCTTATTTATGCTGCATTTACTCTTTGATTACTTTGTAGATAACCACACACGTTCCAGCGCCAATTTTATGCTGTGTTTTATCCAAAAATAGTTTACTTTTGATTCCAAAATTTTCGTAATTAAAATAATTCCTTTCCCACCAATTCCACTTTCTCCAAAAATAGACAAATTTATTCAGAAAAGATCTTTATTCTTCTGCTATTTTATTTTACAAAATTTCGATTGCACGGTCCCATCTCTGCCGTCAGTGACCTTCGTATCAACTTAAAATTATCAGCCTCCCCACCTTGTAAGAAGCAGAGGCATAACGTTAGCTTCATGCAATAATGGATTAGGACAAAGAATAACATGACAGCATACAATATTTTATTTTAATATTTTTATGTGAATATAATATACAAACGAATCCCAATCTCGACAGGATGTCATTATTGTATTATATAATAACATTGATATATAAAAATTGGTTGTTATCTTAGCCTATTATCTTAGTTTCATGTTTTCATGCCCTTCATAATATCATAGTGATTTCATACTAGAAAAGATTCCATTATATCACACAGTTGTAATAATCGTTTTAAAATGTTCACATAGATTTTGAACCAGTCAACTTTAATTGCAATGAATTTCTTATTGTTGATTATTGCAATAGCAGTTTACCGCTGTAATGCTACTACTATGCCAGATATGAATGTTTTCTCCAAGGTCTGTAAATATAATAGTATATTTTTATGTATTAAGCTTCGCAGTTAACATTTTACGGAATTAATATTTTTAACTTAAGCTGCATATTAATTCGGTAAAATGTCTTTCCAAGTGTATGTACGTATGTTAGTTTTTTTTCCAACCAAAAGTGTCAAACGATGAAATATTTGGTCATCTATTAATTCGATTACAATGATCATTACACACAGGCCTGGGCAGTATCTCAAATACATTTTTAATATTGTAATTTGTATTTGAAATGTATTTAGTAATTTGCAATTTCCATATATTTTGCCCACTCCTGATTACACAAAGGTTCCTCGAATTTACTTACCAAATTGAAACTATTTTTTAATTTTCAACCTATTTTGTTAGGCAATTATCCGTAGTTGAACATACTAAAAGTCATGGTGCCCTAAACCTCCGCGTCCTCCCGCATCCTAACTAAATTCACAAAAACTTATTTTGCATTTCCTTTACAAAATTTCTTATGCTTATTAGTAATCGATGTAAATCACTAATAAAATTTAATTTCTCCTTAGTTCCACCAAATAGACTACAAATTTAAATTTGAAAGAGCTGTTCTTACAAATTATAGCAAGAAAATATTCAGTTACGCTAATATAGTCAATTTTAAATGCAACCGTACTACAAAATGTTTAAATATGACATTCGCGATGGCAAAGGACTTAAAAGAAGATATCGAAGGATTCGATGTAAGTCAGAGTACTTTTACTTCTTTAATTTAATTTTGAATTCTTTTTTTGTTCAATTTTTATAGTTACTTGTGCAAGGGTATATGTTTCTAAGTAATGAGTACCGCCCGTTTCCCATACATTTCCAGTCAGATATGTATAATTCAATAAAATGGAACCCCTTGGGTATAAAACAAATAATTGAAAAGGGAAATTTTACTACTGATTGCATATTTAGAAAAGTATAACACTTTTTTTACATTTTGAAAAATATATTTTTTTTAATAAGAGAATAATCATTTAATTTTAGGGCGAAACCTACGTTGCTTACAATTTTATTCCTGACGGCAGTAAGCTTCCTCCATTGCTTCCAAATGGAGATTACAAATTTGAAGTGCTTTACATGTATAAAAATAAAAACGCATTAGCTTATTATGGTTTATGTACAGTATATCGCCCAATACCGTATCCGAAGTAATTGAAAATTTTGTTGCTGTTATTTTTCTTTTTAATTGTTTTTCCATTAATTGTTTAAGTAATTTTGCACAGTTAAAATATATTTTTATCAACAATGTACCGCACCGAATTGGAAAAAAAAATAAAAGAAGCTTTTTGCATCTGCAGCCGATAACTCTATTAACTTATTCTCCTATCTTTCCGCCCTTTTCTTTGGTGGATTTCCACCCTTCTGGGCGTTTTTAATAGCCCACAGAATTGTTCGCTTCAGCAGTTCGTGAATATTACAAAAGTAATTGTTATCTCCGCACCTTTCCCACCTTCCGACATCAATTTTAATAAAAACGACTTTTAATTAGAAGGACTAAAAATGAGGTAGGCCTGCTTATAATTTATATGCCCATCCAGACACCTGAATTGCTGATATCGCTTTACACTGAAGTTATAATGCTCATTAGAAATATTGAACACCTCCAGGTCTTTTTCCACAAGGAACTCATGTCCATCCAGTCTCAACCCGTTACTCTACAGTAACATCGACATCGCATTGGGATCCGGGCTCACCAAGAGTGGAACCTCACAGGGAGCACACTTCAAGCAGTAGATCCTGGACAAGTCGACCTCTAGTTAAGAATCTCGCCTGCAGTAGATTGATCCGAAATCGAGTACGAAAACCTTTTTTTTTGTTTTGAGTTTGACCTGTTGATCGTGTCTACAATAATTGGTCCCAATTTGACGTGTGTGTACAATCGTGTATCCAACTCAGATATCCACTATATTTAATATCAATTTTCCTGAGTGAGATTTGGAAAGCAAATACATAGCGCAGTAGTGTAAGTCGCTGGGTTTGTGATATGATATACCTGGTTTGATCACAGGGAGAGTATAAAAGTTTAACAAATGTGATTTGTGGACGCAGTAGTATAAGACGATAAGACGTCGTCATCATCATATAGTCATATCATCATACAGGCTGTAGTGACTTTAACAGACTTGAGGTTACTATTGCCTGGGAACTTACTTATTATCAATATTCCTACATTACGTTTCAGTGAAACCGATTCTGGCGCCCTTTCCTTTAAGTATTTATCATTACCACCGTCAACATTACTGGCTCTCTTTTAATAAGGACTTCCTCCCTTTGCTCTTCTTCTTCTAGCATCATTTTTAAGGTTATCACGCTTTCGTCGATTTGTCTTGCCCCTGTCTCTAATCTCATCTCATTTTGTGGTCTTTCTCATCTATGAGCTCCTGATGGAGTTCCATAAATTCATTTATTTTATTTTCTATCCGTCCCAGTTCTTTCCTGATAGCTAATACACGTAAATATTACTTATAATTTCTTTTAATTTCGGCTAAACTCTTCTTTGGATAGTTCTTATTTGGATTGCTTATTTGTTTTTCGATCACTTTTAAAACACGTGCCAACCTAACCTAAAAAATGGAAAACTCAATCGCAACCGAACTAGGTAAACTTACTAAACCTGAACTAGTGGAGTTGATTATGAAAAACAAACTACCAGTGGGAAAAGTAAAGTAAGGCAATGTGCTACTAAACTATGTAGTACTACTGAAATCAAAAAATGAAGAAGATGCGTTGGAAGTAAATAGCGATGTACAAGTCTTGGAAAAAGAACTACGGGAGTGCTTACAACGACAAATCGATAATCAAGAAAAAAGGATCGCAAATCTGAACGTAATAGTAAATGATAAAATTAGCATTATCAACCTTTTGACCGAAAAATGCAACGTAAATGCGCAAAATGCACGAACTACTAAGGTTAGTAATGGTTTCCAAGTGGTACAACACGGGAATCAAAGTTACAACAATAATAAACAACAAGCCTACGTGAACGTACAAAATATACCGGCTGCGACCAACAATGCAGCTATAGAGAACGCAAGTAAGATAGAATCTAAAAATAGTGTAACTCAAGTCTTACCGCAAAGCAAAGATAGTGCAGTGCAAGCTTTACAAACAAGTGTCAAAGATGTAAAGAAAGGGGAACGTAACCTACAAAAAACAAATCAATCAAAAACGAATATCAAAACATACAATGTAGAAAGAATAACCAAGGAAATGGTACAAAAAGTTATCAAGGAAGCCCAATCAAATACCAATAAGCAATCAAACAAGTACGAAGACGAAGAAGGTTTTACGACAGTAAATTACAGTAAGGGTTGGAAACGAAAACAAGAACCTGTGGGTAACAATACGGACACTGACGCTCTTCAATTTGTAGGTGTGGAAAAGCCAAAATTATGGTTATTTGTCTCAAAAGTCAAGGAACACGTAACCGAGGAGATGTTAAAAAGATACATAGGTGAAAAGTTAAAAAGTGAAACCGTAACAGTAGAATTACTAAAAACTGCTAACACGGGAAGCACCAGAAGATGTTTCATGGTAGGAGTGGACATCGAAACAAAAAGCACAATATACCATCCAAATTTCTGGCCAGTCTACGAGCGATTCGGTTTTAAAAGAGGTCACCGTTTTTTACAGAAGAACCAGAGAGAAGAAATCATACCTTAGACTCGAATGTGATCCCAACACAAAACGAAAATCAAAAATTACACGTAAAACAACCCAACAAAAAAATAAAGCTCTTACACGTAAACGTTCAATCCTTGTCAAACAAAGTTGCATCTCTTGAGCACACATTGCAGGAAGAAGACATTGATATTGCATGTATCAACGAGCACTGGCAAAAACCCGAGAACATGCATATGCTGAATATAAACGGCTATAAATTAATATCGTACTTTGCCAGATCCAAACACGTACATGGTGGAGTTGCCTTGTTTTCAAAAAACGACTGGATATGTACACCGCTCCCCCAGATAGCTGAGAAATCAATCGAAATTGAAGGCGAATTTGCAGCATGTTACATAAAGGGTGAAAACATTATTATTGTGTCAACCATCAGGAAGTCTCAATAAATTCATAGAATTGCTTGAAGATATTGTATCGAACTTAACAAGACTGAGTCATTCCATGTGAAAACACCGAAAAAAAGAAAAAATTGTTGCTGCACTGTTTCAGATTTTGCTTAAACTTTGTGGAAATATTCTTTAGGGTTCTAACGACCAGAATCCACAAGGATTTAATTTTCGCACGCGCCACTTCCGGTCCACACAAAATAAAGCAATTGAAATTGCATGAAAAGTCTTATTTTTTTGCTTTGCGGTTTTAGCTGTAAAATTTTTTCTATTAGAGATGTCTACTCGATCAAGGTGGCATGTTGAAGTAGAAACATGGTAGTTTCTAAAAAAAAATAAAAATTTACATAATTTATATATACCTGAAAAATAACATGGCATTGAAAATACATTTATTTTATTGATTTTTTGTGATTTTCAATGGGCTCCAGTGTCTGCGCTGTTGAATATAAAAGTTTAATCATTCTGAGATCTTAAAGTGCTTATATCGTAAGAGAACAAAAATTTAAAATCGACTCGTTCAATCATCCCGTTTTAAAAAAATCTTTGCTTGAAATTTTGAAATTTTAAGAATTTGCATATTTCAGGCTACAATTTGGACGTGTTTAGGAATAGACAAAAATTTGAAATTTACAGGATACTTAGTTCTTACCTTTAACTTCCAAAACCTTCAAAGTCCAGGTTGGTTATTTGTCCTCTCGCGGATATACAGGCGTTTAAAGAGAAGGCTTTTCTTGAAATTTTAAAAATTTGCATGTTTCAAGTTACAATTTGGACATGTTTGGTAAGAGACAAAAATTTGAAATTTGCAGGATACTTAGTTCTTACCTTTAACTTCAAAAACCTTCAAGGTCCTGGTTGGTTATTTGTCCTCTCGCAGATCTACAAGCGTTTAAAGAGAAAGCTTTGCTTGAAATTTTAAAAATTTGCATATTTCAGGCTACAATTTGGACGTGTTTGGTAAGAGACAAAAATTTGAAATTTACAGGATATTTAGTTCTTACCTTTAGGTTCAAGAACTTCAAGGTCCTTTTTGGGATTTCTAAAATAAAGAAAAATCATTATAATTTATAGTTTATATTATTTTTTTAAATTTATCACATGGTTTTACAATATTTACAGTTTCAAAATGATCAGAAGCTGAAAACTTTCGTATTCTTAATTGTTTATGAGACAGCGGAGTAAAACTGTGGTAGGTTCTAGTATTTTTAATTTTATCAATATCACTAAATCTTTTGGACAAAAAAGATTCTGTTGCATCAACATCAGAATTTGATACAAAAAAAAATTCTATGCCAGAAATTTTATTACAACAGAAATCAAACATTTCTCTTGGCGTTAGTATGTGCTCACCTGCGGTTCGTTGGAGGCTAGCTTTCCTTACAGTGCGCTTAATTTTTATCTCTTACCAGACACGTCCAAATTGTAACCTAAAAACAAGCAAATATTTTAAATTTCAAGCAAAGCTTCTTTTTAAACGTCTGTACATCTGCGAGAGGACCAATACCCAAAAAGGACCTTGATGGTTTTTGAAGTTAAAGGTAAGAACTAAATATCCTGCAAATTTCAAATTTTTGTCTCTTATCAAACACGTCCAAATTGTAGCCTGAAATATACAAATTTTTAAAATTTCAAGCAAAGCTTTCTCTTTAAACGCCTGTAGATTCGTGAGAGGACAAATAACCAACCAGGACCTTGAAGGTTTTTGAAGTTAAAGGTAAGAACTAAGTATCCTGCAAATTTCAAATTTTTGTCTCTTACCAAACATGTCCAAATTGTAGCTTGAAATATGCAAATTTTTAAAATTTCAATAAAAGCCTTCTCTTTAAACGCCTGTATATCCGCGAGAGGACAAATAACCAACCTGGACCTTGAAGGATTTTGAAGTTAAAGGTAAGAACTAAGTATCCTGTAAATTTCAAATTTTTGTCTATTCCTAAACACGTCCAAATTGTAGCCTGAAATATGCAAATTCTCAAAATTTCAAAATTTCAAGCAAAGATTTTTTCAAAACGGGATGATTGAACGAGTCGATTTTAAATTTTTGTTCTCTTACGATATAAGCACTTTAAGATCTGAGAATGATTAAACTTTTATATTCAACAGCGCAGACACTGGAGCCCATTGAAAATCACAAAAAATCAATAAAATACATGTATTTTCAATGCCATGTTATTTTTCAGGTATATATAAATTATGTAAATTTTTATTTTTTTTTAGAAACTACCATGTTTCTACGTCAACATGCCACCTTGATCGAGTAGACATCTCTAATAGAAAAAATTTTACAGCTAAAACCGCAAAGCAAAAAAATAAGACTTTTCATGCAATTTCAATTGCTTTATTTTGTGTGGACCGGAAGTGGCGCGTGCGAAAATTAAATCCTTGTGGATTCTGGTCGTTAGAACCCTAAAGAATATTTCCACAAAGTTTAAGCAAAATCTAAGATATGCTGGCTTTGCCGATTTGTTGATTTCATATGGAATGACTCGACTATAATATAATCCACAAACCAAATTAATAATAACAGGCGATTTCAATATAGACCTAAATACAAATTCACTCGAAAAATTCAGCCTCGAACAACTCATGAAATCTTTCAATCTGGAAAAAACTATATTTGAACCAACACGATACAATCAAATATCCTCAACCTGCATCGATAACATCTTCACCAACGTAAACTACATTTCGAGCTACCTACCCGAAACTACTATATCCGACCATAAAACAATTTGCATTGAGTGGCACAAAGACAAACAAAAAAAACAAGACAAAATATTAAAGAGAAAATTTTCAGACAAACTAATAGACATATTTAAAAACAAGATCAGCATTATAAATTGGGAAAGTGTATACCAGGAAACGGACCCAAATAATAAGTTCCACTCATTTATCAAAATCATTCAAGAAAACGCTGACGCTACATTTCCATTAAAAAGCTACAAGCGAAACAAAACAAAAATCAAACTCACAAAAGATCTTGAAAACATAAAGAAGCAAATGAAATCACTACCTACATAAACAAATCAAACAAGACACCTCAAACACAAAAAACAGGAAGAGCTACAACAATGTAAGGAAACTTTTTAATGTAGAACTTGAAGCACACAAAAAGCAGATGAATGTGAAACAAATCACGCAATCCAGTGATATCCAAAAAGAAACATGGTCCATCATCAACAAAGAACTAGGCAAAAAAACAAACCTAAATACGACTCGATACTTACAGCAAACGACTTCTGTAATCATTATACCAATGCAACAGATCACCTAAGCAAGAAGATCCCAGCAACAAATACAAAACCTTCGCAATACCTAAATTCAGGAATTCCCAGCACACGAGATACCATATTTTTATACGACATCACTGAAACAGAGATAGATAACACCATAAACCAACTAAAAAACTCGTCATCCTACGATATCTATAATTTAAACTTAAAAATAGTGAAATTCATAAAACAAGACATACAAACGGTGCTGTATCACATCATAAATGCATGTCTGAAAAAAGGAATTTTTCCGGACGTCCTGAAAACATCGAGAACGATCCCAATATACAAGAAAGGAAACAAAAATGAAGCGACAAATTACAGACCCATATCAATACTCCCCATCTTTTCAAAAATATTTGAAAAATTGTTATGTAACCGGTTTTTGAGCTTTTTGAGTAAGGAGGGGGTAATCACGAAACTTCAATTTGGTTACCAAAAAGGAAAAAGCACAACGGACGCAATTATGTATCTGATATCCCACGTATACGAGATGCTAGAAGACAAAAAGAAGTGCCAGGTCACCTTCGAAGACCTATCAAAGGCATTTGATATGATGGATCATGGGATTTTTCTCGACAAGATTCAACATTATGGATTCCGAGGATTGGCATATGACCTGATAAAATCATATCTAACGAACAGAAAACAAATAGTGATGTGGAACGAAGAATCGAGTCGCGTAGGTATTATGACACGTGGCATACCCCAGGGCAGCATCTTAGGACCACTTTTCTTCGTCCTCTACATAAATGACCTCCCACCAAATATGAAATGCCTAACGATACTGTTCGCCGACAATACTGCTTATTTAGAGGAGCACCAGGACACCATGACAACCAGCAATCAGGGCACTGCAAAGAAGTGGTTCGAAACAAATCGATTACTGATAAATGAGGAAAAAACCCAAAAAATAACTTTCACCAGAGACAGAACTGACGAACACAAACACAAGGCAGTGAAATATCTAGGAATCACACTGGACACTTACCTCACTTGGAATGACCACATTACTAACTTAGGAAATTCCCTAAGCACAGCCATATACGCGATACGAAGAATAAAAGAAACTGTTGGAAAGGACACTGCAAGACTGGTTTATTTTTCCATGATTCATGCAAAAATGGTCTATGATCTTCGAATCTGGGGTCATTCGACACATCTAAACCGTATTTTCATAATCCAAAAGAAAGCCATACGAGCACTAGAAGGACTACCTGGCAGGGAGCACTGCAAACCATTATTTCGAAGTCTTGGAATAATGACACTACCCTCTGCGTACGTGTACGCCACCGTAATGTTCATTAAGATGAATCCTATGGCACACGCCACTGGTAGTCACACCCATGACACAAGACAAAGAAACCAATTACAGACAACGCGGGTCAGGCTTAAATGTTGTGAAGGCGGAAACCTGGGCGTCAAATTGTTTAATAAGCTGCCAGAAAGTGTCAAGGACCTTCCTTTGATGCAGTTCAAAAGGAGAATCAGGGAACTTCTGATCGGAAAAGCTCTGTACGAAATCTCGGAATTTCTCCAATGAGTTGAGATGAAAACCAGCAGCATAATATGCAGCTGATTTCCACTGTTTTAAACAAAATATTGTTGTATTGTATAATTTTATTTCTGTTTAAATAAAGATTATTATTATTATTATTATTCTTTGAATTTATCAAAGCCTTATTTATGCTGCATTTACTCTTTGATTACTTTGCAGATGATCACGCACGTTCGAGCGCCAATTTTATGCTGTGTTTTATCCAAAAATAGTTTTCTTTTAATTCCAAAATTTTCTTAATTAAAATATTCCTTTTCCGCCAATTCCACTTTTTCCAAAAATAGACAAATTTATTCAGAAATAATCTTTATTCTTCTGTTATTTTGTTTTGCAAAATTTTGACTTCACGGTCCCATCTCTGTCGTCAGTGACCTTCGTACCTACTTAAAATTATCAACCTCCCCATCTTGTACGAGGCAGAGGCGTAACAATAGCTTCATACAATAATGGATTAGGACAAAATAACATGATAATATAGTTACAATATTTTATTTTAATATTTTTATGTGAATATAATTTATAATATACAAACGGATCCCAATCTCGACCGGATGTCATTATTGTATTATAGGTATTATAACATTGGTATATAAAATTGATGGTTATCATAACATATTATCTGAGTTTCATGTTTTCATGCCCTTCATAGTGATTTCATACTTGCAAAGATTCTGTTATATCACTCAGTTATAATAATTGTTTTAAAATGTTCATATAAATTTTGAACCAGACAAAATCAAATTTAATTGCAATGAATCTCTTATTGTTGCTTATTGCAATAGCTGTTTACTGGTGTAATGCAACTATGCCAGATATGAATGTTTTCTCCAAGGTCTGTAAATATAATAGTATATTTTTATGTATTAAGCTTGGCCATTCGCATTTTACAGAATTAACACTCTTAAGTTAAGCTGCATGTAAATTCGGTAAAATGTATGTATTTGTGTATGTATGTCAGTTTTTTTCCATCCAAAAGTGTCAAACGAATTAAATATTTGGTCATCACGTTGTAATTTGCAATTTTTAATTTCATGTATTTTACCGTTATAATATTCTTTGAATTTATCAAAGTCTTATTTATGCTGCATTTACTCTTTGATTACTTCGTAGATAACCACACACGTTCCAGCGCCAATTTTATGCTGTGTTTTATCCAAAAATAGTTTACTTTTGATTCCAAAATTTTCGTAATTAAAATAATTCCTTTCCCACCAATTCCACTTTCTCCAAAAATAGACAAATTTATTCAGAAAAGATCTTTATTCTTCTGCTATTTTATTTTACAAAATTTTGATTGCACGGTGCCATCTCTGCCTCCCCATCTTGTAAGAAGCAGAGGCATAACGTTAGCTTCATGCAATAATGGATTAGGACAAAGAATACCATGACAACATACAAAATTTTAAAATTGGTTTATTATTAATTCGTGAAAATATATATGTTTAATTATTAATAAATTACGAATTAAGGAATAATTATAATGTTATAATTAATATATAAGAATAATGTTATAATTATTAATTAAACATATACAATATTTTATTTTAATATTTTTACGTGAATATAATATACAAACGAATCCCAATCTCGACAGGATGTCATTATTGTATTATATAATAACATTGATATATAAAAATTGGTTGTTATCTTAGCCTATTATCTTAGTTTCATGTTTTCATGCCCTTCATAATATCATAGTGATTTCATACTAGAAAAGATTCCATTATATCACACAGTTGTAATAATCGTTTTAAAATGTTCACATAGATTTTGAACCAGTCAACTTTAATTGCAATGAATTTCTTATTGTTGATTATTGCAATAGCAGTTTACCGCTGTAATGCTACTACTATGCCAGATATGAATGTTTTCTCCAAGGTCTGTAAATATAATAGTATATTTTTATGTATTTAGCTTGGCCATTCGCATTTTACAGAATTAACACTCTTAAGTTAAGCTGCATGTAAATTCGGTAAAATGTATGTATTTGTGTATGTATGTCAGTTTTTTTCCATCCAAAAGTGTCAAACGAATTAAATATTTGGTCATCACGTTGTAATTTGCAATTTTTAATTTCATGTATTTTACCCACCCCTGATTACACAAAGCTTCCTCGAATTTACTTACCAAATTGCAACTTTTTTTCAATTTTCAACCTATTTTTATTAGGCAATTATCCGTAGTTGAACATACTATAAAAGTCATGGTGTTCTAGACCTCCGCGTCCTACCGCCTCCTAACTAAATTCACAAATCTATTTTGCATTTCCTTTACAAAATTTCTTATGCTTATTAGTAGAGCACGGATTCTAGGCAATTTGCCTTTTTGTCCTTTATTTAGGCAATTCAAAATTATAAATACAGAAATGCCGTTCAAACGATTTTGAAAATTTTGAACCCTACTTTTATTTTCCTAAATGCCTATTTTAGATGTTACTGACCTAAAATAGATTTTTAATGCCTAAAAAGCCTAAACCAATGATTTATCCCGTTTACGTTACTAAAAGTTTTAAAAAAAATAGTTTTTATGTTTTTTTAAAATTTGTATCTCTCAGTCAGTGGCGGTAGGCCCGTAGCCAGAATTTCATTTCAGGAGGGGGGGAGTACTTGTAAAAAAATGTAAAATTTTCGGTTGTTCCCCTTCCATTTTCTTTGTCTTTATATAGGCCTGAGTGGCGAATTTAGCACTTGAGAGGCCCCAAGCGCAATTTAATTTTGTGGTCCTCCAAAATACCAACAAACTAACAAAATAGAAAGAATAGATATTTTCGATACTAAATAGGAAAAATAACATTTTTCCAAACACTTAAAGAAAATCGTTTTATTTGTCAACTTAAAAAAAAACAAAATAGAAAGAATAGACCATTTCACGCAAACTACAGCGCTTGCGTTGAAGAGCAGAATGACGCGAGAAATAGAATAAGACAGCTAGATGTTCGGACCCATGTTCGGACCAACTTACTACTTTCCCTATGCTTTTACGTGTAAAAAGGTGCTTATATATTGTGTTATAATTTTTACAGAGTAGTTCAATTTTGATGATTCTTTTTTTTATTGGATAGGGTACAGTTCGACGGTGGTCCCATTTAAATTTAAAAAACAAAAATTCCACCCTTAACGGTAGAAAAATCGAGTTAAAATTGTACAAATTATTGGCACTATTCGCTCTAGCATTAGAGCTCAAATTTAAACAGCATGTTAAACATCGTCACACATGCGCCACCGAGTTTTTTCTTCGTGAAATGGTCTATAGATATTTTCGATACTAGTTAGGAAAAGTAACATTTTTCCAAACACTTAAAAAAATCGTTTTATTTGTTAACTTAAAAAAAATAGTAACCCCCCAAATTAGTAGCGCCATATGCAAATAGAGGAGAAAATTAATAACACCATCTAATTAGGAGGGAAAAAAGCTTATACATAAAAATTTGTCAAGTATTTTCCATCCTTTATATATCGTTATTATCGCTTTTATATCGTTATTAAAAAATTTTTAACTAATTTTTTTAAATATTATGTTTATAAGTTTTTGTAATGAAAAATACATATTCCCTAAAAACCCCTAAATTCTTAATTATTGCGCCTATTTCAATGATTTTTATAGCCTAAAATTGTGCCTTTTTTAACATTTTTTACGTCCTAAAATCCGTGCTCTACTTATTAGTAATCGATATTAAATCACTAATAAAATTTAATTTCTCCTTAGTTCCGTCAAATAGACTACAAATTTAGATTTGAAAGAGCTGTTCTAACAAATTATAGCAAGAAAATATTGAGTTACGCTAATATAGTCAATTTTAAATGCAATCGTACTACAAAATGTTTAAATATAACAGTCGAGGTGGCAAATGACATAAAAGAAGATATTGAAGGATTCGATGTAAGTCAGAGATAGTACTGGATTAATTTGAGCAGACGAAATGCAAACTTCTTTAATTTAATTTTTCTTCTTTTTTTATAGATACTTGTGCAAGGGTATATGTTTCTAAGTAATGAGTACCGCCCGTTTCCCATACATTTCCAGTCAGATACGTATCATTCAATAAAATGGAACGTCTTGGGTATAAAACAATTCGTTGAAAAGGGAAATTTTACTACTGATTGCATATTCAAAAAAGTATAACACTTTCTTTACATTTTGTAAAAATATATTTTTTTTAATAAGAGAATAATCATTTAATTTTAGGGTCAAACGTACGTTGCTTACAATTTTATTCCTGACGGCAGTAAGCTTCCTCCATTGCTTCCAAATGGAGATTACAAATTTGAAGTGCTTTATATGTATAAAAATGAAAACGCATTAGGTTATTATGGTTTAGGTACAGTATATCGCCCGATACCGTATCCGAAGTAATAGAAAATTTTATTTTGTTTTATTTTTTAATGTTTTTCCATGTCTGATATTTCCGGAAAAAATATATAATTTTGCACATTTCAAATAATATATTGTGGTGTTCTAAAACCAACTGCAAAGCCCCTCACTCGGAGACTGAGATAGTTGTGATGTTTCGAGCACGCATAGGTCAAGTTCCGACCGCTTTATTATCGGTGAATAAATTTGAGACTACTTATTTCTACAGGGAAGGCTAGATTCTAAATACAATTAAGGTGATTCGGAATATTTTATACTGCTTAATAAATTTGAACACAAAATGTGAAAATTCAATCTTGTTATGTGAACTACAAATAGTCCTGTAGCCGTGTGTGTAGGTTTGTGTGATTGAATCAAACCACCATTATATTTAGTATCAATTTTGCTAAATGGCGCTTTGATATTATCTATGATTTTGTTTGCGACAATCAATAATTGTATAAAAATAACAATGTGTTAATAAAAAAATTTTGACGAATCAATAAGTTGTTTGTTTGGGAACCTCTGTGTTGCAATTCGTCTTCGTCAGTTGATCCAGTAGCCAAGTTTTCACGCATATGGTGCTTGCACGTTTTTGATCCTGCTCCGCGTCTCTCTGTGTCGTATAAGTTTTATAAAAAAAAAACTTGTGAAATCGTGCAATCATATAGTGGTCCACGAATAATATTTGTGCTGATTTGAATTAGTATAATCGAATATCAAGATTTAACAGCTGGTTTATGGTACATAACCTCACCTTTTGTATTCCTTTTTTTCCATCAGGGCCACCACACGCAAAGTTACCAGTAATAACTGGGTGTGGGGAAATTTCGAATTGCTTAGGTGATCTGGAATTTCGTTGCATCTGTACGTTTTCTTAACTCGCTCATCGAACATGTTCAATGTGTTTTTGTTAACATCACAGAGTCTGCATCTGTCATTGCCCTCCCATTTGTTTGATGTGATATCTTACTACTATCGGAGTAAAAAGTTCTGACCCCTGAGTTTGAAGTCAAATAAAATCAAAAGTTAGCAGCAAAAAGATTTGAAAAAAATATATGATATCAATTGATTAGTGCTAAATGTTATATTAAAATTTTACACTTCTAACTGACGCCCTTTTAAAATTATTTAAAAAAATGTTCAAAAAAATGTAGTTTTTAGCACTCATTACGAAAAGTTGCAACTTCAAATACCTACAACTATCGTATTTTTTTTTCAAATTACATAAAATTTATGTAGTACATAGATAAAAGTATACTCTCTTTAGCAATATAAAAATTTTATTGGAATTTAGTCAAATTGCTGTTGAAAGTCGATTTCTATAAGTCGATATTTTCTTTGTACATAATTGTTCAATTTAAACGAATTTTTGTTAATAGCTTTAATAAATTTATTAAAAGACATTCCGTACAAAAATATTAAAACAATACATTTTTAAACAATAAAATAATGGTTTTTAAATAATTTCCTTATTAGAGAGAGAAGCATAGAATCAGAGATGCACGTTTTGCGACCGTGTGAAATCGTAAAATGAGTTTTTGTATATAGGCGGCACATGTCACGTCATTATCAATAATATAATTTTTATATTATGAATCAGCAGTTGCCGCATTTCAACAATAAGGGCATGAACATTACGTTCCCTTCCGTCCCTACACCCCGTAAACTATTAATTCTATCGCATTTTAATATTTTGAAACTGCCATAATTTGGAATATAATTAAAAATTTTGTTTATTTAATTGAAAAATAATAATCTACCATAGTTTTCGATTGATATGTTCAATTACTTTAAAAAATTTCGTTATAATAACGAAGTTATTTTACTTTACTGTTATACTTAATAATTCAAAAAATATTTAAAATATATCATTACAAAAATTTGGGAATAGAGATAAAAGATGTAGGTATCTACAGTCTAAATTTCATTAAATTTGAGAAAACACTTTACGAGAAAAAAAATTGTAAAGTTGTAGTTGTGCTAATTGTTGCATAAATTGTGCCTCTTTTTTTAAATATCTGCATGCCAAAAACACACTATAAAGCCTATCACTTTGAAATTTTATTATGTTGTACAAAATTAAATTCTTTATCTGTATCTTCTTAGCGCATAAAATTCCATCAATTACTTTTTGAAATATAAGACTTCAAACTCAGGGGTCAGAACTTTTTACTCTGATAGTAGGAAATGTCCAGTGAGCAACCCCGTAATGAGTCTGATTTTGTTCTTTGATAAAGTGTCAAACTTTGTCAGTTTGGTATTATGTAAGTAACTACCAGAAAGTTGAAAAGTTAAAACAAAAATTTGCGTATCGTAATAGAGTCCATTTCGATACCCATTTGCGTATCGAAATGACTTTATTTTAGACGCAAAATAGAAAAAAACAATTATAAAACGAGTACTTTATACAATTTTTCTATTTTGCATTTTTTATGGTTTAAAATTAAAAAAAAAGGTCAATATTAAATGATGGCCAATTTAAAAATTTCGTTTTATTTAATGTTGGTTGGTAATATTTTGACATTTTTACAAACAATTGAAATTTGAAAAACTTTTCAAGTTTGTGTCAAATTGTCGAAAGTTTAAATAAACGAAATTATACCTGCCGTTAATAATTTTCCTTATTTATTATTATAATTATGTTTAATTTAAAGTTAATTAAAATGTTTAACACAAATTTGCAGATTAATGATATGCGTTTCAATAATTAAAATTATTTTGAATAACGTTTATGCTGCCAACCTTTTAAAACAAAAAATTGCGTATCGTAATAGAGTCCATTTCGATACCCATTCGCGTATCGAAATGACTTTATTTTAGACGCAAAATAGAAAAAATTATATTTGAACCACCCTGTACATGAAAAATTATATTTAATCTGAAAGTCTTACATAAATGTCTATAATTTGTTAAGGGTGGTGATTACTCACCAATCACAGTACAGCTTGTAGTAGCTTGTACTGTGATTGGTGAATAGTTATAAGTTTATCCCTAGGTTAGCGTTAACCGACTATTGTAAAAGCGGCCCTAATACGAATAAATATGTAAAACAAATAAAGCTTTGTTTAGAATTGCAATTTTTAAGAAGTATTTTTTTGTAATTCTATCAATAATTATAATTTTACTAGGGGGGCTCCGCCCCCCTGGCCGCTAACGCGGCCCAACCCCCCAGAGCCGCTTTGCGGCCCTAATAACTTCAAGTGATAAAACTTATTTCCATACAACATTTTTTATGTCGCTTTCACTTTGAATTTGTATTCCATCCTTCGCTCGACATCTTGATAATGCTACATATAACTGTCCATGACTAAACAAAGGCCTATCCATGTATATACCAACTTTGTTAAAGCTCTGCTATCATAACAACAGATCCTATTTTGAGTTTTAATTTGTGTATCGGAAAACCAGGGAAATTCAACGAATTTAAATATTCGACTTCATATTCCAACCGAATGTCCTCATCTGTTTGATCGACCCCTCGATGTTTAGCAGTATCTTCACTTAAGTAGGTATGAATCTCGCCCTCGGCCAAATTTAATATTTTATTATTAAATATGCGAACATCATCATTGTGGCAGGCTAATATAATTCTGTGGGAGAGATCGGCATTAGAAGCAATTGAATTGCTGTAAATGTCCTGAATTATATTTGTAGATTTCCAGCTATTCGGTACTTTCAATAATATAATACTGCTTGGCCAAATTGATGTTGACTTTAAAGTATAATTGACTATCTCCACAGGTGAAGCGTATTTTATAACAGGTAAAACTTGACGAAAGTCACCACCGAAAATAACAAATTTGCCACCAAACGGATTTTTGCATTTACATAAATCTTTCAATCTTTGTGTTTTTGCGTCGCATGGTTTTGTTGCCTTGCTTTGCGTTTGCTTTTGATTTTTCTATTGCTTTTGCTATTGCTTTTGCTATTGCATTTGCTATTGCTTTTGCTATTGCTATTGCTATTGCTATTGCTTTTGCTTTTGCTTTTGCTTTTGCTTTTGCTATTGCTTTTGCTATTGCTCTTGCTCTTGCTCTTGCTCTTGCTCTTGCTCTTGCTCTTGCTCTTGCTCTTGCTCTTGCTCTTGCTCTTGCTTTGCTTTTTGCTTTGCTTTGCTTTGCTTTGCTTTGCTTTGCTTTGCTTTGCTTTGCTTTGCTTTGCTTTGCTTTGCTTTGCTTTGCTTTGCTTTGCTTTGCTTTGCTTTGCTTTGCTTTGCTTTGCTTTGCTTTGCTTTGCTTTGCTTTGCTTTGCTTTGCTTTGCTTTGCTTTGCTTTGCTTTGCTTTGCTTTGCTTTGCTTTGCTTTGCTTTGCTTTGCTTTGCTTTGCTTTGCTTTGCTTTGCTTTGCTTTGCTTTGCTTTGCTTTGCTTTGCTTTGCTTTGCTTTGCTTTGCTTTGCTTTGCTTTGCTTTGCTTTGCTTTGCTTTGCTTTGCTTTGCTTTGCTTTGCTTTGCTTTGCTTTGCTTTGCTTTGCTTTGCTTTGCTTTGCTTTGCTTTGATTCATCCGTTGATGTGATTATAATGTTGATTTGGTGTCGTCCAATAGCTGTTCTCAACGTTGCATAAAAACGTTGCACAAAAACGTTGCATAAAAACGTTGCATATTTTCTTATCTTTTTATATATATAGAGTAGATATAAAATTTTAAAAATAATATAAATAGTGTACATTTATTGAATAAAGCAGTAAAGGCAATCACACTCAGGACCAGGGACGGATCCAGTAACTTTTTCAAAGAGGGGGGGCCTATTCCTATCCCATCTCATTTACGGAGGTAAATGTGAAGATAAGTTAAATTCGTTGCGGTACAATATCTTCTCAAGATCAATGACCAAAAGCGAATTTAATCTTGCAAATATACCTCCGTGTGAAGCTGCCGCGCGACAGCATTCCTTGAGATGCTACCATCAAATTCAGAAGTGGTTGGGAAACAACAAGTCCTGTGAAGAGTGGGGTTGGAAGCAATCTCTTCACGGGTTAATTCCAATTTACATGTTGAAGGAACCATCAGCACCTCCCGAAGTGTTGAAATTTATTTCGTGTAAATGCAAGAAAGGGTGCGATAAACAATGTGGGTGTAGAAAAGCTGGATTGAAGTGTTCATCAATTTGCTTTTCTTGCCAAGGACAATCTTGCAATAATGTTCCGGAGATGGAGGACGAAGATAACGAAGACGAGGAAGATGGTGAATTGGCGAAGTTCCTAACACAATCGGATGTTATTGGTAATCCCATCGATCCAAATCTTATTTTTGATCTGGAAGCCGTCAAAGTAAACGAAATGGAGGAAATGGAGGGCGAGGAGGTAGGTCCGCAGGGGTCTACAATGCAATTTGATCAAGAAATCAGTATCATTCCGGGTCCTTCTTATACAACTGACAATTCAGAATCAGATGAGTCACCGAAAGATAAAACACGAAAAAAAGCTAAATTATCATAAGATAATATTTTATGTAAAACAATTTTTTTTATGTAATAAAAACTATTTCTTAAAAATTGCAATTATATTATAGCAAAATAACGCATGAAAAATTGGATCCGCCGTTGGTCCTGACTTTTCCTAATTTTTTATGTACCTTTCAAAACTTACATTTTATAATATAATAGTTTTATTATAATACCTATTGTATTATTCCAGCGGTTAGGTACCTACCTTCGAGTCGGCTTATGAAATTTCTTCGAACGGCGATGTGCATTTGTATGCAATGGTAATACAACAAACGTCTTGTCAATTTAGCTTCTTAAAATCCAGCGAAAACAAGCACAGAAGCTCGACAGTACGTTGAAACTAACTTTTAATTAAATAATTGGTAATTAATTAGGTTCCGGTACATTTACGAGGGTGCAAATTCAGATTTTGACATATATTTGTGTAACAATCATTTGCAACCAGATTTTAAAACTATGGCGTTTATGTGGAGACTCACTTATTGTTTATAGCGTCAAAATTTCCGACGTGTCAGATAAAAAAATTCTAAAAAAAATGTTCCGGGTTAAAAAAAGTTATGCAAAATTGCAAGCGGGTTTGTAACCCTTCTCTGCTGCATAAACAATAATTTGCATAACTCTGGCATTTTTTTTGGAAATGATATATCAAAATAAAATTAATAAACAATTATTAGCAATGTTCCGTTCATCCTAGCAGGGTGCAAATTTAATAGAAGATGTATAATAATTATTAAAATGTTCTCTAAAGTTTGCATTACTATGTGAATTTTTTTGTAGAAGTTATTGAATATTTTCGTTTATTTGTTAATTTAACAATGTTCCGGGGGGGTGAAAGGGGTGCAAATTCGGATTTAGTATTTTTTTACCTCTTCCAATGTTTCCCCAAAATTTAAAAACTATGGCACTTTTTGTCGAACTTTGCATTTTTGAAGTCTCTAGTGACTGGCCTACTATGCGTTTATTATGTTTGATGCGTGTAACTGTGAAAAATGTAAAAATTTAATGAAAATTTAAACCTCCCGCCGAAATTATTGGAATAAATTTGATGATGAGAGGTTATGAACAATAATCTTGGCTTTTTTTCGATGGATTCGGTCCGATCCACAAGTGAAATTTTGTGTCGTTTATTTTAACCACGAATCATCATCGTCGCAGGTGTAGAATACACTTAAATTTGCCTTTTACTTGATGAATGTAATAGTCATCGGTTTATCTAACGTCATTTGTATTAGTTAATACTACATAATATAAGCTTCGTTGTGCCCTGAAATTTGGAAATTTGTCAAAAGCGTGGCCTGCGAAATATTTTGAGATTAAATACTTTTTAACCAAGCTGTAGACCTCTTTTCGCCGCTTTTCATTTCGCCGCCGCCAAAAAATAAATTCCCATTCGCCGCCCCAAAAAAATAAATAGGAATAAATCATAAAATTCAACAGATGATGTCCCTAGTTGTTTTATGATATTTCATTGGTATATACTTAATTGAAATTTATTTATATTTACTTCTGATTGGTTAAAATTTGAAATTTCATGTACATTGCTTTAATTCTAGTGTCAAGTTCAATAATTCAAAAAACGAATAATCGTAGGAAGTTGAAATTTTTAGATTATGCTATTCTCCGATTATTTGTTTTTGAATTGAACTTGACACAAGCTCAGCGCATATTTGGTTTGTAGACATGATGCTTAGGATGGCAAGCTGATCTTAGTTTGCCTATCTATCCAACTATTCTACAAATCAAATGAATAACCTTGTTTTCAATTTAACATTATTTTATTTAATTAAAAAACTACAAAAGAAAATTTCAAAATTTAGAAATGGCTGACGAAATACGTTTTATAAAATCATGAGGGAGGGGGGGACTTTTGTGCTGGTATTTCGTGAGTACGAGTAGGTATAAATTGAACTTGCGACAACTTGTGCTGAATAATGAAATTCAGTGGATTGAATATTTGGACAGTGTTAGTCATATTTATGGACATTTGAATTAATTACTGTAAATTTATTATTTTAAATAAATGAAATTTAAATTAAATCGGCGGCGAATGAGAAAAAAAAGTGGGGAAATGAGAATCGGCGATTTTATAGGCGGCGAAATGGGGTGATACCGGTGTGAATCACATCTGACCATCGGTGCAGGGAGTAACTATGACTCTCTTAAGGTAGCCAAATGCCTCGTCATCTAATTAGTGACGCGCATGAATGGATTAACGAGATTCCCACTGTGAGTGTCTCGTGACCCAAAGCAGCGCTGACTAATTGGCGGCGCTGGGGTTGGCGGACGAGGGGGCAATAGTTGCGTGCCCAGTCATACCCCCTTTTCGTGGGTCTCTTCCGGGTAACCAGAAGAACCCCAGGGCTGTATGACAAGGTCAAGTGCAAGCCTCCACGTGGCGGCCCTGGAAGGGTCATCTATGAACTACGTTCAGGATTTCCACTAATTGCACTGGCGATTAGGTCATCAGGTGGGCAAGAGCAAACAGCCACCTGTGCGCGACCGATAGACTGTTCGGGCTCGAAGGGTAGCCTTGAGTAAGGTACAGCTCTCTGGAGCATGAACCAATGACTCGACAAGATCTGCAAAGACCTTGCCACCTACCAAATGTAGAAAGAAGGCCCAAATGGCTAGTCTTGAACCTCGTCTAACGAAGTACATAGACTACAAGCCTATGGGACCTCTGGGAACCTATAGACAATGAGACCTTAACACATAGCTGGGACCTCGTAACACCTTGGCCAACAACCAAGTTAAAAGTGATACCAAACCACCCCAATAATATGGCGCAGTAGGTCTCCCTGTCTGGGACCCAACCCTAAAAGGTCATTGACCCTAAAAGCTCAAAAGTAAATTTAGGTCAAAACAGATTGAAGGACCGAAGATCCAAAAGCAGGGAAACCTAAGTGAGGGATCCCAAAGCTCTGGAACGATCTAGTGCGGACCTGCAGAAAATCTGGGCCAATCTAACCTGGAGAAATCCGAGTTAGATATAACTCCAGACAATGACAGTCAGCAATGACTAGAGTATGGAGAGAGTATACTTGCGTATGAGATAAATAGAAATCTTATATGCTTACGGATACTAATATAGCTACACGAATTTAGCTAGGTCTAGAGCGGCCTAGCCTAAATTGAAACTAAGCTGGACAAAACACCTAATGAGCCAACATGACTCTAACACATACAGAATAGGAAATCCCGTCACACCTCGACCAAATGGCACGAGTTAAAAGTGTGTCAGGACAGAATACGAAGTATGCTGCGGGAGCCGGCACTAAGGGAAAAGAACACTTCGGTGCTCGATTATGCCACACTTACGGTGTGCATAACAACTCTCCTGAAGATCTGAAACTAACACTTCCAGGTTACTAAAAAGGGAGAACAACTGGCGACTTAGGCACATAACTGCATAGTGATGCTTCCATGTGCCTAAGCAGTCTTATATGGATGCCTAAGGGAAACCGGTGGAGTCCAGGGCAATTGCTCGAATTTGGGGCTCGGCAAAGTCACCTAAGAAGAGTTAACGTAGCTCGCTTGAAACTAGATCTTCTTGTAAGATCGTGCTTTCGAAAATAAAAACCACTACGGGTGGTGGGAGCCCGGGCAGCTTGCTGTCACCCACCAAAAAGAGGAAGGCCAATCGTAGTGGCATAGGTTTCAATGGAGAGTAGGTAATAAGATTAAAAAGTGTACCTCCAAGGACCTCAATGGACCTTATAGGAACCTCAGCGGCGACCTGTCTGTCGTTGATCCTCTTCACCTAGGGGCATATATCTGGACTTGCCAATTTGGGTATATGGAATAGGTACCCGCAAGGGGAAACTCACGATGCAGGATAAATGTTAAGTCTACATCTAGCATCTAAAACTAAATCTTTACTATTTGACCATCGGTGCAATCTACAAATGACCATCGGTCAAAATAAAATAAAGGATTAATTTCTTTCCATCGGTGCAGTCCACATACGTCCAGTAAAATACATCATAATAACTTGTTAAATGAAGCTAACTCAAGTTGACCAAAAATTGACTTATAGGATAGTTCTGCTCTAACTCGAGGAATGATCTAAGAAAAATGTAGTTCGGATATGGTCCGAATATAGTCCTGGTACGGCTTTAGTCCGCGTACCAAGTGTACGGTGTAACCAAGCCAGTGGATAGTGGCTAAGCAATCGTGACCAGGCCCGTAGCCAGGGGGGGGCACTTTGGGGCACCTGCCCCCCCGAAATGTTGAAAAGACAAAGAAAATGGAAGGGGAATAACCGAAAATTTTACATTTTACAAAAGGTTTTTTACAAGTGCCCCCCCCCCCCCGAAATGAAATCCTGACTACGGGCCTGATAGTGACTAACGCCAATGCGGGTTTAAACAACGAGACAAGAAGTTAAGAAATGCGCATGTTACGCATGAGTAGTATAAATTATTTTGGTACTTGACAGCTTGAGTTTATAGTTTGTTTTGACATTTTCTATCTATTTTTCAAATTGCATATAATTAAAACTATGCATAGTCAAGATTTGGTTGTGTCGTTCTGTATGTTATTTTACCTAGTAAAATATTCTAGGTCAAAAGTTTGGGGGGGCTAAAAAAATGCTTTCAAACAAATTTTTTTTAAGGGGAGGGTAAAAATAACGAAAAATTGGGATATTTTGGGGGGCTTAGCTCCCCCTCCCTAGTTGCGCCTATGCTCCCCATCTTGTAAGAAGCAGAGGCGTAACATTAGCTACATGCAATAATGGATTAGGACAAAATAACATGACAATATACAATATTTTATTTCAATATTTTTATGTGAATATAATATAAAACGGATCCCAATCTCGACCGGATGTCATTATTGTATTATATTATAACATTGGTATATAATCTTGGTGGTTATCATACCATATTATCTGAGTTTCATGTTAATTTCATGGTAATTGTCCGCAGTTTAACACACTAAAAGGCGTGGTATCCTAAACCTCCACGTCCTACCGCCTCCTAACTAAATTCACAAATCTATTTTGCATTTCCTTTACAAAATTTCTTATGCTATCAGTAATCGATATAAATCACTAATAAAATTTAATTTCTCCATAGTTCCACCAAATAGACTATAAATTTAAATTCGAACGAGCTGTTCTTACAAATTATAGCAAGAAAATATTCAGTTACGCTAATATAGTCAATTTTAAATGCAATCGTACTACAAAATGTTTAAATATAACAGTCGAGGTGGCAAATGACATAAAAGAAGATATTGAAGGATTCGATGTAAGTCAGAGATAGTACTGGATCAATTTGAGCAGACGAAATGCAAACTTCTTTAATTTAATTTTTCTTCTTTTTTTATAGATACTTGTGCAAGGGTATATGTTTCTAAGTAATGAGTACCGCCCGTTTCCCATACATTACCAGTCAGATGCGTATCATTTAATAAAATGGAACGTCTTGGGTATACCACATTTCGTTGAAAAGGAAAATTTTACTACTGATTGCATATTCAAAAAAGTATAACACTTTTTTTACATTTTACAAAATATTTTTTTTTTAATAGGAGAATAATCATTTAATTTTAGGGCCAAACATACGTTGCTTACAATTTTATTCCTGACGGCAGTAAGCTTCCTCCATTGCTTCCAGATGGAGATTACAAATTTGAAGTGCTTTATATGTATAAAAATGAAACCGCATTAGCTTATTATGATTTATGTACAGTATATCGCCCGATACCGTATCCGAAATAATTGAAAATTTTATTTTATTTTTGACGTGTATACGTCTGTAAAATCGGTAGTATGTTTAAACATTATTTAATAAAAATATGTAACCGAAAAAGGGATATAACGTTGTAAAAATGTATCCAAAACCTCAATGTAACATTTCCGTTTTACAGTATGTAAAAGCTCCATTAATCTACGAACTTTATCGTAATTATCAGGATTTCATTGTTATTCTTCTTCATGTGCCTATCCGTTACCGGATGTTGGTGATGATAGTGGCTATCATGACATCTGGACGAAGTCGATAGTTCAACTGTACGAAGAGCGACCCAGTGAGATGAACGCCAATATTTTGTGAAATTCCTCTTACAAAATTTGCAAATATTTAATACTAGCTGGTTACCCGGCTTCGCCAGCGATTTTACATAAAATAAAATACTCAGAAATCGGATGTTATCCGATCGGTAGACCTGGGCGAAAACGGGTATCCCTCGATTACGTATTCACGCATACTATACAGCCGTGTCCCCGAACATAGCCTCGGATCCACATTTATTTAATGTTTTTCCATACCTGCTTTCTCCTGAGAAAAGATATAATTTTGTACAGTTCAAATATATTTTTACCTTATTTGTTTAAAATTTTTTTAATAAATAATCATCTGTATTAAAGTATAAAACCATAACATATTGGCCTCCGTTTATTTTCTAAACTTACTAAGTTTAAACCTAAGTTTTCTTAACTTACTGTGATGTCCTGCTCTCCGTTTCCCACTTCTGGATTTCCACGCTTCCATGTGTTTTGAATAGCCCACACAAAAGTTCTGTTCAGCAGTTCCTCAGCTCAACAGTGCTCAGAAAGCATCTTTGGATATTGTCGATTTGGACAACCTTGTTGAAGCAATACAATACTTTATAGAGAGATAACAGCTGTACGTATACCCGAGAAGACCGAGACTGTCCTCATTAACCAAATAAAAAATGCTGTCCTATTACCATCAATTTGTTTGAAATCGCATTCACTGAAAGTATTCTATTTTTGTGCGTCCTGTGCCCATCGGAGGATACCTGTGGAGGAAGAGGCTGCTGGCCTATGTTGCGGTGTCCATCATGCTGTCCAAATTTTGTTTGATACCTACCATAAAGAAGAATCGAAGTTAAAGACGTGAAAGTGGTCAGCTCTAAGAACCTTGGAACTCCAGGTAAATTGGTGAATTAGCACGCACCACGTTTCTAACCTCAAAGTTGTTGGTTTTTATGATGAAGGTTTCCAGCCAAAATCATCTATCGAATTACATAGATATTCAATTTTACTTTATAGCTTCCTTGCTTGGTGCAATCTCTCAGCTGCTGTGCAGCATATCAAAAATAACACAATATTTATAAATTATTTTTAAATAAACAAATTTATTATATATATCAAATGATTACCATTTTTTTTTCTATTACTAGTCTTTAATTAAATACTTTACTATGCATCCAATCGCCCAACTTTATTTTCATGAACTTCGAACCACGTGGAAGACGAAACAAGGCATTATGGACAACTTGCTAATCGTTATGGGAACTTTCTCAACTGCTATTGTTCTTCTTCAGCTTCCACTTGGCATTTTTTTTTTAAAATCAGTAATCGCAGAGCGCACAACGAGAGAAGTGTATTTGTTTAAGTTTGCATCATTTATGACCTTGCCCATTTTATCCAGAAAAGTAACAATAAAGCAAGAATCGTTTAGCCATTTGCAAATACCATTTTGGAATCTTATTGCGGCTTGAATAAGACGTTCCTCATATTGGGTACAATTTAAATTTTCTGCATTCAAAATGTCACGTTCTTTTGAAAAGAATTCTCGAAAATATTTCCAAAAATGGTGTACCTTAAACGTAATGATACATTTAACATTTGAGTTCTTATCGTAAGCATCAAATGTGGTAAGAGGTTTTCGATCCAACGGGCAAGTAGGGTTAGCGTGATTAGTCTGTATCCAGTCTTTTATGCATTTATAACAAAATACGTGCACGCAAGGTAAGATTGCTATTTTTGTTGCTTTGATCATTTCTTCTAAACAAATAGCGCATTTCTCATCTGTTTCGTGAATCTTCACATCCCGGGTGTTTTCAGTCGACATACTTGGTTTTGTATACCTATTATTTCTATTCAGTTTATTTTTGCATTTTTGTGTGTATAAAGTACAACGTTTATATAAATTATTATCCACATAATTTTAATACCAACTAACTTTTCAATAAGATTATGAGTTCCAATGCACATGAATGGACTAAATACACTAAACCAATTCATGAAAAATATTTTTGCTCTTATTTGAAATTTGTGAAATTAATATAACTTCAAAAAAGATACTCGTACAAACAAAAATACTCGCAAAGAAACGACGCAGATGTTGTTTACTCTTTTCCATAATCAGCACGGACTCATCACATACTCTAACATGAGCCCCCACATTGATCCAATGACCTTTACTCTGCTCTTTCCAAGAGGTGAACTTGGATGACAAACTGCATTTCACAACAGGCTGACAATGCAGCAATGCTACAAACACAGGCTAATGGATAGAGGCAACCATGGATTCACTCCTCTTTATCATGGCAGCAAGCTCTTTCAGCAGTATTTGGTTCTGTCATACGTGTGATATGAATCGAACAACCTCTCCTATAAAAAAGGAATCTTGGCAGTGGGGTAGGCTCCAAAAGGAAACTAAAGTGATTCCGTCGACCCGTTTCGGGTCAAATGCGACCCATCATCAGAACTATTTATTAACAAAAAATACAAATGAGCTGGCTACAAAATAATTACATGTTATAACGTTACCTAGGAAATCGGATGAATAGTTTCATGGAATGCCCAGACCGGCAAATCCATGGTGCAGCGTGAACAATGCAAAGAGACGTGCAAAAGCATTAGGTTAGACGACAATATAACAATAAAACAGAATTGATTATAAAACTTTGGTCAAACACTTTAAAAATGAGGTCGTCTAACCTAAAACAAAAATTCTAATCGAATTTGAACTGATAAACAATACTGCAAAGAACATAAATTTGCAAAATTCAAAATTCCCCACACTGATCCATGCAAAGAACGCACCCCAGGTAATGTCGACGAAAATCTCAAATGTAAAATTATTTGGCGAAAACCACAACGGTCACCAAACTAAAAAAAATGATGATGAAATGAGCCCACCCCACTGCCAAGATTCCTTTTTCGATGTATTCTGGGGTGAGAGTTTGTTTTCGAACCTCTCCTATATTCGTCAGAATCAAAGAAAACTTAGAATTGAGAAGAATCATGGACTTATGGATGCCCTTGCTCAAGATGCAGCTGACCACCAGAGACCGATTGGAAGAGTCTACATATTGCCTTCGACATTTCACAGCGGTCCAAGGTATATGCAACAAAATTACCAGGACGCCATGGCAATCGTTAACCGTTTCGGAAAACCTGATTTTTTTATCACTTTCTGAACTGAAGCCTGACCAAACTCATTGCCAGGATGTGGAACATTTGAAGATACAGCAAGAGCCAATGGATTGCTTGAAAACGATTAGGAATGGTCGAGATGTCTTGAGGAAGCTTCAAGATATCAGACGGAAAAATCTCTGAGAGATCTTTTTGCAATCATTCTGGTGTTCTGCAATCCTCAGAATCCTACACCTCTTGAATTATTTAATCGGCATCTAGAAAGTTTTAGAGAGGATTTCCGAAAGAATCATTCGGCTGAAGTTTCCAAGGATATATCCGTTGCAGAAATTAACTTCAGACTTCGCGTAAACAAAAATTCTGATTTTGGACTTCCTTATCCAGTCTTTAGAGTCGATCATGATGAAAGTTATGAACAGGAGAAAGAGAAGAGACTTGGCGAAGAATTCTATGTCAAATGCAATCAAGAGCAAAGACCACGTTGTTGATAGCATCCTGCAAGCCTATGAAGGAAGAGAAAACATCAAACTATTTTTTATTCACGGTCCTGGTGGAACTGAAAAAACTCTTGTCTACAACACTTTGATGCATATTTTAAGAGGAGACGAAAAGATCGTAGTACCAGTAGCCTATATAAGAATCGCAGTGACATTGCTGAAAGGTGGAAGGACGGCTCACTCAAGGTTTAAGTTATACCTGTACCACTTAACGAAACATCTACATCACTCATGAGTCATGACCCGAGGCCAGAAATCAAATCGCGAGTTGGAGGCTACCAGCTTGATTATCTGGGACAAAGTGGCAATGGCACAAGGACGCGCTCTTGAAGTTCTCGATCTGCTTCTTCGGGATATGATGTATCGTATATGATGTATACGATATGTATGTATATGATGGAATGTACAATTCCATTTTGAGGTAAAATCATTTTGTTGGGTGGTGACTTCAGGCAATGTTTACCTGTTCTTCCAAGAGGAGGTCGGGCAGCAATCATTGGAGAATCTCTCAAGCGCTGTAACCTCTTCTGCTCATTCAAAGAAATCAAGCTCACCCAAAATATGCACTTGTACTGTAAAATGTGTTAGTATAACATTAAAGATGACAAATGACCTAAAAGAAGATATCAGATTAGATGTAAGCCAGAGATTGTAATTAATCCATTTTTGTAGAGCGATTTAGAGTTACTTTTACTTCTTAGGGCCGGTTCCACCACCTCTAATTAAATTGTTGGCTAACTAAGCACGGTTAGAAATATTTAACCACGGTTAGGAATATTTAACCGTGATTAACTTCAAAACGTTTCACCATGTATTTTCTTTCTATGATTAATTAACCGTTTCAACTTCGGATATGCTCGCTAAAAACTGCTAAAAGCTGTTCTGGTTGGCTGATTTATAGTCACGTGAAAGTTGCAATAGGTAGTACAACTAACCGTGATTAAATTACTTAACCAGAGTTGGTGGAACCGGCTCTTAATATTAATCGTTTAATCTTGACCTATTAAAATCAATGATTTAAAAGAAAGTTATTGTACAGGGTGGACCAAAAGTCTCTTAACATTTGAGAAGCCCACTCCATAATTTGTGTTTAACTATTAGAATATGATCTTAAAAAGAAATTTTTCAAGAATAGGGTGTGATTTTAGTATGTGTTGTGAAATATAAATTTAACAAAAACTTAACTAAACGTTAAAATATTAGATTTTAACTGTAAGTAAAGAACAACATACCAAGAAAATTTTATTTAGAAACACTTTAAAAAACATTTTTATCATTTTTTGTGACAAGGTACAATAAACAGAGAATATTTGAAAAAAATGGGAAAACTGTAATTACGGGGGGGTTCCAAAAACGTGGTGTTTTTTTATAAAAGTTGAAAATATAGTAAAATTAATGAAGATACCAGAAAGAAAAAAATTAAAATTCAATCGAAAGATCAAAACAATTTTTAAAACAGGAAAATCTTCTCTCAGGAGCTAGTCTATTAACATCGTGGCAAACAAACTGGAGAGGTTATTTCCGGATTGTGACGGACTCTCTGATATCTGTTTGGGTTAACCTCTCATTAGGGATTGCGATTTAAAGGGTAGTTTTTGTTACAAACAATTCTGTCGCGGAACATTTGCTCTTCTTGTTCACCAAAATCACACTTTTTTGGCTTTTTGCTTCTTTACGAGTAAATGCAACTCAAATTAGGTCAGTCTGCCTACAAAAATATTATTTTTTAGAAATCAATCAAGTTTTTTATGGATACTTTGGAACTTTCCATCAAGATTAAAACCTTATCTACAAATTTTAAGGTTTTTGGTTGAAGAGTTGTCTTAGCGTTGCTTCGTTACTTCTTAGATAATTTTTCCACTTATGGATGTGATGGTACCAATCGATCTTATACTATATTATAAGCTTTCCTTCGAAAAGCTTCATTCACATAATTTTGTACTCATCGGTGGAAGAGTTCATTGCTGGAGGCTTAGAATCTTTACATAAGATCAGCCTTCTAATCATTTCCTCATAATACGTGGCATATTTTTCGCTAGTTTAACGTCAACCCCCAATATCAAATTTTTGGGTAAAATGGATGTCAAACGTTACATCATTATTAGAGACTAACTAAATGAGCTTCCATTTTATTCGTTTGAGCTTCAACAGTAGCGGAATTACTCACGAAATCTTTAAGCTTTCATTCCCATCATTTTAATTTCATTTTCGGTATTTCTTTTGCGAGCATCACAAATACAGATCTTCTGCCCTTTCGGGACTTCGTTCTTCTTAGTTTGCGAAAGATTTTGAAAGGACGTGTGTTCGACCTACACGGTTAGTCGGTCACGTTCCTCCTCCTTTTGCTCGTCTTCTTCCTTAATGGCCATGATCTCGTTGATGGCTTTCGAGATCCTATGCCAATTTTCCTCTGACGGACGTCAGCATTGAACTGATGAGGTTGTTGGGCGTCGATTGCTGCGTATCAGCTTTACGTTTGATGTCGTCCCACCGGGGGCAGTTGAAGAGCGTATGCGTATACCCCAAGGTGTCTTCCTCGGAGCAATATCGGCATCCTGGATTATCCCGCTTTCCGATCCTCTTTAGAAAATTGTTGAAACAGCCATGTCCCGTTAAGAGCTATGTTAGTCTGAAATCTAGCTCACCAAAAGTGCGTTCGACCCAAGGTCTAATGGTCGGTATTAGCAATCTTGTCCAGGAACCATTGGAAGTAGCTGTCCATTTGGTTAGCCACTATTCAAAGAGGATATTTCTTTTCGATCTCCTTTCTTCTGTGGTCTTCTGGAGTGATAGAGTTTCGCTCCTCGGCAAGCAGTTTTATGGAAGGAAGCCCCGAAAGCACCTGTAGTGCCTCCTTGGTGGCCGTCCTATAATACGAGCACACCCGTAGTGCAACTGTTCTTTGTACCCGCTCTAACTTGCTCCGGTAGCTGCCCACCCTAATAGCTTCGCGCCAAACTGGTGCACCGTAGAGCATGATGGAGTGCATCACCGATGCCAGCACTCTTCTCTTGGTGAATTTCGGCCCTTCGATGTTCTGATTCAGTCTTATCAAGGCTGTGGCAAGTTTTAGGGCTTTTGCCGCCGGCGCCGTGGCCTCAATATGGAGGCCTAAGCACATCCTCTTGTACAGATGCACTCCCAGTATCTTGATCGTTTTGCCGATTTCAACGTTGTGGCCCATAATGTTAAGGTGAATATCATATTTTCGCTTTCCGATGGCCAGCATAGCCGTCGTCTTCTCTTGGACCACCTGTAGACCCTTGGTATCTATTCATGAAATGATAGTCTGGATTCCCTCATGATTCAGCCCTTCAAGATCTTCTTCCGTCCTCGCCGAAACCACGAAAGTCAGATCATCGGAAAATCCAACTAGTTTGACACCCTCGGGCATATCCATTCGAAGAACCCCATCGTACATAATGTTCCAAAGGGTCGGAACGCCGCACACTGGGCTGAAAAATGATGTAAAAATTTATTTTCCAATTAATGTTTATATAAAAAATTTTTTTAGTTGGTAATATTAAAAAAATCGCACATTACAATCGCAAAATTCGTTATGTTCTGGTGGATTGTTTTGCGTTTAAATGCTTATGAATATTAAATATGATTATATTAAACAGATGATACTCATAGCAATGCGTTTATTTTAAAATTTATAGGTAAAATAACGATTTTAGGGTTTATCTTAACTTGAACTTTTCGAGCGTTCTATAAAATTGTGAACTTTAAAATTTAGACCTGCGTTACTGTTACCTAAACATCTATATCGTGTATCAATTTCTCGCTGGAATGTTTGCCTATAAGGAAGATATTGTCATTTCAAGTTTTAATCTCTTAATTTTATGTACCAAATCCGCTCATTTTCGCTAAAATATGAAAGCTTTCATGCTTCAGAATCCATTGATCCGTATATACGATGAGATAATATGCCTATAAAGGTTTTGAAAATCGAGAAAATATAAATAAAAAAGGAAATAGAATAGAGAATTAGAAAAAAAGCAAATCAAATCAAGATGAATTATAATTTAAGAACAAATTATGATCTTTATTTATTACTTAAAAGCTCCCCTGACACACATCTTGATGATTACAAGAAACTTTTTGAAATGGTTACTTCCAGACTTGATATCAATTTTTGTGAATCAGAACTGAATACTTTAAAAACTAGTATTAGAATGCTTTGTTTGAAGCTGCGTAGGAAGTGGAAACAGTCCAACCGTACTGAAAAAATTTTTTTGGAGAACAATAATTCATGGTTGCATTCTGAGTTTAATTGGCCTCATTGTATAAGACTGAAAATTAAAGATATGGTAGAAAAGACCGAATTTATTCAATATAAGGATACGCAGGAGCTCATGTGTTCTACAATCAGGAGTATGTACAACAATGGACTTAACGATGTTGCAAGGATTTTAGAACATTTACAAGAAAATCCTGAATTTGTTATAAAAATAAGAAAAATTCTTGATGATAAATTTAAACCTGTCGTGTACTCGAAAGAGTACTCGAAAGAGTAGAGAAACCCGATCTAGAAAGTTTTGCAGGGAAGCATCCAACGAAGATATTTTACATAATATGCTAATATCTTCAGATCCTTTTATATCAAGTATTCGGCCATTTCAGAAAAGACAAACAAAAAATCTTTTACCCGAAACTTTGGAATTACTGGAATTAACTCCAGAAATTGAATTAACAGACGCTACTGAAAGCGATACAAATTAATAATTATGTAGCTACTAATAATTTATTTTCATATATTAATAAAAATTAATTTAAATTAGTTTAAATCAAATATAAATTTGTTTAGGTGGGTTCTGGTAACAAAACTAATTTTAAATTTTCGCTGATAGGTAACTCTTTTACGCTATGTATAATCAATGCAACTATAATAAATTATTATAGTATTTTCTAACTATAATTGGTTAGTTTTTAATACGTGATAGTAAATTAATTGATATATTTTAATAATTTACTAATCTAATTCCTTTTACGTGTTACAAATATATTTGATATACATTTATATTTTCATTTTTTTCATATTTTTATGATGAAAATGAGCGGATTTGGTACATAAAATTAAGAGATTAAAACTTGAAATGACAATATCTTCCTTATAGGCAAACATTCCAGCGAGAAATTGATACACGATATAGATGTTTAGGTAACAGTAACGCAGGTCTAAATTTTAAAGTTCACAATTTTATAGAACGCTCGAAAAGTTCAAGTTAAGATAAACCCTAAAATCGTTATTTTACCTATAAATTTTAAAATAAACGCATTGCTATGAGTATCATCTGTTTAATATAATCATATTTAATATTCATAAGCATTTAAACGCAAAACAATCCACCAGAACATAACGAATTTTGCGATTGTAATGTGCGATTTTTTTAATATTACCAACTAAAAAAATTTTTTATATAAACATTAATTGGAAAATAAATTTTTACATCATTTTTCAGCCCAGTGTGCGCCGGCGCCGCTGGGTAACATCATATTCTTCTCTCAGCAGCTCCTCCTCGATATGGCGATGGATCTATCACCCAAATAACTGTTCAGCAGGTCCACAAAGTATTATGAGATGCCTCTCTTCACTAGCTCCTGTATGATAGAGAACCATCTTGCGGAGTTAAAGGCATTCTTTATGTCTAGGGCAACTATCAGGCATAGCTTACGAGTACTCCACGTGCCACCATTCGCTGCCGCTACAAGATTTTTTATCTTAAGGAGTGCATCCACTGTCGAGCGGCCCTTGACACAGCCATACTGATGGGCCGAGAGACCCCCGTGCAGTGTTACGTATCTCTTTCTGAAGTCTGCCTAGTAGGAGGCACTAGAACAACTTTCCCAAGTTGTCTATCAGACAGATCGGCCGGTAGGAGCTGGGGTTTTCCAAAGGTTTGTCCCCTTTTCTTAGTAAAATCAGTCTAGCTTTCTTCCAGATGGTCGGGAAGGTTCTGTGAAGGCAGTCGTTTAGTTCCTCTAGGATGGTGTCGGGGTATTCCTTGCACAAATATCGGATGACCTCGGTTGGTATGCCATCTGGGCCAGGCGACTTGCCGACTTTTTTTTTTTGTAAAATTTGATTACGATCATCATCATCATTTAGATAAAATAAACTGGTTGCGAAGGCAAAACCTCCACTCAAAACACCGAAACTCAACGTCATTCCCCTGGTCCCGATATCTAACCCTGCTGAATCACCAAAGAAGTCTAACCTCACATGGATACATCAAACATATAAAAGACCAGCAGGCTCCTCCGCCGCCGCACACTGGGCTGAAAAATGATGTAAAAATTTATTTTCCAATTAATGTTTATATAGTAAATTTTTTTAGTTGGTAATATTAAAAAAATCGCACATTACATTCGCAAAATTCGTTATGTTCTGGTGGATTGTTTTGCGTTTAAATGCTTATGAATATTAAATATGATTATATTAAACAGATGATACTCATAGCAATGCGTTTATTTTAAAATTTATAGGTAAAATAACGATTTTAGGGTTTATCTTAACTTGAACTTTTCGAGCGTTCTATAAAATTGAGAACTTTAAAATTTAGACCTGCGTTACTGTTACCTAAACATCTATATCGTGTATCAATTTCTCGCTGGAATGTTTGCCTATAAGGAAGATATTGTCATTTCAAGTTTTAATCTCTTAATTTTATGTACCAAATCCGCTCATTTTCATCATAAAAATATGAAAAAAATGAAAATATAAATGTATATCAAATATATTTGTAACACGTAAAAGGAATTAGATTAGTAAATTATTAAAATATATCAATTAATTTACTATCACGTA
Organism: Rhagonycha lutea; assembly: GCA_958510855.1. Classification (NCBI taxonomy): domain Eukaryota; kingdom Metazoa; phylum Arthropoda; class Insecta; order Coleoptera; family Cantharidae; genus Rhagonycha; species Rhagonycha lutea. The sequence goes on from OY294038.1 coordinate 42,483,728, forward strand.
TTAAAAACTAACCAATTATAGTTAGAAAATACTATAATAATTTATTATTGTTGCATTGATTATACATAGCGTAAAAGAGTTACCTATCAGCGAAAATTTAAAATTAGTTTTGTTACCAGAACCCACCTAAACAAATTTATATTTGATTTAAACTAATTTAAATTAATTTTTATTAATATATGAAAATAAATTATTAGTAGCTACATAATTATTAATTTGTATCGCTTTCAGTAGCGTCTGTTAATTCAATTTCTGGAGTTAATTCCAGTAATTCCAAAGTTTCGGGTTTATCATCAAGAATTTTTCTTATTTTTATAACAAATTCAGGATTTTCTTGTAAATGTTCTAAAATCCTTGCAACATCGTTAAGTCCATTGTTGTACATACTCCTGATTGTAGAACACATGAGCTCCTGCGTATCCTTATATTGAATAAATTCGGTCTTTTCTACCATATCTTTAATTTTCAGTCTTATACAATGAGGCCAATTAAACTCAGAATGCAACCATGAATTATTGTTCTCCAAAAAAATTTTTTCAGTACGGTTGGACTGTTTCCACTTCCTACGCAGCTTCAAACAAAGCATTCTAATACTATTTTTTAAAGTATTCAGTTCTGATTCACAAAAATTGATATCAAGTCTGGAAGTAACCATTTCAAAAAGTTTCTTGTAATCATCAAGATGTGTGTCAGGGGAGCTTTTAAGTAATAAATAAAGATCATAATTTGTTCTTAAATTATAATTCATCTTGATTTGATTTGCTTTTTTTCTAATTCTCTATTCTATTTCCTTTTTTATTTATATTTTCTCGATTTTCAAAACCTTTATAGGCATATTATCTCATCGTATATACGGATCAATGGATTCTGAAGCATGAAAGCTTTCATATTTTAGCGAAAATGAGCGGATTTGGTACATAAAATTAAGAGATTAAAACTTGAAATGACAATATCTTCCTTATAGGCAAACATTCCAGCGAGAAATTGATACACGATATAGATGTTTAGGTAACAGTAACGCAGGTCTAAATTTTAAAGTTCTCAATTTTATAGAACGCTCGAAAAGTTCAAGTTAAGATAAACCCTAAAATCGTTATTTTACCTATAAATTTTAAAATAAACGCATTGCTATGAGTATCATCTGTTTAATATAATCATATTTAATATTCATAAGCATTTAAACGCAAAACAATCCACCAGAACATAACGAATTTTGCGAATGTAATGTGCGATTTTTTTAATATTACCAACTAAAAAAATTTACTATATAAACATTAATTGGAAAATAAATTTTTACATCATTTTTCAGCCCAGTGTGCGCCGCCTCCGCCGCCGCCTCCGCCTCCTCCAGCGTGTCAATTTTTTAGGACACACAACGCATTCTGATTGGTCGTTGGTAGTACCAACTTAAAAGTTAAAATCACCTCCCCCTGGGATCGAGTAGCACACCAATCAGGTTTTGTTTTTCAAAATTTTTCAAAAAAGCAGCGTGTCATTTTTTTAGGACACACAAGGCATTCTGATTGGTCGTTGGTAGTACCAACTTAATCATCTCCCCCTGGGATCGAGTAGCACACCAATCAGGTTTTGTTTTTCAAAATTTTTCAAAAAAGCAGCGTGTCAATTTTTTAGGACACACAACGCATTCTGATTGGTCGTTGGTAGTACCAACTTAATCATCTCCCCCTGGGATCGAGTAGCACACCAATCAGGTTTTGTTTTTCAAAATTTTTCAAAAAAGCAGCTTGTCAATTTTTAGGACACATATTATTACACATTTATATAATAACAGCCTTATTCATAAACAACTTATAACAGTCTTGTAAGCTTGTTTTAGTTAAAGAGCTTTTAACCTAACTTTTTACTTTTTTTTGCTTGCATTTCGAATTTTTTTAGGTTAAAATACCAACTTATTACAGTAAACGCGCTAAACTCCCTATAAATTTTATAGGGACTTACTATTTAGTAAACTATTTTATTGGGAGTTTAGTGCGTTTACTGTGATAAGTTAGTATTTTAACCTAAAAAAATTCGAAATGACAGCAAAAAAAAAAGTAAAAAGTTAGGTTAAAATGGGTTAAAAGCTCTTTAACTAAAACAAGCTTACAAGACTGTTATAAGTTGTTTATGAATACGGCTGTTAAACTGTATCCGTTAATGTGATAATCATATCCAGAAAATTTAATATTTGACTTTTACATTTTCAATAAATATATTAAATTATCTTTATTCTTTAAAGTGAGGACGTTTGAACACGAACAATTAAAATTGTCAGTATTAGGAATCGAGCTCAGGTTAGCGTTAGGAAATGACATTTTTTTTAAATTAAGACCGTTAAAAACCGCTAAAGAACAGCTCCACTAACTAGCCACCCGTCCGTGGACGGGCTTTCCAGCTAGTTGGTTTATATTGTATTAAGTAATATGAGGCTGCGTCACTATGAAATCTAAAAGTAAGTGAAAGTTTACTCTTACTTTTCGGCAGACAACAGCTTGAGAAACGATGGGTTCGCCAGTACTTCAGTTAAATTCTATAGTATTCTAACGATATCCTTTAAAAAAAATTATTCAAAATTATAATCATATTGTTCGAAATATTCTCCTCTTCTAAACCTTCAGGTTGGGGGGTAGAAGCGCAGCCTAAGGTTTAAACAAATAAAGTAGCTCATACAATTTTTAAATAACGTTGCGTTTATTATCTTTTCATATATAATTTATACAAATATTTTTTAAATAAACAAATTTCCTCCTCCTCGGTCCTTTTCACCCTAATGAGGGTTTGGTGACGTATGATTCTGTCATGTGCTGATGTCATTTAGGGTTTCTCTCCACGCATCACGGTCCGCAGCCAGCCGAGTTGCCTCTCGTAGTCCGCAGTTTATTAGTTCTTTTGTCTGGTCGACCCATCTCTTAGGCGATCTTCCTCTAGGTCTTTTGCCTTCGATTTTTCCCTGGACTATCAATTTCTCCATCGTTCCATCTCTCCTGGATATATGTCCAAGATACCGCAGATACATTCGGTTAACATCCCGAAGCAGGTGTCGTTTGACGCTGAGTTGCTCTAAAACGGAGTCGTTAGTGCGATGTTCTGTCCAAGATATTCTAAGAACTCTTCGGTAGACCCACATTTCGAATGCATCAATTCTTTTCTTATCGGCTTTCTTAAATGTCCAGGTCTCAGCAGCATATGTAGCCACCGGGAAAACAAGAGCATTCACCAATCTCAATTTCGTGGTTCTGGTTATTGAGTGATCTCTCCATATGTTAGTGAGTTTAGCTGTGACTGTTCTAGCCAAGGTCCCCATTGTTTGTTATGAGTGATCCCAAGTACACAATTTTCTCAACAACATCAAATCCGGCCACTTTATGCAAATGCGGAGAGTTATTGTCCGCTCGATTTATAATCATTATTTTGGTCTTCTGTTGATTAAGTTTATGCCCGTATAATTCGCTGACCTCTGCCAGTTTCTTCATTATAACAGCAATCTGTTCGGTGTCTTCTGCAATTATGAGGGTGTCATCCGCGTATCTTAAATTACTGATTTTCTGTCCTCCTATAGATATTCCCCCCTTCCACTTATCGAGGACTTTGCGCATGATGTGTTCGCTGTATATATTAAATAGTACTGGGGACAGGGTGCATCCTTGTCGAACTCCGGCCTGAGTTTGAAAAGTACCAGAGTATGTGTTGCCGATCTTAACCCTTGCAGTATTTCCTTCATATAATGATTCTATCAGTGCCACAAGATGTTTAGGTACACCCATTTCTTGAAGGATTTCCCAAAGCTGGTTCCATCTCACCTTGTCAAAAGCTTTGGAGTAGTCCACAAAGCAGAGGATCATGGGGACGTTAAACTCTCTAGCCTTTTCGATCAGCTGTCTCACGTTTAAAATTTGTTCTCTCGTACCTTTCCCGGGGACAAAGCCCGCCTGTTCCTCGGCTATCTGCGGCATTAAAAAGGGCTTCAATCTTCTATGGGTTATGTTCAGTAGCACCTTACTTGCATGTGAAATTAAGGACAATGTTCTATAATTAGTGCACTCTGTTGGTGAGCCCTTTTTTAATATTGGTGTGAATATGGATTCTTTCCAGTCATCTGGCCATATGCCCGAGTTCCACACTTTCGTACATAGCAGATGCATTATGTCCACTCCCGCTGTTCCCATAGCTTTCAGAACCTCTCCCGTGATTTCGTCAGTTCCCGGCGCCTTTCCATCTTTAAGTGATTTTATAGCTTGCTCTATTTCTGATCTAAGGATATCAGGTTCCTTTTCTATCGCGGGGATGCAATTAGACGTGCAAGTCTGAACATCTTTATACAGATTTGCGCAGTAATCTTTCCATACTTCAGTTATTCCTTGGATGTTGTTTATTAGGTTCCCATCTTTATTTTTTATTACTTGTGTTCGGGGTTTGAATTCTCTTGTCAAATATCTAACCTTTTTGAAAAGTTCTCGAGATTCATTGCGAATCGCATGTTGTTCGAGTTCTTGACATATTTCAGCTATTTGTTTGTTTTTGTCAGCTCGGCACGCCTTTCTGATCTCCTTGTCGAGTTTTTTGAGTTTTGCTTTTCTTCCGTCATGTTCTTGTTTGGCTTTCCTTCGTAGTTCCACCAAGGTCACAAACTTTGGTGATCTGGCATCTTCTTATACTATTCAGTATTCATTTTTTAGTGTTTTTCCAAGCCTCATTTACTTCTACATTCAGGTCTGGGTATTCTTCACCATCTAATGCGTCCAGAAATTCACCAACGTCAGGTATTTCCATATTTTTTTTTATAAGCGGTTTCTTGATACAGCACAGTTTCATTTTATAGTGGGCCCACAGCAACTTATGATCCGATCCACACATTGCACCAGGTTTTACTTTGACATTAATTAGCGACGTCTTCCATCTATTCTTTATCAAAATATAATCAATCTGGTTCTTGTACTTCCCTCCAGGGCTTCTCCATGTTGACAGCCGTCGTGGGTGATGTTTGAACAGTGTATTGGAAATCGTTAGATCGTTGTCAATTGCAAACTGTAACAGCCGATGTCCTCGATCATTACGTTCTCCTAGTCCATAATTCCCCACGTTTTTGATATTTTCACAGGATGTGTCACCAATTTTGGCGTTGAAATCGCCCAAAATAATTATTGGTTCTTTTGAAGGTATTTCACTTATTTTCTTTTCTATTATACCGTAAACCTCTTCAACCTCTTCATCTATGGCTTCTGATGTCGGCATATACAGGGTGTCCCCGCACTCACTTTACATAACTTAGGTGGTGATAGAGGACACTTTTCTAAGAACAATATTTAACAAAATTTTTTTTCTAAATTCAAACCCTCGAGAGTTAGGCCTCTTTAAAGCATTTTTTTTAATTTCCACCTTCACATGGCTATAGCCCCGAAAATATTGATTTTTCGGTAAAAATAATTTAGTGCTTTTTTAAAGATCATGAAATAATCTACAAACTAGATTCAAACCTTTTATCGTCTAAAATCAACGGCTTTCGAGTTATGAACTAAAGTAAGTTAAAAAATGTCGAAAAATTTTAGCTTTCTTTTTTTTTGTTTTTTTTCAAGACCCTGTATCTTTTAAACGAAACATTTTAGGAAAAATCTGACGCCCCATTCCGGATAAGAAATTTAACGGACTACAACTTTTGTCTAGTAAAAATTTTTGAGAAACCAATCCATTTCACAGAAAATCAGAAAATAATAAACAAGGCAGCTATAAAACAAAAAATTAAATGCACTAAATTCTTTTTTTTTTCGAAAAATTATTTTATTAATTAATTTTAAACTATTACATTATTTAAGTAAATGTTGAAAATGACCACCCTCATTTTCAATACACAATCGTGATCGTTTTAAAAGATGTTTTATAGTATTATTTATAAAATTTCCTCTTTTGTTAAGAGCTACTATAGCAGGGGTGGTCAACAAGGTCGAGGGATCGACCGGTCGATCTCGAAGCTAATTTTGGTCGATCGATGAGTGTGAAAAAGTGTCAAAAAATCGAATTTCTGCGATTACAAGTGTCGAAAAATCAACTTTTTTCGATTTTTTCTCGACAAACATCTTTTAAAACAATCACGACTGTGTATTGAAAATGAAGGTGGTCATTTTCAACATTTACATAAATAATGTAATAGTTTAAAATTAATTAATAAAATAATTTTTCAAAAAAATAAAATATTTAGTGAATTTAATGTTTTGTTTTGTAGCTGCCTTGTTTATTATTTTCTGATTTTCTGTGAAATGAATTGGTTTCTCAAAAATTTTTACTAGACAAAAGTTATAGTCCGTTAAATTTCCTATCCGGAATGGGGCGTCAGATTTTTTGTAAAATGTTTCGTTTAAAAGATACAGGGTTTTTAAAAAAACCAAAAAAAAAAGAAAGCTCAAATTTTTCGACATTTTTTAACTTAATTTAATTCATAACTCGAAAGCCGTTGAGTTTAGACAATAAAATGTTAGAATCTAGTTTGTAGATTATTTCACGCTCTTTAAAAAATCACTAAATAATTTTTACTGAAAAATCAATATTTTCGGGGCTATGGCCACGTGAAAGTGGAAATTAAAAAAATGCTTTAAAGAGGCCTAACTCTCGAGGGTTTCAATTTAGAAAAAAATTTTTGTTAAATATTGTTCTTAGAAAAGTGTCCTCTATTACCACCTAAGTTATGTAAAGTGAGTGCGGGGACACCCTGTATATCTGAGCAATGTGTAGTTTAGTCGGTTTTGCGTTAATCGTGATTATAATAATCCGGTCGTTTATTGGTTCGTATTCCTCTACGTACTTCGCAAGTTCATTTTTGACCATAATTGCTACACCGTTTCTGCCGGTCTTTCCTGCACCAGAAATATATATTGTATGGTCCGCAGTTCTGAAGTGCCCCCCCACCCTTCCAGTGGGTCTCCGATAGTCCGCATATATCGACTCCTGACCTCAAAGTCTCTCGTTCGGTTAAATGGAGTTTGCCAGTCTGCAATAGTCCGCGTACATTCCAAGTCGCCATCTCCAACTTCTCCCTGAGGGGGTATGCACGTCTTCCAGTTGCACATTTCGCACGCGTCGCCTGGTCGCCTACATCCGCGTGCCCAGTAGCCAATTTGACACTCGTCAGCCTGGACCCGATCGAGCGCCGGTTGCTAGCCGTATCGCCCGGCACAATATTTCCATGATTTGTACCTGTTATCATACGTTCTCTTGGGAAAATAATCAGGTGGTTTCCCCTTGCCTGCCTGATCCCATGCCGTTGACCGACCTCCTGGCCGATTCTTCCGCCTTAGGGGAAAGTGAGTGCCCCTTATCGCCATATCTGGCTACCCTCATTTAGTTTATCCTGCAGACCAATGCAGTTTCCGGGGTGTGGCACGAGGAGCCATAAATGAGAGTTGGGTGCTCTGCGAGGACCAGTTGTAAGAAGCCATCTCCTGTCTGTGACACTTGATGTGGTCGCCTCTCACAAAAGGTGCTACCTCTGCAGCGCATCCCCATACACCCCAAACAAACAAATTTATTATGCATACAAATATTTAACATTTTCTTTATTAATAAATTTAAAAATATGCTTTGGTCAGCCTAATGGATATTATTACCTTGTATCCAATAGCCTAACTTTATATTCATGAACGTGGAACCGTCGTCTCTTCAAATTGTGGAAATCGGTATCGGAGCTTTCGCAACACTGCTATAATTATTCTTCAGCCTCTTGAGAATCAGTAAAGGTAGCACTGTTAGCAATACTCAGAACCTCAGCAACGTATTCAATTAACGTATTCTCTTCCATGACATTGCCCATTTCATCCAGAAAAGTAACTATAAAATGCGAATCGTCTAACCATTTGTGAATCTGATGTTCGAATCTTATTGCGGTTTGAACAACATATTCCTTATATTGGATAGCATTTGCACGTAGTTCCACATCGACATTTGCAAATTCTCTTTTATGGAATTCTATTAAATATTCAGTAAAATGAAATACCATAAACCTACTGTATACACGTTCAACATTTGCTTCAGTGTCGTAAGCACTAAATGAAGTAAAAGATTTTCGATCCAAAGGACAGGTAGGATTGGCATGATTAATCATTATCCATCTTTTTATGCAATTAAAACAAAATAAGTGTACGCAAGGTAAGATTGCTATTTTTGTTACTTCGATGATTTCTTCCAAACATATAGCGCATTTCTGATCTGTTTCGTGAATATTCACATACCCGGTATTTTCAATCGACATGCTTGGTTTTGTATATTACCTATTAATTTTATTCGATTTTCAATTGTAATATTTATGACTAAACTTCTTTTTGTAGTTTTTTTTTGTATAAAATACAACATTTATATCCACATAATTGTAATACCAACTAACTATTTCAATGAGATTACGAGTTCAGATGTACAGGGTGGCTCAAATTCGCTTCTTCTTATGGGGAAATCGGTAACTATAGGAGATATCGAAATATGGATGACGTATCCGCGATCTCTTTTTTTGAGAAAAGCTCAATGGCGAAAACCGGAATTAGCTATCTTTTTTTGTTTTCGAGTTATAGCCAAAAGTTCGATTATTGGACTTTTCGATAAATGTCGATATCTCGGTTGTTTTTGAAGTTTCCAAAAAAAGTGTTGACACTTTCTTCAGACACTTTTTTAAGGGCAACAAGATAGGCTGAATAGATTTTAAATATTTAAGTGAGTTTCCGAGTTATAATACAAAGTTGTGTTTTTTTAAATGGAAACCATAGTTGAATATAACATTTTTAAATAGCATTTTTTATCCTCTTTTCAATGATATATAACAAGTGGGGTCCATTATTTCAAATAATTCCCATTTTATTAAAAAATACAATAAAAATAAGAAAAAAACAAAAAATTAATAACATTTTTAGTAAATAACAATAACAATTTTAAACACGACAGCAACTAAACAAAAGTTTCCCATTGAAAAATAATTGGTGACGATGTTTTAGATGTCAATAAAGATTTTATAGTGTTTCGTTTTGACAAAATTATAATATTGAAAATAAGGGATTTCAGTTTGAATACTTACTTTAAATTTTGTATTTATTGTTTTATTTGAAAATTGTTATTGGTATTTAGTAAAAATGTTATTACATTTTTGTTTTTTTCTTATTGTAATTTTTAATTATTATTCAACCCTCCCCAACTGCACAAAAACCTAGACTTATCTCCAAATATTACGTTATGCACCCTTCAACCTCCCATCTTTCAATATTTATTTTTATTAAGCAAAACCCAAAGAACCGTACCTATTTTTTATTAGGCAAAACAAACATCGTTAGTTAGTTATGTTAATCGTTAGTTATGTTCTCAAAATAATTTACTTTTTAAACCAATAACAGCAACCGTTGATTTTGAACTTCCTATTCATGTAAGCATTAAGAGCAATGTCCAGTGCTACCCCCCTATACAGTGTGAATATTTGTGTTTTATGTCATTTATTTCCAGGACGTTACAAAAATTTGAATAAAAAAAAGAAAACTATATACGGTTGGAAGGGGGGGAGGAGATTCCCATGTTCTAATTTTCGAATAACATGGTTTTCTAATAAATAAATCAACTTCCTTTAGCGTGTTTATATAAAAAAGTGTTGAAAGATTTTGTAATGCTAGCAATTATTTAAATTTTTGTAACGTCCTGGAAATAAATGACAGGAAACACAAATATTCACACTGTATAGGGGGGGTAGTACTGGACATTGCTCTTAACATGTTTGGGAAAATATTGAACTTATTGGATTCCGATTTCATTTAAGCCAAACGCGGTATAGAAAAATTCAAAAAGTAGGTTTGGTCGCAGAATATTAAAACGATCTTTCCGAAATTGGTCAATGGTTGCTCTTCTCGTTTCGTTTGCAATATTTACATCCAAACGAAGTTGATGCCGCTTATAGTGAAGATTTAATATCGATAATGCCAGACGATGCACGACTGAACACCTATTCCGATTATATATTTCGAACCTATATTGATGCAGATTCACTTTTTCCATCAAAGCTCTGACCAGCACGCACATCAAGTATATGCCGGAATACAAATGCCTGTGAGTCGTTTTATAACGTATTTAGTTCACATTTTTATAACTCCACCCGGCCGATTTACATCTTCTTGGAGATATTAAAAATTATGCAAATTAAAACATACCTAACAATAAGCAGAGTATTGGCACAGTTAATGCCGTCAGCCCGAGATCTATGATTTTTCCGAATCCGGGCAAGAACTTGACATTGGCGCCCCTTTCCTCCAGTATTTGAGTTTAAATATATCAAAAATCTCACGAAATATAATTTGGTGCTCCCTTGAATTGACTCGTGTCTAGAGACAGTATATTTTGTTTCTGATCCTAAAATGTACTACTTTGACGTAATTTGACAGCTGTCAAAATTACATTTGATTTTCTTAAGTACAAAAAAGAAACAAATGCGCATGCGTAAGGATTCAGGATCGAAAACAAAATATACTGTCTCTAGACACGAGTCTTGAATTGCTTCCCGGGACAGGTGCCCTGGTTAGCCCCCCCCCCTAGATCCAGAGCTAAATGCCATTACAGTAAGTAAACAAACCAAATTACAACATTTGATCGGCTTGTATTCTGACAAAACAATTACCAGGATCCAATTTATAAAAATTCGAATTTTTTTCAATAAATAATAAATTAAAATAAAATTAAATATTTTGGCCATCTAATTTTATTATATTAGTGTTATTTTAAGTTTTTCAATAGTGTTTGGGAAGACTCCTTGTATACGTCCTTGTTTCATTTTCAGTAAAAAACATTACGGGCAAGCCTTACAAGATTACTGGTAAGTCTTTTACTTAAAGGGATTAAGTATTTATATCGGTGCAATCCACATGTGGGGGGGGGATCGGTGCAATCCACATCTGACCATCGGTGCGGGATTATGTAAACTGCCCTCCAAATTTGACCATAAACTGTAAACTGCCCTCCAAGCAAAAAGGTTGCCACTAATCTCAGATGTAAACTGCCCTCCAAGCAAAAAGGTTGCCACTAATCTCAGATGTAAACTGCCCTCCAAACTTTTTTCTTCTGTTATATGGCTTAATTTATTAATCCCTTTACTTAAAGGATTATTTTTTAAGAATTAAAAAATTAAAATTACTTGATTTCATTATTGATTATAGAGAATTTTTATTGTTGAATAATAGGGACAGGTTTGCAGGTTGCTACCTACTGCAGGTTGCCACCTACCTTGGATTTTGGTGTTGGACCAATGTCATAAACTAAATTTTGACTGAAATCGAAACCTAAGGAGGTGTGATCACTTTTAAACTAGTTCTGAAGCGGACAGAGCCACTAAGACAGTGTGTGTTGACAAAAGTTTGAAAAGTTGTATCGTGAAAATTTAAAAATTAAAATTGTGTTTTGGTTCTGTGGTCATAAATTGAACATTTTATCGAGAAATCAAGGTAAATATTTTTTCTGTATTGCTTTTACATTCAACTTACATTATCCTAACAAAATTTCAAACATATCATGAAATAGCAATTTTTTTCAGATATAATTCTAAAATAGTGCTAGAATGCAGGTTGCCACCCTTTACGATTTGCAGGTTACTACCTATCGTGTTTCGCTTGTTTACACTCATATGCCCGTTTTTATGATTGTTTGATGTTTACAATTGTTATTGAGTCAAAAGTGAAGTGTTTTTATTGCATTAAATAATTAAATTTGTAAGATAATATGGAATCATGCAAATTAACATGAAAAATCAAATTTTGATTTTTTATGCCAATTTACACTAATTTTTTTATGTTTACGACCACTGAGTGTCAATAAAAACCCATAAATTTTATAAATCAGTTGGTTTTCTTTCCGTTTTTCTACATTTTCAGCAATTTCTCGATGGGTGGCAACCTGCAAGTCTAAATTTCAAGAGCTCGATTTTAGGTACTTTTGAAAAACTCCTGTATAATTTTTATTTTTTGAAAATTCAAATAATTTCTACGTTAGGATTGTGCCTTTTGAGTTCCTCTTTCCAACGAATATTATAATATCAACAATATGTTGATTTTGTGACGAGCTATGAGCAAAAAAGCTAATGGGTGGCAACCTGCAAACCTCTCCATATTAATAATAAGAAAATTTTGAGTAAAACAGCAAAATAGAAATTTATTGGAAACACTACAAATAAATTAATGTCTTTAATTACATTTTCAACAAATGAATGAGGGGAACCCTTGTTAAGAGAAACTCTCTAAGAATTTTTTTGACCTAAACAAGAACCGTTTAAAGGTACTGATTTTGAAGTGGTGATGACGTAAAATAGGGAATTATATGCAACAACATACCGGTCTTAAGGTAACCCTAACAATCTAACCAATAGAAAACGTTTATTAGCGCTAAGCAACATTTTAAATTGGTAATTTACATTTTCTATTGGTTAGTTTGTTAGGGTTACCTTAAGAATGGTCCGTTGTTGCATATAATTCCCTGCTCTAGCTTGATGAGAAATGCATGTAAAGTTCAAAGAGCAAACGCATCAATAGAAGGATGCAGATTTTATCCATCTTTTCAATGATCCCGGTTTATAGCTTAGGTTATATTATTTTATTTAATGTTATTTATTTATTAATAGAAAGTACCTGTTTCATAGCGTTGTGCAGTTTACAGTCACCTATTTGATTATTGGTCAGGGGGGGATTTGTTTGTCTATGTCATGGAGGGGGGGGCCAAAAAATAATTTAACTTTAACGTTTTCAATGATCCCGGTTTATAGCTTAGGTTATATTATTTTATTTAATGTTATTTATTTATTAATAAAAAGTACCTGTTTCATGGCGTTGTGCAGTTTACAGTCACCTATTTTATTATTGGTCAGGGGGGGATTTGTTTGTCTATGTCATGGAGGGGGGGCCGAAAAATAATTTAACTTTAACGTTTCGAATTGAAATTTTTGCAAGCTGAAGACGTTTTGAAAACCTATCATGATTTATTTACGATCAAACTGGAAGATGCTAATCTCAACATGTTTTCCAAATATTTATTAACTTTGTGGGGGAACGTGCGGTATTTCCTCCAAAAGTTTGGGCAAAAGCGTCTGTGGATTTCCATTCGACAAATTAATTGTTGTGAATCGTTTTATGCCGCGTTTAAACTGAATTTTAATTCTTGTCATCCCAATATTTACTTATTTGTAGATGATCTCAAAAAAGAACAGCACAAGGTTAATGTTGCTTTGAATAGTTTTTCAAAGCCACCTACCCAAACCAAAGATTCCAAAAATTAGCAAAAAATTATTGCTGAACTCCTGCAAAAATACACTCTCTAAGAAATATCGAGGCTGGAATATGTTAAATCTGTCTCTTTTTACGGTTTCCCTGAATTTTAAGAAAGGTGTTTTTTTTAAATAAAATTTATAATTTTCATCTATTTATTAATTTTCTAAAATTGAGATCTGCGTAATAACTTTAAAAACAAACACATTTTAAAAAAAAACAGGGATCCCTCGGTAGGTTATTGTTATAATACGACATATTTTTTAAAATTATCGTAATAACATAAAATTTAGTATAAGTCCCTATACTAAATAAATCCCATTATCCTTCGTGTAAGCGGGGTGTAAACTGCCCTAATACCATACCAACTTTGGGGCAGTTTACATTCGGGATTAGTGTTGCCATTTTTTTTCGGAGGGCAGTTTACAGTTTAAAAATTTTACCTGTTTCATGAATTTGGGCAGTTTACATCGACCCATCGGTGCAATCTACATATGACCCTCGGTCAAAACCCCCAAAAAAGGATTAATTTCTTTCCATCGGTGCAGTCCACATACGTCCATTTAAATACATAAATGCATGGCCCGTATTTAGGAATATTGAAATTCAATAAGAGAAGAGTACTGCGTAATGAAGTGCAAAAATTCGTTACAACAGTTGACCATGAGCAAAACAATCCTCTTGGAATTGCAATAGTTGATCGAATTGTTGATCGACATGGCAAAAATTAACTTCACTGGAAACTGTTAGCGCTTGAATTAATTAAGTAGGAAATCAAACGGATTTCGATAAATTTCTAAATTTATCTAAAGGAGGGGGGAAAAAACTAAGTTTGGGAACGGCTCGTTGCATGAAAACAAAATCAAACTCAGCTTCGTGAAAAAAGACTAATTTAATTTTCATAAAATAAATTCAATTTAATAAGCAAAAACAGGTCGAGCATGAGCTGTTTACGAACAGATTCGTTTTGGTCTTCGTATTTGCATTTAATTGCAAATCAACCTCAAAATACTCCAGGTTCCTATTAAGGTGTAATCGTGTGACAAATAAATTTTTAACAATAATAATGGTGTAACAAAATTCAAAGTTTATTATTTACCAGTTATGCGGCACTTGTTGAAAACTGTTTTCGGACCACTGTTTTCTGTGTTCTAAAATTCTACGCTTGGCACCTGTTGTTCAGTAACCTGTTAGCTACTGTGTTGTGAAAAATATTGAATTGAGACATGAGACATCAAATCTTCGCAATTCTTCCAACTTGTCCAGATTAAAAAGATCGGTAATCGTATACAAAAGTTTGTTGGCAAATTTCAATCAATTTGAACCAAATTTAAATAAAACGTGCGACTAACCTCAAAATTTGGTACGTAAATTATTCGATTCAAAATTTAACGAATTTGAATTTATTCTTCTAAACATTTAATTGTAGGCATGTAATCGTCGTGATTACAAATATCATTCGATCATTCTTCAATGGCGGAATGACAATTTTTATCCACATGTGTGATACCAAATGTTGCAATGACGCTTTTACAAAAACGCTGCAATTTCAAGATTCTACTTCCAAATCAATCTAAAAACACTTTTCCACCTCGGACAACACCTTTCACTAATTATCAGCTTGAAAAACACTTGGGTTTTCCAAGAAAACTCGAAAATTGGTCACTTATGGTGGACCTCACCAAAAACACGCCTTGCTGACTTCACAGTCGCACGCCAAGCCCTCGCCAACATTCTCTACCTACTATGTTCTGAAAACTTCAAAATACCAACAGGAAAATAGAAATTTTGAGCCACTTTGCACTTCAAAATAGGTAAATTTGCGCGTTCAAAATTCAAATGTAAATAATTAAATTCGTTCCTTTTTAGGTTTAAATGCGACAAACAACTTTATAATCACTGGATTTCAATCACGTTCAAGCGTTCAACAATAATAGTGTACTTGTGTCTGTGGTAACATAAATCGACCTTCATTTACAAAACCATGCTCGACCATGTTATTTCGGATAAAACATCCCTTAATCCATGGCAAATTATTAATACAAAGCTGGATTTCATTTCGTTTCACGACAATATATTTGAATTTAGCGTCAAAGTTGCTAATCTAGCTTGTTAATATCGACTAGTACACTGCTAGTAAACTCCTAGTCGATAAGAGTGAGCTCGGAAATTTGATTTTGG
The DNA here is from genome assembly GCA_958510855.1 of Rhagonycha lutea. Classification (NCBI taxonomy): domain Eukaryota; kingdom Metazoa; phylum Arthropoda; class Insecta; order Coleoptera; family Cantharidae; genus Rhagonycha; species Rhagonycha lutea. The sequence continues at coordinate 42,499,162 of OY294038.1, forward strand.
CTCTAAATTATAAAAATAAAAAGTGATCAATCTCACCCCCATATTATCAATTCACCTCCAATTGACTGTACCATAAACCTATTGTATACACGTTCAACATTTGCTTCAGTGTCGTAACCCCTAAATGAGGTAAAAGATCTTCGATCCAAAGGACAGGTAGGATTGGAATGATTAATCATTATCAATCTTTTTATGCATTTAAAACAAAATAAGTGTACGCAAGGTAAGATTGCTATGTTTGTTACTTCTTTGATTTCTACCAAACATATAGCACATTTCTGATCTGTTTCGTGAATATTCACATACATGGTATTTTCACTCGACATGCTTGGTTTTGTATATTACCTAGTATTTTTATTTGATTTTCAAGTGTAATATTTATGACTAAACTTCTTTTTGTATTTTTTTTTTTGTATAAAATACAAGATTTATATAAATTATTATCCACATAATTGTAATACCAACTATAACTATTTCAATGAGATTACGAGTTCAGATGTACCTCATGAATGGACAATTCAAAGACAAAAGTACTCACATTGTGAAGGAAAAGAACGCAAATGTTGGGAAATAACAGGACTTAGGCCTAAACTAATAGAAGAGAATGCTTTAGAAAATTGCTTCTGAGAAGGTAGAAAACGAAGAAAAAAGACAACCAAATATAACTTAAAGAAAGACAATCAAATCGAGAAGAAACTTAAACCGTCGATGACGAAAGTTGTTAAACCAAAACATGCTTAAACACACTCCAAATCGGCACTCAGAAAATTGTTGCAACAAAACAGCTCCGCTCTACATTTCCGTCACCATGTTTTATTATGGGAACTTGATATTTTATTTCATATTTTCTTCAAAAATTTTTAGACCACTCTTTTATTACCCAGTTTAAATGATATCCTGCAAATTTTAATCGGTCTATCAGATTCTTCCTTGATATCAGTGGTGTCTTTGAAAGATGTCTCCTAAATTGTCCAGCCGAATCTACTACACGTTTCTCTTTGAAATCAAGAAGGATTTGAGGAACTGAAATGAGAATTTCTTTTGGCTTCATGGACCATCATTTTAATTTCTCTTTTAGAGTTTTTCTCTTAGCGTTTTTATTTACATCCATTTTTGGATATACGCCTCTTCAAGTTCTCTCAATTTAGAACTTGAAGGTTGAGGCATTACCATTCCACGCTGGCCTAATGCGGGTTGGAATGGATCATAGTCCACAGATCGATTTTGGACTTTTTTAGATCACAGCACATCCGACGCAGTCAGGATTAGAACCGCGGTTTCCCGCTCTCTAGTTTATCCGTGTTTGACTTACGCCAGACTGCTTGTTAACTTAGTAATAACTTATTATTACTATCGCTGATACGCATTAGAAGGCTAAGAGCGGCCGATATAAATATATTTTTTAACTCCTCTCTGAATGAGATTCTGGTTGCGCCACTGCTAACTTGATCATTCATATAACACTCCCATATTGGGTGCGTTCCACTTAAACTATGACAAACAGCGGCGTGTGCCTTTGGTTCTTTGACTGTACTAAAGATCGAACGCCGTTATTTGATTGGACTGACGATCGACCGTGGTCGCTGTGGGTTTAAGTGCAACGCACCCTTAAGAGGGGCATTTAAATTTTTATGCGAAAACATGTTTCAAAAGATGGCGCGCTCTAAAATATTCTAAGAATCTAAGAATCTTTTCACCAATACAGAATTCTAATAATTTATAAAAGTCATATGAATAAACGAAAACTAATTGAGGGAATGAAGAAGTTTGAGCTTCCAATGTTGAATATTTACAAGTATATTTCAAAAAGATATTCATATTTGAAAATATTGAATATTTTTAAAAATATTTAACTTTGAAAGCTCAAACTTCCTCATTCCCTAAATTAGTTATCGTTTATTCATATGACTTTTATAAATTATTAGAATTCTGTATTGGTGAAAAGATTCTTAGATTCTTAGAATATTTTAGGTCGCGCCATCTTTTGAAACATGTTTTCGCATCAAAATTTAAATGCCCCTCTTAAGGTGGCCGATTCCTATGGGGATTATCTACTTAACCAGAATTTATGTAACCCCCACTGCATTTCAATAATACTATCGCCAAAGCTACGAAAATTTTACAGGTTGTTCCTCAAAGCTTCCCGTGTAACATATTGAAATATGAGACAATTATGTGTAATATTTTTCGCGTAATCATGAGATTTCGCATACGCATGCGCAATACGCGTCATCGCCGTATTTATTGAATTATCAATGTAATAATTATCTTATACGCCTCATATTTCAATATGTTACACAGGAAGCCTTGAGCAACAACCTGTAAAATTTTCGTAGCTTTGGCGATAGTATTATTGAAATGCAGTGGGGGTTACATAAATTTTAGTTAAGTAGATAATCCCCATAGAAATCGGCCACCTTAAGCATTATTAAGACAGGATAGTTAGGCAAAAACAGAGCGGACATAGGGGAAGCCCTAACATAACTCACCAATAGAGAAAGTTTATTAGTTATTACCAATTAAAACGTTTATTAGCGTTAATAAACTTTCTCTATTGGTGAGTTTTGTGAGGGCTTCTCCTAAGTCCGATCTGTTTTTGCATAACTACCCTGTCTCTAATTATTACGTTTTCGGAAAGATAGGAAACCAATTTTTTTTTTAATTATTGTAAAACTATTTTGTGTGCTTATCAATCGATAAATACGTATCCACACTGAAAAAAAACCGCCCTAAATATAATGAAAAATTTCATAATATTTATTACAGTTTTCATAGATTCTCAGCCAAAGAAAAAAATTATTATATTTACAAATTTCAATTCATTAATACAATAAGAATTTAATAATTGAATTTATCAATAATTTTTTTAATTTAAAAATTCGAATTAATAAACGTAATGAGGGTTTTGTTCAAAGAATTAATGAATTAATCTTTACAATTTATAAAACGGATTTAATAAAATCTGTAAAATTACTTCATTAAATCTAACAGAAAATCTTTATAGGTCCAATAATCTAATTTCATAAATATAATGCAAAAATTTTATAAATGAAATTAGTTACTTTCATAGATTTAATGAAAATCTTTATAGGTCCAATAATCTAATTTCATAAATATAATGCAAAAGTTTTATAAATGTAATTAGTTACTGTAATAAATTCTATTAATAAACCTTCATAACATTTATTATTTATAATTTTTAAATTTAATAAAACGGATTTAATCATATATCGATAAAAGTATGTTATTAAATCTATGAAAGTAACTTATTACATTTATAAAACTTTTGCATTATATTTATGAAATTAGATTATTGGACCTATAAAGATTCTTTGTAAATATAATAATTTTTTTCTTTGGCTGAGAATCTATGAAAACTGTAATAAATGTTATGAAATTTGTCATTATATTTAGGGCGGTTTTTTTTCAGTGATATTTTATTTTATTTAAACAATAATAACAGGTAACAATAACAAGTATAACAACAATAACAAGTATAACAACAATAACAAGTAACAACAATAACAAGTAACAACAATAACAAGTAACAACAATAACAAGTAACAATAATAACAAGTAACAACAATAATAAGTAACAACAATAACAAGTATACAATAATATTATTCCGTATGTAAATAAAAGGGATAAATAAATAAATAATAATAATAAAATATAAATAAAATATAAAATATAAATAATAAAAAATAAATAAAAATAAAAAGAACTTACCTATATTATATTTTTTATATACTTAAAAAAAATTATTTAATTTTGGTTGGTATTTTGTATTTTTTTATTATATTTTTAAATTCAATATACAGGGTGTTTAGTAAAACTCTGCCAAATTATCAGATTGTTAATGGCATGTTTTAGAATAAAAATAGAAAAATAAAGTGGTCCGAAAACGTTTCCTTAATCATTAACTTTTTTTAACTTTAGTATTTAGTTGCGCGAATGAAATTCTTAATCAATTAATTCTGAAATTCCCTCTGTATCCTTGTACGAATTTTGAATTGTTTGAATTCCAAACTAAATACGGAAATACGGACGGATGTAATGCAATAATTGTTCATTTAAGTTTATGAATTCAAGTGATACCATCTATAAAAAAGATTACTTAAAATTTACAAAATTAACTTGTAAATGTAATGCAATTGTTCATTTAAGTTTATGAATTTACTTCATAACATCTAGAAATTCCATTAATAAAATGTAATAAATTACTTAATAATTTAAATTCATTGATTTATATAATCCATAAATTGAAATCATTAAACCTAAAAAAAAATAATTATTTAATCTACCAAAATATTTCATCACATATATAAGGCACAGTCATACAGTCAAAAATAATTAATTTATTATATGGATGAAAATTTGTTGATAAAGTCCATGAAACTAGTTTTTATATTTATAAAAAAAATTCATAAATACAAAAACATTTTCCCTTGAATGCTGTTCATAGAATGAATAAAACTATTTTTAAATACTATGACATTTTTTTAATGAAATGCACTTCATTGAATTTATAAAGGGGATCGTAGATTTTAATAGAGCGTTTCATTGTATTTATAAAGAACTTGCTAAATTCAATAACTTTAATCAATGAATGCAGTTTCATTAATATCATACACAGCATTTTTTTCAGTGCATGAATGTCAAGTTTGCTAACCCCAAATCTTTCTTTCCAGAAAGTCATCGCAGTTTGATAATCCTGTTGTCATTTCTTCACTTCAATACAGGCACACGGATAACTCGGCACCGGCGACACGGCACAGGGAAAAAAAGCGAGATTCACCCACTTCCCAGTAGCACAATTTACCGAGTCGGAAGGCCCTAGGGGGATGTTTTTAATGAATTTAGTGGTTCTGGAGCGGAGCGGAGGCGCGGAAGAGTCAATCTTGACAAGATATCCACCCTCGACTAGGATCCATAAAAAAACAGAGAGATCAATCCTCTTCCCAGTAGCACAATTTGCCGAGTTGGAAGGCCCTAGGGGGATGTTTTTAATGAATTTAGTGGTTCTGGAGCGGAGCGGAGGCGCGGAAGAGTCAATCTTGACAAGATATCCACCCTCGACTAGGATCCATAAAAAAAACAGAGAGATCAATCCTCTTCCCAGTAGCACAATTTGCCGAGTTGGAAGGCCCTAGGGGGATGTTTTTAATGAGTTTAACAAAAAACTCTAAAAATACTAAGTTTTTAAAGCTGTAAGTGCAGTAACGAAGAATTTTTCGAGTAGAGATAAGTATACTATTTTATCGGAAAACAAAAAAATCAGATGTTATGCTAAAATTATTCACAATTAATATCAGCATTACGAAAAAGTCTGTTTTGTATTAACCCTGTACAAATATTGAGTTCATGGAATTGGATAGAAATATTATTTGATAGTTGGTATTTCTGGTATGAGAATTGACATACTATAATAAGGATCCGTCAAGGATTCGCAGTTAGATAGTCCTGTTGTAATTTCTTGGCTACAATACCATTAAAAATGTCTTTCGGAAATTTAAAATCCGAGGCCGGAGTGACCAAACTTAATAAATATTTGGAAGATAAAACTTATATTAGTGGGTAAGTTATTTTTCGTTATGCCGGTCTAGAAAATGGGGTTTCACGTCCTCATTTGAGGTACGTAAAGTGCCTTTTTTCACTCCCTAGGGAGTGAAAAGTGGGGGGTCATAAATTTTCACGTCCTAGGGAGTGAAAAGTGGGGGGTCAAGAATTTTCACATCCTAGGGAGTGAAAAAGGGGGGGTCATGAAAAATAACAAAGATGTAAAAACAACAACATTTTATTAGAGATGTCGATACCGCTCTCCGTGACCAAAGTCGACTTGAGCATCGATAATTTCGACCACAATGTGCTGGCACTGTACGTTGTGGCCAACTTAACAAAGTAGGCCAACAACATGTCCTCGTTGAGGTTATCTACCAGCACATCGTGGTCTTGCAAAAAGTCCATGAACTTACGGTACTCGGGCATGTAGCGGTCGGTCGATTTAATCGGCAACAAAAATTGTTTTGCCTCTCTGGCGGCTTCCTCGATGGATTTACTTGCCATTCTTTACGATAACTCTTGATCTTCACTACTACAAATCACAAATAAAAATGGTGTGGTCCCGTCCACGATACACTGATATACCTATTTCGTAAAGCAGTGATACCACACATCAAATATTCCATATTCCAACCAACCAATCACGATGTTCGATTTGAATTTATTCTGCCGCGTGACGTCATGCGCAGAAATTGTTGTGGTCCCGTCACAACGAAAAGTTGTTTACACAACTCAGCCGTAAAGTGACACGTACGTGCACATATTGACAATTTGAACCGGTAATTTTTAGATTTCAACCATCTCAAGCTGACGTTGAAACTTTTAAACAGCTCAGCAAAGGACCTGCTGCAATTTTCCCCCATGCACTCCGATGGTACAACAACATCAATTCTTTCCCTGAAGCTCAACGTAAGGCATTCGCTAAAGGTGGCGTATGTACAGTTACAGCCGAACAAGCTCAAGGTGCACCTGCAGAAGAAGACGATGACGTAGACCTGTTTGGTTCTGAAGAAGAAGATGATGCAGAAGCCGATAAAATTCGTGAAGAAAGATTAAAAGCTTATGCTGACAAGAAATCGAAGAAACCCGCCCTGATTGCCAAGTCGAGTATCATATTAGATGTGAAACCTTGGGACGATGAAACAGATATGGAAGAAATGGAAAAACATATTCGTAGCATCGAAATGGACGGTTTAGTATGGGGTGTAGCTAAATTGGTACCAGTTGGTTATGGAATCAATAAATTACAAATTATCTGTGTTGTTGAAGACGACAAAGTTTCCATTGATTTGTTGCAAGAATTAATACAAAATTTTGAAGATTTCGTTCAATCTGTTGATATCGCTGCCTTTAACAAAATTTAAAAATGTAAGCTTGTGAAATAAATTTGTAAGAAATTTTAAAGTGTGACAATTTTTATTAATAATTCCGATTGTACTTTGTGTGCGTACAATAAAAATTTGGATAAATTAGTTACTTACAGTAGTTGTAATCACGAATAATGAAGCTTACGTCACAACCATCTGAATTAAGTACAGACAACCTTTTTTTTTTAATTAATTGTAGTAACATAGGTGAAACAAAGACACGCTATATTAAATTATTCTTAAATGTCTGATTTTAGAAATCTTTTACGTCAAAAATTATCTGACACCCAACGTATGAGATAGAAAGAGATAGATACAATAGTTCTTAGCGTGCATAATAATTTTAATTAAAGTTGTTTTTATAGTGACTGTTGCTTTAATTTTTTAACAAATTAGTTTGATTTTAGGTTATATTTCCATTTCATTAGAGCAGGGTTTCTTAAATTTTTTGATTTCCCAAACCGTTTTTGGCACGAATTTGACCGTGGACTCACTTATTTCATAAAAGTCATAAATATTGTTAAAAATAAAATTTTAAGCTTGTTAATAATTATTAAATTTTATGATTTAAATTTATGATATCAAACACTACTTATGTGACTCACAATTTTCGTCTTATTTCATACAAATGCCGTTTATGACGAAGCTTCATTATTCGTGCAAACAACTGTATATTAGTTTTAACGAGCGACTAACGGCAGCCGGGTCTCAAAAATCTCCGTCCAATAGGAGCGAACTAACGTCGCGCGCATTCGTTTTAAATTTGACGTTTAAAAAAATGTCGGATGTGGTTGTTCGGCCTGCGGCCTCACTGGTTTTGTGATGTGGCCATCCCATGACTTTACCATACATTAATGATATGGTATTTATATAAAAAACGGTGGCATCTCGTTAATCCATTCCCTCGCGTCACCGTAACCCCCACCATCAAGTTTCCGTGAACCGATTTCAACCAAAATCTAATCAGTTCTAAGTCTTAATATAAAAGACCTAAATATGAAATTTGGTTGTTGGAAATAAAACGAATCGTAATTATAACTATCGTTATTTATTTACTCGGATTTTTGTACAAGTATTTTACATTAAAATTACACGATGAAAATTTGTGATCTTTATAGTTTGACTGTCATTTGTGGACTCTGGTGAATTACTTCAGTTTTTATTATAATTTGAAAATACACACATGCGCTGAATTTTACTTAAGAATGACTTAACAAAGAACTATACATAAAAATTAATTATAGAAATACATAAAACGGTTTGTAAGAATTTAAAAGGAGACTAATTTTTAGAAAGAGATATTTGAAACACATAAATTGATCAATGGTATAACACTACATTTTTAAATATGAAATAAAACAGTACATAAAAATGAATATATTTTACATTCAAGAAAACTATAAAATTAATTTAAATTAAGAATAGAAAATGTTTTAACATGCCCCCCGCCTTGAAGGAATCCCCTTCAACAAAAAAAATTAATAAGAATTAATTATAAAATGAAAATTGCATACAAGAGGCACATGACAATGAAATAATAATATAGAAATTTAAAACACTAAAATGATTATAAGATTACAAATAGTTTATAGTTTTTTAAACGCGCACTTCACGTTTCACTCATTTTTACAACACTTTGCTGCGGAAGTGAACAAAGCTTAGGAAAAGCTCTTTTAATTCTCCAGTAGAAGTGCGAATTGTTGCGACTCGTGAAATTCCATCTGTACCAGGATGAACCATAATTATTCTTCCCGATTTCCATACATATGGATGTGATTAATCGTCTTTAATAAGAACAAGCGAATTGACTTCTAGTAGTTGATGCCATAATGTTTGATTAATTTTTTGAATTTTTTGATATCTAGAAAATCTGTTGTCAGGTACTTCTAACAGAGTTGCATCAGGTAAACGAAATTAGACTTCTTCCTATTATAAAGTGAGTAGAGGTCAAGGATTCAAAATCATAAGGATCTGCGGATAAAGGAACATGTATTCTGGAATTTAAAATTGCCTCAATTTGAGCAAGTAACATAATCATATCCTCAAATATTAATTTTGAATTATCTAAAACACGTTTTAAATGAAAATTGGAAGCTTGTACTCGACTTTTCCAAATCCACCCTAAATGTGATACGTGTGGTGGTATAAAAACCAATCAACACCATCATTTGAAATTTGATTTTTAATTTACGAAATTAAATAATTCATGTAATTCAATTTTTGCATCTACAAAATTACGCCCGTTATCCGAATAAACTTTCTGAGTTTTATCACGACGCGATATAAAACTTAGAAACATGAATATAAATGCTTCTGATTTTATTAAACTTGTGATTAATTCTAAAAATTGCATTGCTCGAGTATTAAAGCATACGAAAACTGCATGTATCCCTTTAAATTTGGAGGTTTATGACCCCGACCTTGACTAATTTCTTTAATGATATTGGGCCAACATAGTCGTAACCGGTGACAAAAAACGTTGGTTGAGGTAAGATGCGATTTTTTGGTAATACTCCCATGATTGGTGTATGATTATATTTATTGAAGAAAGAAACAATCTGGGATTCGCATGTAAGAGACGAAGATGCTCGCTTTTAAATAATAATCGCCTAATATAATGCTTAGATGACATTAACAATGGATGTTTATATGACTATCTCCTTCTGACGTCAAAACTAACCTGTCCACCAATCACCAGATCTCATTTCAAAAATGTAGTCCAATCAGATTTCAATTTAGTGAACATTTCATTTGCCTAATGAAATCTACCAATCACGAGTAATATGCACAAATTACCGATCATTTTCGACAATTTTTTATAATGTTGCTATAAACAATAACAAATAATAACGAATGGTAACTACGCATTTGTAAAATTTAATAAATTACGACACTCTTTGCATAATATTAATATAAAAATAATGTCATCAGGAGATAGTCCACGGAATTTCCCTTTTGCACAAAATATTATCCTATCATTTGTTCTCTTACATATTTTCGATTGCAATTTACTAGACATTTAATAACTTTCTATAATTCGTAAACTTTTAGAGGACCTTTGAAAGCATTTTGAGAATTTTTAATGTTATTAATGAACCGTAAAACATATGCATAAACGCGTTTTAATTTTATGAAATTTGAGAATCTTTGAGAATCATTTAATACGGGCTCATTTTTAACTACAAGAAATGATATAACTTGCTTTCGTTTATCTGGAAGGTCTCTTTGTAATTTAAATGAAAATTCTGGCCATGATTCTTTACTTTCGCGAAGCCATTTTGATGGACCATGGAACCATAACTCATTTTTTAATAATTTGCTTAGAAAAATTTACATAATGCCAGTTATCATTATTTGTTGTTAGAATTTGAATTTGCGAAATGCGATTTTCAACAAATATTTGAAATTGATTAAGAGATACGATCCAACTTAAAACTACCTTAGAAATTAACCATAAAAATATTTTATTAAATTGAAAATTAAAACTATTTTTTAACTTATTAATTAAGTGTGCTAAAACTAATGCACTTCAGAGTTCAAGTTTAAGTGTTGTTAAAAATTTAATTGGTGCGATCTTGCCTTTAGAACATAAAAGATTTACATGAATATTTCCATTTTCGTTTATGCTACGAATATAAACAACACCACCGTAAACCTTTGCGCCCACTCGTTCTACGCACAGGTAGCAAACAAACAAATACAGATACACGTCGACATACTGAAACCATACTTTAAACACTGGAAAATAAAACTAAATCCACAAAAGACTGAGACAATCATTTTTACACGAAAACAGACTAACCACAAAATTTTTGAACCTCTTAGGGTAGACGGACACAAAATTGATACTTTACAAAACACTATTACGACCTATACTGACATATACATCGGCAACTTGGTGTAACGTTTCCAAAACGGCAATCAAGCCACTACAGGTATTCCAAAACAAAAACTTAAGACTTATAACAGGATGCGACCGTTACACGCGAATAACGAGACTACATGAACTAACCGACGTCGAATACTTTCAAGATCATGTTAACAGACTATCTACAAAATTTTACGAGACCCAAATTTCGAAAAGCAAACTAACAAGAAACTTAACTAACATTCGACGAGACAACGCTCCTTTTAGAATTAAGCACAAACTGACATATCAAAATTTACCTATATTCCGACAAACACTGACGGCAGACAACGACGAAGATGACCACAACGATATTAACAATGGCAACGCCACCGGTACGGAGTAACTGATATACCTACCTCTAAATTACCATATTGTTATGATTATTTTTACTTTAAGAATAACCACCCCAAAAAAGAAAGACCCTCGAAGCTAACGTTTTATCGGAGTAGAGTTTTCCTCTTCCTCAGAGTCAATGGATTCAGTAGATTAAATAAGAGGGCAATTTGTTGTAGACATAATTTATTAAGTAGCATAAAGAATTAATAAAAATTTGCATCAAATTAACTTGGACAACAATTTTGTCTAAAACCAATGTGTTATTTTTGTGCAATAATTAAAGCATCCAAATTACATTTAAATCCTTGTATTTAGGAGCTAAATTTGGATATTTCATTATTTGGTGTAATCATGTGAACAAATTATAATCATTAAAATCAATGAAGTCCTTTAATTAATCTAAAATCAACACAAATCGTTGATTCAGAATTTAGATTAATTAAAAATAAAAAATAAATTTTGTACCTTATCGCACATTTGTTACATTCCACTAAACTCCGTGTGTTGCCAGATGCATGCGTCGAAACTCGTGCCAGTAGCCGCCAGCTGTTTCCACCTGTCCAAAGCTGTGAATGCTTCACACGTTTGCCAGTATTCCAAATACAAAAACGTCACCAAATGTGAAGTTGATTTCCGATTCGCCACGTTCACGATACACAACTTTTATCAAATACTCGAATTTTGTAAATTCATTTACTTCGGTTTAATTAAGTAAATTAATGCTTTGGCCTTTTTGTACCAAAGAATCGCAATTGAGTTCCTTCTTCTCGTGGAGACTTCCACGCGCTCTCTCTTTGAGTTTCACCAAGAGACTGCTCTCGGCTTGGAGGCCACTAAGAAACTCCTCTCTGCTCGAGCTTCACCCGGGAACTGCCGTGTTTCTCGTTCCTTTTCCAAAATTCAAAATTTGCTTTTGTGGTGGGGATCTTGTTGCTGGTAACCAAAATGGTCCTTCTAGCAGGCAACACAACGTTGTTAATTGCTCGCGCACCAAACTGATATTAACACTTTAACCTTATGTTTTACAGAAAATCGCGGCCGTTATCAAATTTAAAAAAAAAGGCACTCACAAGGTGTTACAAAACTTTTGTATCTCACAAATAAACTTAAATTGTGTCTCATGTGCAATTAATCGTTACATGGGATGGTTTTTGTTTTTGATGCAAATCTTATTTTTTTTTTAGTCGTATCGACTGACTACTGAACTAAAAATTAAATTAAATAAAATTACTCTCTTATCTGCTCGTTTACACCCTCTAATGTGGAAATATCACCACAATATATTATCAAGTATTTTTAACCATTTAGTAAGTAAGTTTTATTCCAAATTCTAAATTTAAAAAAAAAAAAAAAAAAAATTTTTGTTTCTTTTTCATTCAAGCAGGTTTAGTTTTTCCTGCAACTACCAAATTAATCAATTTAAAATCCACAACGAAACTATCAATGCAATTTATCACTAATATTAATTATTTAAAAATGTTTCGGCACTAATTACTTAAGCAAAGAGAGTTACGCGCAGGCAAGGTCTCTCAACTTCTCGCTCATCGTTAAATTTTAAATTTTATTGTTATAAGTTTTAAAATAATAGATATTGTAATGTTAATAGTAAATAAATTTTGTTCTCTCTCTCTCTCTCTCTCTTGCAACTTGCATTAGCAAAACCATACAATTTTAATCGAACAGGTTGTAATATCGGGAAATTACTAAATTGGTACGCGAATGCTGGTTGGGTTGCCTAGGTATAGATTATACTTTTCCGCGCTAAAATTATAGATGGCAAGTGTAACGTTTCTTCAAGGGCGGGAGAAAAAAAAAACAGGTTTTAACGTAGATGGGCTAGGGAGAAAATTTTGGTTAATCGTTGTTGAGCTGTTGAGGTAAGCACTTAAAATTAATAAACGTTTTCTTAGTTATGGTATTTTGTAGCATGTAAAATTTCAAATTAGATCATCCTGATTGTACATATTTATATCTAGTTATGGGTTAATTTAAACATTTATTTTAAACTGGCAAATTATTATCGCTGATGAATCGAAGATCGTTCGAATTAGACACGTGGGCTACAATCAGTGGCGTGCTGGTAAATCGTTTAACTTCACACTTTCAATTATTATCACTGATGAGTCAATTTTCGGTAATATTATAACACACGTGTACTAAAATCAGTGGTTGGCGGGCAAATGATTAAAATTTGTGGCGTTTTAAAATATAACGGGATGTATGATTGGGGTTTGAACGAAAACTACATTGGACCGCGACACGTGCGTAATTTTTCTAAGGTTGATTCATTTCTATATACAGGGTGTTTCTTTAATAAATAACATTATCAAGGTGTATGTAAATTGATTGGATTTGTCTTTCTTATTATGTTACTGATCACAAGGTAATTCTTAGTATTCAAAGGCCAAACAGTTGAGATACATATATTGTAGGCTAATTAAATTTAACATGAATGTAATTTCTATTCAAAGGTTTTTGATTTTTATCCGTGCCATTAAATCTAGAAGAACGATGTTCCTCCTGCCTTACTCATCATATTAAATGTCCTTCTCTAGAAAAAAGGCACTACCCTCCAAAATCAGACCGGGCAAGGGGCAAAAACCCTTTAGCACCAACCGACGATTCCACCTTGTAGTTTGAATGTAAATCACTATCATGTTTATTTTAATTGTGCCATTTTGTTGGGGAGATATAATTCAACTTAGGTATGGGTTTCTAACTTCCTTCGAACAACTAATTATCTTTATTTAGACACTATCGTGTAGTATGATATTCCCCGATTATCTAATATTGACCATTAATTTTGTATCCCTACTATTTACGGATCTAACAGGTGACCCAGGTTATTTAAAGTAATTTTTACAGGTATTTAAATTCAGGGTGTTTTACTTGCGCGTCTTATTCTTATCTTTGCTTCAGCCTCGAACCCAGATCATAATTGAAATAAAAGATTTGACATAACCCAAATATATGTAGTTTCATTTGTGTTGCGAGTTTAGATCGTCTCTCTTTTGGAGCGGTCATCAATTTTGTTTCAGCTTTGTTAACAACTCTGTTTGGTACAACGGAAGAAAGAATTGGTCGATAGGTGGTGTTCGGTAGGTAAATACATAACGTGGTGGTGATCTTGGCTTTTTCCGTGTCATCGATGATGAGATGTTGGCGCTAAATTCAAATTTAGAAGTCGCATCTTACAAGGTTTTTTGCAAATTACCTGTCTTGGTATTTCTAACGAATTTAAAATAGGTAATTCTTGTCTACGTCTGCCTAATTCTTAGGCAACGACCATACCACATTGAGAAAGGGGACGTGTGTGGGATCCTTTAAGGTGAAAACTAGATAAGAGTGGCTTGCTTAAAATAGTGAATATTTGAGAAATATTTAAAAATATTTTAAAAAGACGAAAGTGTGAGTGATTTAGGTGCTGAAGCAGAAAGAAAGACGCAATTATTAAGTGATTAAGCTTTTTTTTTTTTTTTTTTTTATTTATTTTATATTGGCTCAGCTACAAGCTATACACAATATTTATGACAATCATATAACATACATATCAACACAATGAAAGTTAACAAATCAATTTTATCACAACACTACAACTCAGTCAAATAAGGCAATCCTGAGGCAAATGCTTCGTTTTAAGTCGGGAATTATGCGTTTTTTCACCAATGTTATAATGGATCGCACCTGAGCAATTCACTAATTTGTTAAAGTAGTTTTTCGCACATTTTTCGTTGAATTGCTTTACTGTAGGAATTTGCAGCTCCTCGTGAAGCTGTTCGTTTCTTACAAACCATGGGGCGTTGCAGATCATTCTCAGTATTTTATTTTGTAGACGCTGTAATTTATTGATGTTTGTTTTTGATGATGTTCCCCAGATGATATTGGCATACGAGTAAACTGGTCTTATTACTGATTTATATATCAACGAACCACATTCAATTTTTAATGTTGACTTCTTGTGATTAAGCTTGGGAATATATAAAATTTTGTAAAATTGAAAGGTTAGGTTCTAAAAAGACGACGGTTTCCGAGGTGTTGAACCGAGCCGGGTCGTCTTGAACGCGGAAAGTACAATAAGGTAGGCAACACATCAAGCGCAATAATAACAGAGAGAAATCAACAGCGAACGCATAAAGGTGAGAAGCCAATAACAGTAGAACAGTAGAAAAATTGGATACAATGAGTAAAGAAAGGCAACGGACCATACCTTCCAGCTACGAAAGTGACGGTTCGACAACAGATGAAAATAGCAGGAAAAGAAGGAACGATTACGATATTTTTAAGATGAGTAAGAAGTTACACAGATCACCAACGCAAAAACCAAGTACTGTAAGCGATGGAGATGAAAGAGACCAAAAGAACAAAGAAGAAGCAAGATCACCGAAAGGAAATATGTCTCAAATGGAAAGTTCAAGAATCGAAGATAAATTAGACCGACTTACAGATATGATGTCAAAATTCATGGTAGATATGCAGGCGAACATCGAGGCAATCAAACAGGAAGTTGGCGAGTTAAAAAAAGAAGTTGCTGATGTCAAAAACGAGGCGAAGCTGACAAATGAGGACTTGCAAGAAGTAAAAGTGGAAAGCGACCAAAATGTAAAAGCAGTAAGAAAGGAAGTAGAAAAACTGGAATTGAGAAATATGGAACTAGAGTGCCAAATAGAAAGGATCGAAAGAGAGAGAATAAGAAACAACTTGATTATGACCGGAATTACGATGGATGAAAATGAACCGGAAAAGCTGAGATTGGCAGTGAATAATTTTATCAGAGAAAAAATAGGGGTTTCGACCGAAATTAAGAATACATATAAAATAGGTAATAAACGATGCGTGATTGAATTAAAGAAGTGGGAAGATAAGATGAAGATATTGAAAAATAAATCCAAGTTGGCGGGAAGCGATGTTTATATCGATAGTGATCTTACGAATATGGAAAAACGCATAATGAAAGAAATCAGAACAAGAGCCAAAGTTGAACGAGAGAAAGGAATAAGGGTGAAAGTAGGTCATTTAAAACTCACCATGCCTGGAATCTTAATAACCTGGGATCAGCAGAAACGAAGATTGGTAGAAGAAAGAACTGAGTCTTCGGAACTGCTACTAAAAAACTAGCAAGACATACAGGACGGCTGATACAGGAGACGGAACGGCGAGAAAATGGATTAACGAATATGAAACCAAACAAAGAGAAGCATATAATGAAAGCAAAACAAAGGAAAAAAAGAGAAGCTAAGATATGGAGAGTTGGTACATGGAACGTCAGAACGATGCTAAAGAAAGGCAAAATGTACGAGACAACAAGAGAACTTGGGAAATACAGAGTCAACATAGCAGCGGTACAAGAAATAAGATGGGGGGGTAATGGGGAAGTAAATGCGGGTGAATACGTGTTCTTATATTCCGGAGAAGAAAAACAAGGAACAAACGGGGTAGGATATTTCGTAAGAAACGACCTGAGAAGAAACATATTACAATTTAAACCGATTAACGGCAGAATTGCATATTTGAGAGTAAAGTCAACCCCGGTAAATGTAAGTTTAATAGTCACATACGCACCAACAGAAGATAAAGGTAATGATGAAAAGGAACATTTTTATTATGAGCTGGAAAAAATGGCTGAAGCAGTACCTAGAAGTGATATACTAATAATATTAGGAGACTTTAACGCCCAAATAGGGAAAGAAGAATACCTTAGTGAGGTAGCCGGCAAATTTACGATACATGAAAACACCAACGATAACGGACAAAGAATGTGTAATATGGCAACAGTACTGAATATGTTTATAAGTAGCACGAAATTTAATCACAGACCAATACACAAAATAACATGGAAGAGACCGGGAGTAACTAATGATGAAGAAGGAAGCCAGATAGACCATGTTTGCATATCGAGGAAAGGAACAACATCCATCAAAGACGTAAGAACCTACCGCGGAGCAAATGTAGATTCTGACCATTACTTAGTAATCGCAAAGCTAGCACACATAAATATACACAAAAGAAGAGGAGATGACATCAAAAAACTAGCACTGGAAAAAATGGTAGATACGAAGATTAAGACGAAATACGCGGAAGAAACAAACAGAATAATAGAGAACATTGAAAAAGAACAGGACATAGACAAAGAATGGGAAAACATTAAGATGGCGATGCAGACGGGTGCAGAGAGAACAGTGGGATTTAGGAAGCAAACAGTACACAAGAAATGGTTTGATAAAGAATGTGAAGAGTTGGCAGATAATAAGAGAACAGCAAGATTAACATGGATGAGAACAAAAAGAGAAGTGGACAGAACTATACAGGGTGTCCCCGCACTCACTTTACATAACTTAGGTGGTGATAGAGGACACTTTTCTAAGAACAATATTTAACAAAAAATTTTTTCTAAATTCAAACCCTCGAGAGTTAGGCCTCTTAAAGCATTTTTTTTTAATTTCCACCTTCACGTGGCCATAGCCCCGAAAATATTGATTTTTCAGTAAAGATGGTTTAGTGCTTTCTTAAAGACCGTGAAATAATCTACAAACTAGATTCAAACCTTTTTGTGTCTAAAATCAACGGCTTTCGAGTTATGAATTAAAGTAAGTTAAAAAATGTCGAAAAATTTGAGCTTTCTTTTTTTTTGGTTTTTTTCAAAACCCTGTATCTTTTAAACGAAACATTTTACAAAAAATCTGACGCCCCATTCCGGATAGAAAATTTTACGGACTACAACTTTTGTCTAGTAAAAATTTTTGAAAAACCAATCCATTTCACAGAAAATCAGAAAGTAACAAACAAGGCAGCTACAAAACATAAAATTAAATTCACAAAATTTTTATTTTTTTTGAAAAATTATTTTATTAATTAATTTTAAATTATTACATTAATAAAGTAATTGTTGAAAATGACCACCCTCATTATCAATATACAGTCGTGATTGTTTTAAAAGATGTATGTCGAAAAAAATCGAAAAAAATCGATTTTTCTACACTTTTAATCGCAGAAATTCGAATTTTTGACACATTATTTTCTAATTTTCTGTAAAATGCATTGGTTTCTCAAAAATTTTTACTAGACAAAAGTTGTAGTCCGTTAAATTTCCTATCCGGAATGGGGCGTCAGATTTTTTGTAAAATGTTTCGTTTAAAAGATACAGCATTTTTAAAAAAACCAAAAAAAAGAAAAGCTCAAATTTTTCGACATTTTTTAGCTTACTTTAATTCATAACTCGAAATCCGTTGAATTTAGACAATAAAAGGTATAAACCTAGTTTGTAGATTATTTCACGCTCTTTTAAAAAGCACGAAATCATTTTTACTGAAAAATCATTATTTTCGGAGCTATCGCCACGTTAAGGTGGAAATAAAAAAAAATGCTTTAAAGAGGCCTAACTCTCGAAGGTTTGAATTTAGAAAAAAAATTTTGTTAAATATTGTTCTTAGAAAAGTGTCCTCTATCACCACCTAAGTTATGTAAAGTGAGTGCGGGGACACCCTGTATATAAAGAAAGAATGAAAGAGACAAACAAGATGTATAAGAAGAAGAAAAATAAATGGCTGAACGAAATCATGAATGAGATAGACGAAGACTGTAAAAATGATAACGTTAAGAAATTCTATATTGGATTGAAACAACAAACAAGTAAACGCAAGGTAAACTCTAGAACAATGAAAGATGAGAACGGGCGAAGCTGTGACAATGAAGAAGAAATAAAAGAAATATGGAAGAGACACTTCCAGAAGCTGTTAAACCAATTAGATGACGAAAACACGTAGGAAGAAACGGAAGAACAAACAGAAGAAACAACAGTGCCAGAACCAACACTATGCGAGATAAAAGCAATATTGAAAAAGATAAAAAGTGGGAAGACACCGGGAAGAGATGAAATATGCGGTGAGATGTTAAAGAATGCAGGAGAAGGAATACAACGAAGAATGTACGAGATGATACTTGAGATTTGGAGAAAAGAGAAAATGCCGAGAGAGTGGAAGTCTGGAAGGATAGTACCGATCCACAAAAAGGGAGATAAAGAAGAGTGCAGAAATTATAGAGGAATAACTTTATTACAGGTGGCATACAAAATCCTATCGACAATCATAAATGACAGAGTAAAAATTGAAATTAAGAACAAAGTCGGTGAATACCAACAAGGTTTTAGAGAACAGCGATCAACGATAGACGCTTTACATGTAATGAAACAAATAAACGAAAAAGCGTACGAGCATGGTATAGAGCTACACCTGTTATTTGTCGACTTTCAACAAGCGTTTGATTCGGTTAAACGTGAAAAGCTGTTTAAAGTGTTGGTAGAATTAGATATACCAGAGAAATTGAGACGACTGATAAAGATGACGATGAAGGAATCGAGAGCAACAGTGAAGATTGGGATAGGCGAATCTGATGAATTTCCAATCAATGGAGGAGTGAGGCAGGGTGATGCTCTGTCTGCGGCTATGTTTAACTTGGTGATTGAGAGCATTATTAGAAAATTAGGAAACAGAGCATCAATTGTAACGAGAGAGTGGCAAATAATAGCATATGCCGATGATATAGTGATTATAGCCAGATCCAAACAGAAAATGGTCCAAATTTTCAAGGAAATGGAAGAACAAGCGACAGAGATGGGATTGAAGATCAATGAAGGCAAGACCAAGTATATGAACTTCAACAGAAGCGAAGACAATCGACAAAATGAGTTTAAGATCGGAAAATATACGTTTGAAAAGGTTAAAAAATTCAAGTACCTAGGACTCCAGCTAAACAAAACCAGCAATAGAACAACGGAGATACATGAGAGAATACAAGCAGGTTGGAGAGCTTATCATGTAAACAAAAAATTGTTAAAAAGCAAAAGCATATCCTTGAGAACTAAGATACGAATATATAAAACATATGTGAGAACGGTAGTATCATATGCCTCAGAAACAATAAATTTGACAATGCGAGAAGAAGAAAGACTGAGGGCATTCGAGAGAAAGCTGATGAGAGCGATAATGGGTCTGAAGAGGATTGGGGAAGGTGATTACAGACAAAGAACGAATAATGAAGTAATGGAGGTTATGGGTGATGAAAACATCGTGAAATACATGAAGGCTCAGAGAATCCGATGGCTAGGACACATCACAAGAAAAGAACCACAAAGTGTTTTAAGACAGATAACAGACTGGAGACCGAATGAGACAAGACCTAGAGGGAGAGCAAGAAGTAGATGGATGGACGAAGTGATAAGTGATCTTGAAGCTATGGGAATAACGAGATGGAAAACGAAATGCGAAGACAGAATGGAGTGGAGAAGAATAGTGAACGAGGCAAAAACACACGCGAGACTTTGAAAAACGAAGAAGAGAACAAGAGGAGTAATTCACCTCAAGAAATGAATTGTAAAGACTTTTATAAAGTAGGAATATTCCTAAAGGAATGTATACCTGATTAAATAAAAATTCTTGTCTAAATTGTAGCCATTGTTTTTGTAGGTCAATAGGAATTTGATCATCCCATGTTATTATTAACAACCACAAACCTTGAAGTAATATTTTCGCAATTATGACTGATGCACTTACTAAACCCAAAGGATCAAAAATTTGAGCGTTTGTAGACAAAATTGTTCGTTTTGAAATAATTTTTGAATTTTCGTAACTTGCAACTTTGAACATTAAGAAATCTTTATTAGAATTCCAATATAACCCTAAAGTTTTTGTTTGACTTTGCTCTCCGAATTCTTTGATATTATTGGAATTTGAGTTTGAATTTTTATTTAGATTTTGCATTGATTTTAATACATTAGGAGAGTTAGAATTCCATTTTCTCAATTCAAAGCCTGCTGATTTTAAAATACTATAGATTTCTTTGCATATTTTAATAGTTTCTTCATCTGTACGTGCTCCTGATAACATATCCATGTAAAAATCGCGTTCAATTACACGGGATGCTCTATTATTTGTTTTTGAAAGTTCTAATGCTAATTGTTTTAAACATCGTACAGCGAGATGTGAGCTTGAGGTTAAATGATTTGACCTGCTCCAAAATATGCGTTGAAGATTTCTTTGCCTCTTCTGGATTTTCATTTGCAAGAATATTTTTGAAATATTCCCCGATATAATTATGTTGTGCGTTCTAAAACGGACTAAAATTGACCATAAGTCGTTTTGTATGTTTTGAGAACCGATATTCTGTAATTCATTTAGTGATATTCCACTGTCAGAAGGGCAAGAAGCGTCAAAAATAACTCTAACTGGTGTACTTGTGATTTCTTTGATAACACTATGATGAGGAAGATAATATGAAATGAGATTTTCTTGAGGTATTTTAATGGATTCCTTTAATGGAATTGATACCTCAAATCTACCAGTAGAATCGCGACGCATGTTTTTCATAAAATGATTTTGAGATTCTGTTTCTTCGTCGGTTTCTAATTCCGCGTTTGAATATGGTTCTTCAATTAACGAGAATTTTGCGAATTTTGCGAATTTTTCCTGAGTTTCAATAACTGATTTTTTTGTGATTACACAATGCTTTATTTTGTTTTTTCATATGATGACCACCTGAATTTATTAAATTACTGCCAAATACTTTAACAACCCCTCCCGAAACTGCGATTTTATTTTGATTATTTAAAATGTATTGCGCTTGAGCAGTAATTTTAAAGTACAAATTTTCAAATGATTCGCGTTCATCGAATTCTTTATCCACATCATTTGAATTACATTTGCAATCAATTATATTTTGAATTTTTTCAAAATCATTGAAGAGAATGTGAATATTTTGTAACCTATTATCAAGTTGAACAAAAGCTTCCTCCTTTCCTTCGTTAACCTTTGCGAAATCAGGTATCATGAAATTTTTAAAAAATGTTAAACGAACTTTAACCGTGTCTCGTTTACGTCTTAGCTCGGTGAGATTTAATTTAGTAAGTTCCATTGAAAATTATTTAAAAACAAGTATTAATAAAAATATAATAATGACGCAAAAAAAGTCAAGAAATGAGATTTATATATAAAAAAATTGCCCAAATTGCGACAATAATTATTGAGATTTAGGATTAATGAGATTTAGGATAAAAGGAACTCACTTGTGATTTCAGAGATGTCCTCCTGCGATTTTTTGATAGAACGATTTTCTATGCAATTCTTATTTGATGAGATTTGTTGGTCTTGCATTGCATTGATTGAATTACAACGACGCTTTTTCTGAACAATTACTGCTTTGGTTGAGTAAATTGTTCCACAAATATTTTCACTAACGTATTTGTTTGAGATTTCAGAGATGTCCACCTGCGATTTTGTGATTTATTGATTTTATGTGCAATTTAAACTAAACAAAGAAGTTAATTTTAGGTTGTCATCAGTCATTTTTAAAGTATTAAAGTAAAATTTAACATTTATTTTTTTAATTAATTATTTTTTTTTATTATATTTTTATTAATTAATAATTTTATTTAACAAATCTACTCTATATATATAAAAAGATAAGAAAAATATGCAACGTTTTTATGCAACGTTTTTGTGCAACGTTTTTATGCAACGTTTTTATGCAACGCTGAGAACAGCTATTGGACGACACCAAATCAACATTATAATCACATCAACGGACGAATCAAAGCAAAGCAAAGCAAAGCAAAGCAAAGCAAAGCAAAGCAAAGCAAAGCAAAGCAAAGCAAAGCAAAGCAAAGCAAAGCAAAAGCAAAAGCAAAAGCAAGGCAACAAAACCATGCGACGCAAAAACATAAAGATTGAAAGATTTATGTACATGCAAAAATCCGTTTGGTGGCAAATTTGTTATTTTCGGTGGTGACTTTCGTCAAGTTTTACCTGTTATAAAATACGCTTCACCTGTGGAGATAGTCAATTATACTTTAAAGTCAACATCAATTTGGCCAAGCAGCATTATATTATTGAAAGTACCGAATAGCTGGAAATCTACAAATATAATTCAGGGACACGGACAACTCGGCAACGCGGAAACTCAGTTCCGGGCTAACTTGGCACCAGTTGAAAAACTTTAAAAAAATATATGAGGATCATTATTAAAAGGTAGATCCCGGTCGAGGCTAGGTTAGTGTTAGGAAACGACTTGTTTTTTAAAAGAGAAAGTCATTAAAAGGTAGATTAATTACTAATAAAGAATATTTGAATGTGTGACATAATATGGTCCGGTACCGAAAAAAAATGCGAGATTCACCCCATTCCCAGTAGCACAATTTGCCGAGTTGGAAGGCCCTAAGGGAATGTTTTTAAGGAGTTTAGTTCTGCAAAAATGGCTCTGGAGCGGACTCGGCACCAGTTGAAAAACTTAAAAAAAAATTAAAATATAAAAATTTTATTATATTAAAGAAATTATATATCTTTTTATAATTCACTTTCCGGAACAAACGCTACCGAAGTTATCATACGTGACTTTGCGACGGAAATGGTCTTAAAAATCCGAGGTGACCTTCTCTTTTAAAAAAAAGTCGTTTCCTAACACTAACACTAACCTAGCCTCGACCGGGATCTACCTTTTAATAATGATCCTCATACATTTTTTAAAAGTTTTTAACTGGTGCCAAGTTATCCCGGAGCTGAGTTTTCCCGGTGCCGAGTTGTCCGGTGCCGAGTCGCCGGTGCCGAGTTTTCCCGGTGCCGAGTTGTCCGGTACCGAGTTGTCCTGTACCGTATAATTCAGGACATTTACAGCAATTCAATTGCTTCTAATGCCGATCTCTCCGACAGAATTATATTAGCCTGCCACAATGATGATGTTCGGGCGAGATTCATACCTACTTAAGTCAAGATATAGCTAAACATCGAGGGGTCGGTGAAACAGAAGAGGACATTCGGTTGGAATATGAAGTCGAATAATTAAATTCATTGAATTTCCCTGGTTTTCCGGTACACAAATCAAAACTTAAAATAGGATCTGTTGTTATGCTAGCAGAGCTTTAACAAAGTTGGTATATACATCGATAGGCCTTTGTTTAGTCATGGACAGTTATATGTAGCAGTATCAAGATGTCGAGCGAAGGATGGAATACAAATTCAAAGTGAAAGCAACATAAAAAATGTTGTATGGAAATAAGTTTTATAACTTGAAGTTATTAGGGCCGCAAAGCGGCCCTGGGGGGTAGGGCCGCGTTAGCGGCCAGGGGGTCGAAGCCCCCTTAGTAATACTATATAATAACATAAATACGATATTTAACATTTATTACCAATTTTAAAAATTGACAGCAAACTTTTATAAAATAAATTTATTAATGCGCATGACTCCGATTATCAGTTTGAGAAAATTCCTCAAACTGCTCTGGCTATCAGCTAACCGTTTGAAAACGGTTTTGTTACTGTAGAAACACCAAACTATTAGTCACAGTTTGATCAAGCCGCTGTAAGAACGCGGTTTTAAATCTGCGCATGCGTCTGACGGTTTGCAAACGGTTTCAAACTGTTCAAACTGCTGAAGAAACAAACCTATTGTCTACGTCAGAGATTAATTTTGCACAAATAGGTACAACCGAAGTACAAACTATTGAGATTATTTTGATGTTTAGCATGTAAATTTTTCCGAGAATTTCGTTAATCAAATCATGCGCATCAATTTCTTTCTAGAAAATTTCAAAAACTATTTGGGTACAATCGAAAATAAAACTTGCACAATAAGGTACAAACGATTGAGACTATTTTTTTGGTCTTTATCATGTAAATTTTTCCCCAGAAACTCGTTAATCCAATCATGCGCATCAATGTTGTTTGAAAATCTCCAAACCTATTTGGGTACAAACGAAAATAAGACTTGCACAAACATGCACAAACGAAACAAAATCGTTCTAGACCATAATGAAATCAGAAATTAGAAATTTAAAAAACTGAATGTGTTACCACACGGGAAAGAGAATATCGTTAATTCAATCATGCGCGTCGGTGTCGTTGATGTTTTTCTTGAAAATCTCAAAAACTACTTGGGTACATACGAAAATAATACTTGCACAAACAAGCGCAAACGAAATACAAACGATCTAGGCTATTTTAAATCTGAAATTCGAAATTTCAAAAAAGCATGTCTCCATCAGACCCCTCAGAGAAATTTTGAAATTTCTCGAAAACTATTTGGGTACAATCAAAAAAAATTTTTGCACAAACAGGCATAAACGAAGCACAAACGATTGATACCGTTTTGGATCCAAAATTCGAAATGGGGAGGGGGGGCTAGCATGTCTAGAATATCTCCAGGTGGGTACCTGGGTGTACACACAAGGGTTAAACACACACCAAATCGGCACTCAGAAAACTGTTGTAACAATATATGTCCGCTTTGCTATTTGGCCCCTGGGTAACTAAAAATTACTACGCAAGAATGGTCGTACAAATTCAAACGCCAACGTTCACATATCCACCATCTGCTATGCAAAATGCATTGTATCAACGATTGCATTTAAAATAAATACAAGGGCCGTCTTTAGAAATATTGTGAAATGATATAAAAAGTAAAACCACGTAACAAATTGCAAAAATTCGTTACAATATCTCTAGGAGTAGTTCAGATTTAATCCGCACTTGCGCTGGAATCTTAACATTAGATCTCAATACTTACAAGCCGTGAACATGCAAATTTGGTAACGCCGCCGGTGGTCCTAATTTTCAAATTCTTGTATGGATGTTTATATGGTTTATGAATATTAAATCTGTGTAAGAACACTTCGTTAGTAATAATTAACAAGTAAAACTAACGACAATCAAAGGTAAGTGTATAAAGGTATAACCTAAAAATTTACTTTTTGTAATTCAAATCTCTATTCTTGAATATTGAATAATTATCTATTAGTACACTTTATTAATGGCACTGTTAATAGATCGTAGATGCTGTGTGCTGCGCTGCACATAAAAAAATTACCTATAGAAAGGATCCGGAACAAGGAAGAAATGAGGAGTTAAAAAGAACAACTTCAAAAATTCATGAATTTTTAAAAAAGACGAAATAGAAAATTTTATTCGTTACAAGTTTTACAAACAAGCTAAACTTTGTAAACTGGAATTATAAAATTTATGAAGAAAAGCTGAATACCCGGCTTCGCCCGGGGTTTTACATAAAATAAAATAGTTTCATATATAAAATTCCTTTGTTCTGCTTGAAGTTCTGCTTATTCTTCCATCGCGTTCAACTTCAGTTTCACGTTCCCTTTGCGTATCCTGTCTTAAAGCTTGTCTTCCATTGCATTCATAATCAGTTTCACGTTCCCTTTGAGTAGCCTGATTTGAAGCTTGTGTTTGGAATCTTCTATTACGTTCACCTTCAGTTTCACATTCCCTTTGAGTAGCCTGTCTTGAAGCTTGTGTTTTGAGTGTTTGATTACGTTCATCTTCACTTTCAGCCTCTCGATGCAACCGAAATCGCTTAGTGGCTGATGTATGCCTACTATGGGAAGCTCGATTCTTAGGTGGCATAATAATTGTTGGTTGGTTAATAGTAATAGTTTTAATTATAAAATTCTTCGTTGTTTTGTACCTTTATAGTAGCATTTCAAGTATTCAGGTGATGTAACATAATCCAATGACCCGCTTAATCTCTATAACAAAAAGTTTTGTGCGATCTCGCTCCCCTCGCAAGTTTTTAAAGTTTTTTTTGCAAGAGAACCTAACCCGAGTTCTAGTGAGCAAGTGTTCCAAATTTGGTTCAAATCGTTCGAAGGGCTTAGGAGTGGAAATAAACAAACATACAAACAATTTTTCTCTTTTATTTTATTTTATTTATGAACATTATACATATAAAATATTTAACATTTTTTCTATTAAATAATAGATTTAAAAAAATTCTTTGATCATCCTAAGACCTAAGTGGATATTATTAGATTATTACCATGCATCCAACCGCATAACTTTATTTTCATGAACGTGGAACCGTCGTCTTTTCAAATTGTGGAAATCGATATCGGAGCCTGCGCAACACTGAATCAGGAACGGTAGGACTGTTAGCAATACGCAGAACGACAGCAATGCATTCAATTAACGTATCCTCTTCCATGACATTGCCCCTTTCATCCAGAAAAGTAACTATAAAATGCGAATCGTCTAACCATTTGTGGATATGATGTTCGAATCTTATTGCGGTTTGAACACGATATTCCTTGTATTGGCTAGCATTTGCTCGTAGTTCCACATCGACATTGTCAAATTCTCTTGTAAAGAATTCTATTACATATTCCGAAAAATGAAATACCATAAACCTATTGTATACACGTTCAACATTTGCTTCAGGGTCGTAACCACTAAATGAGGTAAAAGATCTTCGATCCAATGGACAGGTAGGATTGGCATGATTAATCATTATCCATATTTTTATGCATTTAAAACAAAATAAGTGTACGCAAGGTAAGATTGCTATTTTTGTTACTTCGTTGATTTGTCTCAAACATATAGCACATTTCTGATCTGTTTCGTGAATATTCACATACCCGGTGTTTTCAATCGACATGCTTGATAATGTATACCTATTATTTTTATTCTTTTTGTATTCTTTTTTTTTTGTATAAAATACAATGTATAAATTATTATCCACATTATTATAATACCAACTAACTTTTTCAATGAGATTATGAGCTCAGATGCACTGAACTTTTGCAGGAATTCAGCGACATAACTCAACCCAACCTGATCGCAGACCCTCAATCAAAATCAAATCTTCCACCACATCGAAACTCAAGGCACACCCATATTTGCTAAAGCGTGCAGTTTGCCACCCGAGAAATACAATATCGCACAAAAAGAATTTGAACTCATGGTCCAACAAGGTATTTGCCGTACGTCAAAGTTACCATGGGCCAGCCCGCTACATCTGGTCGAAAAAATAACGGCGATTGGCGTCCATGCGGAGATTACCGAAGGTTAAATGCCTACACCATCCCTGATAGATACCCTGTGCCACACATCCAGGATACCACAGTTAACTTATCTGGCTGTAAAATATTTTCAAACATCGACCTTACCAAAGCGTACCACCAGACTCCAGTACATGAAGACGACATCCCCAAAACAGCAATCATAACACCATTTGGGTTGTTCGAATTTGTAGTCATGACTCATGACATTTGGGTTACGTAATGCCACACAAACGTTCCAAAGGTTTATTGACCAAGTGCTGAAAAGACGATCTTATCATATCATCTAAGAACTACGAAGAGCATACAGAACATATTCGCACCGTGTTCCAAAGACTGCAGGAGAACGGACTCAAAATCAACACCTCAAAGTGTGAATTTTTCAAGACCGAAGTAGAATTTTTAGGGAACGTCATCAATAAAGACGGAATACTCCCGTTGCCAGAAAAAGTCGAAGCGATTTGCAACCTCCCTCAACCTAGAAGTGCTCAATAACTACGACGATTTATCGCATCTATTAATTTTTACAGGCGATGCATCCCCAATGCTGTTATCTCCTAAGGCGTCCTTCAGAAATTAATCAAAGTAAACAAGAAGAACGACACCACCCCAATCGAATGGTCCACAGAAGCGTCAACCACCTTCAAACAATGCAAGCAGGAACTAGCCAATGCAGCATTAATTGCCCATCCATCGGCTAACGCCGACCTATGTCTATATGTCAACGTACCGGACACGTCTGTGGGCGCCGCACTCCAACAATCAAGAGACGGTCTGCTTCAACCACTAGGATTTTATTCCAAACGGCTCACAGACACCCAGAAGCGCTACAGCACTTGCGATCGAAAACTACTGGGAATATATCAATCCGTAAAACATTTTCGATCTTCATTAAAAGGTAGACATTTCACCATTTACAGCGACCACAAACCACTAGTTTTTATGTTCAACAAAAAGCCAGAACAAGCCTCACCTCGTCAACTGCGCCAGATAGACTTCAGCAGTCAATTTACCACCGACATCCGTCACGTTCCTGGCTCTAAAAACGTAGTAGCCAATATGCTATCAAGAATCGAATCAATAAGGCAACATCGTGTACTAGAATACAAATTGCTAGCCGAGCAGCAGGAGCATGACAAAGAACTCAACGCAATTCTAGAAGTAAGAAACCCGAAGGTGTCCTTGCAAATTAAATTGTGCACCTACCCAAATGTTAGCACCCTAATCTATTGTGACACATCAACGGGAAAATTAAGGCCGTTCATAACCAAGCCTTTTCGGCAAGCTGTTTTCAACGCAATCCACAGCTTGTCACACCTAAGCATCAAATCCGCAACAAAACTCGTAACGGATAGATTCGTTTGGCCATCAATCCGATCCGACACAAAGAGAATGGCTAGAAATTGCATCACTTGCCAAAAATTCAGAGGCACAACAAACCACCATTATCGACATTTCTGGTTCCAGACGAGCGATTCAGCCACATTAATATTGACCTAATCTGTCCTCTGCCCCCATCCAACACTTTCAATTATTGTCTAACCTACGTAGACAGATACACGCGTTGGCCCGAAGTAATCCCAATCCAGGCCAAAGCTTTAGTCAGTGGTTGGATATCAAGATTTGGCAACATCACCACAGACAAAGTAGGCAATTTAAATCTTCTCTGTTTAATAATGACAATGAGTTGTCGAGGATTGTAGGCATCAAGCACCTGAAGACAACTTCATACCATCCCCAAGTCAATGGAATGATCGAACGCCTTCACCGGTCAATCAAAACGTCCCTCAAATACCACCATTCCAACAATTGGGTCGACATACTGCCAACCGTCATGCTCGGTTACCGCACAGCTGTCAAGGAAGACATTGGTGCAACACCTGCCAAAATAGTCTACGGCACCACACTCAGGATACCAGGAGAATTTTTAGAGGACAACCACAATGACACACCGCAAAGCGAATATGTATCCTACCTGAGAAACATCATGCTTAATTTGCAGCCAACCCTAACCGCAAACCATGCAACCAAGAGAAACGCATTCGTTCAAAAAGAACTGGCGACACGCAAGTACGTATTTATCCGGAACGACCGACGACGCCGCCCCACCGCCGCGCCGTTAATACCTCTCTATGAAGGACCATATGAAGTAGCCCAACGCAAGGAAGCCACCTTCATAGTGCAGGTAAAAGGGGACGAAACCAGGAAGTTTCCATTAACCGGCTAAAAGCAACATATTGTGGTATTTTAAAAATGAATAGAAAATTTTTCTTAATAAAGCAACGAGATGAAGGGTTGCGGTTTAATTTAATTTTTTTTATGTAAAGAAAGATGAAAAATATTGGCATAACAAAAGGTACTGGCGATTGAGCCTGTACAAAGAATTTGAATAATCACACACTCGTAAAGAAAGCAGAATTGATTTATTTAAATGTATTATAAAAGTAAAAGCGTTAATTTTGAATTTGAATATTGTGGACAAAAATGTGCGAAGAATCACCGATAGAGGCAGTGTTCATAAAGGTGGAGAAAGATCACGTGGGTAGGAAGGCGACGAACGATACTCTGGCTCTCTTGCGAAGAAGCAGCTGCGTCAAGTGGTAGAAAATTAATGGAGCTCGACATAAAATTTAAAACGTGCAAAGTAAAGTGTGAAAAATGCTAAAATAGCATTTTTAATTAAAATTAAGTGACCCGGAAGTATATGGGAATATCTGGAAAACTACATTCCAGACGCAGCGCAGTTAATGCATTTTATAAATAAGATACACGCAATTGTCTACAAATTTTATGCATTAAAATTTTACATGCAAATTAGAAGAAAATCAGAATTGAGAAAATGATGATGAAAGAAGCACCAGCAGCAAATTGGGAAGACAATCAGTCACAAAACTACAGATTTAAGGTAAAGAATTTTGTTAAAAACTTTTAATCCACCACGTGCAACTAATAAAACGCCTGCAAAGACCATCGTCCGCATCGACACAAACATGTTCGAATACCATGCATGATTTTACATGCGATTTTATTATGTTTGTATAATTTATTTATTATTTTTATTGCTTCTGATCTGACGGTACATGAATTCAGTAGATTAGCCATTATCCATAAATGTAAAATTCATGTACTGTTCAAATATAACGTGTTGATTACTGTACTATGATACAATTTCAAATGTCTAAGAGTGTTATGCCAATATGCCACATGTCTTTGGTTAATAATTTTTTGAAAGCAATTTATTTGTTCTGTTTAATCAAGAAATAAAATTTTGTTCATTGAATAAGAATTCATTCTTTTATTAAATTCCGACTGAGCGAACCGTCGTGAGTAGATCGAGGAGTAGATCGTTCCTCTAGAAAATTTTCAGCAACTTACTTCATATAATTTTAAGGGTAAGTTTTTAAAATAAGGTAAAGAGGACAATATATCAGCTTTACCTAGCATTTTACCCATACCAGCCAAACCGAAAAAGGTTACCCTTGTGGTAAAGATAATAAATATTTTTGTGCAATCTCTCTCTCCTCTCAAGTTCTTAAAGTTTTTCTTGCACAGGAACCTAACTCGAATCCTAGTGAACAAGTATTCCAAATTTGGGTCAAATCGGTCCAAGGGCTTAGGTGTGTATAGCGATCAAACAAACAATTTTTCTCTTTAGCCTGTAGTACACTCTTTGACCAACGGTCAAATATTTGGCTTATTTTACAGTAAGGGGGTTAAGGGGTTATTCTGTAACTCTTAAGGAATCCTTTAGAGCCGTAAAGTTTGGGTTCCACCCATAATATTGCCAGATTATCGGATGTATTTAATTCAATTATAAGTGTAAACCAAAATTTACGGCTCTAAAGGATTCCTTAAGAGTTACATAATAACCCCCTAACCCCCTTCCTGTATCTTTTTGGCAAAATAAGCCAAATATTTGACCGTTGGTCAAAGAGTGTACTACAGGCTTTTTACTAGCTGGATATCCGGCTTCGCCCGGGGTTTTAAATAAAATAAAATACTTTTATATAAAATTATTCTGTTCTGCTTGAAGTTGCCAATCTCCAACGTAGTATAATTAAAGAAACTTTGCCTGTTCATTAGGTTGGTAATGATTGAAGAGAACCTATTCTGTGATAGATTTGGCCATGAATTTTGAATGTGGGCATGAATCCACTTCCAGTTATGATATTATGTACTTCCAAACGACCGACGCGACGTCAAGTTATACTATGCAGAATTATACAGGGTGTCCCAGAACTCAACGATATCCGTGGGAGGCCAAATCATAGCTATGAGAAGGATAGAGAATGAATAAGAACAGGGTAATTTAATGAAAGAGGCAAAGATAGAGACACTTGAGAATAAACTGGAGGCACCCGAACACAGAATAGAACTACAAGAGAGAGAAAAGAGAAGAAACAATATATTGATTATAATATGTAAACAATGGAAAAGAAGATGGAGGAATTTATGAGGAAAACCCTAGAGATAGAAGTGAAAGTCACTACGGCGTACAATATATGATGCGAGAGGAATGTGATCGAGGTGAAAAATTGGGAAAAGAAACTTGAAATAAAGAGAAATAAATATAAACTGAGGCGTTTCCATCTCACGGGAGAGAAGATATTTATAGATAACCATTTGACGGTTAACGAAAGAAAAATACAGGCACAAATAAGAGAAAAAGCAAAAGAACTAGGACGGGCTGGAAGGAGAGTTAAGATAGGGTACCAGAATCTGCAATACGATGATTATAATGTAATGCTATAATGGAAAAGAGAAGATGGTTGCCCACGGGAAGTACCAAAAAACTGACTTAGCAGGCAAGCACAAGCAATTTTAACTTATCCAATTCGTGTGAACCGACGTGTTTAAGGGTTCTTGTGTTCAATTTTGAGTAACCGTTAAAGGTTACTGGTTTTTTGGGTAATTGTTTATATTTATACCGTGGGTGCACTTTATGATTGTTATCACCATTGGCTACTGTGTCTATGTTTTGCACAGCCATACATTGTGTTTTCTTGAGTTTTCCCAACTACCAGTCTTTTTTTCAGACACCCACGGCCTGGCCTCCACATTTAATAACATTAATTCATTATTAACATCGTGGCAAACAAACTGGAGAGGTTCATCTCCGAATTCTCTGTTTGGGTTAACCCTCTCATTAGGGGTTGCGATTCAGAGGGTAGTTCTTGTTATAAACAATTCTGTCGCGGAACACTTGCTCTTCTTGTTCACCAAAATCACACTTTTTTTGCTTTTCACTTCTTTTTAAGAATTATCAATTAATTAATTTCAATTAGCTCATTTAGCTTCAAAAGGTGCTAGTACTTCGCTGTATGAGCGAATTCCCTTTGAGTTTTACTCATCTTTAATATTTGAAATACATCCAAATCTTCTTCAGAACTACAGACAATGCTGTCATCTGTCATGTATTCGCTGTATTTAAATGCTACTCAAATTAGGTCAGTCTACAAAATTGTATTTTTTTAGAAATCAATCAAATTTTTATGGATACGTTGGAATATTCCATCAAGAAAACTTTGCTTTTACGGCTACTATCCTTTCTGGGCGAATGATGATACCGAGTGGGATTCTGGTTAATTGACTCAACATAGCATGAGCCGTTTCTAATAGTTAGTGACCTTGTATGGTTTTTGGTTTCAAGTTCCCTTAATGAGCTTGGCTGTGGCAAGCTAATCCATGTGAGGATTGGCTTGTTTTGGTGGGTTAGCAGGGTTAAATATCGGGATCGGAGGTGTGACGTGATCATCATCAAATTTGAAGGTTTTGGGCTGAATAGTTGCCTTAGTTACTTAGATAATTTCTCCACTAACTTATGGATGTGATGTTACCAATAGATCTTGTACTATATGATGAGCTTACCCTAGAAATGCTTCATTCACATAATTTTGTACTCATCAGTGAATGAGTTCATTGCTGGAGGCTTTATAGTCTCTTTACATAAGATCAACCTTCTAATCATCTCCTCTTTTAAACCTTCAGGTTCGGGGCTAGAAACGCTACTTTAAGGTTTAAACAAATAAAGTAGCTCAAACAACTTTTAAATAACGTTACATTTATTATCTTTTCATATATAATTTATACAAATATTTTTTAAATAAACAAATTTATTATGCATACAAATATTTAACATTTTTTCTATTAATAAATTTAAAAAAATATTTTGATCATCCTAAATGGATATTATTACCTTGCATCCAACAGCCTAACTTCATATTCATGAACGTGAAACCGTCGTCTCTTCAAATTGTGGAAATCGGTATCGGAGCTTTCGCAACACTGCTATAATTATTCTTCAGCCTCTTGAGAATTACGAACGGTAGCACTGTTAGCAATACGCAGAACCTCACCAACGTATTCAATTAACGTATCTTCTTCCATAACATTGCCCCTTTCATCCAGAAAAGTAACTATAAAATGCGAATCGTCTAACCATTTGTGAATATGATGTTCGAATCTTATGGCGGTTTGAACAAGATATTCCTTATATTGGCTAGCATTTGCTCGTAGTTCCACATCGACATTGTCAAATTCTCTTGTAAAGAATTCTATTACATATTCTGAAAAATGAAATACCATAAACCTATTGTATACACGTTCAACATTTGTTTCAGCGTCGTAAGCACTAAATGAGGTAAAAGATTTTCGATCCAAAGGACAGGTAGAATTGGCATGATTAATCATTATCAATCTTTTTATGCATTTAAAACAAAATAAGTGTACGCAAGGTAAGATTGCTATTTTTGTTACTTCGTTGATTTCTACCAAACATATAGCACATTTCTGATCTGTTTCGTGAATATTCATATACCCGGTATTTTCACTCGACATGCTTGGTTTTGTATACCTATTATTTTTATTCGATTTTTAATTGTAATATGTACCTATGTAAAATCTAGTCTTCTTATGATGTAAAAGATACAATTAATTCCGTTTATATAGTGTTTTTTATAAACTTCCAATTTTACATCACCCTGTACATGCACTTATTGCATTAAACGTATTCCAATTCCTGATACTTCTAGTAACTTTTAGTTTGGAACCAAAAGTTACTAGTTTTTACCTGAGTACCGTAGTACAACGAGGATGATCATGGCTTCTAACAAAAACATGGAGGGTGATTATGTACGCTAATATATGAAGAGCGGTTGTAATAAATTGTTAATCTGCGTGTTTCTGGTCGAGATATCGACAGAAAACAGTGCATCGTGACTCAGCGACTACGTGTTGGTGTTGCCGTTACAATATTAGCCGGCTAAGGTCGTGGATTTTTTTATTAGTAATTGGGACACACATGTGGGCCGCACCGCCTGCCTTGAAACGTTCCTCGCTGCTACCGCTGAAGAATTTGAACAGCCAATTCTGTGCATTCGTAACTACATCTACTGGTTTTCCTGTGGATTGGTTATTCCGAGTATTTGGAACGATTCCAGTACTATTTTTCTTGTGAAGGCAGTGGGTAGAAGCATTCTTTTTACTGGTGGTTGTCAAACCTAAAAAAACATGGGGGTTTATTTACAGCAAGATGTCAATGCCGGACGATTTGCTGATCAATTG
The DNA here is from genome assembly GCA_958510855.1 of Rhagonycha lutea. NCBI lineage: Eukaryota > Metazoa > Arthropoda > Insecta > Coleoptera > Cantharidae > Rhagonycha > Rhagonycha lutea. Next base: position 42,534,726 of record OY294038.1, read on the forward strand.
CGGGTTTTAGGAGATGGACGGCTTTGCAAAGAACCCAGCAGCAACCAAAAGATTTCTGCAATATTGTGAACTCAATAGAACAACTTCAAGACAAAGTACTTGCTAATATTGTACAAAATCTCTCGAAGGCTAATAATGACTATAATGCTATCTAAATAGGTAAATAATTTAACATGCATCCAATGGAAGAATTGAACATATTTCGAAACTAACAAAATTAATTAGTAATTCACTGACACAAATTCTTTCTATATACACGCGAAAAAGTATTTCATTTTATATAATATCCCGGGCGAAGCCGGGTATCCAGCTAGTACTATTTATAATTCTTATTAGAATGTATTTCCAGAAACAATCTGGAAATCATGAACAAAGATAACGAACCAACCTTCGTCATCACGAAAAGGAGGAAGTTATAGATTTAGCAATCGGAACACCGATTGTAAGTGGTAAGGGACTGATATATCTCTAAGAAGCAGTCATTCTCGGACCACGGATACATAAGATTTAACATCAAAACTTTGAAAGAAGAAGCTGAAATCTACATGAATCCAAAATCCTGCGACTGGGGACTCTATAGAGAGCATCTGGAGCAGGAACTGGAAAACTGTCCACTGAAACCTAAAACTCCAGTAGAACTGGAACTGATGAACGATTGTGTCACATCAGCAATCACTACTGCCTACTATAAAAGCTGTCCAATGAGGAGTAGGGCATCAAAGAGCGAAACCACCTGGTGGAATCGTGAGCTTACCATCCTCAGGTCAGAAACTCGTAGACTCTTTAAACGGGCCAAAATGAACGGTGACTGGGAAACCGATAGGGTGACTCGTCTAAAATACGTTAAGGTCATTAGAGAGGCGAAACAGAGGTCTTGGAGGAAGTACTGTGCGGAGGTCGAAGGAACTCCAGAATGTGCTAGAGAGACAACAAAGGCAAAGTTGGATCTCTACAAAAACCCAATAAGGAGTATACAACTAACGGGGAAGAAACTCTGGGTCTATTGCTCCAGACGCACTTTCCAGGTAGTATACCAATACAAGTTCATGCAGCGGACCAACCGATCTCAGGGCAACCCGAGGAATCGGGGTGTCAGGGAAGGATGGGCGGTTGCCAATGAACTGATCAATATCCCTAAACTTGAATGGGCTATGAAACCTTTCAAACCATACAAGTCTCCGAGACCAGACGGGATATTTCCCGCTCTACTTCAATAAGGAATGGAGCTACTGTCCATTCCCATGTGCACTAGCTATGTGCCATAGCTCTTGAATATGTGCTAATTAGTTGGCGAAAGGTTAAAGTGGTATTCATACCTAAGCCGGGGCGTGAATCGTATGCCCAGGCTAAACCTTTTTGCCCAATAAGTTTAATGTCATTTCTCCTCAAAACCCTGGAGAGACTGATAGACAGGCACATAAGGGACGGTGCCCTGGCAGAAATGCCTTTGCACAAGTACCAGTATGCCTACCAATCAGGAAAATCATGTGAACTAAGTATTCACGAGTTAACCCTTCAGGATAGAAAAGGCTCTCCAGTTCCGAGTAATCGCTCTGGGGACATTTCTTGATGTGTGTGGGGGGCATTTGACAACACGTCATTTAACTCTATAGAAAACGCTCTTCGAAGACGTGGAGTCAACCCGTTCATAACAGAATGTATTGGAGCTACTCTTAGAAATAGAAGAATAAGTGCCGCACTAGGTCCAGTAACCGTGCGGGGGTTATGGCTGCGCGAGGGTTCCCATAAGGAGGAGTTCTCTCTCCCCTTCTGTGGTGCCTGGTTGTGGACAGCCTCCTAGGGGAACTGGAACTATACGTAGTACATGCGCAAGGACATGCAGACGATATCGCAATCCTTGTCAGCGGGAAATTTGGGACTCTTGTATCTTCATTGATGCAGCGAGCCCAAAAGATCGTTTAACAGTGGTGTACGAGAGAAGGATTGTCGGTTAACCCTGATAAGACCGCCGTGGTAGCCTTTACAAAACGCATAAATCTGCGGGATGTAAGGATGACCAACATATGTGGTAAAACACTACAGTTAGTAGAGGAGCTTAAATACCTGGGTGTTACTGTAGACTAAGCACCAAGCAGGAGCTGGGGCCTCGATTTGATACCATCTGGTATACGGATGGATCCAAAACGGAACGGATATAAGTACTGGAGCGGGAGTTGGGGGTGACAGAACAGGGGTTGCTGTCAGCATAAACCTGGGCTGCTACGTAACTATCCTCCAGGCGGAAATCATCGCCATAATGGTCTGTGCAGAGGAGATGATGGGGAGGGCCTAAGTAAATAGGCGAATATGCATCATGTCCGACAGCCAAGAAGCACTCAGGGCCCTGGAAACGGTAGAAATACAGTCTAGGGCCGTGAAGCAATACCTTAAAGCACTCGGTGGGCTGGCACAATGCAACAGCGTAATGATGATGTGAGTTCCGGCTCACACAGGCATAAGAGGTAGCATCTAGTATTCTAGTAGGTCCAGAATAACATTAGGTTTAGCTTATCTGACCGCAAAGGGGGACAATTAAGGAACTACTACGTAATAAACACCTTGTATACTGGCGGGGCCTCCAGGGACTCAGGAAGTCGCGGATGTTCATGGAGGGCCCCTCCAGTGGACAAAGGAAATCCTACAGTTGAGCAGAGTGCGGCTGAGAAATTTAGTAGGACTGTTTATCGGACACTGCTGTCTTAACAGGCACCACAACGCAATGGGTGTCGTAGAAGATCCTACATGTAGATTATTCGGGATGGAGGAGGAAACTCCGCACCACATACTATGTGTATGCACAATACTAGCCCCAAAAAGGCTAAAACATCTTGATTGTTTATATCCGACTCTTGGAAAGATAAACCAAGTTCCCATAGATCGAATCCTCAACTTTATAGAGGATACAGAACTATTGGAGTAAAACACGGAACGCGAAGTACAATAAACCGATTCGCAGATTCACATTTACTTCATTTTAATCTGCGCATGCGTAAATATCGGTAAAGAAAATCGAAAAAAAAACGTCCTAAAGACCGGTAAATAAAACCAACATAAACACCGTAAAAAACGGCATATAGATCGGTAAGAAAAACCGGCACAAAGACCGATAAAAAAACCATCATAAAGACCGGTAAAAAAACCGGTTAACCGGTTTTCGGTACTAGTAGAAACCGCGGTTAACCGAAACCGGTTATCCGGTTTACCGAAAAACCCGCTATTCGCTTACAGCACTATTTGAACCCGGTACCCCGCATTCGCATCCAACTGCGTTAGCTGCAAGACCAAAATAACATCACAATATTATATTGTAATGTTATCGAGTTTCGAGCGTTTACAGAGGCCAAATGATTAATTTTGTGATTCAAAAGCGGGTGAATTTACACCCATTTCTAATGAATTGAACCAAATCTGCACATAGAGAAGCAAGAATGTTACTTTTAACACTTATACACACTGTTTTTGTTTTGAACCATTTTGTGCGATTTGACGATTTTTAAAGTTCGTTTTGTGATCTGCAAGAATAGCATAAAATGTGATTAGAACAGTTTAAAATTGCCGCTATGGATTTAACTTACTTCAATTGAAAATTTTCATGTCAGGTGATTGCGGAAAACGTAGACGTGGTGGTAATTTCCGAAAAAGATAAATGAGACTTGCGCTCGAAGCGTAACGAAGGCGACACGTTTTTGATTGTAAACTGTGAAAATTTTACAAAATTGGAAAAGTAAATAGTGACCTATCGAATAGTTTTCGATCGTGATTACGAGGTTGCAAAGTGTTTTTTGTATGCAGTCTGGTTTTTCTACATCGAGGTGATAGAGAAAATTTGGTTAAATGATCAAGAAGATTAGCGTGGTATCCACCATTTTGTAAAATTGATGTACATTAAATCGATGAATATTGAATAAGTCATCCGGCTTATTAATTGAAGTTTTTGAGAGTTTTTGAGTTGCCAATCGACCTGCGAATAACAATCCTAGTCAATTTCGAGAATTTCATCTTGGAAAATATCGAACACAAAATTCAAGGTTACACTTACGTATTTGAGTTTCGTTTTATGGAGGTTGTAAATCCGATTTTGGTGACCACAATATCGCAATCAACGTGCGAATCTGATGATTTTAATCACCCACAATATTTAAATTTCGATCACAGATGTTTTGAAGTTGCAGTAGCAGAATACGAACCGATAACAAGTGTCATCTATACCAGCGCGTGTGCGTTCAAGGAACTAGAATCTAATTTGTCATTGGCGTCTCGTGAATACGGGGTAAATAACAAACAATTTATTTTGAACCCTTTTATTCTGAATTTTGCTTCCACTTGACATTTTCAAATGGAAATACAGGGCAAATTAGCGTAGAGATAATTACATTAAATGTATTTTGCTTTGTGTTTTACATTTATACAAATTTTACACCTGAAGCTTCATAACGACAAATGTGTCGACGACAGTTTTGGTTTAATTACTTTAATTAATTATGGTTTATTAATAAATAATCATTTGGTTCACATATCCGTTTAATTATTCGAAATTTACAGCTCCGCATTTAAAGTTAGTAGTTCCATAAGGAACGCTAAGACAAATTTTGATAATTTTTTACAATTGTTAGCACACATCAGTTTGTGCAGTACAAAGGCAAGCCAAATTAAAACCAGTGCCTCCTCAGCTAAGTTAAATCTAGTAAGTTTGGTAAATGAGAAAGAGTCTACTTGGACCATCCCCCGAAAACTTGCAGCACTTTTAGGACTCGTGACCCTTACGAGATTTGTCTCGAATATATTTAACAAAACTTTAATTGCCACGGTAATTAAAAAGTTATCTTTGCTCTGCTTCAACAAAGCTGCCGAACGCACTTTTACGTTGACAACTTTCCCGCGTAATCTCGTTATACGCATAGAGAAAAACGTTACAATATATTTGTAAAGTTGAAAATTTGTGCGACGCCCCTGGGTTTTGAAAAGCCGAGATGTGGTTAAGGTTAGCAAACGACCTACGGTATTGCGGGGTTATTTTAAATTTTACCGATATGTTAAAGTGAATGTGGATTGTTGGGAAATGTATACAATTCCTAGTGAAGGCAGTGAAACTACACAATAACATAAAAAATATACTTTCATTAGTGAATGTATTGTGGTGAAACGAAATAGGCCCAGTTTTGTACAAAATAATTTTGTTGTAAAGTAAGGGATGTTTTATCCATTATAACATAGTCGAACATGATTTTGTTATTTTGAGGTCGATTTATGTTACCATTGACACATGCACACACTTGTTGTTGAACATTATTGAAAATCCAGTGATTTCTAAAAGTTGTTTGTGACATTAAAAACTAAAAAGGAACAAAACATTTGAAATTTGAGCGCGAGATTTCACCTTTGTTGAAGTGCAAATTGGCTCAAAATTTGGATTTTTGTTGTGGTACGATGAAGTTTTCACACATATGAAGAAAGGAGTTGGCTGGTGACCTGTGAAGCCAACAACAGCGTTTTTTGTGGCGTCCGCCATTAGTGGTAGTTTTTCGGGTTTGCTCGCAGTCCAGGGATTGATTGCAAGATAATATTTAGTAGTGCGAAGTGTTGTCTAAAGTAGGCGATTGATTTTAGTTTGATTTGGAAGTAGAATCTTCCAATTACAGCGATTTTTGTAAAGGCGTCATTGGAAATTTTGTATGCCAGATGTGCATAATTGTTGGTCCGACATTGGTATGAGGATCAAATGATAGTTGTAATTACGACGATTAGCTGCCTACAATTAGAAAGTTTAGAAGGATGGATTCAAATTCATTAAGTTTGAATTAAATTATTAACGTACCAATTTCGAGGTTAGTTACACGATTAATTTTATGTTTGGTTCAAATCGTTTGAGATTTGCCAACACGCACTTTTTTATACGATCGCTGATCGATTTAATTTGGATATTTAGATGTGTGTGAAGAATTCAATCCACAAATTGGAAAATTACTTCAAACTTTCACAAAACAGAAGCTAACAGGTGTTACCCGAACAACAGATGCAGGCGCTGGTGAGGAATTTAGGAAGTAGGAAAGCAGTGGTGCTAAAACAATTTTCGACAAGTGCAGTATTATAACTGGTAAATAAACAATTTTGAATTTATTTGTACACATTTGTAAAAACTTTTATTTGTGTCACACAATTTTACATTACAATAAAAACCTGGAGCAATTTAAGATTTCCGATTTACAACTAAATGTAAATGCGAAGGGTTTTTATTCACATTTAAAACACACCAACTACCAAAACGAGTTTGTTCGTAAACTTTACATGCTCGACCTGTGTTGCTTATTGAATTTGATTGAGTTTATGAAAATTAAATTTGTTATTTTGTACGAAGCTGCGTTTGTTTTTGATTTCATGCAACGGACTGTACCCCAATTTAGTTTTGTTGTGCTGCCTGCAACAGCAGTCAATTTGATTAAGGCAATCCATGCAAATTTATTCCTAAAACAGGAATTTCTTTTTAACGAGAATAGTGCGGTAGTCAGGCCGCACATTTATTTTGTTTGGTGACCCAGTGAAGAGAAGAATAATGAACCCAACCCTGTAGATTTGTTCTCGTACAGAAATTATATGCGAACCGCATTATAGCTACCGTTAAGCCTATATGATGATTATTATTTGCCCGCGGATGTGCAATTCGTTGTGCTAGGGAAATAATACTATGTACATCTTTTTTGGTTTCCACCCCCTCACTTGCGACAACTTCGTTTGTCACTGTTACTGATAAAAAGACTAGTAAAAAGGTAGTTTTGTGCAATTTTTTGTGCAAGTTCTACAAAACGATGGCTATGAGTATGGTCCAACGGTATTAATTATTTCGAAAACCTAATTGATCACCAAACCATGAGGTCTGACTTTGAATCCTTGGTCAGCGACGTGAATATGAAATAAATCAGACCTCTAGATATGGCTGAGACACCCTTATCAATGAAACACAAGCCAGGATAGCTGCAAGTCCCGATAATATACTGTGATGATAAAAACGAGTAGGAGACTCGGGGTGAGCATTATTGTCAAAAAGGTGTGCAAGCAAACGCTTAAAACTGTAAAAGTAAATCTTGTTTATATCCAGAGCCGAATTTTGTAACTTTTACACACTACACAGGTGCAATTATTTAAATTTTTGTAACGTCCTGGAAATAAATGACATAAAACACAAATATTCACACTGCATAGCGGGTTACCACTGGACATTGCTCTTAAAATTTTTTTTATCTTGAAAATATAATTATTTGTGATTGGTCGGACCGGCAAGTAAATATCTTACAGGTAAGTAAATATATCTGACAAGTAAATTTTAACTAAACATTGATCAACCGAAATTCAGACTTATTTGTCAGATAAATTTACTTGGGACACTAACTAGAGGTGGATAAACTGGCCCTTAGTAGAGCAGGGTATTATATGCAACAACAGACCGGTCTTAAGGTAACCCTAACAAACTAACCAATAGAAAATGTAAATTACCAATTTAAAATGTTTATTAGCGCTAATAAATGTTTTCTAAAAACTTATTAGTTAGAGTCCGGATTTATATGCACAATAGACCGGTCTTAAAGTAACACCCCTATATAAGATTGGTTAAGAAAAATTTGTTACCAATAGAAAACGTTTATTAGCGTTAATAAATTTTTCTTAACCAATTAACCATGAACATACTTCTATGTTCATGGCCCTAACTAATATTAAAAGAAGTGTTGATTAATAATACCAACAAGAGTCGGTATTATAAGGGTGGTACTTAACTAAACTTTTTTTATGTCATAACTCAAAGTCATAACCATCAAATATTTGTTATAAGCAAGTTTACATTCCCTATAAGAAAAAAAACAGATATGGATCTAGTACAATTTACAAATACATACAGAAAGGAGAAGAGAGATAAAGTCGATATTTTGGGAAGTGTATTACCATGTCAAGCCCATGAAATTCTAACGTATTTGACACCCCATGATCTCTCTCAAATTATCAACTGTAGTAGTCTTTGGAAACCGTATATGAACGACGAATACCTTTGGAAAATGCAGTGCGTGAAAAACGGTTTTCTTCCGAACAAGAACTCTTTATTGTATAGAGAATTTGCTGAAAAGTATGGTTATTGGCATGGAGTTTATTTATATAATCAGAACTTAGAATATAACTGGAAGCATAACATTTGTCATGAAATAATTGTAGAAAAAGAGCTACAAGGTCACTTCCTAGTATATTACTTTGACGATGAAATATTGATTGCTGTATCAATTAGCAACGAAATTTACATAATGAGTTCATCCACTGGAAGCATTATAAACCGATTTAAGGTAGATTGGCCCTACATTCTGAAAATTAAAAGACACGGGGATTTGCTGATATGTGTCACCGGCGGATATAGTAATATATCAGTGTGGAATATGATGAGTACAGAAAGAACTTTTAACATGCATGTTGCAGATATTATTCATGTGTTTCCAGCAGCAATCTATGTTCATCAAAATTTCATTGGCGTTACATTCCATAATTGCATTGTTATTATCAACATGAATACGTGGACGTTTATCCGTAAAGGTGTTGGCGAAAATTTGCATGGAACATTATATTTCTCTAGTAATACGGCAATATATTTAAACAATGGTTTGGTACAATTTGTGGACCTAGACAATAATTCCACAATTGAACCTGAATTGCTTCGAAGTACGGGAATTAAACGAATATTGGTGAAGGATGAACATCTAATTTGCTTCGACGAAACTTTCCGTGCTTTCACTTGGAACATTGCAACGTTGGCGATGATAAATTCATTCGATATTTGGAAAACTGCGGACAATTATTTTAATGTAAACAGTAGGTGGTACTTGAATACAGTAGAACTAATAGAACAAAACAAGTTTGTGTTTTATTCGGAGAATTCGTTCAAGTTAAAAGTATACAACTTTCTGACTGGACAACTCCTTTTAAAAATTGATGTGTCTTCAACACCCCACAGTATTAGTACAATAGATCACAGAATAATTGTATTTTCACGTGCCTTGAACACTAATGGAGAAGATGATGATTATACAGTAAACATGTGGTGCTCAAGAACCGGTGAACTTCAAAGATTTTTTAATATTAGTTTGCATTTAGAATTGGTCTATAGCACCTATTCCTGTATTCCGTTTACTAACACTAAACTTTTAAAGAACGCGCCTTTTCGTAGTGATGGAGAAGAAAGATCTATGAAGTTAAAAATTCTAAATTTTGATATAAAGATTTAAATTTAATTAACAAATTAAATTATTTTTAATGTTTATTTAAGTTTTTTAAATTAATTAATAAATGAAATTTACACCTTGATTATTCAAGCCGCCTTTATAACTTCTTCTTCTTCTTCGTATTGCTTCTTGACAAAAGCGTCGTGACTATTAACAATGCTTGTTCAAGGCTTTCATGGCAGATATTACACCCCGGTGGTTTGCCATTGCCTTCCGAGGGGAGAGACGGTCAGAATAAAGTTCTTACTTCACTCGGATTCGAATCTACGTCAATTCATCGCGGGCAATTCATCGCGCGTCAATTCATCGCGCGTCAATTCATCGCGGTCAATTCATCGCGCGTCAATTCATCGCGAGCGTCAATTTATCGCCGACGTCAATTAATCGCGTGCGTCAATTCATCGCGCGCGTCAATTCATCGCCCGCGACAATTCATCGCCTAACCTAAAGTAAATCATCGATGATGAAGGTGCCAGCACACTTAACCAAATTTCGATAGCTTCGTTAGTATAGGTACGCAGGGCAACAGGTGGCACTCTGAAATTGCCGCCGAAAATAACAAAGCGACAGACGAATGCAGAAATGTCGTCTAAGTGTGCGAGCACCATTGGCTCAATTAGGGGGGAGGGGCTGGGTCTAATCATCGCGGTCTGGTATTAGTTTTTAATGGCGATATTATGAAGAATCAATTAACTTAATATTCGCAAGTAAACACCTTCTTAGTAAACACTTCTACATTTCACACTAGTATACATTTCAACAGCAATTTTATTTTTGGGTTGGTAATCTGTCACCAACTTACGAAGTTGATTTCTGTAACTGCTCCCTTATTTTTCTGTGCTTAAACTGATTTTTTAATTATTTTCAAAATAAATAAATATTTAACAAATTTTATTTAATGCTATATTTGCAAAAATAATTTACTCCCCCCTCCCTTTAATTTTGTTTAATTGAATTTGAATTAATTTGAATTTAAAAATTCAAAATTCTTAAAATTAAATACTTTCAGTGTGGGCGTTCTTGAGGGGGCACCAACAATTGTGATCAATTACTATTGATGAATAAGTATTATCAACCCAAGTAACATTTTTCCCTGCTGAAATTTAAATGTCTCTGCTAGGGCCCTAGCAAATATCTGCCAGGGGGTTATAACAGGTTTTTTTTTGACAGAGCTCTTACAGATACCTGGCAGGTATTTGTAACGGATTATTTGCAGAGCCCTGAAAATTAACTCTGGTAGAGCCCTGGTAGGTCTCTGTTGAAAATAATTTGCAGGGCCCTGCAAGACATCTGTGGCAGAGCCCTGGCAGAGTCCCTGTTACAGGTAATTTGCAAGGCTCTGCAAAAACTCTGCGGCAGAGCCCTGCCAGAGTCTCTGTTATAGGAAATTTGCAAAGCTCGTATATACCACGTGGTCTTCATAAAAATTGTCTTTTTTTACCATTTTTCAATTACTTTTAATTTTAACAATTCATTAAATTTAAATACTATATTGTACTTTTAATAGTAGATACCTACTACAGGTAGATATAAACACAATGCGTATTAAAATTTTAGCAAATCAGAATCAAGAATTTTGTTAATGATGTAAGCTTTCTTCATTCATATTGGTTAAGATTGTTAAAAGGAATATATTGTTGTGATATTTCAATAGTTAAGTAATCTAAATGAATTATTAAGGTGATAAATTGAAAATTCTTTAATTAAATTCAATAATCAGTTAATTTGACTGATAAAAATAGACTTTTGCATCAAATTAATGATAAACCACTGGATGTAACAAATTACACAAAAAACCATACAGATTTAAAATGATTTATGTGAAACAAATATTTTGCAACACTCTGTTAACGTTATTAAACTTTTGAAATGACAACAGTTTCTTGTGAAATAATAATTTAGTGAACAAACAATTATAAACGCCATGTTACCTATAAATAAGTGTGATATTAGTGATCAAAAATGTCGATCCCCACCATAGAAGTATCCAAATTTCGAATTTTGAAAAACGAAAAACGGCGAACAAGTAAGAGAGGGGCCAGTTCTTTGGTGGTTCTCAAAGAAGGAAGAACTCCTAAGACTTCTTTTTGATCCGAGGGTCAGAGAAGTGTAATTTCGCGGTTTCACTAAGAAGTGAATTTTTTGCGGAAGTCGAGTCATCACGTAATTCCTAATTACGACTTATAATTAGTGAACGGTTGTGTATTTCTAACGAGTTGAGGTATTAGTAAATTGGATACCTACAACAGAAAGTTGATGATTAAAATTGTAAGCACATGTGAAATTTGGAGGTTACTTCCACGTTTAGTGAAAAATTACGATTGATTACGGATAAGTTACTTACCGGAAACGCTGTTTCAAGTAGCAGTTGTTCAATCAACAATTGCTGAGAGGATTGAACAAAAGATTGGCGATTTTATCAAAATTGGATGCACAAGGTTACGGGAGCAACACACTGGAACGCATATGGTTCCTTACTAAATGGTTGGTAACGCAGAGGTAGACGATCGACTAAACAGTGGCGCACAAAAACTTAAAGAAGTTTATTATTTATAAGGTAAATGAAATTTGATTAAAAATTAGTGAACTCAAATAAAACAATGATTTCTGTTAATAGTGAGTTTATTAATTAAAATTGTATTTGCTATTTTATAAAATTACACTTATTACATGAATGGACAGATTTACACGTACAGTGTTAGAATTTAAAACGTTAAATATTACGTGCATGTCTGAGCCATTACACCAGAACACTTGTGGTTTGAGACAAATTATTATGTTCAAAAAATTTGATGCAAACTGTCTATGAAAAATTTTTACGTTCAGATAATAAATTATGCTTATCACGGATTTACACCCTTTTATTTCGTTTATCGAACGCATCGACTCTGAGGAAGAGAAAAACCCATCTTCGGCGAAAAACTAGTTTCGAGGGCCTTAGTTATAGTTCGTTTGACGAGAAGATCATAACAATATCTTCAGAGATTTATTAAAAATTAATTAATCGATTTTTTCAAAGCAACCAACGATATGACAGAAACTTTGTCAGGGTTACAGAGACAGACAGAGACAGTTACATTGACAGTTACCCTTTATGAGTTACAGGTATAAAAAAATTCGTAAAGCGCCTCGTAATTTTGAGCCAAAAATGTAGGTCTAGTTACTATGTAACGAAGTAGGATAGCGCTATAATAAATATTGTTATGAGAGAAAGAGATAAAATAGTTTTAGTTCAGGTCATTTAGAATATTCTAGAATATTAGAAATACAAAATACAAAGGCTAATCCGCTTCGATTTTAAACGTCATTTATGTGCAATTTATAAATTTTAACAGTTTATTTATCCAATCTAAAGAAATCATAATTAAACCACGATCTAGAATTAAACAACAAAACTTTTGTTATATTATTATTATCATTTACTGATTCTGATTCACTATTACTGATTCGTTTTGATCAATATTATTTATCAAAAATTAAATTTCTCATAATACCGCACTCACAATTATTCTAGAAATTTTAAGTTAAAATCTGGTTTTTAAAACTTATTTGCCGATGGTAACCCATACTTACAAGGTCTTATCGGCCCTAAATATTAATAAAATAAATTTTTGTCGCATTCTTTAAAAATGTTAATTTTTATTTTTAACTTCTTGCAATCCATACTGATTGTGTAATTATGTAATTGAACTAATTTAACTCTGGGGGTTTCAATTTTATTACTACATCTATATTTGCAGTTACAATTACGAATTATTGTATCATATTTTAAATTGCGATGTTTTACATCGATATAATTTCCATTTTATTAAAAAAGGTAAGTAAAATACGTTGATTTCTCAGCGGTTCACTCATTATTGTACACAAAAGTGTTACCATCATATTACCAGTAATTTCAAAATAATTTATAAGTAGGGTCCGTAGGTAAATGGTAAGAACGAGAGGCTACGAAGCAGTCATGGATGTAGGTACAGGTTCGAATCTGGATTGTAACAAAAATTTTTAAATTTAAATATTATTTTCAGGATAGGTAACAACATCGACAGAATGGAATTCAACCAATAATACAGAATACCAAGCATTAGAATATATTAATAGTAATAGATATAATTAAATGTAACCATGTAAATAAAATTGAAACCCCTAGAGTTAAATTAGTTCGATGCGATGTAATAACACAATCAATGGATTGCAAGAATCTAAAAATAAAAATTAATTTTTCTAAAAAAATGTGACATAAATTTATTTTATTAAAATTTAATATTTTTTTATACCTGTCTGCCAGAGTCTCTGACAGGGTACCTAACAGATACCCTGTTAGGATTTGCGACAAATTTTCTGCAGAGGGTTTGCAGGGTCCATTTTCTCTGTCTCATATTATGTGACAGAGCCCTGTTACAATCCGATTACAGAGACAGGGCCCTGCGAAATTTCTCTGCCAGAGCCCTAGCAGATATCTAGCAGGGGGAAAATGTTACTTGGGAATTGCGATAATAGCACGCGATGAATTATTTTAGGCGATGAATTGACGCGTGCGATGAAATGACGCGCGATGAATTGACCGCGATGAATTGACGCGCGATGAATTGCCCGCGATGAATTGACGGGATACCCTCGGATTCGAACCGGGTGATTAACGTTCATAGTCAACTCGCGTGAACGCTATGCTGCGACCGCCTCCCAACCTCCGACCGCCTTTATAACTTGGTTAGTCCTAAATTTAAAAAAAGAAGAAGAATAAAAGTAACAATAATTCTACAAAATAGTGAAAATAGTTAATTTGAAAAGTAATGCAAGAAATTCAATAATTTAAATCATTATTAGTAGAAGATACTTTTTTATATTTACATTGAGATTGAAAGCATCATCAGAAAATTTGTTTAAAAAAAGGGAAAGTGTGTATGACTGTTATTGAAAGCTTTTATTTAACCTGGTGTGATCGTTGTCCGTCGGTTGTTCGGATGGTTGGACTTTTTTGAGGCCATTTTTAACCAACTTCTTGACGTCCTAGAGAGCTTTCACTTGCAGCGAACTTTTATATTTTATTTAATTTACTTTTTCTAAAATTCTTAAAAATTCAGATCACATCATTCAATTTTATTTAAAAGATATACCGCGAAATCAATCCTTCAGAAAAATTACAAGTTATAAACACACGGACTTGTCCAGATTCCGTCGAGGGCTTGACGAACTAATTACGATTAACAATAACATCACAGGTAAGGAGACGCTAGATCGCGAAATTGACCTAAGTATTTTTACCTCTTTATCAGATTTGATGATGAAATCCCCCATCTTGGGTCTCCCCCATCTGCGGTCTTGCCTTCCACAAGCAGGGTGATACCGTCCGCAAATCCGACGAGTGTAACCCCGTCAGGTAGGGTTGGTCTAAATATTCCATCATACATTATGTCCCACAGGGTTGGCCCACGTACAGAACCCTGCGGAACTCCGCTGGGAAGTTTTATATTATCTTCCTCCAGCTCTTCGACGTTTAGTAGGCGTTCCTGCAGATCGTCCTTTATTAAGTTTATAACGCTGGGGATAGGAACCCCTTTACTCCAGTTCGGCCACAATGTGTATCCGAACCGCCGTGTTAAATGCGTTTTGGACGTCAAAAGCAAGTATTGCAAGGATTTTTCAGGTTCTCCGGGTGCCTTTCCTGGGACCGTCTGCTAGAATGATAATTTGCTTGAGGGCGTGTACGGTAGAATAGCCCCTTCTGAACCCGAATTGCTTTTCGCTTAGACCTGCCATAGGTTCGATTTCCTGATTCAGCCTCACCAGGATCAGTCTCTCGTACAGCTTTGCCAAGTTGTCTTGGAGGCAGATTGGCCGATAAGAGCTGCTGAGTTCCAGCAGCTTCTCCCCCTTCCTGATCAAGACCAACTTTGCTCTCTTCCAAATACTCGGGAAGGAGTCCTTTGAGGCGTGCATGTTTAGGACAGCGAGGATCATGTCCAGAAAGTCTTCCGCGACGACCCTTAAAGCTTCGGACGGGATGCTGTCTGGTTCGGAAGCCTTGCCAGCTGACATTGCATGTGCCGCAGTTCGCAGTTCCTTTAGGCTGAAGGGTTCATGCACGGCATCTTCTTTTATCCAGGTTACTTTTTCATGGAACGGGAATAGAGCCCCCACTATGTCGCGGACTCTCTGTTTGGTTAGGCCTGGTATGCATTTCTTGGCCATCCTTCGGGTGACTATCTTTTAGCCCGTACCCCATACGTCGTCGTCAACTTCTTGCAATATTTTTCTCCAACATTCTCTCTGGCTACGATTTATCGCGTATTCCAGCTCTTTGTTTTAAGTCTTGAGCACCTCATAAACTCTGTCCGCCTCGTCGCTCCTCCTACTTCTGCGGAATCGTTGGAATATTTATAAAATAAAGATTAACTGTTTGAAACACTTCTGCATCACGGTGTACTTTCAGAATGGCCCATGTATCTTCGAGCACTTTTTGAGTCCTTAGGTTTTTCTTTTTTGTTTTCTTGTCAGCGCCTATGTTATTCAAAGTTTGATGCTTTCGGGTCAAGTCCCCCGACAGTAGGGCATTAATCAAATTTAGAATTATGTGTCGATGCGTTAAAGTTATGTTTCTTTGTTTTGAGTCGTCTTTGGTTGTTTGAAAATTTTAGTCTGGAATTTTTGCGGGTTTACTTTTGTAAACCCTTACGGCGCATGGCTTAAGGGAATGTTTATGAGATTGGCGATTTCTTTGATTTCCTGGAACAGGGACGAGAAGTCTTCTGTGTTAGTGCGCAAGTTTTTAAGTTGCTTTTTGTACGGCAACTGAAGATGTGGTGAATTGAGTCGTTGGAGAAAGCTGCTGGTTAGTTGTGAAGCAATAGGCGTGAGGTAGTTATCCGAAAGTTTGGCAACGGTAACACCGCAACCTGGTCTTCCTTTGGTTTACCTCTTCAAACGGAACCATGATTGGACCAATGTTTTTCGTTTGATTTGCTGCACTGCTACGCGAATTGAACTAGGAAGGATGATGTTGGATCCTTGTATTTATTGTAGAGTTACTATTACTGTGCTGATGTCGTGGACTTTCTTCAGTTCTTCTTTAGTTAATGGTTTCAAGTAGGGAGACTCCTTCTTGATTCCCCCCCTTCTCATCTTCTTGATGAGGACCTTAAGCAGGTCTTTTGTGTCATAGATTAAGGTTTTTTGTCTCCAATTGAGGTGGACAAGATAATTGGGGAAGTCTGTTCTATCTTAGGGGAGTAGGGCTGTGCTGTTCTTGGTGTCTGTGGGGCCTTACGATGGTTGGAAAATATCTTCCATGGGACCTCAGTCGGGATATCGTATATGGGAACTTGTTCTGGAGCGTGCTTCAGAATACTGAACCTGTCATATATCTAATATCGTTTATGATGTCTTCCAAATGTGTAAATGTGTCAATGATATTACCTCTGCATCCTTTATTGACTTTTAATTACTTTTATTAGTGAATCATAATATACTTACTGCTGAATTATTGAATATTCACATAAAAAATTTTAAGCCTTAATTATGGTAGATATTGAGATGGGTTTGCGGTGAGTTCCTACAATAAGAATTATAGTGTAGTTCTTTTCTTGGAAGGGATGGCAAAGAACCGCCATTGGTTTTCCAATCAAAACAGCCTGCGCGATTTTACTACCAACAACAAACTTCCATGACAAGGACTATGTAAAGGTAAGCGAATAATAAAGTAAGATAAACTTGACTAAATTTTTTTTTCGAAAATAACAGACTTTATAGATAACTAATTTTTTATTACAGCAAATCACTCATAATCTGACTATTGAAAAAAAATACATTTCAAGGAACTTCTGAACCATTTTTCTAATAAAGATTAGCTACCGTACGATTTACATACGGTGGAAAGCGAGTAGAGTTACAGCTGGACCGTTTTTGATTTATTGTTTATCCTCGGTACAAAGTCTATTATATTATTAGCCAAAAAAGATATAATGTTATTTCTCCCGTGTACCCCCTTTTGCCTAAATCCTTCCACGGGAAAGAATAACAAAATCAAGGCTTGCGTCAAGCTTTGTTGCCGGAAGCATATAGAAGCTCAACTCAGGTTTGGGTCCAGGTCCGTTTGCTCCTTACGTGTGAATCCAGCCTTAGCATGAACCACCAAAATTAAATTTATTACCAACTCTTGGCAATTCGCAATAATAGGTTCGTTCCAACATGCCATTTTTGTATCGTCACGAAACGGTACGGGAACTGTTGGTCACGGTTTTATGCGCATACGTGAGCTTTACACCGTTCTCTGTACCACAAAAGTACTGAAACTGTTGTAACAAGGTTGGAACGCATTTGCGACTGGTCTCTGCACCAATATTTAAATTGTTTGAATATAGAATTTTTATAGCATACAAATAATTACCAAAATAGTTTCATATTTTACCTTCTTTTTTTAGAATCATTACTTTACTTTACTTAGGTTAATAACTATACATAATTTATTTATGACCAGCAGTCTGGCGTAAATCAAACACGGATAGACTACGGAGCGGGAAACCGCGGTTCTAATCTCTAATGAAAATTTACATACTATATAAGAATACGTCTTACAAGCTAGAAGAGGAAGAAGAGTGACAAGAAGAGTACATCGAAAGTGAAATATAAAATGGCAATTTGTTATTAATAATTTAATAAAACCGTTCAAAAGTCACATACTTTTATAATTTAGAAATCGACCTGTAATTAAATTACATTACACGTCGATTTTTTACATTACTGGTCGATTTTTAAAAGGGCTAGGGAAAGCCTCATTTTCCCATCCGGGAAGAGGTTCGGAAAGTACAGTTTCCGCATGTTTTCCGATAAAATAAATTTTATAGTTAAAATTAAAAAATTTTGATGATATTAAAATATCGGCTTATATTGCTCAATGCTAATTAAAAATTAAAATTTTTTTAGCAATATAAGCCGATATTTTAATATCATCAAAATTTTTCAATTTTGGAACAAAATTGACAAAACAAATTGGGAAAAAAACCGCAGTGTGTAAGAATCGCACTAGTCTCAAAAAATCGAAAATATTCAGTTACGTATGTACAAAAAATTTCAGCCCCCAACTCAGAGGTTTAGGGAGTGGATTTGCGACTCCAAGTTTAAATTGGGAAAAATACCGCAGTGTGTAAGAATCGCACTAGTCTCAAAAAATCGGAAATATTTAGTTACGTATGTACAAAAATTTTCAGACCCCAACTCAGAGGTTTAGGGGGTGGATTTACGACTCCAAGTTTAAATTAGGAAAAAAACCGCAGTGTGTAAGAATCGCATTAGTCTCAAAAAATCGACAATATTTAGTTACGTATGTACAAAAATTTTCAACCCCCCACTCAGAGGTTTAGGGGGAGGATTTGCGACTCCAAGTTTAAATTGGGAAAAAAACCGCAGTGTGTAAGAATCACATTAGTCTCAAAAAATCGAAAATATTTAGTTACGTATGTACAAAAATTTTCAGCCCCCAACTCAGAGGTTTAGGGGGTGGATTTGCAACTCCAAGTTTAAATAGGGAAAAAAACGCAGTGTGTAAGAATCGCACTAGTCTCAAAAAATCGACAATATTTAGTTACGTATGTACAAAAATGTTCAGCCCCCAACTCAGAGGTTTAGGGGGTGGATTTGCAACTCCAAGTTTAAATAGGGAAAAAAACGCAGTGTGTAAGAATCGCATTAGTCTAAAAAAATCGGAAATATTTAGTTACGTATGTACAAAAATTTTCAACCCCCCACTCAGAGGTTTAGGGGGTGGATTTGCGACTCCAAGTTTAAATTGGGAAAAAAACCGTAGTGTGTAAGAATTACATTAGTCTCAAAAAATCTAAAATATTTAGTTACGTATGTACAAAAATTTTCAACCCCCTACTCAGAGGTTTAGGGGGTGGATTTGCGACTCCAAGTTTAAATTGGGAAAAATACCGCAGTGTGTAAAAATCGCACTAGTCTCAAAAAATCGACAATATTTAGTTACATATGTACAAAACTTTTCAGACCCCAACTAAGAGGTTTATGGGGGTTAAGGGGAGTAATTTGTCGATACCAATTTAACAAAATATATCGAATTATCGTATTATCCACCCCCTGAAAATGTTTGTACATACGTAACTAAATATTGTCGATTTTTTCAGACTAGTGCGATTCTTACACACTGCGTTTTTTTTTCCAATTTAAACTTGAAGTCGCAAATCCACCCCCGAAACCTCTGCGTTGAGGTATGAAATTTTTTGTACATACGTAACTAAATATTGTCGATTTTTTTAGACTAATGCGATTCTTACACACAGCGGTTTTTTTCCCAATTTAAACTTGGAGTCGCAAATCCACCCCCTAAACCTCTGAGTTGGGGGCTGAAATTTTTTGTACATACGTAACTAAATATTTTCGATTTTTTTAGACTAATGCGATACTTACACACTGCGGTTTTTTTCCCAATTTAAAGTTGGAGTCACAAATCCACCCCCTAAACCTCTGAGTTGGGGGTTGAAAATTTTTGTACATACGTAACTAAATATTTCCGATTTTTTTAAACTAATGCGATTCTTACACACTGCGGTATTTTTCCCAATTTAAACTTGGAATCGCAAATCCACCCCCTAAACCTCTGGGTTGGGGGCTGATAATTTTTGTACATTCGTAACTAAATATTGCCGATTTTTTGAGACTAGTGCGATTCTTACACACTGCGATTTTTTTCCCACTTTAAACTTGGAGTCGTAAATCCACCCCCTAAACCTCTGAGTTGGGGGCTGAAATTTTTTGTACATACGTAACTAAATATTGTCAATTTTGGTGTGGTACCAATGCACCCCCTAAAACCGTTGACAAAAAAAAGGGGAATATAATTATATCAGTACGTCAGAGGCCGCATTCTCGAACTCGAAATCCTGCGCAAGTCGTGAATTAAGGTATAGATCCTTAAGGATGCTATGGTTATCGGTTGGGCATGACTTTTCGCGCTATGACAAGTGAAAAGTTAAGATCATTACCCCTTAGGTCCCCAGGTGGCTTTGAGAGGGTCGTACCGTCTGAACCTTCTGCCTTAACAGGCAGATTCTTTATCCCACGCCCTTCACTACGTGCAATTAGCTTTAGTGCGTGACACTGAATTACCAAAAAACCATGTTGAGGTTTGCACGCAATTAACTTGGGGCAAGACTCAAAAATATTAACTAACGCGCAATATGGCACTGACGGCACACTGATTTGTGGTCAGTCGTCTAAATGTCCGAAAGTAGCAATGCAACTCAGATCATCTTGGGTGGGCCCCAAGCAGCGTCGTGTCTTTCGGCAGGTCCATCTCGAGTAATGTCTGAAGACGGTTCTCTCGCGGCTGAGGTTTTCGGTGTCTTACATTAGACGAGATTTTCTCTACAGGATGCAAGAAAAACCGGGATCTTTGCGTGAGAAAAGCTCACTTAGCTGTCACTAGTTCTAAGACGTAGCCTTGCACAATTTTGAGGTTAAAAATCTCGACAAACCCAACGCCCATATGGAGATATATGACTCAGCACTGGCATTCCGAATAGCAATATAATTAAAAAAACAATGGCTAAAATTATTTTAATTTAATTTTTCGAGTATATTATCAGGATTTTACAAACTTCTTTAACTTCCACTAATACTAACATAAAAATTAAGCGTTTTAAGAAAAATTTAGCTTCACAGTTATCTGTTCGAACATGAACAACAGGAATCACATGATATTGGATACGCACAAAGAAACAAGTAAACTGTCGGTCGACGTTTCGGCTTTATTTACTAATAGCCATCCTCAGGACTATTGAGGTTATCTGTTCCAAGAGCTCGGAAAAGTAATGTAATTTTTATTATGGAAATAATAATAGCTCGGCAGTCTGTTTATCATAAATATCTCGTAAACGGTTCAAATTAAGGAAAAAATTATGAAGTACAAAATTAATAATCATTAAATTTCCTAAAAAATTTGTGTTGTGTATTTTTCTCCTAAAACCTTCGGTTTAATCGCAAACGAACGACGATATTCAGCTAGAACATAATAAAAACTTTTACCGTCATTTTTCCGCTGATCAGAAGGTGGTGGATGAAAAAATAATAAGGCCGCATTTGTAGGAAATATCAAGGTCGTTATTTTTGTACTAAACTATTGTTTGCGTATCTCGAATGATTTACCAGATATATGCAAAAGACGCCGTTTGTGCGTTATGGACCATTTTAAAGACTATGGTGAAAAAGTTCACATTATTGCACTGGTAAAAAATAACTGAAGTTGCATAACAAACATCTGTCTATATCAGTGCTTCTCAATCTGTTTGGATCAGGAAACCTGATCAACCTTAACATCTGACACAGCACTAAAGGATTTAAATAAGCTATTATTATTAGTGCTGCGTCAGAGTTTAAGGTTGGTCAGATTGTTTGTTTATATCAGAAAACCTTACCAACTTTTATTGTTGATTTTGTTTGAGAAGCACTGGTCTATAATATATCCTTTATATAAATATAATTTTTACATTAACATATTTTATAATTTATACTCCAACTTCACGTCTAATAAATGTTTTCTATTGGTACCTAAATTTTTTTAACTAATTACAACCAAATTGTTTCGATCCCGTGAATTTTTATATGAATCTTCAAACTTCCCTTTTGGGCACTCCTATAGTCACACATATGACACGCAAAAGGTTTTTCTCCGGTGTGAGTTCTCGAATGAACTTTCAAATTTCCTTTCAACGAACACCGGTAATCGCAAATGTCACACCCGTACGGTTTTTCGCCCGTATGCGTCAGCAAATGATTTTTTAAACTTCCCTTTTGTAAACATTTATAGTCACAAAATTTACACGAAAAAGGCTTCTCGCCCGTGTGAGTTCGAAAATGGACCTTTAAATTTCCTTTAAGTGTGCACCTGAAATCGCAAATTTCGCACGCGAACGGTTTTCCGCCCGTATGCGTTTTTAGATGAATTTTTAAGCTGCCCTTTTGGGAACATTTATAATCGCAGAGATTGCAAGTGTACGGCCGCTCACCGGTGTGCGTTTTTACATGGGTCGTTAAGTTGGTTTTTTGGACGCATTTAAAGTCGCATATTTCGCACTCGAACGGCTTCTCGCCTGTGTGAGTTTTCATGTGTACTTTCAGACTTCCTTTTTGTGAACACTTATAGTTGCACCATCCGCACTCGAAAGGTTTTTCGCCTGTGTGGGTTTTCAAGTGAACCTTTAAACTTCCCTTTTGGGCGCATTTGAACTCGCAAATGTCACATTCGAATGGCTTCTCGCCAGTGTGGGTCGTTAGGTGCACCTTCAAACTTCCCTTCTGCGAACAGGTGTAATCGCAAAGATCGCACGAAAAGGGCTTTTCCCCTGTGTGGGTTTTGAAGTGAACTTTTAGACTTCCTCGTTGTGCACACTTAAAGTCGCAAATCTCGCACTCAAATGGCTTTTCCCCGGTGTGAGTTGACAGGTGAACTTTCAAACCGCCCTTTTGTGCGCACTTGAAATCGCAGAATATACACTCAAACGGTTTTTCCCCGGTATGCGTTTTCACGTGAACCTTTAGACTTCCTTTTTGGGCGCATTTATAATCACAAAATTCGCACTCAAATGGCTTCTCCCCGGTATGCGTTGTGAGATGAACTTTCAAACTTCCCTTTTGAGCACACTTAAAGTCACAAAATTCGCACTCGAAGGGTTTTTCGCCTGTATGCGTTGTTAAATGGTTTTTTAAACTTCCTTTCTGCGCGCACCTAAAGTCACAATATTCGCACTTGAACGGTTTCTCACCGGTGTGAGTTTTCAAGTGAACTTTTAGGTTACCCTTCTGGGAGCACTTGTAGCTGCAGATATCACACGCAAAGGGCTTCTCACCTGTGTGCGTTTTCACATGAATTTTTAAGTTTCCTTTAAGTAAACATTTAAAGTTGCAAATGCTGCAAGCGAATGGCTTCTCGTAAGTGTGCGTTTTTAAATGCCGTTTTAAGTCACCTTTCCGCAGAAATTTGTAGTCACAAGTCGCACACACAAATAATTTTGCGTCACTAAATTGTATCCTGCAATTATTATCATATCCAATGTTTCTACAAAATTTAGACTTAAACTCTCCAAAACCCTTCGAATCCAAAAACGGTGAATCATCAATCTCTATTGCATGGTGCAAGTCTTCTAATTTGATGTCTATGTCGTCCATGACTTCTGTTTTGATTTCAATTTTTGGATGGAAGACATCCATACTTTCACTAACATTTTGGAACCTTTTGGAAGACGTCAATTTATCCATACCGATTTTTCGCACCACTAAGACTTGGTTCTTAATCCTACGGACGGTTTTCGTCGTTGGATGCACCAAACTATTAACAATATTTATTTATAACAATTCCTAATGAAGACGGGCAGATATTCCTCAAGATGGCGACCATTAGGCAAGGCAGCCAACTTAAACAGGAACACGTAATTACTCATAAACAAACATTGATAATGTGGATATTATTCTTAATTTTCGTATGTGTTTTATATATGTGACAGCCTCAGTCAATCCCACTTGGAAAATTTCTAGTATAGACCACTTTGCGTGAGTTGAGACGGTGTAGAATCACGATATTTGGAAAGAGAGGTTAGTGACTTAAGAAGGGGTTGGGAATTTTTGAGCAGTGGCGCAGCCTTGAGGTGGCTAATAAATTTGTGGATAATAAACCAACGCCCAAATTTTCCAATCATAATAAATTCATCAATGGTTAAATTCGAGTCGGGGAATTATTCGATTATCATGAACGCCACAGCCAGCTCTATCGGAATTATCTATTTTTCACGGCGGAAATCGCGACTTTGTCCACTTCCAAAATAATTTTCTTACAAAAATTCTAATTTAATTACCAACTTACGAAAATCTTCAATCTTCTTCTTTCCAAAAACAAACTGCTAAAGTAAATAATAAACACATCTTTTCACTAAATGTATTGTAGTGTTCCAAAACCAACTCCAAAGACCCTCATTCGATAACTGAGATCAGTTGTGATGTTTCGAACACGTACAAGTCAAGTTCCGACCGCTTTGTTATCACTAGAGCATTTATTGAGGCTACTTATTGCTCAAGAGTCAAGGAAGACTAGGTTCTAAATTACAATTAAGAGACTCGGGATTCGTTTTAATGAATCTAAACGCAAAAATATGAGAATTCGCTCTTGTTATGGGTACTAAAAAAAATAGTCCTATAGCCGTATGTGTAGGTTTGTGTGACTGTAGCAAACCACCATTACATTTAGTATCAATTTTGCTAAATAGCGTTTTGATCAAATCTATGGTTATTTGTGTGGCATAATCAATAGTTGTAAAAAAAATAATAATGTTATAATAAAAAAGTTTTTATAAACCGCAAAGTTGCTTGTTTGAGAACCTCTGTGTTGCAAGCCACGCCTTCGGAAGTTAATCAAGTAGTTGATTATCTGCAACCCGCCTTTATGAAGGTTTCTTACTCATCAAAGTCCTCCTGTTCGTTTGCTTCTTTAAATTATACGAAATTAAATTAAATAAATTTAAATTATATAAATACGAAAGGAGTAGTGGAGCGGTCTTTTTACTTAAAGGATTTCTGTAGCCCACTTCAATACAGCTTGATCGTAGTAGCAAAACCAGCCCGTAACTAGGCTTCAAGCCCAACCGCTTTTTTTTAGGGGGGTGAGGACTTAAAAAAAACTGGAACAAACTACTACGAAAAACTACGAAGCAACCTCCGCAACACCTAGCGGTGCAAGGAGGCCCCTAACCTAGAGACCTGGGGTGAGAGCATGACAATTGTCCCGGCGTGTGGTCGTTTTTGTGTCAGAAATTTTTGAATTCCTGACATTCGAGGGTCTGAAAGGGAGGCAGCTTGCGTGTATGAGGAAGGGTCCACCCCCTAACTACACCTTCCTGGGACGATGCGAGTGAAAAGACACACGTGACACCACAGATCAAGGGTGGCCTGGTGATGGACCAATCTGGAAAGGGGACTAGGACCTGAGGAGTTGTAGTACAACGGCACTTCTATTCCGTCTCAACTACGAGGCGGGTAGCGTCGTACGACAAATCAGAATAGCCCCCGGACTCATACGAAAAGAGAGGACCCACATGGAACCCCTCAACCCCACGGTGTACAGGACAATAGTCATCAAGATCAGACGACCGCCTAAGGACTGAGTGGGTCAGCTACACTGAACAGGTCAGCTATGCCGACGCACCACTTTAGGGCCAGTACACCACCAAGTGCGGAAAGTAACACCTAGAAATAGGGATAGAAGCACAGGAAAAGGCGTCCCCCTCAGGGGCGCCCGGAGCGGTTAGATCTGCGGACCTAACAAACAGGGAGTGAACCCTGCGGGAAATCCACCAATCTTACGGTATCGCGCCTAGAGGATGAATGATCAGGGGTGCCAACTCGGTAGCTAGCGTATTGGATCTCTGTGTGGAACGGAATCCCAGTTTTTATGATTTTTAATGCATTCACTCGTGGGAACAAATATAGACTTTTCTTATACTAAACGACCGACGTGGCGCGGTGGTAGGCGCGAGTAACACGATGGGCGCAAGTCGCACAGCGACGAGCGCGGCGGACAGGGCCCCCAAAATCCTCAAAGTCAATCTGACAAATTTCAAACTCCGTGAAACGACTATCGACCTTCGAACCTTCAAAATCCCCGAAAACATCACCTGCCCGTGTTCTCAGCCCCTCTTATGTTCTTCTAGAGTCTAGACCCACAAGAGCCCTACAAGTCCAAACTCCCCCTGCATCTACTTCTACCTCTCAATCTAATCAACGCTCTCATTTCACATATCCAAACTACACATCTTATTCTTCCCCTTCTTCTTCTACTTCACCAAACTCCAAAACATCCCCAACCCCTCTACAAAACGAACCCAAAACCATGCTTCTACTTCTTCTACCCCACATAAAAACAATAATATCCTCAATATCCTTCAAATAAACTGCCAGCGCAAAGAAACCACCACCCCGGAAGTAATTGCCTGGGCAACTAAAGAAAACATTGACATCCTACTTGTTCAGGAACCCTACGTCAATAAAATCGCTCTCCTTCCAGGAGCTCCCTCCAGCACCCGAGTCTTCTATTCCCAATCCAGCACAGCATCAGCTGCAATCATCCTTCTAAATCAGTCCCTCACATGCATGAATATTGGATCCAATATGGATGACCATCACGTCTTGGCACATGTCAAATCCAGGCTCCTCGGAGACCTTTATATCTCTAGTATCTATTGCCGACGTGGTCAGGATATTGAATTCAATACTAATCATAATCGAGCGCATGATACAGACAGTCAGAAACAAACCCATCCTCCTAGGCCTTGATGCCAACGCACAATCCAAAGCGTGGCACAGTAAGGAAATTAGGAACAGTTCCGATCTCACAGCTACACGATGGGAAACCCTCGCGCAGTACATTCTGGAGACCGATTTAAATATCCTAAATCAGGTCAGCCCTATTTTCACTTTACAAGGAGGAGTTGGCACCGGTGGACAGGGCTACTCGGACATCGATGTCACCCTCACAAACTCCCATTTCACCAATACACTTCATGCCGAATGGCAAATCCTAGAAGCTGCAGGCCTCAGTGATCATAACCCCATCATAATCAAACCCAAACCCTATCAAATGACCATTGTAGAGGAGGAAAACGAATTCAGCCCATCCCTCCCAATCTTCAACATCAAAAATGCCAACTAGGCTGAGTATAGGAACACTTTGGACCGCATATCTGGTAGTCAAATGAGTACGCAGGCTTTTGGCAGACTAGCTGCAAAAGACATGGTCACCCACCTCATCAACTGGATCCATGAAACCAATCTTCAGGTTCTCCCTACAATCCATACTTCGTCCCGTTCCAAAACCAGATGGTGGTCCAAAGAACTAGAAGACATGAGAAAAGCAGTAAAGAGTGCTAAGACAAAATGCCAAAGAGCATACCGCAGAAGGCGGAATAGAAACGGAAATAACGAAGAAGCAGCGCTCGGCCCAGAATATCAAGAAATGGCTAAACAGTATAGCAGGATGATAAAGGAAGCCAAAGGAAAAGACTGGCAAGATTTCGTAAAAATAAAGGGTAACGAAGAACCCTGGGGAGCAGCATACAAAATTGTAAGAAACAAAAAGAAGAAATGTGTGATCAGCGACATCGAAAATGAAACTGACGGTATTATGGCAACGACATGGGAGCAAAGTATAGGAATACTGCTCGACCATTTCTTTAAAAACGGCGAACCGGCGAAAAGAAGAGAAAACGAAGAAGAACCACAGTCCCCCGAAGAAATCAGCAAAGAAAAATAGAAGCCGCCGTCAAGAAATTAAAGAAGGGTAAAGCCCCGGGGATAGAGGAATTAGAGGAATGGCGAAAGAGGTCTGGAGAGCTGTTCCGGACTATATGCATTTGTTGTACAACAAGTGTGTATCGTCTCGCTGCTTCCCAGCGGCTTGGAGTGAGGCCAGCTTGGTCATCATTCAGGACATAAGTCTCCTACTAAGCCCAAGTCGAAGGCGTCATTATATCGCCCCATCTGTCTTCTACCCCTTCTGGGAAAGGTATTGGGCGTGTGATGGTCATCAGACTGGAAAGCGAGATAGGGGAGACTTTGGATGATGCCCAATGTGGCTTCGTGAAGGGTAGCAGTACCGAAGAAAATTCAAATTCAAAATACGTCATTGGCATTTTCATCGACTTCAAGGGCGCGTTCGACGGCCTCCTTTGTAGTCAGATAACTAAAAAATTAATAGACCTTGGTATCCCAGAACTTTCAATTTTGCTAGATTACTTCAGGGAACGACTTGTCAGGGTGGTGGGGGAAATAACTTCAATTTCAAAAGATTTCCAGCGTGGGTGCCCACAAGGATCCATCATCGGACCCTTCGTGTGGAACTTAATGCTGGACGAGCTACTCGTACAGCTCAGGAACATGGGATATAAGGTAGTTGCCTACGCCGATGATATTCTAATTTTAATTGAAGCAGACGCGAGAAAACTGCTAGAAACCAAGTCCACTCAGGCACTTGAATTAGTTAAGGGATGGGGGGACAGGATGAGAGTAGAACTGTCAAAAGGGAAGATATAATTAGCATGATGCTTAAGGGAAACTTCGTCAAAGCAAGACCGCCGGACGTAAAAATCAACAACGAAGTCATAATTCATAAAGCATGAAACAGACAAGACAAAATACCTCGGAATAATAGTGAATCCAAGACTCCACTTTAGAGCACACCTCGACGACATCAGACAGAAAGTAAGCGCAATAATGGGATGCATAAGAAGAATAGTCAAGAGAGACTGGGTACTGAAAATTACTGGCTAAAATTTTGAATTTTATATAGCCCATTTGAATGACGACAATATTATGCAGGTACAATCTCGTAAGGGCCAGTTACATAAAAGAGGATTAACTCGGGGATCAGCTGATCCTGGTCAAGAGTTGATCCAGGATCAACGCAAGGTAGATAGATTTATTTGTAGCGTGGTTGATTTCACGCAGGGCCGGGATGGGCTGGTAAAATTTTCGGAGAAATTTAGTAATTTTGAAGAGTGAGTTGTCCAGTAGCGGATCCAGGGGGGGGCACGGGGGCACGTGCCCCCCCCCCAGACGGTGTATTTTTATGTATTGAAATGTCATAAAGTCAATCAAAGAAGCCGGTTAGGGAATTTCTTTAAAATTTTAAATTTGTCATTTGTAAGACCTAATATGGAGATAATTTTGAATAACTAGCAATGAAATTGTAACTTTAAACACATAAAACTATAACAGATTTGATTTTCTTATAAGTGTGATGTGCTTCTTGCGAATTTGTGATGTGTACGCAGGTGTATCAATTGTTTGCCTGAAATTGGAAAATTTCCGTAATTTGAATAAACGGCGCTAGGAAGTGACCACTCACGATTTTTGTGTTGAATTTTGGATATTTATGGTGGTATGGAGAGGTTTGATAAGGCCGTTTCCGGGAAGGTTGTCTTGCACCAGCCGTCTTGGGACACGTTTGATACTTGCGGATCATTATTCGCAATTATTCCCAAAAAGACAATTTTAGTGAGCTTTTGAGTCACAAAAGCGATTATATCGATGAGCTAATAAATCGTGAGTATTTGAAACGATTTTTATTCCTGTGAAACGGAGTTTTCACACGTTTTTTGTGGATCGCAAATAGATTTCGACCACGATATTAAAATTGTACATTTTGGGTTTGTTAAACCTGAAATAAAGTGAGGAAGGTAAATTTAATGAGTGATTTGTTATACGAACGAGTTTTACATCACTTATTATCATCGATGACCAGTAAATTTGCCGATTATAAAATATCACATGAAAAATTTGAGGTTAATGGAAAAGTCGCACGTTTTGACTACAGTTTTGGTTTGAAAGTCGCAGAAATTTGTTCAAATCAATCTTTGAGTTTTGGAACCACCACAGGAGAAATTTCACACGTCACGACACTAATTTTCTGGACAAAATCACAGAACTTAGAAAATTACAGAAGCCGTATTACCGAGCATATCGAAGCGGGAAGCTGTTTGACATATGGGCTGGATTCTGTCGAGTTTGTGTGTTGCTGATGTACGGAGTGGTGCACAAATTGCGTTCAACGCCGATTTATTATTTCAAGTAAGAAATTTGAACTTTATGTATCAAAACACAATTGTACAAACTTATTTTTATTTCTGTTACACATTTTACATTAGCATAGCGATAAATAAAGGTATAGCTGAGTTTTTGACAATAAATAATACTCTTTATTCATCGTTTGTACACTTTACACACCATATTGCACATTGCTTGACATTTGTGTCAGAGATTATCAAAATTGCTCTCTTTTTGAATTTATTTAGTCTCAATAAACTACCCTCTGCTTTATTAAAATCTTTGATTGACTTAATTTCATTGAATTTACGACCCTGTAAATATTTGTGGCCTCAAAATTTGCAAACCGAACTTAAAGCTAGCCGGCACTCAATTGTTCGAGTGCACACATTAGGTGAGGTTTCATCCCTGACTATAATTAGGGGCGTCATTGAGCCGTGTTACACGACAGTATATTTTTATCTTTTTGTGTGATATGATAACAGTTATTGTTGACTTTTTTGCCCGTCCGCCCCTTTGTGCCCCCCCCCCCAGAAAAAAATCCTGGATCCGCCCTTGGAGTTGTCTGATGGACTAAGTGAGGACAAAAGGTCTTCCCATGTTTTATTTTTGTGTAGTGTAATTTTGCTTTGTACTGGTCTGTTCAAGTCAATCATGGCGTCTTTGTAGCAACTGTCTGCAGTTTGTTGCCATTGCTTGCGGTTCCGATTGCGATGACCTATTAACAACTGAACTGTTTTTTTTTAGGAGCAAACGTTTTCGAATTTTCGTCTTTGGAATTGTTAATGTTTTGTGTTAGTATTAGGGGTAACAATCGATAAGGGACTGACCTTTGCCGCACATGCAGAGAAAATCACCAAAAAAGCAAAGGCTAGTTTGGCAGCCCTGACCCGACTAATGCCGAACATGTAGGGTCCCAAATCCTCCACACAAAGCGTGATTGCGGCGGTGGTACAGGCCATACTCCTATATGCGGCCCCGATTTGGAGTAGAGCAATGCTTGGAGACGGTCGGAGCATAACAGTTAGATATGTTGACTGTCGACTCAAAATGCCAGGTTCGATTCCGAATAAAGTAAAAGCTTTACTCTTGCCGTCTCTATGCAGAAGGGAGGGAACCCCCACTGTATACGTACCTTTCCCCAAGAAAGCAGCATTCGCAAATGATAAGCAATTGTTCATCTTGAATGCTGCCACGATGCCCGAATTCGGGCGTACCGACCAAGAAGAAGAATGCTTGTCGAGAAGTACAGGTGCCGGATGAGTGGTCTTCTTAGAAGAGCAGCCCTGCGGATCTGCAGTGCATATCGTACTCTCTCGGAAGCTGCAATCTTGGTCCTAGCAGGTACTCCACCTATACACCTGCTGGTTGTCGAAAGGTCCGAAAAAACTTTGAAGCTGCCACTCCTGAGACGAAGAGGGCAAATAGAAAAACTCTAGAAGAAAAGTAGCAAACTGAATGGACCACGAAAATAAACGGAAGTTGGTCGCGTAGGTTGATTCCAAATCTTCGGGTATGGATCAACAGAACGCACGGAGAGTTGAGCTACCACCTTACCCAGGCCTTCACCGGGCATGGCTGCTTCAACAAATATCTCCACAAGATCGGAAAAGCACCATCAGCCAAATGTATTGTTATGATTATTCTTACTTTAAGAATAACCACCCCAAAAAAAGAAAGACCCTCAAAGCTAACGTTTTATCGGAGTAGAGTTTTTCTCTTCCTCAGAGTCAGTGGATTCAGTAGACTAAATAAGAGGGCAATTTGTTGTAGACATAATTTATTAAGTGGCATAAAGAATCAATAAAAATTTGCATCAAATTAACTTGGACAACAATTTTGTCTAAAACCAATGTGTTATTTTTGTGCAATAATTAAAGCATCCAAATTACATTTAAATCCTTGTATTTAGGAGCTAAATTTGGATATTTCATTATTTGGTGTAATCATGTGAACAAATTATAATCATTAAAATCAATAAAGTCCTTTAATTAATCTAAAATCAACACAATTCATTGATTCATAATTTAGATTAATTAAAAATAAAACAAATCTTGTACCTTGTTACTTTTT
Source organism: Rhagonycha lutea (assembly GCA_958510855.1). NCBI lineage: Eukaryota > Metazoa > Arthropoda > Insecta > Coleoptera > Cantharidae > Rhagonycha > Rhagonycha lutea. Next base: position 42,566,645 of record OY294038.1, read on the forward strand.
ACTTGATCTGGTGTGTTCCCATAAAACAGTTGGTAAACATCAGGTTGCCCATTCTGTTGGAAGCCATTAACGTCTTCACAGCTACCGGTGATCGGTGAATGCGTTCCAAATTTGGTGATTAAAAGTGCTGCTTCAATCCTTTAATTTTGTTAACCAACTTTTGAAAAACTGTTGGTTGAATAATCTTCGTGTTTAGTTACACTTCGGTAAGTAATCAATTAATTTTCCAATCTTAACCTGCTCACCACGTGTGAACACAACCTCCAAATCGTACCGATTGTACAAATATCTGTAATCTGCTTTTATTTCAGATATTCAATTCACGAATATCCAATTACGCACGCAATACACAACTTTCATCAAATACTCGAATTCCGTAAATTTATTTACTTCCGTTTAATTAAGTAAATTAATGCTTTGGTCTTTTTATACCAAAGAATCGCAATTGAGTTCCTTAATTGGGATTTTATCGAGAAATTTACACTTTCTCAATCGACGCGACGTCTCCCCAAGAACTGGCTTCATTCTCCTTCTCTTTCATTTTTGTCTTTTCAAAATTCAAAACTTTTTACTTTTATGGTGGGAATCGACGTTCTTGTCTGCCAATATCGCACTTATTTTCAGGTAACATGGAATTATTAATTGCTTGTGCACTGAATTATCACTTTCACCTCTTGTTTTACAGAAAATCGCGGCTGTTATCAAATTTAAAAAGCACTCACAGGGTGTTACAAAACTTTTGTATCTCACAAATAAACTCAAATTGTGTCTCATGTGTAATTAATCGTTACATGGGATGGTTTTTGTTTTTGATGCAAATCTTATTTTTTTTTGTTAGTCGTATCGACTGACTACTGAACTTAAATCATAAATTTACCAATTATCTGTCTACCAATCCATCTGGATCTCTTAAACAAGGAAATATCACTACAGTATGTACCTACTGTGATGTGTGTGAGGAGGAGTGTGGGGTGGTGACCAAACTAATAGCCAATATCATTAGCGAGAAGGAAGCCGAAGAACGGGCTAGACAAGCCCTTGAACATCGATAAAAAGAGAAAAGTCCTGAAAGGGTGAAATAACCTCACCTCGGCTTCTTTGAAAAAAGAGAGAAAGAAAAGAAGTATACCTATTCCGACTGGCACGGTGAAGGTTTAAAGTACCACGGGTCAGTCGTGATTGGCGGCAAACATCTAAGTAAGGGAGGGGATTTTTAGTGGGTGGAAATCCCACACTACCAGTGAACGCGGTCCTCATGGTGTCTTTGAAAGATTTCCCCCCTTTCTCCGCAAAAAAAAAACACTTAACCCTTTCCCGCAGGGTCATTGATCATTTGGGTCCCAACGTTCCAGAGAAGAGAGACCGCATCCATATTGGACCTCGCGACACTCGTGCTTCCGTGAACTCTCCGGAAAGTTAACGGATGGAAGGTTCTAAATGAAGAAATGCTGGGTGATTAGTTATTCAGCTTTAGGCCAATGACACCGATACAGTATCCCAATCCAGTATACCACAGGGTTGGCTTTCCCATGGAGAATGTAATTGTACGGATGAACAAGTTCTTAAATGTGACAAACCAGTGACGCAGCTATATTTTCAGCGTCCTGGAGCAAGTAAAGTCGGTGTGTCACATAGGTACACCCAGAAAATTACGTTGGGAGGTCCAACATGATAATTGAAAGAGAAAAGCAAAATTGTTTTTAAATTAAATACATTTAAATATAAAAATCTAACAGGTCCAATGACTCATGGAAGGGAGGGAGCCGCTGTGGTGGTGTGATAAGTGATATAACCGCCAGTTGAGTTACAGAGCGGAAATTCTTGATTTTAATCGCGGGAGGGGTAACCGGCCACCGAGTGAAATCCCCTTGCGGAACTCGGTACAACTGGGGTGGCAGAGACCTTGAGGCCCGTCAGATGAAGCAGGTAGGGGGATCATCGTGAACCGAACATAACTGAATTTCTTAGCTCGGCCTTCCAGAGGACATCCGCACTGTTGAGAACAAGAAATTTTAGTCGGTTTTTGCTTTTTTTCGACCTCAAAATTTGGAAGCTGGAATTCCATCACATTTAACCAGAAACTTTTGTTGGTGTTGTTGGGATTATTTGATAGGTTGAAAAGTTGTATTTATTTATAAAACAATGCATTGCTTATATAAGAAAATTTTGCAGTTGGTAATAGGTGATTATTGGATTACATTATCGGATTGCATTACGTCACTACATTACCCCCTTCCTAGTGAGATAGCCGAAGGACATCAAACGATATGTATCTATTAAAATATTAATTGTACTCGGTCACAATATCTTGTTGGAAAATGTACTTTTCTCCCGGATCTTGTTGTTCGTACTAAATTTTTGGGAGAATGTGCTGTTGCTTTTTCGTCAGTCTTACTAGATTGAGGTAATGATGGTGCTATGATCTTAGGTATGGGTGCTTGGTCTTCGTCAGATGCTGTTAAATATGCTGGTTTCAAGCGGTCGATAGAGACTACATGTTCTTTGTGATTGATTCTAATTGTGAAATTTTTCGAATTCCTGCTTATTACTTCGTATGGGCCATTGTAAGGTGCTTGCAATGATTTCTTTACCGCATCAAATCTTAGAAAAACATGGGTACAAGATTCTAAATCTTTGGAAATGAAAAGTTTTCGTTTGCCATGTGAAACTGGTTGCGTTGGTCGTAGTGTATTGAAATGTTTGCGTAAACGAGTAATTACTTCAGTGGTGTTTTCAACTTGATTATTCGGCGAAAAAAATTCACCAGGTAATCTTATTCCTTCTCCATATACCATTTCTGCTGCAGTAGCTTTCAAATCTTCTTTAAATGATGATCTAATTCCTAGTAATACGATAGGTAGTGATTCTGTCCAGGATTCATTTTTAACTCGGAATCGATTTCTTGAGATTTTTGTAGTTCTTCATAATTAATTGACTGTGTTGCTTGAACCTTGTCGATGTCTAATCTTGAAAGTGTATCAGCCGGAATATTTTCTAATCCTTTAACATATTGAATATTCGTTGTGAACTGTCCTATAAAGTCGAGATGTCGAAATTGTCTAGGAGTGCTTTTGTCTGCTTTTTGTTTGAAAGCGTAAGTTAAGGGTTTGTGATCGGTAAATAGTATAAATTCGTGTCCTTCTAAAGAATGTCTAAAGTGCTTGATAGCTAAGTATGCAGCCAAGAGTTCGCGATCGTACGTACTGTATTTTTGTTGAGCAACATTGAACTTTTTTGTGTAAAAGGATAGCGGTTGCCATTGGTTGCCAATTCTTTGTTGAAGTACTCCACCGACGGCGTCGTTTGATGCGTCTACCATAAGTGATAATGGTGCAGATGGTGATGGATGAGCTAGTAGAGCGGCTTGTGCGAGAGCTTCTTTAATTTGTGCAAATGCGTTTTTGCTTTCATCGGTCCATTCGATTGGGCTGTTGTTTGATTTCTTGCCAATAAGATATTTGTTTAACGGACTCTGTATTGTTGCTGCGTTTGGTATAAATCGGCGGTAAAAATTTATCATGCCCAGAAATCGTCGCAGTTGTTTGACAGTACTGGGTAGGCTACAGTTTCTAACTGTGTCTACTTTGTCTTGTAGTGGTTTAATTCCGTTTTTGGTTATTGTATGCCCAAGAAAGGTGATTTCATTCTTACCAAAGATACATTTTGACGGATTAATCATTATCCCATAATCCTGTAGTCGTTGGAACAATTGTTCTAAATGTTTTAGGTGTTCCTCATACGTTTCGGAAGCAATTAGTAGATCGTCGATGTATGCGTAACAAAAATCAAAATCGTGAATTACCTCATCTATGAAGCGTTGGAAAGTTTGTGCGGCATTTCTTAAACCAAACGGCATACGTGTAAATTCAAAAAGGCCAAACGGAGTTGTTACTGCTGTTTTGTGGATATCGTCTGGATGCATTAAGATTTGATGGAAAGCCTTGATTAAATCAATTGTAGAGAATATGTTTTTTTTAAAAAGTGATTGGGAAAAATCCTGTATGTGCGGAATAGGATAACAATCGTGTACCGTTTTTGCATTTAAGGCGCGATAATCACCACACGGTCTATATTCCTTATTTTTCTTTTCCACGAGATGTAGCGGAGAGCACCAGTTGCTTTTGGATGGTCTAATAATTCCCTGTTCGATCATGAAATCAAATTCTTGTTTAGCGATTTTCAAACGGTCTGGGGCTAATCTTCTTGGGCGACATGTAACAGGCTGTCCTGGTAGGGTTTCAATTCTGTGCATTGTTTTTGATTTAGTAGCCATGTTTGTTACGTTGGGTTGAGATATTGAGTGGTATTTTTGTATTAATTTGTGGTATTCGTTTGTTCGGTCAATTGTATGTACAGTCAATTGTTCACATGAATTGATGTGACCTTTTGTTTTTAGCCGTGTTGTGTTGTCAAGTAATTTACCATTGCGAATATCTACCAATAAGTTGAAATGGTTTAAGAAATCCGATCCAATTATAGCTTTGTTGACGTCAGCAATTAAAAATTTCCATTTAAGTTGTCTTCGTAGTCCAATTTCAATGTTAAGTGTTATTAACCCATATGTGTTGATGGTCGAGTTGTTGGCGGCGTATAACTTAAAATCTTGTAAGGCTTGGAAACCTTTACAAAACGTTTTCGGATATACGCTTACGTCTGCTCCAGTGTCGATTAGGAATTGAACTTTCGTTACCCTGTCGGTAACTACTAAGCGGCTGACTTTGGATGGAAATGGGGAACCGGTTGCAGCGCTTACCGAATCCCTTGATGGTTTTCCGATGCCTTATAGGAACATGGCTTATTACATTTATTTGCTTTGGAGCCAAATTTTTCGTGATACCAACAGATGTTCGAATTTGAATTGCGTTGGGGAGTAGGACTTCTGTATCGTGTATTTTTATATTGTAATTGAACCTTACGTCTGGGATCTCTTGTCATATTTCTCATTTTTGATTCTAATTCAAAGATTCTGTTTTGAAGTCGATTCATTTCGTCTGATTCGTTCGATGCGTTCGTTGCTGCTATACATGTATTTTGATTGCTTTCTTTAATTCTATCGGCAATTTTTGCTATAGAGTCCAAGTCTTTATCGTTGAAAGCTATGACTATATGTTTAATATTTTCGGGAAGGCGGCCAATCCATAGTGTTCGTATGAATGTTTCTGTTACACTGTTGCCAGCAAGACTTCTGATGTGCCTTAAAAATTGTGATGGGGAACGCTCACCAATTTCTTCCAGCTCCATGAGTTGTTTTAATTTTGTTTCAACAGAACTTGAAAGGTGATTGATTAATTCGGTTTTTAGTTTTTCATATTTTCCGGTTGCTGGTGGATTTGTAATAATGTCAGATACTTCGATTGCAAATTCTGATGATAGATTGCTTGCCACATAGAAATATTTGGTTTCATCGTTTGTAATCCCAATCAAGTTGAATTGCATTTCCAATTGTCGAAACCATAAAGCGGGTTCCTGTTTCCAGAATGGTGGTATTTTCAAGGCAACGCGATCAACCGTGAGTGTTGATTTTGTGTCGTTTTCGAAATTGTCGATTGTATTCGGCATTTTAATGTTCAGTTGTAGGGGTCACCAATGTTGGGATTATTTGATAGGTTGAAAAGTTGTATTTATTTATAAAACAATGCATTGCTTATATAAGAAAATTTTGCAGTTGGTAATAGGTGATTATTGGATTACATTATCGGATTGCATTACGTCACTACAGTGTAATTGGTTTTGACAATATTATTTCTTTAAGATGTTCTTTTTCATCAGATCAAAAGAATGAGCGATTTGAGTTACTTGGTAACGTTTGCGCTTGTCCCAGATGTGTTTTTCGAACTCTATGTACCCAAATCAGTCATGTAAACAAAGAATGACGTAGAAAACTTTGTTTCTCCGTCTGTTCGTAACGCTAACCTGCATTTATGATTGGTTATTTGTTTATTATAAAAGGCATTATAAATAAATTTTCGAGTTTCTGATTGGTAGTACACACCAATCGAGTTCCAAATAATCGCTCATTATAAGGCCGTCTTACAAAAAAATTGAAGACGTAATTTTAGTCGACATTTGGAAAACTCGAACTTTTGTCTTGTAACTTTTTTGCCAAAAATTGAAAGTTAACATTCCGTCACTTTTTCGACTGATTCTAATGTCTACGTGAAATTTCATTAGCGCAATCGATAAGTAGAAAATTTTATCATCACTGAAAAGCCGATTTTTAGCGACTCAACGTTTCCTCCAGTCCCAAGTGTGTTTGTCGAACTCTACGTATCCAAATAAGTCATATCAGCATAAAAATATTTTAGAATATCAGAACGGCATATCGACCTAAACTATCTCCAGTTAAATAAAAAATGGACGACAAAATTTTATTCGGTTTCTGTAAAAAAAAATTGCACAATTCCATAAAAATTCATAATTTATAAAATTATTTATTTGCACATAACATAAAAGTACATAAGCTTGGACAACTTTGTTTACTTAAACGAGTAACAATTTCAACGATCAATGCTTTAAAGATATAACAATTTGCTCCCGCAATTTTGGAAGAACCTGCGTATACAATTTTTCTGTTTGTCTCCAAATGGAATAGCATTCCTGTTTCATCTCAGCTGATTAGTAGTGGTTGGATTTTGGCACGACTGGTTGGACTACCTACTCCATTTTGGGAAAATAATTTTACTCACTAAACAATGGCACTGTTCAAAAAAATCCGATTCACTATCGCTTTCCTATCGACGCACTCCGACTCTTACTGCCATAGTTTTCAAAATCGATTTTCTGTATGGTCACATTTTTGGGTGACTTTTGATGAATGGTGATGGTCGAAGAAGACAATGATCTTTGCATGGGTAGAGATACGAATTGGATGTCTCGGTGAAAATCGGAATCGAAATTTTGAGAATTGCGTCGTTCGGGGGAAGTGGGTGGAGTCTTTGACATTGCCACCGGTATTCGAGACTTCAGGGATGCGTTTGATTCGGATCTCGCGCAATGTGTTTTTGCGTAAACTTTTGAGTCCTGGTTCGTATTAACTACACTAACTTGCGAAACGCCGTTACTGTCCGACGATTCGAATGACGACGAGTAGCGGAGTTCGGGCAACTTTTGCAACTGTAGCTTCGCAATTTCCTGGATTTTATGCAACTCCTTCTCGGGATCGATTTGTTGGTTTACTAATAATTTGGAACTTATGTTGTTATCCAAATTTCCAGTCTTAGACGATTCCGTCTTGTTTCCAACAGGCAAGAGTTGGATTTCGGTGATGTAAGTCAGTTTTGACGTCGGATCAGTTCCAACTTCCGTAGGTTTCTCTGCAGGAGCCGCACCTTTAGTTTCCGCCTCTACATCCGACGATTGGAGAAACTTGGTCTCGTAAATGTAAGAATTTCGCTTATTATTATTTGTCAGCTTCACATTTTCCGGACTTGTTTCCAAATTTACTTCAACTTTATTCAACTTTTCTAATCCGTTCAAAGAATGCCTCGACACTTTCATATCATCGGACACATTGGTGTTGCCAACGCTGTAAATCTTGCTTGGTTCATAGTAAGAATCACTTCTGGAAGCTTGTCTCTCCATTAACAACCATTTTGACAAACTTTCGGGATCAAAAGCGACCTCTTTAGCTTCCTCAACCACCAAATTGCATCCGTCTTCCGTAGTGCTACTGTCTTGTGGAAGTATAACAGTTCGTTCCTCACTGGTAACCGGCGTTTTGGACAAACTATCTTCCTCCTCCAGTTGCTTTTCCACATCGCTATCGACCAAATCCAGCACCGCATCCTCTAAATTTCCCCATTCCGTAGATTTCACCAACCTATTCGAATGAAAAGCGCGTAATCCATCAAATCCGTCCGCTTTATTTGAAATAAATTCAGAAATTTCGGAATTTCCCAACATTTTCGGCAAGACCGAATCGGTTATATCTAAACTCTGCGCTCTCTCTAACGAATTTGTATTATTTTTTACCGAATTTTGCATTTTTGTTAAATCTCCCGTACTGGCAGTCTTCCTGTTTTGGATTTCGTCGCTATCTTCGAACTGATGAATTGTCACATCAATCGCATCCAACTCGATAACTTTCGGAATAGAATTGTGCTCAATTTCTGCATCAGAGTCCGAAACGTAATCGGCCGCTTCCAAAACTTTCTCCTCTTTTTCCCAACTGTTATTTAAGTTTTTCGGTCCCTCTTTGTTAATTTTAGAAATCTTTTCGTCTGGTGGTGCCGGAGCTTTTCCTTTTGGTTTCTTCGGAGATTTTAATGTATTGGTTATGTCGATTTCGACTACTTTGCGATTTTTTCTAGCTGCCACTGCTGCGTTTAACATAAAACTGGGTATTTCTTGTGGTATTCCGTCTTTGTTACGTTTTATTCCGGAGCCATTTACTCCGCCCCTATAAATGGAAGAATCGGTGACGATTTCTTCATGCTTTGGACTTTTATCAACTTCGTCCATACTCTTATCTAAATTGATTTCCAAATTGATATTGTTGTCATTTTGAGAAAGTTCTGCAGTTTTTGGACTGATTTGTTCCGTCCGCATACCTTTCAACTCCATGGGCAAAACTCGTACGCCAATTTTTTGGAATTTGTTTTCTATACTTTGAGGTTTGTTCGTTTCGTTTTCATGGGTTACCAGTTTCTCTTTAATTTTGTTCGGCCACCCTTTGGGCTTAGTTGGTGGGGGAGTCTTATTTTTCGTAGGAGTTTCGTTTGGAGTCTTTGGAGACTCCATAATGGGCTTCTTGTCGTTTTTGCCGATCTGCAAGAGTTTAAAAATTATACGAGATCAAATTTTCGATCATGACTTACCTGTAATAAATCTGCAAAGGATGGACTCTTGAAGAACAACGGGTGACCAATTCTGGAAGCTTTCGTTGGAGTGTGATTCTCGTCATTGTTTTCATGTACTATTTGGAGGATTACCTCGTATGGACTTGCATAACTCAGTATTGCCATGGCGTCTTCGTATACAATGTGTTCGAAATTTATGGTCACATTTTTAATTCGGTCACCTAAAATATTTTAACATTAAAACAAGAGCAATTTGTGATGTTTTTAGCATCCCCCACCGACCCCTCATCAAAGGCCACCTATGCAAGTTTATTTCTCGTTGGCTAGAACTATTGCATTCTGTCGTTAGTACTTGCAATTTTAATGACTCCTTACTGTAAGGTAGTATGAAAAGGGGCGGAACTACCGCAGTCAATGTTCAGTAGTCGTAGCAAGAACATCGAGTAAAAATATTACTCCTATTTTTTATTGATTTAGCATCTCTTTCAAGGATCCCGGTTTATAGCTTAGGTTATAAGTGACCGCGCTCTTTTGCACGCGCCCGAATGCCCTCCTAAATCGATCAGATGCGTTTTGCCTTATAAAAAGAACATTTTGAAACAAGAAAAGTCACAAGGACATTTCGTTTATGAGCTCAGAGAGGGGGGGACAATCATCTATCAGTGAAAGGTTACATTTTCTATTACCAAATGATACCTGTAACAAATTTTTGCATTTGTTACTTGGTTCCCATATAAATTGCATTTCCCGATATTCCTCAATCCGACCCTGCATTGAGAGAAATTTTGCGACGAGCATCTGATTTTTTGGTTTGAAAACTATTATCTAAAAGTGCAGTTAGTTTTGCGTTGGACGATTAGTTTTTTGGTTCCGAAATAACTATTTTACGTGCCAAGTCGTTTGGACAAATAGTCCTGCTGTCGATTGGTATAATTTTGGCTTCCGTTGGACATCTGGCAAACAAGGGTCACTCTGTTTCTGCGCGAATTACTACGCAGTCGTTTTTGGTACGTAAGTTGTACCATCTAATTCGATTCCATTGGTTTAGCGACGTTTTTGGATGTTATATATTTTCTCGAGTTACAAATAACTTTTGTTCTTTTTGGCAACATAGTTGCAGTGGTGGAGGGAGCTATGTGTTCGCTGGTTGAGTTACAGAGCGGAAATTCTGGGTTCAAATCGCGGATAGGCGCCCGGTCACCGAGTGAGAGTGAGTGGGGTGGTGGAACCTTACGGAGACCTAATCTTCATCTTCGGGACTGTGTCCGGCAAAGAGAGGGGGCAGCGCGGACCGAACCGAACAGATTTCCTTAACACTCGACCTTCCAGAGGACATCCACACTGTTGCTGACCGAGGTAGTCATCGAGATCTGATCTGATTGGTCTCCACCTCACAATCCATCTAACATCTCAGCATGAACGGAGTACAATAGGATTTGCTTCAGTGCAGGTGGATTAAATGAGCCACGCCTTTTGAGAACTGTATTGGTAACTTCAAGTTCTCTACTTCGCAGCCCGATAGCCAGGATTTCGGGAGGGGGGGGCACTTGTAAAAAGCCTTTTGTAAAATGTAAAATTTTCGGTGGTTCGCAATTAAATTGAATACATTTCATACTTTGGAAGATTCTACAGTCTACACCATTATCATCTCTCTCACTGGTCAAACCACGTCTCTAAGCGCACCTGTCGATGTATGTTACTTGGAGCAAACAAAGGCGAGGGATGAAACAAGTTTAATTGTGAAATAGGGTAAAAAAAAAAGGTTATTTAAAATGGAAATCCTGTCCAAAGGTGATTTATAACCTAATGAGATTAATGAGAATCTCACTGTTCCTCCACCCTGTGAGGCCGAACAACCACGACACTGATGGGAGGTGAAGGCAGCAATAGGCCGCAGAACAGGCTAGTTTTCAATAAAGTTGTATATACTATTTCCTCCAGAGCCGTAACAAGGGTAAAAGCGCCTGTGACAAGCGAATTAATTTGCACTATCTACCCCCTCCCCCACGGCCCCTTTGAACAAAAGATTTTTTTATCTAAAAACATCGTTAAATCAAAACAAATTTGAATTAATAATTGAAACATTTCAATTAAAATGTGAAGAAATCGGCGTAAAACCGGGGGGTCTGGGGGGTATGGAATACCCCCCCGCACATCGAAGTAACGATAAGACTTTTTATAATAATAATAATTGATGAAGATATAAATTTAATTCTTGAGAATACATCTTTTGTTTGCTTGCGGTGGGGGGGGGGGGGTTTCAATAGTACCCGGTGATTGAATTGTTTATTTATAAAGGTACCCTTCAGGGGAAAAATGTTTCAGAAACATGGGCAACCGAGTTAATTTGCACTACCCCCCCTCCCCGCGGCCCTTTTGAAGAAAAGATCTTTTCAAATATTTATTTTTAACCGGGGGGTCTGGGGGTATGGAATACCCCCCAGAACAACAAAGTAACGATAAGACTTTTTATAATAATTGATGAAGATATAAATTTAATTCTTGAGAATAACACATCTTTTGCTTGCTTGCGGTGGGGGGGGGGTATTCAATGGTACCCGGTGTTTCAATTATTTATTTATAAAGGTACCTGTCAGGGGAAAAATGTTTCAGAAACATGGGCAAGCGAGTTAATTTGCACTACCCCCCCCCCCCGCGGCCCTTTTGAAGAAAAGATCTTTTCAAATATTTATTTTTTATCTAAAACATCGTTAAATCAAATCAAATTTGTATTAATTGAAACAATTCAATTAAAATGTGAAGAAATGGGCGTAAAACGGGGGGGTATGGAATACCCCCCAGCACAACGAAGTAACGATAAGACTTTTTATAATAATTATTGATGAAGATACAAATTTAATTCTTGAGAATACATCTTTTGCTTGCTTGCGGGGGGGGGGTATTCAATGGTACCCGGTGTTTCAATTGTTTATTTATAAAGGTACCCGTCAGGGGAAAAATGTTTCGGTAACATGGGCAAGCGAGTTAATTTGCACTACCCCCCCCCCCGCGGCGCTTTTGAAGAAAAGATCTTTTCCAATATTTATTTTTTATCTAAAAACATTGTCAAATCAAATCAAATTTGAATTAATTGAAACAATTCAATTAAAATGGGAAGAAATGGGCGTAAAACCGGGGGGTTTGGGGTGTATGGAATACCCCCCAGCACAACGAAGTAACGATAAGACTTTTTATAATAATAATAATTGATGAAAATACAAATTTAATTCTTGAGAATACATCTTTTGCTTACTTGCGGGGGGGGGGGGTATTCCATAGTACCCGGTTTTTCAACAATTGTTTATTTATAAGTTTATAACGGTACCCTTCAAGCCAGGGGAAAATTTTTTCAGAAATATAAACTACAAAATAATTAATTTTATCTCATTTTTAAGTGTTTCTTTCTATTTTCTATTGTGGATAAGCCTGCTAAATACCCTAAAATGTAAAGAAATGAGCATGCAACCGAGGGAGGTATATGGACAGTGGTGTAAATGCCGGGGAAGGGGCAGAGGGAAGAATGGCCCCAAGCCCAATGCTTTGGGACCCCCTAAACTGCATTATATGCGACCAAATTTTGCTTGTCTTATTTTTAAATCCCACACCTTTCAATCGAGCTCTTGCACCCAGGCCCAAAATTTGAAGTTACGCCACTGAATTCTGTATTGGTAAAAAGATTAATATTTTAGGTCGCTCATTCTTTTGAAACATGTTTTTGCATCAAAATTCAAAGGGCTCCATTAATTAGTTTAATACAACTAGCAATTAGGATTTCTAGTGTAGTGAATAGAGGCGGATTCAGCAAATTTTTCAATGGGAGGGGGGGAGAATACAGAAATGAATAATCAGCTCTGTGCTATTTTCCAGCAATTTTAATTTTTTGTTTTATAATATAATGCTGAATTTTTCCAACGAGGGGACGATCGCCCCCCCCTGGATTCACCCTTGCTTGTGAATTTCGTCTGCAGGATCCAAAGATTTTAGGAGGCTATTTCCCCCCTCTCCTACGCGCCTGGATTAAAGTGACACTTTTCGCCATCGATGTGCTCTAAGTAATATAACAGCTGGAGTAAGATATGTAGGACCCACCTAAGGGTGAAAAATTCGCTTCTCAGATAAACATTTGTCCTTCATTATCTGTAACCTTATCCGATAATTACCCAAAGAGAGAGGAGGCCAGAGAAACATTTCTTTTTTAAAACCGCGCATTTTAAAGATCATTTCACCGTTAACAAATTATATTACTTAACAAAATATGATGGATATCTTTTGGACTTTTCCAAAAATTCGACGTACGCAGGGAAACAGAAGGTACTTTTAAAATCAATTAAATTACCTAAATTAAGTTTTCCCGATTCATAAGCCGGGCCTCTTTGGAGAATATCTTTAACGAAGATTCCATCCCTAATGTTTCCAAATATGTCGAAACCCAGACCTGTAAAATCGCGACTTTTCAGCAAGATGGTGATGATTTCGTTTTTCTACAAAAAGTTGGCGTTATTTCTTTATAAAAAAAATCAAAAACTCTTACCTTCAGGTCAAAATCATCGGTGGTTTTTTGCTTTTCTGTTTTTAACGCGTCCAACGGTGAAAGTTGTTTCGATTTGTCGAAAACCGAAGCGTCATTGCTGCTGTGATTGACTTCGCTTTTGAATCCAGGGTTGTCGTAAGAAAATTCCGATTTTCCCTTTTCTGGGTCCAAATTCAAAATGACATGTTTTCCTGTAAAAGAACAGAATAAATTAAGGTAGAAAAGTAAACATAAAATTTAGTTCAGTGTTACTTAAATATTTGCATCAGACTTGGCACATACGCGAAAAAAAAGAAAACTGCAAGAGAATGTTAAGTGCATTTATAAGTAGAAAGTAGAATTGGATATTTTAGAAACGTAATGTAAGTTGTGTCTTCTATTAACATAATCAGATTTGCTGTTTTTAGGCTAATGAACCACGAAGATCGGGGAAAAAAATTTAAAAATAAACGCGTGGAAGCACAATTTTGCAATTGCTTCGCCCAGACTTCAAAGGTGCGGCGTTTCCTACGATCCTCCCATTCGATATTGCAAAAAATTTACATTTAAAAATATTTACATTTTTTTCTTCCATTAGAAAACATTTAAAAAAATTAGCGAAAAACTAAAAATAGGAAAGAATTCCAAGTTTGTGTTAATGTAGGTGTGCCATGTGAACCGAACCATTCACCGGTTTTGCATAATTATGTATATCCAATCTATTACGCATTAATTTATTTAAAAAAAATATTTATGGACTTTCGTGTCCATTAAAAAGTTTAATCTTCTTAATAATTTTTTAGTAAACCGTCGTTTAACAACTTTTTCTTGTCTGATTGCCCCAAAACCACTACAGATACAAAACGACCGACTTATATAAATTCTAGGTCGATTATTGAAACCACTATCCACCTGCAACATTTCTCACATTTAATTGTGTTTACACAACACAATTTTATTTCTATACTACCTGAATGCCATTTTTGTTTTCAAGTGAATTACAAATACGTGACTATTTGCAAGATAACACAAAGGAAGTTGAAACGATTGTAAAATGTTTGATATTGGATGGTGGGGGGTTAAAAATGTTTTTAAACCATTGCACTAACCCCCTCCCTCCACCCCGCTTCATGTATTAACACTTTCACCAATAGGTTAATTCATGCTAAAAACACTTCAAAAGTCAATTGTTTCCAAAATTGTTTTGAAAGGTGTGAACTCAGCATAAGACAAAAAGAGTACTTCTGTATTGTAGGGAAAAATCGATTTTAACATTTGAGGAATAAAAACACACTGACGAGTTATCAGTCCGTTTTTTTACTTCTGGATGTAATGTGGAATCTAAATCACGGCGCAAATATTTCGGGAGACATTCAACCCTCAGATCCCCAGTTCCCCTTACAACTACCTGATGTTTTAGCATTGATTATAAATTTTAAAAGATGCGCAATTGCTTTTTACGGTTCGAAGCGGTTTAATTTGGCCCATTTTTTAAATGCTTCAGCCTTATGTTAATCAAATCTGCATTAACAGTTTTTTTCATGTTAAATATTTATTTATGCAATTAAAACCATTGGCAAACCAAAACAAATTTCAAATTGTTTATTCAACAATGAACAAATAATGTAGCGGAAAAATTCTGACTGTAAGAAGTGACCTTTGACCTATTGCCTTTTAATTCCATAAACGCGGCAAGCGCGGAGCGAAGATTTTGAAGAAATAATTTTTCTCCTTGCCCACCTTTACAAACTCTCCCCCACCCCAATTTCTGGTAGTTCACTTTTACAAATACCTTCCAGGTCAGGGGAAAATTTTTTGGGAATATGAACTACAAAAAACTTAATTTTATCTTATTTTTAAGTGTTTTTTTTATTTTCTAGGGTGACTAATGCCCGTTTTCACCAACATTTTATTTAAGAATTTCCTAGTAAAGAATTACTTAGCTAGGATTCCATAAATTTTATTAGTCAAATTTGACATAATAGTTTATTATGTCAATACTATGTCAAATTTGACCAATTAAATTTATGGAATCCTAGCTAAGTAATTCTTTACTAGGAAATTTTTAAATAAATTGTTGGTGAAAACAGGCATAAGCTCGCTAGACCTTGTGAAATGTGAATAAAACGGAGGTCTGGGAATATGGAATCCCCCTTCCACCACCGAGCATAAGGAAGTAGCAAGTTGACATTTCAAGATCGATAGAGACGCAAATTTAATTCTGGAAAAAACATCTTCATCATCATCAAGATCAGCTGTCTTGTAAAGGTACTGGACTAAACTCTCTTTTCTTGAACCGTACGATGGGGGAAGTAAACAATGGGGGAAAAAGTATAGAAATTTAAGAAATAGTAAAAAATGGCTATGTGGGCTTCATTTCGAAAACTTGCATCATACTGAGTAAATCTACCGCACGGTCCTGATCCTGACCAGCAATTGGGGTTTGTATTGAATTTTGCTTGCAAGACCTAAAGATTTTGGAGGGCAATTGCCGTTTAAATTTTGAAAAATCATTCACAATTTAGGGGAATAAATTTGATTTATCGTCGTTACGACCGTTACAATATTCGTCGTTGAGCGAACTACCGCCGCGATAGAATTTGATTAAACAGCGATAAACGCTGGTTTTTAATCATAAGATAAAATGTGAAGAAATGGATGGGAAACCGGGGAGTCTGGAGGGTATGGAATACCCTCCAGCGGCAAGCAAGTAACCAGTTAAGATCAAACTTGCGTGGTATCATATTATTTGAAAAGTCATCTTGTTACTTACAGCTGGGGGGGGGGCAGGTATTGAATACCCCCCCCCCCAGATATAAGGTTTGTTCCAACCAGCCAAGAAATCGTACAATGTACGATCATGCGCAATAGATAACAAGCGTTCCTTTTTATCTAATGCGCATGAGCGTCAGTGGCGTAATTTCAAATTTTAGACCCGGATGCAAGAGATTTGACGGGTCCCTCGATTGGTGTGCGATTTAAAAACAAAATTTGGTTCCAAAATAATAGTTTTACTATGATAATAGTGTAGGATACCATTCCTTCCTCTGCCCCCCCCCCCGTTATTTACGCCACGTTATTTACGTCCGTACGTCTCCAAACACTAGATTGCAAAAAACACTTCTAAATGAAATAAAATGAAGTATTATCAATTTACTAAAAAATCAATTAAAACATTGTTAAACCAAAACAAATTTATTTCTATGAAATGGACGTGAACACCGGTATTCGTCAGCAATAAGCCGACTATTTAAAATTGATAACCAAGCAAGTTCGATTCTTGAATTGTCTTCTTGCTGCTTACATACCAAACTGAATATTTTATTCCCCCAAGCCCGACTGGAGTGGTTTGGGGAGTGACAGGATCGGGGTGAAGTTGAAAACCGGAGGTAGTACCATGAGCACGATTTAGAGGCCGAAATGCTTGTGAGTTTATCTTATACCCTCTACAATAAATCCAGACCCCCAAACCCAATGGTTCCATGTGTCAAGTTTGAAGAGAATTATCGGTAACCATGGCAACGATATTTGCTTTTAATAATTAGGTACGAAAATTGATCTAAGCCAACTAACTATATTTATTTTTTGTTTTGAAAATATTGACAGACCCTCCAGTTCTTAAGCGCACTTTCTATCTTTCGCAACACGCAGACCTGAGGGTCCAGGAGAAAATTTGTTGGGAATACTCCCCCACCTCCAGCACAAGGAAAGGTAAACAACAACTCGACACCGGGAAAACTCGGCACCAGGAAAGCTCGGCACCAGCGGATCTCTCTTTTAACGGTCCCCTCATTTAAAAAAAATCGTTTCCTAACACTAACCTAAACTCGACCTCGGCACAGGCGCTTTTTATCTTTGTTTCGCACACCACGCACATTGGTAGTTACGCCACTGATGGGCGTGACCATACATTGTATGGTTTCCAGGATGGTTGAAACAAACCTACATAACATAAGTAACAAGACGACTTCTCAAATTTGATACCATGCAAATTTGATTCTTGTCAGGTTACTTGCTTACCGCTGGAGGGTATTCCATACCCCCCAGACCTCTCGGTTTCTCATACAAATCTTCTCATTTTATGTATGTCGACCTACAAGTTCAAGGGACCGAGTACTCCATTACTCCCAGTTTCTACATAGCAATTTGATAGGAGCTGCGACTGTTTTTTAGTTCGTTACGCTATGGGACAGCTTTCCTATGTGTAAATAGTGAGAAAATTACCCCCACCCCCCGGTTCCTAGGGAATTTATTTTTAGAAATATAGCCTGTATAATGTACTTAACTTTATCACATTTTTAAAAGCTGATTCCATTTTCTAAGGTGGCCTTACCACAAGGAAATAACGATAAGACTTTTCAAAATTGATAAAAACGCAAATTAATCCCAAAATTTGAATTTACACTGCTGTACTTACTGCTGGGGGTGTTCCATATCCCAAGATACCCCAGATCCCCCACTTTCCGATATTTTACTTTTAAAAGTACCCTCAAGGTCAGGGGAAGACTTTCATACGCCTCACTAATTAATTGTAATATGAAACTAAGTTCATGGTATCATTCGATAGCTTTTGAACTGAGCTAATTTCACCCCCCCTCCCGCCCACCGCACATCTGAACCCGTATCTTTAGTCTCGCTGTTCCAGGGAAGATCAGAGTAGTGTCATTAGATTCGATCGAACGTGGGCCACATTCCGCTCGTGGTAGAGTTTTTCGTTTTTCCCTTTTGGAAGTACAGTTTCGATTTCGGGGTTGAATCCAAACAAGTATAGACCGATATGAGTGAGGAGATTAAAAGGAGAACAGGGGGTCAGGAGACAGAGACTTCCCAGTGATCGATGGGATAAGTGTGGCGACCATGTTGGCGGTGGAACGTGGTTATTGCATGAACGACTGTTCCATCACTAAGCAGCGCAAAAAAGCAGGCAAGCTGGAATTGGAAATCTGATGCAGGTGAGACCTTGACAAACTACTGCAGGAGACCATCAAGGGCTTCGAAAGTAAAGTCCTAGGAATACATGATGAAGGCCCTGAAGAGTAAAAATAAGTTTCTGCGAGAAGAGATGAAGTCGCTGCGGGTATGACGGCACTAGTGGAAAAGTTGTGCGAAAATACCGAAGAAGAATGTCCAAAGCATAGATGTTGCAAAGCCGGCAACTATAGAGTGCCACCGCAACAAGAAATAAAGCCCTATGAAACGCGAAGCCTCGATAACTTGGACCATAATGGAGCGTCCCATAAGATTGAGCAGCCAATTAACATAGTTGAACAGAAAACGGCCAGGCAGAAAGGAAGCATCCTTTCAATGGCCACTTCCAAGTGGTCAAACGTAAGAAGAGGAAGAAAAAGAACCTACGAAGATGCAGCATGTGAGTGCCACTGAAGTGCAGTAGACGACAGAGAGTCCTGTATTAAAAAGAACTCCTAGGACATAGATTCCAGGATGGGTAAGTCTAACATCGGAAGTAAAATTAAGAGCATGGTTGAGATCAACGCAAAATGATATGAAGATGATGATAGTCGACCTAGATAGTCGTGGATGTGGGGCTCTGCTAAGCAAGCGCCTGCTGAATAAACAGGTTAGTCACATGCAAGAGATACTGGGCCGTTGGCCCTGAAGCATAGGAATGTAAGGGCAAAGATCGGCCAAGTGTTAGAGGTGTTGCGGAGCCGCCCATTATGCGGAAGCTTGCAAGAAGAACTTGAACTGGATAGCTTGCAATCTGGATGGGCACATGCTGAGGAACTTGCGCTATCCGGCTAGGAATCAATCATGGCCGTCAGCAAGAAGAGCACAGTCTCTCAAGGGCCGAAGTTTAAAATTGACTAATTGGGTGTAAATGAGCAGTCACAAGTTCAAGACTAAGGTAAGAAGAAAAAAGTCTCAAAGATAGAAAATGATAGTGGACAAATTGGAATGCGCATCAACGATGTAACAGTTAAGAGTCCACGATCAATCAGGACGGACGTCTTGCAACCAGGGGAGGGGGGGCTTAGTCAGTGATAGTCTAACAATAGTGCCATAGATTACGGTGGTGTCTTGTACGATATTTCCTCTATACTTAGATCGGCCTACTGCTTCGTATTTCTATATTGTTGTTGTTAATGATAATTAACTATTTTTTCGAATAAATTACAACTTAAATTTCCCCATTGGGAGTTTCATTTTAAAGTGAATTTATTTCTGAATAACCAGAATATTGAAGTCGAATAATCCAATTGTTAAGTTTTCCGAAAATCATATGGGCCGACCACGGTTATCGCGCGACCTTGCAAACTCCAATAAAATTTTACTTAGCAAAACTAACTTAATCGATTTCCCAAAAATGTTTTGGGAACCATTTTCTTGGTTTCAAACCCAAAATCTTCTTCATACCAAAATTATACGACCATATTTTACTAATTATTATTATTTGAATTTTAAATATTATTACTATAATATAAAATGTGACAGCTTTTCACATGTAAAACCTAGATCTTAACTTGCAACCTGAACCACGGCCTTCTTGTGTTTGTGAAGCAGCAACTCAACTATTTTTAATTTTGTTTCTTACAATTTTAATGATCTTTGTGAGAAACTTTGTTTACTACATCTGCAAAATGTGCGCATTTCGAAATACCAAATTGGTACCTTCCCTCCTCCAAAAATTCAAATAAGCCAACAAGAATATATTAAATAAAAAATTTCCTGTCTTGCACATAAAAAGGAGAGCCATTAAAAAATAATTATTGACTATGTATTACTTCCCGCCCCCTCACACTTACATAATTGTATTATTTAACCTCGAAAACAGAACAAACGTAACAAAAATTCTTTGAATTTAATTTTAAATAAAAATATTTAATATTTTTAGACAACATTTTATTTATTTTTTTTTGTCCCCCCCCCTAAAATGTTGTAGGTACATTTTTATTTTTTATATAATATGAAAGTATTTTGAAAAAAATTTTCTTTATCGCAGTCAAAATATTTATTTATACAATTATTTTTTGTTTAATATAATCTCAAATTATAATTCTATTGTTTGCTTGATAATCTTATTTTATACAATAATAACAACATATTATTATTATATAAAATTTATTAATTGTGTAGGATACGCTTACATCAAAGGTGAAAGTGCAGTCTATTAATTATTTATAATAAAAATAATGATAAACGTAGATAATTATTTTAAAAATAGATAATTAGCTGCAGTATAAATGCAGAAGTTGACATGCACTTTAAATTATGCAACTGAATAACTTCAAATTAAATTTATTATACTTACATATTTTAAATTTTAGATTTTTAAAAGAAAGGTAAATTTTTAAAGCAAATTTAAAATTTAAAAAAAAATTGGTGCTAGAACATAAATTTTAAGAGGTTTAAATTAACTCAAAATATGAAAAATTTCATGGATTGCTAATTGACCCAAGTTTTGACTTCAAACTTTGCTTTAGAAATCGCTTTAGAAACACGGAAATTGAGAGTCTGGCGAATCTTGAACTCTTCATATGTTATTATATAAATTTGGATATTATTTTAATAGAAATTTGTTAAATTTAAATATAAATTACAAAACTTTTTGAAACCGAATCAATATTTAGTTTAGTCACTACGACTTAATTCTTTCGGGTACTTGCGGTGAGTTCAACGAATTTCCGGTGTTGCTATCACCAAAAAAACTTTACTATGGAACAAGAAGCTACATTACAGCAACGACTTCCAGATTGGGAGGGGGAAAATTCAAGATATCGGTGACGTAGACATTATATGAAATTTTTCAACTTATTTATAATTGAATAAAAGTTAGGGCAAGATATTATTCCGCAGTTAAATGTACTTTGTCCGATCAATAGAATTTATTTAATTCGAACTACGATCCACGAGTTCAACAATACAAAATTTAAAGGTGTCAGATCTATAAAGTTTATAATAAAATTAAGTAAGATTATCTATTCGATTCGTAATGAACAACGAACGAATAACTAAGGAGTCGTCTACAAAGGACATCCTTGTCCAGTAGGGGGGGGGGTCACAAAACGTGACTATCGTGGGACCAGAAGTGAGGGTAGGCAAGTGTGAAGTCAGCATAATAATCCCATTGTTGGAATCTAAGAATAAAATTGTGTTCGAATTTTTTTTTGATATTTC
This sequence comes from Rhagonycha lutea, assembly GCA_958510855.1. NCBI lineage: Eukaryota > Metazoa > Arthropoda > Insecta > Coleoptera > Cantharidae > Rhagonycha > Rhagonycha lutea. The sequence goes on from OY294038.1 coordinate 42,588,089, forward strand.
TAAATAAATTTATGGAATGCTCTTCAAATTACGAATGTCGTAAAATGATGTTCAATAATTGGAGTCTTGGATTGGTGACCATCGAACGTTCCTAGAGGTGGCCGAAGATTGTAACCATCCGTGACAAAGAATATAATTACATTTTCAGTATTTGTTGTTGGATGGAATAGTAAAACTGTCCTTAGCAACTGGTGGAAAAGTAAAACTTTCCTTAACAACTAAGTGAAAAGTAAATTCGTGCTTAATGAGGGGTGGAAATGTAAATTCGTCCTTACATGAAGCGGAAAAGTTAAACCGTCCTTAGCAAAGCATATAAAAATAATTGAAATTAAGTACAAAATTTTAATTAATAAATTTGGAATTTATATTGATTAGACAAAAATAGAGTATGTATACTCTAAAAGATAAGAATGAAAATGGTATCAATTTAAAGAAATTTGTATTCCGCTTCTAAAGATACCTAAAAATAGATAAACAAATTTTAGTTGCCTTGTTTGAATTTTATTGCAACTGTTTTTGCTTGAAAACCAATAATTTGTAACAAGTTAAGAATACCTTGTGTTTGGGTTCATTGTTAACCAAATTTATTGTAATTATGTCAAAATAATTAGTTGGAAATTATTGGTTTGCAAGCAAAAACAATTGCAATAAAATTCAAATAAATACATGTTTTTTAAATGTGCTATTTTGCATTTCATTAGTGAGTTTTTAACAGAAATTAAAGAATAAAATATTAAGTGTTAGGTATCTTTAGAAGCGGAATAAAAATCTCTTCAAATTGATACCATTATTCTCATTATTCCCATTATAATCCGTTATGATGGGAAGCAGGAATTAAAGATTAAAGAAAAATCAATTTCCTATCTTAATTTCTTATATTCACAGCGGCGGTGGCCGGTCACCCTGTATATGTGGGTGGCAGTTACTTTGCAGTTTTAACGTCGTTGTTGATCGCCAGTGGCGTAACTTCTAAATTTTGGCTCGAAGGCAAAAATTCAAGTTATACAATTTTTAAACTAATTCAATAAAATAATTACATAGAATGGATCTAGCAGATTTTATCATTGATGTGATTGTTTCGTCTTCACCGTCGCTAACGGACATTCCTAAGACTAGTTGCTCGGTCTACGGGCTCAAATGGAGGTAATTATGACAAATTAGATATTTTCTTTAAAAAGATATTCAGTTAAATCCAGTTAATATTTTGTCTATGTTATACGATCCCTTAGATACAATTATGTTTAAAAATTGATATATTTTTGTCAAAGTCTGCAAATAAACTTTTATTTTGTGGATGTAGTGGACAAAAATAAACTCTATTTTTTTGGAAGAGAAAACAATAGACCTCGAAACGTAAACAGATATCAAAAATAGAGATTATTGTTTGTCCACTACACCCACAAAATAATAAGTTGATTTAGAGCATGGGTCTCCAAAATTTTTATCCCGCGGGCCACATTAACTCCTCTACTAAATCCCGCGGGCCGAGACCTAGTTAGCTTATTATCAATTATCATACTAACATAATGGACCCCCCCCCTTAGCCTCTTCGTAGTAGTGGTTGGTTAAAGGCTAAGAAGTACTCGGCCAAATGCTGATGGAGAGGTTTTCCCCAAAGGTCCGGGGGTACTCCCCAGGAGATATATTCAAAATTTGGTTCAGAATGGTGAATTTTGAGGCTTTTTCAATTAAAATTAAATTTGTAAAATCAATTATTTTTACCAAATTTTGTGTCGTAATTTAAGGTCGCATTTGCGGCGGTTCCAATAAAATAATTGAAAGAAATTTATGGAAAAGATTTATAATGTAACTAAAATAAACTGTGGCGGGCTGGATACCGGGCAAATCTGGCACGTGGTAGCGGGCCGGTTTGGTGGCACTCGTGGGCCGGATTGTGGCCCGCGGGTCGTAGTTTGGAGACCCATGATTTAGTTTAGAGTATATGGACGCTATAAGTGAGATTAAGGTCCAGTCTGTCCATTCTAACCACAATTTTACTTTAAACTTTTTTTAAGCATCAAATTTTATTTTAAATAAAAATAAGAGTTAATTTTGTTTGTTTTATTTTTGTGATTTTTTTAAATCGTCCTCATAGTTCCAAAGAAAAAGATTTTAAGTAAAAACAGTGAAACTATTATTCAAAAACAGTACAAAAATTCTAGTAAGAATTGGTGGTAAGAATAGTAAGAACGCTAGAAAGAGAAAGCTGTTCTAACAATCAGAGAACGACAGAGAACGGTCAGGAAGCCCAATTCGAATGAACAGACAATGCCTCAAGAACCGCTCAGACGGCGACATAAATATCAGCGAAATGGAGCTAGAAAGCAACCACTACGGACACCGACCCAGTGGCGTAACTTCAAATTTTAGGCCCGGGAGCAAAAGCATTGAAGGGCCCCTCGATTTACAGGTGTGCGATTTAAAAACAAAATTTTGTCGCAAAATTATACAGTTTAAGAGCGTCCAAAGCATTGGGTCCGGGACCATTCCCCCCCACCCCGTTATTTATGTCACTGTCTATACTTCCCCAGACCCTCGATTACTCACTAATTTCTGCCTACTCGACACCGCACCACTCGGCACCAGGAAAACTCAACACTAGGAAAGCTCGGAACCGGCGGATCTCTCTTTTAACGGTCCCATCATTAAAAAAAATCGTTTCCTAACACTAACCTAAGCTCGACCGGTGAATTCCCGTTGCCGAAGTGTCCGTTTCCGGCTTGCACATGCGCTTTTTACCCTTGTTTAAGAATTTTTTACTGTACATTGCTTCGGACCCCTAAGATTTTACTGGCCGTATTCATTCGCACACCGCACACAATGGTAGCTACGCCACTGCACCAGCCAAACCCCTCTCCATCATAATGATCAAAATAAGGAAGTTGACGCTAAGCAAGAGGCATTGACATGCAGCACCAAAAAGTCAAGATTGGCCAGTGCAACATATGCCATTCCTTCGGGCACGCGCAGGGCTATTGTCATGTTACCGATAGGTATGCGTAAAGTGGGCAAATCAGTACTTAGCGACGAGTGAAAAAGTAAATTCGTCCATAGCAACTGCTAGTGACGTAGCAACAGGTGGTGCGAGTGGTGCCAGGCACCAGGGCCCGGGCCCCAGTGGGACCCGGTACACAACAAAGAAAATTAATAAGTTCTTTTCCACATTTTTCCACGTTTTTGATGTCCACACACTGTTGTCCATACACTTCACATAACTGTTGATAAATTTCTATAGGGGTAGTGTCCTTAGTGCACAAAAACCGAATTACACAATGTAACTCACACCTGGCGGTAACGGCAAGTGGAAACTCCATCGCGAACGGCTACCAAACTAAGACTAAGCGTCGCAGATAGCTCGGAGTGGTGGGGATTTGTAAGCGGGGAACCAAGCTACACATCAGTGTAGCCGGATCTTGGATTAAAGCGTTCCTTGGAACTCCAGCGCCTTGGAGACTTTATTTTACGGATAACCCTCGTACATTGAAATTTTGTGAAATCTACTACGACTTTTTGTCATTTAGAAATTGTTTGTAAAATAATGAAGGTGGGTCTTGCACCAGGGCCCGGTCTGGACTTGCTACGTCACTGGCAACTGGAAGACCAGCAATATCGTCCTCAGCAGCGAGCTTAAAAGTAGTAATTTATTCTTTTTTTAGTGAATAATCGAAATTACAAAATGTTAACGGTAATTTTAAAATTTAGATTGATTTGTGAAAAAAAAAGTTCGTTCTAAGGGCGGAAGTCAATTTGCAGTCCTTGCGTTGTTCTTAACGAATTAGTGTAACTTTCCGTTCTTGGAAAGTGAAAATAAAAAAAGAAGGTGTTTTAATATAAGTGACGGGAAATTGTAAAATGAAAATGTTTAGCAAATATTTTGTGGTCTAAACGGAACGTTTAATATTATTCGAGTGTTATTATGTTAATATTATTTTCATTTCCGGGATTAAAAAATACCTGACTTCCTGTTTCCGGGGAGTAAAATGTGACTTCTTCATTTTCTAAGAAACAGTGTGGTTGTAGCGATGTACGATAAGTATAAAATTATCCGATTGTAAAAGGGGGGGGGTAGTTATTCTATAGTAACGAAGGAAAATCCCTAGTAACGCAAACAGGACTTGAATTAATATGATGCGCAATGTTCTCATCAGGAAGCATTTATTACAGGACCCGGGAACTCTGGACTGAACTCAAATACAAATAAGGGGGGCCGTTATTATAGGGTGTAAAATATGAAGAAATTGATAAATTAAAAACAATATAAAAATTTCTTTAACATGCACTACCTAATTTTATCCCATTTTTTAAATTAAACGCCCATTTTAAGGTTTTAAATGCCAATTCCAAAAATGGCTCAATAATGGATTTATTTCAAATTTTGCAATATTAGGCTTAACCTAGGAGGTAAGAGCATAAATCATACTATATTTTTTAATAATTAATTTCTTTTAATTATAATTTTTTTTTTCTAAAATGTCATGTTTTTGTTAACTTTTATCAGGAAAGCTTTTCAAATTAATTTTAAAAACACGAACGGTTTGAAATTCTGAACTCAAGCTATTTAAAAAACAAACATTTTAATTGGTAAGATACATAAAATTAATTTAAAAACCTCTTACGCACCGTATAGCCCACACCTAAAAAATCAATATTTTTGTTTAATTTCGATTGGACCTTGACCAGTCAAATGAACTTATGATAGCTATGGAATACCATAGAAAAAATTTGAACGCAATTAATAGCAAAAAAAATTCTGCATTCAAAACGGAACCTTTCAGGATACATAACATAAAAAACTGTCTTCGAGTGAAATTTTCTTGTACTTTAGTCAGGGAAAATTATGGAACTCGGTAACCCTGGACTCTGAATGACGATAATCATCAACCTTTGATTGAGCATTAACATCGGACACCTTAGCACAGTTTTTCTCGCGTATCTCCACTTTTGTTTTAATTTATTCAAAATTTTGAAAAATTTTACTGATTTAATTGATTTTAAAACACCCGGGATTAGTAGACAACAATTTATTGGTCAAAATTTACATACCAGAACCAAACAGTTTTATTTATCCTTAGGAATGTGAAAAATTCAAGCGTATTTTATCATGCGTTGTTGTAGAACATAAATTTGTCACGGGTCACTTCTCGGGCGCGCAAGGTGGAATTTAATTCGGTAAACAAAATGTTTGTCAAGAAGTCGATTAACTTTTGAACCAATTTTTACAGCAGTCAAGTAGCCGCCCCAAGCCTCAAGCTCCAAGCAAAGATGTAATTAGGACTAATTGAGATTAAGAAGAGTCAGGTACCTTTTTTTACGTTACCTACTGCGAGTTAGGATTTTGGCATAAGAGAAACGAGTTTTGTCCTTAAGGACGCACCTATGTTTTCAAATATTTATTTCTTACCTTGACGATTTTTCCAGTATCGTTTCCATGTTGTGTAAGCGATAAATTGTGTTAGTAAGACTACGATTATGGTTAAAATAGCTGTGGTTGCGATCGATCCAGGACCGTAACACGTATCCGAATTATCCTGAGCCTTGATGTTTCTTACTTGCCACAGCAGGACGAGGATTACTTTTAAAACATTTTTATCACCCATTTTACTATTTAGCACCTTCTCGGATATCACATTCTCATTTTGGAGTCACTTTAAAGCCCCCGATTTTGCGATTTTTATTTTTTAATGTCACCGTCCGTATGGTTACGACAAGAACAGGTGAGCGCGTACTGATTCGATTGCGGAATTGTATGTTATTTGTACCTGTTTCGTTTGTATTTACCTGTTCTTCGCATGACTACGAACCTACGATAAACTTTGCCGAACTCGAGTGACTTCAACGATCGGTTCGACAAGAATCTCATTCTAAACGGCATTCCACATTCCTTATCAAAATTAATTATGTTTTAAATTATGCAAGATTTATAATATTTCGATTAAAAATACACCCAATTAAGTTATTTGCGCTCTTCTCTTTTCTAATTGTGTTTTGGTGGGTAAATATGGAGATTGTGGGTAATTGTGTCAACTTCTATTTATTACTACAATAATTATCGCTATTATTATCTATATTATTACAGAATGACGTCAGTTTGAACAAGTGCTTGTATTTGCATTCCAATACATTTTTGCGGTTTGGACAGGCCCGGCTTCGGTTTAATTCTCATTTCCTCGTATACCAATATAATATTGGTAATTATTGTGTCAATATTTAAAGACGCCTGTTAGATTATGATTCAAGTTACAAGTCAACTGAAGCTTAATTAGAAAAAAAATGTTTCCATACAAAATTTTTTTTTGAGCCAAATGACCCAGAAAATCCATTGAAATGCGCCCGCACCTACGTACTTATATGTATATTTTACGTTCGCAAAAACACGAAATGGAAATTGAATTGTGCACGCGCCAAATTTTTTTCAACATTCATTTATTAATTTACAATCTGTTACATTAATTTATAGCAGAAATTAAAAGAAACAAGAAGACAACTATCATTTTTAAAAAGTAATCATAGTCACTTTTTCCAAAAAAATATTATGCGAACGCATAAATTTTTATCCTATTGTATGAAAATTTTGTAAAAAAATTAAGGTTCTGTTCATCGAAAGCGAAGAATTACTGTACCGAGTGATATCACATTTTTATAAAATCAACCCCTGCTCCAAATTTTTATTTTTGTTAGCAAACTATTTTGGTCTGTCAATGAAAACTAAGTAAATGGTAGCCATTTTTCGGTAAAAGTTCTCACTCCTGAGTGCTCCTGAGATCGCCTTCAAACTTCCGATAACTCATAGTCATAAGTCATAACATAGTTCGGCCTCCGGCCTCGTACTTCTCTCCAATATACATGAAAAATACAAGGATGCCATACAAAATTTAATTATAGATGTAAAACAAACAAAAATAATAAAAAACAAATCATTTGGACCAGTATAATTTTCTACGCCCTGTGTCCAATTACGAGCAAAAGCCAATAGTTGGCAAAAACTTCTTACTGGTTAATTCCATTCATAACAAATCGGGATTGTTTCAATTGCAAGAAATTGGAGGATTATAATTACAAACGTTTGTTACATAAACAATCTTCTGAGACGCAACCCCTAATAAGAGCAGGGTGGCTAACTCAGAGGCAAGAGTCTATCGCAATCTGGAGAGAACCTCTCCAGTTTGTGTAGCCAGATGTTAATAGACTAGCGCTCGATTCTTTGCGGAATCGAGGCCGTGGATTCTGAAATAAAAAAAATAGTTTGGGGAAACTACAATAAAACGCAGATGATGGTAAATTTCTTTAATTGGCAAAAATAATGGAGAGATGTTATCAAAGTTCCAGCAATTGTAAGGTAAAATGACTACGCTAAACAATGCACAGTTAGCAAATGAAAAATTGGTTGTCACAATGAAAAAGTACACCCACCTCAAATTAACAAGGTCCCACAACCAGTAACCTCTAAGGAAGGGTTACTCAAAAATGTAAACATGAATTTGAAAGGAAAAAATTACTTATTCGAGCTCTTATAAGAGGTATAAGCTTAAATGGTGACAGGTACCCTTTTCTAATCGAGATCGAACGTGCGGCTTTGTGGGTAAAAACACTTTTTAATATTAACAACAGGAGACACTTGATCAACTTTGGAGGGACTCCAAGGCTCCAACCTCTCGCCCGATCTTTTCTCGTTCTACACGCATGACGCTCCGACCCCTGACTTCTGCGCTGGGTGGAATTCTACACAGAACTCAGCTTGTATTGTGGTCTCTCTGAAAACCCGCTGGTACAGGGATTGGGTCAGTACCACCCGGAAAATCCAGCACGGTACAGGAAACCTAAGGCTGTCCTGGGTCGGATTTACTTTTCTCTTTCAGATGACAACAAAGAAGTGCAGCGAGGAGATCCTAGCCCAACTGAACGAAGAGGATAGATAAGTCGACCAAACCGAGCCAACGTAAGGGGAAGGTGCAGCAATGTGCCCCCATGTCCATGGTAACATACTTCGAATGAGGAAACGATGAATTCTTCCACAGATACTAAAGCCTGATCGAGTAAGATTGGATCGACCATCTTTAACCTGCATAATAACCAACCTGAAGTTGGATTATGTCCGTCTACTTTCCTCTCCTTACGATTTGACACGCTATACCTTTAGTGTACTGCGATCGATGACTAGGTGGCAAATTTAGGAACGGAGAGGGGGCGGAGGAACCACACTAGGACAAAAAGTAGACATTTATGGTCGATTTATACTCACTTAACACTTTAAGGGCGAGGATCACCAAAGTCAGTTAGTTTATCCTTCTTCTAAATAGTTGGATATAATTATTGTTATCGTCTAAGTGGAACTTTGAATAAATTTGACGTTTAATTTCCAAACGCCATCTGTCATCTGTTTCGAATTCGAATTTAATATAAATCACTCACAAACAGTTAAAACAGTAAGCTCAAAGTAAATTATTTTCTAATTTATACGAGATTTTACGCTAACTTTCAGTTCTACATTATGACAGATGGCGTTTGGAAATTAAACGTCAAATTTATTCAAAGTCCCAATTACACGATAACAATATTTATATCCAACTATTTAGCAGGAGGATAAACTAACTGACTTTGGTGATCCTCGCCCTAAGAGAATTAAGAGCGCGCTGCAAATTTTGATGCAAAAACATGTTTCGACAGATGGCGCGCCCTAAAATATTAATCTTTTATACCTTTCTCTTCTCCAATACATAATTTTAATAATTTATGGAAGTCATATGAACAAACAATAACTAATTTAGGCAATGAGGAAGTTTGAACTTTCAAAGATAAATATTTTTGAATATATTCAATATTTTCACATGTGAATATCTTTTTGGAATATACTTGTAAATATTCAACATTGGAAGCTCAAACTTCCTTATTGCCTAGCTTAGTTATCGTTTATTCATAGGACTGTTATAAATTATTAGAATTCTGTTTTGGTGAAAAGATAAGTATAATGAGCATAAATCGGGACGTGTCACTCCTATTACCCCCGAGGTCACCAGGTGTAACGGAAGGACGAAAAATGTGAACCTCTCCACGATGGCTGGGACTAGGTGGGAACTCGTTCGATCCGGTAAATGACTAGATATGAAGCTACGGAGAGCTTTGGACCACATCCAACGCCTCTTCGTATATGGAAGTCCGAAATCATCTCCGCGTGAGACTAAAAGTTACTGATGCCATGGCCACGGTCTGGACAGAAGGGGGTACATGCAACCATCGAGCAAGCAAGTTTAGAAATGCACGAGAAGTGAGGTCCTAATCGCACCCTTAATTTCAAATACACATAGTTTCAGGCGTAAAGCCGTCAAAAAAGAGTGTGTGGTAGTCAAAACCGGTAACTCGTAAAACCAATAGGACAAAGAGAGCCAGATGCAGTCTCGCGGTAACTCTGATCGAGTAATCTATCGTCTATCCCATAGGTCCCATAGGGGGCGAATACAAACTGAGGTATAAAACTTGTGAAGTGGGTATATTATTTCATCTCCAATCGATACTAAATCCGACAATAAAACAATCGTTTTATTGGATTCAACATTCGAAGGAAGAAGTGTACAGGAATCCAAAAACCTGTGAGTGGGGACTCTATAGTGAGCTCCTGCGACAGGGATTGGAAAACTGTCCACAGAAACAAAAAAACATCCAGCGGAACCGATGAATGACATTGTCACATCAGCAATAATTATTAATGCCTACGAATGAAGCTATCCAATGAAGAGAAGGATAGCAAGGATGACCTTGACCCTGAGACTTACCACCCTCAGGGCAGAAACTCGTAGACTTTTTAACCGGGCCAAGAAGAGTAGTGACTAGGTAACTTACAAACATTTCTGTCAGAAGTGCATGTATGCCAAAAGAAAACTCTTGGAGGAAGTACTGCGAGGAGGTCGAAAGTACTTTAGAATGCGCAAGACTTCAAAGAGCTTTGATGAGAGATAACTGAGGCAAGGTTTGATCTTTACAAAACTCATTCGAAGGATTACAGCAACGGAGAGGAAACGAATTTTTATTTGCTCCAAACACACTTTCTAGGAAGTACACTGACACAGCTGTTCATGGTTTTTTTAGTCGAGCCTAACAGCAACAGGTCTGCCTCAAATTGCAGATGTTTAGAGAAACCATCCCTTGGCAAATCTCAACAAAGTATCTGGACCCTCTACTTTGTTGGAGCAAACACCTAGCCTATCATCAAAATCCAAGCCAGAGGGCTCAAGGGCTTTCTTCATCCCATCCTGGGTAAGAAGAGCACGCTCTCCCCCAATAACAAGATTCGAATTTACCAAAACGTCATCCAACCTGTACTGACTTACGCAGCCCCTGCTTGGCTTTCGCTTCTAAATCAGGGATGGAGTTACTCTACTCGCTTCACAATAAATGTAAATGCAGGCTATCCAGGCTCCATGGTTCGTCTCAAATCAACAGATTCAAGCAGCCATGCACGGAGACCAAACCCCTGGATGAGACCATTAAAGACCGAATCATCGGCCTGTACAAAATGAGTGCCGCTTCACTAAACCCGCTCATAAATCAGCTTGGAAATTATGATCCCCTTTCAACCCCAAACATACCCCGACCAGCTATTCAACAGACCAGACGCACTCAGACAACCCTAGTAATTAGGGAGTCGTAGGAATGAAAAGTTTCAAACAAACTAATCAATATAACAAAACTTGTATGGGCGATGAAATCCTTCAAACCATGCAAGCCTTCGGGACCAGACGGCATAACTTCAACAAAGACAAGAGGAATTATCTGCGCCCTTGTGCACTATTTATAGAGCCAACAGAGAGCTTAAATATATGCCACTCAGTTGGCGAAAAGTTAAGTGGTATTTATACCCAAACGTGAGTTTAGTGTCTACGTGTATCTTATGCTCATGGAAAATCATCATTATTTCTCCTTAAAACCTTTGAGAAACTGATTGGTATTCATGTAAAGAAAGTGCTTTCTTAATTTAAATTTGCCGCGCTCCATATTGCGCTCGCAATATGGAGGAACGAATAAGATTATGACAGATTTTAGAATATTGTGTTAAGAAGTGTATTAGTGAATGAATTTTAATTGTTGTAGTTTATGTAGAGATAATAGTAAACTTAATTGTTGTTTCTTTTGTATTACAGGTAATTTTGCAATAGTTAATGTAAATAATGTAAATAGTGTCTAATAAAAAACTTTTGTATTACAGAGAAACAGAATTGGTTATTGTTATCGATAAAATTTTAATAACCTTATAAAACAACAATTTTGTTTGTGATGTCGAAATTGCAATTTGAATTTACGGTGGTGCCTTCACCAAAAGATGCTAAAACAAGTATAATTGCTATAACCTCAATTTGTACAAGTGATGGAAAAGCATATGTATTGCCGGAAGAATGTAGATATGTGGGAGATCATGTAGAGTTGAAAAAGACAAACAATTACACAAAACTGGTTAATTCATTAAAGAGAAGAAATCAAGTAAGAAGGGTGTGGATTACGATGACAAAGGAATTGGAGGAGACGTACATGGACGAAGATGGGAATTTGCAATTTAAAGAGCAATATTTGGAGGAGGTAAATGAAGAGAATGAAAATAAAACACAAGATCATAATCTAAGAGAAATATTGGAAAAGCTGATAGAAACAACGCAAAATAAGGATAAAGAAAAAAACTTAAAACTAATATCGGAAAAATTTTTGATAGAGAAATTTTCAAGCAAAAATACTAATGCTAAACAATGGATGGAAGGCTTTGAAAAGGAGTGTTCTAGATATCAAATAGATAAAGGTGAGGATAAAATTGAATTATTGAAATTATTTCTGGATAGACCAGGTTTGGATTGGCACTCTTCTACACTCATTAGATTAACGGTGGGTGCTGGTTGGTTGGAGTGGAAGAAGAGATTTTTGGAATGCTTTACAGATAGTGGATGGAATAATGTTACGTATGCAATATCATTTAAGTATCGAGAGGGTTCGCTAACTGATTATGCTTTGAAAAAAGAGAAACTTTTGATGGATTTTAATAAGAATATGGATATTGGGTCACTTATAGCATTAATAGCAGTGGGGTTACCAGAATTTATATTGAACAAAATTAATAAGTCAGAATTAAAAGAGACAACAGATTTATTTAATGAGTTGAGACAACTCGAATGTCTAGTAAACAAAAGAAGTTTTCAAAGAAATTTCACATCAAACTCTAAAAAAAAATATGAAGAAAAAAAACCTTGTAAGACGTGTGAAGATTTGGGTAAAGGTGTGAGATACCACCCTAATGAAAAATGCTGGTTTAAGAAAAATGAAGAAGATAGAGAGAGAAACATTACAACAAGAAAGGTAAATAACAATTCTATTTTGGATGTAGAAATTTATAATGAAGCAAAAAACGAATAAACACACCACTAATTAAATTAAACATTGTATTGGAAGATAAAATAAAAATAGAAGGGATCTATGATTCAGGATCTCAAGTTTCATTGATTAATAAAAGATTAATAAAAACTATAAATAATAATAATAAAGATAAAAACAAAATACAATTAAAAACAATTAGTGGTGTGTCACTCACAAAAGGATTAACAAAGATAAAATTAAAAATTTTCAATATTGAAAAAGAAATAGACGTGTTTATTGTAGAAAATGAGGATTTTCATGATTTTTTGATAGGCCTGGATATAATAAGAGAATTTAAATTGAAGCAAGATGAAAATCTAAATATAAGCCAAAAACAATCGCAAGGAGAAGATATGATAGAAATAAATTTTAATGAACACATTAATGAAAAAGATTTTAAAATAGATTTAAATCATTTGGATGATAATAAAAAAATCAAAATAAAACAATTGATAGAGGAATATGCAGTAATATTTGCCAGGGATAAATATGATATAGGAACTGTAAAAAACTATGAAGCAAGAATAGATCTCTTAGTGGATAAATTTTGTAGTAAAAGACCATATAGATGTACAATTGAAGACAGGAATGAAATAGAACAGCAAGTGGCAAGACTGTTGGAAAAAAATTTAATTGAAGAATCATATAGCCCTTTCGCTGCACCAGTGACTCTAGCATTAAAAAAAGATGAGGGAAAGACTAGATTATGCATTGATTTTAGAGATTTAAATAAAATTGTGATACCACAATCTCAACCTTTTCCGCTAATTGATGACCTAATAATTAAATCTAGAAATTGTAAATATTTTACATCACTTGACATCAATTCAGCATTTTGGTCAATACCAATAAGGATAGAAGATAGAAATAAAACAGGTTTTATAACTCAAGAAGGACACTATCAATGGACTTGTCTACCATTCGGTTTAAAAACAGCACCAGCAATCTTCCAGAGAATTTTATCAAGCATACTAAGAAAAAATAATCTTAAGAACTTCACGGAAAATTATATAGATGACATATTAATATTTTCAAAAACTTTTGAAGATCATATCATGCATATAAAACAAGTTTTAGAAGCCATAATAAAAGAAGGCTTTAGATTGAAATTAAAAAAATGCACGTTTGCATCCAAATCAATCAAATATCTCGGACATATAATAGAAAATAATACAGTAAGACCAATCAAAGACAACTTAGTATCAATACATAATTTTCCTACTCCAAAAACACAGAAGAATATCAGACAATTCCTAGGTAAAATAAACTTTTATCGCGAATACATACCGAAAATCTCATCAATACTAGATCCATTGCATAGATTGTTGAGAAAAGATGTAAAATTTAATTGGTCTGTGGATTGTGAAAAATCATTTACAGAAATAAAAAAATTATTATGTTCTCAACCAGTGTTAGAAATATTCGATAAAGACCTGCCTATTAAGATATTTTCAGATGCTTCAATAGAAGGTATGGGTGCAATACTGAAACAAACACAACAAAATGGAAAGGATAAACCAGTAGCCTATTTTTCAAAAAAATTAAACGAGACACAAAAAAGAAAAAAAGCTATATATTTGGAATGCTTGGCAGTGAAGGAGGCGGTGAAGTATTGGGAACACTGGTTGATTGGAAGAAAATTTGAAGTGTATTCAGACCATAAACCTTTGGAGAACCTCAATTTAAAAGCAAGAACAGACGAAGAATTAGGTGATCTAACATATTACCTATCTCAATTTGATTTCAATATTAAATACATACCGGGGAAACTCAACATTGAAGAAGACTGTCTTAGCAGGAACCCGGTATTAGAAGCAATAGATAATGCTGAAGAAGCATTAAAGATAGTAAATACAATCAAAATTCAAGAAATAAAAAAGATCAAGATGAAAACATTGCATTAAAAGAACTTAAGAGAAGGACAATAGATGAGCATGGTATAATTTATAAACAGAGTAAGAATAAAAAGAAAATAGTATTATCAGAGAAATTGGGCATTGCATTGATAAGAAATACACATATAGATTGGTGTCATATTGGCATAAATCAAATGATAAACAGAATATGCCCATATTATACTTCAAAAAGATTAATAGAAAACATTAAAAAAATATGCAAAACATGCGATATTTGTAAAAGAAATAAATCTAGAGGTCAAGCAAAATATGGATTGATGTCACAATTGGGACCAGCAACAAGGCCATTTGAGATAATGTCGATTGATACGATCGGTGGGTTTGGTGGTCAAAGATCAACGAAGAGGTACCTTCATCTTTTGGTTGATCACTATACAAGATACGCATTCATACATACTTCAAAAACCCAAGCTGCAAGCGATTTCATAAAGATGGTTCAAAACACACTAGAAATAAACAAGATAGATACAATATTAACAGATCAATATCCAGGACTCAACTCTAAAGAATTCAAAAATTTTTTAGAAGAACAGAATATCAGACTTATTTACACAGCCTTAAATGCACCTTTTTCAAATGGTCTAAACGAAAGATTGAACCAAACAATAGTCAATAAAATAAGATGCAGAATCAATGAATCTTCAGAAAGAAAAGCTTGGACAACAATAGCAAGAGAATGTGTTGACAAATATAACATAACAGAACACTCAGTAACAGGTTTTACACCAAAATATCTGTTAGATGGGACCAATACAAATATGTTACCCGAAGAACTAAAAGAACGTAAAAATGCAGAAGATTGGAAGGAAGATAGAAAAATGGCTGTAGATAACACTATAAAATCACACGAATATAATAAGAAACTATTTGACAAAAACAGAAAAGAAAATGAATTCAATATAGGCGACTCCGTATACATTGAGAACGGGAATAAGTTAAATAGAAGAAAATTAGATGTACTCAGGATCGGTCCTTTCAAAATAACAGAGAAATTGTCAAACACCATATTTAGAATTAAAACAGGAAAAAGAAACGAAGAAACAGGCCTGTTCCACATAACAAAATTAATACCAGAGTAAGCAATAGCTAATGAAATTTTTCATGAGAATTTTCACGGTGGGAGGGGGAGATGTAAAGAAAGTGCTTTCTTAATTTAAATTTGCCGCGCTCCATATTGCGCTCGCAATATGGAGGAACGAATAAGATTATGACAGATTTTAGAATATTGTGTTAAGAAGTGTATTAGTGAATGAATTTTAATTGTTGTAGTTTATGTAGAGATAATAGTAAACTTAATTGTTGTTTCTTTTGTATTACAGGTAATTTTGCAATAGTTAATGTAAATAATGTAAATAGTGTCTAATAAAAAACTTTTGTATTACAGAGAAACAGAATTGGTTATTGTTATCGATAAAATTTTAATAACCTTATATTCATATGATAGAGGCGGTCGGAGCATAGTGGTCACGCGAGTTGACTATGAACGCTAAACACCCGGTTCCAATCCGAGTGAAGTAAGAACTTTATTCTGATCGTCTCCCTTCGGAAGGCATTGGCAAACCACTGAGGGTAATATGCGAAGAGAATCCTTTAATGTTAAAAATTTAATGTTAATAGGATCACGATTCCTCAGTAGTGAGTATGCGACTGGATTGAGAGAAAAAGAGAGACATATGATGCCACTGCAGCGACACCAGTTTGAGTACCAATCAGAAAATCCATGTCATCAAGCATTTACAAATTAACCCTAAGGATAAAGAAAACTCTCGTAGGTCAATAAATTGCCCTGGGAGTGTTTCTGGACGTGGAGAGAACGTTTGACAACACGTCATTTGAATCCATTCATTTTTGGATGGATAAGCGCCACTCAGAGAAGTAGAAGAATAAGTGCTGCTCTGGCTCCGACGAGTTATGGCCTAAACCTCCATTAATGGGAGAGGTTTATGTTAAGCAGTGGGCAGAAGAGACTGAGAAGAAGGTCGGACAACCCGGGAGGTTTCGGATGCTCTAGTTAGTGTAATTACTTCTCTCTCCCTCTTGTGGTGCCTGGTCATGGAAGTCATTCTGATGGAATTGGGACAGAGCGGAATACATGCGCAAGGATTTGAAGATGAAGTTGTATCCTCGCTATTGCAGCAAGCTCTAATATCCATCGAACGGTGGTTTATTTATGAGGGATTGCCAGTCAATCACGATAAGACCGCTGTGGTAGCCTTTACAGAAACGCAACTTATGGGGCAAAAAACTACAGTTTGTAGGGGAGGTCAAATACCTTCACACAGCACGTTAAAACCATTACATTCAAGGCGACTACTTGTCTTAAAACGAGTCAAAGAAACCCTCGTCGAACTCTACGTCATCCTGGACGAACAGTTTGGATTCCAACTCGATTATTTCACTGCCCGCACCAACTCCATACCGTGGTAGAGGAAATCACCGAAGTATTCAAAAAGAAACTAGCACTCCATCTACTTTTCTTGATGTTTAAAAATTTTTCTAATAAAGTTGGCCCTGTGGATTAATTTTTAAAATATTTCAAGCATCAAAGTCAGACTAGTTTACCTCTTTGCGCCCTACCTCAGTAACAGAAAAGTCAAATTTTAGTTAGATGGTACCCGATCGTCCGAAAGGAGAAGCGCAGCAGGTGTGTCTCAAGGCTCCCTGCTCTCATGGGCATTTTTACAATTTCGATTGTTTAAGTCTGCTTTAAATTCATATTACATCCCTTCAAATTTAAAATGACACTTTAGTCTTAGAAGGGGAAGGCGCGATATTCGGGAAACAGATTTTTTTTATATTAATCGTACTTAAACATCAGTACCCCGACTTTATTTTGTGAAAGTAGTAAAAAAAAAAGAAAAAAAAATTGGTTCTGTTGGGATTCGATCGACCTTTTACTTGAAACGCTTTTTTCTCGAAAATGGCTGAATTTTGCGATTTACTACTTTCACAAAATAAAGTCGGGGTACTAATGTTTAAGTACGATTAATATAAAAAAAATCTGTGTCCCGAATATCGCGCCTTCCCCTTGTTAGAAGAAAGGGATTAAACTTGCAGTTGATTTTTAATTGTCATTGATAAGTAAAGTTGTGCTTTCATCAAACTAGTATGGGTCGGAAGATACCAGTTTCACGAGTAGAATCGCGAATGGATTGAAACATGTAATCATGTAAGGTGTTTGTTAATTTTATAATTTTTCTTGTTAATAATTGTTTCAATAAACATCGAAAAGACGGTCCTGATTGCGGCTGCCTTTATTTCAATGATTTGCAGGGCCGGATTTAGCTAGTCTAGCGCCCCAGGCTAATAACTTCAGGCGCCTATCGGCCCTACAGTGGCGTAGCTAGAACTTTTGCCGCCCGGGGCGAAAAATGTTTTTGAATGAGCTTTTTTTTAATCCTATTTCCTAATTGATAAAATTTCCAAAAAAAATTTCTTTTGCCGCCTTTAATGCCGTCCAAAAATATTTTTGAATGACCTTTTTTTAAACCAATTTCTTATTAATGCCGCCCCTAAAAATGTGCCGCCCGTGGCGGTCCGTTCCAGATTAGCTACGCTATACCTACTATTTTATTATCCTTATAAAAGTTAATCATAAATTTACATAAATAAATAACTGGTTAACAAAATTGCAATATTTTATTGGTCAAGATTATTATTCTTTTATAGATTTTTACATACATACATTAAATAGGTACATACCTAACGTGACCATTTATTTTTTGGCTCAAAACGGGACCCCCCCTCAGTTCCCACTCATCAGTAAATTGGCAAAAAAACACTTTTTTTAAGTTATAAAATATATTCAACTAGCTGGAAGGCCCATCCGCGGACGGGCAGTTCGCCAAGGTTGAAAACTCGATTGGTGTGCCAAGGGGAGGTGATTTTAAATTAGTACTACCAACGACCAATCAGAATACGTTGTATGTCCTAAAAAAAATGACACGCTGGAGGCGCAGCGTGCTGGTCTTTTATATGTTTAATTAAAATACAAAAGAGTCATTCCATGTGAAAACACCGAAAAAAAGAAAAAATTGTTGCTGCACTGTTTCAGATTTTGCTTAAACTTTGTGGTAATATTCTTTAGGGTTCTAACGACCAGAATCCACAAGGATTTAATTTTCGCAAGCGCCACTTCCGGTCCACACAAAATAAAGCAATTGAAATTGCATGAAAAGTCTTATTTTTTTGGTTTGCGGTTTTAGCTGTAAAATTTTTTCTTTTAGAGATGTCTACTCGATCAAGGTGGCATGTTGAAGTAGAAACATGGTAGTTTCTAAAAAAAAATAAAAATTTACATAATTTATATATACCTGAAAAATAACATGGCATTGAAAATACATGTATTTTATTGATTTTTTGTGATTTTCAATGGGCTCCAGTGTCTGCGCTGTTGAATATAAAAGTTTAATCATTCTCAGATCTTAAAGTGCTTATATCGTAAGAGAACAAAAATTTAAAATCGACTCGTTCAATCATCCCGTTTTGAAAAAATCTTTGCTTGAAATTTTGAAATTTTAAGAATTTGCATATTTCAGGCTACAATTTGGACGTGTTTAGGAATAGCCAAAAATTTGAAATTTACAGGATACTTAGTTCTTACCTTTAACTTCCAAAACCTTCAAAGTCCAGGTTGGTTATTTGTCCTCTCGCGGATATACAGGCGTTTAAAGAGAAGGCTTTTCTTGAAATTTTAAAAATTTGCATATTTCAAGCTACAATTTGGACATGTTTGGTAAGAGACAAAAATTTGAAATTTGCAGGATACTTAGTTCTTACCTTTATCTTCAAAAACCTTCAAGGTCCTGGTTGGTTATTTGTCCTCTCGCGGATGTACAGGCGTTTAAAGAGAAGGCTTTTCTTGAAATTTAAAAAATTTGCATATTTCAAGCTACAATTTGGACATGTTTGGTAAGAGACAAAAATTTGAAATTTGCAGGATACTTAGTTCTTACCTTTAATTTCAAAAACCTTCAAGGTCTTGGTTGGTTATTTGATCTCTCGCGGATGTACAGGCGTTTAAAGAGAAAGCTTTGCTTGAAATTTTAAAAATTTGCATATTTCAGGCTACAATTTGGACGTGTTTGGTAAGAGATAAAAATTTGAAATTTACAGGATACTTAGTTCTTACCTTTAGCTTCAAAAAGCTTCAAGGTCCTGGTTGGTTATTTGTCCTCTCGCGAATCTACAGGCGTTTAAAGAAAAAGCTTTGCTTGAAATTTTAAAAATTTGTATATTTCAAGCTACAATTTGGACGTGTTTGATAAGAGACAAAAATTTGAAATTTGCAGGATATTTAGTTCTTACCTTTAACTTCAGAAACCATCAAGGTCCTTTTTGGGTATTGGTCCTCTCGCAGATGTACAGACGTTTAAAAAGAAGCTTTGCTTGAAATTTAAAATATTTGCTTGTTTTTAGGTTACAATTTGGACGTGTCTGGTAAGAGATAAAAATTAAGCGCACTGTAAGGAAAGCTAGCCTCCAACTAACCGCAGGTAAGCACATACTAACGCCTAGAGAAATGTTTGATTTCTGTTGTAATAAAATTTCTGGCATAGAATTTTTTTTTGTAACAAATTCTGATGTTGATGCAACAGAATCTTTTTGTCCAAAAGATTTAGTGATATTGATAAAATTAAAAATACTAGAACCTACCACAGTTTTACTCCGCTGTCTCATAAACAATTAAGAGTACGAAAGTTTTCAGCTTCTGATCATTTTGAAACTGTAAATATTGTAAAACCATGTGATAAATTTAAAAAAGTAATATAAACTATAAATTTAAAATGATTTTTCTTCTGAATGAAGTTCTTGAAGCTAAAGGTAAGAACTAAATATCCTGTAAATTTCAAATTTTTGTCTCTTACCAAACACGTCCAAATTGTAGCCTGAAATATGCAAATTTTTAAAATTTCAAGCAAAGCTTTCTCTTTAAACGCTTGTAGATCTGCGAGAGGACAAATAACCAACCAGGACCTTGAAGGTTTTTGAAGTTAAAGGTAAGAACTAAGTATCCTGTAAATTTCAAATTTTTATCTCTTACCAGACACGTCCAAATTGTAACCTAAAAACACGCAAATATTTTAAATTTCAAGCAAAGCTTCTTTTTAAACGTCTGTACATCTGCGAGAGGACCAATACCCAAAAAGGACCTTGATGGTTTTTGAAGTTAAAGGTAAGAACTAAATATCCTGCAAATTTCAAATTTTTGTCTCTTATCAAACACGTCCAAATTGTAGCCTGAAATATTCAAATTTTTAAAATTTCAAGCAAAGCTTTCTCTTTAAACGCCTGTAGATTCGCGAGAGGACAAATAACCAACCAGGACCTTGAAGGTTTTTGAAGTTAAAGGTAAGAACTAAGTATCCTGCAAATTTCAAATTTTTGTCTCTTACCAAACATGTCCAAATTGTAGCTTGAAATATGCAAATTTTTAAATTTCCAAGAAAAGCCTTCTCTTTAAACGCCTGTATATCCGCGAGAGGACAAATAACCAACCTGGACTTTGAAGGTTTTTGAAGTTAAAGGTAAGAACTAAGTATCCTGTAAATTTCAAATTTTTGTCTATTCCTAAACACGTCCAAATTGTAGCCTGAAATATGCAAATTCTCAAAATTTTAAAATTTAAAGCAAAGATTATTTCAAAACGGGATGATTGAACGAGTCAATTTTAAATTTTTATTCTCTTACGATATAAGCACTTTAAGATCTGAGAATGATTAAACTTTTATATTCAACAGCGCAGACACTGGAGCCCATTGAAAATCACAAAAAATCAATAAAATACATGTATTTTCAATGCCATGTTATTTTTCAGGTATATATAAATTATGTAAATTTTTATTTTTTTTTAGAAACTACCATGTTTCTACTTCAACATGCCACCTTGATCGAGTAGACATCTCTTATAGAAAAAATTTTACAGCTAAAACCGCAAAGCAAAAAAATAAGACTTTTCATGCAATTTCAATTGCTTTATTTTGTGTGGACCGGAAGTGGCGCGTGCGAAAATTAAATCCTTGTGGATTCTGGTCGTTAGAACCCTAAAGAATATTTCCACAAAGTTTAAGCAAAATCTAAGATATGCTGGCTTTGCCGATTTGTTGATTTCATATGGAATGACTCAAAAGTTTTCATGCTGAAGATTGTTGGTGTGAAAGTGTTTGAATACTTCAACCCAACGAGTTTCTGTGGAAACATTTAGATTATTCCATTCAGTTACTTCTTGCGATGTGATTAGAAAGTAATGAAAATTCGTCAAAAACTTCTGTATCTTTCTTACAGTCAATATATTTCTTTTCAATTAATACATCCAGAGATTTTTGAACGTCTTCCCATGCGGGTACTTTTTTTAAATCTGCCCAATAAAATATTTATTTTTGAAATATTTCTTCTTTCTTTTTGAAATATTTTATTCCATATTTCTTTGGTAAGAAAGCAAGCTCTAGATGGGACAATTTTTCCAAAACGGGACAATTTTGAGTCCCGGAGTTCATTGAATGTAATATATTTTATGATTGTTGAACATAAACGGGGAAATTCCTAGCGGCTTGCGCCTTTTATATTTTGACGCCGCAGGCGATCGCCTGTTGGGGCTACTGGTAAATCCGGCCCTGATGATTTGTAAGAGGTAAAAAATTAATATCTCCTTGTAGATTATTTATGACCTATTCTCAAATTATAATTTTCGTTATTTTAATAAGGTCAACAAAACAGTTTTAAGAATTTTTTCTAATGTTGTCAATGGCAACGTACTTTATAGAATTATAATGTAATTTAAAGGTAAAGGTTTTTTACCTTTTTAAACTTTATAGGATATAAAATAAGTTAAAATTCTAATTTTTCTGTTAGTGTTAGAAAAAATATTGAAGACAACGCGTGTTATATAGATTAAAAATCTTTGCCTATTAAATCCTCACTCCCTACGGTCGTTCGGATTTTATTATACTATTCAGATGTTTATTGTTAGCCCTTAAATTATTTCGATCCTGTTCCGCCACTGACAAAACCTTCAAAGTTTTATTAAAACGACATTGGGCGACATCTGCTGATTTCTCGTGTTACCACAAAAATCAAAAACAATAAATTTACTTCCTGTGGTTATGTTACAGTAGTTGTGGTTTATAATTATTTGTATAAATTACCACCAAAACTATGCAAGAATGATGTAACTGTCGCGAATTAATTTAAATAAATTATAACTAAAATGCTAGTTTGACAACAGAAATATTTCAATATTTGTAGGTTAGAATTGCATCTGGAAATGGACGTCTGATGGGACAAATTGATTTATTTACAATGTGATTAATCTTTCGAAACAGGAATTCTATACAGGCTGATTTTTCTATCGGATGGGCCAGGATTATGCTGAGATCGGCGAGAAATGAAAGGTAAATTTAGGAAATTTAATATGTTCGGTACCTGACGAGTTTACCACTTAACTTTGTTTTTTAAGGTTTTAAGGTGGAGACGTCTTTACCATAAGTATTGTTAGTTGTTTACCAAAAATATGGAATCTAATATTGAGGTGCTAATTAAAGAGGAACCGTTCGATGAGGAAGCATATAATATTTTGGAGCAACACAAAACTGAAGGTGAATTTTGAAGTTTCTTACTCTGTAGTTTTATGTTGCTTACAGTGAAATACTTGTCGCAAAAGTTCTCGGACAACTAATAAAAATTGCAATAATTTCAATGTAATTTGACTTTTTGAAGTTATTTAAAAAGAAAATAGCTATACAAACTTACCATTTTATAAAATATCCCTAAGGGTCGCCGGTAAAACAAAGAAGTATGAAAAAATTCAATCATACAGAATTAGCAAGGGTTTAATCATTCTATAGTTGTAATTCTATTTAAATTATAACTACAATATTAATCGGACACGTTACAATAAATTGTATTATTCTAACGCTTCTTAGAATTGTGTAACAATGTTAAAATGCACTTGTGGCAACCTTGTAAATACCAAAGATAACATTAATGCTCGGTTTTAATCTCGTAATTTAATATTTAGCACAATGGAGCTTAAAAACACCAAATGTGCGTTTTGATTTAAGACAATTTGCAATTTTTCATTATCGAAAGCTACAGCACATCAGGAAATTTGAAAGTTACTCAATATGGACAATAACACTGCGGCACATATTAATATTTAAAAAATCATTTGTAATATGCCCAATCGAGTAAGAAAAGTAATAGAACAAAACTGATACCCCCATCAAATATTAAATAATGACATATTATTTTCTCAGTTTCTCTTATCTAAAGTGCTAATCTATGTAGTGTCCGAGAACTATTGCAGTTTTAATTTGAATAGAATTACAACTGTAGAATGATTGAACCCTTGGTAATTCTGTTTGTGATTGAATTTTTTCAAACTTTTTTGTGTTACCGGTGACCCTAAGGAATATTTTATAAAATCGTAAGTCAATATTGCTATTTTCTTGTTAAATAACTTCAAAAAGTCAAATTACATTGAAATTATTGCAATTTTTATTATTAGTTGTCCAAGGACAATTGCGAGTCACTGTATGATTTTGCATGTTAACAATAATTTTAAATTAGCATAGAAAGTAGAAATTTCTTAAATCTGTGAAGGATAAAATTGGATATTATAATTATTATGCTGATTAATCCACTTTTTTCTATAAGTAAATCACAGAGGCGAGGGCTGTGTTTACTGCAAGGGTTGGTTTTATTTTGCATAATAAAATGTCGAGGTTTACCCTGGGAGGTAGGCAACAAAAGTTACAGTCAAGTTTAGGAATTTCATTGTTTCAATTTAAAAACAGAAGGCGGGATTTTTTTTTGCAAAATAAACAAAAACAAATAAGGGGAGATCTCTTCGGCAATTAGTAAAGAGCAGCTTTCTTTTACCACTGCTATCTCAAAAGACTATAATTTTACGTATTACTTATTATAATTTTAAATTTTTGTGCATAAATAACTGAAAAAAATCAACACCTCAATAATTATAGGATTTGAACTCATAAAGCGTAGGTTATAACCAACAATCCTTTTCATGTGCCTCTAAGCAGATATTTTTAAATCAAACTAACCTGCCGCTTAGAAACACAGGCAGGAACAAATTACTATTATAAAACTTTTTTCTTGAGACCTTATCAATTCTTTCCCAATATCTTGATCCAAAATTTGTTTAACTTAATACTCCATTCCAATTCTTGACATCGAAAATTTGTACGCACATAAAAAAAAAGCTAAATTTTTCCAATTCAATCTTCTGATTGGTGTCAAAACCACCAGAGAAATGCAAGGGACGTCTGTTTTCGTTTTTTTTTTATCTTGACTTATTCTGCCAATTTTCAAAATTAAAAATAAATAAATGAGTGAGTTGCCTCAAAGATTTTCGGTTTTATAAACATCCCGATTTTCAAAGTTCTCGGTTGGGCTTCAGGGATATTTATAATCATTAATCAGTGAGCGCGCTTAGAGATCCCGGTTTTGTAGTTCTGTGGGTTAAAATAATAGAAACTAGCGATGTGAGTCGATTATTTACTCGAGTTAAACTCGAGTACAGTCTGCATTCGAATAACTCGAGTTGTCGAGTTTTAAATGCGCATACAACGGAATCGGAACGATTAGCATAATGTGACGAGTCGAATACTTTAAAAACTCGAGTATCTCGTACAGTAATCACTAAATTCGTTAATGTAAGAAGAATATGAATGCACAAGCACATGAAATGAATCATTTTATGAACGAGACGAATGCAAAGCGATAAGGAAATTATGACGCCACCTTATTATTATTAGTTTTTTTTTTTACTAACTGATCTGCCTTTTTTAAATACTTACAAGTCACAATTCATAATGTTAGAAAAAAGGGTAATAATAAAAATAAAATTAAAAGATTAGGTATACACAAAATTAAGATTGGGGTAAAAAAATGGTTCTTGCTGTACACAGATTTTTGTTCTTAAAAGTTTTATCATGCATGTTTTATTTCACTATTCCCATTTATTAAATTATTAAGAGCAATGTCCAGTGCTAACCCCCCATATACAGTGTGAATATTTGAATTTTCTGTCATTTATTTCCAGGACGTTACAAATATTTAAATAATTGCTAGCATTACAAAATTTTTCAACACTTTTTTATATAAACTCGCTAAAGGAAGTTGATTTATTTATTGGAAAACCATATTATTCGAAAATTAGAACATGGGAATCTCCCCCCCTTCCAACCGTAGTTTTCGAATTAAATCAATTCTTTTAGCGTTTTTACATAAAAAAAGTTGAAAGATTTTGCAATGCTAGCAATTATTTAAATTTTTGTAACGTCCTGGAAATAAATGACATAAAACACAAATATTCACACTGTATAGGGGGGGGGGACACTGGACATTGCTCTTAAGTTTGTATACTAATTTTTGTTTTAGTTTCCCTATTCCTCTTGTGGGAATAGGTACAGTGACTCGCAAAAGTCCTTGGACAAGTAATAAAAATTGCAATAATTTCAATGTAATTTGACTTTTTAAAGTTATTTAAAAAGAAAATGGCAATATCGACTTACGATTTTATAAAATATTCCTTAGGGTCACCAGTAACACAAAAAGTTTGAAAAAATTCAATCACAAGCAGATAGCAAGGGTTTAATCATTTTATTGTTGCAATTCTATTCAAATTAAAACTGCAAAAGTTCTCGGACACATATACATGGATTAGCACTTTAGATTAAGGAAACTGAGAAAATATATCATTATTTAATATTTAATGGGGTATCAGTTTTGTTCTATTACTTTTCTTAGTCGATTGGGCATGGTACAAATGATATTTTTTTAAATATTTTTCGCTTATAGAGTCCATTCCTCTTGTAAACGTCGAATCAATTCTTGTTTATTATTAATTTATAGGGGTGGTTCATACCTTACGATCTAATTCATCCCATAGATTTTCTATGGGATAACTTCCAAATTTCCTGATGCGATGTAGCTTTCGATAATGAAAAATTGCTAATTGTCTTAAATCAAAACTTGCGTATTTGGTGTTTTTAAACTCCATTGTGCTAAATATTAAATTTCACGATTAAAACTGAGCATCAATGTTATCTTTGGTATCTACTGGCCGAGTTTACCTATGAAGATTAAGAGGTGCATGTCGCTGCCCCCCACAAATCGAATTTTGGGGTGAAATTGGTGTCAATCGTTAGCTTCGTTAGAGCCTAAATGAGCTTCCATTTATTTCGTTTGAGCTTCAACCGTCTCGAAGATATTCGCGGAAAAGTTTGGGGGGGGGGCTGTAGCCACGTTGGCCCCCAAGTTGAATTTTGGGATGAAAATGGTGTCAAACGTTAGAGCCTAAATGAGCTTCCATTTTTTTTGAGCCTCAACCGTCGCGGAGTTATTCGCGAAATAGTTGGGGGGCCACAGACACGTTGGCCCCCCAAGTCGAATTTTGGGGTGAAAATGATGTCAAACGTTAGAGCCTAAATGAGATTCCATTTTTTTAGTTTGAGCCTCAACCGTCGCGGAGTTATTCGCGAAACAGTTGCGGGGGGGCACAGACATGATTTTCTATTTTCGTTATTTTTACGAATTTTTGGATGAAATTGGTGTCAAACGTTATAGACCAGGGCTGATACCTTTGAAAATGGTAAAAAGTGAAAAAAAAAAATAGTAGGATGAAACCCATTGGAAAAGGAAGAGAATATAAGAACAATGAAATGAAAAATACAAATTACAAAAAAAAATTAAATTGATATTATTATATAACCAAAAATTAAGGTAAACGCATTTGTAGTTTTTCTGGAATTAATTTTCAAAATTCATACTGTTTTACGCTTGTCGACAGTATCCTTCCCCCTTAATCGTTTGTTGAAGGAGGCAAAGCTGAAGTTCACCGATAGGAATGCTCCATATGAAGCAAAATACACCAACATATGAAATTATTGACTAGTAATTAATTAATTTAAAAATTATAAGGAAAATCTCATGCGAGGTGGAGGGTGGTTCCACCACATTTTACCAAATCTCACCAAGGGGGTGGAGGATATCCAAATCAAAAAGAAATACCACAAGTAATTAATGGACGACCCCGGTTTGGGGGCTAACGTTAGGCTCTAACGAAGCTCTAACATCTGACACCAATTTCACCAAAAGCTTCAAAAATATAACGAAAATAGAAAAACATGTCTACCCTCCCCTCGAAGATTTCGCGAATAGCTCCGCGACGGTTGAGGCTCAAACGAAAAAATGGAAGCTCAGTTAGACTCTAACGACTCTCTCACGTTTGACACTAATTTCACCCCAAAATTTGACTTGGAGGGGGGCAACATGTCTACTTTCCGGTATTGGGTTAATTTTATTAGTTGCGTAGACTCATTGCTCCTCCTCCAACTCGAATTTTGAGGTGAAATTGGTGTCAAAGTTTAGAGCCTCGTAAGAGCATAAATGAGCTTCCATTTGTTCGTTTAAGCCTGAACCATCGCAAAGTTATTCGCGAAATCTTTTTTTGGGGGGGGGGATAGTAGACTTGTTTTTCTATTTTCGCTCTTTAATGAATTTTTGGGTGAAATTGTCAAACGTTAGAGCTTACTTAAAACCTAAATGAGCTTCTATTTTCATAATTATAATTATATTTTCTACAAAGTTACGGGAATTTTAAATTTTCGAGTCCTCCGAGCAAGTTCCGTACGATAATCCTCAAGTTATTCAAGTAACTTTTTAGAACATGAAATTAGGATGTTGGAAATGGAAGCTCATTTAGGGTCTAACGAAGCTCTAACGTTTGACACCAATTTTACCCCAAAATTCGACTTGGGGGGGCAACGTGTCTGTGCGCCCCCCCCCCCCAACTATTTCGCGAATAACTCCGCGATGGTTGAGGCTCAAACGAAAAAAATGGAAGCTCATTTAGTCTCTAACGAAGCTCTAACGTTTGACACCATTT
This sequence comes from Rhagonycha lutea, assembly GCA_958510855.1. NCBI lineage: Eukaryota > Metazoa > Arthropoda > Insecta > Coleoptera > Cantharidae > Rhagonycha > Rhagonycha lutea. Next base: position 42,616,301 of record OY294038.1, read on the forward strand.
TCACCCCAAAATTCGACTTGGGGGGCCAACGTGTCTACAGCCCCCCTCAAACTTTTTTGCGAATATCTTCACAACGGTTGAAGCTCAAACGAAAACAATGGAAGCTCATTTAGGCTCTAACGAAGCGGCCGGCGCCGCCGAATTCGCCGCCGATTCGGCGCCGCCAGTCTGGCGCAGGCACTATTCGGCGCAGGCACTATTTGGCGCAAGGACGATTCGGCGAATCCCGTTTCGGCGCAAAGACTATTCGGCTCCGCCAAGTCCGGCGCAGGTACTATTCGGCGCAGTGACAATTTGGAGCGAAACCAATTGGAAGTATGGACGATTCCATACGTCCGTCGAAAGGACGATTCCATGTAACCCGTTTTGGCGTTTTGCTCAAAACTGCGAAATTTTTTTTGCCGCCTTCTTCCTTACGTTGGCAGAGTACAAGTAAAACAACAGAATATGTAAAGTATAAATATATACAATAATTTATTTAAATTAAAAGTAAAAATTTGATTACAAGTATTTAAATGTAGTAACTTCAAAACTTTAATCATGCTTGCATTTGAAAATTATGTGCTAGTCCACGTAAATAATCAATAAGACCTCTATTTTGAAAATCTCTAACTATTGTGAGAATTCGAGCGTCAGCATCTTTAAATTTTTTTAGTTTAAGCGGCGGCGAGCCTCCAGCCACGAGACTTTCGTAAAATATGTCCCTACTTTTTTTAACTTTTTTTAGTCCATCTATAAACCTCCAAATAGTTGGATGAACGACTCCCAGCTGAGTTTGAATAGGCCTATTTGCAGCTTCTGCATGGTTATTCGTTCTATCAAAATTATTTAGAGTTCGTTGGTATACATTCCATATATCATAATCGAACAATGCAGGACGCCTAGCATTGTCTGGCGTCGTTCTGGCACCCATATAATAGTTTTCGAACCACTCTAAAATAGGCCGTACCCGAGGTGACAACTCCGTTTGCAACCTATCGAAAGCAGCTTCTAAATGTTCTCGAGGAACAAATGCTAAACAGGTTACCATACGACACTGCAACGCAATGTCCCTTTCATTGTTGTAATCAGTTCTTAAACCGGGAATACCCGCCAAATGCCGTTGCATATTTTGGTTTAAGTGAAAGAAGCACCCATACACATGAACTTGTGGAAAACATTCACGTATTGCTTGAATTGCAGCTAATTCATAGTCGCAAGATATACTTTCTGGATTTCTCAACCGTCCTTGCGTCCTTGCGCCGAATAGTACCTGCTCCAAACTGGCCGGCGCCGAATAGTCTTTGCGCCGAAACGGGATTCACCGAATCGTCCTTGCGCCGAACCGTCCGTCCTTGAGCCGAATAGTACCAGCGCCGAACTGGCGGCGTCGAATCGGATGTGCGCCGAACCGGTTGCGCCGAAAAGTCCTAGACTCCTAACGATTGACACCAAATTCACCCCAAAATTCGATTGGGGGGGGGGGGGGCAGCGACATGCACCTAAGATTAAGGCAGAAAATTTCTAGCAGGCTGAGTTTACCTGTAGGATTAGTGGATTTTCTTTTATGCGGCTGAGTTTACTATCGCCCATGATTTAACCCTTGCCAAAGGCCAGTTGTCTGTTGCATAGGCAAGAGTCAAGCGTTGATCCTGGGTTAACTCTCAGATCACGTGATCCGACAAATTAGCGGATTAACCCATAGATCCATGGATTAAACCTTGGTTTGTAACTGTAGTTGTCTATAAAAGACAAAATTATTTTACGGCCTTGTGATGTCAACTACTATTTTAAAAATTATAATTTTAATAAAAACTTCGATTAACAAATTATTACAATGGATAATCGTGATTTGACCGACGACGAAGACTTTCTTGAACTACTATCAATAGTTGTAGAAAATAAAAAGAAAGGAAGAAAACCTCGATTATTTCGTCATCGACCAAATCATTTTGAAAAGTGGTCAGATGTGGAATTTTTTTTCCCAAGCGAAATGTTGCTATTAACTTGAAATCACTGTATATGTTACCGGCAATCTGCGAAATCAGTCAATTTGCACAATGCCTAGATAATGTGCAAACCCACCAAGTCGTAAGGTATTGTGCAAATTCACTAGTACTTTAGGCAATCTGCAAAATGGCTATAGTCTTTCAGGCAATGTGCACATTGTCTATATTGTTAGTTAATGTGCTTTTTGAAAACGTAACAGACTCACATTGACTATAGACATTGTGCGAGATGCGTAAACTAGTAGGGGAGAGGCTTGCATGTTGCCACCGCTTGCAGGTTGCCACATTAGCTACATTTTGGTATTGGACCAATCTCATAAACTAAACTTTGACTGAAATCGAAACCTAAGGAGGTGTGGTCACTTTTAAACTAGTTCTGGAGCGGACAGAGCCAATAAGACAGTGTGTGTTGAAGAAAGTTTGAAATCTTGTATCTTGAAAATTTAAAAATTGAAATTGTGCTTTTGTTCTGTGCCGATAAATTGAACATTTTTATCGACAAATCAACGTCAATATTTTTTCTGTTTCTTTTTCATTCTTCTTCTTCTGCTTTTGGCTAGGGTCAACCCTGTTTGCCTGGCCTTCGGATTATTCAGTGAAAGAGGAGAACCAGCTCTGTGCCCATCTCTTGGGTGGTCGTCCCAGCAGTCTTTTCCCCGTAGGTCGTCCATTTTTACAAATTTTCATTCAATTTACATAATCCTGACAAAATTTCAAACATATCATGAATCGGCAATTTTTTTCTGTATAATTCTAAAGTAGCGTCAAAATGCAGGTTGCCACCCTTTTCGGCTTGCAAGTTGCTACCTCTCTTTTTTCGCTTGTTTACCCTCATATGCAAGTTTTTATGATTGTTTGTTGTTTACAATATTATTAATAATCGAGTCAAAAGTGAAGTGTTTTTATTGCATTTTACTGATATTTTCGGTGATTTTTTTACAATTTCCGTTCGCTCAAAATGTGCTGATATGCGGTTTAGTGTTTGCACTTGCCCTAATTGTGATTCCGATAATGATTTCGAATGATTTCATATCATTTTACAAAATTAAATTTGGAAAATAATTAAATTTCGTTTTTTACATTGCCTGGTCAATGTGAGTCTGTTACATTTTCAAAAAGCACATTAATTAACAATATAGACAATGTGCACATTGCCTGAAAGACCGTAGCCATTTTGCAGATTGCCTAAAGTACTAGTGAATTTGCACAATACCTTACGACTTGGTGGGTTTGCACATTATCTAGGCATTGTGTAAATTGACTGATTTCGCAGATTGCCGGTAACATATTGTTCTAGGGAATTCTACAGTATTCAGGAATACCAACAAGTGCAACCCCTAAAATTCTCTTTGTAATTGAATTTTTTCAAACTTTGTTGTATTATCGGTGACCCAAAGGGAAATTTTATAAAATCGTAAGTTGATATAGCTATTTTCTTTTTAAATAACTTCAAAAAGTGAAATTACATTGAAATTATTGCAATTTTTATTAGTTGTCCGAGGACTTTTGCGAGTCACTGTACGTTCGTATTTTAATTTTTTAATTCGACAGTTGTAGGAATGCCTCGCGAAAATAAAAAATCTGCAGTGTGGGAATTTTATTCCAAAATTGGAGGCAATAGGGTGAAATGTAATCTGTGTTCTTGTTCCTATAAACATTTTGGAAATACTTCAAATTTAATAACTCATTTAAAAAAGAAGCACCCGATTCTGTTTTTTGCAAGTTCAGTTAAAAGGCCACCACCTAGAGTACGTACACCATTGCCACCTACCGTAACTAGAGCGTCTACCTCAATTGCAACAAATGTTGCTGTTCCTTGTACTAGTACTGATATGTCAAGTGGAAATGAAGATATAGTTCCTACAAAATTCAATCAGAAGGCCGTTGACGAAGCATTACTCGACATGATCGTTTTGGATTTGCAGCCACTAGAAATTGTTGAAAATGAAGGTTTCAAGGAATTGACGAAAACACTTAACCCTGACTACACACTACCCACTCGAAAAATATTGTCAGAAGAAATGCTATCTGAAAGATACAATATTTGTTCTAAAGCTCTCAAAGAAAAACTGGAAGCGGTCAAGGATATAGCATTAACAACGGATATTTGGACATCGGACAGTAACAACATTTATATATCCTTAACAGCTCATTTCATTCACAATTGTAAATTAAACTCCCAAACTTTGTCAACTTCAGAATTACAGGTGGATCACACAGCTCTGGATATAGCTGAGGCTATTAGAAATATTCTAAATGATTGGCAAATATACGATAAAGTTGTAACTGTCGTTACAGACAACACCAAAAATATGAAAGAGGCAATAACTGATCATTTGAGTATGCATAATGATTATTGCGTAGCGCACACATTAAATCTTGCGGTTAAAGATTGTACTGTTAAGGGTAGTGTAGAAAATAGTGATTTAATAAACGATGAACTAATTGAAGTTATTGCTAAATGTCGACGTATAGTTTCCCATTTTAGACACAGTTGTAAATCTTCTTACAAATTAAAGGAAATTCAAAAACAAATGAATGTCGAGGAACTGAAACTGGAAGAGGATGTACCCACGAGATGGAATACAACTTTGTTAATGTTACAAAGATTAGTGAAAATTAAAGTTCCACTATCAGCAACGATACCATTAATACAATCATCATTAGTTTACTTAGATTCCCTAGAATGGCAAATATTAGATGATTGTATTTCTGTTTTAAAACCCATGGATGAGATAACAGTTATTTTATCTGGCGAAGCATATCCAACGTTGTCATGCGTCATACCTTTGATGAGAGGATTACAACATACAATAAAAGAAACAAGTCTGGCTACAGACGTAGGAAAGGATTTACAAAAATCGTTGCTTGAAGTAATTGAAAAACGGTTAGTCATTTACGAAAGCAACAGGACAGCATCGAAAGCAACATTCATAGATCCCCGTTTCAAAATAATAGCTTTCGGTTTGGAATCAAACGCTGATAATGCTCAAAAATGGATAATTGAAGAACTATCTGAAAATCAGGCAGTTAATGAAATAAAGTTACAACCTTCTCCCTCTGAATCTGGAAGTAATCCAAAAAAATGCAAGACCGACGACCTGTGGGAAGAATTAGATAAAATAATTTCGGAAGCAAATCATCAAAAAACACTGGTATCTTCAATTGTAGCCATGGTAAATCAGTACCGTGAATTGCCATATTTAGATAGAAGGGAGAATCAATTACAATTTTGGGAAGACAGAAAATATATTTTTCCTGCTCTATATAATATCGCTTGCAAATATTTATGCATACCTGCAACATCGGTGCCATCCGAAAGATTATTTTCTAAGGCTGATTATCAACGGAGGAACAGATTGATACCAAAAAAGATTGATCAGATTTTATTTCTAAATAGTTGGTGCAAAAACAATAATGATGAATAAGTTTAATTTTTTAATTTTTACTTCTATATTATAATCTGTTTTAATTAGCTGCTAGTTTTTATCTTTTAATGTATAATGTTTTCATAATATAATTTTAAAGTTTAACATTGAAAAGGCTCTTTTATTATGAGATTTAAGGCCGTGTTCTGGTTTGGAATTAAAAAAACTCAAGTTTTTGTTTTTTTGCATATTCTTAAAGTTTAGACCTTTAAGAATATATTATTCTCTAGAGAAAATTTTAAAATTCCAATAGTTGACCACGTTTTAGCTATTTTATGTTTGTATTAATAGTCGCGGATTGATCCGAGATTCAGGATTAACCCTCGGTTAGACCGTAACCGGGTAACGAGATAGAGAGAGAGAAATAATTCTGAATCTCGGATCAATCCGCGACTATTAATAAGAACATTAGTGACGCAGCAACTGAACCTAGCAGTGAGCAACTTACCGAAGGTCGCAGTAATTATGTATTTTATTACATTTGAACTTTTTTCAACATGGTTGACATAATATCTCAAGTTCTATTTAACTGATTTATTTCAAAGTTTATATCAACCTTCAATATATAATTGTCTATCGCCCCTACCACTTTTGTATCAAAATTATTTGTTTTACTGGCTGAAACTTTTGCTCAAAACTTTAATCGAATTTTTCTCAAAACTACATTTTTCAACATGGTTCACATGATATCTCAAGTTCTATTTAACCGATTTGCTTCAAATTTTGTACCAACCTTCACTATAATATAACAACTGTTTATCGTCCCTACCACTTTTGTATAAAAATTATTTGGTTTAGTAGTTTAAAAAATTAAGAGAACTGAAAAAAATAGTCTAAAAATGAATTTTTTTCTTCAGACAGCCGCCATTTTGCGAAAAAAAGTTTTTCTGTTTTCTCTTTGGTAGGGACTATAACGCGACATTCTTACTAATTAAGAATCTTTTTTTAAATCTTGTTTTCGATTACCAGAAGGGTTGCAATCGTGTCAACCAGCACACCCTCTATTTTTTTAACCCCCAACTTTGCCAGCTTATAGCTTGTTTAATTTTCATTTTTTTTTTCAAAAATTTTTCTGGATATTCTCGAAATATCAATAAAAATGTTGTAAAAAACTGAAGGGTAAAAATATTGTTTGTTTTGTTTTTATTGAGCTCGACAAATCGCCCATAATTTATGCTTTTAAACCAGAAGACGGCCTTAAATGTAAGCTTCAGCGAATCGAATAAATTTCCTGCGTGTCCAAAGAAAAATAATAAATAAGGTAAGAATCTTAATGGATAATAAAGATACTCGCTATTCGACTCGCCACATCGCTAATAGAAACTTCTTCTATGTATTTTGCATAATCGCATTTGAAAAGTCTCACAATGTTCTAGTAGTTTGACAAATCCATGACAGCTGCAAGTGATGTATTGAACGTAATTAGCACATTGCAAGCCTATATTTTTTATAAACTGGGGGTGGGCAGAGCTAATAATTTTATAGCAATAGGTTGCTTCCAGAGTGGAGGCAGATTTACCGGCGCCGGCTTACCTGTCCACCTTTCCAATGTTAATTAAGAGGGCTGTATACCTAACTTTTAACGAATATCCATATAGCTTTTTTATTAATGTATGGAATTTAATGCGGTTTGAAGTAAATGATTATAAAAAAAATCTAGTTTCACGGAAAGTCATTAAGAACTTAAAAAAAAGATTTTCATTTTTATTATAATAATAAATTTATCACTCCAGTGACCTGCAAGTGACTTTCCATGAATATACAAACTATTTAAATTATACTATTTTTAAAATATCTATGTATAAAAGACAAAAACCCTTATATATTTGCTTTTTAAGAAAGTGCATTTAAATAGTAATGTATATTATATTTAATTCAATTATGAGTGTAAACCAAACTTTATGTTAGGTATAAAGGGCCCTTAAATGTCAATTTGCCTTGTTATTCTTTATTAAATTTAAGCAATCCCTAAAATGCCTAAACGAATGATTTATCCTGTCCCTATGTTACTAAAAGTAAAAAAAAATTGTTTTTATGTTTTTTAAATTTTGTATCTGCATATAAGCGCAATTCAACTTTGAAATCCTCTTAAATATTTTCACTGCCCCTACAATGTGCATTCTACGCGCACGTTTTTTATTCTGGTATGCCCACGGTGTGGAGTGATGTGATCGCTGGTTGAGTTACGGAGCGGATATTCTGGGTTCAAGTCGCGGACTTCGCAGAATTTCTTAGCCCGGCCTTCCGGTGGACATCCACACGCTGTGGTGAAAAGTTGTAATAAAAAGAGTAGCAAAAGAGGATTAATCCACCTCTTGAAATGGATTGTAAAGACTTCAATAGAAGTGGCAATATTCCGATAGGAATGGAAAAGCCCTTGATATGATATAATATGCACTATACCAGTGATCCAAAGAAGCTTAATTTTGAGTACCCTTGATTCATGAGAAATCGGAAGTTCGGAAATCCGCCACTGCTCACAGTAATCTGAGTTGTTATGAATGAGTTTTTGTATTTATCTCGGTGATGTCAGCATAGATATCGAACAGCGGCTGCTGGGTCGGCGCTGCATACCCACGCTGTTGGATGCGAATGTGGGACACCGGGTTCAAACCTGTGGAGAGTCAAACTTTCTTATGGCTAGTCTCCGTTCTTCGGAAGGCACGTTAAGCCGGTCGTCCCTGGGTTAGTGAATTGTCACCATTAACATAAAGAGACCAGGATACAGGCACATCTGAAGGCAAGTCTAGCAAACTCCTAATGGATGTAAAATATTTATATTGAGATGTCAAAAAGTCGATAAATCAGATCAAATAATAATTTAGGTTGAATTTGAGTTTAAAGGTTAAATTTGTCGATTTTATGACACGAATCTTAGGAGCAATTTTTGTGGATATGCGATAATCTTGTCATTCTTAACACACAAAACAAAACAGTTCATTTTTTCATAAAAGTTTGGTGTATTTGTTGCGTACTTTAAAATATTCGTCCATAAAAGTGAGTAGTGTTACCTGCAAAGTGAAAACATTGTAAATTTCATAAGTGGAGCCAGAAAATGGATACTTACAAATTGTTGTAAAAATTTGTTTATTAGGATGGTACGTTGAACTGGAGAGCAGAAACAGGTGTAAGCCGGCTTGAAGGTAGAGTCTCGGCGACCTCCATTGATGGCAGTTCGAGAATTGCAACGATTTTGCAATTTATTCTCTACAAGATTATTTTTGAAGGCTTTTGGAGCAACAAAAGCAAATTCTACAGGCCGTGGAGAGTGAACGCGAGTGTTTTCATTCATATCTTTCGTAAAATAGCAATTTTACGTGCATTTTTGTGGTCACGAACCATTTTCGACCTTATTGAAATAATTTTAGTTTTTGGGTATCATCATAGCTGAAATAATTACGAGAACATTAAATTCATGATTTGTGAGACCCACAAATCAGCTTTACATTGCGTTACGGATTGGATGGCCGATATTTTCGACGATTACAAGTCCCACATTGGAAAATTTGAGGTTAGATTGGATACCAGATGTAATCGCTACCGTTTGGTGAGGAAACTTGAAATTTCTAATTCAATTGGCACTGGAGTGTTACAACACAACACTGGAAATTCCACACACGTTAAGAGGGGCATTTAAATTTTGATGCGAAAACATGTTTCAAAAGATGGCGCGCCCTAAAATATTCTAAGAATCTAAGAATCTTTTCACCAATACAGAATTCTAATAATTTATAAAAGTCATATGAATAAACGATAGCTAATTTAGGGAATGAGGAAGTTTGAGCTTCCAATGTTGAATATTTACAAGTATATTTCAAAAAGATATTCATATTTGAAAATATTGAATATTTTGAAAAATATTTAACTTTGAAAGCTCAAACTTCCTCATTCCCTAAATTAGTTATCGTTTATTCATATGACTTTTATAAATTATTAGAATTCTGTATTGGTGAAAAGATTCTTAGATTCTTAGAATATTTTAGGGCGCGCCATCTTTTGAAACATGTTTACGCATCAAAATTTAAATGCCCCTCTTAATTTCACTTGGTTTTGGATGAAAAAGCAAAATTTGATGTCAACAGATGTTCACCTGACGATTATTTGTCTACTGTTTGAGGAAGCCGTCTAGCGCATGTGCATGGATCAACGACAGACGTTCTTTTTTGAGTGCAGGGTACTGCAGTAATTTACGCATACTACCGAAATTTTGTGATGAGTAAGTGTAAAAACTTTGTTATTAAATACACCATTTTTGTACAATTTTATATTGTTCACACACAAATCACATTTAAGCAGCCAGCATCACATAAAAGTATAGCGTACATTTTAAATTTAAATAATACTCTTTATCTGATGCTTCGATAAAATCTGAAATTGCTCCAGGATCATTTTATTTGATTCAAGTTAATAAATTGCCTTCTGATTTATCTGATCTTTTGATTGACTCCGTTGAATCCACAAACTGTAGATCTGTAGTTTCCGTAAGTGTGAATCGACTTAAGGCTACCGGGAACTTAAAATCTGTCATTTGTTCCGGTGGATGCCGACTACCCCAAGCATCCGACTTAGGATTTGGCAAGTCAAGACCGTTTGGAAACGACAATATACTCATGGAACTAACACTACCAAGGAAACGACGCAGATGTTGGAAATAGCAAGCCTTAAGGCTTAAACTAACAAGGGGACACTACAGTGAGGTACCCACCAATTGAGATCCCAATTTTTTTGGCGATTCTATGAGTTAAAAAAATTATCACTTTCTCGGCGTTTAGTCCAATGGCTTTTAGTTTTTAAGTTATGAATTTTTGAAAATGGGCAAGTTTTACCATAGGTTTAGCATACGCTAAACTTATTAAAGAACAACAATAAAGCGCCGTTCACAATGAAAAATTTGCCTTGCCTTGCTTCGGTAGAAGATGGCAAGCGCCAATCAGAGTGATGTATAGTCTTCTATCCTTTTTTATGTTTAAAATTACCGTTTGCCTAGCCGCGGTCTTGCAGACTTTGCTAAGGTTTGAAAGCAACAACCAATAAAATTAAAGTGGTTTAAATGTACATGGTCAAATTTAGTAGACAACATATAATTTTGAAATGAGCTCCAGTATTAAGATTATACTGTTTTAAACTGATTTCATAATTGAAAAGTACCTATTACATGTTTTTATGCAAAAAAACACCCCAAAACTTAAATTGCAGAATGATTTTAATAGCTCTAAATGATTTTATTTTTAAGATTACTAAATTAAATTACGAAATAATGGTATTTATTGACAGATAAATTTACTACTACAATTTTTTTAATTATTTTGGTTAGATATTGGATGTTGGTTAAGTACATGAAATAAAAATATTTACAATTTTACCTGAAAAAGGACTTTCAAGCCCCGGCTTTGTCTTCTATCCTTTTTTAATATCTTTTTCCTCCTCTCTTTTTAAGTTCTTGCCTGAAAATTATCAAAAGCTTGACCATGTCAAGGTTTTTACTTCGAAGACGTAGCAAGAACCAATAAAATGTAAAAGCTTTGCATGGCTTTAAATTTTATTGGTTCATCACGGTGAAGTTATAACGAATGAAATTGAAGAATTTCATTTTAAACAGAGCGCATTTTGTAGAAGTTTAAATAATATAATAATTGATAATCAGCCTGTTAGCTAATTGTGTTTTAAATTGTGGTTAGATTCCAATAGGTGAATTTTAAATTATTGCAAACAAATAGCCATTTTTTAATTAGATGATTTTCAATTTAGATAAAATATTATTTGTTTTTGTATACATTTTTTCTCTTATTGATTCACTAACATTTAAAATAGGTCTATTTAAATTATATTATAATATTCTTTGTAGAAATTTTTTCAACACATTTGTAGGTACAAATCTTTTAAAATTATACCTAGCAACCCTATTCAGGACCAAAAGATTTATGGCAATAAAATAGACCATAAAACCTAACAGTATTTAGAATAGTGTGTAATGTTTGAAAAATTTAATTACTGTTTCTATTTTTAAAAATTTATATAAATTTAATATTTACCATTATTGAATAATTTTTATGCATTTATATTGCAATAAATGAATAAATTAATGTAGTCAAAATTAAATCTGAAAATTAAATCGAAATAAGTAAATGCGAATTTTATTGCAAAACTAAAGATTATATATATTTATTATTTTAAGATTATATTCGGAGACGACTATAAATAAATATTGTATAACTACTTTTCATAACATAACAGGTAAACTACTGTTAGATCTAAGGATTTGGACAATGAAGTCTGTGCACATAACAAGGCACCGCGCTAATTCATTGTGACCGCTATACGGTCGAAAGCAAATATCAAGCAACAAATTCTGCAAGGCAACGAAAGCAAGGCGCCGCAATAATTCTATGTGAACGCTGCTTAAAACAACTCTTGACGTTGTAACGCATCGGTCCTGAGTTCTAATCCCAGTACCGCAGGATTTTTTGTTTTTTAATTATGTAATTTGTTATCGGAATTAAAAACTTAACTACCTACGAATTACCATTCCAAATTCTTAACCACTAGACCACCACGGTTTCTTGTAATAATAGCTAATAGTTTAGTAATAGCAGTAACTCACCATGTTATTTTAAAAAATTCATAACTCAAAAACTAAAAGCCATTGGACTAAACACCGAGGAAGTGATAATTTTTTTAGCCCCTAGAATCACCAAAAAAATTGGGATTTCGATTGGTGGATACCTCACTGTAATGTCCCCTTGTAAGTTGAAAATGAAGAAAAAATGTATATGTGTGCTTTTTTCCCCGGTAAATAGATGGCGTTGCTAATTTTCTCCCCCATTTACAGATGGCGCTACCGATTTGGTTGTTTAGAGGAGAAAATTAATAACACCGTCTATTTAGGAAGGAAAAAAGCTCACATAAAAATTTGTATAGCATTTTCCATCGTTACAGCTCATATCTTTATTAAAACAAGGGGACATTACAGTGAGTAAAAAACAAAAATTCATAACTCAAAAACTAAGGGCCGATCGACTAAAAGCCGAAACAAGTGATAATATTTTTAGCTACTAGAATCAGCAAAAACATCTGTTTTAAAGTATAATCGATTTATGCGCAAATTTTTTTATTTATTGAAGCATTCTGATAGCGGTCCATGTATTTTTATCTACTCTCTGTTACGGGGCGTAGCAAATCAAACGGCTGCAGCAGTTGATGGTACACCGTGTTCGGGCCAACATCAAGCAAATAACACTGTTATGGGGTACTTTCATATTTCATCTTGAACCACCGTGGATTTATCCAGTTATTATCCAGAAGTGACGAAGAACTAAAGCAAATGCTAAAGGAGGTAACCAAAATAATGGGACTTGAGCATCAATAAAACCAAAATTAAGTTCCATAGTAACAAAAAAAATAAACTGAGCCAGCAGAAACTATTAGAAACTGTAGACGAATATGTTTTACCTGGGACACTTGATAAAAGCTAGGAAAACAAAATCAAACAGCCGAAATTACAAGAAGAAGCAGACTGGGATGGGCACCATACGGAAAATTGAGATGTATCCTAAAGAACAACGACATGCCGACGTGCTTAAAACCATAGGCGAAACTAGAGGGGGGGGGGCTATTCGTCCCAAAATTCAAATTAGCCCCCAAAAGTATTAGTTTTTAATGACGATATTATTAACAATCGATTAATTTATTATTTGCAACCCTTCCCTTCTTAGTAAACCCTGAATATCCACAGGATACTTTAGTTGATTTCTATAATTACCCCTTTATTTTTCTATGCTTAAAACTGATTTTTGAAAAAATTGGTTTTGTTATTATGATTCTTCAGTTTAGTGGGGAAAGAAACTTGAAATGATTAGCAAACGATGAGGTTAGCGTCGAAGGCCAGGCTTTCGAGAAGCTTATTATTTTTCAAAAAATAGTTTTCTGCCCCTGGAATCACAAAACTTAGTACAAAAACATCTTTTTATAATTTCTAACTTCAAATCTAAGCTCTGTTGACCTTGAAAATCTAAATTTTTTGTCTGCGGCGCAATTTTTCGCTATTTTTACCCCCCCCCCCCCCTAAAAAATTGTTTGAAGACTTGTTTTTAGCCCTCCAAAATTTTGACCCTAGTTGCGCCTATGCTTAAAACGAAGTTTGCTAGATTTCGAATTGACATCTTCCATGTAAGAAATGAAAAAAAATAACAAACGTGCTCTGAAAACAGAAGAAAGTTAAAATGGAGCTGTGCGGGACATGCGGACCGAGAGGGTTTTAAGAAATGGATATAGAATAGTGCAGTGGCGACCGCGAACTACAAAAAGAAGCATTGGAATACCCCAAAAAGATGGTCTGATGACATTAAACAAACGGCAGGTAAATTCTGGCAACAAATGGCATAAGGGAGAGGCTTTTACTTAAATTTCCCGATTTAGGTTATTTGTTGGCCTTGGGAGATATTTTTAATGAGTTGGACTGTCTCAGAGATTCACATTTTCAAATATTTCGGTTGAGTTGCGTGAGTCTAGAGGGATTTTTTTATGAGTGGACTGTCTCAGAGATTCATTCACCTTTCCAAAGATTGCTTGGAAACTTGGAGAGACTGAAGACGAATTGCAAAGTGTAATATGTAAATTTTACAAGATAGCAGAAGACTTCAATTATTGCAAAATTTCCACTAGTAAGGCAAAGGTGATGGCGTTTCTTGAAAAAGATACAATAGATCCAAAATAATCCAAATTATACGGCAGTGAAGTATGGATTACCACTGAAACAAAAACTGCCATCTGAAACGCAACCCCTAATAAGAGGGTTAACCCAAACAGAGACAAGAGTCCGTCACAATCCGGAGATGACCTTTCCGGTTTGTTTGCCATGATGGTAATAGACCAGCTCTTTATTAAGTGTCGAGGCGTAGGTCATGGATTCTGAAATGCAAATGGTGGTAAACTTGCTTTAATTGAAACAAGAACTTGATAGGGGCTTTCACGATCCCCAATAATTGCAATGGTAGACAATGCACAGTAGCAATTGAAAAATTCTGGTACTAATATCACAGAGTGCACCCTCCTTAAATTTACAAGCACCAACAAAACTGTAACCTCTAACGGGGTACTAAAATGTGATACAAAATCCATAATTACGTCGGTCAAACGAAATAGAACGAATTAAAAATCACTTACTCTAGAGCTATGGCAAGTTTACAGCTATAAAGGTGACAGACGCTTCCTTCTACTCGTATTAGGACGATTGGCTTCAAACATGCGAACTGTAGCACTTGCAAATTCCTCTTAAGAAATAGTCGACAGACACTGTTTTGCGAACAAACACTGATATGTACCTGGACCTTGAGTGAGATGATGTTGGCGATGTTAAACTACACTGGATCATCCAGATAACAAAATAAATCCACAACGGGATTCGTCGAAGTTTGTAGGCTAGCGCAACAACCACATAAAGCAAGAACTAAATGGCTTCTGGTTACCAGAAGCAGCAGCTAGTTAGACTATAAATTGCAACTTTACCAATAACTGATTTTCTCATTTTTCCCTGACTCAGCTCTCGCGAGCGCTATCGCTTTGCATTATCTTCATCAGATGAAAGAGAAAAAATACTAATAGAGACTAAATACTTGGTACCATCGTTGGGGGTTCGTTCTCACTTGATAAATAATACGCTTTTCACTGATTATTTCATTTATTAAATGAACAACCCTTAATTTCTAAATTACAAAATATTCACTTACATCATCTGCATGGCCTTCATCTTAGACTTTGGTCTTGGACTCGAACTTACTGGAGGATAGCTCTCGCACCCTTGAGGAATGTTACCCCGCACTCGGCTAGAAGTGATTAACCAAATTAAAAAAAAAAACCTCGATAGCTATCCTCCATTGATCGTTAGTCCGTATTTATGTAAATGACTCTCACCTGATTTTCCTAATCGCCCGTTAGGTGAACCTGGGACAGTTTGTTAACGCATTTCCTATCAGTCGATATTATTTATTTGCCTATTTGCATTCTTGCATTATTGACTTTATGTATAATGCACTTCTGTTAATTGAACTTCCTGACGGAAATCGTTGAAAGTTCAATTAATCGAAGTTCAATGTTCTTGTGAATAATTGCAACATTTTAATCCGATATAATATTATTTTAAATTAGGAATAAATTTGGATGCTGCAATTATTCGCGACAATCTTTTTAACATCATTTGGAAATAATGGCCATGTGCCAATTGGAAATCCTTTTGTTTTTTACTCTTACCCTTCACCAAATCTCAAAATGTTTTATTGTCTTACAAAAATGTTTTTAAAGTTAATTTTTTTAGAGCACACCGGCTGTGATCGTTTCGAGATTAAAACGGAAGATTTAAACTCGATCGAACTGGAATTCAACGAAGAGGAAGATCTTCCAACGCGACAGTGTGATAATGAAGTTCAATTAGCAAAAAAGTCGAGTAAACCGAAACGTAAAGTTCTCAATCCGATATCGTTCGCATGTAATTTCTGCACTTTTAAAACTGTACATAAAAATTCCCTACAAAAACACATTAGAATACATACGGGCGAAAAACCGTACGCTTGTACGATTTGTGACTTCAAGACTTCGCGTAGGGACACTTTACAGAACCACCTAAAAGTTCATTCGTGCGAAAAAGTGTTTGCGTGCTCGATTTGTACGTTCAAGTGTGCTCGACGGGCTGCGTTACGAAAACATTTAAGAATACACACGAGCGAGAAGTTGCACATTTGCGATATTTGCAAGTGTTCGTTCTTAAACCAGAGTAGTTTGACTTTGCACCAAAAAATACACGAAGAAGAAAAACTATTCCCATGTGCCATCTGCAATCAAACATTCCCGCGACAAAGTCACTTAAAAACTCACATGAGATCGCACACAGGTAAAACTTCGTTCAGCTGCCAATACTGTGATGCGACGTACTCGAAGCAAGGCCACTTAGAAACTCACATGAGGACGCATACGGGCGAAAAACCGTTCGTGTGCTCCATGTGTGATTTTAAATCCGCGCACAAGTGCGTCTTACAAAAGCACGTCAGAATCCACACCGGGGAAAAACCGTTTGGGTGTACCTTGTGCGATTTTAAAGCCGCCCGCCGCGATACCTTACAAAACCACATGAAAACGCATACGGGAGAAAAACCGTACGCGTGCAAAATTTGCAGTTTCACTTTTGCTCGAAAGGATTACCTAAAAACCCACATGATGTTCCACACTGGTGAAAAACCGTTCAACTGTGAAATCTGCAATTTTGCGTTTCCAGAAAAACGGAAACTAAAAATTCACATGCGAACGCACACCGGCGAGAAACCGTTCGGTTGTGAACCTTGCAATGTGGCATTTTCACACAAGAATACGCTCAATATTCACATGTTAAAATATCACACGGGCGAAGGCAAACCTTTTACTTGTAAAATTTGTAATTTTAAGTTTTTGGAGGTAGATAATTTAGAATTACATATGAAGGTGCACGCGGAGGAGAGAATTCATACGGTCGTTTCGTTTGAGAACGATAAATTACATAGGGTTTTATCATTAGAGACTGACGATCTGGTGAGCGATAAATCGCACATGGTGATTTCGGGAAATACGTAAAGTTGGCAACTTCGAGGTGAGACTTCGTTAACCAACGAGCGCCATCAACTAAAATTCACTTGATGTACCCGCCAAGCTCATTCATGGGACATTGCATTATGTCACTCATGCAAGTGATCTATTTGATTGGTAGGTAATTTTAGTTGATGACGCTCGGTGGTAACTTGGCTCAGTAAGGCCGTGCCCTTACTGTATGGAACTAAATTTTTCATATACTTTTGACAGACTGAGAATTAATGATCTTAACCGTGTCGTACCACCTTGCAGGGTCTATACGACCGTGGAAGCGGGGGACCTGGGTAGACCTACACCTTCTGGTGGTGGGGAACGTAGGTGGACCTACACCTTCGGGCTCGTGTCAAAACCGAGGGGTGGGCGACATCGAACGGGAGGCAACGCGAGCCAAACCGAACAGAATTTCTTAAAGCTCGGCCTTCCAGAGGACATCCACACTGTTGGTGACCGAGGTAGTCATCGAGATCTATCTGATAGGTCTCCACCTCACAATTTTATTATTTTTATACAATTTTATAATATCTCAGCATGGACGGGGTACAATAAGCTAGCTTGTTTCAGTGCAGGTGGATTAAATGAGCCACACCCGTTGAGACAATACGAATAAGAATCTTTTCTTTCCAATTGAAAAATAAATCGTAATTTGAGTATTTTTCATAATGTGAATCTAATTCGTCAAATTTGGTTTGAAATGATTCTTAATTATCATTAATTGGCAGTATGTCGAAAGTATTAGTCGAATAAAAATTATAATAAATTATTGTGTTATAATAATTTTAAAAATTTATTTATAGAAATAAAGGCAGTATATTTTTAGGTTGTTTTTTTATCTATTGATGTGTTACATGGACTCAACCTGCGGCAATATTCGCTTTACGAACGTCGTGACCCTCAGAGGATGTATATTCTGGATTTGGTGTGGAGGGCAAGATAAACTCACACCCACTTAGGCCTCTAAATCGGGCCCATTGTACTACCTCCGGTTTTCAGCTTCACCTGCCCCGATCCTGTCACTCTTCAAGCCATTCCAGCTGTATAATGAACTCTAGGATCTTAACAAGCGGAGTGTTACGATTCTGGTCATGTCAGACCAGAAATCCCCCAACGCAGATCATTTCATTGAAGTTAACGCCGGACAGTATCAAAGTACATGTTCAGCTGTTTCCTCCTCTTCATTGCATCCACTACAATATAGGGTCATCTGCATGTCCCATCGATTTCATCTGCAGTGTCCAGTTAAGATCCCTGCAAATGTCCGCAGAAGAAGGCGCACGTATTACAGCTCTTGCTTTACTCCATGCAGGTCCTTGTACCCATCTGTACACCATCTCCTGCACATGAAGCTCAAGTGGTGGGAGGCAGAGGAGAAACTCGAGAGCTGCAGTTGGTACTGTTTGCATTACTCCAATTACAGCCAAGCAGGCTAATCTTTAAATTTGGTGTAAGCAGGATGCTGTTGTTACCTGTTGAATTCTGGGGCACCGCAGCATAAATCTGACAACCAATGTATAGAGCCAGAGGGTGATCTTAGGGGATAGGCTCCATGACCGTCCCATTGCTTCCCGACACTGCCAGAAGGGCCAGCCTTGCTTTTCGAGTTTCGTTTATAAATGTTTTTCCCAGTTTAGCTTTTCTGAGAGACGGTCTTTGCCTTCCAGCTAACGCAGTGGATACGAATGCGGGGTATCACGTTCAAACCTGGAGAGAGTCAAACTTTCTTATGACTAGTCTCCGTGCTTCAGAAGGCACGTTAAGACGGTGGTTCCCTAGGTTATAGTAAATTGCCACCATTAAGGCCGTATTCTGGTTTGGAATTAAAAAAAATCAAGTTTTTGTTTCTTTGCATATTCTTAAAGTTTAGACCTTTAAGAATATATTCTCAAGAGAAAATTTTAAAATTCCAATAGTTTACCACGTTTTAGCTATTTTAGTTACGTAGCAACTGAACCTAGCAGTGAGCAACTTACCGAAAGTCGTAGTAATTATGTATTTTATGACATTTTAACATTTTTCAACATGGTTGACATAATATCTCAAGTTCTATTTAACCGATTTATTTCAAATTTTATATCAACGTTATATATATAATTGTCTATCGCCCCTACCACTTTTGTATCAAAATTATTTGTTTTACTGGCTGAAACTTTTGCTTAAAACTTTAAACATCTTTTTCTCAAAACAACATTTTTCAACATGGTTGACATGATATCTCAAGTGCTATTTAACCGATTTGCTTCAAATTTTGTACCAACCTTTAACATATACTGTCTTATCGCCCCTACGACTTTTGTATCAAAATTATTAGTTTTACTATTTTAAAAAATTATAAATTGTGAAGAAAACAGTCAAAAAATGCATTTTTTTTCTTCAGACAGCCGCCATTTTGCGAAAAAAAAATTTTTTCCGTTTTATCTTTGGTAGGGGCTATAACGACATTCTTACTAATTAAGAATCATTTTTTAAATTTTGTTTCCGATGACCAGAAGGGTTGCAATCGTGTCAACCAGCACACCCAATATTTTTGTTACCCCCAACTTTACCAGCTTATAGCTTGTTTAATTTTCATTTTTTCTTTTCAAAATTTTTCTGTACATTCTCGAAATATCAACAAATATGTTGTAAAAAAACTGAATGGTAAATAATATATGAAGGGTCCACTGGAAGAACGATGAGACTCCATTTTTTTCAAAATCGATATTTTATCGGAATCTCTTAGCTTGTAACATAAGCTATGAACATACCAATCCTCACAGGAAACAAACAATGAAATTCCACTAAAAACTGCGGTTGAAAATAGGCAGCATAATGTAACGTTACGTGTTTTGCAGAGTTGTGAAACTTTAAACCTCGTTTTACTCGACTATTTAAAAATGTGACCCTCATCGTTCTTCCAGTGGACCCTTCATATATTTTGTGTTTTGTTTTTATTAAGCTCGACAAATCGCCCATAATTTATGTTTTTAAACCAGAAGACGGCTTTAACATAAAAAACCAGAATACAAGCACATCTGAAGGCAGTCTATAATATAGGGTGTTTTTTTAGCTGCATGAGAACTTCAAAATGAAATAAAACATTAAAACCCTGACGGAATGTTTTGGTTATAATTTTTTTATGAAAGTACAGTTAAAGGCATTTATGATTTGAATATGACTGCCGGCATGTGACCACCACGACTAATGGTTACGAAGCGCATCCGTTCAGTCCAATTTTTGACCACTTTTTCCAATATTTCTGGCTTTATTTCATAAATGGCTTGCTGAATATTAGCCTCCAATGCTTCTAGAGTTGTTGGTTTGTTAGCATAAACCATGGATTTAACATACCCCCACAGAAAATAATCTGGAGGTGTCAAATCACACGATCTTGGAGGCCAATTGATAGGACCACGTTTTGAAATAATGTTGTCACCAAATTGTCCTTTCAATAAATTGATGGTTTCGTTGGCTGTGTGGCACGTAGCACCATCCTGTTGGAACCATAAGTTGTCAATGTTTAGCTCTTGAAGTTTTGGAAACAAAAATGTATTGAGCATGTGTCGATATCTCACACCATTCACCGTAACGGTAGCTCCTTCCTCATTTCGAAAGACATATGGACCAATGATGCCGTTGGCGTGTATTCCACACCAAACAGTCAATTTTAATGGATGCAATGGAGTCTCAAGATAATGTCCCGGATTGGTCTCACTCCATATACGGCAATTTTGTTTGTTCACATACCCATTTAACCAGAAATGTGCCTCGTCACTGAACAAAATTTTACGGTAAAAAAATGGATCCACTTCCAATTGGTTGTGAGCCCAATTTGGTAGCGTTGTTCAATGGTCAATCTATGCATTATCAAATGCCAAACCTTGCTAAACACAAATGTCAAAAAACTGTTTCCATAGCAATCTTGGTTCAATTGTTATCCCTATTGAAAGTTCTCATGCAGCTAAAAAAACACCCTATAGTAAGCTACCTGATGGGATGTAAAATATTTAAATATTTATATGCTCACAGTTTCTTACACTGCCAAGGAAACGAATCAGATGATGGAAAATAACAGGCCTTAAGGCCTACTAGAGAAAGAATTCTCTATATAATTTATTGCTTTGTAATATCGGGAAAGTACTAAATTGGTACGCGAATGCTGGTTGGGTTGCCTAGGTATAGATTATACTTTTCCGCGATAAATATATAGATGGCAAGGGTAACGTTTCTTCAAGGGCGGGAGAAAAAACGGGTTTAACGTAGATGGGCTAGGGAGAAATTTTGGTTAATCGTTGTTGAGCTGTTGAGGTAAGCACTTAAAATTAATAAACGTTTTATTAGTTATGGTATTTTGTAGCATGTAAAATTTCAAATTAGATCATCGTGATTGTACATATTTATATCTAGTTATGGGTTAATTTAAACATTTATTTTAAACTGGCATTTATTATCGCTGATGAGTCAAGGTAGTTCGAATTAGACACGTGGGCTACAATCAGTGGCGTGTTGGTAAATCGTTTTATTTAAACTTTCAATTATTATCACTGATGAGTCAATTTCAGTAATATTATAACACACGTGTACTAAAATCAGTGGTTTGCGGGCAAATGAGTAAAATTTGTGGCGTTTTAAATATAACGGGATATATGATTTGGTTTGAACGAAAATTACATTGGACCGCGACACGTGTGTAATTTTTCTAAGGTTTATTCATTTCTATATACAGGGTGTTTCTTTAACAAATAACATTATCAAGGTGTATGTAAATTGATTGGATTTGTCTTTCTTATTAGATTACTGATCACAAGGTAATTCTTAGTATTCAAAGGCCAAACAGTTGAGATACATATATTTTAGGCTAATTAAATTTAACATGAATGTAATTTCTATTCAAATGTTTTGATTTTTATCCGTGCCATTAAATCTAGAAGAACGATGTTCCTCCTGCTTTACTCATCATATTAAATGCCCTTCCCTAGAAGCAAAGCACGAAACCCAAGTCCGGGCGAGGGGCCAGAAACCCTTTAGCACCAACCGTCGATTCCACCTTGAAGTTTGAATGTAAATCACTATCATGTTTATTTTTAATTGCGCCATTTTGTTGGGGAGATATAATTCAACTTAGGTATGGGTTTCTAATTTCCTTCGAACAACTAATTATCTTTATTTCGACACTATCGTGTAGTATGATATTCCCCGATTATCTAAAATTGACCATTAATTTTGAATCCCTACTATTTACGGATCTAACAGGTGACCCAGGTTATTTTAAGTAATTTTTACAGGTAATTAAATTCAGGTTGTTTTACTTGCGCGTATTATTCTTATCTTTGCTTCAGCCTCGAACCCAGATCATAATTGAAATAAAAGATTTGACATAACCCAAATATATGTAGTTTCATTTGTGTTGCGAGTTTAGATCGTCTCTCTTTTGGAGCGGTCATCAATTTTGTTTCAGCTTTGTTAACAACTCTGTTTGGTACAACGGAAGAAAGAATTGGTCGCTAGGTGGTGTTCGGTAGGTAAATACATAACGTGGTGGTGATCTTGGCTATTTTCCGTGTCATCGATGATGAGATGTTGGCGCTAAATTCAAATTTAGAAGTCGCATCTTACAGCTTCTAGAAAAGGTGGAAGTAGAAGCTTTTTTTCGAGTATTATTCACAGGTTGGTGGTTCAAATAACTAGGTTATTCGACCTACTTCTTATTCCTCCCGGTTAAAGACATAATATAAGGGAAGGGGCCTCGCCAATTTATTTTGCGTACACTACAAAATTAGGTAACGTCGCCACTGATTCACAGATATTTGACCTGTTACTGTTAAGTTGGGCATAACCATGGCTGCCAGCTTCCTTTTTTTTTGTAAATAGTTAGTCTTTGCGGGGTTTACCGAGAGAGAGAGAGAGAGAGCGATCTTTGCACCATTTTCCTCAGTGACGTAGCAACAGGTATTGCGAGTGGTGCCGGGCACCAGGGCCCGGGCCCCGTGGGTGCCCGGTATACGGACAAAACTGATTTCTATTATTTACAGACATTTTTGTAAAAATTATCTATGAAAGTTTGCACATTGAACACATCGAGGGCACCAGATCGGTGCATCTGCACCGGGGGGCCGGCGGGCGCCCTGAAGGAACGCCAAAATAAAGAAATATTTGAAAAAATTGAATAATATAATTCAGTCAGTAAATATTATAGCTATATTGCTATATTAACATCAAAATTTCATGAGGAATTTCTAGTTAAATAGCAACATTTTGGTTAAAAAATTAATGGACCTAATTTTATGAAAAGTTATACCTATATAGCTTTGGCATTAAAACAAGGTTTCAAGTGCAATATTCCTATATAAAATAGGTAGTATTTTCCAAAAAAATCGCCTGCGGCGCTAAATACAGTGCTTTTCCCACCCCATGTGTCTAAGGTTGAATTATTTAGAGGGGAGCCGCAAAATTGAATTACGCCTGAAGCTTCATAAGTGCTAAATTGTCATTACTCTCTTCCGGGGGGGGATTGAGATCTCGCACCACTTTCTTCGCAAATCTTTCTAAGGAAATCTACGATGCCTTTTTGTCACTTACATGTTTTTTGTGAAATAACATTGTTATTTAAATTGTTTTTTTATAATAAAACAATGAAGGGGGCCCGCTGTGGATCTTGCACCAGGGCCCGGTCTTGACTTGCTACGTCACTGATTTTCCTAGAATCCTGAGAGATTCATGCATTAGAGTGCAGAAGACATCCTCGAATTTTCCTGTAATCTGATGATATCATCTGCTTAACGTCGGGTATAGTAGCCCTTATCACTCAGGAGTTTGAGAAGTCTGTTCACCACTATGTTCTACAGCAATGGGGAGACTGCTCCTCCCCGAGGACAACTTTTTGTGATAAATCCTTAAATCTTTACTCTCTCCATATCAGTATGAAACAGATCCATTTTGCAATGGTCGTGGAAACCCCATGAAATTGTAGTGAACTTTAAGTTAATTTATAAGCCTCACCATAAATACAGGATTGGGCAGTATCAACCCAGATCATATACAATGAATCCCAAAACTCAACGCTATCCCTTCAAGGGCTGATAGGTTGATATCTATGAACACGCCCAGGGTAGATTCTCGGTAATCCAACGACCTTTCTATGCGCTCCACTGCTTTGTGGAACGCCGATTCGGTCGATCTCCCTAGGATGTACGTTTGTTGATTTGCATGTAATGCTCCGTGAATCAGAACTGTATCGCGGATCTCTCTGTCGCATAGTATTTCCAACGTTTTCAAGAAGAACGAAATGAGACTGATTGGCCTAAAAAAATTATTCAGGGAGTAATTACTTCTGCCTGGCTTGGGTATAAAGACAACTCTTGTCTTCCGGTATGAAGCCGTGCGCAATTCACGCCCCCAAGCACCAGCACCAGATGACCGAGTACTAGATCCAGGTCCCACTGTAGTAGGGCTGGAAATGTCCCGTCAGGTCCGGGATATTTTAAATTCCCTGAGAATAAGCGGTCTCAAATTTGCTTTGCCGGCAAGAAGCAGTCGGAACTTTATTGTGAATGTTCGGAACATTACAACTACCTCAGTTTTCCGAGTGAGGGATTATAAAGTTGGTTTTAGAACACCACAATATATTACAGAATTGCGTTGGGGTGACACATAGAAAGTAGGGTCATTCCCGCTATTAAGAATTTCAAGTTTTGTACTAATTAAATACTCTAATACAGACTTACCTAGATTGTTGCTGTCCCCGCTTCTCCATGCAAAATGATGGAAGTCGCAGCCAATTATGAGGTGTTCTTTCCTTTCCTCACAATATTCCACTCAGTCCACTCAGTCCTCCGAAAGGGTGGCCAGGTCTAAGTTTTAAAACGTCTTACTGCGGCTTTTAATAACCATGGCTCTTGAATTAGAGCTGTTGTATCCTTACAGCGACCGATGTGGTGGCATAAAGATGCAACGACCCCAAGACAGTCTTGCAGGTTAATTTGTAGGAAGCCTAACTCTTGCAAGGAGGCCATTTAGTCTACTTCGATGAGTTCACTGCTCTTTTGAACTTTCAGTCTCCACATTAGAGCTTTCGCTCATTTCCATCGGAGTAACTGTAGACGCTGTCTCCGTTGGTTTGATTGCAGAGTCGTCCAGAAGATGTATATTGTCTAATACTGCTATTATAAAAAATAAAAATACTGGGGAAAATTTATAACAAGAAGCAATGTCACAACTTGATTATTACCTCGGCTAGCTCAAGAGACTCTAACATTTTTTAACTTTAACTGAAAAACACATAAGCACCATGAATGTGAATTGCTCACATCAAATTGAAAAATATCAACACCTTCGGTATGAATTATGAGGTTTGAACTTATTAACGCAGTTTATAAACCAAAAATGCCCTTTATGAGACCATAAGCGGATATTTAAAATTCAAAGTAACCTGCCTCTTACAAACACAGGCAAGAAAAATTGTAGTAAACAATAAAAATAACGTTGGGTACCTTTTGGTTGAAATTCCAAAAATTAGAATCTTCCACTGCAATTCTCAAATGGAGACGGTCGTTAGCATAGCGATTTAGCTCATAGGCTGCTAATACAGAGAACCCGGATCGACTCCTGGAGAAGTAAGAATCATATTATGGCCCCTCGGCAGGCAATGGCAAACCACCGGGGTGTGTAATCTCTCTGGACGTCTGTCCTCGATGCCGTTCCACATTCGATAACTTCTCTTCTGAAAGTCTTCTACCAATCCTCAAGACCAAAATTTCTTCTCACTTCCGGGTAAAATTCCACAATTTACTAACTTCAGAATTAATTTTTTTTAAACACAAATTTTATAACCTTTTTACTATGAGGCCAGATGTTTAAATCTAGGAAACCTGAACTTTAAGTTCGATTTTCCTAAATTCACACTTAATAAACTTTTCTTTAATGCGAGAAAGAAAAGTATAAAACAATGCAAAATCAGTGATTGATAGTTCGTAAGCAAAAATATTGTAGATTAGTTCAGATAAGATGGCGCTGGCGGTGTCCGCTGAGCTTAATATAAATATAAACTACCGCCACTTGCCTGTCGAAATGTTCTGACGTCTTTTAAATTTGACAACGTCAAAAACTTGTTCGTGTGGAAAATGGAATGTAAAATTGAATCGTCTACAGAAAATAACAACGAAGAAAACAGTCATGGTTCCAATTTTGAGTTTCTTACCAAAACAGGTCAGTGCGACTTTAAAATGTAATTCTTAAAATGCGGTTATGTTGCTTGTCAAAAATGATACTGATATACGCGTTTTCAGAGGCTGTTTACCTCGAAAGAAATATTAAAACAGAAGATTTTGACTACAACATAGAAGATTATGATTTACCATCTGTTAAGGTGAAAGAAGAAAATTTTGTAGAAGAGTCAACTTCCTGTAAAACAACAGAGAAACAGAAACGTCACATACAGATCGACTTGGATCAAGAACCATTTGCATGTAAATTTTGCAAATATCGGACTCAACTAAAAAGTAATTTTAATCAACACCTAAGAATTCACACTGGAGAAAAACCGTACGCCTGCGAAGTCTGTGATTACAGAGCTAGGCGGAAAAGCCACATCTACCAACATTTTAAAATTCACACAGGTGAGAAACCCTTCGCATGTGACGTTTGTGATTACAAAGCTGCTAGAAAAAGTCACTTGCAGGATCACTTAAAAATTCATACAGGTGAAAAACCGTTTGCGTGTCCGTTTTGTGACCACAGAGCTGTACAGAAAAGTTACTTGCAGCAGCATCTAAAAATTCATAGTGGTGAAAAGGCATTTGCCTGTGAACAGTGTGATTACAAAAGTGCCTACAAAAGTCACTTGCGTGATCACACGAGAATTCACACCGGGGAAAAACCGTTTTCCTGCGATACTTGTGATTACAAAACCCGAAGAAACAGAGATTTACAAGAACACCTGAGGATTCACACCGGGATAAAACCATTCTCCTGTGAAGTTTGTAACTACAAGACAGGGAGAAAACGAGATCTACATGAACACGCTAAAATTCACACAGGTATAAAGCCGTTTAAATGTGAATTGTGTGATTATAAGAGCGGAAGGAAGAGAAATCTGCAACAACACTTGAAAGTTCATCGAGATATTTTGGATGAAAAATGTGCAATTTGAAAGAAATTCAAGAATTGTAGTTGTCTGTTGAAAAAGTTATATAATAAATTGTTGTTTTTTTTTCTAATTTTTGTTTAAATACTTCAAAAATACTGACATTTTGTATAGACTTAAGGTGAGTTTATGTAAGCCATTCAGCTCTGCATGGAAGCATCAAGAAATGGGGAAGCAAAGAAGCTAAAATGCTCACTTGATGATTGTAATTCAACTCATTTCCCTTCAGAGTCGACACTTTAATCCTCCCCTGTTTCCTTGAATTGCGAACAGTACAGCTAAGAAATCAAAATACAAGAACATGATACCCATTAACATAGATTAAATCACCCGAGGCGCTTCTCAAGATTTGGTATTCCACATAGCATTGTAACCGATAACAGACCACAATTTACCTCACAGATTTTTAGAAAATTTTGCCATATGAATGGAGTAAGGCATATTACGTCACCACCTTTCCGCCCGGTAACAAACGGAACAGCAGAAAATTGCGTGATATTGATAAGGTAGAAAAGCAAAGCACGTAGTTGAAAGAAAAATGAGTCTACTGCAGAGATTACAGGAATTAAATAAAAAGTAATGAAGGGAATGGGCAGTGGAAAAGTTCACAAATCAAATTCTCAAAGGTGGAAGAGAAATCACCGGGTGCCATGAAAGAAATAGAACTGAGGATCGGACACAAGAGAGAATACCTAATAGAGATGAAATGAACCGGTCGTCTAAAGAGAATATTCAATGTTTAATGTAGGTGAACTTTAGGACTTGTACGGAGCAACAAGTTTCTTTACAGATGTCCTTGATTTGAGGTGTCAGGATGAGTTTTACCAAAAATGGGGTATTTTTCGTACGAATGCGACTTGTGAATTTTTGGTAAGTAAATCGCTTTTGATGGCGTCGGGAGATGTAGTGCGGGAGAGTTTTCGTAGTACAGTGACCAATAATTGTGGTTCTCTTTTAGGTTGTTACGGGAGTAGGAGGGGCTGGCTGCATGGAGACGATTTCTGTTGGAGTCAAACAGCTAGCAGTTGTCTTGTCTTCGTGCATCTGGACGCCCAATAATGGAAGCATCAGGGTTAGAATAACTTGGCTTCCGGGTTTCGTCGGGTACGTGGACTGTATTGTCTTCCTGTGGACATCCATAGATGGATTATCAGGGGTGGAGTCATCATGCGTGGATTTCTTCTTGGGTGGTAGGTTCGGCGTTACGACTTTGACCAAGTGGGCAAGAGTTTTTCATTATGAGTACGGCGTCCTCGTCGCTTCAGGGATTGAAATACATGGTTGTCTTTAACATTATCTGTGGATTTAATGGAGTTGGTTGGAGGAAGTGCTGTGAATGCGGGTGCAGTGTCGTCTTGGTTAGTTGCAAAGATCATGAAGAAGTCATTTGCAAGCGTCTACGACTGTTTGGGTGTCAATCAGACCAATGAGGCTTGGATCTTGGCTTGCATCTCGTCAAAGGGACTTATCGTTGCACTGACTTCATTGCTGGGGATTTCCTCGTACTTTTCAATTGAGGAATATTCCATCCTGTGAAGGAAGAAGAGAAAAAGAGAAAACGAGTTCTTCATAATGTACAGGGTGATGCAAAACTAGCAAAAATATTCCCGTTACTAATAGGGTAATACAACCTCCTATCATTTCATTCATCACACTTCCATCTCCATACATTTATCCAACGATCCAATAAACCTTTCAAAAATGGTCACGCTTATGCGCACTTGATAAAAAGTGTTTTATTGTAATTTTGTTTTTCTAAGGGTGGGTTGTACCAACGTCGGTTGAACCTCGTTCAACTTTGAGTTCACTTCAACAAATCAACCATTTTGTTTGGTTGAACTAAGTTCAGAACTGAACGAGATTTAACCGACTTTGGTACAACCGACCCTAAATGATTTAAATATTACATACCAACTTTAATAAATCTACTATATTAAGAAGTGATTGTAAAGAATCGAAATCAAAAAAATATCTTCTAAGTTAAACAACCAACAGAAAATAATAGAAATGGCTGATCAAGTTTCATCGTGTAAAGGAGGTTGCGGATTTTTTGGAAACCCAGCAACCGACGGTTTGTGTTCGGTTTGCTTCAAGAAAGCTAACAAATCGAAAACAACAGTTCCGAGTAATAATAGACGTACCCCTTTTTCATCGGCATCCAACGTAAATTTACCAGTAACACTCAATCCTCCAAAGGTAGCTTCAAATACTGTAGATGGAATAGCTACAATTTCTTCGGAAATTTCGATTGGCGGCAACGTTGCATCGAAAAAGACGAAGAAAAATCGGTGCGAATGGTCCGATTGTAAAAAAAAACTCGGGCTAATTCCAATTAAATGTAGATGTGGTGGAAATTATTGCCCAACTCATCGAATGGATAACATGCATCAATGCACGTATGATTACAAAGCGGCTGGAAGGAAGGAACTTGAGGATATGCTTCCAAAAGTAGTTGGAGAAAAAGTTCAAAAAATTTAATTAGAATTTAGAATAGTGTATAATATTTTTTGTTAATTTTTGTAATAAATATTTTTCTTTTTAATTTGACCTTATTTTTTATAGTTTCGTATTAGGTAACAAAAATGTGGCATTGTATATTGTCCTGTACTAACCTTAATTAGGTTCGTAAGTGACTATCTTGTTTTCCGGCTAGCTCAATAAAAAAACCTTTTTTTATTTTTCTAGAAATACTACCCACTAATACGTCGTGCAAAAAATCGTACACCAGGATTTTTGCGGGAAATTCCACGTCATCCGAATATCTACGTTGCAGAGTTTATGTACTGACCTCTTACGGCAGAACATTCACCCTCTTCTAGGAATAGACTTGGAGAAGCGTGGTTTTACCCTCGATATCTTGAACGCGATACTTTCCCACGCCACCCCCGACCAATTGGTCATTTTGGAGCAATCCAACCCACGTCTGTTAGGAAATGGTGCGACAGAGTCGTTTTGGAAACGTCACTGCCTCACCCGCTTTCCTAATAGAATTCGCCGCAAACTGGAAACCTGGAGGGAAACTTATTTCCGTCCAGGTGACAACACGTTTGCCTATAATGCTGTCGTTGGCAGCATTAAAGGCAGGCATGTCGTCGACGTTCGTCGTCGCGTAGTTCATCTACAAGACGACAACGTCAAGAGTGCTAAGATAAAGTTACCTCTTTCTGCATCTCCTTCGTTTCATTCCGCTGCAAGTGAATCTAATTCAATTAGTCACTTGCATCCGGATGTCGCAAAGAAGATAGCACCCTCTCCAGTTTCCCCGGTCAACATCGTCGCACCTTCCCCCTCCTCATCCTCCCGCACCTCCGCCTCTAGAAGATATCCTTCTAAGGCTCCTCTAATGAAGAAAGCTTTGGCTTTCTTCAATAAATGTCCATATCGAGGTCGTCATCGGCTTGATCGTTTACGATCACTCCGATCGTCGGCACGATAAGGCATTTGTCTCTACAGTTTTGTTTTTTATGGGATTTTTTTGTTTCTTAAAAAACAAAAAACAATCCCCAGTTTTCGATTTGTTTCTGTAAAAAACAAACAGTTTTGGTTTTTAAAAGCTTTTATTAAAAGCTTTTATTTAACTTGGTGTGACCGTCGTCCGTCGTCCGTCCCTTGGACTTTTTCGAGGCCGTTTTTAACCAACTTCCCGAAGTCCTAGAGAGCTGAAATTTGGAACATAGCTTTCTATTGCAGCGAATTTTCATATATTAATTTTGTGTCCCAAAATTCCGCGAAATAAGCGAAAAATCGGGAAAAAACTGAAAATAATAAATCGCATGCGTGGCTGCGCATTGTACAGTTTTACCATACAGGGTGAAAAGTTACATTACTAAATCGGATTCGCATTTTTAAGGACCGCATTCAGGGTGAAATTTTTTGTTTTAATGATGTATACAGGGTGAAGCATCAAACATCAAAAACACATACCAGAGGAATTCTGATGGGATGAAGCAGGAGCTGTATTTGACAAACATGACTAAAAAATTAAAAATAAAAAATTAAATAAAAAATTAAAAATTTTTAAAAAAAACCTTTTATTTAAAATTAAAAAAGTGCACTAAAAAATAAAAAATAATTTTAATAAGAATAAACAGAGCTTCTTGGAAACATCAATATAAAAGCGTGGGGCTATCAATTGCTTACTTACCTCTAAATAAATAGCCCCACGCTTTTATATTGATGTTTCCAAGAAGCTCTGTTTATTCTTATTAAAATTATTTTTTATTTTTTAGTGCACTTTTTTAATTTTTATTGGATTTTTTTGTTTCTTATAAAATAAAAATCAAGCCTCAGTTTTTGTTTGGTTTCTGTAAAAAACAATCAACATGGATTAGGCCTATTGGGGAAACCATGTAAAAAAAACGCGCCGTGCATTCTACCTCGTAGGTGGTGCGGAAACGAATGCGTCAACGTCAATTTGTCATATTCTTGATAAATAATTGTTGTTTTATTAATACTCTAAAGTTAAATCTCTTATTATCCTTATGAGGATGTTGACGTCTATGATAAATATCAAGCCGGACGGCCATCAGTTTTGGACGAAACTATTGCAAAAGTGGAGAGGGTAATGCTTAAAAATTGACGGGTGACGACGATTCGGGAGCTGTGATGCGAATTGATCCCTAATGTCAGTTAGGCTACTATTTTGGGTGGGTTGCTGAACCGGAAGGCGTCAAAGCAGTAAAATTTCGGTAAGTCATTCAAAACGCTTAAGAATCAAAATCTAATGGTTTTACTTTGAACGCTTGTAAAATTTTAAGTATCTCACTTACCAGGGGAGGACCCAACTTTGGTTGGCAATAATTTGCACCATTATCATTAATTTGTTTCCGGCGATACTTTGGAATACGTTCGAAACACATTAAAGATTAATCTTGAACTGTTCATTTGTCCTATTGGGTTTGTCGATCCCCTTATACTCAGTATCATAATCTCCGTCCATTTTAATGTAACACTCTCTAGTGGGTGGATTATACCCCCCTCTTTTTCCGGTACGCGGGCGTGGGGTCGGGTCGGTTTCTTTCCGGATTTCGGAGTCGGTTTCGAATCGTCCGTCTACGAAGAAGATAAAGGATGTGGTCTGGGTTTCTCCGCAGCATTGGACCTAGTCGATAACCCGATTGGTCGGATGCCTGCTTAGCTCGGCCTATCGTGGAGGTATAAGCCATTCGCCCTTCCGTCACGCCTGGCAACTTCGGGGGTAGTTGTGAATAGCTCATCCCGATTGAATTTTTCAAGGAGGGGGAGACCGAGGGGAGACGACCTACCTGATCGGGACTATGAGTCGGTTTTAAGAGGTGGCAAGTATTGCCTGTTTCTAGTTTTTGGGGTTGGGGGTTCGCGGTTTTTTGAAGCAGTCCTCCCTCTGTTACTCGTTATTTTAACCTACTGTCTGTCACTGGTTGTATACGCGACTACATACCATCGTCTTCTTATACAAAACAACTTACGCGGGTGTGAGCAATGAATATTACTGTCCCCCTTAAGTCGAATGAAAACGCGTTAGACGCATGGTGAAATTTGTCTAACAAGGGGTCACTACAGTGAGTATGTCGCCAATCGAGATCCCAATTTTTTGGTGATTCTAGTAGCTAAAAAAATTATCACTTTTTCGAATTTTAGTCGATTGCCTCTTAGTTCATGAGTTATGAATTTTTGAAAGGGTAGATTTTACCATAAGCTTAGCATTATGGACGTTGTAACGCGTAGGTCCTGGGTTCTAATCCCAGTCCCGGCAAATTTTTTGACGTGAATACGTCTATAAAATCGGTAGCATGTTAAAAAATTTAATAAAACTATGTAACGAAAAAATGTGTGTTTGTACGAAAAGTATACCCCGCATGTTGAAAAATTTAATAAAAATATGTAACGAACAATGTGTGTTTGTACGAAAAGTTTACCCCGCATGTTGAAAAATTTAATAAAAATATATACTAACGAAAATTGTGTGTATGTTCGTATGTATGAAATAAAATCGGCAGCAGCTTTATCTTCCTTTGCGAATTGGTAGGAATCCATTCTTGGGGTTCACCTTAAAATTCTTGTCAAATATATTTATGCATTTATGTAAATCTCGATAAACCTATATAGATATAGACAATAATTAATTATCCGTTGAACCGTAATTTACAATAGATTATCTTATAATGTT
The DNA here is from genome assembly GCA_958510855.1 of Rhagonycha lutea. NCBI lineage: Eukaryota > Metazoa > Arthropoda > Insecta > Coleoptera > Cantharidae > Rhagonycha > Rhagonycha lutea. Next base: position 42,649,589 of record OY294038.1, read on the forward strand.
TTTGCCTGTTTTGGTGTTTCATCATTAAAAATATCTTCTTTTAAGCTTTCTAGGCATATTGTCACTTCTGCATGTTCTTCTTTAATTCTTTTTGCCTCTTTTGCGGCCAATTCCTCTTCCGCCTTACGCTTATTACTTGCACGTCTACGTTTAAATGCCTCCGCATGTCTCAATTCACACTGCCGGGCGGTGCGATATTATTACGATGGTTCTGTAATACATATCTATGACAGCGCCAATAATTATAAGGTTAATAATCTTACTTCTGATCAGCTACGGTTTCTTGATCGGTTATTTCCAAATAAACCTCCCATTATATACGAAGATGTTCAACAACAAACCAATGGCGTTGATTGCGGTGTGTTTGCGATAGCTTTCGCTGTTGCTATAGCTAACGGCATGAATCCATCGCAACAGATATTCAATATTCCTGTGATGCGGAACCATTTAAAAGATATTTTTAATCAGAATTTACTTTTAAGGTTTTCTGTTAATATTACAAATTGCGAGGTTCCTTCAATTATGGCAAGAGACAGAACAAACCCAAACAAAAGAAAACGATCAAACAGTATGTTTTTAGGCATAGAAAGTGGCACAAAGAGAAAAAGGCAAGAGAAGAATGCGGAGGTTAACGCAACAGAAACTAAACAACAAAGAAATGCAAAGTTAGAATGTGAACGAGAAAGAATGAAAACAATGAGAGCATTGGAAACAGAAGAAAAAAGAAATGCGAGGTTAGAAAATGTAAGAGAAAGAATTAAAAAGATGAGAGCATTGGAAAAGAGCAGTGTTTTCTAAAATATATCGAGCTTGTGAACGAAAACACCGATCGTGATCAGGAGGAGAACATCGGTTCTGCAACTAACAACGGCGATGATGTTTCTGCGGTTGGCAATATAAGACTGTGGATAGAGTTCCCCAACACCGTGATCGGTCGGAAGAGACGCGTAAAAGCCAGACCTCATGTGATGTGCAAGTCAACTGTAATTAGTCGAGACTGGACGCATATTAATACTTGCATGGCCAACATATCTCTTGATGTTGAAATCAAATGCAAACGAAGGCAGTTTCCGCTAGTCCCCGCTTGCGCGTTGACCATACACAAATCGCAAGGCGGGACGGGACGTTCGACGAAGTTGTCTTTCAGTATATGATCGTTCGCAACAGACTCAATTGGTATATGTGGCGATGAGTCGAGTAACATCTCTGCAAGGACTCTATATAACCAACTCGACAGACGATTTCAAGTTCTATCATGGCTATGGTAGCGCAACACCTACTATCAAAGACATACGTGACGAGTACGCAAGAATGGACAATCATAGTTTGCAAACTCTTACTGAGCGGGTGGAACGGTTCATAGGAACTAAAACAACGTCCCATGGCGATAATGATGGTAAGGTTGATATAATCGCGTGCAGTCTCAACACCCAGTGTTTGGTGGTACACTCTCGGGACATAACTTCTGACACCGTGATTAGTGGATGCGATTATTTAATCTGCAGCGAAACGTGGATGGACGAGTCTCTGCCACCGGTGAACATTGAAGGTTTTGAATGCAAGGTTCACAATAACAACAAGCGCCTATCGGTGGCAGACAAATCCATAATCGTGCAGCCTACAAAACGCAAAGCCGGCGGAGTCTGTATCTACAGAAATATCCGCAGTTTGACAGATTGTAACGTCATAACCAGAGGCGACGACAGAATGCGCAACGACTGGGAAGATGCGGGAGACATATGTGCATGGTAAGCGTGCAGTTCAAGAACCAGTTCAAGTTCTTACTTGGTTCTATATATATTCATCCGGGTGTGTCGCAGTCGTCTCTACAGATCTTTATGTCGATGCTCAAACAGTACTCGGAATCAGTAAAGAATAAGCATATTAGAACCATGTGCCCCGACACCGAAACACCAATGGTGCTATGCGGTGACTTTAACGTGGATGTGGTGCAGAACAAGAACTTCTTAGAGTTCATGAAACGAGAGTTCAATATGGACTGCGTACAAAACTCTCCAAGCACTCTTGGCAATACTTGCCTTGATCTGACATTTACCCGGAATATTGATGTATCCTGTATGCCATATGTCACCTATTTTAGTTATCTTACCACAGGACTATTATGAATAAAATTGTCTTCGATGCTTAACGACGACGACAACGACATTTTTATCCGTTGCTTCCATTAGGAAGACCAGAAATACGCTACGGTGTTCATTTAGAAAACTTTTACTTTTATAATAAATTTTATTAAGTTAATATTTACCAGTTTAATAATAAATTACCGCCACTCCAATATTTTGTGACATTCCTATTACAGAGTTTGTGTGAATAGGTCATCTTGGGAACTTCCAAACTTTTGCTAATGGATCAAATCATATCAACGGATAATATGATAAATTATGCTATAGTATCGACACTGGAAAGGTCAATAGGCGTAACCCACATTAAAATTTTTTTTAAATATTGGTTGATATCTATTAAACCAAGGCTAGTATTATTTCACAATAATTTTCAATTGATAAAACAAAACTTATTACACACAAAATTGCAGTTTTCAACCATAACAATTCATGCATGAATAATTAATTTAGTTTCTCCTGGCAAAAAAAAAAAACTTTTAGTGAGGGTTACGCCCATTGACCTTTCCAGTGTCGGTATGTCTACATAAATGTATAATATTATAATATATGAATCGCTGATTGCAGAAAGGAAAGTACTACAAAATCAACATTTCGAAATACTCGATTTAACGCGTCTGCTGTGTGTAAAATTGATATCCAAATTGTATTTTTTTTTCACAATCCTTTAGAAATATATTTTCCTTATATGAAACAACAAAAAAGATACAATTTTTAGATCAATATCAGACGCTTTAAATCGAGTATTTAGAAATGTTGATTTTGTAGTACTTTCCTTTCTGCAATCAGCGATTCATATAGATAGATACATATTTAATTAAATTTTTGAATGTTATGTTATCCGATCGGTATAGACGGGGGCGAAAACGGGTATCCCGGGACGACGTATTCACGCAAACCATACGGCCATGTTCCTGAACATAGCCTCGATCCGAAGGATCCCGATTTTTTTTCTTTAAATTATGTAATTTATTATCGGAATTAAAAAATTAATGACCTACGAATTACCATTACAAATTATTAACCGCTAGACCACCACGGTTTTTTGTAATAATAGCTAATAATAATAGCAGTTAACCCACCATAGTATTTTTAAGTATTTTTATGAGGCGGTCGGAGCTTAGCGGTCACGCGAGTTGACTATGAACGCTAAATACCCGGTTCGAATCCGAGTAAAGTAAGAACTTTATTCTGACCGTCTCCCCTCGGAAGGCAATGGCAAACCACCGAGAGTAATATGCCAAGAAAAATCCGTAAAATGTTAATGATCTAAATAAGTCCAAAATTGATCTGTGGACTAAGGGGAAGGTAAACCACCACCCCTTAACATTAACATTTCCCTGGTACAGCCTTCTTGGCTAAGTCGGGGGGATCGCTGTACATCAGAAATCGGATAGGCACCTGAAGAAGAAGTATTTTTAAAAATTCATAACTCAAGAACTAAGGGCCAATCGACTAAAATTCGAAAAAGTGATAATTTTTTTAGCAACTAGAATCACCAAAAAAATTGGGATCTCGATTGGCGACATACTCACTGTAGTGACCCCTTGTAAGTTCAATATTAGTGGGTATATAAAATCCCAAAATACGAACTGTTATGTCTTCATATTAGTGATGGGACTATCGAATAAAAACTATCGAATTATTCGATAGTAATAGTCTTTATATCAACTATCGATAGTTGGATACTTTTTAGTTACTAAAAACTATCGAATGAATTTTTAGTTATTATAATAAAACTATTCGAATAACTTTTTAGTTACTAAAACTATTCGAATAACTTTTTAGTTACTAAAAACTATCGAATGAATTTTTAGTTACTAATATGGGTCGATGTAAACTGCCCCAATTCATGAAACAGGTAAAATTTTTAAACTGTAAACTGCCCTCCGAAAAAAAATGGCAACACTAATCCCGAATGTAAACTGCCCCAAAGTTGGTATGGTATTAGTGCAGTTTACACCCCGCTTACACGAAGGTTAATGGGATTTATTTAGTATACGGACTTATACTAAATTTTATGTTATTACGATATTTTTGCTTGGAGGGCAGTTTACAGTTTATGGTCAAATTTGGAGGGCAGTTTACATAATCCCATATTTAACTAGTTTTTCTATAGTTTTTCGATAGTTTTCATTCGATAGTTTTATTCGATAGTTTTTATTCGATAGTTTTTATTCGATAGTTTTTTTTACTATAAAAAACTAGCGGGTTACCCGGTTTCGCCCGGGGTTTTATATAAAATAAAATACTTTTTTGTCCAAGCGGGCGTAAAGTGTCACATTTCGGCTCTAAATAACGGGCGTAAAGTGGTACTTTTCAGCCCGCATCTACTTTTCGGCCCGCCTTTTAATAAAACCAATGAAAAAAGGCAACTTTTATTTTAACTGGAAATTAAAACTACAATTGGTACAATTATTCACAGAATCAAAGGATAATTTACTTACTTACTTACTTACGAATATTTACTTACCTTTTTTGAAATTTGGTTTTTATTAATTACGTTCTCCTCTAATATATACAATCATAGTAAAAGAAATAATACAGTATGGACAGTCCCTGGTCGGCCCTTTGTTCTTGGGTGTTCCAAAAAATCTGAAATAGTTTGAGTTCATCTGTAGCACCATAGGGGGCTACCTTTTGTTATCATAGATGTTTATATAGAAGGCTAGATAACTAACTCGTGCACAAAAGTGAAGCCTCAAGGTCGCTGGCGGCCATTTGTCGGGTTGGCAAGGAATGTAAGAAAATGCTTGTTACAGTGTTTTTTTTGTGAGAGATTATATGATTATATATAAATTATTAATGCCAAAAGGCATAAATTAAATAAATTAGTATTATATTTGAAAATCAATAAAACCTAAAAAATATTTTGAATTGTTTTATTGCTGTTATTCTGTATTATTCAATTAATAAATAAATTTAATATTACATTCCTGCTTGAATACTATAAATTTACTCATGTTACAACAAGTGACGTTGAAATGTATTATGACTTTGCCAACCCAACAAATGGCCGCCAGCGACCTTGAGGCTTCATTTCTATAACATTGCATGTATTAGGAGTCGCGTATCTAGCCTTCTATATAAACATCTATGTTTGTTATTTATGAATTATAACCTATAAGTTTGAGGTTTTGTGAATAATTGTCATGTCACGTGTCGTGCAACCGACTGCGCCATCTGTGAACTCTCTTTGAAAGAGCACCAAATACAATTGAAATAGACTGCGACATCTGTGAACACCTATACATACTCATACTATTTTCAGACATGCGTATAAATATTTGGAACGGCAAAAATGCTCGACTGTCCATACTGTATTATTTATTTTACTATGATACAATCCAAAATACAACAATACCAACTTAATAAATCATAATTGACATCCAAAATTTGAAAGATGGCTATCACAGTTCCGACAATTGCATTGTAAATTACTGTGGTAAAGGGTAAACAGACACACAGTAGTATTTTGGATTGTTAGAGGAGAACGTAATTAATAAAAAAGTAATTATCCAGCATTGTTGTACTTTAGAAACTATATAAATTCGTGATAATTACTTTAAAAGAGCATCCCTGTTTAACGTATTACACAGGGTGTACACAATTTTAAATTTTAAATTTGTCATTTACAATTTTTTTCGCTTGGACAAATATAGTTGTTTGCATCTCTGCGCCTTCGGCTTGGGCTACAACATTCACGCCGCGGGCCAAAAACTTACACTTTACACCCTAGATACAAAAATAACTATTTTGGTTGTATATTTTTACAATGAACATTACCCTTTATGTTTTTCTAATAAGCAAAAACCATATAATTATTGTGTCAAGTCGTCACGTAAATACGTGTCGTATTTAAGGCCGTTGTGTTTTAGGGCCCTAATACTTGGTACCTATAATTACCAAAACTGTTCCATGTTGGTTGTTGTGGGGGGTAGCTTTCTCACTTGGTCAAATAACAATCGGTTTATTCTTTTCATACATTTATTTTCTAATTTTCCCAATATGTTTCAGTTCACAAATATATAAAAATTACTTACATTAATAAGATCATCTTCTTATTTTAAATGACGACTGGATAGAAGGATAGCGATCTCTAGTCAGCCTGCTAACGAACCGACCCTTGACACCACGATACGGGCACTCGCTAGCACTCTCACTGCCGATAACTATCCCTCATCAATCGATTCGATATATTTATGTGTTCGACTCCCACCTGATTTTCTAATCGCCTGATCGGTGAGCCCGGGTATATTTTGCTTACGTGGATCCGGTCACGCCACGGTTTGTTTGCTTTTAATTGCATTATTGCAATTTATAAATTGCACTGTAGTTGATTGAACTTCCCACGGAAGCCGATGAAAGTTCAACCAACCTGGGGTTCAATGTTTCATGTGAATAATTTCAACCCATTACGACTTTAATCTTATTTTTAATTTGGTAATAATTTTGGATGTTGAAATTATTCACGACATTTCCCCCCTCTGCACGAAGACTGACCCGAGTCTTCCAAACAAGCGACAAGAAAACCGGGGGAGTAAAAAGTTAAAAAAAAAATTCTATCTTAAACTTGATTCTATCTACAATATGTATAAAATAATAAAAAAAAAAAAATTATTCGTAACATGTATGAAGTCTAAGCATTTATGATTACTTAATTAATAAATTTATAAAATTATTTTACATATTTTTAAAAAATTATAAAAGTTTTTTGGTTCCACTTTTAGTCTTTTAGTCACTTTAAATTATCCTTCACTTTATATACTATTTAGTTACTTTTATATAAAAATATAAGTATTTGATTGGTAGTGTCTTAGAATTGCTTTATGATGGTAAAAAATTCAAATTGAGCACGATTTAAATAAATATTCAAAATGAGAATTCAAACTTATATACCAAAAATTTTTTTTAAAAATGATCTTCTTGTCTTATGTAGTCATTGGTTCTCTCATAGTTGGTACTTATGATTTTTTCTCAGTTAAAATGACGCATAATACGTCTTTGCCATTTACATTATACGTCGCACTAATTTAAGCTTTTAAAGCCGTGTCGTCCGTAATGAATTTGTTGGTATTTTCTTTAATTTGCCAACAGTATTTATTGATTTTGTTTTTAAAAATCATTAGCTTGAATTAGCAATTTTGGTTGATTTGAATTTTTTGTTTTGTTTGGTATCCTCATGATGAATTTTGAGATTTTAAAATTTCTTAGCGAATTAAATTTGCAATTGTAAGACATCTACTAAAATTATTTATCTCTTATTTTTATCCTGGATTAAAGAATCCTTACAGCGAATTATTTTTAAAATTGTTTTCACCCTAGTACAATTATAAATTTATTTTAATTCGTTATTTCACCATCTTATTAGTTAAATGGAGCATACAACAGTGCTCGATTATCTTTAAAAAATTCAAAAAATTTTCTTTATAATTCTGTTTTGTGCCTTTGATTTAAGTGCCTAAAAATTTCTTCTTTGTGCCCTATATAATTTAATTAATTTGTCTTGCGCTATATTTTTAATATTTTAATTAAGTACTTTCCCTTGCCATAATATTTTCACCTATATGTGGTGTGTGTGCATTCAAAAATTGATCCCTCATGGTGCCCGCCTTTTTTCACCGAATGCATCTATTATTCATTATTTTACATTATTTTCCCCTATGTTTTGATAAATTTGGGTAATGAACGGCGCCATATTTATTTGATGTTAATTTATTTTGAGTACTCTATATGTTTTTATGTTCATTGCCTAAATTCCTCGCCACATTTTTAAATGTTTTAATCAAAACATTTTTAGACGTCTATACATATTTTTTCATTATTAAACAATATTTTATTTCTTACATGTTTATCTATGTTTGCGCATTTCTTCTCATTTCTTCTGGCACTAATTTTTTCACTTTATTTTAATTCTTCTTTTATTCTTATTGGCACTTATTATTCTTCTTCTATTCCCGTTTTATTTTGGCACTTATTTTTAAATTTTCTTTCTTTTTTGGCACTAATTATTTTAAATTTTCTTTCTTCTTTTGGCACTTATTATTTGGCTTTATTTATAATTATATTTTCCCTTTAACTTTAAATTTTAATTACCCGCACTTAATTTTTTAATTACCGATTATTTTTAATATTGTTTTAATAAGTTTATCACCATTAATTGTTAATTTTCACTTTTTAATAAGTTTCTAAGTGTTGCGACGTCCTCTGGGTTTTGTAACTGCAGTTCGTATGTCACTTTATTTTCGGGTTCGCGATTTGAGTTTATATGAGTTGTTTTCACCATTTACCCTGCGAGCGATTTGTTATTGTTGTTGTAATGTATTTTTAACTAGGTCACTAGTTAAGAGGGTGATCCATGTAGTCTGACGTGAAGTTGGCTAATCTTCAAGCTTGATTCATGGAGTCCCGTACCAAAATAATCCAATATAACTGTAGTTGGCCAGAGTATTATTTCCAAAAAATTTCGGCCAAGCACCTCCAAATATAGATTGTTGTCCCAAGGAAAACTATTATCTCTAATTCGTCAACCATTTCCAAATGTACCTGTTTTTCAAACCATATCAAAAATCGATGGTGAACCATTTTATATTTTATTTTTACTCCGTCCAGTAAAATATTTCAAGCTAAAAATGTTTATTTTCGCGTATCTTTTCTTCTTTCACTTTATGACACTGTATTTAAATGCTTATTTTGCTTGTTATTACACTATAGAGTTCGGTTGGTTAACTAATAAAACGTCTTTTAGATTATTTTCAGTTTAGTTCGTAAAAAGGATTATATGATTATACACTTGTTTCAGATTCTTCTTATTATTTTTTCAAAACCATTTAGAAAGTTTTTTTTATGATGAGGTTCCAAATTATGTTGTCGTCATACTTGTTGTGGAACAGTTTGATTAATCCAAAATTTCACATGACCATAGTACTTCTTTTTGTAAATCCAATAAACCATTGGTAGTAATTTTTTGTTGATTGGTCCATTCCCATTTTGTTTACCGGCTTCATTGGGCTGGTTGTATTTGAGCAGAGTCCATTTGTTTTTAACGCGTTGATTAGGATTTATTTTTTAAATTTGACAGGAAGAAAAATGTTTTGTAGGTGGGATGAATAGCTAAATTTTTGATAGGAAAATTTTGATAATTTTTGTTGAAGGAAAATATTGTTTTTTAAAAAGGATTTAATTAAAGAAATTAGGATATAATTTTGTGGTTTTGATTTGCATGGAAATAAGGTAAGATATTTTGATGAATCCAAAATTTTTTTTTGAGGTCTTTTCTTGCTTGATTTTCTGGATCCATTTGGACATGTATGATCGTTTCTGCTGAAGGATGTGTTCCTACGGTTTCTTCCTAGGCTCTGTTAATTAATTGGACCTTGTACTTTTTTGTGGTTGGCGGATGCTCCAAACCTTCTTACTCCATTTAGTGAAATTGGTTTTCTTTTGTGGTACTTGCTCTGTGCTTTCTAGATGGTCCTTGAATATTGTACCCTAGGGTAATAATCTGAAACATTCTCATTATTTCTATCTTTGTTGGTAATTCAGGAATGTCCTTGGATTATCTAAATTAAATTAATCATTTTATTAAGTATAATATTTAAAAAAAATAAATATTTGTAATTTCATTATGATTCAAGTTAAAATTTACATAAGTTTAGTGTTGTTCTAATTCATTCCATTTTTGCTACGAGGTGGTCAATATTTGTTCAATACAAGGATACTTGTAGCTAGTACTTGGACCAGACCAAATCTTTCTGTTTTTTGTACTCCTATAACCTTAAAGATGTATTGGTAATTACACGTCTACCACTTTTAAAGTTGATCAGATTTCAAAATGATGGGCGGACGCTACGCCAAAAAAAAATCAAAATGGCTATAGTCGGCATGAGTATAATTTCCGACTTGTTTTATATATTTTTTCTTAAATACCTCAAATATTTTAATTGTTCTCTTGGTGCGTAATTTAATTTTAAGGGGATTAATTTATTAATGGTGGTTTTTTGGGTGATTTAAATTTTTATACTATCTTAAAATAATTATGGCGAGTAAGTATTAAATGTACAATTTACGTTGTAGTAGTAACTAATCTATTCGAGTAGTATAATTGTTATCTATGGAACTCAAGTGACCTAGTAGTACGGTGACCCAGTGTATTTTATGCAATGTTATGCTTATTTGTTTTCAAGGTATTTTATAATTTAAAATTTTCCTCTTTTACCTTTGGAAAACTTATTTTTATTTTATAACTAGGATTTATTATTTATAGCTAAAATAATTAGTATATTCCTTTAAAATAATTTGGTAAAAAACTATACTAGTACTGATTATTTACATTTTTGGGCTATTTTTTAATTCCCTGACCATTGTTCATAATATGGTAGTATACGTGATACATGTATCACTTGTCTTTTGGTGTTGGGGTGTGTATCTTTGGCTACTTCATAATTGACTTCTGATAATTTGTTTGTTATTTGATAAGGTCCAGTATGACGTAATAAAAGTTTTTCACTACGACCAATCTTTCGAGTGGGTGTGAAAATTTTCACGAGGTCTCCAATTTCAAATTCTATGTGCCTATGTTTATTGTCAAATAAAATTTTATCTGATTGTTGTCGAGCCATTATATTTTCTACGGCTATACTCCGCGCATTTAAGACTTTATCCCTAATTTCTTTTATGGATTCATTTTTGATAGGAATGTTTAAAGTAGCTTCCATGGGTAAACATGGTTCTCGTCCAAAAACTAACATAAAGGGAGTGAATTTAGTAGTACCCTGCACTGAAGTGTTATAAGCAAATACACAATGACTCAAAAATGAGTCCCAATTTGTTTGTTCCTCATTCGTAAATATTGAAATCATGTCTACTATGGTTCGGTTACATTTTTCGACAAGGCCATTGGCTTGCGCATGATATGGAGTAACGAGCTTACTGCTAGTTCCCATGATTAATAGTAGTTCTTTTATGACTTCTGAAAGAAAAACAGCTCCCTGGTCACTTACCATATACTTTGGTGCTCCGTGCCGACAAATTATATTTTCCAAAATAAATTTGGCAACGGGTTTTGCTTTTCCTGATGGAATTGCGGCGGCTTCAACATATCTGGTCGCGTAGCAAGTAGCTACCACAATCATCGTTTTTCCATTCTTACTTCGACGAAAAGGCCCTAACAAATCTATTCCTATTTTTTCGAAGGGTAACCCTACAGGGACTGGTTGTAGAAATCCGGCAGGTTTAACATTATTTCTACCTTTCCTAGCTTGGCATTCAGGACAGCCTTTGATGAATTTTTCAACATCTTTCTGTAAACCTTCCCAATAATACCTACTTTTAATTTTTGCAAGGGTTTTTGAGATTCCTAAATGTCCAGCTAAAGGTTCACTATGGTGGCCATGTAAAATGTCAGATATTAATTCTTTGGGTGTAACTAATAAGTTTTCCGAACCATTTACATGTGGGTTCTTTTTATATAAAATTCCATCAATAATTTTAAAATTTTTTGCGCGTTTTCTAAGACTAATAGTAACATTTGATTTATTTGGGTTTTTTACTATTTCTATTAATTCCGAAATGTTATTATCTTGCTTTTGTAATTTACCTAGATCTTCTTTTTCTATTAAAAATGTTGGGACTTCCATTGCTTCTTCTTCATTTTGTTTTGTCCCTAGTGTTGTTGGGTTTCGTGATAAACAGTCCGCGTCTTGATGATTTTTTCCGTTTTTATATTTAATTTGATAATCAAATTCCGATAATTTCAAAGCATACCTAGCTAATTTTCCAGTAATTTCTTTTGATGATGCTATCCAACATAAAGCACAATGATCGGTTATAATATCTAAGGGTTTCCCGTAAATGAGATGTCGAAAGTAACCCAGGGCCCATATGACTCCTAATGCCTCTAATTCTGAAATAGAATAATTTTTTTCTGCAGCTGTCAAAGATCGACTCCCGTAGGCGACTGGATGTTTCTCTTTATCAGCCCCTTCCTGTAATAAAATGGCGCCCAATCCTTGAAAACTGGCATCAGTGCGTAGCTCGCACCCTAAATTTGGATCGAAATGTTTGAGAAGTGGAGCACTAGTTAATTTATCCTTAAGTTCATCGAAAGCTTTTTGATGTTTTTCTTCCCATTTGAAAACATTTTTCTTTGAGGTTGCTTCATATAATGGTCGCGCAATTTGCGAAAAATTTGGTATAAATTTTCTATAATAACCGGCTAAGCCTAAAAAACTTTGCGTTTTCTTAATATTTTTTGGTATTTCAAATTCCCTAATTGCCTTTAATTTTTCCTTATCGGGTGCCAACCCGTCTTTATTAATTATGTGACCTAATACTTTTATTTCGTTCTCGGCATAAAAACATTTCTGGGGTTTAAGTGTCAAATTAGCATCTCTTAATCGTTGAAAAACCTTCCGTAATCTTATCAAATGTTCTTCGAATGTGTCAGAAAAAACAAAAATATCGTCCAAATATACCATTACCTCCGTCCATTTCATACCGTAGAAGATTCTGTCAGTTAGGTCCTGAAAAGTGCTAGGCGCATTACACAATCCAAATGGTAATACGTTAAACTCATAAAGTCCATAGCCCGGTGCTATGAATGCTGTGTATTCTTTGGAGCTCTCCTCCACTCCAATTTGCCAATATCCGCTAAATAAGTCTAATGATGAAAAGTATTTTGCCCCATGTAAATAAGTTAAGAGGTCTTCAATATTCGGTAGAGGGTAACTCGATTTCTTTGTACATGCATTTAGTTTTCTATAATCCACACAGAATCTTTTTGTTTTATCCTTCTTGTCTGCTAGTATAATGGGACTTGCCCAAGGGGATTGTGATTTTCGGATAACCCCCGCGTCTAACATTTCATTAATTTGTTTTTCGATCGCTGTTCTTTCCGTATACGATACCCTGTATGGCTTTGATTTAATTGGTTGTGCTTCTTGTATGTCTATTTTATGTTTTACCAAACTTGTTCTACCCATGTCCTTAGGGTGTTTAGCAAAAATATCCCCAAATTCGAAAATCAAGTTTCGAATTTGGGTGTATTCTTTTTGATCAAGACATTTGTTGATATTATGTTCCTCCATTTCCACTGTTTGGGGTGCAGTACCCCAATCGTAGGTAGGGGAAATTAACAAACAATTAATTTCATGTTCAGTTGTCATATAACCTAAAGTGGTATCTTTAAATAATTTCACTGTTAAATTAGATTTTAAAATAATATCAACCGAAAAAATATTATCCTTCTCATTTTCTAGTTTTGAAACTAATGCCAAATTATTTTTACTTAAGAACATGTCATTACTTTTGAAAAAAGTGGGTAATAAGTTAGAGTTATCAAATTCTAAATTTAACATTATTTTAGTGATTTTATTTGGTTGAATTCGGTAGTCTTCTAGCAATTTTAATTTATACTGATTTTGTTTATTTATTTTAACGTCTTGACTTAATTCTTTCAAAAGATCTGAGTTTGGAATTATATTAACGGTTTCTTTAATTTCTGTTATTGATTGATTTGGTTCCTTATTTTCCCTTTTTTGGGATTGGTGTTTATTATTTTGGTATTTACTTTGTTGAGTTTCTTCTAAAATTGGTTTTATTTCAACTAGGTTTTCACAATTTCCTTCAATTTTTTCGTCTTCTTCTTTTTTGGTTTCAGGATTTTTATCGACTATAATTTTTTCAAAATTTGTTACATTGGTAAAATTTGAATTACAGGGTTGATAATTGAAATATTTATCGAAATTTAATTTAACAATTTTAAGATTTCTTTTTAAAGTGATGACTGCGGTTTCATAATTTATATTAGCCTTGTTTTCATCCAAAAATTGGGCCCCTAGAATCAAAGGTTTTGGAAGATACTCTACTACTAAAACGTCAATGAAAAAATTGTTATTGTCTATTTCTATTTTTATGTTAGTAGTACCGAGTACAGGTACTCGTGTTTTTCCGGCTGTCATTAACACGTAATTTGTTGGTGTAATATACTGGTCCTTTATTAATTGTTTCGAAATGATGTTGTGATGGGAACCCGTATCTAATACTATTTCTTTGTAGTCGTTATTGTTGTTAATTTTTCCTTTAATTACTAAAATATTGGTTATTATATTTGTCCCCTTTCCTATTAGTTGGTAGGTTGCTCCGACGATGCTGCGGGACCCTTGCATCGTCCGTCGCCATTTGGGTGACTCCTATTTGGACTATAATTTCGGTTGCTGGAATAACCTCCACGACCACGGCCGCGGTTCGGGGAACCTCGGTTGCTGTAGTTAAAATTTTTATTATAATTATTATTACTGCCATATGTTGAATTATTGAAATATTGATTTCCACCTCGATTGTTACCATTTTGGAAGGAACCAGATTCATTGGAATAGTTCTTGTAATTATTTGTTGGTCGCGAATAGCTTCCTCTACCTCGGTTAGATTGAAAATTTTGATCTCTTGTGTTTTGAAAATAGGTTCGTTGATAATTTCCATTAAACGGTCTGGGTTGGTTGTACCAACATTTATTTGCTGCATGACCTTTCTTTTTGCATACACCGCAAATTATTATATTGTCATTGTTATTTGAGTGGTTAGGCAATTTTTGATAAGCATCGCGGTGTTTTAAAGATTCAAAATTATTCATTTTGTTAATTGGGGTATTATTATTAATTCCTGTATTTAAAAGAGATGTTACCTGCGTTGCTTCACTGGCCGCTATTTTTATTTCCCAATCGCTTAACTTATGAACAATTTGTTCCACATCGTTGATTTTCATTCCATTATGTCGTAAAGTAAAAAACATCTGAAAATATTTGGGGTGAAGTCCATTTTCAAAATATTCAGCAAAATCTTCATTTTTCATCTCTTGATCAAAATCTTCTGCAAGAGTGATCATATCGTAAAAGTATTTTTTAATTCCCTCAGTTGGTTGTTGTTTCCTGTTTATTAGTTTTGCTTTGGCTATTTTTATGGCTGAATTGCCCGCGAATTTTTTCGTGAAGTCATCTTTTATTTGGATCCATGTTTTTGTAGTATTTTCTGGATCTCGTAAGTATTTTGTATACCAACTATTTGCAGCGCTTTCTAAAAATGACCCTAAAAATTTTATTTTATGGGAGGTATCCCAACCGTTTCCGATTGCTATCCTCTCATAGGTATTTAAAAAATTTAGTGCCCCATCTGTGGCGGCATTAAAAACAGGCGGAGAGATAAATTTTGGAAAACGTGGATTAAACACCGAACCTTCAACTTCCTGAACCGTGGTATCCATATTTACTTCTATTTGTTTTTCCGGTTCTTTATTTACGCTAGAATTATTAGTAACAGCTGGTTTTTCTGTGATACTACGTTTTTTGACCGTACCTGTGTAAGTTTGAGGAGTTTCGATTAAATTATTTATTTGTTGTAACGTTATAAAATTTTGGTTATTTGCCCTAATTAAACTTTCCCTAGGCGTAAGTGGTGGCGGGGACCTTGCAACTTTTTGACTTCGGTTGAATGGATTTTCAATATCTTGTGTTAACGTCGTATTTGTGTCTTCCGGTGTAAAATTTTCCGTACTTCGTACTGCTGGTGTAAACTCGCTTGTATTTAATGTTGAATCGTCATTTATTGATGATAAGTCGCTTAATTCAATTAAATCGTTTTCGGCAATAGTGAGATTATTTATTAATTCAATATTTTCGGTACTAGGAACCACTAAGCTTTCCGTAAGATTACTATTACTACTCTCCAAAATATCAGAATTAAATATAATTTTGGTTCGAATTTCTGAACCTTTAACTTTTGAGCGTGTATTTTGATGCACTCCTGACATTAAAATTTATTTTGGTTTGTTACCCAAATTAATATTTTGTTATTTTGTTTCAGATGACTTAGGACTACCTAATTTTAAGTTTAATTTTAAGTTTATTTTTATACCTAATTTTAAGTTTCTATATGTAAGTTTTCCCTATTAAAAAAAAATGTTACCAAATTATACATTTCGTTTTATTTGTTGATCTGTTAAAATGCTTACTCGTGTAAAAGTATTTCCGTTTATGGTACAAATTCCTAAAGAAATCATAGTTATGTAACTGCAAGCTAGCAGTGTATACTTAGTTCATTAACTTTAAAATATAAAAATAAAAATAATTACACCCGGACCATTATTTACCAAATGAGAACATGGAAACCTTAGACTTAGATTCAAATTCAAAATAAACCAATTCAAAAAACTGTTAAAATAACCTGTAAATAAAAATTTTATTAAAATACTCAAAAAATAATTTTTTGGGAGATGGTTTGTTCCATTTCGTCTTCGCCAATCGGATAATTGTATGCTAACCTGCATAGATGCGATAAAAAAAAAATTTTTTAAACAAAAACCAAAAAAACAAATTTCTGAAAAAAAAATTATTTGGTAATTAAAAATTTGGGATTCCTGAAGATCCAGGACCGGAATCCTCCACCATGTCGTATTTAAGGCCGTTGTGTTTTAGGGCCCTAATACTTGGTACCTATAATTACCAAAACTGTTCCATGTTGGTTGTTGTGGGGGGTAGCTTTCTCACTTGGTCAAATAACAATCGGTTTATTCTTTTCATACATTTATTTTCTAATTTTCCCAATATGTTTCAGTTCACAAATATATAAAAATTACTTACATTAATAAGATCATCTTCTTATTTTAAATGACGACTGGATAGAAGGATAGCGATCTCTAGTCAGCCTGCTAACGAACCGACCCTTGACACCACGATACGGGCACTCGCTAGCACTCTCACTGCCGATAACTATCCCTCATCAATCGATTCGATATATTTATGTGTTCGACTCCCACCTGATTTTCTAATCGCCTGATCGGTGAGCCCGGGTATATTTTGCTTACGTGGATCCGGTCACGCCACGGTTTGTTTGCTTTTAATTGCATTATTGCAATTTATAAATTGCACTGTAGTTGATTGAACTTCCCACGGAAGCCGATGAAAGTTCAACCAACCTGGGGTTCAATGTTTCATGTGAATAATTTCAACCCATTACGACTTTAATCTTATTTTTAATTTGGTAATAATTTTGGATGTTGAAATTATTCACGACAATAATATTTATTACTCAGTCAAAGCCTGATAGTAAACAACATTCCTCGTTTTTCCGTCACTGGCAAGCACGTATAAATTTTTTCCATTTCCAACTCTATACCTTTTGCAGTATAAGTTGGAACAACTGGAAACAGATTTGGGGCAAATGGTAACAGACTTGGTGGAAATAAATACAGATTTGGAGCAAATAAAACCAGATTTGGAGCAAATAAAACCAAATTTGGATAAAATAAAAACATATTTGGATCAAATAAAACCAGATTTGGATCAAATGAAAACTTATTTGGATTATCTCTTTAGTAACGTAATTTGCTTATAAAGGTTAAATTTCGTCAATTACGTACGTAACAACAACCAAGAACCAACCATTTCAGAATTTAGAATGCGTATTCTGGAAGACAGCTCTGATATTGCATTTCAAGAGATGCGACAGGAACATCTTCTTAGATATGCAAACCATGTGGAACGATATTATAGTGCATCATTACGACAAGAAGACATTGTTGAAATTTCATAAAAATAAAAATAAATATTTAAATTTTAAATCATAATTTCCAATTATTTCAAATCAGTTTTCTTTTGCTCCAAATCTGTTTTGGAGCAAATTGACGGTCATGCATCTAACCTTTTGCAGTATAAGTTGGAACAACTGGAAACAGATTTGGATTAAATGAAAACTTATTTGGATTATCTCCTTTAGTAACGTAATTTGTCAATATAGGTCGAATTTCGTCAACTAATTTATTGTAATTAATTTTCATATAATTGGATCGTGATGCATAACTTGACCAAGCGCCAACATGAAATTCAGAGATTTTTGTTTTTCTATAGTTAAATTACATTATTGTGCTGTACATGGCACAAAAATCTCTGAATTTCATATTGGTGCTTGGTCAAGTTATGCATCGCGCTCCAATTATATGAAAATTAATTACAATAAATTAGTTGACGAAATTTACATCTTGCTGTAAATGAACCCTCATGTTTGTGGTTAATTTTAAAGTTTTCACATGTCTCCAAAGCTGGGATGATTTCCCAAACATTTCCTTACATACAAACCTTGTCCTGACAATTACGAAAACAACAACAATTCCTCCAGCCAATTCCTCCTCCTCCTCTTCTTTTTCAAAAAGGCAACCGCCAATTCTTTTCTTTTCTTTTCGCAACGTTTAGTTCAAGTGTACCAATTGAAAAGATGAGATTAAAGATTATCTTTTATCGTTAAATGTAACGTTCTATCAGTAACTCCATCTATTGGAAGAAAGTAACCAACCTTCACTAATTAGTAATTAGGTAGTGCGTGATAAATCCCGTTTGAATAGGATTTCTGTAAAATTCGTTCTTAGTGTTAAGAGCAATGTCCAGTGCTACCCCCCTATAAGTGTGAATATTTGTGTTTTCTGTTTTATTTTAAATTTAAGTAATTTAAGTAATTGCTAGCATTACAAAATCTTTCAACACTTTTTTTTATATAAACACGTTAAAGGAAGTTGACTTATTTATTGGAAAACCATGTTATTCGAAAATTACAACATGGGAATCTCCCCCCCCCCTTCCAACCGTAGTTTTCGAATTGCGCGACGTGCAAATAAGTAAATCAATTTCTTTTAGCGTTTTTACATAAAAAAAAGTTGAAAGATTTTGCAATGCTAGCAATTATTTAAATTTTTGTAACGTCCTGGAAATAAATGACATAAAACACAAATATTCACACTGTATATGGGGGTAGCACTGGACATTGCTCTATAAATTGGTTATAGATACAGCAATGATTATTTTTTAAAGGGAAGAAGAGAATTTTCTGAAGTTCATGATATAATTTTTAATCAGTTTTGATAATGGATTAATATTTTGATTATGTTAATTAGCGATTTAAACCCTAACAAAATAACCAATAGAAAACGTAAAAAAAAAAGATACACCGACCTAATAATTAGAGCAGGGAATTATATGCAACAACCAATCAAAGTAACTTGTGAATGTTGCGATGACAAAGAATTCACATTCATTTTTTATAAGAGAAGATTACATTTACGATATTTTTTATGAAAAGATTTATTTTATTTATGAAAAAATAACAATATTAGGTTCTAACTGCCCCTTCGTCTTCGTCTTCCTCTTCTAACAACGATCTTTCAAAGTCATTAAGATCGATTGCCAATTGCTCCTCATCTTCTTTTTTCTTTTTCAAATGGTCAACCGCCAATTCCGCATCCCTGTTTTGGTTCCAAATACGCTTCGCTGCTACTTTTCTTCTCGCAATGCCTAGTTGAGTTTTACGCATTTCGCTGTCGCAAAAATCTTTTAATGCCTCGCTTAAATATTTATTAAAAGATTGGGTAGTAGCTTGAGCGAATTCAAGTCTCGCTTTCCAATTGTCATTTTTTTATTCTGTATTTTATTAAATTACCAATTAAAAAGATGATTAAAGATTATCGAAATTCATTTTTTCTCAAAAAAGAGATCGAGGATGCGCCATCCATAAGGCTGGTGATTCCGTCCGGGCCTGGAGTCTTCTTCAGAACAGTTACTGGGCTTTAGATCTCATGGTCATCATACACCATCATTAGGTTTATCGTGAGGTGTACTAATAACATATTACAATCTGCGTGTCCCTATCATCTATCGACAGGTACAAAAATACCATCCAAATTTCCGACTTTTCCGGTGGTTTTCCAAACATTTTCTAACATACAACCTTGCCCTGACACTTTTATGAAAAACATAACAACTGTTATTGTAACTCGAATGACAAAAAAAACACAGTTAAATTAAATAAAAAATTAAAAATTTTAAAAAAAAACCTTTTATTTAAAATTAAAAAGGTGCACTAAAAAATAAAAAATAATTTTAATAAGAATAAAGAAAACTTCTTGAAAACATCAATATAAAAGCGTGGGGCTATTTATTTAGATGTAAGAAGCAATTGATAGCCCCACGCTTTTATATTGATGTTTTCAAGAAGTTTTCTTTATTCTTATTAAAATTATTTTTTATTTTTTAGTGCACCTTTTTAATTTTAAATAAAAGGTTTTTTTTAAAAATTTTTAATTTTTTATTTAATTTTTTATTTTTAATTTTTTAGTCATGTTTGTCAAATACAGCTCCTGCTTCATCCTATCAGAATTCCAGGTCCATTTCCCCCCCCCCATTTCGAATTTTGGAAAATTTTTTGTGTCATTCGTTTGTGCATCGTTTGTGTAGGTTTGTGCAAACATTTCGCTAACCGTACTTGCACAAACGAAAATAATAAATGCACAAACGTATACAAACGATGCACAAACGACTGACACCAAATTTGACCCAAAATTCGCGATGCGGGGGGGGAGAGGCTGGCATTTCCCCAGTCCCCCCACTTAATTGTAAATATTTCGCGAACGGTATTTGCGCAAATGAAAATTTTGAATGCACAAACGTACACAAACGATGCATAAACGATTAACATAAAATTTTATGCAAAAATCGAAATAGGGGGGGGGCTGGCTGGCGAACGGAGATTGCACAAACGAAACAAATGTTTGCACAAACCTACACAAACGACGCACAAACGAATGACACAAAAATTTTTCAAAAATTCGAAATGGGGGGGGGGGGAAATGGACCTCAGAATTCCTCTGGTAAGTGTTTTTGATGTTTGATGCTCCACCCTGTATACATCATTAAAACAAAAAATTTCACCCTGAATGCGGTCCTTAAAAATGCGAATGCGATTTAGTAATGTAACTTTTCACCCTGTATGGTAAAATTGTACAATGCGCAGCCACGCATGCGCTTTATTATTTTCAGTTTTTTCCCGATTTTTCGCTTATTTCGCGGAATTTTGGGACAAAAAATTAATATATGAAAATTCGCTCCAAGTGAAAGCTATGTTCCAAATTTCAGCTCTCTAGGACTTCGGGAAGTTGGTTAACCTCTTCAAGGACATAAGCACATATGTGTACGCTTCGAATAATGTTAATATATGTTATTAAACGTGGTTCTGTTCTGTTTACTGGCAACCGTTGTGAACGTTTACTATTTCACCGTACTATAACACACATTAAAGACCAAAATTGTTCAAAATCTTATTGTGGGCGCTATTTCATTCCGAAGTGATCATTCGAGGTTATGTTCTTTTACTGTGACAAGTTTTTGCAGTTGTTATTTCTAAACAGTTTGTGTTTATGTGCAATAAAAATTGGTAAGCGTTGGGTAAAGGCCTAATTTACATTGCTTTATAATTAAAATCAAACATAATTATAAATAAACATTGATACGCTTGTTTATATATGTGTCCACGTTTGTGTACAATGTTCAGATGTGAACTAAATACTATTATTTCCAATTCTGTCACCATAATATCTTTCATGACAAATGGTATATGATGTTCTGAGATAATGGTATTTCTACCCTCATGCTATAAAGAACAAGAAATTTAGTTGCGTATTGTGTTTCATTTTGTGAATGTCGCTATAGTAAACGCGTGGTTGCTCTACCGTAAAGCAAACGGATCAAAAATTGCATTGCTGGAATTCAAATCTGGTAAAGTCATGGAATGGCCACATTACAAAACCAGTGAGGCCGTAGGCCGAACAACCACATCCGACATAAATCATAAATGATTTAAATCATTTAGGGTCGGTTGTACCAACGTCGGTTAAATCTCGTTCAATATTTGGAACTTAGTTAGAACTTAGAAAACAAAATTAAATTTCGCCGGAAGTGAAAGCGGGGTACTAAATTTCAACTTTCTAGAACGTCGGAAAGTTGGTTAACCATGACCTCAAAAAAGGCCGCCCGCACGGGCGACTGACAACGCTCATACCAAGTTAAATAACAACTGTCGGTTGGAACACTTTTTATCGAGTGCACATAAGCGTGACCATTTTTGAAAGGTTTATTGGATCGTTGGATAAATGTATGGAGATGGAAGTGTGATGAATGATAGGAGGTTGTATTACCCTATTGGTAACGGAAATATATTTGCTAGTTTTGCATCACCCTGTACATTATGAAGAACTCGTTTTCTCTTCTTTCTCTTCTTCCTTCACAAGATGGAATGTTCCTCAATTGAACAGTACGATAAAATCCCCAGCAATGAAGTCACTGTAACGATAAGTGCCTTTGACGGATGCAAGCCAAACTCCAAGCCTCATTGGTCTGATTCGACACTCCCGTTTATATCACTAACGTCATGGATTTTTTTAAACTATAAATTAATTTTTAACCGACGAAAAAAGAAAGGAGAAGGTTCTCAAGTCGACATGTATATATTTTTTTTAATGTCATACAATAATTTGAACTTTTGTGTAGAAATTTTTAGCGTGTAACACTGGTTGATGCTCTCATTGGCTTAAATTTTTGGGGAGGAGCCTTTTGGTGCATCTGTTTGGTAAACAGAGTATAGTTGATCCAAGCATCTATTATTTTGAAGCCATCGACGAAGGAGAAAGACGGGCTTCGCCCGGAAATGCTCCGCATTTGTCGCCCATGCTACTACTACTATTTTGAAGCCTGAAATTTGGAAATTATTATAACGAGGCGAATTGGAAGTATTGGAGGTTAATTTTCTTTCAACTAACCTGGGTACCAGATGCGCGTGGGAAGTTCACCCAAAAGCATTCAATTTTTGTCCGTGGATGACAAACGACACAATTTCACTGTTGTTTGGTGGAGTTTGTTTACAACATTGACCGTCACCAAGTTGCAAGCAGTTTTCCGACAGACAGGAGCTGACCACAGATACGGGTGGCCTACTTTATCAACTGACGTTTTACATTGTATGGAGATTTGGACAACATTCCAGTAGTTCCCAAAATTGTGGTTCGTAATTTTACAAAATTGTTTTATTACACATTATTTGTATGATTTTACATGCTTACATGTTACACATTACCCAAGTTAGTTATCCATTTAGTAAAATTGTTATTAAATGTAGTGGATACCCGAATTGGGGACACAATTACACACAACCGGCATGTTTGGAATCAATTGCGGTTAAGATCGACAGACAAATTTGATAAACCCTTTCATATCGCCTACTTATGTGAATCTAGAACTCGACATACCTTGAGTTTTAGTGGCCTCACAAGTGTGTGAACCGACGACATCGCAAACAGTGGTCTTTAAAAGTAATTTGTTTTGGGGCATATGACTACCTCAGCTGTCCGATATTAGGGACTGAGAAGTCAAGAGCAACGAAACACGACAATATATTATTTCAGTTGTTTTTCTATATGATACCTCTCTTTTCACGATTTTTAGCTTACCAACATGTAATTAGCCTCTAACATTCCAGGTGCCAATCTGCAATCTGGTTTCAAGCCAATTCGCGCTCCAGTCGCACATTTCCACATTTATATTCTCAGTC
The DNA here is from genome assembly GCA_958510855.1 of Rhagonycha lutea. Taxonomy (NCBI): domain Eukaryota; kingdom Metazoa; phylum Arthropoda; class Insecta; order Coleoptera; family Cantharidae; genus Rhagonycha; species Rhagonycha lutea. Next base: position 42,673,147 of record OY294038.1, read on the forward strand.
GGTCCAGACCCAACTTGGTAGACAAATCCTTATCTATTCATTTGTTTATCATCGACATCATTGATGCGTTCGTGAGATTTTAATCAGATGATTACCAGTTTCCACTTGCCTTCCTGACCTTATGTCGTTGGCCAGTATTTGTCTTTAGCCTCTAATTTAGCCTGTAGGTCAATGCAGTTGACCGGGGTGTGACGATTAAAGTAAAATAATTACTCCTGACTGCAGTAATATTTTTCGCACTACGTCTCCAAATTAGACAAAAAGATGGCCATTTTGATCAGACCTGGGAAAAAGCGTAAGCTAAGAAAAATGCTGGTAAGTCGCTCAAAAGCGCTTGAAATACCGATCCAGTCGTTTTTCTCATCGAAATGCATAACATTTTGTCGAAAAAGTGATTGTTTTCCAGCATTGATATTTTGCGGTTAACAAAATTCAAATGGGAATTTCAATACATTGAAACCATTACATTTTTTTTAAATCCGACCAAAATTGATTAATTTTAAATAAAATTTGCTTCATAAACTTTGGCTGTTCATATCGCCCTGTTATCTGCAATGTTGTTAATTATTATTTTATGATATAATTTTTATTCGTTGGAATAACGCAATATCGCATTATCATGACCATATTTCAAGTAATTTAAGAATTTTTTTATTGTTTTTCCAAATAATATTTTTTACTTATGACATTTTTTAAGAGATTCATATCAGAATAATAATGTAATAAAATAACAATTTCTATTTACATTTATTATTGACCTTTCACCTACTGGTGACCTCTGAATCTGAACGATAGTTTATTTTGTTTATTATTGTTTAATAATTTAATTAATTAATTTAAGTTTTACGTAAAACAATTACTTTATTGTTTGGTCCATCTTACCAAGCTTACATTGAAAAAAAAAAAGAATTTGGCGAAAGCAAAATTACCCGAATTGCGGATGCGATATTCTCAAGTTCGATTCCATGTTAAGTTATAAATTTCGTACAGTCTGTAAGTAAACTTGCAAAATTGTAATTTTTAAATTACAATTTTATTAATTTTGTAACAATGAATATTTTCCAGATAGCTCAGCGGTAACGAACGCATAAGTAGCAAAATGATAATATTTTGCACGGTATTATATCTGGTAAATAATCTTTTAATCCTAACAGCACACGAAAGTAAGTTCTTGTGATAATTTCTTAAAAAACGTTAAAATTTTAACAAAATTTTAGTTCCGTCGCCCCCTCGAATAGTAAAACAACCTCCAACCGATGAAATATTATTTCAAGTAGCAGAAGGAATTGACGAAAACGATAAACCTTTTATAATAGAATGTGACGCTTTAGGGGAGCCTGCTCCAAGGTAAAACTCTACAAAGTAAATAAATTTGCTGTTAAATAAAGCATTTTAGGTATCGTTGGATAAAAAACGGTAAAATGTTTAATTGGCAAACCTACGATGACCGTATTTTACAACAACCGGGTCGTGGAACATTGGTCATAACCAAACCTGCAAACGGTGACGTTGGACAATATCAGTGTTTTGCTGAAAACGAATGGGGTACGGCTACTTCCAATTCCGTATTTTTACGGAAAGCCGAATTGAAGAATTTTCCAATAAGACCTGCATTACGACTAACTGGTAATGAAGGTGAACCATTTAAACTGAGTTGCCAGCCACCAGATGGTTGGCCTAAACCTAAAGTATTCTGGATAACCCAAAACTTAAATTATGCGTTCAAATCTATCAACAATTCTCGTATAACTTCGGATCCAGAAGGAAATCTGTGGTTTTCAAATTTGACCAGGGAAGATGGTAGCGATAACTTTATGTATGCGTGTGCTGCTGCGTCTTCTACTCGAGTGGAATATAAACTAGGAAATCGAGTGATGTTAGAAGTTGTCGCTTCTGGAACATCTTCTTCGCACTTAAAGCAAGAACCGGTTCTTCAATACGTTTCAAGAAAAAATGAAGTTGCAATAAAAGGCAAAAGTATGGAACTGTTTTGTATCTTCGGTGGAACGTATGCATTCCAATCATTTTGTTAACCATTTTTAGTTATCTTCCTTTTTAGACCGCTACCGAAAACTGTTTGGTCTAAAAATGGAAGGCATATTCAACCTCTCGATCGTATAACTTTAGGCAATTATGGAAAATCTCTTATAATTAACTTGGTTGATTTTGATGATGCAGGTTCTTATACTTGTGAAGTTAGTAATGGAGTGGGAGAAGATAAATCTTATTCACTAAATTTGGTAGTTTTAGGTAATTCCCATTATGTCTGAATTAAGGTGATCTAACTATTTTTTTTGCAGCTGTGCCATACTTTACCGAAGAACCTGAATCTATCACCTCTGCTGAAGATGAAACTGTCGAATTTCGTTGTGCTGCTTCTGGAGTACCAGAGCCGGAAATAAAATGGATTTATAATGGTAAACCAATTGGTGAAGCTCCTTCCAATGCTAGAAGGAAAGTAGGCACTAACAGCATTATTATTGAAAGAGTCGAAAAACAAGATACTGGAAATTATGGTTGCAACGCAACTAATTCACTTGGATATGTTTATAAAGATGTGTATATCAATGTTTTGGGTAAATTTTCATAGTAGGTTATGTTATGTTAGGTTAACCGCTATTAAAATTTTAGCATTACCACCAGAAATTTACGAACCTCCTAGGAATGTTGAATCCGTTGATGGAAAAGACATAAATTTTACTTGTAAAGCGTATGGTGCTCCAAAACCAGAAGTTAAATGGATTCACAATAACAAACTACTCACAGGTGGCCGATATACTGTTTTGGAAAGCGGGGATTTACACATAAAAAATGTACAATTTGAAGATAGCGGCCAGTATAATTGTGAAGCCGAAAATAAATTAGGAAATGATACTGCATTTGCAAATTTTGTTGTTCGAGGTAAAATTTTGTTATTTTTAAAACCAGTAAATTTTATGTCATTTTTAGAACATACGGAAATAACGGATGGGCCCGAGGACCTTGAAGCGAAAGCCAATTCTCAGGCAACTTTTAGTTGCACAGCAAAATATGATGCAAACCTCGATCTTAAAATTTTGTGGTTGGAAAATGGAGAACCAATAGATTACGAAGAAAACCCGAGATTTGTAATGGCTTCTGATTATTCCCTTACTATACTAAACATCAATGAATTGGATTCTGGAACATATACTTGCGTAGCTCAAACACAATTAGATCAAGTTGAAGCTTCTGCTGTCTTAATTGTGCAAGGTATATAAAGGTTAATTATTGAAAACATGGCTATTATTTTCGCTTCATTTAAATAATTCATATTTGCTTCCGTTCTACTAAGTTCAATGTTTGACCTACATAATTTTAATGAACTTTGCGAATTTAAGCTTTAATTTAAGTATTCTTCTTCTCTCAGAATGTCGATTTAATTGTTTAAACATTTTTAGACGTTCCTAACCCTCCCAAATTAAGGGGGGTACAATGTTATGGAAAACATGCAACTATAAATTGGATGCCTATGGGTGATAACAGGGCACCTATTTTCCGTTATAAAATTGAATACAATACAGGCTTTTCTCACGAATGGGAAGTTATGAACGATCGAGTTCCACGTAATGATATAAGCTACAATGTAAGAACAATAAACAAAGGAAATAATTGTTTTCATGATTTTATTTGCTAGGTAATTATGAACCCATGGGCAAACTATACTTTTAGGGTAAGAGCTATTAACAAAATAGGATTATCAGAACCTTCGGATCATTCTGCTCCGTGTACCGCTCCGGTCGATGTTCCTTATAAAAACCCCGATAATGTGGAAGGTAAGGGAACTCAGCCTAACAATTTGGTTATCAGCTGGACTGTAAGTGAAATAACCTTTCTACTAACAACTTGGTAATTAACTACTTATAAATTTTCCAGAAAATGCCACAAATTGAGCACAACGCACCTGGATTTCATTACAAAGTTTACTGGAAGGTGGATAGTCCAGGTATCGAGTATCAAGCTCAGGATGTACATGATTGGGAAACAGAACACATCACTTTTTTTGATCAACCATCCTTTACTCAGTATCGTATCAAAGTTATTGCCCTCAATGACCTAGGTGAAGCTAACGTTAGACCAAAGGAAGTGGTTGGTCACTCTGGAGAGCAGGGTTAGTTTCCACTAGTATATTATAAATAATCCATTTGTTTAAATGTTTTGATTTCAGAACCTCTACTAGCACCAGGAAATTTCACGTTACTTCAAATCCTATCTGCAACCACTGCTTTATTACAATGGAATCCTGTTCCAATTGAATCAGTTAGGGGGCACTTCAAAGGTTACAAAATTAGAACATGGACAGAACATCGCGCTGATCATCGTGAAATCCAAGTCCAAGGAGAGGCTACTAAAGCATTAGTAAATAATTTCGTTCCATTTAGTAAAAACTTTGCCCAAATTTATGTTTATAATGACCAATATAATGGACCACTAAGTGAAACACTTACTTTTAATATGCCTGAAGGTATTCCTGATGCTATAACATCCCTACAAGCTTATCCATTAGGATCTACCGCATTTTATTTAGTTTGGAAGAAACCTGACTTGCCTAATGGCATCCTTATTGGTTACCGAATATTTTATGCAGAAGTTATTGGAACCAGGATTGAAACTACTATTATGGAGAGGTATCCAAATATATCTGATCCTGATCAATTAAGTGCTAAATTAAGTGGTCTCCAAGTAAATGTTAACTATCGGCTATACATCGCAGCTGTAACTGCTGCCGGAACGTCACCCAAGTAAAAAAAATTTTTTTTTAGGGACAAAATTAATTTAACACTTGAATCGTTCTCAGGTACTTCATCGAACAGCAAACTCGAGAAGAACAACAAGATCAACCTTCAGTACCCAACTTTGCATGGCAAAGAATTCCTACAAATACGCACATAGCTAAAATTAAAGTTATTTGGCTACCAAATCTGAACGGAAAATCTGGATCTCATTTCTTTGTGAAATACAGAAAGAAGGGAGAATTACATTACTTGGAAACAGATCCAGAATTTGATGTGGAATACCTTGACGTTTCTCCACTTGAATTAGATCAAACTTATGAATTTATTTTGGTGGCTAGTAATGGAAAACATTTTAATACTCCCAGCCAATCTCAAGATATTGATACATTTAGTAATGGACCTGTGATTCGTCAAATAAATGAAAATGTGTCTTCTAATACATTGCATAAATATAACTTCTCTTCAAGCTTATCCATGAGGATCTACCGAATTTTATTTAATTAATAATATTGTCTCATGTTTCATGACCAAAGTTGGCCCTCCCCTTGTTAATGATTATTTTTGATAGAAAAAATTTCTTGAATAAATACATTATTACTTTGTTAAGCATTAAAAGGCATTTTTTTTAATTTTTGTGCTTTCTCCAAACTTTAATCGATATCATTTCGAGCCACCTGGAAGACAGAAGTAATTAAAGAGTCACAGCTCGTGACGTAGAAGGATATACCCCGAAAGAACTTGGATAGGCTAAAGACTTTAACCCACGGTTTTCAAGGCGCAGGAGGTCAAGCTCTAGAGGAGTGACTGTCGTACTTAGAAACCTGAAGAACTCGTTCGGATGGAAACTATGATGGGCTAAAGACCTTAAGAAATGGCTTCCATGGTGTAGGAAGTCAGTTCTGGAGGGAAAGCACTCTTGTACTTATTGACTTTATTGGCTTTGAATGAACATAGATGACCTAAAGCGCAATGGTTTTTACCCATTACTTGCTCATGTCTCGGGTGATCGGCACTAAGGGAAACCGCCCCTTTGATGTTAACTAGTTGCTTCAAGTTCCATCAAAGCTCAGTTATCAAGACGGGCATGGGATAACCGTTGCCTTATGTAAGACCGTAGACTGCTCTTTTGGTGACCTAATTGAAATCTTCTGTATTTTCTTGATGACCACGGTTGCAAGAGGCAAAGAAAGCAACTTACTCTTGGACCTAGAAAGGGTTATGACCTTAATTGATGATTTACTCATGGTATCAAAGGTTTAACAGCGATTAATGACCTTTAACCCATGGTTTTCATGGTGCAGGAGGTTAATCCTAGTGGGAACCTGAGTAATAAACTGCGTTGCGCCCTCGCAACGACCTTAACCCACTTAATGGCACGTGGTTTCTGGAAAGTAGAAAAAAAGTGCTCGTTAGTTGCAATGATTTTTGGATTTCAGTACCGCTTGTCTGTCGTGATCCTTCCACCTAAGGCCATTAAGGGTCTTGCAACCCAGCGATGCGAATAGGTATCTCGGCTTGCCGAAGATCCTCTGCGAGGTATAAGTCGCGGCCGTTCTCCCAAGAAGGAGGATATAAGATAATACCACATCTAGCATCTAAAGCTAACAATACTTTCACAAGTCCTTCATGATGAGTGATTAACACCAACACCTCAGCCAGAGTCCTTGGGGTAGACATTAACAAAACTTATCTTATGGTCCCCTCTTATTCTTATTCTTCTTATTGTCTCAACGGGTGTGGCTCATTTAATTCACCTGCACTGAAGCAAACTAGCTTATTGTACCCCATCCATGCTGAGATCTTAGATGGATTGTGAGGTGGAGACCTATCAGATATATCGCGATGACTACCTCGGTCACCAACAGTGTGGATGTCCTCTGGAAGGCCGAGCTTTAAGAAATTCGGTTCGGTTCCCGTCGCCTCCCGTTCGAGGTCGCCCACCCCTCGGTTCAGACACGAGCCCGAAGGTGTAGGTCCCCCTACGTTCCCCGCCACCCGATGGTGTAGGTCTACCCAGGCCCCCCGCTGCCACGGTCGCATCGACCCTGCAAGGTGGTACGACATGGTGACCGGGACCGCCTGTCCGCGATTCGAAACTAGAATTTCCACTCTGAACTCAACCAGCAGTCACATCAAGCCACCACTGCGGTCCCCTCTTAACAATATAGTGTTCATGCGAGTGGCAGCATCAACCATGAAGCTAATGCCAAACGTAAGAGGACCAAGTGAACGCAAAAGATGGTTAGTGAGTAGCGTGACAAATTCCATCATGCTCTACGCAGTTCCCATTTAGGTGGAGGAGATGGACAAAAGAAATATAGAGATATCCTGAACAAAATCCAGATGAATAGTCATATGTAGAGCATACAGAACTGCTTCCAAAGAGACACTGCTGGTCATGGCATTACAGTCATCTATATTGTGATGTTTCAAACGAATAAGAGACTCAGGGTTGGACATTACATTCAAAAAAGGGGTGAAAATGGACACCGTTGTTGATGAGAATAAATCTTCTTAAAATCGAAGACCAATTTGTTACCTTACACATTACAAATTTTGTCTATTTCGTTAAAGTGATTTGTAAGGGAGCTGTGATGGGTTTTGATGAACCTGCAAAAGAAGAATAATCAATTCAAAGTTCAAATTTACCGCCAAAAACAATTACCTGTCGATTTGTGTGAATTTGGAGAATTCTAGGAAATTTTGATTTGTGTAGCAGGGTCACGAAGATAGAGGACTTCTGGCAACCAGCTTGAAGAACGATGGGTGCTAAATTTTAGCGTCCGAGTTTTGCGGATTTTGCGTTTTAGTTTGGGACGAATTTTGGTCCATGGATTTCCTTAGAGAGATTAATTAGTGATAGTCCTGGTACAGGAGCTCCGAGTATGCGATTAAAGTTCTGAAATTTTCGAAAAACTGACCATTTTGCATAAACGTGGGTCGTTTGCACAATTTGGAAAATTTGTGATCATCCTGTTGCGGACGTTGCATATATTTGTAAATCTGACGGTTTTTAACGCTGAACGACTCTAAAATTTCAAGAATTTAAGAAGATTGGAAAATCGATTTCGAAGGTAGGTACCTTAAAACGAGCTGTTGAAATTTGGATGTTTTGCGACGCAATTTCACGTAAAGTGCACCAATACTTGTCCGTGGACCACTACGAATACACAAATTCACGAATTTTGGTCAAATTTGGATAAAGCAGACGAAAACTTAATCGGAACTAAGACGCATAAAAATCAGAAGTGTGGAGGTTGTGGAACGATTCCAGGGTTAATTTACGAAGGCGGGGCGAAGATTCCAGTGAACGCCAAACATTTCTACTTTTGGGTTTGTGGAAAATTTTTATTAAAACATTTAAATTTTGTAAAACAATTGATTTTTGTCACACGTATTACACTAGAAAATATCGAAACGCCAGTGAGACAAATTGACAATAAATGTAATGGTGGTTTGATACGATCGCACATATCTACACGAACGGTCAGAGGACAATTTTATAGTTCAAAAAGGGGGATTTGAATTATCACCATTTGCTTCATTATCATTAAACAAAATAATCTCACCCGAGTCTTTTATTGTGAGTTGGACCCATATCCAGAGATTGTCTCATTTATTTCTCTTCAACGACATAGCTGCCGAGATACTTTGTTTGTTTGTGTTCAAAATATTACAATATATCTTATGGTTCAGCTTGATTTGAGGATGCCCAGCATATGGGGTAAAACTGTTAAAGGTTAAATACCTGGGTGTAACTTTATACAGCAGGCTAACCTTCACAAAGCATGTAAAAAACACAACGATTAAAGCAAGTAGGGCCATATGGGACTGTAGGAGAATGACCGGAAAGACGTGGATACTTAAACCAAACATGGTTCTTTTGGCTTTACACCAAAGTTGTGATACCCACAGTAACATATGTATCCTTTATCTGGTGGCACAAAGCCAGTAAAGTGGATAGTATTACAAAACTCAACAAATTGCATAGATTTGCATGCTTAGGAATTACGGGAAGGACTTTTGGGACTCCAACCACTACACTTAGTGGTGGAAATGGAGGCCCAACTGGCGGCATACAGGCTAACTAGAATATAAATGATCAGGGGGTGGTGACACCTAGGGGAGGATATAACACCAAGATCTTCAAATCAATTATCTGTGCAGAGTTAGGGCCCTGGAAGCGGTAGAAATTCAATCTAGGGCCGTGAAGCAATACCTTGAAGCACTGAAGGGGGCTGGCACAACAGCGCAGGCCCGTAGCCAGGATTTCATTTCGGGGTGGGGGCACTTGTAAGAAACCTTTTGTAAAATGTAAAATTTTCGATTGTTCTCCTTCCATTTTCTTTGTCTTTTCAACATTTCGGGGGGTTCACGTGCCCCCAAGTGCCCCCCCCTGGCTACCGGCCTGCAGCAGCGTAATGCTAAGGCCCACACAGCCATAAGGGGAACCGGACAACCAGACTTCCTGGCAAGAAAAACTGCAAGCAAGCATCTAGTAGCATCATAACCAACTTTCGGGTTAGCTATCTGACCGAAAAAGGACAATCAAAGAACTACTAAGAAATAAACACCTTGAATATACTGGGAGGGCCTCCAAGGACTTGGGCAGTCGCGGATGTTCATGGAGGACCCCTCCAGTGGACAAAGGAAAAAGGAAATCTTCCAGCAGAGCAGAGCGCGGCTGAGAAAAATTTTCTACCTCAAGTACAGTTTTTTCGGTTCTTATTTGGTAAGCTGATAATATTTTTGCTTCTGCTTTATAACGTTTCCAATTTCTTCCTCAAGAACGATGTTATTGTTTGTGTCCGTCTTCAATCCTGTTACTACCAATTTATTTCTTCATTTTTGTCTCTCTTGTAACTCCAACTTATATTCGACCTCGTCCAGCTTTTACTCTCAAGTTCTTCTATTTTCTTCTTGTTTGACTCTTGGTCTTGTCTCCAGGCAGCCTTAGCTTTATCAATTCTTCTTTGAGCATTCTTATCTCTTGAGCTTGAATTTCTATTTGTTTCTGGATTCCTTTGGTGTTCTCCCTTATCTCTTGTTTAACTTCAGTATTCTCCAATCTGATAAGCACTATTAATAGTTTCCATAAATTTCTTAATTAATTTCATCTGCTCCACTTCAGTTTTCAGATTTGTTCCAATATTTTCGTGTTTTTTAGGTGGAGTTCTATTAATTAAACTTCGGGGATATTTTCAACTTCTGAGAATCTCCTCTTTTTGATGTAGTCTTCTAGACTTCCTGTGCTGTTTGCCTTTTGATGGGAGTGATTAATAATTTTGTTACTTGCATTTGCCATTTTCTTCATTTAAACCGATTTAAACTGCCTTTCACCTTTCAATTACCGATGTGTATTGTAATATAGTTATGTAGTTACTATGCGCATGCATATGACGCATCACGTGACTTACCAACACGGATGTATTTAAGAGTAATAAACACGAGCCAGTGCTAGAAACACGTATGTTTTATTGAAGTTCATTGACTGTTACGTTTCAGATAACAACGATATACAAGAAGTATATTACATGGTGACAGCGGTAAATCTACAAATAATTTATTATTTGACAGTGACTAAAAGTGCGGGAAACCAGTTAACGCGAGGAAAACTTTCAAAGTATAAGTGCGAATTTTTTAAGTAAAAATGCAGCAGGATACAAGTGTAAGAATTCCAACCGAAATGGTATTCGAAGGAAACATAGCAGTAGGCTGGGAAAAGTTTAAGAAAAAGTTCAACTTTTACTTACAGGCGAGTGAGAAAAACGAGAAAAGCGATAAACAAAAAATTGCGATACTCATGAACGTTATAGGGGATGAGGCAATTGACATTTTTGAAACCTTTCAATATAGCGTGGGTGAGAGTGCGGAAGTTTACGACGACGTAATAAAGAAATTCGACCACTATTGTCAACCACGGAAAAATGTAGTGTTTGATCGTTTTAAATTCTTCTCGAGGTCCCAGAACAAGGATGAATCGGTAGACAAATACGTGACCGAGTTGAGAAAACTCGCAGCACAGTGCAACTTTGAGGAACAAACTGAAAATTTGATTCGCGATAGGTTAGTTCTAGGAATTAATGACAAGACGGTGCAAGAAAGGCTGTTACGAGACCCAGACTTGAAACTAACAAAGGCGTTAGATCATTGTCGTTCGAGTGAAGTCAGTCGTAAGCAAGTAATCGAAATTACGGGCGCCAATGCACGCGAGGTCAGTGTCGTGAATAAAGAAAAGACAAAGTTTGTTAACAAGAAACAAAGTGCAGGTGTTAAACTCAAATGCAAAATGTGCGGTTTCGTACATAGTGGCGAAAAAAAGTGTCCGGCAACAGGCAAAACTTGTCTGAAGTGCAAGAAGATGAACCACTTTGCCAGCGTTTGCGGAAGCCAGAAACGAGTCAAAGAAATTCGAGAAGGCTCATCAGAGGATGAAGAGCACGAACAAGACATTTTGGCGGTGAAGAAAAGCACCAAGAGAGTCAACGGCGTCTCGTGGGAAGAAATTTTAAATGTAAGTGGCAAACCAATTAATTTTAAGATTGATACAGGGTCGGAGGTAAACATAATTTCGGAGAAAATCTACGATAAATTACCTCACAAACCGGAAATGACGCAAACTAAAACAAAGTTAAAGTCATATTCGGGCCATGACATTAAAATAAAAGGAAGGTGCAGGATCAAATGCGAGCACGAAGGAAGTAAAAAATACTTAAACTTTTTTATAGCCGATAAAGACAGCGAGTGTATTCTAGGACTGGATGACACAGCAGGCTTGGGTTTAATTTCGCGTACACGTGTGCACATAATTAAAAACAACAGGTCAGCAGCTGATATCATAGCTAAATACGAGGAAGTATTCGATAAAAAAGTATCGCGCATTAAAACAAATCCTTACCACATCACGCTGAATGAAAATGCAATGCCAACGATTTCACCAGCAAGAAGGGTTCCACTATCTTTAAAACAAAAATTAAAAGAAGAGTTGGACAAAATGGTAGAAAATCAGGTATTGGAAGTTGTAAGCGAACCGACAGATTGGGTTCACCCCATCGTAACGGTTACCAAACCCAACGGATCGATAAGGGTATGTATGGATCCAAGACCCCTAAATCGACATATCAAGAGAGAGCATTATTCACTCCCTACAGTAGATAACGTTTTAGCGGAGTTAGACGGAGCAAAATACTTCACAGTATTAGATGCTACGACGGCATTCTTACAAGTACCAATCGACGAACAAAGCTCGAATCTGTGTACGATAGCTACTCCTTACGGAAGATTCAAATATAAAACTATGCCATATGGAATTTGTAGCGCACCGGAAGTTTATCAAAAACTTATTAATAGAGTTTTCGAAAACCTGGACGGCGTAATACCGTACATAGACGACGTGCTAATTTTCTGAAAAACCGAAGAAGAACACAACAACAGATTAACGGAAGCTTTGAAAAGAGCAAAGATGTACAACGTTAAGTTTAGCAAAAGCAAGATGCAATTGGCTAAAACGGAAGTCAAATTTTTGGGACACAAAATATCGGAAAATGGCATTTCGATAGAAAACACAAAAGTCGATGCAATCAATGCATTGAAAAGTCCTGAAAACAAAAAAGAACTCCAGAGAGTCCTCGGGATGATAAATTTTTTAAGAAAATTTATACCAAACCTGTCTGAGCATACAAGTACTTTACGCGCTTTATTAAGTGACAAGAACGAATTTGTATGGGGAGAAAACGAAGAAAAAAGCTTTAAGTTTTTAAAAGAAATAATAAGCAAAGCACCAGTATTGAGATTCTACGACCCGAAGAAACCAATTTGCTTATCGGTAGATGCAAGCAGCTACGGGCTAGGAACCGCTTTATTTCAAGATGACCAACCCGTAGGGTACAGTTCGTCAGCTCTCACGGAAACACAGAAAAAATACGCGCAAATCGAAAAAGAATTGTTAGCAATACTGCACGGTCTAACAAGATTTCATTTTTATACGTACGGCCGGGAAATTTTGGTCCAAACAGATCATAAACCACTGGTTAGCATAGTAAATAAACCAATGGAGTCCTTATCGCCAAGGTTGCAAAGAATGGTTTTAAAATTAATGAGGTATGATTATAAATTGGAATACGTGCCAGGTAAAAATTTATGCATAGCTGACACTTTGTCACGCGACCCCAACAAAAATAGAAAAATCAACACAGATTATCTGGAAGGTAAGACAGTAGCAGTAAACGCAATAATTTGTGCAACGCAAGAAAGAATAGAAGAGTTGAGAAAGTCAACAGAAAATGATAACGTCATCAAAGAAGTCATCAATTATATCAACGTAGGATGGCCAGAACACAAAAAATCGATAAAAACAAATGCAAAGAAATTTTGGGAAATTAAAGAAGAATTGCATTACGCAGACGGAATTTTATGTAGGGGCACAAGAGTAGTGATACCAAAAAATGAAATAGAAAATGTTCTAAAGAAAATCCACAGTGCGCATCAGGGCGTTACATCGTGCCAAAATAAAGCTAAAACTTTACTATACTGGCCTGGAATGTTCAAGGACATCGAGGAATTTATATTAAGTTGCAAAATTTGTCAGAAATATTCAAAATCAAATACGAAGCAACCGCTTATAAATCACGAAATTTCAGATTTACCATGGTGTAAAATCGGAATTGATTTCGCCTACATAAACGGAAAAGACTATTTAATAATGATCGACTATTTTTCAAAATTCATAATCACAAAAAATGTGACATCAAAAGATTCAAAAACAACAATCAAAGTAATTGAAGAAACATTTGCTTATTTTGGTATAGCACAAGAAATCGTATCGGATAATGGACCACCTTTTAATTCAAGTAGTTTTGCAGAATTTACAAAATATTACGACATAAAGCATACAACGTCGAGCCCAATTTACCCGAAATCAAACGGAATGATTGAGCGTGCAGTGAAAATTGTAAAAGGATAATCATCAAAGCAGCAGCGTCAAATAACAATAACAGCATTCCAAGTGTTATCTTAAATTATAATACGACGCCTAAAGGTGAATTGTTACCTTCACCATCGGAACTACTACAAGGCAGAAAATTAAGATCGGACTTGCTAATGACAAAAGCTAGCCTAATGCCGAAATATGATTGCAGCAGACCATTGCAAACGATAAAAAAGAAACAATGTCAACAAAAACAGTATCACGACAGATCATCGTATGAACTCCAAGATTTGGAAGAAAATCAAGATATCTTGGTACAAAAAAATAAAAGAAACTGGATAACGGCCAAGGTTTTAAACAAAACGGAAAATCCAGAATCATACGACATCGTTACAGAAGACGGCACACCATTGCGACGAAATCGGATACATCTGAGACCATTGCGGCATCAACAAAGTGAAACCGATAAAAATAATAGTGCCAGTGATTTAAACACAGAAAGACAAAGTGAATTAAACGACAATTTAAATCATAGTTTTCGCGATACGGAAAATGAAGTGATAATAGCAGAGCAAATTCATAAACCGAAATCGGACCGTGATTTAAATGAAAGTATTAACCACAGTGCTTCGACATCAAGTCAGCAAGAAATTGTCAAGGAAGCAAAAGAACGGCCAAAGCGATTAATTACGAAGCCGGGTTATTTGAAAGATTATGTCACTGATTAAAATTTTGTAAGATTAAAATTTTGTTAAAATAAAAATTGTGTTAAGATAAAATTTTGTTAAGATTTAAAATTTTGTTTAGTTTAAATATTTTGATATCTAAAAGAAAACATTGTAATTTTAATTTTTGAAAGGGCATGTAATATAGTTATGTAGTTACTATGCGCATGCATATGACGCATCACGTGACTTACCAACACGAGCCAGTGCTAGAAACACGTATGTTTTATTGAAGTTCATTGACTGTTACGTTTCAGATAACAACGATATACAAGAAGTATATTACATGTATAATGGGTTGTCTACCTTCTGGTGGTATTTAACATTTAGATTTTAGACGGTCGTTCGGCTCGAAGCCTCGGAAACTTCCGCCTTCTAACCTCACTGTTACACCTGTTACAGGAGTAAAATTTTTCCAAAAGACCAACACAGCCCTTAATTTACTAAGTATTTTATCGCTTACCGCCTTCTACGACTTCTGTAGAATGATTTTATACACTCACTGTCAATAAATTAACGATCCAAATTCAAAATTTAATTCGACGGTTTGTTTAGATTTTAGAACAAGTAGTGTATTCATAAAAATAAAGGATATTGAATAGAAATCAATAATACACATACATTTTTTTTTATTAAATCCTTCTACAATATAAATTGAAAATTTACACTCTAACTTTAATTATGAGTAAAAAAGTTAGGAAATGTATGTGACATGAGGTAAAATTGTTAATAGTTGTATATATTGCTAACATGGAACATATAAGATTAAACATATTAGCAAATAATTAACTTACAATGTTATGGTGGTTCGATGTTTCTCGGAAAAAGTGTGTTTAAACTTTATTTGATAATTATCAGATTTAAAGTTAAACAAATCACTTTCGGTAAAGTCTCTCCGGCATAATAATTCTGGTAGAGCAACCAAAATGGTCTTTTCAGATCAGAGTCCAAGAGCATATGAACACTAGAAGTAGTTTCTTCTATGTTCATGCTCTGCATAGAAGAATTTTCTTCTATGTTCATGGTCAAGAGGGAGCCAATGTTGCCTATAGTTAGGTATACGTTAGCCCACAGTTACCGTAGAAACGACTAAATCACCTTTTTTTTTACTATTAATAGCAATAATTATAATTATTACATTATATTCCTCCATTCCTCCAAAATCAGCACTTCTTCTTCACCTATTATTCCACATCTTCCAACTGCGCAATCTAAAGCCACCTATAACCGCAATCTCCTGCACACAGAGAACAATTATTGATGGGATGCAAAAAAGAGCTTCAAGAGCTGCGGTTGGTGCTGGTCGCATTACTCCAGTTATAGCCAGAGAAATCCTAGGGGACAAGCCCCATGATAGTCCCATTGCACCCAGACACTGCCCGAAAGCAAACCTTGCTTTTTCTAATTTAATTTGTAAATGTTTTCCTCAGTTTAGCTTTTTCTCAAGTATAGGGTGTTTTTTTAGCTGCATGAGAACTTCAAAATGAAATAAAACATTAAAAACCTGACGGAATGTTTTGGTTATAATTTTTTTATGAAAGTACAGTTAAAGGCATTTATGATTTGAACATGACTTCCGGCATGTGACCACCACGACTAATGGTTACGAAGCGCATCCGTTCAGTCCAATTTTTGACCACTTTTTCCAATATTTCTGGCTTTATTTCATAAATGGCTTGCTGAATATTAGCCTCCAATGCTTCTAGCGTTGTTGGTTGGTTAGCATAAACCATGGATTTAACATACCCCCACAGAAAATAATCTGGAGGTGTCAAATCACACGATCTTGATGGCCAATTGATAGGACCCACTTTTTAAATAATGTTGTCACCAAATTGTCCTTTCAATAAATTGATGGTTTCGTTGGCTGTGTGGCACGTAGCACCATCCTGTTGGAACCATAAGTTGTCAATGTTTAGCTCTTGAAGTTTTGGATACAAAAATGTATTGAGCATGTGTCGATATCTCACACCATTCACCGTAACGGTAGCTCCTTCCTCATTTCGAAAGACATATGGACCAAGATGCCGTTGGCGTGTATTCCACACCAAACAGTCAATTTTAATGGATGCAATGGAGTCTCAAGATAATGTCCCGGATTGGTCTCACTCCATATATGGCAATTTTGTTTGTTCACATACCCATTTAACCAGAAATGTGCCTCGTCACTGAACAAAATTTTACGGTAAAAAAATGGATCCAGTTCCAATTGGTTGTGAGCCCAATTTGGTAGCGTTGTTCAATGGTCAATCTATGCATTATCAAATGCCAAACCTTGCTAAAAACAAATGTCAAAAAACTGTTTCCATAGCAATCTTGATTCAATTGTTATCCCTATTGAAAGTTCTCATGCAGCTAAAAAAACACCCTATATTATTCCCAGATACTTACTTGACTTCATTGGCTAATTTTAGGGGAATACCTGTTATAAGCTGATGGGCATAACCATGGCCGACAGCTTCTTTTTCTTGGTAAATATAACAACTCTATATTTGCCGGGTTAACTGAGAGCGTCCTGCATTAGGATGCAGATGACCTCCTGGAATTTTTCATTAACCTTCATCCGCTCGCGAATTTTAAAGTTGAAATTTGCCTTTTTGAATTTTTTCTCCCATTTCCTTCCAGGGCGTCAGATAGAGGTGGGAAGGGCTTGTATTCTCTAATTACTATCTCCTCCACTAGACCATGCCTCTGTTCTATTTAAAACAGTTCAATACAGCTACAAACTACCCTAAATGTCTTACTGCGGCCAATTTGCCGCTTACGCGAGCGGATGAAGGTTAAGCAGTATTACGATATCATCTGCTTAACCTAGGGTTACGTAGTAGCCTTTATCATTCAAGAGTTTGAGAAGGTAATTCACTACCATATTCCACAGCAGTGGGGCGAGTACTCTCCTCTGAGTACAGCCTGGTGTGACAACTCCTTGAATCTTAAAGATCTCCATACTAATCTCCACGGCTCTCCACATCAGTGTAAAACAGAAGATCCATTTTCAAAAATCGTGGGAACCCCTCATGTGAAGATGCAGTGATACACTCATGTTTTCAAGGGTGGCTTTATCAAAAAGGATCCTTCAATATCAAAAAGCACGCGCAAGGTGGATGCACGAATGGATGAACGAGATTAATACCAAATCATTTATGTTTATGCATATTATGAATAAAAAAACCGGAATTTGTTGTGCTTTGATTAAATCCTACATTATAAATCAAAAATTGAGACTTTAGAGAAATGTTATAAGTTACGACATACTTTTACAAGGAACTAGCGACCCACCTTAAACAAATTACTCTTAAGGAAGTTTGCTAATTCCTAATTATTTATGTTCACCATTTGTATTATATTTTAATCTTATCCGTTCCAAGTTAGCAATATATTCAATTATTAGCAATTTTATCTGATGTCACATCGATTTCTTAATTTTTTAATTCATAATTTAAGTTATAGTGGAAATTTTCGATTTATATTGTAGAAGGATCTCACTTGTCAAAAAAAATTTAATATGATCTAATAAGAATGTAATAATAAATTATATTATGTAGACAATACGACACCGCAGTTACTCAGACTGTAAAATCTGCGTTTGGTGCAGAAATATACGTAATATGGAATTACCAATTATTGCTTTGTTCTACATTTTTGGTTTGGAAATTTGAATTTTTCAATGGGATTGACCTATTTATTGCTTTCCACTTAATATTTTCTTCACTATTTGAAAAAAAAAAAAAAATGTAACAAAATTGTTATTAAAATGGCACAACTAATTTTTAAAATAATCTCTGGAATTTAATTCTGCATTTCTTTATGCTTCAGAATCTACTTTTTTGTGCAGAAGGTTCAGGTTTAACGACCTTCTCATCATCACCCGGGTCCTGAAGGGCGACTGCCTTAATTCATGTCTGTTGATATCTTGCTACAATCTACACCCCATCAAAGTGATAGCAGCCCAGGTTCTTATTTTATGGCGCAGATGAGAGATGACTACATTCTGATGGGGACTTAGACTAGCTGTTGAATGAACATTGGTAAGAGCAATAATCTCAACCCATTACTTGGTTGGAGCGGGGGATTGGCCACAAAAGATACCATCAATTACCCTGCACCCCAATAAAGCGATGGCTTTAACTCACGACTAGCTCGCAATATGAAAGGTTATGCTCTTGCAGGAACCAGGAAGTCAAGCCCTGGAGAAGTGACTCTCGTACTTATGTACTATGCTTAGAATCCAAATAGACACAGATCTTGTGGAAGATCAAGTCCAGGAGGAAACTAGGATGGGCTAGCGACTGTAACCAGCAAAAAGGCACAATAAATCAGAAGTCAGTCCGGAGAAGGAAATCAGACTCTGCCTGGATTCACCAAAGTAGGTCATCCAGGTGGGCAAGAGATAACAGCCACTTCCTGTAAGACCGAGACTGTTTCCTGGTGACCTTAAAAGAGCTATTAACTTTCTGTGTTTTCTGGATGACGATAGTCGCCTGAAAGCAGATAAAGTGTACCCTTGAACCTATTAGGTTAGATGCCCTGACAGGCTAGTGACTTTAATCCATGTTTCATGGCGCAGTAAGTCAAGCTCTGAAGGAGTGACTCCTGTACTTATTAAACTACCTGGAACCCAAATAGACTTAGATTTTATGCAAGGTCAAGTCTAGGAGGGAACTAGAATGGGCTAATATCTTTAATTCATAAAACAATGGCGAGGGACGTCAGCATCGAAGGGAAACCGCCAGGAAGTCTGAGTATGAACTGCGTTGCGTTGCTACCCACAAAGGTGCCTTCGTGCCCACTTGACTTACTCAGGGGACCTTAAATGGATTACCCAAGGGAGGACGGCCTTAACTTGTACTTGTATGATAATATGAAAGGTCGAAATCCTAGTGGACTCGAAAGCATTAGCTTGAACTTGAGACGGCAGTCTCTATGGATGTTTACGAATCATCCTTGAAACATTTGGACCTACGGGGGTCACGCTTTCAATGTCATAAACTACTACGGGGGTGGGAGCCCCGGGATTAGGCTTGCTTAATATCGCCCACCACACGGGTGGCACGTGGTTTTTGGAATGCTATGCAAAAGAGGAGCTGGACCGAGTAGAACTCAAAATTTCGGCAAGCAAAAGTGCCTGATTTGGGCTTTTCGGCGGAAAATCAACATTCACAATATAGTTTTACTTAAGAAACTACAAAGTAGAGGAAAAGTTCGAATATTTAGGGTGTAACACCATCGCCGAAGGCCTCTCGAACCGGATCCAACTGTAAAATATCACGGAAGAGGTATAATAAATTGAGCCTAAAACCGCCCCAAAAGGTAGCCTGCTAAAATTATGCTACTAAATTTTTTTTATAAGTTAACCATCAAATCTCCTGCAATAATAACTTTGGAGAAGATAGACAAAGACCTGAGAGGTATACGTAAGGAGATGTTATATTTACCGCATGGCACATCCAACCAGTTACTATATGCAAGCAAATGAGATGGTGGCCTCGGACTCCCAAAACTACAAGAAATGGCTTCCATAAATGGACCAAGATTCAAAAATTCGATCAACTGCTAAGAGAATGGGCTTCGGATGGAGAAGAAGAAGGAAAGATGGAGCGAAACCGTTGGAAAACGCTTAAACATCGGTATCCCTGCGAGGAGGCGTCTTCTAGATAAGGCCAGACTCCAGGAGTTGGGTCATTCAAGAACAACGTCTTGGCCTTTCTACCCACCAATTTTTGGGGTAGTCTGCATCACAGTCTGCAGCTGACCTGCAGAGAGATAGAATCCTATGCATAAGATTGTAACGAATTTTTGCAATTTGTTACTTGGTTCTGCTTTTCATATCATTTCACAATATTTCTGAGTACGCCCATGCATTTTTATTTAAATGCAATCGAAATTTAATGCATTTTGCATAGCAGATTGCATTTTGCATAGAGCTGTTTTGTTGCAACAGTTTTCTGAGTGCCAAAAAGTTTGTGTGTTTAAATATGTTTTTAGGTTTAACGACTTCCGTTTTCGGTCAGTTTAGTTTGCAATAAGCTTTCCGGCCCTGGGTAATGTTTTTGAGGCCACTGTAGAACATCTGGCTGATAGGGTAACTCAATGTGGCATCTACTATGTTCTGGTGTGCAAGTTGCACGACCATTTTGGATTTCTTCAAGTTGGCAGCATCCTATTTGTTGTTGTTTTTGAATGATCACTTGGGGAATTCTTTCATCATCTGAATGGTCCAGCATTGCGTGACGTCTCCAACAGTAAAGGAAAAATTAAACGTTGGAACAGTCTCCATGGTATCGTAACCCATGACCAGCTCATGGGGCGGAAGGTTTGTGTCCAAATAGAAACTACCATGGGCTAATGGACTTATAACTCATGCTTTTCATGGTGCAGGAGGTTAATCCTGGAATAAACTCCAGTACTTATTGTACTTAACCTTGGAACTCAAAGGGACAATGTTGTTAACCCATGACCAGCTCATGGCGCGGAAGATTTGTTTTCAGATGGGAACTGGGATGGACTAATGACCTTAACCCATGGCTTCCATGCTGCAGGAGGTCTGTCATAGAGGTAATTTGTGGCAAAGAGACTTGGCCTTGTTGACACCAAGGTACAGCTGCATCCTTCTGGGGTTCTTATTTAACACGTAGACCGCCACGCTTAAATATAGCCTGTTTTAAATGTTAGTGCGGGTTAAATTTAATGCATGTATTAAAATAAAAAATTATTTAAAAATCCTTCCCTTTTTCCAGTGTGACACTACTGATGATCAAATAATTTAATCAAACAACAAAAGATTAAAAATTTTTATTGAAAGCTGTTAAAAACTGAAGCAGTTCAAATAATATGTACAATGAGTATTAGTTTCCATTTGTATACAAAAGTATTAAAATTTAAATAAATAAATAAATGTAAAAAATCGACAATAAAACAAAAATCAATCAAAAAATGGTGATGCTTTTCGTACTACTTCTGGTTTTACAGAAATTCTGTTTTTTCATTCACATCTTCACTTAAATGAGAATCACTTCTACAATAGCTAACATTTTAGGCTAAAATTCTTAACACAAATTTAAATTCCATTTCTAGCATTTTACAGTTAATGACATAGCTATAAAATTGTACACAATATTACATTTAGACTCGGAAAGTCATTTTACATGATTCTCAAGAAATTTTCTCATCTGAAAGGTGACTTTCCGAGATTGCACCATTCTTCTTCTTTCAAGGGTCATAATCAGGTCTCCTCGACGTTGGCAACTTTGTTTATGCCTGTGTGGTACTATGTGCATAGTTATAAGAATATGGATAGGGGACCTACAGTTTAGTGCGAGATCTGAATCACGAGAAGTGTAATAAATATCACTGGTCATGGTTCCTTGAAGTCCTGTAGTAAATTTAGCACCAAACTTAACTTATTGAGGAACTATGCCAATCATCTAGGGATCTAGAATCTGAATTTTATGGTAGAGGGCAAGAAGAAAGTTTTGGCTTTCTTATGTGGCGACTCCATGACCACATTTAGACCAACTACAACTTTGATGTTGAAGATTCTCCTGATACGCTCATCCTTGGGCAGGGTGACCATAATCAAAGGTATTGGCTTCTTCGTTCGTCGGTGGTGCATTCGGCTAACCTGCGAACAAACAAAGCCTTGGGAAGCAAGGCTGGTTTTAACATAGATGAAATCTATATCTTGGTGGATGCCCCTGATCACCGTCTTCAGGGGTACCTCGTCCCTTAACTCGTGGGTATAGAACCCACCCTTGTTGGGGTCAAGCATCTCTGTCATGACCGCTCTCATGGTTCGGTGATCAGCAATGGAAGCAGGGTAGATCGCCACTCCTAACTACACATTCCATGCCTTCGTGTACGCTATCTTTTTAAACTCGAAGATTGCCTGAAGGACAGGCCACTGGCCAGGTTGCGTCGTTGTTTAGCACCGGTGGTGGTGGTCTCCAGTTTAGCTTCCGCTTCGGAGACTTAGGGAACCTGTGAAGAGGGGGGGATGGTAGTGGATTGGGTTGAGTGTTTCTTCTTCTAGGGGTGCTCTTCCTCGGAATCGGAGGAACTTAACATCTCTTTCCTGAAGGTCCTTTTGCTTCGGTGCGCCTCCACCACTATGGGACCGAAGAAGATACTTTGCTGGGGGTGGGATCTCGTCATTCACCCCGGAGAAGGAGGATGAGCGCTGCTTCTTTCCCTTTGGGTTTCCATGGTACAACGTCTCGCTATCCGAGGAAAATTCGATAAAGTTTCTCTTCGGCGCGGGGTCCTGTAGGGGAACCTGGAGGGGGTTCGGGGTGGAGTTTGGAAGTGTAATAAATATCACTTGTCCGTATTGTTGGAACAAATAAGGACAGTTTAACGTGTCTGACTGTGTCCATGGAGCGGCCGTGAGTGTCGGACGAACGAAGTCAGCCGTTGTGATCAACTGAGCCAGCAATCAAATTGCAAGACCTTCCTACTGTGACTCGGAGCTGAGCTACTTTTCAAACTCTACCAGCTATTCAGGCTGGTACACGAATAGATTGCTACGCAACTCACTCGCGAAAGAGTGATCTGGGATTGGTGAAATCCTACGCCCTCTCCTTACCAGCATTGCCCAACCACCTCCACTGCGAGTTGGACTGAACGCTTGGGCGGCAGAGAGACTATGCTCCTCTCGGCTTACAACTTGCACAGCTATAACAATGTGACCCCACACCTGAAGTGGATCATAAATAGTCCAATTTTGTTTCCATATTGGTTTTTGAAATATGTTTGTTGGATAAGAGTCGTTTTCCAGGCTCATTTCGTGCGAAATATTGCAGTTTCTTCCAAAGTTTCCATTTAGATAAGGTGCAATACTCCTCAAATCTTCTTTATACTTCGCAATCTGTAATCTAGGTAGTAAACCTTCTTAAAATGAGTATATTACACCTTCCGTGGTTTGGGGCCCACGTTGAACTGTAGGTTCCCCATATGCGTAGTAACTCTCGCACGTACAACGCAGAGATAATGACAGAATGTTACCAACGTCAGGGAGACCTGATATGGCACTTACATCCAAATTCTACCAAGCAATTAGCATAAATAGACATTACAAAATTGATAAAATTTTAAGTCTCACCACCAACTTAGATTTTACTCTCAGTAAATTTCTACCTGCTAGTTCTAGGTAATATTATTTGAATTTCTAACCACTTCAAACGACTAGAGACACATTTTTGTAACATTGCTGTGTGCAAGTATAAAATTACGGTTGTTTAAGTGTTAATTACTAAATAATATAGTGTAGTCCGCTTATAATGAACTCCCCTGATTCGGCAACTCACCTATAATGGAGAAATCCTTAGACTAAACTTCTATGTTATCAATGATGAAAATGAACTCCTACTTATTATAACGGACTAGTTTCTTAATTCCTTAAAGTTCATTATAAGCGAATTACACTGTGATAAAATTTGTACTGTTTCATAATTCGCACCATCAATGTATAGTAAAATTAGCTTGACAACGATGGGCGCAGCCAAATATGTGGAGGGAGGACACCCAATTCCACCAGCATAGACCAGAACGGACGAATTTTTGTAACTCCGCCCATCGTACTCGAGCTGATTTTAGTCTAACGCTTATAATCTGGAATAAATCTGTTATTACCTTTATTTGGACTTCTAAATGAACATTTTTATGTATTATTAGTGAAATCTCAGTTTAGGTTCATTTTAGAGCAAAATATCAAGTTACTAAAAATAAAGTAGACTAAATTGTCTACAAAAAAGATCTTTATTCTTTTTTTTGTTCATCGATCGGTTTCAGAGTAACAACCACCAGAGCGTGAGGCATAAATTTACCATTCTTAATTTATTTAATTACTTGATAAATGCTTTAGTGAATCGCCATCATTAACATAAAAAATAGGATACAGGCACATCTGAAGGCCAGTCTAGCAAGCTACCTAATGGATGTAAAATATTTATAGGCTCAGAGTTGCTGACATTGCCAAGGAAACAACGCAATGTTGGGAAATAACAGGATATTTTGCTAGATTGCCCTTGTGCGATTGTGCGGCCTGAAGGCCGCACTAAAAATATTTTTAAGATTGGCGGCAATAAATTATATATAAAAACTTTTAGCTTCCTTATGCTATTCAAAAACTATAAAAAGTTACTACGATTTCAACGGTTGTAGAAGTTATGAGCATTTAAGTGATTCAAGGAGCAACAGATTAATGTATTCTTGTTTATGACGTATGCATTATCGAATGTTTTTTTAAGTTACCTTTCGTTAAAGCTTTATAATCGCAAAACTCACATTCAAAAAGTTTTTCACTTGCATGAGCCCGCTCATGTTTTTGAAAATTATTTCTATCTGCAGTTCCATAATCACAAATTTTACACTCAAATGGTCTTTCGCCTGTATGTACTCGTAAATGTTGTCGCAAATGCCAATTGGTTACACTTTTGAAGTCACAAATTGGACACGAAAACGCCTTTTCACCTGTGTGAAACTTTGAATGTTTTCTTAAGGTATCTTTTCTTATCGTTTTATAACTACAAATTTTACACTCGAATAGTTTTTCCCCTTTGTGAACTCTTAAGTGTCTCTGAAAGTTGGTTCGGTCACCTGATCTGTAATCACAAACTCCGCACTGAAAGGGTTTTTCTCCTGTGTGAACTCTTAAGTGTTGTTGTAAGTGCCATTTCCGTTTAGTTGTATAGCCGCATAGTTCGCACGTTAAACATTGAGATTTACTCACAGAATCCTCCGAACCCTTTTTGCCTGACTCGCTTGGTTTTACTTCCACCGAGGTTTCTTCACTTCCGACTTCTTCAGTGCTTTCTTTTTCTGTTATCTCAACCGTATTCGA
Organism: Rhagonycha lutea; assembly: GCA_958510855.1. NCBI lineage: Eukaryota > Metazoa > Arthropoda > Insecta > Coleoptera > Cantharidae > Rhagonycha > Rhagonycha lutea. The sequence continues at coordinate 42,698,389 of OY294038.1, forward strand.
ATCATGATCATCTTCTAATTCGAAGTCTAAATTTTCAGTTTTAATTACCACGTCGACGTAAACCCTTTCTAGAATCAAAAACTTTTCGTTCAATCCTGCAAGAGTAAATTGGAAACAATCGCTTACCTGTGGGATTATTTTCTGCAGAACTTTTTTCTGAATTGACTTTACATTCCATTTTATGATTATAATAAACGATGAGCTTCTTTACCGTTAAAACATTGCCCAATTTCTAAAAATTAACTTAATAAAAAACACATTAATTTTCTGACAGTTTTCAATCACGGCCATTTTAAAAATGTCGGTATTAAAGAAATCACTACTCGTCCAGTGCCGTACCAGGTCTAGCGATTTTTCACAGAATATTATATTTTACTTGTTATTTGTTATTTTGTATGTTTTGTTATTATTATTTACCTCTTATATGTGATAATTACCTCCTCTACACCCCCCATTTTTATTTGTTCTATATTGGACTCGTTCGATTTGGACTTATCAACATTGTTCACTGGGTTTTTGCTAATTGATTAAAATTTTCCTGGAATAAATGTTAATTTCCAACCAAGTATCTCTCTCTTTCGAATAATACTTCAAAATTTTTTAACTTTGCATTGTGTTAACTCTGAAGTTAGCGCTTTGTGAGCGCAACCTTAGCACTAAACACCTGTTTAAATTTAAAGTTGGTAGCACTGACTTAACCTTAATTAGTTTTTGTTTTTGATGTATCGTGGTTTTTGGTAACGAATTTTGTACTATTTTATGACATACTATCGGAGTGTAATAATTGTGAGTGTAAATAAAAGTGTAATAATAACAATAACTAATAAGTAAACATAGTATTTTAACTCAACATGGATTATCAAGACGAAGAACAAACATACTTCTCTCTTGTGGATTTTTTTAAGTATATGAATGGCAACACAGATTCAATTACTAAAGGAGAGACGATCCTTCATGGAAATTATGTAATGTTGTGTGGTATTTTAAATGCCAAAACTGTAGAAAGCGATGGTTTTTACAAATTGTATGCGTTGTGTTTGAAAGCAAGTGACACGGACTCCCCTCCACATGTAATACAAGGGCAATTACGGGTACATAATTTCAAGTGTGTTGTAGGAACTATGGTTTGTTCGTGTGAAAATGGTGCAAGTGGCAGGTGCAAACACATTTCTGCAGTTTTACTGCGGTGTACACGGTATTATTTTGTACTACTACGGTAATTTTTCACTAACACACTATATTCTTGATTTTTAGAACTGCAATCAACAAACTGGAAGCTCTATCACAGAGAGAAATTGACGGTCCACGGTTCCAAGAAGCGTTGGGATCAAAAGGACCATTTGCTGTAGAAGATATGTGTTGTGTCAAAAAGATGAAAAAAGGAAAAAGAAAATCAAAACAATTGAGTAGCATTCAGCAAGAAGAAATTCGACAAATGTTTGCGAAAGCTTTACCCAATAGTCTTCTGGCATTACATATGTATGTTATAATTTATTGTAAACTACTTTTAACAATTATTATATAATATTTTATTTCAGGAAAGGTTCAAGCTCAAATTTATCAAATAATGACGACGAATTGTAAGAAATTGTAATATTAGCATTAATTCCGGATTTGCACTTTAAGTTAAGAAACCCTACAAATTGGACTTACCTAAATGAAAAGTTTAGTTGATTTTGAGTAAACAAATTGCAATAAATAAATAATGTAAATTTACATCTTTAACTATTCCTATATTACCTAGAGCAACGGTTCCCAAACGCGGGGGTCACACTTCACACATTGGAACGACTTTCTTTTCCCAACCTCAAAAATAAATATTAGATGTGTTTGTTCCGCCTCATTAGGCGACAGCTGGGGGGGGGTCCAGAAATAAATAAACCGATAGACCATTCAGAAAATTTTTATATTGTTGCTGTACCTAATTTAGAATACAATTTTTTTTGGGATCCACCATTTATCCCCAGGCGGCCATTTTGATGTCTTGATCCACACTGGAATCCTAAAAGATGAACATCTACAAAAAAGCTTGTAACTTAAGAACCAAAAAAGTTATAGATGTAATTTAAAAACCACATGGTACCCATGTAGCACAAATATTTAACCAATATTGTGCAAATATTTGTATTTCATGGTTAAATGGGACTTTTTTACAAGCTTTTATTTAACTTCACATTATATTTGTTTATGTCTGCTACAAATCTTGTAATCCAATTTTGACCTGCTTTCGCATACCCGATCGTCTTGAAATTTTGCACATATGCATAGTTCCCAAGACAATATAATATTCTACAAATATTCGTTAATTTATATAATACCTCACAATTTTAATAAACGCTTAATTGTTAAGAGAGAATGAGATAAACTTTTTTTATGTAAAAACGCTAAAAGAAATTGATTTACTTATTTGAACATCGCGTAATTCGAAAACTACGGTTGGAAGGGGGGGGGAGATTCCCAAGTTCTAATTTTCGAATAACATGGTTTTCCAAGAAATAAATCAACTAAAAAATTGTTGAAGGATTTTGTAATGCTATAGCAATTATTTAAATTTTTGTAACGTCCTGGAAATAAATGACAGAAAACACAAATATTCACACTGTATAGGGGGGTAGCACTGGACATTGCTCTATAAATTGGTTATAGATACAGCAATGATTATTTTTTAAAGGGAAGAAGAGAATTTTCTGAAGTTCATGATATAATTTTTATTCAGATTTGATAATGGATTAATATTTTGATTATGTTAATTAGCGATTTTATATTTAAAACGCACAATTAATTAAAATAAGTCATGACTAGAGACAGGATAGTTAGGCAAAGACAGATCTGACTAGGAGAAGTTATAACGTTAAAACCAATCTTAACGTTTATTAGCGTTGATAAACTTTCTTTATTGGTGGGTTATGTTAGAGCTCTTCCTAAGTCTGATCTGTTTTTGCTTAACTATCCTGTTTCTAGTCATGACACAGTTAAAATAGCAATCTTTAATATTCTGCATTAAAATTGTTTAAATTTCAAGTATTGTAAGTACTGCAAATGAAATTTCGTTTCGACAATAATTTGAATGATTTCAAAAGCCCGCCAGGACTGGCTAGGTCGGCGATCGCCTACACTGAAAAAAAAAGGTACGCCATATTGATGAACACCATTCATCAAGTGAAATTCATCGTAATGATAACGAAATTATCAATATGATGTACACAAACTTAGATAAAATAATGAATTTGATTTCATCAATTTATTTTCATCATGGAGATGAAATAATCATCAATGTGCTGTACCAAGTCATCGATGAGGTTTAAAGAATGATGAATGATTCATCAATACAATGAATTTTATTTCATCGGTTTATTTTCATCATCGTGATGAAATATTCATTGATTTTTTTTTCAGTGTAGGGCCCCCGGAATCAAGGGGCCTCAAGAAAGTGGTTTAACTTGTGGCAAAAGTGATTTGTATTTTTTATTACTCAAAAATAGTCCAAGTACCGGAAACTATGATTTTAAAAGATCTCCCCTTGTGGTAAGGGGGTCCCTCCTCAGTCTCTAGGCGATGGCCCCCAAAAGAGCCAGTCCGGGCCTGCGTGATCTTCAACTCCATTAAAAACAACAACATGCTTTGCATGCAATCAGGTAGATCCAGCAATGCAAGGAACTTTCAAACGCCTTTTAGGATTGTAATATAAGTTGGGAGCGGGGGAGGGGGAGCATGACATTATCTGGTATTACAGATGGAAGCATGAATAAGTGGAAAGAGAACAGGACATGCTGTCAGCATAGACCTGGGCTACCACCTATTTTCCAAGCTTAAATAATAGCCATAATGGTCTGCGCGGAGGAAATGATTCGGAGGGCTTATGGAAAAATTCGGATCTCCTTTATGATCGACAGTCAGGTAGCATCAACAGCTTTGGAACGAGTAGAAACTAGAAAAACACCGAGCGCTCTCGTCGACTTCCTTCTACATAATGATCAATGTTATCGTCCTAGTTGCCATTTCCCACCCCTCTTCACCTGCGTCCAGCTGGTGCTTATGACATTCCCCCTCTGTATTCATTCCATCGTTTACAGTCCAACAAAGGATGTTCGGCGGTGTCTTGTACTTCTGACAGTATGTTTTTGAGATCATATTCAGCAATCCAGCCCATAATAATTATCGCGATGGCCTGGTTCGTCTGGTCCCATAGTGAAGTCATCTGCGAATCTGATGACATTGAAACGAAAACTACCCTATGGACTGGTTGAAAGCAAGCCCTAATGAGAGGGTTGACCCTAACAAAGACCAGAATCCGCTACAATCCGAAGAAAACTTCTCCAGTTTGTTTAGCTACGATGGTAATAGACCAGCTCTCGATTTGTGCGAAGGCCAGGTCGTGGATTCTGAAAAAATGGTAGGGTGGGGAACACAAAAATACGCAAATAGTAATAAATTATTGTGCAAAACATACACACAGTAAAAATGACAATCAAACAGTGCAGCAACTGTAAAAATTAACAAGTACCCAATATAAAACAATAACCTCTAACTGTTACTGAAAATTGAAACAGAAAATCCACAATATACTTCGGTTTACACGAATTGGTAGAGATAAATTGCTTACCTCAAGTTCGTTTAAGCTTACAGATTAATGGTGTCAGGTGCTCGCTTCCAATTGCTATCCAACGTGCGGCTTAAGAGATGAAAACCTGGCACACTTACTATAATTTTTTACAGGAGCACTTGATCGACTTCGCGATACAAAACACAGGTTGCAAATCGTATGCTGGAACTGAACCAGTCAGAGAGATATGGTGTTGGATCTGATGAGCAAGATTGGACAATCCAGATAAACGAAGGAATTCCCCCAAAAGGCATGCAAAACAACAATAAGGTCGTTAACTTGAAGTTATGGTAAACAACAACTCGAATGAATCGAAAATGGTCACATTTTATCTTGCGCACCAAAAACTGCGTAGTAGATCTCCACATAAAGAGCGATCACCTTTGATCTAACAGATTTTCACGTCGGAATTCAAAAACCTCTGAAAATATGTACGCCTACTGACTGTCGTTGCTATTTTGAGACTCTTATTCCTACGCCAAGCGTTCAACCAGCAGACAGCATGCATTAAAATTGCAAGCCAAATGGGCTCAGCTCACTAATGATGGGTCTCCATCCAGCTAAGTTAAAAGCGTTCTGGACATCGAACGTGACTCTTGCAAAGATTATCATTTTCCTCCAGGTGATGTCCATGAGAGATGGAAGTTACCAAGGAAGAAGAGATAAAAAGTTCCCTCAGAAATGGAAAGTTATTATACTCCTTAAATCACCCGACAAAATAAGGACGGATCCGTCCTCGTATAGGCCAATATGCCTTCTGCCGGTAATTGGCAAATTACTAGAACGGATAATGGTGAATCGACTTGCCGAGCTTACGCTCGGAACGTTGTGTAATAGCCAGTTTGGCTTTCGCGAGGGTCTTAGCACAGAAAAAGCGTGGCGTTCGCTGCTGACCCATGTACAGGGTTCGAATAAGAAATACGTGCTCGGGGTCTTCGTGGACTTTAAGGGTGCTTTTGACGGTCCTCTGTGGCCTGTCATCATAAGATTGCTGTTGGATCTGAGATCCCCGGATATCCTTCTCTGGGACAGCTTCTTTGGTGACAGGAGGGTGTGTGTCGCGGGAAGGAACTCCGAAGTATGGAAAAGGGTGAGTAGGGGATGCCCACAGGGCTCCATAGGGGGCCCACCTGTGTGGAACAACCTGCTCAATGTACTTCGTTGTGGCATACGCAGATGATTTGTTCATTGCCGTGGAGGGGAATAGCAGGATTGAGTTGGAGCTCTTAGCTGGGGAGGGCCTGTGGGAGTCCGGGTCTCAATGGAGAAGACGTTCCAAATGCTACTTAAGGGTCACCTATCTACAAATAGGCACCCTACGGTGCGCTTGGGTAATGCCACGATCCCGTATAACACAGAGGCCAAGTACCTTGGTTTGTTGGTTGGGGAGCGACTTAGCTTCCAGCCACATCTCCGGGTTCTTAGAGACAGGATGGCTTCGACCGTTGGCGGCCTGAGGCGGGTGCTCAGGAGGGACTGGGGTCTGGGGAGGAAAGCAATAAATACGATCTACGGGGGGCTGCTGGTGGCGTGCATGGCGTATGGGGCAGGGGTTTATAGTGAATCCATGCGCCTGGCCTGTGCGCGGGTGGCAATAAACCGCTGTTAGAAGGTTGCACTGTACGCCACCATTAGAGTATGTCGCACGGTATCCACCGAGGCCATGCAAGTCTTGGGAGGTGATCTTCCCTGGGACTTACTGGCCAGAGAGCGTTCGGAGTTGCATAGAGCTAAGAGAGGCCTTCATCAGTTGCCCGACGACCTGATGGCGATAGAGACCTTCCCAAAAATGCTTTTAAGCTTTTACTCCGGGAGCGCTCCTATACTGTTTGGCGGGAGCGATGGTCCAACTCCGAGACTGGTGCGGTCACCAGAACATTCTTTAGTGACGCTCTGTTTGTCGTAAATAACCCCTATTTCGACTTTGGACTTTTCCTGGGTTTCCTGCTGACGGACCACGGTAGCATGAACTCCTTTCTATTCATGCGTGACCTGTCAGATACGGTTCTTTGTACGTGTGGTGAACCTGAGACCTGGCGGCACATCCTCTTCCAGTGTCGACTCTATTCAGACCTCAGGAGTGATTTGGCGCTGGATGGTCGGATGATGATCTGAGCCGGCTTGTAAGTGATGAGGAGTCCTGCAGCCTGCTCTCGGAGTTTTCGGTGAGTGCCTTCCGTCGTAGTGTCGTCGGGGTGCGCCCTACAGAGGGATGCGCCTCAACCTAAAGGCCTGGCGAGCCTACACGACCTGCTAGCTGGTCTGAGTGAGTGGAAGGGTGTACGTATGTGCTTGTGACTTGTCTGTCACTGTCGGTCACATACGCATGTATTCGTTGATCCGGAGTTATACCGAATTTTAAGCCTTGGAGGCCGTGTTTGGAATGTCCTATGGACCCAACCGAGCACGTTAAATTATTTCATAAGTCTACACCCCTGTCCTTCCAGAGAGCACAACGTGGAAAATCTGGGGTGATGTCCATGAGCTCTTGTATGGTGGACTTGCCCTTTCTGAATCCTTATTGCTGCTCGCTCAGGCCCTTGGTGCGCTCGACCTCTAAGTTTAGTATTACAAGGATCAGCCTCTAGTACAACTTGGCGAGTCAGATCGGTCTGTACCAGCTGTTACGTTAGGAACAGTTTGTCATAATATATTCTAATTAAAATCAATTTGGCAATCTTTCATATATCCGGAAAGTTTCCGAATTTTGCGTATTTATTCAGGACCTTGAGTATCGTCTCGGGGAGTTCTTCTGCTATTACTTTATGTTTATTACGGCCAGGGGGTTGGCACACCATTTTCTTCACATTTTAAACACCAAGCCCAGCCATAAGAAACCAGTAACTTCCTAACGCTCGAGGCTAGCCACCCCAGTAGAAGTGGGCGGCAATAAAGCTTAGAACGAAGAGAACTGGGTTAAATTACCTTTCAGAGCTGTAAGGAAGACAAACTTTTCAAAATTTACCAAGATGCATATTTAATTCTTAAAAAGTCGTCTTGCAAGCTTGTTAATTACTTTCAGCTGGGGGGGGGGGTATTCCATATCCCCAAAGCACCTGGTTCTTGGAGAAAATCTCTTGAGAAGAGTAATCTACATGCACTTAATTTAATTACATTTTTTAAACGCTTAATCTATTTTTTCAAGTGGGCTAAAAACAATTTAAGTTGAGAAAAGTGTAATCAGAGTCCTTGGTGTCTTCTACGTTCACCAGGAAAAATTCTCCAAGTGGATCCGTATCATGCATATTCCTCTAGATGTTAGACCCGGGATTTCTTCAAGTTTTTTTGGTAACCATGGTAACCGTTTATGTCCCCAGTGTTGTTGACAGCCTCTTGTTGACACCACATTCTCTTCTTTTCAAGCAAGAATTTCAAAATTGAATTTTGAACAATTATCTTGATGCTGTATCTGGGGGATATAATCCTTCATATCGTTATTTCCTTGTGGTAAGGAAAACCCGGGAGGTCTGGGGGGTATGGAATACCCTCCAGGTACAGTAAGCAACAATACGATTTTTTAGGAATCAAATTAGAATAGCCATTTTATTGCTTCTTAATGGCTGGGGGGTATTTCATACCCCCCGACCCCCCGGTTTAACGCCCGTTTCTTCACATTTATTGGGATACTGACCCTCCAGATTTCCGACTGGTTACCCTCCAGTTCATATGAAGATATTTTCAGGAACATAAACTACACAATACTTAATTTTGTCTATTTTTAAAGTATTTTTTTTATTTTCTAGATCATTCTGAAATGCAAGGCAACCGGGGGGTTTGGGGGAATACCCCCCAGTCACATAAGTAAATAAGCAACAATACGACTTTTTATTAGGAATCAAATTAGAATTGCCATTTTATTGCTTCTTTATAACTGGAGTGTATTCCATACCCCCCCCAGACCCCCCGGTTTGATATTAATTTCTTCAAGAAAGAGTTATAACCCTCACCTAGTAACTACGCCAGTGCGGGTGGGTAGAGTCAAAATTAGCAGAATAGATTGACGAGGATTCGACAAGAAACAACTACTGTTATCAGACCTTCTCTTTTACTATTGTAATCAGGGGCGGATGGGCTATCAAAAAGTTACCGGGAAATTTATAGTCGGCCGCCCAAAATTGCGCCGCAGGCGAAAATTTTTTGAATGGGGGGTCCCCCTCCCGTTGCAAAAAAAATGTAATACCAGTAACAAAAATTATATTTTTTATAGTAAAAATAAAAAAATAAAGTAAGCCCATATAGCCAGATAGAAAATGAAGGTAGGGTAAACGGTTTGTATGGCCGAGCAAATTATGGGAGCGTGGGGGTGGTGGAAATTTTTTCAAGCGCCGCAGGCGAAAATTTTTGAAATTTCAAGGTCAACGCGGTTTAAGAAAAATTAGAAAATTTATCAGTTTGGCAGATAGCTAAAGATAGTGTAACATTAAAAAATTGACTTAGGATGAGTCCTAACATAACTCACCAAGAGAGAAAGTTTATTGACGCTAATAAACGTTTTGATTGGTTTTAACGTTATAACTTCTCCTAAGTCAGAACTGTTTTTGCCTAACTACCATGTCGCTAATTACGATATAACTATTTATTAGGATATCCATGGGAAAACACAAACAAATAATAATTGATAAATTCTAAAGTTGATATTATATTTCATTATGTTTAGTTAGAAATGGGCCAATGGCCGTCAACGCGGCCGACAGCCGTGACAATTTTTTTCCATTGAAGATCATACTATTAACAGAAATTATTAAAACGAAGACGGTCTACGGACCGACGCGCCGGCCCACGGTCCCACAACCGACGGCCCACGGTCCTACGGACCGACGGCCCACCGGGAAATTTCCCGGTATCCCGACGGCCCCATCCGCCCCTGATTGTAATTTAAGTACTTTTCTTTTCCCTATAGAATCAAGATTGGTAAAAGGAATTTTTGACGTCTGAGAATTGCATTCTCATAGAATTAGTTCAACATCTGACAAAAGCTATAAATTTAACCAAGATCTTCTGAAAATTATAATTCAATTTTATTGTGTTTAATAGTACAGTGCAATCCCCCTATAATGAACTCGTTTGTAATAGAAGCTCTTCTATAATGGACGAATTCCTAGACCAAATTCTTAAGTTATCGCTGTATTAAAATACGGTCATAATGAGCTTGAGCTTTATAATGAACTCAAACTTTAATTAATTAAAGTCCATTATAAACGGATTATTTTGTATATTATATAACAATGAACTACACCAAATGGTGCTTTTTCTCGGTCTTTGTACCCGAAAATTATTACTATAGTCGGAAAAAATTTGTATAGTGGAAGGGAGGACAAGAGGTGATATGATAAGCACTTTTACGATATATAGATGATCAAGGGGATCGTTGGTAGTCATCCGGCGATTAAAAAACTTGATATACCGGTGAAAACTACTGAACTTGGTATATTTTTGCACAACAGGAATAATAGCGGTTGTCAGCTAGATGAAAATGGAGTTAAACGTGAACCTTATTTGCACAGGCGGAGCTGAGAGATATAATCTCCCTGGTGTGCGGTTACCATGCCCGGACTGGCTAGATCGGCGATGAGGGCCCTCAAAAAAGTGGTTTATACTTTGGGTAAAAGTAGTTTGTATTTTTTATCACTAAAGTACTTTTTCCTAGTATTCAATATCGAAGAAAACGAGAGTTCTAAAAATCTTCGCTCTTTTTAAGGGGGGGGGGGATGACTACCCTCCTCGGTCTCTAGCCGAGGGCCTCCAAAGGAGCCAGTCCGGGATGCGTCCGGACCTGATTACTTTGATGACTTCGGATGGAATTGAGCTCTTAAACACACATTCCTCCCTATGGAATTTTACATTCTTGTGTAACGAGAAGAGGGTCATAACGATCTTGCTAACGTTCGTTGAGGCCAGGTATTGCTCTCTTGCTTATCTTTCCTGTTACGATCTTATAACATATAACCCGTTCCTCAGACGTCTTCGTTGATATCCCTCAGGCTCCATGATCGCGGATGAACGTAGATATTTCAACTTTTAAAATATTATGTATCGCAAGGTAGGAGTGCTATTCAAAATTTCGAAGTAGGGGAAGCAGGTGTGGAAGGGGTTAAACTTAAAATTCAAAAAAACAGTTTTATTATTTGTTCCAAAGCTACATTATCAGCATAAGAACGATTCAAAAAATATATAGGAACATTGAAAACATTATCTCAGAGTAATTTTAGTAAATGAAGATCGTTAAAGAACTCAGGATTTGCTTGAAATGCTAATTGGAATCCAGAAGTTGAGACAACTTTAGCCGAATTGGTTTCAATGAACGCCTTGACTCGAATCTTTAATTCTTCTGCATTGTGTTGACCAGCAATTAAATAATACTGCGCTGCATTATCAATGGATAAATTTTTAACCATTGCTTCTTGACATCTAAACCGTAACTCATCGAGTGCGTATTTATCAGCTGCAATGAACAAACGATCTGCAATTTTATCGATTTTTGAAATTTTGTTAGTGTAAATAAATCGCAACATTTCTTCCACAACTTCGTAGTCCAAATCGTCTATTTTAACCAAATTTGTCTTTCGTTCTTCCATATCGTGCTCAAACATTGCACTAAAAACTGTACTTCTGGCGGCTAAAATATCCTTATGTGCGTGAAGTTCTCTTCCTCCTGCAGAAAGAGTTAGATCATAAAATTTTGAGTCCTCAAACAACGTGAGAAGTAAATCTTTTTGGAATCCTCGACGATGTTCGATGACAATATTTTCTTTTTTTCCTAAAATTGTTATCTTGCACAGAACTGTTAATGAATTATTTGGTAAATATCTATTACTATTGCCGAACAAAGTATTATTTTCAATAAGATCAATATACACACGAATATTTCTCTGTGAAAATTTCCTAATAAATGTATGGTCATGTATTGGAATTAATTTTGCATCTAAAATAGAGAATTCGCAAAAGGTCAATAATTCTTTGATATTATCTGAACATAGAGTTAAACATAAACTCATAAATTCACAATCCTTGTTTGGACAGTTGCCTATGTGCCATTTGATTCCATCTGTTGTGAAATCTGAAAATATGGGTGTTGAAACGCCACCGCATAGATTATAATAAGTTTTATAATCGTTTATGGTCCATGTGTATTGAAATACAGTGTTATCAAATTGTGTAGTGCACGAACTTGCAAAAAATTTGTTGCCTATGCCGGAAGCTGATCCAGGTGCTGCCATTATGGTAGTGATGGTTGTAAGAGCGCTCACGATTTTGAATCTAAAAATTATAGTATATTGTCACGTTAAAACCCTGTTTCATTTTGGTCCCTCCTTGAACCATAATTTCTTAGGTGAACCATCTTAGGCGGTTAGAGTTTTAACCGTTCGGTACCAATTACTCTTAGTCTGGGGGGTCTAGTACAACTCAAATAAAAGAAGGTCTTCCACAATATACATTTAATTTGAGAATAACACTTTACATAAAATCGAGGTGCTTATTTGATAGGTCGGTCTATTAATTAGTATCTGGTTATTCATACCCAATGATGATTTGTATGGTGGACCAAGAAGGCGCCATCCTTCTATTGGCTTCGCTTGGCTGGCGGATGTTGAATTGGACGCACACTGAAGACACTCACAATTGTCCTATAAGAGCCATCACCGACACTAACTTAAGGCTCTCTGAAGACTAACTGCCGACTGCCTTCCCACCAAATTAGTTCCTCTTTATATATTGCAAACTCCACCGGTTATTCCTTTGAATGACCTAAATTCCTTAGATTCCTGAGTAATTACATTCTCAGAAGAATCTTGCTTATTCATACATATTTGTTTATTTTAGCTGATTAGATTCTTATGATTACCGAGAAGAAATAATTATTTATTTTGTATTACTAGTAATTTGATATTCTTGCAAAATATCTTTCAATTAATTTGCATGACTAATATTGTCAACCTGGGAACTGTTTCTTGTGATTTCGAAATTGTTATAAATCAGCATTTCTTTTAATTATAAGTTTATTCAACTTTGGGGTTGTGACAATATGAATAATTTTATTACAGACAAAATTTCTTTTAGGTGCCACAACATATTCTCATCAGCACTTAAGATTAACTATGGGGAGCATACAGTTTCACGTTGGTGGGTATTTCAAACTACTAATGTCATGAGAAAAATGGTATAGCACATTTTTAGGTAAATACCTTCAATTTTAAATAAATGCAAAAAATTTAAATAAATATAATAGATTGTGTACAAATATGACCACGGTACCCCGGTCTCTCCTACAGAATTTGCTTACTCAATTCTTGTTTTATTTCTCGAATATTATGAATTTCTTGCCGCCTTCGTGCCTGTTAAGTTTAACTTATTTTGTTAGTACCTACAGGGTATTTATTTCTACTGAGTTTGTGACTTAAAACTTTTAGGAAGTCATAAATAGTGAAAAAATAATAAATAAATTGTGCTAATATTACTTACATGTAAAAATTAAGTAATGGCCACAAATAATTCGTCGACAATTACTTACTACTTTGTAAGTAAACTACTTAAAACCAGAACTACACTGATTACTTCGTAAATTAACATTCGTTGTGTACATGAATTATGAAATCAACCATAAGAATTACCAATGGTACCAACTCAAGTTTATGATACCAACTATCAGTGGCGTAGCTACAACTTTTGTATTTTCAACAACATTTTCCTATCTTTTGTTAATCGTATTTCCTAATTGATGAAATATCAAAAAAAAATTCTTTTGCCGCCCTTAATTCCGCCCCTAAAAATTTTTGAAAAACCTTTTTTAACCCTAAAAAATGTGCCGCCCGGGACGGTCTGCCCCCCACTAGCTACGCTACTGCCAACTATAGTTCGGAATGGTAGCTGTTCGCAGAGCGCATGCGTTAAATGTTACATTGTGCCAAATTATAAAAGAAAGGAACAGAGACCAGAGTCTGGAACAATCCAGAGAGGACCTCTCCAGTTTGTTTTGCCACGATGGTAATAAACTACTCACAATTTGTGCGGAGGTACGGACCACGGGTTTCTGAAAAGAAACAGGTAGCTGGGGGCACTAAAGAAAACACAAATGGAGGTATTAAAAGTGCTATAATTGAATTTAAAATCGGAGACGTAATTTCGTGATGTGACCCTTCTTGTACGGTGCAGAAGCAGTGCCACACCCCATAATGGCAAGGATGAACATCATGTTGTGATCTTTCATATCCCCTAATCGTTTCTGTACCTTCCTGCTAGTGGATACTTTTCAAGGGTAGCCTTGAGTAAGGTACAGCTCTCTGGAGCATGGACCAATGACTCGGCAAGATCTGCAAAGACCTTGCCACCTACCAAAAGTAGAAAGAAGGCCCAAATGGCTAGTCTCGAACCTCGTCTAACGAAGTACATAGACAACAAGCCTATGGGACCTCTGGGAACCTATAGACAATGAGACCTTAACACATAGCTGGGACCTCGTAACACCTTGGCCAACAACCAAGTTAAAAGCGATACCAAACCACCCCAATAATATGGCGCAGTAGGTCTCCCCGTCTGGGACCCAATCCTAGGAGGTCATTGACCCTAAAAGACCCTGATGAGGCTTGGCCTATCGGCAAGACCTAGTAAATCCAGTCAATAACTGAAACATCGTCTGGCTCTAGTGTTAACTCAGCCTATCGGCAGGATCTAGTTAATTCAGGTACCCTGAAACTCTATCCAGCTCTAGCGCTGTTTTGACCCATCGGCAAGACCCTGTTAAAACAGGACTGAAACTTCGTCAGGCTCTAGTGCTAAAGACAAAAATCGGCGCTGGAAAGGGTCACCACTTAGGAAAAGAACACTTCGGTGCTCAATTATGATACACCTACGGTGTACATAACAATTTTCCTGAGATCTGGAATTGACTAATTTTTCCAGGTTACTAAAAGGGAAAATAACTGGCAACTCGGATACATAACTGCATAGGGATGCTACCATATGTCCAAGAGCCTAAATGTAAATGTAAATGGATGCCTAAGGGAAACTGGAGGAGTCCAAAGCAATTGCTTAAGTCAAAGACATTGCTTGAACCTTGGGGCTTGGCTAAGTCACCTATGAAGAGTTTCAAAGTAGCTCGCATAAAACATAGATCTTCTTATAAGAAGATCACGCTTTTGAAAAGAAAAACTACTACGGGGGTGGGAGCCCTGGCAGCATGCTGTCACCCACCAAGAGGTTGGAAGGCTATCGTAGTGGCATGTGGTTTCTAGGGAAGTTGGTAAAAGATTACAAAAAGTGTGCCTCGAAGGACCTTAGTGGACCTTATAGGAACCTCAGTGGCGACCTGTCTGTCGTTGATCCCCCTCACCTAGGGGCATAAACTGAGCCTTGCCTCCTCAGGTTATGGAATAGGTACCCGAAAGGGGAAACCCACGATGCAGGATAAATGTTAAGTCCACATCTAGCATCTAAATCTAAATCTCTACTAACTGTACTAGAGGCTTCTCGGCGGGAGTGCCGATGCGGTTTCGCATTTGGTACTCCGTTCACGCCCCATGTTTCCTATCCAGGGGCATGGGGGGTGGATCCAAAGGAAATGCTCCAGGGTATTGCTTATGCAATACCTGACCGCACCTGTCACCTTCACGTGGTGGCGCTGTTTAAAACAAAGACAGGGCGGATCAAAGACATACCGGAAGGCGGCAAAATTTTTTTTTGCCGCTCGGGGGCTTGCCTTAAACGGCTGGCCGCGAGGAACAACCTCTATAAAAAGTGCCTAATCCTAAGGTTAAGGGACGTGCCGAAGGGATGGATGGCTGGAGGCTATTACCAGCTCCTAGCGTACCCAATCTCAACTCACCTGGCCGAGGGTTGTTTTATGTAGGTCCCTCGTGGTAAGGGTGCACTGCCACGAGGAGTTATTGGTTCATCCCAGATCGTGGGAACAAGCATGAAGAATTCCAGAAAAAACAAAAATGAGAAGGGAAGGGGTCCGGAGGATTCTTCGGACCCGGAGTCGGAGGAGAGGGTTGGGATTGTGGCTGTGGGGTTTGCTCAGGTTGGTCGGGATCCAAAGATGCCGGGGGTAGGGCCAAGACCATTCATCAGGGCGACGGAGATAAAGAAAATCACAGGGACCAAGAAGAAGGTGATTAAGGTGGATAAACCGGAGTCGGGCCGGGATAGGAAAGCTAGGGAGTTGAGGGAGAGGAGGGATTTAGAACTTTCAATGGCGCTGCTTCGTAATGAGGCGGAGAAAGCCAAGAAGGGTATCGGGCAGGTGGAGATTTTACCTCCTCATCCGGTGCAGAAGAATACCGAGAGTGACTTGCAAACTACTGAGAGCGGGGCAGTGGGTGGGTCCAAAACTGGCGATACAGCCACTGTACCAGAGAGCTCGAGACCTCCTTCAACATCGTCTCCGACTCCGTACTCCGTACTCCGACGAGAGTGGCGGGGGGTAATGGTATCAACCACGTCTTAAAGATGAGGGTCATCACCACGGCGCTACGTAAGTCCTTCCAAGGGTCTAGGACCACGAGGGCGGAGCAGGATTTTATCCTGGAGAAATTCGGCGCCATGGAGGATCTGGTGTTGGATGTTATCTGCGCCAATAAGGTTCTTCAGGGTAGGCTGGAGGAGGCCAGGATGATGTCGAAATCCATGGGAAAGACTCCGGTGCCGATAACAAGGACAGGCAGGATTCTCGCCGAATATACCTTATTCGCAGATAGTAGGTGCTGGTGGGGCAGCAGGAGCCTCAACTCCATTGCCAGTAAATCAGAGAGTAGGAATTGGACTGCCAGGGGTACCTCCAGTAAGATCCACATTGACGCCCCCACCCGGTATACCGGTGGTTATAAGATCTACAAAAGGGTGTCAATAGTGAGGCAGTAAAGAAGATATTGATCGAGAAAGTGGCTCCTGATCTAAAAATCAGGGTTAAGGCGCTTAGACTGATGAGGACTGGGTGACCGGGGGTGATCCTGGAGACCCTCACTCAAAGAGAAAAGGATATGGTCGATGCGTACTCGGGCTTTGCAGACCTTGACCTTAAGACTGAATCTATATCGCAGTCTTTACCCCGGGTATGCGTTTTCGATGTGCCGGTTGGTATGGCTGACAAAGATCTGCTGGCCGGCGTATATGAGAAGAACTGCTCCGATATAATGGAGCGGGGAGCATTTCTGGCGGGTTCAAAGATCGTAAAACGCGAGAGACCGGCAGACGGGGTTGGTAACGTGATACTTTTCCGGAGGCCGCTGCCGAGCATTTGGTTCGGCAGAGGAGATGTTTTGTGGGATTTGGTTCTCACAAGGTCATCTTTGTTAATAACCTCCTCCGGTGTTATCGGTGTCTTGGCTTTGGGCACACCTCCAGGGGCTGCAAGGAGACGGAGATACACTGCGGAAAGTGTGCACTCACTGGTCACACTGGAGCAATGTGTAGAGTGGACGCGGCTTGCTGTATTAATTGTAAGAGACGTGGGTTGCCTACAACAGGACACTCAGGGTTCTCGGGAACTTGCCCGGAATACAGAAGAGCAGTTGAGAGATCTCGCACGTGCAACTGATGTTGAGAATCGTTCAATTCAACTGCCAGGGTTCTCAGCCGGTCGTGTCAGAGGCGGTTCAGTGGGCTATCGGTAGGGGGGCGGACGTCTTGCTGATGCAGGAGCCTTAATGCGGCAACGATGGTTATATCAGGGGGGTTCCGGCTGGGATGCGTGTTCTTGCTGGAGCTTACCCCTCCGCAGCTGTCATAATCTTAAATGACAGCGTGGCTGCAATGGCTGTTGAAGACAGCCAGGATAAGTTCTCGGTGCTCGTACATCTGCACGGGACTTCGGGCATCTCTTTGTGGCTTCATTGTATATGAAGAGGGATGCCCCGGTGGAGGAGGACCTGATCGGGATTAAGAAAATGACCGAGGTGGCGGGTGTTAGACCGCTCGTCATTGGTATAGACGCCAACGCAGCATCTACACTCTGGCGGAGTAAGAGTGTCCGATACGGTAGCCAGAATAGTGCTCGAGGTGTGCTCTTAGAGGAGTACATCAATGAGAGGGACCTCGTGGTTCTCAATTCCCCCTCAGAGTACTATACTTTCAGCGGCGCAGTAGGGCACTCTGATATAGATGTAATGTTGGGAAACGAAAGTCTGTTAAGATCGTTTAGGGTTGCCTGGAGTTTGGAAGCGGGAGAGTGCGTCAGTGACCATAACCCAATGCTTATAACGCTAAGTCCACTGCGATTAACATCTAGAGTAGGAGGACAGGATCCGGTTAGATATACCCTGAAGGGGGCGGACTGGGAGAGGTTCAACAGCGAGTTGGACTTCTCCGTTTCAGGATTAGCACATTGGGATTATGGGGAGTTGAACACGGAGGCACAGCTGGATCTGATGGATGAATGGGTCGCTGGAGCTAGTGAGGTCGCTTTTAAGAAGATCAAGCCACAAAGGCCGAAAGTTGCGTCCTGGTGGACACCGCAACTTACTCGTATGAGAAGTAAGACACGGACGGCGAAGAAGAAGTTCCAGCGATCACGGACATTGGGCGATCCTAGAAGTGCAGAACTGTGGCGGGCGTATCTCTCCCTTAGCTATGAATATAAGGGGGAGATAAAGAGGTCCAAGTTGGAAGACTGGCGGAAGTTGGGGCCAGGTATACAAGATATGCACTGGTCGGAGGAAGCATAGCGAGTTGGGTCAAATCCGGATTGGGGATAGGTTCTCTACGACGTGGGAGGAGGGAGTCGAGCATATGCTGGATGGTTTCTTTTCTCCTGCGGATCCTGAAGTAGCTCCTGTGGTAGGCAAGGCGTTTGAGTCCCCCGAGTTGCTGGTAGAGGAGGTGGAGGAGGCAATCGGCAACATGAAGATGGGTAAGGCCCCAGGATTGGATGGCGTTTACCCCGAGACAATGAGAGCGATATGGAGAGCGGAGAGCGATTCCCTTGCACGTATTTCAGCTATATTCTGCTTGCATATCACGAGGCAGATTCCCGAAAAGGTGGAAAACGGCGAGACTGGTTATTTTGCTTAAGTCCCCGGACAAGATAAGATCCGATCGGTCTTCTTATAGACCGATCTGTCTGTTACCTGTTATGGGTAAGATACTCGAGAGGATCTTGGTCACAAGACTCCAGAAGATAACGTCGGGGATCTTGAGTAATAGCCAGTTTGGCTTTAGAAAGGGCCTGCGCACAGAGGATGCCTGGCACTCACTATTAGACACCGTGAGAGGTTCACGAAGGAAATACGTGCTGGAAGGAAGGAAATACGTGGCGTACTCCAACGATATATTCGTTGCTGTGGAGGGTGAAGTAGAGACGAGATAGAGCGAAAAGCTTAGAGATGTCTCGGGGTGATAGCCGAATGGAGCAGGACAGTAGGAGTCCGGGTCTCGGAGTCCAAGACGGTCCAGATATTGCTTAAGGGCTTTCTGTCACAGCACAGACGTCCAACGGTGCATCTGGGTGCGTCGGGGATTTCGTATACCACAATGACCAAATACTTGGGAATTAGTGTGGGGGAGAGGATTAATTTCCTACCTCACCTAATATCCTTGAGGAACAAAATGGTCTCCGTGGTCGGCTGAGCAGAGACTCAATCCGCATAATATACGAGGGGTTGCTCGTGGCTTGTATGGCGTATGGTGCGGGAGTTTGGGGGCCGATCATGAGTCTGGCGTATGCACGGGAAGCGGTTAATAGCTGCCTACGCGTTGCGCTATATGCAACGTTGCGGGTATGTCGCACAGTGCCCACCGAGGCTATGCAGGTTCTGGGGGGAGCTCTTCCCTGGGACCTGCTGGTCAGAGAACGATCGGAGATATATAGGGCAATCAGGGGCCTTGATACAGCCCCTGACGACTTGATGCCCCTGGATGACAGAGATATGTCAAAGAAGCGCATACTCAGAGAACGCTCCATAATGATCGGGAAGGAGCGCTGGAGAGTCTCCGACGTTGGTGCCGTTACTAGGGTATACATCAGTAACGCTTCGTTCGTATTAGAGAGTCCTTGGTTTAACTTCAGCCTGAGAATGGGCTACCTCTTGACGGGCCACGGAAGTTTGAATGCCTTTTTGTGGGAGCGGAATCTGGACGACACGGGTGAGTGCTCTTGCGGCGGATTGGAGACCTGGAGACATGTTTTGTTGGATTGCGGGCTCTATGACGATCTAAGAGCCCCCCTGGAACTGGATGGACCAAGGGAAGACCTTAGAGGACTGGTAAAAGATGAGGAGGCACTGCGGGAGTTCTCTGCCTATGCGGCCGAGGTATTCCGGAGGCGTGCAGCGAGAGTGCTGGTGTAGTTGGTGGTTTGAGCGGGGGATACTTGCTTGCCGCCCATGGGGGACAGGTGAGCATCCAAGGGTATAACGAGGCCACATACCCGCGGAGCTGGCCGACCACGAGTCGTAGGGCAAGCTACAATCGTAGGGAGACGTAGGTCTGGCGTCGAGGGGTGTAACCAGTGGGGCCTTGCATTAACTGGTACTACGGGGGTGGCAGCCCGGGGATTTATCCTCGACACCAAGGAGATAGACTCGTAGTGGCTGTGGGAGGCTACATGATGGCCAGAGATCATGAGTTGGATTGCAGTATATCCACTCATGATACTCGTATGAGTGAGCCTGACGATGGCTTGGGGGGGGGGGAGTTCTATTAAGACGGTGCTCGTAATACCGTCTGAACCTGGGACTTTATTCCATTTGATAATTTTTATGGCTTTTGTTACGTCATCTGCGGATGGTGAGTCTAAAACAGAGGAATCTGGGATGTTAAGTTTCTCACTCACTACTTGATCGACTTGCGCAATGTGATGTAAGTTTACGTTGTGCGTGACGAACTTGCACTTGTTCTCCATGGCGTCTGCAAAGGATTCGGATTTTTCAGAGTATGTGTGAGCCGGTCCTCGCGGGCTCTAGAGGAGAAGGAACGGGGGGGGGGAGTTCTTGAGGCACTTAACCATGCGCCAGGCCAAGTTAAAATATTATGTATCGCAAGGTAGGGGGCGCGATTTAAAATTTCGCAAGAAGAGTAGCTGGTGGGGAGGGGGTTAAACTTAAAATTCAAAGAGTATTCATAAAACAATTTTATTATTTGTTTCCAAGCTACATTGTCAGTATAAGAAAAATTCACAAAACATAGAACAGTGGAAAGAAAACATTTGGTTATTTTAGGGTAATTATAGCAAATGAAGATCGATAAACAACTCAGGATTTAATTGAAATGCAGATTGGAATCCTGAAGTTAAAACAACTTTATCCGAATTGGTTACAATGACTGACTTGACTCGATTTTTTAAATCTTCTACATTATGTTGAGCCGCAACTAAGTAATACTGGGCTGCATTCTCAATCGACAAATTCTTAAACATTACTTTTACACATCTAAACCGTAACTCATCGAGTGCGTATTTATCAGCCGCAATGAACAAATTATGGGCAATTTTATCTATTTTTGAAGTTTTGTTAGTGTAAATAAACCGCAACATTTTTTCCACAACTTCGTAGTCCAAATCGTCTATTTTAACGTAATCTATCCTTTCTTCTGTCTCGTCCTCAAACATTGCACTAAAAACCGTACTTCTGGCGGCTAAAATCGCCTTATGTGCGTAAAGTTCTCTTCCTCCTACAGAGAAAGTTAGGTCATAAAATTCTGAGTCCTCAAGTAACATGAGAGTTAAGTCTTTCTGGAATCTTGGATGATGTTCGCTCACAATATTTTCGTTTTCTCCTAAAATTGTAATCTTGCACCTGAGGATTAGTGAATTATTCGGTAAATATCTATTATTCTTGCCAAACAAAGTACTATATTCAATCATATCAAAGTACGCAAGAATGTTCTCCTCTGAAAATGTCCTAATAATTGTTATCTCGTGTATTGAATTTAATTTTGCATCTAAAATAGAGAATTCGCAAAAGGTCTGAAATGATTCGAAATGATTTGAGAGGAGAACTAAACAAAAATTCATCATTGTACAATCCCCGAATTTTGGATTATGTTTTATGCACCATTTGATTCCATCTGTTGGGAAATTTGGAAATATGGATGACGAAATGCAGCCTCTGCTTAGATTATAATAAGCTTTATAATCGTTTATTGTCCATGTGTATCGAAAGACTGTGTTATGAAATTGTGTAGTGCACGAACTTGCAAAACATTTGTTGCCTATGCCAGAAGATGATCCAGGTGCTTCCATCAGGGCGGTAGTGATGGTTGTAGCAGCGTCGACGATTTTGAATCTAAAATTAACATTATATTAATAATTCTATTACAGCCAGCCTTTCTTTTAAAAGCCACAAATTCTCATCAGCACTAAGATTAACTATGGGGAGCCTATAGTTTCATTTGGGTGGTTGTTCCAAACTCAGGAGAAAAATGTTACAGCAAGTTTTTGGTAAAATTTCTCTAATTTTAAATAAATAAAACAGATTGTTTAAAAATATGACCACTGTGCCCCGGTATCCCCTATAGAATTGTGTGTGTGTGTGTGTGAATGTCATAAATAGTGAAAAAATAATTGTGCTATTACTTACATGTAAAAATTAAGCAATGCCCACAAACAATAATTCTTCAACAATTACTTACTACTTTATAATAACAAATTAAAACTACAACTGATTAGTTTGTCAAATAATCTTCGTTGTGTACATAAAATCAACCATAAGAATTACCAAGTAATATGATTATTTATTACCAACTATTCTAATAATTATTTGGAATTGTAACTGCTCGTAGCGCGCTTGTGTGAAAGCGCGCTTGATTTTGCGTTTATTTTCTGGAACGAAGTTTCGGTCCAGAAAAACCTTTTCGAGCGATTGAATAGTGTATTTTCTATTTCGTTCTTCTGGTTTAAAAGCATAAAATATGGGCGATTTGTCGAGCTCAATAAAAACAAAACAAACAATATTTTTACCATTCAGTCTTTTACAACGTATTTGTTGATATTTCGAGAATATACAGAAAAAAATTTAAAAAAAGAAAATTAAAATTAAACAAGCTATAAGCTGGTAAATTTGGGGGTAAAAAATATAGAGGGTGTGCTGGTTGACACGATTTCAACCCTTCTGATCATCGGAAACAAGATTTAAAAAAAGATTCTTAATTAGTAAGTATGTCGTTAATAGTCCCTACCAAAGAGAAAACGGAAATTTTTTTTTTCGCTAAATGGCGGCTGTCTGAAGAAAAACATTCATTTTTTGACTATTTTTTTCAAAATTCTTAATTTTTTAAAATAGTAAACCAAATAATTTTTTTACAAAAGTGGTAGGAACGATAGACAGTTATATAGTGAAGGTTGGTACAAAATTTGAAGTAAATCGGTTAAATGGAACTTGAGATATCATGTCAACCATGTTGAAAAATATAGTTTTGAGTAAAAATTCGATTAAAGTTTTGAGCAAAAGTTTCAGCCAGTAAAACAAATAATCTTGATACAAAAGTGGTAGGGGCGATAGACAATTATATATTGAAGGTTGATATAAAATTTGAAATAAATCGGTTAAATAGAACTTGAGATATTATGTCAACCATGTTGAAAAATGTTAAAATGTCATAAAATACATAATTACTACAACCTTCGGTAAGTTGCTCACTGCTAGGTTCAGTTGCTGCGTCACTAAAATAGCTAAACCGTGGTAAACTATTGGAATTTTAAAATTTTCTCTTGAGAATATATTTTTAAAGGCCTAAACTTTAAGAATATGCAAAAAAAACAAAAACTTGATTTTTTTAAATTCCAAACCAGAACACGGCCTTAAGCCAAATTTCTTACTGAGGTAAAAAAAATATGTTAAATTTTGGAAGTGACGTCATCGTTGCACGTGTGAAGATATCACACAATTTTACGATTATTGGATGATATTTGTAGTCATCGAATCTCTTTTTTATTTGTTAATAGAAGTGAAAAAAGCTGTTTGAGACCCTAAATAGCTTAAAATTATCAAAATCGAGGCACACAATTATTTGAGGTTCATTCATTCATTTCATTTTACCATTTCATTCACCTTAAAAAACCGTCTGTTGGTCCAGTTGTACAAGGAAGCACTAATTTGTTCGTGGACAACTACATAGACACGGATTCATTAGGATTGGTAATATTCAAAGAAGCCAACAACATCACTACGGGAACTGTTGAAACATACGCGCCATTGGTACACATGGATTTTGTATATCGTCGGCTACCGACTACATTTCTACAGAAAGCGTGTCTACAAACTCAAACAATATTTTTTGTTCGTTAAAAACTTTTATTTTTGTATTATTTGTACAAATTTTGAATTTTTGCCACACATATCATTAATTCGATCAGACTGCCATTTAGCAGATTTGAGTTTAAATGTAATGGAGGTCTGATCCGATTACACAAATTGACACATACGGCTATTGGGACCAATAATTATTGTAGTCCAAACAACAAGATCGAAATTTTGCAATTTGCTTGTAAGTTATTAAATTGTATAAAAAATCGCTCGAGTCTCCTTATTGAGTTTAGAATCTAGTCCAGTGCTTCTCAACCTTTTTACGATGCGACATCCAAATTTTCTTGCTTATTTTCTGCGACCCCAACAATGTCAGTAATCATAGGCGCAACTAGGGTCAAACGTTTGGGGGAACTAAAAAAATTTTTTTAAACAATTTTTTAAGAGGGGGGGGTAAAAATAACAAAAAATTGCGCCGCAGGCAAAATTTTTTTAATTTTTAAGGTCAAGAGAGCTTAGATTTGAAGTTAGAAAATATAAAAAGATGTTTTTGTACTAATTTTTGGGATTTCAGAGGCAGAAAACTATTTTTCGAAAAATAATAAGCTTCTCGAAAGCCTGGCCTTCGACGCTAACCTCATCGTTTGCTAATCAATTCAAATGTCTTTCCCCACTAAACTGAAATATCATAATAACAAAAATAATTTTTGCTATAGCATATTCTAAGGGTTGCGAATATTAAGTTAATCGATTTTTCATAATATCGCCATGAAAAACTAATAATTTTTGGGATATTTTGGGGGAGCTAACTTGAATTTTGGGGGGCATATCAATTCTATATTCAATTGTTTGAGCAACAAAGTAACCTTCAATGTTTGTTTAATTTAAGAATTTTAATTCATGTTACTAATTTCCAATTCAAATTCAAAACTAATTTTGGAAAGAAATCGCTAAATTTTCTGCGACCCCCTAAAATTGATCCGCGACCCCCAGGTTGAGAATCGCTGATCTAGTCTTCGCTGAGAAATAAGCGATCTTAAATTGCTCTCCTATTAATATAGCGGTCGGAACTTTATGGTGATTGTTCGAAACATTACAGCTACCTCAGTTTTCCGATTGAGGGACTGTGAATTGGTTTTCAGAATACCACAATATATTGTCGTGAAACGAAATGCAATTCAGTTTTGTGTTAATAATTTGTCTAAGATTAAGGGATGTTTATCCATAATGAGAGGAGACGGTCAGCATAGTGGTCACGCAAGTTGACTATGGACGCTAAATACCCGGTTCGAATGCGAGTAAAGTAAGAACTTTATTCTGACCGTTCTCCCCTCGGAAAGCAACGGCAACCTACCGAGAGTAATATGCCAAGAGCATCCTTACATGTTAATGATCTAAAAGGTCCAAAAGTTGATCTGTGGACTATGAGGAAGCGTAATAACTACCCCACCAACATTTAAGGATCACGACGCTTCTGTTAAGAAGCATAACGACTGTATGATGATGGATCCATAATGACATGGCCGAGCACGGTTTTGTAATTAAAGGTCGATTTATGTTACCACTGACACAAGCACACAATACGGGCCATTAGTGCATGGCGGCAACAGCTAGCAGCTTTCATTGCGGCCATGTTTGAATCCAAACAATGCAAAATTAACATGGGAAAATACTGAGCGCAAAGAATAATTCGAAAACGAGAGATTTCTTAGCTATGAGATTCATATAGCACCAACAATGCACTAATAAGGAATATAACTGGTAAGTTTCAATGCAGTAGATATACCCAAATTTGAATTATTTCGATTTGAATATTTGAACTATTTAACCTCACTTTTTGTTACAGAAATAATTCTCGTAAAATCGCTCAAATAACTAGTTAATATGTTACTTAGACATGTTACAATTACTGAGAATTAATTTATCGTACTTTCTGTACGTTTTACAAATACTAACTAGTTAACATAATGGTTTCGTAGTTACAAATTGCTACGATAAGGAAATTTGCAAGTTTTTTTAATTTCCCACCGATTCAACAAATGAGACGGAAAAAACATTTCAGATCAGATTTCACAGCGAACTTTGCGATATGAAGCATCAGAAATTACAGTGTTGCAAAACCATTTTAAAACACACCTACCGGTGAAAAACCATTTGAATGTGAAATTTGAAGTAAAAAATGCTTTATAAATAATGTAGATGATTGTGTTTGTAATTTGCTTTTCTTTACAGGTAATCATTGTCGTACATTTTAAACAATTGGGGCACTTGTAAAACCCCTTAATAAAGGAAGTAGAAGACAAGTATCGTGAAGATAGCGATTCATCGTAAAAATGAAATGTTGTTTTGAATAAATATTGTAATTAACTTTTGCCAATTTATATACAAATTTTTAATAAAAGGAACAATGATACATAATAGACATTTACTCTTATTGTTATTCATATTTTATTAATTGTTAATTAAAAATGCAGTTAGGGAAAACTAGGATCTTTCGATTTCGCATCGAGTCGCATGTTTTGAATAAATTACTATTAACAAACACAAAAGTTTAAAAAACAAATTAACTAGCAATTGTAGAAACAACACTAATATTTGGTATAAATTTGTTAACATAAAAGTTTTCCAAAATAGCAATCTTGATTTCCCAGCTTTTTGATCTTAAAATAATTACAATTTGGGTTTCTTTGGGAGTCCACACCACCAAATGGCAATATTTCTTGTTTAAAATGTACGACAATGATTACCTGTAAAGAAAAGCAAATTACAAACACAATCATCTACATTATTTATAAAGCATTCTTTACTTCAAATTTCACATTCAAATGGTTTTTCACCGGTAGGTGTGTTTTAAAATGGTTTTGCAAAACTGTAATTTCTGATGTTTCATATCGCACAGTTCGCTGTGAAATCTGATCTGAAATGATTTTCCGTCTCATTTGTTGAATCGGTGTTTGAATCGGTGGGAAATTAAAAAAACTTGCAAATTTCCTTATCGTAGCAATTTGTAACTACGAAACCATTATGTTAACTAGTTAGTATTTGTAAAACGTACAGAAAGTACGATAAATTAATTCTCAGTAATTGTAACATGTCTAAGTAACATATTAACTAGTTATTTGAGCGATTTTACGAGAATTATTTCTGTAACAAAAAGTGAGGTTAAATAGTTCAAATATTCAAATCGAAATAATTCAAATTTGGGTATATCTACTGCATTGAAACTTACCAGTTATATTCCTTATTAGTGCATTGTTGGTGCTATATGAATCTCATAGCTAAGAAATCTCTCGTTTTCGAATTATTCTTTGCGCTCAGTATTTTCCCATGTTAATTTTGCATTGTTTGGATTCAAACATGGCCGCAATGAAAGCTGCTAGCTGATGCCGCCATGCACTAATGGCCCGTATTGTTGAATGTTAGTGAAATCCAGTGATTATAAAGTTGTTTACGGCGATTTAAACCTAAAAAGGAACGAATTTAATTAATTGCATTTGAATTTTTAAGCGCGAAAATTTACCTATTTTGACGTGCAAAGTGACTCAAAATTTCGATTTTCGGTTGGTAATTTGAAGTTTTTAAACGTAGAAGGTAGGGAATGTTGGCGAGGTATTGTTGGCTGTGACTTGTGGAGCCAACAACAGCGATTTTGGTGAGGTCCACCATAAGTGACCAATTTTCCAGTTTTCTTGGAAACCCAAGTGTTTTTCAAGCTTAGAATTAGTGCGAAGTGTCGTCTAAAGTAGACGAGTGTTTTTAGATTAATTTGGAAGTAGAATCTTCAAATTGCAGATTTTTGGAAATTATCGTATGCGAGGTGTGCATAATTCTTGGTCCGCCATTGACGAATGATCGAATGATTTTTGTAATCGAGACGATTACGTGCCTACAATTAAATGTTTAGAAGAAAGAATTCAAATCCGTTAAAATTTGAATCGAATAATTTTACATACCAAAATTTGAGGTTAGTTGCACGATTTATTAAAAATGGTTCAAATCGATTGAGTTTTGCCAAGAAACTTTATTATACGATTGTCGATCGTCCTTATCTGGATATTTTTGGAAGAATTGCGAAGATTTGGTGTCACACTTCGATTTTTATGAAAAGCGCAGCTGTTCGAAGAAGCAACAGATTCGTTTCGAATGACAGGTGTCGAGGTGTGGAATATAAGAAAGCAGTGGTCCGAAAACGTCGTCAACAAGTGCCGCATCACTGGTAAATAATAAACTTTGAATTTTGTCACACCATTTATTATTGTTATAAATTTATTTGTGTCACACGATTTACACATAAATAGAAACCTGGAGTATTTTGAGTTCGATTTGCAAGTAAATGCAAATACGAAGGGTTTCTATTTCACAAATTTACACATCAACAACCAAAACGAACCTGTTCGTAAACAGCTCATGCTCGACCTGTTTATGCTTATTTAAATTAAATTTATTTTATGAAAATTAAATTAGTCATTTTTCACGAAGCTGAGTTTGATTTTATTTTCATGCAGCGAGCCGTACCAGAATTTAGTTTTTTAGCGGTGTCGATAACGACAATAATTTTGGTTAAGGCAATTTATGCAGTTTTGTTCCCGATAGAAGAATTTCGATTGAGCAACATTCGTAAGGTAGCAAGGCTACTCATTTTGTTTTATTTGGCGACCCGAAAAGGAGAGAAGTGCGAACCCAGCCCTGTGATTTGTCTCCGTATAGAAATTATATGTGAACCGATATATAGCTGCCGACGGTACTCTAGTGTTGAGATATTGTCCTGATAAAAAAATAATTTTAAAGTTGAAGGGTCGTAGGAAATATCTCTACAATATATTGTGATGATAAAAACGAATCAGAGATTCGGGATAAACATTTTTCTCAAAAAAGGTGTGCAAGCGAACACTTAAAACTGTAAAAATAGATCTTGTTTACATCCAAGTGTAGCCACGTGTAATGTGAGAGCTTTACATGATGAAGGAATAATGAGACAATTAACAAGAGAACTGAAGAGATAAAATAGATGTAGTAGCGGTGCAGGAAACAAAACAGTTTACTTATTTTACCTTAATATTAATAGTAATTAAACATTGAATAATTTCATTTTAAGGTTATACAGGGTGAATGAGAGCACCCGTATAAGCAATTTTTTTTTCAAAAACGGCTAGTCGTAGAGAGTTGGGTTAAAAAAATTTATTATAAAAGCCATAATAAAGAATCGAATGGTGATATTATTATTTCTCGGAAAGGTCGGCGTCCCGAGTAGTTTGCTCCAGAACTCCAGAATTTTAAATGGCACCATAGGTCGAAAATGGTATCGTTAAAAAGATCTTTAAGAAATAAGCAAGTTTTGTGGGAAAAATTATTTTATTACTCCCACCCCTTTTAAGTAATGGTAGTCTCATTCACCCATATGCAATCGAATATTACTGAAAAGGGGAGCGAGTAATAAAATAATTTTTCCTACAAAACTTGCTTATTTTTGCAAGATCTTTTCAACGATACCATTTTCGACCTATGGTGCCATTTAAAATTCTGGAGTTCTGAAGTTTCTGGAGCAAACTACTCGGGACGCCGACCTTTCCGAGAAATAATAATATCACCATTCGATTCTTTATTATGGCTTTTATAATAAATTCTTTTAACCCAACTCTCTACGACTAGCCGTTTTTGAAAAAAATTGCTAATACGGGTGCTCTCATTCACCCTGTATATTGAAGTTATTTTGTTCACTTTTTAATTTAAAATTAAATTAAAGATGTTTTTTAACATTATTCTTTATTCATTATTTTTTTCATTATCATTATTTTTTTAAATAATTTATTCAATCACTTAAATAGTAGTAGAGTAAATAACATATTAGAATATTGTTAACGTAAAGAAATATAATTTCCGTACATATAAAATTGTGGTATATAAAATTTGGTATTCCTATTTCCAAGTACAAAACAGAAACAAATGCGCATGCTTCCAAATAAAATTCTTCTCTACCGACCAAACGATTTTTCCCCAGTGTGAGTTTTTAAATGATTTTTTAAAGATGATTTCTTAGCACATTTATAGTCACAAATCTCACAACCGTACGGTTTTTCTCCTGTGTGAGTTTTTAAATGACTGTTCAAAGATGATTTCTGAGCACATTTATAGTCACATATCTCACAATGAAACGGTTTTTCTCCTGTGTGAGTTTTTAAATGTTCCTTTAAATTAAACTTTCGAGCAAATTTATAGTCACAAATCTGACAAACAAACGGTTTTACCCCTGTGTGAGATTTTAAATGACTTTGTAAATTTGACTTTCGAGCACATTTAAAGTCACAAATCTCACAAGAATGCAGTTTTGGGTGAGTTTTTAAATGATTTTTTAAATCTGACTTTTGAGCACATTTATAGTCATAAATCTTACAATGAAACTGTTTTTCTCCTGTGTGAGTTTTTAAATGACCGTTCAAAGATGATTTCCGAGCACATTTATAGTCACATATCTCACAATGAAACGGTTTTTCTCCTGTGTGAGTTTTTAAATGACTGTTCAAATATGATTTATGAGCACATATATAGTCACAAATCTCACAATGAAACGGTTTTTCTCCTGTGTGAGTTTTTAAATGACTGTTCAAAGATGATTTCTGAGCACATTTATAGTCACATATCTCACAATGAAACGGTTTTTCTCCTGTGTGAGTATTTAAATGATCTCTTAAATATGACTTTTGAGCAAATTTATAGTCACAAATCTCACAAACAAACGGTTTTGCCCCTGTGTGAGATATTAAATGTCTTTTTAAAGTTGATTTGCGTGAAGTTTTAAAGCCACATATCTCACAACCAAACGGTTTTTCTCCTGTGTGAGTTTTGAAATGACGGTTCAAATATGATTTCTGGGCACATTTATAGTCACAAATCGCACAATGAAACAATTTCTCTCTAATACCATTATTTTCTGCAGGTTTCTCCTTTATTAATATTCTTCTATCTATCTCTTCATCTTCTTCCTTAATATTTATAGAATGATGTAGTTCATCTAAATTAAATTTTAAGTCTTCAGATTCTTCCGGTTTAACTAACACTTTACAGCTTAAACTATACGGATGGTCTAAGGTAGTGCCAATGTTTTCCATAATAATCTAACTCTTTAGTATAGATTATCTGGTATCTAATAGTTTTTAATAATATAACAGTTTTAAAATGGCGACTAATATTTAGGATGCGGCACGTCAACGAGCGTCGAAATAGAGTGTCTCGCGACAGTAATAACCTGGCTGTGACTGTGGCGCCATCTATGGATGGGATGATCGTGTGGAGGAATTTTATATTTGATCCTGAATCCAAGCATGCGCATTTGTTCCTTATGCAAGTCAATGTTAATTTTTTGTACGCTAGAACTGGCTAGATCAATAAAAGCCATTGTTAGATGGCGGTATCAACCACTGAACGCGGGAAATTTGAGTAGAATATTTATTTGATTTAAAAAATATAAAATGTAGTAGATTGATCGAAAATCGATAGATTCCTGAAACTCAGTTTAAACGATGAACCATAATATTCCAGACGGTCCAAAAGAATTGAGAATCGGACGGATTGAGGGGGAAGGGTAAGTTAGAAAGCAATTGCTGTATTTAATTTTACTTGATGATATATCTTGCGAATGTGTTATTTGCAGTCAATTGTACCAACGTTTTATGTCTGCGATGGGCGATCTCCTGGATGCGCGAATTATTTTAGTGAGTTGTTTTCAGATAGCAACTCCACTGTTTTTTATTTTTTGATTTGATTGTCCCAGGGTATTCCTTCAGGTTATCCTGGATTTCACTTAATTTGTTATATCTCAGGTGTTAGGTATAAAGGGATTAAGTCAGAAAATGGAAAATTTTTTTTATTGCTGGAATGAAATCTATTTTGAATGCTCTTTCGACTGATATAAATTTTTTAGTAAATTTTATTTTATTAGCGCAGTAATGGTCTGAAAATATAAATATTAAATCAAAAATAATTGTATGCCGTTCCGTATAAAGGGCGTTAGTTGACTTATGCTTCTGAGACCACTTATATTCCGTATTCCGCTACATATTCCATTCGGTATAAAAGGCGTAAGTTGACTTATTAATTACCCGATTTACAATTTGCATTACAAATTTCTTTCTTCATTATCTCAAAACTACGTTTTATGACTTAACCCCTTTATACCTAACACCTGAGATATGTTTTGTGTCTCCTATTGGAGTTTTGGAATCAAATATTGTCGACCCCATCTATTATCTCAACTTTGTTTTTTAAATAAAACCAACTTTTCTTTACTTCCGTGTTTTATTTAGAGGACTGGCGCCCGGAAGGTTTTTCTCCTTAGTTAGTTGACAATTGATCGCCTGACCCACAACGGAAGAACCTGCGAACCGCGTCCGCGCGACCCATGCTCTGGCACTGGACGGGGTGTAATCCCTTAGCTGGCTTGTCTACCATTCCATTCGTAGATCAGCGGGGCAAGTGGCCCAAATTAGAGCAATTTGCGTTACAATCGTTGGCTCGAAAAAAATTATTAAAAATACACCTTCATACCGCTCGCGCACAGTGTTTTGGTGCCTTAATAGGGTTGTTATTTTTTCATTTTGTTTTTTAAAATTTAACCCTTTCACTGCTTAAATCGACTAAAGTCGCCCGAATATTTTTTAGCTTTCAATGCTCAAATCGACTTTTGTTCAAGGCTTATAAAAAACGTTAGCTTTGGATGCGGAAATAGATTTTTGTCACATTGGCTCGCAGACACTGTCTGTGATATATTAAAACTTTATATATTTTTTATTGACCTTGAACAGGTGTCGGGTAAATAGATAACAAACAAAGCCATCAGTTTGCCATTACAACTGCAGTATTACCATTGGCGGTTCTAGAACATATGAGGCCCCAGGCGCAATACAATTTTGAGGCCCCCCTCTAAATGTTTTCACTAATCCTACACTCCCTAACCTAAAGTAATTGATTTGAACCCCTGGTGCCCGGGGGGTCTATTCACCAGACCCGCAGACGATTTATTTTTTTAATACTTTTTTTACTAAAAATTGCACTGAAATCAAAATAGCTGCAAATCCAAGACGTCTTAGGGCTTAGAATTTTTTCGTTATTTTTCTTGTGTTTATTACAATAGCGTTAATATTTCCATACAATTTCAGAAAATTTGAACAAAATTAAATTTTTAACAAAAAATTTAAATCAAAAATTATATTGCACTTAAATCAAAATAACTGCAAATCTAAGGCATCTTAGGGCCTAGAATTTTTTCGTTATTTTTCCTGTATTTATTACAACGGAATTAATATTTTCATAGAATTTCAGAACATTTTTGAACAAAATTAAATTTTTATCAAAAAATTTAAATCAAAAATTGTATTGAAATCAAAATAACTTAGGGCTTAGAATTTTTTCGCTATATTTCCTGTGTTAATTACAAACGAGTTCATATTTCCATAAAGTTTCAGAATATTTGAACAAAATTAAATTTTTATCAAAAAATTTAAATCAAAAATTCACTGAAATCAAAATATCTGCAAATCTAAGGCATTTCAAGGCTTAGAATTTTTTCGATATTTTTCCTGTGTTTATTACAACAGAGTTCAAATTTCCATAAAGTTTCAAAATATTTGAACAAAATTGAATTTTTATAAAAAAATTTAAATCAAAAATAATTGCACTGAAATCTAAATAACTACAAATCCAAGGCATCTTAGGGCTTAGAATTTTTTCAATATTTTTCCTATGTTTATTACAACAGAGTTAATATTTTCACGAAGTTTCAGAATATTTGAAGAAAATTAAATTTTTATCAATTTAAATCAAAAATTGCACTGAAATCAAATAACTGAAAAACGAAGGATTCTTAGGGCTTAGAATTTTTTCAATATTTTTCCTGTGTTTATTACAACAGAGTTAATATTTTCACGAAGTTTCAGAATATTTGAACAAAATTAAATTTTTATCAAAAAATTTAAATCAAAAATTACACTTCAAGATAACTGCAAATCCAAGGCATCTTGGCCCTTAGAATTTTTTTTGTTATTTTTCCTATGTTTATTACAACATAGGTAATATTTTCATAAAGTTTCAAAATATTTGAACAATATTTAATTTTTATCAAAACATTTAAATCAAAAATTGCACTGAATCAAAATAACTGCATATCTAAGGCATCTTTAGGGCTTAGAATTTTTTCGTTATTTTTCCTGTATTTATTACAACGGAATTAATATTTTCATAGAATTTCAGAACATTTTTGAACAAAATTAAATTTTTATCAAAAAATTTAAATCAAAAATTGTATTGAAATCAAAATAACTTAGGGCTTAGAATTTTTTCGCTATATTTCCTGTGTTAATTACAAACGAGTTCATATTTCCATAAAGTTTCAGAATATTTGAACAAAATTAAATTTTTATCAAAAAATTTAAATCAAAAATTCACTGAAATCAAAATATCTGCAAATCTAAGGCATTTCAAGGCTTAGAATTTTTTCGATATTTTTCCTGTGTTTATTACAACAGAGTTCATATTTCCATAAAGTTTCAAAATATTTGAACAAAATTGAATTTTTATAAAAAAATTTAAATCAAAAATAATTGCACTGAAATCTAAATAACTACAAATCCAAGGCATCTTAGGGCTTAGAATTTTTTCAATATTTTTCCTATGTTTATTACAACAGAGTTAATATTTTCACAAAGTTTCAGAATATTTGAAGAAAATTAAATTTTTATCAATTTAAATCAAAAATTGCACTGAAATCAAATAACTGAAAAACGAAGGATTCTTAGGGCTTAGAATTTTTTCAATATTTTTCCTGTGTTTATTACAACAGAGTTAATATTTTCACGAAGTTTCAGAATATTTGAACAAAATTAAATTTTTATCAAAAAATTTAAATCAAAAATTACACTTCAAGATAACTGCAAATCCAAGGCATCTTGGCCCTTAGAATTTTTTTTGTTATTTTTCCTATGTTTATTACAACATAGGTAATATTTTCATAAAGTTTCAAAATATTTGAACAATATTTAATTTTTATCAAAACATTTAAATCAAAAATTGCACTGAATCAAAATAACTGCGAATCTAAGGCATCTTTAGGGCTTAGAATTTTTTCGTTATTTTTCCTGTGTTTATTACAACAGGAATTTTAATTTTAACAACCAATAAAAGTTGAAATATCTTGGTGGATTTTAAAAAGCAGCTCTATAGCGGAATAGAATAATTTTTTCTTGATACTGTCAACTTTTGGTAATTTTATTTGGTAATAGGTAGATATATTAAAGAAATCTTAAAATTCCAATATTCAGAATTTTCAAAAAAAAGAATGTCAAATTTCATTTCAAATATAGTAATAAAGACAATAGATTATTGAAATAGGTACTTTATAGTTTCCAGAAACGATCATTCTATTGCGCTAAAGAGCTGAATTTTTAAAATTCCAAAAATATTTAAACATTTCTTGAAAAACATGTTTAACGAATCTTTTTAAAGAACGTTTTACACCAATATTTAGTCACATTATGAACAGGACCCTTAAGATTAAAGGTTCAAGCCCACTTAGACCACGCGACGCGACACCACACCGAGCTACACTTTTGTTGTAGCCTGGTGTTATGGCCTGGTGTCGCGTGGTCTTAGTGTGCGGACTTGCATTTGATTCTATGTAAATCATTACAAGAAGTGGGGGGAGCTTGACAAGTTGGAAAGGCAAACGCACGATGATGTTTAAATGGGCTAAGCAATTTTATTGATTAATAGTTAATAACAATCACGATGAAGTCATCTTTAAAAAAAAAGAATGTAAATGAAATTTGGTTAATCCGTTTGGGAGGTACGGTGCCACAAGCAAAGACTCAGAGAAAAAATTCACACACACACATACATACATATGTACACACACACAGATGCACGCGTTAAACTTATAACTCCCCTCTTTTTGCGTCGGGGGTTAATAAAAGTATTTTATTAATTGTAAATCCCCGGGCGAAGCCGGGTATCCAGCTAGTACATAATAATACACAAGTTCAAATGTAAACAACCTTTCCACCACTATACGTTAAGTGCAAAAACAGCCACCAGATAGCGTATCGCTTATCTTGACACGCCTATACATGCATTTAACTAGTTCGAAGTGAATCCAGTGTCTTCAACGCTGATTGATCAAACTAAGGTCAAACTGTCCTTACATCGAGATAAGGGGTCTAAATTCAAATTTAAGATCGCCCTAAGTATTGTAGAAATATTTCCTACGACCCTAACTTGAATTATTTAATTAGGACAATATCTCTACCCTAGAGTGCGATCGACAGCTATACGTCGGTTGGCATATAAATTTCGAGACAAATCTCAGAGCTGGGTTCGCCTTCTCTCCTTTTTGGGTCGCTAAATAAAATAAAATTGTTCGGCCTTAGTGTTGCAACTTTATTGCTCAGTCGAAAATTTCCTCTTAAAGACAAAGTTGCTTGAATTGCCTTAATCAAAACTATTGTCTTTACCGACAATACCAAAAAACTAAATTCGGGTGTGGATCGTTGTATGAAAAATAAATTAAAACCAGCTTCATAGAAAAAAGACTAATTTAATTTTCATCAAACAAATTTAATTTTAAAATAAGCTTAAACACATTTACGAACAAATTCGTTTTGGTCGTCGGAGTGTAAAATTGTGTTATAGAAACCCTTCGCATTTGCATTTACTCGCAAATCTAACTCAAAATACTCCAGGTTTCTATAAATGTAATTGTGTGACAAATAAAATTACAGTAATAAAGGTGGTGTACAAATTATAAAGTTTTTATTTACCAAGACGGTGGCACTTGTTGTCGAGGTTTTGGGACCGCTGATTTCTTATATTCGATATCTGTCACTCTGCAACCTGTTTCATCCTTGAACAGCTATGATTTTCATAAAATTCGAATTGTGACTCCAAATTTCCACAATTATTCCATAAATATCCAAATAAGGACGATCGGCAATCGCACAATAAAGTTTATTGACAAATTTCTTCCAATTTGAATCAATCTCAGAAAATTGCATAACTAACCTCAAAATCCAGGCAAGTAAAATTATTTAATCTCAATTTCAACCAATTTGAATTCTTTCTTCTAAACATCTAATTTGTAGGCATGCAATTGTAGTACTTACAAAAATCACTCGATCATTCGTCAATGGCTGACCAAAAAATACGCACATGAGTGATATCAAAATTTTCTAAATGTGTTTTTCCAAAAACACCGTAATTTGAAGATTGTACTTCCAAATTTATCTAAAAACACTCGTCCACTTCGGACGACACTTCGCATTACTATTATGCTTGAAAAACACCTTGGTTTTCCAAGAAAACTCGAAAAATCGGTCACTTATGCCCGTACTAATAGTCGCGGATCAAGCCGAGATCAAGGATTGAACCTCGGTTTTCTCTCTCTATCTAGTTACCCGGTTACGGTTTAACCGAGGGTCAATCCTTGATCTCGGCTTGATCCGCGACTATTAGTACGGGCATTAGTCGCGGATCAAGCCGAGATCAAGGATTGAACCTCGGTTTTCTCTCTCTATCTAGTTACCCGGTTACGGTTTAACCGAGGGTCACTCCTTGATCTCGGCTTGATCCGCGACTATTAGTACGGGCATTAGGTGGACCTCACCGAAAATACGCCTTGCTGGCTCTACAGCTCGCAGCCAAGTCCTCTTTCTTCTCTTTATCTCAGAACCAGCGACTTGATACACTGTCATTTCTGCCTACAAATTTTTAGACTCCCGCTGGGATCGAACCAGCACTTCCTGATCACAAGCCGCGCGACTTACCTTCTGCGCTACGTGCTCGACCTTGTCTCTATGGATAAATCCTCCCCTAATTTGAAATAAACTACCAATACAAAGCTGGATTTCAGTTTAAATCACGAAAGTATATTTCCTCTACGGAGTCTTAGAAACGATGTTCACTTTTCAATGCAGGTTTTACTGAGGTTAAGTATCTCAGGATTCCACCAATACTTCGCCTTTTGTGGTATTACCGCAGACCGCCGTAACCAATTTCAGGAAACTGTTCCGCAGTTTCTGGTATGCTCTCTTCCAATAGGCTTCTTATGGCTTCCATGATGTATTCTCTATTCAGCCCTCTAATATTCCAGCCTTCTGGAACTTTCAAACCTCCTGGTATGCTGTTCTATGACTTTCCATGAGTAGTTATTATTCATGACGCCTGGAGAAAGAAAAGCCCCATCGATCACTGATTGGGATTCCCGTTGGATGTGAATTATTGATAGTTTTAGATACTAGATGTTAAATTAAGTACTATCTTGCATCCTCGATATATTACCTCATTGAGGGTCCTAGTTCAGGTGGGGCCCCTAGGTGAGAGGATCTGCGGCTGACAGGTCGCACTGAGATCCTATTTAAAGGACACTTTTCTCCTACTTTCATGGAAACCATTGGCGACTATGATAGTCTAACAACCTCTTTTGGTGGGTGACATTAGGCAAGCCTATTGGCAGGGCTACCACCACCCGTAGTAGTTTTTGTTTTTGAAAGCATGATATCTTTAGATCCAATTGTTTTATGAAAGATTCGTAAACTTTCATAGAGCCTGCCGTCTCAATTTTAAGCTTTCGCTTTGGACTCCACTGGGATTTCAGCCTTTCAGATTTAAGACCATCGTCATCTGAAAACACAGATAACTTATTTAGACTAAACCCTCAGTGCTGTGTCATTTTGCATAGAGCCAAGATTCATAACCTCAGAAGCATGGCTGCTACTCCAGTGCCTTAACTAAAATACATTCTAAGACAAGTTAGAGAGATTTAGTCTGTTAATGCTTACTGGTAAAGGTAAGAATACCTTTACTCTTTCGATTTGCAAGATCAGGGGTTCTTCATACTGTTGTGGTATTTTGATCAATTAAGAGTGACAGCAAGCAAATAAGAGAGTAATTTGATTTTATTTAATTTTTAATTCAGTAGTCAGTTGATGTGACTGACAAGAAAGTAAAATTTGCATCAAAAACAAAAAACCACCACATGTAACGAGTTATTACACATAAAACACAATTTTGAATTTATTTGTGAAATATAAAATTTTTGTAACATCCTGTAAGTGATTTTTGATTTTAAAAACAACGAATTCCTGCAAAATGAAAGTGTTAATGTCAGTTTGGTGCGCACACGATTAACGGCATTAGGTTACCTGTCAGTGGAAGCATTTTAGCAAGCCAGGATGAAAAGATTCCCACCACAAAATCAAATTTTCGAAAACTGGG
Organism: Rhagonycha lutea; assembly: GCA_958510855.1. Taxonomy (NCBI): domain Eukaryota; kingdom Metazoa; phylum Arthropoda; class Insecta; order Coleoptera; family Cantharidae; genus Rhagonycha; species Rhagonycha lutea. The sequence continues at coordinate 42,737,419 of OY294038.1, forward strand.
AAAGGGACAGAAATCAGCGAGCAGAAACACGGCAGTTCCTAAGTGACCTCCAAGCGGAGAAGAGTTCCCGGGTGAAGCTCAAGTAAAGAGGAGTTCTTAGTGGTCTCCAAGCAGAGCAGTCTCGGAGTGGAGCTCAATTTGAGTACACGTGAGGTCTCTTGAGAGAACTCAAATTAGGGTACTCAATTGCGGTTCTTTGGTACGAAAATCCAAGGCTTTAATTTACTTGATTAAGCGGAGGTGGATGAATAGTGGAATCGTAAAGTGGCGAAGTTTCGGTAGTTTATGGAAAGTTGTGTATCGTGAACGTGGCGAATTGGAAATTAACTTCACATTTGGTGACGTATTTGTATTTGGAATACTGGCAGACGTGTGGAACATTCACAGCTTTGGACAGGTTGAAACGGCTGGCGACTACTGGCAGGAATTTCGACGCATGCATCCGGCAACACACGAAGTTTAATGGAATGTTATAAATTTGCAACAAGGTACAAAATTTGTTTAATTTTTGATGAATCTAAATTGTGAATCAACGATTTGTGTTGACTTTAGATTGATTAAAGGACTTTATTAAAATTGATAATTATAAATTATTTACATAATTACACCAATAATGAAATATCCAAATTTAGTTCCTAAAATCGAGGATTTAAATGTAATTTGGATGATTTAATTATTACACATAAAATAACACATTGGTTTCAGAGAAAATTATTGTCTAAAGTAATTTGATGCAAATTTTTACTATTGATTTCCTTTTATCATTCAATAAATTATGTCTACAATGAACTACCCTTTTATTTCGTTCGTCGAACCTATCAGCTCTGAGGAAGAGAAAAACCCATCTCCGGCGTAACGTTAGTTTTTGGGGCTTTTGTGGGGTGATCATTCATTTAAGGGTGAATATCATTGCAATACATATATGGTCATCTGTGCCACCAAGAATGTGTACCTGGGCCATATAATATTAAGATTCCATTCCTGTCTTGTGTTCGTTCAATAGGCTCATTATGCCACATTGGGAGGAAGATAGTCATATGCGCCACCAAGAATGTGCACCGGGGCTATCTTCTCCTTCTGCGGATAAGGTCTTTACCTTCCTCTCATGGCCTTCCTTTTTGGCATTAGATTAGTTATTTTTATAGCACGAGTTCACTCTTGTATTTAATTTCGCACCTTATGCCTTCAGAGTACGTCCCTTTGTGCCGATGTACTGCGCCATGTTCCCCAAGTTCTCAGATTTCATTTTTAACTCAGATTTTAGTTCTGAGGTGATACGACGTCTCAGTTCTTATGGGTTAAGTCGGGGTTAAGTTCATTTGGCCCATCAGGTATCTTTTGTGCCAACCTACTTCGCCGTGTTCCTCAAATGGTCAGGTTTCACTTTTAACTCAATCTATAGTAGATGAGGTGAATCGAGGCCTTGACTCGCACGTGTAAAGGTCATATGGCCCATTCGATCTTTCCAGTTCCCGCTAGAGTGCAGCTACGACTCGACTCTGTGTTCCGAGTTTCTGTGGTTTTCAAAGATCAATTACCTTTAAGGGTTGGTTCTCTAACAGAATCAGATCTACTGCGCCAAGACGGTTTGGTTTACAGGTTCCACTTTTAACTTGATTATCATAACCAAGGTGGTTTGAGGTCCTAATTGGATGAGTACTTTTGGTAGGTGGCTAGGTTTCTATCAGTAGCCTGATAGAGAACCTGACCTAGTCATCGGCACGTACTCCAAGGAGTTATGCCTTACTTAAGTCTACCCTACGAGCCCGAGCAGTCAAACGCTCGCGCGCAGGTGGCTGCTTGCTCTTGCCCACCTTATGACCATTCGCCAGTGCAATTTGTGGAAATCCGGAACGTAGAGTTCGCAGATAACGCTTCCGGGGCCGCCGCGTGGAGGCTTGCACTTGACCTTACCGTACAACCCTGGGGTTCTTCTGGATATACGGAAGAGACCCACGAAAAGGGGGTACGCAACGGCAAGCACACCGCCGCGTCTATCACAGACGGCGGAACCCAACTCGGATTACTACGAGTAGAGTTTTGGTCGTTATCTTTTGTGCGAGTTCTTCTAATCCTTGTTCATAACTATAGTTAACAATGTTGTTAACTGTAGTAAATGATGTTGTTCCACTCTACCCGTGGGTAACTATTTCCGCCGCCATACTCCCAATACCCCCGCGAATATAACTCGCTTACCAATGTGATGTTAGTTTTTACGTTCAAGCATTGTTAGTACCAGGAGATCCTACGCCTTCACAGTGTGGTGTACGTTTACCTGGAGCACTGTTGTTTTACCCCGGGGTACGCTTTCTGCATTCACGGTGTCCCGTTCTGTTCTCCCCCACCGTAGTCCCTGAAGAGTGTGGGTTTCTTGCAGTCTCTGATAAAGTGTCCAGACTTACGATAGTTCTAGCATTTGTTTGCTATACCAAATATTTTATTTTGCACATGACAGACCATAAACAGCGCTTGATCTTCTTCACTCCGCATATCGGTAGCCCCATCCCAATAAGCTTCCTCCTTGTCAAGTCCTTTGAAGCTCGATTGCTATCCATTTTCATGGTAATTGCTTGGTGATGTCCGCTTGATGGAGGACCGCTGTTCGTTTATCATAACATTTACGAATTTTTGGTATCATTTAAATTTTGGTTTATTCATCACTGATGAACTGCCTCTAAATCGCATCCATTGTATTATTGTCTCCGGTTTTCAATTTCGCCCCAATCCTGTCACACCCCAAGCCACTGCAGCTGTAGAATGAACTATTAGGATTTTAGCAGGCGGAGTGTTACTGATTCTGGCCATTTTGAGCCAGATGTCCCCCACAGCATGGATCCTCTTATTGGAGTTCTTATCGAACTACAGTTTGCGGCGTTAGTAGATTCTTCCTACGGTCATGTAATATCTTTTAAAGCTACTGAATTGAGCTACAAATATATTGTGGTGTTCTAAACCAACTACAAAGCCGCACACTCTGAAGCTAAGATACTTTGTGATGTTTCGAACACGAACAAGCTGGAAAGACTGAATTCTAATTACAATTAAGAGAATCGGAATACTTTATATCGTTTGATAAATCTGAACGTAAAAATATGAGAATGTGATCTTGTTTTGTGGACTACAAATTGTCTTATAGCCGTATGTGTAAGTTTGTGTAATTGTATCAAACAACCATTACATTTAATGTCAATTTTACTTACTAAATGGCGCTTTGATAAAATTTATTGTTATCTATCTGTGTGCACAATCAAGAGTTGTACAAAAATTATAATGTTTTAATAAAAGTTTTGACGAACCGTAATCTTGTTGTTTGAGAACCCCTGTAATGTTGGTCACGCCTTCGGAAGTTAACTCAGTAGCCAAGCTGCAACACATATTATGATGTTTGTACGTCTTGAATCTTACTCCATGAAATTATGCAATCGTAGTTGTCCACTAACAATATTGGTGCTTTTTATGTAAATTACTGCGATCGAACATCCAAATCTAGCAGCTTCTTGCAGGTACCTAACCTCAAATTTTGTATCACATATCTTTATAATTCTTGTTATTTTAGGAATCATCCAGCGTATAAACCGTCGAATCAACCAATGTAAGCGCAATTCAATATCGGATGACCATAAAGTTTACCTATCCAAAAACTCGCAAATTCGTGTGAATCTCGCACATGTGCATAAAAACGGGTCCGTTTCTGAAATTTTCACACCCTCTCGTATTAACGAATAATTCGGATATCCCAAACTAGGAAATTCACTATTCAATCACTCGAAAGATTTCCCTGGACCGCAGCTGTCTTCTCCAAAGCCTCATCGAGCAGTCCGCTTATCTTATTATTCTTCACAATTCTAAAATTCCCTAGGATTTTTAAAAAAAGACATAAATTTGGAGGTAACTGTTTTTGGCGGTAAATTTGAATTGCAAACTGATTATTCTTCTTTTGCAGGTTTATCAATATTTTTCTATTATTTCAAAATAGAAATAAAAATATTGTGTTTGTGTAATGTGTAAGGTAGTACCAAGTTGGCTTTGGATCTAAACAAGATTTATTCTCATGTAATGACGGTGTCCACTTTCACACCTCTTTTGACTTCAATATCCAATCTCGAATCTTTTATTCGTTTTGAACATTACTGAATTTTTTCGAGACCTTGAAAAAATCAACAATTAATATTTGACCAATTTAATTTGCCATATTGTAGTGATATTTCCTTGTTTAAGAGATCCAGATGGATTGGTAGACAGATAATTGGTAAATTTATGATTTAAGTTCAGTAGTCAGTCGATACGATTAACAAAAAAAAATAAGATTTGCATCAAAAACAAAAACCATCCCATGTAACGATTAATTACACATGAGACACAATTTGAGTTTATTTGTGAGATACAAAAGTTTTGTAACACCCTGTGAGTGTTTTTTAAATTTGATAACAGCCGCGATTTTCTGTAAAACAAAAGGTGAAAGTGATAATTCGGTGCACAAGCAATTAATAATTCCATGTTACCTGAAAATAAGTGTGATATTGGCAGACAAGAACGTCGATTCCCACCATAAAAGTAAAAAGTTTTGAATTTTGAAAAGACAAAAATGAAAGAGAAGGAGAATGAAGCCAGTTCTTGGGGAGACGTCGATTGAGAAAGTGTAAATTTCTCGATAAAATCCCAATTAAGGAACTCAATTGCGATTCTTTGGTATAAAAAGACCAAAGCATTAATTTACTTAATTAAACGGAAGTAAATAAATTTACGGAATTCGAATATTTGATGAAAGTTGTGTATTGCGTACGTAATTGGATATTCGTGAATTGAATATCTGAAATAAAAGTGGATTAGAGATTTGTACAATCTGTAAAAACTACAGGTTATGTTCACACGTGGTGGACAGGTTAAAGTTGATAAATTAATTGATTGCTTACCGAAGTGTAACTAAAACACGAAGATTATTTAACCAACAGTTTTTAAAAGTTGGTTAACGAAAATTAAAGGATTGAAGCAGCACTTTTAATCACCGAATTTGGAACACTTTCACTGGTAGCTGTGAAGACATCGATGGCTTCCAACAGAATGGGCAACCTGATGTTTACCAACTGTTTTATGGGAACACACCAGATCAAGTAAAAAGTAACAAGGTACAAGATTTGTTTTATTTTTAATTAATCTAAATTATGAATCAATGAATTGTGTTGATTTTAGATTAATTAAAGGACTTTATTGATTTTAATGATTATAATTTGTTCACATGATTACACCAAATAATGAAATATCCAAATTTAGCTCCTAAATACAAGGATTTAAATGTAATTTGTATGCTTTAATTATTGCACAAAAATAACACATTGGTTTTAGACAAAATTGTTGTCCAAGTTAATTTGATGCAAATTTTTATTGATTCTTTATGCTACTTAATAAATTATGTCTACAACAAATTGCCCTCTTATTTAGTCTACTGAATCCACTGACTCTGAGGAAGAGAAAAACTCTACTCCGATAAAACGTTAGCTTTGAGGGTCTTTCTTTTTTTGGGGTGGTTATTCTTAAAGTAAGAATAATCATAACAACTAAATTGGCGCCCAACGTGGGGCTCAATAGGGGTTGTTAGTTAACAACTAAATTGGCATCCCTTAACGTGGGGCTATAGTAGATAAATTAGGGGTAGTTAGATAAAAAGTTGAAAATAGAAATCAAAAATTTGAAAATTAAAAATTAAAAATTTTTTAATAAAATTGACTTTCAATGTGTTAGAGAGAACGCATTTATTAAAATTAAAAGGATAGGAACACGTAAATTTATTCAAACCACGAAATAAAAGGTCAATAAAATTGCAGCTGCGAAATTTAACATTGATAAATCGAACAAAATAAAAATTTAAGGAACACATGCCTGAAAGTTTCGACATTTGCGAGACAAAGATAAACAATTTAAATAAAAATAATTTCGCACATTTAAGTTTAAAATAAAATTTTTAAAATGGGTGATAACGGCCAAAATAATACAGGTGTACCGGATTTAAACGCACCAATTGTAGACGCAGGGTTAATCCAGGGTTTTGAAGACACAGGTACCGAGACTCAACTCACACAGGGTACGATTTTGGGAGATGCATCCCAAATTTCTGATACAACTCCAGAAATTCCAGTAGCTACTAGTACACCAGTAGCAGGTTTGCCACAAGCGCAAACAATTTCAACTCCGGGTGGAAACATGGGAGATCTCATGCTTTTCCTTAACAATAAATTCGGGAACCTCGATAATATTTTCGGGGACCTCAAAAATGAATTCGGGGACATAAAAACAAAACTGGGAGAAAACGCTCTTGACTTCAACAACAAATTTGAGGGTATGAATGATAAATTTGACAAAAAATTTGAGGATCTCAAAACAAAAATGGGGGAAAATACCCTAGACACTAATAAAAAACTCGATGGTATGAATAATAAATTTGAAGCAATTGATAAAAAATTAAGTGGCGAAATTAAAAACGTCGAGACAAAGTTAAATAAAAAATTAGATGAAACTACGGATCAAAGGTTTAATAACCTGGATTCAGAAATAAAAAGGGTTGGAACGGAAGTTTTTGAATTAGATCGTGCATCAAAAAAATGTACGGTAGACATTTATAAAATAAATGACGATATTAAATCAGTTCAGGGTGATCTAATTAATTTAGAAATAAATAAGGTATCAAGGGATGAAATTGATAAAATAAGAAGGGATAATGAGGAAAGGATTGAGACAGGAATTGCAATCCAGGGAGATAAAGTGACTGAATTTGCTTTAACTATTCAGGAACAAAAAGAGGAAATTAATTTCCAAAAGGAAAACCTCAATAAAGTTGTTCAAAGGGAAAATCTTAGGGTTGATGATGAGCGCCTGAAGGACATAAAAGAGTTCCCACGTCCACATAATTTGCGAACGCTACGAGGATTCTTAGGGTTAATGAATTACTATAAAAAATTCATGCCAGAATACTCTAAAGGAACTGTCGAATTATTAAAATTGTTAAACAAGGGGATAAAATGGAAATGGGATGAAAATAAGGAAAACGCTTTTAAAGAACTAAAGAACAAACTCTTTTTAAACTTAAAATTAATTCTGCCAGATTTCAGTAAGAAGTTCATTTTAAGAACTGATGCCAGTGATCGAGCGATTGCTGGAGCTTTAAGTCAAAGTAGGGACGAGGTAGACGTACCAATAGTTTTTGTCTCAAGAACATTAAAACCTGCCGAAATTAATTATTCGACGACCGAAAAAGAGATGTTGGCAATAGTTTACTCTCTGCAAAAATTGAAATTTTATCTCATAGGTAGGAAGTTTGAAATTCAAACTGACCATTCGGCTCTAACATTCTTGATGAGAACAAAATTCACTAACAACCGCATTTATAGGTGGGCATTACTCATTCAAGAGTACGATTTTGAAATAACCCATATAAAAGGAAAACATAACGTAGTTGCGGATACTTTGAGTCGAAAAGATAGGGGCGGCGGAGTCAAAGAGGTGTTAATAGCACTTAACATGCTTCATCCTACTGAGATACCATTTACAGAGGAAATTGTTAGACTTGCACAGGGCAACGAATCTATTGAAAACATAAGGGGAAAAATAGAAAATAGGGAAGAAGGAACCCTTAAATCCTTCAAAATAAAAAATGATATTGTAGTCAAATTAATTAACGGAATGGAGTTATATGTGATCGATGAACAGGCTACAGTACAAATTAGCAGGGAACTCCATTTAAAATACGGTCATATAGGGATCAGAAAAACCTGGTTAATGTTTAGGGAGAATTATTTCTGCAAAAAGGACATAAAAATTATAAAACAAACGATAAATCAATGTCACCTGTGCATTATGGGTAAATACAAAAATTACCATAATCAAAACTTTGTTAAAAGTGTACGAGTCTCAGAACCTGGTGAATTGATTGCTTTGGATTATATTGGGAACTTAATACCTAGTGGGGGACACTATAAAAACATCCTAGTAGTGGTAGATGCCTTCAGCAAATTCGTGAAATTATATCCAACGGTCTCTTGCACTACCGAAATTACAATCCAATGTCTGGAAAGATTTTGTAAGGACGTAATCGTTCCTAAAACCATCTTAGCAGATAATGCCCGTTATTTCCAAAGTAACAAATTTCAAACACACTGGGGTAGTAAGGGAATTAAAGTTGTTTTCTGCTCGATACGACATCCTCAGGGAAACATGAGCGAAAGGTACGTGCAGGAAACCATAAAATTCTTGAGATTGTTGGTGTTCAGAGATCAGCTTTCCTGGGCACAACACATTCCATTGGTGGAAAAATTCATCAACCATACACCAAGCTCCGTTACGGAAGAGTCACCCATTTATGTAATGTTCGGAATTCAGCCAGACAAACCCTGGACATTAGATCAGGACCTTGATTACCTAGGAAGATTAAATAAAATTAGGGATAGATTAAAAAAGCGTAGGGAAAGTTACTTACGAAAAACCAATGCAAAAATAAAAAAGAAACGAGAATTTAAGATAGGGGATTTGGTAGTCATAAAAAGTTTAAGGGCTGGCATGAGATCCAAGAACCTCTGCCAAAAATTACAATTGCCATTTGAAGGACCTTATGAAATAATGGAAAAAAATGATAATTCATATCATTTGCGTTACCCAGAAACAGGAAGAGAGAGAGGAAAATTCCATCTCGATATGATTTACGACTACGAGAATGAAGTTCCAACAGAACAAATAAGCGATCATGAGGACGAATCAATTCTCGACTCATTTTCAGAATAAATTGGGAGTTTTAATTCTTAATAAAAAATTTTGATTTAAGAATAGATTTTAGAATTAGTTAATTTGTAGATTTAAATTAGGATAAGTGTAAATTTGATTTATTAAAGGAGATTGAATGGGGGTGAAAGCTTTATAATTTTTGAAAAACGCAAATCAGAGCCGCATACACGATAAACGTGGTACAAGGGAACTGGAAGTCTACGTCTTAGAAATAGATGAATGAATGGGCTCAAGTTATGATAATTTAATAGAGAATTACACCCATTTCATATTCAAATAGTTTAATTAATTGTTAGTAATTAGTGATAAGTTTAGAAATTAAAATTAATAAAATAAGGACATGGGAAATCATAAGTTTCTTTATAAAAGGGAATAATCAATTTGTTATTGCATAAAATTTAAATGATTAAAAATTCAAATAAAAATTTTTTTTATACTCACCATTTAGAAATTTTGATTAATTTCATATCACAACAGGTGAAATGAATTGTTAAAGTCGTTTGATTAGACTACGTCTATCGGCACTTGAGTTTACAATCCATTGGCGGCAAGCTGTAGTGATATTTCCTTGTTTAAGAGATCCAGATGGATTGGTAGACAGATAATTGGTAAATTTATGATTTAAGGCGAGATTTTAGTCGACCACGTTTTAAAATTGAAAGGATGTTAGGGGAAGTGCACTATTCTCATTCCACTGTAGGCTGTGTGGGCGAGTTTTATACTATTTATCTAGAAAGGTAATGAGATATCTAAACATATGATATAGCTTATATTATTTCTTATCAGTTATCACTATAAAAACGTATAAGTTGAATAACGTGATTATTATTCAATATTATTACAATAATAATGTGTACACTAAAACTTGTTTGATCACAAAATTATTATAATATAAAAACGTTAAAAAAAAATTATTCCGTAATTATTTTCTCTAATAAATTATAAAAAATATTGTTCACATTTAAAATTTTGATTTACTTTTTATACCTTATATTATTAGATATGCCATATAAAAATAATCACATAGAAAAATCGTTCGTCTGTTTTTTTTTAAGAAACGAGTAAAAAATTTCTATTCCACGTGGATAACTTGAATATTAACCAATGAAATTGCTTGAAATTTAATTTTAACCTTGAATAGGGTTCAACCTTGCTTGAAATTTCATTTCAACCAATTTCATTGGTTAACATTCACGTTATCCACGTGGAATAGAAATTTTTTACTCGTTTCTTAAAAAACAGACTATAGTGTAAAGTTACGTTACAGAAATAAAAAAAGGCGGAGTTAATGTGCAATAAGAGGCGGTCGGAGCATAGCGTTCACGCGAGTTGACTATGAACGCTAATCACCCGGTTCGAATCCGAGTGAAGTAAGAACTTTATTCTGACCGTCTCTCCCCTCGGAAGGCAATGGCAAACCACCGGGGTATAATATGCCATGAAAGCCTTTAACAAGCATTGTTAAAGGTTATGACGCTTCTGTCAAGAAGCAATACGACGGAGAAGAATGTGCATCAGTAACGAGAACTCGTACAGCGTGTTTATGTTAGTATCAGTTGGTGATACTAACATAACGTAACAGTGTCACGCCGTCTCTACTGCGCCGGATTTCGGCTACGCCTTTTTTTCTTTCCTTAATTTTACAGGCAGTCATCGTAATTCTTTATTTCTACATGCCCACTATCAATAATTACTGGAAGCAAATAATCAAAATAGGATTTTTTAAATTTTGGTTTCATATTATTAGAGCACAGATTCTAGGCAATTTGCCCTTTATTTAGGCAATTCAAAATTTTAAATACAGAAATTCTTTTCGAACGATTTTGGAAATTATGAACCCTACTTTACTTTGCCTAAATGCCTATTTTCGATATTACCGACCTAAAATAGAGTTTTAATGCCTAAAAAGCCTAAACGACTAATACATTTATCCTGTATAATATGTTACTAAAAGTAAAAAAAATTACATTTTAAGTTTTTAAATTTTGTATCTCACGATCAGTGGCAGATTTAGTACTTGAGAAGCCCCAAGCACAATTCAATTTTGAGGCTCCCCTATAAATATTTTCACTGTCCCTACACCCTACAGTGTGCATTCTATGCGCACGTTTTTTACTATAATAATTTATGTACTATATTGGTATAGTCCAAAAAAGCTAAATTTTGAGGCCCTCTTGATTTATGAGGCCCCAGGCAGGCGCCTGTTCGGAAATCCGCCACTACTCACAGTAAACTGAGTTGTTATGACTTATGAGTTCTTGTATTTATTTTGGCGAAGTCAGCACAGACTGAACTGACTGCGACCACTTCGGCTCTTCGTACCCACGCGTATTAATAAAACTGTGGAAGTCATTGTAGCCTAAGAGTAGGCGACGGATTTCAGGGGTCTTAAAAATGTTATGGCTTAAAGTTAGATAGGTACCCTCAAATACAAAACTGTAAATGGCAGAGGTTTTCCCGGTCGGATAACGGGGGGGAGGTGAATTTCCCAAAAATTCAGAATTTCTGCAGATTTCCCCAAACGGTTACATAGTGTTTGTAGATATATGAAAAAATTGGCAAATCAAAATTCGGTCGGGAACATGGTTAAATAAATTTTTTTATATCGTAAAACCGAAAAACATATACTTACAAGCAAAGATATAATATGAGATCTAACGATAGAAAATACAGTCAAAACTCTCTAAATCAAATTCTCATAATGTATTAAAATTTGTTCGAATTAGGGGGAGTTCGAATTAGAGAGTAAGAATTGGATTGTATGTTAGTTGGACGTGCCAAATAAATAATTCGATTTAGAGAATATTTTGAATTAAAGAGAGGTCGATTTAGAGAGTTTTGACCGTACTATCCAAACTATATAATTAATTATGCTTTTTTTCTCCAGTAAATAGATGGCATTACTACTTTTCTCCTCCATTTACAGATGGCGTTACCGATTTGGGGGTTACTATTTTTAAATATCGTGAATTTAGTTAAACATAATATCATAATTTTTTAGAAATACTGAAATTGTATTAAACACTTTTAGATTTAAAAAAATAACTATTAGCAATTCAATCCTCAAACTTCAAATTTGAAATTGGAGTAGTAAACTAAATATTTTTCCAAGTTTAAAATAAAGTAGGTTCGTTTTTCCGCTATCAGTGCAATAACTAGGGTAAAAAGAGCCTGTGGTGAACGGTTTAATTTGCCCCCCCCCACTCTTCGAACCAAAGACTTTCTTAAATGTTAAATATTTATTTACACAATTAAAAACATTGTTGAACCAAAATAAATTTCTTATATTTTATTCAGCAACAGACAAAAATAATAAAGCAGAAATATTCTAATGTAAGAAATGTAAAAAATACCTTTTTAACCCCTCTCGACGTGGGGATATTGAAAATTAAATATTAGTTTTTGTTACATGAAACTAAATAATGGTGAACTTATAACCTTTTTGTCTACTCTGCGAAAAATCAAGTTTTCTCCTTGCTTAACAAAAAATTACTCTTTTGTAACCCCCTGACCAAGATTTAATTACATTTTCTTCTTTGAGAATCACTGGCTTACCTGCTTTTATTTTAATTCCGCAATATTAATTTATTACCTACATTTTTTAAATTCTAGTTTTTTTACATAATATTTAGCTTGACAGTAATTCTATTGTTTTTAAAAAAGTTTTTGAAAGAAAAAATAGTTTAGGAAAATATAATTTATTTTGCGCTTCAATCTATGCGCCCATGGCGTATCTCCTTTCCACGCTCCTGATTACGGCACTGTTAGTACTGATTCATAAGCCGAAAAACATCATTGTACATCACAAGAAGTTATGAGACAAAATTTAAAAGAGTTAATAAAAATACAAGAACTCGTAATGTTATAACATCTCCATTTTTTCTAATTTTAGTAATATTTAGAGTGTAAATTATTCGTTTAGGCTTTTTAGGCATCGAAAATAGGCATTTAGGCAAATTAAACTAGGTTTCAAAATTTTAGAATGCGTACTCTAGTAATGAGAGAGCCGCGTATTACCCATTTTTCCGCTAATAATAATATTACAATCACAGCAACAAAGATTATAAGCAGTATGTAATAAATAAGTTAAAATTGTGAAACTACCGCGACTATAATGTACCCCTTCCACAACTCGACCGTCTGAAGCTATAAGAAAGAGGTGGTGTATTCCCCTCATTTGTCTAAGTTTATAATGCAAATAATTTTCAAAACAACACATTTTGAAACTTAAATTACTCAATTATTAAGTTATCAATAACAATGAAATTTTTTTCTCGGGCAGTTAAAGGTTGTCTTTGGGTATAAACAGAAAAAAATTATTCGATTTATTATTTATGCTGGTGCAATAACATATTAAAAATGTCTTATATTAACGAACTTTGTGAATTTTTTAAACTCCTTTCTAAACAAAAAAATACCAAAATTTTGCTGCTAAGTCCTGCAATAACATCTTTTTAATGCCTGGTAAAAAAAATAGATCGATTAGTTAACAAATAACTCTACAATTTAATATACCAATTGCATCGATTTCAAAGCATTTTCAACTGCTAAAATCCCACCTTAAGTTCAGTAGTCAGTCGATACGACTAACAAAAAAAATAAGATTTGCATCAAAAACAAAAACCATCCCATGTAACGATTAATTACACATGAGACACAATTTGAGTTTATTTGTGAGATACAAAAGTTTTGTAACACCCTGTGAGTGTTTTTTAAATTTGATAACAGCCGCGATTTTCTGTAAAACAAAAGGTGAAAGTGATAATTCGGTGCACAAGCAATTAATAATTCCATGTTACCTGAAAATAAGTGTGATATTGGCAGACAAGAACGTCGATTCCCACCATAAAAGTAAAAAGTTTTGAATTTTGAAAAGACAAAAATGAAAGAGAAGGAGAATGAAGCCAGTTCTTGGGGAGACGTCGATTGAGAAAGTGTAAATTTCTCGATAAAATCCCAATTAAGGAACTCAATTGCGATTCTTTGGTATAAAAAGACCAAAGCATTAATTTACTTAATTAAACGGAAGTAAATAAATTTACGGAATTCGAATATTTGATGAAAGTTGTGTATTGCGTACGTAATTGGATATTCGTGAATTGAATATCTGAAATAAAAGTGGATTAGAGATTTGTACAATCTGTAAAAACTACAGGTTATGTTCACACGTGGTGGACAGGTTAAAGTTGATAAATTAATTGATTGCTTACCGAAGTGTAACTAAAACACGAAGATTATTTAACCAACAGTTTTTAAAAGTTGGTTAACGAAAATTAAAGGATTGAAGCAGCACTTTTAATCACCGAATTTGGAACACTTTCACTGGTAGCTGTGAAGACATCGATGGCTTCCAACAGAATGGGCAACCTGATGTTTACCAACTGTTTTATGGGAACACACCAGATCAAGTAAAAAGTAACAAGGTACAAGATTTGTTTTATTTTTAATTAATCTAAATTATGAATCAATGAATTGTGTTGATTTTAGTTTAATTAAAGGACTTTATTGATTTTAATGATTATAATTTGTTCACATGATTACACCAAATAATGAAATATCCAAATTTAGCTCCTAAATACAAGGATTTAAATGTAATTTGGATGCTTTAATTATTGCACAAAAATAACACATTGGTTTTAGACAAAATTGTTGTCCAAGTTAATTTGATGCAAATTTTTATTGATTCTTTATGCTACTTAATAAATTATGTCTACAACAAATTGCCCTCTTATTTAGTCTACTGAATCCACTGACTCTGAGGAAGAGAAAAACTCTACTCCGATAAAACGTTAGCTTTGAGGGTCTTTCTTTTTTTGGGGTGGTTATTCTTAAAGTAAGAATAAGCATAACAATATTTTCCAATAATGAAATTATATTCCTTTATAACGGCACTTGATTTCTTCGGCGTTTCTTTGCAAATTGCTGAATTAATTTTTACTTCTGTCCCCAGGTGTACATTTAGTTTAAAGCATTAATAAAATATTCCTACATTTGGAAACCTACAAAACTACATTACACGGAATCTGAAAATAATTTTTGGACCGTTAGGAAACGATGATTTTTAATGAGAGGACCGTTAAAAGGGAGATCGACCCGTCGAGCTTAGGTTAGTGTTAGGAAACGATTTATTTTTTAATGAGGGGACTATTAAAAGTGAGATCCACCGATCGAGCTTAGGTAAATTTTTTCAACTTTTAAAATATGATGTTTCACAAGGTAGGGGTGGAATTTAAAAGAAGTAGGGGTAGCCGGTGGGGATTAAACTTAAAATTCAAAAAAACAGTTTTATTATTTGGTCCAAAGCTACATTATCACATTGTCAGTATAAGTAAGATTCAAAAAATTTGAAACACTGGAAAGAAAACATTAGGTTATCTCAGAGTATTTTTCGTAAATGAAGATAGTTAAACAACTCAGGATTTCTCTGAAATGCTGATTGGAATCCAGAAGTTAAGACAACTTTAGCCGAATTGATTTCAATGAACGCCTTGACTCGATTTTTTAATTCTTGTGCATTGTGTTGACCTGCAACTACGTAATACTGGGCTGCATTTTCAATGGACAAATTCGTAATCATTGCTTCTTGACATTTAAACCGTAACTCATCGAGTGCGTATTTATCAGCCGCAATGAACAAATTATGTGCAATTTTATCGATGTTTGAAATTTTGTTAGTATAAATAAACCGTAACATTTCTTCCACAACTTCGTAGTCCAAATCGACTATTTCAACCAAATTTGTCTTGCTTTCTTCCATTTTGTGTTGAAACATGGCACTAAAAACTGTACTTCTGGCGGCTAAGATCGCCTTATGTGCGTGAAGTTCTCTTCCTCCCACAGAAAGAGTTAGATCATAAAATTTTTGGTCCTCAAATAACGTGAGAAGTAAGTCTTTCTGAAATCCTCGACGGTGTTCGATGACAACATTTTCCTTTTCTCCTAAAATTGTTATCTTGCACAGTACGGTTAATGAATCGTTTGGTAAATATTTATTACTATTGCCAAACAAATAACTATTTTGAATAAATTCAATATAGGCACGATTGTTTCTCCATGAAAATTTCTTAATAATTGTATGTTCGTATATTTTCTTCAAATTTGTATCTAAAATAGAGAATTCGCACAAGGCCTCGAATTCTTTGATATTATCTGAACATACAGTTAAACGTAAACACATAAATCTAGATTCCTTGTTTGGAGTGTTATCTAGGCGCCATTTGATTCCATCTATTTTGAAATCTGAAAATATGGATGAGGAAGCACCACGGGATAGATTATAAAAAGTTTTATAATCCTTTATAGTCCATGTGTATTGAGAGACACTGTTGTTGAATTGTGTAATGCAGGAACTTCCAAACAATTTAATGTCTCTGTCGGAAGCTGATCCAGGTACTGCCATTATGGTAGTGATGGTTATAACAGCGCTGACACGGTTTTAAATCTAAAAATAACAGTAATAATTTTATTACATAGGTACAACATTTCTTTTATGTGATGCAAATTCCTTTAATTTCAAATAAATATAACAAATTATCTAAAAATATGACCACAGTGCCCCGATATCCCCTACAGAATTTGTTTACTCTACTCTTGTAAATTTATTTCTCTAATATTAATTTCTGGCCGCCTTCATGCTTGTTAAGTTTCACTAATTTGTGCGTATAGGTTATTTTTGTATTTCTACTGAGTTTGTGACTTAAAACTTTTATGAAGTGTCAACAGTGGATAAATAATATTATGCTAGTTTACTTACATGTAAAAATTAAGCAATGTCCACGAGCAATTCGTCGACAATTACTTACTACTTTATAAAAGCAAACTAAAACCACAAGTGATAATAACTTAACATTCGGTGTCTACACGAAATCAACATCAACAATAACAATAAGAATATTACCATAACAACCAAATATGATTACGTCTTGCAGCGCCATCCATCGACGACAGAGCCACCTAAAATGATTTGGAAGGTGGCGGAATATTTAAAAGTTTTGTTATTTTATATGAAATTATAATTTCTAACTTTAAACTTTATAATCATAAACTTTAATTAATTTTTAAAGTAATGTATTAAAATACATTATTATAAGACTTAATGAAATTTTATGATTACAAAGTTAATAAATTTGAACATAAGACATTCATGCTCGTTTTCACCAACATTTATTTAGGAATTTCCTAGTAAAGAATTCCTTAGCTAGGTATTCCATAAATTTGATTGATCAAATTTGACATAGTATTGGCATAAGGAACTCTTATGTTCAATCTCAATGAAAATCTCAAAAATCGAAATGGGGGGATGGAGAAATGATCGCGGGATTTTCAATTAACGATATTTCGCGAACGGTGATTGCACAAACGAAAATCATGTTTGCACAAACGTACACAAACGTTTGACAACATTTTCGCGAACGGTATTTGCAAAAACGAAAATATTGAATGCACAAACGTACACAAACGATGTACAAACGAATGACACCCAAAAAAATGTCAAAAATCGAAATGGGGGCCCCCGGCTGGTATTTCCCCAGCCCCTTAAAATTGTTTCTTAAATAATTTGCGAACGGTGATTGCACAAACGAACATAATGTTTGCACAAACGTACAGAAACGATGCACAAACGAATGACACCAAAAAAATGCCAAAAATCGAAATGGGGGTGGGGGCTGGAGAAATGGACTTGAATTTTTGTAGCGTCGAAGTTAATTTTTGGCGAACATTGCATTTTATTCTTTCGAACGAAGTTTCTGTCCAGGGGAGTCTTTCGAGCGATTGAGCAGTGAATTTCCTAGTTCGGGATCTCCGAATTTCTATAGTCAATATTAGAAGTAGTGTAAATTTTTAAAACGACGCCCTTCGTGCACGTGTGCGAGAATCACACAAATTTGTGGTCATCCAATATCTAATTGCGCTTATATTGGTTAATTCAACGGTAAATACGCTGAATGATTCCTGAAACAGCGAAAATTATCATAAATAAGGAATACAAAAGGTGAGGTTAAGTACCTGCAAACAGCTGTTAAACCTTGATGTTCGATTGCACTAATTCACATCGGAAGCACCAATATTAATCCTGAACAACTGCGATTACACGGGTTCACAAGTTTTTGGTAAAATTTAAAGAGGCAAACAAGCACGAGGACATTGATGTGAGCGAGTTTTTGATAAATGCGGGTTGCAGAAAGTCAACTACCCACTTAACTTCTGAAAGCGTGGCGTACAACACAGGGGTTCTCAAATCAGCAACTTTTTGGTTCGTCAAAACTTTTTATTATTACATTATTATCTTTGTACAATTATTGATTGTGCCACACGAATTATCATTGATTTTATCAGAGTGTCATTTAGCAAAATTGATACTAAATGTAATGATAGTTTGATACAATCACACAAACCTACACACACGGCTATAGGACGATTTGTAGTCCAAATAACAAGTTCAAATTCTCACATTTTGTGTTCAGATCTAATAAACGATGTAAAATAACCCGAGTCTCTTAATTGTAATTTAGAATCTAATCTTCCCTGAGCAATAAGTAGCATCAATAAATGTTCTCCGATAACAAAGCGGTCGGAACTTAGCGTGTACGTGTTCGAAACATCACAACTGATCTCAGTTTTCGAGTGAGAGGCTTTGGAGTTGGTTTTGGAACACCACAGTATTGTGGTGAAACAAAATGAAAAAAGAACGCATAAGAAATTTGTCAGGTCATGGAGAAGGGGTAAACAACCCGCACAATGTCGAGCACAGGTTCTGAATACAGAGTCACTATGTTCACTATATTAAAACTACCTTTTGACACTTTTGTGGTTAACGATTGTGTGAGTTCTAAATTTTGTGTATTTGGAAAGATGTTTAGTGAAGCGAATTCGAATTTAGCGCCAGAAATTCTTTACTTACATCTTGGTCGGAAGTGTAAAGATTTGGAACTTTTTGAATGCTCGAGATGGTATTTCCGAAATTCGAGGCTTTTTGTATTGGCTGTTGAAGACAGGAGACGCATTTTTCTTGTGCCTCGCAAGAAAAGTGAAATTTGCGGTTATTCGGGATAAAAATTTATTTCGAGATATTTTGAAGTGTTTCGTAGCAGCGTCCCGTATGGGGACACATTTTTA
Source organism: Rhagonycha lutea (assembly GCA_958510855.1). Lineage (NCBI taxonomy): Eukaryota > Metazoa > Arthropoda > Insecta > Coleoptera > Cantharidae > Rhagonycha > Rhagonycha lutea. The sequence continues at coordinate 42,756,304 of OY294038.1, forward strand.
ATTTTAGTGATTATTCTGAAAAGTGGGAAATTTGTATGAGTGCAATTCCTTAAAATTTGGATGAATCAATCGACATCATCATAAAGGTAAACCGATTGATTTAGCTTAATCCAACCATGAGTGAGATTAAGAATGCTGTATTTTGGAAAGTTTAAGAAGATTGGAATCAAATGGTAATTTTGAGGTTTGTAATTCGTGTCAAATCGCTGGAGGTCCACGCACAGTTTCTAATCAGCAATTCTTAGATGGTGGAGATAACTCTAGGAGCCAGCATTCAACAAATTTGGAAAATATTTATACTTGGAGCGCAGCATTATCAGCAGTATCAAACCGGTGCAGCACCACAGTTGGTAATTAAAAACTTTATGTAAACTTTGTTAACCAATTTTATTTGTCACACATTTTAACATCTACGAGAGTCGCTAATGCAATTTAGTAAATTATTGCACCTTAAATGAAATTGCATTGGGACGATTTTTTACACAGAATCACACACACCCGACCTGAATGCGAAATTGTCGCGATAATTGAATTTGTGCTCGACGATTATTTTTATGCAAACAAAAATTAAATTTATTAAAAAAAAAAAACGACGTGTTTTTCTGTTTTAAACCACGGAACCCTAATTTTAGCCGTGCCGGAACCCAAGCCCTGTAGAAGTAGTCTCGATAAATGTTCTCCGGCAATAAAGCTTGATGCAAGCCTTTGATTTTGTTGTCACCTTTTTTTTTTGGCGCAAAGGGGTTGCCCAAAATAGAGGGGATAACATTACAGTATATTACATCAAACATCCAAAAGAGGGCAAAGTTCACGGAGGCACAGCCATAATAGTCATCCGCGATCTCAAAATTCAAAATTAAAGTTATTAAAACTATTAAAAAAAAGGTCAACCCAAAAGGCGCCCGAATTCGATCTTATTAACAGGAAAGTCCTGCAAGAACTGCCCGAAAAAGGGTTTAAAGCAGTTAAAGCTGAAGCGGATGCTAATAATAGCAGATCATCAAACGATAAGGCACCTAAGTCAGCGAAAACGGACCCATCTCCGTCCGTGACTACGCCAAACCCGGCACCAGGTTCATCTCCACCTGGCACCGACGCAGCAGGTTCGTCTACAACTACAGTTGTCGTAAGAAGTTTGCCCCCACCTGCCATAGTCGATTGAGGTCCGTCTCCACCTGGAATCATCGACGTATGTCCATCTTCACCTGCAGTTAAACCCCTCGACCCCACTGGCTTCCTCCTCCTCCCACTCATAGAACCGTCTCCTTCCGTGACCGACATGGACTTCACCCGCGATTCTTCATTAGCGTTTTTATTTACATCCATTTTTTGATATATGCCTCTTCAAGTTCTCTCAATTTAGAACTTGAAGGTTGAGGCCTTACCCGCGATACCACCCCCAAAAGAAAGCTAGATGAAGTACCTTCAGATATCGAGACATCGACCTCTCCAGCGAAGGTTGGAGAGAAGGCTCGGTCATTTTCTCTCCCCAGGACTACCCTGATCCGTAACCTAGAACCCATTTCGGCCCGAGTCCAGCGGAGTCAAACCGAAAGAGGGGAAATGACGCCCTTTGATGCGTATTATAGATTAGACAAATGGGCATTTCCATCTCTCATTGCTGCACAACCCTGAGATTTGCATTTTTTGGTAGCCGCCCAACGCCAACTCATAAACGGATCCACTAAATCCAATTTTTTTCTTATGGCGGAGGAACGAGGATTTTTTCAACCTTTAAAATATGTTGTATCGCAAGGTAGGGGGTGAGATTTAATATTTCGAAGGAAGAGTAGCTGGTAGGGAGGGGGTTAAACTTAATTCAAAGAGTATTCATAAAAAAACTTTGTTATTTGTTTCAAAGCTACATTGTCAGTATAATTAAGATTCAAAAAACATAGAACATTGGAAAGAAAACATTTAGTTATTTTAGTGTAATTCTATAGCAAATGAAGATTGATAAACAACTCAGGATTTAATCGAAATGATGATTGGAATCCTGAAGTTAAAACAACTTGAACCGAATTGGTTACAATGAATGACTTGACTCATTGGGGCCAATTTAAAATTTATTAGCAATAGTTTTTCTTTTGCAGGCTCACTACGATCCTGCACTACCTCCTGGTTTGCTGTTCTACGTCTTTCCGTGAATAGTTATTATTCATGACGCCAGGAGAAAGAAAAGTCCCGTCGATCACTGATTGGGAATCCCCTTTTTTCGCCTAACATTCCAGCGAAGCCATGAACCCCTATGAATCCTTCCGCATGGTGGGAGAGAGTAGACAAGTCTATTCCCGGGGCACCCACCCCTGTAGGCGAAGTACTTTCTGATTTGAAACTAGACCTCGATTTGGTCTCAATGTTTCAAGGATGGTCCAGTAAAACACCCTAAGAGATTACCATCTCAAGATCAAGCTAGTGCTTTGGAATCCACCGGGGTATTAGACTTCTTGTCATGCATGTATGAGTTAAGGCCATCCTCCGTTAGTTCTCCTTATTTGTTTCCTCTCCTATAGGAGGGGGCTTCCCATAACCTTTCGAGCGGGCTCTCTGGGTTGCAGGGTATACTAACCATTTGGCATCCGGCGACCATCGCCATCCTTCTGCCAGATAGAAGTTTACGCTTGTTTGCTTTCCAACTTCCGTTATGGGGTGTGGAATGCAGGCAAACCTGCAGTGTGAAACACCCAGTATACCACGGTATTATACTATGGATAGGACCGTGGATTGCTGCGTACAATACCGTCATAACATCAAAGGATAACTATTTTCCCAATGTCTTGGACCGTCAGTCCATCAACACGAGTGTTTGGAGCGATTGCTCAACGTATCTGTATTATAATCTGGCTGTGCAATAAATCTCACATTGTTAGTTGCGATCAAAGCTTTATTGTTTTATTTGTGGCTAGCTGGCGCCAAATATTCCATCCAGTTTTAGGTCCTGTTCACTGTGAACGAAAGGATCAGATTGTAGTGGCTTCCCAATTATTGGTAGCTCATAACACCTCAAAAACCCACGAAGCGCATACGTACGACCCTATCAATAATGGTTATACGCTAGATCTGGTTGACAATCTCATCAAAAAGAGTCGGATTATGCGAGAGAGAAGTTTAGTTACTGCCCCTCTTGCTCCCCTAATTGATGAGATACCCTCCGTAAGTTGGGGAGTTGTCAACTATGTGTCGGGGATCAGTGGAAAGATTGGGCAACGTTTGAAGAAATTGGGTTGTAGGATCGCGGAGGTTAATAAAGTCAATATCGGTTCCTTGCTAACTTGTAACAAGCCTGAGACCGATAAACTCTCAAAAAGTGGGATTTATCAGCTTAATTGCAACACATGTAATGCGATATATGTTGGTCAAAGCGGTAGGTCCATTAACTTTCGGATCAAGGAACACTTGTCTGACATAGCTAATCTACGTTCGACAACAGGTTTTTCGACTCATTGCTTGGAAGAAGGCCACAATTTGGATATTAATAACATCGTGCTATTACACCAGGCGGATAAGGGACGGTTATTGTCATTATTGGAGGCGTTGGAAATTAAAAAAGCCATTTTAAACGGCAAGCACCTAACCAATCTACAACAGGAACTACAAAACTTTAGCTCACCATTACTGTTTAAAGCTCCTTAGGGATTGGAGGTGACCTTGATATTCCGTTTATATTAACCTTTAAATTTAGTTTTTGGGCCACCCTGTAATAATGTTATCCGAAAATTTGACGGTTGGTATTAGTAAATATTAGCATTGTTTATATAGGGATTGTGTAGTTTGTGGTATTTTTGTATTTTCCTATGTAAGTTTTATGTTACTTGAAAAAGAAGTGGTATATCCCTTCGAAACATGTCGTAAAAATAAATTATTTTATTTTAATTAGTGAAAGCAATTATTTGCCGAATATTGTGTTTAAATTGTATTCAATATGCTTCACATCAAACGTGTCACGAATAAATTCGTTGATTTGATTCTCAGTTATCAATGTAAATTTTCGACTGTAGCAGATTGAAAAAATGTCCTCATACTGTAACGAATTTTAGTTCTGTTGCATAAACTTCTCCACAAATAATTACTCAAATATTCTGAGTACGGCACAGACTTAATTTTCTAGCGATATTTTAATATCTGCTACGTGTTACTGACCTTGGATTATACATTTGGTTAGGGCTGTCATGTGATACGCGCTTGGAGGTAGAAGGGACACGAATTAACGGGATTGAGTGCCTGGCAATCATAGAAAACGGTCGAGAGAATATTTAAGTGCTTAAAAACCTCATTTTTGGCGGAAATCTTTGGGTGACGTCAGTGAATTTTATACCATTGTGATCAGTAATTTTTGGCCGTCCTGTATGTGCATTTGGGCCACCACCGGTGCAATACAGAAGCTATTTCAATTCCACATGTGGCAGACGCTATCGTGCTCACGCGCATTTCTCTCGACGCAGGCATTTTCTGAATCGTTTCAGCGAGCTCACTCGACAAGGCTCGATTCTTTGTTGATAAACAAAGGACCAACAATTAACTTTTTGGGGTTATTGGTCAACCGTTTACATTTAACAACAACCTTTACATCTAACGAAGAGGTCCAACTTTATTACTATATCACTCCAACCGTTCCAGCAACTGTATCTGCACTTTCTTATAATCAACGCCAGCTTAAAAAGTGCGTCTGGAGCCGCGAAGCTATCCAGGTGCTTCTGTGTTAATCAATACGAATGCCAGTCCTCATTCAGCTAGAGGACACGTCGGTCGCAAGTCACCATTTTAAGATCTTCCAAGAGCTCTTGGGGTGAGTTATTATTTTCTGTATCCATTTTGTGTCTTACGTGTGTTGTTGTCAACACCATTATTAATATAGTACTGTGTATTTGTATTTGTTGTTGCTAACACCTGTTGTTTTATAGTAAAGTCAGTGGGCTGTGTTTTTTTAACAACCGGCAGGATCGGTTGCCATTGTCTGTAAGCAGAAAGCACGTCTCTAATTTTGTTAATTACCATCATTATAACACTTGTTAAGATTACTGTGTTTTTTTTCTACCCCTGGCTACAGAGTTTATTTCAGAACCTACGGTCCCCGCTTTCCACACGAATTGCGAGCTAGCCAACATTTACCATCGTGGCCAACAAAACCTGAGAGTTTCTCGGGATTGTTTCGAGCGCGGCGCTCCGATTGGGTTAACTCTCCCATTAGGGGTTACCTTTCAGAGGGTGGCGTTAGTGACAATACCCCATACTTTTGCCGTAGGTTCTCTATCGATTTGACTATAATTTTGTTCTGCTTTGTTCAAGGATCGTGAAGCGAATGAATGCAATTAGTCGTTCGATCCCATTTGGTATGATATGTGAAATTTCGGCTCCCAATCCTATGGGTGAAGCATCGATAGTCAGGATTAGAGGCAATCTTCCATCAAGCTCAGCTTTCGTAGAACTTGATTGTTAAGCCTTTTTGAAGTTTTTAATGGTTTTGGCGCCAGTGGTAGCGTAAATTTCACCGTTAGTGACAAACCATAGTGCGCCAATGGTTTGTCTGGTACATTTGTTGTGCACCTCTTAAAGTTTTTTCATTTTTGATTTGGAGGCGAACGCCCAGGCTGGTTAGGTTTGATCATACCTTATATAGCTGGAAGGCTCATCCATGGACGGGTAGCACGCCAAGGTAGGAAACTCGATTGGTGTGCTACTCGATCCCAGGGGATCAATCGGCCAATCAGAGTGTGGTGTGTGTCCTAAAAAATGACACGCTGGAGCAGCAGCGTGCTGGCATTTTATTGTTGTGATTCGATAAAATTGATAGTATCATTTTATTACGTCGGATGTAGGACGCTAAACTATTGCTACCGGAAAAACGACACTCAGGGCTTTGTAGCAATTTAAGATGTAAATGCCCTCTTGGCTAGCTCGAGTACGCAAGAGGCAAAGTGATGTGCCAATCTCCTTCCTTGGTGGTAATTGGATGATACATCAGGGGGCGCCGAAAGGTTATGCTTCAAAAAGCAAGGCGATATCAGATGGTAAAATGAACGCCACGTAGTTTTAGTCCACCCTGTATATCACAGCAAGTACTCCCAGTGAAAACTACGAAAATATGTCGTACTGAAATAAAAAAAGGTAGAGGAGATTGGGTAAATCACCATCAGTGACAAAAAGCATATTATCTCGTTTCATTCAGGTTGTAATATTGAATACCAAATTTACAAACATTGCGTAATAATATTGAGCTTAAAAAAAATCATACTTGTTAAGTTATAAAAATAACTGGTGGTTCTATGGTACCTCGTATAGCTATATTCGGCGTACAGTTGTTATAAACGCACTTGGGTAAAACCCACAGATAATGAACAGATTATTATATGATATCTCAAATTAAATTGTGAAGAAATGGCCCAAAATATTACGCGCAGTAAAATAAAAAGTATATACAAAATTCAAAGTATGCTTAGCTTGAAGATGTCTTCTAGTCCAAGATGTTAAAGTAGGGGGTGCAAGATGTTCATGTTGAGGAATCGTTGGAATTATCGATTGGAACAATCATAGGTATGGCAGATGGTCGCCAGCTTGGTCGATGTTGTTGCCAAGGGATGATGCAACTCTTTGCAGGTAATACCAAAAAGTATGTCCTCATAGGGAAGTCATGAAAGTCCATATAACGAAAACCAATGCGGCCAAATACAAAAATCCGCAATAAAGAAAAACCCAGAACAAAAATCCTCGGAACAAAAACCCTAAAGGAAACAAAGTCGAATAACTTTACAAAACAATAATAATACGAATACTACCTCAGATGGTCGAGGGTTCCAATAATAGTCTGTCAAAGCTTGAAGAGCCACTATTCGACTAGATGGTAAAAACATGGGACGCGTCAAATCCTTCAAGAATGAAGATAGGATCCTTCCAGCAAAATTGCCCCGATAAAGGAGCCGGTACGGTAACCAGCAGCGATCCGTAATTACAGCGGTTGAAACCAAAATCCCACAAAAATATGGATAGGACAAATGTCCAAATAAGAATTTCAAATCCACTAGCAGTCCACAAAAAGTATTACAAAAATCGTAAAAATGTCGATCGAACATAAAATGGTGTAACAAACTTCTAACGTTTTCAATAACTAAAAACGCAATCTAATCTATGCCTTCACCCAGATGGTTCTCCAAAAATATTAAAAATACCATACTGGTAATGCCATATCACGGCAAACAAACAAAGCATAGAAAGATTTCTATACCAAATTCAAAACTAAATTTGAATGTAAAGAAATATAAACTTCGTCAATTTTGAACCGTAACAATTTTTTTTACAGGGCATGATAAATTATAAATCAAAATTTAATATCTCGAAGGCAAAGTAATTTATTAAAAACGAAACAATTTGTTTGAAACTTTAAAACAATCGTCATTTTGGTAACATTCACTAAATAATTTAAGTAGCACACCAAAACTATGCCCCTATCAAAATGCAAAATAACATTCAATGATCCTTCGATATCCGATCGCCATCATATACAGCAAATTAACAATAAACAAAATTTTAAGATTTTAAGTTTATATTTATTTTTAACAATTATATTTTATATACTATATCAGGCCCGGACTGGCTCCTTTGGGGGCTCTCGGCTAGAGACTGAGGAGGGGGCCCCTTACTAAGAGCGGAGATTTTTGAAAATCACTTTTACCCCATCTATAAACCACTTTTTTGAGGCCTCTTCGGGACCCCCTTCGGTTGGGGGCCCTCGGCGATCGCCGACTAGCCGACCTGGCCAGTCTGGGCCTGTACTATATTATAAATTTATATATAGTTAATTGAACATATTATATCCTTAAGTAAAACCTAAACTTTCATATCTTTTTGAACCTTCCATAATATCAGCTCCATAGCACCTCTAGCATCGTATAAGCTCTTGTCACCATGAACACGGATGTCTTTCCCTAATTTCGCCTTTACAAGGTTCCTCAAAGATCGTCGAAAAGGTAATCCCTTATAATGGGCAAAGCTTGGAATAAGCGAGGTATCCACTATATTGTAGTGCAAAAGCTTCAGTACCGCTAAATCGTTTTCAAGTCCGTGGCCCACAATCAGAGAAGAAGAGCTAATCAAATCTGTTAAATCACTTTGTACTGCAGATAAGCTTTTGCTATTTTGATTGTAAAAGAAATCGCTTGAGATACCCGAAAATCGAGTATTGAAATCAATTACTTCGTATTCAGGCTTAACATATGAATCGTAAACTAACTCTCCAGCACAATTTACCACCGTGACTTTTATTACTTCCATTCCACCAATAGTGAAGCACATTTCGCAATCGATAGCGAAAACGGCCTTGTTGTTAGGGTGTTTTTTATCCTCTCGAGTAGAAACAAAACCTTTAAGTGGTCCATTCATACCTTCTTGTAATCCACACCATACGTGGCTGCTACCTGTTAAACATCCAGGCGAATGAAAATGTTTTCCACAGCACAAGTAACCATTCTTTACATTACCTTTACCATAATGATAAAAACAATTTTCCCTTTTCGTAATATTTTCATTGTACTGTGATAGTGAAAACAGTTTGTTACATCTGGTACATATTCGCGTCATCTGATCGTGTATTGAAATTTTAGGATTATATTGCGGACTTTGTTTTAGAATCAGAGCGCCACCAGGAATATAGTATTTGTCTTCGAATGGGTAGCCGTTGCTGTATATTGTAGCTTTATCGAGAGAGTACTGCTCGACAAGTTTGTATATCCTTTTCTCATTTAACTGTATCTTGGAAAATTGCTCTCCTTTATAATTCAAAGAATGGTATAAGGAATTATGAGGTTGAACATCATTTCCCTCTTGCTTTTTTGAATAGTGATTTTGAGTTGGTTTCATTGTTGATGAGGCCGCCATTTCTAAACGCTTTTATTTAATTTTTATCTTGTTTTTATCTTCTTATGTTAATATGTTAATAGAATTTTGTTTATATACTGAAATGTTGATCCTCAAATATTACCAACTCAAAATTTAACTAATCCACAGATAATCCATTAAATCATTAATCATTAAATTTTGAAAATATATTTTTAAAAAGGCGGCTTTTGATTTATGTAAGCGTCAGCTAATAACGGCACCCAGATTAAGAGTGGAATTGCAGTATAATCTCGATATCGAAAACAAGAACAATGGCGTTTCTGAGACAAAAATATATACGATCTACGAAGATTCACCTTTCAAACAAGCAAGCAACTTCAAATTTTGATTGTGGTCATCCAGTATCGAATTTCGTTTTTATTAGTTAATACAACTGTAAAAACGCTATGTGGGCCTAAAATAGTGAAAATTATCATAAATGAGAAACACAAAAAGTTGAGGTTATGTACCAAAAAACCGGCTGTTAATCCAGATGTTTTGTTTTGCACTAAATCACACAAGAAGCACTAATTTTGTTCGTGAACAACTGCGATTCCACGGATTCACTAGGATCTGATAAACGAGATAAAAGACGAAAAGCAACCACGAGAGCTGATAATAAGAACGAGAACGTTGACAAGACGGGTTGAATAATATAGTCAGCTACTTAAGGTGGCCGATTTCTATGGGGATTATCTACTTAACCAGAATTTATGTAACCCCCACTGCATTTCAATAATACTATCGCCAAAGCTACTCAAAGATTCTCAAACAACTTATTGGTTCTTAAAAAGCTATTATTTTTGTACATTTATTAATATTGTGCCACACAAAATCATAGATTTTATCAGATCACCATTTAGAAAAATTGACGTTAAATGTAATGGTGGTTTGATACAATCACACAAACCGACACATACGACTATTAGGATTATTTGTAATCCACGTAGCAAGATTGAATTCTTACATTTTGCGTTCAGAATCATTAAACAGTTTAAAATTGCCCGAGTCTCTTTCATTGAATTTTGGAATCTAGTCTTCCCTGTAGAAGAACATCAGTCTCAAATTTTCTCCACCGACAAAAAAATCAGTCGGAACTTGACCTGTGATTGTTCGAAACATCACAGCTACCTCAGTTTCTGAGTGAGGGATTGTGAAGTTGGTTTTAGAACACCACAATTTATTTATTTTTTCATATTTTTCTTAGAAAAGTGTCCGCCATCAGCTCTATCACCAATTTGTATCCGGACACCCTGTATAAATTTAAATATGATTAATAATAATTATAGGAGTACGGGTGGGGTATGGTCCTGCATGGTGTGTGTGTTTTAGGTGCTGTTAATTTGCAATAAATTGTAGAAATCAGTTAATTATATTTTAAGACGAAGTGAAGGGTGATTAGTGTGAGATAAATACAACCAAAACAAATTCAACCAAGAGCTGCAATGATATCGTATGGAAACTTGGTTTATGTTTCAAAATCCACTCTATGAAGGGAAATAAAATCTCTTAAAGCCTGTTTACATTATAAAATTTCGCTTAAAATTTCGCTTAAAATTTTTATAAGACAAAAATTTCACTGTTTACACCTTAAAATTTTCGTTAAAATTTTCCTTAAAAGAACTTTTAAGAGAAATTTTAACGAATTTTAAGGAATAGGACGGCACCTATTTCAGGTGGTATCACTGCTTTCCGTTGGTAGTAGGTACACTGTTATTATTATGATATAAATAACTAACCTATTTTATTTATTTATGTATTCTAATATTTTATATTATTGTTGAAATTGATCAAGTATAATATAGATAATAAAATTACTATTTTATGTCAATTCTTAAATAAATATACTACATTATGTTATAAAATAACCAATTTTTATTAAGAGTGCAATTTATTTTTTAAAGTGTAAACAATATTTCCGTAAAATGATTTTAAGGTTAATTTTAAGGTGTAAACACAAATCTGCAAATCTACAAATTTTAAGGAATTTTAAAGAAATTTTAACGAAAATTTTAAGTGAAATTTTAAGCGAAATTTTATAATGTAAACAGGCCTTTATATATATTTTATAAAACGTTCAATATTGAAACGACGCGACTAGGGTTTATACAAAAACTGACTTTTTGAAAAACCGGTTTTCGAATTCAAGATTTCAAAAAAACCGGTTTTAACCGGTTTTCGAATTTTTTCAAAATTTTTTAAAAATATTTTAAATTTTATTTTTGCTAAGAAAATATGATTTTTAGTCTACTCTATATATATAAAAAGATAAGAAAAATATGCAACGTTTTTATGCAACGTTTTTGTGCAACGTTTTTATGAAACGTTTTTATGCAACGCTGAGAACAGCTATTGGACGACACCAAATCTACTCTATATATATAAAAAGATAAGAAAAATATGCAACGTTTTTATGCAACGTTTTTGTGCAACGTTTTTATGCAACGTTTTTATGCAACGCTGAGAACAGCTATTGGACGACACCAAATCAACATTATAATCACATCAACGGACGAATCAAAGCAAAGCAAAGCAAAGCAAAGCAAAGCAAAAACACAAAGATTGAAAGATTTATGTAAATGCAAAAATCCGTTTGGTGGCAAATTTGTTATTTTCGGTGGTGACTTTCGTCAAGTTTTACCTGTTATAAAATACGCTTCACCTGTGGAGATAGTCAATTATTATACTTTAAAGTCAACATCAATTTGGCCAAGCAGCATTATATTATTGAAAGTACCGAATAGCTGGAAATCTACAAATATAATTCAGGGACACGGAAAACTCGGCACCGGGACAACTCGGCACCGGGAAAATTCGGCACCGGCGACGCGGCACCGGACAACTCGGCACCGGGAAAACTCGGCACCGGCATAACTCGGCACCGGGGAAACTCAGTTCCGGGCTAACTTGGCACCAGTTGAAAAACTTAAAAGAAATATGTGAGGATCATTATTAAAAGGTAGATCCCGGTCGAGGCTAGGTTAGTGTTAGGAAACGACTTGTTTTTTAAAAGAGAAAGTCATTAAAAGGTAGATTAATTACTAATAAAGAATATTTGAATGTGTGACATAATATGGTCCTGTACCGAAAAAAAATGCGAGATTCACCCCATTCCCAGTAGCACAATTTGCCGAATTGGAAGGCCATAAGGGAATGTTTTTAAGGAGTTTAGTGCTGCAAAAATGGCTCTGGAGCGGACTCGGCACCAGTTGAAAAACTTAAAAAAAATTAAAATGTAAAAATTTTATTATATTAAAGAAATTATATATCTTTTTATAATTCACTTTCCGGAACAAACGCTACCGAAGTTATCATACGTGACTTTGCGACGGAAATGGTCTTAAAAATCCGAGGTGACCTTCTCTTTTAAAAAAAGTCGTTTCCTAACACTAACACTAACCTAGCCTCGACCGGGATCTACCTTTTAATAATGATCCTCATACATTTTTTAAAAGTTTTTAACTGGTGCCAAGTTATCCCGGAGCTGAGTTTCCCCGGTGACGAGTTCTACGGTGTCGAGTTGTCCGGTGCCGAGTCGCCGCACACTGGGCTGAAAAATGATGTAAAAATTTATTTTCCAATTAATGTTTATATAGTAAATTTTTTTAGTTGGTAATATTAAAAAAATCGCACATTACATTCGCAAAATTCGTTATGTTCTGGTGGATTGTTTTGCGTTTAAATGCTTATGAATATTAAATATGATTATATTAAACAGATGATACTCATAGCAATGCGTTTATTTTAAAATTTATAGGTAAAATAACGATTTTAGGGTTTATCTTAACTTGAACTTTTCGAGCGTTCTATAAAATTGAGAACTTTAAAATTTAGACCTGCGTTACTGTTACCTAAACATCTATATCGTGTATCAATTTCTCGCTGGAATGTTTGCCTATAAGGAAGATATTGTCATTTCAAGATTTAATCTCTTAATTTTATGTACCAAATCCGCTCATTTTCGCTAAAATATGAAAGCTTTCATGCTTCAGAATCCATTGATCCGTATATACGATGAGATAATATGCCTATAAAGGTTTTGAAAATCGAGAAAATATAATAAAAAAGGAAATAGAATAGAGAATTAGAAAAAAAGCAAATCAAATCAAGATGAATTATAATTTAAGAACAAATTATGATCTTTATTTATTACTTAAAAGCTCCCCTGACACACATCTTGATGATTACAAGAAACTTTTTGAAATGGTTACTTCCAGACTTGATATCAATTTTTGTGAATCAGAACTGAATACTTTAAAAAATAGTATTAGAATGCTTTGTTTGAAGCTGCGTAGGAAGTGGAAACAGTCCAACCGTACTGAAAAAATTTTTTTGGAGAACAATAATTCATGGTTGCATTCTGAGTTTAATTGGCCTCATTGTATAAGACTGAAAATTAAAGATATGGTAGAAAAGACCGAATTTATTCAATATAAGGATACGCAGGAGCTCATGTGTTCTACAATCAGGAGTATGTACAACAATGGACTTAACGATGTTGCAAGGATTTTAGAACATTTACAAGAAAATCCTGAATTTGTTATAAAAATAAGAAAAATTCTTGATGATAAATTTAAACCTGTCGTGTACTCGAAAGAAAAGGCGTTGTCTATATACACATCTTTGAATTTGTCCAAGTCCCAATATATAATACTTAGAGACTCGGTTTCAAAAGAAGAACTTCAATTATTTCCCTCATATTATAAAATTCAACAAGCAAAAAATGATTGTTATCCTAGGAGAGAATCCATAACCGTGACTGAAACTGTTGCACAAATTAATTTGCAAGAACTTTTAGATCACACTGTTAGCCGAATTTTAAAATATGTGCAAACAAATGAAAGTGGCGAATTCACATTAATAAGTAAATGCGGCTTTGATGGAGCTTCCGGTCAAAATACATACAAACAAAAATTTTCAGATGAAACTGCTCATGATTCAAGTATTTTTATGACAGCTTTAGTTCCCCTAAAACTTTATCATAAAGATGAATCTGATATCATTTGGACTAATTCTCGACCATCTTCAACTTTCTTTTGTCGCCCAATTAAATTTGAATTTATTAAGGAAAGTACAGAAGTTATAAAGAACGAAATGAAATTTTTGCAAAGACAAATTGATACGTTAATATTGACAAAATACAAAGAAAATATTACAATCAGGCATATAGTATGTTTCACTATGGTAGACGGCAAAGTATGTCAAACACTAACAGAAACTACTTCCTCAATGGTATGTTATATTTGTAAAGCAAAACCAAGCGAGATGAACAATTTCCAAAAATTAGAAGATAAAATTCCTAACGAAGATAATTATAAATTTGGAATTTCTCCTTTGCATGCTTGGATTAGAAGCTTCGAGTGTTTACTACACATTTCTTATAATCTCGAATTTAAGAAATGGTCGGCTAAAACTGCAGAACAAAAAGAAATGAAAGAAAGCAAAAAAAGAAAAGTTCAAAATCTTTTTAAAACTCGACTTGGCTTACTCGTCGATATAGTAAAACAAGGACATGGCACGACAAATGATGGAAACACTGCTAGAAAATTTTTTGAAAATGCAGAAATATCAGCAGAAATAACTAGTATAGATGTTGATCTTATAAAAAGAATTCGTACAATATTACATGCAATAGCGTCCGGTGAAAAAATTAATCTGACAAAATTCAAAATATTTGCAAAAGAAACAGCGAATTTGTATGTTTCACTATATGAGTGGTATTATATGCCAGTTTCACTTCACAAAATACTTTTTCATGGTGAAGGCATTATTAAACACGCTCTTCTTCCGATTGGCCAGTTATCAGAAGAAGCTTCCGAAGCAAGAAATAAGGATTTTCGAAAATATAGAGAAACCCGATCTAGAAAGTTTTGCAGGGAAGCATCCAACGAAGATATTTTACATAATATGCTAATATCTTCAGATCCTTTTATATCAAGTATTCGGCCATTTCAGAAAAGACAAACAAAAAATCTTTTACCCGAAACTTTGGAATTACTGGAATTAACTCCAGAAATTGAATTAACAGACGCTACTGAAAGCGATACAAATTAATAATTATGTAGCTACTAATAATTTATTTTCATATATTAATAAAAATTAATTTAAATTAGTTTAAATCAAATATAAATTTGTTTAGGTGGGTTCTGGTAACAAAACTAATTTTAAATTTTCGCTGATAGGTAACTCTTTTACGCTATGTATAATCAATGCAACAATAATAAATTATTATAGTATTTTCTAACTATAATTGGTTAGTTTTTAATACGTGATAGTAAATTAATTGATATATTTTAATAATTTACTAATCTAATTCCTTTTACGTGTTACAAATATATTTGATATACATTTATATTTTCATTTTTTTCATATTTTTATGATGAAAATGAGCGGATTTGGTACATAAAATTAAGAGATTAAAACTTGAAATGACAATATCTTCCTTATAGGCAAACATTCCAGCGAGAAATTGATACACGATATAGATGTTTAGGTAACAGTAACGCAGGTCTAAATTTTAAAGTTCTCAATTTTATAGAACGCTCGAAAAGTTCAAGTTAAGATAAACCCTAAAATCGTTATTTTACCTATAAATTTTAAAATAAACGCATTGCTATGAGTATCATCTGTTTAATATAATCATATTTAATATTCATAAGCATTTAAACGCAAAACAATCCACCAGAACATAACGAATTTTGCGAATGTAATGTGCGATTTTTTTAATATTACCAACTAAAAAAATTTACTATATAAACATTAATTGGAAAATAAATTTTTACATCATTTTTCAGCCCAGTGTGCGCCGGTGCCGAGTTGTCCGGTACCGAGTTGTCCTGTACCGTATAATTCAGGACATTTACAGCAATTCAATTGCTTCTAATGCCGATCTCTCCGACAGAATTATATTAGCCTGCCACAATGATGATGTTCGGGCGAGATTCATACCTACTTAAGTCAAGATATAGCTAAACATCGAGGGGTCGATCAAACAGAAGAGGACATTCGGTTGGAATATGAAGTCGAATAATTAAATTCATTGAATTTCCCTGGTTTTCCGGTACACAAATCAAAACTTAAAATAGGATCTGTTGTTATGTTAGCAGAGCTTTAACAAAGTTGGTATATACATCGATAGGCCTTTGTTTAGTCATGGACAGTTATATGTAGCAGTATCAAGATGTCGAGCTAAGGATGGAATACAAATTCAAAGTGAAAGCAACATAAAAAATGTTGTATGGAAATAAGTTTTATAACTTGAAGTTATTAGGGCCGCAAAGCGGCCAGGGGGGCGAAGCCCCCCTAGTAACATATAAAAAATTATCGAAAATGATCGGTAATTTGTGGATATTACTCGTGATTGGTAGATTTCATTAAGCAACTGAAATGTTCGCTAAATTGAAATCTGATTGGACTACATTTCTGAAATGAGATCTGGCGATTGGTGACCAGGTTGGTGGTCAGAAGGAGATAGTCAAATAAATAATACTTGAGCCTTGAACAACTGGTGCGAAATACCTACGTGTGAACGATGTAAACTACTGTCGACCAGGCCCGTAGCAAAGGGGGGCACGTGCGCCCACCCTCCCGAAATATTGAAAAGACAAAGAAAAAGGAAGGGGAACAATCGAAAATTGTACATTTTATAAAAGGCTTTTTACAAGTGCCCCCCCCCCCCCAAATGAAATCCTGGCTACGGGCCTGCTATTGACTATATGAACTAACACGTATCCTCCACGTGGTTGCTATGGCTTGACTTACCGGTTTTCGAATGTGACAAATTTACAGTAAAAAACCGGTTTTGAAAACCGGTTTTGAAAAACCGTCAAACCCTAGGCGCGACACCGCAATTCACAAAAAAAATCGCTTAGAATTTGTTTACAAAAATAAGAGTACCAACTGGGATAAAATAAGAAAATTTATTGATAAAATCATTACTTCTACAAGATGCTATTTTTTAGTTCTTCTTCTTCTTAGTTTAAGCCTTAAGCTTGTTATTGTTATTACCAACATCTGCGTCGTTTCCTTGGCAGTGTTGGTTCTGTGAGCATATACAAATTTTACATCTATTAGGTAACTTGCTAGACTTTCCGTCAGATGTGACATGCATTCTGGTTTTTATGTTAATGGTGGCAATTCACTAACCGAGGGGACCACCGGCTTAACGTGCCTTCCGAAGCACGGAGACCAGTCATAAGAAAGTTTGACTGTCCCCAGGTTTGAACCCGGTGACCCGCATCAGATGGTTTAAATGGATATTTGAAAGATTTGAGAAAGGAGGAAAGATATTTTTCACATAGAAACTTCGGTGGCGGTTCACTTATGGTATGGGAAGCTTTTAGTGCATTTGGAACACCTCATTTGGCATTTACATCCACTCGGATCAACATCGATGAATATCAGGAAGTTTTATCCCAACTTAGAATCAATATTTTCATGCAGTTCCAGAATATTTGAACAAACTTTATTTATTATCCAAAAATTTAAATCAAAAATCGCTCCGAAACCAAATCATCGAAAATTAAAGACAAATTTTAGTTTAGAATTTTTTCATTATTTGTCCTAGATTTACTAGGTTTGAATCAATATTTTTATGCAGTCGCAGAATATTTAAACAAACTTAATTTTTTATCGAATAATTTAAATCAAAAATTGCTACAAAATTAAAAACAAATTTTGGTTTAGAATTTTTTCATTATTTTTCCTGGCTTTAGAAGGTTATAATTAATATTTTTATGCAGTTGCAGAAAATTTGAAGAAACTTTATTTTTTATCCAAAAATTTAAAATCAAAATAAGTCGCTCCGAAACCAAATCATCGGAAACTAAAGAGAACTTTTGGTTTAGAATTTGTTCATTATTTTTCCTGGCTTTACTAGGTTATAATCAATATTTTCATGCAGTTGCAGAATATTTGAACAAACTTTATTTTTATCTTCTTCTTTTATTATAGGCATCAGCCTGTTTTTCTTCACGTCTTTTCACCACTTCACATTTCCTCTGATGTTGACACCCTGCTCTCTACCCATCTTTTATCGGAGCCGGGCATTTTAACGCCGTCAAAACGCCAGTTAAGTAGAGTTATTCCTCTATAATTTTTTGGATTTCGTTTGTCTCCCTTTCTAAATAAAGGGACCGTTATACTGCACTTCAGTTCTTCCGGTATTTTCCCTCGATTTATTACACTTTGGTACAGAGTTGTCATCTGTTTGATTAGGCTTTCTCCTCCATATTTTAGAAGTTCGTTGCTTATGTCGTCCGGTCCAGGTGTTTTCCGATTTTTCAACGACCCAATTCCTTTTTCTACGTCTTCTTTTGTTATGTTGATATCGATGTTAATATTATCTTGATATTCTTTCCATTGACTCGAGCTATACAGGGTGTCCCCGCACTCACTTTACATAACTTAGGTGGTGATAGAGGACACTTTTCTAAGAACAATATTTAATAAAAAATTTTTTCTAAATTCAAACCCTCGAGAGCTAGGCCTATTTAAAGCATTTTTTTTTTAATTTCCACCTTCACGTGGCCATAGCGCCGAAAATATTGATTTTGTGGTAAAAATGGTTTAGTACTTTTTTAAAGAGCGTGAAATAATCTACAAACTAGATTTAACCCTTTTATTAACTAAAATTAACGGCTTTTGAGTTATGCATTAAAGTAAGTTAAAAAATGTCGAAAAATTTTAGCTTTCTTTTTTTTTGGTTTTTTTCAAAACCCTGTATCTTTTAAACGAAAGATTTTACAAAAAATCTGACGCCCCATTCCGGATAGGAAATTTAACGGACCACAACTTTGGTCTAGTAAAAATTTTTGAAAAACCAATCCATTTCACAGAAAATCAGAAAATAACAAACAAGGCAGCTACAAAACATAAAATTTAATTCACAAAATTTTTATTTTTTTTGAAAAATTATTTTATTAATTAATTTTAAATTATTACATTAATAAAGCAATTGTTGAAAATGATCATCCTCATTTTCAATACACAGTTGTGATTGTTTTAAAAGATGTTTGTCGAAACAAATCGAAAAAAGGCGATTTTTCGACACTTTTAATCGCAGAAATTCGAATTTTTGACACTTTTCACATTCACGGATTGACCAAAATTGGCCTCGTGATCGACCGGTCAATCCCTCGACCTTGTTGACCACCCCTGCTATAATGGATTTTTAAAAAAAAGGAAATTTTATAAATAATACTATAAAGCATATTTTAAAACGAGCACGACTGTGTATTAAAAATGAGGGTGGTCATTTTCAACATTTACTTAAATAATCTAATAGTTTAAAATTAATTAATAAAATAATTTTTCAAAAAAAATAAAAATTTTGTGAATTAAATTTTATGTTTTGTAGCTGTCTCGTTTGTTATTTTCTGATTTTCTGTGAAATGGATTGGTTTCTCAAAAATTTTTACTAGACAAAAGTTGTAGTCCGTTAAATTTCCTATCCGGAATGGGGCGTCAGATTTTTTGTAAAATGTTTCGTTTAAAATATACAGGGTCTTGAAAAAAACCAGAAAAAAAGAAAGCTCAAATTTTTCGACATTTTTTAACTTACTTTAATTCATAACTCGAAAGCCGTTGATTTTAGACAAGAAAAGGTTTGAATCTAGTTTGTAGATTATTTCACGCTCTTTAAAAAATCACTAAACCATTTTTACTAAAAAATCAATACTTTCGGGGCTATGGCCACGTGAAGGTGGAAATTTAAAAAAATGCTTTAAAGAGGCCTAACTTTCGAGGGTTTGAATTTAGAAAAAAATTTTTGTTAAAAATTGTTCTTAGAAAAGTGTCCTCTATCACCACCTAAGTTATGTAAAGTGAGTGCGGGGACACCCTGTATATATCTCGGACTGCTTTTTTGCATTGCAAGGTAAGTAAACACCTCACAACACATCAAGCTACAGCTAGTTACTGTTTACTCCGTTCCCATTTCCCAAGTCTCTTGCGAGGCTTGGTCATGGTTTAAAGCTTTTTAGTTTTCTTTACAGGTGATGAGGAGCTGGCCCATCGCCCCGACCCCCAACCTGGAGGACCAGAGAGACGGCCAGAATAAATTTCTCGAGCTTACTTTATTTATTTGTATCATGTTGCTGACTTCACATTTTCTATTTCTAAGCATCTTCCATACTTTCCTTTGCGACCCATACAAGTCTCTTTCCATACCTTTGGTAAACGCCTCCCAATATTCTTCCTTGATTTGCCTTATTCTTGTATTTGCCAAGTGTCTCTTGTGAATGTATATGTCTCTGTCTTCTCTAGATCGTGTTCTTCTATAGTGCATGTATGCTTCTTTCTTTCTTGAGGCAATATCTTTAACTTCTTCTTTATACCAGCATTTTTTGTTTTGTGATGGTGTTCCGCTCACTCTTCGTCTTCCAAGCGCTTCTTCTGCAGCCCAAAGAATTCCCGCCTTTAGTTTGTGCCATGCATCTTCCACTTCGTCTTCCACTGATATTGGATCACGCTCTATTGCTTGTTTTAGTCTTCGCATGTAAAAATCTTTAATTGCGTCATCTTCCATTAATTCCATGTTTAATCTTTCAGTATATTCTACTTTCTTTCTTCTCATCGGTTGATGTTGCATTTTTATTTTACATAGAAGTAGGTCATGATCACTTCCAATATTGACTGAGTTCAAAGTACGCACATCCAGGATTTGACTAGGTGTGATAGGTCTATTGGTTATGGCATATTCTATGACGGATTGACCTCTCGTGTTTCCCCAAAATTGTAAAGTGGGAAAAATTGTTGGGGAAATTTAAATTTGAATTTTGCGGCGGTTCGATGTCGCTGTGGAGCGCAGGTTCCAGAGCGAAAGACGATAGGAAGTAGACTTGCGTACGCCGTCCAAGTCGTGGACGGTTGACATTTTTGATTTTTGATTGATTAATAATTATAAAAGTTGATTTTTTTTTGAAAATAAAAGATAAGTAAAAAGTAGAAATTGTGTTATTTCTTACAGAATAGAATTTGGAAGATAAATAGTTGATAATTACAGCTAGAAAGCGTAATTATTTTGGTTATTAATTTTACAAAGTCGTTTGATAAGCGCCGGTTTTCAAAGAGATTACGACTGAGCTAGCGGGTAAAGAAGTGGATTTCTCAGCTCGATTTAAAATTGAATAAATAGAAGTTTTTTTTTTAATTTTAATTTAATAATTGATGGAAAATAACACTTCAATATTTATACTGCCATTTATGGTCAAAGAATGTGTTGTTGATCCTAAAACTACTCTGGCTGCAAAATTCGATCAGCATTTCTCCATTTTCGTTCTGTGTGCTTTCATTGAAGCGCTGTTTGACGCCCGGTATGGGATAGTTCCCGATTCATTGGTTTAAGTCACCCATTTATGAGTTATGACTATATTATCATTCGTTTGGAGTTTTTTAACCTGATATTGTAGATCTTCATAGAAGTTTCTTCTTTCCTCTCTTGGCTTTCCGATATTAGGAGCGTATACACTTAGTATGTGAAATTTCTTATAGTCTATTTTGAACGTCACTCTTAAGATGTTTTCGCTAACATAGTCAATATCGTCGATATATTCTTCGAATTTTTTATGCAGGAGCACACCCACACCAGCAGTTGCTCGTTCATTTTTACTCTTTCCACTATAATATATCAAGAAATAATCCCCTATTGCTTTCGTACCCTTCCCTTTCTTTTTTGTTTTAGATAAACAACATAATATGTCGATTTTCTTCTGTGATATTTCCATAATTATATCTTGATCCCTTTGATTCCAAGACCTGACGTTCCATGCTCCCATTCTCCATACATTCATCTTTCTCCATCGTTTATTCCTGTTGCGTGTCCTGTTCGATTGCCGGGTCGTCATCGTAACATCGTGTCCATATCCGAGGCTAATTTTCGTGGTTCTGTGAGCAATATATTGTAGTGATATTTCCTTGTTTAAGAGATCCAGATGGATTGGTAGACAGATAATTGGTAAATTTATGATTTAAGTTCAGTAGTCAGTCGATACGTCTAACAAAAAAAAATAAGATTTGCATCAAAAACAAAAACCATCCCATGTAACAATTAATTGCACATGAGACACAATTTAAGTTTATTTGTGAGATACAAAAGTTTTGTAACACCTTGTGAGTGCTTTTTTTTTTATTTTGAATTTGATAACAGCTGCGGTTTTCTGTAAAACATAAGGTGAAAGTGTTAATATCAGTTTGGTGCGCGAGCAATTAACAACGTTGCATTACCGGCTAGAAGGACCATTTTAGTTGCCAGCAACAAGATCCCCACCACAAAAGCAAATTTTGAATTTTGGAAAAGGAACGAGAAACACAGCAGTTCACGGGTGAAGCTCGAGTAGAGAGAAGTTCCCGGGTGAAGCTCGAGCAGAGAGGAGTTTTTTAGTGGCCTCCAAGCCGAGAGCAGTCTCTTGGTGAAACTCAAAGAGAGAGCGCGTGGAAGTCTCCACGAGAAGAAGGGACTCAACTGCGATTCTTTGGTACAAAAAGGCCAAAGCATTAATTTACTTAATTAAACCGAAGTAAATGAATTTACAAAATTCGAGTATTTGATAAAAGTTGTGTATCGTGAACGTGGCGAATCGGAAATCAACTTCACATTTGGTGACTTCTTTGTATTTGGAATACTGGCAAACGTGTGAAGCATTCACAGCGTTGGACAGGTGGAAACAGCTGGCGGCTACTGGCACGAGTTTCGACGCATGCATCTGGCAACACACGGAGTTTAGTGGAATGTAACAAATGTGCGATAAGGTACAAAATTTATTTTTTATTTTTAATTAATCTAAATTATGAATCAATGAATTGTGTTGATTTTAGATTGATTAAAGGACTTTATTGATTTTAATGTTATAATTTGTTTACATGATTACACCTAATAATGAAATATCCAAATTTAGCTCCTAAATACAAGGATTTAAATGTGATTTGGATGCTTTAATTATTGCACAAAAATAACACATTGGTTTTAGACAAAATTGTTGTCCAATTTAATTTGATGCAAATTTTTACTGTTTTCTTTTACCATTAAATAACTGATGTCTGCTATAAATTACTGCCTTTTCATTTCGTCTCTTTTAATTAATTGATGGGCACCGTAAGTGGGGCTTTATTGGGTTCAATTAGGCATAACTTTTTGGCATCCTTTAACGCGGAGCTGTAGTAGATAAATTAGGGGTTGTTAAGTGCAACTTTTGATGCCCCTTAACTCTACAACGAATTGCCCTCTTATTTCGTCTACTGAATCCACTGACTCTGAGGAAGAGAAAAACTCTACTCCGATAATACACTAGCTTTATAGGGGCCTTTGTGGGGTGATTATTCAATAAGGGATGAATATCATAACAATATACTACCAATGCCCGTAGGTTGCTAACCTGGCGGGATCGGGTGATTTTCTGTTAGAATTTTCTTCTCTTAGCCGATGTGTTCAGGATATTTAAGGGCGGCGGAAACTCACCCTTCATTCCTTTTCGTCTGCTACATAACATTTATCAATGCTATGTATTGCCCAGGGATCACGTGACTAATGTCTTCGTGGACGTGGAAGTGGGATTTGTTGGCAGAGCTGTTATATCAGTGAGCGTTTCTCAGAGTTTTACTACTTTTAGGTGTCGGCACCCCATAAAGCCTCCAAGACTCTTTACCAACCTTGACCCCCTTTAACTTTTAAAATTTTAAAATCGTAAGGAATGTTCTAGCGTAGCCAACATCAGAGAAGGCACCCAGTTCAAGGAGGTGGAAGAAAGAGGGGATGCCGTACAGAAAACTGGTGTGGTTCGTCCAAATAGGAAGAATTTTGGAAGAATGTAAAAGAGACGGTCATTGCCTTGCAGCTAACGCAGTTGGATGCAAATGCGGGGCACCGGGTTCAAACCTGGGGAGAGTCAAACTTTCTTATGACTGGTCTCCGTGCTTCGGAAGGCACGTTAAGCCGGTGGTCCCCTCGGTTAGTGAATTGCCACCATTAACATAAAAACCAGAATATATGGCACATCTGACGGCAAGTCTAGCAAGCTACCTAATGGATGTAAAATTTGTATATGCTCACAGAACCAACACTGCCAAGGAAACGACGCAGATATTGGTAATAACAAGCCTTAAGGCTTAATCTAGGAGGAAGAAGAAGAAGAAGTAAAAGATGAAGAATTTATTTTTATCGAATAATTTAAATCAAAAATTGCTCCGAAAACAAATCATCGGAAATTTAAGACAACTTTTGGTTTAGAATTTTTTCATTATTTTTCCTAGCTTTACTAGGTTGTAATCAATAGTTTTATGCAGTTGCAGAATTTTGACAATTTGAACAAACTTTATTTTTTATCCAAAAATTTAAATCAAAAATCGCTCCGAAACCAAATCATCGGAAATTAAAGACAACTTTTGGTTTAGAATTTTTTCATTATTTTTCCTGGCTTTACTAGGTTGTAATCAATAGTTTTATGCAGTTGCAGAATATTTGAACAAACTTTATTTTTATCGAATAATTTAAATCAAAAATTGCTCCGAAAACAAATAATCGGAAATTTAAGACAACTTTTGGTTTAGAAGTTTTTCACTATTTTTCCTGGCTTTACTAGGTTAGATTCAATATTTTCATGCAGTTGCAGAATATTTGAAGAAACTTTATTTTTTATCCGAAACACGGCGCTACGCGCCTCGCCAGTGGGCTCTACCCCCTAGCCCCCTGGACCCCCGATTTCCTTCTATTTTAGTCTCTAACTAATGTATTAAACATGAAACATGTTTTTCGATACCGAACTACCTCTCCTGTTCATGATACCAAATACAATGATTTATTTGACATCTATTTTTTTTATTTGGTAATTACAGGTAATAGGGGAGAGTCGGGATATTTGGGTCAATTTTTAATAAATACATTTTATTTAATTTCTCAAACATAATTGACGAACCTTAAATATACCATTGCATAGAACAGGTATTGCACAAGCTATGTAAATAATGTAGAATGGATCACTTTAATTTTGACACAAGTTTTTTTAAATTGTAGTAGCAGAGAAAATTTGACCCATTTATCCCGCATGTGGGGAGGTTTGGGTAGGTAATAGGGATGTATGGGTATATAGTCATTTAAACTAAAAGAATTGTTTTTTAATGAACATAAACTAAAATAACATAAAATAATATTAATAAGCAACACTATCAGAAGCAAAATAAACAAAATATTAACGCAACATAACAAATATTTCAATAAAGATTCAATTCTTAACTCCCTACTCTATTCTTATAGATTCTTAGCCTTTAGCAATCTCTCACATTTCTGACCCATTCCTCCCGCTGGTGCCAAAACACAAAAATGTGGTTGGAATTTTCGCATGTGGAAAGTTGGATTATATAGAATAATAGTCATGTTAAGCTTAATAACTAATCATTCCAATGTAATAGTCGTTTTAGAGATATTTCAAAAGAAATAAAAAATAACTGATATATAATAGATATATAAAACGAAAATTTACCTGGTCAAAAAGCCGTTTTATTCGATAAAACAATTAATATTTACAGTCACGCTGCGATAACAATGGGAATGAGTTTCGATACCTTATGGGACCTTGGTGAAGGTAGTTATGCGTACGTTAAACGCTTTGGGAATGTAATTTTGGCATCGACCCAAACCTCCGCTGACCCAAACCTCCCGACATTCCCCTAGTTTTATTAACTTATTAACAAAGTTCTGAAGCGCAACTACTGTAACACCCCGGAAATTAAGGGTTAATTTCGGGTTGTTTATTTTTCTAGTTATGATTTTTAAAGGACTTAAAAATTAAAATGCAATTTTAGATGTAAAAGAAAATAATTTGTGTACGCCTATGGAAATATAGTAATTCAAATTGTGCTGACATTTTATAAAATTTTTCGATTCTTATATCTTTGGAATCAGCGAAAAATTACGTTCACATTAAAAATATCGACGGAATCGAGTCGAAATTACTTTGAGTAAAAATTCAAATTTAACTTTGCAACAAAGTATAATTACTACATTGTAATGTAGAAAATATATCTACGTATTGCAGGTGTGCGACGGGCGGAGATACGAAGAGAATTTGATGACCATTTCCGTTTAGATAAGGATTACGCTTCCCGTCTCAGTGACAAGATTTTAGGCCATTTCTTAATTTTGGTCCTACAAAGAAATGAATTGTATATTTGTAACGTTTAAGAGATAACGATTCCAAATATCTAAAAATAAGTTGAAAAAGTCAAAAAATGTAGAAATTGGAAATAAATTTTCAATTACCAGTAGACGCGTGTGGGAATTGCTAAGTCGGCTATTTCTACGCGCAGAAAAAAAATGTATCTTCCTCTAATTGCGGAAGAACGTCTTTTACTCACATGGATTTTAACATAAGAAATAAAAAGATTCACTTTGGAAGAGAAGTGGGTCAGAAGTTATAAATATGGGTAACTGTACTGATAAGAGGGAGTCCCATCGTTACCTGCATCAAACTGCGTTGCTCCAGGGGAGTGATCATAGACGCTTTTTGATAAGGGTACATATTTGTAGACTCGAGTGCGCGGGTTAATTTTGTGAATTAAATAGAGAGTCCTCCTTCACCTGTTGCTAAGAAACTTGCTGGCCATTTTGGAAGCAAATTTCGAAAAACAAAGCTGAAGTCGAAGACTCCAAGTGCGATTTGGTTTTTGAGTTTTGATAATTGAGTTTTGTACAGTACAAAAGCTCAATTAGTAATTTTGTTTGCGACTATTTATCAAGCCATTGTTTGAATAAATAAGTTAGTGGTAATCAATTAAATTAAATAATTTACTTCATTTTCTCGACTTAAATAAATAAGTTAAGTTTTTGTGGTTCGCTGAAACAACTAAAGGTAAAATTTATTGTTTACTGATAAATGATTTTATTTTGTGTGCGCGATTGTTAAATCATAATTTGAGAACGCAAATTTTTGTATTCTAACGAGTTGTTAAGGAAATGTACTTGGGTTCCTTATATTATAATAATTGATTGGAGTGAGATTCGCTCATCAGGTTATTGATACTCAATGTTAAAGGATAATCGCGAGACGATTGTTTCCTCGTTTGTTGATAGTTTTGGCTGCATATAAGTTTAGCCAATATTATTTAATCGTTAAAGTAAGGTTTGATAAGTTAATCTGTTTTATGTTTATTTTGGAAATCTGAATATTTGATATTCAGAGACGGAAACAATTTGTAGTTGGTTGAATGTTTCGTCAATTATTACTTTCAAAAGTTATTTTGTCGTTTATACTGTGGCAAAAGTGTTGTCATATTATAATTTCGAGTTAATTATTTTTGTAAATTTTTGTAAATAATTCAGTTTAATTTAATAAATTGTTGTATTTGGGAAATATTAATTCTTTTATTTTGAATTTAAAAGAACCCCATAAAATATAGTGGAAGTTTTTCAAAAGTTAACGATTCCTACGTTTCCCAAAATCACTGCACAGGGCACCTTTCACCCTACATTAGCCAGCGATATTTACGTCATTTCGTGAAGATTGGGAAACCAAACCAGAGCTACCAAAAAGTATCGAAGAGGTCCAGGACAACTAACAAAGAGAATTTTGTCGGGTGGCAGCGTAAAAACTAAAAATAGACTGTCCTTTGTTACCGTGGAACCTTCGTCGATATTCCCAAAGATTCAGGAGTATCTCAAAACTCGAGAAATTTTTGGGAAACCAAATAAATTAAGAGAACATTCTGGGGTGACTTTTTTATTTAGGCCAAGTAAAAAGGTTCTTGTGTTTTCTGAAATTATTATCAAAATTTTAAGAGAAAATTTTATAATTAATTTTAATAACGCACCCCCGGTTGTTACACTACTGGTTCATAAGATAGCACAAGATCCATTGAAGGGTAGTTGGTTCGTTGGATTTCGCCATTAATTTTAAACCAAATTTTTCTTGCGTAAAAGAAATAAATTGTTGATTTTCTGCCTTGCTTAAATCTAAATTTATGTCTCCTGACAATATTATTTGACTCAGCTATTATATTTGTCAAGACAAGAGGAATAAAGAATATAGATGTTCAATTAGAAAAGATATAGAAAAGATAAAGAAGATATTATGGGAAGAGCATTTCCAAAAGTTACTAAACGTACCACAAGCAATGGAAGAACTCATGGAAATAGAGATAATCGAAGAAGATTAAGAAGTGGAAGAACCATCTTACGAAGAAGTGCTGGAAATAATAAACAAATTGAAAAACAGGAAATCGCCAGGTAAAGACGGTATAAATGCAGAACTGGTTAAATACGGGGTAGAAAAACTACATGAAGGAATTTATGAACTGGTGAAGCAATTGTGGAAGGAAGAGGAGATGCCTCGAAGATCGAAAGAAGGAATAATAGTAGCGATAAAAAAGAAAGAACAATGACAGAAATGAAGATATCAAAGAAATTGATAAGGTTAATAAGTATGACACTCAAAGAAACGATGGCATGTGTTAAAACATCGGAAGGTGAAACGAATAATTTTGAGATAAATAGTGGGGTGAGACGTGCTGTTTAACTTGGTACTAGAAAAGATATTGAGAAGCATAGAAGCTAAAGGCACGATAGTAAATAAAGAAATACAAGTAATAGCATATGCAGATGATGTGGTTTTGATAACGAGAACGAAAAGTATAAATTAATAGAAAGCCTTAGAACAATGAATGAAACGGCACAAAAGATGGGGCTGGTAATTAATCAAAGTAAGACAAAATATATGAAATGCCAAAGAGGAAAAATAGAAAAAGAAAGTTTTTTAAAAGTGGATGGTAATGAGTATGAAGAAGTAAAAAGTTTTAACTACCATGGAGTGCAAGTAAATGACAATGGTGAGCGAACCGAAGAGACAAAAAGAAGAATACAAGCTGGTAATAGAGCTTATTATGCTAATAGTCACTTGCTGAGAGATAAACACATATCAAGGTTAACGAAAATTAAGATCTATAAAACACTAATAAGTCCGGTTGTAACATAATATGCTTCGGAAGTTACGTGCTTCTCAAAAGAACAAGAGTAAGAGTTAATAATTTTTGAACGCAAAATATTAACTATTAACTATTAATTATTTTTATTCAAACTTCCAACAGGCAAACCCAATTACAGAAAGTGAATGTTTACAGAATAAAAAATATGTACAATATAATAATAATAGGGACGCTTCCCTCGCTTGGATAAAAACCATCAAGCTGAATCATGAAGTCGAAGTCGAACCTTCTCCATGAGCGCACATGGTTCCAAACCACGTAATCGCGGTCGCAAAATTCGAGTCAAAAGTCAATTAGAAAATCAATTCCTTTTTACAATTACGCATAGGACCAAACCACGAACGTCGAAGCTTCTCCAAGAGAACACACAGTATCAAACCACATAATCGCGGTCGCAAAATTCGAGTCAAAAGTCAATTCGAAAGTCGATTCCTCTTTACAATTACGCATAGGACCAAACCACGAACGTCGAAGCTTCTCCAAGAGAACACACAGTATCAAACCACATAATCGCGGTCGCAAAATTCGAGTTAAAAGTCAATTCAAAGGTCGATTCCTCTTTATAATTACGCACAGGACGAAACCAAACCATTATAGATTAACTATTAACATCAACCATGTAAGGTTAGAAATCCAAATAGTAAATGCGTTAGTCGCATTATCGCATGTCCAAGAATTCCATCAACGCACGTATCAATTTGTACACATATGGTTTCTCTACAAACACAAATGGAATCACTTCCATCAATACTAATTGACTATCGTCAAATAACAATTTCGAAGATTAAAACTGAGCAAGCCAGTATTTACGATTCGAAATCCAAATAAATGCGTCCATCACATGAACAAAATTACTATAAATGTACGTACAAAATCAAAATGCACTAATTTCGAGAATTAATTCGGAGCAAGCCACGTAGGCCTCAATGGCGGTCGACACGCGCCTACGCACAAAATTAAAAAAAAAATTGGGAACTAAACAAGTTAAGGTTGTTAAGAAGAGGAGTGGGAGTAAGTTGCAGTGGTTCTCTGTCCTTTTCTAAATAGATAGGATAAAGCAAGAAAAAATATTTTTTTGCAAAATTTGCCAACTTCAAATAGACAAAATTTTAATAGGTAAAATTAATAAAAAGAGGCTTTTCTTATTAAAAATACATAGTTTTTAATAATATAGTACTAAATTGTATTCTTCTAAAGAGTTTTGGTCGGTTAAAATATTTTTTTACGTATTTTAAAACACTTTTAAGTTGATGTGGAAAGTACGGCAACGCTGTATACTTTCTGCTGTTGGTATTTATATTATTTATGTGTCAAATTCTTTAAAAAGCACGAAATTTTGCCCTAAAAAGCATAAACTGCTTCAAAAAAACACAAACTTTTGAAAAATAAAATTTAAAACATTCATTACATTACAGTGCATTTAAAAGTGAGAAGCGGCGACGTTGCCAAACGTAATGACGATTTATTAAATTTGTATCATTTTTTAGCATAATAATTTAATTTTCGCAGAAACTAAAAGGTAGACTTTCTTAAAATTTAGTACACTTATTTATAAGACCTTCATAAATATTGTGGCGATTTTTGGTAATGGTGACGCACCTGATTGCAGAGTTAATGACGTTTAAATCAATGTGAAACCCCTCGCGTCCATTAACGCAATGTAATAACGTGTCACGAAATAGTAACTTTGACATTTTTTATCTCGATAACTAAAAGGTAGATTAAGTTCAAACTTTGCCAGAATGTGCTTGATTATACAAACAATATACTGTGAAAATTTCAGAAACTTCGCCCAGATTTCGATTTCCTTCTTAACAACCTTAATGAAAATGAAACAAGAGCCATGACGAATCGTGAAGTACTAGAGTCGATGGATAATGAAGATATAGAGTGAAGATAATCAAATCTGGAAGAATAAGATGGCTAGGACATGTGATGAGAAGAGAGAACGCGGTGGTGAAGAGGATAATGCAATGGAGACCTATGGAAGAGAGAGGAAGACCCAAAATAAGATGGTGGGATCAGGTGACGGAGGACCCGAAGACGATGAAGGTGAGAGACTGGAAAGATAAGGTATTTTTAAGAGAAAAACACCCCCAACTTTTAAGAGTAATTTTTGTACGGAGTAGTCGACCTCTAACTACCCTTATAAGAGAGTTGGGGGGTTAATTCTGACATGGTGGAGGTGCAGGGCACAAGGAAAATTGATACAGTTACTTGCAGAACAGATCATTGATCTAAAAAGAAGTTAAAGAAGAATTCTATAGTTACCTTACAAGATGGGGCTGTGTACGCCAATCGGATGAGCTGGTCAATTTACATATTTTAATTTATTAGTCAACCCACATTAAATTTGACACGACAGATGCAATCTTTATATTGCCCCAAATATGCGAGAAGTCCATATAATACAACACCCCGGCTTTTATGTGCTTTTGACAGAGTAAAACTGGTGGATGTTATAAGGATATTAAAGCAAACGAAAATACCGAGGTCTCTCATCAATGTGATCAAAAACATGTACAAATGCACAGAGCTGTGTAACGCCAATCTCCCCTAAGACAGGTTACAGTAGCCTGTTGATCCTTCGATGGTGTTGAAGGTAGCCAGCTGCGGATATTTACTCCACAGTACTGAGAGCGGGGTAACGCGAACGCTGTCGTGGGTTCGTTTGGATGTTCTTGGTGACCAGTCGCTACAATCGCCTCTTGTGTACCAAAGACAGTCTCTAAAATGGTAAAAAGTTTGGGCGCCAGCTAGCTGCTTTGAAAAGAAACAACAAAGCCAAATCAATGGGCGGAAAGTTGGGTGTCGTCGTCGATTAAATCACCACCAAGGATGAGGACGCAATTGGAAAGACAGGCTGTGCCTGATTAAAGAAGAAGAAGAAGCTTGTATTGAGATTTATTGATATTAAATTTGATATTATATTCCTTATCTCTTTACAATACGGTCTTCCGTGCTCTATCATGTTCGGATTCATGTTTGCCTGAAATTATAATATCGAGTCATTCCATAATATGAAATTAACAAATCGGCAAAGCCAGCATATCCTAGATTTTGCTGAAACTTTGTGGAAATATTCTTTCCACAAGAAAGAAGTTCTGACACTTCGCCATGCACAAAAACACGGCTATTGGTCCAGTAGCAATTGCAGCTAGTGTTAATTGAAGAGAGAGTACAGGAACTGATGTTAAAAAAATCGCTGAACCTCCACGTGATGTAAAATCGCAAACAAAAATGGTGCTTTGTTTATCAACAAAGAAATGAGCAATCGCTCGGAAAAACTCGCTAGTACGATCAAAATGCTGGCCGGCGTCGAACTACATGCGCGTAACCATGTAACCGGTAACCAACCAGCAAAAATTCACCGAACACAGGGTGCTAAAAATTATTAGCGACATCCAAAGATTTCCGCAAATAATGGAGTTTTTATGAACTTTGTTCTGCAGCCGGCCGTTTCGATTCACAGCTTAAAACCCACTCCTCGTATACCAATGCATTTTCCCCTACCTCCTGGCTGGTCACGTGCCTTCACCGCATGCATTCGCGAGATCAGTATCTTATTTAAAAATTAAGCATTCCAATGAATGTAAGAGCCGTACTCAGAAAATTATCGCCTCTCTGTTGAATGTAGCGTTCGGTTTGTCCATTGGTGGCGGGATGGTACGGTGCAGTTAATTTTTTATTAATTCCATTGGATTAAAAAAAATAGGGGACGTGATTTTAAGTTGGTACTACTAACGACTTATCAGAGTGTGCTGTGTGTCCTAGAAAATGACATACTGGAGCAGCAGCAGTAGCGTCTGACCTTTTATTATTGTAGTGTAAAAGTCGAATATTAAATTTTCTGGATGGATGATCATCATTCATCAGATTAACGGAGATAAAGTTGGATCAATAATTAGGTTATCGGGCAGATTAATATAAATGGAAGACTCATCCATGAACGGACAGCACGCCAGATAAATTAGAAATCGAAATTTAATATCTCGAAGGCAAAGTAATTTATTTAAAACGAAGAAATTTGTTTGAAACTTCTAAATAATCGTCGTTTTGATAACATTTACTAAATTATATAGCACACCAAAACTAACAACCGCCATAGATAAGATTATCGATTCAAAAAGCCTAGTCGACTTGGCCAATTTCGGGAGTTGAAATTTCAAAATGCCCTTATCAAAATGCAAAATAACATTACAAAGATCCTTCGATATCCGACGATACTTAGACCGAAAATTAACAATATACCAAATTTTGAGATTTTAAGGTAGAATTTATTTTTAACAATTATATTTTATATAATACTATAAT
Organism: Rhagonycha lutea; assembly: GCA_958510855.1. NCBI lineage: Eukaryota > Metazoa > Arthropoda > Insecta > Coleoptera > Cantharidae > Rhagonycha > Rhagonycha lutea. The sequence continues at coordinate 42,789,454 of OY294038.1, forward strand.
ATAAATTTATAGCTAGTTAACTGAACATATTATTTACTTAAGTAAAACCTAAACTTTCATATCTTCTTGAACCTTCCATAATATCAGCTCCATAGCCCCTCTAGCATCGTCCAAGCTCTTGTGACCATGAACACGGATATCTTTCCCTAAATTCGCCAGTACAAGGTTCCTCAAAGATTGTCGAAAAGGTAATCCCATATAATGGGTAAAGCCTGGAATAAGCGAGGTATCCACTATGTTGTAGTGCAAAAGCTTCAGTACCGCTAAATCGTTTTCAAGTCCGTGGCCCACAATCAGAGAAGAAGAGCTAATCAAATCTGTTAAATCACTTTGTACTGCAGATAAGCTTTTGCTATTCTGATTGTAAAAGAAATCGCTTGAGATACCCGAAAATCGAGTATTGAAATCAATTACTTCGTATTCAGGCTTAACATATGAATCATAAACTAACTGTCCAGCACAATTTACCACCGAGACTTGTATTACTTCCATTCCAACAATAGTGTAGCACATTTCGCAATCGATAGCGAAAACGGCCTCATTGTTAGGGTGTTTTTCTACCTTTCGAGTAGAAACAAAATCTTTAAGTGGTCCGTTCATACCTTCGTGTAATCCACTCCATACGTGGCTGCTACCTATTAAACATCCATCCGAATAAATATCTCCTTCACAGGAGGAGTAACCATACTTTACTTTACCATAATGATAAAAACAATTTTCCCTTTTCGTAATATTTTCATTGTACTGAGACAGTGAAAACACTTTGTTACATCTGGCACATACTCGCTTCAGTTGATCATACATTGAAATTATAGGATTATTATATTGCGGAATTTGTTTTAGAATCAGAGCGCCACCAGGAATATAGTATTTGCTTTCGAATGGGAAGCCATTGCTGTATATTGTAGCTTTATCGAGAGTGTACTTCTTGACAAGTTTGTATATCTCTCGCTCATTTAACTGTATCTTGGAAAATTGCTCTCCTTTATAATGCAAAGAAGGGTCTAAGGGATTAGGAATTTGATATAGTGGAACATCCATATGTGGAGTTGGTAAAATAATACGTGTCATTGTTTACACTGTGTCACCTAAAATAGTGAAAATTATCATAAATAAGAAACACAAAAAGTTGAGGTTATGTACTAAAAAACCGGCTATTAATCCAGATATTTTGTTTTGCACTAAATCACACAAGAAGCACTAATTTTGTTCGTGAACAACTGCGATTCTACGGATTCGCTAGGATTTGGTAAACGAGGTAAAAAAAGACGAGAAGCAACCACGAGAGTTGATAATAAAAACGAGAAAGTGGACAATACGGGTTGCATATGGTCAGTTACCAGAACAGATTTCTGAGGGCGACACCAACAACGCTGCGGTTCTCAAACAACTTATTGGTTCGCCAAAAGCTGTAATTATTAAACTAGAATTTTTGTATATTTATTAATTATTGTGCCACACAAAATCATAGATTTTATCAGATCATCATTTTATTAAAATTTTCCAATTAAGCGGGCGAATTTTAAAATATTTACGGAAATCCTTGAGGTAAGCGCCAAAATGACAAAATTATACGTTACAATTTACACGGGTAGAATACATATTTTAATAAAATCGCCTGGTTGTTGTGTAATTGGCTGTACAAATAATAACAAAAAAGGTTTTTTGATGAAAATATTTCCGAGAAACAGAATGGAGAGATGTTTTAACTGCTCTAAAGTGAACATTTTTAATTCCATGTTATCAAATTCAACGTTTTTGTGTAACGAAATCAAGTATCAATTTATTATTCTATGGTAGATATAATATATGCACGTACCATAGAAACTGAAAAAAAAACATGGCTACAAGGTACACCTTGGCCACACTCTTTTATATACCGGGTGACCAGCCCCAGATGTGAACATAGGAAAATAACATGGGAAATTGATTTTTTTTAAATTCCTGCTTCTCATTATAACGGATTAGAATGAAAAGAATATCACCTTAAAGAGGTTTATTTTCCGCGTCTAAAGATACCCAGCACTTGATGGTTTATTCTTTGATCATTGTTGAAATCTCAAAATAAAATGACAAAAAAATAACACTTTTAAATAGATATTAGATGCCTTGTTCAAATTCATTGCAATTGCTTATGTTTGAAAACTAATTTTAAACGCAAGTTTTGACAGTTCAACCATACAAAGCAGGTCTGATTTTTAGAAAATCGCTCATTTTAATTCTACATTTTTAACATTATTAAAGAACAAAACATCAAGTGTTGGATGTCTTTAGACGCGGAAAATAAAACTATTTCAATTGATATCATTTTCATTCTTATCCGTTCTGATGGGAAGCAGGAATTAAAGAAAAATTTCCCATGTTAATTTCCTATGTTCACATCGGCGGCCGGTGTCACCCGGTATAATGACTCTATCAGTGCTACAAGATGCTCAGGCACGCCAATCTCCAGGAGTATTTCCTATAGTTGGTTCCAATTCACATTGTCGAAGGCTTTAGAATAATCCACAAAGCAAGGGAACCGCTTACCGTGCCAAGCTGAATGTAAGCTGTCCTGGAAAGTTATATTCCAGCTTGTTTCAAACAATCTTTGCTATGTATTAGGATCAAGCTTGATATTAAGCTATATAGGCTTAAACAACTAACGATATACAAGCTTGTAAAGTTAGCGTTACTTAAGCTGGACATATGAAGCATAATTCAAGCTTAATTTACGCTTGTTTCGTGTAATGTAAATTGAGAACTTGAAGTTCTGATGAATATCAGATCTTGAAGTTAGTAATTTGAAATTACCAATTTAGTTATTAACTTCAAATTGAGAACTTGAAGTTCTGAATATCAGATCTTGAAGTTAGTAATTTCAAATTACCAATTTAGTTATTAACTTGAAATTGAGAACTTGAAGTTCTGAATATCAGATCTTGAAGTTAGTAATTTCAAATTACCAATTTAGATGTTACTTGAAACTGAGAACTTGAAGTTCTGAAGATCAGATCTTGAAGTTAGTAATTTCAAATTACCAATTTAGTTATTAACTTGAAATTGAGAACTTGAAGTTCTGAAGATCAGATCTTGAAGTTAGTAATTTCAAATTACCAATTTAGTTATTAACTTGAAATTGAGAACTTGAAGTTCTGAATATCAGATCTTGAAGTTAGTAATTTCAAATTACCAATTTAGTTATTAACTTGAAATTGAGAACTTGAAGTTCTGAAGATCAGATCTTGAAGTTAGTAATTTCAAATTACCAATTTAGTTATTAACTTGAAATTGAGAACTTGAAGTTCTGAAGATCAGATCTTGAAGTTAGTAATTTCAAATTACCAATTTAGTTATTAACTTGAAATTGAGAACTTTTAGTTCTGAAGATCAGATCTTGTAGTTAGTAATTTGAAATTACAAATTTAGTTATTAACTTGAAATTGAGAAATTGAATTTGTTAAGATCAGATCTTTAAGTTAGTAATTTCAAATTACCAATTTAGTTATTAACTTGAAATTGAGAACTTGAAGATCTGAAGATCAGATCTTGAAGTTAGTAATTTCAAATTACAAATTTAGTTATTAACTTGAAATTGAGAACTTTTAGTTCTGAATATCAGATCTTGAAGTTAGTAATTTCAAATTACCAATTTAGTTATTAATTTGAAATTGAGAACTTGAAGTTCTGAAGATCAGATCTTGAAGTTAGTAATTTCAAATTACCAATTTAGTTATTTATTTGAAATTGAGAACTTTTAGTTCTGAAGATCAGATCTTGTAGTTAGTAATTTCAAATTACAAATTTAGTTATTAACTTGAAATTGAGAACTTGAAGTTGTGAAGATTAGATCTTTAAGTTAGTAATTTCAAATTACCAATTTAGTTATTAACTTGAAATTGAGAACTTGAAGTTCTGAATATCAGATCTTGAAGTTAGTAATTTCAAATTACCAATTTAGTTATTAACTTGAAATTGAGAACTTGAAGTTCTGAATATCAGATCTTGAAGTTAGTAATTTCAAATTACCAATTTAGATGTTACTTGAAACTGAGAACTTGAAGTTCTGAAGATCAGATCTTAAAGTTAGTAATTTCAAATTACCAATTTAGTTATTAACTTGAAATTGAGAACTTTTAGTTCTGAAGATCAGATCTTGTAGTTAGTAATTTCAAATTACAAATTTAGTTATTAACTTGAAATTGAGAACTTGAAGTTCTGAAGATCAGATCTTCAAGTTAGTAATTTCAAATTACCAATTTAGTTATTAACTTGAAATTGAGAACTTTTAGTTCTGAAGATCAGATCTTGTAGTTAGTAATTTCAAATTACCAATTTAGTTATTAACTTGAAATTGAGAACTTTTAGTTCTGAAGATCAGATCTTGTAGTTAGTAATTTCAAATTACAAATTTAGTTATTAACTTGAAATTGAGAACTTTTAGTTCTGAAGATCAGATCTTGTAGTTAGTAATTTCAAATTACCAATTTAGTTATTAACTTGAAATTGAGAACTTGAAGTTCTGAAGATCAGATCTTGAAGTTAGTAATTTCAAATTACCAATTTAGTTATTAACTTGAAATTGAGAACTTTTAGTTCTGAAGATCAGATCTTGTAGTTAGTAATTTGAAATTACAAATTTAGTTATTAACTTGAAATTGAGAAATTGAATTTGTTAAGATCAGATCTTTAAGTTAGTAATTTCAAATTACCAATTTAGTTATTAACTTGAAATTGAGAACTTGAAGATCTGAAGATCAGATCTTGAAGTTAGTAATTTCAAATTACCAATTTAGTTATTAACTTGAAATTGAGAACTTGAAGTTCTGAATATCAGATCTTGAAGTTAGTAATTTCAAATTACCAATTTAGATGTTAACTTGAAACTGAGAACTTGAAGTTATGAAGATCAGATCTTGAAGTTAGTAATTTCAAATTACCAATTTAGTTATTAACTTGAAATTGAGAACTTTTAGTTCTGAAGATCAGATCTTGTAGTTAGTAATTTCAAATTACAAATTTAGTTATTAACTTGAAATTGAGAACTTTTAGTTCTGAAGATCAGATCTTGTAGTTAGTAATTTGAAATTACAAATTTAGTTATTAACTTGAAATTGAGAAATTGAATTTGTTAAGATCAGATCTTTAAGTTAGTAATTTCAAATTACCAATTTAGTTATTAACTTGAAATTGAGAACTTTTAGTTCTGAAGATCAGATCTTGTAGTTAGTAATTTCAAATTACAAATTTAGTTATTAACTTGAAATTGAGAACTTGAAGTTGAGAAGATTAGATCTTTAAGTTAGTAATTTCAAATTACCAATTTAGTTATTAACTTGAAATTGAGAACTTGAAGTTCTGAATATCAGATCTTGAAGTTAGTAATTTCAAATTACCAATTTAGTTATTAACTTGAAATTGAGAACTTGAAGTTCTGAAGATCAGATCTTGAAGTTAGTAATTTCAAATTACCAATTTAGTTATTAACTTGAAATTGAGAACTTTTAGTTCTGAAGATCAGATCTTGTAGTTAGTAATTTCAAATTACCAATTTAGTTATTAACTTAAAATTGAGAACTTTTAGTTCTGAAGATCAGATCTTGTAGTTAGTAATTTCAAATTACAAATTTAGATATTAACTTGAAATTGAGAACTTTTAGTTCTGAAGATCAGATCTTGTAGTTAGTAATTTGAAATTACAAATTTAGTTATTAACTTGAAATTGAGAAATTGAATTTGTTAAGATCAGATCTTTAAGTTAGTAATTTCAAATTACCAATTTAGTTATTAACTTGAAATTGAGAACTTTTAGTTCTGAAGATCAGATCTTGTAGTTAGTAATTTCAAATTACAAATTTAGTTATTAACTTGAAATTGAGAACTTGAAGTTGAGAAGATTAGATCTTTAAGTTAGTAATTTCAAATTACCAATTTAGTTATTAACTTGAAATTGAGAACTTGAAGTTCTGAATATCAGATCTTGAAGTTAGTAATTTCAAATTACCAATTTAGTTATTAACTTGAAATTGAGAACTTGAAGTTCTGAAGATCAGATCTTGAAGTTAGTAATTTCAAATTACCAATTTAGTTATTAACTTGAAATTGAGAACTTTTAGTTCTGAAGATCAGATCTTGTAGTTAGTAATTTGAAATTACAAATTTAGTTATTAACTTGAAATTGAGAAATTGAATTTGTTAAGATCAGATCTTTAAGTTAGTAATTTCAAATTACCAATTTAGTTATTAACTTGAAATTGAGAACTTGAAGATCTGAAGATCAGATCTTGAAGTTAGTAATTTCAAATTACCAATTTAGTTATTAACTTGAAATTGAGAACTTGAAGTTCTGAATATCAGATCTTGAAGTTAGTAATTTCAAATTACCAATTTAGATGTTAACTTGAAACTGAGAACTTGAAGTTCTGAAGATCAGATCTTGAAGTTAGTAATTTCAAATTACCAATTTAGTTATTAACTTGAAATTGAGAACTTTTAGTTCTGAAGATCAGATCTTGTAGTTAGTAATTTCAAATTACAAATTTAGTTATTAACTTGAAATTGAGAACTTTTAGTTCTGAAGATCAGATCTTGTAGTTAGTAATTTGAAATTACAAATTTAGTTATTAACTTGAAATTGAGAAATTGAATTTGTTAAGATCAGATCTTTAAGTTAGTAATTTCAAATTACCAATTTAGTTATTAACTTGAAATTGAGAACTTTTAGTTCTGAAGATCAGATCTTGTAGTTAGTAATTTCAAATTACAAATTTAGTTATTAACTTGAAATTGAGAACTTGAAGTTGAGAAGATTAGATCTTTAAGTTAGTAATTTCAAATTACCAATTTAGTTATTAACTTGAAATTGAGAACTTGAAGTTCTGAATATCAGATCTTGAAGTTAGTAATTTCAAATTACCAATTTAGTTATTAACTTGAAATTGAGAACTTGAAGTTCTGAAGATCAGATCTTGAAGTTAGTAATTTCAAATTACCAATTTAGTTATTAACTTGAAATTGAGAACTTTTAGTTCTGAAGATCAGATCTTGTAGTTAGTAATTTCAAATTACAAATTTAGTTATTAACTTGAAATTGAGAACTTGAAGTTCTGAAGATCAGATCTTCAAGTTAGTAATTTCAAATTACCAATTTAGTTATTAACTTGAAATTGAGAACTTTTAGTTCTGAAGATCAGATCTTGTAGTTAGTAATTTCAAATTACAAATTTAGTTATTAACTTGAAATTGAGAACTTTTAGTTCTGAAGATCAGATCTTGAAGTTAGTAATTTCAAATTACCAATTTAGTTATTAACTTGAAATTGAGAACTTTTAGTTCTGAAGATCAGATCTTGTAGTTAGTAATTTCAAATTACAAATTTAGTTATTAACTTGAAATTGAGAACTTGAAGTTCTGAAGATCAGATCTTCAAGTTAGTAATTTCAAATTACCAATTTAGTTATTAACTTGAAATTGAGAACTTTTAGTTCTGAAGATCAGATCTTGTAGTTAGTAATTTCAAATTACAAATTTAGTTATTAACTTGAAATTGAGAACTTGAAGTTGAGAAGATTAGATCTTTAAGTTAGTAATTTCAAATTACCAATTTAGTTATTAACTTGAAATTGAGAACTTGAAGTTCTGAATATCAGATCTTGAAGTTAGTAATTTCAAATTACCAATTTAGTTATTAACTTGAAATTGAGAACTTTTAGTTCTGAAGATCAGATCTTGTAGTTAGTAATTTCAAATTACCAATTTAGTTATTAACTTAAAATTGAGAACTTTTAGTTCTGAAGATCAGATCTTGTAGTTAGTAATTTCAAATTACAAATTTAGATATTAACTTGAAATTGAGAACTTTTAGTTCTGAAGATCAGATCTTGTAGTTAGTAATTTGAAATTACAAATTTAGTTATTAACTTGAAATTGAGAAATTGAATTTGTTAAGATCAGATCTTTAAGTTAGTAATTTCAAATTACCAATTTAGTTATTAACTTGAAATTGAGAACTTTTAGTTCTGAAGATCAGATCTTGTAGTTAGTAATTTCAAATTACAAATTTAGTTATTAACTTGAAATTGAGAACTTGAAGTTGAGAAGATTAGATCTTTAAGTTAGTAATTTCAAATTACCAATTTAGTTATTAACTTGAAATTGAGAACTTGAAGTTCTGAATATCAGATCTTGAAGTTAGTAATTTCAAATTACCAATTTAGTTATTAACTTGAAATTGAGAACTTGAAGTTCTGAAGATCAGATCTTGAAGTTAGTAATTTCAAATTACCAATTTAGTTATTAACTTGAAATTGAGAACTTTTAGTTCTGAAGATCAGATCTTGTAGTTAGTAATTTGAAATTACAAATTTAGTTATTAACTTGAAATTGAGAAATTGAATTTGTTAAGATCAGATCTTTAAGTTAGTAATTTCAAATTACCAATTTAGTTATTAACTTGAAATTGAGAACTTGAAGATCTGAAGATCAGATCTTGAAGTTAGTAATTTCAAATTACCAATTTAGTTATTAACTTGAAATTGAGAACTTGAAGTTCTGAATATCAGATCTTGAAGTTAGTAATTTCAAATTACCAATTTAGATGTTAACTTGAAACTGAGAACTTGAAGTTCTGAAGATCAGATCTTGAAGTTAGTAATTTCAAATTACCAATTTAGTTATTAACTTGAAATTGAGAACTTTTAGTTCTGAAGATCAGATCTTGTAGTTAGTAATTTCAAATTACAAATTTAGTTATTAACTTGAAATTGAGAACTTTTAGTTCTGAAGATCAGATCTTGTAGTTAGTAATTTGAAATTACAAATTTAGTTATTAACTTGAAATTGAGAAATTGAATTTGTTAAGATCAGATCTTTAAGTTAGTAATTTCAAATTACCAATTTAGTTATTAACTTGAAATTGAGAACTTTTAGTTCTGAAGATCAGATCTTGTAGTTAGTAATTTCAAATTACAAATTTAGTTATTAACTTGAAATTGAGAACTTGAAGTTGAGAAGATTAGATCTTTAAGTTAGTAATTTCAAATTACCAATTTAGTTATTAACTTGAAATTGAGAACTTGAAGTTCTGAATATCAGATCTTGAAGTTAGTAATTTCAAATTACCAATTTAGTTATTAACTTGAAATTGAGAACTTGAAGTTCTGAAGATCAGATCTTGAAGTTAGTAATTTCAAATTACCAATTTAGTTATTAACTTGAAATTGAGAACTTTTAGTTCTGAAGATCAGATCTTGTAGTTAGTAATTTCAAATTACAAATTTAGTTATTAACTTGAAATTGAGAACTTGAAGTTCTGAAGATCAGATCTTCAAGTTAGTAATTTCAAATTACCAATTTAGTTATTAACTTGAAATTGAGAACTTTTAGTTCTGAAGATCAGATCTTGTAGTTAGTAATTTCAAATTACAAATTTAGTTATTAACTTGAAATTGAGAACTTTTAGTTCTGAAGATCAGATCTTGAAGTTAGTAATTTCAAATTACCAATTTAGTTATTAACTTGAAATTGAGAACTTTTAGTTCTGAAGATCAGATCTTGTAGTTAGTAATTTCAAATTACAAATTTAGTTATTAACTTGAAATTGAGAACTTGAAGTTCTGAAGATCAGATCTTCAAGTTAGTAATTTCAAATTACCAATTTAGTTATTAACTTGAAATTGAGAACTTTTAGTTCTGAAGATCAGATCTTGTAGTTAGTAATTTCAAATTACAAATTTAGTTATTAACTTGAAATTGAGAACTTGAAGTTGAGAAGATTAGATCTTTAAGTTAGTAATTTCAAATTACCAATTTAGTTATTAACTTGAAATTGAGAACTTGAAGTTCTGAATATCAGATCTTGAAGTTAGTAATTTCAAATTACCAATTTAGTTATTAACTTGAAATTGAGAACTTGAAGTTCTGAAGATCAGATCTTGAAGTTAGTAATTTCAAATTACCAATTTAGTTATTAACTTGAAATTGAGAACTTTTAGTTCTGAAGATCAGATCTTGTAGTTAGTAATTTGAAATTACAAATTTAGTTATTAACTTGAAATTGAGAAATTGAATTTGTTAAGATCAGATCTTTAAGTTAGTAATTTCAAATTACCAATTTAGTTATTAACTTGAAATTGAGAACTTGAAGATCTGAAGATCAGATCTTGAAGTTAGTAATTTCAAATTACCAATTTAGTTATTAACTTGAAATTGAGAACTTGAAGTTCTGAATATCAGATCTTGAAGTTAGTAATTTCAAATTACCAATTTAGATGTTAACTTGAAACTGAGAACTTGAAGTTCTGAAGATCAGATCTTGAAGTTAGTAATTTCAAATTACCAATTTAGTTATTAACTTGAAATTGAGAACTTTTAGTTCTGAAGATCAGATCTTGTAGTTAGTAATTTCAAATTACAAATTTAGTTATTAACTTGAAATTGAGAACTTTTAGTTCTGAAGATCAGATCTTGTAGTTAGTAATTTGAAATTACAAATTTAGTTATTAACTTGAAATTGAGAAATTGAATTTGTTAAGATCAGATCTTTAAGTTAGTAATTTCAAATTACCAATTTAGTTATTAACTTGAAATTGAGAACTTTTAGTTCTGAAGATCAGATCTTGTAGTTAGTAATTTCAAATTACAAATTTAGTTATTAACTTGAAATTGAGAACTTGAAGTTGAGAAGATTAGATCTTTAAGTTAGTAATTTCAAATTACCAATTTAGTTATTAACTTGAAATTGAGAACTTGAAGTTCTGAATATCAGATCTTGAAGTTAGTAATTTCAAATTACCAATTTAGTTATTAACTTGAAATTGACAACTTGAAGTTCTGAAGATCAGATCTTGAAGTTAGTAATTTCAAATTACCAATTTAGTTATTAACTTGAAATTGAGAACTTTTAGTTCTGAAGATCAGATCTTGTAGTTAGTAATTTCAAATTACAAATTTAGTTATTAACTTGAAGAGAACTTGAATTGAGAACTTGAAGTTGTGAAGATTAGATCTTTAAGTTAGTAATTTCAAATTACCAATTTAGTTATTAACTTGAAATTGAGAACTTGAAGTTCTGAATATCAGATCTTGAAGTTAGTAATTTGAAATTACAAATTTAGTTATTAACATGAAATTGAGAACTTGAAGTTCTGAATATCAGATCTTGAAGTTAGTAATTTCAAATTACCAATTTAGATGTTACTTGAAACTGAGAACTTGAAGTTCTGAAGATCAGATCTTCAGAACTTTTAGTTCTTAAGATCAGATCTTGTAGTTAGTAATTTCAAATTACAAATTTAGTTATTAACTTGAAATTGAGAACTTGAAGTTGAGAAGATTAGATCTTTAAGTTAGTAATTTCAAATTACCAATTTAGTTATTAACTTGAAATTGAGAACTTGAAGTTCTGAATATCAGATCTTGAAGTTAGTAATTTCAAATTACCAATTTAGTTATTAACTTGAAATTGAGAACTTGAAGTTCTGAAGATCAGATCTTGAAGTTAGTAATTTCAAATTACCAATTTAGTTATTAACTTGAAATTGAGAACTTGAAGTTCTGAAGATCAGATCTTCAAGTTAGTAATTTCAAATTACCAATTTAGTTATTAACTTGAAATTGAGAACTTGAAGTTCTGAAGATCAGATCTTCAAGTTAGTAATTTCAAATTACCAATTTAGTTATTAACTTGAAATTGAGAACTTTTAGTTCTGAAGATCAGATCTTGTAGTTAGTAATTTCAAATTACAAATTTAGTTATTAACTTGAAATTGAGAACTTTTAGTTCTGAAGATCAGATCTTGTAGTTAGTAATTTGAAATTACAAATTTAGTTATTAACTTGAAATTGAGAAATTGAATTTGTTAAGATCAGATCTTTAAGTTAGTAATTTCAAATTACCAATTTAGTTATTAACTTGAAATTGAGAACTTTTAGTTCTGAAGATCAGATCTTGTAGTTAGTAATTTCAAATTACAAATTTAGTTATTAACTTGAAATTGAGAACTTGAAGTTGAGAAGATTAGATCTTTAAGTTAGTAATTTCAAATTACCAATTTAGTTATTAACTTGAAATTGAGAACTTGAAGTTCTGAATATCAGATCTTGAAGTTAGTAATTTCAAATTACCAATTTAGTTATTAACTTGAAATTGAGAACTTGAAGTTCTGAAGATCAGATCTTGAAGTTAGTAATTTCAAATTACCAATTTAGTTATTAACTTGAAATTGAGAACTTTTAGTTCTGAAGATCAGATCTTGTAGTTAGTAATTTGAAATTACAAATTTAGTTATTAACTTGAAATTGAGAAATTGAATTTGTTAAGATCAGATCTTTAAGTTAGTAATTTCAAATTACCAATTTAGTTATTAACTTGAAATTGAGAACTTGAAGATCTGAAGATCAGATCTTGAAGTTAGTAATTTCAAATTACCAATTTAGTTATTAACTTGAAATTGAGAACTTGAAGTTCTGAATATCAGATCTTGAAGTTAGTAATTTCAAATTACCAATTTAGATGTTAACTTGAAACTGAGAAATTGAAGTTCTGAAGATCAGATCTTGAAGTTAGTAATTTCAAATTACCAATTTAGTTATTAACTAGAAATTGAGAACTTGAAGTTCTGAATATCAGATCTTTAAGTTAGTAATTTCAAATTACCAATTTAGTTATTAACTTGAAATTGAGAACTTGAAGTTCTGAAGATCAGATCTTGAAGTTAGTAATTTCAAATTACCAATTTAGTTATTAACTTGAAATTGAGAACTTTTAGTTCTGAAGATCAGATCTTGTAGTTAGTAATTTGAAATTACAAATTTAGTTATTAACTTGAAATTGAGAAATTGAATTTGTTAAGATCAGATCTTTAAGTTAGTAATTTCAAATTACCAATTTAGTTATTAACTTGAAATTGAGAACTTGAAGATCTGAAGATCAGATCTTGAAGTTAGTAATTTCAAATTACCAATTTAGTTATTAACTTGAAATTGAGAACTTGAAGTTCTGAATATCAGATCTTGAAGTTAGTAATTTCAAATTACCAATTTAGATGTTAACTTGAAACTGAGAAATTGAAGTTCTGAAGATCAGATCTTGAAGTTAGTAATTTCAAATTACCAATTTAGTTATTAACTAGAAATTGAGAACTTGAAGTTCTGAATATCAGATCTTTAAGTTAGTAATTTCAAATTACCAATTTAGTTATTAACTTGAAATTGAGAACTTGAAGTTCTGAATATCAGATCTTGAAGTTAGTAATTTCAAATTACCAATTTAGATGTTACTTGAAACTGAGAACTTGAAGTTCTGAAGATCAGATCTTGAAGTTAGTAATTTCAAATTACCAATTTAGTTATTAACTTGAAATTGAGAACTTGAAGTTCTGAAGATCAGATCTTGAAGTTAGTAATTTCAAATTACCAATTTAGTTATTAACTTGAAATTGAGAACTTGAAGTTCTGAATATCAGATCTTGAAGTTAGTAATTTCAAATTACCAATTTAGTTATTAACTTGAAATTGAGAACTTGAAGTTCTGAAGATCAGATCTTGAAGTTAGTAATTTCAAATTACCAATTTAGTTATTAACTTGAAATTGAGAACTTGAAGTTCTGAAGATCAGATCTTGAAGTTAGTAATTTCAAATTACCAATTTAGTTATTAACTTGAAATTGAGAACTTTTAGTTCTGAAGATCAGATCTTGTAGTTAGTAATTTGAAATTACAAATTTAGTTATTAACTTGAAATTGAGAAATTGAATTTGTTAAGATCAGATCTTTAAGTTAGTAATTTCAAATTACCAATTCAGTTATTAACTTGAAATTGAGAACTTGAAGATCTGAAGATCAGATCTTGAAGTTAGTAATTTCAAATTACAAATTTAGTTATTAACTTGAAATTGAGAACTTTTAGTTCTGAATATCAGATCTTGAAGTTAGTAATTTCAAATTACCAATTTAGTTATTAACTTGAAATTGAGAACTTGAAGTTCTGAAGATCAGATCTTGAAGTTAGTAATTTCAAATTACCAATTTAGTTATTTATTTGAAATTGAGAACTTTTAGTTCTGAAGATCAGATCTTGTAGTTAGTAATTTCAAATTACAAATTTAGTTATTAACTTGAAATTGAGAACTTGAAGTTGTGAAGATTAGATCTTTAAGTTAGTAATTTCAAATTACCAATTTAGTTATTAACTTGAAATTGAGAACTTGAAGTTCTGAATATCAGATCTTGAAGTTAGTAATTTCAAATTACCAATTTAGTTATTAACTTGAAATTGAGAACTTGAAGTTCTGAATATCAGATCTTGAAGTTAGTAATTTCAAATTACCAATTTAGATGTTACTTGAAACTGAGAACTTGAAGTTCTGAAGATCAGATCTTAAAGTTAGTAATTTCAAATTACCAATTTAGTTATTAACTTGAAATTGAGAACTTTTAGTTCTGAAGATCAGATCTTGTAGTTAGTAATTTCAAATTACAAATTTAGTTATTAACTTGAAATTGAGAACTTGAAGTTCTGAAGATCAGATCTTCAAGTTAGTAATTTCAAATTACCAATTTAGTTATTAACTTGAAATTGAGAACTTTTAGTTCTGAAGATCAGATCTTGTAGTTAGTAATTTCAAATTACAAATTTAGTTATTAACTTGAAATTGAGAACTTTTAGTTCTGAAGATCAGATCTTGTAGTTAGTAATTTCAAATTACAAATTTAGTTATTAACTTGAAATTGAGAACTTGAAGTTCTGAAGATCAGATCTTCAAGTTAGTAATTTCAAATTACCAATTTAGTTATTAACTTGAAATTGAGAACTTTTAGTTCTGAAGATCAGATCTTGTAGTTAGTAATTTCAAATTACAAATTTAGTTATTAACTTGAAATTGAGAACTTGAAGTTGAGAAGATTAGATCTTTAAGTTAGTAATTTCAAATTACCAATTTAGTTATTAACTTGAAATTGAGAACTTGAAGTTCTGAATATCAGATCTTGAAGTTAGTAATTTCAAATTACCAATTTAGTTATTAACTTGAAATTGAGAACTTGAAGTTCTGAAGATCAGATCTTGAAGTTAGTAATTTCAAATTACCAATTTAGTTATTAACTTGAAATTGAGAACTTGAAGTTCTGAAGATCAGATCTTCAAGTTAGTAATTTCAAATTACCAATTTAGTTATTAACTTGAAATTGAGAACTTGAAGTTCTGAAGATCAGATCTTCAAGTTGGTAATTTCAAATTACCAATTTAGTTATTAACTTGAAATTGAGAACTTTTAGTTCTGAAGATCAGATCTTGTAGTTAGTAATTTCAAATTACAAATTTAGTTATTAACTTGAAATTGAGAACTTTTAGTTCTGAAGATCAGATCTTGTAGTTAGTAATTTGAAATTACAAATTTAGTTATTAACTTGAAATTGAGAAATTGAATTTGTTAAGATCAGATCTTTAAGTTAGTAATTTCAAATTACCAATTTAGTTATTAACTTGAAATTGAGAACTTTTAGTTCTGAAGATCAGATCTTGTAGTTAGTAATTTCAAATTACAAATTTAGTTATTAACTTGAAATTGAGAACTTGAAGTTGAGAAGATTAGATCTTTAAGTTAGTAATTTCAAATTACCAATTTAGTTATTAACTTGAAATTGAGAACTTGAAGTTCTGAATATCAGATCTTGAAGTTAGTAATTTCAAATTACCAATTTAGTTATTAACTTGAAATTGAGAACTTGAAGTTCTGAAGATCAGATCTTGAAGTTAGTAATTTCAAATTACCAATTTAGTTATTAACTTGAAATTGAGAACTTTTAGTTCTGAAGATCAGATCTTGTAGTTAGTAATTTGAAATTACAAATTTAGTTATTAACTTGAAATTGAGAAATTGAATTTGTTAAGATCAGATCTTTAAGTTAGTAATTTCAAATTACCAATTTAGTTATTAACTTGAAATTGAGAACTTGAAGATCTGAAGATCAGATCTTGAAGTTAGTAATTTCAAATTACCAATTTAGTTATTAACTTGAAATTGAGAACTTGAAGTTCTGAATATCAGATCTTGAAGTTAGTAATTTCAAATTACCAATTTAGATGTTAACTTGAAACTGAGAACTTGAAGTTCTGAAGATCAGATCTTGAAGTTAGTAATTTCAAATTACCAATTTAGTTATTAACTTGAAATTGAGAACTTTTAGTTCTGAAGATCAGATCTTGTAGTTAGTAATTTCAAATTACAAATTTAGTTATTAACTTGAAATTGAGAACTTTTAGTTCTGAAGATCAGATCTTGTAGTTAGTAATTTGAAATTACAAATTTAGTTATTAACTTGAAATTGTGAAATTGAATTTGTTAAGATCAGATCTTTAAGTTAGTAATTTCAAATTACCAATTTAGTTATTAACTTGAAATTGAGAACTTTTAGTTCTGAAGATCAGATCTTGTAGTTAGTAATTTCAAATTACAAATTTAGTTATTAACTTGAAATTGAGAACTTGAAGTTGAGAAGATTAGATCTTTAAGTTAGTAATTTCAAATTACCAATTTAGTTATTAACTTGAAATTGAGAACTTGAAGTTCTGAATATCAGATCTTGAAGTTAGTAATTTCAAATTACCAATTTAGTTATTAACTTGAAATTGAGAACTTGAAGTTCTGAAGATCAGATCTTGAAGTTAGTAATTTCAAATTACCAATTTAGTTATTAACTTGAAATTGAGAACTTTTAGTTCTGAAGATCAGATCTTGAAGTTAGTAATTTCAAATTACAAATTTAGTTATTAACTTGAAATTGAGAACTTGAAGTTCTGAAGATCAGATCTTCAAGTTAGTAATTTCAAATTACCAATTTAGTTATTAACTTGAAATTGAGAACTTGAAGATCTGAAGATCAGATCTTGAAGTTAGTAATTTCAAATTACCAATTTAGTTATTAACTTGAAATTGAGAACTTGAAGTTCTGAATATCAGATCTTGAAGTTAGTAATTTCAAATTACCAATTTAGATGTTAACTTGAAACTGAGAAATTGAAGTTCTGAAGATCAGATCTTGAAGTTAGTAATTTCAAATTACCAATTTAGATGTTACTTGAAACTGAGAACTTGAAGTTCTGAAGATCAGATCTTGAAGTTAGTAATTTCAAATTACCAATTTAGTTATTAACTTGAAATTGAGAACTTGAAGTTCTGAAGATCAGATCTTGAAGTTAGTAATTTCAAATTACCAATTTAGTTATTAACTTGAAATTGAGAACTTGAAGTTCTGAATATCAGATCTTGAAGTTAGTAATTTCAAATTACCAATTTAGTTATTAACTTGAAATTGAGAACTTGAAGTTCTGAAGATCAGATCTTGAAGTTAGTAATTTCAAATTACCAATTTAGTTATTAACTTGAAATTGAGAACTTGAAGTTCTGAAGATCAGATCTTGAAGTTAGTAATTTCAAATTACCAATTTAGTTATTAACTTGAAATTGAGAACTTTTAGTTCTGAAGATCAGATCTTGTAGTTAGTAATTTGAAATTACAAATTTAGTTATTAACTTGAAATTGAGAAATTGAATTTGTTAAGATCAGATCTTTAAGTTAGTAATTTCAAATTACCAATTTAGTTATTAACTTGAAATTGAGAACTTGAAGATCTGAAGATCAGATCTTGAAGTTAGTAATTTCAAATTACAAATTTAGTTATTAACTTGAAATTGAGAACTTTTAGTTCTGAATATCAGATCTTGAAGTTAGTAATTTCAAATTACCAATTTAGTTATTAACTTGAAATTGAGAACTTGAAGTTCTGAAGATCAGATCTTGAAGTTAGTAATTTCAAATTACCAATTTAGTTATTTATTTGAAATTGAGAACTTTTAGTTCTGAAGATCAGATCTTGTAGTTAGTAATTTCAAATTACAAATTTAGTTATTAACTTGAAATTGAGAACTTGAAGTTGTGAAGATTAGATCTTTAAGTTAGTAATTTCAAATTACCAATTTAGTTATTAACTTGAAATTGAGAACTTGAAGTTCTGAATATCAGATCTTGAAGTTAGTAATTTCAAATTACCAATTTAGTTATTAACTTGAAATTGAGAACTTGAAGTTCTGAATATCAGATCTTGAAGTTAGTAATTTCAAATTACCAATTTAGATGTTACTTGAAACTGAGAACTTGAAGTTCTGAAGATCAGATCTTAAAGTTAGTAATTTCAAATTACCAATTTAGTTATTAACTTGAAATTGAGAACTTTTAGTTCTGAAGATCAGATCTTGTAGTTAGTAATTTCAAATTACAAATTTAGTTATTAACTTGAAATTGAGAACTTGAAGTTCTGAAGATCAGATCTTCAAGTTAGTAATTTCAAATTACCAATTTAGTTATTAACTTGAAATTGAGAACTTTTAGTTCTGAAGATCAGATCTTGTAGTTAGTAATTTCAAATTACAAATTTAGTTATTAACTTGAAATTGAGAACTTTTAGTTCTGAAGATCAGATCTTGTAGTTAGTAATTTCAAATTACAAATTTAGTTATTAACTTGAAATTGAGAACATGAAGTTCTGAAGATCAGATCTTCAAGTTAGTAATTTCAAATTACCAATTTAGTTATTAACTTGAAATTGAGAACTTTTAGTTCTGAAGATCAGATCTTGTAGTTAGTAATTTCAAATTACAAATTTAGTTATTAACTTGAAATTGAGAACTTGAAGTTGAGAAGATTAGATCTTTAAGTTAGTAATTTCAAATTACCAATTTAGTTATTAACTTGAAATTGAGAACTTGAAGTTCTGAATATCAGATCTTGAAGTTAGTAATTTCAAATTACCAATTTAGTTATTAACTTGAAATTGAGAACTTGAAGTTCTGAAGATCAGATCTTGAAGTTAGTAATTTCAAATTACCAATTTAGTTATTAACTTGAAATTGAGAACTTGAAGTTCTGAAGATCAGATCTTCAAGTTAGTAATTTCAAATTACCAATTTAGTTATTAACTTGAAATTGAGAACTTGAAGTTCTGAAGATCAGATCTTCAAGTTGGTAATTTCAAATTACCAATTTAGTTATTAACTTGAAATTGAGAACTTTTAGTTCTGAAGATCAGATCTTGTAGTTAGTAATTTCAAATTACAAATTTAGTTATTAACTTGAAATTGAGAACTTTTAGTTCTGAAGATCAGATCTTGTAGTTAGTAATTTGAAATTACAAATTTAGTTATTAACTTGAAATTGAGAAATTGAATTTGTTAAGATCAGATCTTTAAGTTAGTAATTTCAAATTACCAATTTAGTTATTAACTTGAAATTGAGAACTTTTAGTTCTGAAGATCAGATCTTGTAGTTAGTAATTTCAAATTACAAATTTAGTTATTAACTTGAAATTGAGAACTTGAAGTTGAGAAGATTAGATCTTTAAGTTAGTAATTTCAAATTACCAATTTAGTTATTAACTTGAAATTGAGAACTTGAAGTTCTGAATATCAGATCTTGAAGTTAGTAATTTCAAATTACCAATTTAGTTATTAACTTGAAATTGAGAACTTGAAGTTCTGAAGATCAGATCTTGAAGTTAGTAATTTCAAATTACCAATTTAGTTATTAACTTGAAATTGAGAACTTTTAGTTCTGAAGATCAGATCTTGTAGTTAGTAATTTGAAATTACAAATTTAGTTATTAACTTGAAATTGAGAAATTGAATTTGTTAAGATCAGATCTTTAAGTTAGTAATTTCAAATTACCAATTTAGTTATTAACTTGAAATTGAGAACTTGAAGATCTGAAGATCAGATCTTGAAGTTAGTAATTTCAAATTACCAATTTAGTTATTAACTTGAAATTGAGAACTTGAAGTTCTGAATATCAGATCTTGAAGTTAGTAATTTCAAATTACCAATTTAGATGTTAACTTGAAACTGAGAACTTGAAGTTCTGAAGATCAGATCTTGAAGTTAGTAATTTCAAATTACCAATTTAGTTATTAACTTGAAATTGAGAACTTTTAGTTCTGAAGATCAGATCTTGTAGTTAGTAATTTCAAATTACAAATTTAGTTATTAACTTGAAATTGAGAACTTTTAGTTCTGAAGATCAGATCTTGTAGTTAGTAATTTGAAATTACAAATTTAGTTATTAACTTGAAATTGAGAAATTGAATTTGTTAAGATCAGATCTTTAAGTTAGTAATTTCAAATTACCAATTTAGTTATTAACTTGAAATTGAGAACTTTTAGTTCTGAAGATCAGATCTTGTAGTTAGTAATTTCAAATTACAAATTTAGTTATTAACTTGAAATTGAGAACTTGAAGTTGAGAAGATTAGATCTTTAAGTTAGTAATTTCAAATTACCAATTTAGTTATTAACTTGAAATTGAGAACTTGAAGTTCTGAATATCAGATCTTGAAGTTAGTAATTTCAAATTACCAATTTAGTTATTAACTTGAAATTGAGAACTTGAAGTTCTGAAGATCAGATCTTGAAGTTAGTAATTTCAAATTACCAATTTAGTTATTAACTTGAAATTGAGAACTTTTAGTTCTGAAGATCAGATCTTGTAGTTAGTAATTTGAAATTACAAATTTAGTTATTAACTTGAAATTGAGAAATTGAATTTGTTAAGATCAGATCTTTAAGTTAGTAATTTCAAATTACCAATTTAGTTATTAACTTGAAATTGAGAACTTGAAGATCTGAAGATCAGATCTTGAAGTTAGTAATTTCAAATTACCAATTTAGTTATTAACTTGAAATTGAGAACTTGAAGTTCTGAATATCAGATCTTGAAGTAAGTAATTTCAAATTACCAATTTAGATGTTAACTTGAAACTGAGAACTTGAAGTTCTGAAGATCAGATCTTGAAGTTAGTAATTTCAAATTACCAATTTAGTTATTAACTTGAAATTGAGAACTTTTAGTTCTGAAGATCAGATCTTGTAGTTAGTAATTTCAAATTACAAATTTAGTTATTAACTTGAAATTGAGAACTTTTAGTTCTGAAGATCAGATCTTGTAGTTAGTAATTTGAAATTACAAATTTAGTTATTAACTTGAAATTGAGAAATTGAATTTGTTAAGATCAGATCTTTAAGTTAGTAATTTCAAATTACCAATTTAGTTATTAACTTGAAATTGAGAACTTTTAGTTCTGAAGATCAGATCTTGTAGTTAGTAATTTCAAATTACAAATTTAGTTATTAACTTGAAATTGAGAAATTGAATTTGTTAAGATCAGATCTTTAAGTTAGTAATTTCAAATTACCAATTTAGTTATTAACTTGAAATTGAGAACTTTTAGTTCTGAAGATCAGATCTTGTAGTTAGTAATTTCAAATTACAAATTTAGTTATTAACTTGAAATTGAGAACTTGAAGTTGAGAAGATTAGATCTTTAAGTTAGTAATTTCAAATTACCAATTTAGTTATTAACTTGAAATTGAGAACTTGAAGTTCTGAATATCAGATCTTGAAGTTAGTAATTTCAAATTACCAATTTAGTTATTAACTTGAAATTGAGAACTTGCAGTTCTGAAGATCAGATCTTGAAGTTAGTAATTTCAAATTACCAATTTAGTTATTAACTTGAAATTGAGAACTTTTAGTTCTGAAGATCAGATCTTGTAGTTAGTAATTTGAAATTACAAATTTAGTTATTAACTTGAAATTGAGAAATTGAATTTGTTAAGATCAGATCTTTAAGTTAGGAATTTCAAATTACCAATTTAGTTATTAACTTGAAATTGAGAACTTGAAGATCTGAAGATCAGATCTTGAAGTTAGTAATTTCAAATTACCAATTTAGTTATTAACTTGAAATTGAGAACTTGAAGTTCTGAATATCAGATCTTGAAGTTAGTAATTTCAAATTACCAATTTAGTTATTAACTTGAAATTGAGAACTTGAAGTTCTGAAGATCAGATCTTGAAGTTAGTAATTTCAAATTACCAATTTAGTTATTAACTTGAAATTGAGAACTTTTAGTTCTGAAGATCAGATCTTGTAGTTAGTAATTTCAAATTACAAATTTAGTTATTAACTTGAAATTGAGAACTTGAAGTTGTGAAGATTAGATCCTTAAGTTAGTAATTTCAAATTACCAATTTAGTTATTAACTTGAAATTGAGAACTTGAAGTTCTGAATATCAGATCTTGAAGTTAGTAATTTGAAATTACAAATTTAGTTATTAACTTGAAATTGAGAACTTGAAGTTCTGAATATCAGATCTTGAAGTTAGTAATTTCAAATTACCAATTTAGATGTTACTTGAAACTGAGAACTTGAAGTTCTGAAGATCAGATCTTAAAGTTAGTAATTTCAAATTACCAATTTAGTTATTAACTTGAAATTGAGAACTTTTAGTTCTGAAGATCAGATCTTCAGATCAGAAATTGAGAACTTTTAGTTCTGAAGATCAGATCTTGTAGTTAGTAATTTCAAATTACAAATTTAGTTATTAACTTGAAATTGAGAACTTGAAGTTCTGAAGATCAGATCTTCAAGTTAGTAATTTCAAATTACCAATCTAGTTATTAACTTGAAATTGAGAACTTTTAGTTCTGAAGATCAGATCTTGTAGTTGGTAATTTCAAATTACAAATTTAGTTATTAACTTGAAATTGAGAACTTGAAGTTGAGAAGATTAGATCTTTAAGTTAGTAATTTCAAATTACCAATTTAGTTATTAACTTGAAATTGAGAACTTGAAGTTCTGAATATCAGATCTTGAAGTTAGTAATTTCAAATTACCAATTTAGTTATTAACTTGAAATTGAGAACTTGAAGTTCTGAAGATCAGATCTTGAAGTTAGTAATTTCAAATTACCAATTTAGTTATTAACTTGAAATTGAGAACTTGAAGTTCTGAAGATCAGATCTTCAAGTTAGTAATTTCAAATTACCAATTTAGTTATTAACTTGAAATTGAGAACTTGAAGTTCTGAAGATCAGATCTTCAAGTTAGTAATTTCAAATTACCAATTTAGTTATTAACTTGAAATTGAGAACTTTTAGTTCTGAAGATCAGATCTTGTAGTTAGTAATTTCAAATTACAAATTTAGTTATTAACTTGAAATTGAGAACTTTTAGTTCTGAAGATCAGATCTTGTAGTTAGTAATTTGAAATTACAAATTTAGTTATTAACTTGAAATTGAGAAATTGAATTTGTTAAGATCAGATCTTTAAGTTAGTAATTTCAAATTACCAATTTTGTTATTAACTTGAAATTGAGAACTTTTAGTTCTGAAGATCAGATCTTGTAGTTAGTAATTTCAAATTACAAATTTAGTTATTAACTTGAAATTGAGAACTTGAAGTTGAGAAGATTAGATCTTTAAGTTAGTAATTTCAAATTACCAATTTAGTTATTAACTTGAAATTGAGAACTTGAAGTTCTGAATATCAGATCTTGAAGTTAGTAATTTCAAATTACCAATTTAGTTATTAACTTGAAATTGAGAACTTGAAGTTCTGAAGATCAGATCTTGAAGTTAGTAATTTCAAATTACCAATTTAGTTATTAACTTGAAATTGAGAACTTTTAGTTCTGAAGATCAGATCTTGTAGTTAGTAATTTGAAATTACAAATTTAGTTATTAACTTGAAATTGAGAAATTGAATTTGTTAAGATCAGATCTTTAAGTTAGTAATTTCAAATTACCAATTTAGTTATTAACTTGAAATTGAGAACTTGAAGATCTGAAGATCAGATCTTGAAGTTAGTAATTTCAAATTACCAATTTAGTTATTAACTTGAAATTGAGAACTTGAAGTTCTGAATATCAGATCTTGAAGTTAGTAATTTCAAATTACCAATTTAGATGTTAACTTGAAACTGAGAAATTGAAGTTCTGAAGATCAGATCTTGAAGTTAGTAATTTCAAATTACCAATTTAGTTATTAACTAGAAATTGAGAACTTGAAGTTCTGAATATCAGATCTTTAAGTTAGTAATTTCAAATTACCAATTTAGTTATTAACTTGAAATTGAGAACTTGAAGTTCTGAAGATCAGATCTTGAAGTTAGTAATTTAAAATTACCAATTTAGTTATTAACTTGAAATTGAGAACTTGAAGTTCTGAATATCAGATCTTGAAATTAGTAATTTCAAATTACCAATTTAGATGTTAACTTGAAACTGAGAACTTGAAGTTCTGAAGATCAGATCTTGAAGTTAGTAATTTCAAATTACCAATTTAGTTATTAACTTGAAATTGAGAACTTGAAGTTCTGAATATCAGATCTTGAAGTTAGTAATTTCAAATTACCAATTTAGATGTTAACTTGAAACTGAGAACTTGAAGTTCTGAAGATCAGATCTTGAAGTTAGTAATTTCAAATTACCAATTTAGTTATTAACTAGAAATTGAGAACTTGAAGTTCTGAATATCAGATCTTTAAGTTAGTAATTTCAAATTACAAATTTAGTTATTAACTATAATTGAGAACTTGAAGTTGTGAAGATCAGATCTTGAAGTTAGTAATTTCAAATTACCAATTTAGTTATTAACTTGAAATTGAGAACTTGAAGTTCTGAATATCAGATCTTTAAGTTAGTAATTTCAAATTACCAATTTAGATGTTAACTTGAAACTGAGAACTTGAAGTTCTGAAGATCAGATCTTGAAGTTAGTAATTTCAAATTACCAATTTAGTTATTAACTTGAAATTGAGAACTTGAAGTTCTGAAGATCAGATCTTGAAGTTAGTAATTTCAAATTACCAATTTAGTTATTAACTTGAAATTGAGAACTTGAAGTTCTGAAGATCAGATCTTGAAGTTAGTAATTTCAAATTACCAATTTAGTTATTAACTTGAAATTGAGAAATTTTAGTTCTGAAGATCAGATCTTGTAGTTAGTAATTTGAAATTACAAATTTAGTTATTAACTTGAAATTGAGAACTTGAAGTTGTGAAGATCAGATCTTGAAGTTAGTAATTTCAAATTACCAATTTAGTTATTAACTTGAAATTGAGAACTTGAAGTTGTGAAGATAAGATCTTTAAGTTGTAATTTCAAATTACCAATTTAGTTATTAACTTGAAATTGAGAACTTGAAGTTCTGAATATCAGATCTTTAAGTTAGTAATTTCAAATTACCAATTTAGTTATTAACTTGAAATTGAGAACTTGAAGTTCTGAAGATCAGATCTTGAAGTTAGTAATTTCAAATTACAAATTTAGTTATTAACTTGAAATTGAGAACTTGAAGTTCTGAATATCAGATCTTTAAGTTAGTAATTTCAAATTACCAATTTAGTTATTAACTTGAAATTGAGAACTTGAAGTTCTGAAGATCAGATCTTGAAGTTAGTAATTTCAAATTACCAATTTAGTTATTAACTAGAAATTGAGAACTTGAAGTTCTGAAGATCAGATCTTGAAGTTAGTAATTTCAAATTACCAATGTAGTTATTTATTTGAAATTGAGAACTTTTAGTTCTGAAGATCAGATCTTGTAGTTAGTAATTTCAAATTACAAATTTAGTTATTAACTTGAAATTGAGAACTTGAAGTTGTGAAGATTAGATCTTTAAGTTAGTAATTTCAAATTACCAATTTAGTTATTAACTTGAAATTGAGAACTTTTAGTTCTGAAGATCAGATCTTGTAGTTAGTAATTTCAAATTACAAATTTAGTTATTAACTTGAAATTGAGAACTTTTAGTTCTGAAGATCAGATCTTGTAGTTAGTAATTTGAAATTACAAATTTAGTTATTAACTTGAAATTGAGAAATTGAATTTGTTAAGATCAGATCTTTAAGTTAGTAATTTCAAATTACCAATTTTGTTATTAACTTGAAATTGAGAACTTTTAGTTCTGAAGATCAGATCTTGTAGTTAGTAATTTCAAATTACAAATTTAGTTATTAACTTGAAATTGAGAACTTGAAGTTGAGAAGATTAGATCTTTAAGTTAGTAATTTCAAATTACCAATTTAGTTATTAACTTGAAATTGAGAACTTGAAGTTCTGAATATCAGATCTTGAAGTTAGTAATTTCAAATTACCAATTTAGTTATTAACTTGAAATTGAGAACTTGAAGTTCTGAAGATCAGATCTTGAAGTTAGTAATTTCAAATTACCAATTTAGTTATTAACTTGAAATTGAGAACTTTTAGTTCTGAAGATCAGATCTTGTAGTTAGTAATTTGAAATTACAAATTTAGTTATTAACTTGAAATTGAGAAATTGAATTTGTTAAGATCAGATCTTTAAGTTAGTAATTTCAAATTACCAATTTAGTTATTAACTTGAAATTGAGAACTTGAAGATCTGAAGATCAGATCTTGAAGTTAGTAATTTCAAATTACCAATTTAGTTATTAACTTGAAATTGAGAACTTGAAGTTCTGAATATCAGATCTTGAAGTTAGTAATTTCAAATTACCAATTTAGATGTTAACTTGAAACTGAGAAATTGAAGTTCTGAAGATCAGATCTTGAAGTTAGTAATTTCAAATTACCAATTTAGTTATTAACTAGAAATTGAGAACTTGAAGTTCTGAATATCAGATCTTTAAGTTAGTAATTTCAAATTACCAATTTAGTTATTAACTTGAAATTGAGAACTTGAAGTTCTGAAGATCAGATCTTGAAGTTAGTAATTTAAAATTACCAATTTAGTTATTAACTTGAAATTGAGAACTTGAAGTTCTGAATATCAGATCTTGAAATTAGTAATTTCAAATTACCAATTTAGATGTTAACTTGAAACTGAGAACTTGAAGTTCTGAAGATCAGATCTTGAAGTTAGTAATTTCAAATTACCAATTTAGTTATTAACTTGAAATTGAGAACTTGAAGTTCTGAATATCAGATCTTGAAGTTAGTAATTTCAAATTACCAATTTAGATGTTAACTTGAAACTGAGAACTTGAAGTTCTGAAGATCAGATCTTGAAGTTAGTAATTTCAAATTACCAATTTAGTTATTAACTAGAAATTGAGAACTTGAAGTTCTGAATATCAGATCTTTAAGTTAGTAATTTCAAATTACAAATTTAGTTATTAACTATAATTGAGAACTTGAAGTTGTGAAGATCAGATCTTGAAGTTAGTAATTTCAAATTACCAATTTAGTTATTAACTTGAAATTGAGAACTTGAAGTTCTGAATATCAGATCTTTAAGTTAGTAATTTCAAATTACCAATTTAGATGTTAACTTGAAACTGAGAACTTGAAGTTCTGAAGATCAGATCTTGAAGTTAGTAATTTCAAATTACCAATTTAGTTATTAACTTGAAATTGAGAACTTGAAGTTCTGAAGATCAGATCTTGAAGTTAGTAATTTCAAATTACCAATTTAGTTATTAACTTGAAATTGAGAACTTGAAGTTCTGAAGATCAGATCTTGAAGTTAGTAATTTCAAATTACCAATTTAGTTATTAACTTGAAATTGAGAAATTTTAGTTCTGAAGATCAGATCTTGTAGTTAGTAATTTGAAATTACAAATTTAGTTATTAACTTGAAATTGAGAACTTGAAGTTGTGAAGATCAGATCTTGAAGTTAGTAATTTCAAATTACCAATTTAGTTATTAACTTGAAATTGAGAACTTGAAGTTGTGAAGATAAGATCTTTAAGTTGTAATTTCAAATTACCAATTTAGTTATTAACTTGAAATTGAGAACTTGAAGTTCTGAATATCAGATCTTTAAGTTAGTAATTTCAAATTACCAATTTAGTTATTAACTTGAAATTGAGAACTTGAAGTTCTGAAGATCAGATCTTGAAGTTAGTAATTTCAAATTACCAATTTAGTTATTAACTTGAAATTGAGAACTTGAAGTTCTGAATATCAGATCTTTAAGTTAGTAATTTCAAATTACCAATTTAGTTATTAACTTGAAATTGAGAACTTGAAGTTCTGAAGATCAGATCTTGAAGTTAGTAATTTCAAATTACCAATTTAGTTATTAACTAGAAATTGAGAACTTGAAGTTCTGAAGATCAGATCTTGAAGTTAGTAATTTCAAATTACCAATGTAGTTATTTATTTGAAATTGAGAACTTTTAGTTCTGAAGATCAGATCTTGTAGTTAGTAATTTCAAATTACAAATTTAGTTATTAACTTGAAATTGAGAACTTGAAGTTGTGAAGATTAGATCTTTAAGTTAGTAATTTCAAATTACCAATTTAGTTATTAACTTGAAATTGAGAACTTGAAGTTCTGAATATCAGATCTTGAAGTTAGTAATTTGAAATTACAAATTTAGTTATTAACTTGAAATTGAGAACTTGAAGTTCTGAATATCAGATCTTGAAGTTAGTAATTTCAAATTACCAATTTAGATGTTACTTGAAACTGAGAACTTGAAGTTCTGAAGATCAGATCTTAAAGTTAGTAATTTCAAATTACCAATTTAGTTATTAACTTGAAATTGAGAACTTTTAGTTCTGAAGATCTGATAGTAATTTCAAATTACAAATTTAGTTATTAACTTGAAATTGAGAACTTGAAGTTCTGAAGATCAGATCTTCAAGTTAGTAATTTCAAATTACCAATTTAGTTATTAACTTGAAATTGAGAACTTTTAGTTCTGAAGATCAGATCTTGTAGTTAGTAATTTCAAATTACAAATTTAGTTATTAACTTGAAATTGAGAACTTGAAGTTGAGAAGATTAGATCTTTAAGTTAGTAATTTCAAATTACCAATTTAGTTATTAACTTGAAATTGAGAACTTGAAGTTCTGAATATCAGATCTTGAAGTTAGTAATTTCAAATTACCAATTTAGTTATTAACTTGAAATTGAGAACTTGAAGTTCTGAAGATCAGATCTTGAAGTTAGTAATTTCAAATTACCAATTTAGTTATTAACTTGAAATTGAGAACTTGAAGTTCTGAAGATCAGATCTTCAAGTTAGTAATTTCAAATTACCAATTTAGTTATTAACTTGAAATTGAGAACTTGAAGTTCTGAAGATCAGATGTTCAAGTTAGTAATTTCAAATTACCAATTTAGTTATTAACTTGAAATTGAGAACTTTTAGTTCTGAAGATCAGATCTTGTAGTTAGTAATTTCAAATTACAAATTTAGTTATTAACTTGAAATTGAGAACTTTTAGTTCTGAAGATCAGATCTTGTAGTTAGTAATTTGAAATTACAAATTTAGTTATTAACTTGAAATTGAGAAATTGAATTTGTTAAGATCAGATCTTTAAGTTAGTAATTTCAAATTACCAATTTAGTTATTAACTTGAAATTGAGAACTTTTAGTTCTGAAGATCAGATCTTGTAGTTAGTAATTTCAAATTACAAATTTAGTTATTAACTTGAAATTGAGAACTTGAATTTGAGAAGATTAGATCTTTAAGTTAGTAATTTCAAATTACCAATTTAGTTATTAACTTGAAATTGAGAACTTGAAGTTCTGAATATCAGATCTTGAAGTTAGTAATTTCAAATTACCAATTTAGTTATTAACTTGAAATTGAGAACTTGAAGTTCTGAAGATCAGATCTTGAAGTTAGTAATTTCAAATTACCAATTTAGTTATTAACTTGAAATTGAGAACTTTTAATTCTGAAGATCAGATCTTGTAGTTAGTAATTTGAAATTACAAATTTAGTTATTAACTTGAAATTGAGAAATTGAATTTGTTAAGATCAGATCTTTAAGTTAGTAATTTCAAATTACCAATTTAGTTATTAACTTGAAATTGAGAACTTGAAGATCTGAAGATCAGATCTTGAAGTTAGTAATTTCAAATTACCAATTTAGTTATTAACTTGAAATTGAGAACTTGAAGTTCTGAATATCAGATCTTGAAGTTAGTAATTTCAAATTACCAATTTAGATGTTAACTTGAAACTGAGAACTTGAAGTTCTGAAGATCAGATCTTGAAGTTAGTAATTTCAAATTACCAATTTAGTTATTAACTTGAAATTGAGAACTTGAAGTTCTGAATATCAGATCTTGAAGTTAGTAATTTCAAATTACCAATTTAGATGTTAACTTGAAACTGAGAACTTGAAGTTCTGAAGATCAGATCTTGAAGTTAGTAATTTCAAATTACCAATTTAGTTATTAACTAGAAATTGAGAACTTGAAGTTCTGAATATCAGATCTTTAAGTTAGTAATTTCAAATTACAAATTTAGTTATTAACTATAATTGAGAACTTGAAGTTGTGAAGATCAGATCTTGAAGTTAGTAATTTCAAATTACCAATTTAGTTATTAACTTGAAATTGAGAACTTGAAGTTCTGAATATCAGATCTTTAAGTTAGTAATTTCAAATTACCAATTTAGATGTTAACTTGAAACTGAGAACTTGAAGTTCTGAAGATCAGATCTTGAAGTTAGTAATTTCAAATTACCAATTTAGTTATTAACTTGAAATTGAGAACTTGAAGTTCTGAAGATCAGATCTTGAAGTTAGTAATTTCAAATTACCAATTTAGTTATTAACTTGAAATTGAGAAATTGAAGTTCTGAAGATCAGATCTTGAAGTTAGTAATTTCAAATTACCAATTTAGTTATTAACTTGAAATTGAGAAATTTTAGTTCTGAAGATCAGATCTTGTAGTTAGTAATTTGAAATTACAAATTTAGTTATTAACTTGAAATTGAGAACTTGAAGTTGTGAAGATCAGATCTTGAAGTTAGTAATTTCAAATTACCAATTTAGTTATTAACTTGTAATTGAGAACTTGAAGTTGAGAAGATAAGATCTTTAAGTTGTAATTTCAAATTACCAATTTAGTTATTAACTTGAAATTGAGAACTTGAAGTTCTGAATATCAGATCTTTAAGTTAGTAATTTCAAATTACCAATTTAGTTATTAACTTGAAATTGAGAACTTGAAGTTCTGAAGATCAGATCTTGAAGTTAGTAATTTCAAATTACCAATTTAGTTATTAACTTGAAATTGAGAACTTGAAGTTCTGAATATCAGATCTTTAAGTTAGTAATTTCAAATTACCAATTTAGTTATTAACTTGAAATTGAGAACTTGAAGTTCTGAAGATCAGATCTTGAAGTTAGTAATTTCAAATTACCAATTTAGTTATTAACTTGAAATTGAGAACTTGAAGTTCTGAATATCAGATCTTGAAGTTAGTAATTTCAAATTACCAATTTAGTTATTAACTTGAAATTGAGAACTTAAAGTTCTGAAGAGCAGATCTTGAAGTTAGTAATTTCAAATTACCAATTTAGTTATTAACTTGAAATTGAGAACTTTTAGTTCTGAAGATCAGATCTTGTAGTTAGTAATTTGAAATTACAAATTTAGTTATTAACTTGAAATTGAGAACTTGAAGTTGTGAAGATCAGATCTTTAAGTTAGTAATTTCAAATTACCAATTTAGTTATTAACTTGAAATTGAGAACTTGAAGTTCTGAATATCAGATCTTTAAGTTAGTAATTTCAAATTACCAATTTAGATGTTAACTTGAAACTGAGAACTTGAAGTTCTGAAGATCAGATCTTGAAGTTAGTAATTTCAAATTACCAATTTAGTTATTAACTTGAAATTGAGAACTTGAAGTTCTGAAGATCAGATCTTGAAGTTAGTAATTTCAAATTACCAATTTAGTTATTAACTTGAAATTGAGAACTTGAAGTTCTGAAGATCAGATCTTGAAGTTAGTAATTTCAAATTACCAATTTAGTTATTAACTTGAAATTGAGAACTTTTAGTTCTGAAGATCGGATCTTGTAGTTAGTAATTTGAAATTACAAATTTAGTTATTAACTTGAAATTGAGAACTTGAAGTTGTGAAGATCAGATCTTGAAGTTAGTAATTTCTAATTACCAATTTAGTTATTAACTTGAAATTGAGAACTTGAAGTTGTGAAGATCAGATCTTGAAGTTGTAATTTCAAATTACCAATTTAGTTATTAACTTGAAATTGAGAACTTGAACTTCTGAATATCAGATCTTTAAGTTAGAAATTTCAAATTACCAATTTAGTTATTAACTTGAAATTGAGAACTTGAAGTTCTGAAGATCAGATCTTGAAGTTAGTAATTTCAAATTACCAATTTAGTTATTAACTTGAAATTGAGAACTTGAAGTTCTGAAGATCAGATCTTGAAGTTAGTAATTTCAAATTACCAATTTAGTTATTAACTTGAAATTGAGAACTTGAAGTTCTGAATATCAGATCTTGAAGTTAGTAATTTCAAATTACCAATTTAGATGTTAACTTGAAATTGAGAACTTGAAGTTCTGAAGATCAGATCTTGAAGTTAGTAATTTCAAATTACCAATTTAGTTATTAACTTGAAATTGAGAAATTGAAGTTCTGAAGATCAGATCTTGAAGTTAGTAATTTCAAATTACCAATTTAGTTATTAACTTGAAATTG
This sequence comes from Rhagonycha lutea, assembly GCA_958510855.1. Classification (NCBI taxonomy): domain Eukaryota; kingdom Metazoa; phylum Arthropoda; class Insecta; order Coleoptera; family Cantharidae; genus Rhagonycha; species Rhagonycha lutea. The sequence continues at coordinate 42,821,742 of OY294038.1, forward strand.
AGAAATTTTAGTTCTGAAGATCAGATCTTGTAGTTAGTAATTTGAAATTACAAATTTAGTTATTAACTTGAAATTGAGAACTTGAAGTTGTGAAGATCAGATCTTGAAGTTAGTAATTTCAAATTACCAATTTAGTTATTAACTTGTAATTGAGAACTTGAAGTTGAGAAGATAAGATCTTTAAGTTGTAATTTCAAATTACCAATTTAGTTATTAACTTGAAATTGAGAACTTGAAGTTCTGAATATCAGATCTTTAAGTTAGTAATTTCAAATTACCAATTTAGTTATTAACTTGAAATTGAGAACTTGAAGTTCTGAAGATCAGATCTTGAAGTTAGTAATTTCAAATTACCAATTTAGTTATTAACTTGAAATTGAGAACTTGAAGTTCTGAATATCAGATCTTTAAGTTAGTAATTTCAAATTACCAATTTAGTTATTAACTTGAAATTGAGAACTTGAAGTTCTGAAGATCAGATCTTGAAGTTAGTAATTTCAAATTACCAATTTAGTTATTAACTTGAAATTGAGAACTTGAAGTTGTGAAGATAAGATCTTTAAGTTGTAATTTCAAATTACCAATTTAGTTATTAACTTGAAATTGAGAACTTGAACTTCTGAATATCAGATCTTTAAGTTAGAAATTTCAAATTACCAATTTAGTTATTAACTTGAAATTGAGAACTTGAAGTTCTGAAGATCAGATCTTGAAGTTAGTAATTTCAAATTACCAATTTAGTTATTAACTTGAAATTGAGAACTTGAAGTTCTGAAGATCAGATCTTGAAGTTAGTAATTTCAAATTACCAATTTAGTTATTAACTTGAAATTGAGAACTTGAAGTTCTGAATATCAGATCTTGAAGTTAGTAATTTCAAATTACCAATTTAGATGTTAACTTGAAATTGAGAACTTGAAGTTCTGAAGATCAGATCTTGAAGTTAGTAATTTCAAATTACCAATTTAGTTATTAACTTGAAATTGAGAACTTTTAGTTCTGAAGATCAGATCTTGCAGTTAGTAATTTGAAATTACAAATTTAGTTATTAACTTGAAATTGAGAACTTTAAGTTGTGAAGATCAGATCTTGAAGTTAGTAATTTCAAATTACCAATTTAGTTATTAACTTGAAATTGAGAACTTGAAGTTCTGAAGATCAGATCTTGAAGTTAGTAATTTCAAATTACCAATTTAGTTATTAACTTGAAATTGAGAACTTGAAGTTCTGAAGATCAGATCTTGAAGTTAGTAATTTCAAATTACCAATTTAGTTATTAACTTGAAATTGAGAACTTGAAGTTCTGAATATCAGATCTTGAAGTTAGTAATTTCAAATTACCAATTTAGTTATTAACTTGAAATTGAGAACTTGAAGTTCTGAAGATCAGATCTTGAAGTTAGTAATTTCAAATTACCAATTTAGTTATTAACTTGAAATTGAGAACTTGAAGTTCTGAAGATCAGATCTTCAAGTTAGTAATTTCAAATTACCAATTTAGTTATTAACTTGAAATTGAGAACTTGAAGTTCTGAATATCAGATCTTTAAGTTAGTAATTTCAAATTACCAATTTAGTTATTAACTTGAAATTGAGAACTTGAAGTTCTGAAGATCAGATCTTGAAGTTAGTAATTTCAAATTACCAATTTAGTTATTAACTAGAAATTGAGAACTTGAAGTTCTGAAGATCAGATCTTGAAGTTAGTAATTTCAAATTACCAATGTAGTTATTTATTTGAAATTGAGAACTTTTAGTTCTGAAGATCAGATCTTGTAGTTAGTAATTTCAAATTACAAATTTAGTTATTAACTTGAAATTGAGAACTTGAAGTTGTGAAGATTAGATCTTTAAGTTAGTAATTTCAAATTACCAATTTAGTTATTAACTTGAAATTGAGAACTTGAAGTTCTGAATATCAGATCTTGAAGTTAGTAATTTGAAATTACAAATTTAGTTATTAACTTGAAATTGAGAACTTGAAGTTCTGAATATCAGATCTTGAAGTTAGTAATTTCAAATTACCAATTTAGATGTTACTTGAAACTGAGAACTTGAAGTTCTGAAGATCAGATCTTAAAGTTAGTAATTTCAAATTACCAATTTAGTTATTAACTTGAAATTGAGAACTTTTAGTTCTGAAGATCAGATCTTCAGAACTTTTAGTTCTGAAGATCAGATCTTGTAGTTAGTAATTTCAAATTACAAATTTAGTTATTAACTTGAAATTGAGAACTTGAAGTTCTGAAGATCAGATCTTCAAGTTAGTAATTTCAAATTACCAATTTAGTTATTAACTTGAAATGGAGAACTTTTAGTTCTGAAGATCAGATCTTGTAGTTAGTAATTTCAAATTACAAATTTAGTTATTAACTTGAAATTGAGAACTTGAAGTTGAGAAGATTAGATCTTTAAGTTAGTAATTTCAAATTACCAATTTAGTTATTAACTTGAAATTGAGAACTTGAAGTTCTGAATATCAGATCTTGAAGTTAGTAATTTCAAATTACCAATTTAGTTATTAACTTGAAATTGAGAACTTGAAGTTCTGAAGATCAGATCTTGAAGTTAGTAATTTCAAATTACCAATTTAGTTATTAACTTGAAATTGAGAACTTGAAGTTCTGAAGATCAGATCTTGAAGTTAGTAATTTCAAATTACCAATTTAGTTATTAACTTGAAATTGAGAACTTGAAGTTCTGAAGATCAGATCTTCAAGTTAGTAATTTCAAATTACCAATTTAGTTATTAACTTGAAATTGAGAACTTGAAGTTCTGAATATCAGATCTTTAATTTAGTAATTTCAAATTACCAATTTAGTTATTAACTTGAAATTGAGAACTTGAAGTTCTGAAGATCAGATCTTGAAGTTAGTAATTTCAAATTACCAATTTAGTTATTAACTAGAAATTGAGAACTTGAAGTTCTGAAGATCAGATCTTGAAGTTAGTAATTTCAAATTACCAATGTAGTTATTTATTTGAAATTGAGAACTTTTAGTTCTGAAGATCAGATCTTGTAGTTAGTAATTTCAAATTACAAATTTAGTTATTAACTTGAAATTGAGAACTTGAAGTTGTGAAGATTAGATCTTTAAGTTAGTAATTTCAAATTACCAATTTAGTTATTAACTTGAAATTGAGAACTTGAAGTTCTGAATATCAGATCTTGAAGTTAGTAATTTGAAATTACAAATTTAGTTATTAACTTGAAATTGAGAACTTGAAGTTCTGAATATCAGATCTTGAAGTTAGTAATTTCAAATTACCAATTTAGATGTTACTTGAAACTGAGAACTTGAAGTTCTGAAGATCAGATCTTAAAGTTAGTAATTTCAAATTACCAATTTAGTTATTAACTTGAAATTGAGAACTTTTAGTTCTGAAGATCAGATCTTCAGAACATTTAGTTCTGAAGATCAGATCTTGTAGTTAGTAATTTCAAATTACAAATTTAGTTATTAACTTGAAATTGAGAACTTGAAGTTCTGAAGATCAGATCTTCAAGTTAGTAATTTCAAATTACCAATTTAGTTATTAACTTGAAATTGAGAACTTTTAGTTCTGAAGATCAGATCTTGTAGTTAGTAATTTCAAATTACAAATTTAGTTATTAACTTGAAATTGAGAACTTGAAGTTGAGAAGATTAGATCTTTAAGTTAGTAATTTCAAATTACCAATTTAGTTATTAACTTGAAATTGAGAACTTGAAGTTCTGAATATCAGATCTTGAAGTTAGTAATTTCAAATTACCAATTTAGTTATTAACTTGAAATTGAGAACTTGAAGTTCTGAAGATCAGATCTTGAAGTTAGTAATTTCAAATTACCAATTTAGTTATTAACTTGAAATTGAGAACTTGAAGTTCTGAAGATCAGATCTTCAAGTTAGTAATTTCAAATTACCAATTTAGTTATTAACTTGAAATTGAGAACTTTTAGTTCTGAAAATCAGATCTTGTAGTTAGTAATTTCAAATTACAAATTTAGTTATTAACTTGAAATTGAGAACTTTTAGTTCTGAAGATCAGATCTTGTAGTTTGTAATTTGAAATTACAAATTTAGTTATTAACTTGAAATTGAGAAATTGAATTTGTTAAGATCAGATCTTTAAGTTAGTAATTTCAAATTACCAATTTAGTTATTAACTAGAAATTGAGAACTTTTAGTTCTGAAGATCAGATCTTGTAGTTAGTAATTTCAAATTACAAATTTAGTTATTAACTTGAAATTGAGAACTTGAAGTTGAGAAGATTAGATCTTTAAGTTAGTAATTTCAAATTACCAATTTAGTTATTAACTTGAAATTGAGAACTTGAAGTTCTGAATATCAGATCTTGAAGTTAGTAATTTCAAATTACCAATTTAGTTATTAACTTGAAATTGAGAACTTGAAGTTCTGAAGATCAGATCTTGAAGTTAGTAATTTCAAATTACCAATTTAGTTATTAACTTGAAATTGAGAACTTTTAGTTCTGAAGATCAGATCTTGTAGTTAGTAATTTGAAATTACAAATTTAGTTATTAACTTGAAATTGAGAAATTGAATTTGTTAAGATCAGATCTTTAAGTTAGTAATTTCAAATTACCAATTTAGTTATTAACTTGAAATTGAGAACTTGAAGATCTGAAGATCAGATCTTGAAGTTAGTAATTTCAAATTACCAATTTAGTTATTAACTTGAAATTGAGAACTTGAAGTTCTGAATATCAGATCTTGAAGTTAGTAATTTCAAATTACCAATTTACATGTTAACTTGAAACTGAGAACTTGAAGTTCTGAAGATCAGATCTTTAAGTTAGTAATTTCAAATTACCAATTTAGTTATTAACTAGAAATTGAGAACTTGAAGTTCTGAATATCAGATCTTTAAGTTAGTAATTTCAAATTACCAATTTAGTTATTAACTTGAAATTGAGAACTTGAAGTTCTGAAGATCAGATCTTGAAGTTAGTAATTTCAAATTACCAATTTAGTTATTAACTTGAAATTGAGAACTTGAAGTTCTGAATATCAGATCTTGAAGTTAGTAATTTCAAATTACCAATTTAGATGTTAACTTGAAACTGAGAACTTGAAGTTCTGAAGATCAGATCTTGAAGTTAGTAATTTCAAATTACCAATTTAGTTATTAACTTGAAATTGAGAACTTGAAGTTCTGAATATCAGATCTTGAAGTTAGTAATTTCAAATTACCAATTTAGATGTTAACTTGAAACTGAGAACTTGAAGTTCTGAAGATCAGATCTTGAAGTTAGTAATTTCAAATTACCAATTTAGTTATTAACTAGAAATTGAGAACTTGAAGTTCTGAATATCAGATCTTTAAGTTAGTAATTTCAAATTACAAATTTAGTTATTAACTATAATTGAGAACTTGAAGTTGTGAAGATCAGATCTTGAAGTTAGTAATTTCAAATTACCAATTTAGTTATTAACTTGAAATTGAGAACTTGAAGTTCTGAATATCAGATCTTTAAGTTAGTAATTTCAAATTACCAATTTAGATGTTAACTTGAAACTGAGAACTTGAAGTTCTGAAGATCAGATCTTGAAGTTAGTAATTTCAAATTACCAATTTAGTTATTAACTTGAAATTGAGAACTTGAAGTTCTGAAGATCAGATCTTGAAGTTAGTAATTTCAAATTACCAATTTAGTTATTAACTTGAAATTGAGAAATTGAAGTTCTGAAGATCAGATCTTGAAGTTAGTAATTTCAAATTACCAATTTAGTTATTAACTTGAAATTGAGAAATTTTAGTTCTGAAGATCAGATCTTGTAGTTAGTAATTTGAAATTACAAATTTAGTTATTAACTTGAAATTGAGAACTTGAAGTTGTGAAGATCAGATCTTGAAGTTAGTAATTTCAAATTACCAATTTAGTTATTAACTTGAAATTGAGAACTTGAAGTTGTGAAGATAAGATCTTTAAGTTGTAATTTCAAATTACCAATTTAGTTATTAACTTGAAATTGAGAACTTGAAGTTCTGAATATCAGATCTTTAAGTTAGTAATTTCAAATTACCAATTTAGTTATTAACTTGAAATTGAGAACTTGAAGTTCTGAAGATCAGATCTTGAAGTTAGTAATTTCAAATTACCAATTTAGTTATTAACTTGAAATTGAGAACTTGAAGTTCTGAATATCAGATCTTTAAGTTAGTAATTTCAAATTACCAATTTAGTTATTAACTTGAAATTGAGAACTTGAAGTTCTGAAGATCAGATCTTGAAGTTAGTAATTTCAAATTACCAATTTAGTTATTAACTTGAAATTGAGAACTTGAAGTTCTGAATATCAGATCTTGAAGTTAGTAATTTCAAATTACCAATTTAGTTATTAACTTGAAATTGAGAACTTAAAGTTCTGAAGAGCTGATCTTGAAGTTAGTAATTTCAAATTACCAATTTAGTTATTAACTTGAAATTGAGAACTTTTAGTTCTGAAGATCAGATCTTGTAGTTAGTAATTTGAAATTACAAATTTAGTTATTAACTTGAAATTGAGAACTTGAAGTTGTGAAGATCAGATCTTTAAGTTAGTAATTTCAAATTACCAATTTAGTTATTAACTTGAAATTGAGAACTTGAAGTTCTGAATATCAGATCTTTAAGTTAGTAATTTCAAATTACCAATTAAGATGTTAACTTGAAATTGAGAACTTGAAGTTCTGAATATCAGATCTTTAAGTTAGTAATTTCAAATTACCAATTTAGTTATTAACTTGAAATTGAGAACTTGAAGTTCTGAAGATCAGATCTTGAAGTTAGTAATTTCAAATTACCAATTTAGTTATTAACTTGAAATTGAGAACTTGAAGTTCTGAATATCAGATCTTGAAGTTAGTAATTTCAAATTACCAATTTAGATGTTAACTTGAAACTGAGAACTTGAAGTTCTGAAGATCAGATCTTGAAGTTAGTAATTTCAAATTACCAATTTAGTTATTAACTTGAAATTGAGAACTTGAAGTTCTGAATATCAGATCTTGAAGTTAGTAATTTCAAATTACCAATTTAGATGTTAACTTGAAACTGAGAACTTGAAGTTCTGAAGATCAGATCTTGAAGTTAGTAATTTCAAATTACCAATTTAGTTATTAACTAGAAATTGAGAACTTGAAGTTCTGAATATCAGATCTTTAAGTTAGTAATTTCAAATTACAAATTTAGTTATTAACTATAATTGAGAACTTGAAGTTGTGAAGATCAGATCTTGAAGTTAGTAATTTCAAATTACCAATTTAGTTATTAACTTGAAATTGAGAACTTGAAGTTCTGAATATCAGATCTTTAAGTTAGTAATTTCAAATTACCAATTTAGATGTTAACTTGAAACTGAGAACTTGAAGTTCTGAAGATCAGATCTTTGAAGTTAGTAATTTCAAATTACCAATTTAGTTATTAACTTGAAATTGAGAACTTGAAGTTCTGAAGATCAGATCTTGAAGTTAGTAATTTCAAATTACCAATTTAGTTATTAACTTGAAATTGAGAAATTGAAGTTCTGAAGATCAGATCTTGAAGTTAGTAATTTCAAATTACCAATTTAGTTATTAACTTGAAATTGAGAAATTTTAGTTCTGAAGATCAGATCTTGTAGTTAGTAATTTGAAATTACAAATTTAGTTATTAACTTGAAATTGAGAACTTGAAGTTGTGAAGATCAGATCTTGAAGTTAGTAATTTCAAATTACCAATTTAGTTATTAACTTGAAATTGAGAACTTGAAGTTGTGAAGATAAGATCTTTAAGTTGTAATTTCAAATTACCAATTTAGTTATTAACTTGAAATTGAGAACTTGAAGTTCTGAATATCAGATCTTTAAGTTAGTAATTTCAAATTACCAATTTAGTTATTAACTTGAAATTGAGAACTTGAAGTTCTGAAGATCAGATCTTGAAGTTAGTAATTTCAAATTACCAATTTAGTTATTAACTTGAAATTGAGAACTTGAAGTTCTGAATATCAGATCTTTAAGTTAGTAATTTCAAATTACCAATTTAGTTATTAACTTGAAATTGAGAACTTGAAGTTCTGAAGATCAGATCTTGAAGTTAGTAATTTCAAATTACCAATTTAGTTATTAACTTGAAATTGAGAACTTGAAGTTCTGAATATCAGATCTTGAAGTTAGTAATTTCAAATTACCAATTTAGTTATTAACTTGAAATTGAGAACTTAAAGTTCTGAAGAGCTGATCTTGAAGTTAGTAATTTCAAATTACCAATTTAGTTATTAACTTGAAATTGAGAACTTTTAGTTCTGAAGATCAGATCTTGTAGTTAGTAATTTGAAATTACAAATTTAGTTATTAACTTGAAATTGAGAACTTGAAGTTCTGAAGATCAGATCTTTAAGTTAGTAATTTCAAATTACCAATTTAGTTATTAACTTGAAATTGAGAACTTGAAGTTCTGAATATCAGATCTTTAAGTTAGTAATTTCAAATTACCAATTAAGATGTTAACTTGAAACTGAGAACTTGAAGTTCTGAAGATCAGATCTTGAAGTTAGTAATTTCAAATTACCAATTTAGTTATTAACTTGAAATTGAGAACTTGAAGTTCTGAAGATCAGATCTTGAAGTTAGTAATTTCAAATTACCAATTTAGTTATTAACTTGAAATTGAGAACTTGAAGTTCTGAAGATCAGATCTTGAAGTTAGTAATTTCAAATTACCAATTTAGTTATTAACTTGAAATTGAGAACTTTTAGTTCTGAAGATCGGATCTTGTAGTTAGTAATTTGAAATTACAAATTTAGTTATTAACTTGAAATTGAGAACTTGAAGTTGTGAAGATCAGATCTTGAAGTTAGTAATTTCAAATTACCAATTTAGTTATTAACTTGAAATTGAGAACTTGAAGTTCTGAAGATCGGATCTTGTAGTTAGTAATTTGAAATTACAAATTTAGTTATTAACTTGAAATTGAGAACTTGAAGTTCTGAAGATCAGATCTTGAAGTTAGTAATTTCAAATTACCAATTTAGTTATTAACTTGAAATTGAGAACTTGAAGTTCTGAAGATCGGATCTTGTAGTTAGTAATTTGAAATTACAAATTTAGTTATTAACTTGAAATTGAGAACTTGAAGTTGTGAAGATCAGATCTTGAAGTTAGTAATTTCAAATTACCAATTTAGTTATTAACTTGAAATTGAGAACTTGAAGTTCTGAAGATCGGATCTTGTAGTTAGTAATTTGAAATTACAAATTTAGTTATTAACTTGAAATTGAGAACTTGAAGTTGTGAAGATCAGATCTTGAAGTTAGTAATTTCAAATTACCAATTTAGTTATTAACTTGAAATTGAGAACTTGAAGTTCTGAAGATCGGATCTTGTAGTTAGTAATTTGAAATTACAAATTTAGTTATTAACTTGAAATTGAGAACTTGAAGTTCTGAAGATCAGATCTTGAAGTTAGTAATTTCAAATTACCAATTTAGTTATTAACTTGAAATTGAGAACTTGAAGTTCTAAAGATCGGATCTTGTAGTTAGTAATTTGAAATTACAAATTTAGTTATTAACTTGAAATTGAGAACTTGAAGTTCTGAAGATCAGATCTTGAAGTTAGTAATTTCAAATTACCAATTTAGTTATTAACTTGAAATTGAGAACTTGAAGTTCTGAATATCAGATCTTTAAGTTAGTAATTTCAAATTACCAATTTAGTTATTAACTTGAAATTGAGAACTTGAAGTTCTGAAGATCAGATCTTGAAGTTAGTAATTTCAAATTACCAATTTAGTTATTAACTTGAAATTGAGAACTTGAAGTTCTGAATATCAGATCTTGAAGTTAGAATTTCAAATTACCAATTTAGTTATTAACTTGAAATTGAGAACTTAAAGTTCTGAAGAGCAGATCTTGAAGTTAGTAATTTCAAATTACCAATTTAGTTATTAACTTGAAATTGAGAACTTTTAGTTCTGAAGATCAGATCTTGTAGTTAGTAATTTGAAATTACAAATTTAGTTATTAACTTGAAATTGAGAACTTGAAGTTGTGAAGATCAGATCTTTAAGTTAGTAATTTCAAATTACCAATTTAGTTATTAACTTGAAATTGAGAACTTGAAGTTCTGAATATCAGATCTTTAAGTTAGTAATTTCAAATTACCAATTTAGATGTTAACTTGAAACTGAGAACTTGAAGTTCTGAAGATCAGATCTTGAAGTTAGTAATTTCAAATTACCAATTTAGTTATTAACTTGAAATTGAGAACTTGAAGTTCTGAAGATCAGATCTGGAAGTTAGTAATTTCAAATTACCAATTTAGTTATTAACTTGAAATTGAGAACTTTTAGTTCTGAAGATCGGATCTTGTAGTTTGTAATTTGAAATTACAAATTTAGTTATTAACTTGAAATTGAGAACTTGAAGATGTGAAGATCAGATCTTGAAGTTAGTAATTTCAAATTACCAATTTAGTTATTAACTTGAAATTGAGAACTTGAAGTTCTGAAGATCGGATCTTGTAGTTAGTAATTTGAAATTACAAATTTAGTTATTAACTTGAAATTGAGAACTTGAAGTTCTGAAGATCAGATCTTGAAGTTAGTAATTTCAAATTACCAATTTAGTTATTAACTTGAAATTGAGAACTTGAAGTTCTGAAGATCGGATCTTGTAGTTAGTAATTTGAAATTACAAATTTAGTTATTAACTTGAAATTGAGAACTTGAAGTTGTGAAGATCAGATCTTGAAGTTAGTAATTTCAAATTACCAATTTAGTTATTAACTTGAAATTGAGAACTTGAAGTTCTGAAGATCGGATCTTGTAGTTAGTAATTTGAAATTACAAATTTAGTTATTAACTTGAAATTGAGAACTTGAAGTTGTGAAGATCAGATCTTGAAGTTAGTAATTTCAAATTACCAATTTAGTTATTAACTTGAAATTGAGAACTTGAAGTTCTGAAGATCGGATCTTGTAGTTAGTAATTTGAAATTACAAATTTAGTTATTAACTTGAAATTGAGAACTTGAAGTTCTGAAGATCAGATCTTGAAGTTTGTAATTTCAAATTACCAATTTAGTTATTAACTTGAAATTGAGAACTTGAAGTTCTGAAGATCGGATCTTGTAGTTAGTAATTTGAAATTACAAATTTAGTTATTAACTTGAAATTGAGAACTTGAAGTTGTGAAGATCAGATCTTGAAGTTAGTAATTTCAAATTACCAATTTAGTTATTAACTTGAAATTGAGAACTTGAAGTTCTGAAGATCGGATCTTGTAGTTAGTAATTTGAAATTACAAATTTAGTTATTAACTTGAAATTGAGAACTTGAAGTTGTGAAGATCAGATCTTGAAGTTAGTAATTTCAAATTACCAATTTAGTTATTAACTTGAAATTGAGAACTTGAAGTTCTGAAGATCGGATCTTGTAGTTAGTAATTTGAAATTACAAATTTAGTTATTAACTTGAAATTGAGAACTTGAAGTTGTGAAGATCAGATCTTGAAGTTAGTAATTTCAAATTACCAATTTAGTTATTAACTTGAAATTGAGAACTTGAAGTTCTGAAGATCGGATCTTGTAGTTAGTAATTTGAAATTACAAATTTAGTTATTAACTTGAAATTGAGAACTTGAAGTTCTGAAGATCAGATCTTGAAGTTAGTAATTTCAAATTACCAATTTAGTTATTAACTTGAAATTGAGAACTTGAAGTTCTGAATATCAGATCTTGAAGTTAGTAATTTCAAATTACCAATTTAGATGTTAACTTGATATTGAGAACTTGAAGTTCTGAAGATCAGATCTTGAAGTTAGTAATTTCTAATTACCAATTTAGTTATTTATTTGAAATTGAGAACTTTTAGTTCTGAAGATCAGATCTTGCAGTTAGTAATTTCTAATAACAAATTTAGTTATTAACTTGAAATTGAGAACTTGAAGTTGTGAAGATCAGATCTTGAAGTTAGTAATTTCAAATTACCAATTTAGTTATTAACTTGAAATTGAGAACTTGAAGTTCTGAAGATCAGATCTTGATGTTAGTAATTTCAAATTACCAATTTAGTTATTAACTTGAAATTGAGAACTTGAAGTTCTGAATATCAGATCTTTAAGTTAGTAATTTCAAATTACCAATTTAGTTATTAACTTGAAATTGAGAACTTGAAGTTCTGAATATCAGATCTTGAAGTTAGTAATTTCAAATTACCAATTTAGATGTTAACTTGAAATTGAGAACTTGAAGTTCTGAAGATCAGATCTTGAAGTTAGTAATTTCAAATTACCAATTTAGTTATTAACTTGAAATTGAGAACTTGAAGTTCTGAATATCAGATCTTGAAGTTAGTAATTTCAAATTACCAATTTAGATCTTAACTTGAAACTGAGAACTTGAAGTTCTGAAGATCAGATCTTGAAGTTAGTAATTTCAAATTACCAATTTAGTTATTAACTTGAAATTGAGAACTTTTAGTTCTGAAGATCAGATCTTGTAGTTAGTAATTTGAAATTACAAATTTAGTTATTAACTTGAAATTGAGAAATTGAATTTGTTAAGATCAGATCTTTAAGTTAGTAATTTCAAATTACCAATTTAGTTATTAACTTGAAATTGAGAAATTGAATTTGTTAAGATCAGATCTTTAAGTTAGTAATTTCAAATTACCAATTTAGTTATTAACTTGAAATTGAGAACTTGAATTTGTTAAAATCAGATCTTTAAGTTAGTAATTTCAAATTACCAATTTAGTTATTAACTTGAAATTGAGAACTTGAAGTTCTGAAGATCAGATCTTGAAGTTAGTAATTTCAAATTACCAATTTAGTTACTAACTTGAAATTGAGAACTTGAAGTTCTGAATATCAGATCTTGAAGTTAGTAATTTCAAATTACCAATTTAGTTATTAACTTGAAATTGAGAACTTAAAGTTCTGAAGAGCAGATCTTGAAGTTAGTAATTTCAAATTACCAATTTAGTTATTAACTTGAAATTGAGAACTTGAAGTTCTGAATATCAGATCTTTAAGTTAGTAATTTCAAATTACCAATTTAGATGTTAACTTGAAACTGAGAACTTGAAGTTCTGAAGATCAGATCTTGAAGTTAGTAATTTCAAATTACCAATTTAGTTATTAACTTGAAATTGAGAACTTGAAGTTCTGAAGATCAGATCTTGAAGTTAGTAATTTCAAATTACCAATTTAGTTATTAACTTGAAATTGAGAACTTGAAGTTCTGAAGATCAGATCTTGAAGTTAGTAATTTCAAATTACCAATTTAGTTATTAACTTGAAATTGAGAACTTTTAGTTCTGAAGATCAGATCTTGTAGTTAGTAATTTGAAATTACAAATTTAGTTATTAACTTGAAATTGAGAACTTGAAGTTGTGAAGATCAGATCTTGAAGTTAGTATTTTCAAATTACCAATTTAGTTATTAACTTGAAATTGAGAACTTGAAGTTGTGAAGATAAGATCTTTAAGTTGTAATTTCAAATTACCAATTTAGTTATTAACTTGAAATTGAGAACTTGAAGTTCTGAATATCAGATCTTTAAGTTAGTAATTTCAAATTACCAATTTAGTTATTAACTTGAAATTGAGAACTTGAAGTTCTGAAGATCAGATCTTGAAGTTAGTAATTTCAAATTACCAATTTAGTTATTAACTTGAAATTGAGAACTTGAAGTTCTGAATATCAGATCTTTAAGTTAGTAATTTCAAATTACCAATTTAGTTATTAACTTGAAATTGAGAACTTGAAGTTCTGAAGATCAGATCTTGAAGTTAGTAATTTCAAATTACCAATTTAGTTATTAACTTGAAATTGAGAACTTGAAGTTCTGAATATCAGATCTTGAAGTTAGTAATTTCAAATTACCAATTTAGTTATTAACTTGAAATTGAGAACTTTTAGTTCTGAAGATCAGATCTTGCAGTTAGTAATTTGAAATTACAAATTTAGTTATTAACTTGAAATTGAGAACTTTAAGTTGTGAAGATCAGATCTTGAAGTTAGTAATTTCAAATTACCAATTTAGTTATTAACTTGAAATTGAGAACTTGAAGTTCTGAAGATCAGATCTTGAAGTTAGTAATTTCAAATTACCAATTTAGTTATTAACTTGAAATTGAGAACTTGAAGTTCTGAAGATCAGATCTTGAAGTTAGTAATTTCAAATTACCAATTTAGTTATTAACTTGAAATTGAGAAATTGAATTTGTTAAGATCAGATCTTTAAGTTAGTAATTTCAAATTACCAATTTAGTTATTAACTTGAAATTGAGAACTTGAAGTTCTGAAGATCAGATCTTGAAGTTAGTAATTTCAAATTACCAATTTAGTTATTTATTTGAAATTGAGAACTTTTAGTTCTGAAGATCAGATCTTGTAGTTAGTAATTTATAATTACAAATTTAGTTATTAAATTGAAATTGAGAACTTGAAGTTGTGAAGATCAGATCTTGAAGTTAGTAATTTCAAATTACCAATTTAGTTATTAACTTGAAATTGAGAACTTGAAGTTCTGAAGATCAGATCTTGACGTTAGTAATTTCAAATTACCAATTTAGTTATTAACTTGAAATTGAGAACTTGAAGTTCTGAATATCAGATCTTTAAGTTAGTAATTTCAAATTACCAATTTAGTTATTAACTTGAAATTGAGAACTTGAAGTTCTGAATATCAGATCTTGAAGTTAGTAATTTCAAAGTTCCGGAAAAGTGCGGGTTAGACTATAGTTCACCTAATAAACAAAATCGCATAATGTAAAATCTTATCGGTCCAACTGTGTAGAAGATAAAGCGCAAAAACCAACATTAATAAACAAACGGTATCTGCGTGTAATCACCCAACGCGATAAGACTTCCGATATAAAATTGTGATCTGATGTGTTAACGTGGCCCCTTGTGAGTACAGGTTGCTTATAAAAACAGAATGCTGATATGGTTAAAATTAAATTCAATTTTTTGGTAATAAAGCAATCATAAAACAACCGCGATAAGGACAAAACACATAGCAATGGATATAGAAAATTTTTATCAACTCAACCAACCCATTCGCATTGTTATCGCTCAACAGATAACCACGGAAAACGCAAAATAAGTTAGAAAATTTTGCAACCAGTTTTTATGAGTGGACTTGATAACTGTTTAAAGTTAAAACATAAATAATCAATTCGATGCGTGCGCGCGCGGAGTCGAGTGACGAAATAGACATCAATGATCAGCCCCTAAATATCAATGGGGACGATCCCGGTTATAGCGTACCCTATGAAGGGGGCTCATGCAATCAATGCAACTTTGCTTTCACTAAGCAGAAAAATCTAGTACGGCATTACGAGACGCATCATGAATTAACAACTTTGGTTTTTCTATGTACAAAGTGCTCAAAGAAATTTGAAAGGTACCACGCTGGGCTATGTCACCATGCCAAATGTAAGGGGAATTTACCCCCAACAAGACAGCCACATGAATGCGCTCACTGTGATAGGACGTTTGCAAAAGCCCATGGCCTTACTACTCATATGAGATACGCCCACCCAACGGAAAGAAACAATGACAAACGAGCCCTTCTTGCTCCAAAGCCATCAACGTATGTGCCGGGAGGTACACGGACGTGGACCGACGAAGAAACAGATATCCTTGTCCGGGAATACATAAAATGTTCAGGAAAAAATTACGCGACTACCATTGCGCCTCTCATTCCGAATAAGACCGCAAAACAGATAAGCGACCGTTTTCGCTACCTAAAGACGAAGAGCCATCCTCCTCCCATCTTAGCGGAATACTTAGATGAAGTAAGAAGAATGAATAAGAACACCACATCCGTTACTACAAGAGGATCAAAAAGAAATGGACCACGAAATGTAGACTGCGCCGTAACAACAGATGGAAGACCGAGCCATCCTGAACATAATCAAGATTGTGAAACATCCGCTAGGAAAAAAGATGACGAAAATAATCTTTTGACTACCTCTGGTCCCGCTTCAGTCCGAAATATCCTCTCCCCACAACCCGGCCCGTCTTCGAGATGCTTCAGTTCGCCTAATCCCATTAAGATTATCAAGGCCAAATCCATCAAAGTCGATAATCCTTCCCCAAAACAGTTCCCAGGTAATAACCTTACGCTCACCGCTGTATTTTCAGATTGGAGACACAAACAAAGACTTCAATGCATCCAACATCAGCAAGAAGCAGAATCTGCCATAACGCTCCAGGATATCGCCAAAACCAGGCTCCCTACTCAAATGGAGATCAATAAAATGGTGGAAGACCTTACCAATTACATGAAGGAAATGCATAAAGATCAAGAGCATCAGGCACCGCAGAAGCGAAACCACAACTGGAAATACAGCGAAAGGACGAAAAGGAAAAAATCGATTTATGCCAGGACCCAACAACTTTATAAGTCAAATCCATCCAAACTGGCAGACCTGGTAATTGGTGGAAACTTTGAGGGTTTGATTGGGAAAGAGGCAATGGTACCACCTAAGCATCTCATAAAGGATGAATTTACGAAGATTTGGGGCAAACGAGAAGATGAAAAAATAAATAACAGCCAAAAACAACCAAACAACTCAGAAGTCCCGCTAATCGACCTCAAAACAATCAAAACGAAAATTAACAAACTAAAAACTAATGGTGCCTCCGGCCCAGATGGTTTGCGTAAGGTCCATCTGAAAAGCAAAGCCATTCAGAATGCCCTCTATCTCCTCTTCAATCTTATAACACTGTCCGGCTGCTACCCATCTCAATGGCGACAAAATCGAACAACTTTAATTCCAAAGATCGGAAAGAACCTCGATGATATTTCCAATTGGCGACCGATCACAATTTCATCTGTGGTCGCGCGAATTTACAGCGCCTGTGTAGCAGTCAGTTTAGAAAAACATGTGAAATTATCGAAAAGACAGCGAGGATTTGTGAGTGGCAACGGCTGCTATATAAACACGACCATACTCGATGACTGCATAAGAACCGGAAAGTCATCCAGTTTAGCAGCAGCCCAGCTGGACCTCACCAAGGCTTTCGATTCGATCCCACACCCAGCCATAAAAGAAGCTCTAAGGATCCAAAATGTACCAGAAGTCTTCATCAACATAGTTGAACAAATGTACCTGGGTGTCAAAACGACATTTAGCGGGACAAATATCACAGTTGACATAGCACAAGGTGTAAAACAAGGCGATCCCTTGTCTTCTCTTCTCTTTAACCTGGTTATCAATCGAGCAGTATCAAGAATTGAGAAAATGGCCGGGTTCAACATCTTACCGGATCAAGATATTTCAATTCTAGCATTCGCCGACGACCTGATTATCCTAGCCAACACCGAGAGTGATCTTCAAACGCTCTTAAACGTCATCACTGAAGAACTCGACAGGATTGGGTTGAAAATATCGATCGGCAAAAGTGCCTGTTTTGGTATCGTGAGCGGGAAGAAGATTTGGGCAACCAAAGAGCTATCGGTAAGCATACAGGGTGAGAAACTCAGAAACTATTCAATAGAAGATACGTTCGATTACCTGGGCGCTACATTTACTATAGCGGAAGGGCTATCCAACAAAGCCCAACTACTAAACATCACAGAAGCTGCAAAAAAATGTAGAAAACTGTCATTAAAACCAGCCCAAAAAACCACCCTATTTATGCAGTACGTGTTGCCCAAATTCAGCTACAAGCTCACGATCGATCCACCATCCAGAACAACCTTGGACACCATTGACGATATGGTGAGAGGTGAATGCAAGAAGATGCTGCATTTGCCTCATTCTACAACCGACCAACTGATGTATGCCAGGAAGAGAGATGGGGGCTTGGGATTTCCACGATTGAGAAATATGGTAATGATTAACGCCATAAGAGCGCTGTCCATCACCAAAACAGACAGCGACTCTTTCATTAGAAGAATCGCTCAGAAAAGCGGATTTGGAAAAAGAGTCCAAGCGATGGCAAAAACTCTCAACATCGCATTGCCCGCCTCCGAAAAAACCATCAATCAGGTGAAGCTCGAGCTGAAAGTCCGGGAGCATTGTCGATGGATATCTCAAAAATCACAGGGTAAGGGTATCGAAGCATTTAAGAACAACCCCATCGCCAACCACTGGCTATTATACCCTAGATCGCTTACATCTGGAGAGTACATCGACATGCTCAAAATGCGAACAAACACTTATGGAGTGCGGGAATCGTTGCTGAGAGCAGGTTACACAACAAACATCCGATGTCGCAGATGCGACACGAAAACCGAGACGCTTGGTCATGTGTTGGGCCAATGTATTTCTGGCAAAGCCCAAAGAATAAAGCGTCATAATGACATTACGAAGATGATAGCAAAAAGTCAACCCAGTCGTGTTCAAATCTACGAGGAACAGTCGTTCGAGGCGCCGAATGGACAGATGTTGAGGCCCGATCTCCTAATTAAAGATGGAGAAAAGGCACGCATCGTGGACGTGACGGCCAATCCTTGGCTAACGCAAAAGCAGAAAAAATCCTCAAGTACAATGTACTACGAGATAGAATAAAAACCAAATTAGGAGTCAACACCGTGGAGGTAATTCCAATTGTTTTCGGTTCAAGAGGCGCAATCCCGCATGCGACTGCCAACGCCCTAAAGGCACTATCCGTCAGTAGAAAAACCATCCAGAATATGGTAATGGGAATCATCAGGTCTTCCATATACATCGGGAGGGCGCACGTCGACTACTATCAAAATCATCAGCGGGACGCATCGAACCAATGACCGACGAAATATAAAGTTAACGCGATAATACGTGTTATGTTTTAATATGTAATTGTGGGCGTTTCTTAAATTTTTTTAAATCCTGATAAATTGTATGATTTTAAGGTATTGCAATGATATTCATCCCTTATTGAATAATCACCCCACAAAGGCCCCTATAAAGCTAGTGTATTATCGGAGTAGAGTTTTTCTCTTCCTCAGAGTCAGTGGATTCAGTATACGAAATAAGAGGGCAATTCGTTGTAGAGTTAAGGGACATCAAAAGTTGCACTTAACAACCCCTAATTTATCTACTACAGCTCCGCGTTAAAGGATGCCAAAAAGTTATGCCTAATTGAACCCAATAAAGCCCCACTTACGGTGCCTATCAATTAATTAAAAGAGACGAAATGAAAAAGCAGTAATTTATAGCAGACATCAGTTATTTAATGGTAAAAGAAAACAGTAAAAATTTGCATCAAATTATTTAAGACAACAATTTTGTCTAAAACCACTGTGTTATTTTTGTGCAATAATTAAAACATCCAAATCACATTTAAATCCTTGTATTTAGGAGCTAAATTTGGATATTTCATTATTTGGTGTAATCATGTAAACAAATTATAATCATTTAAATCAACAAAGTCCTTTAATTAATCTAAAATCAACACAAATCGTTGATTCAGAATTTAGATTAATTAAAAATAAAAAATAAATTTTGTACCTTATCGCACATTTGTTACATTCCACTAAACTCCGTGTGTTGCCAGATGCATGCGTCGAAACTCGTGCCAGTGGTCGCCAGCTGTTTCCACCTGTCCAAAGCTGTGAATGCTTCACACGTTTGCCAGTATTCCAAATACAAAAACGTCACCAAATGTGAAGTTGATTTCCGTTTCGCCACGTTCACGATACACAACTTTTATCAAATACTCGAATTTTGTAAATTCATTTACTTCGGTTTAATTAAGTAAATTAATGCTTTGGTCTTTTTGTACCAAAGAATCGCAGTTGAGTCCCTTCTTCTCGTGGAGACTTCCACGCGCTCTCTCTTTGAGTTTCACCAAGAGACTGCTCTCGGCTTGGAGGCCACTAAGAAACTCCTCTCTGCTCGAGCTTCACCCGGGAACTGCCGTGTCTCTCGTTCCTTTTTCTAAAATTCAAAATTTGCTTTTGTGGTGGGGATCTTGTTGCTGGCAACCAAAATGGTCTTTCTAGCAGGTAACGCAACGTTGTTAATTGCTCGCGCACCAAACTGATATTAACACTTTAACCTTATGTTTTACAGAAAATCGCGGCCATTATCAAATTTAAAAAGCACTCACAAGGTGTTACAAAACCTTTGTATCTCACAAATAAACTTAAATTGTGTCTCATGTGCAATTAATTGTTACATGGGATGGTTTTTGTTTTTGATGCAAATCTTATTTTTTTTTATTAGTCGTATCGACTGACTACTGAACTTAAATCATAAATTTACCAATTATCTGTCTACCAATCCATCTGGATCTCTTAAACAAGGAAATATCACTACAGCTTTACCCCCTTGTAAGTAATGCCATCAGCAAACGTTTTTCCAAAATAAGTGCGGCCTGTTGGTATTTCTTACACAAAATAGAGGTGATATTTTGAATACCATCCACCTCATAATAAGTCTCAGCCTTAATCATGTCAAATCTACAATAATAAAATCAAAAACAAACTCTCCCTTAATGATTCACGTAAGTGAAATCATCCCCTAAAATTTTATGAGTGTAATCTCCCTGCTAAAATGCGATTCGGACAGACCCCTTCGTAAATTAACTAAACACGTGGGTTTCAATACTATCTTGTACCAGCTAGGCTGTGTTTCGTCCATGATTGGCGTCCCAAAACTTCAAAAATCTCACCCTCATTCAAATTTTTTAATATCAAATTTACAATTATCCTAACTTAAATCTACTAACCAAATATCAAATAAAACCTTTAAAATAAAATCATCTTTTCAATCAAAATTCGCTATCGTCACCAACCCTTATCATCAATCAAAAATTTTCAAATTCAAAATTATGCGCACAAAATATCACCCCCTATACTACTAAATCCTTGGTGATTCGACCAACTTTATTAAAAACTTTCAGCAAATCTTTCTTCTTTAAATTTTCTTCAAAAACTTTTTCTTATCTTCAAATTTTCCTTCGATGAACCATCAACAATTTCAATTCGCGTACTTGCATAAAACTTTTCTTATAATTTCAATCTAATTAATATCACTGTACTTAAATCCTTCGCTATAACTTTTCTATAATTCATAATCAATACTAAAATCTTCATAATCTCATTTCAACAAATCTCGCAAACTAATAGCGGGTAGCATTCAACTGAAGTGGCTCCCTAACAATTTAAATCCAATTTATCTCATAATAATCCATCCAATTCTCATAATAATCTCAAATATTCGCGTTATAGCGACAAATCCTTTCAAATTAACCAATTACATCTCCAAAATCATCAAAATATTGCATACTACGCTTTCAAAAATCTCTATCGTCGACTGTTATAATTTGTTCATCCATAATAATTTTCATTAACATTCAGGTGGAAAACCTGTTTCCTTTCCAAACTTTCTTCAAAATTTTCAAAAATTTATAACTTGCCTTTGCTTCAAAATCTGTTTTCTAAAATTTGCTATTAATTTCACCTCATTTTAATTTTGTGATTATTTTAAAAATTTTCTCGTGTGCTGATTTAAATTTTTTGTTAATTATTAAATTATTTAATTTTAATTTCTTTAATTTTCTCATGATTTAAATTTCTTCTCCTTGGTGACGATTCGCGTTTAATTATAATCAAATTTACATGTCCTTATTAACTATTATTTACACTTATTGTTTATTTACACTATCCATTTCCATGCAGGTTGTCATCAATTTTCCTTTTCCCATACTTCTTGATTTATTGGGGTGGGTCGTCTTTATCGGTGGCTTTCCAACGACTTCTGCGATACCCCCACTTCTCCAAAGAAGCCTCCTGCATCTTCACTACCCCTTCTTTCATCTTCCTCTCTCGAATGCTTCCAAAAATTTTCTTCATTTTCAGAATTTTCCTTTTTTTTAAAACTTTTCCAATTTGAAAGAACCATAACGCTTTACTCGCTGGAATGGCGTCTTCGTCAGCAACGACCTCTTCTAAATCATCATCCCTTTCAGAATTTGGATTGGGAGCACTTTCCACTTTTTCAATTGACCTATTAGAAATCACTTTTATTTTTATTTCACTTTTATTCTTATTTTAACTTTTATTTCTGGGGTAATTCCGATTTCTTAACCAATTAATTCTTCTTTTGGCCTTCAGCTTTTTCCATCTTCTTCTTCTGACTTGTCTTCGCGAAAGGATCAGGACTTTTTTAAAACCAATGTCGCCTGTATGACATTTAAAAACTTTTTGTTCTTGTGTTACTACCCCCTTGTCTGATAAAACTTCCAGGACTTCATTACCAATGTCGCCTGCGACATCTTCTTTCATCGGGGTTGCTACCCCCTCGCTCGCGATAACTTCGATCTCTTCATCTTCTTTTAAAATTTTATTTTGCTCTTCCTTGATAATTTCTTCAAATTTAAATTCTTCCGTTTTGTTGACTTTAGCTTCCGTTTCATTTTTAGGGTCCTCGAGTTTATTATCAAAGTTTTTAGTCGTAGCGTCGAGGTTATTATGGAGGTTTAGGGTGCATTCTTTTATTTTATTTTTGAAGTCCTCGACATGTTTATCTAATTTATTGTTGAATTTATTTAAGTCCAGGGCATTTTCTCCCATTTTATTTTTAATATCCCCGAATTCATTTTTCATAGCAGCCCAGAGATCATCCAAACTCATATCCGAACTATTTTGTTCACTGTTTTCCATTTTATTTTTAATTGTTGTTTAATTTAAATGTGCAAATTATTTTATTTAAAATTTATCCACTTGGCCTCAGGAATGTTGAAACTTTCATGCATGTGTTCCTCAAATTTTTATTTTGTTCAATTTAACAATGTTAAAGTTTCGCAGCTGCAATTTTATTAACCTTTTGCTTCGAAGTTTGAACAAATTCACGTGTTCCTATCCTTTTAAATTCAATAAATGCGCTCTCTCTAACACATTAGAATCAATTTTATTAAAAATTTTAAATTTTTAATTTTCAAATTTTTGATTTCTATTTTCAAATTTCTGCCTAACTACCCCTAATTTCGTCTATTACAGCCCCAACGTTCGTGCGCCAATAGATGCAATGATATTCATCCCTTATTGAATAATCACCCCACAAAGGCCCCTATAAAGCTAGTGTATTATCGGAGTAGAGTTTTTCTCTTCCTCAGAGTCAGTGGATTCAGTAGACGAAATAAGAGGGCAATTCGTTGTAGAGTTAAGGGACATCAAAAGTTGCACTTAACAACCCCTAATTTATCTACTACAGCTCCGCGTTAAAGGATGCCAAAAAGTTATGCCTAATTGAACCCAATAAAGCCCCACTTACGGTGCCTATCAATTAATTAAAAGAGACGAAATGAAAAAGCAGTAATTTATAGCAGACATCAGTTATTTAATGGTAAAAGAAAACAGTAAAAATTTGCATCAAATTATTTAAGACAACAATTTTGTCTAAAACCACTGTGTTATTTTTGTGCAATAATTAAAACATCCAAATCACATTTAAATCCTTGTATTTAGGAGCTAAATTTGGATATTTCATTATTTGGTGTAATCATGTAAACAAATTATAATCATTTAAATCAACAAAGTCCTTTAATTAATCTAAAATCAACACAAATCGTTGATTCAGAATTTAGATTAATTAAAAATAAAAAATAAATTTTGTACCTTATCGCACATTTGTTACATTCCACTAAACTCCGTGTGTTGCCAGATGCATGCGTCGAAACTCGTGCCAGTGGTCGCCAGCTGTTTCCACCTGTCCAAAGCTGTGAATGCTTCACACGTTTGCCAGTATTCCAAATACAAAAACGTCACCAAATGTGAAGTTGATTTCCGTTTCGCCACGTTCACGATACACAACTTTTATCAAATACTCGAATTTTGTAAATTCATTTACTTCGGTTTAATTAAGTAAATTAATGCTTTGGTCTTTTTGTACCAAAGAATCGCAGTTGAGTCCCTTCTTCTCGTGGAGACTTCCACGCGCTCTCTCTTTGAGTTTCACCAAGAGACTGCTCTCGGCTTGGAGGCCACTAAGAAACTCCTCTCTGCTCGAGCTTCACCCGGGAACTGCCGTGTCTCTCGTTCCTTTTTCTAAAATTCAAAATTTGCTTTTGTGGTGGGGATCTTGTTGCTGGCAACCAAAATGGTCTTTCTAGCAGGTAACGCAACGTTGTTAATTGCTCGCGCACCAAACTGATATTAACACTTTAACCTTATGTTTTACAGAAAATCGCGGCCATTATCAAATTTAAAAAGCACTCACAAGGTGTTACAAAACCTTTGTATCTCACAAATAAACTTAAATTGTGTCTCATGTGCAATTAATTGTTACATGGGATGGTTTTTGTTTTTGATGCAAATCTTATTTTTTTTTATTAGTCGTATCGACTGACTACTGAACTTAAATCATAAATTTACCAATTATCTGTCTACCAATCCATCTGGATCTCTTAAACAAGGAAATATCACTACAGTATATTGTTTTACTAGCTTGACTAGGAAGTTAAATTCAATATTGTATTGACCAATAAAATTAAATAACCTAAACCTTGTAATAGGAAATGAAATATTTGTAAGAATTGCACAAATAAAAGTATACATACCAATTTAGATGTTAACTTGAAATTGAGAACTTGAAGTTGTGAAGATCAGATCTTGAAGTTAGTAATTTCAAATTACCAATTTAGTTATTAACTTGAAATTGAGAACTTGAAGTTCTGAATATCAGATCTTGAAGTTAGTAATTTCAAATTACCAATTTAGATGTTAACTTGAAACTGAGAACTTGAAGTTCTGAAGATCAGATCTTGAAGTTAGTAATTTCAAATTACCAATTTAGTTATTAACTTGAAATTGAGAACTTTTAGTTCTGAAGATCAGATCTTGTAGTTAGTAATTTGAAATTACAAATTTAGTTATTAACTTGAAATTGAGAAATTGAATTTGTTAAGATCAGATCTTTAAGTTAGTAATTTCAAATTACCAATTTAGTTATTAACTTGAAATTGAGAACTTGAATTTGTTAAGATCAGATCTTTAAGTTAGTAATTTCAAATTACCAATTTAGTTATTAACTAGAAATTGAGAACTTGATGTTCTGAAGATCAGATCTTGAAGTTAGTAATTTCAAATTACCAATTTAGTTATTAACTTGAAATTGAGAACTTGAAGTTCTGAATATCAGATCTTGAAGTTAGTAATTTCAAATTACCAATTTAGTTATTAACTTGAAATTGAGAACTTAAAGTTCTGAAGAGCAGATCTTGAAGTTAGTAATTTCAAATTACCAATTTAGTTATTAACTTGAAATTGAGAACTTTTAGTTCTGAAGATCAGATCTTGTAGTTAGTAATTTCAAATTACCAATTTAGTTATTAACTTGAAATTGAGAACTTTTAGTTCTGAAGATCAGATCTTGTAGTTAGTAATTTGAAATTACAAATTTAGTTATTAACTTGAAATTGAGAACGTGAAGTTGTGAAGATCAGATCTTTAAGTTAGTAATTTCAAATTACCAATTTAGTTATTAACTTGAAATTGAGAACTTGAAGTTCTGAATATCAGATCTTGAAGTTAGTAATTTCAAATTACCAATTTAGATGTTAACTTGAAACTGAGAACTTGAAGTTCTGTAGATCAGATCTTGAAGTTAGTAATTTCAAATTACCAATTTAGTTATTAACTTGAAATTGAGAACTTGAAGTTCTGAAGATCAGATCTTGAAGTTAGTAATTTCAAATTACCAATTTAGTTATTAACTTGAAATTGAGAACTTGAAGTTGTGAAGATCAGATCTTGAAGTTAGTAATTTCAAATTACCAATTTAGTTATTATCTTGAAATTGAGAACTTGAAGTTGTGAAGATAAGATCTTTAAGTTAGTAATTTCAAATTACCAATTTAGTTATTAACTTGAAATTGAGAACTTGAAGTTCTGAAGATCAGATCTTGAAGTTAGTAATTTCAAATTACCAATTTAGTTATTAACTTGAAATTGAGAACTTGAAGTTCTGAAGATCAGATCTTGAAGTTAGTAATTTCAAATTACCAATTTAGTTATTAACTTGAAATTGAGAACTTGAAGTTCTGAATATCAGATCTTGAAGTTAGTAATTTCAAATTACCAATTTAGATGTTAACTTGAAACTGAGAACTTGAAGTTCTGAATATCAGATCTTGAAGTTAGTAATTTCAAATTACCAATTTAGATGTTAACTTGAAACTGAGAACTTGAAGTTCTGAAGATCAGATCTTGAAGTTAGTAATTTCAAATTACCAATTTAGTTATTAACTTGAAATTGAGAACTTTTAGTTCTGAAGATCAGATCTTGTAGTTAGTAATTTGAAATTACAAATTTAGTTATTAACTTGAAATTGAGAAATTGAATTTGTTAAGATCAGATCTTTAAGTTAGTAATTTCAAATTACCAATTTAGTTATTAACTTGAAATTGAGAACTTGAATTTGTTAAGATCAGATCTTTAAGTTAGTAATTTCAAATTACCAATTTAGTTATTAACTTGAAATTGAGAACTTGATGTTCTGAAGATCAGATCTTGAAGTTAGTAATTTCAAATTACCAATTTAGTTATTAACTTGAAATTGAGAACTTGAAGTTCTGAATATCAGATCTTGAAGTTAGTAATTTCAAATTACCAATTTAGTTATTAACTTGAAATTGAGAACTTAAAGTTCTGAAGAGCAGATCTTGAAGTTAGTAATTTCAAATTACCAATTTAGTTATTAACTTGAAATTGAGAACTTTTAGTTCTGAAGATCAGATCTTGTAGTTAGTAATTTCAAATTACCAATTTAGTTATTAACTTGAAATTGAGAACTTTTAGTTCTGAAGATCAGATCTTGTAGTTAGTAATTTGAAATTACAAATTTAGTTATTAACTTGAAATTGAGAACGTGAAGTTGTGAAGATCAGATCTTTAAGTTAGTAATTTCAAATTACCAATTTAGTTATTAACTTGAAATTGAGAACTTGAAGTTCTGAATATCAGATCTTGAAGTTAGTAATTTCAAATTACCAATTTAGATGTTAACTTGAAACTGAGAACTTGAAGTTCCGTAGATCAGATCTTGAAGTTAGTAATTTCAAATTACCAATTTAGTTATTAACTTGAAATTGAGAACTTGAAGTTCTGAAGATCAGATCTTGAAGTTAGTAATTTCAAATTACCAATTTAGTTATTAACTTGAAATTGAGAACTTGAAGTTGTGAAGATCAGATCTTGAAGTTAGTAATTTCAAATTACCAATTTAGTTATTATCTTGAAATTGAGAACTTGAAGTTGTGAAGATAAGATCTTTAAGTTAGTAATTTCAAATTACCAATTTAGTTATTAACTTGAAATTGAGAACTTGAAGTTCTGAAGATCAGATCTTGAAGTTAGTAATTTCAAATTACCAATTTAGTTATTAACTTGAAATTGAGAACTTGAAGTTCTGAAGATCAGATCTTGAAGTTAGTAATTTCAAATTACCAATTTAGTTATTAACTTGAAATTGAGAACTTGAAGTTCTGAAGATCAGATCTTGAAGTTAGTAATTTCAAATTACCAATTTAGATGTTAACTTGAAACTGAGAACTTGAAGTTCTGAAGATCAGATCTTGAAGTTAGTAATTTCAAATTACCAATTTAGTTATTAACTAGAAATTGAGAACTTGAAGTTCTGAATATCAGATCTTTAAGTTAGTAATTTCAAATTACCAATTTAGTTATTAACTTGAAATTGAGAACTTGAAGTTCTGAAGATCAGATCTTGAAGTTAGTAATTTCAAATTACCAATTTAGTTATTAACTTGAAATTGAGAACTTGAATTTGTTAAGATCAGATCTTTAAGTTAGTAATTTCAAATTACCAATTTAGTTATTAACTTGAAATTGAGAACTTGATGTTCTGAAGATCAGATCTTGAAGTTAGTAATTTCAAATTACCAATTTAGTTATTAACTTGAAATTGAGAACTTGAAGTTCTGAATATCAGATCTTGAAGTTAGTAATTTCAAATTACCAATTTAGATGTTAACTTGAAACTGAGAACTTGAAGTTCTGAAGATCAGATCTTGAAGTTAGTAATTTCAAATTACCAATTTAGTTATTAACTTGAAATTGAGAACTTGAAGTTCTGAAGATCAGATCTTGAAGTTAGTAATTTCAAATTACCAATTTAGTTATTAACTTGAAATTGAGAACTTGAAGTTCTGAAGATCAGATCTTGAAGTTAGTAATTTCAAATTACCAATTTAGTTATTAACTTGAAATTGAGAACTTGAAGTTCTGAATATCAGATCTTGAAGTTAGTAATTTCAAATTACCAATTTAGATGTTAACTTGAAACTGAGAACTTGAAGTTCTGTAGATCAGATCTTGAAGTTAGTAATTTCAAATTACCAATTTAGTTATTAACTTGAAATTGAGAACTTGAAGTTCTGAACATCAGATCTTGAAGTTAGTAATTTCAAATTACCAATTTAGTTATTAACTTGAAATTGAGAACTTGAAGTTCTGAAGATCAGATCTTGAAGTTAGTAATTTCAAATTACCAATTTAGTTATTATCTTGAAATTGAGAACTTGAAGTTGTGAAGATAAGATCTTTAAGTTAGTAATTTCAAATTACCAATTTAGTTATTAACTTGAAATTGAGAACTTGAAGTTCTGAAGATCAGATCTTGAAGTTAGTAATTTCAAATTACCAATTTAGTTATTAACTTGAAATTGAGAACTTGAAGTTCTGAAGATCAGATCTTGAAGTTAGTAATTTCAAATTACCAATTTAGTTATTAACTTGAAATTGAGAACTTGAAGTTCTGAAGATCAGATCTTGAAGTTAGTAATTTCAAATTACCAATTTAGTTATTAACTTGAAATTGAGAACTTTTAGTTCTGAAGATCAGATCTTGTAGTTAGTAATTTGAAATTACAAATTTAGTTATTAACTTGAAATTGAGAACTTGAAGTTGTGACGATCAGATCTTGAAGTTAGTAATTTCAAATTACCAATTTAGATCTTAACTTGAAACTGAGAACTTGAAGTTCTGAAGATCAGATCTTGAAGTTAGTAATTTCAAATTACCAATTTAGTTATTAACTTGAAATTGAGAACTTTTAGTTCTGAAGATCAGATCTTGTAGTTAGTAATTTGAAATTACAAATTTAGTTATTAACTTGAAATTGAGAAATTGAATTTGTTAAGATCAGATCTTTAAGTTAGTAATTTCAAATTACCAATTTAGTTATTAACTTGAAGTTGAGAACTTGAAGTTCTGAAGATCAGATCTTGAAGCTAGAAATTTCAAATTACCAATTTAGTTATTAACTTGTAATTGAGAAATTGAATTTGTTAAGATCAGATCTTTAAGTTAGTAATTTCAAATTACCAATTTAGTTATTAACTTGAAATTGAGAACTTGAAGTTCTGAAGATCAGATCTTGAAGTTAGTAATTTCAAATTACCAATTTAGTTATTAACTTGAAATTGAGAACTTGAAGTTCTGAATATCAGATCTTGAAGTTAGTAATTTCAAATTACCAATTTAGTTATTAACTTGAAATTGAGAACTTAAAGTTCTGAAGAGCAGATCTTGAAGTTAGTAATTTCAAATTACCAATTTAGTTATTAACTTGAAATTGAGAACTTTTAGTTCTGAAGATCAGATCTTGTAGTTAGTAATTTGAAATTACAAATTTAGTTATTAACTTGAAATTGAGAACTTGAAGTTGTGAAGATCAGATCTTTAAGTTAGTAATTTCAAATTACCAATTTAGTTATTAACTTGAAATTGAGAACTTGAAGTTCTGAATATCAGATCTTGAAGTTAGAAATTTCAAATTACCAATTTAGATGTTAACTTGAAACTGAGAACTTGAAGTTCTGAAGATCAGATCTTGAAGTTAGTAATTTCAAATTACCAATTTAGTTATTAACTTGAAATTGAGAACTTGAAGTTCTGAAGATCAGATCTTGAAGTTAGTAATTTCAAATTACCAATTTAGTTATTAACTTGAAATTGAGAACTTGAAGTTCTGAAGATCAGATCTTGAAGTTAGTAATTTCAAATTACCAATTTAGTTATTAACTTGAAATTGAGAACTTTTAGTTCTGAAGATCAGATCTTGTAGTTAGTAATTTGAAATTACAAATTTAGTTATTAACTTGAAATTGAGAACTTGAAGTTGTGAAGATCAGATCTTGAAGTTAGTAATTTCAAATTACCAATTTAGTTATTATCTTGAAATTGAGAACTTGAAGTTGTGAAGATAAGATCTTTAAGTTAGTAATTTCAAATTACCAATTTAGTTATTAACTTGAAATTGAGAACTTGAAGTTCTGAAGATCAGATCTTGAAGTTAGTAATTTCAAATTACCAATCTAGTTATTAACTTGAAATTGAGAACTTGAAGTTCTGAAGATCAGATCTTGAAGTTAGTAATTTCAAATTACCAATTTAGTTATTAACTTGAAATTGAGAACTTGAAGTTCTGAAGATCAGATCTTGAAGTTAGTAATTTCAAATTACCAATTTAGTTATTAACTTGAAATTGAGAACTTTTAGTTCTGAAGATCAGATCTTGTAATTAGTAATTTGAAATTACAAATTTAGTTATTAACTTGAAATTAAGAACTTGAAGTTGTGACGATCAGATCTTGAAGTTAGTAATTTCAAATTACCAATTTAGTTATTAACTTGAAATTGAGAACTTGAAGTTCTGAAGATCAGATCTTGAAGTTTGTAATTTCTAATTACCAATTTACTTATTAACTTGAAATTGAGAACTTAAAGTTCTGAAGAGCAGATCTTGAAGTTAGTAATTTCAAATTACCAATTTAGTTATTAACTTGAAATTGAGAACTTTTAGTTCTGAAGATCAGATCTTGTAGTTAGTAATTTGAAATTACAAATTTAGTTATTAACTTGAAATTGAGAACTTGAAGTTGTGAAGATCAGATCTTTAAGTTAGTAATTTCAAATTACCAATTTAGTTATTAACTTGAAATTGAGAACTTGAAGTTCTGAATATCAGATCTTGAAGTTAGTAATTTCAAATTACCAATTTTGATGTTAACTTGAAACTGAGAACTTGAAGTTCTGAAGATCAGATCTTGAAGTTAGTAATTTCAAATTACCAATTTAGTTATTAACTTGAAATTGAGAACTTGAAGTTCTGAAGATCAGATCTTGAAGTTAGTAATTTCAAATTACCAATTTAGTTATTAACTTGAAATTGAGAACTTGAAGTTCTGAAGATCAGATCTTGAAGTTAGTAATTTCAAATTACCAATTTAGTTATTAACTTGAAATTGAGAACTTGAAGTTGTGAAGATCAGATCTTGAAGTTAGTAATTTCAAATTACCAATTTAGTTATTAACTTGAAATTGAGAACTTGAAGTTCTGAAGATCAGATCTTGAAGTTAGTAATTTCAAATTACCAATTTAGTTATTAACTTGAAATCGAGAACTTGAAGTTCTGAAGATCAGATCTTGAAGTTAGTAATTTCAAATTACCAATTTAGTTATTAACTTGAAATTGAGAACTTGAAGTTCTGAAGATCAGATCTTGAAGTTAGTAATTTCAAATTACCAATTTAGTTATTAACTTGAAATTGAGAACTTTTAGTTCTGAAGATCAGATCTTGTAGTTAGAAATTTGAAATTACAAATTTAGTTATTAACTTGAAATTGAGAACTTGAAGTTGTGTAGATCAGATCTTGAAGTTAGTAATTTCAAATTACCAATTTAGTTATTAACTTGAAATTGAGAACTTGAAGTTCTGAAGATCAGATCTTGAAGTTAGTAATTTCAAATTACCAATTTAGTTATTAACTTGAAATTGAGAACTTTTAGTTCTGAATATCAGATCTTGAAGTTAGTAATTTCAAATTACCAATTTTGTTATTAACTTGAAATTGAGAACTTGAAGTTCTGAATATCAGATCTTGAAGTTAGTAATTTCAAATTACCAATTTAGATGTCAACTTGAAACTGAGAACTTGAAGTTCTGAAGATCAGATCTTGAAGTTAGTAATTTCAAATTACCAATTTAGTTATTAACTTGAAATTGAGAACTTGAAGTTGTGAAGATAAGATCTTTAAGTTAGTAATTTCAAATTACCAATTTAGTTATTAACTTGAAATTGAGAACTTGAAGTTCTGAATATCAGATCTTTAAGTTAGTAATTTCAAATTACCAATTTAGTTATTAACTTGAAATTGAGAACTTGAAGTTCTGAAGATCAGATCTTGAAGTTAGTAATTTCAAATTACCAATTTAGTTATTAACTTGAAATTGAGAACTTGAAGTTCTGAAGATCAGATCTTGAAGTTAGTAATTTCAAATTACCAATTTAGTTATTAACTTGAAATTGAGAACTTTTAGTTCTGAAGATCAGATCTTGTAGTTAGTAATTTGAAATTACAAATTTAGTTATTAACTTGACATTGAGAAATCGTATTTGTTAAGATCAGATCTTTAAGTTAGTAATTTCAAATTACCAATTTAGTTATTAACTTGAAATTGAGAACTTGAAGTTCTGAAGATCAGATCTTGAAGTTAGTAATTTCAAATTACCAATTTAGTTATTAACTTGAAATTGAGAACTTGAAGTTCTGAAGATCAGATCTTGAAGTTAGTAATTTCAAATTACCAATTTAGTTATTAACTTGAAATTGAGAACTTGAAGTTGTGAAGATCAGATCTTTAAGTTAGTAATTTCAAATTACCAATTTAGTTATTAACTTGAAATTGAGAACTTGAAGTTCTGAATATCAGATCTTGAAGTTAGTAATTTCAAATTACCAATTTTGATGTTAACTTGAAACTGAGAACTTGAAGTTCTGAAGATCAGATCTTGAAGTTAGTAATTTCAAATTACCAATTTAGTTATTAACTTGAAATTGAGAACTTGAAGTTCTGAAGATCAGATCTTGAAGTTAGTAATTTCAAATTACCAATTTAGTTATTAACTTGAAATTGAGAACTTGAAGTTCTGAAGATCAGATCTTGAAGTTAGTAATTTCAAATTACCAATTTAGTTATTAACTTGAAATTGAGAACTTGAAGTTGTGAAGATCAGATCTTGAAGTTAGTAATTTCAAATTACCAATTTAGTTATTAACTTGAAATTGAGAACTTGAAGTTCTGAAGATCAGATCTTGAAGTTAGTAATTTCAAATTACCAATTTAGTTATTAACTTGAAATCGAGAACTTGAAGTTCTGAAGATCAGATCTTGAAGTTAGTAATTTCAAATTACCAATTTAGTTATTAACTTGAAATTGAGAACTTGAAGTTCTGAAGATCAGATCTTGAAGTTAGTAATTTCAAATTACCAATTTAGTTATTAACTTGAAATTGAGAACTTTTAGTTCTGAAGATCAGATCTTGTAGTTAGAAATTTGAAATTACAAATTTAGTTATTAACTTGAAATTGAGAACTTGAAGTTCTGAAGATCAGATCTTGAAGTTAGTAATTTCAAATTACCAATTTAGTTATTAACTTGAAATTGAGAACTTTTAGTTCTGAAGATCAGATCTTGTAGTTAGTAATTTGAAATTACAAATTTAGTTATTAACTTGAAATTGAGAACTTGAAGTTGTGAAGGTCAGATCTTGAAGTTAGTAATTTCAAATTACCAATTTAGTTATTAACTTGAAATTGAGAACTTGAAGTTCTGAAGATCAGATCTTGAAGTTAGTAATTTCAAATTACCAATTTAGTTATTAACTTGAAATTGAGAACTTGAAGTTCTGAAGATCAGATCTTGAAGTTAGTAATTTTTTAATTACCAATTTAGTTATTTATTTGAAATTGAGAACTTTTAGTTCTGAAGATCAGATCTTGTAGTTAGTAATTTCAAATTACAAATTTAGTTATTAACTTGAAATTGAGAACGTGAAGTTGTGAAGATCAGATCTTTAAGTTAGTAATTTCAAATTACCAATTTAGTTATTAACTTGAAATTGAGAACTTGAAGTTCTGAATATCAGATCTTGAAGTTAGTAATTTCAAATTACCAATTTAGATGTTAACTTGAAACTGAGAACTTGAAGTTCTGTAGATCAGATCTTGAAGTTAGTAATTTCAAATTACCAATTTAGTTATTAACTTGAAATTGAGAACTTGAAGTTCTGAAGATCAGATCTTGAAGTTAGTAATTTTTTAATTACCAATTTAGTTATTTATTTGAAATTGAGAACTTTTAGTTCTGAAGATCAGATCTTGTAGTTAGTAATTTCAAATTACAAATTTAGTTATTAACTTGAAATTGAGAACGTGAAGTTGTGAAGATCAGATCTTTAAGTTAGTAATTTCAAATTACCAATTTAGTTATTAACTTGAAATTGAGAACTTGAAGTTCGGAATATCAGATCTTGAAGTTAGTAATTTCAAATTACCAATTTAGATGTTAACTTGAAACTGAGAACTTGAAGTTCTGTAGATCAGATCTTGAAGTTAGTAATTTCAAATTACCAATTTAGTTATTAACTTGAAATTGAGAACTTGAAGTTCTGAAGATCAGATCTTGAAGTTAGTAATTTCAAATTACCAATTTAGTTATTAACTTGAAATTGAGAACTTGAAGTTCTGAAGATCAGATCTTGAAGTTAGTAATTTCAAATTACCAATTTAGTTATTAACTTGAAATTGAGAACTTGAAGTTGTGAAGATCAGATCTTGAAGTTAGTAATTTCAAATTACCAATTTAGTTATTAACTTGAAATTGAGAACTTGAAGTTCTGAAGATCAGATCTTGAAGTTAGTAATTTCAAATTACCAATTTAGTTATTAACTTGAAATTGAGAACTTGAAGTTCTGAAGATCAGATCTTGAAGTTAGTAATTTCAAATTACCAATTTAGTTATTAACTTGAAATTGAGAACTTTTAGTTCTGAAGATCAGATCTTGTAGTTAGTAATTTGAAATTACAAATTTAGTTATTAACTTGAAATTGAGAACTTGAAGTTGTGAACATCAGATCTTGAAGTTAGTAATTTCAAATTACCAATTTAGTTATTAACTTGAAATTGAGAACTTGAAGTTCTGAAGATCAGATCTTGAAGTTAGTAATTTCAAATTACCAATTTAGTTATTAACTTGAAATTGAGAACTTGAAGTTCTGAAGATCAGATCTTGAAGTTAGTAATTTTTTAATTACCAATTTAGTTATTTATTTGAAATTGAGAACTTTTAGTTCTGAAGATCAGATCTTGTAGTTAGTAATTTCAAATTACAAATTTAGTTATTAACTTGAAATTGAGAACGTGAAGTTGTGAAGATCAGATCTTTAAGTTAGTAATTTCAAATTACCAATTTAGTTATTAACTTGAAATTGAGAACTTGAAGTTCTGAATATCAGATCTTGAAGTTAGTAATTTCAAATTACCAATTTAGATGTTAACTTGAAACTGAGAACTTGAAGTTCTGTAGATCAGATCTTGAAGTTAGTAATTTCAAATTACCAATTTAGTTATTAACTTGAAATTGAGAACTTGAAGTTCTGAAGATCAGATCTTGAAGTTAGTAATTTCAAATTACCAATTTAGTTATTAACTTGAAATTGAGAACTTGAAGTTGTGAAGATCAGATCTTGAAGTTAGTAATTTCAAATTACCAATTTAGTTATTATCTTGAAATTGAGAACTTGAAGTTGTGAAGATAAGATCTTTAAGTTAGTAATTTCAAATTACCAATTTAGTTATTAACTTGAAATTGAGAACTTGAAGTTCTGAAGATCAGATCTTGAAGTTAGTAATTTCAAATTACCAATTTAGTTATTAACTTGAAATTGAGAACTTGAAGTTCTGAAGATCAGATCTTGAAGTTAGTAATTTCAAATTACCAATTTAGTTATTAACTTGAAATTGAGAACTTTTAGTTCTGAAGATCAGATCTTGTAGTTAGAAATTTGAAATTACAAATTTAGTTATTAACTTGAAATTGAGAACTTGAAGTTCTGAAGATCAGATCTTGAAGTTAGTAATTTCAAATTACCAATTTAGTTATTAACTTGAAATTGAGAACTTTTAGTTCTGAAGATCAGATCTTGTAGTTAGTAATTTGAAATTACAAATTTAGTTATTAACTTGAAATTGAGAACTTGAAGTTGTGAAGATCAGATCTTGAAGTTAGTAATTTCAAATTACCAATTTAGTTATTAACTTGAAATTGAGAACTTGAAGTTCTGAAGATCAGATCTTGAAGTTAGTAATTTCAAATTACCAATTTAGTTATTAACTTGAAATTGAGAACTTGAAGTTCTGAAGATCAGATCTTGAAGTTAGTAATTTTTTAATTACCAATTTAGTTATTTATTTGAAATTGAGAACTTTTAGTTCTGAAGATCAGATCTTGTAGTTAGTAATTTCAAATTACAAATTTAGTTATTAACTTGAAATTGAGAACGTGAAGTTGTGAAGATCAGATCTTTAAGTTAGTAATTTCAAATTACCAATTTAGTTATTAACTTGAAATTGAGAACTTGAAGTTCTGAATATCAGATCTTGAAGTTAGTAATTTCAAATTACCAATTTAGATGTTAACTTGAAACTGAGAACTTGAAGTTCTGTAGATCAGATCTTGAAGTTAGTAATTTCAAATTACCAATTTAGTTATTAACTTGAAATTGAGAACTTGAAGTTCTGAAGATCAGATCTTGAAGTTAGTAATTTTTTAATTACCAATTTAGTTATTTATTTGAAATTGAGAACTTTTAGTTCTGAAGATCAGATCTTGTAGTTAGTAATTTCAAATTACAAATTTAGTTATTAACTTGAAATTGAGAACGTGAAGTTGTGAAGATCAGATCTTTAAGTTAGTAATTTCAAATTACCAATTTAGTTATTAACTTGAAATTGAGAACTTGAAGTTCGGAATATCAGATCTTGAAGTTAGTAATTTCAAATTACCAATTTAGATGTTAACTTGAAACTGAGAACTTGAAGTTCTGTAGATCAGATCTTGAAGTTAGTAATTTCAAATTACCAATTTAGTTATTAACTTGAAATTGAGAACTTGAAGTTCTGAAGATCAGATCTTGAAGTTAGTAATTTCAAATTACCAATTTAGTTATTAACTTGAAATTGAGAACTTGAAGTTCTGAAGATCAGATCTTGAAGTTAGTAATTTCAAATTACCAATTTAGTTATTAACTTGAAATTGAGAACTTGAAGTTGTGAAGATCAGATCTTGAAGTTAGTAATTTCAAATTACCAATTTAGTTATTAACTTGAAATTGAGAACTTGAAGTTCTGAAGATCAGATCTTGAAGTTAGTAATTTCAAATTACCAATTTAGTTATTAACTTGAAATTGAGAACTTGAAGTTCTGAAGATCAGATCTTGAAGTTAGTAATTTCAAATTACCAATTTAGTTATTAACTTGAAATTGAGAACTTTTAGTTCTGAAGATCAGATCTTGTAGTTAGTAATTTGAAATTACAAATTTAGTTATTAACTTGAAATTGAGAACTTGAAGTTGTGAAGATCAGATCTTGAAGTTAGTAATTTCAAATTACCAATTTAGTTATTAACTTGAAATTGAGAACTTGAAGTTCTGAAGATCAGATCTTGAAGTTAGTAATTTCAAATTACCAATTTAGTTATTAACTTGAAATTGAGAACTTGAAGTTCTGAAGATCAGATCTTGAAGTTAGTAATTTTTTAATTACCAATTTAGTTATTTATTTGAAATTGAGAACTTTTAGTTCTGAAGATCAGATCTTGTAGTTAGTAATTTCAAATTACAAATTTAGTTATTAACTTGAAATTGAGAACGTGAAGTTGTGAAGATCAGATCTTTAAGTTAGTAATTTCAAATTACCAATTTAGTTATTAACTTGAAATTGAGAACTTGAAGTTCTGAATATCAGATCTTGAAGTTAGTAATTTCAAATTACCAATTTAGATGTTAACTTGAAACTGAGAACTTGAAGTTCTGTAGATCAGATCTTGAAGTTAGTAATTTCAAATTACCAATTTAGTTATTAACTTGAAATTGAGAACTTGAAGTTCTGAAGATCAGATCTTGAAGTTAGTAATTTCAAATTACCAATTTAGTTATTAACTTGAAATTGAGAACTTGAAGTTGTGAAGATCAGATCTTGAAGTTAGTAATTTCAAATTACCAATTTAGTTATTATCTTGAAATTGAGAACTTGAAGTTGTGAAGATAAGATCTTTAAGTTAGTAATTTCAAATTACCAATTTAGTTATTAACTTGAAATTGAGAACTTGAAGTTCTGAAGATCAGATCTTGAAGTTAGTAATTTCAAATTACCAATTTAGTTATTAACTTGAAATTGAGAACTTGAAGTTCTGAAGATCAGATCTTGAAGTTAGTAATTTCAAATTACCAATTTAGTTATTAACTTGAAATTGAGAACTTGAAGTTCTGAAGATCAGATCTTGAAGTTAGTAATTTCAAATTACCAATTTAGATGTTAACTTGAAACTGAGAACTTGAAGTTCTGAAGATCAGATCTTGAAGTTAGTAATTTCAAATTACCAATTTAGTTATTAACTAGAAATTGAGAACTTGAAGTTCTGAATATCAGATCTTTAAGTTAGTAATTTCAAATTACCAATTTAGTTATTAACTTGAAATTGAGAACTTGAAGTTCTGAAGATCAGATCTTGAAGTTAGTAATTTCAAATTACCAATTTAGTTATTAACTTGAAATTGAGAACTTGAATTTGTTAAGATCAGATCTTTAAGTTAGTAATTTCAAATTACCAATTTAGTTATTAACTTGAAATTGAGAACTTGATGTTCTGAAGATCAGATCTTGAAGTTAGTAATTTCAAATTACCAATTTAGTTATTAACTTGAAATTGAGAACTTGAAGTTCTGAATATCAGATCTTGAAGTTAGTAATTTCAAATTACCAATTTAGATGTTAACTTGAAACTGAGAACTTGAAGTTCTGAAGATCAGATCTTGAAGTTAGTAATTTCAAATTACCAATTTAGTTATTAACTTGAAATTGAGAACTTGAAGTTCTGAAGATCAGATCTTGAAGTAAGTAATTTCAAATTACCAATTTAGTTATTAACTTGAAATTGAGAACTTGAAGTTCTGAAGATCAGATCTTGAAGTTAGTAATTTCAAATTACCAATTTAGTTATTAACTTGAAATTGAGAACTTGAAGTTCTGAATATCAGATCTTGAAGTTAGTAATTTCAAATTACCAATTTAGATGTTAACTTGAAACTGAGAACTTGAAGTTCTGTAGATCAGATCTTGAAGTTAGTAATTTCAAATTACCAATTTAGTTATTAACTTGAAATTGAGAACTTGAAGTTCTGAAGATCAGATCTTGAAGTTAGTAATTTCAAATTACCAATTTAGTTATTAACTTGAAATTGAGAACTTGAAGTTCTGAAGATCAGATCTTGAAGTTAGTAATTTCAAATTACCAATTTAGTTATTATCTTGAAATTGAGAACTTGAAGTTGTGAAGATAAGATCTTTAAGTTAGTAATTTCAAATTACCAATTTAGTTATTAACTTGAAATTGAGAACTTGAAGTTCTGAAGATCAGATCTTGAAGTTAGTAATTTCAAATTACCAATTTAGTTATTAACTTGAAATTGAGAACTTGAAGTTCTGAAGATCAGATCTTGAAGTTAGTAATTTCAAATTACCAATTTAGTTATTAACTTGAAATTGAGAACTTGAAGTTCTGAAGATCAGATCTTGAAGTTAGTAATTTCAAATTACCAATTTAGTTATTAACTTGAAATTGAGAACTTTTAGTTCTGAAGATCAGATCTTGTAGTTAGTAATTTGAAATTACAAATTTAGTTATTAACTTGAAATTGAGAACTTGAAGTTGTGACGATCAGATCTTGAAGTTAGTAATTTCAAATTACCAATTTAGATCTTAACTTGAAACTGAGAACTTGAAGTTCTGAAGATCAGATCTTGAAGTTAGTAATTTCAAATTACCAATTTAGTTATTAACTTGAAATTGAGAACTTGAAGTTCTGAAGATCAGATCTTGAAGTTAGTAATTTCAAATTACCAATTTAGTTATTAACTTGAAATTGAGAACTTTTAGTTCTGAAGATCAGATCTTGTAGTTAGTAATTTGAAATTACAAATTTAGTTATTAACTTGACATTGAGAAATCGTATTTGTTAAGATCAGATCTTTAAGTTAGTAATTTCAAATTACCAATTTAGTTATTAACTTGAAATTGAGAACTTGAAGTTCTGAAGATCAGATCTTGAAGTTAGTAATTTCAAATTACCAATTTAGTTATTAACTTGAAATTGAGAACTTGAAGTTCTGAAGATCAGATCTTGAAGTTAGTAATTTCAAATTACCAATTTAGTTATTAACTTGAAATTGAGAACTTGAAGTTGTGAAGATCAGATCTTGAAGTTAGTAATTTCAAATTACCAATTTAGTTATTAACTTGAAATTGAGAACTTGAAGTTCTGAAGATCAGATCTTGAAGTTAGTAATTTCAAATTACCAATTTAGTTATTAACTTGAAATTGAGAACTTGAAGTTCTGAAGATCAGATCTTGAAGTTAGTAATTTCAAATTACCAATTTAGTTATTAACTTGAAATTGAGAACTTTTAGTTCTGAAGATCAGATCTTGTAGTTAGTAATTTGAAATTACAAATTTAGTTATTAACTTGAAATTGAGAACTTGAAGTTGTGAAGATCAGATCTTGAAGTTAGTAATTTCAAATTACCAATTTAGTTATTAACTTGAAATTGAGAACTTGAAGTTCTGAAGATCAGATCTTGAAGTTAGTAATTTCAAATTACCAATTTAGTTATTAACTTGAAATTGAGAACTTTTAGTTCTGAATATCAGATCTTGAAGTTAGTAATTTCAAATTACCAATTTTGTTATTAACTTGAAATTGAGAACTTGAAGTTCTGAATATCAGATCTTGAAGTTAGTAATTTCAAATTACCAATTTAGATGTCAACTTGAAACTGAGAACTTGAAGTTCTGAAGATCAGATCTTGAAGTTAGTAATTTCAAATTACCAATTTAGTTATTAACTTGAAATTGAGAACTTGAAGTTGTGAAGATAAGATCTTTAAGTTAGTAATTTCAAATTACCAATTTAGTTATTAACTTGAAATTGAGAACTTGAAGTTCTGAATATCAGATCTTTAAGTTAGTAATTTCAAATTACCAATTTAGTTATTAACTTGAAATTGAGAACTTGAAGTTCTGAAGATCAGATCTTGAAGTTAGTAATTTCAAATTACCAATTTAGTTATTAACTTGAAATTGAGAACTTGAAGTTCTGAAGATCAGATCTTGAAGTTAGTAATTTCAAATTACCAATTTAGTTATTAACTTGAAATTGAGAACTTGAAGTTGTGAAGATCAGATCTTGAAGTTAGTAATTTCAAATTACCAATTTAGTTATTATCTTGAAATTGAGAACTTGAAGTTGTGAAGATAAGATCTTTAAGTTAGTAATTTCAAATTACCAATTTAGTTATTAACTTGAAATTGAGAACTTGAAGTTCTGAAGATCAGATCTTGAAGTTAGTAATTTCAAATTACCAATTTAGTTATTAACTTGAAATTGAGAACTTGAAGTTCTGAAGATCAGATCTTGAAGTTAGTAATTTCAAATTACCAATTTAGTTATTAACTTGAAATTGAGAACTTGAAGTTCTGAAGATCAGATCTTGAAGTTAGTAATTTCAAATTACCAATTTAGTTATTAACTTGAAATTGAGAACTTGAAGTTCTGAAGATCAGATCTTGAAGTTAGTAATTTCAAATTACCAATTTAGTTATTAACTTGAAATTGAGAACTTGAAGTTCTGAAGATCAGATCTTGAAGTTAGTAATTTCAAATTACCAATTTAGTTATTAACTTGAAATTGAGAACTTGAAGTTCTGAAGATCAGATCTTGAAGTTAGTAATTTCAAATTACCAATTTAGTTATTAACTTGAAATTGAGAACTTGAATTTGTTAAGATCAGATCTTTAAGTTAGTAATTTCAAATTACCAATTTAGTTATTAACTTGAAATTGAGAACTTGATGTTCTGAAGATCAGATCTTGAAGTTAGTAATTTCAAATTACCAATTTAGTTATTAACTTGAAATTGAGAACTTGAAGTTCTGAATATCAGATCTTGAAGTTAGTAATTTCAAATTACCAATTTAGATGTTAACTTGAAACTGAGAACTTGAAGTTCTGAAGATCAGATCTTGAAGTTAGTAATTTCAAATTACCAATTTAGTTATTAACTTGAAATTGAGAACTTGAAGTTCTGAAGATCAGATCTTGAAGTTAGTAATTTCAAATTACCAATTTAGTTATTAACTTGAAATTGAGAACTTGAAGTTCTGAAGATCAGATCTTGAAGTTAGTAATTTCAAATTACCAATTTAGTTATTAACTTGAAATTGAGAACTTGAAGTTCTGAATATCAGATCTTGAAGTTAGTAATTTCAAATTACCAATTTAGATGTTAACTTGAAACTGAGAACTTGAAGTTCTGTAGATCAGATCTTGAAGTTAGTAATTTCAAATTACCAATTTAGTTATTAACTTGAAATTGAGAACTTGAAGTTCTGAAGATCAGATCTTGAAGTTAGTAATTTCAAATTACCAATTTAGTTATTAACTTGAAATTGAGAACTTGAAGTTCTGAAGATCAGATCTTGAAGTTAGTAATTTCAAATTACCAATTTAGTTATTATCTTGAAATTGAGAACTTGAAGTTGTGAAGATAAGATCTTTAAGTTAGTAATTTCAAATTACCAATTTAGTTATTAACTTGAAATTGAGAACTTGAAGTTCTGAAGATCAGATCTTGAAGTTAGTAATTTCAAATTACCAATTTAGTTATTAACTTGAAATTGAGAACTTGAAGTTCTGAAGATCAGATCTTGAAGTTAGTAATTTCAAATTACCAATTTAGTTATTAACTTGAAATTGAGAACTTGAAGTTCTGAAGATCAGATCTTGAAGTTAGTAATTTCAAATTACCAATTTAGTTATTAACTTGAAATTGAGAACTTTTAGTTCTGAAGATCAGATCTTGTAGTTAGTAATTTGAAATTACAAATTTAGTTATTAACTTGAAATTGAGAACTTGAAGTTGTGACGATCAGATCTTGAAGTTAGTAATTTCAAATTACCAATTTAGTTATTAACTTGAAATTGAGAACTTGAAGTTCTGAATATCAGATCTTGAAGTTAGTAATTTCAAATTACCAATTTAGATGTTAACTTGAAACTGAGAACTTGAAGTTCTGTAGATCAGATCTTGAAGTTAGTAATTTCAAATTACCAATTTAGTTATTAACTTGAAATTGAGAACTTGAAGTTCTGAAGATCAGATCTTGAAGTTAGTAATTTCAAATTACCAATTTAGTTATTAACTTGAAATTGAGAACTTGAAGTTGTGAAGATCAGATCTTGAAGTTAGTAATTTCAAATTACCAATTTAGTTATTATCTTGAAATTGAGAACT
The DNA here is from genome assembly GCA_958510855.1 of Rhagonycha lutea. NCBI lineage: Eukaryota > Metazoa > Arthropoda > Insecta > Coleoptera > Cantharidae > Rhagonycha > Rhagonycha lutea. The sequence goes on from OY294038.1 coordinate 42,865,102, forward strand.
TGAAGTTGTGAAGATAAGATCTTTAAGTTAGTAATTTCAAATTACCAATTTAGTTATTAACTTGAAATTGAGAACTTGAAGTTCTGAAGATCAGATCTTGAAGTTAGTAATTTCAAATTACCAATTTAGTTATTAACTTGAAATTGAGAACTTGAAGTTCTGAAGATCAGATCTTGAAGTTAGTAATTTCAAATTACCAATTTAGTTATTAACTTGAAATTGAGAACTTTTAGTTCTGAAGATCAGATCTTGTAGTTAGAAATTTGAAATTACAAATTTAGTTATTAACTTGAAATTGAGAACTGGAAGTTCTGAAGATCAGATCTTGAAGTTAGTAATTTCAAATTACCAATTTAGTTATTAACTTGAAATTGAGAACTTTTAGTTCTGAAGATCAGATCTTGTAGTTAGTAATTTGAAATTACAAATTTAGTTATTAACTTGAAATTGAGAACTTGAAGTTGTGAAGATCAGATCTTGAAGTTAGTAATTTCAAATTACCAATTTAGTTATTAACTTGAAATTGAGAACTTGAAGTTCTGAAGATCAGATCTTGAAGTTAGTAATTTCAAATTACCAATTTAGTTATTAACTTGAAATTGAGAACTTGAAGTTCTGAAGATCAGATCTTGAAGTTAGTAATTTTTTAATTACCAATTTAGTTATTTATTTGAAATTGAGAACTTTTAGTTCTGAAGATCAGATCTTGTAGTTAGTAATTTCAAATTACAAATTTAGTTATTAACTTGAAATTGAGAACGTGAAGTTGTGAAGATCAGATCTTTAAGTTAGTAATTTCAAATTACCAATTTAGTTATTAACTTGAAATTGAGAACTTGAAGTTCTGAATATCAGATCTTGAAGTTAGTAATTTCAAATTACCAATTTAGATGTTAACTTGAAACTGAGAACTTGAAGTTCTGTAGATCAGATCTTGAAGTTAGTAATTTCAAATTACCAATTTAGTTATTAACTTGAAATTGAGAACTTGAAGTTCTGAAGATCAGATCTTGAAGATAGTAATTTTTTAATTACCAATTTAGTTATTTATTTGAAATTGAGAACTTTTAGTTCTGAAGATCAGATCTTGTAGTTAGTAATTTCTAATTACAAATTTAGTTATTAACTTGAAATTGAGAACGTGAAGTTGTGAAGATCAGATCTTTAAGTTAGTAATTTCAAATTACCAATTTAGTTATTAACTTGAAATTGAGAACTTGAAGTTCGGAATATCAGATCTTGAAGTTAGTAATTTCAAATTACCAATTTAGATGTTAACTTGAAACTGAGAACTTGAAGTTCTGTAGATCAGATCTTGAAGTTAGTAATTTCAAATTACCAATTTAGTTATTAACTTGAAATTGAGAACTTGAAGTTCTGAAGATCAGATCTTGAAGTTAGTAATTTCAAATTACCAATTTAGTTATTAACTTGAAATTGAGAACTTGAAGTTCTGAAGATCAGATCTTGAAGTTAGTAATTTCAAATTACCAATTTAGTTATTAACTTGAAATTGAGAACTTGAAGTTGTGAAGATCAGATCTTGAAGTTAGTAATTTCAAATTACCAATTTAGTTATTAACTTGAAATTGAGAACTTGAAGTTCTGAAGATCAGATCTTGAAGTTAGTAATTTCAAATTACCAATTTAGTTATTAACTTGAAATTGAGAACTTGAAGTTCTGAAGATCAGATCTTGAAGTTAGTAATTTCAAATTACCAATTTAGTTATTAACTTGAAATTGAGAACTTTTAGTTCTGAAGATCAGATCTTGTAGTTAGTAATTTGAAATTACAAATTTAGTTATTAACTTGAAATTGAGAACTTGAAGTTGTGAAGATCAGATCTTGAAGTTAGTAATTTCAAATTACCAATTTAGTTATTAACTTGAAATTGAGAACTTGAAGTTCTGAAGATCAGATCTTGAAGTTAGTAATTTCAAATTACCAATTTAGTTATTAACTTGAAATTGAGAACTTGAAGTTCTGAAGATCAGATCTTGAAGTTAGTAATTTTTTAATTACCAATTTAGTTATTTATTTGAAATTGAGAACTTTTAGTTCTGAAGATCAGATCTTGTAGTTAGTAATTTCAAATTACAAATTTAGTTATTAACTTGAAATTGAGAACGTGAAGTTGTGAAGATCAGATCTTTAAGTTAGTAATTTCAAATTACCAATTTAGTTATTAACTTGAAATTGAGAACTTGAAGTTCTGAATATCAGATCTTGAAGTTAGTAATTTCAAATTACCAATTTAGATGTTAACTTGAAACTGAGAACTTGAAGTTCTGTAGATCAGATCTTGAAGTTAGTAATTTCAAATTACCAATTTAGTTATTAACTTGAAATTGAGAACTTGAAGTTCTGAAGATCAGATCTTGAAGTTAGTAATTTCAAATTACCAATTTAGTTATTAACTTGAAATTGAGAACTTGAAGTTGTGAAGATCAGATCTTGAAGTTAGTAATTTCAAATTACCAATTTAGTTATTATCTTGAAATTGAGAACTTGAAGTTGTGAAGATAAGATCTTTAAGTTAGTAATTTCAAATTACCAATTTAGTTATTAACTTGAAATTGAGAACTTGAAGTTCTGAAGATCAGATCTTGAAGTTAGTAATTTCAAATTACCAATTTAGTTATTAACTTGAAATTGAGAACTTGAAGTTCTGAAGATCAGATCTTGAAGTTAGTAATTTCAAATTACCAATTTAGTTATTAACTTGAAATTGAGAACTTGAAGTTCTGAAGATCAGATCTTGAAGTTAGTAATTTCAAATTACCAATTTAGATGTTAACTTGAAACTGAGAACTTGAAGTTCTGAAGATCAGATCTTGAAGTTAGTAATTTCAAATTACCAATTTAGTTATTAACTAGAAATTGAGAACTTGAAGTTCTGAATATCAGATCTTTAAGTTAGTAATTTCAAATTACCAATTTAGTTATTAACTTGAAATTGAGAACTTGAAGTTCTGAAGATCAGATCTTGAAGTTAGTAATTTCAAATTACCAATTTAGTTATTAACTTGAAATTGAGAACTTGAATTTGTTAAGATCAGATCTTTAAGTTAGTAATTTCAAATTACCAATTTAGTTATTAACTTGAAATTGAGAACTTGAAGTTCTGAATATCAGATCTTGAAGTTAGTAATTTCAAATTACCAATTTAGATGTTAACTTGAAACTGAGAACTTGAAGTTCTGAAGATCAGATCTTGAAGTTAGTAATTTCAAATTACCAATTTAGTTATTAACTTGAAATTGAGAACTTGAAGTTCTGAAGATCAGATCTTGAAGTAAGTAATTTCAAATTACCAATTTAGTTATTAACTTGAAATTGAGAACTTGAAGTTCTGAAGATCAGATCTTGAAGTTAGTAATTTCAAATTACCAATTTAGTTATTAACTTGAAATTGAGAACTTGAAGTTCTGAATATCAGATCTTGAAGTTAGTAATTTCAAATTACCAATTTAGATGTTAACTTGAAACTGAGAACTTGAAGTTCTGTAGATCAGATCTTGAAGTTAGTAATTTCAAATTACCAATTTAGTTATTAACTTGAAATTGAGAACTTGAAGTTCTGAAGATCAGATCTTGAAGTTAGTAATTTCAAATTACCAATTTAGTTATTAACTTGAAATTGAGAACTTGAAGTTCTGAAGATCAGATCTTGAAGTTAGTAATTTCAAATTACCAATTTAGTTATTATCTTGAAATTGAGAACTTGAAGTTGTGAAGATAAGATCTTTAAGTTAGTAATTTCAAATTACCAATTTAGTTATTAACTTGAAATTGAGAACTTGAAGTTCTGAAGATCAGATCTTGAAGTTAGTAATTTCAAATTACCAATTTAGTTATTAACTTGAAATTGAGAACTTGAAGTTCTGAAGATCAGATCTTGAAGTTAGTAATTTCAAATTACCAATTTAGTTATTAACTTGAAATTGAGAACTTGAAGTTCTGAAGATCAGATCTTGAAGTTAGTAATTTCAAATTACCAATTTAGTTATTAACTTGAAATTGAGAACTTTTAGTTCTGAAGATCAGATCTTGTAGTTAGTAATTTGAAATTACAAATTTAGTTATTAACTTGAAATTGAGAACTTGAAGTTGTGACGATCAGATCTTGAAGTTAGTAATTTCAAATTACCAATTTAGATCTTAACTTGAAACTGAGAACTTGAAGTTCTGAAGATCAGATCTTGAAGTTAGTAATTTCAAATTACCAATTTAGTTATTAACTTGAAATTGAGAACTTGAAGTTCTGAAGATCAGATCTTGAAGTTAGTAATTTCAAATTACCAATTTAGTTATTAACTTGAAATTGAGAACTTTTAGTTCTGAAGATCAGATCTTGTAGTTAGTAATTTGAAATTACAAATTTAGTTATTAACTTGACATTGAGAAATCGTATTTGTTAAGATCAGATCTTTAAGTTAGTAATTTCAAATTACCAATTTAGTTATTAACTTGAAATTGAGAACTTGAAGTTCTGAAGATCAGATCTTGAAGTTAGTAATTTCAAATTACCAATTTAGTTATTAACTTGAAATTGAGAACTTGAAGTTCTGAAGATCAGATCTTGAAGTTAGTAATTTCAAATTACCAATTTAGTTATTAACTTGAAATTGAGAACTTGAAGTTGTGAAGATCAGATCTTGAAGTTAGTAATTTCAAATTACCAATTTAGTTATTAACTTGAAATTGAGAACTTGAAGTTCTGAAGATCAGATCTTGAAGTTAGTAATTTCAAATTACCAATTTAGTTATTAACTTGAAATTGAGAACTTGAAGTTCTGAAGATCAGATCTTGAAGTTAGTAATTTCAAATTACCAATTTAGTTATTAACTTGAAATTGAGAACTTTTAGTTCTGAAGATCAGATCTTGTAGTTAGTAATTTGAAATTACAAATTTAGTTATTAACTTGAAATTGAGAACTTGAAGTTGTGAAGATCAGATCTTGAAGTTAGTAATTTCAAATTACCAATTTAGTTATTAACTTGAAATTGAGAACTTGAAGTTCTGAAGATCAGATCTTGAAGTTAGTAATTTCAAATTACCAATTTAGTTATTAACTTGAAATTGAGAACTTTTAGTTCTGAATATCAGATCTTGAAGTTAGTAATTTCAAATTACCAATTTTGTTATTAACTTGAAATTGAGAACTTGAAGTTCTGAATATCAGATCTTGAAGTTAGTAATTTCAAATTACCAATTTAGATGTCAACTTGAAACTGAGAACTTGAAGTTCTGAAGATCAGATCTTGAAGTTAGTAATTTCAAATTACCAATTTAGTTATTAACTTGAAATTGAGAACTTGAAGTTGTGAAGATAAGATCTTTAAGTTAGTAATTTCAAATTACCAATTTAGTTATTAACTTGAAATTGAGAACTTGAAGTTCTGAATATCAGATCTTTAAGTTAGTAATTTCAAATTACCAATTTAGTTATTAACTTGAAATTGAGAACTTGAAGTTCTGAAGATCAGATCTTGAAGTTAGTAATTTCAAATTACCAATTTAGTTATTAACTTGAAATTGAGAACTTGAAGTTCTGAAGATCAGATCTTGAAGTTAGTAATTTCAAATTACCAATTTAGTTATTAACTTGAAATTGAGAACTTGAAGTTGTGAAGATCAGATCTTGAAGTTAGTAATTTCAAATTACCAATTTAGTTATTATCTTGAAATTGAGAACTTGAAGTTGTGAAGATAAGATCTTTAAGTTAGTAATTTCAAATTACCAATTTAGTTATTAACTTGAAATTGAGAACTTGAAGTTCTGAAGATCAGATCTTGAAGTTAGTAATTTCAAATTACCAATTTAGTTATTAACTTGAAATTGAGAACTTGAAGTTCTGAAGATCAGATCTTGAAGTTAGTAATTTCAAATTACCAATTTAGTTATTAACTTGAAATTGAGAACTTGAAGTTCTGAAGATCAGATCTTGAAGTTAGTAATTTCAAATTACCAATTTAGATGTTAACTTGAAACTGAGAACTTGAAGTTCTGAAGATCAGATCTTGAAGTTAGTAATTTCAAATTACCAATTTAGTTATTAACTAGAAATTGAGAACTTGAAGTTCTGAATATCAGATCTTTAAGTTAGTAATTTCAAATTACCAATTTAGTTATTAACTTGAAATTGAGAACTTGAAGTTCTGAAGATCAGATCTTGAAGTTAGTAATTTCAAATTACCAATTTAGTTATTAACTTGAAATTGAGAACTTGAATTTGTTAAGATCAGATCTTTAAGTTAGTAATTTCAAATTACCAATTTAGTTATTAACTTGAAATTGAGAACTTGATGTTCTGAAGATCAGATCTTGAAGTTAGTAATTTCAAATTACCAATTTAGTTATTAACTTGAAATTGAGAACTTGAAGTTCTGAATATCAGATCTTGAAGTTAGTAATTTCAAATTACCAATTTAGATGTTAACTTGAAACTGAGAACTTGAAGTTCTGAAGATCAGATCTTGAAGTTAGTAATTTCAAATTACCAATTTAGTTATTAACTTGAAATTGAGAACTTGAAGTTCTGAAGATCAGATCTTGAAGTTAGTAATTTCAAATTACCAATTTAGTTATTAACTTGAAATTGAGAACTTGAAGTTCTGAAGATCAGATCTTGAAGTTAGTAATTTCAAATTACCAATTTAGTTATTAACTTGAAATTGAGAACTTGAAGTTCTGAATATCAGATCTTGAAGTTAGTAATTTCAAATTACCAATTTAGATGTTAACTTGAAACTGAGAACTTGAAGTTCTGTAGATCAGATCTTGAAGTTAGTAATTTCAAATTACCAATTTAGTTATTAACTTGAAATTGAGAACTTGAAGTTCTGAAGATCAGATCTTGAAGTTAGTAATTTCAAATTACCAATTTAGTTATTAACTTGAAATTGAGAACTTGAAGTTCTGAAGATCAGATCTTGAAGTTAGTAATTTCAAATTACCAATTTAGTTATTATCTTGAAATTGAGAACTTGAAGTTGTGAAGATAAGATCTTTAAGTTAGTAATTTCAAATTACCAATTTAGTTATTAACTTGAAATTGAGAACTTGAAGTTCTGAAGATCAGATCTTGAAGTTAGTAATTTCAAATTACCAATTTAGTTATTAACTTGAAATTGAGAACTTGAAGTTCTGAAGATCAGATCTTGAAGTTAGTAATTTCAAATTACCAATTTAGTTATTAACTTGAAATTGAGAACTTGAAGTTCTGAAGATCAGATCTTGAAGTTAGTAATTTCAAATTACCAATTTAGTTATTAACTTGAAATTGAGAACTTTTAGTTCTGAAGATCAGATCTTGTAGTTAGTAATTTGAAATTACAAATTTAGTTATTAACTTGAAATTGAGAACTTGAAGTTGTGACGATCAGATCTTGAAGTTAGTAATTTCAAATTACCAATTTAGATCTTAACTTGAAACTGAGAACTTGAAGTTCTGAAGATCAGATCTTGAAGTTAGTAATTTCAAATTACCAACTTAGTTATTAACTTGAAATTGAGAACTTGAAGTTCTGAAGATCAGATCTTGAAGTTAGTAATTTCAAATTACCAATTTAGTTATTAACTTGAAATTGAGAACTTGAAGTTCTGAAGATCAGATCTTGAAGTTAGTAATTTCAAATTACCAATTTAGTTATTAACTTGAAATTGAGAACTTTTAGTTCTGAAGATCAGATCTTGTAGTTAGTAATTTGTAATTACAAATTTAGTTATTAACTTGAAATTGAGAACTTGAAGTTGTGAAGATCAGATCTTGAAGTTAGTAATTTCAAATTACCAATTTAGTTATTATCTTGAAATTGAGAACTTGAAGTTGTGAAGATAAGATCTTTAAGTTAGTAATTTCAAATTACCAATTTAGTTATTAACTTGAAATTGAGAACTTGAAGTTCTGAAGATCAGATCTTGAAGTTAGTAATTTCAAATTACCAATCTAGTTATTAACTTGAAATTGAGAACTTGTAGTTCTGAAGATCAGATCTTGAAGTTAGTAATTTCAAATTACCAATTTAGTTATTAACTTGAAATTGAGAACTTGAAGTTCTGAAGATCAGATCTTGAAGTTAGTAATTTCAAATTACCAATTTAGTTATTAACTTGAAATTGAGAACTTTTAGTTCTGAAGATCAGATCTTGTAATTAGTAATTTGAAATTACAAATTTAGTTATTAACTTGAAATTGAGAACTTGAAGTTGTGACGATCAGATCTTGAAGTTAGTAATTTCAAATTACCAATTTAGTTATTAACTTGAAATTGAGAACTTGAAGTTCTGAAGATCAGATCTTGAAGTTTGTAATTTCTAATTACCAATTTACTTATTAACTTGAAATTGAGAACTTAAAGTTCTGAAGAGCAGATCTTGAAGTTAGTAATTTCAAATTACCAATTTAGTTATTAACTTGAAATTGAGAACTTTTAGTTCTGAAGATCAGATCTTGTAGTTAGTAATTTGAAATTACAAATTTAGTTATTAACTTGAAATTGAGAACTTGAAGTTGTGAAGATCAGATCTTTAAGTTAGTAATTTCAAATTACCAATTTAGTTATTAACTTGAAATTGAGAACTTGAAGTTCTGAATATCAGATCTTGAAGTTAGTAATTTCAAATTACCAATTTTGATGTTAACTTGAAACTGAGAACTTGAAGTTCTGAAGATCAGATCTTGAAGTTAGTAATTTCAAATTACCAATTTAGTTATTAACTTGAAATTGAGAACTTGAAGTTCTGAAGATCAGATCTTGAAGTTAGTAATTTCAAATTACCAATTTAGTTATTAACTTGAAATTGAGAACTTGAAGTTCTGAAGATCAGATCTTGAAGTTAGTAATTTCAAATTACCAATTTAGTTATTAACTTGAAATTGAGAACTTGAAGTTGTGAAGATCAGATCTTGAAGTTAGTAATTTCAAATTACCAATTTAGTTATTAACTTGAAATTGAGAACTTGAAGTTCTGAAGATCAGATCTTGAAGTTAGTAATTTCAAATTACCAATTTAGTTATTAACTTGAAATCGAGAACTTGAAGTTCTGAAGATCAGATCTTGAAGTTAGTAATTTCAAATTACCAATTTAGTTATTAACTTGAAATTGAGAACTTGAAGTTCTGAAGATCAGATCTTGAAGTTAGTAATTTCAAATTACCAATTTAGTTATTAACTTGAAATTGAGAACTTGAATTTGTTAAGATCAGATCTTTAAGTTAGTAATTTCAAATTACCAATTTAGTTATTAACTTGAAATTGAGAACTTGATGTTCTGAAGATCAGATCTTGAAGTTAGTAATTTCAAATTACCAATTTAGTTATTAACTTGAAATTGAGAACTTGAAGTTCTGAATATCAGATCTTGAAGTTAGTAATTTCAAATTACCAATTTAGATGTTAACTTGAAACTGAGAACTTGAAGTTCTGAAGATCAGATCTTGAAGTTAGTAATTTCAAATTACCAATTTAGTTATTAACTTGAAATTGAGAACTTGAAGTTCTGAAGATCAGATCTTGAAGTTAGTAATTTCAAATTACCAATTTAGTTATTAACTTGAAATTGAGAACTTGAAGTTCTGAAGATCAGATCTTGAAGTTAGTAATTTCAAATTACCAATTTAGTTATTAACTTGAAATTGAGAACTTGAAGTTCTGAATATCAGATCTTGAAGTTAGTAATTTCAAATTACCAATTTAGATGTTAACTTGAAACTGAGAACTTGAAGTTCTGTAGATCAGATCTTGAAGTTAGTAATTTCAAATTACCAATTTAGTTATTAACTTGAAATTGAGAACTTGAAGTTCTGAAGATCAGATCTTGAAGTTAGTAATTTCAAATTACCAATTTAGTTATTAACTTGAAATTGAGAACTTGAAGTTCTGAAGATCAGATCTTGAAGTTAGTAATTTCAAATTACCAATTTAGTTATTATCTTGAAATTGAGAACTTGAAGTTGTGAAGATAAGATCTTTAAGTTAGTAATTTCAAATTACCAATTTAGTTATTAACTTGAAATTGAGAACTTGAAGTTCTGAAGATCAGATCTTGAAGTTAGTAATTTCAAATTACCAATTTAGTTATTAACTTGAAATTGAGAACTTGAAGTTCTGAATATCAGATCTTGAAGTTAGTAATTTCAAATTACCAATTTAGATGTTAACTTGAAACTGAGAACTTGAAGTTCTGTAGATCAGATCTTGAAGTTAGTAATTTCAAATTACCAATTTAGTTATTAACTTGAAATTGAGAACTTGAAGTTCTGAAGATCAGATCTTGAAGTTAGTAATTTCAAATTACCAATTTAGTTATTAACTTGAAATTGAGAACTTGAAGTTCTGAAGATCAGATCTTGAAGTTAGTAATTTCAAATTACCAATTTAGTTATTATCTTGAAATTGAGAACTTGAAGTTGTGAAGATAAGATCTTTAAGTTAGTAATTTCAAATTACCAATTTAGTTATTAACTTGAAATTGAGAACTTGAAGTTCTGAAGATCAGATCTTGAAGTTAGTAATTTCAAATTACCAATTTAGTTATTAACTTGAAATTGAGAACTTGAAGTTCTGAAGATCAGATCTTGAAGTTAGTAATTTCAAATTACCAATTTAGTTATTAACTTGAAATTGAGAACTTGAAGTTCTGAAGATCAGATCTTGAAGTTAGTAATTTCAAATTACCAATTTAGTTATTAACTTGAAATTGAGAACTTTTAGTTCTGAAGATCAGATCTTGTAGTTAGTAATTTGAAATTACAAATTTAGTTATTAACTTGAAATTGAGAACTTGAAGTTGTGACGATCAGATCTTGAAGTTAGTAATTTCAAATTACCAATTTAGATCTTAACTTGAAACTGAGAACTTGAAGTTCTGAAGATCAGATCTTGAAGTTAGTAATTTCAAATTACCAATTTAGTTATTAACTTGAAATTGAGAACTTGAAGTTCTGAAGATCAGATCTTGAAGTTAGTAATTTCAAATTACCAATTTAGTTATTAACTTGAAATTGAGAACTTTTAGTTCTGAAGATCAGATCTTGTAGTTAGTAATTTGAAATTACAAATTTAGTTATTAACTTGACATTGAGAAATCGTATTTGTTAAGATCAGATCTTTAAGTTAGTAATTTCAAATTACCAATTTAGTTATTAACTTGAAATTGAGAACTTGAAGTTCTGAAGATCAGATCTTGAAGTTAGTAATTTCAAATTACCAATTTAGTTATTAACTTGAAATTGAGAACTTGAAGTTCTGAAGATCAGATCTTGAAGTTAGTAATTTCAAATTACCAATTTAGTTATTAACTTGAAATTGAGAACTTGAAGTTGTGAAGATCAGATCTTGAAGTTAGTAATTTCAAATTACCAATTTAGTTATTAACTTGAAATTGAGAACTTGAAGTTCTGAAGATCAGATCTTGAAGTTAGTAATTTCAAATTACCAATTTAGTTATTAACTTGAAATTGAGAACTTGAAGTTCTGAAGATCAGATCTTGAAGTTAGTAATTTCAAATTACCAATTTAGTTATTAACTTGAAATTGAGAACTTTTAGTTCTGAAGATCAGATCTTGTAGTTAGTAATTTGAAATTACAAATTTAGTTATTAACTTGAAATTGAGAACTTGAAGTTGTGAAGATCAGATCTTGAAGTTAGTAATTTCAAATTACCAATTTAGTTATTAACTTGAAATTGAGAACTTGAAGTTCTGAAGATCAGATCTTGAAGTTAGTAATTTCAAATTACCAATTTAGTTATTAACTTGAAATTGAGAACTTTTAGTTCTGAATATCAGATCTTGAAGTTAGTAATTTCAAATTACCAATTTTGTTATTAACTTGAAATTGAGAACTTGAAGTTCTGAATATCAGATCTTGAAGTTAGTAATTTCAAATTACCAATTTAGATGTCAACTTGAAACTGAGAACTTGAAGTTCTGAAGATCAGATCTTGAAGTTAGTAATTTCAAATTACCAATTTAGTTATTAACTTGAAATTGAGAACTTGAAGTTGTGAAGATAAGATCTTTAAGTTAGTAATTTCAAATTACCAATTTAGTTATTAACTTGAAATTGAGAACTTGAAGTTCTGAATATCAGATCTTTAAGTTAGTAATTTCAAATTACCAATTTAGTTATTAACTTGAAATTGAGAACTTGAAGTTCTGAAGATCAGATCTTGAAGTTAGTAATTTCAAATTACCAATTTAGTTATTAACTTGAAATTGAGAACTTGAATTTGTTAAGATCAGATCTTTAAGTTAGTAATTTCAAATTACCAATTTAGTTATTAACTTGAAATTGAGAACTTGATGTTCTGAAGATCAGATCTTGAAGTTAGTAATTTCAAATTACCAATTTAGTTATTAACTTGAAATTGAGAACTTGAAGTTCTGAATATCAGATCTTGAAGTTAGTAATTTCAAATTACCAATTTAGATGTTAACTTGAAACTGAGAACTTGAAGTTCTGAAGATCAGATCTTGAAGTTAGTAATTTCAAATTACCAATTTAGTTATTAACTTGAAATTGAGAACTTGAAGTTCTGAAGATCAGATCTTGAAGTTAGTAATTTCAAATTACCAATTTAGTTATTAACTTGAAATTGAGAACTTGAAGTTCTGAAGATCAGATCTTGAAGTTAGTAATTTCAAATTACCAATTTAGTTATTAACTTGAAATTGAGAACTTGAAGTTCTGAATATCAGATCTTGAAGTTAGTAATTTCAAATTACCAATTTAGATGTTAACTTGAAACTGAGAACTTGAAGTTCTGTAGATCAGATCTTGAAGTTAGTAATTTCAAATTACCAATTTAGTTATTAACTTGAAATTGAGAACTTGAAGTTCTGAAGATCAGATCTTGAAGTTAGTAATTTCAAATTACCAATTTAGTTATTAACTTGAAATTGAGAACTTGAAGTTCTGAAGATCAGATCTTGAAGTTAGTAATTTCAAATTACCAATTTAGTTATTATCTTGAAATTGAGAACTTGAAGTTGTGAAGATAAGATCTTTACGTTAGTAATTTCAAATTACCAATTTAGTTATTAACTTGAAATTGAGAACTTGAAGTTCTGAAGATCAGATCTTGAAGTTAGTAATTTCAAATTACCAATTTAGTTATTAACTTGAAATTGAGAACTTGAAGTTCTGAAGATCAGATCTTGAAGTTAGTAATTTCAAATTACCAATTTAGTTATTAACTTGAAATTGAGAACTTGAAGTTCTGAAGATCAGATCTTGAAGTTAGTAATTTCAAATTACCAATTTAGTTATTAACTTGAAATTGAGAACTTTTAGTTCTGAAGATCAGATCTTGTAGTTAGTAATTTGAAATTACAAATTTAGTTATTAACTTGAAATTGAGAACTTGAAGTTGTGACGATCAGATCTTGAAGTTAGTAATTTCAAATTACCAATTTAGATCTTAACTTGAAACTGAGAACTTGAAGTTCTGAAGATCAGATCTTGAAGTTAGTAATTTCAAATTACCAACTTAGTTATTAACTTGAAATTGAGAACTTGAAGTTCTGAAGATCAGATCTTGAAGTTAGTAATTTCAAATTACCAATTTAGTTATTAACTTGAAATTGAGAACTTGAAGTTCTGAAGATCAGATCTTGAAGTTAGTAATTTCAAATTACCAATTTAGTTATTATCTTGAAATTGAGAACTTGAAGTTGTGAAGATAAGATCTTTAAGTTAGTAATTTCAAATTACCAATTTAGTTATTAACTTGAAATTGAGAACTTGAAGTTCTGAAGATCAGATCTTGAAGTTAGTAATTTCAAATTACCAATCTAGTTATTAACTTGAAATTGAGAACTTGAAGTTCTGAAGATCAGATCTTGAAGTTAGTAATTTCAAATTACCAATTTAGTTATTAACTTGAAATTGAGAACTTGAAGTTCTGAAGATCAGATCTTGAAGTTAGTAATTTCAAATTACCAATTTAGTTATTAACTTGAAATTGAGAACTTTTAGTTCTGAAGATCAGATCTTGTAATTAGTAATTTGAAATTACAAATTTAGTTATTAACTTGAAATTGAGAACTTGAAGTTGTGACGATCAGATCTTGAAGTTAGTAATTTCAAATTACCAATTTAGTTATTAACTTGAAATTGAGAACTTGAAGTTCTGAAGATCAGATCTTGAAGTTTGTAATTTCTAATTACCAATTTACTTATTAACTTGAAATTGAGAACTTAAAGTTCTGAAGAGCAGATCTTGAAGTTAGTAATTTCAAATTACCAATTTAGTTATTAACTTGAAATTGAGAACTTTTAGTTCTGAAGATCAGATCTTGTAGTTAGTAATTTGAAATTACAAATTTAGTTATTAACTTGAAATTGAGAACTTGAAGTTGTGAAGATCAGATCTTTAAGTTAGTAATTTCAAATTACCAATTTAGTTATTAACTTGAAATTGAGAACTTGAAGTTCTGAATATCAGATCTTGAAGTTAGTAATTTCAAATTACCAATTTTGATGTTAACTTGAAACTGAGAACTTGAAGTTCTGAAGATCAGATCTTGAAGTTAGTAATTTCAAATTACCAATTTAGTTATTAACTTGAAATTGAGAACTTGAAGTTCTGAAGATCAGATCTTGAAGTTAGTAATTTCAAATTACCAATTTAGTTATTAACTTGAAATTGAGAACTTGAAGTTCTGAAGATCAGATCTTGAAGTTAGTAATTTCAAATTACCAATTTAGTTATTAACTTGAAATTGAGAACTTGAAGTTGTGAAGATCAGATCTTGAAGTTAGTAATTTCAAATTACCAATTTAGTTATTAACTTGAAATTGAGAACTTGAAGTTCTGAAGATCAGATCTTGAAGTTAGTAATTTCAAATTACCAATTTAGTTATTAACTTGAAATCGAGAACTTGAAGTTCTGAAGATCAGATCTTGAAGTTAGTAATTTCAAATTACCAATTTAGTTATTAACTTGAAATTGAGAACTTGAAGTTCTGAAGATCAGATCTTGAAGTTAGTAATTTCAAATTACCAATTTAGTTATTAACTTGAAATTGAGAACTTTTAGTTCTGAAGATCAGATCTTGTAGTTAGAAATTTGAAATTACAAATTTAGTTATTAACTTGAAATTGAGAACTTGAAGTTGTGAAGATCAGATCTTGAAGTTAGTAATTTCAAATTACCAATTTAGTTATTAACTTGAAATTGAGAACTTGAAGTTCTGAAGATCAGATCTTGAAGTTAGTAATTTCAAATTACCAATTTAGTTATTAACTTGAAATTGAGAACTTTTAGTTCTGAATATCAGATCTTGAAGTTAGTAATTTCAAATTACCAATTTTGTTATTAACTTGAAATTGAGAACTTGAAGTTCTGAATATCAGATCTTGAAGTTAGTAATTTCAAATTACCAATTTAGATGTCAACTTGAAACTGAGAACTTGAAGTTCTGAAGATCAGATCTTGAAGTTAGTAATTTCAAATTACCAATTTAGTTATTAACTTGAAATTGAGAACTTGAAGTTGTGAAGATAAGATCTTTAAGTTAGTAATTTCAAATTACCAATTTAGTTATTAACTTGAAATTGAGAACTTGAAGTTCTGAATATCAGATCTTTAAGTTAGTAATTTCAAATTACCAATTTAGTTATTAACTTGAAATTGAGAACTTGAAGTTCTGAAGATCAGATCTTGAAGTTAGTAATTTCAAATTACCAATTTAGTTATTAACTTGAAATTGAGAACTTGAAGTTCTGAAGATCAGATCTTGAAGTTAGTAATTTCAAATTACCAATTTAGTTATTAACTTGAAATTGAGAACTTTTAGTTCTGAAGATCAGATCTTGTAGTTAGTAATTTGAAATTACAAATTTAGTTATTAACTTGACATTGAGAAATCGTATTTGTTAAGATCAGATCTTTAAGTTAGTAATTTCAAATTACCAATTTAGTTATTAACTTGAAATTGAGAACTTGAAGTTCTGAAGATCAGATCTTGAAGTTAGTAATTTCAAATTACCAATTTAGTTATTAACTTGAAATTGAGAACTTGAAGTTCTGAAGATCAGATCTTGAAGTTAGTAATTTCAAATTACCAATTTAGTTATTAACTTGAAATTGAGAACTTGAAGTTGTGAAGATCAGATCTTTAAGTTAGTAATTTCAAATTACCAATTTAGTTATTAACTTGAAATTGAGAACTTGAAGTTCTGAATATCAGATCTTGAAGTTAGTAATTTCAAATTACCAATTTTGATGTTAACTTGAAACTGAGAACTTGAAGTTCTGAAGATCAGATCTTGAAGTTAGTAATTTCAAATTACCAATTTAGTTATTAACTTGAAATTGAGAACTTGAAGTTCTGAAGATCAGATCTTGAAGTTAGTAATTTCAAATTACCAATTTAGTTATTAACTTGAAATTGAGAACTTGAAGTTCTGAAGATCAGATCTTGAAGTTAGTAATTTCAAATTACCAATTTAGTTATTAACTTGAAATTGAGAACTTGAAGTTGTGAAGATCAGATCTTGAAGTTAGTAATTTCAAATTACCAATTTAGTTATTAACTTGAAATTGAGAACTTGAAGTTCTGAAGATCAGATCTTGAAGTTAGTAATTTCAAATTACCAATTTAGTTATTAACTTGAAATCGAGAACTTGAAGTTCTGAAGATCAGATCTTGAAGTTAGTAATTTCAAATTACCAATTTAGTTATTAACTTGAAATTGAGAACTTGAAGTTCTGAAGATCAGATCTTGAAGTTAGTAATTTCAAATTACCAATTTAGTTATTAACTTGAAATTGAGAACTTTTAGTTCTGAAGATCAGATCTTGTAGTTAGAAATTTGAAATTACAAATTTAGTTATTAACTTGAAATTGAGAACTTGAAGTTGTGAAGATCAGATCTTGAAGTTAGTAATTTCAAATTACCAATTTAGTTATTAACTTGAAATTGAGAACTTGAAGTTCTGAAGATCAGATCTTGAAGTTAGTAATTTCAAATTACCAATTTAGTTATTAACTTGAAATTGAGAACTTTTAGTTCTGAATATCAGATCTTGAAGTTAGTAATTTCAAATTACCAATTTTGTTATTAACTTGAAATTGAGAACTTGAAGTTCTGAATATCAGATCTTGAAGTTAGTAATTTCAAATTACCAATTTAGATGTCAACTTGAAACTGAGAACTTGAAGTTCTGAAGATCAGATCTTGAAGTTAGTAATTTCAAATTACCAATTTAGTTATTAACTTGAAATTGAGAACTTGAAGTTGTGAAGATTAGATCTTTAAGTTAGTAATTTCAAATTACCAATTTAGTTATTAACTTGAAATTGAGAACTTGAAGTTCTGAATATCAGATCTTTAAGTTAGTAATTTCAAATTACCAATTTAGTTATTAACTTGAAATTGAGAACTTGAAGTTCTGAAGATCAGATCTTGAAGTTAGTAATTTCAAATTACCAATTTAGTTATTAACTTGAAATTGAGAACTTGAAGTTCTGAAGATCAGATCTTGAAGTTAGTAATTTCAAATTACCAATTTAGTTATTAACTTGAAATTGAGAACTTTTAGTTCTGAAGATCAGATCTTGTAGTTAGTAATTTGAAATTACAAATTTAGTTATTAACTTGTCATTGAGAAATCGTATTTGTTAAGATCAGATCTTTAAGTTAGTAATTTCAAATTACCAATTTAGTTATTAACTTGAAATTGAGAACTTGAAGTTCTGAAGATCAGATCTTGAAGTTAGTAATTTCAAATTACCAATTTAGTTATTAACTTGAAATTGAGAACTTGAAGTTCTGAAGATCAGATCTTGAAGTTAGTAATTTCAAATTACCAATTTAGTTATTAACTTGAAATTGAGAACTTGAAGTTGTGAAGATCAGATCTTGAAGTTAGTAATTTCAAATTACCAATTTAGTTATTAACTTGAAATTGAGAACTTGAAGTTCTGAAGATCAGATCTTGAAGTTAGTAATTTCAAATTACCAATTTAGTTATTAACTTGAAATTGAGAACTTGAAGTTCTGAAGATCAGATCTTGAAGTTAGTAATTTCAAATTACCAATTTAGTTATTAACTTGAAATTGAGAACTTTTAGTTCTGAAGATCAGATCTTGTAGTTAGTAATTTGAAATTACAAATTTAGTTATTAACTTGAAATTGAGAACTTGAAGTTGTGAAGATCAGATCTTGAAGTTAGTAATTTCAAATTACCAATTTAGTTATTAACTTGAAATTGAGAACTTGAAGTTCTGAAGATCAGATCTTGAAGTTAGTAATTTCAAATTACCAATTTAGTTATTAACTTGAAATTGAGAACTTTTAGTTCTGAATATCAGATCTTGAAGTTAGTAATTTCAAATTACCAATTTTGTTATTAACTTGAAATTGAGAACTTGAAGTTCTGAATATCAGATCTTGAAGTTAGTAATTTCAAATTACCAATTTAGATGTCAACTTGAAACTGAGAACTTGAAGTTCTGAAGATCAGATCTTGAAGTTAGTAATTTCAAATTACCAATTTAGTTATTAACTTGAAATTGAGAACTTGAAGTTGTGAAGATAAGATCTTTAAGTTAGTAATTTCAAATTACCAATTTAGTTATTAACTTGAAATTGAGAACTTGAAGTTCTGAATATCAGATCTTTAAGTTAGTAATTTCAAATTACCAATTTAGTTATTAACTTGAAATTGAGAACTTGAAGTTCTGAAGATCAGATCTTGAAGTTAGTAATTTCAAATTACCAATTTAGTTATTAACTTGAAATTGAGAACTTGAAGTTCTGAAGATCAGATCTTGAAGTTAGTAATTTCAAATTACCAATTTAGTTATTAACTTGAAATTGAGAACTTTTAGTTCTGAAGAGCAGATCTTGAAGTTAGTAATTTCAAATTACAAATTTAGTTATTAACTTGAAATTGAGAAATTGTATTTGTTAAGATCAGATCTTTAAGTTAGTAATTTCAAATTACCAATTTAGTTATTAACTTGAAATTGAGAACTTGAAGTTGTGAAGATCAGATCTTGAAGTTAGTAATTTCAAATTACCAATTTAGTTATTAACTTGAAATTGAGAACTTGAAGTTCTGAAGATCAGATCTTGAAGTTAGTAATTTCAAATTACCAATTTAGTTATTAACTTGAAATTGAGAACTTGAAGTTCTGAAGATCAGATCTTGAAGTTAGTAATTTCAAATTACCAATTTAGTTATTAACTTGAAATTGAGAACTTTTAGTTCTGAAGATCAGATCTTGTAGTTAGTAATTTGAAATTACAAATTTAGTTATTAACTTGAAATTGAGAACTTGAAGTTGTGAAGATCAGATCTTGAAGTTAGTAATTTCAAATTACCAATTTAGTTATTAACTTGAAATTGAGAACTTGAAGTTCTGAAGATCAGATCTTGAAGTTAGTAATTTCAAATTACCAATTTAGTTATTAACTTGAAATTGAGAACTTGAAGTTCTGAAGATCAGATCTTGAAGTTAGTAATTTCAAATTACCAATTTAGTTATTAACTTGAAATTGAGAACTTGAAGTTCTGAAGATCAGATCTTGAAGTTAGTAATTTCAAATTACCAATTTAGTTATTAACTTGAAATTGAGAACTTGAAGTTGTGAAGATCAGATCTTTAAGTTAGTAATTTCAAATTACCAATTTAGTTATTAACTTGAAATTGAGAACTTGAAGTTCTGAATATCAGATCTTGAAGTTAGTAATTTCAAATTACCAATTTTGATGTTAACTTGAAACTGAGAACTTGAAGTTCTGAAGATCAGATCTTGAAGTTAGTAATTTCAAATTACCAATTTAGTTATTAACTTGAAATTGAGAACTTGAAGTTCTGAAGATCAGATCTTGAAGTTAGTAATTTCAAATTACCAATTTAGTTATTAACTTGAAATTGAGAACTTGAAGTTCTGAAGATCAGATCTTGAAGTTAGTAATTTCAAATTACCAATTTAGTTATTAACTTGAAATTGAGAACTTGAAGTTGTGAAGATCAGATCTTGAAGTTAGTAATTTCAAATTACCAATTTAGTTATTAACTTGAAATTGAGAACTTGAAGTTCTGAAGATCAGATCTTGAAGTTAGTAATTTCAAATTACCAATTTAGTTATTAACTTGAAATCGAGAACTTGAAGTTCTGAAGATCAGATCTTGAAGTTAGTAATTTCAAATTACCAATTTAGTTATTAACTTGAAATTGAGAACTTGAAGTTCTGAAGATCAGATCTTGAAGTCAGTAATTTCAAATTACCAATTTAGTTATTAATTTGAAATTGAGAACTTTTAGTTCTGAAGATCAGATCTTGTAGTTAGAAATTTGAAATTACAAATTTAGTTATTAACTTGAAATTGAGAACTTGAAGTTGTGAAGATCAGATCTTGAAGTTAGTAATTTCAAATTACCAATTTAGTTATTAACTTGAAATTGAGAACTTGAAGTTCTGAAGATCAGATCTTGAAGTTAGTAATTTCAAATTACCAATTTAGTTATTAACTTGAAATTGAGAACTTTTAGTTCTGAATATCAGATCTTGAAGTTAGTAATTTCAAATTACCAATTTTGTTATTAACTTGAAATTGAGAACTTGAAGTTCTGAATATCAGATCTTTAAGTTAGTAATTTCAAATTACCAATTTAGTTATTAACTTGTAATTGAGAACTTGAAGTTCTGAAGATCAGATCTTGAAGTTAGTAATTTCAAATTACCAATTTAGTTATTAACTTGAAATTGAGAACTTGAAGTTCTGAATATCAGATCTTTAAGTTAGTAATTTCAAATTACCAATTTAGTTATTAACTTGAAATTGAGAACTTGAAGTTCTGAATATCAGATCTTTAAGTTAGTAATTTCAAATTACCAATTTAGTTATTAACTTGTAATTGAGAACTTGAAGTTCTGAAGATCAGATCTTGAAGTTAGTAATTTCAAATTACCAATTTAGTTATTAACTTGAAATTGAGAACTTGAAGTTCTGAAGATCAGATCTTGAAGTTAGTAATTTCAAATTACCAATTTAGTTATTAACTTGAAATTGAGAACTTTTAGTTCTGAAGATCAGATCTTGTAGTTAGTAATTTGAAATTACAAATTTAGTTATTAACTTGACATTGAGAAATCGTATTTGTTAAGATCAGATCTTTAAGTTAGTAATTTCAAATTACCAATTTAGTTATTAACTTGAAATTGAGAACTTGAAGTTCTGAAGATCAGATCTTGAAGTTAGTAATTTCAAATTACCAATTTAGTTATTAACTTGAAATTGAGAACTTGAAGTTCTGAAGATCAGATCTTGAAGTTAGTAATTTCAAATTACCAATTTAGTTATTAACTTGAAATTGAGAACTTGAAGTTGTGAAGATCAGATCTTGAAGTTAGTAATTTCAAATTACCAATTTAGTTATTAACTTGAAATTGAGAACTTGAAGTTCTGAAGATCAGATCTTGAAGTTAGTAATTTCAAATTACCAATTTAGTTATTAACTTGAAATTGAGAACTTGAAGTTCTGAAGATCAGATCTTGAAGTTAGTAATTTCAAATTACCAATTTAGTTATTAACTTGAAATTGAGAACTTTTAGTTCTGAAGATCAGATCTTGTAGTTAGTAATTTGAAATTACAAATTTAGTTATTAACTTGAAATTGAGAACTTGAAGTTGTGAAGATCAGATCTTGAAGTTAGTAATTTCAAATTACCAATTTAGTTATTAACTTGAAATTGAGAACTTGAAGTTCTGAAGATCAGATCTTGAAGTTAGTAATTTCAAATTACCAATTTAGTTATTAACTTGAAATTGAGAACTTTTAGTTCTGAATATCAGATCTTGAAGTTAGTAATTTCAAATTACCAATTTTGTTATTAACTTGAAATTGAGAACTTGAAGTTCTGAATATCAGATCTTGAAGTTAGTAATTTCAAATTACCAATTTAGATGTCAACTTGAAACTGAGAACTTGAAGTTCTGAAGATCAGATCTTGAAGTTAGTAATTTCAAATTACCAATTTAGTTATTAACTTGAAATTGAGAACTTGAAGTTGTGAAGATAAGATCTTTAAGTTAGTAATTTCAAATTACCAATTTAGTTATTAACTTGAAATTGAGAACTTGAAGTTCTGAATATCAGATCTTTAAGTTAGTAATTTCAAATTACCAATTTAGTTATTAACTTGAAATTGAGAACTTGAAGTTCTGAAGATCAGATCTTGAAGTTAGTAATTTCAAATTACCAATTTAGTTATTAACTTGAAATTGAGAACTTGAAGTTCTGAAGATCAGATCTTGAAGTTAGTAATTTCAAATTACCAATTTAGTTATTAACTTGAAATTGAGAACTTTTAGTTCTGAAGAGCAGATCTTGAAGTTAGTAATTTCAAATTACAAATTTAGTTATTAACTTGAAATTGAGAAATTGTATTTGTTAAGATCAGATCTTTAAGTTAGTAATTTCAAATTACCAATTTAGTTATTAACTTGAAATTGAGAACTTGAAGTTCTGAAGATCAGATCTTGAAGTTAGTAATTTCAAATTACCAATTTAGTTATTAACTTGAAATTGAGAACTTGAAGTTCTGAAGATCAGATCTTGAAGTTAGTAATTTTTTAATTACCAATTTAGTTATTTATTTGAAATTGAGAACTTTTAGTTCTGAAGATCAGATCTTGTAGTTAGTAATTTCAAATTACAAATTTAGTTATTAACTTGAAATTGAGAACTTGAAGTTGTGAAGATAAGATCTTTAAGTTAGTAATTTCAAATTACCAATTTAGTTATTAACTTGAAATTGAGAACTTGAAGTTCTGAATATCAGATCTTGAAGTTAGTAATTTCAAATTACCAATTTAGTTATTAACTTGAAATTGAGAACTTAAAGTTCTGAAGAGCAGATCTTGAAGTTCGTAATTTCAAATTACCAATTTAGTTATTAACTTGAAATTGAGAACTTTTAGTTCTGAAGATCAGATCTTGAAGTTAGTAATTTCAAATTACCAATTTAGTTATTAACTTGAAATTGAGAACTTTTAGTTCTGAAGATCAGATCTTGTAGTTAGTAATTTGAAATTACAAATTTAGTTATTAACTTGAAATTGAGAACTTGAAGTTGTGAAGATCAGATCTTTAAGTTAGTAATTTCAAATTACCAATTTAGTTATTAACTTGAAATTGAGAACTTGAAGTTCTGAATATCAGATCTTGAAGTTAGTAATTTCAAATTACCAATTTAGATGTTAACTTGAAACTGAGAACTTGAAGTTCTGAAGATCAGATCTTGAAGTTAGTAATTTCAAATTACCAATTTAGTTATTAACTTGAAATTGAGAACTTGAAGTTCTGAAGATCAGATCTTGAAGTTAGTAATTTCAAATTACCAATTTAGTTATTAACTTGAAATTGAGAACTTGAAGTTCTGAAGATCAGATCTTGAAGTTAGTAATTTGAAATTACAAATTTAGTTATTAACTTGAAATTGAGAACTTGAAGTTGTGAAGATCAGATCTTGAAGTTAGTAATTTCAAATTACCAATTTAGTTATTCACTTGAAATTGAGAACTTGAAGTTCTGAAGATCAGATCTTGAAGTTAGTAATTTCAAATTACCAATTTAGTTATTAACTTGAAATTGAGAACTTGAAGTTCTGTAGATCAGATCTTGAAGTTAGTAATTTCAAATTACCAATTTAGTTATTAACTTGAAATTGAGAACTTGAAGTTCTGAAGATCAGATCTTGAAGTTAGTAATTTCAAATTACCAATTTAGTTATTAACTTGAAATTGAGAACTTGAAGTTGTGAAGATCAGATCTTGAAGTTAGTAATTTCAAATTACCAATTTAGTTATTATCTTGAAATTGAGAACTTGAAGTTTTGAAGATAAGATCTTTAAGTTAGTAATTTCAAATTACCAATTTAGTTATTAACTTGAAATTGAGAACTTGAAGTTCTGAAGAACAGATCTTGAAGTTAGTAATTTCAAATTACCAATTTAGTTATTAACTTGAAATTGAGAACTTTAAGTTCTGAAGATCAGATCTTGAAGTTAGTAATTTCAAATTACCAATTTAGTTATTAACTTGAAATTGAGAACTTGAAGTTCTGAATATCAGATCTTTAAGTTAGTAATTTCAAATTACCAATTTAGTTATTAACTTGAAATTGAGAACTTGAAGTTCTGAAGATCAGATCTTGAAGTTAGTAATTTCAAATTACCAATTTAGTTATTAACTTGAAATTGAGAACTTGAAGTTCTGAAGATCAGATCTTGAAGTTAGTAATTTCAAATTACCAATTTAGTTATTAACTTGAAATTGAGAACTTTTAGTTCTGAAGATCAGATCTGGTAGTTAGTAATTTGAAATTACAAATTTAGTTATTAACTTGAAATTGAGAAATTGTATTTGTTAAGATCAGATCTTTAAGTTAGTAATTTCAAATTACCAATTTAGTTATTAACTTGAAATTGAGAACTTGAAGTTCTGAAGATCAGATCTTGAAGTTAGTAATTTCAAATTACCAATTTAGTTATTAACTTGAAATTGAGAAATTGAATTTGTTAAGATCAGATCTTTAAGTTAGTAATTTCAAATTACCAATTTAGTTATTAACTTGAAATTGAGAACTTGAAGTTCTGAAGATTAGATCTTGAAGTTAGTAATTTTTTAATTACCAATTTAGTTATTTATTTGAAATTGAGAACTTTTAGTTCTGAAGATCAGATCTTGTAGTTAGTAATTTCAAATTACAAATTTAGTTATTAACTTGAAATTGAGAACTTGAAGTTGTGAAGATAAGATCTTTAAGTTAGTAATTTCAAATTACCAATTTAGTTATTAACTTGAAATTGAGAACTTGAAGTTCTGAATATCAGATCTTGAAGTTAGTAATTTCAAATTACCAATTTAGTTATTAACTTGAAATTGAGAACTTAAAGTTCTGAAGAGCAGATCTTGAAGTTAGTAATTTCAAATTACCAATTTAGTTATTAACTTGAAATTGAGAACTTTTAGTTATGAAGATCAGATCTTGAAGTTAGTAATTTCAAATTACCAATTTAGTTATTAACTTGAAATTGAGAACTTTTAGTTCTGAAGATCAGATCTTGTAGTTAGTAATTTGAAATTACAAATTTAGTTATTAACTTGAAATTGAGAACTTGAAGTTGTGAAGATCAGATCTTTAAGTTAGTAATTTCAAATTACCAATTTAGTTATTAACTTGAAATTGAGAACTTGAAGTTCTGAATATCAGATCTTGAAGTTAGTAATTTCAAATTACCAATTTAGATGTTAACTTGAAACTGAGAACTTGAAGTTCTGAAGATCAGATCTTGAAGTTAGTAATTTCAAATTACCAATTTAGTTATTAACTTGAAATTGAGAACTTGAAGTTCTGAAGATCAGATCTTGAAGTTAGTAATTTCAAATTACCAATTTAGTTATTAACTTGAAATTGAGAACTTGAAGTTCTGAAGATCAGATCTTGAAGTTAGTAATTTGAAATTACAAATTTAGTTATTAACTTGAAATTGAGAACTTGAAGTTGTGAAGATCAGATCTTGAAGTTAGTAATTTCAAATTACCAATTTAGTTATTCACTTGAAATTGAGAACTTGAAGTTCTGAAGATCAGATCTTGAAGTTAGTAATTTCAAATTACCAATTTAGTTATTAACTTGAAATTGAGAACTTGAAGTTCTGTAGATCAGATCTTGAAGTTAGTAATATCAAATTACCAATTTAGTTATTAACTTGAAATTGAGAACTTGAAGTTCTGAAGATCAGATCTTGAAGTTAGTAATATCAAATTACCAATTTAGTTATTAACTTGAAATTGAGAACTTGAAGTTCTGAAGATCAGATCTTGAAGTTAGTAATTTCAAATTACCAATTTAGTTATTAACTTGAAATTGAGAACTTGAAGTTCTGAAGATCAGATCTTGAAGTTAGTAATTTCAAATTACCAATTTAGTTATTAACTTGAAATTGAGAACTTGAAGTTCTGAAGATCAGATCTTGAAGTTAGTAATTTCAAATTACCAATTTAGTTATAAACTTGAAATTAGGAACTTTTAGTTCTGAAGATCAGATCTTGTAGTTAGTAATTTGAAATTACAAATTTAGTTATTAACTTGAAATTGAGAACTTGAAGTTGTGACGATCAGATCTTGAAGTTAGTAATTTCAAATTACCAATTTAGATCTTAACTTGAAACTGAGAACTTGAAGTTCTGAAGATCAGATCTTGAAGTTAGTAATTTCAAATTACCAATTTAGTTATTAACTTGAAATTGAGAACTTTTAGTTCTGAAGATCAGATCTTGTAGTTAATAATTTGAAATTACAAATTTAGTTATTAACTTGAAATTGAGAAATTGAATTTGTTAAGATCAGATCTTTAAGTTAGTAATTTCAAATTCCCAATTTAGTTATTAACTTGAAATTGAGAACTTGAAGTTCTGAAGATCAGATCTTGAAGCTAGAAATTTCAAATTACCAATTTAGTTATTAACTTGTAATTGAGAAATTGAATTTGTTAAGATCAGATCTTTAAGTTAGTAATTTCAAATTACCAATTTAGTTATTAACTTGAAATTGAGAACTTGAAGTTCTGAAGATCAGATCTTGAAGTTAGTAATTTCAAATTACCAATTTAGTTATTAACTTGAAATTGAGAACTTGAAGTTCTGAAGATCAGATCTTGAAGTTAGTAATTTCAAATTACCAATTTAGTTATTAACTTGAAATTGAGAACTTTTAGTTCTGAAGATCAGATCTTGTAGTTAGTAATTTGAAATTACAAATTTAGTTATTAACTTGACATTGAGAAATTGTATTTGTTAAGATCAGATCTTTAAGTTAGTAATTTCAAATTACCAATTTAGTTATTAACTTGAAATTGAGAACTTTTAGTTCTGAAGATCAGATCTTGTAGTTAGTAATTTCAAATTACCAATTTAGTTATTAACTTGAAATTGAGAACTTGAAGTTCTGAAGATCAGATCTTGAAGTTAGTAATTTCAAATTACCAATTTAGTTATTAACTTGAAATTGAGAACTTGAAGTTGTGAAGATCAGATCTTGAAGTTAGTAATTTCAAATTACCAATTTAGTTATTAACTTGAAATTGAGAACTTGAAGTTCTGAAGATCAGATCTTGAAGTTAGTAATTTCAAATTACCAATTTAGTTATTAACTTGAAATTGAGAAATTGAATTTGTTAAGATCAGATCTTTAAGTTAGTAATTTCAAATTACAAATTTAGTTATTACTTTGAAATTGAGAACTTGAAGTTGTGAAGATAAGATCTTGAAGTTAGTAATTTCAAATTACCAATTTAGTTATTAACTTGAAATTGAGAACTTGAAGTTGTGAAGATCAGATCTTGAAGTTAGTAATTTCAAATTACCAATTTAGTTATTAACTTGAAATTGAGAACTTGAAGTTCTGAAGATCAGATCTTGAAGTTAGTAATTTCAAATTACCAATTTAGTTATTAACTTGAAATTGAGAAATTGAATTTGTTAAGATCAGATCTTTAAGTTAGTAATTTCAAATTACCAATTTAGTTATTAACTTGAAATTGAGAACTTGAAGTTCTGAAGATCAGATCTTGAAGTTAGTAATTTCAAATTACCAATTTAGTTATTTATTTGAAATTGAGAACTTTTAGTTCTGAAGATCAGATCTTGTAGTTAGTAATTTCAAATTACAAATTTAGTTATTAACTTGAAATTGAGAACTTGAAGTTCTGAAGATCAGATCTTGAAGTTAGTAATTTGAAATTACAAATTTAGTTATTAACTTGAAATTGAGAACTTGAAGTTGTGAAGATCAGATCTTGAAGTTAGTTATTTCAAATTACCAATTTAGTTATTAACTTGAAATTGAGAACTTGAAGTTCTGAAGATCAGATCTTGAAGTTAGTAATTTCAAATTACCAATTTAGTTATTAACTTGAAATTGAGAACTTTTAGTTCTGAAGATCAGATCTTGTAGTTAGTAATTTAAAATTACAAATTTAGTTATTAACTTGAAATTGAGAACTTGAAGTTGTGAAGATCAGATCTTGAAGTTAGTAATTTCAAATTACCAATTTAGTTATTAACTTGAAATTGAGAACTTGAAGTTGTGAAGATAAGATCTTTAAGTTAGTAATTTCAAATTACCAATTTAGTTATTAACTTGAAATTGAGAACTTGAAGTTCTGAATATCAGATCTTTAAGTTAGTAATTTCAAATTACCAATTTAGTTATTAACTTGAAATTGAGAACTTGAAGTTCTGAAGATCAGATCTTGAAGTTAGTAATTTCAAATTACCAATTTAGTTATTAACTTGAAATTGAGAACTTGAAGTTCTGAATATCAGATCTTGAAGTTAGTAATTTCAAATTACCAATTTAGATGTTAACTTGAAATTGAGAACTTGAAGTTCTGAAGATCAGATCTTGAAGTTAGTAATTTCAAATTACCAATTTAGTTATTAACTTGAAATTGAGAACTTTTAGTTCTGAAGATCAGATCTTGTAGTTAGTAATTTGAAATTACAAATTTAGTTATTAACTTGAAATTGAGAACTTTAAGTTGTGAAGATCAGATCTTGAAGTTAGTAATTTCAAATTACCAATTTAGTTATTAACTTGAAATTGAGAACTTGAAGTTCTGAAGATCAGATCTTGAAGTTAGTAATTTCAAATTACCAATTTAGTTATTAACTTGAAATTGAGAACTTGAAGTTCTGAAGATCAGATCTTGAAGTTAGTAATTTCAAATTACCAATTTAGTTATTAACTTGAAATTGAGAACTTGAAGTTCTGAAGATCAGATCTTGAAGTTAGTAATTTCAAATTACCAATTTAGTTATTAACTTGAAATTGAGAACTTGAAGTTCTGAAGATCAGATCTTGAAGTTAGTAATTTCAAATTACCAATTTAGTTATTAACTTGAAATTGAGAACTTGAAGTTCTGAAGATCAGATCTTGAAGTTAGTAATTTCAAATTACCAATTTAGTTATTAACTTGAAATTGAGAACTTGAAGTTCTGAAGATCAGATCTTGAAGTTAGTAATTTCAAATTACCAATTTAGTTATTAACTTGAAATTGAGAAATTGAATTTGTTACGATCAGATCTTTAAGTTAGTAATTTCAAATTACCAATTTAGTTATTAACTTGAAATTGAGAACTTGAAGTTCTGAAGATCAGATCTTGAAGTTAGTAATTTCAAATTACCAATTTAGTTATTTATTTGAAATTGAGAACTTTTAGTTCTGAAGATCAGATCTTGTAGTTAGTAATTTCTAATTACAAATTTAGTTATTAACTTGAAATTGAGAACTTGAAGTTGTGAAGATAAGATCTTGAAGTTAGTAATTTCAAATTACCAATTTAGTTATTAACTTGAAATTGAGAACTATTAGTTCTGAAGATCAGATCTTGTAGTTAGTAATTTGAAATTACCAATTTAGTTATTAACTTGAAATTGAGAACTTGAAGTTGTGAAGATCAGATCTTGAAGTTAGTAATTTCAAATTACCAATTTAGTTATTAACTAGAAATTGAGAACTTGAAGTTGTGAAGATAAGATCTTTAAGTTAGTAATTTCAAATTACCAATTTAGTTATTAACTTGAAATTGAGAACTTGAAGTTCTGAATATCAGATCTTTAAGTTAGTAATTTCAAATTACCAATTTAGTTATTAACTTGAAATTGAGAACTTGAAGTTCTGAATATCAGATCTTGAAGTTAGTAATTTCAAATTACCAATTTAGATGTTAACTTGAAATTGAGAACTTGAAGTTCTGAAGATCAGATCTTGAAGTTAGTAATTTCAAATTACCAATTTAGTTATTAACTTGAAATTGAGAACTTTTAGTTCTGAATATCAGATCTTGAAGTTAGTAATTTCAAATTACCAATTTAGTTATTAACTTGAAATTGAGAACTTGAAGTTCTGAGGATCAGATCTTGAAGTTAGTAATTTCAAATTACCAATTTAGTTATTAACTTGAAATTGAGAACTTTTAGTTCTGAAGATCAGATCTTGTAGTTAGTAATTTGAAATTACAAATTTAGTTATTAACTTGAAATTGAGAAATTAAATTTGTTAAGATCAGATCTTTAAGTTAGTAATTTCAAATTACCAATTTAGTTATTAACTTGAAATTGAGAACTTGAAGTTCTGAAGATCAGATCTTGAAGTTAGTAATTTCAAATTACCAATTTAGTTATTAACTTGAAATTGAGAACTTGAAGTTCTGAAGATCAGATCTTGAAGTTAGTAATTTCAAATTACCAATTTAGTTATTCACTTGAAATTGAGAACTTGAAGTTCTGAAGATCAGATCTTGAAGTTAATAATTTCAAATTACCAATTTAGTTATTAACTTGAAATTGAGAACTTGAAGTTCTGTAGATCAGATCTTGAAGTTAGTAATTTCAAATTACCAATTTAGTTATTAACTTGAAATTGAGAACTTGAAGTTCTGAAGATCAGATCTTGAAGTTAGTAATTTCAAATTACCAATTTAGTTATTAACTTGAAATTGAGAACTTGAAGTTGTGAAGATCAGATCTTGAAGTTGGTAATTTCAAATTACCAATTTAGTTATTATCTTGAAATTGAGAACTTGAAGTTTTGAAGATAAGATCTTTAAGTTAGTAATTTCAAATTACCAATTTAGTTATTAACTTGTAATTGAGAACTTGAAGTTCTGAAGATCAGATCTTGAAGTTAGTAATTTCAAATTACCAATTTAGTTATTAACTTGAAATTGAGAACTTGAAGTTCTGAAGATCAGATCTTGAAGTTAGTAATTTCAAATTACCAATTTAGTTATTAACTTGAAATTGAGAACTTGAAGTTCTGAAGATCAGATCTTGAAGTTAGTAATTTCAAATTACCAATTTAGTTATTAACTTGAAATTGAGAACTTTTAGTTCTGAAGATCAGATCTTGTAGTTAGTAATTTGAAATTACAAATTTAGTTATTAACTTGAAATTGAGAACTTGAAGTTGTGACGATCATATCTTGAAGTTAGTAATTTCAAATTACCAATTTAGATCTTAACTTGAAACTGAGAACTTGAAGTTCTGAAGATCAGATCTTGAAGTTAGTAATTTCAAATTACCAATTTAGTTATTAACTTGAAATTGAGAACTTTTAGTTCTGAAGATCAGATCTTGTAGTTAGTAATTTGAAATTACAAATTTAGTTATTAACTTGAAATTGAGAAATTGAATTTGTTAAGATCAGATCTTGAAGTTAGTAATTTCAAATTACCAATTTAGTTATTAACTTGAAATTGAGAACTTGAAGTTCTGAAGATCAGATCTTGAAGCTAGAAATTTCAAATTACCAATTTAGTTATTAACTTGTAATTGAGAAATTGAATTTGTTAAGATCAGATCTTTAAGTTAGTAATTTCAAATTACCAATTTAGTTATTAACTTGAAATTGAGAACTTGAAGTTCTGAAGATCAGATCTTGAAGTTAGTAATTTCAAATTACCTATTTAGTTATTAACTTGAAATTGAGAACTAGAAGTTCTGAAGATCAGATCTTGAAGTTAGTAATTTCAAATTACCAATTTAGTTATTAACTTGAAATTGAGAACTTTTAGTTCTGAAGATCAGATCTTGTAGTTAGTAATTTGAAATTACAAATTTAGTTATTAACTTGACATTGAGAAATTGTATTTGTTAAGATCAGATCTTTAAGTTAGTAATTTCAAATTACCAATTTAGTTATTAACTTGAAATTGAGAACTTTTAGTTCTGAAGATCAGATCTTGTAGTTAGTAATTTCAAATTACCAATTTAGTTATTAACTTGAAATTGAGAACTTGAAGTTCTGAAGATCAGATCTTGAAGTTAGTAATTTCAAATTACCAATTTAGTTATTAACTTGAAATTGAGAACTTGAAGTTGTGAAGATCAGATCTTGAAGTTAGTAATTTCAAATTACCAATTTAGTTATTAACTTGAAATTGAGAACTTGAAGTTCTGAAGATCAGATCTTGAAGTTAGTAATTTCAAATTACCAATTTAGTTATTAACTTGAAATTGAGAACTTGAAGTTCTGAAGATCAGATCTTGAAGTTAGTAATTTCAAATTACCAATTTAGTTCTTAACTTGAAATTGAGAACTTTTAGTTCTGAAGATCAGATCTTGTAGTTAGTAATTTGAAATTACAAATTTAGTTATTAACTTGAAATTGAGAACTTGAAGTTGTGAAGATCAGATCTTGAAGTTAGTAATTTCAAATTACCAATTTAGTTATTATCTTGAAATTGAGAACTTGAAGTTGTGAAGATAAGATCTTTAAGTTAGTAATTTCAAATTACCAATTTAGTTATTAACTTGAAATTGAGAACTTGAAGTTCTGAAGATCAGATCTTGAAGTTAGTAATTTCAAATTACCAATTTAGTTATTAACTTGAAATTGAGAACTTGAAGTTCTGAAGATCAGATCTTGAAGTTAGTAATTTCAAATTACCAATTTAGTTATTAACTTGAAATTGAGAACTTGAAGTTCTGAAGATCAGATCTTGAAGTTAGTAATTTCAAATTACCAATTTAGTTATTAACTTGAAATTGAGAAATTGAATTTGTTAAGATCAGAT
This sequence comes from Rhagonycha lutea, assembly GCA_958510855.1. Taxonomy (NCBI): domain Eukaryota; kingdom Metazoa; phylum Arthropoda; class Insecta; order Coleoptera; family Cantharidae; genus Rhagonycha; species Rhagonycha lutea. The sequence continues at coordinate 42,897,731 of OY294038.1, forward strand.
CTTTAAGTTAGTAATTTCAAATTACCAATTTAGTTATTAACTTGAAATTGAGAACTTGAAGTTCTGAAGATCAGATCTTGAAGTTAGTAATTTCAAATTACCAATTTACTTATTAACTTGAAATTGAGAAATTGAATTTGTTAAGATCAGATCTTGAAGTTAGTAATTTCAAATTACCAATTTAGTTATTAACTTGAAATTGAGAACTTGAAGTTCTGAAGATCAGATCTTGAAGTTAGTAATTTCAAATTACCAATTTAGTTATTTATTTGAAATTGAGAACTTTTAGTTCTGAAGATCAGATCTTGTAGTTAGTAATTTCAAATTACAAATTTAGTTATTAACTTGAAATTGAGAACTTGAAGTTCTGAAGATCAGATCTTGAAGTTAGTAATTTGAAATTACAAATTTAGTTATTAACTTGAAATTGAGAACTTGAAGTTGTGAAGATCAGATCTTGAAGTTAGTTATTTCAAATTACCAATTTAGTTATTAACTTGAAATTGAGAACTTGAAGTTCTGAAGATCAGATCTTGAAGTTAGTAATTTCAAATTACCAATTTAGTTATTAACTTGAAATTGAGAACTTTTAGTTCTGAAGATCAGATCTTGTAGTTAGTAATTTAAAATTACAAATTTAGTTATTAACTTGAAATTGAGAACTTGAAGTTGTGAAGATCAGATCTTGAAGTTAGTAATTTCAAATTACCAATTTAGTTATTAACTTGAAATTGAGAACTTGAAGTTGTGAAGATAAGATCTTTAAGTTAGTAATTTCAAATTACCAATTTAGTTATTAACTTGAAATTGAGAACTTGAAGTTCTGAATATCAGATCTTTAAGTTAGTAATTTCAAATTACCAATTTAGTTATTAACTTGAAATTGAGAACTTGAAGTTCTGAAGATCAGATCTTGAAGTTAGTAATTTCAAATTACCAATTTAGTTATTAACTTGAAATTGAGAACTTGAAGTTCTGAATATCAGATCTTGAAGTTAGTAATTTCAAATTACCAATTTAGATGTTAACTTGAAATTGAGAACTTGAAGTTCTGAAGATCAGATCTTGAAGTTAGTAATTTCAAATTACCAATTTAGTTATTAACTTGAAATTGAGAACTTTTAGTTCTGAAGATCAGATCTTGTAGTTAGTAATTTGAAATTACAAATTTAGTTATTAACTTGAAATTGAGAACTTTAAGTTGTGAAGATCAGATCTTGAAGTTAGTAATTTCAAATTACCAATTTAGTTATTAACTTGAAATTGAGAACTTGAAGTTCTGAAGATCAGATCTTGAAGTTAGTAATTTCAAATTACCAATTTAGTTATTAACTTGAAATTGAGAACTTGAAGTTCTGAAGATCAGATCTTGAAGTTAGTAATTTCAAATTACCAATTTAGTTATTAACTTGAAATTGAGAACTTGAAGTTCTGAAGATCAGATCTTGAAGTTAGTAATTTCAAATTACCAATTTAGTTATTAACTTGAAATTGAGAACTTGAAGTTCTGAAGATCAGATCTTGAAGTTAGTAATTTCAAATTACCAATTTAGTTATTAACTTGAAATTGAGAACTTGAAGTTCTGAAGATCAGATCTTGAAGTTAGTAATTTCAAATTACCAATTTAGTTATTAACTTGAAATTGAGAACTTGAAGTTCTGAAGATCAGATCTTGAAGTTAGTAATTTCAAATTACCAATTTAGTTATTAACTTGAAATTGAGAAATTGAATTTGTTACGATCAGATCTTTAAGTTAGTAATTTCAAATTACCAATTTAGTTATTAACTTGAAATTGAGAACTTGAAGTTCTGAAGATCAGATCTTGAAGTTAGTAATTTCAAATTACCAATTTAGTTATTTATTTGAAATTGAGAACTTTTAGTTCTGAAGATCAGATCTTGTAGTTAGTAATTTCTAATTACAAATTTAGTTATTAACTTGAAATTGAGAACTTGAAGTTGTGAAGATAAGATCTTGAAGTTAGTAATTTCAAATTACCAATTTAGTTATTAACTTGAAATTGAGAACTATTAGTTCTGAAGATCAGATCTTGTAGTTAGTAATTTGAAATTACCAATTTAGTTATTAACTTGAAATTGAGAACTTGAAGTTGTGAAGATCAGATCTTGAAGTTAGTAATTTCAAATTACCAATTTAGTTATTAACTAGAAATTGAGAACTTGAAGTTGTGAAGATAAGATCTTTAAGTTAGTAATTTCAAATTACCAATTTAGTTATTAACTTGAAATTGAGAACTTGAAGTTCTGAATATCAGATCTTTAAGTTAGTAATTTCAAATTACCAATTTAGTTATTAACTTGAAATTGAGAACTTGAAGTTCTGAATATCAGATCTTGAAGTTAGTAATTTCAAATTACCAATTTAGATGTTAACTTGAAATTGAGAACTTGAAGTTCTGAAGATCAGATCTTGAAGTTAGTAATTTCAAATTACCAATTTAGTTATTAACTTGAAATTGAGAACTTTTAGTTCTGAATATCAGATCTTGAAGTTAGTAATTTCAAATTACCAATTTAGTTATTAACTTGAAATTGAGAACTTGAAGTTCTGAGGATCAGATCTTGAAGTTAGTAATTTCAAATTACCAATTTAGTTATTAACTTGAAATTGAGAACTTTTAGTTCTGAAGATCAGATCTTGTAGTTAGTAATTTGAAATTACAAATTTAGTTATTAACTTGAAATTGAGAAATTAAATTTGTTAAGATCAGATCTTTAAGTTAGTAATTTCAAATTACCAATTTAGTTATTAACTTGAAATTGAGAACTTGAAGTTCTGAAGATCAGATCTTGAAGTTAGTAATTTCAAATTACCAATTTAGTTATTAACTTGAAATTGAGAACTTGAAGTTCTGAAGATCAGATCTTGAAGTTAGTTATTTCAAATTACCAATTTAGTTATTAACTTGAAATTGAGAACTTGAAGTTCTGAAGATCAGATCTTGAAGTTAGTAATTTCAAATTACCAATTTAGTTATTAACTTGAAATTGAGAACTTTTAGTTCTGAAGATCAGATCTTGTAGTTAGTAATTTAAAATTACAAATTTAGTTATTAACTTGAAATTGAGAACTTGAAGTTGTGAAGATCAGATCTTGAAGTTAGTAATTTCAAATTACCAATTTAGTTATTAACTTGAAATTGAGAACTTGAAGTTGTGAAGATAAGATCTTTAAGTTAGTAATTTCAAATTACCAATTTAGTTATTAACTTGAAATTGAGAACTTGAAGTTCTGAATATCAGATCTTTAAGTTAGTAATTTCAAATTACCAATTTAGTTATTAACTTGAAATTGAGAACTTGAAGTTCTGAAGATCAGATCTTGAAGTTAGTAATTTCAAATTACCAATTTAGTTATTAACTTGAAATTGAGAACTTGAAGTTCTGAATATCAGATCTTGAAGTTAGTAATTTCAAATTACCAATTTAGATGTTAACTTGAAATTGAGAACTTGAAGTTCTGAAGATCAGATCTTGAAGTTAGTAATTTCAAATTACCAATTTAGTTATTAACTTGAAATTGAGAACTTTTAGTTCTGAAGATCAGATCTTGTAGTTAGTAATTTGAAATTACAAATTTAGTTATTAACTTGAAATTGAGAACTTTAAGTTGTGAAGATCAGATCTTGAAGTTAGTAATTTCAAATTACCAATTTAGTTATTAACTTGAAATTGAGAACTTGAAGTTCTGAAGATCAGATCTTGAAGTTAGTAATTTCAAATTACCAATTTAGTTATTAACTTGAAATTGAGAACTTGAAGTTCTGAAGATCAGATCTTGAAGTTAGTAATTTCAAATTACCAATTTAGTTATTAACTTGAAATTGAGAACTTGAAGTTCTGAAGATCAGATCTTGAAGTTAGTAATTTCAAATTACCAATTTAGTTATTAACTTGAAATTGAGAACTTGAAGTTCTGAAGATCAGATCTTGAAGTTAGTAATTTCAAATTACCAATTTAGTTATTAACTTGAAATTGAGAACTTGAAGTTCTGAAGATCAGATCTTGAAGTTAGTAATTTCAAATTACCAATTTAGTTATTAACTTGAAATTGAGAACTTGAAGTTCTGAAGATCAGATCTTGAAGTTAGTAATTTCAAATTACCAATTTAGTTATTAACTTGAAATTGAGAAATTGAATTTGTTACGATCAGATCTTTAAGTTAGTAATTTCAAATTACCAATTTAGTTATTAACTTGAAATTGAGAACTTGAAGTTCTGAAGATCAGATCTTGAAGTTAGTAATTTCAAATTACCAATTTAGTTATTTATTTGAAATTGAGAACTTTTAGTTCTGAAGATCAGATCTTGTAGTTAGTAATTTCTAATTACAAATTTAGTTATTAACTTGAAATTGAGAACTTGAAGTTGTGAAGATAAGATCTTGAAGTTAGTAATTTCAAATTACCAATTTAGTTATTAACTTGAAATTGAGAACTATTAGTTCTGAAGATCAGATCTTGTAGTTAGTAATTTGAAATTACCAATTTAGTTATTAACTTGAAATTGAGAACTTGAAGTTGTGAAGATCAGATCTTGAAGTTAGTAATTTCAAATTACCAATTTAGTTATTAACTAGAAATTGAGAACTTGAAGTTGTGAAGATAAGATCTTTAAGTTAGTAATTTCAAATTACCAATTTAGTTATTAACTTGAAATTGAGAACTTGAAGTTCTGAATATCAGATCTTTAAGTTAGTAATTTCAAATTACCAATTTAGTTATTAACTTGAAATTGAGAACTTGAAGTTCTGAATATCAGATCTTGAAGTTAGTAATTTCAAATTACCAATTTAGATGTTAACTTGAAATTGAGAACTTGAAGTTCTGAAGATCAGATCTTGAAGTTAGTAATTTCAAATTACCAATTTAGTTATTAACTTGAAATTGAGAACTTTTAGTTCTGAATATCAGATCTTGAAGTTAGTAATTTCAAATTACCAATTTAGTTATTAACTTGAAATTGAGAACTTGAAGTTCTGAGGATCAGATCTTGAAGTTAGTAATTTCAAATTACCAATTTAGTTATTAACTTGAAATTGAGAACTTTTAGTTCTTGTAACGAATTTTTTATTCGTTACTTAAATTTTGCAGCACCGTGTATATATTTGCATTTAGCAATAGGTACGACGCAGACTTGCGACGTTTTACAGCGCACGTTTGATAAGAGGACGGGTACGCCATTTTGAGCGAGTACGACGTGTTTTCGAACATCGGTAATTATTTACCAATTACTTTATTAGAATCGTGTTAATTACACCAGAATCTAACTATTCACAATAGTAACGACGTCTGCTACGCTTGGAAATTCTTTTTTGGCTGGTCGTTGTGAGTTCCTGTCATAGCAAGCAATTTTTACTAACATCGTTTGATTGTGCGTAACATTATTTATTACCAGTGCCTTATCAATATCGCCATATTGCTCGTACAACTTATTGTTTGGTGGTTATCAGCATCTTATTCAACCCATTATCATGTGGTACTCTATCTATTAGTGCATCCTGCAATTATACAAGTCTGTACTGGATAGTTTTTTTTGGTTCCGGAAGTCGGATTTCACCCCAGTAGCGTTACCACCAGTTCCGGATATTTACTGATCAACATCTCCAGAGCGACTGCAGTTGACAATTTACTTACTAAGCATTGTATAAGGTAGAAGTTTGTAAACCTCCTCCAACAAAGATCTTTGGAAGTGAAGGTAAGATTTTTATTAGTATTTAATTGCGTCTTTCTGCAAGTTGCTAAGATTTTAAATTTTCGTGGAAGGTATTTGCCCTATATTTTAACTGGATAGTTTCGACTGGCGAGTGCAGTCCTTTGACTGATTCTTCATTTTTATTTACATCGTCCAGAACCGTCGTGAGTTGAAGCCTGTACCAAAATAGTTTTATTTGTAATAAGTATTTATTATATTGTTATTAACGTTGATTGGTGGTTTGATTTTCAAGTGTTTTCTTTGAAGTCAATTTTCAGGGTAATTCACCCCCTAGCCTACCGTCGGAGCTTAGCTGTCAAAAAGGGCAACATTTTAACAGGTAGCTCTCTACCTGGTGAGCAGTAATCGCTTCCTGGACCACCATAACGGTGGGGAAAAGGAGGTATAAGATTATTAGTTTCACTGGCGCCCAACGTGGGGCCCTTTTGACAATTTTTATTATTAAGGAAACACTTGAGTTTTGGAAATCATCCAGTTTTTTGGTGCAGGTCATTCTCACGCGGCATACAGATTTGTTATTGCAATTTGCGCTTTTTTTTTGCTTATTATAATCAGTGCTACCACGAACGATAATGAGTACGATGCAATTTGTGAAATCCTTAGCAGAAGCTGAGGTGGATGTAGAATTAATGATGCGGGGTGCGGACATCACCACTTTTCCTGATCTTACCTTGAAGATCAATAATTTAACGCAGCTTATCCGCGAAGAGAGGTGTAATTCTCTCTTGGCACTCCACGCCTATAAGCCTACTGATGTGCTAGCTGAGTTGAGAGTTTGCACCGAGATGCTAGCGACCTTTACAGCGGAAGTAGACTCGTTGGAGCGCTCTTTTGATAGACGGGGTTTCGAGGTGATTTTCGACAGACTAGCACATTACAGTAATAGATTAAATATCATGGAGGGAGTTGGTTTTCGCGATGAGGATAGGGAGAAGTTGGTAGATGGGTTTAAACAATTGATTGTAAGAGTACAAACCTTGGAAAATCGGCAGGCTAGTAGCAATATAGTAGGAAATTTATTTCAAACGCCTCCTCCTACGTCTTCAACCCAAATTATACCTGACACTTCAGATCTGATTAATGCTTGTACTCAATTAATTGAGAGCAAGTCAAAGGTTAGGTTTGATGTGCGTAAGTGGGACATCAAGTTTGATGGACAAGAGGGTCCGCAACAACTCTTCGAATTCCTCGAGCGGACGAGAGAGTTGGCGTTGTCCAGAGGGATTAGGGAGAACGACCTCATTGATAAGGCGGTAGAATTATTTACGGGAGACGCGCTCAGATGGTTCAGGGGAGTGCGGGAAACGGTTCATACGTGGAAATCCTTGGAGGAGTTACTTAAATTGCGCTTTTTGCCCAGAGATTTCAATTTTGAGTACTTGGACATTATCAGGGCTCGTAAGCAAAATAAGGGGGAATCCGCGCGATCCTTTATCGATGCCATGTTGGAGATGTTTTCTCGGATGAACCCCGTGCCGCCTGAGACGATCAGACTTAAGATCATAAGAAAAAATTTGTCTCCAAGTATTTCATTAGCTATGGGTACTGCACCTTTATTTACCCTGGCTGCATTTATAGAGAGTGCTCGGGCAGCAGAAGAACTTGTCCGAGATACCACGCCTCTAGTTAATACTACCGCTACCCTGACGCATAAAACCCTTGAAGTCAACCCCTTGCCTACCGTCTCTCTTGCAAAACAGAAGGGTACCTGCTGGAATTGTTCGGCCGCTGATCATAGCTATCGGTTTTGCCCACAGCCATTTAACTCATTTTGTTTTGTTTGTGGTCAGAAGGGGACCACTACATTAAAATGCCCCCGTAATCATTCAAAAAACGCGAGAGGACGAGGAAGAGGCTCGGCGACTTCCTCAAATCTACAATGAAAGCCGACTCAGCGTCTTGGAAGGAATGGCTAGCAAAAATAAGATCCTTTTGTTTACCACCTCAAACCATTTCTTCCACTGCATTCACCCACCCCACTACTGATTGTCGTCCATTCGTGAATTTGACCATTAAAGGGATCCACCTAGTTGCTCTATTGGACTCTGGTGCCTCGGTTTCTATTTTAGGTACAGAGGGCCATTATTTAATTGATCGGTTTGACTTAGGGTTGGTACGTGACCCTCGGGTAAATTTACGTTCTGCAGATGGGACTCCCCAGGATATTTTAGGAGTTGTTGAGCTACCTATTTCTCTCTGCGGGGTCACCAAAGCTTTAAAATTTTTAGTTTGCCAAAGTATCCGTACCAGTTTAACCCTGGGGATTGATTTTTGCAAACTTTTTGGTGTTAAGGCAGATTTCGGCTCAGATCGATTTGATGTGGAAGAAGTTCACTCTCTCAATTTAATCCGTACTGCCGACGATCTTAGCCTTGAGCAACAGGTTGCCCTCTCTGCGGTTATTGAGCAATATGAAGACCTTGCTCACGATGGGTTGACGCGAACTTTTAAGGTTACTCATGATATTAACACTGGTGATGCGCTTCCGATCAAGCAAAGATATTTTGCTCTTTCTCCAGCTATGCGGAAAATTGCCCATGCCGAGCTTGACAAGATGCTGGACATGGATGTCGTACGCCCTAGCAAATCCCCTTGGTCTTCACCTATGTTGTTAGTCAAAAAGGCTGACGATTCTCATCGCCTTTGTTTTGACGGGCGTAAACTAAACCAGGTGACCAAGAAGGATGCTTATCCATTACCTAGGCTCGACGACATCCTTACGCGTTTACAAGATGCTCGATTTCTTACATCAATCGATCTCAAGAAAGCTTTTTGGCAGATTCCCTTGTCTCCATCTTCCTGTGAAAAGACCGCTTTCACTGTCCCCGGTCGTGGTTTGTTTGAGTACGTAGTTATGCCTTTTGGTATCTCCAATGCGCCTAGCACCCTACAGCGTCTAATGGATAACATTTTCGGACCACTTCTTGGCGAGAAAATTTTTGTTTATTTGGATGATGTTATTGTAATTTCTAACACCTTCAGTGAACATATCGAACTACTCAAGCAAGTCTACTCGTGCTTAAAGGATGCCAACCTTACCGTGAATCTGGACAAGTGCAAGTTTTGCCGTCCTAGCTTGACATTTTTAGGTCATGTTATCGACAAAACAGGGTTACACACGGACCCAGATAAGGTTGAAGCTATCACAAAGCTGGCTAGACCTACAACCGTTACTGGCGTTAAACGTTTTATAGGGATGATTGGGTGGTACAGACGATTTGTACCCGATTTTTCGTCACTTTCAGCTCCAATAACTGAGCTTACTAAGGGTCGTGTTAAGCGACAAACCATTACTTGGACTCCTAACGCCATTGAGTCATTTGAACGTTTAAAACAGTTATTAGTTTCAGCGCCCATTCTAGCCAGCCCAGATTTTGATAAACGCTTTTTCATTCAATGTGATGCTTCCAACTACGGTTTGGGCTGTATTTTAACCCAAGGTGAAGGTTCAGATGAGCGAGTTATAGCTTATGCGTCGCGTACCCTCAACAAGGCTGAGCGGAACTATTCGGTCACGGAAAGAGAATGCCTTGCAGTTATATTTGGCATCGAGAAATTCAGACCCTATGTGGAAGGTACAGAGTTTACGGTTATAACTGACCATTATTCGCTTTTGTGGCTTAAGAGTATGAAAGATCCGGCGGGACGTCTTGCGCGTTGGAGTGTCCGTCTCTCTCAGCACTCCTTTGAGATTAAGCATAGAAAAGGTCATTTAAACGTCGTACCGGACGCATTATCTCGGGCTCCTCTTGAAGTGTCCTCACTTAACTTATCGGTTGGCGACTTTGATCCGTGGTACAGCCGCATTTTGGCCAATGTTATTGAAAACCCTGCGCAGTTCCCTGATTGGCGTGTTGAGTCTGGGTTATTGTACAAACTCATCACAAACCCCCACGGTATAACATCTAATTTCGTGGAATGGAAGCAAGTTGTACCCAAGTCGCGTCGGAATGATGTTTTAAAACAATGTCACGATGACCCGACCTCGGCTCACTTAGGTACCTTGAAGACTTACAACAAAGTAAGAGAACTTTATTACTGGCCAAGGATGCGATCTGACATTGCTCGTTATGTGCGGCGGTGCACCGCGTGTTTATCATCAAAGGCTTGCCAAGGTGGGCGATACGGCTTGATGGGCAAGGAAAAGAAAGTTCGCTTTCCTTTTCAATGCATTTCCGTTGACCTGATGGGTCCATTTCCACGCTCAGCTAAGGGTAATACCATGTTAGTTGTAGTCTGCGACTGGTTTTCGAAATTTGTTTTAGTTCAACCACTGCGCAAAGCCACATCTAAGACCGTGTGTGAATTTTTGGAAAACCAAGTTTTCTTGTTGTTTGGAGTACCCCAAATTTGCATGGTGGATAACGGTCCACAGTTTATTAGCGCTCACTTTCGGAAACTCATGAATGACTACAACGTAACACACTTATGGTACAGCGCGGTTTACCATCCTCAAATAAATTTTGTTGAGAGAGTTAACCGTGTGGTGGGTACAGCGATACGGGCATATATTAAAGATGACCACAGGAGTTGGGATTTAGAGATCCATAAGATAGCACATGCGATTCGCTCCGCAACTCATGATGTTACTGGGTATACCCCGTCCTTTTTGAATCTTGGTCGAACCGTTCCCGTTAGGGGAGATTATTACGGTCGCGTCTCGGAATTCAATGAGGAGGATTTGACCCTGGAGAATCGTGAACGCGTGGCTCAGGATATGAATCGGTTAAACGACTTGTTTGTGGACGTAACCACTCGACTTCAAGAGGCCTATCGTCGCAATGCCTCACATTACAACTTACGGAAACGGAGCATCCAATTTAAAGTAGGAGATGTCGTTTGGCGTCGAAACTTTGCATTGTCTGATGCTAGTAAGCACTTTAATAGCAAACTTGCTCCAAAATACGTCCGTTGTAAGGTTCGAGAAGTCAACGGCCCATTAACATATCGTTTAGCTGATGAGCAGGGTAAATACGTCGGTATCTTTCATGTCAAGGATTTAAAACCGCATCACAACGACGAGGACGACCATCTGTCCTCAGTGTAACATATACAATGGGAGGTTGGTTGGGTAATGTAGTCACTAACTGGCCTAATTTCACCTTAGATCAGTAAACTTTGAAACCATTCCATCTCGGTTTCCTAGTTTTTTTAACATCAGAGGCTTGCCTCTACATATTTAGATTGCGTAGCTAACACTTATGGTAGGACTCCTTATTTATTTCGGTCATTTTGGCTGGAACAGATTCTATTTATTTTTTATTTTTGTTTCTATGTGTTAAGGACAATGACTGCCTTATACTGAAACAACCTTTTGCGCTGGGTGAGTCCTATGCGATTCACTTACGAGCCGTCGTGAATGGGTCCTATGTGGTCCATTCCCTTGTAGTTTTGCAAGTGGAAGTCACTTGTAACGTCATTATTTAGGTATAGGTCCTATGGGGGCTGTACGATCTCCTTTGTAATCCCATACCGTTGGTTATCCGGGTGTGGATTGCATTCTTTGTTTTTTTGGCTTGACGAAGCGCTACGCGCTCTGCCAATGGGTTCTTGCTTTATGCACATTTTATGGTAACGAATCGTTACTAGGGAGAATACCCACATTTATTCTTTTAGTTTTTAGATTTTTATAGTAATCTTGGTTACGTTCCTACCATTTGTAACGGTTATGCTAATTCTACGCCTACTTAAGCACGGGTCCACGCTTAGTTCTGCGCATGTATACTTTTTTATTCCATCTTAACCCCGGTTAGATCTTTCAGGGGGGGGCTGTGTAACGAATTTTTTATTCGTTACTTAAATTTTGCAGCACCGTGTATATATTTGCATTTAGCAATAGGTACGACGCAGACTTGCGACGTTTTACAGCGCACGTTTGATAAGAGGACGGGTACGCCATTTTGAGCGAGTACGACGTGTTTTCGAACATCGGTAATTATTTACCAATTACTTTATTAGAATCGTGTTAATTACACCAGAATCTAACTATTCACAATAGTAACGACGTCTGCTACGCTTGGAAATTCTTTTTTGGCTGGTCGTTGTGAGTTCCTGTCATAGCAAGCAATTTTTACTAACATCGTTTGATTGTGCGTAACATTATTTATTACCAGTGCCTTATCAATATCGCCATATTGCTCGTACAACTTATTGTTTGGTGGTTATCAGCATCTTATTCAACCCATTATCATGTGGTACTCTATCTATTAGTGCATCCTGCAATTATACAAGTCTGTACTGGATAGTTTTTTTTGGTTCCGGAAGTCGGATTTCACCCCAGTAGCGTTACCACCAGTTCCGGATATTTACTGATCAACATCTCCAGAGCGACTGCAGTTGACAATTTACTTACTAAGCATTGTATAAGGTAGAAGTTTGTAAACCTCCTCCAACAAAGATCTTTGGAAGTGAAGGTAAGATTTTTATTAGTATTTAATTGCGTCTTTCTGCAAGTTGCTAAGATTTTAAATTTTCGTGGAAGGTATTTGCCCTATATTTTAACTGGATAGTTTCGACTGGCGAGTGCAGTCCTTTGACTGATTCTTCATTTTTATTTACATCGTCCAGAACCGTCGTGAGTTGAAGCCTGTACCAAAATAGTTTTATTTGTAATAAGTATTTATTATATTGTTATTAACGTTGATTGGTGGTTTGATTTTCAAGTGTTTTCTTTGAAGTCAATTTTCAGGGTAATTCACCCCCTAGCCTACCGTCGGAGCTTAGCTGTCAAAAAGGGCAACATTTTAACAGGTAGCTCTCTACCTGGTGAGCAGTAATCGCTTCCTGGACCACCATAACGGTGGGGAAAAGGAGGTATAAGATTATTAGTTTCATTCTGAAGATCAGATCTTGTAGTTAGTAATTTGAAATTACAAATTTAGTTATTAACTTGAAATTGAGAAATTAAATTTGTTAAGATCAGATCTTTAAGTTAGTAATTTCAAATTACCAATTTAGTTATTAACTTGAAATTGAGAACTTGAAGTTCTGAAGATCAGATCTTGAAGTTAGTAATTTCAAATTACCAATTTAGTTATTAACTTGAAATTGAGAACTTGAAGTTCTGAAGATCAGATCTTGAAGTTAGTAATTTCAAATTACCAATTTAGTTATTCACTTGAAATTGAGAACTTGAAGTTCTGAAGATCAGATCTTGAAGTTAGTAATTTCAAATTACCAATTTAGTTATTAACTTGAAATTGAGAACTTGAAGTTCTGTAGATCAGATCTTGAAGTTAGTAATTTCAAATTACCAATTTAGTTATTAACTTGAAATTGAGAACTTGAAGTTCTGAAGATCAGATCTTGAAGTTAGTAATTTCAAATTACCAATTTAGTTATTAACTTGAAATTGAGAACTTGAAGTTGTGAAGATCAGATCTTGAAGTTGGTAATTTCAAATTACCAATTTAGTTATTATCTTGAAATTGAGAACTTGAAGTTTTGAAGATAAGATCTTTAAGTTAGTAATTTCAAATTACCAATTTAGTTATTAACTTGTAATTGAGAACTTGAAGTTCTGAAGATGAGATCTTGAAGTTAGTAATTTCAAATTACCAATTTAGTTATTAACTTGAAATTGAGAACTTGAAGTTCTGAAGATCAGATCTTGAAGTTAGTAATTTCAAATTACCAATTTAGTTATTAACTTGAAATTGAGAACTTGAAGTTCTGAAGATCAGATCTTGAAGTTAGTAATTTCAAATTACCAATTTAGTTATTAACTTGAAATTGAGAACTTTTAGTTCTGAAGATCAGATCTTGTAGTTAGTAATTTGAAATTACAAATTTAGTTATTAACTTGAAATTGAGAACTTGAAGTTGTGACGATCATATCTTGAAGTTAGTAATTTCAAATTACCAATTTAGATCTTAACTTGAAACTGAGAACTTGAAGTTCTGAAGATCAGATCTTGAAGTTAGTAATTTCAAATTACCAATTTAGTTATTAACTTGAAATTGAGAACTTTTAGTTCTGAAGATCAGATCTTGTAGTTAGTAATTTGAAATTACAAATTTAGTTATTAACTTGAAATTGAGAATTTGAATTTGTTAAGATCAGATCTTTAAGTTAGTAATTTCAAATTCCCAATTTAGTTATTAACTTGAAATTGAGAACTTGAAGTTCTGAAGATCAGATCTTGAAGCTAGAAATTTCAAATTACCAATTTAGTTATTAACTTGTAATTGAGAAATTGAATTTGTTAAGATCAGATCTTTAAGTTAGTAATTTCAAATTACCAATTTAGTTATTAACTTGAAATTGAGAACTTGAAGTTCTGAAGATCAGATCTTGAAGTTAGTAATTTCAAATTACCAATTTAGTTATTAACTTGAAATTGAGAACTTGAAGTTCTGAAGATCAGATCTTGAAGTTAGTAATTTCAAATTACCAATTTAGTTATTAACTTGAAATTGAGAACTTTTAGTTCTGAAGATCAGATCTTGTAGTTAGTAATTTGAAATTACAAATTTAGTTATTAACTTGACATTGAGAAATTGTATTTGTTAAGATCAGATCTTTAAGTTAGTAATTTCAAATTACCAATTTAGTTATTAACTTGAAATTGAGAACTTTTAGTTCTGAAGATCAGATCTTGTAGTTAGTAATTTCAAATTACCAATTTAGTTATTAACTTGAAATTGAGAACTTGAAGTTCTGAAGATCAGATCTTGAAGTTAGTAATTTCAAATTACCAATTTAGTTATTAACTTGAAATTGAGAACTTGAACTTGTGAAGATCAGATCTTGAAGTTAGTAATTTCAAATTACCAATTTAGTTATTAACTTGAAATTGAGAACTTGAAGTTCTGAAGATCAGATCTTGAAGTTAGTAATTTCAAATTACCAATTTAGTTATTAACTTGAAATTGAGAACTTGAAGTTCTGAAGATCAGATCTTGAAGTTAGTAATTTCAAATTACCAATTTAGTTCTTAACTTGAAATTGAGAACTTTTAGTTCTGAAGATCAGATCTTGTAGTTAGTAATTTGAAATTACAAATTTAGTTATTAACTTGAAATTGAGAACTTGAAGTTGTGAAGATCAGATCTTGAAGTTAGTAATTTCAAATTACCAATTTAGTTATTATCTTGAAATTGAGAACTTGAAGTTGTGAAGATAAGATCTTTAAGTTAGTAATTTCAAATTACCAATTTAGTTATTAACTTGAAATTGAGAACTTGAAGTTCTGAAGATCAGATCTTGAAGTTAGTAATTTCAAATTACCAATTTAGTTATTAACTTGAAATTGAGAACTTGAAGTTCTGAAGATCAGATCTTGAAGTTAGTAATTTCAAATTACCAATTTAGTTATTAACTTGAAATTGAGAACTTGAAGTTCTGAAGATCAGATCTTGAAGTTAGTAATTTCAAATTTCCAATTTAGTTATTAACTTGAAATTGAGAAATTGAATTTGTTAAGATCAGATCTTTAAGTTAGTAATTTCAAATTACCAATTTAGTTATTAACTTGAAATTGAGAACTTGAAGTTCTGAAGATCAGATCTTGAAGTTAGTAATTTCAAATTACCAATTTACTTATTAACTTGAAATTGAGAAATTGAATTTGTTAAGATCAGATCTTGAAGTTAGTAATTTCAAATTACCAATTTAGTTATTAACTTGAAATTGAGAACTTGAAGTTCTGAAGATCAGATCTTGAAGTTAGTAATTTCAAATTACCAATTTAGTTATTAACTTGAAATTGAGAACTTGAAGTTGTGAAGATCAGATCTTGAAGTTAGTAATTTCAAATTACCAATTTAGTTATTAACTTGAAATTGAGAACTTGAAGTTCTGAAGATCAGATCTTGAAGTTAGTAATTTCAAATTACCAATTTAGTTATTAACTTGAAATTGAGAACTTTTAGTTCTGAAGATCAGATCTTGTAGTTAGTAATTTCAAATTACCAATTTAGTTATTAACTTGAAATTGAGAACTTGAAGTTCTGAAGATCAGATCTTGAAGTTAGTAATTTCAAATTACCAATTTAATTATTAACTTGAAATTGAGAACTTGAAGTTTTGAAGATCAGATCTTGAAGTTAGTAATTTCAAATTACCAATTTAGTTATTAACTTGAAATTGAGAACTTGAAGTTCTGAAGATCAGATCTTGAAGTTAGTAATTTCAAATTACCAATTTAGTTATTAACTTGAAATTGAGAACTTGAAGTTCTGAAGATCAGATCTTGAAGTTAGTAATTTCAAATTACCAATTTAGTTCTTAACTTGAAATTGAGAACTTTTAGTTCTGAAGATCAGATCTTGTAGTTAGTAATTTGAAATTACAAATTTAGTTATTAACTTGAAATTGAGAACTTGAAGTTGTGAAGATCAGATCTTGAAGTTAGTAATTTCAAATTACCAATTTAGTTATTATCTTGAAATTGAGAACTTGAAGTTGTGAAGATAAGATCTTTAAGTTAGTAATTTCAAATTACCAATTTAGTTATTAACTTGAAATTGAGAACTTGAAGTTCTGAAGATCAGATCTTGAAGTTAGTAATTTCAAATTACCAATTTAGTTATTAACTTGAAATTGAGAACTTGAAGTTCTGAAGATCAGATCTTGAAGTTAGTAATTTCAAATTACCAATTTAGTTATTAACTTGAAATTGAGAACTTGAAGTTCTGAAGATCAGATCTTGAAGTTAGTAATTTCAAATTACCAATTTAGTTATTTATTTGAAATTGAGAACTTTTAGTTCTGAAGATCAGATCTTGTAGTTAGTAATTTCAAATTACAAATTTAGTTATTAACTTGAAATTGAGAACTTGAAGTTCTGAAGATCAGATCTTGAAGTTAGTAATTTGAAATTACAAATTTAGTTATTAACTTGAAATTGAGAACTTGAAGTTGTGAAGATCAGATCTTGAAGTTAGTAATTTCAAATTACCAATTTAGTTATTAACTTGAAATTGAGAACTTGAAGTTCTGAAGATCAGATCTTGAAGTTAGTAATTTCAAATTACCAATTTAGTTATTAACTTGAAATTGAGAACTTGAAGTTCTGAATATCAGATCTTGAAGTTAGTAATTTCAAATTACCAATTTAGATGTTAACTTGAAATTGAGAACTTGAAGTTCTGAAGATCAGATCTTGAAGTTAGTAATTTCAAATTACCAATTTAGTTATTAACTTGAAATTGAGAACTTTTAGTTCTGAAGATCAGATCTTGTAGTTAGTAATTTGAAATTACAAATTTAGTTATTAACTTGAAATTGAGAACTTTACGTTGTGAAGATCAGATCTTGAAGTTAGTAATTTCAAATTACCAATTTAGTTATTAACTTGAAATTGAGAACTTGAAGTTCTGAAGATCAGATCTTGAAGTTAGTAATTTCAAATTACCAATTTAGTTATTAACTTGAAATTGAGAACTTGAAGTTCTGAAGATCAGATCTTGAAGTTAGTAATTTCAAATTACCAATTTAGTTATTAACTTGAAATTGAGAACTTGAAGTTCTGAAGATCAGATCTTGAAGTTAGTAATTTCAAATTACCAATTTAGTTATTAACTTGAAATTGAGAACTTGAAGTTCTGAAGATCAGATCTTGAAGTTAGTAATTTCAAATTACCAATTTAGTTATTAACTTGAAATTGAGAACTTGAAGTTCTGAGGATCAGATCTTGAAGTTAGTAATTTCAAATTACCAATTTAGTTATTACCTTGAAATTGAGAACTTTTAGTTCTGAAGATCAGATCTTGTAGTTAGTAATTTGAAATTACAAATTTAGTTATTAACTTGAAATTGAGAAATTAAATTTGTTAAGATCAGATCTTTAAGTTAGTAATTTCAAATTACCAATTTAGTTATTAACTTGAAATTGAGAACTTGAAGTTCTGAAGATCAGATCTTGAAGTTAGTAATTTCAAATTACCAATTTAGTTATTAACTTGAAATTGAGAACTTGAAGTTCTGAAGATCAGATCTTGAAGTTAGTAATTTGAAATTACAAATTTAGTTATTAACTTGAAATTGAGAACTTGAAGTTGTGAAGATCAGATCTTGAAGTTAGTAATTTCAAATTACCAATTTAGTTATTCACTTGAAATTGAGAACTTGAAGTTCTGAAGATCAGATCTTGAAGTTAGTAATTTCAAATTACCAATTTAGTTATTAACTTGAAATTGAGAACTTGAAGTTCTGTAGATCAGATCTTGAAGTTAGTAATTTCAAATTACCAATTTAGTTATTAACTTGAAATTGAGAACTTGAAGTTCTGAAGATCAGATCTTGAAGTTAGTAATTTCAAATTACCAATTTAGTTATTAACTTGAAATTGAGAACTTGAAGTTGTGAAGATCAGATCTTGAAGTTAGTAATTTCAAATTACCAATTTAGTTATTATCTTGAAATTGAGAACTTGAAGTTTTGAAGATAAGATCTTTAAGTTAGTAATTTCAAATTACCAATTTAGTTATTAACTTGAAATTGAGAACTTGAAGTTCTGAAGATCAGATCTTGAAGTTAGTAATTTCAAATTACCAATTTAGTTATTAACTTGAAATTGAGAACTTGAAGTTCTGAAGATCAGATCTTGAAGTTAGTAATTTCAAATTACCAATTTAGTTATTAACTTGAAATTGAGAACTTGAAGTTCTGAAGATCAGATCTTGAAGTTAGTAATTTCAAATTACCAATTTAGTTATTAACTTGAAATTGAGAACTTTTAGTTCTGAAGATCAGATCTTGTAGTTAGTAATTTGAAATTACAAATTTAGTTATTAACTTGAAATTGAGAACTTGAAGTTGTGACGATCATATCTTGAAGTTAGTAATTTCAAATTACCAATTTAGATCTTAACTTGAAACTGAGAACTTGAAGTTCTGAAGATCAGATCTTGAAGTTAGTAATTTCAAATTACCAATTTAGTTATTAACTTGAAATTGAGAACTTTTAGTTCTGAAGATCAGATCTTGTAGTTAGTAATTTGGAATTACAAATTTAGTTATTAACTTGAAATTGAGAAATTGAATTTGTTAAGATCAGATCTTTAAGTTAGTAATTTCAAATTCCCAATTTAGTTATTAACTTGAAATTGAGAACTTGAAGTTCTGAAGATCAGATCTTGAAGCTAGAAATTTCAAATTACCAATTTAGTTATTAACTTGTAATTGAGAAATTGAATTTGTTAAGATCAGATCTTTAAGTTAGTAATTTCAAATTACCAATTTAGTTATTAACTTGAAATTGAGAACTTGAAGTTCTGAAGATCAGATCTTGAAGTTAGTAATTTCAAATTACCAATTTAGTTATTAACTTGAAATTGAGAACTTGAAGTTCTGAAGATCAGATCTTGAAGTTAGTAATTTCAAATTACCAATTTAGTTATTAACTTGAAATTGAGAACTTTTAGTTCTGAAGATCAGATCTTGTAGTTAGTAATTTGAAATTACAAATTTAGTTATTAACTTGACATTGAGAAATTGTATTTGTTAAGATCAGATCTTTGAGTTAGTAATTTCAAATTACCAATTTAGTTATTAACTTGAAATTGAGAACTTTTAGTTCTGAAGATCAGATCTTGTAGTTAGTAATTTCAAATTACCAATTTAGTTATTAACTTGAAATTGAGAACTTGAAGTTCTGAAGATCAGATCTTGAAGTTAGTAATTTCAAATTACCAATTTAGTTATTAACTTGAAATTGAGAACTTGAAGTTGTGAAGATCAGATCTTGAAGTTAGTAATTTCAAATTACCAATTTAGTTATTAACTTGAAATTGAGAACTTGAAGTTCTGAAGATCAGATCTTGAAGTTAGTAATTTCAAATTACCAATTTAGTTATTAACTTGAAATTGAGAACTTGAAGTTCTGAAGATCAGATCTTGAAGTTAGTAATTTCAAATTACCAATTTAGTTCTTAACTTGAAATTGAGAACTTTTAGTTCTGAAGATCAGATCTTGTAGTTAGTAATTTGAAATTACAAATTTAGTTATTAACTTGAAATTGAGAACTTGAAGTTGTGAAGATCAGATCTTGAAGTTAGTAATTTCAAATTACCAATTTAGTTATTATCTTGAAATTGAGAACTTGAAGTTGTGAAGATAAGATCTTTAAGTTAGTAATTTCAAATTACCAATTTAGTTATTAACTTGAATTTGAGAACTTGAAGTTCTGAAGATCAGATCTTGAAGTTAGTAATTTCAAATTACCAATTTAGTTATTAACTTGAAATTGAGAACTTGAAGTTCTGAAGATCAGATCTTGAAGTTAGTAATTTCAAATTACCAATTTAGTTATTAACTTGAAATTGAGAACTTGAAGTTCTGAAGATCAGATCTTGAAGTTAGTAATTTCAAATTACCAATTTATTTATTAACTTGAAATTGAGAAATTGAATTTGTTAAGATCAGATCTTTAAGTTAGTAATTTCAAATTACCAATTTAGTTATTAACTTGAAATTGAGAACTTGAAGTTCTGAAGATCAGATCTTGAAGTTAGTAATTTCAAATTACCAATTTAGTTATTAACTTGAAATTGAGAAATTGAATTTGTTAAGATCACATCTTGAAGTTAGTAATTTCAAATTACCAATTTAGTTATTAACTTGAAATTGAGAACTTGAAGTTCTGAAGATCAGATCTTGAAGTTAGTAATTTCAAATTACCAATTTAGTTATTAACTTGAAATTGAGAACTTGAAGTTCTGAAGATCAGATCTTGAAGTTAGTAATTTCAAATTACCAATTTAGTTATTAACTTGAAATTGAGAAATTGAATTTGTTAAGATCAGATCTTTAAGTTAGTAATTTCAAATTACCAATTTAGTTATTAACTTGAAATTGAGAACTTGAAGTTCTGAAGATCAGATCTTGAAGTTAGTAATTTGAAATTACAAATTTAGTTATTAACTTGAAATTGAGAACTTGAAGTTGTGAAGATCAGATCTTGAAGTTAGTAATTTCAAATTACCAATTTAGTTATTAACTTGAAATTGAGAACTTGAAGTTCTGAAGATCAGATCTTGAAGTTAGTAATTTCAAATTACCAATTTAGTTATTAAATTGAAATTGAGAACTTTTAGTTCTGAAGATCAGATCTTGTAGTTAGTAATTTAAAATTACAAATTTAGTTATTAACTTGAAATTGAGAACTTGAAGTTGTGAAGATCAGATCTTGAAGTTAGTAATTTCAAATTACCAATTTAGTTATTAACTTGAAATTGAGAACTTGAAGTTGTGAAGATAAGATCTTTAAGTTAGTAATTTCAAATTACCAATTTAGTTATTAACTTGAAATTGAGAACTTGAAGTTCTGAAGATCAGATCTTGAAGTTAGTAATTTCAAATTACCAATTTAGTTATTAACTTGAAATTGAGAACTTGAAGTTCTGAAGATCAGATCTTGAAGTTAGTAATTTCAAATTACCAATTTAGTTATTAACTTGAAATTGAGAACTTGAAGTTCTGAAGATCAGATCTTGAAGTTAGTAATTTCAAATTACCAATTTATTTATTAACTTGAAATTGAGAAATTGAATTTGTTAAGATCAGATCTTTAAGTTAGTAATTTCAAATTACCAATTTAGTTATTAACTTGAAATTGAGAACTTGAAGTTCTGAAGATCAGATCTTGAAGTTAGTAATTTCAAATTACCAATTTAGTTATTAACTTGAAATTGAGAAATTGAATTTGTTAAGATCACATCTTGAAGTTAGTAATTTCAAATTACCAATTTAGTTATTAACTTGAAATTGAGAACTTGAAGTTCTGAAGATCAGATCTTGAAGTTAGTAATTTCAAATTACCAATTTAGTTATTAACTTGAAATTGAGAACTTGAAGTTCTGAAGATCAGATCTTGAAGTTAGTAATTTCAAATTACCAATTTAGTTATTAACTTGAAATTGAGAAATTGAATTTGTTAAGATCAGATCTTTAAGTTAGTAATTTCAAATTACCAATTTAGTTATTAACTTGAAATTGAGAACTTGAAGTTCTGAAGATCAGATCTTGAAGTTAGTAATTTGAAATTACAAATTTAGTTATTAACTTGAAATTGAGAACTTGAAGTTGTGAAGATCAGATCTTGAAGTTAGTAATTTCAAATTACCAATTTAGTTATTAACTTGAAATTGAGAACTTGAAGTTCTGAAGATCAGATCTTGAAGTTAGTAATTTCAAATTACCAATTTAGTTATTAAATTGAAATTGAGAACTTTTAGTTCTGAAGATCAGATCTTGTAGTTAGTAATTTAAAATTACAAATTTAGTTATTAACTTGAAATTGAGAACTTGAAGTTGTGAAGATCAGATCTTGAAGTTAGTAATTTCAAATTACCAATTTAGTTATTAACTTGAAATTGAGAACTTGAAGTTGTGAAGATAAGATCTTTAAGTTAGTAATTTCAAATTACCAATTTAGTTATTAACTTGAAATTGAGAACTTGAAGTTCTGAATATCAGATCTTTAAGTTAGTAATTTCAAATTACCAATTTAGTTATTAACTTGAAATTGAGAACTTGAAGTTCTGAAGATCAGATCTTGAAGTTAATAATTTCAAATTACCAATTTAGTTATTAACTTGAAATTGAGAACTTGAAGTTCTGAATATCAGATCTTGAAGTTAGTAATTTCAAATTACCAATTTAGATGTTAACTTGAAATTGAGAACTTGAAGTTCTGAAGATCAGATCTTGAAGTTAGTAATTTCAAATTACCAATTTAGTTATTAACTTGAAATTGAGAACTTGAAGTTCTGAAGATCAGATCTTGAAGCTAGAAATTTCAAATTACCAATTTAGTTATTAACTTGAAATTGAGAACTTGAAGTTCTGAAGATCAGATCTTGAAGTTAGTAATTTCAAATTACCAATTTAGTTATTTATTTGAAATTGAGAACTTTTAGTTCTGAAGATCAGATCTTGTAGTTAGTAATTTCAAATTACAAATTTAGTTATTAACTTGAAATTGAGAACTTGAAGTTCTGAAGATCAGATCTTGAAGTTAGTAGTTTCAAATTACCAATTTAGTTATTTATTTGAAATTGAGAACTTTTAGTTCTGAAGATCAGATCTTGTAGTTAGTAATTTCAAATTACAAATTTAGTTATTAACTTGAAATTGAGAACTTGAAGTTCTGAAGATCAGATCTTGAAGTTAGTAATTTCAAATTACCAATTTAGTTATTAACTTGAAATTGAGAACTTAAAGTTATGAAGAGCAGATCTTGAAGTTAGTAATTTCAAATTACCAATTTAGTTATTAACTTGAAATTGAGAACTTTTAGTTCTGAAGATCAGATCTTGTAGTTAGTAATTTGAAATTACCAATTTAGTTATTAACTTGAAATTGAGAACTTGAAGTTGTGAAGATCAGATCTTGAAGTTAGTAATTTCAAATTACCAATTTAGTTATTAACTAGAAATTGAGAACTTGAAGTTGTGAAGATAAGATCTTTAAGTTAGTAATTTCAAATTACCAATTTAGTTATTAACTTGAAATTGAGAACTTGAAGTTCTGAATATCAGATCTTTAAGTTAGTAATTTCAAATTACCAATTTAGTTATTAACTTGAAATTGAGAACTTGAAGTTCTGAATATCAGATCTTGAAGTTAGTAATTTCAAATTACCAATTTAGATGTTAACTTGAAATTGAGAACTTGAAGTTCTGAAGATCAGATCTTGAAGTTAGTAATTTCAAATTACCAATTTAGTTATTAACTTGAAATTGAGAACTTTTAGTTCTGAATATCAGATCTTGAAGTTAGTAATTTCATATTACCAATTTAGTTATTAACTTGAAATTGAGAACTTGAAGTTCTGAAGATCAGATCTTGAAGTTAGTAATTTCAAATTACCAATTTAGTTATTAACTTGAAATTGAGAACTTTTAGTTCTGAAGATCAGATCTTGTAGTTAGTAATTTGAAATTACAAATTTAGTTATTAACTTGAAATTGAGAAATTAAATTTGTTAAGATCAGATCTTTAAGTTAGTAATTTCAAATTACCAATTTAGTTATTAACTTGAAATTGAGAACTTGAAGTTCTGAAGATCAGATCTTGAAGTTAGTAATTTCAAATTACCAATTTAGTTATTAACTTGAAATTGAGAAATTGAATTTGTTAAGATCAGATCTTGAAGTTAGTAATTTCAAATTACCAATTTAGTTATTAACTTGAAATTGAGAACTTGAAGTTGTGAAGATCAGATCTTTAAGTTAGTAATTTCAAATTACCAATTTAGTTATTAACTTGAAATTGAGAACTTGAAGTTCTGAATATCAGATCTTTAAGTTAGTAATTTCAAATTACCAATTTAGTTATTAACTTGAAATTGAGAACTTGAAGTTCTGAATATCAGATCTTGAAGTTAGTAATTTCAAATTACCAATTTAGATGTTAACTTGAAATTGAGAACTTGAAGTTCTGAAGATCAGATCTTGAAGTTAGTAATTTCAAATTACCAATTTAGTTATTAACTTGAAATTGAGAAATTTTAGTTCTGAATATCAGATCTTGAAGTTAGTAATTTCAAATTACCAATTTAGTTATTAACTTGAAATTGAGAACTTGAAGTTCTGAAGATCAGATCTTGAAGTTAGTAATTTCAAATTACCAATTTAGTTATTAACTTGAAATTGAGAACTTTTACTTCTAAAGATCAGATCTTGTAGTTAGTAATTTGAAATTACAAATTTAGTTATTAACTTGAAATTGAGAAATTGAATTTGTTAAGATCAGATTTTTAAGTTAGTAATTTCAAATTACCAATTTAGTTATTAACTTGAAATTGACAACTTGAAGTTCTGAAGATCAGATCTTGAAGTTAGTAATTTGAAATTACAAATTTAGTTATTAACTTGAAATTGAGAACTTGAAGTTGTGAAGATCAGATCTTGAAGTTTGTAATTTCAAATTACCAATTTAGTTATTAACTTGAAATTGAGAACTTGAAGTTCTGAAGATCAGATCTTGAAGTTAGTAATTTCAAATTACCAATTTAGTTATTAACTTGAAATTGAGAACTTTTAGTTCTGAAGATCAGATCTTGTAGTTAGTAATTTGAAATTACAAATTTAGTTATTAACTTGAAATTGAGAACTTGAAGTTGTGAAGATCAGATCTTGAAGTTAGTAATTTCAAATTACCAATTTAGTTATTAACTTGAAATTGAGAACTTGAAGTTGTGAAGATAAGATCTTTAAGTTAGTAATTTCAAATTACCAATTTAGTTATTAACTTGAAATTGAGAACTTGAAGTTCTGAATATCAGATCTTTAAGTTAGTAATTTCAAATTACCAATTTAGTTATTAACTTGAAATTGAGAACTTGAAGTTCTGAAGATCAGATCTTGAAGTTAGTAATTAAAATTACCAATTTAGTTATTAACTTGAAATTGAGAACTTGAAGTTCTGAATATCAGATCTTTAAGTTAGTAATTTCAAATTACCAATTTAGTTATTAACTTGAAATTGAGAACTTGAAGTTCTGAAGATCAGATCTTGAAGTTAGTAATTTCAAATTACCAATTTAGTTATTAACTTGAAATTGAGAACTTGAAGTTCTGAATATCAGATCTTTAAGTTAGTAATTTCAAATTACCAATTTAGTTATTAACTTGAAATTGAGAACTTTTAGTTCTGAAGATAAGATCTTTAAGTTAGTAATTTCAAATTACCAATTTAGTTATTAACTTGAAATTGAGAACTTGAAGTTCTGAATATCAGATATTTAAGTTAGTAATTTCAAATTACCAATTTAGTTATTAACTTGAAATTGAGAACTTGAAGTTCTGAATATCAGATCTTGAAGTTAGTAATTTCAAATTACCAATTTAGATGTTAACTTGAAATTGAGAACTTGAAGTTCTGAAGATCAGATCTTGAAGTTAGTAATTTCAATTTACCAATTTAGTTATTAACTTGAAATTGAGAACTTTTAGTTCTGAATATCAGATCTTGAAGTTAGTAATTTCAAATTACCAATTTAGTTATTAACTTGAAATTGAGAACTTGAAGTTCTGAAGATCAGATCTTGAAGTTAGTAATTTCAAATTACCAATTTAGTTATTAACTTGAAATTGAGAACTTTTAGTTCTGAAGATCAGATCTTGTAGTTAGTAATTTGAAATTACCAATTTAGTTATTAACTTGAAATTGAGAACTTGAAGTTGAGAAGATCAGATCTTTAAGTTAGTAATTTCAAATTACCAATTTAGTTATTAACTTGAAATTGAGAACTTGAAGTTCTGAATATCAGATCTTGAAGTTAGTAATTTCAAATTACCAATTTAGATGTTAACTTGAAACTGAGAACTTGAAGTTCTGAAGATCAGATCTTGAAGTTAGTAATTTCAAATTACCAATTTAGTTATTAACTTGAAATTGAGAACTTGAAGTTCTGAAGATCAGATCTCGAAATTAGTAATTTCAAATTACCAATTTAGTTATTAACTTGAAATTGAGAACTTGAAGTTCTGAAGATCAGATCTTGAAGTTAGTAATTTGAAATTACAAATTTAGTTATTAACTTGAAATTGAGAACTTGAAGTTGTGAAGATCAGATCTTGAAGTTTGTAATTTCAAATTACCAATTTAGTTATTAACTAGAAATTGAGAACTTGAAGTTCTGAAGATCAGATCTTGAAGTTAGTAATTTCAAATTACCAATTTAGTTATTAACTTGAAATTGAGAACTTTTAGTTCTGAAGATCAGATCTTGTAGTTAGTAATTTGAAATTACAAATTTAGTTATTAACTTGAAATTGAGAACTTGAAGTTGTGAAGATCAGATCTTGAAGTTAGTAATTTCAAATTACCAATTTAGTTATTAACTTGAAATTGAGAACTTGAAGTTCTGAATATCAGATCTTGAAGTTAGTAATTTCAAATTACCAATTTAGTTATTAACTTGAAATTGAGAACTTGAAGTTCTGAAGATCAGATCTTGAAGTTAGTAATTTCAAATTACCAATTTAGTTATTAACTTGAAATTGAGAACTTGAAGTTCTGAAGATCAGATCTTCAAGTTAGTAATTTCAAATTACCAATTTAGTTATTAACTTGAAATTGAGAACTTGAAGTTCTGAATATCAGATCTTTAAGTTAGTAATTTCAAATTACCAATTTAGTTATTAACTTGAAATTGAGAACTTGAAGTTCTGAAGATCAGATCTTGAAGTTAGTAATTTCAAATTACCAATTTAGTTATTAACTTGAAATTGAGAACTTGAAGTTCTGAATATCAGATCTTGAAGTTAGTAATTTCAAATTACCAATTTAGATGTTAACTTGAAATTGAGAACTTGAAGTTCTGAAGATCAGATCTTGAAGTTAGTAATTTCAAATTACCAATTTAGTTATTAACTTGAAATTGAGAACTTTTAGTTCTGAAGATCAGATCTTGTAGTTAGTAATTTGAAATTACAAATTTAGTTATTAACATGAAATTGAGAACTTTAAGTTGTGAAGATCAGATCTTGAAGTTAGTAATTTCAAATTACCAATTTAGTTATTAACTTGAAATTGAGAACTTGAAGTTCTGAAGATCAGATCTTGAAGTTAGTAATTTCAAATTACCAATTTAGTTATTAACTTGAAATTGAGAACTTGAAGTTCTGAATATCAGATCTTTAAGTTAGTAATTTCAAATTACCAATTTAGTTATTAACTTGAAATTGAGAACTTTTAGTTCTGAAGATAAGATCTTTAAGTTAGTAATTTCAAATTACCAATTTAGTTATTAACTTGAAATTGAGAACTTGAAGTTCTGAATATCAGATCTTTAAGTTAGTAATTTCAAATTACCAATTTAGTTATTAACTTGAAATTGAGAACTTGAAGTTCTGAATATCAGATCTTGCAGTTAGTAATTTCAAATTACCAATTTAGATGTTAACTTGAAATTGAGAACTTGAAGTTCTGAAGATCAGATCTTGAAGTTAGTAATTTCAATTTACCAATTTAGTTATTAACTTGAAATTGAGAACTTTAAGTTGTGAAGATCAGATCTTGAAGTTAGTAATTTCAAATTACCAATTTAGTTATTAACTTGAAATTGAGAACTTGAAGTTCTGAAGATCAGATCTTGAAGTTAGTAATTTCAAATTACCAATTTAGTTATTAACTTGAAATTGAGAACTTGAAGTTCTGAATATCAGATCTTTAAGTTAGTAATTTCAAATTACCAATTTAGTTATTAACTTGAAATTGAGAACTTTTAGTTCTGAAGATAAGATCTTTAAGTTAGTAATTTCAAATTACCAATTTAGTTATTAACTTGAAATTGAGAACTTGAAGTTCTGAATATCAGATCTTTAAGTTAGTAATTTCAAATTACCAATTTAGTTATTAACTTGAAATTGAGAACTTGAAGTTCTGAAGATCAGATCTTGAAGTTAGTAATTTCAAATTACCAATTTAGTTATTAACTTGAAATTGAGAACTTTTAGTTCTGAAGATCAGATCTTGTAGTTAGTAATTTGAAATTACAAATTTAGTTATTAACTTGAAATTGAGAACTTGAAGTTGTGAAGATCAGATCTTGAAGTTAGTAATTTCAAATTACCAATTTAGTTATTAACTTGAAATTGAGAACTTGAAGTTCTGAAGATAAGATCTTGAAGTTAGTAATTTCAAATTACCAATTTAGTTATTAACTTGAAATTGAGAACTTTTAGTTCTGAAGATCAGATCTTGTAGTTAGTAATTTGAAATTACAAATTTAGTTATTAACTTGAAATTGAGAAATTGAATTTGTTAAGATCAGATCTTTTAGTTAGTAATTTCAAATTACCAATTTAGTTATTAACTTGAAATTGAGAACTTGAAGTTCTGAAGATCAGATCTTGAAGTTAGTAATTTCAAATTACCAATTTAGTTATTAACTTGAAATTGAGAAATTGAATTTGTAAGATCAGATCTTTAAGTTAGTAATTTCAAATTACCAATTTAGTTATTAACTTGAAATTGAGAACTTGAAGTTCTGAATATCAGATCTTGAAGTTAGTAATTTCAAATTACCAATTTAGTTATTTATTTGAAATTGAGAACTTTTAGTTCTGAAGATCAGATCTTGTAGTTAGTAATTTCAAATTACCAATTTAGTTATTAACTTGAAATTGAGAACTTGAAGTTCTGAATATCAGATCTTGAAGTTAGTAATTTCAAATTACCAATTTAGTTATTAACTTGAAATTGAGAACTTGAAGTTGTGAAGATAAGATCTTTAAGTTAGTAATTTCAAATTACCAATTTAGTTATTAACTTGAAATTGAGAACTTGAAGTTCTGAATATCAGATCTTTAAGTTAGTAATTTCAAATTACCAATTTAGTTATTAACTTGAAATTGAGAACTTGAAGTTTTGAATATCAGATCTTGAAGTTAGTAATTTCAAATTACCAATTTAGATGTTAACTTGAAATTGAGAACTTGAAGTTCTGAAGATCAGATCTTGAAGTTAGTAATTTCAAATTACCAATTTAGTTATTAACTTGAAATTGAGAACTTTTAGTTCTGAATATCAGATCTTGAAGTTAGTAATTTCAAATTACCAATTTAGTTATTAACTTGAAATTGAGAACTTGAACTTCTGAAGATCAGATCTTGAAGTTAGTAATTTCAAATTACCAATTTAGTTATTAACTTGAAATTGAGAAATTGAATTTGTTAAGATCAGATCTTTAAGTTAGTAATTTCAAATTACCAATTTAGTTATTAACTTGAAATTGAGAACTTGAAGTTCTGAAGATCAGATCTTGAAGTTAGTAATTTCAAATTACCAATTTAGTTATTTATTTGAAATTGAGAACTTTTAGTTCTGAAGATCAGATCTTGTAGTTAGTAATTTCAAATTACAAATTTAGTTATTAACTTGTAATTGAGAACTTGAAGTTGTGAAGATTAGATCTTTAACTTAGTAATTTCAAATTACTAATTTAGTTATTAACTTGAAATTGAGAACTTGAAGTTCTGAATATCAGATCTTTAAGTTAGTAATTTCAAATTACCAATTTAGTTATTAACTTGAAATTGAGAACTTTTAGTTCTGAAGATCAGATCTTGTAGTTAGTAATTTGAAATTACAAATTTAGTTATTAACTTGAAATTGAGAACTTGAAGTTGTGAAGATCAGATCTTGAAGTTAGTAATTTCAAATTACCAATTTAGTTATTTACTTGAAATTGAGAACTTGAAGTTCTGAAGATAAGATCTTGAAGTTAGTAATTTCAAATTACCAATTTAGTTATTAACTTGAAATTGAGAACTTTTAGTTCTGAAGATCAGATCTTGAAGTTAGTAATTTCAAATTACCAATTTAGTTATTAACTTGAAATTGATAACTTGAAGTTCTGAAGATCAGATCTTGAAGTTAGTAATTTCAAATTACCAATTTAGTTATTAACTTGAAATTGAGAACTTTTAGTTCTGAAGATCAGATCTTGTAGTTAGTAATTTGAAATTACAAATTTAGTTATTAACTTGAAATTGAGAACTTGAAGTTGTGAAGATCAGATCTTGAAGTTAGTAATTTCAAATTACCAATTTAGTTATTAACTTGAAATTGAGAACTTGAAGTTCTGAAGATAAGATCTTGAAGTTAGTAATTTCAAATTACCAATTTAGTTATTAACTTGAAATTGAGAACTTTTAGTTCTGAAGATCAGATCTTGTAGTTAGTAATTTGAAATTACAAATTTAGTTATTAACTTGAAATTGAGAAATTGAATTTGTTAAGATCAGATCTTTTAGTTAGTAATTTCAAATTACCAATTTAGTTATTAACTTGAAATTGAGAACTTGAAGTTCTGAAGATCAGATCTTGAAGTTAGTAATTTCAAATTACCAATTTAGTTATTAACTTGAAATTGAGAAATTGAATTTGTAAGATCAGATCTTTAAGTTAGTAATTTCAAATTACCAATTTAGTTATTAACTTGAAATTGAGAACTTGAAGTTCTGAATATCAGATCTTGAAGTTAGTAATTTCAAATTACCAATTTAGTTATTTATTTGAAATTGAGAACTTTTAGTTCTGAAGATCAGATCTTGTAGTTAGTAATTTCAAATTACCAATTTAGTTATTAACTTGAAATTGAGAACTTGAAGTTCTGAATATCAGATCTTGAAGTTAGTAATTTCAAATTACCAATTTAGTTATTAACTTGAAATTGAGAACTTAAAGTTCTGAAGAGCAGATCTTGAAGTTAGTAATTTCAAATTACCAATTTAGTTATTAACTTGAAATTGAGAACTTGAAGTTGTGAAGATAAGATCTTTAAGTTAGTAATTTCAAATTACCAATTTAGTTATTAACTTGAAATTGAGAACTTGAAGTTCTGAATATCAGATCTTTAAGTTAGTAATTTCAAATTACCAATTTAGTTATTAACTTGAAATTGAGAACTTGAAGTTTTGAATATCAGATCTTGAAGTTAGTAATTTCAAATTACCAATTTAGATGTTAACTTAAAATTGAGAACTTGAAGTTCTGAAGATCAGATCTTGAAGTTAGTAATTTCAAATTACCAATTTAGTTATTAACTTGAAATTGAGAACTTTTAGTTCTGAATATCAGATCTTGAAGTTAGTAATTTCAAATTACCAATTTAGTTATTAACTTGAAATTGAGAACTTGAACTTCTGAAGATCAGATCTTGAAGTTAGTAATTTCAAATTACCAATTTAGTTATTAACTTGAAATTGAGAAATTGAATTTGTTAAGATCAGATCTTTAAGTTAGTAATTTCAAATTACCAATTTAGTTATTAACTTGAAATTGAGAACTTGAAGTTCTGAAGATCAGATCTTGAAGTTAGTAATTTCAAATTACCAATTTAGTTATTTATTTGAAATTGAGAACTTTTAGTTCTGAAGATCAGATCTTGTAGTTAGTAATTTCAAATTACAAATTTAGTTATTAACTTGTAATTGAGAACTTGAAGTTGTGAAGATTAGATCTTTAACTTAGTAATTTCAAATTACTAATTTAGTTATTAACTTGAAATTGAGAACTTGAAGTTCTGAATATCAGATCTTGAAGTTAGTAATTGCAAATTACCAATTTAGTTATTAACTTGAAATTGAGAACTTAAAGTTCTGAATATCAGATCTTGAAGTTAGTAATTTCAAATAACCAATTTAGATGTTAACTTGAAATTGAGAACTTGAAGTTCTGAAGATCAGATCTTGAAGTTAGTAATTTCAAATTACCAATTTAGTTATTAACTTGAAATTGAGAACCTTTAGTTCTGAATATCAGATCTTGAAGTTAGTAATTACAATTACCAATTTAGTTATTAACTTGAAATTGAGAACTTGAAGTTCTGAAGATCAGATCTTGAAGTTAGTAATTTCAAATTACCAATTTAGTTATTAACTTGAAATTGAGAACTTTTAGTTCTGAAGATCAGATCTTGTAGTTAGTAATTTGAAATTACAAATTAAGTTATTAACTTGAAATTGAGAAATTGAATTTGTTAAGATCAGATCTTTAAGTTAGTAATTTCAAATTACCAATTTAGTTATTAACTTGAAATTGAGAACTTGAAGTTCTGAAGATCAGATCTTGAAGTTAGTAATTTCAAATTACCAATTTAGTTATTAACTTGAAATTGAGAAATTGAATTTGTTAAGATCAGATCTTTAAGTTAGTAATTTCAAATTACCAATTTAGTTATTAACGTGAAATTGAGAACTTGAAGTTCTGAAGATCAGATCTTGAAGTTAGCAAATTCAAATTACCAATTTAGTTATTTATTTGAAATTGAGAACTTTTAGTTCTGAAGATCACATCTTGAAGTTAGTAATTTCAAATTACCAATTTAGATGTTAACTTGAGACTGAGAACTTGAAGTTCTGAAGATCAGATCTTGAAGTTAGTAATTTCAAATTACCAATTTAGTTATTAACTTGAAATTGAGAACTTGAAGTTCTGAAGATCAGATCTTGAAGTTAGTAATTTCAAATTACCATTTTAGTTATTAACTTGAAATTGAGAACTTTTAGTTCTGAAGATCAGATCTTGTAGTTAGTAATTTGAAATTACAAATTTAGTTATTAACTTGAAATTGAGAACTTGAAGTTGTGAAGATCAGATCTTGAAGTTAGGAATTTCAAATTACCAATTTATTTATTGACTTGAAATTGAGAACTTGAAGTTCTGAAGATCAGATCTTGAAGTTAGTAGTTAGAAGTTAAGTTAGTAGTAGTAGTTAGTTATTAACTTGAAATTGAGAACTTGAAGTTGTGAAGATCAGATCTTGAAGTTAGGAATTTCAAATTACCAATTTAGTTATTGACTTGAAATTGAGAACTTGAAGTTCTGAAGATCAGATCTTGAAGTTAGTAATTTCAAATTACCAATTTAGTTATTAACTTGAAATTGAGAACTTGAAGTTCTGAAGATCAGATCTTGAAGTTAGTAATTTCAAATTACCAATTTAGTTATTAACTTGAAATTGAGAAATTGAATTTGTTAAGATCAGATCTTTAAGTTAGTAATTTCAAATTACCAATTTAGTTATTAACTTGAAATTGAGAACTTGAAGTTCTGAAGATCAGATCTTGAAGTTAGTAATTTCAAATTACCAATTTAGTTATTTATTTGAAATTGAGAACTTTTAGTTCTGAAGATCAGATCTTGTAGTTAGTAATTTCAAATTACCAATTTAGTTATTAACTTGAAATTGAGAACTTGAAGTTCTGAATATCAGATCTTGAAGTTAGTAATTTCAAATTACCAATTTAGTTATTAACTTGAAATTGAGAACTTAAAGTTCTGAAGAGCAGATCTTGAAGTTAGTAATTTCAAATTACCAATTTAGTTATTAACTTGAAATTGAGAACTTGAAGTTGTGAAGATAAGATCTTTAAGTTAGTAATTTCAAATTACCAATTTAGTTATTAACTTGAAAGTGAGAACTTGAAGTTCTGAATATCAGATCTTTAAGTTAGTAATTTCAAATTACCAATTTAGTTATTAACTTGAAATTGAGAACTTTTAGTTCTGAAGATCAGATCTTGTAGTTAGTAATTTGAAATTACAAATTTAGTTATTAACTTGAAATTGAGAACTTGAAGTTGTGAAGATCAGATCTTGAAGTTAGGAATTTCAAATTACCAATTTAGTTATTGACTTGAAATTGAGAACTTGAAGTTCTGAAGATCAGATCTTGAAGTTAGTAGTTAGAAGTTAAGTTAGTAGTAGTAGTTAGTTATTAACTTGAAATTGAGAACTTGAAGTTGTGAAGATCAGATCTTGAAGTTAGGAATTTCAAATTACCAATTTAGTTATTGACTTGAAATTGAGAACTTGAAGTTCTGAAGATCAGATCTTGAAGTTAGTAATTTCAAATTACCAATTTAGTTATTAACTTGAAATTGAGAACTTGAAGTTCTGAAGATCAGATCTTGAAGTTAGTAATTTCAAATTACCAATTTAGTTATTAACTTGAAATTGAGAAATTGAATTTGTTAAGATCAGATCTTTAAGTTAGTAATTTCAAATTACCAATTTAGTTATTAACTTGAAATTGAGAACTTGAAGTTCTGAAGATCAGATCTTGAAGTTAGTAATTTCAAATTACCAATTTAGTTATTTATTTGAAATTGAGAACTTTTAGTTCTGAAGATCAGATCTTGTAGTTAGTAATTTCAAATTACCAATTTAGTTATTAACTTGAAATTGAGAACTTGAAGTTCTGAATATCAGATCTTGAAGTTAGTAATTTCAAATTACCAATTTAGTTATTAACTTGAAATTGAGAACTTAAAGTTCTGAAGAGCAGATCTTGAAGTTAGTAATTTCAAATTACCAATTTAGTTATTAACTTGAAATTGAGAACTTGAAGTTGTGAAGATAAGATCTTTAAGTTAGTAATTTCAAATTACCAATTTGGTTATTAACTTGAAATTGAGAACTTGAAGTTCTGAATATCAGATCTTTAAGTTAGTAATTTCAAATTACCAATTTAGTTATTAACTTGAAATTGAGAACTTGAAGTTCTGAATATCAGATCTTGAAGTTAGTAATTTCAAATTACCAATTTAGATGTTAACTTGAAATTGAGAACTTGAAGTTCTGAAGATCAGATCTTGAAGTTAGTAATTTCAAATTACCAATTTAGTTATTAACTTGAAATTGAGAACTTTTAGTTCTGAATATCAGATCTTGAAGTTAGTAATTTCAAATTACCAATTTAGTTATTAACTTGAAATTGAGAACTTGAAGTTCTGAAGATCAGATCTTGAAGTTAGTAATTTCAAATTACCAATTTAGTTATTAACTTGAAATTGAGAAATTGAATTTGTTAAGATCAGATCTTTAAGTTAGTAATTTCAAATTACCAATTTAGTTATTAACTTGAAATTGAGAACTTGAAGTTCTGAAGATCAGATCTTGAAGTTAGTAATTTCAAATTACCAATTTAGTTATTTATTTGAAATTGAGAACTTTTAGTTCTGAAGATCAGATCTTGTAGTTAGTAATTTCAAATTACCAATTTAGTTATTAACTTGTAATTGAGAACTTGAAGTTGTGAAGATTAGATCTTTAACTTAGTAATTTCAAATTACTAATTTAGTTATTAACTTGAAATTGAGAACTTGAAGTTCTGAATATCAGATCTTGAAGTTAGTAATTGCAAATTACCAATTTAGTTATTAACTTGAAATTGAGAACTTAAAGTTCTGAATATCAGATCTTGAAGTTAGTAATTTCAAATTACCAATTTAGATGTTAACTTGAAATTGAGAACTTGAAGTTCTGAAGATCAGATCTTGAAGTTAGTAATTTCAAATTACCAATTTAGTTATTAACTTGAAATTGAGAACTTTTAGTTCTGAATATCAGATCTTGAAGTTAGTAATTTCAAATTACCAATTTAGTTATTAACTTGAAATTGAGAACTTGAAGTTCTGAAGATCAGATCTTGAAGTTAGTAATTTCAAATTACCAATTTAGTTATTAACTTGAAATTGAGAAATTGAATTTGTTAAGATCAGATCTTTAAGTTAGTAATTTCAAATTACCAATTTAGTTATTAACGTGAAATTGAGAACTTGAAGTTCTGAAGATCAGATCTTGAAGTTAGTAAATTCAAATTACCAATTTAGTTATTTATTTGAAATTGAGAACTTTTAGTTCTGAAGATCAGATCTTGAAGTTAGTAATTTCAAATTACCAATTTAGATGTTAACTTGAGACTGAGAACTTGAAGTTCTGAAGATCAGATCTTGAAGTTAGTAATTTCAAATTACCAATTTAGTTATTAACTTGAAATTGAGAACTTGAAGTTCTGAAGATCAGATCTTGAAGTTAGTAATTTAAAATTACCAATTTAGTTATTAACTTGAAATTGAGAACTTTTAGTTCTGAAGATCAGATCTTGTAGTTAGTAATTTGAAATTACAAATTTAGTTATTAACTTGAAATTGAGAACTTGAAGTTGTGAAGATCAGATCTTGAAGTTAGGAATTTCAAATTACCAATTTAGTTATTGACTTGAAATTGAGAACTTGAAGTTCTGAAGATCAGATCTTGAAGTTAGTAGTTAGAAGTTAAGTTAGTAGTAGTAGTTAGTTATTAACTTGAAATTGAGAACTTGAAGTTGTGAAGATCAGATCTTGAAGTTAGGAATTTTAAATTACCAATTTAGTTATTGACTTGAAATTGAGAACTTGAAGTTCTGAAGATCAGATCTTGAAGTTAGTAATTTCAAATTACCAATTTAGTTATTAACTTGAAATTGAGAACTTGAAGTTCTGAAGATCAGATCTGGAAGTTAGTAATTTCAAATTACCAATTTAGTTATTAACTTGAAATTGAGAACTTGAAGTTCTGAAGATCAGATCTTGAAGTTAGTAATTTCAAATTACCAATTTAGTTATTAACTTGAAATTGAGAACTTTTAGTTCTGAAGATCAGATCTTGTAGTTAGTAATTTGAAATTACAAATTTAGTTATTAACTTGAAATTGAGAACTTGAAGTTGTGAAGATCAGATCTTGAAGTTAGTAATTTCAAATTACCAATTTAGTTATTAACTTGAAATTGAGAACTTGAAGTTCTGAAGATCAGATCTTGAAGTTAGTAATTTCAAATTACCAATTTAGTTATTAACTTGAAATTGAGAACTTGAAGTTCTGAAGATCAGATCTTGAAGTTAGTAATTTCAAATTACCAATTTAGTTATTAACTTGAAATTGAGAACTTTTAGTTCTGAAGATCAGATCTTGTAGTTAGTAATTTGAAATTACAAATTTAGTTATTAACTTGAAATTGAGAACTTGAAGTTGTGAAGATCAGATCTTGAAGTTAGTAATTTCAAATTACCAATTTAGTTATTAACTTGAAATTGAGAACTTGAAGTTGTGAAGATAAGATCTTTAAGTTAGTAATTTCAAATTACCAATTTAGTTATTAACTTGAAATTGAGAACTTTTAGTTCTGAAGATCAGATCTTGTAGTTAGTAATTTGAAATTACAAATTTAGTTATTAACTTGAAATTGAGAACTTGAAGTATTGAAGATCAGATCTTGAAGTTAGTAATTTCAAATTACCAATTTAGTTATTAACTTGAAATTGAGAACTTGAAGTTGTGAAGATAAGATCTTTAAGTTAGTAATTTCAAATTACCAATTTAGTTATTAACTTGAAATTGAGAACTTGAAGTTCTGAATATCAGATCTTTAAGTTAGTAATTTCAAATTACCAATTTAGTTATTAACTTGAAATTGAGAACTTGAAGTTCTGAATATCAGATCTTGAAGTTAGTAATTTCAAATTACCAATTTAGATGTTAACTTGAAACTGAGAACTTGAAGTTCAGAAGATCAGATCTTGAAGTTAGTAATTTCAAATTACCAATTTAGTTATTAACTTGAAATTGAGAACTTGAAGTTCTGAAGATCAGATCTTGAAGTTAGTAATTTCAATTTACCAATTTAGTTATTAACTTGAAATTGAGAACTTGAAGTTCTGAAGATCAGATCTTGAAGTTAGTAATTTCAAATTACCAATTTAGTAATTAACTTGAAATTGAGAACTTTTAGTTCTGAAGATCAGATCTTGTAGTTAGTAATTTGAAATTACAAATTTAGTTATTAACTTGAAATTGAGAACTTGAAGTTGTGAAGATCAGATCTTGAAGTTAGTAATTTCAAATTACCATTTTAGTTATTAACTTGAAATTGAGAACTTTTAGTTCTGAAGATCAGATCTTGTAGTTAGTAATTTGAAATTACAAATTTAGTTATTAACTTGAAATTGAGAACTTGAAGTTGTGAAGATCAGATCTTGAAGTTAGGAACTTCAAATTACCAATTTAGTTATTGACTTGAAATTGAGAACTTGAAGTTCTGAAGATCAGATCTTGAAGTTAGTAGTTAGAAGTTAAGTTAGTAGTAGTAGTTAGTTATTAACTTGAAATTGAGAACTTGAAGTTGTGAAGATCAGATCTTGAAGTTAGGAATTTCAAATTACCAATTTAGTTATTGACTTGAAATTGAGAACTTGAAGTTCTGAAGATCAGATCTTGAAGTTAGTAATTTCAAATTACCAATTTAGTTATTAACTTGAAATTGAGAACTTGAAGTTCTGAAGATCAGATCTTGAAGTTAGTAATTTCAAATTACCAATTTAGTTATTAACTTGAAATTGAGAAATTGAATTTGTTAAGATCAGATCTTTAAGTTAGTAATTTCAAATTACCAATTTAGTTATTAACTTGAAATTGAGAACTTGAAGTTCTGAAGATCAGATCTTGAAGTTAGTAATTTCAAATTACGAATTTAGTTATTTATTTGAAATTGAGAACTTTTAGTTCTGAAGATCAGATCTTGTAGTTAGTAATTTCAAATTACCAATTTAGTTATTAACTTGAAATTGAGAACTTGAAGTTCTGAATATCAGATCTTGAAGTTAGTAATTTCAAATTACCAATTTAGTTATTAACTTGAAATTGAGAACTTAAAGTTCTGAAGAGCAGATCTTGAAGTTAGTAATTTCAAATTACCAATTTAGTTATTAACTTGAAATTGAGAACTTGAAGTTGTGAAGATAAGATCTTTAAGTTAGTAATTTCAAATTACCAATTTAGTTATTAACTTGAAATTGAGAACTTGAAGTTCTGAATATCAGATCTTTAAGTTAGTAATTTCAAATTACCAATTTAGTTATTAACTTGAAATTGAGAACTTTTAGTTCTGAAGATCAGATCTTGTAGTTAGTAATTTGAAATTACAAATTTAGTTATTAACTTGAAATTGAGAACTTGAAGTTGTGAAGATCAGATCTTGAAGTTAGGAATTTCAAATTACCAATTTAGTTATTGACTTGAAATTGAGAACTTGAAGTTCTGAAGATCAGATCTTGAAGTTAGTAGTTAGAAGTTAAGTTAGTAGTAGTAGTTAGTTATTAACTTGAAATTGAGAACTTGAAGTTGTGAAGATCAGATCTTGAAGTTAGGAATTTCAAATTACCAATTTAGTTATTGACTTGAAATTGAGAACTTGAAGTTCTGAAGATCAGATCTTGAAGTTAGTAATTTCAATTTACCAATTTAGTTATTAACTTGAAATTGAGAACTTGAAGTTCTGAAGATCAGATCTTGAAGTTAGTAATTTCAAATTACCAATTTAGTTATTAACTTGAAATTGAGAAATTGAATTTGTTAAGATCAGATCTTTAAGTTAGTAATTTCAAATTACCAATTTAGTTATTAACTTGAAATTGAGAACTTGAAGTTCTGAAGATCAGATCTTGAAGTTAGTAATTTCAAATTACCAATTTAGTTATTTATTTGAAATTGAGAACTTTTAGTTCTGAAGATCAGATCTTGTAGTTAGTAATTTCAAATTACCAATTTAGTTATTAACTTGAAATTGAGAACTTGAAGTTCTGAATATCAGATCTTGAAGTTAGTAATTTCAAATTACCAATTTAGTTATTAACTTGAAATTGAGAACTTAAAGTTCTGAAGAGCAGATCTTGAAGTTAGTAATTTCAAATTACCAATTAAGTTATTAACTTGAAATTGAGAACTTGAAGTTGTGAAGATAAGATCTTTAAGTTAGTAATTTCAAATTACCAATTTGGTTATTAACTTGAAATTGAGAACTTGAAGTTCTGAATATCAGATCTTTAAGTTAGTAATTTCAAATTACCAATTTAGTTATTAACTTGAAATTGAGAACTTGAAGTTCTGAATATCAGATCTTGAAGTTAGTAATTTCAAATTACCAATTTAGATGTTAACTTGAAATTGAGAACTTGAAGTTCTGAAGATCAGATCTTGAAGTTAGTAATTTCAAATTACCAATTTAGTTATTAACTTGAAATTGAGAACTTTTAGTTCTGAATATCAGATCTTGAAGTTAGTAATTTCAAATTACCAATTTAGTTATTAACTTGAAATTGAGAACTTGAAGTTCTGAAGATCAGATCTTGAAGTTAGTAATTTCAAATTACCAATTTAGTTATTAACTTGAAATTGAGAAATTGAATTTGGTAAGATCAGATCTTTAAGTTAGTAATTTCAAATTACCAATTTAGTTATTAACTTGAAATTGAGAACTTGAAGTTCTGAAGATCAGATCTTGAAGTTAGTAATTTCAAATTACCAATTTAGTTATTTATTTGAAATTGAGAACT
Source organism: Rhagonycha lutea (assembly GCA_958510855.1). Lineage (NCBI taxonomy): Eukaryota > Metazoa > Arthropoda > Insecta > Coleoptera > Cantharidae > Rhagonycha > Rhagonycha lutea. Next base: position 42,938,085 of record OY294038.1, read on the forward strand.
TTTAGTTCTGAAGATCAGATCTTGTAGTTAGTAATTTCAAATTACCAATTTAGTTATTAACTTGTAATTGAGAACTTGAAGTTGTGAAGATTAGATCTTTAACTTAGTAATTTCAAATTACTAATTTAGTTATTAACTTGAAATTGAGAACTTGAAGTTCTGAATATCAGATCTTGAAGTTAGTAATTGCAAATTACCAATTTAGTTATTAACTTGAAATTGAGAACTTAAAGTTCTGAATATCAGATCTTGAAGTTAGTAATTTCAAATTACCAATTTAGATGTTAACTTGAAATTGAGAACTTGAAGTTCTGAAGATCAGATCTTGAAGTTAGTAATTTCAAATTACCAATTTAGTTATTAACTTGAAATTGAGAACTTTTAGTTCTGAATATCAGATCTTGAAGTTAGTAATTTCAAATTACCAATTTAGTTATTAACTTGAAATTGAGAACTTGAAGTTCTGAAGATCAGATCTTGAAGTTAGTAATTTCAAATTACCAATTTAGTTATTAACTTGAAATTGAGAACTTTTAGTTCTGAAGATCAGATCTTGTAGTTAGTAATTTGAAATTACAAATTTAGTTATTAACTTGAAATTGAGAAATTGAATTTGTTAAGATCAGATCTTTAAGTTAGTAATTTCAAATTACCAATTTAGTTATTAACTTGAAATTGAGAACTTGAAGTTCTGAAGATCAGATCTTGAAGTTAGTAATTTCAAATTACCAATTTAGTTATTAACTTGAAATTGAGAAATTGAATTTGTTAAGATCAGATCTTTAAGTTAGTAATTTCAAATTACCAATTTAGTTATTAACGTGAAATTGAGAACTTGAAGTTCTGAAGATCAGATCTTGAAGTTAGTAAATTCAAATTACCAATTTAGTTATTTATTTGAAATTGAGAACTTTTAGTTCTGAAGATCAGATCTTGAAGTTAGTAATTTCAAATTACCAATTTAGATGTTAACTTGAGACTGAGAACTTGAAGTTCTGAAGATCAGATCTTGAAGTTAGTAATTTCAAATTACCAATTTAGTTATTAACTTGAAATTGAGAACTTGAAGTTCTGAAGATCAGATCTTGAAGTTAGTAATTTAAAATTACCAATTTAGTTATTAACTTGAAATTGAGAACTTTTAGTTCTGAAGATCAGATCTTGTAGTTAGTAATTTGAAATTACAAATTTAGTTATTAACTTGAAATTGAGAACTTGAAGTTGTGAAGATCAGATCTTGAAGTTAGGAATTTCAAATTACCAATTTAGTTATTGACTTGAAATTGAGAACTTGAAGTTCTGAAGATCAGATCTTGAAGTTAGTAGTTAGAAGTTAAGTTAGTAGTAGTAGTTAGTTATTAACTTTTAATTGAGAACTTGAAGTTGTGAAGATCAGATCTTGAAGTTAGGAATTTCAAATTACCAATTTAGTTATTGACTTGAAATTGAGAACTTGAAGTTCTGAAGATCAGATCTTGAAGTTAGTAATTTCAAATTACCAATTTAGTTATTAACTTGAAATTGAGAACTTGAAGTTCTGAAGATCAGATCTGGAAGTTAGTAATTTCAAATTACCAATTTAGTTATTAACTTGAAATTGAGAACTTGAAGTTCTGAAGATCAGATCTTGAAGTTAGTAATTTCAAATTACCAATTTAGTTATTAACTTGAAATTGAGAACTTTTAGTTCTGAAGATCAGATCTTGTAGTTAGTAATTTGAAATTACAAATTTAGTTATTAACTTGAAATTGAGAACTTGAAGTTGTGAAGATCAGATCTTGAAGTTAGTAATTTCAAATTACCAATTTAGTTATTAACTTGTAATTGAGAACTTGAAGTTCTGAAGATCAGATCTTGAAGTTAGTAATTTCAAATTACCAATTTAGTTATTAACTTGAAATTGAGAACTTGAAGTTCTGAAGATCAGATCTTGAAGTTAGTAATTTCAAATTACCAATTTAGTTATTAACTTGAAATTGAGAACTTTTAGTTCTGAAGATCAGATCTTGTAGTTAGTAATTTGAAATTACAAATTTAGTTATTAACTTGAAATTGAGAACTTGAAGTTGTGAAGATCAGATCTTGAAGTTAGTAATTTCAAATTACCAATTTAGTTATTAACTTGAAATTGAGAACTTGAAGTTGTGAAGATAAGATCTTTAAGTTAGTAATTTCAAATTACCAATTTAGTTATTAACTTGAAATTGAGAACTTTTAGTTCTGAAGATCAGATCTTGTAGTTAGTAATTTGAAATTACAAATTTAGTTATTAACTTGAAATTGAGAACTTGAAGTATTGAAGATCAGATCTTGAAGTTAGTAATTTCAAATTACCAATTTAGTTATTAACTTGAAATTGAGAACTTGAAGTTGTGAAGATAAGATCTTTAAGTTAGTAATTTCAAATTACCAATTTAGTTATTAACTTGAAATTGAGAACTTGAAGTTCTGAATATCAGATCTTTAAGTTAGTAATTTCAAATTACCAATTTAGTTATTAACTTGAAATTGAGAACTTGAAGTTCTGAATATCAGATCTTGAAGTTAGTAATTTCAAATTACCAATTTAGATGTTAACTTGAAACTGAGAACTTGAAGTTCAGAAGATCAGATCTTGAAGTTAGTAATTTCAAATTACCAATTTAGTTATTAACTTGAAATTGAGAACTTGAAGTTCTGAAGATCAGATCTTGAAGTTAGTAATTTCAAATTACCAATTTAGTTATTAACTTGAAATTGAGAACTTGAAGTTCTGAAGATCAGATCTTGAAGTTAGTAATTTCAAATTACCAATTTAGTTATTAACTTGAAATTGAGAACTTTTAGTTCTGAAGATCAGATCTTGTAGTTAGTAATTTGAAATTACAAATTTAGTTATTAACTTGAAATTGAGAACTTGAAGTTGTGAAGATCAGATCTTGAAGTTAGCAATTTCAAATTACCAATTTAGTTATTAACTTGAAATTGAGAACTTGAAGTTCTGAAGATCAGATCTTGAAGTTAGTAATTTCAAATTACCAACTTAGTTATTAACTTGAAATTGAGAACTTAAAGTTCTGAAGAGCAGATCTTGAAGTTAGTAATTTCAAATTACCAATTTAGTTATTAACTTGAAATTGAGAACTTGAAGTTGTGAAGATAAGATCTTTAAGTTAGTAATTTCAAATTACCAATTTAGTTATTAACTTGAAATTGAGAACTTGAAGTTCTGAATATCAGATCTTTAAGTTAGTAATTTCAAATTACCAATTTAGTTATTAACTTGAGATTGAGAACTTGAAGTTCTGAATATCAGATCTTGAAGTTAGTAATTTTAAATTACCAATTTAGTTATTAACTTGAAATTGAGAACTTTTAGTTCTGAAGATCAGATCTTGAAGTTAGTAATTTCAAATTACCAATTTAGTTATTAACTTGAAATTGAGAACTTGAAGTTCTGAAGATCAGATCTTGAAGTTAGTAATTTCAAATTACCAATTTAGTTATTAACTTGAAATTGAGAACTTAAAGTTCTGAAGAGCAGATCTTGAAGTTAGTAATTTCAAATTACCAATTTAGTTATTAACTTGAAATTGAGAACTTGAAGTTGTGAAGATAAGATCTTTAAGTTAGTAATTTCAAATTACCAATTTAGTTATTAACTTGAAATTGAGAACTTGAAGTTCTGAATATCAGATCTTTAAGTTAGTAATTTCAAATTACCAATTTAGTTATTAACTTGAGATTGAGAACTTGAAGTTCTGAATATCAGATCTTGAAGTTAGTAATTTCAAATTACCAATTTAGTTATTAACTTGAAATTGAGAACTTTTAGTTCTGAAGATCAGATCTTGAAGTTAGTAATTTCAAATTACCAATTTAGTTATTAACTTGAAATTGAGAACTTGAAGTTCTGAAGATCAGATCTTGAAGTTAGTAATTTCAAATTACCAATTTAGTTATTAACTTGAAATTGAGAACTTTTAGTTCTGAAGATCAGATCTTGTAGTTAGTAATTTGAAATTACAAATTTAGTTATTAACTTGAAATTGAGAACTTGAAGTTGTGAAGATCAGATCTTGAAGTTAGCAATTTCAAATTACCAATTTAGTTATTAACTTGAAATTGAGAACTTGAAGTTCTGAAGATCAGATCTTGAAGTTAGTAATTTCAAATTACCAACTTAGTTATTAACTTGAAATTGAGAACTTAAAGTTCTGAAGAGCAGATCTTGAAGTTAGTAATTTCAAATTACCAATTTAGTTATTAACTTGAAATTGAGAACTTGAAGTTGTGAAGATAAGATCTTTAAGTTAGTAATTTCAAATTACCAATTTAGTTATTAACTTGAAATTGAGAACTTGAAGTTCTGAATATCAGATCTTTAAGTTAGTAATTTCAAATTACCAATTTAGTTATTAACTTGAGATTGAGAACTTGAAGTTCTGAATATCAGATCTTGAAGTTAGTAATTTCAAATTACCAATTTAGTTATTAACTTGAAATTGAGAACTTTTAGTTCTGAAGATCAGATCTTGAAGTTAGTAATTTCAAATTACCAATTTAGTTATTAACTTGAAATTGAGAACTTGAAGTTCTGAAGATCAGATCTTGAAGTTAGTAATTTCAAATTACCAATTTAGTTATTAACTTGAAATTGAGAACTTAAAGTTCTGAAGAGCAGATCTTGAAGTTAGTAATTTCAAATTACCAATTTAGTTATTAACTTGAAATTGAGAAATTGAATTTGGTAAGATCAGATCTTTAAGTTAGTAATTTCAAATTACCAATTTAGTTATTAACTTGAAATTGAGAACTTGAAGTTCTGAAGATCAGATCTTGAAGTTAGTAATTTCAAATTACCAATTTAGTTATTTATTTGAAATTGAGAACTTTTAGTTCTGAAGATCAGATCTTGTAGTTAGTAATTTCAAATTACCAATTTAGTTATTAACTTGTAATTGAGAACTTGAAGTTGTGAAGATTAGATCTTTAACTTAGTAATTTCAAATTACTAATTTAGTTATTAACTTGAAATTGAGAACTTGAAGTTCTGAATATCAGATCTTGAAGTTAGTAATTGCAAATTACCAATTTAGTTATTAACTTGAAATTGAGAACTTAAAGTTCTGAATATCAGATCTTGAAGTTAGTAATTTCAAATTACCAATTTAGATGTTAACTTGAAATTGAGAACTTGAAGTTCTGAAGATCAGATCTTGAAGTTAGTAATTTCAAATTACCAATTTAGTTATTAACTTGAAATTGAGAACTTTTAGTTCTGAATATCAGATCTTGAAGTTAGTAATTTCAAATTACCAATTTAGTTATTAACTTGAAATTGAGAACTTGAAGTTCTGAAGATCAGATCTTGAAGTTAGTAATTTCAAATTACCAATTTAGTTATTAACTTGAAATTGAGAACTTTTAGTTCTGAAGATCAGATCTTGTAGTTAGTAATTTGAAATTACAAATTTAGTTATTAACTTGAAATTGAGAAATTGAATTTGTTAAGATCAGATCTTTAAGTTAGTAATTTCAAATTACCAATTTAGTTATTAACTTGAAATTGAGAACTTGAAGTTCTGAAGATCAGATCTTGAAGTTAGTAATTTCAAATTACCAATTTAGTTATTAACTTGAAATTGAGAAATTGAATTTGTTAAGATCAGATCTTTAAGTTAGTAATTTCAAATTACCAATTTAGTTATTAACGTGAAATTGAGAACTTGAAGTTCTGAAGATCAGATCTTGAAGTTAGTAAATTCAAATTACCAATTTAGTTATTTATTTGAAATTGAGAACTTTTAGTTCTGAAGATCAGATCTTGAAGTTAGTAATTTCAAATTACCAATTTAGATGTTAACTTGAGACTGAGAACTTGAAGTTCTGAAGATCAGATCTTGAAGTTAGTAATTTCAAATTACCAATTTAGTTATTAACTTGAAATTGAGAACTTGAAGTTCTGAAGATCAGATCTTGAAGTTAGTAATTTAAAATTACCAATTTAGTTATTAACTTGAAATTGAGAACTTTTAGTTCTGAAGATCAGATCTTGTAGTTAGTAATTTGAAATTACAAATTTAGTTATTAACTTGAAATTGAGAACTTGAAGTTGTGAAGATCAGATCTTGAAGTTAGGAATTTCAAATTACCAATTTAGTTATTGACTTGAAATTGAGAACTTGAAGTTCTGAAGATCAGATCTTGAAGTTAGTAGTTAGAAGTTAAGTTAGTAGTAGTAGTTAGTTATTAACTTTTAATTGAGAACTTGAAGTTGTGAAGATCAGATCTTGAAGTTAGGAATTTCAAATTACCAATTTAGTTATTGACTTGAAATTGAGAACTTGAAGTTCTGAAGATCAGATCTTGAAGTTAGTAATTTCAAATTACCAATTTAGTTATTAACTTGAAATTGAGAACTTGAAGTTCTGAAGATCAGATCTGGAAGTTAGTAATTTCAAATTACCAATTTAGTTATTAACTTGAAATTGAGAACTTGAAGTTCTGAAGATCAGATCTTGAAGTTAGTAATTTCAAATTACCAATTTAGTTATTAACTTGAAATTGAGAACTTTTAGTTCTGAAGATCAGATCTTGTAGTTAGTAATTTGAAATTACAAATTTAGTTATTAACTTGAAATTGAGAACTTGAAGTTGTGAAGATCAGATCTTGAAGTTAGTAATTTCAAATTACCAATTTAGTTATTAACTTGAAATTGAGAACTTGAAGTTCTGAAGATCAGATCTTGAAGTTAGTAATTTCAAATTACCAATTTAGTTATTAACTTGAAATTGAGAACTTGAAGTTCTGAAGATCAGATCTTGAAGTTAGTAATTTCAAATTACCAATTTAGTTATTAACTTGAAATTGAGAACTTTTAGTTCTGAAGATCAGATCTTGTAGTTAGTAATTTGAAATTACAAATTTAGTTATTAACTTGAAATTGAGAACTTGAAGTTGTTAAGATCAGATCTTGAAGTTAGTAATTTCAAATTACCAATTTAGTTATTAACTTGAAATTGAGAACTTGAAGTTCTGAAGATCAGATCTTGAAGTTAGTAATTTCAAATTACCAATTTAGTTATTAACTTGAAATTGAGAAATTGAATTTGTAAGATCAGATCTTTAAGTTAGTAATTTCAAATTACCAATTTAGTTATTAACTTGAAATTGAGAACTTGAAGTTCTGAATATCAGATCTTGAAGTTAGTAATTTCAAATTACCAATTTAGTTATTTATTTGAAATTGAGAACTTTTAGTTCTGAAGATCAGATCTTGTAGTTAGTAATTTCAAATTACCAATTTAGTTATTAACTTGAAATTGAGAACTTGAAGTTCTGAATATCAGATCTTGAAGTTAGTAATTTCAAATTACCAATTTAGTTATTAACTTGAAATTGAGAACTTGAAGTTGTGAAGATAAGATCTTTAAGTTAGTAATTTCAAATTACCAATTTAGTTATTAACTTGAAATTGAGAACTTGAAGTTCTGAATATCAGATCTTTAAGTTAGTAATTTCAAATTACCAATTTAGTTATTAACTTGAAATTGAGAACTTGAAGTTTTGAATATCAGATCTTGAAGTTAGTAATTTCAAATTACCAATTTAGATGTTAACTTGAAATTGAGAACTTGAAGTTCTGAAGATCAGATCTTGAAGTTAGTAATTTCAAATTACCAATTTAGTTATTAACTTGAAATTGAGAACTTTTAGTTCTGAATATCAGATCTTGAAGTTAGTAATTTCAAATTACCAATTTAGTTATTAACTTGAAATTGAGAACTTGAACTTCTGAAGATCAGATCTTGAAGTTAGTAATTTCAAATTACCAATTTAGTTATTAACTTGAAATTGAGAAATTGAATTTGTTAAGATCAGATCTTTAAGTTAGTAATTTCAAATTACCAATTTAGTTATTAACTTGAAATTGAGAACTTGAAGTTCTGAAGATCAGATCTTGAAGTTAGTAATTTCAAATTACCAATTTAGTTATTTATTTGAAATTGAGAACTTTTAGTTCTGAAGATCAGATCTTGTAGTTAGTAATTTCAAATTACAAATTTAGTTATTAACTTGTAATTGAGAACTTGAAGTTGTGAAGATTAGATCTTTAACTTTGTAATTTCAAATTACTAATTTAGTTATTAACTTGAAATTGAGAACTTGAAGTTCTGAATATCAGATCTTTAAGTTAGTAATTTCAAATTACCAATTTAGTTATTAACTTGAAATTGAGAACTTTTAGTTCTGAAGATCAGATCTTGTAGTTAGTAATTTGAAATTACAAATTTAGTTATTAACTTGAAATTGAGAACTTGAAGTTGTGAAGATCAGATCTTGAAGTTAGTAATTTCAAATTACCAATTTAGTTATTTACTTGAAATTGAGAACTTGAAGTTCTGAAGATAAGATCTTGAAGTTAGTAATTTCAAATTACCAATTTAGTTATTAACTTGAAATTGAGAACTTTTAGTTCTGAAGATCAGATCTTGAAGTTAGTAATTTCAAATTACCAATTTAGTTATTAACTTGAAATTGAGAACTTGAAGTTCTGAAGATCAGATCTTGAAGTTAGTAATTTCAAATTACCAATTTAGTTATTAACTTGAAATTGAGAACTTTTAGTTCTGAAGATCAGATCTTGTAGTTAGTAATTTGAAATTACAAATTTAGTTATTAACTTGAAATTGAGAACTTGAAGTTGTGAAGATCAGATCTTGAAGTTAGTAATTTCAAATTACCAATTTAGTTATTAACTTGAAATTGAGAACTTGAAGTTCTGAAGATAAGATCTTGAAGTTAGTAATTTCAAATTACCAATTTAGTTATTAACTTGAAATTGAGAACTTTTAGTTCTGAAGATCAGATCTTGTAGTTAGTAATTTGAAATTACAAATTTAGTTATTAACTTGAAATTGAGAAATTGAATTTGTTAAGATCAGATCTTTTAGTTAGTAATTTCAAATTACCAATTTAGTTATTAACTTGAAATTGAGAACTTGAAGTTCTGAAGATCAGATCTTGAAGTTAGTAATTTCAAATTACCAATTTAGTTATTAACTTGAAATTGAGAAATTGAATTTGTAAGATCAGATCTTTAAGTTAGTAATTTCAAATTACCAATTTAGTTATTAACTTGAAATTGAGAACTTGAAGTTCTGAATATCAGATCTTGAAGTTAGTAATTTCAAATTACCAATTTAGTTATTTATTTGAAATTGAGAACTTTTAGTTCTGAAGATCAGATCTTGTAGTTAGTAATTTCAAATTACCAATTTAGTTATTAACTTGAAATTGAGAACTTGAAGTTCTGAATATCAGATCTTGAAGTTAGTAATTTCAAATTACCAATTTAGTTATTAACTTGAAATTGAGAACTTAAAGTTCTGAAGAGCAGATCTTGAAGTTAGTAATTTCAAATTACCAATTTAGTTATTAACTTGAAATTGAGAACTTGAAGTTGTGAAGATAAGATCTTTAAGTTAGTAATTTCAAATTACCAATTTAGTTATTAACTTGAAATTGAGAACTTGAAGTTCTGAATATCAGATCTTTAAGTTAGTAATTTCAAATTACCAATTTAGTTATTAACTTGAAATTGAGAACTTGAAGTTTTGAATATCAGATCTTGAAGTTAGTAATTTCAAATTACCAATTTAGATGTTAACTTAAAATTGAGAACTTGAAGTTCTGAAGATCAGATCTTGAAGTTAGTAATTTCAAATTACCAATTTAGTTATTAACTTGAAATTGAGAACTTTTAGTTCTGAATATCAGATCTTGAAGTTAGTAATTTCAAATTACCAATTTAGTTATTAACTTGAAATTGAGAACTTGAACTTCTGAAGATCAGATCTTGAAGTTAGTAATTTCAAATTACCAATTTAGTTATTAACTTGAAATTGAGAAATTGAATTTGTTAAGATCAGATCTTTAAGTTAGTAATTTCAAATTACCAATTTAGTTATTAACTTGAAATTGAGAACTTGAAGTTCTGAAGATCAGATCTTGAAGTTAGTAATTTCAAATTACCAATTTAGTTATTTATTTGAAATTGAGAACTTTTAGTTCTGAAGATCAGATCTTGTAGTTAGTAATTTCAAATTACAAATTTAGTTATTAACTTGTAATTGAGAACTTGAAGTTGTGAAGATTAGATCTTTAACTTAGTAATTTCAAATTACTAATTTAGTTATTAACTTGAAATTGAGAACTTGAAGTTCTGAATATCAGATCTTGAAGTTAGTAATTGCAAATTACCAATTTAGTTATTAACTTGAAATTGAGAACTTAAAGTTCTGAATATCAGATCTTGAAGTTAGTAATTTCAAATAACCAATTTAGATGTTAACTTGAAATTGAGAACTTGAAGTTCTGAAGATCAGATCTTGAAGTTAGTAATTTCAAATTACCAATTTAGTTATTAACTTGAAATTGAGAACCTTTAGTTCTGAATATCAGATCTTGAAGTTAGTAATTACAATTACCAATTTAGTTATTAACTTGAAATTGAGAACTTGAAGTTCTGAAGATCAGATCTTGAAGTTAGTAATTTCAAATTACCAATTTAGTTATTAACTTGAAATTGAGAACTTTTAGTTCTGAAGATCAGATCTTGTAGTTAGTAATTTGAAATTACAAATTAAGTTATTAACTTGAAATTGAGAAATTGAATTTGTTAAGATCAGATCTTTAAGTTAGTAATTTCAAATTACCAATTTAGTTATTAACTTGAAATTGAGAACTTGAAGTTCTGAAGATCAGATCTTGAAGTTAGTAATTTCAAATTACCAATTTAGTTATTAACTTGAAATTGAGAAATTGAATTTGTTAAGATCAGATCTTTAAGTTAGTAATTTCAAATTACCAATTTAGTTATTAACGTGAAATTGAGAACTTGAAGTTCTGAAGATCAGATCTTGAAGTTAGCAAATTCAAATTACCAATTTAGTTATTTATTTGAAATTGAGAACTTTTAGTTCTGAAGATCACATCTTGAAGTTAGTAATTTCAAATTACCAATTTAGATGTTAACTTGAGACTGAGAACTTGAAGTTCTGAAGATCAGATCTTGAAGTTAGTAATTTCAAATTACCAATTTAGTTATTAACTTGAAATTGAGAACTTGAAGTTCTGAAGATCAGATCTTGAAGTTAGTAATTTCAAATTACCATTTTAGTTATTAACTTGAAATTGAGAACTTTTAGTTCTGAAGATCAGATTTTGTAGTTAGTAATTTGAAATTACAAATTTAGTTATTAACTTGAAATTGAGAACTTGAAGTTGTGAAGATCAGATCTTGAAGTTAGGAATTTCAAATTACCAATTTAGTTATTGACTTGAAATTGAGAACTTGAAGTTCTGAAGATCAGATCTTGAAGTTAGTAGTTAGAAGTTAAGTTAGTAGTAGTAGTTAGTTATTAACTTGAAATTGAGAACTTGAAGTTGTGAAGATCAGATCTTGAAGTTAGGAATTTCAAATTACCAATTTAGTTATTGACTTGAAATTGAGAACTTGAAGTTCTGAAGATCAGATCTTGAAGTTAGTAATTTCAAATTACCAATTTAGTTATTAACTTGAAATTGAGAACTTGAAGTTCTGAAGATCAGATCTTGAAGTTAGTAATTTCAAATTACCAATTTAGTTATTAACTTGAAATTGAGAAATTGAATTTGTTAAGATCAGATCTTTAAGTTAGTAATTTCAAATTACCAATTTAGTTATTAACTTGAAATTGAGAACTTGAAGTTCTGAAGATCAGATCTTGAAGTTAGTAATTTCAAATTACCAATTTAGTTATTTATTTGAAATTGAGAACTTTTAGTTCTGAAGATCAGATCTTGTAGTTAGTAATTTCAAATTACCAATTTAGTTATTAACTTGAAATTGAGAACTTGAAGTTCTGAATATCAGATCTTGAAGTTAGTAATTTCAAATTACCAATTTAGTTATTAACTTGAAATTGAGAACTTAAAGTTCTGAAGAGCAGATCTTGAAGTTAGTAATTTCAAATTACCAATTTAGTTATTAACTTGAAATTGAGAACTTGAAGTTGTGAAGATAAGATCTTTAAGTTAGTAATTTCAAATTACCAATTTAGTTATTAACTTGAAAGTGAGAACTTGAAGTTCTGAATATCAGATCTTTAAGTTAGTAATTTCAAATTACCAATTTAGTTATTAACTTGAAATTGAGAACTTTTAGTTCTGAAGATCAGATCTTGTAGTTAGTAATTTGAAATTACAAATTTAGTTATTAACTTGAAATTGAGAACTTGAAGTTGTGAAGATCAGATCTTGAAGTTAGGAATTTCAAATTACCAATTTAGTTATTGACTTGAAATTGAGAACTTGAAGTTCTGAAGATCAGATCTTGAAGTTAGTAGTTAGAAGTTAAGTTAGTAGTAGTAGTTAGTTATTAACTTGAAATTGAGAACTTGAAGTTGTGAAGATCAGATCTTGAAGTTAGGAATTTCAAATTACCAATTTAGTTATTGACTTGAAATTGAGAACTTGAAGTTCTGAAGATCAGATCTTGAAGTTAGTAATTTCAAATTACCAATTTAGTTATTAACTTGAAATTGAGAACTTGAAGTTCTGAAGATCAGATCTTGAAGTTAGTAATTTCAAATTACCAATTTAGTTATTAACTTGAAATTGAGAAATTGAATTTGTTAAGATCAGATCTTTAAGTTAGTAATTTCAAATTACCAATTTAGTTATTAACTTGAAATTGAGAACTTGAAGTTCTGAAGATCAGATCTTGAAGTTAGTAATTTCAAATTACCAATTTAGTTATTTATTTGAAATTGAGAACTTTTAGTTCTGAAGATCAGATCTTGTAGTTAGTAATTTCAAATTACCAATTTAGTTATTAACTTGAAATTGAGAACTTGAAGTTCTGAATATCAGATCTTGAAGTTAGTAATTTCAAATTACCAATTTAGTTATTAACTTGAAATTGAGAACTTAAAGTTCTGAAGAGCAGATCTTGAAGTTAGTAATTTCAAATTACCAATTTAGTTATTAACTTGAAATTGAGAACTTGAAGTTGTGAAGATAAGATCTTTAAGTTAGTAATTTCAAATTACCAATTTGGTTATTAACTTGAAATTGAGAACTTGAAGTTCTGAATATCAGATCTTTAAGTTAGTAATTTCAAATTACCAATTTAGTTATTAACTTGAAATTGAGAACTTGAAGTTCTGAATATCAGATCTTGAAGTTAGTAATTTCAAATTACCAATTTAGATGTTAACTTGAAATTGAGAACTTGAAGTTCTGAAGATCAGATCTTGAAGTTAGTAATTTCAAATTACCAATTTAGTTATTAACTTGAAATTGAGAACTTTTAGTTCTGAATATCAGATCTTGAAGTTAGTAATTTCAAATTACCAATTTAGTTATTAACTTGAAATTGAGAACTTGAAGTTCTGAAGATCAGATCTTGAAGTTAGTAATTTCAAATTACCAATTTAGTTATTAACTTGAAATTGAGAAATTGAATTTGTTAAGATCAGATCTTTAAGTTAGTAATTTCAAATTACCAATTTAGTTATTAACTTGAAATTGAGAACTTGAAGTTCTGAAGATCAGATCTTGAAGTTAGTAATTTCAAATTACCAATTTAGTTATTTATTTGAAATTGAGAACTTTTAGTTCTGAAGATCAGATCTTGTAGTTAGTAATTTCAAATTACCAATTTAGTTATTAACTTGTAATTGAGAACTTGAAGTTGTGAAGATTAGATCTTTAACTTAGTAATTTCAAATTACTAATTTAGTTATTAACTTGAAATTGAGAACTTGAAGTTCTGAATATCAGATCTTGAAGTTAGTAATTGCAAATTACCAATTTAGTTATTAACTTGAAATTGAGAACTTAAAGTTCTGAATATCAGATCTTGAAGTTAGTAATTTCAAATTACCAATTTAGATGTTAACTTGAAATTGAGAACTTGAAGTTCTGAAGATCAGATCTTGAAGTTAGTAATTTCAAATTACCAATTTAGTTATTAACTTGAAATTGAGAACTTTTAGTTCTGAATATCAGATCTTGAAGTTAGTAATTTCAAATTACCAATTTAGTTATTAACTTGAAATTGAGAACTTGAAGTTCTGAAGATCAGATCTTGAAGTTAGTAATTTCAAATTACCAATTTAGTTATTAACTTGAAATTGAGAAATTGAATTTGTTAAGATCAGATCTTTAAGTTAGTAATTTCAAATTACCAATTTAGTTATTAACGTGAAATTGAGAACTTGAAGTTCTGAAGATCAGATCTTGAAGTTAGTAAATTCAAATTACCAATTTAGTTATTTATTTGAAATTGAGAACTTTTAGTTCTGAAGATCAGATCTTGAAGTTAGTAATTTCAAATTACCAATTTAGATGTTAACTTGAGACTGAGAACTTGAAGTTCTGAAGATCAGATCTTGAAGTTAGTAATTTCAAATTACCAATTTAGTTATTAACTTGAAATTGAGAACTTGAAGTTCTGAAGATCAGATCTTGAAGTTAGTAATTTAAAATTACCAATTTAGTTATTAACTTGAAATTGAGAACTTTTAGTTCTGAAGATCAGATCTTGTAGTTAGTAATTTGAAATTACAAATTTAGTTATTAACTTGAAATTGAGAACTTGAAGTTGTGAAGATCAGATCTTGAAGTTAGGAATTTCAAATTACCAATTTAGTTATTGACTTGAAATTGAGAACTTGAAGTTCTGAAGATCAGATCTTGAAGTTAGTAGTTAGAAGTTAAGTTAGTAGTAGTAGTTAGTTATTAACTTGAAATTGAGAACTTGAAGTTGTGAAGATCAGATCTTGAAGTTAGGAATTTTAAATTACCAATTTAGTTATTGACTTGAAATTGAGAACTTGAAGTTCTGAAGATCAGATCTTGAAGTTAGTAATTTCAAATTACCAATTTAGTTATTAACTTGAAATTGAGAACTTGAAGTTCTGAAGATCAGATCTGGAAGTTAGTAATTTCAAATTACCAATTTAGTTATTAACTTGAAATTGAGAACTTGAAGTTCTGAAGATCAGATCTTGAAGTTAGTAATTTCAAATTACCAATTTAGTTATTAACTTGAAATTGAGAACTTTTAGTTCTGAAGATCAGATCTTGTAGTTAGTAATTTGAAATTACAAATTTAGTTATTAACTTGAAATTGAGAACTTGAAGTTGTGAAGATCAGATCTTGAAGTTAGTAATTTCAAATTACCAATTTAGTTATTAACTTGAAATTGAGAACTTGAAGTTCTGAAGATCAGATCTTGAAGTTAGTAATTTCAAATTACCAATTTAGTTATTAACTTGAAATTGAGAACTTGAAGTTCTGAAGATCAGATCTTGAAGTTAGTAATTTCAAATTACCAATTTAGTTATTAACTTGAAATTGAGAACTTTTAGTTCTGAAGATCAGATCTTGTAGTTAGTAATTTGAAATTACAAATTTAGTTATTAACTTGAAATTGAGAACTTGAAGTTGTGAAGATCAGATCTTGAAGTTAGTAATTTCAAATTACCAATTTAGTTATTAACTTGAAATTGAGAACTTGAAGTTGTGAAGATAAGATCTTTAAGTTAGTAATTTCAAATTACCAATTTAGTTATTAACTTGAAATTGAGAACTTTTAGTTCTGAAGATCAGATCTTGTAGTTAGTAATTTGAAATTACAAATTTAGTTATTAACTTGAAATTGAGAACTTGAAGTATTGAAGATCAGATCTTGAAGTTAGTAATTTCAAATTACCAATTTAGTTATTAACTTGAAATTGAGAACTTGAAGTTGTGAAGATAAGATCTTTAAGTTAGTAATTTCAAATTACCAATTTAGTTATTAACTTGAAATTGAGAACTTGAAGTTCTGAATATCAGATCTTTAAGTTAGTAATTTCAAATTACCAATTTAGTTATTAACTTGAAATTGAGAACTTGAAGTTCTGAATATCAGATCTTGAAGTTAGTAATTTCAAATTACCAATTTAGATGTTAACTTGAAACTGAGAACTTGAAGTTCAGAAGATCAGATCTTGAAGTTAGTAATTTCAAATTACCAATTTAGTTATTAACTTGAAATTGAGAACTTGAAGTTCTGAAGATCAGATCTTGAAGTTAGTAATTTCTATTTACCAATTTAGTTATTAACTTGAAATTGAGAACTTGAAGTTCTGAAGATCAGATCTTGAAGTTAGTAATTTCAAATTA
Organism: Rhagonycha lutea; assembly: GCA_958510855.1. NCBI lineage: Eukaryota > Metazoa > Arthropoda > Insecta > Coleoptera > Cantharidae > Rhagonycha > Rhagonycha lutea. The sequence goes on from OY294038.1 coordinate 42,954,288, forward strand.
CCAATTTAGTAATTAACTTGAAATTGAGAACTTTTAGTTCTGAAGATCAGATCTTGTAGTTAGTAATTTGAAATTACAAATTTAGTTATTAACTTGAAATTGAGAACTTGAAGTTGTGAAGATCAGATCTTGAAGTTAGTAATTTCAAATTACCATTTTAGTTATTAACTTGAAATTGAGAACTTTTAGTTCTGAAGATCAGATCTTGTAGTTAGTAATTTGAAATTACAAATTTAGTTATTAACTTGAAATTGAGAACTTGAAGTTGTGAAGATCAGATCTTGAAGTTAGGAATTTCAAATTACCAATTTAGTTATTGACTTGAAATTGAGAACTTGAAGTTCTGAAGATCAGATCTTGAAGTTAGTAGTTAGAAGTTAAGTTAGTAGTAGTAGTTAGTTATTAACTTGAAATTGAGAACTTGAAGTTGTGAAGATCAGATCTTGAAGTTAGGAATTTCAAATTACCAATTTAGTTATTGACTTGAAATTGAGAACTTGAAGTTCTGAAGATCAGATCTTGAAGTTAGTAATTTCAAATTACCAATTTAGTTATTAACTTGAAATTGAGAACTTGAAGTTCTGAAGATCAGATCTTGAAGTTCGTAATTTCAAATTACCAATTTAGTTATTAACTTGAAATTGAGAAATTGAATTTGTTAAGATCAGATCTTTAAGTTAGTAATTTCAAATTACCAATTTAGTTATTAACTTGAAATTGAGAACTTGAAGTTCTGAAGATCAGATCTTGAAGTTAGTAATTTCAAATTACGAATTTAGTTATTTATTTGAAATTGAGAACTTTTAGTTCTGAAGATCAGATCTTGTAGTTAGTAATTTCAAATTACCAATTTAGTTATTAACTTGAAATTGAGAACTTGAAGTTCTGAATATCAGATCTTGAAGTTAGTAATTTCAAATTACCAATTTAGTTATTAACTTGAAATTGAGAACTTAAAGTTCTGAAGAGCAGATCTTGAAGTTAGTAATTTCAAATTACCAATTTAGTTATTAACTTGAAATTGAGAACTTGAAGTTGTGAAGATAAGATCTTTAAGTTAGTAATTTCAAATTACCAATTTAGTTATTAACTTGAAATTGAGAACTTGAAGTTCTGAATATCAGATCTTTAAGTTAGTAATTTCAAATTACCAATTTAGTTATTAACTTGAAATTGAGAACTTTTAGTTCTGAAGATCAGATCTTGTAGTTAGTAATTTGAAATTACAAATTTAGTTATTAACTTGAAATTGAGAACTTGAAGTTGTGAAGATCAGATCTTGAAGTTAGGAATTTCAAATTACCAATTTAGTTATTGACTTGAAATTGAGAACTTGAAGTTCTGAAGATCAGATCTTGAAGTTAGTAGTTAGAAGTTAAGTTAGTAGTAGTAGTTAGTTATTAACTTGAAATTGAGAACTTGAAGTTGTGAAGATCAGATCTTGAAGTTAGGAATTTCAAATTACCAATTTAGTTATTGACTTGAAATTGAGAACTTGAAGTTCTGAAGATCAGATCTTGAAGTTAGTAATTTCAATTTACCAATTTAGTTATTAACTTGAAATTGAGAACTTGAAGTTCTGAAGATCAGATCTTGAAGTTAGTAATTTCAAATTACCAATTTAGTTATTAACTTGAAATTGAGAAATTGAATTTGTTAAGATCAGATCTTTAAGTTAGTAATTTCAAATTACCAATTTAGTTATTAACTTGAAATTGAGAACTTGAAGTTCTGAAGATCAGATCTTGAAGTTAGTAATTTCAAATTACCAATTTAGTTATTTATTTGAAATTGAGAACTTTTAGTTCTGAAGATCAGATCTTGTAGTTAGTAATTTCAAATTACCAATTTAGTTATTAACTTGAAATTGAGAACTTGAAGTTCTGAATATCAGATCTTGAAGTTAGTAATTTCAAATTACCAATTTAGTTATTAACTTGAAATTGAGAACTTAAAGTTCTGAAGAGCAGATCTTGAAGTTAGTAATTTCAAATTACCAATTAAGTTATTAACTTGAAATTGAGAACTTGAAGTTGTGAAGATAAGATCTTTAAGTTAGTAATTTCAAATTACCAATTTGGTTATTAACTTGAAATTGAGAACTTGAAGTTCTGAATATCAGATCTTTAAGTTAGTAATTTCAAATTACCAATTTAGTTATTAACTTGAAATTGAGAACTTGAAGTTCTGAATATCAGATCTTGAAGTTAGTAATTTCAAATTACCAATTTAGATGTTAACTTGAAATTGAGAACTTGAAGTTCTGAAGATCAGATCTTGAAGTTAGTAATTTCAAATTACCAATTTAGTTATTAACTTGAAATTGAGAACTTTTAGTTCTGAATATCAGATCTTGAAGTTAGTAATTTCAAATTACCAATTTAGTTATTAACTTGAAATTGAGAACTTGAAGTTCTGAAGATCAGATCTTGAAGTTAGTAATTTCAAATTACCAATTTAGTTATTAACTTGAAATTGAGAAATTGAATTTGGTAAGATCAGATCTTTAAGTTAGTAATTTCAAATTACCAATTTAGTTATTAACTTGAAATTGAGAACTTGAAGTTCTGAAGATCAGATCTTGAAGTTAGTAATTTCAAATTACCAATTTAGTTATTTATTTGAAATTGAGAACTTTTAGTTCTGAAGATCAGATCTTGTAGTTAGTAATTTCAAATTACCAATTTAGTTATTAACTTGTAATTGAGAACTTGAAGTTGTGAAGATTAGATCTTTAACTTAGTAATTTCAAATTACTAATTTAGTTATTAACTTGAAATTGAGAACTTGAAGTTCTGAATATCAGATCTTGAAGTTAGTAATTGCAAATTACCAATTTAGTTATTAACTTGAAATTGAGAACTTAAAGTTCTGAATATCAGATCTTGAAGTTAGTAATTTCAAATTACCAATTTAGATGTTAACTTGAAATTGAGAACTTGAAGTTCTGAAGATCAGATCTTGAAGTTAGTAATTTCAAATTACCAATTTAGTTATTAACTTGAAATTGAGAACTTTTAGTTCTGAATATCAGATCTTGAAGTTAGTAATTTCAAATTACCAATTTAGTTATTAACTTGAAATTGAGAACTTGAAGTTCTGAAGATCAGATCTTGAAGTTAGTAATTTCAAATTACCAATTTAGTTATTAACTTGAAATTGAGAACTTTTAGTTCTGAAGATCAGATCTTGTAGTTAGTAATTTGAAATTACAAATTTAGTTATTAACTTGAAATTGAGAAATTGAATTTGTTAAGATCAGATCTTTAAGTTAGTAATTTCAAATTACCAATTTAGTTATTAACTTGAAATTGAGAACTTGAAGTTCTGAAGATCAGATCTTGAAGTTAGTAATTTCAAATTACCAATTTAGTTATTAACTTGAAATTGAGAAATTGAATTTGTTAAGATCAGATCTTTAAGTTAGTAATTTCAAATTACCAATTTAGTTATTAACGTGAAATTGAGAACTTGAAGTTCTGAAGATCAGATCTTGAAGTTAGTAAATTCAAATTACCAATTTAGTTATTTATTTGAAATTGAGAACTTTTAGTTCTGAAGATCAGATCTTGAAGTTAGTAATTTCAAATTACCAATTTAGATGTTAACTTGAGACTGAGAACTTGAAGTTCTGAAGATCAGATCTTGAAGTTAGTAATTTCAAATTACCAATTTAGTTATTAACTTGAAATTGAGAACTTGAAGTTCTGAAGATCAGATCTTGAAGTTAGTAATTTAAAATTACCAATTTAGTTATTAACTTGAAATTGAGAACTTTTAGTTCTGAAGATCAGATCTTGTAGTTAGTAATTTGAAATTACAAATTTAGTTATTAACTTGAAATTGAGAACTTGAAGTTGTGAAGATCAGATCTTGAAGTTAGGAATTTCAAATTACCAATTTAGTTATTGACTTGAAATTGAGAACTTGAAGTTCTGAAGATCAGATCTTGAAGTTAGTAGTTAGAAGTTAAGTTAGTAGTAGTAGTTAGTTATTAACTTTTAATTGAGAACTTGAAGTTGTGAAGATCAGATCTTGAAGTTAGGAATTTCAAATTACCAATTTAGTTATTGACTTGAAATTGAGAACTTGAAGTTCTGAAGATCAGATCTTGAAGTTAGTAATTTCAAATTACCAATTTAGTTATTAACTTGAAATTGAGAACTTGAAGTTCTGAAGATCAGATCTGGAAGTTAGTAATTTCAAATTACCAATTTAGTTATTAACTTGAAATTGAGAACTTGAAGTTCTGAAGATCAGATCTTGAAGTTAGTAATTTCAAATTACCAATTTAGTTATTAACTTGAAATTGAGAACTTTTAGTTCTGAAGATCAGATCTTGTAGTTAGTAATTTGAAATTACAAATTTAGTTATTAACTTGAAATTGAGAACTTGAAGTTGTGAAGATCAGATCTTGAAGTTAGTAATTTCAAATTACCAATTTAGTTATTAACTTGTAATTGAGAACTTGAAGTTCTGAAGATCAGATCTTGAAGTTAGTAATTTCAAATTACCAATTTAGTTATTAACTTGAAATTGAGAACTTGAAGTTCTGAAGATCAGATCTTGAAGTTAGTAATTTCAAATTACCAATTTAGTTATTAACTTGAAATTGAGAACTTTTAGTTCTGAAGATCAGATCTTGTAGTTAGTAATTTGAAATTACAAATTTAGTTATTAACTTGAAATTGAGAACTTGAAGTTGTGAAGATCAGATCTTGAAGTTAGTAATTTCAAATTACCAATTTAGTTATTAACTTGAAATTGAGAACTTGAAGTTGTGAAGATAAGATCTTTAAGTTAGTAATTTCAAATTACCAATTTAGTTATTAACTTGAAATTGAGAACTTTTAGTTCTGAAGATCAGATCTTGTAGTTAGTAATTTGAAATTACAAATTTAGTTATTAACTTGAAATTGAGAACTTGAAGTATTGAAGATCAGATCTTGAAGTTAGTAATTTCAAATTACCAATTTAGTTATTAACTTGAAATTGAGAACTTGAAGTTGTGAAGATAAGATCTTTAAGTTAGTAATTTCAAATTACCAATTTAGTTATTAACTTGAAATTGAGAACTTGAAGTTCTGAATATCAGATCTTTAAGTTAGTAATTTCAAATTACCAATTTAGTTATTAACTTGAAATTGAGAACTTGAAGTTCTGAATATCAGATCTTGAAGTTAGTAATTTCAAATTACCAATTTAGATGTTAACTTGAAACTGAGAACTTGAAGTTCAGAAGATCAGATCTTGAAGTTAGTAATTTCAAATTACCAATTTAGTTATTAACTTGAAATTGAGAACTTGAAGTTCTGAAGATCAGATCTTGAAGTTAGTAATTTCAAATTACCAATTTAGTTATTAACTTGAAATTGAGAACTTGAAGTTCTGAAGATCAGATCTTGAAGTTAGTAATTTCAAATTACCAATTTAGTTATTAACTTGAAATTGAGAACTTTTAGTTCTGAAGATCAGATCTTGTAGTTAGTAATTTGAAATTACAAATTTAGTTATTAACTTGAAATTGAGAACTTGAAGTTGTGAAGATCAGATCTTGAAGTTAGCAATTTCAAATTACCAATTTAGTTATTAACTTGAAATTGAGAACTTGAAGTTCTGAAGATCAGATCTTGAAGTTAGTAATTTCAAATTACCAACTTAGTTATTAACTTGAAATTGAGAACTTAAAGTTCTGAAGAGCAGATCTTGAAGTTAGTAATTTCAAATTACCAATTTAGTTATTAACTTGAAATTGAGAACTTGAAGTTGTGAAGATAAGATCTTTAAGTTAGTAATTTCAAATTACCAATTTAGTTATTAACTTGAAATTGAGAACTTGAAGTTCTGAATATCAGATCTTTAAGTTAGTAATTTCAAATTACCAATTTAGTTATTAACTTGAGATTGAGAACTTGAAGTTCTGAATATCAGATCTTGAAGTTAGTAATTTTAAATTACCAATTTAGTTATTAACTTGAAATTGAGAACTTTTAGTTCTGAAGATCAGATCTTGAAGTTAGTAATTTCAAATTACCAATTTAGTTATTAACTTGAAATTGAGAACTTGAAGTTCTGAAGATCAGATCTTGAAGTTAGTAATTTCAAATTACCAATTTAGTTATTAACTTGAAATTGAGAACTTAAAGTTCTGAAGAGCAGATCTTGAAGTTAGTAATTTCAAATTACCAATTTAGTTATTAACTTGAAATTGAGAACTTGAAGTTGTGAAGATAAGATCTTTAAGTTAGTAATTTCAAATTACCAATTTAGTTATTAACTTGAAATTGAGAACTTGAAGTTCTGAATATCAGATCTTTAAGTTAGTAATTTCAAATTACCAATTTAGTTATTAACTTGAGATTGAGAACTTGAAGTTCTGAATATCAGATCTTGAAGTTAGTAATTTCAAATTACCAATTTAGTTATTAACTTGAAATTGAGAACTTTTAGTTCTGAAGATCAGATCTTGAAGTTAGTAATTTCAAATTACCAATTTAGTTATTAACTTGAAATTGAGAACTTGAAGTTCTGAAGATCAGATCTTGAAGTTAGTAATTTCAAATTACCAATTTAGTTATTAACTTGAAATTGAGAACTTTTAGTTCTGAAGATCAGATCTTGTAGTTAGTAATTTGAAATTACAAATTTAGTTATTAACTTGAAATTGAGAACTTGAAGTTGTGAAGATCAGATCTTGAAGTTAGCAATTTCAAATTACCAATTTAGTTATTAACTTGAAATTGAGAACTTGAAGTTCTGAAGATCAGATCTTGAAGTTAGTAATTTCAAATTACCAACTTAGTTATTAACTTGAAATTGAGAACTTAAAGTTCTGAAGAGCAGATCTTGAAGTTAGTAATTTCAAATTACCAATTTAGTTATTAACTTGAAATTGAGAACTTGAAGTTGTGAAGATAAGATCTTTAAGTTAGTAATTTCAAATTACCAATTTAGTTATTAACTTGAAATTGAGAACTTGAAGTTCTGAATATCAGATCTTTAAGTTAGTAATTTCAAATTACCAATTTAGTTATTAACTTGAGATTGAGAACTTGAAGTTCTGAATATCAGATCTTGAAGTTAGTAATTTCAAATTACCAATTTAGTTATTAACTTGAAATTGAGAACTTTTAGTTCTGAAGATCAGATCTTGAAGTTAGTAATTTCAAATTACCAATTTAGTTATTAACTTGAAATTGAGAACTTGAAGTTCTGAAGATCAGATCTTGAAGTTAGTAATTTCAAATTACCAATTTAGTTATTAACTTGAAATTGAGAACTTAAAGTTCTGAAGAGCAGATCTTGAAGTTAGTAATTTCAAATTACCAATTTAGTTATTAACTTGAAATTGAGAAATTGAATTTGGTAAGATCAGATCTTTAAGTTAGTAATTTCAAATTACCAATTTAGTTATTAACTTGAAATTGAGAACTTGAAGTTCTGAAGATCAGATCTTGAAGTTAGTAATTTCAAATTACCAATTTAGTTATTTATTTGAAATTGAGAACTTTTAGTTCTGAAGATCAGATCTTGTAGTTAGTAATTTCAAATTACCAATTTAGTTATTAACTTGTAATTGAGAACTTGAAGTTGTGAAGATTAGATCTTTAACTTAGTAATTTCAAATTACTAATTTAGTTATTAACTTGAAATTGAGAACTTGAAGTTCTGAATATCAGATCTTGAAGTTAGTAATTGCAAATTACCAATTTAGTTATTAACTTGAAATTGAGAACTTAAAGTTCTGAATATCAGATCTTGAAGTTAGTAATTTCAAATTACCAATTTAGATGTTAACTTGAAATTGAGAACTTGAAGTTCTGAAGATCAGATCTTGAAGTTAGTAATTTCAAATTACCAATTTAGTTATTAACTTGAAATTGAGAACTTTTAGTTCTGAATATCAGATCTTGAAGTTAGTAATTTCAAATTACCAATTTAGTTATTAACTTGAAATTGAGAACTTGAAGTTCTGAAGATCAGATCTTGAAGTTAGTAATTTCAAATTACCAATTTAGTTATTAACTTGAAATTGAGAACTTTTAGTTCTGAAGATCAGATCTTGTAGTTAGTAATTTGAAATTACAAATTTAGTTATTAACTTGAAATTGAGAAATTGAATTTGTTAAGATCAGATCTTTAAGTTAGTAATTTCAAATTACCAATTTAGTTATTAACTTGAAATTGAGAACTTGAAGTTCTGAAGATCAGATCTTGAAGTTAGTAATTTCAAATTACCAATTTAGTTATTAACTTGAAATTGAGAAATTGAATTTGTTAAGATCAGATCTTTAAGTTAGTAATTTCAAATTACCAATTTAGTTATTAACGTGAAATTGAGAACTTGAAGTTCTGAAGATCAGATCTTGAAGTTAGTAAATTCAAATTACCAATTTAGTTATTTATTTGAAATTGAGAACTTTTAGTTCTGAAGATCAGATCTTGAAGTTAGTAATTTCAAATTACCAATTTAGATGTTAACTTGAGACTGAGAACTTGAAGTTCTGAAGATCAGATCTTGAAGTTAGTAATTTCAAATTACCAATTTAGTTATTAACTTGAAATTGAGAACTTGAAGTTCTGAAGATCAGATCTTGAAGTTAGTAATTTAAAATTACCAATTTAGTTATTAACTTGAAATTGAGAACTTTTAGTTCTGAAGATCAGATCTTGTAGTTAGTAATTTGAAATTACAAATTTAGTTATTAACTTGAAATTGAGAACTTGAAGTTGTGAAGATCAGATCTTGAAGTTAGGAATTTCAAATTACCAATTTAGTTATTGACTTGAAATTGAGAACTTGAAGTTCTGAAGATCAGATCTTGAAGTTAGTAGTTAGAAGTTAAGTTAGTAGTAGTAGTTAGTTATTAACTTTTAATTGAGAACTTGAAGTTGTGAAGATCAGATCTTGAAGTTAGGAATTTCAAATTACCAATTTAGTTATTGACTTGAAATTGAGAACTTGAAGTTCTGAAGATCAGATCTTGAAGTTAGTAATTTCAAATTACCAATTTAGTTATTAACTTGAAATTGAGAACTTGAAGTTCTGAAGATCAGATCTGGAAGTTAGTAATTTCAAATTACCAATTTAGTTATTAACTTGAAATTGAGAACTTGAAGTTCTGAAGATCAGATCTTGAAGTTAGTAATTTCAAATTACCAATTTAGTTATTAACTTGAAATTGAGAACTTTTAGTTCTGAAGATCAGATCTTGTAGTTAGTAATTTGAAATTACAAATTTAGTTATTAACTTGAAATTGAGAACTTGAAGTTGTGAAGATCAGATCTTGAAGTTAGTAATTTCAAATTACCAATTTAGTTATTAACTTGAAATTGAGAACTTGAAGTTCTGAAGATCAGATCTTGAAGTTAGTAATTTCAAATTACCAATTTAGTTATTAACTTGAAATTGAGAACTTGAAGTTCTGAAGATCAGATCTTGAAGTTAGTAATTTCAAATTACCAATTTAGTTATTAACTTGAAATTGAGAACTTTTAGTTCTGAAGATCAGATCTTGTAGTTAGTAATTTGAAATTACAAATTTAGTTATTAACTTGAAATTGAGAACTTGAAGTTGTGAAGATCAGATCTTGAAGTTAGTAATTTCAAATTACCAATTTAGTTATTAACTTGAAATTGAGAACTTGAAGTTGTGAAGATAAGATCTTTAAGTTAGTAATTTCAAATTACCAATTTAGTTATTAACTTGAAATTGAGAACTTTTAGTTCTGAAGATCAGATCTTGTAGTTAGTAATTTGAAATTACAAATTTAGTTATTAACTTGAAATTGAGAACTTGAAGTATTGAAGATCAGATCTTGAAGTTAGTAATTTCAAATTACCAATTTAGTTATTAACTTGAAATTGAGAACTTGAAGTTGTGAAGATAAGATCTTTAAGTTAGTAATTTCAAATTACCAATTTAGTTATTAACTTGAAATTGAGAACTTGAAGTTCTGAATATCAGATCTTTAAGTTAGTAATTTCAAATTACCAATTTAGTTATTAACTTGAAATTGAGAACTTGAAGTTCTGAATATCAGATCTTGAAGTTAGTAATTTCAAATTACCAATTTAGATGTTAACTTGAAACTGAGAACTTGAAGTTCAGAAGATCAGATCTTGTAGTTAGTAATTTCAAATTACCAATTTAGTTATTAACTTGAAATTGAGAACTTGAAGTTCTGAAGATCAGATCTTGAAGTTAGTAATTTCAAATTACCAATTTAGTTATTAACTTGAAATTGAGAACTTGAAGTTCTGAAGATCAGATCTTGAAGTTAGTAATTTCAAATTACCAATTTAGTTATTAACTTGAAATTGAGAACTTTTAGTTCTGAAGATCAGATCTTGTAGTTAGTAATTTGAAATTACAAATTTAGTTATTAACTTGAAATTGAGAACTTGAAGTTGTGAAGATCAGATCTTGAAGTTAGCAATTTCAAATTACCAATTTAGTTATTAACTTGAAATTGAGAACTTGAAGTTCTGAAGATCAGATCTTGAAGTTAGTAATTTCAAATTACCAACTTAGTTATTAACTTGAAATTGAGAACTTAAAGTTCTGAAGAGCAGATCTTGAAGTTAGTAATTTCAAATTACCAATTTAGTTATTAACTTGAAATTGAGAACTTGAAGTTGTGAAGATAAGATCTTTAAGTTAGTAATTTCAAATTACCAATTTAGTTATTAACTTGAAATTGAGAACTTGAAGTTCTGAATATCAGATCTTTAAGTTAGTAATTTCAAATTACCAATTTAGTTATTAACTTGAGATTGAGAACTTGAAGTTCTGAATATCAGATCTTGAAGTTAGTAATTTCAAATTACCAATTTAGTTATTAACTTGAAATTGAGAACTTTTAGTTCTGAAGATCAGATCTTGAAGTTAGTAATTTCAAATTACCAATTTAGTTATTAACTTGAAATTGAGAACTTGAAGTTCTGAAGATCAGATCTTGAAGTTAGTAATTTCAAATTACCAATTTAGTTATTAACTTGAAATTGAGAACTTAAAGTTCTGAAGAGCAGATCTTGAAGTTAGTAATTTCAAATTACCAATTTAGTTATTAACTTGAAATTGAGAACTTGAAGTTGTGAAGATAAGATCTTTAAGTTAGTAATTTCAAATTACCAATTTAGTTATTAACTTGAAATTGAGAACTTGAAGTTCTGAATATCAGATCTTTAAGTTAGTAATTTCAAATTACCAATTTAGTTATTAACTTGAGATTGAGAACTTGAAGTTCTGAATATCAGATCTTGAAGTTAGTAATTTCAAATTACCAATTTAGTTATTAACTTGAAATTGAGAACTTTTAGTTCTGAAGATCAGATCTTGAAGTTAGTAATTTCAAATTACCAATTTAGTTATTAACTTGAAATTGAGAACTTGAAGTTCTGAAGATCAGATCTTGAAGTTAGTAATTTCAAATTACCAATTTAGTTATTAACTTGAAATTGAGAACTTTTAGTTCTGAAGATCAGATCTTGTAGTTAGTAATTTGAAATTACAAATTTAGTTATTAACTTGAAATTGAGAACTTGAAGTTGTGAAGATCAGATCTTGAAGTTAGCAATTTCAAATTACCAATTTAGTTATTAACTTGAAATTGAGAACTTGAAGTTCTGAAGATCAGATCTTGAAGTTAGTAATTTCAAATTACCAACTTAGTTATTAACTTGAAATTGAGAACTTAAAGTTCTGAAGAGCAGATCTTGAAGTTAGTAATTTCAAATTACCAATTTAGTTATTAACTTGAAATTGAGAACTTGAAGTTGTGAAGATAAGATCTTTAAGTTAGTAATTTCAAATTACCAATTTAGTTATTAACTTGAAATTGAGAACTTGAAGTTCTGAATATCAGATCTTTAAGTTAGTAATTTCAAATTACCAATTTAGTTATTAACTTGAGATTGAGAACTTGAAGTTCTGAATATCAGATCTTGAAGTTAGTAATTTCAAATTACCAATTTAGTTATTAACTTGAAATTGAGAACTTTTAGTTCTGAAGATCAGATCTTGAAGTTAGTAATTTCAAATTACCAATTTAGTTATTAACTTGAAATTGAGAACTTGAAGTTCTGAAGATCAGATCTTGAAGTTAGTAATTTCAAATTACCAATTTAGTTATTAACTTGAAATTGAGAACTTAAAGTTCTGAAGAGCAGATCTTGAAGTTAGTAATTTCAAATTACCAATTTAGTTATTAACTTGAAATTGAGAACTTGAAGTTGTGAAGATAAGATCTTTAAGTTAGTAATTTCAAATTACCAATTTAGTTATTAACTTGAAATTGAGAACTTGAAGTTCTGAATATCAGATCTTTAAGTTAGTAATTTCAAATTACCAATTTAGTTATTAACTTGAGATTGAGAACTTGAAGTTCTGAATATCAGATCTTGAAGTTAGTAATTTCAAATTACCAATTTAGTTATTAACTTGAAATTGAGAACTTTTAGTTCTGAAGATCAGATCTTGAAGTTAGTAATTTCAAATTACCAATTTAGTTATTAACTTGAAATTGAGAACTTGAAGTTCTGAAGATCAGATCTTGAAGTTAGTAATTTCAAATTACCAATTTAGTTATTAACTTGAAATTGAGAACTTAAAGTTCTGAAGAGCAGATCTTGAAGTTAGTAATTTCAAATTACCAATTTAGTTATTAACTTGAAATTGAGAACTAGAAGTTGTGAAGATAAGATCTTTAAGTTAGTAATTTCAAATTACCAATTTAGTTATTAACTTGAAATTGAGAACTTGAAGTTCTGAATATCAGATCTTTAAGTTAGTAATTTCAAATTACCAATTTAGTTATTAACTTGAGATTGAGAACTTGAAGTTCTGAATATCAGATCTTGAAGTTAGTAATTTCAAATTACCAATTTAGATGTTAACTTGAAATTGAGAACTTGAAGTTCTGAAGATCAGATCTTGAAGTTAGTAATTTCAAATTACCAATTTAGTTATTAACTTGAAATTGAGAACTTTTAGTTCAGAATATCAGATCTTGAAGTTAGTAATTTCAAATTACCAATTTAGTTATTAACTTGAAATTGAGAACTTGAAGTTCTGAAGATCAGATCTTGAAGTTAGTAATTTCAAATTACCAATTTAGTTATTAACTTGAAATTGAGAAATTGAATTTGTTAAGATCAGATCTTTAAGTTAGTAATTTCAAATTACCAATTTAGTTATTAACTTGAAATTGAGAACTTGAAGTTCTGAAGATCAGATCTTGAAGTTAGTAATTTCAAATTACCAATTTAGTTATTTATTTGAAATTGAGAACTTTTAGTTCTGAAGATCAGATCTTGTAGTTAGTAATTTCATATTACAAATTTACTTATTAACTTGTAATTGAGAACTTGAAGTTGTGAAGATTAGATCTTTAACTTAGTAATTTCAAATTACTAATTTAGTTATTAACTTGAAATTGAGAACTTGAAGTTCTGAATATCAGATCTTGAAGTTAGTAATTGCAAATTACCAATTTAGTTATTAACTTGAAATTGAGAACTTGAAGTTCTGAAGATCAGATCTTGAAGTTAGTAATTTCAAATTACCAATTTAGTTATTAACTTGAAATTGAGAACTTTTAGTTCTGAAGATCAGATCTTGTAGTTAGTAATTTGAAATTACAAATTTAGTTATTAACTTGAAATTGAGAACTTGAAGTTGTGAAGATCAGATCTTGAAGTTAGTAATTTCAAATTACCAATTTAGTTATTAACTTGAAATTGAGAACTTGAAGTTGTGAAGATAAGATCTTTAAGTTAGTAATTTCAAATTACCAATTTAGTTATTAACTTGAAATTGAGAACTTTTAGTTCTGAAGATCAGATCTTGTAGTTAGTAATTTGAAATTACAAATTTAGTTATTAACTTGAAATTGAGAACTTGAAGTATTGAAGATCTGATCTTGAAGTTAGTAATTTCAAATTACCAATTTAGTTATTAACTTGAAATTGAGAACTTGAAGTTGTGAAGATAAGATCTTTAAGTTAGTAATTTCAAATTACCAATTTAGTTATTAACTTGAAATTGAGAACTTGAAGTTCTGAATATCAGATCTTTAAGTTAGTAATTTCAAATTACCAATTTAGTTATTAACTTGAAATTGAGAACTTGAAGTTCTGAATATCAGATCTTGAAGTTAGTAATTTCAAATTACCAATTTAGATGTTAACTTGAAACTGAGAACTTGAAGTTCAGAAGATCAGATCTTGAAGTTAGTAATTTCAAATTACCAATTTAGTTATTAACTTGAAATTGAGAACTTGAAGTTCTGAAGATCAGATCTTGAAGTTAGTAATTTAAAATTACCAATTTAGTTATTAACTTGAAATTGAGAACTTGAAGTTCTGAAGATCAGATCTTGAAGTTAGTAATTTCAAATTACCAATTTAGTTATTAACTTGAAATTGAGAACTTTTAGTTCTGAAGATCAGATCTTGTAGTTAGTAATTTGAAATTACAAATTTAGTTATTAACTTGAAATTGAGAACTTGAAGTTGTGAAGATCAGATCTTGAAGTTAGCAATTTCAAATTACCAATTTAGTTATTAACTTGAAATTGAGAACTTGAAGTTCTGAAGATCAGATCTTGAAGTTAGTAATTTCAAATTACCAACTTAGTTATTAACTTGAAATTGAGAACTTAAAGTTCTGAAGAGCAGATCTTGAAGTTAGTAATTTCAAATTACCAATTTAGTTATTAACTTGAAATTGAGAACTTGAAGTTGTGAAGATAAGATCTTTAAGTTAGTAATTTCAAATTACCAATTTAGTTATTAACTTGAAATTGAGAACTTGAAGTTCTGAATATCAGATCTTTAAGTTAGTAATTTCAAATTACCAATTTAGTTATTAACTTGAGATTGAGAACTTGAAGTTCTGAATATCAGATCTTGAAGTTAGTAATTTCAAATTACCAATTTAGTTATTAACTTGAAATTGAGAACTTTTAGTTCTGAAGATCAGATCTTGAAGTTAGTAATTTCAAATTACCAATTTAGTTATTAACTTGAAATTGAGAACTTGAAGTTCTGAAGATCAGATCTTGAAGTTAGTAATTTCAAATTACCAATTTAGTTATTAACTTGAAATTGAGAACTTAAAGTTCTGAAGAGCAGATCTTGAAGTTAGTAATTTCAAATTACCAATTTAGTTATTAACTTGAAATTGAGAACTTGAAGTTGTGAAGATAAGATCTTTAAGTTAGTAATTTCAAATTACCAATTTAGTTATTAACTTGAAATTGAGAACTTGAAGTTCTGAATATCAGATCTTTAAGTTAGTAATTTCAAATTACCAATTTAGTTATTAACTTGAGATTGAGAACTTGAAGTTCTGAATATCAGATCTTGAAGTTAGTAATTTCAAATTACCAATTTAGTTATTAACTTGAAATTGAGAACTTTTAGTTCTGAAGATCAGATCTTGAAGTTAGTAATTTCAAATTACCAATTTAGTTATTAACTTGAAATTGAGAACTTGAAGTTCTGAAGATCAGATCTTGAAGTTAGTAATTTCAAATTACCAATTTAGTTATTAACTTGAAATTGAGAACTTAAAGTTCTGAAGAGCAGATCTTGAAGTTAGTAATTTCAAATTACCAATTTAGTTATTAACTTGAAATTGAGAACTTGAAGTTGTGAAGATAAGATCTTTAAGTTAGTAATTTCAAATTACCAATTTAGTTATTAACTTGAAATTGAGAACTTGAAGTTCTGAATATCAGATCTTTAAGTTAGTAATTTCAAATTACCAATTTAGTTATTAACTTGAAATTGAGAACTTGAAGTTCTGAAGATCAGATCTTGAAGTTAGTAATTTAAAATTACCAATTTAGTTATTAACTTGAAATTGAGAACTTGAAGTTCTGAAGATCAGATCTTGAAGTTAGTAATTTCAAATTACCAATTTAGTTATTAACTTGAAATTGAGAACTTTTAGTTCTGAAGATCAGATCTTGTAGTTAGTAATTTGAAATTACAAATTTAGTTATTAACTTGAAATTGAGAACTTGAAGTTGTGAAGATCAGATCTTGAAGTTAGCAATTTCAAATTACCAATTTAGTTATTAACTTGAAATTGAGAACTTGAAGTTCTGAAGATCAGATCTTGAAGTTAGTAATTTCAAATTACCAACTTAGTTATTAACTTGAAATTGAGAACTTAAAGTTCTGAAGAGCAGATCTTGAAGTTAGTAATTTCAAATTACCAATTTAGTTATTAACTTGAAATTGAGAACTTGAAGTTGTGAAGATAAGATCTTTAAGTTAGTAATTTCAAATTACCAATTTAGTTATTAACTTGAAATTGAGAACTTGAAGTTCTGAATATCAGATCTTTAAGTTAGTAATTTCAAATTACCAATTTAGTTATTAACTTGAGATTGAGAACTTGAAGTTCTGAATATCAGATCTTGAAGTTAGTAATTTCAAATTACCAATTTAGTTATTAACTTGAAATTGAGAACTTTTAGTTCTGAAGATCAGATCTTGAAGTTAGTAATTTCAAATTACCAATTTAGTTATTAACTTGAAATTGAGAACTTGAAGTTCTGAAGATCAGATCTTGAAGTTAGTAATTTCAAATTACCAATTTAGTTATTAACTTGAAATTGAGAACTTAAAGTTCTGAAGAGCAGATCTTGAAGTTAGTAATTTCAAATTACCAATTTAGTTATTAACTTGAAATTGAGAACTTGAAGTTGTGAAGATAAGATCTTTAAGTTAGTAATTTCAAATTACCAATTTAGTTATTAACTTGAAATTGAGAACTTGAAGTTCTGAATATCAGATCTTTAAGTTAGTAATTTCAAATTACCAATTTAGTTATTAACTTGAGATTGAGAACTTGAAGTTCTGAATATCAGATCTTGAAGTTAGTAATTTCAAATTACCAATTTAGTTATTAACTTGAAATTGAGAACTTTTAGTTCTGAAGATCAGATCTTGAAGTTAGTAATTTCAAATTACCAATTTAGTTATTAACTTGAAATTGAGAACTTGAAGTTCTGAAGATCAGATCTTGAAGTTAGTAATTTCAAATTACCAATTTAGTTATTAACTTGAAATTGAGAACTTAAAGTTCTGAAGAGCAGATCTTGAAGTTAGTAATTTCAAATTACCAATTTAGTTATTAACTTGAAATTGAGAACTTGAAGTTGTGAAGATAAGATCTTTAAGTTAGTAATTTCAAATTACCAATTTAGTTATTAACTTGAAATTGAGAACTTGAAGTTCTGAATATCAGATCTTTAAGTTAGTAATTTCAAATTACCAATTTAGTTATTAACTTGAGATTGAGAACTTGAAGTTCTGAATATCAGATCTTGAAGTTAGTAATTTCAAATTACCAATTTAGATGTTAACTTGAAATTGAGAACTTGAAGTTCTGAAGATCAGATCTTGAAGTTAGTAATTTCAAATTACCAATTTAGTTATTAACTTGAAATTGAGAACTTTTAGTTCAGAATATCAGATCTTGAAGTTAGTAATTTCAAATTACCAATTTAGTTATTAACTTGAAATTGAGAACTTGAAGTTCTGAAGATCAGATCTTGAAGTTAGTAATTTCAAATTACCAATTTAGTTATTAACTTGAAATTGAGAAATTGAATTTGTTAAGATCAGATCTTTAAGTTAGTAATTTCAAATTACCAATTTAGTTATTAACTTGAAATTGAGAACTTGAAGTTCTGAAGATCAGATCTTGAAGTTAGTAATTTCAAATTACCAATTTAGTTATTTATTTGAAATTGAGAACTTTTAGTTCTGAAGATCAGATCTTGTAGTTAGTAATTTCATATTACAAATTTACTTATTAACTTGTAATTGAGAACTTGAAGTTGTGAAGATTAGATCTTTAACTTAGTAATTTCAAATTACTTATTTAGTTATTAACTTGAAATTGAGAACTTGAAGTTCTGAATATCAGATCTTGAAGTTAGTAATTGCAAATTACCAATTTAGTTATTAACTTGAAATTGAGAACTTAAAGTTCTGAATATCAGATCTTGAAGTTAGTAATTTCAAATTACCAATTTAGATGTTAATTTGAAATTGAGAACTTGAAGTTCTGAAGATCAGATCTTGAAGTTAGTAATTTCAAATTACCAATTTAGTTATTAACTTGAAATTGAGAACTTTTAGTTCTGAATATCAGATCTTGAAGTTAGTAATTTCAAATTACCAATTTAGTTATTAACTTGAAATTGAGAACTTGAAGTTCTGAAGATCAGATCTTGAAGTTAGTAATTTCAAATTACCAATTTAGTTATTAACTTGAAATTGAGAACTTTTAGTTCTGAAGATCAGATCTTGAGGTTAGTAATTGGAAATTACAAATTTAGTTATTAACTTGAAATTGAGAAATTGAATTTGTTAAGATCAGATCTTTAAGTTAGTAATTTCAAATTACCAATTTAGTTATTAACTTGAAATTGAGAACTTGAAGTTCTGAAGATCAGATCTTGAAGTTAGTAATTTCAAATTACCAATTTAGTTATTAACTTGAAATTGAGAAATTGAATTTGTTAAGATCAGATCTTTAAGTTAGTAATTTCAAATTACCAATTTAGTTATTAACGTGAAATTGAGAACTTGAAGTTCTGAAGATCAGATCTTGAAGTTAGTAAATTCAAATTACCAATTTAGTTATTTATTTGAAATTGAGAACTTTTAGTTCTGAAGATCAGATCTTGAAGTTAGTAATTTCAAATTACCAATTTAGATGTTAACTTGAGACTGAGAACTTGAAGTTCTGAAGATCAGATCTAGAAGTTAGTAATTTCAAATTACCAATTTAGTTATTAACTTGAAATTGAGAACTTGAAGTTCTGAAAATCAGATCTTGAAGTTAGTAATTTCAAATTACCAATTTAGTTATTAACTTGAAATTGAGAACTTTTAGTTCTGAAGATCAGATCTTGTAGTTAGTAATTTGAAATTACAAATTTAGTTATTAACTTGAAATTGAGAACTTGAAGTTGTGAAGATCAGATCTTGAAGTTAGTAATTTCAAATTACCAATTTAGTTATTAACTTGAAATTGAGAACTTGAAGTTGTGAAGATAAGATCTTTAAGTTAGTAATTTCAAATTACCAATTTAGTTATTAACTTGAAATTGAGAACTTTTAGTTCTGAAGATCAGATCTTGTAGTTAGTAATTTGAAATTACAAATTTAGTTATTAACTTGAAATTGAGAACTTGAAGTTGTGAAGATCAGATCTTGAAGTTAGTAATTTCAAATTACCAATTTAGTTATTAACTTGAAATTGAGAACTTGAAGTTGTGAAGATAAGATCTTTAAGTTAGTAATTTCAAATTACCAATTTAGTTATTAACTTGAAATTGAGAACTTTTAGTTCTGAAGATCAGATCTTGTAGTTAGTAATTTGAAATTACAAATTTAGTTATTAACTTGAAATTGAGAACTTGAAGTTGTGAAGATCAGATCTTGAAGTTAGTAATTTCAAATTACCAATTTAGTTATTAACTTGAAATTGAGAACTTGAAGTTGTGAAGATAAGATCTTTAAGTTAGTAATTTCAAATTACCAATTTAGTTATTAACTTGAAATTGAGAACTTAAAGTTCTGAATATCAGATCTTTAAGTTAGTAATTTCAAATTACCAATTTAGTTATTAACTTGAAATTGAGAACTTGAAGTTCTGAATATCAGATCTTGAAGTTAGTAATTTCAAATTACCAATTTAGATGTTAACTTGAAACTGAGAACTTGAAGTTCTGAAGATCAGATCTTGAAGTTAGTAATTTCAAATTACCAATTTAGTTATTAACTTGAAATTGAGAACTTGAAGTTCTGAAGATCAGATCTTGAAGTTAGTAATTTCAAA
This sequence comes from Rhagonycha lutea, assembly GCA_958510855.1. Classification (NCBI taxonomy): domain Eukaryota; kingdom Metazoa; phylum Arthropoda; class Insecta; order Coleoptera; family Cantharidae; genus Rhagonycha; species Rhagonycha lutea. Next base: position 42,974,161 of record OY294038.1, read on the forward strand.
TTACCAATTTAGTTATTAACTTGAAATTGAGAACTTGAAGTTCTGAAGATCAGATCTTGAAGTTAGTAATTTCAAATTACCAATTTAGTTATTAACTTGAAATTGAGAACTTAAAGTTCTGAATATCAGATCTTTAAGTTAGTAATTTCAAATTACCAATTTAGTTATTAACTTGAAATTGAGAACTTGAAGTTGTGAAGATAAGATCTTTAAGTTAGTAATTTCAAATTACCAATTTAGTTATTAACTTGAAATTGAGAACTTAAAGTTCTGAATATCAGATCTTTAAGTTAGTAATTTCAAATTACCAATTTAGTTATTAACTTGAAATTGAGAACTTGAAGTTCTGAAGATCAGATCTTGAAGTTAGTAATTTCAAATTACCAATTTAGTTATTAACTTGAAATTGAGAACTTGAAGTTCTGAAGATCAGATCTTGAAGTTAGTAATTTCAAATTACCAATTTAGTTATTAACTTGAAATTGAGAACTTGAAGTTCTGAAGATCAGATCTTGAAGTTAGTAATTTCAAATTACCAATTTAGTTATTAACTTGAAATTGAGAACTTTTAGTTCTGAAGATCAGATCTTGTAGTTAGTAATTTGAAATTACAAATTTAGCTATTAACTTGAAATTGAGAACTTGAAGTTGTGAAGATCAGATCTTGAAGTTAGCAATTTCAAATTACCAATTTAGTTATTAACTTGAAATTGAGAACTTGAAGTTCTGAAGATCAGATCTTGAAGTTAGTAATTTCAAATTACCAATTTAGTTATTAACTTGAAATTGAGAAATTGAATTTGTTAAGATCAGATCTTTAAGTTAGTAATTTCAAATTACCAATTTAGTTATTAACTTGAAATTGAGAACTTGAAGTTCTGAAGATCAGATCTTGAAGTTAGTAATTTCAAATTACCAATTTACTTATTAACTTGAAATTGAGAAATTGAATTTGTTAAGATCAGATCTTGAAGTTAGTAATTTCAAATTACCAATTTAGTTATTAACTTGAAATTGAGAAATTGAATTTGTTAAGATCAGATCTTTAAGTTAGTAATTTCAAATTACCAATTTAGTTATTAACTTGAAATTGAGAACTTGAAGTTCTGAAGATCAGATCTTGAAGTTAGTAATTTCAAATTACCAATTTAGTTATTAACTTGAAATTGAGAACTTGAAGTTCTGAAGATCAGATCTTGAAGTTAGTAATTTCAAATTACCAATTTAGTTATTAACTTGACATTGAGAACTTTTAGTTCTGAAGATCAGATCTTGTAGTTAGTAATTTGAAATTACAAATTTAGTTATTAACTTGAAATTGAGAACTTGAAGTTGTGAAGATCAGATCTTGAAGTTAGTAATTTCAAATTACCAATTTAGTTATTAACTTGAAATTGAGAACTTGAAGTTGTGAAGATAAGATCTTTAAGTTAGTAATTTCAAATTACCAATTTAGTTATTAACTTGAAATTGAGAACTTTTAGTTCTGAAGATCAGATCTTGTAGTTAGTAATTTGAAATTACAAATTTAGTTATTAACTTGAAATTGAGAACTTGAAGTTGTGAAGATCAGATCTTGAAGTTATTAATTTCAAATTACCAATTTAGTTATTAACTTGAAATTGAGAACTTGAAGTTGTGAAGATAAGATCTTTAAGTTAGTAATTTCAAATTACCAATTTAGTTATTAACTTGAAATTGAGAACTTTTAGTTCTGAAGATCAGATCTTGTAGTTAGTAATTTGAAATTACAAATTTAGTTATTAACTTGAAATTGAGAACTTGAAGTTGTGAAGATCAGATCTTGAAGTTAGTAATTTCAAATTACCAATTTAGTTATTAACTTGAAATTGAGAACTTGAAGTTCTGAAGATCAGATCTTGAAGTTAGTAATTTCAAATTACCAATTTAGTTATTAACTTGAAATTGAGAACTTGAAGTTCTGAAGATCAGATCTTGAAGTTAGTAATTTCAAATTACCAATTTAGTTATTAACTTGAAATTGAGAACTTGAAGTTCTGAAGATCAGATCTTGAAGTTAGTAATTTCAAATTACCAATTTAGTTATTAACTTGAAATTGAGAACTTAAAGTTCTGAAGAGCAGATCTTGAAGTTAGTAATTTCTAATTACCAATTTAGTTATTAACTTGAAATTGAGAACTTGAAGTTGTGAAGATAAGATCTTTAAGTTAGTAATTTCAAATCACCAATTTAGTTATTAACTTGAAATTGAGAACTTGAAATTCTGAATATCAGATCTTTAAGTTAGTAATTTCAAATTACCAATTTAGTTATTAACTTGAAATTGAGAACTTGAAGTTCTGAATATCAGATCTTGAAGTTAGTAATTTCAAATTACCAATTTAGATGTTAACTTGAAATTGAGAACTTGAAGTTCTGAAGATCAGATCTTGAAGTTAGTAATTTCAAATTACCAATTTAGTTATTAACTTGAAATTGAGAACTTTTAGTTCAGAATATCAGATCTTGAAGTTAGTAATTTCAAATTACCAATTTAGTTATTAACTTGAAATTGAGAACTTGAAGTTCTGAAGATCAGATCTTGAAGTTAGTAATTTCAAATTACCAATTTAGTTATTAACTTGAAATTGAGAAATTGAATTTGTTAAGATCAGATCTTTAAGTTAGTAATTTCAAATTACCAATTTAGTTATTAACTTGAAATTGAGAACTTGAAGTTCTGAAGATCAGATCTTGAAGTTAGTAATTTCAAATTACCAATTTAGTTATTTATTTGAAATTGAGAACTTTTAGTTCTGAAGATCAGATCTTGTAGTTAGTAATTTCATATTACAAATTTAGTTATTAACTTGTAATTGAGAACTTGAAGTTGTGAAGATTAGATCTTTAACTTAGTAATTTCAAATTACTAATTTAGTTATTAACTTGAAATTGAGAACTTGAAGTTCTGAATATCAGATCTTGAAGTTAGTAATTGCAAATTACCAATTTAGTTATTAACTTGAAATTGAGAACTTAAAGTTCTGAATATCAGATCTTGAAGTTAGTAATTTCAAATTACCAATTTAGATGTTAACTTGAAATTGAGAACTTGAAGTTCTGAAGATCAGATCTTGAAGTTAGTAATTTCAAATTACCAATTTAGTTATTAACTTGATATTGAGAACTTTTAGTTCTGAATATCAGATCTTGAAGTTAGTAATTTCAAATTACCAATTTAGTTATTAACTTGAAATTGAGAACTTGAAGTTCTGAAGATCAGATCTTGAAGTTAGTAATTTCAAATTACCAATTTAGTTATTAACTTGAAATTGAGAACTTTTAGTTCTGAAGATCAGATCTTGTGGTTAGTAATTGGAAATTACAAATTTAGTTATTAACTTGAAATTGAGAAATTGAATTTGTTAAGATAAGATCTTTAAGTTAGTAATTTCAAATTACCAATTTAGTTATTAACTTGAAATTGAGAACTTGAAGTTCTGAAGATCAGATCTTGAAGTTAGTAATTTCAAATTACCAATTTAGTTATTAACTTGAAATTGAGAAATTGAATTTGTTAAGATCACATCTTTAAGTTGGTAATTTCAAATTACCAATTTAGTTATTAACGTGAAATTGAGAACTTGAAGTTCTGAAGATCAGATCTTGAAGTTAGTAATTTCAAATTACCAATTTAGTTATTAACTTGAAATTGAGAACTTGAAGTTGTGAAGATAAGATCTTTAAGTTAGTAATTTCAAATTACCAATTTAGTTATTAACTTGAAATTGAGAACTTAAAGTTCTGAATATCAGATCTTTAAGTTAGTAATTTCAAATTACCAATTTAGTTATTAACTTGAAATTGAGAACTTGAAGTTCTGAATATCAGATCTTGAAGTTAGTAATTTCAAATTACCAATTTAGATGTTAACTTGAAACTGAGAACTTGAAGTTCTGAAGATCAGATCTTGAAGTTAGTAATTTCAAATTACCAATTTAGTTATTAACTTGAAATTGAGAACTTGAAGTTCTGAAGATCAGATCTTGAAGTTAGTAATTTCAAATTACCAATTTAGTTATTAACTTGAAATTGAGAACTTTTAGTTCTGAAGATCAGATCTTGTAGTTAGTAATTTGAAATTACAAATTTAGTTATTAACTTGAAATTGAGAACTTGAAGTTGTGAAGATCAGATCTTGAAGTTAGTAATTTCAAATTACCAATTTAGTTATTAACTTGAAATTGAGAACTTGAAGTTGTGAAGATAAGATCTTTAAGTTAGTAATTTCAAATTACCAATTTAGTTATTAACTTGAAATTGAGAACTTGAAGTTCTGAAGATCAGATCTTGAAGTTAGTAATTTCAAATTACCAATTTAGTTATTAACTTGAAATTGAGAACTTTTAGTTCTGAAGATCAGATCTTGTAGTTAGTAATTTGAAATTACAAATTTAGTTATTAACTTGAAATTGAGAACTTGAAGTTGTGAAGATCAGATCTTGAAGTTAGCAATTTCAAATTACCAATTTAGTTATTAACTTGAAATTGAGAACTTGAAGTTGTGAAGATCAGATCTTGAAGTTAGTAATTTCAAATTACCAATTTAGTTATTAACTTGAAATTGAGAACTTTTAGTTCTGAAGATCAGATCTTGTAGTTAGTAATTTGAAATTACAAATTTAGTTATTAACTTGAAATTGAGAACTTGAAGTTGTGCAGATCAGATCTTGAAGTTAGTAATTTCAAATTACCAATTTAGTTATTAACTTGAAATTGAGAACTTGAAGTTCTGAAGATCAGATCTTGAAGTTAGTAATTTCAAATTACCAATTTAGTTATTAACTTGAAATTGAGAACTTGAAGTTCTGAAGATCAGATCTTGAAGTTAGTAATTTCAAATTACCAATTTAGTTATTAACTTGAAATTGAGAACTTAAAGTTCTGAATATCAGATCTTTAAGTTAGTAATTTCAAATTACCAATTTAGTTATTAACTTGAAATTGAGAACTTGAAGTTGTGAAGATAAGATCTTTAAGTTAGTAATTTCAAATTACCAATTTAGTTATTAACTTGAAATTGAGAACTTAAAGTTCTGAATATCAGATCTTTAAGTTAGTAATTTCAAATTACCAATTTAGTTATTAACTTGAAATTGAGAACTTGAAGTTCTGAATATCAGATCTTGAAGTTAGTAATTTCAAATTACCAATTTAGATGTTAACTTGAAACTGAGAACTTGAAGTTCTGAAGATCAGATCTTGAAGTTAGTAATTTCAAATTACCAATTTAGTTATTAACTTGAAATTGAGAACTTGAAGTTCTGAAGATCAGATCTTGAAGTTAGTAATTTCAAATTACCAATTTAGTTATTAACTTGAAATTGAGAACTTGAAGTTCTGAAGATCAGATCTTGAAGTTAGTAATTTCAAATTACCAATTTAGTTATTAACTTGAAATTGAGAACTTTTAGTTCTGAAGATCAGATCTTGTAGTTAGTAATTTGAAATTACAAATTTAGTTATTAACTTGAAATTGAGAACTTGAAGTTGTGAAGATCAGATCTTGAAGTTAGCAATTTCAAATTACCAATTTAGTTATTAACTTGAAATTGAGAACTTGAAGTTCTGAAGATCAGATCTTGAAGTTAGTAATTTCAAATTACCAATTTAGTTATTAACTTGAAATTGAGAACTTTTAGTTCTGAAGATCAGATCTTGTAGTTAGTAATTTGAAATTACAAATTTAGTTATTAACTTGAAATTGAGAACTTGAAGTTGTGAAGATCAGATCTAGAAGTTAGTAATTTCAAATTACCAATTTAGTTATTAACTTGAAATTGAGAACTTGAAGTTCTGAAGATCAGATCTTGAAGTTAGTAATTTCAAATTACCAATTTAGTTATTAACTTGAAATTGAGAAATTGAATTGGTTAAGATCAGATTTTGAAGTTAGTAATTTCAAATTACCAATTTAGTTATTAACTTGAAATTGAGAACTTGAAGTTCTGAAGATCAGATCTTGAAGTTAGTAATTTCAAATTACCAATTTAGTTATTAACTTGAAATTGAGAACTTGAAGTTCTGAAGATCAGATCTTGAAGTTAGTAATTTCAAATTACCAATTTAGTTATTAACTTGAAATTGAGAACTTTTAGTTCTGAAGATCAGATCTTGTAGTTAGTAATTTGAAATTACAAATTTAGTTATTAACTTGAAATTGAGAACTTGAAGTTGTGAAGATCAGATCTTGAAGTTAGTAATTTCAAATTACCAATTTAGTTATTAACTTGAAATTGAGAACTTGAAGTTGTGAAGATAAGATCTTTAAGTTAGTAATTTCAAATTACCAATTTAGTTATTAACTTGAAATTGAGAACTTTTAGTTCTGAAGATCAGATCTTGTAGTTAGTAATTTGAAATTACAAATTTAGTTATTAACTTGAAATTGAGAACTTGAAGTTGTGAAGATCAGATATTGAAGTTAGTAATTTCAAATTACCAATTTAGTTATTAACTTGAAATTGAGAACTTGAAGTTGTGAAGATAAGATCTTTAAGTTAGTAATTTCAAATTACCAATTTAGTTATTAACTTGAAATTGAGAACTTTTAGTTCTGAAGATCAGATCTTGTAGTTAGTAATTTGAAATTACAAATTTAGTTATTAACTTGAAATTGAGAACTTGAAGTTGTGAAGATCAGATCTTGAAGTTAGTAATTTCAAATTACCAATTTAGTTATTAACTTGAAATTGAGAACTTGAAGTTCTGAAGATCAGATCTTGAAGTTAGTAATTTCAAATTACCAATTTAGTTATTAACTTGAAATTGAGAACTTGAAGTTCTGAAGATCAGATCTTGAAGTTAGTAATTTCAAATTACCAATTTAGTTATTAACTTGAAATTGAGAACTTGAAGTTCTGAAGATCAGATCTTGAAGTTAGTAATTTCAAATTACCAATTTAGTTATTAACTTGAAATTGAGAACTTAAAGTTCTGAAGAGCAGATCTTGAAGTTAGTAATTTCAAATTACCAATTTAGTTATTAACTTGAAATTGAGAACTTGAAGTTGTGAAGATAAGATCTTTAAGTTAGTAATTTCAAATCACCAATTTAGTTATTAACTTGAAATTGAGAACTTGAAGTTCTGAATATCAGATCTTTAAGTTAGTAATTTCAAATTACCAATTTAGTTATTAACTTGAAATTGAGAACTTGAAGTTCTGAATATCAGATCTTGAAGTTAGTAATTTCAAATTACCAATTTAGATGTTAACTTGAAATTGAGAACTTGAAGTTCTGAAGATCAGATCTTGAAGTTAGTAATTTCAAATTACCAATTTAGTTATTAACTTGAAATTGAGAACTTTTAGTTCAGAATATCAGATCTTGAAGTTAGTAATTTCAAATTACCAATTTAGTTATTAACTTGAAATTGAGAACTTGAAGTTCTGAAGATCAGATCTTGAAGTTAGTAATTTCAAATTACCAATTTAGTTATTAACTTGAAATTGAGAAATTGAATTTGTTAAGATCAGATCTTTAAGTTAGTAATTTCAAATTACCAATTTAGTTATTAACTTGAAATTGAGAACTTGAAGTTCTGAAGATCAGATCTTGAAGTTAGTAATTTCAAATTACCAATTTAGTTATTTATTTGAAATTGAGAACTTTTAGTTCTGAAGATCAGATCTTGTAGTTAGTAATTTCATATTACAAATTTAGTTATTAACTTGTAATTGAGAACTTGAAGTTGTGAAGATTAGATCTTTAACTTAGTAATTTCAAATTACTAATTTAGTTATTAACTTGAAATTGAGAACTTGAAGTTCTGAATATCAGATCTTGAAGTTAGTAATTGCAAATTACCAATTTAGTTATTAACTTGAAATTGAGAACTTAAAGTTCTGAATATCAGATCTTGAAGTTAGTAATTTCAAATTACCAATTTAGATGTTAACTTGAAATTGAGAACTTGAAGTTCTGAAGATCAGATCTTGAAGTTAGTAATTTCAAATTACCAATTTAGTTATTAACTTGAAATTGAGAACTTTTAGTTCTGAATATCAGATCTTGAAGTTAGTAATTTCAAATTACCAATTTAGTTATTAACTTGAAATTGAGAACTTGAAGTTCTGAAGATCAGATCTTGAAGTTAGTAATTTCAAATTACCAATTTAGTTATTAACTTGAAATTGAGAACTTTTAGTTCTGAAGATCAGATCTTGTGGTTAGTAATTGGAAATTACAAATTTAGTTATTAACTTGAAATTGAGAAATTGAATTTGTTAAGATCAGATCTTTAAGTTAGTAATTTCAAATTACCAATTTAGTTATTAACTTGAAATTGAGAACTTGAAGTTCTGAAGATCAGATCTTGAAGTTAGTAATTTCAAATTACCAATTTAGTTATTAACTTGAAATTGAGAAATTGAATTTGTTAAGATCACATCTTTAAGTTAGTAATTTCAAATTACCAATTTAGTTATTAACGTGAAATTGAGAACTTGAAGTTCTGAAGATCAGATCTTGAAGTTAGTAATTTCAAATTACCAATTTAGTTATTAACTTGAAATTGAGAACTTGAAGTTGTGAAGATAAGATCTTTAAGTTAGTAATTTCAAATTACCAATTTAGTTATTAACTTGAAATTGAGAACTTAAAGTTCTGAATATCAGATCTTTAAGTTAGTAATTTCAAATTACCAATTTAGTTATTAACTTGAAATTGAGAACTTGAAGTTCTGAATATCAGATCTTGAAGTTAGTAATTTCAAATTACCAATTTAGATGTTAACTTGAAACTGAGAACTTGAAGTTCTGAAGATCAGATCTTGAAGTTAGTAATTTCAAATTACCAATTTAGTTATTAACTTGAAATTGAGAACTTGAAGTTCTGAAGATCAGATCTTGAAGTTAGTAATTTCAAATTACCAATTTAGTTATTAACTTGAAATTGAGAACTTTTAGTTCTGAAGATCAGATCTTGTAGTTAGTAATTTGAAATTACAAATTTAGTTATTAACTTGAAATTGAGAACTTGAAGTTGTGAAGATCAGATCTTGAAGTTAGTAATTTCAAATTACCAATTTAGTTATTAACTTGAAATTGAGAACTTGAAGTTGTGAAGATAAGATCTTTAAGTTAGTAATTTCAAATTACCAATTTAGTTATTAACTTGAAATTGAGAACTTGAAGTTCTGAAGATCAGATCTTGAAGTTAGTAATTTCAAATTACCAATTTAGTTATTAACTTGAAATTGAGAACTTTTAGTTCTGAAGATCAGATCTTGTAGTTAGTAATTTGAAATTACAAATTTAGTTATTAACTTGAAATTGAGAACTTGAAGTTGTGAAGATCAGATCTTGAAGTTAGCAATTTCAAATTACCAATTTAGTTATTAACTTGAAATTGAGAACTTGAAGTTCTGAAGATCAGATCTTGAAGTTAGTAATTTCAAATTACCAATTTAGTTATTAACTTGAAATTGAGAACTTTTAGTTCTGAAGATCAGATCTTGTAGTTAGTAATTTGAAAATACAAATTTAGTTATTAACTTGAAATTGAGAACTTGAAGTTGTGAAGATCAGATCTTGAAGTTAGTAATTTCAAATTACCAATTTAGTTATTAACTTGAAATTGAGAACTTGAAGTTCTGAAGATCAGATCTTGAAGTTAGTAATTTCAAATTACCAATTTAGTTATTAACTTGAAATTGAGAAATTGAATTTGTTAAGATCAGATCTTTAAGTTAGTAATTTCAAATAACCAATTTAGTTATTAACTTGAAATTGAGAACTTGAAGTTCTGAAGATCAGATCTTGAAGTTAGTAATTTCAAATTACCAATTTAGTTATTTATTTGAAATTGAGAACTTTTAGTTCTGAAGATCAGATCTTGTAGTTAGTAATTTCAAATTACAAATTTAGTTATTAACTTGAAATTGAGAACTTGAAGTTGTGAAGATTAGATCTTTAAGTTAGTAATTTCAAATTACTAATTTAGTTATTAACTTGAAATTGAGAACTTGATGTTTTGAATATCAGATCTTGAAGTTAGTAATTTCAAATTACCAATTTAGTTATTAACTTGAAATTGAGAACTTAAAGTTCTGAAGATCAGATCTTGAAGTTAGTAATTTCAAATTACCAATTTAGTTATTAACTTGAAATTGAGAACTTTTAGTTCTGAAGATCAGATCTTGTAGTTAGTAATTTGAAATTACAAATTTAGTTATTAACTTGAAATTGAGAACTTGAAGTTGTGAAGATCAGATCTTTAAGTTAGTAATTTCAAATTACCAATTTAGTTATTAACTTGAAATTGAGAACTTGAAGTTCTGAATATCAGATCTTGAAGTTAGTAATTTCAAATTACCAATTTAGATGTTAACTTGAAACTGAGAACTTGAAGTTCTGAAGATCAGATCTTGAAGTTAGTAATTTCAAATTAACAATTTAGTTATTAACTTGAAATTGAGAACTTGAAGTTCTGAAGATCAGATCTTGAAGTTAGTAATTTCAAATTACCAATTTAGTTATTAACTTGAAATTGAGAACTTGAAGTTCTGAAGATCAGATCTTGTAGTTAGTAATTTCAAATTACAAATTTAGTTTATTAACTTGAAATTGAGAACTTGAAGTTGTGAAGATTAGATCTTTAAGTTAGTAATTTCAAATTACCAATTTAGTTATTAACTTGAAATTGAGAACTTGAAGTTCTGAATATCAGATCTTGAAGTTAGTAATTTCAAATTACCAATTTAGTTATTTATTTAAAATTGAGAACTTTTAGTTCTGAAGATCAGATCTTGTAGTTAGTAATTTCAAATTACAAATTTAGTTATTAACTTAAAGTTGAGAACTTGAAGTTGTGAAGATTAGATCTTTAAGTTAGTAATTTCAAATTACCAATTTAGTTATTAACTTGAAATTGAGAATTTGAAGTTCTGAATATCAGATCTTGAAGTTAGTAATTTCATTATTTCAATCCCATTGTCGTGGGTTCCAGGGGAGCTTTGCCCCGCAGCACCGAGAATGCACTGATCAAACTTTCAGTCAGCAGAAGAAACATCCTGAGTATCGTCCTAAACACCATCCGCTCTTCGATCTACATCGGAAGGACACATATGGATTACTCCTAATTAACGCGATTAAGTGACGGTGCGCGGAGTGCGAGTCCAAAGTGTTTGTGATCGGCGTGTTCTTGCTTGGGGAATACTGGACCCCAAACCTAAAGCAGGAAGTTTTTTGTTCTATTTTTAAATTGTTTTTGATGTTTGAACGAAATGTAATAAAATAAAATGAATTTTATGAGCTCCTTGGGGCATTTGTGACAATGTTTTTTTGACATATTTTGTTTTTTTGGACTCATGTAAGTTGAATATAAATATTCGTAAGACTGCCTCTTGCAGGAATTTTTTATGTAGTTTATTTTAAAATGTAAAGCTCACCATGGAAATGGGAATAGAATTTTGTACAATGTTGACAAATAAATATAAGTTGTGGTGGTATTTTGACCATTAGAGGGTATAAGCAAGCAAATAAAGGGAGTGTTTCGATTTTATTTTTATTTTAATTCAATAATCAGTTAATTTGACTGATAAAATAAACTTTTGCATCAAATTAATAACAAACCGCCGCATGTAACAATTTACACATAAAACCATACAAATTTGAAATGATTTATGTAATACAAGTATTTTGCAACATCCTGTGAATATTATTAAACCTTTAAAGTGACGAGAGTTTCTTGTAAAATAAAAATTTAGTGAACAAACAATTATAAACACCATGTTACCTATAAATAAGTGCGACATTAGTAAACAGAAATATCAAACCCCACCTATAAAAATCCAATTTCGAAAACTGGGAGAGGGACAGAAAGGCGAGCAAGCCAGAATGAAGCCAGTCTCTTGGTGAAACTCAAAGAGGGAACACGCGAGTTCCCCGGTGAAACTCAAGCGGAGTGCAGTTCTTTGGTGGTCTTCAAAGAAGGAAGAACTCCTAAAACTTCTCTTTGATCCAAGGGTCAGGGAAGTGTAATTTCGCGGATTCACTAAGAAGTGAATAATTTGCGGAAGTCTAGTCTTCGCGTAATTGTTAATTACGACTTATAATTAGTGAACGGTTGTGTATTTCTGACGAGTTGAGGTATTAGTAAATTGGATACCTACAACAGAAAATTGATGATTAAAATTGTAAGCACATGTAAAATTTGGAGGTTACTTCCACGTTTAGTGAAAAATTACAATTGATTACGGATAAGTTACTTACCGGAAACGCTGTTTCAAGTAGCAGTTATTCAATCAACAATTACTGAGAGGATTGAACGGAAGATTGGTGATTTTATCAAAAATTGGATACACGAGAATACGGGAGTAACACACTGGAACGCATATGGTTCCCTACTAGATGGTTGGTAATGCAGATGTAGACGATCGACTAAACAGTGGCGCACAAAAACTTAAAGAAGTTTTTCATTTATAAGGTAAATGAAATTTGATTAAAAGTTAATGAACTCAAATAAAACAATGATTTCTGTTAATAGTGAGTTTATTAATTAAAATTGTATTTGCTATTTTATAAAATTACACCTATTACATGAATGGACAGATTTACACGTACAGTGTTACAATTTAAAACGTTAAATGTTACGTGCATGTCTGAGCTATTAAGCGTGGTCCAGACCTAACGTTTTATCGTACGTTTTACTGTCCGTTCTGAGATTGTCAGGTAAAACGTTAGGTGTGGACAGGAAAACGACGAACGATTTAGAACTGAAACGATAAGTCCTAGGATCTTAAAACTGAAGCCCGTCCAGACCTAACGTTTTGTCGTACGTTTTACTGTCCGTTCTGAGATTGTCAGGTAAAACGTTAGGTGTGGACAGGAAAACGACGAACGATTTAGAACTGAAACGATATTTTAAAAATGAAGTCAACTTCTCATTTCTCGCATCATTTCTCGAAGTTTTGTGCAGATATGCAGCAAAAAAGCGTAGGTTTTTATGTTTCAAATAATCACTAGATGATAACTAGTTGATAAATAGATGATAACTAGTTGTAAAATCTTTTAACATTATTTTTAAAATAAAATGAGAAAATTTTAAAGAATATTTTCTTTTTTATCTTAATAAAAATTCAGGATTATGTTCATAAATATTGTTGTTAGGTGTCGATATTCATGTATTTTTATAATAATTATTCTTTGATAAAATACATAATGTTGAGTTATGCTCCAGAAATTAAAAAACGCCAATGCAAGAAAACGTGCAGCTTATTACAAACTATAATAAGTCGAATAAAATAATATTATGCAGTTTTCCAGAATTATTTTCGAAATCCAAAATGCAATTTTATTTATTGATGCTTTTTTGGTGCTTTCTACCCGCAAGTATGTGCTTCAAAATTGCAAATTACATTAATAATCTACTTTTGCTTACCTATGTTAATAATAAATTAATTTTATTGTACAAGGCAGTTTATTAATCAAATTACTTTCCTACCTAAACAAATTATTGATTATCATTGATTAAAGATTAATTTTAGATTAATAAATTAAGAGCACGTATTCTAGGCAATTTGCCTTTTTGTCCTGTATTTACTATTTAGGCAATTCAAAATTATAAATACAGAAATGCCGTTCAAACGATTTTGAACCTTACTTTTATTTGCCTAAATTTTCGATGTTACTGACCTAAAATAGATTTTTAAGGCCTAAAAAGCCTAAACCAATGATTTATCCCGTTTTGTTACTAAAAGTTAAAAAGAAAGTTTTTATGTTTTTAAAATTTGGATCTCTCAGTCGGTGGCGGATTTAGCACTTGAGAGGACCCAAGCGCAATTCAATTTTAAGGTCCTCTTCTAAATATTTTCACTGCTCCTACACCCTACAGCAGTGGCGTAGCTAAGGTAATTTGCGCCCGGGGACAAGACACGAAATCTTTCTCGTATCGAGAGTCTGGAGACTCACTGGGGCCGGAGTTTATTTAACTCAATTTTTCATTTTGGCGCCCCCTAAGCTGTGGCGCCCAGGGACATATGTACCCCCTACCCCCCCTTAGCTACGCCTCTGCCCTACAGTGTGCATTCTACGCGCACGTTTTACTATGTTTTTCACACTATATCAGTGATCTAAGAAAGCTGAATATTGAGGCCCCCTTAATTTATGATGCCCCAGGCGTGCTCGGTGAAGTCAGCATAGATAGAGAACTGGCAGTGGTCGTTGACTCAGCGCTTCGTATCCACGTTTATTAAGGTGGCCGAGAAATTCACTTAAAAACACTAAATCCGCTAGGTGCCACGACTGTAGCGCGAATTGCCCATAGCAGTTGAGGGTTTGAAATTACCCATAGTTTGAAACAATCCCTTTCTTTAGGGATCCAGCAGGTTATTTAAAAAAAACATACATACAAGTGTTATTATAAGGATTTCAAAAGACATTTTCCATTCGACACAAAACTCAAAAAATTGAAAACTTTAGCATACCGACTTTGTGAAATAATGTTCTTCAAAGTTGACGCTACAACTAGAATCCAAATTTGGGCTTTAAAAATTTAGGATGAAAAAAATATAGGTAAAAATTCTAAAAAAGAAAATATTTTTGCGATAGTTTTTTTTGAAAATCACTCACCTTGTAGTTTCAAACTTAGGCTTTTTGAATCTGTTTTCAGAATTTTTTTAAATTTATTCGTTTTTAAGATTTGTGTCAAACAAAAAAAACAATTTCTCGGCCACCTTAATAAAACTGTGGAAGTTAATTTAGCTCAAAAGGTGCGACAGATTTCAGAAATCCTGAATGGCTTTAAGTCAGATAGGTACTCTCTAAATACAAAACCGTAAATGGCAGAGGTTCTCCAGGTTTGAGAGGGGGGAGGTGAATTTTTCAAAAACTAAAAAAAAGTCGTACATTTATTTTTTAACTTAAAAAAAATAGTAACCCCCTAAATTAGTAGCGCCATTTGCAAATAAAGGATAAAATTAATAACACCATCTATTTAGGAGGGAAAGAAGCTTACATAAAAATTTGTATAGTACCTATTTTCCATCTTTATAGTTTATCGTTATTAAAAAATATTTAACTAATTTTTTTAAATATTATGTTTATAAGTTGCTGTAATGAAAAATATAATATTGCCTAAAAACCCCTAAATTCTTAATTATTGCGCCTATTTCAACGATTTTTATAGCCTAAAATTGTGCCTTTTAAAACATTTTTTACGTCCTAAAATCCATGCTCTATTATCAATTTCCGACACAGACAGAAAAGTGCACATATTATATTTTTTATGCTTGTATGTAGTTATAATCTCGTATTGCAAATTATATTTTCGTTGGAGCATTATTTTGCCACATTAACTTATTTTATCATATAATAATGCTGCCAAGTGCATCGGGTGCATCTACCCTAGTATGTTCGACTTCCGAAATCATTCGGGAAACTATAATTAGATTCACGACTAAATATTTAATAATTTGAGATGCGAAGGTAAAACGTACGACAAATCGTTAGGTCTGGACGCTTCAGAGATCGAACGTTTTACCTGAAGATCTCAGAACGGACAGTAAAACGTACGATAAAACGTTAGGTCTGGACGCAAAAGAGCTCAAACGTTTTACCTGACAATCTCAGAACGGACAGCAAAACGTACGATAAAACGTTAGGTCTGGACCACGCTTTACACCAGAACACTTGTGGTTTGTGACAAACTTATTGTCCTCAAAAAATTTGATGCAAACTGTTTATAAAAATTTTTACGTTCAAATAATAAATTATGCTTATCACGGATTTACACCCTTTTATTTCGTTTATCGAACTCATCGACTCTGAGGAAGAGAAAAACCCATCTTCCGCGAAAAACTAGTTTTGAGGGCCTTAGTTATAGTTCGTTTGACGAGAAGATCATAACAATATATTACCAATTTAGTTATTTATTTGAAATTGAGAACTTTTAGTTCTGAAGATCAGATCTTGTAGTTAGTAATTTGAAATTACAAATTTAGTTATTAACTTGAAATTGAGAACTTGAAGTTGTGAAGATCAGATCTTGAAGTTAGTAATTTCAAATTACCAATTTAGTTATTAACTTGAAATTGAGAACTTGAAGTTCTGAAGATCAGATCTTGAAGTTAGTAATTTCAAATTACCAATTTAGTTATTAACTTGAAATTGAGAACTTTTAGTTCTGAAGATCAGATCTTGTAGTTAGTAATTTGAAATTACAAATTTAGTTATTAACTTGAAATTGAGAACTTGAAGTTGTGAAGATCAGATCTTGAAGTTAGTAATTTCAAATTACCAATTTAGTTATTAACTTGAAATTGAGAACTTGAAGTTCTGAAGATCAGATCTTCAAGTTAGTAATTTCTAATTAACAATTTAGTTATTAACTTGAAATTGAGAACTTGAAGTTCTGAATATCAGATCTTGAAGTTAGTAATTTCAAATTACCAATTTAGTTATTAACTTGAAATTGAGAACTTGAAGTTCTGAAGATCAGATCTTGAAGTTAGTAATTTCAAATTACCAATTTAGTTATTAACTTGTAATTGAGAACTTGAAGTTCTGAAGATCAGATCTTGAAGGTAGTAATTTCAAATTACCAATTTAGTTATTTATTTAATTATTGCTACACCGTTTCTGCCAGTTCTCTTTGCACCAGAAACATATTGTAGTGATATTTCCTTGTTTAAGAGATCCAGATGGATTGGTAGACAGATAATTGGTGAATTTATGATTTAAGTTCAGTAGTCAGTCGATACGACTAATAAAAAAATAAGATTTGCATCAAAAACAAAAACCATCCCATGTAACAATTAATTGCACATGAGACACAATTTAAGTTTATTTGTGAGATACAAAAGTTTTGTAACACCTTGTGAGTTTTTTTTTTTTTTTAAATTTGATAACAGCCGCGATTTTCTGTAAAACAAAAGGTGAAAGTGATAATTCAGTGCACAAGCAATTAACAACGTTGTGTTACCTGCTAGAAAGACCATTTTAGTTACCAGCAACAAGATCCCCACCACAGAATCAAATTTTGAAAAAGGAACGAGAAACACGGCAGTTCCCAGGTGAAGCTCGAGCAGAGAGGAGTTTCTTAGTGGCCTCCAAGCCGAGAGCAGTCTCTTGGTGAAACTCAAAGAGAGAGCGCGTGGAAGTCTCCACGAGAAGAAGGGACTCAACTGCGATTCTTTGGTACAAAAAGGCCAAAGCATTAATTTACTTAATTAAACCGAAGTAAATGAATTTACAAAATTCGAGTATTTGATAAAAGTTGTGTATCGTGAACGTGGCGAATCGGAAATCAACTTCACATTTGGTGACTTTTTTGTATTTGGAATACTGGCAAACGTGTGAAGCATTCACAGCTTTGGACAGGTGGAAACAGCTGGCGGCTACTGGCACGAGTTTCGACGCATGCATCTGGCAACACACGGAGTTTAGTGGAATGTAACAAATGTGCGATAAGGTACAAAATTTATTTTTTATTTTTAATTAATCTGAATTCTGAATCAACGATTTGTGTTGATTTTAGATTGATTAAAGGACTTTGTTGATTTTAATGATTATAATTTGTTCACATGATTACACTGATAATGAAATATCCAAATTTAGCTCCTAAATACAAGGATTTAAATGTAATTTGGATGCTTTAATTATTGCACAAAGATAACACATTGGTTTTAGACAAAATTGTTGTCCGAGTTAATTTGATGCAAATTTTTATTAATTCTTTATGCTACTTAATAAACCATATAACTACAACGAATTCACCTCTTATTTTGTCTGTTGAACTCATCAACTTTTTCTCTTCGAAAAACCCTACTACGACGTGGATAAATTAGGCATAACTTTTTGGCATCCTTTAACGCGGAGCTGTAGTAGATAAATTAGGGGTTGTTAAGTGCAACTTTTGATGTCCCTTAACTCTACAACGAATTGCCCTCTTATTTCGTCTACTGAATCCACTGACTCTGAGGAAGAGAAAAACTCTACTCCGATAATACACTAGCTTTATAGGGGCCTTTGTGGGGTGATTATTCAATAAGGGATGAATATCATAACATCTATTGGCGCACGAACGTTGGGGCTGTAATAGACGAAATTAGGGGTAGTTAGGTAGAGATTTGAAAGCAAAAATTTGAAAATTAAAAATTTAAAATTTTTAATAAAATTGATTCTAATGTGTTAGAGAGAGCGCATTTATTGAATTTAAAAAGATAGGAACACGTGGATTTGTTCAAACTTCGAAAAATAAGGTCAATAAAATTGCAGCTGCGAAATTTAACATTGATAAATTGAACAAAACAAAAATTTGAGGAACACATGCTTAAAAGTTCAACATTCCTGAGGCCAAGTGGATAAATTTTAAATAAAATAATTTTGCACATTTGAATTAAAATTAAATAATTTAAAATGGAAAATAAGGAACAAAATAATCCGGTTATGACTTTCGAGGATTTCGGAGCCATTTTTCGAGAGTGGGCAAAGGACCCCATAGAAAGCAAAAGAAAAACCGACGCTATGATCAATGACTTCAATAATAAATACGAGAACCCCAAGAAGAAAATGTACGAAATGTTGGGTTTAAAATTTTGTGATCCGGATTCTGAAATAAAAGAAGATAAGATAGCCGAAGTTATCGCAAGCGAGGGGGTAGATACCCTGGTGAAAGAAAATGTCACAGGCGACATTGTCATTAAAGAAGTCCTGCAGGAAGAATTTGAAAAATTAAAAGAAAATAAAGTTAATGAAACGGAAGCTAAAATCGATAAAACGGAAGAATTAAAATTAGAAGAAATCGTCAAAGAAAATAAAACAATAAAAGAAGTGAAGGAAGATAATGTCACAGGCGGCATTGTAAATAAAGAAGTCCTGGAGGAGGAAATTAAAAATTTCGAAGAAAAACAAGAAGAAATAATCGTAGAAAAAATTGAAAATAAAAATTTGGAAGAAAATGAAAAATTAAAAGAAGTTGAGGTGATAGAAGTTATCGCAAATGAGGGGGTAGTAACAACCCTGATGGAAGACGATGTCGCAGGCGACATTAATAATGAAGTCCTGGTTGAAGTTCATTCAAACGAGGGGGTAGAAATCCCAGCAGAAGAAAAAGAAAAATGTGGTGTAGGCGCCACTATTAAAAAAGTCCTGATTTACTCACGAAGGGAAATGAGAAAATTAAAATTTAAAAAACTGCGAAGGAAAAGAAAATTTAATTGGTTACGAAAACAAAATTACTCGACTAAAAGTAAAAGTGAAATGGAAATAAAAATTATTTCTAGAAAATTAGACGAGGAAGTGGAAAGTACTCCAAGTTCAGGGGAGGATAAATTGGAAGAAGTGATAGCGGATGAAGATGTCATACCGTCAAACAAAACTTTATGGTTCTTCGAAGTTAGAAAAATTTTTAAAAAAAGAAAAATTATGAAAATGAAGAAAATTTTTGGAAATTTTCAAGTTAAGAAGATGAAGGTGGTAGAAGAGATAGGGGTGGTGATTCCCTCTAAATGGCAATATCGGCGAGTACGTTGGAAATTCACCAACGAAGATAACCCACCCCAATAATTTAAGAAAAATGGGAAAATGGAAAATTTTAAGACAACCGCGAGAAAATGGAAATGTGTAAATAAAAATTAATAGTGTAAATAATTAAAAATAAGGACTTGTAAATTTGATAAATAATTAAACGCGAATCGTCACCAAGAATGAGAAGAAAATTTAAATCATAAATAATTAAACAATCATGTTAATTAAACAATTAATAATTTAATAATAACAAACAAAAATTTAAAGCTACGCACATGGAATAATTTGGAGTTGAAGAATAAATAAGAAACTTTAAAAGCAGTGAAATTTAAATAACGCGATAAACAATAATCTTCGAAATAGAAGCAAATTAATAATTAAAATTTTTATAAAGTAATTAAGAATAAATAAATTTTTCGAAAAATTAAACATGGACTTAATGGAAAATTGAAAAATAAAGTTGTACTGAGCAAGAAGAAAATGGAATTATTTAAGAATGAATTGAAGTTTTAGAAAATGATTTGCCATTGCGAAAAATTAAGATAATGATAATTAAGAAGTTTGAAGATTGAATGGTTAATGTAAAGTGAATTGAATAGAATTGAAGTATTGCTACCGCTCATGGTATGAAGTAGCCAGTTGATGAAGAAAAGTTTAATAGAAGAATTGATGAAGGTAATGAGTTGCTACCGTTTTCAAGAAAGAAAATGTAGCCAGTTAATGAAGAAAAGTTTTGATGAAAATTAATTTGAAGTTTATGAAATTTAATTCGCAATGGAGGATTTGACAATAAGATGAATTTAAATATTGAATAGTAAAATAGAAATTGTGCAAGTACGATGTTATAGAAAAGTTTTTTAAAGGTCCACTCCACGTTCGAAAAATAAAAGTTTGAAAAATTATTGTACGAATTTTGAAATGAAAAGATTTGAATTTTTGAAGAAAGGTTTATCGAATCACTGCGAGTGAAGATTTATTAAATCATAGGGGGTAGTTAGAAATTTGAAAAAGTTTTGAAATTTGATTAGAATGATAAAGGTTGGTGACGATAGCAAGATTTTTATAAAGGGATGATTTTATTTTAAAGGTTTTATTTGATGTTTGGTAGTTTATTTAATTAGAGTAGGTTGTAAATTTGATTTTTGGGAAAATTTGAATGAGGGTGAGATTTTTGAAATTTTGGGACGCCAATCATGGATGAAACACAGCTCAGCTGGTACAAGATGATATTGAAACCCACGTGTTTTATAGAATTTACGAAGGGGTCTGTCCGAATCGCATTTTAGCAGGGAGATTACACTCATAAAATTTTAGGGGATGATTTCACTTACGTGAATCATTAAGGGAGAGTTTATTTTTGATTTTTAATTATTGTAAATTTGATTATGATGAAGGCTGAAACTTATTATGAGGTAGATAAGATTCAAAATATCACCTCTATTTTGTGTAAGAAATACCAACAGGCCGCACTTATTTTGGGAAAACGTTTGCTGATGGCATTACTTCCAAGGGGGTAAAGCTGTAGTGATATTTCCTTGTTTAAGAGATCCAGATGGATTGGTAGACAGATAATTGGTGAATTTATGATTTAAGTTCAGTAGTCAGTCGATACGACTAATAAAAAAATAAGATTTGCATCAAAAACAAAAACCATCCCATGTAACAATTAATTGCACATGAGACACAATTTAAGTTTATTTGTGAGATACAAAAGTTTTGTAACACCTTGTGAGTTTTTTTTTTTTTTTAAATTTGATAACAGCCGCGATTTTCTGTAAAACAAAAGGTGAAAGTGATAATTCAGTGCACAAGCAATTAACAACGTTGTGTTACCTGCTAGAAAGACCATTTTAGTTACCAGCAACAAGATCCCCACCACAGAATCAAATTTTGAAAAAGGAACGAGAAACACGGCAGTTCCCAGGTGAAGCTCGAGCAGAGAGGAGTTTCTTAGTGGCCTCCAAGCCGAGAGCAGTCTCTTGGTGAAACTCAAAGAGAGAGCGCGTGGAAGTCTCCACGAGAAGAAGGGACTCAACTGCGATTCTTTGGTACAAAAAGGCCAAAGCATTAATTTACTTAATTAAACCGAAGTAAATGAATTTACAAAATTCGAGTATTTGATAAAAGTTGTGTATCGTGAACGTGGCGAATCGGAAATCAACTTCACATTTGGTGACTTTTTTGTATTTGGAATACTGGCAAACGTGTGAAGCATTCACAGCTTTGGACAGGTGGAAACAGCTGGCGGCTACTGGCACGAGTTTCGACGCATGCATCTGGCAACACACGGAGTTTAGTGGAATGTAACAAATGTGCGATAAGGTACAAAATTTATTTTTTATTTTTAATTAATCTGAATTCTGAATCAACGATTTGTGTTGATTTTAGATTGATTAAAGGACTTTGTTGATTTTAATGATTATAATTTGTTCACATGATTACACTGATAATGAAATATCCAAATTTAGCTCCTAAATACAAGGATTTAAATGTAATTTGGATGCTTTAATTATTGCACAAAGATAACACATTGGTTTTAGACAAAATTGTTGTCCGAGTTAATTTGATGCAAATTTTTATTAATTCTTTATGCTACTTAATAAACCATATAACTACAACGAATTCACCTCTTATTTTGTCTGTTGAACTCATCAACTTTTTCTCTTCGAAAAACCCTACTACGACGTGGATAAATTAGGCATAACTTTTTGGCATCCTTTAACGCGGAGCTGTAGTAGATAAATTAGGGGTTGTTAAGTGCAACTTTTGATGTCCCTTAACTCTACAACGAATTGCCCTCTTATTTCGTCTACTGAATCCACTGACTCTGAGGAAGAGAAAAACTCTACTCCGATAATACACTAGCTTTATAGGGGCCTTTGTGGGGTGATTATTCAATAAGGGATGAATATCATAACAATATATTGTGTGCTCTACAGTTTTGAAGTGACCTGATGCTCCCTTCCAGTGAGTCTCCGATAGTCCGCATACGTCGACTCCCAATCTTAGAATTTAGTTCGGTTATGTGAATTTTTCCAGTCTGCAATAGAACTCGCTCATTCCAGGTTGCTAGTTCTAGCTTCTTCCTGATTTGGGGGGAATTTCGTCTTCCAGTTGCCGATTTCCCATCCGTCGCCTGGTCGCAGTAGCCAATTTGATAACTCGCCAGCCTGGACCCGATCGAGCCCCAATTGCTAACCAGATCGTCCATAACATCAATCTGATTTGAAATAGTCATCATCGTTCTCTTGGGAAAATAATCAGGTGGTTTCCCGTTGCCTGCCTGATTCCATGCCGTTCATCAGCGCTCTGGCTAATTTCTTCCGCCTTGGGGGAATGTGAGTGCCCCTGGTCACCATATCTGGTTACCCTAATTAGTGTAGCCTCCAGACCAATGCAGTTACCGGGGTGTGGCACTAGGAGCCATAAATGATAGTTGGGTGCCCTGCGAGGGCCAGTTGCAAGAAGCCATATCCTGTATATGACACTTGATGTGGTCCCTTCTCTCAAAAAGTACTACCTCTACAGCGCATCCCCATACACCCCCGGTACCACGTACTCAACCTTATAAGAGAGTTGGGGGGTTATTAGTGACATGGTGGAGGTGGCGGGCACAAGGAAAATTGATACAGTTACTTGCAGAACAAATTATTGATCTACAAGAAGTTAAAGAAAAACAATTCTATAATTACCTTACAACTGGTCAATTTATATATTTTAATTAGTCAACCCACATTAAATTTCATTTGTATTTTATTATATAAAGAAATCAAATATGGTTAGCGGTCGTTGACGGCTACCAATGAAAATTGGTAAGCCTATTAATTTTTCCATTAATTTAAATATTGTGCACAGGTTTGCGTGGTGCGAAGGATTATCATTTGGGGTCGTGTAACGAATTTTTATAAATTCATTGCTAACGTTTTACAAACTTTGTATGCGCACCTCGTACAATAAATTTAGTATCATTTATTTCCGACGCAAGCGGATTGTATGCACATACGAATGTTATTCGAATTCATTTTCTGATTGTGGCTGTTACCTTGAACGTTCGATTGCGAGTGGAAGTTTCAATGTTTAATATTTTCAGTTAAAAATCAGCTTTCATCAGGTAATTAGTCATGAATTTTTAGTAATATTTATTGTGCTGTAATGCGTTTCGTAGGGGCAAATTCTCTGGGACCCAAATAGATATTTTAACACCATCCAAATTCTCTTGCACCAGAATAGATATTTTGATACCGTCCAAATTCTCTGAAGAGAAATTTTGTGTTTTTGACACCATCAAAATTCTCGAACCACAAATCTTTTAAAAACATCCAAATACTCTGATATAGAATATTTGATACAACATCAAATTTTATATACCTACCCTATAAAAACCCTAATATTAAAACTTTAAAATCGATTAATTTCCAATCATTTGGGTTACCTACAGATTTCCGTAAATTTTTAGGGAATCTTCTTTAATGTTGGCAGCAGAACTTACGCAGGAGTTGCATGATGTTTGATTTTTTCTATCAAAAACCAGGAAATTGCAGTCTCCCAAATAAGTAACCAAGAAGTCTTCATATTTTACAACTTTGATGAGAGGACTAATACCGGGGATAGGCAAAACATTTTTGACCTAAAAGGGAATTTTATTACGTGAATACCAAAATAAACGATTGGTTAAAATCAGAAAATGTTACCGTTCCTGTTGAAGAACTGAGAATGTTAACAAATCAGTGCAGGAAGTTGCAATTATTTCTTCATCATCGAAATAGTGGAACTGATGGATGTGGTAACTGACGTTAATTATTTTGAAGTTATTGTTGTTCCAATTATCCCGTATGGTTTGATTGTATATGTAGAGAGCCTGAAACCAAAAATGCACCAAAATTTATTTGCACAAATTTTTAATTTTCACACCTCTTCTGGGTACGTGTATTTTTTTAACAGTTTCAAATAAAACTTTGACTTCAAATTTCTTGTTTGTTCATGAAAGTCTTCCTTCTCGCACATCGCTTTCCAAATGTCGTTGTCGTCCATGAGACTTTTCCACCCTTTGGTCGACGTCCAAAAATTAGAAATGCTTTTTGATGGTAATTTCAACAATAATTCCCTTACAATTTCGTGTGATATTCGACTACCTTCGTCCTTTGTTCCACTTTTTATTTTCCTTGTTGGGTTCAGTTTTTTCCACTTTGATCCCAAATGGTTATTCAATAAAACATAGCACACTACGAGCAAGTCCCACCAATCAGACATAATTTTTGTTTATATTTTTTCCAGTGTTTTTCAGAAAATTTTTCGTCTAAAAAGTAAATTTAGAGAAAGGATATCGACGACATGCGTGCAAAACCTCCTAACTTGACTTATACTGAAAATGAGATATTAGCACCAAACGATAGGGAACAACTTAATACATATTCTGTTAAAGCGTCTTAACTATTGAAAAACTCCAAAACATTTAAAATCGCAAAATTCATTTAGCCCTATTTCGATTCGGCTCCAACCGTGGAATCAAAGTATCTTATAGCTGTGTTTTTAATGTACATTTTGCATCATTATGCAGTTTATCACTAAGGTATGTAATTAATAATAATATTATGACTACTATTCTTTGACAATTACTTTCATTATAAGTTATAACTATTGTTAAAATGAAGGAAAAATAAACAGTACTTTTTAGCGTAGACGGTGTTTTGACGTTCCTGTAAAATGCCATTATATAAGTTAGGAGGTTTTGCACGCATGTCGTCGATATGATTATAAAAGTTCTTACGATGAAATCAAAATTCTTGTCAGATCACATACTAAGCCATCATTGAGGTTTCAAAATTCTGATTGCTAACTGTACTTTGTGGGTGCTCTTTGACCACACCACCCCACCACGGATGGTGAAACAACCCCGTTCGCCTAGAGTCGGCTATCTATACTACTCATTAATCTGTGGACCACATTACAAATTAAACCAACAAAAAGTACTCTTTACAGATTTTTAGATAACAATAGGAATGATAACGGTGAAATGATAAGAAAGTGGAAGGGAGAACTGAATTTGACAAAATCAAGGATCGCCTGGCTCTGGTTACCATTCGCAATGTGACAATTTTAATATTGAATGTAGACTCCCATATGGTCTAGTGCCTAGGATACCTGCCTCTCACCCAGGAGGCTCGGGTTCGATTCCCGGTATGGGAACTTTTTTATTACAAAATTGTTGCCGACCCATCCCATCGATGGCTATGATGTTAGGAAGTCAATTAGCAATTACTATGCCTTTTTAGTCGATTTAATTTTAATTTTTATGACAATTTGACTCCATTAGTGATGATGACGTTACACTAATGGAGTCGATAACGATCAAAGTAGTCAGAGGCGTAGCTAAGAAGTATGGAGCCTATGTAAAAATTATTTATTGTCTTCCCTTCCCCGAAAAAAGAAACAAAATAAATGGAAATTTAACTATTAATTCTCAAATAAGGAAAAACATTGGAATGGTCATAATTCATAAACTACAGTCATTAAAAATCGGCAACAATTTTGTATTAAAAAAAATTTCCATACCGGGAATCGAACCCGAGCCTCCTGGGTGAAAGCCAGTTAGTTAGTTTTAGAATCTTTTATTAATTTACATTATACATAAATTGCTCGACCATTCGACGCAGAGCGCCGTTTGGTCTTACATATACATTTTTTTTTACAAATTTGAGGCCCCTCGAATAAGCCTATCCCCAGGTGTACAACTAAAGCCAGGTATCCTAGCCACTAGACCATAATATGGGAGTGTATATTTAATATTAATATTCTGATGCTGCGAATAGCATATTGTCGATAAAAACAGTGAAGCCGGCTGTGAAACCGGAGAGTCTGGAGAGCATTCCATATTCCATACCCCCTCAGATACCGTTTCGTTGAAAATTACTAAACTTCTACTTTTCCCTTGCCAGATTTAAAGAAATAAATGTTTACAATTTGGTGGTGCCATAACAATCAGTAACATAAAAGTCCACATCTTCCCTTACCACAGCAAGAGTAGGATTAGTAATTGCTTTCTCTATCCAGTGGCGTAACTACCAGTGTGCGCGATGTGCGAATGAACACGGCTCGTAAAATATTAGGGGCCCGCGGCAATGTAAAGCAAAAAATAATGACACCGCGTCAGTCCTCTTAGACATGAATAAAAATCCCCTGTGCAAGCGGAAAACGGACAACTCGGCACTGGATGATTCGGCAACGGGAATCCACCGGTCGAGCTTAGGTTAGTGTCAGGAAACGATTTTTTAAATGGTGGACCGTTAAAAGAGAGATACGCCGGTGCCGAGTTGATACGTACCCTTCCTTGTGCTGAGGGGTATTCCCTTTTCACGCCCATCTCAGGAGATTAAATTTCTTTTAGTTTAACAATGTTTTAATTGATTTTTTATCGAAAATATCTTTTATTTGAAGGGCCCGGGGGGGTAGTGCAAATTAAACCGCTTGCCACGGGTACGTTTTATTAAAATATTTATTTAAACAATTAAAAACATTGTTAAACCAAAACAAATTTATTCCCTTGAAATGTGCGTGAAACCGGGTGATTTGGGGGTATGGAATACCCCCCAGAAGAAGGAAGTAACGATATGACTTTTCAAAATGGATAAAGACGCACATTTAATTCTTGTGAATACATATTTTGGTTATTACAGTTGGAGGGCATTCCATGGCACCCGGTTTTTCAAATGTTATGTATAAAATTTCAAAGATTTGTGATAAGATTTTCTGTGACTTTTGGTGGCATTTAGTCTAAAGTGGAATTGATTAAGCTAAAAACTGCTCTTTGACTGCCGTCAATTTTTGAAGTTATTTGAATCTGTACGACGACACGAATTACTCCAGCATCATTAAAGAGTAATTTTTTATGTGATTAAATTGTTATCGATTCTTGTGTGTTTGATTTCTAAACGTCATCAACTCGCGACCCTTCGCATACCGCTAATTGCAGTAGCTGGCCGGGTGATCATTGGTCCTGCGTTAAAATTAAACAACGTTGGTGGATTTTTCAATCTCCCAGCTTTAGTATGACGCAGACCGCGTTTTCGTTTTGGGGAAGATTAGGAATACATTACAAAATCAAGGAATATTTATTATAGGAATAGGAAACTACACTCTATAGTCTATACTATACAGCATTTTTTAATGGGAATGGTTACAAAGAAAATTACCGTTCTTTGCAATGCTTTAGACATTGATTGACTTACGCCTGTTTTCACCAACAATTTATTTAAGAATTTCCTAGTAAAGAATTACTTAGCTAGGATTCCATAAATTTAATTGGTCAAATTTGACGCAGTATTGACAAACTCTGTTTGTTTCTTCAGTAGTTTGAACAGTTTGAAACCGTTTGAAAACCGTCAGACGCATTTATAATAAACTAGTATTATGTCAAATTTGACTAATCTTTATGGAATCCTAGCTAAGTAATTCTTTACTAGGAAATTCTTAAATAAAATGTTGGTGAAAACGGGCATTAGACTATTAGAGGGTTACTACTTGTATCTCTACTGGTTAAAATCGTGAGCTCCAAAGCAAATTACGCAAAACTGTGACACCAGGAGGCTCAAATTTAATTAAGAATAACATTTAAAATAATATACTAGATAGAAAGCTTGTCCACGGACGGGTCCCAAGTAACATTTTCCCCCTGCTAGATATCTGCTAGGGCTCTGGCAGAGAAATTTCGCAGGGCCCTGTCTCTGTAATCGGATTGTAACAGGGCTCTGTCACATAATATGAGACGGATAAAAATGGACCCTGCAAACCCTCTGCAGAAAATTTGTCGCAAATCCTAACAGGGTCTCTGTTAGGTACCCTGTCAGAGACTCTGCAAGAGCTCTGTCAGGCACTCTGCCAGAGTCTCTGTCACAGAGACTCTGGCAGGGCTCTGTATGCCCCTGTTACAGAGACAGACAGAGACAGGTATAAAAAAATATTAAATTTTAATAAAATAAATTTATGTCACATTTTTTTAGAAAAATTAATTTTTATTTTTAGATTCTTGCAATCCATTGATTGTGTTATTACATCGCATCGAACTAATTTAACTCTAGGGGTTTCAATTTTATTTACATGGTTACATTTAATTATATCTATTAAGAGCGCGCTGCAAATTTTGATGCAAAAACATGTTTCAATAGATGGCGTACCCTAAAATATTAATCTTTTATAGTTATCTTTTCACCAAAACAAAATTCTAATAATTTATAAAAGTAATATGAATAAACGATAACTAAGCTAGGCAATAAGGAAGTTTGATATTCCAATGTTGAATATTTACAAGTATATTTCAAAAAGATATGCACATGTGAAAATATTGAATATATTTAAAAATATTTATTTTTGAAAGCTCAAACTTCCTTATTGCCTAGCTTTGTTATCGTTTATTCATATGACTTTCATAAGTTATTAGAATTATGTTTTGGTAAAAAGAAAACTATAAAAGATTAATATTTTAGGGTACGCCATCTATTGAAACATGTTTTTGCATCAAAATTTGCAGCGCGCTCTTAACTATTAATATATTCTAATGCTTGGTATTCTGTATTATTGGTTGAATTCTATTCTGTCGATGTTGTTACCTATCCTGAAAATAATATTTAAATTTAAAAATTTTTGTTACAATCCAGATTCGAACCTGTACCTACATCCATGACTGCTTCGTAGCCTCTCGTTCTTACCATTTACCTACGGACCCTACTTATAAATTATTTTGAAATTACTGGTAATATGATGGTGACACTTTTGTGTATAATAATGAGTGAACCGCTGAGAAATCAACGTATTTTACTTACCTTTCTTAATAAAATGGAAATTATATCGATGTAAAACATCGCAATTTAAAATATGATACAATAATTCGTAATTGTAACTGCAAATATAGATGTAGTAATAAAATTGAAACCCCCAAAGTTAAATTAGTTCAATTACATAATTACACAATCAGTATGGATTGCAAGAAGTTAAAAATAAAAATTAACAATTTTAAAGAATGCGACAAAAATTTATTTTATTAATATTTAGGGCCGATATATTTTGTCTTGTAAGTATGGGTTACCATCGGCAAATAAGTTTTAACTTTAATTTTAACTTAAAATTTATAGAATAATTGTGAGTGCGGTATATATGAGGTGCATGTCCCCAGCCCCCCCCATTTCGATTTTTGACTCCAAAATAGTCTCAATCGTTTGTGCTTCGTTTGTGCCTGTTTATGCAAACATTTTTTTCGTTTGTACCCAAATAGTTTTCGAGATATTTCAAAAATAAGCTGGGGGGGGCTGGAGACATGCTAGCCCCCCCCCATTTCGAATTTTGACTCCAAAATAGTCTCAATCGTTTGTGCTTCGTTTGTGCCTGTTTGTGCAAACATTTTTTTCGTTTGTACCCAAACAGTTTTTGAAAATTTTAAGGAAAACATAAAGGACATGGACGCACGTGCATGAATGGATTAACGAGATTCTGGGAAAAACTTGAAGCATGAAGACCAAAATAGTCTCAATCGATAGCACTTCGTTTGTGCCTGTTTGTGCAAGTTTTATTTTCGTTTGTACCCAAATAGTTTTTAAAATATTCGAGATTTTCGGTAACGTCGCACGTGCTAACATAAACAGTTATTTTAGAATTTCGGATTCAAAATAGTCTCAATCGATTGTACTTAGTTGGTGCCTGTTTGTGCAAACATTTTTTTCGTTTGTACCATAACACTTTTTGAGAATTTAAACGAAAACATAAAAACATTGACGCGCATGAATGGACTAACGAGATTCTGGGGAAAACTTACAACATGAAGACCAAAATTGTCTCAATCGTTTGTGCTTCGTTTGGGCCTGTTTGTGCAAGTCTCATTTTCGTTTGTACCCAAATAGTTTTCGAGATAATTCAATTTTAATTTGGGGGGGGGGCTGGAGACATGCCTTTTTGACATTCGAATTTTTTTTGAACATATTTTTTTTAACAGACTAAGGATTTTGCTAATTGCTTTCATAAGAAAATTATTAAGATTCGTTTATTAGAAAAATGGACAATAATAAAAAGATTACTCGATTTTAACAATATTTATTAATAAAATGAATACAAAAATTATATGTGTTAGGTATGTACATTTGAAATTTGAACTAAAATTATTTCTTACATTTTTTTAATTTTGATTTGTTGCTAAAAATTTTGTTAATCGACATTTAGTTACAGTTGCACTATTCGAGTAAAACACAATTCAACACATTTAAAAATATGTTTTTGATAAGTGACAAAATAGTTCATGAATTTTGAATCCAAAATAGGCTAAATTGTTTGTGCCTGTTTGTGTAAAAATATCTAAATAGTATACGAGATAATCATAAAAAAGTACAGCCATACCGGCGACCGACGTCAGTCCCGTAGCCAGTGCCCCCCTCCCCCGAAATGTTGAAAAGACAAAGAAAATGGAAGGGAAACAACCGAAAATTTTACATTTTACAAAAGGTTTTTTACAAGTGTCCCCCCCCCCCCGAAATGAAATCCTGGCTACAGATCTGACCGACGTGCAAGATTTAGATACCAAAATTTACAACAAAATTAAAAAATTTAAATTAATTTATTTCTAAAATTTATTTATTTATTTATTTTTAATCGTGTAATCTTTTTATTATTATCCATTTTTCTAATAAACAAATTTTTAAAATTTTCTTATGAAAGAAATTTGCAAAATGCCCAATCTGTTAAAAAAAATATGTTCGAAAAAAATTCGAATTACAAAAAAACAAGTCCTCCCCCCAACTTAAAATTGAATTATCTCGAAAACTATTTGGGTACAAACGACAATAAAACTTGCACAAACAGGTACAAACAAAGTAAAAAGGATTGAAACTATTTTTTGAATCCGAAATTCGAATTTCAAAAAAGCATTTCTCCAGCCCCCCCCAGCTTAAAATTCATATTTAAATAATACCTATGAAACTTCTTTTAATAATTTAAATTTTTATGACCTGACGTTTCATAGTGTTCTGACTTTTTTTCTGATATGATTTTTCCATAGAAATTAAGATTTTATAACTGGAATTATTTAGGAAAAATATAATTAATATTTTTGCATAACAATTATCAATTTCTTGTATAACGAAAATAATGTTTGCACAAACGAAGTACAAACAATTCAGACAGGGCCGTAGCTAGACATTGGTCATGGGGGGGGTTTCCTCCGAAAAAATGTTTCTTCTACCCCCCCCCCGTATCTACGGCGCTGAATTCAGACTATATTGAATCCAAAATTCGAATATCTAAAAAGCATGTCTGCAGCCCCACCCCCCCTCAACTTAAAATTGAATTATTTGGAAAACTATTTGGGTACAAACGAAAATGAGACTTGCACAAACAGGCCCAAACGAAGCACAAACGATTGAGACAATTTTGGTCTTCATGCTGTAAGTTTTTCCCGGAATCTAGATAATCCATTCACGCGCGTCAATGTTTTTATGTTTTCGTTTAAATTCTCAAAAAGTGTTCGGGTACAAACGAAAAAAATGTTTTAATATTGATCAAAACGAATCAGTAATAGTGAATCAGAATCATTAAGTGATAATAATAATATAACAAAAGTTTTGTTGTTTAATTCTAGATCGTGGTTTAATTATGATTTCTTTAGATTGGATAAATAAACTGTTAAAATTTATAAATTGCACATAAATGACGTTTAAAATCGAAGCGGATTAGCCTTTGTATTTCTAATATTCTAGAATATTCTAAATGACCTGAACTAAAACTATTTTATCTCTTTCTCTCATAACAATATTTATTATAGCGCTATCCTACTTCGTTACATAGTAACTAGACCTAAATTTTTGGCTCAAAATTAGGAGGCGCTTTACGAATTTTTTTATACCTGTAACTCATAAAAGGTAACTGTCAATGTAACTGTCTCTGTCTGTCTCTGTAACCCTGACAAAGTTTCCGTCATATCTGGTGCTTTGAAAAAATCGATTAATTAATTTTCATTAAATCTCTGAAGATATATTCCTTTTAACAATCTTAACCAATATGAATGAAGAAAGCTTACATCGTTAATAAAATTCTTGATTCTGATTTGCTAAAATTTTAATAAGCATTGTGTTTATATCTACCTGTAGTAGGTATCTACTATTAAAAGTACAATATAGTATTTAAATTTAATGAATTGTTAAAATTAAAAGTAATTGAAAAATGGTAAAAAAAGACAATTTTTATGAAGACCACGTGGTATATACGAGCTTTGCAAATTTCCTATAACAGAGACTCTGGCAGGGCTCTGCCGCAGAGTTTTTGCAGGGCCTTGCAAATTACCTGTAACAGGGACTCTGCCAGGGCTCTGCCACAGATTTCTTGCAGGGCCCTGCAAATTATTTTCAACAGAGACCTACCAGGGCTCTACCAGAGTTAATTTTCAGGGCTCTGCAAATAATCCGTTACAAATACCTGCTAGGTATCTGTAAGAGCTCTGTCAAAAAAACCCTGTTATAACCCCCTGGCAGATATTTGCTAGGGCCCTAGCAGAGACATTTAAATTTCACCAGGGAAAAATGTTACTTGGGGTAGCTAGTCGTATTTTGGAGAACCTATTCCCGAACCATATTTATTGTAGGAATCTACTTACCCACCTCACTGAAATCTATCATCAAGGGCTGGCCTATACTGATATAATGGAAACAGAAACTGGAGAGTTAGCTCTCCCATAATAAATCTGATGTCTGATATCTAAAATAAAGTATACAAAATATAGAGTATATAAAATAAGTACATTTATTTGCAGCCAGGTGTATTTAAAAAACTCTGCTATGCTTCAAATACATGATTCATAATATGAATACGACAATATTATTTTATTTTTCTATTTTATTATATTACACGATTGATTCCAGGTTCGTGCTGATTGAAGAAAAGTCGCTATGGATACGAAAAAGGAAAATAACTGAAAAAATTCTCTTTTAGATATTGCTAACATAAAATTGAGTGTATACTAACAATAAAAATTAAAACACCATCAAGTCTATAAGTTTTTCCCATAGAAAATGTAATTGGGAGTCGATGAACTTGCTTTGCGAATAATACGAGCTAAAAAAATTTAATTATTCTTTTGCTATACTTTTGAATGTTATGGTTATACTTCTTTAGTAATCAAATCACCATGTGACCTGGTTAGAAGGTTATGAATTCGTTTGAGACAAATATCAACCTGTGAAATGAAATTTGAAAATAATACACAATTGGGGAGGGATATTTTTGAAACTTTTCACTTCTCACTTATCAGGTATAAAAATAGTTATGAAATTGGAAAAACATGTGAAAAGTGGGGAGTGAAAACTTACAAGAAATACTGCTGCTTACTTCACTGTAGATGAAAGTTGGCTCGTAACATTTTCGCAGTAGTGTGCACAGGTGTAATACCAATGTAATGACACTGCAAATAGCATTGAAGAGATTGGTACGTTCAGCCTAAAATTATTAAAAATATGCTGGATGACAAACAATGTTACATTATAAAAAAAAAAACGAAGTGGTAAATATTAGTCTTGAAAAATATATGTAACTATTTATTACTGCTTACTTCATCATTAATCATCAGAAAGAATTCAAAAAGTGCTCCAGTTTGAGATACATAGAGGGTATACATTGGTATCGAAAATATTCGTTCAATTAAAATGGTTACTCTGTGCAAATTATTGTGAAGAGACATAAGTAGTTTCACTTTCCTTGCCAAAATCAAAATTCCATTACCAGTAAGGTTTACTAAAACATACACAGTTGCTGCTGGTTACCAATCGTGCTATTCCAATTTAATTAAATATAAAACAAAAAATTATATTCTAACTATTTGGTACTTACAGTCCTTTTTTAAAGCGTTGCTAAAATTCGTGCATAAATATTTGTTCATGGCTGCTAATCTTTGTCTGATGAAATATAACAGAATCATAAACTCCCATTCATAGACAAAATGTATCAAATTATTGTATAAAGAAAAAATATTAAAAATTATTAATATTTCTCGATTTTCACTTGGTCGAGAACAAATTGTCAGTTTTTGGAAAAAGTAAATTGCTAAATATGCACACGGCAGAAAAATTGAAACAATCCGGTATAAAATAAATTTCTTGTTGTATTTATGGGAAATTCCAATGCTATTAAATTTATAGTCAATTTTCAGTAAAGTTTTATATATTTGAGCAAGATCTTTTGAATACATGAAACTGACCGTGTAAATTAAAAATGTTGACAAAAATAATGCAACTTTTGGGATTACAATGATAGCTATAACAAACACATTTTGTTTATAATATATTTGTTCTGACCCCAAAACAATAACAATAATTCCAAATATGTTAAAGGTAAAATGGATGGAGAAAATTATTAATTGAGCAAATTTATTACGTGTCAATACAATTTGGTTATCGTCACTTTTCGAAACATTTACGGAAGATAATCCGAAAATCTGTTTTAGATAATATAATAAAATCACTTTACCAATGACCAAATCTGGTTTAATCATTTTGTAATAATAATTTGCCAGTAAAAAGTACTAAAAAATGTACTAACTATAAATTAATCGTGTAATATGGAAATTACGTTATATAAATTAGCGTAACTATTAACGACAGTGTTAAAAAATATACTGCAGTATTAATATTCTTCGTGTAAAATAAATAGTACATTATAATATGATTATGGTATTGATTTACATTATTTTAATTATAAAAGACGAATGGATTCAATTATGTAATGTAAATATTGAATTACCATTAATGAAAAAAATTTCTTAACCAGATAAGAAACGATAAATCAATTGTAGTGTACAAGTTCATAACGATAAATTAATTACAAAAAGAAAAGATAACATCAAAAATCAAAATATGTTAAAAAAATGTTGACCTAAACTGGGCCAAGAGAACCATGGATAAATCTTTGAAACTATTGGCTTTCTTCGGCATGTCTTTAATAATTCTGACCCCCTTTTCGGTTAATCTATTTGACTGGTAATGAAGTGGACTTGAAAATATCACTTTAAAATTCCATTCATTGGCAAAGTTCTTAAAATTTTGACTATTAAATGAAACATTGTCCGAAAAAATTTGATCTGGAACATCAAATTTTGAAAGAAAACATCTTTTAAAAATATTTTGCGTCTTCTGCAGTCTTTCCCTTTGTATATTATACAGCGTGACCCACAAGAACTCGGACAAACGTTTTTAAAAAAAAACTTATTTAAACGCAACAATTCAAAAATTTAAAAATGGATAACAATTATTAACAACATCCTTATGTACATCATAAATTATAAAATTTCAAAGTGGCTTCCTTCTGCGTGGATACAGAGCTTTAAACGTCGAATGAAATTTTCGGCAGTTTTTCGTACCTCTTCTAGGGAAATTTTGTCCCATTCCTGACGCAAAGATTGTTTTAGTGATTTTAAACTTTTGTGGGGTTTTGCACAGGCCCTGGCCTCTAAAATTGACCATATGGCGTAATCCATGGGGTTGAGATCTGGTGAGTATGGAGGTCATTCAGCCGAACTTATAAAATCTGGAAAATTGATTCGGCACCACTCTTGTGTAGTTTTCGCCTTATGGGCAGGTGCAGAGTATTGTTGAAAGGTCCAATGTTGGTCACCAAAGTGCTGTTGGGCCCACGGAAGAACTACAGCCTCTAAAATATCCAGGTGGTAGATTTCCTTGTTAATTTTTACTCCTTCTTCCACAAAAACTAAAGGTGTTTTACCGGTAGCACAAATACCGCCCCAAACCATGACAGACTTGGGGAATTGGCGATGAGCAACGATGGCCAAAGGTCAAGGTGCTTTTTCTGACCAATACCTATCATTTTGACGATTGTGAAATTGTTCAATAGTAAAAAGTTTTTCATCAATAAAAACGAAATTTTCCCATTGTTGAGCAGCGGTGCGATGTAAAAGAGCACGGCATCGTTGAAGTCGTACTCGCTTGTTTTCATCAGTTAGCATTTGGGCTTTTCGCAGTTTATAAGGCTTCTTTTTAAGTTCATTTTTAGCTATTCGTCGAGCCGACTCCCGCGCGATTCCAGTTTCACGAGCCACTTTTCGCATCGAGAGTCTCGGATTTCTTTGAATCCGAAGTTTGATGATATTGCGATTCCGGCGAATGTTGGCAGAACATTTTTTTCCTCTTCCGGGTTGGTCTTCCATATTACCAAGTTCTTTGAATCATTTGAT
The DNA here is from genome assembly GCA_958510855.1 of Rhagonycha lutea. Lineage (NCBI taxonomy): Eukaryota > Metazoa > Arthropoda > Insecta > Coleoptera > Cantharidae > Rhagonycha > Rhagonycha lutea. Next base: position 43,010,862 of record OY294038.1, read on the forward strand.
GGCGTCGAAAATGGTTTGTCGAGGAATTTTAAGAATTCGAACTATTTCACATTGACAATTTCCAGCTTCAAATAACGATAACATTGCGGCGAGACTTTTTGAGATCTTGTCACTCACAAACTTATTGTTTGATTTTTTGTTTGCTCTTCTGTTTTTCTGATCTCCATAGTTCTTAGAATCGGATTACTAGATTATTTTTCAGTAAAATTCAGTGATTTTCGCGAAAAGAGGAAAACATGTTTGTCCGGGGTCTTGTGGGTCACGCTGTATTATGTTTCAATCCAATTTGACTACGCATCCAAAAGTACAATGTAGTTTTAGATTCATATTCACAAAAATCCATGCTTAAATTTTGCCATGGTCTAGCGCAGGGGTCGGCAACCATTTGTTGTACAGGGACTAAATATTTTACTTTGGGATTAGTGCGGGCCACACTTCTTGGCAAATCCACTGAAAAAATCTTTTCTTTTTTTTTAAGTTTCGAGAGACAGAAAAACCAAGGTGTGGGGACCTCAGGGGAACCCACATATTTGGTAGCAAGGGAGGGCACCTTGACCGGAGGGCAAAAGAGTAAGCGGTCACCAGGAGGAACTCCAAATAGTGCAACTAGGCCGCCTAAGAAGGGCAAGGGACAAGTATCTAATTTTTCTTACAAGGCAGTACTTACGGATATCCGCGTGGCTATTAAGCCACAAGGATTTCCAGAAACAACTCTAAGTGCAGAACAAAGCGACCTGATAAAAGGGATGCTGCTCAAAGAACTTGGCACCCGGACGACATCAAGTACGAATCAAGAATGAAAAACCTCTTGAAACAGGAACTAAAGCGCTATTCAAACGAGAGGTGGAACGACAAGGTCGAGACCCTCTCGTTTGAGGACAAGTGAGCCTGGCAAATGGTGAAAATACTCAAAGGCACCAGGGTTTCCATCCCCCCCCCCTGAAGACGCCCAACTCGTATGCGTACAGCCCCAAGGAGAAAGCAGAGGCCTTCGCAGCAGCCTTGGAGGAACAGTTTAAACCGAACCCGATCCCAGCTAGGGACAAGAAACTGCGAGACCATATACAAATGGTCAACACAGAGTTGGAGGAGAAACTCTCAAGAAGAGACCCCTCCCCCATCACACCTACATCTGTGGAAGAAATCAGGGAGGTGATAAGACAAGCAAAAGTTAAGAAGGCACCGGGACACGACAAAATCCCAAACTTGGCTCTCAAGAACCTACCGAATAAGGCAATTTCGGCCTTGACCCAAATGATAAACGCGATGCTGAGGCTTAGGCACTTCCCTGAAAGATAGAAGACGGCGGATGTGATCCTCATCCCCAAACCCGGAAAGGATCACGCAAACCCCTCAAATTATAGGTCAATATCACTGATTCCCTCAATAGCTAAAGTTGCGGAGCGAATAATATTGCACAGATTTAAAGCCGAACAGGAAAGATGCGAGCTCCTTCCGAACGAGCAGTTTGGGTTTAGAGAAGGCCACTCGACCACCTATCAAGTCCTCAGGATGGTCGAGGAAATCACTGGTGCGTTTGCGGCTGGGCAAAAGGCCTTGGGTGTCTTCCTAGATGTGGAGTAGGCATTTGACAAGGTTTGGAAGCCCGGCCTGCTCTTCAAATTACTAAAAGGGAGCGTCAAACTTGGTCTGGTCCAACTGTTAGCCTCCTACTTGGACGACAGATGGTTCCAGGTCAAGGTTGACGGACATAGATCTGTACCACACCCAATGCTAGCCGGAGTCCCTCAAGGCTCTCCGTTGTCCCCCCCTCTGTTCACTGCTTTTATGCATGACTTTCCCTCTCCGAATAATACGCTAATGGCATACTATGCAGATGATGTAGGTATGATCACCAAGTCCAGGAATAGAAAGCGAGTAATTAAAATAATGAAAGATGCTATCAAGGTTATAGAGCCTTGGTATCACAAGTGGCGACTGAGGGTCAATCCCGCCAAAAGTGTGGCCATGCTCTTTAGTAAAGCCATTAGACAGCTAGTAAAACACAAACTGTTGATGTGTGGGGAACAAATCCCATGGAGCAATCCGGCAAAGTACCTGGGAGTGACGATGGACCCCCTCCTGTGCTGGAGTAAGCATTTAGCTTACTGCAAGACGCAACTAAGGGCGTCAAGGGAGCTCTATACCCCCTCCTTGGCAGTCATAGCAAGCTCTCTCCAAGCAACAAGCTCAGAATCTACCAGAGCGTGACCTATGCGGCCCCGGCATGGGCCTTCGCTTGTAAAACCAGCATGGACCAACTATATTCCATCCACAACGCTAACCTTCGACAGGCAGTCAGGCTCCGTGGTTTGTCTCGAACCGTCAAATTCGGGCAGCCACGGGGGCCAAAGCTCTGGACGTCATCATTCGAGACCTGTCTGAGGGACTGTATAAAGGCAGTGCCCGTTCCAGTAACCCGCTGTTGAATCAACTCGGTCAATATGATCCGAAAGACACCCCAAACACTCCTAGACCCAAAGTCATTCTTCTGGGTGGTCGACTCCCAATAGACCCCAATCACCCCCCCCCTGTTGGAACCTGAGTTCACGGTTGAAGATAACTCGCCCCTCCTTCTCTTTAACCCTCTGCAGGAAAATATTGCCGTACCTCTCGGTGAAGAACCCGAGGAAGACGAAGATGAAAATCAAGAAAGGTGGAGAATTTAGTACGAATTCCTCCCCCCCTCTCCGAAGCAATAAGATCAAAAATTGGATCCCATAAATCAACACCCCAACTGAAAGAATTTTCCACTATCAAATCTCAATAGATTCCGAAGTAGAAGCGCCATTAACCAAACCAAGTGAAATCTGTACCCTCTGATACAGAAAATTAGGCACCAATATAAATGTAAATGTTAAAAAATTAAAAATTTTTATTTTTCGCTGTCCTCTGTCTCCTTTTAAATGTGATTTTGTTAATAAGTCAAGTTATGTTGTTTATTATCTTACTATTATTATTATTGTTGTTACTGTTAAATCGCTAAATTGTTATTAATTGTTGAATTGTTCGTATAAGCCCCTTGTAAATTAGTACTTGTAAAGTTTCCCAAGATTTTTTCGTTATTATTATTATCTGTTGTTATAAATTGTTGTAAAATGTTATTGCTTTGTAAAACTATATGTAAATATGTTAATTGTTAAACCTCCCCACAACATAAAAATTGTAAATGCTGTGGGCGAAAAATTTAAATGATAAATAAATGGTCGACTACGGGTTGATAGGCGAGCGAATGCAAAGTACAGAGGTAAAAATAAAAAATAAATTAGTAGAGCTGCACCACCATTGCCTCACGACGGTGGAACAATCCCAGCTCCTTTCATTACGATAAGGCTCAATGTCGAATACGTATAATAAAAATCCAATTACTTTATGGTAATTGTATTAATATCACAGCTAATGGTCACACAAGATGCAGGAGAAAATTGGGCTGGACCCCTAATTGCTCCTTATTGTTAAAACATGATACCTGATACCCGCACTAGACGAGTTAGTAAAAGGAGGACCATCCCCGAAATTTTCGGAGATGAGACTCAAAGGGGGTCTCCTCGTTGCCTCCTGCACTGACCAGCCCACTAGGCACTGGATTGAGCAGGTGATAGCGGAATGAAAATCCTGGGAGGGGGCCGAACTTAGCGTCATTGATGCTAAGGACATCCCCAAATTAATTAGAACGATAACATGGATTCCGGGATCCATTGAGAAACCGGAAAAAGTGTTAAAGCGCTTGAAACTACAGAACCAGAGTCTGACAACCAGTACCTGGGGAATTGTAGGCAAGAAGGAAGACCCGAAAGGGCAACAACTTACCATATTGATGGATGAAGGGTCGTGGAGTAAAATCCAGGAACTTCAATACAAACCCTTCCTAAACTTCTCCCTGGTGATTTTTAAAGCTATGGGACAGAAACAAGAAGGATATTCGTAGAAGATGGAGGTAGAAAAGTGGGATGAAAACCCTGAAACGGTCCCATCAGCTCCCGATAACCCCCAAGCTGTTTCTGACAGCTTGGAGGCTGAGACAGACCGGGATGTGACACAGTCGTAGATCATGTTCCGGTTTGTTCAGATAAATCTGCACCACTGTAAGGAGGCCTCGGCCTCCCTGCAGAGGTTCATCATAATACACAATATAGATGTAGCCCTGATACAGGAACAAGGGCCAAATCAGGGGATTAAGTATAACTGGGAATTAATAAGCTCGGTAGAGACCTAATAGCAGCAAGGCTAAGGATCATAAGGGAGGAAGGCGCAATGAACGTGGTGGTCGCATCAGCGAACCTTCCGTATGATCAAGCAGGACCACCACCTACTAGAGAAGTTAAGAACTAGTAAATCAAAGTGAAAAAAATAAAACACAATTAATGCTCTGGTGTAACGCTAACTCACACCATGTTGTGTGGCGTAGTATAGACACAAACGGAAGAGGTGAATTCTTACTAAAATTCATTTCCAGAAACAATCTGGAAATCATGAATACAGATAACTAACCAAGCTTTGTAATTACGAAGAGGAGGGAAGTTATAGATTTAACAATCAGGACACCGATTGTATGTTATGTGGTAAAGGACTGACATGTCTCTAAGGAGGAATCGCTCTCGGACATCAGATACATAAGATTTAACATTAAAACTTCGAAAGAAGAGGCTGAAATGTACAGGAATCCAAAAATCTGCGACTGGAGACTCTATAGAGAGTACCTGGAACAGGAACTGGAAAACTGTCCACGGAAACCTAAAACTCCTGTAGAACTGGAACTGATGAACGATTGCGTTACATCAGCAATCATTACTGCTTACGAATAAAGCTGTCCAATGAGAGGAAGGGCAGCAAAGAGCGAAACCACCTGGTGGAATCGTGAGCTTACCACCCTCAAGTCAGAAACTCGTAGACTCTTTAACCAGGCCAAAATGAACGGTGACTGGGAAACCTATACGGTTACTCGTCTAAAATACGGTAAGGCCATTAGAGAGGCAAAACAGAGGTTTTGGAGGAAGTACTGCGAGGAGGTTGAAGGTACTCCAGAATGTGCTAGACTCCAAAGAGCTTTGATGAGAGACAACAACGGCAATGTTGGATCTCTACAAAAACTCAATAAGGAGTATACAACTGTCGCATTCAAAATGCATATTTTGAATATGCTCGATTTTCTTATTACGACGCACTCTGTACGTTGCTGTATATGGGCTTATCAATTTTTAACGCCCATGATTGGTTATGAATAGGGTCCGGATTTGTAGGCACTAAAAAACTTGAAAATATGCAGGCAAATATGCTCTAAAAACTTCAAAATAAGCATTCAAATATGCGCTAAAAACAGGCACAAAATAGGCAAAAAGCATGTATCGAGCCCCCCCCCCCAAATTAAAATAGAATTATCTCGAAAACTATTTGGGTACAAACGAAAATAATGTTTGCACAAACAGGCACAAACGAATCACAAACGATTGAGACTATTTTGGAGTCAAAATTCGAAATGGGGGGCCCCCATGTCTCCAGCTCACCCCCAAGCTTAATTTTGAAATATCTCTAAAACTATTTGGATACAAACGAAAATAATAGTTGCACAAACAGACACAAACGATTGAGACGATTTTGGAGTCAAAATTTGGAATGGGGGGGGGAGGCTAGGGACATGCACCTCTTTGGTAACATGATTAGAGCAGTAATATTAATAGAATATGCAGTTATTGCACAGAATCACCTACAGTATTGACAAAGTAGATATTAATTAAAATTATTGTTTTAAATAATACAAAAGGCAGCAATATCAGAAAGAGAATAATTAAAATTATTTAAAATTTTATTACTGGATTTGCTAAATATGCAAAATATATACCAATATAAGCAAATAAGCATTCATAGGCAACAAATCGCCAAATATGCACTTAAACTCAAAATATGCATTATAGGCAAAATAAAAACTATATAAAACGATTCAGAAAGGCGTAAAACATGCTCTCCTTTTAAAATTTTTCACGTGCCTGTACGCAAAAAAAACATGCAAATGCCTACAAATCCGGACCCTAGTTATGAATATTGAAGGCTTTTCGATCGATTATCGATCAATGGTGGGTGACAGTTTTTGGTGCGCTAAGTAATTTAGTGAATTTTGCAACCAATACGCATATTTTTGCGTTTTTACCAGTCTTTTAGACCGCATCCCATATTCACCATCGTCAGGGTGATAATTTACGAGCGACCCGGTAGTAGCTGCGAATACGGAAGGTCACATCTGCTTTTCGGTGATAAGAGAAATTTGAAATTGTTCCAAACCAGCGCACTTTGCCATCTAGCGGAAATCAACTAAACCTGGATCATAAACATCCCAATCAAGTTGATACAGCTGATTGTCAATCCGGTGGTGTTAACTTCCCTCTAGACACGAACAACGCCTTTATACATGGTTTGTGTATCCATTTGAATATTTATACTCCACCTCAAAGCGTTGAAATCATTACCACCGTCATCGAAATCATTTGTTGCTTCCTGAAGCCCATTTACGTAGCCGGTGTTGTGCAACACTCAATAAGGACCGTCTTCATAACTATTTTGTTTTCAATTAGTTATTGTTAGTCACCTTTTTTTACTAACCAGCCCATCAGTGGGTGATATTGGATTTACTTTTGCTTGATCAATATTTGCTTCAATATAGACACGCTTAAGGTGGCAAACTAATATAATAATTATTTTCTAGGTGTGTTTACTTTATTTTTAGCTTTTGTATTCATAATCAACACTGGCGAAGAACCTTCTGGACGAGATCTCCCAAGGAAGTTATTCTGCCGAAAGATAGTGTTTTGTTTTCAAATACCCATTGATTACCATCAGGGCAAGCAAACTTAAGGTAGGCCACTTGGATTTTAATATTTGTATTCAGTTTGTGAACCAAGTTCTGTAGCGTGAGTGATTAAATTCATTCATACCGATTAGGTATTGATTTATTGGTCAAGTGGAGTGATCTTTTATCGCCACCACTGTTGTTGCTGTTACCATTTTTTATCATTGAAGTAAGCCTGTTGCTGGGGCAACCGACCAGTCATCTGGAGGTTTTTTCTTTAGTAGCCCTCAGCTACAAACATTATTGTTTGGGACTACAAGTCCAGCTTACTTGTATTGTTTGTAATAGCAGTGCACATTCCATCTGCGTGTACTTGGTTGATCTGATCAACCACTTTTTTTGTTTTACATTAAAGATTGTTAACATTTCTTTGGTGTTTAACTGGCGCCCGATCTTTATCCTAGTTAGCAGGAATTTTAAGCTTTTTTCGTTAAGTGAGGTAAGTTCCAGAAGTACCCACGAACCGCGCAAGCGCCACCCAGCTCTGGTACTGGACGGAGGTGCAATCCTTCAGCTAGCCACCCGTCAACATCAAAGGGGCATCGAGGCATTGGCGGCGTTTGTTTGCGCAAACGACGTTACACAACCAACGGGGAGGAAACTCCAGACGCACTTTACAGGTAGTACACCAATACAAGTTCATGCAGCGGATCAACCGATCTCGGGCAACCCATCACAAGATGGGCGGCTGCCAAAGAACTGATCAATATCTGTAAACTTGTATGGGCTACGAAATCTTTCAAACCATATAAAGTCTTAGGGACAAGACGGGATATTTCCCACTCTACTTCAGTAAGTAAAATGGAGCTACTCTCCATTCCCTTGTGTACTATTTATAGGGCCAGCATAGCCCTTGAATATGTGCCAATCAGTTGGCGAAAGGTTAAAGTGGTATTCATACCTAAGCAGGGATGTGAATCGTATGCCCAGGCCCAATAAGTTTATTGTCATTTCTCCTCAAAACCCTGGACAAACTGATAGACAGGCAAATAAGCACGGAGCTCTGGCAGAAATGCCTTTTCACAAAGGCCAGTACGCCTACTAATCAGGAAAATCATGTGAACTAAGTATTCACAAGTTAACCTTACGGATAGAAAAGGCTCTCCAGTTCCGAGAAATGGCTCTGAGGACATTTCTTGATGTGGGGGGGGGGGGGCATTCGACAGCACGTCATTTAACTCTATAGAAAACGGTCTTCATAGACGTGGAGTTAACCCGTTCATAATAGGATGGATTCGCGCTACTCTTAGAAACAGAAGAATAAGTGCCGCACTAGGTCCAGTAACTGTGGAGGTTATGGCTGCGCGAGGGTGCCCACAAGGACGAGTTCTCTCTCCCCTTCTGTGGTGCCTGGTGGTAGACAGCCTCCTAGTGGAACTGGAACTATGCGGAGTACATACGCAAGGATATGCAGACAATATCATAATCCTTGTCAGCGGGAAATTTGAGGCTGTTGTATCTTCATTGATGCAGCAAGCCCTCAAAATCGTTGAACAGTGGTGTACGAGAGAAGGATTGTCGGTTAACCCTGATAAGACCGCTGTGGTAGCCTTTACAAAACGCATAAACCTGTTGGATGTGTGGATGCCCAGCATATGGGGTAAAACACTACAGTTATTAGAGGAGGTTAAATACCTGGGTGTAACTTTAGACAGCAGGCTAACCTTCACAAAACATATAAAAAACACAACGAACAAAGCTACTAGGGCCCTAAAGGAAAATGATCGGAAAGACGTGGGACTAAAACCAAATATGGTTCTTTGGCTTTATACCAAAGTTGTGATACACACAGTAACATAATGCATCCCTTATCTGATGCCATAAAGCCAGTAAAGTGGATAGTATTACATAACTCAACAAGTTGCAAAGACTTGCCCGTTTGGGAATAACGGGGGCGATGTCCACAATACCCATATGGAGGCGTTTCTGGGACTCCACCCACTACACTTAGTAGTGGAAATGGAGGCCCAACTGACAGCATAAATGATCAGAGGGTGATGAATCCAAGAGGAGGATATCACACCATGATCTTCAAATCAATTAAGAACTCAAACATGATATGCATGCAATCAGATAGAACCCGCACTGTAAGGGACTTCCAAACATCTTTTCGAGTAGAAATACCTAGTAGGGAAGAGGTAAGCACCAAGTAGGACCTGGGAGCTCGATTTGATACCATCTGGCATACGGATGGAAACAAAACAGATATAAGTACTGGAGCGGAAGTTGGGGGTGACAGAAAAGGGGTTACTATTAGCATAAACCTGGGCTGCTACGCAACTGTCCTCCAGGCGGAAATCATCGCCATAATGGTCTGTGCAGAAGAGATGATGGGGAGGGCCTATGTAAATAGGCGAATCTGCATCATGTCCGATAGCCAAGCAGTCCGATAGCCAAGCCAAACAATCCAGATTAAGCGTTTGCAATTTCTAGTGAGACTAAGTTTCGCCATGTCGATAAATAAATCACAGAAACAAAATGTTGCAAGTTGTACAAAAAATTGTACACAATTTGTTACCAAAATTTAATATGAAAAGTTGGTAGATTTATGTGCACCCAAGTGTATTTACAAAACGCTATGCTTCTAATAAATTATTATAATATGAAATACGACAATATATTTTATTTTTCTATTCTATTAGAAATTTTCTGTTTTAGTAGCTCTACGGTTGCTTCCAGTTTCGTGCTGATTGAAGAAAGGTCGCTGTCGATATGAAAAAAGAAAAAAACTGCAAAAATTCTCTTTTAGATTTTGCTAACATATAAAATTGAGTGTACTTACAATAAAAATTAAACTACCGTCAAGTCTAAAAACTTTTGCCATAGAAAATGTAATTGGGAGTCGATGAACTTGTTTTGCGAATACTACGAGCTAAAAAAAATTAATTATTCTTGTGCTATACTTTTGAATGTTATGGTTATACTTCTTTAGTAATCAAATCACCATGTGACCTGGTTAGAAGGTTATGGATTCGTTTGAGACAAATATCAACCTGTGAAATGGAAGGTGAAAAAAATACACACTTGCGGAGGGATATTTTTGAAACTTTTCGCTTCTTACTTTTCTGGCATAAAAATTGTTGTGAAATTGGAAAAACATGTGAAAAGTGAGGAGTGAAAACTTACAAGAAATACTGCGGCTTACTTCACTGTAGATTAAAGTTGGCTCGTAACATTTTCGCATTAGTACGTACAGGTGTAATACCAACGTTATGACACTGCAAACAGCATTTAAGAGATTGGTAGGTTCATCCTGAAATTGTTAAAAATTTGCTGGATGACAAACAATATAACAATATTATAAAAAAAAAATCACGAAGTGATAAATTATAGTCTCAAAAAATATTTACTGTACTATACAATGTTCAATGTATGTAACTATTTATTAATGCTTACTTCATCATTAATAATCAGTAAGAATTCAAAAAGTGCTCCAATTTGGCATATATATAGGGTATATATTGGTATCGAAAATATTCGTTCAATTAGAATGGTTACTTTGTGCAAGTCATTGTGAAGAGACATAAGTAGTTTCACTTTCCTTTCCAAAATCAAGATTCCATTACCAGTAAGGTTTGCTAAAACATATTTTGTAATCCTTTAGTTTTGAATCTTTACACAATATGGGGTTTTAGATAATATAATCATTCGGTACGGAATGGCTGTATCATCAGAGAAAATTTTTAGGAAGTTTTGGGAAGAGTTATCCAGCATTACTTGCACCAGCATATTTTACCCACTTTGGTTAAGAAACACAGTTGCTGTTGGTTAGCTGGTTAGCTGTTGAATAGCACACGTGCTATTCCAATGCAATTAAATATAAAACAAAAAAATTATATAGTTTTGGTACTTACAGTTATTTTTTAAAGCGTTGCTAAAATTCGTGCATAAATATTTGTTCATGGCTGCTAATCGTTGCCTGATAAAATATAGCAGAATCATAAACTCCCATTCATGGACAAAATGTATCAAATTATTATATAAATCAAAAATATTCAAAATTATAATTATTTCTCGATGTTCACTTAGTCGAGAAGAAATTGTCAGTTTTTGGAAAAAGTAAATTGCTAAATATGCATACGGCAGAAAAATTGAAACGAGCCGGTATAAAATAAATTTCTTGTTGTATTTATGGGAAATTCCAATGCTATTAAATTTATAGTCAATTTTCAGTAAAGTTTTATATATTTGAGCAAGATCTTTTGAATACTTGAAACTGACCATGTAAATTAAAGATGTTGACATAAATAATGCAACTTTTTGGATTACAATGATACTTATAACATACACATTTTGTTTATAATATATTTGATCTGACCCCAAAGCAATAACAATAGTTCCAAATATGTTAAAGGTAAAATGGATGTAGAAAATTATTAAATGAGCAAATTTATTACGTGTCAATACAATTTGGTCATCGTCACTTTTCGAAACATTTACGGAAGATAATCCGAAAATCTGTTTTAGATAATATAATAAAATCACTTTACCAATGACCAAATCTGGTTTAATCATTTTGTAATAATAATTTGCCAGTAAAAGTACTAAAAAATGTACTAACTATAAATTAATCATATAATATTGAAATTAACGTAACTATTAAGACAGTTTTAAAAAGTATACTGCAGTATATTCTTCGTGTAAAATAAATCGTACATATAAAATATTATTATGATATTGATTTACATTATTTTAATTATAAATAAAAGACGAATGGATTCAATTATGTAATGTAAATATTGAATTACCATTAACCAAAAAAAGTTCTTAACCAGATAAGAAATGATAAATTAATTAGAGTGTGCAAGTTCATAACGATAAATTAATGACGAAAAGAAAGGATAACAACATCAAAAATCAAAAAATGTTAAATATTAAAATTCACAATGCAAAAGTGTTAATATTAGAGTTATTGGATGAAGCAGTTTTGGTCATAAATTTAGCTTAAAATAATTTGAATTTTTTAACTCGTGATAATTTAGAATAAGATCTAAAAAAAAAAGAAAATGAATAATAAGGTGTGATTTTAGTATGTGATGTGAAATATAAATTTAACGGGAGCAGTTCGTTATCCTGGACCCGAGAGTTTTGAATTTAAGGCCTATTATCTGTTTGAATTTTTTTCTTTTTCCATTTTTTCTTTTTTGGCTTAAATAATGTAAAAACCTTTTAAGAATAATATCCATATCATTTTTTCATGAAATTTTTTTTTTATTCGCAACTAACGTTGCGAGCATATACCACTGTGTATGCGTTCTCTATTTGTAAAGTTTTATATTTGTAATAGTGCGTTGTAACACCCCGGAAATTAAGGGTTAATTTCGGGTTGTTTATTTTTCTAGTTATGATTTTTAAAGGACTTAAAAATTAAAATGCAATTTTAGATGTAAAAGAAAATAATTTGTGTACGCCTATGGAAATATAGTAATTCAAATTGTGCTGACATTTTATAAAATTTTTCGATTCTTATACCTCTAGAATCAGCGTAAAATTACGTTCAAAGTAAAAATATCGACAGGGTCGAGTCAAAATTACTTTGAGTAAAAATTCAAATTTAACTTTGCAACAAAGTATAATTACTACATTGTAATGTAGAAAATATACCTACGTATTGCAGGTGTGCTACGTGCGGAGATACGAAGAGAATTTGATGACCATTTCCTCTTAGATAAGGATTGCGCTTCCCGTCTCAGTGACAAGATTTTAGGCCATTTCTTAATTTTGGTCCTACAAAGAAATGAATTGTATATTTGTAACGTTTAAGAGATAACGATTCCAAATATCTAAAAATAAGTTGAAAAAGTCAAAAAATGGAGAAATTGGAAATAAATTTTCAATTACCAGTAGACGCGTGTGGGAATTGCTAAGTCGGCTATTTCTACGCGCAGAAAAAAAATGTATCTTCCTCTAATTGCGGAAGAACGTCTTTTACTCACATGGATTTTAATATAAAAAATAAAAAGATTCACTTTGGAAGAGAAGTGGGTCAGAGGTGATAAATATGGGTAACTGTACTGATAAGGCAGAGTCCTCCTTCACCTGTTGCTAAGAAACTTGCTGGCCATTTTGGAAGCAAATTTCGAAAAAACACAGCTGAAGTCGAAGACTCCAAGTGCGATTTGGTTTTTGAGTTTTGATAATTGAGTTTTGTACAGTACAAAAGCTCAATTAGTAATTTTGTTTGCAACTATTTATCAAACCATTGTTTGAATAAATAAGTTAGTGGTAATCAATTAAATTAAATAATTTAATTAATTTTCTCGACTTAAATAAATAAGTTAAGTTTTTGTGGTTTTGCTGAAACAACTAAAGGTAAAATTTATTGTTTACTGATAAATGATTTTATTTTGTGTGCGCGTTTGTCAAATCATAATTTGAGAACGCAAATTTTTGTATTCTAACGAGTTGTTAAGGAAATGTACTTGGGTTCCTTATATTATAATAATTGATTGGAGTGAGATTCGCTCATCAGGTTATTGATACTTAATTTTAAAGGATAATCGCGAGACGATTGTTTCCTCGTTTGTTGATAGTTTTGGCTGCATATAAGTTTAGCCAATATTATTTAATCGTTAAAGTAAGGTTTGATAAGTTAATCTGTTTTATGTTTAATTTTGGAAATCTGAATAATTGATATTCAGAGACGGAAGCAATTTGTAGTTGGTTGAATGTTTCGTCAATTATTACTTTCAAAAGTTATTTTGTTGATTATACTGTGGCAAAAGTGTTGTCATATTATAATTTCGAGTTAAATATTTTGTAAATCTTTGTAAATAATTCAGTTTAATTTAATAAATTGTTATATTTGGGAAATATTAATTCTTTTATTTTGAATTTAAAAGAACCCCATAAAATAAAGGTGGAAGTTTTTCAAAAGTTAACGATTCCTACGTTTTCCCAAAATCACTGCAAAGGGCACCTTTCACCCTACATTAGCCAGCGATATTTACGTCATTTCGTGAAGATTGGGAAACCAAACCAGAGCTACCAAAAAGTATCGAAGAGGTCCAGGACAAATAACAAAGAGAATTTTGTCGGGTGGCAGCGTTAAAACTAAAAATAGACTGTCCTTTGTTACCGTGGAACTTTCGTCGATATTCCCAAAAATTCAGGAGTATCTCAAAACTCGAGAAATTTTTGGGAAACCAAATAAATTTAAAGAACATTCTGGGGTGACTTTTTATTTAGGCCAAGTAAAAAGGTTTTTGTGTTTCTAAAATTATTATCAAAATTTTAAGAGAAAATTTTATAATTAACTTTAATAACGCACCCCCGGTTGTTACAGCGTTATCAGTTCAATTTTGTTGTTGAATTGATTTTAAAAATGAGTAATAAAGTGTATGTGAAATAAAATTCAAATAAATCTAATTATGTGATGCGTACAAGAAGTAAAACTGGAAGACTTCATCGAGTAGCAAAATAGTGCTCTACATAGCCACTGATATCGCTGTTATCACTTTTAATTTGGTTTATCGGGCCTTTTTTATGTTCTGGACATACTAGGATTTGCTGTGGGTCGAAATATTTATTATTTTTTTATAGCAGCCAATGCACTACGTACAAACGGATCGAGCGCTCAATTTCGGATGAAGCAAAAGCCGCTAGACGCATCACTAAATCGTCCAGAAAGGACCTGGAGGTAAATTATCTTAATTTGGAAGGGCAGTTATATGGTGATGGCAGAGCCGAATAAAGTTAAAAAAATTGGCTAAGCGATATCTTTAAAATTTCATATAGAAAATTGGTTTTGAATTTTCAAACTCATTTTTCTCGATATCACGTTTTTAGAATTGGCACGCAGTAGAACTAAAACATTTTTTATTGGATTGACTTGAAATTTTAACTGTAGCTTCTCAGATAGATTTTTCAGCGAAGTACATAGGATTTTTACGATTGATAAATAATTACAATTTTTATAAACAAATTAAGGTCGATTTTTCGTTAAAAATCGGAATTTTTTTTACAAACTAATGCCAAATTTACAAAAATCAATATTTCTTTATATCCGTGTGTACTTCGGTGACAAAACTCGTGTAGATTATAAAAAAAATTTTAGTCTTGTTCCAGATGCCGATGTTCGTGACTTCTACTGCGTGCCGTGGGACGCCTTAAAAAAAAGTAGCCTTGTTCTTATGTTCTGTACACCGCCATTTTCTGTTTTAAAATAAAAACAAAAAATATTTTTCTATACTCCAATGCATAGTTAATAAATGCCTAAAAGGATTTTTTGATTGCTTTTATAGTTTCGCCAAAAAAAAATTCTGCAGAACCTCTGTATTTATAGACTTCAAACAGATAATACCCCTTAAAGAAAAACTGTACGGATTTAGATAAATATCATTAAAATGAAGCGATTAAGGTGAGGAGGAATGTCATATAACGATTAGTTTAGCTAATAATTATCCATTTTAAAGTATCCAATTTTCGCTCGAAAATCGACCTTATAGGTTTATTCTTTTAGCAGTCCGTGTACCATTCAAACCCCCAAAATTACTGACCAACGATATCAAGGAAGCTTAACTACTTGATCTCGAATTAAAAAAAGACGGACACGCTGTCCACTTTTTAATTTACTTCAAGCGGAGACGTTGAAATTCCTCCTTTTTATTCCAATAGGACAGTAAAAGTCGAGAGCTAACGCCCGGTGAAACTCACATGAATCACATGTGAGCTTCGTGAGCTAAAATTGTCGAGCTTCACTAACAATTTTAATGACCCAGAAACGCCTCTCGTTTCTGTAGATGGTCACAGTTGGAACATTGAGTTTGTTATAAAACTGGATGCACCAACGCCGACCTAGAACAGCCCCTAGTGGGAGCAAATAAGATGGGGAGCAGGACTTTTGAGCGAATTTTTGCTGAAAAGAAAATAAAACATTTTTATTTTCGCTCAAGACGAAAATAAAACTTTTTAAACCCCGAAGGCTGGTTAAATGCCACTCGCGTTTTTCGGCAAAACTTCGAGCGCGTTCAGGCCTTGCGCTCGATCACCGCTCGCCAGTTGATATCACCGTGACGGTCCTCAGATGTTAAAAGAGACGATGGAACCTTCGGTTCCAAGACGTTCTGACTCACTAGATGATGTGTGTGTGTGAATTACCGACCAATATCCTTCATCCCAACTCTGGCAGTTGGGATGAGTCTTGTCTACAATCCAATTTCTCTTCGCCAAATCAATTACATCCATCAGCATAAATTTGACTCTGATACCCATTTTCACTACTTTATCGTCTAAAATTTTCTTTATGGTAAATAATATTTCTCGAAGAGCCAATGTTGACGATATATTTAATATTTAGCTATCGTCAATTTGAGCGGAGAGTAATTCATTAAGATAAAGAAACATAACTTCGTCGACAAACAGTTCGGTTTTATAAAGTTCCCCGATGAATTTGATTATTCCCACCGACTTCTTTCTTAATTTGAAATCACTTTCTTCGAGTTCTTCCTTTAGTTCTAGAATTTTCTTGGAATCAATACAATTTTTAATGTCGTTCATTTTCGACAGTCTTAATCTTTGATTTTTATTCCTTTTCTCGTATTCGTTACGACATTTTGTTACCAACATATCTCGGAAATTGTTACCTTTCTTCCTTTTACAGTTCAAAGGAATTTTTATAATCGATAGCTTTTGACAAAGTAAAGCATATGTTTCGGCAAAATTTGATTCGAGTATAGCTTTATCAAAAATTAATTCCACAAACCCCGTTCAGTTTTTTATGACTATTGATATTTAGTTCCGACATTTGAGCTAATAATTTATCAAAATTGTCTTTTGTAAGTTTGTTCAACAATCCTCGGAATTTTTTGATAACTTCTTGGATCTGTTTTCGTCGGTTGGTGATAACTCGGATTCATTATTCATTAGCTAAATGTTTTGGGAGCCAAGCATTAGTTGCCCTATTTAAGTCAACCTCTTTTTTTTTTCTTTTTTTTTTAATTTTTAAGTAGAAATAATATTTAAAAGGTTTACATATATCTCAAAATCACTAGAAAGTTTTGATCAATTAAAAATAACACATAAAAACCACAATATTGTATATTTGTAAAAAATATGGCAGTAGCCCTATTTACTTATCCTATAAAAAAATCCACTTCAGCAAGCAAAACTAGAAATGTATATACAGGGTGTCCCCGCACTCACTTTACATAACTTAGGTGGTGATAGAGGACACTTTTCTAAGAACAATTTTTAACAAAAATTTTTTTCTAAATTCAAACCCTCGAAAGTTAGGCCTCTTTAAAGCATTTTTTTTAATTTCCACCTTCACGTGGCCATAGCCCCGAAAGTATTGATTTTTCAGTAAAAATGGTTTAGTGATTTTTTAAAGAGCGTAAAATAATCTACAAACTATATTTAAACCTTTTCTTGTCTAAAATCAACTGCTTTCGAGTTATGAATTAAAGTAAGTTAAAAAATGTCGAAAAATTTGAGCTTTCTTTTTTTCTGTTTTTTTTCAAGACCCTGTATCTTTTAAACGAAAAATTTTACAAAAAATCTGATGCCCCATTCCGGATAGGAAATTTAACGGACTACAACTTTTGTCTAGTAAAAATTTTTGAGAAACCAATCCATTTCACAGAAAATCAGAAAATAACAAACGAGGCAGCTACAAAACATAAAATTTAATTCACAAAATTTTTATTTTTTTTGAAAAATTATTTTATTAATTAGTTTTAAACTATTAGATTATTTAAGTAAATGTTGAAAATGACCACCCTCATTTTTAATACACAGTCGTGCTCGTTTTAAAATATGCTTTATAGTATTATTTATAAAATTTCCTTTTTTTTTTAAATCCATTATAGCAGGGGTGGTCAACAAGGTCGAGGGATTGACCGGTCGATCACGAGGCCAATTTTGGTCAATCCGTGAATGTGAAAACTGTCAAAAATTCGAATTTCTGCGATTAAAAGTGTGAAAAAATCTCCTTTTTTCGATTTGTTTCGACAAACATCTTTTAAAACAATCACAACTGTATATTTTTCATAACTCCAAAGCCGTTGATTTTAGATAATAAAAGGGTTAAATCTAGTTTGTAGATTATTTCACGCTCTTTAAAAAAGTACTAAACCATTTTTACCGCAAAATCAATATTTTCGGCGCTATGGCCACGTGAAGGTGGAAATTTAAAAAAATGCTTTAAATAGGCCTAACTCTCGAGGGTTTGAATTTAGAAAAAAATTTTTGTTAAATATTGTTCTTAGAAAAGTGTCCTCTATCACCACCTAAGTTATGTAAAGTGAGTGCGGGGACACCCTGTATAAATATAATGAAAAAATTCAGATTCCTTCTATCCATCATCAAATCTTTGGTCCAACTCAGTCTTAATCTTCAATTGGAAGATTCTTAATTGGAGTGACTGGAACTTGAGACATGTTGTTCCAATTGATATCATTAAAATCTATTTCAATTTTATTATTCTTTGGTATAAATTGCTTATAAATAATTCCAGCAGCATCGAACATCCATTTCGATGCCTGTGTTGACGTCTTATGTGCGTGTTTATCGGATAAATAAACCACACTCTTAATACCCGATTGAATGATAAACTTTGCACATTCATTACATGGAAACAATGCAACGTAAATTGTACAGTTTTTTACATCGGCAGAATTTTTGTTAAGAATTGCGTTCATTTCTGGGTGGCACACATATAAATGCTTATTCTCAAGTTTGTTCTCATCATCGTTTTTACCCCACGGAAAGTCATCATCGCTGCATCCTATCGGCATACCATTGTATCCAATACCAACTATTCTATTTTCTTCGTTCGCAATACATGCTCCTACTTGCGTAACAGGATCCTTACTACGTTTGGCAGCCAAGAAGGCAGTCGCCATGAAATATTCCGGCCATTCAACATAATCTTGTCGTTTGCTACTTCTCTCGCTTGTAGTTTCACTTTCATTCATTGTTCCACCTTTTCCACCAACAAAACCAAAATTAACTTTTAGGTTAAGGGGTGGGGTAATTGTTTGAATAGCAGATGTCTGGTGTGGTACTGATGTAATTCCTTCCATTGTTCTTAATAACATAACGGTTGGAATGTCATCGGGTTGCTTGTGGTTGTACATTCTCATTTTTAAAATGAAGTCACGAGAATATTTTTGTAAACCATTTTCATTCGTCTCTGTGAAATTTTCAATTTTGTCGATTATTGGATTAACCGAATTAGGAGCGACAACAACTGATTCCACCGCTTGAACTGTAGGAGTTTTGATTTCTTTATCATTACATTCTTCCATTATAACATTGTCAGGAACGGTTTCCATAACAACAATTTCTTTATTGTATTGTATAAATCAAAAATATTAAAAATTATTAATATTTCTCGATTTTCACTTCGTCGAGAAGAAATTGTCAGTTTTTCAAAAAAGGAAATTGCTAAATATGCACATGGCAGAAAAATTGAAACGATCCGGTATAAAATAAATTTCTTGTTATATTTATGGGAAATTCCAATGCTATTAAATTTATAGTCAATAATCAGTAAATTTTTATACACTTTAGCAAGATCTTTTGAATAGTTGAAACTGACCATGTAAATTAATAATGTTGACATAAAGGGCCGTTCAGACGAGGCAAGTTGGTAAGTGATTTAGTTAATTTTAACTTAATTTTAAGTTAATTCCACGTGTGGACGGTTGATTTAGTGGTAAGTGATTAAGTTAAAATTAAGTTGATAAGTGGTAAGTAAAATAGAATTCAGTCTCTTTTTCGATTTAGTTAAGTTGCGCGCGCATCTTCTAAGGCGTGGTCAGCACTGTTTATAAAATTATCGGGTGTAAACACTTAATAAAAAACTTTTAACTTGACGTTTTAAACTTTTAAAGTTTAAAATCATTCTAAACAGATATTTGTTTGAAAATGTCGAAATGAACGGAAGAGTCGACAATAAAATTTGTAGAAAATTATGTACTCCACGAATGTTTGTGGAATTTTAAAAGTTCGGCTTATAAAAATAAGCAAGCCAGACAAAGTGCCATGACTGAAATTGTACATCATACAATGCAAATTAATAATTTTGGTATAAAGAAAGTGGATAAAAAATAAAAAGTATCCGACCTACTTACCACTAAACAACTTAAATGCGTGTGAACGGACAGCCACTAAATTTTAACTTAAAATTAACTTAACGATTTAGTTACCACTTACCAACTTGCCTCGTCTGAACGGCCCTTAAATGATGCAACTTTTGGGATTGCAATGATAGTTATAACAAAGACATTTTGTTTATAATATATTTGTTCTGACCCCATCGCAATAACAATAATTCCAAATATGTTAAAGCTAAAATGGATGGAGAAAATTATTAAATGAGCAAATTTATTACGTGTCAATACAATTTGGTTATCGTCACTTTTCGAAACATTTACGGAAGATAATCCGAAAATCTGTTTTAGATAATATAATAAAATCACTTTACCAATTAGCAAATTTAGTTTAACCATTTTGTAATAAATAATTTGCCAGTAAAAAGTACTGAATTAAAATGAGGATACGCTGATTTGTAATCTAAAAAATGTCCTAACTATAAATTAATTGTGTAATATTGAAATTATAATAATATAAATTACCGTACTATTTAAAACTGACAACTTTTAAAAGTATACTGCACTGTCAAGATTCTTCGTGTAGAATCAATCGTACATTATAATATTATTATAGTATTGATTTACATTATTTTAATTATTATAAAAACGATTGGATTCAATTATGTAATGAAAATATTGCATTACCATTAACCCTAGATCACTAAACATATTTTCGGGTTACACTATCACTCAATATATTCATCTCACAGACGAAGAAAAGAGATAATTAATTAATAAAATATTGTAATCTTATCTCCCCATAACTCCTATTTTATTTTTTTAATCGTTCCCTTGGGAAAGAATAACAAACATCAAGGCTGGTGGCACTATATGTTACCGGAAGCATATAGAAACTCAACTCAGGTCTGGATTCAGGTCCGTTAACTCCTTACGTGAAGTTCTGCCTTAGCATGGACCACCAAATTAAATTCTTCACCAACTACTGGCAGTTCGCTACAATGCTGTTCAAGATTGCAGTCGGCAGCCACAATGCAACCATAATGTCGATGGTTTTCCTGTACAATTGAAATCTTCCTGCAATTTGTGGTAGTTGATCCTGTCTAAACTTCACCATACTTAGTGAAACCGTGGAAACGTAGTTATCCACGAACAAATTAGTGTTTCTTGTGAATCTATGCTCCTGCACATCTGGATCAACAGCTGTTTTTTCGATATTTAACCTCAAACTTTGTGTGCCTCGTTTTATACAATTTTATGCTATTTTAGGTTTTGAAACAGCTTTTAACAATTGTATTAATCAATACAAACGAGATTCGAAACTCGATGAGTACAATAATTATTATTCTCATCCAAAAAATGCAAATATGTGTGATATCTACACACCTGAATTATGACGTCACTATCAATAAAATTACAAAAAATTCCTACCTTGGGAATCAAATCGTTTGTCTCGACTCAGACAATGCACTAATAAATCGCTCAGAAAGGTTTTCTGGACCGAAACTTTGGTCCAGAAATATTAAACTCGTTTCACAAAGTAAAATCGACGTTCCAATTTTACAACTGGCCGGGTCGACGACGTTGAGCGGAAGACCAAAATTATCGTTCATAACCTATCATCAAAAATCTAAAATTCCGCAGTTTAAAAAAGCACAAAGGTGTTATCAATTTATCAATTATATCAAAAAAAGATATAAAATTATCAGGTACCAGTTTTTGGCGGTAAAATTTGAATTTTGCACTATAGTCTGGTTTTTTTAAGAAACGAGTAAAATTAGAAATTTTTTACTCGTTTCTTAAAAAAAACAGACTATAATCACTTTTCCATTCAGATTCACCAAATTAAACACAATAACAAGACCAAATTTCACAGTTTCACAGTATTCGCTTGCATACCTTTTTGACAAAATAACCATCCCCCGAATCTACTATTCGTTTTTATCATTACAATATAATATATTGTGGTGTTCTAAAACCAACTTTACAGTCCCTTCGCTCGGAAAACTGAGGTAGTTGTAGAGAAGACTGAATTCTAAAATTCAATTAGAGACTCGGGCGATTTTTGAATATTTAATAATTCTGAATATAAAATGTAAAAATTTAACCATGTTATTTCGACTACAAATAGTCGTTTAGCCGTGTGTGACGGTTTATGTGATTCTATCAAACCACCATTACATTTAAAACTAATCATTATAAATGGCGTTGTGATAGAATCTATGTGTATGTGTGGCAAAATCAAAATTTGTACAAAAATATAATAATTCAATAATAAAAGTTTTAAATGAACCAGTAAGTTGTTTGTTTTGAATCCACAGTGATGCTGGTTCCGCCTTCATAAATTTGATTACTTAATAGCAAACCATATGCAACCATCAGATGATACCAAATGTTTGTGCGTTGGAAAATCTTCTTGTGATTGTCGCCTTTATCTTCGTTAAACTTTACCCAATTTTAGTGAAACTGTGTAATCACTGTTGTTTACGAACAAATTAATGCTTCTTGTAAATCCGCGCAATCTCCGCGCAAAAATAACCTCACCTTTTTATGTTCTTCGTTTCTGATGATTTTCACCTTTTTTTATTAATTAAAAGCTTTTATTT
The DNA here is from genome assembly GCA_958510855.1 of Rhagonycha lutea. Lineage (NCBI taxonomy): Eukaryota > Metazoa > Arthropoda > Insecta > Coleoptera > Cantharidae > Rhagonycha > Rhagonycha lutea. The sequence continues at coordinate 43,033,364 of OY294038.1, forward strand.
AACTTGGTGTGACCGTTGTCCGTCGTCCGTCGTCCATCGTCCGTCGTCCATCGTCCGTCGTCCGTCGTCCGTCCCTTGGACTTTTTCGAGGCCGTTTTTAACCAACTTCCCGAAGTCCTAGAGAGCTGAAATTTGGAACATAGCTTTCTCTTGCAGCGAATTTTCATATATTAATTTTGTGTCCCAAAATTCCGCGAAATAAGCGAAAAATCGGGAAAAAACTGAAAATAATAAAGCGCATGCGTGGCTGCGCATTGTACAGTTTTACCATACAGGGTGAAAAGTTACATTACTAAATCGCATTCGCATTTTTAAGGGCCGCATTCAGGGTGAAATTTTTTGTTTTAATGATGTATACAGGGTGAAGCATCAAACATCAAAAACACATACCAGAGGAATTCTGATAGGATGAAGCAGGAGCTGTAAAAAACATGACTTTTCTTCTTTAGGTGCCTATCCGATTTCGGATGTACGGCGATCCCCCCGACTTAACCAAGAAGGCTCAGATCAATTTTGGACTTAATTAGATCATTAACATTTTAAGGATTCTTATTGGCATATTACTCTCGGTGGTTTGCCATTGCCTTCCGAGGGGAGACGGTCAGAATAAAGTTCTTACTTTACTCGGATTCGAACCGGGTATTTAGCGTTCATAGTCAACTCGCGTTAGCACTATGCTGCGACCGCCTCCCACTTAGTCAAACATGACTAAAAAATTAAAAATAAAAAATTAAATAAAAAATTAAAAATTTTTAAAAAAAACCTTTTATTTAAAATTAAAAAAGTGCACTAAAAAATAAAAAATAATTTTAATAAGAATAAACAGAGCTTCTTGGAAACATCAATATAAAAGCGTGGGGCTATCAATTGCTTACTTACCTCTAAATAAATAGCCCCACGCTTTTATATTGATGTTTCCAAGAAGCTCTGTTTATTCTTATTAAAATTATTTTTTATTTTTTAGTGCACTTTTTTAATTTTAAATAAAAGGTTTTTTTTAAAAATTTTTAATTTTTTATTTAATTTTTTTTAGGGCCTATACAATGTTTTTGCAGTTGAATTAAATATTAGGTCAAGTAAAAAGTAATCCATTATTTTTCCGATAGCTTTATCTATATCATCTGTATCTGTATCTCGCGTTGTATAAGTCCGATCGGGTTCCACTAGGTGGCGTTAAAAAGATGACATTTCGTACTATAAAAATTTTCTGACAGTTTTGTGATTAATTGACTCAGTTTTGTTAGAGCGCGCGTCAGAGATGGACACTAGCAAAGAGAAAATACGCCCTATTTTACAGTTTTTCTTCGATAAAGGCGAAAACTCAAGCCAGGCGGCTGAAAATGTGAATAGTATTCATGCTCCGGATACTGTAACAGTCAATCACGTAAAATTTGGGTTTAGTCAATTCCGTTTCGGTAATTTAGATGTCAAAGATGCAGCAAGCTCTGGAAGGCCAATCATCGAAAATGATGCAAATAATTTTGTTATATACCGGTAAGTGAGCAGTCGTAGCATTACCCTTGAGCTAAAAATCGACCACAAACAATTTTGAACCATTAGAAGAAGAGTATAGAGACACGTAGAGTAAGCTTGGTCTAAGCTAGCCAAGTTATGCTGGATAAACAAGCGAAAATCGAATCAAAATACAGCTTGACGTAAGCTTACGTGTTATCTGGGTTGTTGTCATAGCTAGGTAGATAACATAAAAAACTCCCCTCGTACAATTAGATTAAATCAATTAAGAGTTTCGAAATGCTTAATTTCTGTGATAATGAATTGCCATCATTAACATAAAACCAGGGTACAGGCCCATTTGAAGGCCAGCTTAAAAAGCTACCTTCTTCTTGATCGTCTTTTATTGCTCATCATTCATGATGAACAATATTGCTTATCATTTTTGCGAATACTGCTTTCTTGGGACATAGTACGTATACAGTAGGGGCCCCCCTCCTTTCTGTATAACAGACGGCCAGAATAAAGTTTTTACCTTATCCGGAATCGAACCGGGCATTTTGTATCAACAGTTAACGTACTTAACCGTTATGCTCCAAAAGGCTCCAAAAGAAAGATACCTAATGGATGTAAAATATTTATATGCTCACAGAACTAAAACTGCCAAGGAAATGAAGCAGATGTTCGCAATAACAGGTCTTAAGGCTTAAACAAAGTTGAAGAAGAAGAAGAAAAAGAAGAAGAAAAAACTCGGCGCTGCGCGCCTCGACAGGGGGCTCTGCCCCCTGGACCCCCAGTTTCTTTCTATTTTAGTCTCTCACCTGACTAATGTATTAAACATGGAACATGTTTTTCGATACCGAACTACCTCTGCTATTCATGATACCGAATACAATAATTTATTTGACATCTGTTTTTTGAAGTTGGTAATTACTGGTAATAATTAATAAAATTATTATTTTATAATGATAATAATTTTATTAATAAAGTTCTGAAGCGCAACTGATTCATAAGATAGCACAAAATCCATTGAAGATGTCACAGTCACTCCTGTTGACTTCTCTCTGTATCAGCCTTTTCCGTCCGCTGCTGGGCATTAGCCTCTCCATATTATGGAGGTTGGTTTGGCCATAACTCACCGCGCTGCACAGTAGGCTGAATCCCTAAAAAACGAGAAATTTGCTTTTTTCTCTTTTGCTTTTATTCACAATTTCTTATATACTGTTTGTTTGCGGTTGGTAAATTTTTAATTGATTAAAAAAAATGAAGTCGAAAAAAAGCTTAAAAAGGCATGTCCTAACAGGTTTTTTGCGTGCAAAGAACATATTTATACTAAACATGCTTAAACGAAATGAATAGCTCTCATTTTAAAAGTCGCATTATGGATTTAATACGTAAAATGATGATTTTAAATTTTATCTTCATATGAACTTTTCTCGAGTTGTAGGAATATCATACTCGTGAAATTTTGTATATGTACTTCTTAACTACCTATCTACATCATATTAAAATTTCTCTCACAAAAGTCTGCCACCTTCCGAGATATTAACATTAAAAAAATTGCTCTTCCTAATCTTTTAATCTTGGTTTAACTCTAGTTTTTAACATAAAAAGCCATGCTCTAACAGTTTTTTTGCGTGCAAAGAACATATAGCTATACTAAACACTCAAATGAAATAAACAGCACTAATTTTAAGAGGCCCATGATGGATTTAATACGTAAAATGATGATTTTATAATTTATCTTCATATATGAACTTTTCTCGAGTTGTAGGAATATCATACTCGTGAAATTTTGTATGTGTACTTCTTAACTACATATCTACATCATATTAAAATTTCTCTCACAAATGCCTACAAACTTCCGAGATATTAACATTTTAGAAATGGTCCTTCATAATAAGATACTTAAATTTTTTGTACACCCTGTATACAGTATCTTATTATGAGGGACCATTTCTAAAATGTTAATATCTCGGAAGGTGGCAGGCATTTGTGAGAGAAATTTTAATATGATGTAGATATGTAGTTAAGAAGTACATATACAAAATTTCACGAGTATGATATTCCTACAACTCGAGAAAAGTTCATATGAAGGTAAATTTTAAAATCATCATTTTACGTATTAAATCCATAATGCGACTCTTAAAATGAGTGCTATTCATTTCGTTTAAGCATGTTTAGTATAAATATGTTCTTTGCACGCAAAAAACCTGTTATGACATGCCTTTTTAAGCTTTTTTTTCGACTTCATTTTTTTTAATCAATTAAAAATTTACCAACCGCAAACAAACAGTATATAAGAAATTGTAAATAAAAGCAAAAGAGAAAAAAGCAAATTTCTCGTTTTTTAGGGATTCAGCCTACTGTGCGCTGGTCAGACGGGTTGGTGAGTAGTCCGCAGATCGATTTTGGACTATAGTTGTTTTACATCCGGTAGTAGCTTACTAGGCTAGCATTCAGATGTGCCTGTATCCTGTAGCCCTGTTTTTTGTTAACGATGGCAGGTGTCAACTCAGGGGGACCGCCGCACAGTAGGCTGAATCCCTAAAAAACGAGAAATTTGCTTTTTCCTCTTTTGCTTTTTTTCACAATTTCTTATAATACTGTTTGTTTGCGGTTGGTAAATTTTTAATGGATTAAAAAAAATGAAGTCGAAAAAATGCTTAAAAAGGCATGTCCTAACAGGTTTTTTGCGTGCAAAGAACATATTTATACTAAACATGTTTAAACGAAATGATTTTAAAAGTCGCATTATGGATTTAATACGTAAAATGATGATTTTAAAATTTATCTCCTTATGAACTTTTCTCGAGTTGTAGGAATATCATACTCGTGAAATTTTGTATATGTACTTCTTAACTACATATCTACATCATATTAAAATTTCTCTCACAAATGCCTGCCACCTTCCGAGATATTAACATTTAAAAAATTGCTCTTCCTAATCTTTTAATCTTGGTTTAACTCTAGTTTTTAACATAAAAAGCCATGTTCTAACAGGTTTTTTGCGTGCAAAGAACATATAGCTATACTAAACATACTCAAATGAAATAAACAGCACTAATTTTAAGAGGCCCATGATGGATTTAATACGTAAAATGATGATTTTAAAATTTATCTTCATATATGAACTTTTCTCGAGTTGTAGGAATATCATACTCGTGAAATTTTGTATGTGTACTTCTTAACTACATATCTACATCATATTAAAATTTCTCTCACAAATGCCTAAACACTTCCGAGATATTGACATTTTAGAAATGGTCCCTCATAATAAGATACTTAAATTTTTTGTACACCCTGTATACAGTATCTTTTTATGAGGGACCATTTCTAAAATGTTAATATCTCGGAAGTTTGTAGGCATTTGTGAGAGAAATTTTAATATGATGTAGATATGTGGTTAAGAAGTACACATACAAAATTTCACGTGTATGATATTCCTACAACTCGAGAAAAGTTCATATTATATGAAGATAAATTTTAAAATCATCATTTTACGTATTAAATCCATCATGGGCCTCTTAAAATTAGTGCTGTTTATTTCATTTGAGTATGTTTAGTATAACTATATGTTCTTTGCACGCAAAAAACCTGTTAGAACATGGCTTTTTATGTTAAAAAGTATAGTTAAACCATGATTAAAAGATTAGGAAGAGCAATTTTTCAAATGTTAATATCTCGGAAGGTGGCAGGCATTTGTGAGAGAAATTTTAATATGATGTAGATATGTAGTTAAGAAGTACATATACAAAATTTCACGAGTATGATATTCCTACAACTCGAGAAAAGTTCATAAGAAGATAAATTTTAAAATCATCATTTTACGTATTCAATCCATAATGCGACTCTTAAAATGAGTGCTATTCATTTCGTTTAAGCATGTTTAGTATAAATATGTTCTTTGCACGCAAAAAACCTGTTAGGGCATGCCTTTTAAAGCTTTTTTTCGACTTCATTTTTTTTAACCCATTAAAAATTTACCAACCTCAAACAAACAGTATTATAAGAAATTGTGAAAAAAAGCAAAAGAGAAAAAAGCAAATTTCTCGTTTTTTAGGGATTCAGCCTACTGTGCGCCGGCTTAACATGCCCTCCGAAGCACGGAGACTTGGTCATAAGAAAGTTTCACTCTCCCCGGGTTTGAACCCGGTACCCCGCGTTCGCATTTAACTGCGTTAGCTGCAATAAGGCAATGACCGTCTCTCCTACCTTCTTGACTACCTCAACTTTATTGCAATAACAATAATTGAATGGTTTGTTGCAAAAACGTAAGTACTGACATTTTTGACTGACAACAACCATCAATGCACGTTGTCCGTTTATCGTACTTTCCACAGCACAGATGTCTCCACAACAATATTACTTCCCAATAATATTAAATTACTTGCTAATACCAAGTTACACATAATTAATAATTAGATTCTTGGTAATCATAACAAGAAACTAATTATCTAAAGTAAACAAACATGAAAATGCAAGATTCTTCTAAGAAATGTAATTGCATTGGAATGTAAAGAATTGATAAACAAAGGAATAACTAATGGAGTTTTCAATATAAATAGAGGAACAGATTTGTGTGATTGATCAGTGTTTGGTCATCCGTCTACGGTCATGAATCTTCAGTGAACAGTCTGTAACGCAAATTGCTCTAATTTGGGCCACTTGCCCCGCTGATCTACGAATAGAATGGTAGACAGGCCAGCTAAGGGATTACACCCCCTTCCAGTGCCAGAGCATGGGTCGCGCGGACGCGGTTCGTAGGTTCTTCCGTTGGCTCAGGCGATCAGATGGCAACTAACTAAGGAAAAAAAACCTTTCGGGCGCCAGTCCTCTAAATAAAATACGGAAGTAAATAAGAGTTGATTTTATTTAAAAAAACAAAGTTGAGATAAAGATGGGGTTGACAATATCTGATTCCAAAACTCCAATAGGAGACACAAAACATATAACATAGCAAGTAAAATCCAGGATACCCTGAAGGGATACCCTGGGACAATCAAATCAAAAAAAATAAAATACAGATGAGTTGCCATATGAAGACAACTCACAAAAATAATTCGCGCATCCAGGAGATTGCCCAACGCAGACATAAAAAACGTTGGTAAAATTGACTGCAAATAACACATTCGCAAGAGATATCATCAAGTAAAATTAAATACAGCAATTGCTTTCTAACTTACCCTTCCACCTCAATCCGTCCGATTCAACATCTCAATTCTTTTGGAACCTCTGGAATATTAATGATTCATCGTTTAAACTGAGTTTCAGGTGTAAAGCTAAAAATAACAAAAACTGCACAATTAAACAAGAATCAATTCACCTGCGAACGGTATAGCATCTTAATGTCGATGTAAATAATTGAGATAAGCAAATCTCTTAAATGCGCTTCCAAAAAAACTAATTAATGGTTTTCCAGCCATCCTACGTCGTTGGTGCTGTCCTAACCACTAGAGACGGAATAGTGGTATAGGCTCACGCTACCGCTGTGACAAGAAATCCCTCGATATTGGAATGGAGCTCGCACGTCTTCCCAAAAAGTATGGATAAATCGTCAAAGGAGACGGCCAAAGTGACAAACTTATCACACCACTTCTTAATCAAAAACGCAAAACTGCGGTGAAGCTGGGGATAAACGAATGTTGATCAGTCCTGCCCTCTCCATTGATCTCATACGGGAATGGTGAACCCAAAAACGAAATCCCAACATCGTCAAAAATGGCTGCCACAGATGGTTCGACACAGGAATCAAGGTTATCACAGGTGGAAACAAGATCACCAAACTGGGTAGCAGGTAAGTAGGCTCAGCTCGAGAATATTAAATTTATTAAAAAAAACTCGACGGATTTAGATAGAAAAAATATAGACGAAGCGATTAAGGTGAGGATGAAAGTGGTATATCGATTAGTTTGGCCAATAATCGATTTTAAAGTTGCCAATTTTAGCTCGATTTTCAAACGTCACAGTCATTCTGTCGTCAGTCCGTGTGGTGTGAGTTACTCTAACACTTGGAAAAACCGGAGCTCGCTTACGCACCCAGTAGTACCTAGTCCGTCGCGCAGTTAACATCGACATAATTTCACTTTTTAGGGGTATTTTTAACTAAAAAACACGGGGAAATTCATCGTACAGTTAATGTCGAGGTAAATTCACATTTTCAACGTATTTTTGGCTTAAATTTGCAGCAAAAAAAAGCGAGATTCACCCCTTGCTAATAGCACAATTTGCCGAGTTGGATCACCCTCGGGGGATGTTTTTAATGAGTTTAGTGTTGCCGAAAAATGGCAACACAAACACACCCGCCAGAGATGCATAACAAAAGCGAGATTTACCCCTTGCTAATAGCACAATGTGCCGAGTTGGATCACCCTAGAGGGATGTTTTTAATGAGTTAACGCTGCGCTCCGCACGCTACAGACCCATTTTTCGGCAACACAACCACCCCCGCCAGAGTTTCAAAAAAAAAGCGAGATTCAACGTCGTTAAAACCGTAACCCTTTCTAAGTATTTTTGGTCCTAAAAAGAACTGTTTTTTAACGCTCAACACACGACACATTGTTGTGATCGCCAGTATGTACTGAGAGCATTTTATGAAGTACACACCTTATATAAGCTTTTGGTGGGATATGTTAGAGGCGGGGTTTCGGCAGCCAATGGAATGTTCTAAACCGTTTCTAACTCGTAAGACTGCATCGGACAATACAAATTTTGAAAATTTGACTTTTTAGAGCCCTATTTACAATGGTTCGCAAATATTTTGTTTTATAATAGCTGTTTGTACCGTTTTTAATGATTCTTGACAGTGGAAATTTTAAAAATCCGAGCTGAGGTTACTTACCTACCACCCATGTTCCATGTTAAAAGGAGAAAAGCTTAATTTAAAAAAAATTCTGTTCCTCCTGGAAACACAAAAAGTAGAATTTCGCTGTTGACCTTAAAAATTTAAACTTTTTGCCTGCAGCGCAGTATTTTTGCTATTTTTGCCTTGTCCTGAATAATGACCTTCCTGCGCCTAATTATTGTCACGTAGTTTCTTTTCAAAAATCTGGTCATCCTAGTAGATTAGCGATTAATATTCGCAACCCTCACCTCCTTAGTAAACACTGGAACTTTGGAAACTATTTCCATAGAAATCTTAATTTTGTATTGGCGCAATCTGTCAACCACTTATTAGTTAATTTTGTGTGTGTTAGTACAATGTAATTTTATCATATAAATTTATATATTGTGGTGTTCTGAAACCAACTGCACAGTCCCTCACTCGGAAACTGAGGTAGTTGTGATGTTTCGAACATTCAAAGGTCAAGTTCCGGCTGCTTTTTTGTCATTAGAGCATATTTGAAACTACGTATTTATACAGGGAAGGCTAGATTCTAAAATTCAATCTTGTTATGTGGAGTACAAATAGTCCTTTAGCCGTGTGTGTTGGATTGTGTGACTGTATCAAACCACCATTACATTTAGAATCAATTTTGCTAAATGGTGATCTGATGAAATCAGTGATAATTCGTGTGGCAAAACCAATAATTGCACAAGGATAATAATTTAATAATATACGTTGTTTGTTTGGGAACCGCTGCATTTCAAGTCACGCCTCCAGTAGCCGTCTTACAAGTGGAACATCTGCAACCTGGTAGCAGAGGGTGGTTGTTGGCTTCTTCAAATTTTACCAATAATTCGTGAACCTGTGATATCTCAGTTGTTCACGAACAAATTGAGTGCTTCTGGTGTGAATTAGTGCTTCGAAAATCTGCATTAAACAGCCGGATTTTGGTATATACCTTCAATTTTTGTGTGTTCCTTATTTATGATAATTTTCATCATCACTATCATAGGGCCCACACAGCGTTTTTACCGTTGTATGAACTAATGCAAACGAGATTCGATACTGGATGACTACAATTTTCATCAGATAAACGCAAATTATGTACCTCTTTGATTCGTGCATCGATGGTGCCGTTTTTTAAAATTAATACTATCTTCCTACCTTGATCAATAATTCGATTATCCCTAATCAGGAAATACACCACTTAATCGTTCGAAATTATTGAATATATGAAAAAACGTGAAATTCGCAAATTTAACTTCGACATCTCCCAATTTCACAACTGTCTCGCGGTACATCCACAAGCGGAAGACCAAAACTATCGTTCTTAACCTCTTATCATCAAAAATCGAAAAATTCCCTAGAATTTTCAAAAAATACATAAAAAAATACATAAAATCACTTAATAGAAACAAATTATCATGTTTTTGTAATGTGTAATGGTAATAAGTTGACTTTAAATGTAAACAATATTTATTCTTACAACTTTAGGTATTCGCTTGCACACCTCTTTTGACAATAATGTTTTATCCCGAATTTATTATTCGTTTTTATTATCACTTCCATCCGAATATTTTTGTATCTGGAAGAAATAAGGAAGGAGGCGGTCGGAACTTAGCGGTCACGCGAGTTGACTATGAACGCTAAATACCCTGTTCGAATCCGAGTAAAGTAAGAACTTTATTCTGACCGTCTCCCCTCGGAAGGCAATGGCAAACCACCGAGAGTAATATACCAAGAAAAATCCTTAAAATGTTAATGATCTAAATAAGTCCAAAATTGATCTGTGGACTAAGGGGAAGGCAAACCACCACCCTATTAACATTAACATTTCCCTGGTACAGCCTTCTTGGCTAAGTCAGGGGGATCGCCGTACATCCGAAATCGGATAGTCACCTGAAGAAGAAATAATATTAATGTAGTGAAAATTCAAATTTAGGGCCAAAATGTTTTACTTACAATTTTGTTGGAATGTGTGAAATTTTGTTTTGTTAGAGGTGGTACTTCCGACCATCGAGGCTTTTTACACCGTCCGACTGTAAAAGATCAAAGACGCATTTGCTTGCACTTTGCAAGAAAAGTGAAAATTTACGTTTTCTTAAGGTCAAGCTGATCTTGAGTAGATTTTCGAGTGTTTTATAGCTGCGTCCAGTAAGGGACGCGTTTTGATTTCGGTGGGATTTCCGAGGGTGGGGGGTTTTGATAAAGTTGGCCATTTCTGCCCACGAGCGATAGAAATTCCACAATCCACGAAAATTTGGATACATTATTGTACATCGATTGGGTAAATCGATTGATGCTACTCGGTCCAGTCACGAGTAAGTTGAAAGACTCTGTATTTGAAAAATTTAGGAAGATTTGTACGAAAAACCACGAACTTTGAGGTTATCTTGAGAAATTGAGACGCACCTGTAATCAGCAATTTGTGGATAATCAAGACGAACATGAAGGCGAATATCTGGACTTTGGTGAATAAATCCCATTTTAAAAGTCACTAATGGAAGCAGATGTGTTCAAGTCAATCCGGTGCATATTTATGAAATCGACAGATGGGCGGCGAATTACAGAAGTTCAAAATTACCAGCAGTTTTCAAACGGTGAAATACCAGAGTCAGTACAATTATTATTATAAACTTTTTGTATTCAATTTATTTGTCACACATTTACACTAATGAAAATTTCTCAAGGCAATTTAGAAAATAATTCCAAAGTAAATGCAATTGCTTTGAGAAGTCACCTTACACATAATTACACCCACGATTTGGGTCTTCTACGCCTCATATTTGAATATGTTACACAGGAACATTTGAGGAGCAACCTGTAAAGTTTTTGTAACTGTAGCTTTAATATTATTCAATTGTAGTGGTAGTTTAAATAAATTTTAGATAAGTAGATATTCCAAATGGAAATCGGTCACCTTAAGGAAAAGGAAAATTTCCTGACACTTCCCCCGAAAGCTAACCCCTACTTCTTCCTTTCTAAAGGCCAATCAAGGGTCGATGGATAGCCGTCAAAGGGGGGAGTGAGTTTAATGGGGACCAGTTATCTCGTTGCTGAGTTGGAAGTGCCGAGTTATTGCGTACAGAATTTTAAATTTTCACCTGACAGCGGTGGTTCTAGCAAGATTTTTTGGTGGTGCGAGATCTCATTTTGCCCCCCCCCCCCCGGACCGGACAGTAAAAAGAAACAATATTTGTTTGAAAAGGTTTATTTAAAAAATTAAATTAAAGAAAAATTTTAATTTTTTTAAATTTAAATAAAAAATTCAGATTTTTTTGTCATTTTGGCGCCCCCCTTAGGATGGCGCCCGGTGCAACCGCACCGGTCGCACCGCCGCTGCACCTGATGTATAACTATAATATGATGTCGATATGTAGAGTAGAGTGGGGTCAAGCAGGTAGGTTTTTTTTTAAGAGCCCTTGCGACGGTGTTTTTGCACCGATTTCGAAAAATAAGCATTCGTTGGAAAGGTTATTTATCTGGCAACATTTTCGCTATACTAACTTTATGTCTAGCATAAATATTTTGAAAGCTACATTCGATAAGGCGAAGGTATCTTTTTTGGATATTTTAAAAATTTGGGGATAGGATAGGTCATCAATATTCGAGGTGAAATAAAACTACAAGCACATGTAAAAAATTAGCTTTAATGCTTTTATTTGAAGAGTATGAATACTCCTGATGTTATAAAAATTAGTAACTCTAATAATAATTCGATGGTTTGAGCAGTGGAGCTTTGGGAAACGGCCGTGTCTTTAATTGCAATTTTTCGGGTCGAGATTTGATAGACCGGGCTCTTGATCGGCATTCGATGGACCAGCCTCTTGATCGGGTTACGATGCCGGCATGATATCTTCCGAAAAAATGTAAAAAAAAAAATTTTTTAATTATTTCCGTGAGCGTTAAAAATAGTAACCTATGTTGCCCCCAAGCACATGTATCATGTTGGGGTCTGTATTTTTTTCAAAATCAAAAATATCGAAGAACCAACATAATATTCGTGTTCGGCGTCAAATTCTACATAAAAATAAACTCACTTGACAATTATTTGCGTTAATTTAAAGCACTGCATTTCAGAGAGAAAACAATGCTTTTTCACAGAAGAACACGCGTCAAAATGAATGACAACATAACTAAACTGACAGATGCATGGCGATAGCCAAAATTCTGCCGTGAACGTTTTTCGCCACTATGTATCTAATTCACGCAAAACGGGCGGCCTATGTAATAAAATGGCGACGTCAAAGCCAATGACCTACTATGCCCCCATACCTATTTAACCCCATTCTACTCTACTCTTTTTAATAATAATAATAATACATTTATTTACGGATAAACCATTTTACAACAAAAAAAACACAAATATCTGTTATGGAAAATTGGGGTTTTTTAAATTTGAATATTTTACGCGGGTTAAGAAGTATGTAGGATTAGCGGTAGATGTAGGTGAAGTCGTTACGGTTGGAGACAAGAGGTTTGTTCGTTTGTATGAACTAACTTGCTCGGTTCAAGTTAGTGCAATGTACTGTGTTCGTTTGGCTGCTTAGTTCATGACCAAACATGAATTTCTTGCTCGACCTCCATAGGAGGAGTAGGCAGTGCAAGTAGCAAACAGTAAAAGTCGCTACGTGCGCGCCTGCGCAGTTACTCACGTCGAATGTGCGCACGCGTAAAAATTCCCGGCAAATGTGAAGCGTATTTAAATGTAAAGTGCGCGCATGCGCCATACTCAAGTCGAATGTGCGCCGAATGTGTGTAAAAATTAAAATTTTAGTTTTATAAACAGGACCGGATTAGAGTATGGGGCCCAAATCTAAAACTTTATTTAACTCTTAACGGTCCTGTCATTAAAAAGCTTTTCCTAACATTAATCCAAACTCGACCGGTGGATCTCTCTTTTAACGGTTCCCCCATTAAAAAAAATCGATTCCTAACACTGACCTAAGCCCGTCTGGTGGATCTCTTTTTTAAGAGTCCCCTCATTAAAAGAATGGTTTCCTAACACTAACCTAAGACGGACCGGACCGGTGGATCTGTTTTAAGGGTCCCCTCATTTAAACAAAATCGTTTCCAAACACTAACCTAACCTCAACCGATGGATCTCGTTTTTCATGGTCTCCTCAATAAAAAAATGTTGTTTCCTAACACTAACCTAAGGTCCACCGGTGGATCTCACTTTTAACGGTCCCCCCCCCCCCCATTAAAAAAAATCGATTCCTAACACTGACCTAAGCCCGTCTGGTGGATCTCTCTTTTAAGAGTCCCCTGCTCATTAAAAGAATGGTTTCCTAACACTAACCGAAACTTGATCGATGGATCTCTCTTTTTAACGGTCTCCCCATTAAAATAAAAATCGATTCCTAACACTAACCTAAACTCAACCGATGGATCTCACTTTTCATGGTCCTCTCAATAAAAAAATGTTGTTTCCTAACACTAACCTAAGGTCCACCGGTGGATCTCACTTTTAACGGTCCCCCATGGTCAGGGGCGGATGGGCTATCAAAAAGTTACCGGGAAATTTATAGTCGGCGGCCCAAAAATGCAATCGTCATGGCACAAAATTGCGCCGCAGGCGAAAAGTTTTGAAATTTCAAGGTCAACGCGGTTTAAGAAAATTTATCAGTTTGGCAGATAGCTAAAGATAGTGTAACATTAAAAAATTGAATTAGAAGGAGTCCTAACATAACTGACCAATAGAGAAAGTTTATTAACGTTTTGATTGGTTTTAACGTTATAACTTCTCCTAAGTCAGATCTGTTTTTGCCTAACTATCCTATCGCTAATTGCGATATAACTATTTATTAGAATATCCATGGGAAAACACAAACAAATAATGATTGATAAATTCTAAAGTTAGTAAAACTAACCTTTTGTGGTGGGAGTATTTTGTCTCGAAAGATAACCCAGTTCAAGTTAGTTCATACAAACGAACAAACCTTTCGTTCGGAAGTTCGGATAGAGCAGTGGTAGAGAAAAAGGTGGTTAAGGTGTGATAGAAGATAGAAGTAACGAAGTGATACAAGTAGGAGTAAAGAAGTACGCAAGATTGTGGTAACGTAACACGTGGTTTTGTTGTAATACAGTTATTTGTGTAATCATTGTAAATAAATAGAGAAAGATATTGAACTATCGTCGAGTCTTTTTTATACTCAATATTTGAACGTAAAGTTTGGTGACAATATTGGTTTTACAATATCAACATACAAAAAACAAAAAAACAATCATGGATCGAGCGCTGCAAAGTCAGTACTCTTTTTTGGACACTATGAACTATGCTATGAACGATGTAAGGCGTATTTTCGCGAGGATCCCGGTTAGTACCGTTTGGTTACTTTTGGTCAACTTTGGTTAGTCCCCCACCACAATTTCTAATTTAGCATAACTTCAAATCCTCGTCTTTAGAACGTTTAGAACCACTTCCAACTTTAAAATTTAAATTGTGGTGGACATTTGTACTAGCAAAGCAACCGCAAAAAGTAACCACTGATTTTGAGCGGTCGCCTTTGGTTAACTTTGGTTGGGTAACTTTTTAACCAAAAACTACCTCCCCTCTAACCGTTCGTCGCGAAAATGACATAAAATCTAACCGGTTACTTTTGGTTAACCAAAATGCCTCGCGAAAATACGCCTGTACTTTCTAACCAGGTGTAGTACGCTAAAATGTACTCATTTTTATAAATTCCTTGCAATAAATTAAATTAAATTTTCTTATTTAAAATTAGGCGGCATATTATGAAATTATGATACATTGTAAGAAGTACTAATTAATTACTAATAAAAGTAATCTCGTTAATCAATTCGTGCGCATCAGTATATTAGTACTTTTACAATTTTTCCTAAGAAATTTAGGGATACGCGAAGATCAAGGTGCGTCAGTGCTTTTGTACTTGTACTCAATTTTTCCTACAAAAAATATGGTCACCATAATTATAATATTATTGATTTACATTATTTTAATTACAAAATACGAATGGATTCAATTCTGTAATAAAAATATTGAATTACCATTAACAAAAAAAATTTCTACACCAGATAAGAAAATAAAATTAATTTTGTAGTGCACAGGTTCATAACGATAAATTAATGACTAAAAGAAAAAATTATATTATAATCAATAAATTTAACAAAAACTTAATTCGACGTTAAAATATTAGATTTTAACCGTAAGTAAAGAACAACATACAAGAAATTTTATTTAGAAACACTTTAAAAAAGATAAAAAAGCAAAGTTGGATAAAGGAAAAAATTCAAACCGATAATACCCCTTAATAAAATCCAAGTTTCATTAAAATAAAAGTAACAGCTTTGACATGCGCATTGGTGACCGTTTGACCACGCAATTCATTGCAATCTGATATAACCTGCTTAAAAGATACTTTAGTTTGCTTTAGTTGAAAAGTTACTGCAATATGGACAATAATTTATGTCGAATTTGCCTTTGTTCTCCAAATCTGCTCATACCGATATTCGATGATACACAATTAAGTGATAAAATTCGATTAATATCTTCAGTGGTCATCAAAGAAAACGATGGTTTTCCAAACGGTATTTGTGTTGATTGCATTACAAAAGTAGACTTGTGCTATAATTTCAAACTTGTTGTGATAAATAGTGACGTAGAATTGAAGATACGAGCGATGAAAAACGTGATCAAAATAAGCAAAGATACCTTGCAAAGAATATCACGTGAAATGATTCAAGAGAAGGAACAAGGTGGTTCCAGTTTAAAGCAAAGTGGTGATGGGGACAAAACAGAAGTTGTAAAGGAAATTGTTACTACAGTGCAGGAGCCGGACAAACCTCAAGCTTTTGTTTGGAACAATAAGATGATAGAAAATCGAAATTTCAACAGGAAAATTAGAGGATGTACTAATAAGTGTGACGTATGTGAAAAGGTGTTCAATAATCCTGAGTCGTTGCGTCAGCACCAATGTGGAAAGCATGGTTCGAAAATATGTGAAGTATGTGGAGAATTGGTTTCCCATAAGTCAATGTATCAGCATCACTTAAAGAAGTACCACGAAGGTCTGTTTTGGTAACAATTTTGTTTTTATATGTAGACTGAATTTTTTCTTTAGCGGTTGGGAGTGGCTAATGCGCAGAAACGTATATTCGTTATTTCGGTTCTATGTTTGTGTCAATTGGTAGAATTAGGTGTCACGGGTGTCTCCCTCCACATTTTCCGCGCAAGCCCAAGTCACGTGCCGACTACTAAAGAAAAATTTACCTCTCTCTACTCCTGATTACTAAGGTTAATTTTTCGTATTGTAATCAATTTTTTCGCAAGTGTACGAGCAAATGCTCGATTAATAAAAATTGATAACCTGATTTTTCAAAAAAAAAAACAAAAAAAAATGATGAATGACACCTCGGTTTCACCTCTTAATGTTGAATTTCTTTTTAGGTGTACCAAAACCCTCAAGTTGCTCCTTTTGCCTCGAAATATTTGTAAACGAAAAAAATCTGAAGGCGCACCACAAGATGCACAAACGTACTACAATTTGTGGGGTTTGTAAGAAAGTATTTCCAACTTCTGCAGCTTTGAAGATGCACAAGCGACAGCACATCAAGTGTGCGCTGTGCTCAGCAGTATTTAACAGCAAACCTGCATTGCAATTACATATAATTAAGAAGCATCCTGAATCAGGGAATTATTGATATCAGGTTGATAAATTTTGATGTAGCGTTTTCGAGCTTGACCCAGCTGTAAAAGTAAAATGCGAAAAATAAACGAATTTTTAAGGAAATCTCTGATTTTTGTTGATTTACCTAATTGTGTCTAATTTAATAGTTCTTCCACGATTTAATTCTCCTTCTAGGGAGCTAACGACCGCAATACATACCTCGCATCACACGGCTGCAACACCTGTGGTGGCCTAAGGTGGAGGGATCACGACAGACAGACCACACTGAGGTCAAAAATTAAACAACCTCTAAGGTGAGCAGGGTCAAGCAACCATGTGCAAAAATTGACCCCCTTAGTAGTTTTAACTTCTTGAAACCACGATAAACCATGTTTTGGCCCTTAGAGATTTACTTGCCATCTATAGTTTAAGCTGTCGACCTTCCGCGCCATAACAAGTCTCCTTGCTTGGAACCGCTTAGGTGTCCACCTAATAATATTGTTTCGTCCATGGCTGACCTTCTGTACTATAAAAAGCATGGGTTAAGGTCGTTAGCTCATCCTAGTTGCCATCTGGATACAAACCTTTCGCGTCATAAGCTAGTCATGAGTTAAGGACATCGTCCATTTGGGTTCTGAGGTAAGGTTTCATTCAGGGACTGACCTCCTGCACCATGAACAGGTCATGGGTTAAGGCTCTTGCCATTTTTTTCTTAGATTACCCTAGTTTCCTTCAGGAGGTCAACCCCCCTCCCTACCTTATGTGGCCTTTGTCATCATGAGGCTCCGAGAGTAGGCACCCTTTAGGTCACCCGAAAAGCAGTCTTACGATCTTATACAAAGCGTCTGCTATTTGTTACTACTACTTCCACCTTTTGCCAGACTTACAGACCCAACATCAGCCCAGATGGCAGTCTACGGTCTTACACAGGGTAACTGCTATCTCTTGCCCACCTTGATGATTTAGTTTGATGGAACTAGAAATAGCTAATTGACACCAAAAGGGCGGTTTCCCTTAGCACCATGATCCAACAATGGGTTAAGATCGTTGACCTTTAGGTCATCATTCAAGTTTCTGAGTTCAAGTTACAGTTCTTTTTGAATAGATAGATAATCATGAGATCATTAACCCAAAGCTGATAGCCAATCCATTTCAGTGTCCTCACATAGGCACTCAAGCTCTTGGAGCAGGGTCTTGATTCTATATATTGAAACTACCTACCTCAGGGTCCGAACAGTCTCCGGTCGCAAAACAAGGTTGCTGCTGACTCTCACCCATTTGCTGACCTTCATTGCCAGTGTCTTCACTTGATGATACAGCCCTCTGATTTCTTGGGATATTAGGGATACATCCCCCTCTCTCTGGTAACACAAGATTTGGCATTTGGGTATTTTAAGATAGATCCATTTTGTATCAGTGTTACTGACCGTGAAGTCTAAACCCAAAATCTCATACCAGCATAGTAGGTCAGTCATTGTAGCAAAAAAGGTATGAAAAATTTCAAAAGTTTTCAAATTTTGAGACAACATTGAAGGAGGTAAAAAAATAATAAATCCGAATTTGCACCCTTTTCTACCGAAGTCGCTGCAGGTGATGCTGATACTATCATCATGAGATGTGGTCCAGTGGCGTAACTTCAAATTTTAGGCCCGGGAGCAAGAGCTTTGACGGGCCCCTCGATTGAGAGGTGTGCTATTTAAAAAAGAGAGGGGCTAAAGCTGCATTGGGCCCGGGACCATTCCTCCCTCTGCCCCCCCCCCCGTATTTACGCCACTGTCTATACCTCCCCAGACCCTCAGTTGTACGCTCATTTCTTCACATTTTAGGGTGTTTCCCTTGGATTGGATTCATCCAGTTGGATTCATCCAGTGCCGAGTTGTCCGTTTTCCGCTTGTACAGGGGCTTTTTATTCATGTCTAAGAGGACTGGCGCGGTGCCATTATTTTTTGCTTTACTTTGCCGCGGGCCCCTAATATTTTACGGGCCGTGTTCATTCGCACATCGCGCACACTGGTAGTTACGCCATTGGATAGAGAAAGCAATTACTAAGCCTAAATCTTGCTGTGGTAAGGAAAGATGTGGACTTTCGAGCTACTGATTGATACGGCACCACCAAATTGCAACATTTATTTCTTCAAATCTGGCAGGGGAAAAGTAGAAGTTTAGTTATTTTCAACGAAACAGTATCTGAGGAGGTATGGAATATGGAATGCTCTCCAGACTCTCCGGTTTCACAGCAGGCTTCATTGTGTTTATCGACAATATGCGATTCGCAGCATCAGAATATTAATATTAAATATACACTCCCATATGGTCTAGTGGCTAGGATACCTGGCTTTCACCCAGGAGGCTCGGGTTCGATTCCCGGTATGGGAATTTTTTTTAATACAAAATTATTGCCGAGTTTTAATGACTGTGGTTCCAGTGGTTCCATTCCAATGTTTTTCCTTATTAGAGAATTAATAATTAAATTGCATTTATTTTGTTTCTTCTTTCGGGGAAGGGAGGACAAAAAATATTTTTTACAGAGGTTCCATACTTCTTAGCTACGCCTCTGACTACTTTGATCGTTATCGACTCCATTAGTGTAACGTCATCATCACTAATGGAGTCAAATTGTCATAAAAATTAAAATTAAACCAACTAAAAAGGCATAGTAATTGGCTTCCTAACATCATAGCCATCGATGGGATGGGTCGGCAACAATTTTGTAATAAAAAAATTCCCATACCGGGAATCGAACCCGAGCCTCCTGGGTGAGAGCCAGGTATCCTAGCCACTAGACCATATGGGAGTGTATATTCAATATTAAGTATGTCACACTGCGTATCGTAACTTGGGCCAGGCAATCTTTGATTTTGTCAAATTCAGTCCTCCCTTCCACTTTCTTATCATTTCACCGTTATCATCCCTATTGTTATCTAAAAATCTGTAAGGAGTACTTTTTGTTGGTTTAATTTGTAATGTGGTCAAAGAGCACCCACAATGTACAGTTAGCAATCAGAATTTTGAAACCTCAGTGATGGCTTAGTATGTGATCTGACAAGAATTTTGATTTCATGGTAAGAACTTTTATAAAATCCTATCATTTCTCTTAATTTAATTTTTTTAGACGAAAATTTTCTGAAAAACACTGGAAAAAAATATAAACAAAAATTATGTCTGATTGGTGGGACTTGATCGTAGTGTGCTATGTTTTATTGAATAACCATTTGGGATCAAAGAGGAAAAAACTGAACCCAACAAGGAAAATAAAAAATGGAACCAAGGACGAAGATAGTCGAATATCACACGAAATTGTAAGGGAATTACTGTTGAAATTACCATCAAAAAGCATTTCTAATTTTTGGACGTCGACCAAAGGGTGGAAAAGTCTCATGGACGATAACGACTTTTGGAAAGCGATGTGCGAAAAGGAAGACTTTCATGAACAAACAAGAAATTTGAAGTCGAAGTTTTATTTGAAACTGTTAAAAAAATACACGTACCCAGAAGAGGTTTGAAAATGAAAAAATTGTGCTAATAAATTTTGGTGCATTTTTGGTTTTAGGCTCTCTACATATACAATCAAACCATACGGGATAATTGGAACAACAATAACTTTAAAATAATTAACGTCAGTTACCACATCCATCAGATCCACTATTTCGATGATGAAGAAATAATTGCAACTTCCTGCACTGATTTGTTCATTCTCAGTTCTTCCACAGGAACGGTAACATTTTCTGATTTTAACCAATCGTTTATTTTTGGTATTCACGTAATAAAATTCCTTTTTAGGTCAAAAATGTTTTGCCTATCCCCGGTATTAGTCCTCTCATCAAAGTTGTAAAAAATGAAGACTTCTTGGTTACTTATTTGGGGGACTGCAATTTCCTGGTTTTTGATAGAAAAAGTCAAAAATCATGCAACTCCTGCGTAAGTTCTGCTTCCAACATTAAAGAAGATTCCCTAAAAATTTACGGGAATCTGTAGGTAACCCAGATGATTGGAAACTAATCGATTTCAAAGCTTTAATTTTAGGGTTTTTTTTATCACCTCTTCGGGTAATTTCAATATTGTTAACATAAAAACTAATGAGGTTGAGTACGAACAAGCGGAAGTTTCGTGTGCGAGCGTCCATCAAAATGTGATAATATTAGGAACAATCAAGGAAGGAACTCACATTTTGGATCTGAACTACAACTCTCTAAGAGTAATCCAAAATTGTTGTGAAGGAAAAACAACATTTAAAATAGAGGTAGAGTGAATTTTATCTTTAGTGGCTGCCACGTGACTGGAGATTGCTCGGAAAATGTGGAGAGGGAACGCGTGACACCCAATTCCACCAATATGGAACCGAAATGACGAATATTCGTTTTTGCACATTAACCACTCCCAACCTCTAACGATAAAATTACCTCTACATTACATAAATGAATAGCTGTTTATGTAGGAAGGGGGGGGAAGTATTTATTTTAATATTTTTTTTTCTTTTAAGGCTGTCGATAAATATTTAATCATTCTGTGCGGAGGTGCAAAAAATGGAGGGTGTAATATTTGCGTTTGGGATATTCAAACCGAAACTAAATTAACCAGCATCACCGAAATGTGTTCCAGTTCGGTGACACTTTTGGATAATAATAAAATTGCTTGCCAAAAAAATGGAGAAGCCGAAACGGGGATATTTGAAGTATGGAACTTTTTAACGGGAAAGCGTCTTTTTATAATCGGTAAATTTTGTTCTTCTTCAGGGAAATCCTACTGTGTTATAACATATTTTGGTCTGATTTCAGATGACAGTGGGAACAGGCCAATAGCTTGCATAACGTCAAACCATCACTTTATATTCACAGTTTTTACAAACTCGAACACAAAATATCTCAAGATGTGGTGTCCCAAAACTGGAAGTTTTATGAAATTTTTAAAATTTGAGTCCGAATTTTTGTGTGATAATTTTTGTAAACCAACCGATACAAAATTTGCGTACCTCAGACGATCACCTAATTGTTTATCCAAATCTTTATGCATACTGGATTACGAAAATGAGGGAATAAAGAAAAGAAGAACGACTGCTTTATTGTTGTAGTAAAAAATGTTATTGTTGTCCATTAAAAATTTTACTTCTTTGTATAAAAAAAAGAGATTTTCATAAGTTTTGCTTTGCTGTTTTTTTGCCGTTGTTTTGTCGTGGGCCAAGACCAGCCCAAATTTCACGTACGTTGAAGCTCTACAACAGCCCATCAAAAAAATCATAGATTGAGACCAGGGATTTGGGGATCTATTTTTGTAATTATAGCACTTGATTGCTATTTGCGGTTTTTTGGGTCCCCTCAAGCTACCATTTTTTTTAGAACCTAGGGCTCAGCGTTCGCACAAATCGAGAGCTAGCCTACTAACATCCGTGGCTAAACAAACTGGACAGGTCAACTCCAGATTGCGACGAACTTTGGTCTCTCGTTGAGTTAACCCTCTCTTTAGGGGTTGCTGCTCAGAGGGTAGTTTTCGTTTCAGGGTTAAGGTCCCCCTGTTTCTATCAGGCCTCAGTCCCTCCGTATCATGTCGAAGTCATGAGTTAGGGGTAGTGTCCTTCAGGTCCCCTTGTTCCAGGTTTGGAGACAGGTCAACATTGAACCACCTAAACAGTGGTATTAGTTGGTCCAGAAGTTATGGGCCCAGTGTTTCAGTGGCTCAGGAGTAGAGCCTTCGTTCTATGTATTTGCCCTGCCCTACAAATCTTACCCATCTGATAAGACCTTTCGCCAATGTAGTTAGTGACGATTTGGATTATCAAGCTCACAATAAATCATCCTTCCATAGGGCCACCGCGTGGAAGCCTACACCTGACTTGCAACCCTCGGGTATCTAGATTCTAGAGGGACCCGTTTGGGGGGGGGCACCATCATGGGACGAAACGCTGTTCTCTTATTTAGCCAACACCCAACACGTTAACAAAAAGAACAAACAGAAAAGGGTCACTAATATGACAAGGCATTTGGTTGGATTCAAAATTCAAAATGGGGATCTGGGGATATCCGCATCAGTAAATTGAGCAATTATTGAACAATAATAATTTAAACAACAAAAATAAATTGATCAAGTTCGCCTCTGCTAGTGTAAATAAACACCGTGTTTGCTTTGGCACTTCCACTCGCTTCCAAACTACGGGGGGGGGGTGCGAACGGTAACCCTGACTTGGAACCCCCAGGTATACGTAAGCAACAAGCCGACTTTTTAAAATTGATAACCAAGCAAGTTTGATTCTTGAATTGTCTTCTTACATACCAAACGGAATATTTTATTCCCCCAAGCCCAGCTGGAGTGGCTTGAAGAGTGACAGGATAGCCGGGGTGAAGTTGAAAACCGGAGGTAGTACAATGGGCCCGAATTAGAGGCCTAAGTGCGTATGAGTTTATCTTACTCTCTAGAACAAATCCATGCATACCCCCAAACCCACTTGGCTTGGCCCTACAATGGTTCCATGTGTCAAGTTTGAAGAGAACCATCGGTAACCATGGCAACGATATTTGCACAACAACTCGGCACCGGCGGATCTCTCTTTTAACTGTCTCCTCATTTAATAAAATGGTTTCCTAACCGATTCGGTTACCGAATTGTCCGTTTCCGGTTTGCACAGGCACTTTTTACCCTTGTTTAAGAACATTTTACTTTACATTGCTTCGGGCCCCTAAGATTGTACGGATCGTGTTCATTCGCACACCACGCACACTGGTAGTTACGCCACTGATGTGGATATTAGAATAACCGGGCTATTTAAGACAATCTACTCATTAAAAATATCTATGAGCGCATGCTACCGCTTTAACCGGGAACTTAGAAAATGTGAATATATTCAATCCGTCCAACTCATTAAAAATAGAAAAATTTAAGCTAAAATATCGCCAAAGCTATGATATGCTCGACTACTACAACCGCGGTCGTTTAGCTATGCCCCGCAAGAAGCCTAGGTAAAAGAACACCAGACGGGTAATTAAATGTGTCAATAAGGTCGATATTTGCGTAGAAAATGTAACTTTATAATAGACTAAAGAGCAAGCAGATTCGTATTGAAATTGCCACAAATTCAGAAAGTGAGAGAAGAGGAAGAGGTGGTATAGGATGGATTATAACCGTTATGGATCTGACAGGCCGGAAGTTACATCTGGTAATTGGCGTTCTCCAATTCGAGAACATGGAGTGGGTGATCGTGGAGGTTATTGGGAAGATATTGAAAGATTATCTATTACCAGATAGTCTAAATAGTCGAGGATTTCCGAAATATTCAGATTGAGGAGGATTTGGGGATAGGAATAGATTTGACAGAGATAATGATAGTAGAAACTAGAAACTCATATGTTCCAAGATGAAATGACAGGGATGATTTTTTACGTGGAAGCAGCGGAAGTTATGCAGTTATGCTGCACCCCGAACTAGGCAAAAATTAAATTTGCAACCCAGAAGTGTAGAAACTTCAAATATACTCCAGTTGTTATTCAAGAAGTAAATGTAAATATTACAGTGCCTACAGCTAGTTCAATATTTGGTGGTGCACGTCCCGTTGATACAAGTGCTAGAGGGAAACAGAGATTGAAGATAAATTAGAAAAGGCAAAAACCACTAAGGACAGGCCGTGCGGAGATTGGGGTAGATCAGAGGTCAAACGAAGAGAATCTCCTAGAAGATCACCTCGCAAGAGATCTCCAGAGGCAGCAGGGTCACCGAATATAGATAGGGTCATGGCGAACGTCAGCTACAACGAGAGCTACAAACAAATAAAAATATAGTGCATGAGACCGTACTAGGTGAAAGAGAGAAAAAAAGAGAGAATGGAGAAGTTCTGATGGAATAAGAATAATATAATAAGCTGCAATACAAAGAGAAAAATAAATGTACCAGAAATGGTTAACGGCGCAGGATCCGGAGGACAGAAGACAATATGTTAGAATGGCTAGAGAAGTGAAAAAAGAAGTGGCAAAGGTGTAATGTAATATAATGGCTGTAACACATTCGCAAATATATTGTTATGGGAAAAAATCATTAAATTAATATGTTTATTTTAATATTTCATAAAAATCGAGGTAGTGGGAAGTTAATTTAGTTTATTATAAAAATCGAGGTGGTGAGAAGTTAGGACAATTAATAAAGAGTTCAGTTTTGGTTTTATAAGGAGAAAGTTGTGTTTTTCTTTATGGTGTGAGCGTTGTAATTAATAAATAAAGTTTTGTTAGGTATATAAAAATTAAATAAAGAGTGAAAATTATCTGACAATAATATGTAAGTTATTATAATTATAAATTTACACGCACACAAATTTAAATTTTAAACACCACAGCGATGGACCGCTGAGGTTTTTCCAAAGCGAACGCAAATTTTGCACTCTCCTAACGTGAAGCTTCGGTAGCGAAAGTAGAACCAAAGCGAACGCGGTCATAGTAATGATTTTCGATTAGTATCAACATAACCTCAATAATTTACAAACGCCCTATTGTGTTCATAGTGTTTAAATTGTTAAACAAGTTATTTAAATAGTTAATGGTGAAACTACGATTCGATAGGTTCGCAAATAAGTCATTTCGAAGCAAGTAATTCTAAGAACGGGGAAATTTTTGTATTGTTTATTTGGTGAATAATTTCAGGTTTGTCTTAACAGTTAGTAAAATTATTATGTACGTTAACACTTTGCTTTGTAGAATAAGGTATCCGCCACCTGTGCCATTGCATAGTTTTAGTGAAATTTTTACCTACTCTTATCGGAGCAGAGAAACTTTTGCAAGAACTCCGTTAGGTTTCTGTGACAGTACCAATACTACATCGTTGAATAATAACCCAAAATTGTGAGCAATCCTGGTTTAGAGTGAAGACCAAAGGGGACGAGAATTTTTTACATTAAAATCGGAAGTTCCACACAGTTCTAAAATGCCATTACGAGAATTTTTTACATTAAAATCGGAAGTTCCACACAGTTCTAAAATGCCAGAAGGTGATGCACCCACGAAACCTATCAGTATCAAAAAATCTGTAAATTTGAATTACGATTGGAAGATAAGTAATTTTAATAAAAAGTTTGATAGATTAGAATCACCAATATTTGCAAATGGAGACTATTTAGAATATCGTATGAAGATAGAAAAGAAAGGCAGCAGTACAAGGCCTCTCTCGTTGAGTGCACAACCACATGAGCCATTTTCATCTGTTGCTAGCTCCACAGATGATGATATAATATATTGTGTAAAACTATTTCATATTCCTGGTGATAGCAAAGAAATTCAATCCCACTGCAAGTTTCAGTTATTAAGCACAATACCGAAGAATACTATAACCTGGGATATACATCATCAACACACGTCTGGAATGACCATAGATTGCTTTGAATTAAAGAGGCAGAACGTCCTAAACCTTTGCAACGGTTTTTTGCAAGACAATAGCATTACACTTACGTGTGAAATAGACGCCGTGGTAGATATTTCCATATCTTATAGACTGCCAAAATGTACGTTGCTCAATGATTGTGAAGCTATCTTTAAAAATCAAGAATTTACCGACTTTACTTTTTGCGTATCTGGTAAAGAGTTTAAAGTCCATAAAGCAATTTTAGCAGCTCGAAGCCCTGTTTTTAAAGCAATGTTTAATCATGACATGGAAGAATCAAAGACTAATCGTGTTGAATTACCTGATATCGATGAAGAAGTCTTTAGAGAATTGTTACGTTTTGTGTATACGGGAAACGTCCGCAATTTGAATGAAGTTGCATTTGATTTATTATCGTTGGCTGACTTGTACGGGTTGGAAAACCTCAAGGTGCTATGTGTTCAAGAGTTGTGCTTAAATATTGCAGTGGACAATGCCGCTCAAGTTTTAGTTTTAGCCAATCTGTATAGTTTAGAGAATCTGAAAACCGTAGCAATAGGATACATTGGTAGTCACGCCATTGATGTAAGCAAGACTGAGGGATGGAATGATTTGCTGCGATCTCATCCAGACGTTTTTACAGAAGTCTTAACCGATATATCAGTTCAATTACTGCAAGTTTTCATTTCTTAACATTTCATATTGTTTTGCTTTTAAATTATCTTACCAAATTTTTGTATTGGATTTTTTAATAAATATAAGTGCAATTACTAAAAGCTTTGCTATGATAAAATAAACCAGATTCGTTTCTACAGATATTATCATGAAAAAGTGTTAAAAATGCCCTTTTTAACAATTTTAGCAAATTTTTTCAAAGTTTGTTGTGTAAAAGACAGTATTATGCAAATTCTCAGCTTTTCAATTTAATTCCTTTTGACTGTTGACATTTTTGTACTAAAAGATATCTGAAAACATTCAGAAAAATCAAAAATATGCTAAGAAACATGAAAACAATTGTTTGGAATTCCTTCACAATTAGGTAATTTCAATGAACTGAGAATTGATCAACTTTTAAAAAAAATTATTTAACTATGTTAGAATTTTCCTACTAGTAAGAAAATTTGATATAATTCTTCTTTAGAATTACTAAAAAAAGATCTCAAAATTCCGCATGCAGTTCATGTTAGCAACAATTGGTAATAGTCAATAGTTCTCATGGGAGTCATTCCAAATGAAATCAAAAAAATTAAAATTGTTGCTGCACAATTTTAGATTTTGCTCAAACTTTGTGGGGATGAATGTTCTTTGGGTTCCAAAATCCAAAAGGATTTAATTTTCGCACGCGCCACTTCCGGTCCGCACAAAATAAAGCAATTGAACAGTCTTATTTTTATGCTTTGCGGTATTAGCTGTACATTTTTTTATTAGATATGTCTACTCGACCAAAGTGGCATTTTGAAGCTCAGAGATGGCACAGGTGGCATTGAAAATACATGTATTTTATTGATTTTTTGTGATTATCAATTGGCTCCAGTGTCCAGGCTGGTGAAGGCACCCTTATCCAGCCAAACGAAACTAGGAGAAGCAGGTACTTCTGAGGAAAAAGTCCGAGAAATACGTGCCAAGAAGGGCTAAAGTTTGGACACTGTCAGACATTGCAGAGTACAACTCGCTGGTGGAAGTTTTGAAGAAAAGGTCGAAAGTCAAAAACGGAGAAGTGGTCCCCGTTGTTGTTGGCGCCAAAGGAGCTGTCCCTGCAGTACTTTAAATATACTGACAACAACAATAGCCAGATGACTCGTCAGTCGTGATCTAATTAGTGACGCGCATGAATTGACTAACGAGATTCCCACTGCCCTTACCTACTGGTAAGGCCTGTTGCAATAAGTCAACCTCATGACTGTGCAACTGTTTGTCACAAATATTAACGTTTTGGCCAACAGGAGAACGGACGTTACGTGCTAAGTCGTGCCCCCTTTTTGCGGGTTTCCGAGAATCCAGAGGAACCCCAGGGCTGTACGGCAAGTTCAAGTTTAAGCCTCCACGTGGCGACCCTGGAAGGGTTACTTGCGAGCACTCTGCCCCAAGTTTCCAATAATTACACTAGCGAATAGTCATCAAGTGGGTAAGAGCAAGCAGCCACCTGTGCGTGACTGCTCGGGCTCGTAGGGTAGACTTGAGTAAGGCTCAACTCTTCGGAAAACGAACTACTGACTCTTGAATTAGTTATCTGACGATACGTGGAGCACAGAATCCCGATGGAAACCAACGGCATAGAGATCAAGATCTTAACCCACGACTAGATTCGAGGCGCGCAGTAGATCCAGACTTGATGGCCAACTGAAGCCGGGAAAAATTCCTATTTATAATAGCTTCAAGCAAGTACTGACTGTATAATTATACAGACAGGAGTAAGGAGAAACGGGTCCGTTAAGTTGCCCCCCCCCCAGTTAATATTTTTTCTCGAAAAGCTAGCTCCCGAATCCTTATAGCTAGCACCAGCTAGCACCCAAGTATGAAAGCTAGCACTATTATAGTTTTTCCACAAATCGATATTGAAACCGGGGGGGGGCAACTTAACGCTAGCCCCCCCCCCAGTTAATATTTTTTCTCCAAAAGCTAGCTCCCGAATCCTTATAGCTAGCACCCAAGTATGAAAGCTAGCACCATTATAGTTTTTCCACAAATCGATATTGAAACCGGGGGGGGCCAACTTAACGCTAGCCCCCCCCCAGTTAATATTTTTTCTCCAAAAGCTAGCTCCCGAATCCTTATAGCTAGCACCAGCTAGCACCCAAGTATAAAAGCTAGCACCGTTATAGTTTTTCCACAAACCGCAACTGAAACCGGGGGGCCATAACGTTAAGTTGCCCCCCCCCCAGTTAATATTTTTTCTCCAAAAGCTAGCTACCGAATCCTTATAGCTAGCGCCCAAGTATAAAAGCTAACACCGTTATAGTTTTTCCACAAATCGATATTGAAACCGATGCTTTCGGTACTGACGGACGCGCACGAATGGATTAACGAGATTCCGTTTGTTTATAGGATAGGCTGCCGACAAACTGCACGAATATGTAGATAGCGAGTTATTATTGTTTGTAAAATGTTACCTTACTATAGAACTACGGAGGAACATTTGAAGAAGCATTACTTTACAATACTTTGCATAATTCTAGCGCATTTAGTTACTTAAAAAATAAGTTTATCTGAGGTGCATGTCGCTGGCTCCCCCCAAATCGAATTTTGGGGTGAATTTGGTGTCAATCGTTAGAGCCTAAATGAACTTTCATTATTGGTTTAGGATTACTTTTTGTAATCGAAACAAAAATATTACGCTCTAACGTCTGACCCTAATTTCACCAAAAACTTCAATGATATAACGAAAATAGAAAAACACGTCTACCCCCCCCCCCAAGATTTCACGAATAACTCCACTACGGTTGAGGTTCAAACGAAAAAATGGAAGCTCAGTTAGACTCTAACGATGCTTTAACGTTTGACACCAATTTCACCCCAAAATTCAAATAAAGAGGGAAAATAGAAAAACAAGACCCCCCCCCCCAAAAAAAAAGATTACCAGCAAGAAGTTAATCGTTTGTGGAAGGAGGCAAAGCTTTTGCTGCATATAGAGCATTCTTATCGGTGAACTTCAAGCTTTGCCTCCTTCCACTAACGAACTAAACAAAAGTTTTAATCTGGTAAAATAAAATTAAATGTGAGGATTATCGGACGCAACTTGCTCGGAGAAATCGAAAATTTGAAATGCCCGTAACTTTTTAGAAAATGAAATTAGGATGTTGGAAATGGAAATTCATTTAGGCTCTAACGAAGCTCTAACGTTTGACACCAATTTCATCCAAAAATTCTTAAAAATAACGAAAATAGAAAATCATGTCTGTGGCCCCCCCCCCAACTATTTCGCGATAACTCCGCGACGGTTGAGGCTCAAACGAAAAAAATGGAAGCTCATTTAGGCTCTAACGAAGCTCTAACGATTGACACCATTTTCAGCCCAAAATTCGACTTGGGGGGGCCAACGTGTCTACAGCCCCCCCAAACTTTTTAGCTCATTTAGGCTCTAACGAAGCTCTAACGATTGACACCAAATTCACCCCAAAATTCGATTTGGGGGGGGGGGGTAGCGACATGCACCTCAGATAAACTCATTTTTTAAGTAACTAAATGCGCTAGAATTATGCAAAGTATTGTAAAGTAATGCTTCTTCAAATGTTCCTCCGTAGTTCTATAGTAAGGTAACATTTTACCAACAATAATAATTCGCTATCTACACATTCGTGCAGTTTGTCGGCAGCCTATCCTATAAACAAATTGAATCTCGTTAATCCATTCATGCGCGTCCGTCAGTACCGAAAGCATCGGTTTCAATATCGATTTGTGGAAAAACTATAACGGTGTTAGCTTTTGTACTTGGGTGCTAGCTGGTGCTAGCTATAAGGATTCGGTAGCTAGCTTTTGGAGAAAAAATATTAACTGGGGGGGGGGGCAACTTAACGTTAAGTTGGCCCCCCCCGGTTTCAGTTGCGGTTTGTGGAAAAACTATAACGGTGCTATCTTTTATACTTGGGTGCTAGCTGGTGCTAGCTATAAGGATTCGGGAGCTAGCTTTTGGAGAAAAAATATTAACTGGGGGGGTCCAACTTAACGGACCCAGGAGAAACGGTCAATAACTGCACTCATCAAAAAGATGAGCTCTGCGACCGTTTGTACTACTACATCTATTTTGCCGAAAATGCTGTAATAGTTCCAAAATAGAGTATCGGGCCTCAAGTCTGAACACTGCAGAGGCACTCCTTCAAGAAGAACTAAAGGGAAATAGACCTTAACTCACGCAACTGAGACCTCGAACCACCTTTGTGCACCAACCAAGTTAAAAGTGGAACCTGGAAAACTCAGTCGCCGTGGTGCAGTAGGTCTGCCCCTTTAGGGAACCAATATTTAAAAACCATGGAACCTAAAAGTTGACCGCCTTGGTAACTGAACCGGAAAGACCCGATGGGCCAATGACCTTAATTCGTGCAAATCGAGACCTCAACTCACCTCATTCTCAATAGTCGGAGTTAAAAGTGAGACCTGGCAAACTTGAGGAGCACGATGCAGTAGGCCGGCACAGAAGGTAACCCGGTACAGGACAACTCGGCACCGGCGACAACTCTGTCGTAGGTGGATGTGTATAACATTAAACTCATTAAAAACATCCCCCTAGGGCCGTCCAACGCGGCAAATTGTGCTACTGGGAAGTGGGTGGATCTCGCTTTTTTTCCCGGTGCCGAGTTATCCGTGTCCCAAGGTAACATACCCGATGGACCAAATGACCTTAACACATGCGAGCCGATATCTCGAATCACCTCATTCTCTATAGTCTGAGTTAAAAATGAGACCTGACCAACTCGAGAAACATGGTGCAGTAGGCCGACACCGAAGGCAACAAACAAAAGGACACCTAAGGAGCGCAAGCCTTAACCCACACTTGGAAACTTGAAATCCACGCTGGGATGGTCTTGCCCGGGCTAAATTCAAGAGAAAGCTTACTTGACCCTACCACCATTGGTGTCGGACTTGCGGTGGTTGTGGGTGTAAAACTGGTGGTAGGTAAGTAACCTCAGCTCGGATTTTTAAAATTTCCACTGTCAAGAATCATTAAAAACGGTACAAAAAGCTATTATAAAACAAAATATTTGCGAACCATTGTAAATAGGGCTCTAAAAAGTCAAATTTTCAAAATTTGTATTGTCCGATGCAGTCTTACGAGTTAGAAACGGTTTAGAACATTCCATTGGCTGCCGAAACCCCGCCTCTAACATATCCCACCAAAAGCTTATATAAGGTGTGTACTTCATAAAATGCTCTCAGCAGACCCCTCGACTAAAACAAAAATTCCGCCGTTGGTCTTGGCAGAGCCCGGCAGATGGCCTGAAATCGCGGCTCATTTTAGAGCAAGCGGAATAAAATATATTAAGGTAAAATCGTTGGCGAGAGGACTGAGCATCACGCCGGCCTCGGAGATGGACTATAGGGCAATCTTCAGATACTTTGAGGAAAATTTAGCGCCGGAAAAGGGTGGTTGGTACTATCACCAACTTATAGCGGATAAACCCCTGAAGGCGGTGATCAGGGGGATCCCACCTGAAATTGAGGTAAAAGAGGTTGAGAAAGATCTAATAAATAAAGGGTACGCAGTTACGGGTGTTGCCCGCATGAAAAGGGGGTGGGATAGGAAACCCCTCCCCCTCGTCATGGTCACGCTAGTAAAATCAACGGAGGCGAAAAACATTTTCAACGAGTCTCACATGTTGGATATAGGTATAACGGTGGAGTCCCCGCATGTTAAAAATAAGGTGGGCCAATGTCATCGATGCCAGGGGTTCGGGCATGCGCAGAATTGCTGCAAGGCGGCCCCCCGATGTGTGAAGTGTACCGGCAGCCATCTCACACCACAGTGCGACAAACCACAGGGCGTAGATCCCAAATGCACGAATTGCTGGGGAAAGCACCCCGCCAACTGGCAGGGTTGCAGAGCTTACCCGCGAATGTGGCGGGAAAAGCAGCAATACGGCCAATACGGGCAATATCAGGCCAGACAGAACTACAGGCACCCGAGAGCGCCCAACTACGAGGCGGAATCGAGGAATTTTTATCAAAGACCAAGCGAGCGAGGACAGTGGCGCCAGAGACAGGATAGAGAAATTCCCCCTATGATGGAATTGGAAACGCATCCCCCGGGTAGAATGTCGGACGAACAACCAGCTCCACTCGAAGGCGAAAGGCCCCTAAATGAGCAAGACCAAAACCCCTCCTCTTCGCGGGACCAAGATGGGAAGAGGAAGACTTTCCAAAGAGAACTAGGACTTACTGTTATGCAACTAAATATTGCCGGGTTTTCATCGGAGGAAATCCAAGAGGTGATTGCGCAAATAAGAACCAAATACGATTGTTAGTGGGGTACACCAATACAGTCTTATAAGTAGTCACCCCCCTTTTCTTTCTTCATCCCTCCCTCTTCTCCACACTTTCACTTTCTTTCCTTCTTCCATCTCCCCCTCCTTTTTTCTACGAATACCTCTTCGCTATTCTCCTGGTTTTGTCACTCTCAAAAAAAAAAAAAAAATAAATAAAATAAAAAATGGAGCCAAAACTCTGGACAAAATCATACAAGACCTGACAGAGGGCCTGTATAAGAGCAGCGCCCTCTCCGCTAACCCACTAATCAGGCAGCTGGGTCGATATGACCCGCTGGACACTCCAAACATCCCGAGACCAAAAGTCATTCTGCTGGGTGGTCGCCTACCTATAAACCCTAATCATCCCCCCCCCGTGTTTGAGCCCGAGCAAGCTGGGGAAATTTTTGTAGGTTTCTCCCCTCCTCGATCCAGGCCTGTGCACCCAAATGCAACTGATCAAAGAACCAGGTCACCAGTAAACGACGACGACGACGATGAAGAAGAAGACCAAAATCGATGGAGAATCTAAATTCACCCAGGATCTCCAAAACAATTGTGCCCCCCCCCCCAAAATGCTACTGGTCGTTCAAAGCCAAACCGTTATGCAAACAAGTAATCACCCAATAATTCGTTCCCGCAGCAGTTATGCAAGATCAAGAAAGCAAGAACACAAATCTGTACCCGGTGGTATAGAAATAAGATCATCAATATAAACGATAAAAATTATTTTTTGTAACCAATGTTTTATTTTCAAGTTCTAACTGTAAATTTACGATCAGTTCTGTAGTTTATACGATTTATGAGGTCTTATTCTTATTTAATGTTAATACTGCAGGCTTATTATTATTACTTATGCTGTAAACTGTTTATTGATATGTATTTATGTTCCTCACTGCATAGTTATTGTAAATGCAGTGAGCGTTGATGGATAAAGCAGAATAAATGGCGTGTCGAGGGCGAATGAGTGCAGGCAGGTACAAATCCAGGCGAATAAAAATCAGAGCTGCGCTTCCGTCGCCTCACGGCGGAATGCATTTTCACAGCACCATAAAAATGACGAGGCTCAATGCCGCTTTCAATTAAAAATCAAAATTTCATTTTTGAATAAATCACTGTCATTTTCACACAGATAAAGGAGACAATTGGGCCGGACCCATAACTTCTCCAAAAAAAGCCAAAGTATGATACCTGATACCTGAAAATGCTCTCAGTACATACTGGCGATCACAACAATGTGTCGTGTGTTGAGCGTTAAAAAACAGTTCTTTTTAGGGCCAAAAATACTTAGAAAGGGTTACGGTTTTAACGACGTTGAATCTCGCTTTTTTTTTGAAACTCTGGCGGGGGTGGTTGTGTTGTCGAAATGGGCCTTTCGCGCGCTACGCTGCGCTCCGCACGCTACAGACCCATTTTTCGGCAACACTAAACTCATTAAAAACATCCCTCTAGGGTGATCCAACTCGGCACATTGTGCTATTAGCAAGGGCTGAATCTCGCTTTTTTTGCTGCAAATTTAAGCCAAAAATACGTTGAAAATGTGAATTTACCTCGACATTAACTGTACGATGAATTTCCCCGTGTTTTTTAGTCAAAAATACCCCTAAAAAGTGAAATTATGTCGATGTTAACTGCGCGACGGACTAGGTACTACTGGGTGCGTAAGCGAGCTCCGGTTTTTCCAAGTGTTAGAGTAACTCACACCACACGGACTGACGACAGAATGACTGTGACGTTTGAAAATCGAGCTAAAATTGGCAACGGTGGTCACAGTTGGTGCGTTGGTTTTGTAATAAGAACTGATGCACCAACGCCGACCTAGAACAGCCCCGAGGGGACCAAATCGATGGGGAGCAGAACACTTTGTTCTGTGAACCGGAATACACTGCAGTACTAGCTTGCTAGTACCAAGAGACGTAAGCGAATTTTTGCTGAAAAGAAAGTAAAACTTTTATTTTCGCCCTTGATGAAAATAAAACTTTTTAACTCCCGAAGGCTGGTTAAATGCCACTCGCGTTTTTCAGCAAAACTTCGAGCGCGTTTAGGCCTTGCGCTCGATCACCGCTCGCCGGCTGGTTCCACCAGCCGGCCTGTTAGTAATCACCGTGACGGCACTCAGATGTCAAAGAGTTCACGGAAGCTTCGCTTCCACGATACTCAGGAATCAGTATGATGATGTGTGTGTGTGAATTGGCAACTTTAAAATCGATTATTGGCCAAACTAATCGATATACGACTTTCATCCTCACCTTAATCGCTTCGTCTATATTTTTTCTATCTAAATCCGTCGAGTTTTTTTTAATAAATTTAATATTCTCGAGCTGAGCCTACTTACCTGCTACCGAAAATTTTAACAATTTCAAAAGCATTTTTTGACCTTTTAAGTAAAAGCTAGATAAAATCTAATGCTCTTGTTATTTGTAGTTTATATTTCTGCATTATTTTTGTGTCTTTCAATTTTTCTCTAAAATAATTAGGGAAGCAGGAATTTGCATAAATAAGTTTTTACTACATGTTAATATCATATGTTCGGCTAACTCATTCAACACCCGGTATATGAAGCTATTTGGTTCGTATAGTCTGTTTTTTTTTAAGAAACGAGTAAAAATTTTCTATTCCACGTGGATAACTTGAATGTTAACCAATGAAATTGGTTGAAATTTAATTTCAACCTTGAATAGGGTTCAACCTTGCTTGAAATTTAATTTCAACTAATTTCATTGGTTAACATTCACGTTATCCACGTGGAATAGAAATTTTTTACTCGTTTCTTAAAACAAACAGACTATAGTTAGATATAGACTGATTACTAATAAGTTCAGTCATTGGGTGCGTTTAGCGAAGGTCAGCGGCTGAGAAGTTGACTACAGCGGTTTCGCTAAACGGTACGCTGAGCAAGCGCTTACTTACAACTGTTGAGTAAACAACTCAGCGCAAAAATTTTACGCTGCGTCGCACAGCTAATGATGAATTTAACACGTGACCCTTCACCGCCTTATTCACCGCCCATCCCTTAACCTTAAAATGTTATGTGTATGTTTAATTCAGGTGTTTATGTTATGTTTAATCAATTAATTGTGTTTAATTTATTAATATCTTAAGCTTAAGCAGCAAAATATACATAACTTAACCTCACACCTTTAATTCACTTTTAATGTATTTAAGTTGACTTGCTGACTGTAAGCATACCGTTTAGCGAAACTTAAATAGTTGAATGTCATCATACTCAACATAGTTGACTGATGACTTTAAGCAGCTGCGCTCGCTAAACGCACCCATTGTTACATGAACTTACTCCCACATACATACGCATAATATTTTTTCTTACAACATCTCCTTTTTATTATAATTATTGAATAACAAATTTAAATCAAAGTTATATTATAATAATTCTTAAAACTTAAAATAACAAATTTTTCTTATTTTTACTTGTAAACATAATAACTAGGTACTAGGTCTCTTTAATTGTCTTCCATATCGCGACGTTTTCACTACTTCATTTTCCCGACCTTTATACCGGGTTTACACATGCAATGATTTACTTGCGCCAGTCGTCACTGGCGCGCCACTAAAGGTTTACACGTAAAATGTAATTTTATTTTGCCAGTCGTAGTTTGCAAATGTATACCGAAGTGTAAACATGTCGACCGTAGTAAATTAATACGCAGAAGTTGTCGAATACGTACAATAGTAGTAGTCGAGAAATTGATTAAAAAATTAAAACAGGACAAAAAGAGAAAAATTTTAATATCTTATCAGAATTCCACTTTCTACTCATTTTTAAATTAACTATTTAATTAATTTTAGTATTTAATTAATTAAATTTAATTAATTTCAAATTTTAAAGTTTAATTTAACACGTGAAGGTAGAAATCATAAACGATATCACAATAATTATAATATGGAATGTGTTTGCTGCATGCATAAATACGTTTACATTTGCAAGTTGTACTTGTAGTTGGCGGTAGTGGGGATGTGAGTCAATCCTTGCACCAAGAAAGTTGGAACAAACCAACTTTTTACATCTTTGCATGCATATTTAAAATGTTCACGCAAGTAAAGGTTTACACATGCATTTTTTATTTTCTGGCGCGCCAGTGACGACTGGCGCAAGTAAATCATTGCATGTGTAAACCCGGTATTAGTTTCACTTTCCGGTACCACTACATTTTCAAACTTATCATCACTGTTATTATTGAGTTTAGATTCTAACAATTGTTCAAACAAATCCTGATTATGATAGTTATGTTTCTTAAAATTATTTTTATTAAACTTTTTTATGAATCTCCTGTTTCTATTAACAATTTGATCATTATTGTGAAATTTAACATTATATGAACAAGGCCTGTAACTATTTTTGTTAACAATCATTGCAGGTTCCCAATACTTTTTTATTTTATTTTGAACTACAACTTCATCACCCTTTTTTAAATTAGGTAAATCTTTAGCTGTTAAATCAAATTGCGACTTTTGTTTAATTTGAGAATCTTTTAAAACTTTGTCAAAATTTTTATGACTGTAATTTGGTTTTAATAGGTTATTCTTTATTGGTACGTCACCTCTAAGTCTTCGTCCGAAAAGTAATTGTGCTGGTGACGGCATATTTGTTCCCAATGGTGTATTACGATATTCTAATAATACTAAATAAGGATCTTTATTATCGAATTCTGCTTTTTTAAACAATTTCTTGATTGTTTGAACTTGTCTTTCGATAAAACCATTTGATTGAGAATAACGTGGAGATGATGTCTTATGTATTATTTCCCAATTTTCCAAAAAATTTTGTATTTTTTCATTCGTGAATTGCGGTCCATTATCCGTATAAATTACTTCTGGCTTTCCATGTATAGCAAATATGGATTTAAATATTTTAACAACTTTATCGGCAGTTGTTCTTTCAAATATTTCAACTTCAGGATATTTTGAATATCTGTCTACCACTAAAAGATATTCTTTTGAATTTAAGGTAAAAAAATCTGCGGCCACACTTTGCCACGGTCTTTCTGGTAGTTCTCGATTAATTAATGTTTCTTTTTGCTGAGTATTTTGAAATTTCAAACATGCTGCACAATTTTTAATCGTGTCTGTTATTTCTTTAGTCATAAATGGCCAATATACCAGTTCCTTTGCTCGATTTACTGTTTTTGAAATACCCAAATGATTATAATGGATTCTACCTGTAATTTCTTTTCGCATAGATTTAGGTATTATAAATCGATCTCCTCGAAATAACACTCCATTGATTTCAGTTATTTCATCTTTAATTTTAAAATATGGTTTAACTATGTCATTAAGTTTACTTTTATGACTTGGCCAACCTTGTGATACTATTTTCATTAGCAAGGTTAATTCTTCATCTTTCTCAGTTTCATTTTTCAATTTATTGAACTGTTTTGGGCTAATTTCCGCATAGTTAATAATGTTAACATGAGCTTCTATTTCACTCTCTATTACTTTAAAATCATTGTTTTCACAAAATGCCCTTGACAATGTGTCGGCTAAATAAAGTTTCTTTCCTGGAACATATTTAACTTCCAAGTCGTAATTTAAAACATTGAATAACATTCTTTGTAACCTTGGTGGGCTTTTCTCAATTGGTTTTTTAAAAATACTCTCCAACGGCTTGTGATCAGTTTCTATACTGTCACTTTTTTTCCATGCATATATTGTTTGAATCTTTGACAACCAAACGTAATTGCCAACAGCTATTTCTCAATTTGAGCATACCGCTTTTGCGTGTCATTTAATGCCTTTGATGCATACTCAATTGGTCCTCCTTCCTGAAGGATTACTGCACCCATGCCCTCACTCGAGCTATCTACCGATAAGGTAATTGGTTTCTTCTCATCGTAGAATTTCAACACGGGACTTTTACTTAACAAACCTTTTAGGTGTTCAAAATCCCCTTCGTGTTTTTGTGTCCAGTTCCACACAACATCTTTCTTTATAAGTTTTCTTAAATTTTTGGTTAATTCTGAAAGATTTGTTATAAATTTGGAAACGTATGTTACCATTCCTAAAAATCTACTCAATTCTTTTGAGGTTTTAGGCGTTTTAATTTGCTTGATTGCTTCAACCTTTTCATTATCAATTTCAATTCCTTTTTCTGAAATTATATGTCCTATGTACATATTTAATTTGCTTTACGCCAAATTTACATTTTTCTTTATTAAATTTTACTCCTTTTTCTTTTGCTCTTTCCAACACTTGATTTAAAATTTTATCATGTTCCGCTTCATTTGGAGCAAATATG
This sequence comes from Rhagonycha lutea, assembly GCA_958510855.1. Lineage (NCBI taxonomy): Eukaryota > Metazoa > Arthropoda > Insecta > Coleoptera > Cantharidae > Rhagonycha > Rhagonycha lutea. The sequence continues at coordinate 43,072,808 of OY294038.1, forward strand.
ATCAAATCATCGATATAAATTTTTATACCCTGTATTCCTTTGAATACTTCCGTAAAATTTCTATGAAAAATTTCAGATGCATTGCTCAACCCATACGGTAATCTGTGAAATCTATATCTTCCAAAAGGTGTGACAAATGTTGTCAGTTTTGAAGAATTTTCCGACAATGGAATTTGCCAAAAACCTTTTGAAGCATCTAGCACAGAAAATATTTTTGAACCAGCCAAATTATGCATCAGCTCTTCAAATGTAGGTAATTCATACCTTTCTCGCAAAATTGCATTATTTAATTGCCTCGGGTCTAAACAAAGCCTTATTTTATTCTTAGGTTTACTGACGATTACTATTGGATTGACAAATTCAGTAGCCTCAGTAACCTCACTAATTATTTAATCCTTGAGCATCGTATCAAGATGCTTTTTTAAAGGTTCCCTTAAAGCAAATGGGACTTTTCTGCATGTTGCTGCAGCCGTTTCGTAATCTTTTTTTAATTTAAAATCACATGGTTCCACCTCGATTTTTCCTATTCCTCTGAATAATTCAGAATAATCTCTTAAAACCTTTACTTTATAATCATCATTAATTACATTAATGTTCAAATTTTGGGTTTGTTTAAGCAAATTCAAATTTTGTATCGTTTTGATACCTATTATTGGTTTAGCAGCTAAATCTTTAACATCAATTATTAAAAAATTTATTACGTTACTTTCTTTTCTGCAAATAACATTCAAATTACAGGACCCTACAACATTGAGTTTTATACCTCCATAATTAAAAACCTCGTTCTTACATTTTCTCAAACTTAAATTTTTAATTTTAACTTTTCAAAAATAAATAACGGAATAACATTACAATCTGCCCCTGTATCTAATTTAAATTTTATACTTTGATTAATTTCTGGTATTAAAATTGTTTCATAAAATTCAGAATTTACTGTATTGACTGTTAAATTACCTAATACATTTTGCATGACATCAGAATCGCTTTCTGAATCATCTGTTTGAACTTGAACCCAATTAATATTTTTAGATTTACACATTTTAGCTAGGTGGCTATACCTTCCGCATTTTCTACACCTGAGAAATTTTGCTCTGCACGGCTCATTGAATTGATGACCTTGACCACAACGTTGACATACCTGTTGTCTGAAGTTGTCCTTATGAGATGAATATTTATTTCTGACCTCATATTTGTTGCGTCCTTGGTTTGGCAGTTTCCTCGATACCATTTCAACTTTTTCACTTCCGTGGGCGTCTTTATTCAGATTTTTCATATAATTTTCACTTTCTTCAGCAGCTTTGCAAATTTCCACTGCTCGCTTATAATTTAAATTCGGCTCTCTTAGCAACCGATTTTTAGTAGCTGGATTTTTTATTCCACACACTATTCTGTCTTTAATTAATTCGTCTTTTAAATCCCCGTAATCACAGTTACGCGCAATTTTCCTCAAGTCCGCTTCAAACGTTTCCGATTCGCGCTGGCATCTCGTATTGAATTTACTTCTTTCAACACTTTTATTAGTTTGAGGTAAAAAATAATTGTCATATCTTTTAATTACTTCACTAAGGTCTTTTTGTTGCTCATCAGTTAGATCGAAAGATTTGTACACTTCACGGGCTTCGCGACCAATGCAATGTAACAAAATAGCAACTTGTACATCACCTGCTTTTAAACTACAGCCACTCGCGATATTAAAAATTTTAAAATCGGATTTAAACAATTTCCAATTTTCGGAAATGTCACCTTCCATTAACATGGATTTTAGTTGTTTGAGGAATTCCATTTTCACTTTTAAATATTACCTTTGTAACACTTTACTTTTTCCACTATTTATTACCTTTGTAACTTTGGAAACTAGTTAATGCCTTTGCACTAATTATTTTTATTATTACCTTTGTAATAATTCTTATTGAGTCTTCTTCTAACCCCTTTTTACGACTGCGCCATGTTATATTATTATTTAATGTTATATTGGGTATCAGGTTATTGAATAATAAACCAATATAAATACAACACTTTATTATATATGAAGCTATTTGGTTCGTAGTTAGATATAAACTGATTACTAATAAGTTCAGTCATTGTTACATGAACTTACGAACACATACATACGCATAATATTTATTCTTACAACATTTACTTCACCTTTTAAGTTGCCTCAAAGAGACGTTGATTTCCTCTAATAAGCCGGAACCAATTTGCCTAACAAATGAACTCGATGAAAATTAAAACCAAAGTGCGTCATACCTTGTTTCTTCAAGAGAAGTTGAGAAATTTTTATGATTCACATACTAATTTCTTTGAGCTACAAATCGGGAGCCTCCATCCTGAATTTTAATGACCCAAAAATGCTTCACATTCTTGGTTGCAGGGACACAGATAAGGTGTTTACTCAATACCTCGGCACCATCCTAGATCAGTCCCTTCAAGATCGCTGTAGAGTAGGGGAGTGGGACTAAATTGTCCTACAAACGTACTTGTGGTCTGGTGTAAATTTACTTCTAATATTGGCGTCAATTTCATTCAATCCATTTTGTAAACAAAAACTCTGTAAACAATTAGATGCTATGCTGGGAACCGATGCAGCATCGTTAGTTGTACGTATTGGTCCTCAAGAATGCAGAAGGCTTAAGTTCGATTTTGTTATTTTAATTTTAGAAGATTGATTTTGAATTATGTTCGTTTGAAATTACTCTATTGTAGCCACTGAAATAATGATTATTAAACTTATTTCTAGGTGTAATTTAGTTTAATTACTTGAAATCGATGATAAAACAATCGAATTAGTAATGAAATAACTCATTTCTTAACAGAATTGTTGTGTTCATCAGTCCCTTGGAGCCAAATTTGACAAACACTTGAATTTCTCCTAAAATACTTTTAAAGTGACTGATGTACTTTTTACACATGGTATAACCAACCCATGGTTCATCAAAAGCGTTATAAAGGAACATGATATAAGATAAAAAAAGAAAAAACATATAATTCAAAAATTCATCTGTAAAGTTATCCAAGTTTTGTAGAAGTACTAATTTATTAAAAAATGAAATACAAAAATGTTCCAATATAGTTTTAAAAAACAATATAAGTAAAATGTTGTTAAGAAATCAAAACTTATAATAGAACTTTAATTTCTGCAATGGTTAACAAATCTGTAAGAAGTTCTGGATGTGATCGTTTCATATCGTCCCATCCATCAGTCTTAATTACATCAGTGCCGTGACAAACAATGTATTCTAATGCTTTGGCTTTCAGCTGATCTAAACTGTGCAAATTGGCCAAAATGAAAACTTCAACAGCATTTTCCACTGAAATATTCATGAACAATTCTTCAATGCATAGCAACTTTAGACTTTCCAATTTGTACAGGATAGCTGCTTGCAATAAATCAATTGCAATTTCATTGACATCGCGCACTCTTCCGGCATACAAAAAACGTAATATTTCTCTAAAGACTTCTGCTTTGACTTTAGATAATTCAACACGATTATTCTTCGACTCTTTCATGTTACGTTTAAACATTGCTTTAAAAACAGGACTTCGAGCTGCTAAAATTGCTTTATGTACTTGAAATTCTTTACCAGCTACGTAAAAAGTAAAGTCAGTAAAATGTTCATTTTCAAATATAACTTCAAAATCATCGTGCAATGTACATTTTGGCTCTGTGAAGTAAGGTTTAGGAATTTCTATTACAGCACTGATGTCACAAATTACTGTTATACCGTTGTCATGTAAAAAACCATTGGAATAATTTAGGATAGCAGCCCTTTTTATTTCAAAGCATCTTAAACGCCTTCCAGCAAATTGGTAGTATGACATTAGCTTATACCAGGTTATAGTATTCTTTGGTATTGTGCTTAATAACTGAAATTTGCAGTGGTACCGAATTCTTCTGGCGCAACTAACAAGAAACAGCTTCAAGCAGTATGTTATATCTTGTGTAGGGTTAAAATTGTCCATTCGTGGTAAGAACGGATCTATACTGCAGGATTTATTCTCCAGCTTCAAAAGCCACTCTACATTCCCTCCATTTGTAAATATCGGTGTCTCTAAACTCTCAAAGTTTTTATTAAAATTACTTATATTCCATGTGTGTGTAACATTTACACCTTTTTTCATATAATTGTTGTCGTTCCTTTTTACAATTTTGGCTTCAGATCTTGAAGTCAAACTGCTAGCCATCTTTAAGCTATGCCTTGAAAACAAGGGATGATCCTTGGTGTTCAGATAAATAGTGGTTTAACCACGAATACAAACTTAGGTGACAGTGTTCCCAAGTTATCCAAGTGAACCTTCGCCAAGTATAGAGCATACAATAAAATTGTTAGCCCAAACACAAGCGCAATGCAACTTGATGTGACACGATTTTATTATTATTCAACGTTGCAGTATTGCCAAACTGTCTTGATAAACTAACCTAGTTCCTGCAACAGCAGCTCTGCGAATTACAGTTTCAATTGCATTCCAATTTTCTCTTTCTACAGAGCAAAATGTTATCGTACAAAATAATTTTTCAAACTGCTCGACAGACCTGAAATTATTCACCCCATAAACATTGCAAAATTTGCACCTTATTAAAATTACTTACATCAAATGACATATTTGCGAACCTATCGAATCGTATTTTGCGATTTTATATTCACCATTAACACATTAACTATGGAAATAGTTTCTTTTACAATTTAAAGTCCATAAACAAAAATGTTTGCAAACAATTTTGAGGTTATGTTTGTTCATTGTGTCAAAGAAAATATCCCTCCCATTTTAACATTAGCATGGGCGTACTTAATTTAAATTTTGATAGGGAAACATTGTTTACATGGTCGTCCTTAATATTTTTCTTTTTATTTTATTACAATTCGCAAGTCTGTGTCGTATCTATCGCTAAGCGATTACATGCAAAGTGCTGGAAAATTTAAGTAAATTAAAGATAATTAATTAATAATTCCTTCGCTCGATGTTTTTGGCATCTTTTCTTAGTTGCAGATTCTTTTAACTAGTAGGCTTATTTCATCATGCAGTGCTTCGCCACCATACTTTAACATTTCTGCAATTATCCCTTCGCTACTCAATGCCTTCCCATTTTTAAGCCTTGTTATAATTTGCAAGATCTTTTCCTTATCCGATTCCATTAATTCTTCTTCTCCTTACGACAGCTCTAATTCAGTTTCTTCTCATTCTTCATCTCATTCTGTCTTCAGTAGCTTCTGGAAATGTTCTGTCTAAATCTTCCAAGTGGAAAGTGTCCACACTTTATCTGGTTCGCTTATGTGTTTGTAAAACTTTTTCATATCATTTTTGGAGATACGTTCTTCAATTTTTTTCATATTTTTATCCAGCCTTCATTTCTCTATTTTTACTGTAATCAATATAGTCATCTTCTTCGTTCGTTTCTAACCATTTAAGTCTTGCCAGCCTCATTTTATTCATCTTCGCTTCACATTTTCTATAGAACCATTTTTTCCATTTAAATTTTTCTCTATAGCCTATTATTTACTTCGTGCTTCAATGATACACTTTCTTATTGTGTTCCATCTCTCATCTATATCGGTCACTACCCCTTCGTTTTCATTTTCCAGTTTTCCAATGTTGTTTTAATGTTATCGTCATCTGTTAAATTTCTAGCAGTAAAGAATTTAAAAACGTTGCCAGATGGTTAAGAAAAACATCCATTTTCTCTTGGACATTTCGTGCCCAGTTTCCATCTGGTCCTCTTGTGGGGCGACAGCTGTACAGGTTTGCTTCAACTTCTTCCTCGCCCTCCACAGCGAATAATCAATGGCTTCTGTGGGAGTAAGGTCCTCAAGGTACTTTTGGATCGATTAATTTTTATGATTACAACTTGGGGAGATAAAACGGAGCAGACGAAAAGGAGGCGACGAGTGGAGTTCCGTAGGGCACCGTTCTGGGCACTGCACTCTGGAACGTAATGTACTCATCCAGAACAAAAATGCGAAAACAGTCGAGGCCATTAACATCATTCTGCAATGGATCGAGGAAAACGGACTGACCCTAATCCCGGCCAAGGCGAAGGATATCAGGGTCACCGGCAGACGTAAAACGCCGTTAATCGGCATATTGATGAATGAATTCCCAATAGATCTCAACGATTCTGTTACCATTTTAGGCGTAAAGTTTGAAAAACACCTAAACTTCGCCGAATACATCTGGGACATGCTAGCTAAAGTGGAGTCCTCAACATCGAAGATCACTCGCTTGATGCCAAACATCGGAGGGCCGAAGGCAGCCAGAACGAGAATGCTGGCACTGAATGTGTGTAAGGTGGGAATCTGCAAGGATCGCAGCCAAACTTGGAGCAAACATGCAAGTTAATCCAGACACAGTAGTCAAAACTCTAGAACACAAGAAGAAACATTACAAGAAGACACGCAAAGGAGTCAATAAACAAATGGAACACTGGAGAAAACTAACCGCCCTAAGTTACGAAAGTATCTAATGCCGAAAGGCGGATTCTTGCAACGAAAGGCGGATAGAGGAGAGGTTTTCGTTATTAAATTAACTTTTTATTAACTTATTTAAATTAACCTTCTTCTTCAACTTAATTTAAACCTAAATAAGGCTTGTTATTTCCAACATCTGCTTGGTTTCCTTGGCAGTGTTAGTTCCATGGGCATTTAAATATTTTACATACATCAGGTAGCTTTCTAGACTTGCCTTCAGATATGCCTGTATCCTGGTTTATGCTAATGGTAGCAATTTACTAACCTAGGGGACCACCGGCTTAACGTGCATTCCGAAGCACGGAGACTTCTTATGACTAGTGGTTGTGGGTGTAAAACTAAATGGAATCGGGAAAAGAAGCTATATATAAAAGCCCCTCGGGAAACTGACTTTCCAGACCAAACCTCAGGGACCAGTCTGGTATACTCGTATGCTGGTATATAACTCAGGAACCCTGCACCTAGGGCTCCCATCATCTTGTCGTAATGGTGTTTGAGTGGGTACCTCAGCTCGCCAAAGGAGGTACGTATGGCGTTGCAGATGGGGGATCCATCTGCAGTCGTTTTGTCCCAGATAGGGGGGATGCAGGATAAATCTTAAGTGTACATCTAACATCTAAAACTAACAATTCTAACACGTGACTCCAGTGTATACGCTGTAGAATCTAAAAGTCTAATCATTCTCAGATATTAAAGTGCACATAATATCGTATCTTTGCTTGAAATTTTTAGAATTTACATATTTCAGGATAAAATTTGGTCGTGTTTGATAAGAGACAAAAATTTGAAATTTACTGGATACTTACCTTTACCTACAAAGTCCTTTTTGAGATTTACTCCTCTCGCGGATGTACAGGCGTTTAGAGAAGCAAAAAATATAGCGATTTGTTTATCATACGTCATAACATATTATGTCATTACGAAGATGATTTTGATTTAGAAGCAAAGTGGCATTTTTTTACTACTTCTCGTGGAAGAAGTCCGGTAGCAGTTCGTTATCGTGGACCCCGAGAGTTTAAAATTTATTAAAGAAAACTCTGAATTAGATAGATAACATAGGATGATCAGGTGCTACTTAAGTCCCTGATAACCACACCGGAAAAAAACAAAGTGGCAGTCCTCGAGGTGGAGATGGGGGCAGCCAAACGACTGCTATTGACCCCGAACGTCAAGATTGGATTTAACATATGCAAGATTAGAAATCACACGAGATGCGGAAGGTGCTGGTCGAAAGGGCACGCCCAACCGACTTGCAGGGACCTGGATAGGTCAAAAATGTGCTGGCGGTGCTGCCGTGAAGGTCACTTCGCAGCGGTATGCACCGGTGAGTACCACTGCGCTGACTGCGGGGTGGATGGCCATAGCGCAGGCAACTGGCGTTGCCGAGGGAGCCAAAAGCAGTAGAAAATACGTCGGATGGTCCTTGGCTGTCGTAACCGTCGCGGCAATAGGATAGGAGAGCCGAACTCATGGTTCTCCCAACATCAAGGAATCTTATAACAAATCTACTCTATATATATAAAAAGATAAGACAAAATATGCAACGTTTTTGTGCAACGTTTTTATGCAACGCTGAGAACAGCAATTGGACGACACCAAACAAACATTGTAATCACATCAACGGATGAATCAAAGCAAAGCAAAGCAAAGCAAAGCAAAAGGTAAACGCAAAGCAACAAAACCATGCGACGCAAAAACACAAAGATTGAAAGATTTATGTAAATGCAAAAATCCGTTTGGTGGCAAATTTGTTATTTTTGATGGTGACTTTCGTCAAGTTTTACCTGTTATAAAATACGGTTCACCTGTAGAGATAGTCAATTATACTTTAAAGTCAACATCAATTTGGTCAAGCAGCATTATATTATTGAAAGTACCTAATAGCTGGAAATCTACAAATATAGGGTGTTTTTTTAGCTGCATGAGAACTTTCAATATGGATAACAATTGAATCAAGATTGCTATGGAAACAGTTTTTTGATATTTGTGTTTAGCAAGGTTTGGCATTTGATAATGCATAGATTGACCATTGAACAACGCTACCAAATTATAGAAATATATTTTAAAAATCAAAGCTCTGTTCGCCAAACATATAGAGCCCTTCGCCCATTTTATTTAGACATTTTCAACCTTCTGAGCAAGCTATTCGTGCGGTGGTAGACAAATTTCGTACCACTTCTTCGTTGCGTGATATAAAAACACCAGCAAGACGAAATTATGTGCGTACCGAAGAAGCTATCAGTTCTGTGAGTGAAAGTGTGCAACAGGACCCAAACATTTCAATTCGCCATCGTGCTCAACAACTTGGGCTTTGTCCGTCCACTACATGGAAAATTTTACGGAAAGATCTTCATTTACTACCTTATAAAATCCAGCTGGTTCAAGAACTGAAGCCTGATGATCATCGATTGCGTCGTGAGTTCGCAGATTGGGCTCACAACCAATTGGAAGTGGATCCATTTTTTTAGAGTAAAATTTTGTTCAGTGACGAGGCACATTTCTGGTTAAATGGGTATGTGAACAAACAAAATTGCCGTATATGGAGTGAGACCAATCCGGGACATTATCTTGAGACTCCATTGCATCCATTAAAATTGACTGTTTGGTGTGGAATACACGCCAACGGCATCATTGGTCCATATGTCTTTCGAAATGAGGAAGGAGCTACCGTTACGGTGAATGGTGTGAGATATCGACACATGCTCAATACATTTTTGTTTCCAAAACTTCAAGAGCTAAACATTGACAACTTATGGTTCCAACAGGATGGTGCTACGTGCCACACAGCCAACGAAACCATCAATTTATTGAAAGGACAATTTGGTGACAACATTATTTCAAAACGTGGTCCTATCAATTGGCCTCCAAGATCGTGTGATTTGACACCTCCAGATTATTTTCTGTGGGGGTATGTTAAATCCATGGTTTATGCTAACAAACCAACAACTCTAGAAGCATTGGAGGCTAATATTCAGCAAGCCATTTATGAAATAAAGCCAGAAATATTGGAAAAAGTGGTCAAAAATTGGACTGAACGGATGCGCTTCGTAACCATTAGTCGTGGTGGTCACATGCCGGAAGTCATGTTCAAATCATAAATGCCTTTAACTGTACTTTCATAAAAAAATTATAACCAAAACATTCCGTCAGGTTTTTAATGTTTTATTTCATTTTGAAGTTCTCATGCAGCTAAAAAACCACCCTATACTTGTGCATTCGTAACTGTTTTGACCCAAACTCAGGCAATTTTAACAAAAATCCTCTTTCCTCCCTACTCACTTCTAGACCCAAGGCATTCCATGGAGGATGCCATTTCACCTCCCTCCCCCAAGGGAAACTTCATGGTCGTTTTCAATAGTTTGCCTTTCCTAATCGAGTACATGATCAAGAAAGAACTCCAGCCATTCAAATCATGGATTTTAATAGTAAATTTCATCCAAGTTTCGGATCGAATTTTTTACAATTTCCCCCAATCATGGACAGTAGCCAACCGATGTAAGTTCTTGAAAGAAGACAAAAAAAATACTCAACTCGAACTGCACGTTCCCAGTGTCATTATTCTGGCATATCCAGTAACAGAAGTCATCTCACTCTAGACAACAACATAAATCATCTCCGTCAGAACTACCAAGCACCATCTGAGATGCAAGGGCGGATCCAGGGGGGCAATCGCCCCTTCTCGGAAAACTTAATCTTTATATATTATAAAAACTACACAGCAATGGAGTGATGTGATAGCTGGTTGAGTTACAGAGCGGAAATTCTGGGTTTAAATCGCGGACTTTGCAGAATTTCTTAGCTCGGCCTTCCAGTGGGTATCCACACGCTGTGGTGAAAAGTTGAAGTAATAAGAGTAGCAAAAGAGGAGTAATCCACCTCGTGAAATGGATTGTGTGGCCTTCTAATAAAGTGGAAATAATCCGACAGGAATGGAAAAGCCCGTGATATTATAAAACATAATAAAAACTAATATTACTAGAAAATAGTATAGAAGGTGTGTGTTATCAATTTTTGTATTATTCTTTGTAATCTATAGAATCGCCCCCCCCCCCCTTTAAAAAGTTGCTGGATCCGCCTCTACCTGGATGCCCATGTGAAAAGAAATACAATTAACCGTCGCTTCATTTTATCCCAAAAGTATCAAAAAACATGACAGGATTTCGGGCGGCTCTGTTCCTAAATTCGTAAAAAACGTAATACTCCGTTTCAAAATGATAAAGTCAATAAGGAAAAATGAATTTTTTGTAGAACAAATCTACGGAATCAACTATTGTTGTGATGGCAAGATAAGATGTCTATCGAGATAAATAAATGCACCTACATACGTAGTTTGTTATTAACTGTTTAATAATAAACGTCTTTTAAATAATTATTGTGAATTGTGTTTTTAAATTGCATGGTACACAATTAACCGAAAATGAAAAAGGTGGTGTAGATGTTCGCAGGTCTAGCAGATTACGCATGAGGGAAATTGCTTGAAGATTAGGTAGATCTTTAAGTGTCTCCAAAATTATGTAACTAGTCTTGGTGATTATGGCAAAAAAATGTTGACTGGACGTCCAAAGGTCATTTCAACTCGAAATCTTCAACTAATTTCGAAAATAACCTCAAATTCAACCAAGGGCTGCAATGATATCACACGGGATTTTGGTTTATATGTTTGACAATCCACTCTATGGTGGGCAATAAAATCTCTTATATAATATAGATCGTTCAGAAATGAAAACAACACCGCAATTAAAAGCAATTCACAAAGAAGATCTCTCAAAATTTGTTTAAAAAAATAAGAACACCAACTGGGATAAAATAAGAAAAATAAGAAAAATTTATTAATGAAATCATTAATTCTACAATATGGTATTTGTTTCTTAGGTTATTTATTCTGACGAAAAATAGTTTAATTTAGGTGGCCCAGATGGTTTCAATGGATATTTGAGAGATTTGAGAAAGGAGGAAAGATATTTTTAAATAGAAACTTTGGTGAGGGTTCACATATGGTATGGGAAGCTTTTAGTGCATTTGGAATACTTAATTTGGCATTCAATCAGGAATATCAGGAAGTGTTATCCCAACATCTGATTCCATTATTAACAGACCATCCCGAGCAAAACTTTATCGTGCAGCATAATAATGCAAGGGTGCATGTCAGCAGCAACACAAAGAAAATGGTTTGCAGATGGAAATATTGATGTTCTCGATTGGCCAGAATGTTCACTGTTCACCTGACTTAAGTCCTATTGAGAACCTTTGGGGACTACCTAGTTCGGAACATTTATAAAAATAACTAGCAGTACTCAACTATAGGTAAACGAGACAAAAATGACAATTTTAACAGCATCGCGAAATTTACCTAATAGTAGAGATACAAAATTTAGTCGAATCAATGCCTACTAGAATTTTTGAAGCTGTTTGTACCAATGGGGGATACATTAAATATTAAAACCTTAATATACCGGGTGTTGAATGAGTTAGCCGAACATAGGATATTTACATGTAAAAACTTATTTATACAAATTCCTGCTTCCCTAATTATTTTAGAGAAAAATTGAAAAACACAAAAATAATGCAGAAATATAAACTACAAATGATAAGAGCATTAGATTTTATCTAGCTTTTACTTATAAGGTCAAAAAATGCTTTTGAAATTGTTAAAATTTTCATTTATCAGACTGGCCATGGAAGTTTCTAAGGTAATTATTTTTGATAAGTAATAAAAAATTGAGACGGTCATTGCCTTGCAGCTAACACAGCTGGATGTGAATGCGGGGTACCGGGTTCAAACCCGGGGAGAGTCAAACGTTCTTATGACTAAGTCTCCGTGCTTCGGAGGGCACATTAAGCCGGCGGTCCCCCTGAGTTGACAAATTGCCACCGTTAACAAAAAACAGGGCTACAGGCACATCTGAATGGTAGGCTAGCAAGCTGCTAACGGATTTAAAACAACTATAGTCCAAAATCGATCTGCGGACTACTCACCAACCCGCCTGGCCAGCGTGGTGAGTTATGGCCAAACCAAACCTCCATAATATGGAGAGGCTAATGTCCAGCAGTGGACAGAAAAAGGCTGACAACAAACGAATAAAAAACAATTGCACGTTGTTTACAGTTTTGCACTTTATTAAATTTTACTTTCATAAAATAAAATAAAAAAAAGTACACAATTAGTGAAAAAAATCAATTTTTAAAACTATATTTCTCTGGAAACAGTAGTATACGTATGGTACGAGATCTCCTTGCTGGTTTATACCCAGAAAAACCAATCCCTACTCTTTCGACAATTCAATTTCAAAAGCATTTTTTGCCCTTAAGTAAAAGCTAGATAAAATCTAATGCTCTTATCATTTGTAGTTTATATTTCTGCATTATTTTTGTGTCTTTCAATTTTTCTCTAAAATAATTAGGGAAGCAGGAATTTGCATAAATAAGTTTTTACATGTTAATATCCTATGTTCGGCTAACTAATTCAACACCCTGTATAAAGCTATATACGTATACGACTTTATAATTTTGAAACTCTTTGATTTTGAACTTTTCATTTTGTCTTCTATATGAATTAAAATATTTAATGTAAGATTTGCGTTGTCATCGAATAGGTTGGTTATTCATTTTTCTGATAGTAACTGTATTTTGATGAAAAATATTTTAGTTGAGAAAAAAATACATTTGTTTGATCGACTTTAAGCGTGGTCCAGACCTAACGTTTTATCGTACGTTTTACTGTCCGTTCTAAGATTGTCAGGTAAAACGTTAGGTGTGGACAGGAAAACGACGAACGATTTAGAACTGAAACGATAAGTCCTAGGATCTTAAAACTGAAGCCCGTCCAGACCTAACGTTTTGTCGTACGTTTTACTGTCCGTTCTGAGATTGTCAGGTAAAACGTTAGGTGTGGACAGGAAAACGACGAACGATTTAGAACTGAAACGATAAGTCCTAGGATCTTAAAACTGAAGCCCGTCCAGACCTAACGTTTTGTCGTACGTTTTACTGTCCGTTCTGAGATTGTCAGGTAAAACGTTAGGTGTGGACAGGAAAACGACGAACGATTTAGAACTGAAACGATATTTTAAAAATGAAGTCAACTTCTCATTTCTCGCATCATTTCTCGAAGTTTTGTGCAGATATGCAGCAAAAAAGCGTAGGTTTTTATGTTTCAAATAATCACTAGATGATAACTAGTTGATAAATAGATGATAACTAGATGTAAAATCTTTTAACATTGTTTTTAAAATAAAATGAGAAAATTTTAAAGAATATTTTCTTTTTTATCTTCATAAAAATTCAGGATATGTTCATAAATATTGTTGTTAGGTGTCGATATTAATGAATTTTTATAATAATTATTCTTTGATAAAATACATAATGTTGAGTTATGCGCCAGAAATTAAAAAACGCCAATGCAAGAAAACGTGCAGCTTATTACAAACTATAATAAGTCGAATAAAATAATATTATGCAGTTTTCCAGAATTATTTTCGAAATCCAAAATGCAATTTTATTTATTGATGCTTTTTTGGTGCTTTCTACCCGCAAGTATGTGCTTCAAAATTGTAAATTACATTAATTATCTACTTTTGCTTACCTATGTTAAGGTAGTACTGTCGGTCATAGAATTACCGTTCAGAATTTAACGAAATTTGGCATATTAGTAGATTATGATAAGATAATAATCCAGTTAAATTTTTGAAGAGCTACAGAGAACCAGTTAAAAAATATAGACATTTCAAATTTTATGCATTTAGCATTGAACCTTATGGGAAATCACATATTTTATCGAATTTTACAAAAAGTACCGTTCAGATTTCAATAAAAAATCAGAAGAAGAGAGAAAGTAGTATGTAAAACATTTTAGACCCTTAAAAATATAGGTTCAGAGCATAGTATAGTAGTAATTAGCAAATAAATATCAAAAAATGTATTTTTTGTATCGTAGTTTTTAGATGTGGCAACGTCGTAAAATATCACAACGCGCGCGAAATTTAAAAATTCATATAATATGAGAATGTAGTAGGTTTCATAAAAGTCTTTATTAAAATAAACTCGAATGAGATTTTAAAATATTTTATCTTCTATATTATTATAAAATATCTATATTTTATTTAAAAATGCAGAAACTACAACGACTAGCGTTTTTGGGTATAACAGGGGCTATGCGTACAATCTCAACTGCGGTTATAGAATCACTTTTAGATCTGCCACTTCACCTACGAGTGAAAAAGGAGGGCTTTACACATCCACATAAAATAACCCAAATTAAGAAATTAAAACCGGGAAACAAAACAGGTCACATAAAAATACTGGACTTCTTAGAGTCAAATCTGCTTGAAAAACCTTTGGAATTCATCCCGAGAACTTTTGACTTTTAGACACTGTTTGAGTTTGTCATTTAGGACCGCAACATGGCTAGAAGTCATACAATGCAAGTGGATACAAAATCTTCCAACTGAAATACAGATGGATCAAAAACTGACGAGGGAACAAGGTATGAGGCATCTACAGCTTTAGAATGCCAATATAATGTCTGACAGCCAAGCTGCGATAAAAGCACTGAAAGCCAATAGCTTTGAATATTTATCCATATAGGAATGTATACAATCTATCAACAAAATTGGCCAAAGGCAACAAAATTGCACTTCACTGGAGGCCAAGTCATGAGGGAAATGAGATAGCTGACAAACTAGCTTGATCAGGTTCAAAAGCGCCCACGACTGGACTTGAATCGTTCTGTGAGTTATCTAAAACACAGGGGTGGAAATCCAGAAGTGGCAAACGGAGAGCAGGAAACCCTCTGGTACAATTCACCAGGACAAAGACAGGCGAAGAAATTATTTATAGAGTACTCGACTGCAGATCATAAGAAACTTCTTCTTTTTTCAAAGAACGAAATTATTATACTTGAATGTTTGCGTCAGTGTTAAGGGTAGTTAACATGAGCTTTCCAGGATTGTTTTTTAATTTATTAGCTAATGCAACCTGTTGCAGTCTTTTCTCGTAAATTTTTTGTGGTACTCTTTTACCTTTCCAATGAAAAATGAAATATTTTTTTATTGCGATTTAATGGTTTTGACGGTGAAATAATTTTTATACACACGTATGATGCCGGCAACTGGTGCTGTTTACATTTAGAGTGAAATAGAGTCACTGTACACGCGATGAAGCCAAATCGTTATGATTTAATAATTTGTAGCTATCTTTGTTAAACACTATAGTTCGCTATCTTGTTATCTCTCTCAGAATTCTGAAACCGACGACGTATGTGCAATTTTAAAAATTTAAATTGACAACCAAAAAATTAATTTGATATGTCAGATAGCTCTACAACTGTCACACCATCGCGACGTTGCCAAGTCTAAATACTGCTTAAGTCAAGTAAGACTGTAAATACATTTGACTCTTGCAGTATCGACAGTACTACCTTAATAATAAATTAATTTTATTGTACAAGGCAGTTTATTAATCAAATTACGTTCCTACCTACACAAATTATTTATTATCATTGATTAAAGATTAATTTTAGATTAATTAATTAAGAGCACGGATTCTAGGCAATTTGCCTTTTTGTCCTGTATTTAGGCAATTCAAAATTATAAATACAGAAATGCCGTTCAAACGATTTTGAAAATTTTGAACTTTACTTTTATTTGCCTAAATGCCTATTTTCGATGTTACTGACCTAAAATAGATTTTTAAGGCCTAAAAAGCCTAAACCAATGATTTATCCCGTTTAGTTACTAAAAGTTAAAAAGAAAGTTTTTATGTTTTTAAAATTTGGATCTCTCAGGCAGTGTCTGATTTAGCACTTGAGAGGACTTGAGAGGAAAATTGAAGCGCAATTCAATTTTAAGGTCCTCTTCTAAATATTTTCACTGCTCCTACACCCTACAGTGTGCATTCTACGCGCACGTTTTACTATGTTTTTCACACTATAGTGATCTAAGAAAGCTGAATATTGAGGCCCCCTTAATTTATGATGCCCCAGGCGTGCTCGGTGAAGTCAGCTTAGATAGAGAACTGGCAGTGGTCGTTGAGTCAGCGCTTCGTATCCACGTTTATTAAGGTGGCCGTGAAATTCACTTAAAAACACTAAATCCGCTAGGTGCCGCGACTGTAGCCCGAATTCCCCATAGCAGTTGAGGGTTTGAAATTACCCATAGTTTGAAACAATCCCTTTCTTTAGGGATCCAGCAGGTTATTTAAAAAAACCATACATACAAGTGTTACTATAAGGATTTCAAAAGACATTTTCCATTCGACACAAAACTCAAAAAATTGAAAACTTTAGCATACCGACTTTGTGAAATAATGTTCTTCAAAGTTGACGCCACAACTAGAATCCAAATTTGGGCTTTAAAAATTTAGGATGAAAAAAATATAGGTAAAAATTCTAAAAAAGAAAATATGTTTGCGATATTTTTTTTTGAAAATCACTCACCTTGTAGTTTCAAACTTAGGCTTTTTGAATCTGTTTTAAGAATTTTTTTAAATTTATTCGTTTTTAAGATTTGTGTCGAACAAAAAAAAAACAATTTCTCGGCCACCTTAATAAAACTGTGGAAGTTAATTTAACTCAAAAGGTGCGACAGATTTCAGAAATCCTGAATGGCTTTAAGTCAGATAGGTACCCTCTAAATACAAAACCGTAAATGGCAGAGGTTCTCTAGGTTTGAGAGGGGGGAGGTGAATTTTTCAAAAACTCAAAAAAAATCGTACATTTATTTGTTAACTTAAAAAAATAGTAACCCCCTAAATTAATAGATAATAAAATAAACACCATCTATTTAGGAGGGAAAGAAGCTTACATAAAAATTTTTATAGTATTTTCATTCTTTATAGTTTATCGTTATTAAAAAATATTTAACTCATTTTTTTAAATATTATGTTTATAAGTTGCTGTAATGAAAAATATAATATTGCCTAAAAACCCCTAAATTCTTAATTATTGCGCCTATTTCAACGATTTTTATACCCTAAAATTGTGCCTTTTAAAACATTTTTTACGTCCTAAAATCCATGCTCTATTATCAATTTCCGACACAGACAGAAAAGTGCACATATAATATTTTTTATGCTTGTATGTAGTTATAATCTCGTATTGCAAATTATATTTTCGTTGGAGCATTATTTTACCACATTAATTACCTTATTTTATCATAATAATGCTGCCAAGTGCATCGGGTGCATCTACCCTAGTATGTTCGACTTCCGAAATCATTCGGGAAACTATAATTAGATTCACTACTAAATATTTAATAATTTGAGATGCGAAGGTAAAACGTACGACAAATCGTTAGGTCTGGACGCTTCAGAGATCGAACGTTTTACCTGAAGATCTCAGAACGGACAGTAAAACGTACGATAAAACGTTAGGTCTGGACGCAAAAGAGCTCAAACGTTTTACCTGACAATCTCAGAACGGACAGCAAAACGTACGATAAAACGTTAGGTCTGGACCACGCTTTATAATTTTGAGCCGCAGTGTATTACAATGTACTTTCAAGTTTTTATTTTTAGATCATAGTCCACACTTTTAAGTTAGCTTACCCTGTGGTTAACAATATGAAAAAAACAAGTGACGTTTAAACTACACAAGAAAATAAAAGCAAAAAATCAGATAAAGTTGTTTGTAGAATCCATTACAAAATAAAATCGCTTTGTCGTCATAGTTTCAAATAAAAGTTTTAAAGTTAACACTACATAAACCATTTCGGTTGTACAATCAGTCAAATGAAAATTAAGATTTATTTTCATGCCATTTATCATTTTGTTTGATGAAGGAAATTGGAAAGATTTGCAACCTACACATGAGTTGTGTTATTCCGCTGCTGCTAGTAAAATCTGGATGTACTCATGGAAGCTCTTGAATTATGGAAACATTATGAGAATGAAGGACTCCAAATGAATCGCAGCTTTCTATATTCTCCACTTAACTAACTTCATTTATAACTACTACTGGAAAACTCCGAACATAACAAAAGAATTTTCTTCAGGGAAAACTGCTGATCCATTATTGAAAATGCTCAATAGGGTCTATTAAACTTGCTATTTCGCAATTCTGATTTATTGACTTTAATCAAACTTAATTTAGTGTTTAAAAATAACTTTAATCTCAATGTTATGTAAATTTTGAAGCCATTGAACTAATTCTTCGTGCTTTCCATAATAATAGATTATGAATTATTCCATTTCATATCTTACATTATATATCATAAATGTTTTAAGGCTACCCTGATAAGAATTCGAAAAGTTTGAAAAGTAAATGCTACAATTTATTATTCAAAACCCATTAAAAACTAGGTCTAAATTCAAACGATTTCATATTAAGCAAAAAATTTTAATATTATACTAATTTAGGTTATTACTTCCGTTACTTATAAAAAGTCTAATTTTATTTTTTATATATTTTAAATATATTTTAAATATTTTAAAATTCTGTGCTATTAAGATTAGTTTTATAAATAAATTATAATTTTGCTGATAACCCGTTAGTATAAAAATGAAAAATTGACGAAACGAATTCACTGCTTTCAGTAAGGCACAGTTGAAACAACCAACCATTTTTATTTCAAAATGAAATTATTACTAATTTTTCTCGTTGCTTTAAGTTTGTTCAATGTGGTATTTATGTGTAAAGGTATGTATAAACTATTTTTCATTATATAAAGGTTATCAAAAAAACTTTTGCAGGCAAAAATGATTAGTGAATATTTTAACATAGGAAGCGGTAAACTTTTTAATCTTGACTGTAATATTATGTGATACTATAGCATGATGTATTTTTTTGGTAGAATTTGATTAAAAATAGATAGAATAAGGGAAGCTCTGCTTCAAAACGGGTCGGCTGACGAGGATCATTAGGGGTAGTAGGTGCAATCGACATAATATGTCCAAATTAATAAGAGATTACATGTATCCTAAACTACAACATAATTGTTTTCAGATGGAGAGGACTGCAACTTACCTGCTGGTATTAGCATTCCAGTTGGAGTGACATTCAAGTGTAGCAGTGGAACGTGTAGTAGATTTACCGTAACACCGATACCAGGAGTGACTCTATGCAATACGCCACTCAAGTGTTGCTTCGACATAGTAGTACCACCAGTACCAGCAAGAGTACTATGAACAGGTTGAAACTTTTAGATGTGAATTTCTCTAAATCCAAACAACTTTGTTTACTGCACGACTTCAATTTTTGTGTGTGTTAGATTAATAATATTTTGCACCGTATTGGTCAGAAAATGATCAATTTCTGTTGGCACCATTTGATAATAGTATTTGCGCTACTCGTTTGGAATGTAGAAGATAATGTTTATTATTATTTTTCAATAAATTTTAAGAATAGAATCCAAAGAAAAATTAATTTGTTATTACTGCTTCTTTAAACCGATTTTCCCTACGTTCTCTTAGGGTCTATGTTTAGATTTCGATTTGTGGTGAAAGAACACAATACGTTATTAGGTTATTACTAACCAAGTAGTTTGGACAAAGAATTACATTCATTTAAATTATTCAAAAACTGTAATACAAATCTGCTAGAATAGAAGCTCACTGTAAAAAAAGCACGTAAAATTACAGTAAAAAATGAGTAATTTTTACAGTAAAATTCATGTAAAAGTACATACTGTGTGATATTACAGTAATAATAGTGTGACGTTACTGATTCTTGGTAATTTTACTTATTTGTTGGATTTTACCTTGAAAGTTAAGGAATGTTACATAAAATAAGTAAAAATTACAAAAAAAATATGTAAATTTACCAGTTTTTGACATCGCGAATGTAAAATTACTTTTGGCGGTGGTAGTTATACACCATCGAAACTAGTGTATGTAAATGTACATTACACATTCTGTAATGTTACACGAATAACTGTGCGTAATTACGGTTTCCCTGTACTTTTCATTACATAATGTGAGTTTACCTTGAAATTTAAGGAATTTTACTAAAAGAAAGAGTAAAAGTACACTTAAGAATGTAAAAAACTAGGTTTTGGCATCGCGAATGTAAAACTACTTTTGGTGGTGGTACATTCACACCACCGAAACAAGTGCATGTAAATGTACATTAACAAATGTGTAACTTTTGCATAAGAAATCACTTTACATTCCGTGTTCTGTAATATTACACGAATAACAGTGTGAAATCACGATTTTCCTGTAGTTTTTATTATACAGTGTGTTTATTAAATCTACGGTTAAATTTGAAGTGGTTATTTCCTAGACTATTTTATGAATTTTTTGTCTTTGGTGATTTTTATTCCGAAAATTTTGAAAAAGATAAATTTAACAAAAATTTTTCTACTGTTTTTTTTTTGTTCTACGCGTGTCCTAAAAAAATGACAGGCAGGAGGAGGAGGAGGAGCGTGTTTCAATTTGCAACAACCGAAATAGTAGTTTACATCGCAATGTAAAATCGGCTTCGCCTCGGCTACGAAACTCCGCCCCTTCGGTTGTAAAATCTCATTTTACGGCCGAGTTGGTGTAAACCGCTTTTCGTTGTGCCTGGACCAATCGAACCGCGTTGGTGTAAACCACTTTAGTTGTGCAATACCCTGCGTTGTAGTGTTGCCAATCTAGCGGTTTTCCCGCTAGATCTGACTTGTTTGAAGTTGCTTTAGCGGGAAAAATTTCCATCTAGCGGCTAGCGGGAATTTTAGCTTAATTAAAGAATATCTGACGGGAAATCTGACGGTTTTTAAAAACTGCCGAAAGTCAATTTAAAGTTTTTTTTCTTTTTAAATTTAAAATTTCACCGCTTTCAAATTAGTACACAATCTTACCGCTCTATAAATGGCATGGGTTATGTTGACCTTGCGGACCTGCTCCGCAAAGCCAGCCAAGCTAGCTAGGGTTATGTTCAGTCTTCAGTTATGTTGGTACTTATTACAAAGAAACTTACAAGCTCGAAGACCACGACGATGTCGATGATTTGTTTTTAGATTTATAAGTGTTTTGTAATATACATTTTTTTTTTTTTTAAATAAAGTAATAAAAAATTGTATTTCTGGCGGATTTCTGGCGGGATCGCCGTGTCATCTAGCGGTTTCTAGCTATTCGTAAAAATGGGATATCTGGCGGGTTTTCTAGCGGGACCGCCGTGTCATCTAGCGGGTTTCTGGCGGGAACGCCGTGCCATCTAGCGGTTTTGTAAATTTAAGTGCTGGCAACACTGCTGCGTTGTGCCGGGACTAGGTCATTTTTATTTGTGACTTCGTGGTGTAAGGTTGTGTGTGTACTATGGCTAGTAAAAGTATTACAGAAGCGGCCAGTGAGGCGAAAAAAGTGTCGTTACCTACGAAGTCTAGCGATATCGAAGCGAATATCGCTGGGTGTGTGATATCTGGCCACGTTTTTTGCACAATTTGTCCGCAGCGAACGCTGGCGTCGTTTACGCACCTAGCCAATGGGTGCGTGCCATCTGACCACGTTTTTTGCATAATTTGTCCGCAGCGGACGCTGGCGTCGTTTTTTAATACCCCCACTATGCACTTCGCACCCAGCGAATAGGAAAGAGTACACGAGAAATGAATGGGCTTTTTGAAAGACCACAATGTGGAGGTACATAACCTCAATGAGTACACGTTGTTGGCCTACTTTTTACAGTTGGTCACATTATATAGCTTCACCAGTCACCACATTGTGGTTCTAAAGTAAGTAGCACTATCCCGCTTTAAGTACACGTTTTAACACATTTTTTTGATTTCACACAGATTTCCGACAAAATTCTAGGATTTGCAGGTCCCCTTCCCCCCCAGAAGATTGTTAATGCGCCACAGGCGCATTCTTCCACGCAAAGTGCGTTTACGTCGAAAGAAGCTGGACAAATATTGAACCTCCCTAGGCCGTAAAATTTTATGACCCCCCCCCCCCCACTTTTTACTCCCTAGGCCGTAAAAAGGCACTTTCATACACTTTACGGCCGGAACAACGAAAACAAAAGAAACAAATTTGGAACAAACCAAAACATAATTTTAGTAAACGAAAACAGATTTTCAACAAGGGATAATTATTAACAATTATTATAGTGTCGTATATTTAACTGCCCGGCTACCTCAATCGTAAAAAAACTTTGAAAATTTTTATATCTTCCTCTTATTCCTCTTATTGTAGGACAATGTCCTGTAGATATCCATTTTTTGTCGCCCGGAACTGTTATACTTCTTCTTGGGATGCCGATGTCCAACTTTCATACCACCGCTTTGGTGGTCGTCCTGGTAGTCTTTTAGAGTCAGGTTTGTTTAGCATGGTTATTTTTGCTAGTCGATCATGGTTCATTCTCTCCACATGGTCCCTCCATAGCCTTCGTCTTGTTCTTATCCATCTCACGATGTCGTAGATTGCACATGTTTGTCGGGTAACAGCGCTTCTTACTCTATCTCTGAGGGTGACCCCGGCAATTGTTCGTAATGTGCTCATTTCTGTGCTTCGGAGTATTTGCTTTGTCTTGGAGGTTTCAGCTCGTGTTTCAGCGGCGTACGTTAATATAGGTCTGACACACGTCTTGTATATCCGTGCTTTGCTGTCTACTGATATGTATTTATTTTTCCAGATTATGTTGCGTAGGCAGCCTGATATAGCGGAGGCCTTAGCAGCTCGTGCGCGTACTTCTTGTTGGATGTTTCTACTACTTGAGATGTGGGCACCGAGATAGTTGAAGCTCATCACCTGCGCGATCACTTGATCGTCCACGGCTAGTTTGCAGCGGATAGGTTCTTTGCTTATTGTCATTCATTGAGTTTTGCTGATTGATATTTTCATATTATATTCATGTGCTGTTGTTTTGAACCTATATAGCAAACGCTGCAAATCATCTTCACTCTCCGCGACGATCACTGCGTCATCCGCATAGCATAAGATGTTTACGATTTTATTGCCCATTCTGTATCCAACGTTTTGCTCTTTAACCTTTCCTATGATTTTGTCCATTATTAAATTAAAGAGCGTGGGGCTCATGCTGTCACCTTGCCTTATACCGGAGGACACCTCAACCTCTTCAGTCAATTCTCCGTTTGTCTTTATCATAGTCTTGCAGTTCGTGTTCAGCGCCGTGATGAGTTTTATGATGTTTGGATGGAAGTGGTTCTCTTTCAGTATGTTCAGTGCATCTTTCAGGTTTACACGGTCAAATGCTTGCGTCAAATCAATGAAACATAAGAAGGCCGGTTTGTTATACTCGATGGCTTTTTCTATTATTTGACATAGTATGAATATTGCATCTATTGTGGATCTGTTCTTGCGAAATCCTTGCTGTTCCTCGCTCATTACCACCGTACTCGTTATCTCATCTGATAGAATTTTTGTCAACAATTTTAAAATGCTACTAAGCAGACTTATACCTCTGTAATTCTTTGGGTCAGTTTTTGTTCCCTTCTTAAAGATCGGAATTGTAATGCTAGTTCGCCATTGATCTGGTATAGTCCCCGTGTCAATTATTTTCTTGTATAGGGTGGTTATCTCTCGGGTTAGTATTTCGCCGCCGTGCTTTAGCATTTGGTTTACAACTCCATCAGGTCCCAGAGATTTCCTGTTTTTTAATCTTTTTATTGTTGATGTGACGATGTCTTCCGTGATTTTGTTGTATCGGTTATTCTGATCATCCTCTTCTGCTTGCGTTGGTTGCGCCTTGTACAGGTTCTTAAAGTGCTCTACCCATTCACGGGGACATATGGTTTTCGTTTGGATGTATTCATTAATCGGCTTTTTGCTACTTCTCGACATGTTCCATACTTTCTTTTGTCCTCCATACAAATCATGATCCATACTTCTTGAGAATTTTTCCCAGAATTCTTCCTTTATTTCTCGTATTCTGGCATTTATCAGGTTTCTTTTCTGAACGTATTTTCGATATTCCTCCGGGATTTTGTTGGTTCTGAATGCTAAGTAGGCTTTTATCTTATCCGCTGCCAGCACCTTTACTTCTGTCGTGAACCATGATTTATTGTTTCTTTTTGCATTTATGTTGACTCTTCGTGTACCAAATGCTTCATCCGTGCTACTGACTATATTTGAGCGCAGTATTTCCCAGGATTCTTCAACACTCATGTCGTCTGTCAGTGGATTTCTCATTACCTTCTCCTTCAATCTTTGTTGGTATAGATATTGTGCACTATAGTCTGCAGTCGATTCCACATTAAATTTTGATATGTATATGGGCTGTTTTCTCTTTGACATCATTTTGCGATGGCGACGGTGCGATATTTGCATAGTAGCATGTTGTGATCTGTGCCCACATTGGCTGAGCCGAGGGCTCTAACGTCTAGTATTTGCCTGGGATGTACACTCCTGTTGGTTAGGATGTAGTATATGGTCGATTGCTGTCCCCTTGAGTTTGCCCAGGTGTATTTATGTTGCTGCTTATGTGGGTAAAAAGTGTTGTTTATGCGTAGCTCGTTTTGTGCGCACAGGTCGATCATCATATCGCCATTCTAATTTTGTATGTCTTCGTTGTATTTTTGTTTTATACCATCGATGACGCTATTACCGACTCTAGCGTTCATGTCTCCCATTATAAATATCTTCTCTCTAGTTGGTATGCTGTCCAATGTTTCCTGTAGTTTGGTGTAGAAATCCTCCTTTTCTTCTCTGGGCTTGTTGGTGTCAGGCGCGTATACGCTAACAATGTGCCATTTTTCGTTTCCAAGTTGTATGGTTACCTGCAGCAATCTATCACTAATGTATTGTATGTCCTCGATACTGTGCTCGAATTTCTCATGCAATAGCAATCCCACACCCGACTGAGCTCTTTCGTTTTTTTCTCTTCCACTGTAGATGAGAATGTAATTCTGATATTTCGTAGATCCTTTTTCTTTGTTTCCGAAAGGGAACACATATCCATTTTGTGTTTATTCATTTCTATTATTACTTCCTGATCTCTGCTTGTCCATGATGTTATATTCCAGCATCCCATACGTATAATCATTGTTTTCCATACTCGTTTTTTCATTGATCTCGCCGTGTCGTTGTTCCGTGTCATCCGTCCAGTATCCGAGGCTTCATCATTGGTTCTGTGAGCAATTTGGTTGCTTTACATCAGTAGGTAGGGTGCTAACCTCGCCTGCAGATGCCCCTTATTTTAAGGGGGATCTCTCGCTCTCGTCAGCCCTAAGGCCGGACTTTCCACCGGGGTTGGTTACCCGATCTCCAGTCCGGTTACTCAGGTTTCCGGGGTTCACCAACTTGGAGGTGAGAGTCGAGATTGAGTAGGAGAGGCTGTGTGGTACTATGCCGTACCATATATTACGCTTTCACTACTCTTTTCGAACCCCACAACACAATTTTTATATGAAACAATTATTAATTTTTGCAAAATAGAAGGATAAAAATTTTATTATTACAAAATATTGACATGTATTGGCATATTGGCTTCACATGTATAATTTTGGGTCTTATATTTCAGCGCTAACAAACAACACACTTTGATTGGCTGTTGCAAGTTCCCACATGTTAAAATAATCAAAGATTGCTATATCTTGCAACGACCAAAAAGAAATTAAAAACTTACTAAACCTAATATTTACAAAATTTTACACAACAGGCATGATTTGAATCCAGCACTTCGTAGAAAATACTGGGTGTAATTTATAGCCGATACGTCGTAGCGCGTTTTCGGTTTTATTTAACCTCGAAGACTTGAATTTTATTAAAGTTCAAAATTTTACCTTTTCTTCCAGAAAATACTTGTGACACCTCCAGATCGATGATTGGTGACAACATCTAAACAATCTGGGACAGGATGACCTCGAATTTACCAGATGATTCATAAATTTTAATATCAAAATTTTTCAAAATTAGGACGCTTGCCCATTTATGCACTTTACAGCCGGATTTCTTAGTTT
Source organism: Rhagonycha lutea (assembly GCA_958510855.1). Classification (NCBI taxonomy): domain Eukaryota; kingdom Metazoa; phylum Arthropoda; class Insecta; order Coleoptera; family Cantharidae; genus Rhagonycha; species Rhagonycha lutea. The sequence continues at coordinate 43,099,098 of OY294038.1, forward strand.
TACTACTAGATATTTATTCCCCACACTTGGAGATGCTGGTTACTAATAAAATCAAACCCAATTGCATAGGTTTTACAATATTTTATTCACTTTTAATCAAATTTATGTGGGAGTGCGTTTCACGCACAACCACCAACACTTCAAGCCGCATTTATGAAATAAAGCCAGAAATATTGGAAAAAGTGGTCAAAAATTGGACTGAACGGATGCGCTTCGTAACCATTAGTCGTGGTGGTCACATGCCGGAAGTCATGTTCAAATCATAAATGCCTTTAACTGTACTTTCATAAAAAAATATAACCAAAACATTCCGTCAGGTTTTTAATGTTTTATTTCATTTTGAAGTTCTCATGCAGCTAAAAAAACACCCTATAGAATTCAGAACATTTACAGCAATTCAATTGCTTCTAATGCCGATCTCTCCGACAGAATTATATTAGCCTGCCACAATGATGATGTTCGCACACTTAATAATAAAATATTAAATTTGGTCGAAGGCGAGATAACGTTAATTCGTGCAAAAAAAAGGTACATTTTTGTGAATTTTTTTTTGACGACACAGTTAAAATCTATTTATTAGAACCAATGGTACATTAAAGTATAACATTCGAAGAATTTTGTGTAAAATTTTCATGAAGAAATATTAAAAAATACGGCAATGCAATGGCAGCTATTATTCGAAAGCGTCTCGAAACAAATTGCGGTGCCCCTCATAACTTCAAAACTACTTCACCGATCCTTTTGAAATTTTGAACACTATTTCTGTACATAATTTACGAGGTAACGCTGGAGAAATTTTATCAAATTTGTTAATATTTTTTATTGTACAATAACAAATAAGCCGATTTTTGTTGCAAAAATCGCGTTTTTCCCTTCAAAGTGTTCCCAACAAGTGAAAAATTGAAATTTGTAAAAACCCTCCCAGCGTTACCTGGGGAAAACGATTATCTAACGAAAGAAGTTTGATTTTTTGATTTCTGATGATCCAGCACCGAGTTATGAGGGGCACCGCAATTCTACTTTTTTTCGAGACGCTTCAGAATAATTGCTGCCATTGCCGTATTTTTTAATATTTTTTTATTATTTATTATTATTTTTTAAAACAATAGTCCCGAAAGGGCAGGATTACCATCTTAATCCCTCTTAGCTGTGAATGTAATGCCCAGCGGAGGTTTCCTTTCAGCTAAGGGGGTTGCGGGGGGAGGTTTTAGTCAGTGAAGTCTGACACTACCGTCACAGATTGTGGCGGTGTCTCAGACGAGATTTCCTCTTCCCAGCAGAATGCATACCCACACTATTTATTCTCACAGATAATTTATTCTCAGAGACGACGATTTAACACGCCTTGTTTAAAGCGAATTATTTGAACAAATTGTGCGACGCAGTTTGGGCAAATAATTGGATGAGCTGCCAGCGCAAACGATATCAAAGTGCATAACACTTTGACTTTGTCATTTTGCCTCAAAGAGACGTTGATTTCCTCTAAGCCGGAACTAATTTGCCTAACAAATGAACTCTATGAAAATTAAAACCAAAGTGCGTCATACCTTGTTTCCTCAAGATAAGTTGAGAAATTTTTATGATTCACATACTAATTTCTTTGAGCTAGAAATCGAGAGCCTCCCTCCTGAATTTTAATGGCCCAAAAATGCTTCACATTCTTGGTTGCAGGGACACAGATGAGGTGTTTACTCAATACCACGGCACCGTAATAGATGAGTCCCTTCAAGATCGCTGTAAAGTAGGGGAGTGGGACTAAATTGTCCTGCAAACCTACTTTTGGTCTGGTGTAAATTTACTTCAAATATTGACGTCAATTTCATTCAATCCACTTTGTAAAAAAAACTGTAAACAATGAGATGCTATGCTGCGAACCGATGCAGCATCCTTAGTTGCATGTATTGGTCCTCAAGATTGCAGAAGGCTCAAGTTCGATTTTGTTATTTTAATTTTATATTTTAGAAGAGATTTTTTTGAATTATATTCGTTTGAAATTACTCTATTGTCCACTATTAGCCACTGAAATAATAATTAAATTTATATATAGGTGCAATTTCGTTTAATTACTTGAAATTGATGATAAAACAATCGAATTAGTAATGAAATAACTCATTTAGTAACAGAATTGTTGTGTTTCATCAGTCCCTTGGAGCCAAATTTGACAAACACTTGAATTTCTCCTAAAATACTTTTGAAGTGACTGATGTTCTTTTTACACATGGTATAACCCTATAACCAACCCATAGTTCATAAAAAGCGTTATAAAGGGACATGATATAAGATAAAAAAAAACATATAATTCAAAAATTCATCTGTAAAGTTACCCAAGTTTTGTAGAAGGACTAATTTATTAAAAAAATGTAATACAAAAATGTTTCAATATAGTTTTAAAAAACAATATAAAATGTTGCTAAGAAATCAAAACTTATAATAGAAATTGAATTTCTGCAATACTTAACAAATCTGTAAGAAGTTCTGGATGTGATTGTATCATATCGTCCCATCCATCAGTCTTAATTACATCAGTGCCGTGATAAACAATGTAATCTAATGCTTCATCTTTCAGCTGATCTAAACTGTGCAGATTGGCCAAAATGAAAACTTCAACAGCATTTTCCACTGAAATATTCATGGACAATTCTTCAATGCATAGCAACTTGAGACCCTTCAATCTGTACAGGATAGCTGCTTGCAATAAATCAATTGCAATTTCATTGAAATCGCGCACTCTTCCGGCATAGATAAAACGTAATATTTCTCTAAAGACTTCTGCTTTGATTTTAGATAATTCAACACGATTCTTCGATTCTTTCATGCCACGTTGAAACATTGCTTCAAAAACAGGACTTCGAGCTGCTAAAATTGCTTTATGGACATGAAATTCTTTACCAGCTACATAAAAAGTAAAGTCAGTAAATTGTTCATTTTCAAAGATACCTTCAAAATCATCGTGCAATGTACATTTTGGCTCTGTGAAGTAGGGTTTAGGAATTTCTATTGCAGCACTGATATCACAAATTATTGTAATGCCGTTGTCATGTAAAAAACCATTGGAATAATTTAGGATAACATCCCTTTTTATTTCAAAGCATTTTAAACGCCTTTCAACGCATTGGTAGTATGGCACATGCTTATACCAGGTTATAGTATTCTTCGGTATTGTACTTAATAACTGAAATTTGCAGTGGTACCGAATTCTTCTGGCGAAACTAACAAGAAACAGCTTCAAGCAGTATGTTATATCTTCTGTAGGGACAAAATTATCCATTCGTGGCAAGAACGGATATTTACTGCAAGATTTATCCTCCAGCTTCAAAAGCCATTCTACATTTCTTCCATTTGTAAATATCGGTGTCTCTGAACTCTCAAAGTTTCTATTAAAATTACTTATATTCCATGTGTGTGTAACATTTACACCTTTTTTCATATATTTGTCGATGTCCCTTTCAACAAATTTTAATTGAAAATTTGGTCCAATTTCATATGCTGGAGTGAAACTGCTAGCCATCTTTAAGCTATACCTTGAAAACAAGGGATCCTTGGTGTTCAGATAAATAGTGGTTGAACCGCGAATACAAACTTAGGTGACAATGTTCCCAAGTTATCCGAGCGAACCTTGGTATTTGAATTAATTAAAGAAAAGTATCGAACGCACAATAAAATTGTTAGCCCAAACACAAGCGCATTGTAACTTGAAGGGACACAATTTAGATATGATTCAACGTTGCAGTATTGCCGAACTGTCTTGAAAAACTAACCTAGTTCCTGCAAATCTCCAGCAGCTCTGCGAATTAAAGTTTCAATTGCATTCCAATTTCCTCTTTCTACTGAACTAAATGTTAACGTACAAAATAATTTTTCAAACTGCTCGACAGACCTGAAATTATTCACCACATAAACATTGCAAAATTTGCACGTTTTTAAAATTACTTACATCAATTGACATATTTGCGAGCCTATCAAATCGTATTTTCCGATTTTATATTCACCATTAACTTACTATTGAAATAATTTCTTTAATAATTTAAAAACCATTAACAAAAATGTTTGCAAACAATTATGAGGTTATGTTTGTTCGTGGTTTGTTCATTGTGTCAAAGAAAATATCCCACCCATTTTAACATTAGCAGGGGCGTACTAAATTTAAATTTTGATAGGGAAACTTTGTTGCATGGTGGTTGCATGGTCGTCCTTAATATTTTTCTTTTTTTTTATTATTATTCTAATAATTCTATTTTATTCTAATTATTAATATTCTAATAAAATTTTATTAAGATCGTGAGATTGCTTTCCGAGTGACCTATAGGCTGCCAACTCTTGGAGCCTCATGAAGCGTATTTTCGCGAGGATCCCGGTTAGTACCGCTCGGTTACTTTTGGTCAACTTTGGTTAGTCCCCCACCACAATTTCTAATTTAACATAACCTCAAATCCTCGTCTTTAGAACGTTTAGAACCACTTCCAACTTTAAAATTTAAATTGTGGCGCACATTTGTAATAGCAAAGCAACCGCAAAAAGTAACCACTGATTTTGAGCGGTCGTCTTTGGTTAACTTTGGTTGGGTAACTTTTTAACCAAAAACTACCTCCCCTCTAACCTTTCGTCGCGAAAATTTGTTTTTTATTTTTAATGAATCTAAATTGTGAATCAACGATTTGTGTTGATTTTAGATTGATTAAAGGACTTTATTAAAATTGATAATTATAAATTATTTACATAATTATATCAATAATGAAATATCCAAATTTAGTTCCTAAAATCGAGGATTTAAATGTGATTTGGATGCTTTAATTATTACACAAAAATAACACATTGGTTTCAGACAAAATTATTGTCTAAGGTAATTTGATGCAAATTTTTACTACTGATTTCTTTTTATCATTCAATAAATTGTGTCTACAATGAACTACCCTTTTATTTCGTTCGTCGAACCTATCAGCTCTGAGGAAGAGAAAAACCCATCTCCGGCGTAACGTTAGTTTTTGGGGCTTTTGTGGGGTGATCATTCATTAAAGGGTGAATATCATAACAATCGGTGCGATTCTGATTTGAACATGGTTGTACAACAATATGGTTACGACGAGTTGGTTATCCTAAATTATAATCATGTTCTCAACAAGGTTCCAAAAAATTGCGATTCTATTTTACCATCTCTGTTAGTATTTCTACTTCATGTGGGACTAACGGTAATTCTTCCACTTCTTCCGAATCAATCGGTACTCTAAACGTAGGTTATTTCAAAAAATTTAAAAAAAATTAATTATTTAATTTTTCTTACTGATTTTCAACATTTTCATACATGTTTTCAAAATTTAAGTGAAAATTAACACCAATTGGGTCCATTATTCTGTAGCATTTCAAATGCTATTATTTATATTTTGGCGGAAATCTATGCATCACCCTGTGTGCGTTTCAAACACGCGCACGCGTTTTGAATTTCGAAAATTTATCAAAATTTCATTCTTCGCTTATCTTTATGAAAAGTGCAAGTTTCATTTTACGTTTGTGCAATTTTATGTTTTTAAAAGCCACAAATTGTTAGTTTATTGAAGTGATCTTTTTTTATTTTACCTTCTGTGCTACATTTGTGGGTAAGATTGCATTATTTTCTATCTTGAGCGGAAGTTTGACTTTTGATAAATTTTAGCTTTTTTTTTTTTTCGTACTACCACGTCAATTTTATGTGACGTTCATTTTTGGTTTCCAATCTTAATTATGGTTTTTTGAGCGGTTCACATGGTGTGCATCAGTAGTTGATTGATGTCCATCTGACTGTTTTTATCCACCAACCATATGGTTATTTGTATGGATGTGGGCCGGCAGTTTGGTTATCTTGTTTCCACCTGTGATGACCTTGATTCCTGCGTCGAACCATCTGTGTCAGCCATTTTTAACGATGTTGGGATTTCGTTTTTGGGTTCACCATTCCTGTATGAGATCAATGGAGAGGGCAGGACTGATCAACATTCATTTATCCCCAGCTTCACCGCAGTTTTGCGTCTTTGATTAAGAAGAGGTGTGATAAGTTTGTCACTTTGGCCGTCTCCTTTGACGATTTATCCATACTTTTTGGGAAGACGTGCGAGCTCCATTCCAACATTGTGGGATTTTTGTCGCAGCGGTAGCGTGAGCCTATACCACTATTCCATCTCTAGTGGTTAGGACAGCACCAACGACGTAGGATGGCTGGAAAACCATTAATTAGTTTTTTTTTGGAAGCGCATTTAAGAGATTTGCTTGTCTTAATTATTTACATCGACATTAAGATGCTATACCGTTCGCAGGTGAATTGATTCTTGTTTAATTGTGCAGTTTTTGTTATTTTTAGCTCTACACCCGAAACTCAGTTTAAACGATGAATCATTAATATTCCAGAGGTTCCAAAAGAATTGAGATGTTGAATCGGACGGATTGAGGTGGAAGGGTAAGTTAGAAAGCAATTGCTGTATTTAATTTTACTTGATGATATCTCTTGCGAATGTGTTAATTGCAGTCAATTTTTACCAACGTTTAATGTCTGCGTTGGGCAATCTCCTGGATGCGCGGATTATTTTTGTGAGTTGTCTTCATATGGCAACTCATCTGTATTTTATTTTTTTGATTTGATTGTCCCAAGGTATCCCCTCAGGGTATCTTGGATTTCACTTGCTTTGTTATGTGTTTTGTGTCTCCTATTGGAGTTTTGGAATCAGATATTGTCAACCCCATCTTTATCTATACTTTGTTCTTTAAATAAAATCAACTCTTATTTACTTCCGTATTTTATTTAGAGGACTGGCGCCCGAAAGGTTTTTTTTCTTAGTTAGTTGTACACTGATCGTCTGAGCCAACGGAAGAACCTACGAACCGCGTCCGCGCGACCCATGCTCTGGCACTGGACGGGGGTGTAATCCCTTAGCTGGCCTGTCTACCATTCCATTCGTAGATCAGCGGGGCAAGTGGCACATATTAGAGCAATTTGCGTTACAATTCACTGCTCGATTAATGCAACAATTATAAAAATACTTGTAATTATTTTGACAAACTAACGAATTTACTGCAGAAAAGGTATAACCATAGGTCTAACAACCACTGAAATGCAGTTGTTGTGATAGTCATGAATTATAACCATTATTGTTCAGAAACCACACCCCTCATGGTTATGTCTTGAAGATCAGAATACCAAATACTCCCAAATAACCATATTGTTATAAAATAACCATTTGGTTATCATAACCAGATTGTTATGTCAAATCAGAATCGCACCGAATATCGGTGCGATTCTGATTTGAACATGGTTGTACAACAATATGGTTACGACGAGTTGGTTATCCTAAATTATAATCATGTTCTCAACAAGGTTCCAAAAAATTGCGATTCTATTTAACCTAATTTAAACATCATGGTTATAAGTTATACGTAACAAATCATGGTTATGATTAGTTCAAAATGTACCGTATTAGTTCACATGTATAGCGCTTTATATCGTTTGACAACCGACTATTTCAAACAGCTGATTCATTTGTTGTGATTAAAAAAGGTTTTGTTGTGCTAAATCAAAGCTAAATCAAAGATTAAGTAACAGTTTGTGTTGTTTTTGTGGAATAATGGCCGAAGCTAAACGAAGAGGAAGGAAAACTACCCCGGGTCAAATGGAAGTCATTGTTAAATATTTACAAGATAACAAAATTTTTTTAAGGGGGAAGTGCCATCCAGCATACCCAAATGAAATAGAGGAGAAGTGGGAAGAGTTATCCGATAAGTTAAATAAAAAATCGGGAGGTGCAAATAAAAGTTCAAAGCAGTGGCGAACTGTAAGTTTTATATTTTAAATTTAGAAGTTTATTTGCGGTAACATAGCTAGTACTAAGTAGGCCCTGTATTTTTGTTATTATAAATATTCGTTTTTAGTTCCTAGCGGAATGTAAATCTAGGGTTCGGAAGAAGGCTCGATTCTATCGAGAAAGTCTAAGCAGAAGAAGATGCACTAGCGGAGGCACAAGAATCTGCCGAGAAGCTAAGTTCAGCTGTCTCGAAGCTCTCGGAGAGTGTATCGACATTGGCCGATGCAATGAATAATTTTGCCAATGCTTTAAATAAATCTAAGCAGTAATTTTTTATAATTTATTATTAATATTATAAATAATAAATATAACTAATAAATATAACTACTTAAAAAAAATTATTGTGCTTCTTCTATAGAGTTAATTAAAGTTTTCCGTATCATACGTCCTTGCGTTAAGAAGTCGTTAGCATAATCTTAAAAAGAAAACATCATTAATTCAATATACCACCAAAAGTATATGCTTTTTACCATCTCTGTTAGTATTTCTACTTCATGTGGGACTAACGGTAATTCTTCCACTTCTTCCGAATCAATCGGTACTCTAAACGTAGGTTATTTCAAAAAATTTAAAAAAAATTAATTATTTAATTTTTCTTACTGATTTTCAACATTTTCATACATGTTTTCAAAATTTAAGTTAAAATTAACACCAATTGGGTCCATTATTCACTGCTCGATTAATGCAACAATTATAAAAATACTTGTAATTATTTTGACAAACTAACGAATTTACTGCAGAAAAGGTATAACCATAGGTCTAACAACCACTGAAATGCAGTTGTTGTGATAGTCATGAATTATAACCATTATTGTTCAGAAACCACACCCCTCATGGTTATGTCTTGAAGATCAGAATACCAAATACTCCCAAATAACCATATTGTTATAAAATAACCATTTGGTTATCATAACCAGATTGTTATGTCAAATCAGAATCGCACCGAATATCGGTGCGATTCTGATTTGAACATGGTTGTACAACAATATGGTTACGACGAGTTGGTTATCCTAAATTATAATCATGTTCTCAACAAGGTTCCAAAAAATTGCGATTCTATTTAACCTAATTTAAACATCATGGTTATAAGTTATACGTAACAAATCATGGTTATGATTAGTTCAAAATGTACCGTATTAGTTCACATGTATAGCGCTTTATATCGTTTGACAACCGACTATTTCAAACAGCTGATTCATTTGTTGTGATTAAAAAAGGTTTTGTTGTGCTAAATCAAAGCTAAATCAAAGATTAAGTAACAGTTTGTGTTGTTTTTGTGGAATAATGGCCGAAGCTAAACGAAGAGGAAGGAAAACTACCCCGGGTCAAATGGAAGTCATTGTTAAATATTTACAAGATAACAAAATTTTTTTAAGGGGGAAGTGCCATCCAGCATACCCAAATGAAATAGAGGAGAAGTGGGAAGAGTTATCCGATAAGTTAAATAAAAAATCGGGAGGTGCAAATAAAAGTTCAAAGCAGTGGCGAACTGTAAGTTTTATATTTTAAATTTAGAAGTTTATTTGCGGTAACATAGCTAGTACTAAGTAGGCCCTGTATTTTTGTTATTATAAATATTCGTTTTTAGTTCCTAGCGGAATGTAAATCTAGGGTTCGGAAGAAGGCTCGATTCTATCGAGAAAGTCTAAGCAGAAGAAGATGCACTAGCGGAGGCACAAGAATCTGCCGAGAAGCTAAGTTCAGCTGTCTCGAAGCTCTCGGAGAGTGTATCGACATTGGCCGATGCAATGAATAATTTTGCCAATGCTTTAAATAAAAGCGTATTTTCGCGAGGATCCCGGTTAGTACCGCTCGGTTACTTTTGGTCACCTTTGGTTAGTCCCCCACCACAATTTTTGAAAAAACCATTTGTGGTCGCGAAAATGCAAAAAGTTACTTTTGGTTAAAAATTGAAATGAAAACTAACCAAACTTTTGTGAAATAATGTAAACAATGATTTATTCTTCAAGTTGTTTGCTTTTATTTATTACTTGTAAGGACTAATCTGTTTGATAGATATTAAAATTTGATATAGATTTACATAGCAATGGTGGACGGGTATAAAAAAGTAACTAAGAATCTATTTAAAAATATTATTTATTATTAAAATATATAACAATGTTATTTGGAACGACGACGTGGTTTTTTTCTTCGCCCGTCAGATTCTGAACTATCGGAGTCCGTGCTGGAAGTATATCTTCTTTTTTTCTTCTTAATTGTTGTTGTTGCCGTTGATGGGAGCCATATAAACGTTAAAATCAATGCCAGCCAGCAAGATAGCTACATTGATCGGCATCAAAACCATTCTATTAATTTAATGGGAATCTGTTCTGCAGATAAAATATTTACCTACGTGTTTGTTGGATTTCCTGGTTCGGCTCACGATTCAAGAGTTTTTTCAAACTCATTGTTAGTGAAACACATCGAAGAGTTTGGAAAACAAAAAATTTTTCCGAATGAAGATTTTCATATAATAGGTGAAACGTGACTCATGAAACCGTTTCCTAGATCCTACAATATGACACAAGTGCAAAAAAGTCATAACATCTGTTTAAGTTCAGATCGTGTATGTATTGAAAACGTATTTGGTTTAGTAAAAGGGAGGTGGGCAAGACTCCTATATAGACAGAGGCACAGTTTCAAAAGGAATTGAAATAACTACTGCTGTCTGTTTTGCATAATTTTTGTTATTTATGCCACGATGAATGGCAAATGGAAGACAATAATAATAACGATACTATAGCTAGTGATGTAGGACCACCATGCAGAGAACTACATGAAAACTAAAGAGCAGCCTACAGAAGAGCGGAAGCAAAAAGAAATGCGATAGCTGCAAGATTAATCTAAATATTAATAATTCAATTGTTACAATTTTTATTTACAATGGTTAATATAAATGTTATTAAATAAAAATAAATTTTATATCAGAGTGTGTACTACTTGAAATAATAATTATGTTTTCACATTTTTTCGTTTTCTTAATTTTCAATTATTCTATGGTGTTCCAACCTTATTGTAAAAATGCATATCCGCAGCTTCATAATCAAATTAATACTTTCTTCCAACACTAGGATATTAGTAATCGATCACCTTGCTTTTTCCATCGACCTGAAAATTAATAATCAATATTATTCTAGCAAAAAGTTACAATATAAATTTATTATAAAAAAAATATTAAATTTTAAACACGTAAAGAACACAAAAGTTACCTTTCTAATATAACTGATATGCAAAATATGATATAAAAATAAGGTAAATCAGCCACCGAGTAATCTCTAGCTTTGTAGTTCATTTGATTGATCCATTACCGTAAATTGTAACAATAAATTAATTAATACTCATTAAAGTATATTTATCATTATCAATTTCTTCTCAAGTTCAACTTCAAACTACAACGTAGGATATCTACCTACTTGTAAGGTCGATTAATTATCCCTGATTTTCTGAATACAGTTCCTTTATATATTTTATTGCTTCTTCAAGATCTGTAAATTAATATGAATACAATGTTCAAACATAAAAAGAATTTTATTTACTTACATTTACCCACGATTGCAAAATGATTTGCAATGTCATTCTTCACCAAGAAAAAGATACACCTTCGCACCTTAGTGTAAATTATATTCGTTTATTTCACTTTACCAAACTTTATAATAATCAAAACGATTTTATAACTTCGAAAATTAATTTATAATGATTTAGTTTTTAATTTAACATAACCTCAAATCCATTTTAGAACCACTTCCAACTTTAAATTTTAAATTGTGACGCACACAGATGGCGCAAAAAGTAACCACAAAAAGTAACCAGTGATTTTGAGCGGTCGTCTTTGGTTAACTTTTGTGGTTAACCAAAATCTACCTCCCCTCTAACCGTTCTCGCGAAAATGACATAAAATCTAACCGGTTACTTTTGGTTAACCAAAATGCCTCGCGAAAATACGCCTTAAATCTAAGCAGTAATTTTTTATAATTTATTATTAATATTATAAATAATAAATATAACTAATAAATATAACTACTTAAAAAAAACTATTGTGCTTCTTCTATAGAGTTAATTAAAGTTCTCCGTATCATACGTCCTTGCGTTAAGAATTCGTTAGCATAATCTTAAAAAGAAAACATCATTAATTCAATATACCACCAAAAGTATATGCTTTTTACCATCTCTGTTAAGTATTTCTACTTCACGTGGGACTAACGGTAATTCTTCCACTTCTTCCGAATCAATCGGTACTCTAAACGTAGGTTATCTAAAAAAATTTAAAAAAAATAAAAAAAAATTAATTATTTCATTTTTCTTACTGATTTTCAACATTTTCATACATGTTTTCAAAATTTAAGTGAAAATTAACACCAATTGGGTCCATTATTCACTGCTCACTGTTCGATTAATGCAACAATTATAAAAATACTTGTAATTATTTTGACAAACTAACGAATTAACTGCAGAAAAGGTATAACCATAGGTCTAACAACCACTGAAATGCAGTTGTTATGATAGTCTGTGTGATAGTCATGAATTATAACCATTATTGTTCAGAAACCACACCCCTCATGGTTATGTCTTGAAGATCAGAATACCAAATACTCCCAAATAACCATATTGTTATAAAATAACCATTTGGTTATCATAACCAGATTGTTATGTCAAATCAGAATCGCACCGTATATACCTATAGACCCGCCGTTTGCTATCCAAGAGTGAGCCAAACATAACTCAGGCCACTCAGGCAACACACTGAGCATGTGACGTCAAGGAGCGGGGTAAATGTACGTAAAGCATAGGCTTAAATGAAGAAAGCCGTTTATTTTAATTCACAGAAAACTTAAATCTGGATGTTTGAAGAGTATTTGATTAAGAAAATCACAACTTTCACACTTTAAGAATATTTGTTAAACAAAATCTGAATATAAATCCGTGTATTTCGTTTATAATCTTAATTTTTTAAAGACCGCTCAATTCCATTTACTATTTCCTAAATTCAAAAATAAAGCTCAAATCAATTTGTGGTACACATTTATTAGTAAGAAAAATAAATTGATTTATTCAATACCTACTTAAAAAAATTATTTTCTATTTTTAACCCCCGACCCAAAAAGAGGGGAGTTATAAGTTTAACGTGTGTGCTTGTGTGTGTGCGCGCTCTTTGCTTGAGGACACGTATCTCCCAAACGGATTCACCAATTTGGCTAATTTTTTTTTAAAATGCTCTCCATAGTCCAAGGATGGTTCTTACGGAGAGAAAAATTAAAAAAGTTGGCCGGAAAATTAGAAAAGAAAGACTAAATTTTTTATAAAAAATTATTATTTATCGAAATAATCACAAAAACTGAAATATGTTTTAACAAAAATTTATCGAACATTTTAAAAAATTTTTCTTTAAATTTTTCAAAATATCGTTAATTTTTCAAGAAAGTTACTTTTTTCCGAAATTTTAAAAACTAAATTTTTATATTTTTTTTATATTTATTGAAATAATCACAAAAACTGAAATATTTTTGAACAAAAATTTATCGAACATTTTAGACAAATTTTCTTAAAATTTTTAAAAATTTTGTCAACATAATTTTTCGTCAAAAATGATTATTTCTTAAAAAATTATTGGATAAAAAGAAGAAATAGACACCGATAACAGAATAATTTCTATTAAATATAAAATTCAATTTTAGTTCAAGTTGAAAGAAAGAGAAAGTTGCTCGATTGAAATCAAAGCGCATGCCCCTATCAGTTAACCATGATTAGTTCGACCCAAATGGTCAACATCGACTGGTTAGTTTGAGGGTTGATTAAGCTTCTTTAATCATGGTTAAAAAGTTGGTGGAACAGCCTCTTCTATTTAACCGTGATTAACTCGAACTAACCGTGATTAACTCCAACTAACCATGATTAAACTATTTAACCAGAGATGGTGGAACCGGCCCTTAAAGTTCAAACCATTTTATATATAGGGTGGAGTAAAAATTAATATATTATATTGAACATCGAAAAATAAAAATTATTTACATAATAGGTGGGAGTAATACATAAACTTTAAAAAGCACTAAATAAAAATTAAATTACAAATTTAAAAAACCCCCAACCCAAAAAAACTCTAAAATTAAACCTCTAAAAAGTAAAATAATAATTAAATCAATCTAACCGTCGCGTCGTCGTGTCGGGGGCCGTTAAGCAAATATTAACAATATCAAATCGTTCTGTGTAAATCCCATCGGTCCCCACACGACGACGCGACGGTTAGATCGATTTAATTATTATTTTACTTTTTAGAGGTTTAATTTTAGAGTTTTTTTGGGTTGGGGGTTTTTTAAATTTGTAATTTAATTTTTATTAATTATTGACCAGAAAAGGATTTCCGATGAACCAAGTTGCAATGAAAAACAAAGTAAGAATTATTATTGAATTAAAAATTTGTATCAAATATCACACAACAAATTAAAAGAAAAATATAATGGTTAAATTGCAAATAAATGACACATCCAAAATAAACAATTAGTACCTATAAATTTAATTAAAAATTATTAATTTTAATTATTATAAAATTAGATTAAGTAGTAATATATATAATTTAGGTTCCAAGTAAACAAACATTAAGTTAAGATGTTAAGAAATAAATTAAATGAAACAATTTTGTTACTAATGCAAAATAATTATTTTATATTTTTAATTATTGGCCAGAAAACAAAATTGTTTTATGTACCTACCTAATTTATTTCTTAATTTATTTGAATGTTTGTTCATGCATTCACCTAGATGATACAAGTATTTAATATAATTTTACAATATTTAACAGTAATAATTAATTTTCAATTAAGTTTATTGTCGCTTAATATTGTCCAAGTACAAAACACATTTGCTGAAATTGTGAAAGTGCGGCTTCATTGAAAGAATAAAGTAATAATTGTAAAACCTCAATAAAAGTAGGAAACTTACAATAATTCAGCCGCATTTGGTCACATTTTAGCTTTATTTTTCGTTGCAACTTGTTCATTAGGCATTTCCTATTGAAATCCAATTTATTTTTCTTAATAATAAATGTGTACCACAAATTGATTTTAGTTTTATTTTTGAATTTAGTAAATAGTAAATGGAATTGAGCGGTCTTTAAAAAATTAATATTATAAACGAAATACACGGATTTATATTCAGATTTTGTTTAACAAATATTCTTAAAGTATGAAAGTTGTGATTTTTTTAATCAAATACTCTTCAAACATCCAGATTTAAGTTTTCTGTGAATTAAAATAAACGGTTTTCTTCATTTAAGCCTATGCTTTACGTACATTTACCCCGCTCCTTGACGTCACATGCTCAGTGTGTTGCCTAAGTGCGATTTGCCTCAGTTTCTTTTAAAGAAGAGATAGCAAACGGCGGGTCTATAGGTATATATCGTGGGCTTACAGCGACAACTCACTAATTAATAAAATAACATTAACAAACTTAAGAGTTTATTATTAAAGTTGATAACAATATATAACAACGTTACATGGTGTCAGAAGTGGTTGTAAAATAAAAAATTGAACAAAAGTGATTGTGAAAGTACTGTATAATAAATTTAAGTTCGTAGATTGAAAGTTGGAAAGATCGTATACAAAATGCCGGACAATGATGCAGCAAGTTCAAACGAAACAGCCGTAGCAGGAATTCGACCTCCGAAAGCGTTAGTATTCACGCAAGAAAATATGGCTATAGTTTGGAAAAATTGGTTGCACAATTTGAATGGTATGAAATTGCGACTCAACTAACAAAGAAACCTAAAGAAATGCAGGCGTCAACATTGATGGCGGCCATTGGTCCCGACGCTATACAAATTTTTAATAATTTTAATTTAAGCGCAACACAACAAAAAGATGTAACCGAAATAAAGCAATCATTTTCAAATTATTTTACACCGAAGACAAACGTATCCTTTGAAAGGTACAATTTTTTTAAAATAGTACAAAAAGATGGTGAAAATTTTGACGAGTTTTTAAACACCATTAGAACACTTTCAAAAACCTGTGATTTTGGATCCCTAAATGATAGTATGCTAAAGGACAAAATAGTTTTTGGCGTGAAGTCCGATGCAGTAAGAGAAAAACTACTGACAGAAGAAAATTTACAATTACAAAAAGCAATTACGATATGCAGAGCAAGTGAACAAGCAAATAAACAGTTAAATGAAATTCGAAACGAAACTCAGCAAGTAAATTTGGTCAAATACAAACAAAACAAGAAAACCAAAGACAACGTTGATGAAGAATTTAATTGTAAAAGGTGCAACACTAGACACCAAAGAAAACAGTGTCCAGCTTTCAATCATAAGTGCAAACATTGTAATAAGAAAGGACATGTCGAAGACAGTTGTTGGAGCAAATCAAAGAAAGGGAAGATAACAAAAAAAGTGGTTAACGCGATCAAAGAAGATGACGAAACGTCAGAAGAAGAAAATTTCTTTGTAAATACTATAAATACAAAAGAAGAATCTGACTGGCAAGAAGTCATAATTGTAAAAATCAAAAAATTCAAAGCCAAATTGGACACAGGAGCTCAATGCAACGTGATGTCAAAAGGTTTAGCGGATGAATTGAAAGCAGATATAAAACCGTCAGGAACAAAACGATTAATAGGATTTACAGAAGACAAAATAGAAGTGATTGGACAAACAGAATTAAGTTGTGAGGTAAAAAACAAGAAAACCAAGATTACGTTCAAAATCATAAATGAAAAACTTCCAAGAATACTAGGTAGAAAAACATGTGAAGATCTCGTATTGGTAGCAAGAATAAATAACGTATTCGAAGGACTGGGATGTCTTAAAGATTACGAATACGATATCGACCTTGTAGAAAACCCGAAGTTTGAAATTCGACCTGCTCAAAGAATACCGCACTCAATAAGAGCGGAAGTCAAACAAGAGTTAGATTCAATGGTAAAAATGGACGTGATCAAACCAACAGCTGAGCCAACACCAGTCGTATGTCCGATGGTAATCGTTAGAAAAAATAATAAAACAAGAATTTGTATCGATCCAACGGATGTCAATAAAAATATCTTAAGAAGACATTATCCATTAAAGACAATCGAAGAAATAGCTGCTAGAGTAAGTGGTTCTGAATACTTTACATTATTAGATTGCAGGCGTGGCTTTTGGCAAATCAAAGTTAGCAAAAGAACACAAAAATATTTAACGTTCGCAACTCCATGGGGAAGATATTCCTGCAAGAGGCTTCCATTTGGATTGGCATCAGCTCCCGAAGTATACCAAAAAGTAATGAACCAAGTACTAAAAGGCATCTCAAATACCGAATGTTCAATGGACGATATTTTAATTCATGCAAAGACAAAAGAAAAGTTGGAGAAAATAACCGCGCAAGTAATCAAAAGATTAGAAGAAGCAGGAATAAAATTAAATGCTGAAAAATGTGTGTTTAAAGTGCAAAGCATAAAATTTTTAGGGTACATCTTTACCAACCGTGGGTTAAAACCAGATCCAACTAAATTGTCAGCGATAGAAGATATCAAGACTCCGACAAACAAGAAAGAGCTGCAGCGACTGTTACGAATGGTAACGTACCTAAATAAATTCATTCCAAACTTGTCGCAAATGACAGAACCTCTGAGAGTACTGCTACATAAAGAAGTAAGCTGGTCGTGGAACAAAGAACAGGATGAAGCAGTTAAAAATATCAAAAAAGTTTTAACCGAACCACCAGTTCTAAAATTCTACGAAGTAAATAAAGATGTAAAGTTATCGGTGGACGCAAGCTCGACGTGCATGGGTGCAGTTCTCCTACAAGATGATCAACCAGTGGCTTACGCAACTAAAGCTACGTTTTCATAGGGTAGTGTAGTGGTAGCGTAAGACTTAGTGTGTAGTGTAAAACTTACAGTAACGGTTTTTAATGGTACCGTTCTAATCGCTGTGTAATGTGTAAGAAGCGGTGTAAGGTGCAGTGGGGATGGTAAAAGCTAGGCAGGTTCTGGCTTTTACCATACACAGCGTTACAACGACCAATCAGAACAAACAGATCAGTTAATCCGTTTCGTTTGACATTTGTGTTGACATGTTTCATGGTTACCTGACGATTAGTTTGACAGAAAGCCAACTACCATCCACTACCAATGTGAACGCTAAAATTCTTACACACTAATTTTTACATACTACACATTACACTACCACTACACTACCCTATGAAAACGTAGCTTAAAGCTCTGACCGACGCATAGAAGAACTACCCACAAATCGAAAAAGAAGCTTTGGCGATCCGATTTGCATGTACTAAATTTCATGAATACATCTACGGAAAAAAGGTAACCATAGAAAGTGATCACAAGCCGCTGGAAATTATTTTCAAAAGACCGATATTCAAAGCTCCTCCTAGACTTCAAAGATTGTTATTCGACGTGCTACAATATTCACCAAAAATAGAGTACAAGAAAGGCACGGAGATACCGATTGCTGATGCTCTTAGCCGAGATTGTAAAGTAAGAAACGACAATAAACAAGAAGAAGAATTGGAAATCCAAATAGTGCTAGCAATGTCAAAGTCCGCAAGAGAAGAAATAAGCGAAGAAACAGCCAAAGATGAACACTTAATAAAACTAATCAAAATAGTATTGAAGGGTTGGCTCGAGGACATTAAATCAGTACCAGAAGAACTAAAACATTATTGGAACTTCCGAGAAGAAATCTTTTACTATAACGGAATGGTGTTCAAATCCGATAAAGTAATAGTATACCAAAAGTACTTAGAAAAAAAAAAAAATTGTTACAACAAATACATAATGGACATTTAGGCATACAAAGTTGCTTAAAAAGAGCCAGACAAGTCATATACTGGAAAGGTCAGTAACACGACATAGTAGAGTACATCAATCAGTGCAAAGTGTGTCAAAAAACCGAAAGAAGCAATGTAAAAGAACCGATAGTATTAAAACAAATACCAACACTACCGTGGCAAATAGTCGCGTCAGACATTTTTACAATTAAGAACAATGACTATATAGTAATAAGTGATAGTTATTCCGGTTTTGTAGACTTTAAAAAATTAAAAAACTTAACATCGTATGAAATAATAAAACATTTTAAAACATGGTTCGCGATTCTAGGAATACCGGAAATTCTAGAAACTGATAATGGAACCCAATACATGTCGAAGGAATTCAGAGAATTTAAAAAGATATGGCCATTTGAACACAAAACTTCAAGTCCTTATCATTCAAGAGGAAACGGGTTAGCTGAAAGAAGCGTTCAAATAGCAAAGAACATGTTAAGAAAATGTAGTATGGACGGCAGTGACATAGAGTTAGCTTTATTGAACTTCAGAAACACACCAAGAAATGAACAATTAGGCTCACCAAATCAACGCTTAATGAGCCGAGCCACTAGAACAACTTTACCAACATCAACTGAAGTGTTAAAACCAGTTATAATAAAAAGTGTCGCCGAAGAATTAGCTAAGTTGAGAAATAAACAAAAACAATATGCAGACATTCACACCAAACAGAAAGAAGAATTGCAAAAAGGAGATCACATTAAAGTTCAAATTGGTCATCGGAAATGGAAAGACGGAGAAGTAATAAACACTACTGAAAATCCAAGATCAGTAATAATTAAAACTGGACAACAAATACTGAGAAGAAACTCCGACCATCTCAAGAAAACAGAAGCCAACTTAGAAGAGCCGCAAGAAGTAGCTGTGGTTCCCGAAACTGAAACAAAGCCAGAAACACCTGCTGTTGTCAGTATGTCAGATGGTTGTCAAACAACAAGATCTGGTAGACAAGTGAAGCCCGTTCAAAGATTGAATTTGTAATAATAATCATGTATTTCTTCACTATTAAAAAGGGGGATGTAACGACATCTAGATGATGACGGCACATCAACCACTGCCGAGAGATAAATGCTGGAGAAATGTCAAATGTCATTTGCTAAATAAAATGCTAAATAGCATTGGTTGTTGTGAAGCCACCCATAACATGTTTATGTTTTATTTGTTTACTGTTTACGCGACCGGTTGCGCCTCTATTTTTAAGGATTGAAATTAAAATAATAAAACGATATAATTTGATTTTCGATTTTATTATAAAGATAAATTAATAAATTGGTACACAGAAAATTATTTATAATATTATAAAAAAAAGAAAGTAATCAATATTTTTTCAAAACTATTGATTTTGAAATAAAATAGTTTTTGTTAATTTACTCCGTATTTTACTACTATTGCATATCTTCGATGTTTCGTAATGAATTCTTACTTTGAAATACTGTTTTAAAAGTAACTTGGGTAACTGTATCGAATGATTATTTAAGTTATCGTCATCGAATACGTGATCCCCAAAGCAGTTAAATACATTCCTATTTAAATTTCCTAAAGTTGTGGAAATTAAAATCTTATCAATATTTCTTCTAAATAAATTACCTTCGGCTTTAACATACCGCAAACATCTTTCACCTTCTTTACAAACATCGACAACAAATTTAGAAGCATTCCTAAGTACCCCATATCGCTTTCTCTCCTGAAGTTTAGATAAACTTACAGGAGATTCCAGTAAACTAATACAAATTTCACAAGAAATTACCTTCTTCACACATTTTACTACAAAGCCTGCTATATATGATACTACATCGTCGACGTATGTGGTTAAATGCCATAGTTGAGATTGAACATAATCGTGATCCAATATTTCATGCGATATTTTAACATAGTCATTCAACTCATGTAGATCTTGTCCTTCGTTATTATTTGTAAGGGAATTGGTACTGCAATGCAAGATAGATGTACAATCTAGTACTACTGCGTTTGCAGTATCAGCTCCCTTTATTTCTGCATGTATTAGTAAGCGTTTATATATGCTTTCGAATAACCTAGCAGTTGGATTATTGTTGTGACCACCTTTGCTCCTCACGGCACTAAAAAATATCACAAGATGGTCTTGAGATATCTTATAGCTCAACAAGAATTTGAGGACACGTTCTTCGGTTACATACAGATTATATACTCCTAAAAGACTTTCTATACAAACCAAAAATCCTATAAACGCAACTTTTCTCGAGCAACTGGTTATCGGAACCTCGTTAGATTTTAAGCCACATATATACTCCTTACAAAACTCTAGATATCTGGAAACACGTTCAAAATTTTTTTCTGTCAAACCCCGTTTAAATTCAGTCTTGCAATATATGTTCCTTGAATTTAATATATCAAATAGGTTATTTATGATTCTACAAAATTCAGCAGTTGGGCCTGAATTTTGAAAATTTTCCAATTTCAAATCTTGTTCTAAGTAACTCAATGCATTGGCTGCAGAGTTACTTAATGTCTGCGCAGCAATTTTGACTTTCATTGTTTCCCTGGTCCAGTCAATATGGCGCTTTCGAAGTTTTGTACCTGCATGCAAACCTTCTTCATCCTGTAACTGGACAATGCTTTCTACCATCAAATGTTATAGACGAAATTACTATTTCGGTTTCGTTCAACGATTCCAGAAGCTTGAGTACCAAATTGGCCTTTTCTGCACCTGATAATCAATCAATGAGAAAATATCCCACTGGAATTTTCCAAGCTGCATTAAGAGCAACAACCATGAAAACCAGTGCTTCTCTAGCCTCAGCTAAATCTTCGGAGTCTATATTGGTGCCCATATCTACATAGCCTGTAAACTTTTTACCGTTCCATTCAATTCGCTTCATTATAGCCATTTCATCCAGAACTATATTGCAAACAATAGTTTTATTTTTGGCTCTTTCTTCCAAAACTTTAATTTTTATAGCGTTTAATGCTTCTTTCGTAAACCCAGGTGAACCGTCAACAGATTTATACCAAGTTGTTAATGTAGTAGGATGAGGCAACGATTTGTTAAACTTAGATCTTACATAATCGTAAGCTTTACTTGAATAAAAATTTAATGTCAAAGCAAAGCTTCTCAATTCGGGTACATATTCTTGCCTGGAAGATCCTTGTAATAATCGCTTAAATAGAGCAGAACATGTTGTCGGTACGGAGGCATTGACGGTCATTTGAGCACTTTCCGTTAATAACTGTTCAGACTTTAATTCGTTTAATAAAGAATGTAAATTGTTCGCCTTCTTTACCAATCTTCTTTTGCTCTACTGAAGAACCTTAACTTTACGTTTTAAATGAACTATAATTTTCTTTAAGCCACTTGTAGTATGTCTTGGTCGTTTCAATGATTTTCTAATTTCATTTGATTCATCCTCACTTACAGTTAAAGTACTTGAAGTAGAAACTGGTAAGGATTCTTCTTCGAATTCATCTGCAGTCTCGGTTTCTATACTTGAAGCCGTTAATGTGTCGAATGAAATTTCAAGTTCATCTGCAGTAAGCGTAGAAAAACTCGAAGCAGTTATCGTATCAAATGAATTATTAGCCAAATTATTCGATCTCGTCATTTCACAATCATCTACAATAGGTGTCGAAACAGTTATTGTAGAATTGTCAGAATCATTCAATCGTTTTCTTTTAAACGGTGTAGATGTGACGTCCGGATTAAAACTTTTTTCTTCACTTTCTTCTTTCACTGCTGCAGTTAATTTTACAGCATTAGGCACCACATTGGGCTTTAACATTTTCTTATTTCCCAACATAATAAAATTATCTTCTTTGAAATGGTCCGAACAAACATAATGTCGATCTGTGATTGTTGATGTTACTTCCATCCTCGATAAAACTTCAAGCCATTGATTTCTCGAAGAACCGCTAGGAATCTTATGAAACGAACGATTTATTCCTTTTTGGTATGTAATTCCACATGCTACACAAAATTTACCCATAATATTCGATTGTAATTGTTATTAAGTTATATATTTAATAAAGCTAGTTAAAATGAAATACTTACAAGAATAATCCATGATTAATGTATTGTTATGATCTTCTCGTCAAACGAACTATAACTAAGGCCCTCAAAGCTAGTTTTTCGCCGAAGATGGGTTTTTCTCTTGTTCAGAGTCGATGAGTTCGATAAACGAAATAAAAGGGTGTAAATTCGTGACAAGCATAATTTATTATTTGAACGTAAAAATTTTTATAAACTGTTTGCATCAAATTTTATGAGGACAATAAGTTTGCCTCAAACCACAAGTGTTCTGGTGTAATGGCTCAGACATGCACGTAACATTTAACGTTTTAAATTTTAACACTGTACGTGTAAATCTGTCCATTCATGTAATAGGTGTAATTTTATAAAATAGCAAATACAATTTTAATTAATAAACTCACTATTAACAGAAATCATTGTTTTATTTGAGTTCATTAACTTTTAATCAAATTTCATTTACCTTATAAATGAAAAACTTCTTTAAGTTTTTGTGCGCCACTGTTTAGTCGACCGTCGACATCTGCATTACCAACCATCTAGTAGAGAACCATATCCGTTCCAGTGTGTTGCTCCCGTAATCTCGTGCATCCAATTTTTAATAAAATCGCCAAACTTCCATTCAATCCTCTCAGTAATTGTTGATTGAATAACTGCTACTTGAGACAGCGTTTCCGGTAAGTAACTTATCCGTAATCAATTGTAATTTTTCACTAAACGTGGAAGTAACCTCCAAATTTCACATGTGCATACAATTTTAATCATCAATTTTCTGTTGTAGGTATCCAATTTACTAATACCTCAACTCGTCAGAAATACACAACCGTTCACTAATTATAAGTCGTAATTAGTAATTACACGAAGACTCGACTTCCGCAAATTATTCACTTCTTAGTGAATCCGCGAAATTACACTTCCCTGACCCTCGGATCAAAGAGAAGTTTTTAGGAGTTCTTCCTTCTTTGAAGACCACCAAAGAACTCCTCTCCGCTTGGAGGTCACTTAGGAACTCGCGTGTTCCCTCTTTGAGTTTCACCAAGAGACTCCTCTCTGCTTGAGTTTCACCGGGGAACTCGCGTGTTCCCTCTTTGAGTTTCACCAAGAGACTGGCTTCATTCCGGCTTGCTGGCCTTTCTGTCCCTCTCCCAGTTTTCGAAATTGGATTTTTATAGGTGGGGTTTGATATTTCTATTTACTAATGTCGCACTTATTTATAGGTAACATGGTGTTTATAATTGTTTGTTCACTAAATTTTTATTTTCATTTTACACTTTTATAGAAAACTGCGGTTGTTTTAAAAATTAAAAATCATACACAAGATGTTGCAAAATACTTGTTTTACATAATTCACTTCAAATTTGTGTGGTTTTATGTGTAAATTGTTACATGCGGCGGTTTGTTATTAATTTGATGCAAAAGTCTATTTTATCAGTCAAATTAACTGGTTATTGAATTAAAATAAAATAAAATTGAATCACTCCCTTTATTTGCCTGCTTATACCCTCTCATGATCAAAATACCACAACAGTATATTACTTAGATAAAAGTAAAGCAGGTATCACCAACTATAATTTAAAATTACTTTTAAATTTAAATTAAAAGTGTATTATAAAGATTTTAACTATATAGTTAACGTATCCAACCTTTATACAACACGATTTGAACTTTGAAATCATTTAGGTGCATTTAGGTTAGAAAATTTAAATTTGACATTCAGGGACCAAGGTAAACATAAGCAACCTTGAGAGGACCAATCAGATCCAGGGACCCGGTAAACACACAAAAAGCACGCCATGCAAAAATAGACCTTATGGTAGGCTTCAATTCAGGTACCTGAATCCTCTATCTAGTCAGTTGCACTAATGCTACTTAATAAAATAACATTAACAAACTTAAGAGTTTATTATTAAAGTTGATAACAATATATAACAACGTTACAGGTATTTAAAAAATTTAGAAATGAATAGTGCAATTTATTTATGTTAGTGAATTATTAGAACTATTAAGTTATTAATTTATAGAATTTTTAAATAAATGTTATGTTAGAATTATTTAGGAAGCAATAAAATTTTAAAATAAACTTTAATGTCTTATTTTAGAATTTTGCTAACTTTATGATCAAAAAATTTCATTAATTCTTATAGTAATGTATTGTATACACTTTATTATTGCTATTTAATACATTACTTTAAGAATTTTAAATAAAATAATACAAATTTTAAATATTCCCGCCACTTCCATGCAATTTTAGGTGGCTCTGTCGTCGATGGATGGCGCTGCGAGCATACCGTGGTCGTCAGATCAAGCTAGCCAGGGAGGTGAAACGTCAGGTTTGTTGTAAAGTTAATTAATTAAAGTTTAATAAGTTTGTTTAAAACACACAATTCATAGAAGAATCTATTTCACAGAGTTAGAAATTATGGAAAATATTAGCAATAATTTGGAAATTACATATAATTCAAGCAGCAGAGTCGAGCTTAAAACGGAGGAAGCTGAAGACATAAAATTATATTTAGAAGATCTACATCATTCAATTGATATCAAGGAAGAAGAGAGCGATGGAAAAGCTTTAGTAGAAAAGAAACCTGCAAAAATTAGTCGAACTCGAGAGAAACCGTTTAGCTGTGAGATTTGTGACTATAAATGTGCTTGTAAGTCATCTTTAAAAGAACATTTAAAAACTCACACCGGAGAGAAACCGTTTGGTTGTGAGATTTGTGACTATAAATGTGCACGCAAATACGATTTAAAAAAACATTTAAAAACTCACACCGGGGAGAAACCGTTTGGTTGTGAGATTTGTGACTATAAATGTGCTCAAAAATCATCTTTAAAAAAACATTTAAAAACTCACACCGGGGTGAAACCGTTTGGTTGTAAGATTTGTGACTATAAATGTGCTCAAAGATCATCTTTAAAACAACATTTAAAAACTCACACCGGGGAGAAACCGTTTGGTTGTGAGATTTGTGACTATAAATGTGCTCAAAAATCATCTTTAAAAGAACATTTAAAAACTCACACCGGGGAGAAACCGTTTGGTTGTGAGATTTGTGACTATAAATGTGCTCAAAAATCATCTTTAAAAGAACATTTAAAAACTCACACCGGGGAGAAACCGTTTGGTTGTGAGATTTGTGACTATAAATGTGCTCAAAAATCATCTTTAAAAGAACATTTAAAAACTCACACCGGGGTGAAACCGTTTGGTTGTAAGATTTGTGACTATAAATGTGCTCAAAGATCATCTTTAAAACAACATTTAAAAACTCACACCGGGGAGAAACCGTTTGGTTGTGAGATTTGTGACTATAAATGTGCTCAAAAATCATCTTTAAAAGAACATTTAAAAACTCACACCGGGGTGAAACCGTTTGGTTGTAAGATTTGTGACTATAAATGTGCTCAAAGATCATCTTTAAAACAACATTTAAAAACTCACACCGGGGAGAAACCGTTTGGTTGTGAGATTTGTGACTATAAATGTGCTCAAAAATCAAATTTAAAAGAACATTTAAAAACTCACACCGGGGTGAAACCGTTTGGTTGTAAGATTTGTGACTATAAATGTGCTCAAAGATCATCTTTAAAAAAACATTTAAAAACTCACACCGGGGAGAAACCGTTTGGTTGTGAGATTTGTGACTATAAATGTGCACGCAAATACGATTTAAAAAAACATTTAAAAACTCACACCGGGGAGAAACCGTTTGGTTGTGAGATTTGTGACTATAAATTTACTCAAAAATCATCTTTAAAAGAACATTTAAAAACTCACACCGGGGAGAAACCGTTTGGTTGTGAGATTTGTGACTATAAATTTACTCAAAAATCATCTTTAAAAGAACATTTAAAAACTCACACCGGGGTGAAACCGTTTGGTTGTAAGATTTGTGACTATAAATGTGCTCAAAAATCATCTTTAAAAAAACATTTAAGAACTCACACCAGGGAGAAACCGTTTGGTTGTGAGATTTGTGACTTTAAATGTGCTCACAAATCAAATTTAAAAAGACATTTAAATTTTCACACCTAAATTTTCTGCTGTGTCCAAATTTATATAATATTGTCATCTTATTTTTTGATGTTGAAATAATAAAAAATACTTTTAAAAAAAAAGCTTTTATTAAAAAAGGAAATTTACTAAAAGTAAAAAATAATTTAAATTTAAAAAGCAAAATGTAAAAATAACCCTATTAATAATCATCTTATACAGGGTGTCCTCGCACTCACTTTACATAACTTAGAGGTGATGATAGAGGACACTTTTCAAAGAACAATATTTAACAAAATTTTTTTTCTAAATTCAAACCCTCGAGAGTTAGGCCTCTTTAAAGCATTTTTTTTTTAATTTTACCTTCACGTGGCCATAGCTCCGAAAATAATGATTTTTCAGTAAAAATGGTTTAGTGCTTTTTAAAAGAGCGTGAAATAATCTACAAACTAGGTTTATACCTTTTATTGTCTCAAATCAACGGCTTTCGAGTTATGAATTAAAGTAGCTAAAAAATGTCGAAAAATTTGAGCTTTTCTTTTTTTTTGGTTTTTTTCAAAACCCTGTATCTTTTAAACCAAACATTTTAGAAAAAATCTGACGCCCCATTCCGGATAGGAAATTTAACGGACTACAACTTTTGTCTAGTAAAAATTTTTGAGAAACCAATCCATTTCACAGAAAATCAGAAAATAATAAACAAGGCAGCCACAAACAAAAAATTAAATTCACAAAATTTTTATTTTTTTTGAAAAATTATTTTATTAATTGATTTTAAACTATTAGATTATTTAAGTAAATGTTTAAAATGACCACCCTCATTTTCAATACACAGTCGTGCTCGTTTTAAAATATGCTTTATAGTATTATTTATAAAATTTCCTTTTTTGTTAAGAGCCATTATAGCAGGGGTGGTCAACAAGGTCGAGGGATTGACCGGTCAATCACGAGGCCAATTTTGGTCAATCGGCGAGAGCGAAAAGTG
Organism: Rhagonycha lutea; assembly: GCA_958510855.1. Taxonomy (NCBI): domain Eukaryota; kingdom Metazoa; phylum Arthropoda; class Insecta; order Coleoptera; family Cantharidae; genus Rhagonycha; species Rhagonycha lutea. Next base: position 43,126,717 of record OY294038.1, read on the forward strand.
TCAAAAATTTGAATTTTTGCGATTAAAAGTGTCGAAAAATCGATTTTTTTCGACAAACATCTTTTAAAACAATCACGACTGTGTATTGATAATGAGGGTGGTCATTTTCAACAATTACTTTATTAATGTAATAATTTAAGGCTGCCGTCTTACCTATGTTAATTATATGGGACAAATCGCTCATTTGTATGTACTAGAAGTCGAACAATTTTAACTTTTAGGGAATTATTTTGCAATCATTTTAAAGATAAAACTTGGCTCTTGGACGTGATCTAATTTTTATTACAATCGGATGATTAGAAATATTGAAAATTTTGCTGCAAAGTTACTCAATTTTTAAGATAGCAAAAATAGCCATATTATAATTTTTATACTCGTTACCGTTAATAATAGAAGTACTTGAACTAGATCACATCCAGGACAATTATTTAATCTTACTTGTGAAAAAAAATGGTTGAATTATATCCATTTTTACAAAAGTTCTAGTACATACAAAGTGATGGTACAATTTTTCTTGTTTTGATAAAATAATTTGAAATGGCAAGTAGGGTTCTATCGCTTTCTTATGATTATCTTGCCCCTTTTGCATAAAATAGTTCAACTATTATGTACACTACGGCGCTAATTTGCAAATGGTTGCTGTGGTTTCGTACTTTGCTTGATAGTATTGTAAATGCGTGATTCAGCGAAACGTAAGGTGCGATAAAAATAATAGTAGTATGCACATTTTTGTCTTTGATATCTCATAGGTACATTTTTATACTGTGCAAATATAACATTTAAATTCAATATACAAATTTAACATTTTTAGTTTTATTTCAAAATTTTCTTTGCTAATTTTTTTTTATTTCTAAATAAATTCTATTGTAAGTTGTAAATAAATTTGTTGCAGTTGACGTTGTTAAAACTTTTAAATTTTAAAATTCTTTAAAATTTAGGTTTACAAGAAGCCACATTGAAAGCACTAATGTAGTAAATTTAATGTTGCTGAGCCCGTAATTTTTTGATTTTCATGATAAGATATCAAAGTGTAAAATTAGATTTTTTGCCAACAAAAGTCTTCAGGGCAGGTATGCTTTGGGTAGAGTGAATTTTTTCCTTAGTGGTTGGGAGTGGCTAATGTGCAGAAACGAATATTTGTTATTTCGGTTCTATGTTTGTATCAATTGGTGGAATTGAGTGCCACGGGCATTCTCCACATTTGCCGCGCAAGCCCAAGTCACGTGCTAAACCACTAAGGAAAAATTCACTCTACACTGATTAAATAGGATTAAATAGGGGAGACTGGAGAGACTTGAGACAAAAATTGGATATACATAATTTTTTAGCTCATTGATTGAATTACTGTTTTATTAATTTTATTTTGAAATACAGTACAGTCTCGATATAGTGAACTAATTGAGGAACGCCTTTGTTACTCCACCGAGGTTGTTCACTATTTAGAGTGCAGAAAAAATACACGACAATGATACTTACAGTGCGTTTATTACATTAATAACCTAATATTTCAAATAAAATAAGGAAACACAAATTCTTAAAAAGATACAGTATCCGACAAAAAGAAAGCGACGCATTTATAATTGTTAATTTTAGCAATGTTATTAACACTAAAATGTAGGGGAAAGGGATGTAAGTTGATCATGCATGTAAGTTGACCACCCTGCCTTATAGAAAAAACTTTGAGGTGTAACACCGCTATTTCAAATGTCATCGTGCTTATTAACACAACCCTCACTTTTTATGTGGTTTTAAAGTGAATAGACGCGTTGCTGTAGCTTCTACAAACTTTGTATAAAAAGATTTTTCTTTTTATAAAAACTCAAATTTTTCGTGTGCTGATAAACTAAACAATTTTCGTTGATATCGCAAGGTAAATATATGTGTTGAACTCTTATTTCATTGAATTTTACTAATCCAAAGTGAATTTCAAACATATCGTGTATACAACAATTTTTTTGCGAGTGTTTCAAAATAGTGTCCAGAATGTAAGTTGACCACCCCTATTGTTTCTATTGCAAAACAATTTGTTATTACATTTTTATGATTGAACTTTACATCAAATCAACTTCAAACAACTTTAACTAGTCTTCTTTGAATTGTTCTTTCTAATACTGCAGACTCTCCTAATTCTGCCAAAATTTGATTTGCTGATAAAAAAGGATTTACCGATGATAATCTTTTTACTCTTCTATCAAATTGAGGGGTAGTTTTTGTTGGCCTTCCCCTGGATTTTAAATTTACTACAACTCCCCGATGTTTGTAATTTATTTATAGTTTTTGACACAAAAGGTTAAATGTTGCATATAGCCTTGTTATCCCAAGCCTTTAAATTGAATAGGGGAAGGTTGCCACAAATGGACCGATTTTTGCTTTTATCTTTTTCTGAGAGACCACGGTGTGGAGTGATGTGATCGCTGGTTGAGTTACGGAGCGGAAATTCTGGGTTCAAGTCGCGGACTTCGCAGAATTTCTTAGCCCGGCCTTCCGGTGGACATCCACACGATGTGGTGAAAAGTTGTAGTAAAAAGAGTAGCAAAAAAGAGGATTAATCCACCTCGTGAAATGGATTGTAAAGACTTCAATAGAAGTGGCAATATTCCGACAGGAATGGAAAAGCCTATGATGATGATGATGATGATCTTTTTCTGACTGAACAAAAAGATTTTACAGAACCATTAAAAAATTTTAGTTAATGCAAGTCGGGCAAGAATAAAATTTTCGCAGAGGGCTTATATTCCTTCAATATTTGTTTGGCAGCAAGTTCGTCCTTATATGGACTACTTGTAATTTCACAAGCTTATGACCGGTTCATTCGAGGAAACCGAGCATGGTCCATTGGAGGAAACTGACTGTATTCGGAAATAAAAAGGCGCAAACAATTATTTAAACATAACTTTAGCTGTTAGGTGAGAGAGAGGTTTGATTTATTGTTACCGCTTATGTATGACCTGTTTATTTCCTCTTACAGTCCCGAGGATGGCATTTAGTTAATAAAGCCGAAACGTCGACCGACAGCTTACTTGTTTTTGTTTTGCGTATCCAATATCCCGAAAAGTTTTCGTATACTTAAAAATTATAACGTGAATTCAAAACTGCGCATGCGTCTGTCAGTTTGCAAGCGGTTTCAAAATGCTGAACGAACAGATCTAATGACTGGCTTGTTTTTAGTTGATTACGCATATTATGACACGTACTTTCAAGGTGCTTACTGATAACCTTGATAAGATATAGTAACTTTCTTACCAAATTATAAATTATTTATGTATAGTATAAATACATAATTTTAAATATTTGTAGTATTTGATAAAATGTGGTTCTCATTTTTTATTAATTAATAATTAATTCGATAAAGTTAATCGTAACACTTTTTGGGTAGAGCATGGTAAATTAAAATCAAAAATTTGTTGATATTGAATATCAAGAAATTTTTGATTTTAATTGATAATAATTAAGGCAATCAATCCTCTAAAATTGACTTTTAGATAGAGGTTGAATTCTAAATAATTTTTGATATAATAAAGTTAGATAGTTTTTGCCTTATGTAGCAATTTGTTCATAAACGCTGATACTCATAAAAAATAATTATCTTGTGTGTTATAGTATCAACGTCGTGTTGCATTTAATGATCAAACGCTTTAAATAGCATAGTAGCTGAGAATTAATAGTTTTACTTCTACTCACTACGTACCGCTACTTTATAAATGAATTATTAAAAATATATTCGCCCACGCCGAATCCGGCCACCTTAAAATTATTTAATAAAATAATTTAAAAAAAAAAAAATAAAGATTTTGTGAATTTAATTTTGTTTTGTAGCTGCCTTGTTTGTTACTTTCTGATTTTCTGTGAAATGGATTGGTTTTTCAAAAATTTTTACTAGACAAAAGTTAAAGTCCGTTAAATTTCCTATCCGGAATGGGCCGTCAGATTTTTCGTAAAATGTTTGGTTTAAAAGATACAGGGTTTTGAAAAAAACCAAAAAAAAGAAAGCTCAAATTTTTCGACATTTTTTAACTTACTTTAATTCATAACTCGAAAGCCGTTGATTGTAGACAATAAAAGGTGTATACCTAGTTTGTAGATTATTTCACGCTCTTTTAAAAAGCACTAAACCATTTATACTGAAAAATCAATATTTTTGGGGCTATGGCCACGTGAAGGTGGAAATTAAAAAAAATGCTTTAAAGAGGCCTAACTCTCGAGGGTTTGAATTTAGAAAAAACTTTTTGTTAAATATTGTTCTTAGAAAAGTGTCCTCTATCACCGCCTAAGTTATGTAAAGTGAGTGCGGGGACACCCTGTATATAAATTTTTTTTTTTTTATTTAATAGTTTCTATTACAATCTATCAGTGGATAATAAGTAATACAAATGACATTACAAGACATGTAGGGATCATCCAGTGACATCTCCCTTTCAAACATTTAGTCATATTATGACTGTTAGAATTGGCAAATAATATAAGAGATCACTTAAATCTACTCATCCAGTCGATTATATTACGTCGCTTTAGTCTGTCGTTAATATTGACACCATTTTTCAGTTCTTCAACTAGCCTGTTCGGGTGGGCGCACAACCTTGTGTAATAAGTTTTGCTGTAGTTTACGATTTCTTCCCTAACCGTGGGTATTTGCAGGTCTCGTTGTATGACTTCATTTGGTACAAACCACGGAGCTTCGGTAATCATTCGTAATGCCTTCGATTGAAATCTTTCCAAAATTTCAATGTTGGAGGTGGATGCTGATCCCACAGTTGAATGCCGTATGTCCATACTGGCTTCAGGACAATCTTGTAGATTAATAATTTATTTTCCAGGGTCATTTTTGAATTTTTGCCTATCATCCAGTATAGTTTACTCAGCTTCAGCCCAAGTTGCTTTCTCTTCATGAAAATGTGCTTGCGCCAAGTCAATCGTCTATCTAAGTGAATGCCCAAGTATTTGGCATCATCGGATTGAGGAATTTCTTGATTACTTAATTTAACCGGAGGGCATGTACCTCTTCTCAAAGTGAATGTCACTTGCACTGATTTATTCTCATTCACTTTAATATTCTTTGTTTAAAATTTTTTGCAGGATCTGGCAAGCAACCTCAGGTTCTTCGTGTGCAGCTAAGTAGGTGGTATCGTCTGCAAATGTTGCTATGATGGTATCTTCATTGGTAGGCAAGTCAGAAGTATAAATCAGGTAGAGGATAGGTCCTAGCACACTTCCTTGCGGGATTCCAGCCTGAATTGGATGTATCCTGGTGCACTCTTCTCGAAATTTTATGTAAAAGTGTCTCTCTGTGAGGAACGACTTAAGTACTAAGTACATGTTGTAAGGTAACGCTTTTTTTTTAGCTTATACTGTAGGCCCACCAGCCAGACTTTATCGAAGGCCTGACTTATGTCCATGAACACTGCAGTACAATATTTCTTCTTTTCGAAGTTTTTATTTATTTCCGAAGCTAATCTGTGGACTTGCTCCACTGTTGCATGCTCGCGCCTGAACCCAAACTGGTGATTTGGTAGTAGTTGTTTTTTCTTTTAGAATTGGTGAAATTCTTTTTATGAACATTCTTTCGAACAATTTGGACAGGATTGGGAGCAGGCTGATGGGTCTGTATGACTTCACATCCTCGGGTGGTTTTCCAGGCTTTTGAATCATTCTGATTTCCGCGACTTTCCATTGTCTTGGAAAATACCCCGTTCTTAGTATCGCATTAAAAGTTTGATTTATAAATTTTAGGCCAGTACGTGGAAGTTCTTTTAGTATTTTAGCGGTGATAAGGTCATATCCAGGAGCTTTTCCGGTTTTTAACTCCTTGCTTATCATTGATTTAATTTCATTTATCGTACATTTCCTTGTTGGTAGATCAGATTGTCCTGGAGCATCCAAAAACTGATGGATTTCATCTTCCTCATCATGCCTGTCAAATGCATGTAGTTGGAAAACCTTAGTTAAATACGATTATTAAGAGTTTTTGTTGCTCTCCATAAAGAGTAGTCAGTGACCTGTGTAGCATTGAGGTTTTCCAGGTAGTTTTGGATACATTGGTTTCTATCTTCTTTTAATAATTGTTTCAGCTCCTTGACTGCTTTGTTAAGTCTCGCTTTGTCATTATGGCTTCTTGTGATTTGCCATTGTTTTCTTAATTGTCGTTTATCTTTTATTTTTCGTTTAATGTTTGCAGAACAGTAATTTCTTCCGTCTTCTATTTTTGGTTCTGGAGTCGAACTCCACCCTGCTTGCTGCAGCGTTTTGTTCAATTGTTAAATTGCTGCTTCTATGTCATTAGCTGTCTTTAGTGGAACCTGTAGTTGCAAATTTTCCTCTACTAGTTTTTGAAATTTGTTCCAGTCGGTCTTTTTGGAGCACAGTGATGGTGATTTGGTTGTGTTAATCACCTTTGTGCTTACGGTTACTATAACTGGAGTATGATCAGATGATAAGTCAAGGCTTGATTTTGCTTCTAAACATTTATCTGATATTCCTTTGACCACGCAGAAATCGATACAATCGGGTATCTTTCTTTGGTCCGTGGGCCAGTATGTGGGTTGATCCGTTGAAAGATGTCGTAGATTATTTTTTGCATTGCTTTCATCAACTCTCGGCCCTTGGGGGTTGCTAGCGTTGAACCCCAATGTGGGTGTTTTGCATTATAATCTCCTCCAGCGATGACTAAGAGTGTTGTAGAAATGCACAAAACGGTCCTCTTTAATTGTATGTTTAGGCGGGCAGTAAACGGCTGCAATTGTTAAGGGACCAATCCAGTCCTCTATTGAAATGCTAGTTGCCTGTATGTGTTCTTCTTGATAGTTGTCTAGAACATGATGTTTGATTGTGTTTTTAATCATTATGGCCGTTCCTTCATGGGCAGTTCCATCCGGATGCTGGGTGGAGTACACAGTAAATTTAGGAATTTTTATATGGCGTTTGTTTGTGAAATGGGTTTCAAATATTAACATTATGTCAATTTCATTGTTTAAGATAAATTGTATTAATTCTTGTCGGTGTTGTGATAAACCATTGGCGTTCCATAAGGCTAATTTAATTTGTTTATCCATTTATGCTATTTTAGTCACTAGGGTTGTTAGTATGTTTAGCATGGTACTCATTTGTTCCATGAGCCCTTTCACCATTTTCTTCAGTTCTTGAATGTCGTTGGTTGGTTGTGGTACTGTTTGTTGTTGAAATTTTCCAGCGGCTTCTCCAGATTGGATTAAAATAGGAGTTTGCTGAGGTTCTTTAGCAAACAAAGAGGCATGCGATTTTCCTGAAGTACTTGCATGTTGAGGAGGGGTTTTGATTGGAGTTTGTTTTCTGTCTCTTGGAGGTGGATAACTTTTTTGCTGGAGTTCCTTGAAGACTGTACATCCCCTGTAGTTTGCAGGATGCTCACCCCCACAAAGTACGCATTTGACATCCTTTGTTCTCTCTTTTCTTATGCATGTAGTTGTTAGGTGATCCCCAGAACACTTGACAGCGTGGACTTCGATAGCAGAATGCTTTGGTGTGTCCATAGCGTTGACATTTTTGACACTGAGGAATGTCTCTCTTATGTATGGGAGGTTCGAAGTTGACTATGGAGTTTAGCATTGTTCTTACCATATAAATGCTTTTGTTGTTCTCATTGGGTTTCAGGTCCACATAGAATAATGATAATGGCATTTTTGTACTATGTTTTTTAATATTAAATACACTAGAGACGGTCGGAGCATAGTGGTCGAATAAGTTGACTATAAACACTAAATTCCCGGTTCGAATCCGGGTGAAGTAAGAACTTTATTCTGGCCGTCTCTCTGGTCCTCCAGGTTGGGGGTTATACGTCGGGGTTGCTCCTCGTCTAGGTAAAAAATGTTAAATGCTAACAAACCAAACACCAATTCGCAAGGTTGGTAGTTGGGCTCGGACTCGGATAACGTTTTAATGCGTTTCAAAACTGATTATATCACAAAAATACACTAGCGACCGAATATCCAAGTTGTTCGACTGGGTTTTTTGCCTTCTGAACTACCTTAAAATTTCTTTCCTGCTTGGGTTTGTATGTGTGAAATTCTGTTTTCTTTTCTTTAAGAGCATTTATTATAGTGGTGTATTTTTCTGACGATAATGGTTGTATTTTAACTTGGTCTCCTGCGAGAATTTTTAATTCAAATTCACCTTCTGCCACCTTGAGCATTAACTGCCGTAGCGGCCTGATGTTTTGCACTCCCGCTACAAATATAGGGGGGACTTTAGGTTTCGTTTTCTTTATCTTTATCTCCGGTATCATTTACAGCATTTTCCACCGGCAATCCTTGAAATCGGTTCCTGGTTATTACTACTGAATTTCCAAGCCAGTAATCATTAATTTTCGACTGTTTGACTGGTCTTTCGTTATGATTTATGGGACTACTTCTTGTTCTTTTCCTATTCTGCACCTCCTTCCATGATTCCTGATGTGACGGAATGCAATTATCTTCTTGCAATTTTTCTGGTTGTTCGTGGTTTAATGAAACTTCTGATGCTGACAGAGTGTGTGATAATATCTCCCTCGCATCATCGCTCATCGTATTAGAATCTTTTTCTGAATCTGAAATATAGTTTGAGGTTATGTTATCATCATTACATGCGTGACACCTCCACTGTTCGATTTCTCCACTCGTATTTAGGTCGTTTAATGTTTCCAGTGACATTTTAATACACCTTAAATGGAAGCTCATCTTACATTTCATCTTACACTGAATAAAATCTTCATATCTCGTTACCGCACATTTACATCGTGCAGGGCCATAATCTTCTTTTAATAATTTACACCGGGGAGAAACCGTTTGATTGTGAAATTTGTGAATTTATCTCGTTATAGAACGAGATAAGGAATAAGCGATAGTGGATAGTGGCTAAGCGATAGTGACTAACGCCGATGCGGGTTTATACAACGAGATAAGAAGTTAAGAAATGCACATGTTACGCATGAGCAGTATAAATTATTTTGGTACTTGACATCTTGAGTTTATAATTTTGTTTTGACATTTCCTATCTATTTTTCAAATTGCATAATTAAAATTATGCATAGTCAAAATTTGGCTGTGTCGTTTTGTATGTTATTTTACCTAGTAAAATATTCGTGAAAATGATAATGCACAATTTTTGTATAAAAAATGATAATGCAGTTTATTAGAGACAAAAATTACAAAAATCCGTAAATAGAAGTCCCTTAAAACTTGGTCATTTGAATAACTATGACTTTTGCCATTTTAAAATGTGATTTATTTGAATGAAATATAAAATATTTAGAGTTCATTAAAATATAAATTTGAAATGAAGCAAATAGGCGGGTTAAAATTAATTCAAATGAACTAATTCTCAAACGAACGCGATAAGCGACAAGAAGTTGAAGAAAGTTCAACTTTTATCCGTTAGCGCTTAGCTCTTATCCCGTTGTATAAACGGTAGTACAGTATTCCTATGGTTCAACTTTCTTATCCACTATCTCTTATCGCTTATCTCGTTCTATAAACCCACCATAAATGTACTCAAAAATCATCTTTAAAAAAACATTTAAAAACTCACACCAGGGAGAAACCGTTTGGTTGTGAGATTTGTGACTTTAAATGTGCTCACAAATCAAATTTTAAAAAACATTTAAATATTCACACCTAAATTTTCTGCGGTGTCCAAATTTATATAATATTGTCATCTTATTTTTTGATGTTGAAATAATAAAAAATACTTTTAAAAAAAAAGCTTTTATTAAAAAAGGAAATTTACTAAAAGTAAAAAATAATTTAATTTTAAAAAGCAAAATGTAAAAGTAACTGTTATATCGTGAAATACTCTTGCTAATTCAGTTTATTAATATTCTTGTTACGTTACAAACCTGTTTAGTGTTTGTCAGTTGGTATGCCAACAACATCAAAACTCAAAACATTACAATACCTTCCTTACAAGTTTAAACGTTGGGGAGGTCGAACATTTCTCCTTGGTCGGTCGACTCTATATTCACTTCTTTCAACCTCACTTTCTCTACTCTCCTCGGTAACCTCCACTGTGTAACACTGAGATAGGGGGGGGTTGATTATTTATTTATTTATTTATAATAAAAATAATTTGTTCTTATTTAGTTATTATTATTACATTTTTAGTTTGTCCTTGTGACTAACTAAAAATTTAAAATAATGAAATTTTCCAAGTTTTTAGTTTTTGATTGTTATTAACAATTTATTTGTTATTAATAATTAGATTGTTTATAGCTGCCACCACTGAAACGTTTATAACTGAGTTAAAGGTCGAATCAGAACCCAATTAACTAATTAGCTTTAATTAGTTAAATTAATTTGCGTGATTTTAATTGTTTTTGGTAGACGTGGGCGTGGCTTTGAGATGCCAGCCGCTCAAGAGACGCAGGAATAAAACATACACTGATCACTTTTCTGCCCATTAGGTTCAGTCATAATAAAAAGATATTTTTATTTAATATAATTACTTTAATTTCAATTTTACTTTGATTCATGTTTATAATAGCAAGTTTTAACAAACTCTTCCTTCAGATTAAGGATTTAAATCATTATAAAGTCCTTTTATAATTATTGATCATACGAAAATATAGCAATAAATTAAACAGTTTCTTTCCTTTTATAATTTTAAATTAATTGAATTTGTGAAACAAATTCAGACATTTTTAATATGATGAACTTTTAAATGAAGAATCAATTTTGATTCTATTTTTGTTAATACTTTTATCCAATAGAAAGAAGACATTTAATTTCAATTGTTTTAAATAATTAATAATTTGTATCATTAATTTTTTCAAACATCATTCACATAAATCAAGTAATTTCATCTAATAAATTCTAATAACATTTAATCTATAAATTCTACATTAATATTACTTATTTCAATTACTTTTATTTTCATTCATTTAATTAATCAAACAATTTGTTACTTTATTTTATAACAATTTTAAATTTAACGTTCCAAAACTTTTCGTAATTGTAATAAATAATTTTACTAAATTCTAACAAATAATAAGACTTACATAATAATTACATCGTTTTTGGGGTTTTAAGTCGGTAGGACGCTAAGTCCTGCACGACTTTTGGCACTTAACTAATTACATTTCACAACCCGACTCTCGCACCGACTGACTCTCTGATCTCTGTCTATTTCTGCAATCTGTCTCTTAATTTTGGTCCCTGTTATCATTTTTATAAACTTTTGGGATTTTTTTCCCTACCTTTAAATTGTACCCTATTGGTCTAGAATAATTCCCTTTCTTAAGATTCTAACTTTAAACTTTTAGTAATTGGTCCAAAATTTAAGTTGGTGGTAACAAGTTTGTTCAAGGGTTTACCTCCCCTTAATTCCAATTCTACGTGTGTGGCACAAGTTTTAGTTCTATATTTATTTGGACAACTGTCTTTTTACTGACTTCGTTGCTTTTGTGATTTTTATCGCAATAGAAGAACATAACTTTTCTTATGAGATGAAAATCTATTAGTCCCACCTAAAGCATTACAAAAGAATATGCAGGTGTCCGGTGCTTGGCTTTTTACGCTGTCGTTCAAAATGGGTCTAGACAAATTTATGGTCGACTTTCGTACATGTTTTTGATTTCTAAAAATTATTCTTCCCACGGTTAAATAATTAACATCGACTTAAGTATTCGTTTAGTTAAAATTAATCTTGAAATTTGTAATTTAAAAATCTATATGATTTTTAATCAATTTGCATTGTGAATAGTTTAATAATTATTTAAAGTTGATTTTCCGAATTAATAACTTACTTATCAAATTATGATATGATTTGATAAATGTTTATGTGATTAATTTAGAAGCAGATACGTTAGTTATTTAACTTGTCCAAAATATAAATGATTTTAATTTCAATTCGTCGTCGCTATTTAAGTCATCTACAGAGTGTTTGAAATGTTTCAACCTTTTGACTGATTTTCGAAGTCGTTGAATTACCAATTATTAATTAATAAGTGCGGATTGTTACAACTGATTCTTCTTCAAAACTTTCTTCAGGCGTTTGATTAACCTCCTCTGCTGGAATATCATCTTCGGAAGACGGACCCACCTCATCTCTAGTAGGCACTTCCCCTTGAAGTGTCTTATCTACCGGGATCGTTAAAGTCGGCTTCTCACTAGTATTTCTTTCCTGGTTCTCATTGGGTTTCCTTCCGCCTTTACTTGGACCTTTGAGCATTTGATTTGTGTGTCTTTTCCATACCAACTCCTGCACAAATATGTTTGTTCCCCCAGTACCTCTTCCACTACGCATTCCCTCCATTGCTTTTTATTCGAATTCCTGTAATCCCTGCAATAGACCACTTCTTTTTCTTCAAACTGCGTGCTTTGCTTTTTTCTGCCCTTCTTCTCATCCCCTGGATTTTCCTTCTTGTTTTTTAATAAATCCAATCTTGTTTTGGGTTTGAAGTTAAACAATAGTTGTGATGGTGTCATTCCTGTCGTTGAATGTTCTGCATTACGGTAACCAAATAAATAACGCTGCAGCAGGGTTTCCAACGCAACCCCTTTATTCTTGGGATCACTTAACGCCTTGCTTATTCCATTCTTTACCGATTTCACGCAATTTTCTGCCGCTCCGTTTGTCGCTGGATGAAAAGGTGGTGAAGTAATATGCCTTATTCCATTTTTATTGCAAAACTCTCTAAAATGAGAAGAAGTAAATTGAGGTCCATTGTCGGTTACGATGCTATTCGGGATTCCAAATCTTGCAACACATTCCCGAAATTTCTTCACCGTCGGTTCTGCCTCTGTGCTATTCATTATAAATACTTCTGGCCATTTGGAATATGCGTCCGTAATCACCAACATCATCTTCTGAGCAAACGGGCCTAAAAAATCTGCATGGACCCTTTCGTATGGTTGTCCTGTCTTACTCCATGGCTTTAGCGGTGCCTTCTGCGGTTCGGGCCTACTACACGCACAAACTTTGCAGTTCCGTACATACTCCTCTATGTCTTTGTCTAGGTTAGGCCACCAAAAATATGATCGAGCTGTGGACTTCATCTTGGCCATTCCCATATGAGCACTATGAAGCTCTTCTAACAATTTGCTTTGATATTTCTTTGGAATAATAACTGTATACCCCCACATTATAACTCCATCTTCTATATACAGTTCGTCTTGTAGTTGGCACACAATCGTAGATCTTTCCCATTTGGTTTTAAAATTGGGACCAACGTTGTCCCCCAGTCTGTTGATTCCACTTTGATAATAATACCTTGAGCCTCTAACTTTTCCAATTCGGCTTCCACCTTATCTTTGAAAGTCGACTTTGATAACACAAGACGATTTTGAATAAGAACCTAAAAGATTGTAACCACCCACTACCTCGAATAGAAGACATTTTTGCGGCACTACAAGGAGGTGAAAGAGTTATTATTCCCAAGTACATAGCCTCTGGCATACACGAAACTCCTGCCACCGTATCCACTTCAAATTTTACTCGTTTTCCATTAATTTGACCTTCAATCCACATTGGTTCCACATAATTACAGTCGAGTACTGCTCGTTCCATGCTAAAAACTTGTGGTTCTTCTTCTACTTCTAACAGATTGTTGTCTTGGTCCTTTTTTGGACACACAACTGCTAAATGACCCTTTACTTTACATATTTTACATACATACTCTTTATACCTGCACTTCTCAAACGTATGGTTTCCCTTACCACAATGAATACACTTGATATCATCTGTTTTGGTCCTGCTGTTCTTTGGAATTGCTTTGGCTGTAGGACTGGAAACTTTATTAATCGTCGACGTTTCTTGTCTTTTCGAGGCTTCCCTACTTGAAGCTATGTCCAACAACTGCTCTAGAGTTTGTGTCGGTTTTTCTTCGCATAACCTATCTAGTATGTGCCCTGGTTTCAGTCCTGTTACAAATTTGGTCTTTACCCATTCGTCCAACATTCCTCCAAATTCACATTCTTTGGCCCCCTTTTTAACTCGAACAAACCAATCGTGTACTCCTTCGCTTTCTTGCTCCAACCTAAGGAACTCAATCCGTTTACAAAATGCTGCCACTTTTGGAGTAAATTGCCGACCCAATAATGACGACAGATAATCCAATGACTTCTTTTGTGGTAGCTCAGGATCACACAAATCTCGAAGTGTTGTATACGCTTCAGTTCCGATCAAAGTTAATAACAACGGCACTCTTCTGGACGCTGGAACCCCATTGACTTCGAAATACAACTGCAGTCTTTCAAAATAGATAGACCAATTGTCTCCTAATTTGTATTCCTCCATTCGTCCCATGGTTCCTCTCGTAACGAAATCTTCTACAGTATCTCCATCGCTATGTTCAGGCATTAGTATGTTCTCCTAGGATCGCTAAGTTTCTTTTTTATCCTACGTCGCCAAATGTTATATCGTGAAATACTCTTGCTAATTCAGTTTATTAATATTCTTGTTACGTTACAAACATGTTTAGTGTTTGTCAGTTGGTATGTCATCATACCAACAACATCAAAACTCAAAACATTACAGTAACCCTATTAATAATCATCTTATATATAAAAATGAATCTGAAATCTTTGTCATCGCATTACTTGAGAACCGCTGGACCGATTTGATGAGATGCACCGCTCCAACTTAGGTTAGTGTTAGGACACAATTTTTTTTTAATGGGGAGGTCGTTCTAAGAGAGATCCACCGGTCGAGCTTAGGTTAGTGTTACGAAACACTTTTCTTAAGTTAATGTTGGGAAACGATTTATTTTGTAATGAACGGGGCCGATTATCATAACATCAACAATTGTGAATTTATTGAAATTTTGACAGGACACCGTCTGTCGAGTCAGCTAGTATTAATAAATTAATAACGCTAGGGAATAGGGGTGTAGGTGTGATATTAGTATGAATTGTTAAATTATAAATCATCAATAAAAGCGTGGGGCACTCGTAGTGGATGAATGTATTAGCCCCATATAATAATGAGATTTTTATTGGAAGGGTGTATTTAAATTATGTTTAACAAAAAAAGAAAACGAACTTTAATTGCCTGTCAAATTTGAATTACCACGTATTCTCTTTTAGCCACACCCCCGCGGGTGCACTTGGCTGAACCGTTCCACCACGGTGCTAATTAACAATTTTAAATATTTTTGTGATCTTTTTTAAGGGGTGGGAGCGTCTCCAAGATTAAAATTTTGAAAGAATCAAGTTGAAGACTTGCGTTGGCAAAAATGCGAGTTAGTTTTTATAAATTTTAACTAAAATTTTTGCATAAAAAAGTAAAAAGTGAGCTTTGGTGTAGTCCACACACATCCAATCGCACCATATTGTCAGTAGCACAATCTAGTACTAGATTGTGGTCAGTAGTAGTTTTTACGCGCATGACAACCTCGAGCTTAATAAAAGATTTTAATATTTAGTATTAAATATTAAAGATTTAAAAAGGGGGGGGGGGGTTATAGAAATTTATCACTGCATTTATTTTAAATTTATTTAAAAAAAATTATCGCTGTATCTATAACCAATTTTTAACTGTAAACGAAGTTTTAAAACAGTCCTTAAAATCGCACCCTTTAGCAGTGAAGTACAATAAAAAAAAGTTTAAAAATTACCGATAACATGCCAATTCACAGCAATTTATAAAAAAAATTGCTACTTATCAATCATTTACTACTTCATAAATTTATTCTCGACTTCACCAGTGGTTATGTAAAATTTATACAATTAAAATTCTTTCTGACATATATTTTTCATGAGCGAATGAAATATTATTTAAAAAATTGAATTTTTCCATCTGTGTGATTTGGGGCGACACATTTGAAAATTGCAGAAGGCAAGAGCAGGAACACTGTTGCTCTCAAATTAGTGGCCGCACGACGTTTTACTTGCTCCAGAGTGCTGAATATGTAGCTACGCTACTGAGAACATTTTAACAAACAAAGTATGACGCAGGTAGGGCGAAGCTCCCGCAATAACTCGTGACAGGGCGTGGCCAAGTTTCTGCGCACTAGATGAGAAAGAAGAACGCTTGACACCCAATTCCATCAATTGACACCAACTTGTACTTGATCGGAACAATTTTCGTTTCTGCACATTAGCCACGCCCTGTCACGATTTATTGCGGGAGCTCTAACAAACTATAGGGATGGGATGAATACGTATCGCCAGATATAGGTAGTAATGGAATTACATGTAGTATTATTTGAATTTTTTTTTTCAGTATAAAATATTTCGTATTAAAATTGTGCTTGTTTGTGCAGTTTTCTTTCCTTTGCATCCAAAAAGTTTTCCAAATATTTCAAAAATTAGTTGGGGAGGGGGAGCTGGAAACATATTTTTTTGACATTTTGAGATTCGGATTCAAAATAATCTAGATCGTTTGTGCTTATTTTTGTAAATTTTATTTTAGTTTGTACCCTAAATAGTTTTCGAAATATTTTAAAAATTAACTGGAGAAGGGGGCTGGAGATATATGCTTTTTCAAAATTTTGAATTTAAATTAGTCTAGATCGTATGTGCTTGATGTGCAAGTTTTATTTTCGTTTGTACTCAAATAGTTTTTGAGATATTAAAAAAAAACATAGTATACGACGCAGACGCGAATAATTGGATTAACGAGATTCGCAGTAACGCATACAGGATGAAGTTCAAAGTAGATATTATATCGGTTGTGCTTGTTTGTACAATTATTATTTTCGATTGTACCTTCTTAAATAAATAGTTTTTGAAATATTTCAAACATTATCCGTGGGGGGGGGGCTGGATACAACGTGTTTTTAAACTTTTAGTATTTTTTAATTTTAAAGATTGACAAAATTTTTGGGATTCTCAAATTTACACTTTGAGATTCGTCCTATCGAACAATCCAGTCGATCTTGTCAGCCCCTCCGCCTCTCGTGCGTATGGCGCGCCGTTTTACTTCTTATTATAAAATTTAAATTGTGTATCGTTTAAATAACAATCGTTTTAAATGTCGAATTTTAACATTACACAAAAATTTTCATTTAATACTATTGATTTAATCGTCTCTGGTATCGGTGGAGATATTTTGAACTTCGCTTGAATTTATTTGGCAACCATGTGCAAAATTCAAATAATATTCAACTTTGCAGAAAGCGGTGTGGGTTGCCTATGCCCTATGGAATACGTAATTTTTATTTATATTTTTTCAAATTAGACAAGAGATAAAAGATACGCTGAAAGTGAAATGATTAACAGCAAATACATAAATCAATTATTGACATTCTAAAGATTTACAAAAATAAAGTTCTTTCTAAATAAAATTTGTTCAAATCGTGATTTAATTCATTTTGTCAAATATGTCTACAGCCCCCCCCCCAAAGATTTCATGAATAACTCCGCGATGATTGAGGCTCAAATGAAAAGTCATTGAACTCTAACGAGACTCTAAATTTGACACCAATTTTACTCCAAAATTCAAAATAAGAGCAAAAATAGAAAAACAAGTTGACCCCTCCCTCCAAAGATTTCGCGAATAACCCCGTAACGGTTGAGGCTTAAACGAAAAAATGAAAGCGCCTTTAGGCTCTAACGTTTGACACAAATTTCACCCATAAATTCGACTTGGAGGGGGGGGGGGGCAAACGTGTCTACTTTCAGGAACGCCGTTAAATTTAGTAGTTATTATAGACACCCCTCCAGCTCGAATTTTATGGTGAAAACGGCACGCCATACGTGCGTGTATTCCTAGTATTCCTTTTGGAGTGAAGAAGATAGTAGAATGTAATGTGTTTAATTGTTTCTAAAAAACTTCCCATTTTCATTTAGAATCAGTTTACTATTTTTGCAGTGTTTGTTTACAAGTTTAACAGTAAAATATTTACAAAATTTTTATTATTTTACCACCCACCCT
Organism: Rhagonycha lutea; assembly: GCA_958510855.1. Classification (NCBI taxonomy): domain Eukaryota; kingdom Metazoa; phylum Arthropoda; class Insecta; order Coleoptera; family Cantharidae; genus Rhagonycha; species Rhagonycha lutea. Next base: position 43,144,534 of record OY294038.1, read on the forward strand.
CAAAAATCACTGCCTGTGCTTAGAATTCTTTCTCGATTTTTGCAGTATTCACAGGTTTAACATTAATAAACTTGTTTCAAAAATTTTAGACAAATTGTTCGGTGGGGAAAGAACCCCCCAGCTGCAAGAAAATAACAAGAGGACTTTTCGAAATTCTTAAGAAAGTAACGTCTTTTTACTGGTATCCACCATCACTAAAATATTATATCCATAATGGAGTTTCAAATTATTCCGTGTGGTGGCGTTCAAACTTTTTAATCATAGTCCTCGGGCTGGTTCGAAAGTGACGACGGCACGGCCGCCATCCATGTTATAAGAGCCTCCTCAATTAGGGATGGCGGAAGTGGAACAGGGTTTGCGTGGGCGCGAGTGGAGGAAGTGGCATACTTCAGTGTATATTTGTCACCAAACATATCGCTGAATGACTACGAAATGCGCCTGGAGGAACTATTTCGAAGGGACAAAAGTATGGGTGGTGCGGTGATCATCGGTGGCGATTTTAACGCCAAAAGTGGAGAATGGGGCTTCACCGATAATAGAGGGTCTGTTCTGTCGGAAGCGGCAGCATCTGCCTAGTTCGAGATATGTAATGTTGGAAATACCCCAACATATCGCAGAAGGGCAACCCCAAAGAGAGCGGCCTCGGAATCGGTGATTGATGTCACATTTGCCAACACCGAGGCGCACCGAAGAGTTAAAAACTGGAAGGTGCTAGAGGACGCAAACCTCAGCGATCATATGCATATCGAATTCCAGGTCGATAAAGATACTGTGGGTAGCGACCACCACTAGAAAAAATTACAAGAAAAGGCTGGATTGCGACACACCTGCAGGCTGGAAATCTGGAAGCGGCTATATCCAATAATCTACATCTCATGCATCCTGATTCGCCGGATGCACTCGTGCAAATCATTACCACCGTATGCCACATGTGCATGCCACGCAAATCCAATACAGTTCAAAGAAGAAGTGTTTACTGGTGGAACGAGGATATAGCCAGACTGAGGAAGACCTGCACTGCGGCCAGAAGGATGGCATATAGACATCAAGACTCAGAGATGCTAAAAGAGGCCTATAAAGCAACGAAGAAAGAACTAAAAGACGCAATAAACCTCAGCAAAAAAAAATGCCGGGAAGAACTACTGCGAGAGGTCGACAATGACACCTGGGGCAAGGGGTACAGAATCGTAACTAAGAAGCTAGCGAAGAGAGGTATCCCTGGCCTGACCTCAGACAGAATAAGCGAAATAATACAGCAACTGTTTCCGTTTCATGAAAATAGTCCCGAAAGGGCAGAAGCAAAGTCCCGAAAGGGCGGAAGAAACAAATGGACATAACGGTGAACCAAAGAACTTTGACTGCCTGGAATTGCAGGAGGCGGCAAGGAGTATCCGGTATATCTGTAAAGAGCACCCGGACACCATTCTGGGGGTGCTAAACAACTGCCTGCGGACCAGAACCATCCCAAACATTTGGAAGAAGGCCAGATTGGTCCCGCTGCGAAAGGGCGATAAACCTGTCGAGAATCCCAGCTCGTACAGACCGATCCGCCTAATCGATAATCTTGGCAAGCTTTTTGAGAGACTCGTATTGAACAGACTCCAGAAAGAGATCCACACCACCGGGGGTCTCTCAGAGGACCAGTACGGATTTGTTAGGGGTCCTTCAATAGTAGACGCACTACTCAAGGTAAAACAACTAGTGGCGGAAGCGAATTTGGGTACATGGAGAACGCGCAAGCTCTGTCTCGTCATTGTTCTTGACATCAAAAACGCTTTTAACTCCGCGAGATGGTCCAAAATTATATGCGAACTACAAGCAAGAGGCATTTCTAAATACCTGGTGTGTCTGCTGAAGAGCTACCTCAGTGCCAGATCCATATGGATAGAGGAGGAGTTTATGTGCGGGGAGCACGAGGTTACCAGCGGATTCCACAGGGGTCGGTGTTGGGGCCGACCTTGTGGAACTTAATGTACGACGGAGTCCTCCGGCTGGAGCTGCCAGCGGGGGCCAAACTGATAAGCTTTGCGGATGAATTGACACTAGTCGTTGCAAGGAAGACGAAATCCGAACTAGAAAAGACAGCAGAAGATGCAATCAATACGATCACCTCATGGATAGAGCGAAAGGGACTTCAGGTGGTGCCTGAAAAAACGACGGCGATCCTAGCAATATGAAAACGCAAACTCCAACTTTGAGACGGTCGGAGCATGGTGGTCGAATAAGTTGACTATGAACGCTTTAGCGGTTAGCGCTTTGCCCGGTTCGAATCCGGGTGAAGTAAGAACTTTATTCTGGCCGTCTCTCTGGTCCTCCAGGTTGGGGGTTCTACGTCGGGCTTGCTCCTCGTCTAGGTACAAAATGTAAAATGCTATAACAAACCAAACACCAATTCGCAAGGTTGGTAGTTGGGCTCGGATAACGTTGTAATGCGTTTCAAAAACCGATTATATCACAAACTCCAACTTAGCATCCTGGATCATAAGATCAAGATCCAGAAATCCATGAAGGTGCTAGGAGTTCATCTTGACAAACGAATGAAATTCGGCACCCATATCGAAACCACGGCACTACAACGTGCCACAGCACTAACCAAGCTAATGCCGAATAATGGGGGGGGGGTCCGAAATACATGAAGAGGAGAGTGCTTGCTTCGGTAGTGCACTCCGTTTTGCTACATGGAGCACCGGTGTGGCAAGAATTTAGCTCGGCCTATAGGACGGCCTCCAAAGATGCATTGCAAGTGCTTGCCGGTCTTCCGCCAATAGATCTTTTGGCGGAGGAAAGACACAACAGATATCACTCAGCCAAGACAGCTGAAGAAAAGAGAAGGTGGAGAGAATTTCTTCTCAACAGATGGCAGGACAGGTGGACATCCAGTTCCAAAGGTGCGTGGACCAGGAAACTAATTCCAATCATAAGACCGTGGGTTGATAGATCCTTTGGATAACCAAACTTCCATACTACCCAGATCCTAACTGGACATGGTTGTTTTAATGAATATCTTAGAAGAATGGGTAAGCGCGAGGACGCTGGATGTCGCTACTGCGAGAAAGAGAATACCGCAGAGCACACACTTTTTGAATGTGCCCGATGGAAAGAAATCAAAGAAAGCGCAAACATGCAACAATTGACTCCTACCACCCTTGTCACAGAAATGCTCCGCTCGGAAGAGCGATGAGACGAAGTCTCAACTGCCATCGAAGCGATAATGAGGACAAAGGAAGTGGACGAAAGAAAAGAGGAGCAAGAAGAAAGAAGTCCCGAAAGGGGAGAAGAGAACTAACATGAATAGGCGGATGCGTGACGGAAGGAATATCTCAAGATGATCCCGTACGTTTCAAGGGGAGGGGGTTTTTAGTGGGTCGAACCCCACACTACCATTAGTACGGGCTGATGGCGTCTTTCTATCAGATTTTCCCCCTTCCATCGCAAAACAAAACAAAAAAAAATCTTGGCTATAATAAGTATGATAGAGCATGTTGTGTTTTTTTGGTAGAATTTAACTACAAATGGACAGAATTGTAACGAATTCTTGCAATTTGTTACGTGGTACCATACTTACTAGAAACTAGAGGAAGTTTTAGGAAAAGTTTTACAAGTTTGTGTTGTAGCAATCCGCCCCGATATTTAAAATTAAATTTAAAATATAATTTGATTAAATTCTAAAACATTTCAAAATTTATATGTTGAAAAAATTAATAAATAGACCTACAGGAAAATTTCACACCTTATAGTCCAGTCAAAATATACAAAAAAAATTGCTAAGTTTGCAATAATTCGCATAGAGCAATTTATTGGTCTAATAGGTTTTAATTATATTATTATAAATAAGATATCAAAAGTCCCCACCGATCCTATACATTTGCTAAAAAAGTTGTTCAAAGTCAAAGGTTAAAATATCGGCTTTTCGCATATTTCTCGTAAATGATATGCGTTATCGTAAAAATAGGTTAGACAAAAATTGTGTTATTCATAACCGCCTTTAAATCTCCAATTGGACTTTCTAAGTTGCAAGGTCACCCCAGGTGCTACAATTTGTTGCAACTCCAAGGTGATTGTAGCAACTTCCCGAGTATCCACGGTATTTTCTGTAATATTTGTTAAATTTTGTGAAGATAAAGCAGGATTTAAAATTAGAATTTTATGATTCCAACGCTTCTACAGGACCTTGTCGGCGTTTCTTTATCAAGGGCCCTTTTAAATAACTATTAAAAAAGGTTTTAGTAACTGCGCTTATATTTATTATAAAATTCAATAGGTACCAAAATATGATAAGATAATTTACAAAAAAAAAACAATATAAAATATTAAGAAATCACAACTTGCAGTAATCGAATTGATACATTAATTAAGATTTCTGTGAAAAGTTCTGGATGCGATCGTATCATATCATTCCATCCCTCAGTCTTACTCACACGACGGGCGTTACTACCAATGTATCCCATTGCTATGGTTTTCAGCTGATCTAAACCATGTAGATTGGCCAACATTAAAACTTTAACGGCATTTTTTACTGAAATATTTAAGCACAATTCTTGAACGCACAGCTTCTTTAGGTTTTCCAATCCGTATAGGTTAGCTATGGGAAATAAATCAACTGCAATTTCTTTCAAATTGTGCACTTTTCCCGTATAGACAAAACGTAATAATTCTCTAAAGAGTTCTTCTTTGACTTCAGATAATTCAACACAATTCTTCTTCCATTCTTCTAGGTTCTGTTTAAACATCGTTGCAAATACAGGACTTCTGGCTGCCAAAATAGCTTTATGGACGTGAAATTCTTTACCAGATACGTTAAAAGTAAAGTCAGTAAATTCTTGATTTTCAAAGAATGTTTCGAAATCATCGAGCAATGTACATTTTGGCACTGTGTACGGCATAGAAATTTCTATTACAGCGTTGATTTCACAAGTTAGTGTAATGCTACCATCTTGTAAAAAGCCGTGGAAAACGTTTAGGATATTCCTTTTTATTTTAAAGCAATCGAAACACTTTTCAGGGATGAATTGAAAATGTTTACACCAGGTTCCAGTATTTCTCGGTATTGTGCTTAACAACTGAAACTTGCAGTGGGTTTGAATTTTTTTGGTTCTGGTATCACTCGAAACAAGATAAAGCTTTACACAATATATTGTTTTTTCTGCAGGGACAAAAACAGATTGGAGTGGAATTGGAACTTGGGGAGGATCTTGTGGTTGTGAAATCTCACCAACTGGAAGAGACTCTGTACTACAGGTTTTCTTTTCAATCTTCATTCGCCATTCTATATCCCTTCCATTTGAAAATATCGGTGATTCTAAACTATCAAAGTTTGTATTAAAATTACTGATAATCCATTTGTATGTAACATTTACAGAACTTTTGATACATTTACATTCCTTTGGTACAAGTTCCATTATTTCAGAGCTTGGTCGAACTTCAGATGTTGGAATTGAACTGCTCGGTATCTCTGGTTTAAGCTTGTCGGAAGGGATTCTTATATACCTTCTTTTAACTATCGCTTCAGTATTCTTACTCATGGTGGTTTAACTACGAATACAAACTTGGGTAAGGTATTTTTTATTCCTAAGTTATCAAAGTGAACCTTGGTATTTGAATTAATTAAGGGAAAGTACACAGGGGGTACAAAAAGTGACACAATTTTGATATAATTCAACGTTGTAACCTTAAACTGCCCTTAAAATCTAACCAAGTTCCTGTAAATCTCATGCACCTCTGCCAATTCAAGTTTCTCTACTCAGATAAGATTATTCAATTGCATTCAAAGTCCAAAATTTCACTAAAACTATGCAATGCTAATAGTACGGCTACCACAAACTGCTAAACACACCTGAAATTATTCATACGATAAACATTAAAAAAATGTGTACCTTCTTAATTTTAAAATTACTTGCATCGAGATGACATTTGCGAACCTATCGAATCGTATTTTGCGATTTTATATTCACCATTAACTATTTAAACAATTTAATAACTATTAACAAAAAGAGCGGCTTATACAAATTATTGAGGTTATGTTGAAACGTGGTTGAAACTTTAATCAGCGGTCGGCAAACTTTTTAAAGTTGCGGACCGCTAAATTCGAAATTAAAATTTCGCGAAGCACTAAATTTATTAACATTCAAATTTATCAACCTTTTGTTATACTTTTACCTACTTTTCCTATTGTTTTAAATTTACTCAGCAAATTTCAATAATATCTGATATTCTTAATGAACTGTTGTAAGAATAAATATTATGCGTATGTATGTGGGAGTAAGTTCATGTAACAATGACTGAACTTATTAGTAATCAGTCTATATCTAACTACGAACCAAATAGCTTCATATAATAAAGTGTTGTATTTATATTGGTTTATTATTCAATAACCTGATACCCAATATAACATTAAATAATAAAATAACATGGCGCAGTCGTAAAAAGGGGTTAGAAGAAGACTCAATAAGAATTATTACAAAGGTAATAATAAAAATAATTAGTGCAAAGGCATTAACTAGTTTCCAAAGTTACAAAGGTAATAAATAGTGGATAAAGTAAAGTGTTACAAAGGTAATATTTAAAAGTGAAAATGGAATTCCTCAAACAACCAAAATCCATGTTAATGGAAGGTGACATTTCCGAAAATTGGAAATTGTTTAAATCCGATTTTAAAATTTTTAACATCGCGAGTGGCTGTAGTTTAAAAGCAGGTGATGTACAAGTTGCTATTTTGTTACATTGCATTGGTCGCGAAGCCCGTGAAGTGTACAAATCTTTCGATCTAACTGATGAGCAACAAAAAGACCTTAGTGAAGTAATTAAAAGATATGATATACATAATGTATGAGCAAAGGCATCTTTCCGGACACCCTGAAAGTATCAAAAGTAATTCCGATACATAAGAAAGGAGACGAAAGTGAGACAAACAACTATCGGCCCATATCTATATTACCAATCTTTTCCAAGGTATTTGAAAAAATTCTTTATAGTCGCCTAATAAATTTTTTACAAAAAAATGCATCTTTTACGAAGGAGCAATTTGGTTATCAAAAAGGGAAAAACACCATCGACGCAGTACTACGGCTGACATCAATCGTCTACAAAATGCTGGAAGGTGGACTAAAGTGCCAAGCTATCTTCTATGATTTGGCAAAGGCTTTTGATATGATGAATCACAATATATTCTTGGACAAAGTTCAACACTATGGATTCAGAGGGAAGGCATTTGAAATAATCAAGTCATACCTCCGAAATCGTAAACAGGTAGTATTTTGGAATGGACAGCTAGGACAAAAGTGGGAAGTCAACTGTGGTGTACCGCAAGGAAGCATCTTGGGCCCCTTCTTCTTTGTTCTGTACATTAACGATCTGTCACATAATGTAAAATGTGACACCACCTTATATGTAGAGGATACGGCCCTAGTCATGGAAGAGAATGACCAAGCAAATGATCGACAAAAGGAAGTCACGGATTGGTTTGAGACTAACAAACTCATGCTAAATGTGGACAAGACTCAAAAGGTTAAATTCACTGCATCTAGGAGAATTGACCAAAAGGATAAGACTGCAGTAAAATACTTGGGAATTATAATGGACACTTTGTTAACTTGGCATGATCATGTGGCTATATTAATAAACTCCTTAAGCAAAAATATTTATGCTATAAGGAGAATTAGAGAAGCAGTTGGAAAAGATGCTGCTAAAGCGGTCTACTATTCAATGTTTCATGCTAGAATGGTGTACGGACTCTTGGTCTGGGGTAATGCAACACAATTAAAGAAAGTGTTCCTACTACAAAAAAGAGCTATACGTGCACTAGAGGGAGTATCGTCAACAACACACTGTAGGCCAATCTTCCGGAGTTTGCGCATTCCAACGATCTCATCTGCCTATGTTTATGCTAGTGCAGTAAAAGTGAGGACCGATCGTACAATTTTGGAAAACACTGCAACACACCATCATCAAACCAGAAAAAGAAACGAGATACGAATTGAGAGAAGCCGACTGAAGTGCTCTGATGGCATAAATCTTCAAGTCAGAATTTTCAACTCGTTGCCTGAACAAATCAGAAATTTTCCCCTTGCAAGGTTCAAAAGGGTAATAAAAGAACAACTGACCGAATGCGCGCTATACGATGTGGAAGAATTCTTCCAGGCCGAGTTGAGATGAAAACCAGCAACTGCTGATCTCCACCAGTTAGGATTACTGAAAATTTTTGTTGTTGTTGTATTAAACTACTACTATTTTTTGTAGCCTAATAAAGATTATTATTATTATTATTATTATTATTATGACAATTATTTTTTACCTCAAACTAATAAAAGTGTTGAAAGAAGTAAATTCAATACGAGATGCCAGCGCGAATCGGAAACGTTTGAAGCGTACTTAGCGGATTTGAGGAAAATTGCGCGTAACTGTGATTACGGGGATTTAAAAGACGAATTAATTAAAGACAGAATAGTGTGTGGAATAAAAAATCCAGCTACTAAAAATCGGTTGCTAAGAGAGCCGAATTTAAATTACAAGCGAGCAGTGGAAATTTGCAAAGCTGCTGAAGAAAGTGAAAATTATATGAAAAATCTGAATAAAGACGCCCACGGAAGTGAAAAAGTTGAAATGGTATCGAGGAAACTGCCAAACCAAGGACGCAACAAATATGAGGTCAGAAATAAATATTCATCTCATAAGGACAACTTCAGACAACAGGTATGTCAACGTTGTGGTCAAGGTCATCTAGTCAATGAGCCGTGCAGAGCAAAATTTCTCAGGTGTAGAAAATGCAAAAGGTATAACCACCTAGCTAAAATGTGTAAATCTAAAAATATTAATTGGGTTCAAGTTCAAACAGATGATTCAGAAAGCGATTCTGATGTCATGCAAAATGTATTAGGTACTTTAACAGTCAATACAGTAAATTCTGAATTTTACGAAACAATTTTAATACCAGAAATTAATCAAAATATAAAATTTAAATTAGATACAGGGGCAGATTGTAATGTTATTCCGTTATTTATTTTTGAAAAGTTAAAATTAAAAAATTTAAGTTTGAGAAAATGTAAGAACGAGGTTTTTAATTATGGAGGTATAAAACTCAATGTTGTAGGGTCCTGTAATTTGAATATTATTTGCAGAAAAGAAAGTAACGTAATAAATTTTTTAATAATTGATGTTAAAGATTTAGCTGCTAAACCAATAATAGGTATCAAAACGATACAAAATTTGAATTTGCTAAAACAAACCCAAAATTTGAACATTAATGTAATTAATGATGATTATAAAGTAAAGGTTTTAAGAGATTATTCTGAATTATTCAAAGGAATAGGAAAAATCGAGGTGGAACCATGTGATTTTAAATTAAAAAAAGATTACGAAACGGCTGCAGCAACATGCAGAAAAGTCCCATTTGCATTAAGGGAACCTTTAAAAAAGCATCTTGATACGATGCTCAAGGATAAAATAATTAGTGAGGTTACTGAGGCTACTGAATTTGTCAATCCAATTGTAATCGTCAGTAAACCTAAGAATAAAATAAGGCTTTATTTAGACCCGAGGCAATTAAATAATGCAATTTTGCGAGAAAGGTATGAATTACCTACATTTGAAGAGCTGATGCATAATTTGGCTGGTTCAAAAATATTTTCTGTGCTAGATGCTTCAAAAGGATTTTGGCAAATTCCATTGTCAGAAAATTCTTCAAAACTGACAACATTTGTCACACCTTTTGGAAGATATAGATTTCACAGATTGCCATATGGGTTGAGCAATGCACCTGAAATTTTTCATAGAAATTTTACGGAAGTATTCAAAGGAATACAGGGTATAAAAATTTATATCGATGATTTGATCATATTTGCTCCAAATGAAGCGGAACACGATAAAATTTTAAATCAAGTGTTGGAAAGAGTAAAAGAAAAAGGAGTAAAATTTAATAAAGAAAAATGTAAATTTGGCGTAAAGCAAATTAAATATGTAGGACATATAATTTCAGAGAAAGGAATTGAAATTGATAATGAAAAGGTTGAAGCAATCAAGCAAATTAAAACGCCTAAAACCTCAAAAGAATTGAGTAGATTTTTAGGAATGGTAACATACGTTTCCAAATTTATAACAAATATTTCAGAATTAACCAAAAATTTAAGAAAACTTATAAAGAAAGATGTTGTGTGGAACTGGACACAAAAACACGAAGAGGATTTTGAACACCTAAAAGGTTTGTTAAGTAAAAGTCCCGTGTTGAAATTCTACGATGAGAAGAAACCAATTACCTTATCGGTAGATAGCTCGAGTGAGGGCATGGGTGCAGTAATCCTTCAGGAAGGAGGACCAATTGAGTATGCATCAAAGGCATTAAATGACACGCAAAAGCGGTATGCTCAAATTGAGAAAGAGCTGTTGGCAATTACGTTTGGTTGTCAAAGATTCAAACAATATATTGTGGTGGTATTTTGACCATTAGAGGGTATAAGCAAGCAAATAAAGGGAGTGTTTCGATTTTATTTAATTTTAATTCAATAACCAGTTAATTTGACTGATAAAATAGACTTTTGCATCAAATTAATAACAAACCGCCGCATGTAACAATTTACACATAAAACCATACAAATTTAAAATGATTTATGTAATACAAATATTTTGCAACACCCTGTGAATGTTATTAAACTTTTAAAGTGACGACAGTTTCTTGTAAAATAAAAATTTAGTGAACAAACAATTATAAACACCATGTTACCTATAAATAAGTGCGACATTAGTAAACAGAAATATCAAACCCCACCTATAAAAATCCAATTTCGAAAACTGGGAGAGGGACAGAAAGACCAGCAAGCCGGAATGAAGCCAGTCTCTTGGTGAAACTCAAAGAGGGAACACGCGAGTTCCCCGGTGAAACTCAAGCGGAGTGCAGTTCTTTGTTGGTCTTCAAAGAAGGAAGAACTCCAAAAACTTCTCTTTGATCCAAGGGCCAGGGAAGTGTAATTTCGCGGATTCACTAAGAAGTGAATAATTTGCGGAAGTCGAGTCATCGCGTAATTGCTAATTACGACTTATAATTAGTGAACGGTTGTGTATTTCTGACGAGTTGAGGCATTAGTAAATTGGATACCTACAACAGAAAGTTGATGATTAAAATTGTATGCACATGTAAAATTTGGAGGTTACTTCCACGTTTAGTGAAAAATTACAATTGATTACGGATAAGTTACTTACCGGAAACGCTGTTTCAAGTAGCAGTTATTCAATCAACAATTACTGAGAGGATTGAATGGAAGTTTGGCGATTTTATTAAAAATTGGATGCACGAGAATACGGGAGCAACACACTGGAACGGATATGGTTCCCTACTACATGGTTGGTAATGCAGATGTTGACGGTCGACAAAACAGTGGCGCACAAAAACTTAAAGAAGTTTATCATTTATAAGGTAAATGAAATTTGATTAAAAGTTAATGAACTCAAATAAAACAATGATTTCTGTTAATAGTGAGTTTATTAATTAAAAATTGTATTTGCTATTTTATAAAATTACACCTATTACATGAATGGACAGATTTACACGTACAGTGTTAAAATTTAAAACGTTAAATGTTACGTGCATGTCTGAGCTATTACATCAGAATACTTGTGGTTTGAGACAAACTTATTGTCCTCATAAAATTTGATGCAAATTGTTTATGAAAAATTTTTACGTTCAAATAATAAATTATGCTTGTCACGAATTTACACCCTTTTATTTCGTTTATCGAACTCATCGACTCTGAGGAAGAGAAAAACCCATCTTCGGCGAAAAACTAGTTTTGAGGGCCTTAGTTATAGTTCGTTTGACGAGAAGAGCATAACAATATTTATGGAAAAAAAGTGACAGTAGAAACTGATCACAAGCCGTTGGAAAGTATTTTTAAAAAACCAATTGAGAAAAGCCCACCAAGGTTACAAAGAATGTTATTCAATGTTTTAAATTACGACTTGGAAGTTAAATATGTTCCAGGAAAGAAACTTTATTTAGCTGACACGTTGTCAAGGGCATTTTGTGAAAACAATGATTTTAAAGTAATAGAGAGTGAAATAGAAGCTCATGTTAACATTATTAACTATGCGGAAATTAGCCCAAAACAGTTCAATAAATTGAAAAATGAAACTGAGAAAGATGAAGAATTAACCTTGCTAATGAAAATAGTATCACAAGGTTGGCCAAGTCATAAAAGTAAACTTAATGACATAGTTAAACCATATTTTAAAATTAAAGATGAAATAACTGAAATCAATGGAGTGTTATTTCGAGGAGATCGATTTATAATACCTAAATCTATGCGAAAAGAAATTACAGGTAGAATTCATTATAATCATTTGGGTATTTCAAAATCAGTAAATCGAGCAAAGGAACTGGTATATTGGCCATTTATGACTAAAGAAATAACAGACACGATAAAAAATTGTGAAGCATGTTTGAAATTTCAAAATACTCAGCAAAAAGAAACATTAATTAATCGAGAACTACCAGAAAGACCGTGGCAAAGTGTCGCCGCAGATTTTTTTACCTTAAATTCAAAAGAATATCTTTTAGTGGTAGACAGGTATTCAAAATATCCTGAAGTTGAAATATTTGAAAGAACAACTGCCGATAAAGTTGTTAAAATATTTAAATCCATATTTGCTAGACATGGAAAGCCAGAAGTAATTTATACGGATAATGGACCGCAATTCACGAATGAAAAAATACAAAATTTTTTGGAAAATTGGGAAATAATACATAAGACATCATCTCCACGTTATTCTCAATCAAATGGTTTTATCGAAAGACAAGTTCAAACAATCAAGAAATTGTTTAAAAAAGCAGAATTCGATAATAAAGATCCTTATTTAGTATTATTAGAATATCGTAATACACCATTGGGAACAAATATGCCGTCACCAGCACAATTACTTTTCGGACGAAGACTTAGAGGTCACGTACCAATAAAGAATAACCTATTAAAACCAAATTACAGTCATAAAAATTTTGACAAAGTTTTAAAAGATTCTCAAATTAAACAAAAGTCGCAATTTGATTTAACAGCTAAAGATTTACCTGATTTAAAAAAGGGTGATGAAGTTGTAGTTCAAAATAAAATAAAAAAGTATTGGGAACCTGCAATGATTGTTAACAAAAATAGTTACAGGCCTCGTTCATATAATGTTAAATTTCACAATAATGATCAAATTGTTAATAGAAACAGGAGATTCATAAAAAAGGTTAATAAAAATAATTTTTAGAAACATAACTATCATAATCAGGATTTGTTTGAACAATTGTTAGAATCTAAACTCAATAATAACAGTGATGATAAGTTTGAAAATGTAGTGGTACCGGAAAGTGAAACTAAAAGTCGGGAAAATGAAGTAGTGACAAGGTCGCGATATGGAAGACAGTTAAAGAGACCTAGTTATTTAAAAGATTATGTTTACAAGTAATCAGTTTTAGAAATAAGAAAAGTTTGTTATTTTAAGTTTTAAGAATTATTATAATATAACTTTGATTTAAATTTGTTATTCAATAATTATAAAAAAAAGGAGATGTTGTAAGAATAAATATTATGCGTATGTTATGTGGGAGTATACTCCCACAGTATACCCCACACAGTATACTGTTGGAGTATACTCCAACAATGACTGAACTTATTAGTAATCAGTCTATATCTAACTACGAACCAAATAGCTTCATATAATAAAGTGTTGTATTTATATTGGTTTATTATTCAATAACCTGATACCCAATATAACATTAAATAATAATATAACATGAACCATTAAAATTACACGATTACACCATAGACCGTAGGTTGCCGACCGCTGCATTATAATCTAGCACAAAAAAAGTGCCCCAATCCCCCAATCAATTATTGAGTTTTGAATTCAAAATAGTTTGTGCCTGTATGTGCAAAAATTATTATCGTTTGCACCCAAATAGTTTTCGATAAATTTTAAATCTTAATGGGGAGGGGAGACATGCTTTTCTAATATTTCGGACCCATAGGGAAGGTGGTGGTACCTGCATCTACGTGAAAAGGAAACTTCAGTATTGGCTGGGTGCGAAGTGCATAGTGGGGGTATTATAAACGACGCCAGCGTCCACTGCGGACAAATTGTGCAAAAAAGGTGGTCAGATGTCACGCACTCATTGGCTGGGTACCGTATGATGGGGCAACATTGGCCCTTTAAGGACAACATTGGCCCACCTGACAAAAAATGTTTGTTTGTAGTATAGAGATCGTAAATGCAACGATAATTTTTTAAGTTTTGCGTCAGCAGATAGGAGAAGACCGTAAAAATGCGGGGAACCACAAATTGGAACAGTACTTGCTGTCTGCTTTCTTGTGTAGGTCGTGAAATAGTCAATCGAGTTATTCATCGGTAATCGACATGTGACAACTTCTTCCTCAAACGCAATTTTTAAAATTAGGAACAACACAGTAAGCATTAATATCTTATTTTAAGTTAGTAATTAAGTGATTTATCAAGATTTTTCAATTTAATTATTATCCGGTGGTCTGTGACGAGTGAATAACCAAGATAAGGCAACATTGGCCCAGATATTGGGGCAACATTGGCCCAAGCTACAATCAATTTAAATTCTGATAAAGAAAGTGAGACATATTCTGATTTGGAAGAAGTGATAGAAGTGGTTCAAGAAAACACGAAATTGAGGATAACTCCCAATGAATTAATCATTGGCGGCTTTGTTGTGGTTTTGTTTAACGAAAATAAATACCCTGGCAAAGTTATTGGTATTTCAGAACAAGGGCCAACAGTTGACTGTCTAGAGAAGAGCCTGAAATTTTGAAGGTGGCCCAAAAAAAAGATGCTATCAGTTACAACTGGGATGATGTTATTGACAAAATACCAGAACCAGAACCCATAATGGTTTCCAAGGGAAATCAATATAAAGTCCCGGAGCTCGATAATTATGTTTGAGCTCCAGTTATTTTTTGGGAAAGAAATAGAAAAATTATATAGGAAGAAGAGTTTACGTTTAAATTAAAAATATTTGTTTTGTACTATTGTTTTAAAAAACTAGGTACCTATTTAGCATATTAGTTTTAAATAAATATTACTATTTCTAAAGTTTCCTTTAAAATGCAGTTTGCTTGACCTTTTTCTCTATGTTTTTCTTACTAATCACATAAAACTATTTTTTTTAATTACCTACAGGGTCTAGTTGTTTATAAAATCAACTTTTAGCTTTTATTTTAGACTATCTTTAACACAAGCCCCGAAAAACATGTTTGGGCTAAAGTTACCCCATGTCAAGGTAACTTTGGCCCACTTCAAAAACAATTTTGTTTTCGCAATTGTGACATGAAAAAAATTAATTGAACTTTAAAACATATAGATATACCCCTACCAATAAATTAAAAAATATTAAATGCTTTGTACAGTTGGTGCTATATAATTTATTACTAAATATTTCAAATAATTTGTATAAAATTGGGCCAATGTTACCCCATTCGACGTTACGTAGTGCATAATAGGAGTATTAAAAACGACGCCAGCGTCCGCTGCGGACAAATTGTGCAGAAAAGGTGGCAAGATGTCACGCACCCAGCGAATAGCGAAGTCGTCTTTGACGATCTAGAAGCGACGACTGTAATAAGGATATGGGGGGGGATAACCCTCTACCTGGAGAATACATCAAAAAGATTCTTCACTGCTCCGGCCCCAAGATCATCGCATGCGACCTTAACGCCAAACGTACGACGTGAAACTCGAGAATCGAGAACAATAAAGTTAAAGCTCTTTTCGGGTTATCCGGCAACAAGACGGTTGTGGTGGACGGCCCCACAGAGGTAACACATTGTTCCACACAGGGTCCTCAGAGTGACGATATCCTAGACATGACCATCATTTAGAATCTTGGCCTTGTGCACTACCTGGAGACGGCCAGCCCAATGTTATGATTGTGCTAGGTGACCTAGCCGCCAGAGATGGACCCAGGACCTCCACGAAAACTTCTTGGTCAGTCTTCAAAGAGCAGCCGGCGAGCAACTCTATAATTGAAACGGTTGCGGACCTGGAAAGGTACGCGGACGAGTTTCAAATAAAGGTAACCGAATCACTAACGTTCGCTTCGATTACATTCAGTCCCAGACATTAGAGACCGCTTCCCGTCCGAGATCAAGGAACTCATCAGGGGAAAAAAGGAGAGCCGACAAATTTGCGAGAAGGACCTCTGTAACTCGGAGGATCTGAGCGGAGCCAACGTTTTGAAAACTCGACTTAAAGTCCAGTTGGATGCTTTTCGCAACGACCCGGGGTCCAAGAAATTGGACTCATTGTCTTGCGAAAATAATTCCGCCTGGAGGAAGGTACGCGCACTCAAGGGGAAGAGGAACGCGCTGATGCTTCCCATACAAGGCACCAATGGCATTGTTTTTTCAGACCTGGACAAAGCTGAGGCTTTTGCAGACACCCTGGAGGAGCAGTGCAGCCCGGTGACGTACAACATGGGCGTAGGTCAGTTAGCTGAAATAGACAAGGAGGCTAATGAGAAACTTACTACTCCAGACGAAGTCCCAATCGAGCCTGCCATCTTTGATGAAGTGGTCAAGGCGATAAGGAAAACGAAAAGCTCAGGACTTGGATGGCATTACAAATGCCACTCTGAAGGAGCGATCTCAGGTATCATAATGCTTAGGCATTTCCCAGGCAGGTGCAAAACAGTGGACCTCATTATCATCCATAAGCCAGGCAAACCCAAGGCGACTAATACGAAGAGCTACCGGCCGATCAGCTTAGCTACCAACTATAGCGAAGGTCACAGAGAGAATCAGGCCCGTAACCAGTGGAGGGGGGGGGCACGTGCGGGGTCTTTTCAACATTTCCGGGGGGAAAATATTGAAAAGACAAAGAAAATGGAAGGGGAACAACCGAAAATTTTACATTTTAAAAATGGTTTTTTACAAGTGCCCCCCCCCCGAAATGAAATCCTGGCTACGGGCCTGAAGAGAATCATCCTAATAAGGTTAGTGAAATTCATTCTCGATAGAGAGAGAGCATAACCGAACGAGCACTTTGGATTCCGACCCGGACACTCCACCACCAAGCAGGTCTTTCGAGTGGTTTAGCACATCATCAACAAGGCGTAAATTCCTGGTGATGTTGGATGGACTGCGCTCCACGGAGAGGTTGATCAGGGCCGGGGAACCATTAAGGTTCGCTCTTGTCGCCGAGACTCTTCAACCATGTTTCAATCTAGTGGCGTAACTTCAAATTTTAGGCTCAGGAGCAAGAGCTTTAGTCGCAAAATAATGTAGTTTATTCCTGCCTCTGCCCCCCCCCGTTATTTACGCAACTATCCATACCTCCCCAGACCCTAGGTTGCACACTAATTTCTTCACATTTTAGGGTGTTTAGCAGGCTTATCCACCCTAGAAAATAGAAAAAGCACTTCAAAATGATATATTATGTGCTCATATATCATTGCATTGGTAACAATTGGAAAGCAGGGTGCTATAGAATACCCCCCAGCCGTAATAAAAAAAATATGTTTTCTCAAGAATTAAATTTGCGTCTTTATCAATTTTGAAAAGTTATATCGTTACTTCTTTGTGCTGGGGGGTAATCCATACCCCCAGTTTCACGCCCATTTCAAGAGAATAAATTTTAGTCCAGTCAATAGACATTCGTTATAGGTGTGACTTTGCAAAAATTCTGCACAGCATTGTTATTGTTAGGATCGTTAAGTAGGCTTATAAAAAGCTTAAATTCAAAAATGAGAATTATGGAACATCGAGCGCTAGCAGCCATCTTGGAGAACGCGTTTTGTATCATATCTCGGAAACGGCTTACTTTAGGATGAAAAACATGGAAACCTTTTTTGTAGATAATTGAATTTTCCACCTTTTTTGTTCGAAACTTTTTTTGATTCAACTTACCGTTTTTTAATTACAGCTCGTTCAATGTCGCAAATCTCCTGTTATCCGCTGTAACTCCCTGGAAAGTCTATTTAACGATGAAACGTCCTGTATTTGCGACATTGAACGAGCTGTAATTGAAAAACGGTAAGTTGAATTTAAAAAAAGTTTCCAACAAAAAAGGTGAGAAATTCAATTATTTACAAAAAAGGTCTCCATGTTTTTCATCCTAAAGTAAGCCGTTTCCGAGATATGATACGAAACGCGTTTTCCAAGATGGCTGCTAGCGCTCGATGTTTCATAAATCTCATTTTTGAATTTAAGCTTTTTATAAGACTACTTAACGATCCTAACAATAACAATGCTGTGCAGAATTTTTGCAATTTTTATTTCAACAAATGGGCGTTGGACCGGGGGGTATGGAATACCGCCCTGTACAAGGAAGGGTAAGCAACAACAGTCGGTTTGCTGCTTACGTATACCTGGGGGTATTCCATACCCCCCAGACCCCCCGGTTTCATGTCCATTTCAGGGGAATGAATTTGTTTTATTGATTCGTATCGTTGGTATGTAAGCAACAAGAAGACAATACAAGAATCAAACTTGCTTTGTTATCAATTTTAATAGGTCCACTTGTTGCTTACGTGTACCTGAGGGGTAATCCATACCCCCAGACCCTCCGGTTTCACATCCATTTCAGGGGTATACATTTAAAAGAAAATTCAATACAAAAAAAACTTATCCGCGGCAAGTGGTTTAATTTGCACCACACCCGACCCCGTTCAAATAAAATATTTTCTTAATAAAGATAATTAAATTTCTCCTGAATTGGGCGTAAAACCGGGGGGTCTGGGGGGTATGGAATACCCCCCAGCACAATGAAGAGTACACAACAACTCGGCACCGGCTTACTTGACACCGCACCACTCCGGCACCGCGGCGGATCTCTCTTTTAACGGTCCCCTCATTTAAAAAAATCGTTTCCTAACACTAACCTAAGCTCGACCGGTGGATTCCGGTTGCCGAGTTCTCCGTTTCCGGCTTGCACAGTCGCTTTTTACCTTTGTTTGAGAATTTTTACTTTACATTGCCTCGGACCCCTAAGATTTTACGGGCCGTGTTCATTCGCACACTGTTTCAATCTCTACGTAACTGACATGCCTCCGCCAGCAGTTATTCGAGCTAATTATGCGGACGACGTAGGTATCCTCGCAACCTCCAGCTCCCAATACGTAGCTTAAGACCTCGACGTCATGAAGCCATGGTATTTATCTTGGAGGATTCCCGAGAAAAGTGTCGCTTTAATGTTTTGAGAACGTGGAGGTAGACCCTATGAATTCCACTCCCAGACCTGGACATGTTTGATGAAATTATCCGTTGGGATAAGTCCAACAAATATCTTGGAGTTGCCCTAGCCCTAGATGGAAGGCTTACGTGGAGACTACAGGTTAATAGGCTTTGCAACCAAGTAAAGGCTGCAACATTATACCCTTCTTCGGACGCAGAAGCACCTTGACCGAGGGTATCAAACTAAGACTTTACAAATGCATCATCCTCCCAATAATTATTTATGCCTGCCCAGCCTTGGCATTTATTTCAGATGCGCAGAAATCCTGATTTCAAACCATCCAGAATATTTTTTGTCTGCGTCGAATTTTAGACACAGAATAGTACTTACATCCAAACTCCATTCTTCACGCGGATGCCAAACTGCTCACAAATTTGTTGTACTTCAAGAGTCTGGGACCAAGCGCCTCACGACTTGATCTCAAGAAACTGAAAACCAAAATGCGTCACACTTTGTAGGAAAAATCATTCAAGCCTCACTTAATGATTAAAAATTCGGAAGCTGGCGAAGCTTTCATCCTCCTTGAGGATTATTGCATCACATTCAAACGATGATTACCTCACCGAGATCGGATCCTTCCAAAAATTTAAGAATAAAATGCGTCACATTCTATTCTTAAACGTGCACTTTGCAGAAGTTAACATGATTCATATCTTAACCTCTTTTGAGCTAAAACCAGTGGAGCCTCACACCCGACTTTGCTGACACAAAAATGCTTCACATTTTTGGTTCGTGATCGCAACTGGGCGACGTTTACTCAATGCCTCTGAACAGACCTACTGGATCAATCAATAACTGTTAGATGTTGTGCAAGTAAATGTTCCTCAACGGTTTCACCAGTTCATACCGCGTTCTTCTATGTCGACGGCGCTAACTTTGCCCTTATTCGAACTTTAAACCCAATTCATGCCCTGTAATGTGGAAGATGTTATGTTGGGGACCGACGAGGCAGCTTTAGACGTACCTACACCAACGTACAGTTAAAATCGAGCAAATTTCACTGTTTAGGGGTAATTTTGGCTTAAATTTGTCCAAAAAAAAGAGAGATCCATCCCCTTTCCAGAAGCACACTTTGCCGAGTAGGACCGGCCTAGGGGATATCTTTAGTTAGTACAGCGCTAGTTAAAACGGCTCGGAGCGTCTGGAGCGTAGGGGACCGGAGAATCGATTTTGACAACGCAACCACGGTAAATCTCGGATCCATCATCTTGGTTATTTTATATTTATAAACTAATGTTAGGGTGGGGCTTACTAATTAGTGGCAGCCAATCAAATGTCGTTGAATGCTATTTCATGTAAAATTTTGTTTTATAATTGCTTTTTGGACCTAGCAACAATTCTACTGACTGTAAAATATTATAAATGAACTGCAACATTATTAAATTTAATAAATTAAATCATCTATACTTTACAAACCAAAAAGATCATAGGAGAGCTGAAGTCATTGTGGTTAGGACAAAAATATCTCAGTTGGAATGGTTATGGTCAAGGCGGTTCTTTGCTATGGGTTTGAAGTGGGGAGTCCAAATACGAACATGCAAAGATGACTCAAGGCAGTCGAAATGGACTATCTGCGCAGAAGTGCCAAGGTGTCTCGTCTGCAAAACATAAGAACGAAAATAAACGCAAATGAAGAAGTAACTCAAAGAATTGAGAAACTGAGCTCAAGGTGGTTTGGACATATACTAAGGATGGAAGACGACAGATGGCCAAACAGGTTGATTAAGTGGGTATCCTCAGGAAGAAGGAAACATGGAAGACCATAGGCGCAACTAGGGTCAAAAATTTGGGGGGGCTAAAAAAAAATTTTCAAACAATTTTTTTAAGGGGGAGGTAAAAATAACGAAAAATTTGGATATTTTGGGGGGGCTAACTTGAATTTTGGAAGATGATCTTCTGGAAGACCCAGAAGATCATGGAATGATGGGATAAAAAGGGCTATGGTAGTAAGGAACTTAGAAGAGGAAGACGTAACCAATAGAGAGGTGGCAGAGGAACAGTACTCATGAGTATGACCCGAAATACAGACTTATTTATTAAAAAATGCAATACAAAAATGTTGCAATGTAGTTTTAAAAAATAATATAAAATGTTGATAACTTATTCAAATTGAATTGATCCATTAGTTCTGAAGACTTCTGAAAGAAGTTGTTCATTTGAAAATTTCATATTACGCCATCCATCAGTCTTAATCACATCAGAAAAGTGATTACCAATGTATCCCATTGCTAAGGTTTTCAGCTGATCTAAACTGTGCAGATTGGCCAAAATTAAAACTTCAACAGAATTTTCCACCGAAATATTTCTGGACAACTCTTGAATGCATAGTACCTTTAAATTTTCCAATCTGTACCGGATAGCCACTTGCAATAAATCCATTGCAATATCATTCAAATTGAGCACCTTTCCTGTATAGACAAAACGTAATAATTCTCTAAAGACTTCTTCTTTGACTTCAGATAATTCAACACGATTATTCTTCGATTTTTTCATGTTATGTTTAAACATTGCTTTAAAAACAGGACTTCGGGCTGCTAAAATTGCTTTATGAACTTGAAATTCTTTACCAGATACGTAAAAAGTAAAGTCGGTAAATTCTTTATTTTCGAAGATAACTTCCATATCATCGCGCAATGTACATTTTGGCACTGTGTGCGGCAAAGATATTTCGATTACAGCGTTGATTTCACAAGTTAGTGTAAAGATACCGTCTTGTAAAAAGCCATTTGAAACATTGAGGACATCAATCATATTCATTTCAAAGCAATCTAAACTCCTTCCAAGTTTGAATGGAATATGCTTACGCCAGGTTTTAGTATTATCTGGTATTGTGTTTAATAATTGAAACTTGCAGTTGTACTGGACTTTTGTGGCGTCACTCGTAAGAACCAGCTTCAAGTAGTAGTATATTTCTTCTTTATAGCGACAGCTGCAAATTTGATCTCCTAAAGGTGTTGATTGTAGATGGATCATTTTAGCCAATAGGTGATTACATCTATCGGGGGATTTCTGCAGGTTCATACGCCATTCTACATCCCTTCCATTTGTAAACATCGGTGATTCAAATTTACGAATACTTGTATCAAAATTGCTGATATTCCATTTGTATTTCACATTTACACCTTTTTTTATATTGGTAGCAAATTTCCTTGCACCAATTTCTAATACAGAATTTGGTGTCCAACTGCTGGCCATCTTTAAGTTATGCTTTGAAAATAAGGGATCCTTACAATTTTATATTTAGTGTTCAAATAAAATTGTTAGCCTTAATAATAGAAGCGCATTGTAACTGGAATTGACACAATTTTGATATTATTCAACGTTGCAGTATTGCTAAACAGTTTGTAAAAACTAACCGAGTTCCTGCAAATCTCCAGCAGCTCTGCGAATTGAAGTTTCAATTGTATTCCAAGTTAAAATTTCTCTAAAGCTATGCAATTTTACAAGTACGGCTACCTCCATTTACAAAGTAAAATGTTAACGTACAAACTGCTCGACAGACCTGAAATTATTCACCAGATAAACATTACAAAAATCGGCACGTTCTTAAAATAACTTACATCGAATCGTATTTTGCGATTTTATATTCGCCATTAACTATTTAAATAATTTCTTTAATAATTTAACAGCAACTATAAACACAAATGTTTCTAAATATTGAGGTTATGTTTGGCTATAGCAGGGGCGTACGTAATCTAAATTTTGATAGGGAAACTTTTAGTGCATGGTCGTCCTTAATATTTTTAGCATGTTGAATTTTTGACACGAGGACAAAATTGAAATTCAAATCGTTATATTTGTACGCTCACAGGGTAAAGCACGTGCATGTCCCCAACCCCCACCCACCCATTTCGAATTTTAAATCCAAAATAGTTTAAATCGGGGGTGTCAAACTCATTCCAGTCGCGGGCCATTCCTGCAAAGCAAAATTTTAACTAACTAATAAAATCAAATTACAGAACATACAGTGTGTTGGTGTTTGCAACCGGGAGGTTTGGGGGGTATGGAATACCCTCCCTCCAAGCATACACGTAGTTTGGGTTTGTTAAGGACATGTAAAATCTGAATCTTAGCACCTCTAATCGTGAAGTGAGAAATATCGGTTTAAAAAAAAATGGTAGGCACTCATTGTAATGTAATAAGTAATAATACAATTTAAAGTTCTTTATTAGAGGCGTGTACAACAAGTATTTACGTATAAACATCCGCTCACAGAGACGGGCAATACATGACTAACTGCTTAACACTCTTATGCTATAAAGTATAAATAGCCATGCACATTATTATGTTACACTCATTAGGATTGTTCCAACCAGCCGAAAAACCATACGATGTACGGTCACGCTCCTAACGCAATAGATTTAAAGGACCCTTTTTATCTATTGCGCATGATTTTTATCTATTGTGCATGTGCGTGACCGTACATTGTACGGTTTCTAACCTGATTGGAACAAATCTATTCTCTCAAAAAAATTCATCAAAAGATCAGGAGTTTAAAGTACTATAGAGCAGAGGTGTCAAATTCATTCCAGCTGCGGGCCATATATTGACAATCAAAATTTCTGCGGGCCGCAAAAATGACTTTTGCTAACTCATCTTCATTTTTGAACGATATATCTATCCTAAAATATACAATATGCACAGAAATATATATTTTTATCAAGTCCACTATCTAACATCAAGCGCTCTGTCGGCCTCACAAAGAGCCACAGCTGCCGCGAAAATTGAAAATTTTATAAAATAAAGTGACAAATATAAAATATAAATCCTTCCTTCTCAATCCTTTTACCCTAAAGAGGGTGTGGTGAGCCTTTTAACAAAGGCTTCTCATGGCAGATTACACCCCGGTGGTTTGCCATTGCCTGCCGAGGGGAGAGACGGCCAGAATAAAGTTCTTACTTTACTCGGATTCGAACCTGGTATTTAGCGTTCATAGTCAATTCTCGTGACCGCTAAGCTCCGACCGCCTCAAAATCTAAAATATAAATAGATACTAAAATTACTGGAAAAATAAAGAGGCGGTTATCAATTTTTGTATTTTTGTTTTCAATCTATGGAATCCCTCCCTTGAAAAAGCTTCTGGATCCGCCCCTGTTAACCTATGACACGGAAGGTTTTGCCGGAACCCACTCCTTACTGTCTTTTTGGTTGCATAATTATGAAAGTCCTTAATCGAAGTTACGAACTTGAGAATATAATCGTAAAGTTCTTTCATGCTATTTATAATTGGGATTTTCCCCATATTTAGACGGAGGTGGTCAGTCGTGGCCGGCCATGACGTTTTTCTACTTTCCAAGAGATCCGGCATGGAGTCGTGGGACGGGTCTCCTAATATGGTAAAAAATACCGGGTAGTGATCGGAGTGGAGGTCCTGACCCAGACACATCTGATGTTGGATATTTACATTCTTGAAGATTGCAATATCCAGAACATCGTCCGTGTGCTGCTCGTTATAGCAATGATGGGTTGGTTCGGAATGAGCATCGATCGAGAGCGGGTAGTTGTCCGCTAAGTCTTTTAATTTCCTTCCCAGGTCGTTGATTTGTGTCGAATTCCAGTCTATGTTTTGCGTTTAAGTCACCCATATGGGGGGGGGGGTGTTACCACTGCTTTGAAGAAGCTTGGTGAGGTCTTGAATGCAATTTTGGCTAGGTCTGTTATAAACCGCGGTCGGTGTTGTGAAGAATACCGAGGTTTTTGATGGGGATACCTATCGAAGTGTAGGTACTTCAGAAGGAAGGGGGTCAGTAGGTGAATAGCGTGATGCTGATTTGTTCGCTATGATCAGACAACTTGGAAAACCTACGATTTTTCTCACTTTCAGTACATCTGAATCACGACAGCCAAAATTGCTAAAAATATTGTACAAGCTAAGGAATCGTTCAGAATTTAATGGAGAAAACTCGCTAGAAGAATTAAACAGTCTTCATCGAAACACCTCAGTGAACGATGATCCGGTTACTTATTGTGTGCTGTAGTTTAACAAGCTAGTCGATGTGATTTGTCTATTTTAAAATCACCTAAGCACAGTCCATTTGGAAAATATTACGTGGTTGATTTTTTCAAGAGAATAGAATTTCAACATCGAAGCAGTCCTCATGCGCACATTCTTCTTTGGTAGAATAATGACCCGAAGGAACAATTGAGTGAAGATATACCCAATACGGTTCGCTTGACCGAAGAGTTATGTAGCATCGATCCCGACAAATTGGAATATTTACGTTAGGTGTCAAACTCACGAACACACATTTAAGTGCTACAAAAAGAGTGAAAAGAAATGCAGATTCGGTACCCCATTTTGGCCTATGATGTCTACCAAAATTTTTCTTCCAATGGCGGTTGAAGATGGCAAAAGAAAAGATCTCAAAATTAAATACAAGACGATAAAAGAAGATCTGGAAACGGCAAAATTCGAAAATTTCCAAGAGTTATTCGAGAAACATAGAATTACAGATGAAGAACATTATCTCAATATTGTTCGATCTGGAATTACACGTCCGATTGTCATGCCGAAAAGGGATACCACACAGATTTGGATTAATAGTTTCCATCCCTGCATCGCTTCGATTTTACAGTCGAATGTGGACATTCAAAATTTATCCTCAAGGAATATTCGTGTACAGTATCGACAAAGAGGCGGTCGGAGCATAGTGCTAACGCGAGTTGACTTATGAATGCTAAATACCCGGTTCGAATCCGAGTGAAGTAAGAACCTTATTCTGACCGTCTCCCCTTGGAAGGCAATGGCAAACCACCGAGAGTAATATGCTAAGAAGAATCCTTAAAATGCTAATGATCTACATAAGTCCAAAATTGATCTGTGGACTAAGGGGAAGGTAAACCACCCCATTAACATTTCCCTGGTACAACCTTATTGGCTTAGTCGAGGGGATCGCCGAACAAGTGCTGGGTGTCTTAAAACCCGGTTCATACTATCTGATTTCTCATCTGACTGGCCATATGACTTCTGATATGAGAAATATTTTTAGGTTCAGACTCTATGATTTTTGATATTATAGAAGTTATGACTTTCATGATTGGCTGTTATGATGGTATGACTTTAGCCATGACTTTTACTATGACTAAGTCATATGAGAAATCATATAGTGTAAACTGGCCTTTAGACGCGGAAAATAAACCTCTTTAAATTGATACTCTTTTCATTCTAATCTGTTATAATGGGAAGCAGGAATTAAAAAAATATCAATTTCCCATGTTATTTTCCTATGTTCACATCGGCGGCCGGTCACCCAGTATACGTAAATAAAAAAAATCAGAGATTTTCTTAAAAATCGTTTATTTTTCAAATTTTATTTTTACAAAAAATAATTGTATAGTTGCTGCAGCTGGGTCAAGCTCGAAGACACCACATCAATTTATAGTTATCCCTGATCCAGGATGCTTCTTAATAAGATGCTTTTGCAATCCAACTTTACTGTTAAATACTGATGATGGACACAGCACACACTTGATGTGCTGTTGCATGTGTTCCTTCATAGCTGCAATAGTCGGAAATCTTTCCTTACAAATCCCACAAATTTTAGTACTTTTGTGTTTCTTGAGGTGCGTCTCCAGATTATTTTTGTTTATAAATATTTCGAGGCAAAAATAGCAACTTGAGTGTTCCGGTATACCTAAAAAGAACTTCAAAATTAAATTACTATTATAAGTAGTAGTATATTCTATATTGTACTGTCAGTCTGATAAGTCCCTGAAAATTCTAAGAGATGGCGTTAGTATGCACTAATGTGAACCAGTTTTGACTAGCTTGATCCATTATCGGAGGTTCGTCAAAATTACAGCCATTTACAATTACGCATTTACAAGTTATAGCACCCCTAAGAAGTGACCAACCAATGGGGTCCGTTAAGTTGGTCCGCCCCCCCAGTTAATATTTTTTCTCCAAAAGCTAGCTCCCGAATCCTTATAGTTAGCACCAGCTAGCACCCAAGTATGAAAGCTAGCACCATTATAGTTATTCCACAAATCGATATTGAAACCAGGGGGGGCAACTTAACGCCCCCCCCCCAGTTAATATTTTTTCTCCAAAAGCTAGCTACCGAATCCTTATAGCTAGCACCCAAGTATAAAAGCTAACACCGTTATAGTTTTTTCACAAATCGATATTGAAACCGATGCCGATGGCTTTCGGTACTGACGGACGCGCATGAATGGATTAACGAGATTCCATTTGTTTATAGGATAGGCTGCCGACAAACTGCACGAATGTGTAGATAGCGAGTTATTATTTTGGGTGTGGAGGGTAGTGGACTTATTCGCGAAATCTTGGGGGGGGGGGTAGACGTGTTTTTCTATTTTCGTTATATTTTTGAAGTTTTTGGTGAAATTAGGGTGACGTTAGAGCGTAAAATTTTTGTTTCGATTACAAAAAGTAATCCTGAACCAATAATGAAAGCTCATTTAGGCTCTAACGAAGCTCTAACGATTGACACCAAATTCACCCCAAAATTCGATTGGGGGGGGGGGTAAGTAATGAAAAAGATATAATATAATGTAAAAATACAATTATACCGTATTCGGCCCTTTTAGTTTTTCAGAAATGTGTGCAGTTTTTACAAATTCTTACAATTTAACTTACATTATTATAGGAGAAAAGGGCGTGTATACTTTACAATAGTGGGAAACAGAATTGAAACATAAAAGTATGAAAACTTTTGTAAAATTAATTTTTCCATTTTTATTTATTATGAAGATTATAATGGCAAGGAGGATTAATTTTTTTAATCTGAACAAAAGTGTTAATCTGGTAAAATAAAATTAAATGTGAGGATTATCGGACGCAACTTGCTCGGAGGAATCGAAAATTTGAAATGCCCGTAATTTTTTAGAAAATGAAATTAGGATGTTGGAAATGGAAGCTCATTTAGGCTCTAACGAAGCTCTAACGTTTGACACCAATTTCATCCAAAAATTCTTAAAAATAACGAAAATTAAAAATTATGTCTGTGGCCCTCCCCCAACTATTTCGTGAATAACTCCGCGACGGTTGAGGCTCAAACAAAAAAAATGGAAGCTCATTTAGGCTCTAACGATTGACACCATTTTCACCCCAAAATTCGACTTGGGGGGGCAACGTGTCTACAGCCCCCCCAAACTTTTTCGCGAATATCTTCGCGACGGTTGAGGCTCAAGCGAAAAAAATGGAAGCTCATTTAGGCTCTAGCGAAGCTCTAACGATTGACACCAAATTCACCCCAAAATTCGATTTGGGGGGGGGGGGGGCAGCGACATGCACCTCAGATAAACTCATTTTTTAAGTAACGAAATGCGCTAGAATTATGCAAAGTATTGTAAAGTAATGCTTCTTCAAATGTTCCTCCGTAGTTCTATAGTAAGGTAACATTTTACCCACAATAATAACTCGCTATCTACACATTCGTGCAGTTTGTCGGCAGCCTATCCTATAAACAAATGGAATCTCGTTAATCCGTTCATGCGCGTCCGTCAGTACCGAAAGCAATCGGCATCGGTTTCAATATCGATTTGTGGAAAAACTATAACGGTGTTAGCTTTTATACTTGGGTGCTAGCTGGTGCTAGCTATAAGGATTCGGTAGCTAACTTTTGGAGAAAAAATATTAACTGGGGGGGGGCAACTTAACGTTAAGTTGGCCCCCCCCGGTTTCAGTTGCGGTTTGTGGAAAAACTATAACGGTGCTAGCTTTTATACTTGGGTGCTAGCTGGTGCTAGCTATAAGGATTCGGGAGCTAGCTTTTGGAGACAAAATATTAACTGGGGGGGGGGGGTTAGCGTTAAGTTGCCCCCACCCGGTTTCAATATCGATTTGTGGAAAAACTATAATGGTGCTAGCTTTCATACTTGGGTGCTAGCTATAAGGATTCGGGAGCTAGCTTTTGGAGAAAAATATTAACTGGAGGGGGGGGGCAACTTAACGGACCCCAACCAATGAAGATATTTTAATATGGGAAAAAATGAGATTAGAGTTTTGATTAAGAACGCGCTGCAAATTTTGATGCAAAAACATGTTTCAATAGATGGTGCACCCTAAAATATTAATCTTTTATAGATATCTTTTCACCAAAACAGAATTCTAATAATTTATACAAGTCATATGAATAAACGATAATTAAGCTAGGCAATAAGGAAGTTTGAGCTTTCAAAGATAAATATTTTTAAATATATTCAATATTTTCACATGTGCATATCTCTTTGGAATATACTTGTAAATATTCAACACTGGAAGCTCAAACTTCCTTATTGCCTAGCTTAGTTATCGTTTATTCATATGACTTTCATAAATTATTAGAATTCTGTTTTGGTGAAAAGATAACTATAAAAGATTAATATTTTAGGGTACGCCATCTATTGAAACATGTTTTTGCATCAAAATTTGCAGCGCGCTCTTAAACACTATTATTTTCGCAAGAAAACGCTTACCGAAACCAAAGCCCAGCTGGATAAGTATTACCTGGACGCTGCACCGTCGATTGGAACTATTCATAGGTGGTTTATTGATTTTCATTGTAGTCGTACGAGCGCCAATGAAGCTGAACGTTCTGGGGGCCCAAATTAGGTCACCACACCAGAAAACATCGAAAAATCCATTCTATGAGTCCAAATCAAAATTACGGGAGCTAGCTAAGGCTCTGGGCATGTTAATGGAACGTATGGCCAACATTTTACATGTGTTTTTGGGCATGAAGAAGCCCTGCGCGTGATGGGTGCCGCGTTTGCTCACAGTCGACCAAGATCGAATTCGTGTTACAACTTCCCAGCAGAATTTGAGCATATTTACGTGTAATCCGAAAGACTTTGTGGGCCAATTCATAACCATGGATGAAACCTACATCCATTACTGTACTTTAGAGTCGATACAATAGTCAAAACAATGGATTTCTCCGGGTGAAAGTGCTTCGAAGCGTCCGTAAACGCAACAATGAGCTGGAAAGGTTATAGCCTCCGTATTTTGGGATGCGCATGGAATAATATTCATCCACTATCTTGAAAAAGGTAAAACCATAATAGGCCAGTCATTGGGGACTTAAAAAGTGAAAAGTTAGACAAAAATTGCAAGTTCACTTTTTGGGACAACATTGTGACAGGTCAAAAAATTATAAATCCGATTTTTACACCAAATCTTGGAGAACAGTTTAATAATTATTATTAGACATCTTCTATAAAGTTTGCACCCTGCTACGATGACCGGAACATTGCAAATAGTTGTGATTATCAATTTGCATACAGGGTTATATTAAGGAATTCTTTGCATGACTTTTGTAATTTTTTTCGACAAGATGCACCAAACAAAAATTAATATGCTACTGTTTGCAATGTTTCGGTCATTGTAGCAGGGTGCAAACTTTATTGAAGATATGTTTTAATTATTAAAATGTTCTCCAAGGTTTGCATAAATTTCGGAATTTCGGTTTTTTTAATTTAACAATATTCGGGGGGCAGAATAGGGTTCAAATTCGGATTTATTATTTTTTTACCTCCTTCAATGTTGTCTCAAAATTTGAAAACTTTTGCAATTTTGCATACCTTTTTTTGCTACAATGACTGGCCTATAATTAGCGTATATTATTATTCTTCTTAGTTTAAGCCGTAAAGCTTGTTATTACCAACATCTGCGTCGTTTCCTTGGCGTCGTTTCAGATGTGCCTGTATCCTGGTTTTTATGTTCTCTTTCTCTCTCTTCAGTCCTTTACCCTTCTGCAGGGTGTGGTGAGCCCTTTAACAAAGGCTTTTCATGGCAGATTACATCCCGGTGGTTTGCCATTGCCTGCCGAGGGGAGACGGCCATAATATGATTCTTACTTCGCCCGGAGTCGAACCGGGTTCTCTGTATTAGCAGTCTATGCACTCGCTATGCTAACGACCGTCTCTTTTTTTTATGTTTTTATGTTAATGGTGGCAATTCACTAACCCATGGGACCACCCGCTTAATGTGCCTTCCGAAGCACGGAGACTGGTCATAAGAAAGTTTGACTCTCCCCAGGTTTGAACCCGGTGCCCCGCATTCGCATCCAACTACGTTAGCTTCGATGCAATGACCGTCTATATTGAATTTTGTAATTTAATATATTTGAAATCGAAAATACAAATTACATTTGTTTTTGGTATTTCAAATACATATAATACAAATACATTGAAAATATGTATTTGGAATAAAAATTATTAAATACAAATTGTATTTCAAGTACATTTTTGTATTTGTGATACTGTCCAGCCCTGCCTAGGGCGGTAGAGAGCACTTTCCAT
Organism: Rhagonycha lutea; assembly: GCA_958510855.1. NCBI lineage: Eukaryota > Metazoa > Arthropoda > Insecta > Coleoptera > Cantharidae > Rhagonycha > Rhagonycha lutea. Next base: position 43,175,992 of record OY294038.1, read on the forward strand.
CCGTGGTGCACACGTTAGTTTTTTCTACAATGGAAGACAGTTAATGAACGTATCCAACATTTCCCATTCGTATATAAATAATATATAATTTAAAAATTATAAAAATAAAAATAATAATATAAAAAATCAACTTTGGAGTAAAAAAATAAAAACAAACCTTTGTGGTACTTCTTTAAGTGTTGCTTATACCTTGCCTTATGGGAAATCAATTTTTTACACACTTCACATACTTTCGAAAAGTGTGTTGCACATTTGTGCTGATTCAAACCCTCAGGATTATTAAACTTTTTATTACATACGTTACACTTGGTGTGTCTTCTAAAATGTCTGTTGAAATGACGGTTTTCTATCATCTTCCAACAAACGTTACAACGATAAGTTTGTGGTTTGTCCAGGTCCTGCAGTGTAGTATCAATTTTCTTTGCGAGTTCTGTTTTTTCCCCATCATTACTTTGTTTTAAATTTGAATCACCTTGCTCGCATTGAGTCATTTCGCATATTTCTACCACAGTCTCTCCGTCTATTTTGGTGACATTGTCTGTCGCGCGTCGCTTCATTTCTGCGTCACTGTTTATCAAAGCAAGTCTGAAGTTATAGCACAGGTCCACTTTTTTAATGCAATCAATACAAATACCGTTTGGAAAACCATCGTTTTCTTTGATGACCACTGAAGATATTATTCGAATTCTATCACTTAATTGTGTACCGTCGAATATCGATATCAGCAGATTTGGAGAACAAAGGCAAATTCGACATAAATTGTCCATGTTTTGGTCACTTTTCACTAAATTTGTCAAGACAAGACTGTTAATTTGTTGGTAGCTTTTGAGGTTATGCTTATTCAACAGCGGGTAGTACTTCGATCTAAACCCCTACAACGGCTGCAACTAAATATACACGTTGATGATATTTTTATTGTCAATTGTAAATTTTTACTGAAAACAAAGTCACAAACATGACTGCCATCACAGATATATAATAATAGTACTACTCTTTAATCTGTGAGTGCCATCATATTTAAATTTGAAATGCATTAATTTTTAAATAAATTATAGTGTTTTAAAGTTGGTGAATATGAAATTAATTTAAAAATTTTTTTTTTTTGTAGCCGATAAAAAACGACACTGTTTTTGTATGTCGAATTGAAATGAAATTTAATGCACAATTTTAATAGTCAAGTCATTATATTCAAAAAGTGTACACTTATGTAAAGAAGGGAATTTGATGTATTTGAAAATGTCACTTATACCCTTTTTGCTCTAACCCCTTCAATTGAATAATACTATTGCCAGGGCCGTAGATAAGGGGGGGTTCAACCCTCCTCCCCCATGGGAGAGCGAGATGTTAAAAAAAGGGCCTAAAATTTTTTTTGGGCAATTTAAAATGTTTTAAATTGACCCACATTGAAAAAAATTATCAAACTGTAATTTCGAAATTTTTTTATAAATTAAAATTATGAACCCAAAAAAGCTCAATACCAAGAATATTGTTTATAGAATAGTATTATCTCAACAAATTTGCTATATTTTAAATATTAAAGCCTGGAGGTTCCGAGTAAAAATAATTAATTGAGAATCAGCAGCGCCATCTTTTGAGTTTTTTTAGGCGCTGCCCCTTTAAGTTATGGTTGATGAAAAGAAAAAACGAGAAAGAGGGGTTAATTTTTCTCCCAACGAAAACAAACTCCTTACAAAGATAGTATTAAAATGCGGTGATATTTCGAAAATAAACAAACAGATGCAAAAACAAGGAAAGAAAAGGAGGAATAATGGGATATTATCACCAAAGAATTCAACGGTGGTAGCGGTGGTTGTCCACGCAACGCGAAATCATTGAAAATAAAATTTTATGGAATACAGAATAAAAATGGAAAATGTCTTTTGAAATCCTTACAGTAACACAACATCTATTTATGTTTTTTAATAAAAAATTAAATAAAAAATTAAAAATTTAAAAAAAAACCTTTTATTTAAAATTGAAAAGGTACTAAAAAATAAAAAATAATTTTAATCAGAATAAAGAAAACTTCTTGAACACATCAATATAAAAGCGTGGGGCTATCAATTGCTTACTTATACCTCTAAATAAATAGCCCCACGCTTTTATATTGATGTTTTCAAGAAGTTTTCTTTATTCTTATTAAAATTATTTTTTATTTTTTAGTGCACCTTTTTAATTTTAAATAAAAGGTTTTTTTAAAAATTTTTAATTTTTTATTTAATTTTTTATTTTTAATTTTTTAGTCATGTTTGACTATAGTCTGTTTTTTTTAAGAAACGAGTAAAAAATTTCTATTCCACGTGGATAACTTGAACGTTAACCAATGAAATTGCTTGAAATTTAATTTCAACCTTGAAGAGGGTTCAACCTTGATTGAAATTTAATTTAGACCAATTTCATTGGTTAACATCCACGTTATCCACGTGTAATAGAAATTTTTTACTCGTTTCTTAAAAAAACAGACTATAAGTGGGAGGCGGTCGTAGCATAGTGTTAGAGCGAGCACAAATTAAGTTGAGAGGGCGTAGACAAAATCTGGCGCAGTAGACATCGCGTTACACCCAATTCCACCAATTGACACCAGCATAAACACGATTGTACGAGTTTTGGTTTCTACGCATTAGCTCCACCCTCTCATCTTTCTTTGCGCCTGCTCTAACGCGAGTTGAATATCGGGTTGAAATGCCGGTTGCATATAAACATTCCTTACCCTCCTCGACACCCGGGTCTCTGCGCAGGCGCCAAAACATGTTGTGATTGGCTGACAAGTATGGCATCATTTGAAATTTCATTTGTCACCTAACCTCATTTTTCATAGGCGTTGTTTGTTCTATTCTTAGACCATTCAAACTATTATTTTATTCTATTTTAATTCATTATATTTATTTAATTCATTAATAGCAATAAACTGTTATGAAATAAATATAGGGTGTAGTTACTTAACCTCGACCCGAGAAACTGGACACGGAGGAATATCGTCGTGCATCGATTAGTTTAACTAATAATCGATTTTAAAATTTCCAATTTTCGCTCGATTTTCGACCTTATTGGACATTCTGTTCTCAGTCCATGTTAATTTTTAGGTCTTGAGGCGCGGAGAGTGGGAATAATCGACGCAGCACTGATAGTTGCACCGACACCATCGTACAGTTAACATCGAGCTAATTTCACTTTTTAGGGGTATTTTGGGGGAAATTCATCGTACAGTTAACATCGAGCGAATTTCAATTCTTAGCGGTATTGTAGCACACACCCCTTCCCAGTAGCACAATTTGCCCAATTGGAAGGCCCCAGAGGATATTATTAGCTGGTATAATGTTATCAAAACGGCTCTAGAGCGGAGCGGCGCGGAAAAGTCAGTTTTGACAAGACAACCACTCTCTACTCGGATTCCACGTTATAAATTATTAGAATTCTGTATTGGTGAACAGATGAGTAGAAAAGATTAATATTTTAGGGCGCGCCACCTATTGTAACCTGTTTTTTAAAGGCGCCCTTTTAACTTGGGTTTTGCAATCTTGGTAGAAATAAACCAATCTTGGATTACTATATTCGTATTCGCAGGAACAACAGACTGCAATGCTAATCAATAATTATGAAACAGACTCGTGTATACCTGAAGTTCCGTTTAATGTACCCGTTAAAGCAATACACGAGAACCATGGTATAATAATGCACCATGCACGAGAACTATTAACAGTTTATCATTTTTAAAAGTTCAAGTTGTTGCAATAAAAGTGTTTGCTTTCTACATTTTTAAACGTCAAATTTAAAACGAATGCGCGCGACGTTAGTTCGCTCCTATTGGACGAAAATTTTTGAGACCCGGCTGCTGTTAGTCGCTCGTTAAAAATAATATGTTAGCTCCAACCACGCACCAGAGAGGTCGCTACAAATCACTACTAATTAGTGCACCGACTGGGTAGTTCAACGGGGCAGTAGTTCAGTTTATCATTATCACCGCATCGTGTTATGTTTTGTTTATAGTTAAAATAAATATTTATACGTTAACCGTTCACCTGTCTACTGATTTAAGTAAGTCAAGACAAAGTAAAATTTACGTTATCATTATTTTCACGTGCCAATTTCAACACGTTTCCCAATTTACGTAATTGCAACAAGTTGTACGACCACGTGCTAATGTTTTGGTTAGTAATTTTTGTTGGTTATATCTAGACATCGGATTATATGCACTAACAAAATGCCAAGATATGCATGCAAATAATGCACTATCAATATGATATTTTTGCATATTAATCAAACAATTTTAATTGGTATTCCAATTATTCCTCGAAGAAGGTATTCGCTTGTCAAAAATCTTGCAGAAAATCACAGTGCCATCTGTTGTAAATTTTTTGCATATTTGCATATGCAAATGCATATAATCCGATCTAGTTATATCAAATACTTTACTTTACAATACGGGAAACTCATGCAAATTTTCGTCGACACATAATCGCAGCGCCACTAGCGGCTGGAGACGTGAATTAACGCTATTTGACGAAGGTTATGTTGTTTTATTAAGGGTATAGGCAGTGGCGCAGCTAGGTGGACAAGGGCCCCGGTGCATACAAAAAAATCGGGCCCCCTCCCCTTTTTTTCTAATGTTTGCATTAGAAATTTAAAAAAAACAGCTCAGAGGGCCCCCAAGGGGCCCCCTGGGCTCCGGGGCCCCGGTGCACTGCACCGCTTTGCCCTATGGTAGCTACGCCACTGGGTATAGGGCTTTGTTTAAATAATAATTTAAATAAAAATTCTAATTATAACCAATACGGTTAAAATTGTACTGTAAATTATAGTAAATTACTAATTATCACCCACCAAATCTCGACAGTTTCGTTAGTATACGTCTTAAGCCAATAGAAACGTATTTTCGTGAGGATCCCGGTTAGTACCGCTCGGTTACTTTTGGTCAACTTCGGTTAGTCCCTCATCACAATTTCTAATTTAACATAACCTCAAATCCTCGTCTTTAGAACGTTTAGAACCACTTCCAACTTTAAAATTTAAATTGTGGTTCACATTTGTACTAGCAAAGCAACCGCAAAAAGTAACCACTGATTTTGAGCGGTCGTCTTTGGTTAACTTTGGTTGGGTAACTTTTTAACCAAAAACTACCTCCCCTCTAACCGTTCGTCGCGAAAATGACACCGGTTAGTTTTGGTCACTTTTGGTTAACTTTTATGCCTCGCGAAAATACGCCTTAGGTGGCACCCTTAAAAATGTCGCCGAAAATAACAATAGAATTTGCAAGAGTTTCCCGTATTGTAAAGTAAAGTATTTGGTTACCGTAAACCGGGGTAACTTTGGTACAATTTTTACAGTTTTTTGGTTATAAAATCGTAATTAGTTATCAAATTTAGTTGGCAGTAGGATTGTATAAAAGTTCTACTGGGACTACATAAAATCTACATAGAATTTATTACTTTATCGTTTTCACAACTGAGAAAATGGGCCTTAAAAGGGACAGGAACTTTTTTTATGGATATCTTTGTTTAAAATACATTTTTATCAATTATAAACCTAACTATGATAAAGTAGATTAAAAATTTGATTTCGCTAGGGAAAAGTTGCATTTTTTTAATCGGTCAAGGGACAAGGAAACGGGAAATTAGAAAAATGGTGCTTGAACAAATAATTTGTTTTATTAAAAACAAAAAACAACATTTTCTTTATTAAAAAGGAACAAATTAGGTATACTTAAATAATATAGGTAGATACAACACCTAGGTAACTTAAATAATCTCCATTCATTTTGGAACATCGGCCGATGAGTCGTTTCTTTACTTTACGACATGTACCAAAGTTACCCCTGAAGGTTACGACTTTTTATAAAATTATTTATATTTCACATGTGTTTCGACTTTTAATATTTTTCTTTATGGTAAAACTGTGACAGAATATTGAATTTTTCGATCCTCTTACTCGAATTTAATTAATGTTGTTAGTTTCACTCCACCGATAGAAAATATACACACTATGCACTAAACACCTGTTTCTGTGAAGGTCAGTTTTACACCTCTAGGGGATTCCTGCTAAAAATAAACTGTTGCTAAATCACATAAATTAAGAGTTAATACTCTACTTTTGGTGATAAAATTATAAAAGGGCCGATTGGTACTAGAATTACTGGTATATAGAGGGAGAAGTAAAAAATAATGCGGGTGTCCCAAAGTAATACTGCAGTCCCAAAGTTACCCCGTTTTACTGTATATCGTTCATTAAAATGGGTGGTGACAATACGGAATCTACTGCTGCAGACGGTACACCACAACCCATCACCGTACAACGGGTAGCAGTAAGGGTACCGCCGTTCTACGAGCAAATGCCCGAGATTTGGTTCATACAAATCGAGAGTCAATTCATGTTAAGTGGTATCAAGGACGACAACACAAAGTTCAATGTCGCGATCGCTGAAATGAGTGGAACCACACTACACCAGATTTCGGATGGCGTGTTAAATCCACCAAAAGAAAACAAATATGAACACTTCAAAGCAAAGGTTTTAGATCGTTTCTCGATGAGTGAGCAGAAGAAAATCAAAAAGCTTTTATCGGAATTTACACTAGGTGACCGAATACCTTCACATTTACTCGAGAAAGCGACAGCACGCTACGAAAGGAGTAGGTGAAGACGTCTTACGAACTTTGTGGCTAGATTGTTTACCACAGAACGTCCGCGGAATTTTGGCAGCCAGTGATGGCGATTTAACTGCCCAAGAAAAGTTGGCGGACAAAATTATGGAGGTTAACGATAACAGGTCGAGTATCTCGCAAGTTAAGAAACAAGAAATCGATCGCATTGCGGTATTAGAGAAGAAAGTCGACGAGCTCACGAAGTTATTGGAGAGATCAATCAACGATAATCGCTCCACGTCACGTTCTTCTTCTAGAAGCGCAGCAAGCAGGAATAAAGCACATTGTTGGTACCACCATATGTTTCAAGAAAAAGCGACAAAATGTCTTAAACCATGTACTTACGAGGAAGATTTAAACTAGCACTGCAGCCTCAGGCGGCAAAGGAGACTGCAGAGCTAAACCGCCTATGCATATCTGACTCCAGTACCTCGACAAAATTCCTCATCGACACAGGAGCAGATGTATCAGTTTTACCCTCTGCACATTTCAAAGTTAAGAACCCCGCACGTCAACGTCTGTTCGCAGCTAATGGAACGGCAATCAATACATACGGTTTGAAACGTTTGAAACTCAACCTTGGACTACGCTGTAAATTCGAATGGGAATTCATCATTGCAGATGTTAAAGAACCTATCATCGGTGTCGACTTCCTACAACACTTCGACTTATTGGTGGACGTAAAACGAAGCCAGCTGATTAATAACAAGATCAAGCAAACGTCTAATGCAAAATCAACCTACAATCCTCAAGAATCACCAAGATTGTTGCACATTTCTAACAAATTTAGTGAGATTTTAGGTCAGTTTCCTGAACTCCTAGCGTAAAACTAGCGTCACGCACCAATGGCAAAGTCAAAAATTTTTCACCATCTGGAAACCAATGGCTCACCAGTATCTGCCAGACCAAGACGACTTACTCCGGACAAGTTGAAAGCTGCAAAGAAAGAATTTGCGTACTTAGTGAAAAACGGTATCTGTCGACCATCCAAATCACCATGGGCAAGTCCTCATCTGCTTATGGTTCGGAAACCAGACGGGTCATTTCGTCCATGTGGAGACTATCGACCACTAAACGCAGCCACGGTTCCCGATAGATTTCCGGTACCATTCATCCAAGATCTCTCGTACAACCTAGAAGGTAAGAAAATATTTTAGACAATAGATCTGATTCGTGCTTTTCACCAGATTCCTATATATTCCGAAGACATACCCAAGACAGCAATCACAACACCGTTTGGCCTTTTCGAATTCATGTTTATGACTTTTGGTTTAAGAAATGCAGCACAGACGTTAAAAACGACACATTACAGACTCTTTAGCAGATCTCGATTGTGTTTTTATTTATATAGACGACATCATCGTCTCGTCCACAACCATCGAAGAATATCTCGAACATTTTCAAACGGTATTTGGAAGGCTTCGTGAATATGGTTTGCGCATCAACGTAGCAAAATGTAAGTTCGGCGAAACAGAAGTAAAATTCCTAGGTCATCAAGTCTCTGCTAAAGGAATTCAACCTCTTCCCGAGAAGGTAGAAACCATCAGCAACTTTGCGTTACCAAAAGTGGCAAAAGAATTAAAGCGTTTCTTAGCTATGATCAACTTCTATCGACGTTTTATTCCCCATGCAGTTAACAATCAAACAGTTCTTCAAGAATTAATCCCCGGTAATAAGAAAAACGACAACACGGAAATCACCTGGAGCGAATCAACACTGAAAGCATTTCAACAATGTAAGGACGATTTGGCAAACGTTTCCTTGTTGGCGCACCCGTCGATGAAAGCACCGTTATCACTTACCTGTGGCGCTTCGGACACATCTATCGGTTCCGTTCTCCACCAAAAAGTTGACAATATTCTCCAACCTTTGGGCTTCTTTTCAAAAAAGTTGTCGCCAGCAGAAAGTAAATACAGCACGTACGATCGGGAGCTGCTAGCGGTATACCAAAGCGTCAAGCATTTCAGGCATATGCTCGAAGCTAGGGAGTTCTACATAAATACAGATCACAAACCACTGATCTACGCCTTTCAGCAGAAACACACCAATGCATCCCCAAGACAACTCCGTCATTTAGATTTAATTGGCTACTTTACCACCGACATCACATATGACCGACATCACGTCCCAGGAGAAGAAAATGTTGTTGCCGATTGCCTCTCAAGGATTTGCAGTATTTCCGGAGACTCAATCATAATCGATTACGCCGCTAGTGAACAGCAAGTTGATGAAGAAATTCAGCAATTGTTGGGAAATCCAGGTAATCACTCAATCCAACCCAAGTAACATTTTCCCCCTGCTAGATATCTGCTAGGGCTCTGGCAGAGAAATTTCGCAGGGCCCTGTCTCTGTAATCGGATTGTAACAGGGCTCTGTCACATAATATGAGACAGAGAAAATGGACCCTGCAAACCCTCTGCAGAAAATTTGTCGCAAATCCTAACAGGGTATCTGTTAGGTACCCCGTCAGAGACTCTGCAAGAGCTCTGTCAGGCACTCTGCCAGAGTCTCTGTCACAGAGACTCTGGCAGGGCTCTGTCTGTCCCTGTTACAGAGACAGACAGAGACAGGTATAAAAAAATATTAAATTTTAATAAAATAAATTTATGTCACATTTTTTTTAGAAAAATTAATTTTTATTTTTAGATTCTTGCAATCCATTGATTGTGTTCTTACATCGCATCGAACTAATTTAACTCTAGGGGTTTCAATTTTATTTACATGGTTACATTTAATTATATCTATTAACTATTAATATACTAATGCTTGGTATTCTGTATTATTGGTTGAATTCCATTCTGTCGATGTTGTTACCTATCCTGAAAATAATATTTAAATTTAAAAATTTTTGTTACAATCCAGATTCGAACCTGTACCTCATCCATGACTGCTTCGTAGCCTCTCGTTCTTACCATTTACCTACGGACCCTACTTATAAATTATTTTGAAATTACTGGTAATATGATGGTAACACTTTTGTGTATAATAATGAGTGAACCGCTGAGAAATCAACGTATTTTACTTACCTTTTTTAATAAAATGGAAATTATATCGATGTAAAACATCGCAATTTAACATATGATACAATAATTCGTAATTGTAACTGCAAATATAGATGTAGTAATAAAATTGAAACCCCCAGAGTTAAATTAGTTCAATTACATAATTACACAATCAGTATGGATTTCAAGAAGTTAAAAATAAAAATTAACATTTTTAAAGAATGCGACAAAAATTTATTTTATTAATATTTAGGGCCGATAAGACCTTGTAAGTATGGGTTACCATCGGCAAATAAGTTTTAAAAACCAGATTTTAACTTAAAATTTCTAGAATAATTGTGAGTGCGGTATATATGAGAAATTTAATTTTTGATAAATAATATTGATCAAAACGAATCAGTAATAGTGAATCAGAATCAGTAAATGATAATAATAATATAACAAAAGTTTTGTTGTTTAATTCTAGATCGTGGTTTAATTATGATTTCTTTAGATTGGATAAATAAACTGTTAAAATTTATAAATTGCACATAAATGACGTTTAAAATCGAAGCGGATTAGCCTTTGTATAGGGTGTTTTTTTAGCTGCATGAGAACTTTCAATAGGGATAACAATTGAATCAAGATTGCTATGGAAACAGTTTTTTGACATTTGTGTTTAGCAAGGTTTGGCATTTGATAATGCATAGATTGACCATTGAACAACGCTACCAAATTGGGCTCACAACCAATTGGAAGTGGATCCATTTTTTTACCGTAAAATTTTGTTCAGTGACGAGGCACATTTCTGGTTAAATGGGTATGTGAACAAACAAAATTGCCGTATATGGAGTGAGACCAATCCGGGACATTATCTTGAGACTCCATTGCATCCATTAAAATTGACTGTTTGGTGTGGAATACACGCCAACGGCATCATTGGTCCATATGTCTTTCGAAATGAGGAAGGAGCTACCGTTACGGTGAATGGTGTGAGATATCTACACATGCTCAATACATTTTTGTTTCCAAAACTTCAAAAGCTAAACATTGACAACTTATGGTTCCAACAGGATGGTGCTACGTGCCACACAGCCAACGAAACCATCAATTTATTGAAAGGACAATTTGGTGACAACATTATTTCAAAACGTGGTCCTATCAATTGGCCTCCAAGATCGTGTGATTTGACACCTCCAGATTATTTTCTGTGGGGGTATGTTAAATCCATGGTTTATGCTAACAAACCAACAACTCTAGAAGCATTGGAGGCTAATATTCAGCAAGCCATTTATGAAATAAAGCCAGAAATATTGGAAAAAGTGGTCAAAAATTGGACTGAACGGATGCGCTTCGTAACCATTAGTCGTGGTGGTCACATGCCAGAAGTCATGTTCAAATCATAAATGCCTTTAACTGTACTTTCATAAAAAAATTATAACCAAAACATTCCGTCAGGTTTTTAATGTTTTATTTCATTTTGAAGTTCTCATGCAGCTAAAAAAACACCCTATATTTTGTATTTCTAATATTCTAGAATATTCTAAATGACCTGAACTAAAACTATTTTATCTCTTTCTCTCATAACAATATTTATTATAGCGCTATCCTACTTCGTTATATAGTAACTAGACCTAAATTTTTGGCTCAAAATTACGAGGCGTTTTACGAATTTTTTTTATACCTGTCACTCATAAAGGGTAACTGTCAATGTAACTGTCTCTGTCTGTCTCTGTAACCCTGACAAAGTTTCTGTCATATCGTTGGTTGCTTTGAAAAAATCGATTAATTAATTTTCAATAAATCTCTGAAGATATATTCCTTTTAGCAATCTTAACCAATATGAATGAAGAAAGCTTACATCATTAACAAAATTCTTGATTCTGATTTGCTAAAATTTTAATAAGCATTGTGTTTATATCTACCTGTAGTAGGTATCTACTATTAAAAGTACAATATAGTATTTAAATTTAATGAATTGTTAAAATTAAAAGTAATAGAAAAATGGTAAAAAAAGACAATTTTTATGAAGACCACGTGGTATATACGAGCTTTGCAAATTTCCTATAACAGAAACTCTGGCAGGGCTCTGCCGCAGAGTTTTTGCAGGGCCTTGCAAATTACCTGTAACAGGGACTCTGCCAGGGCTCTGCCACAGATTTCTTGCAGGGCCCTGCAAATTATTTTCAACAGAGACCTACCAGGGCTCTACCAGAGTTAATTTTCAGGGCTCTGCAAATAATCCGTTACAAATACCTGCCAGGTATCTGTAAGAGCTCTGTCAAAAAAACCCTGTTATAACCCCCTGGCAGATATTTGCTAGGGCCCTAGCAGAGACATTTAAATTTCAGCAGGGAAAAATGTTACTTGGGAACTCAAATCATTATCGCAGATACAACCACAGAGGTATATTGTGATATATCTCAAAACCGAGTTCGATCTCTGATTCCAAAGAAGTTTCGAGAAGAAGTCGTACTCAAACTTCACACGCTTTCGCACCCCGGCAATAAAGGTACTATCAAATTAGTATCACAACGCTTCGTGTGGCCAGGAATGAGTAAAGTGTGTTCAAAAGTTGCTCGTCAATGCCTAGCGTGCCAAAAAGCAAAAGTAGCACGTCACAACAAAGCACCAATCGGATCATTTACGTTGCCATTACCGCCAAGCAAAAATTACCGTTACTTACTCGCATCCACTTTAGTTTCAGGTTGGATAGCGCGTTTTGGGATTCCTGCAAGGATTACCACCGATCAAGGACGCCAGTTTGAATCTACGCTGTTCCGGGAGCTATCAAATCTACTGGGTAACAAATATATCCATACAACGACCTATCACCCACAAGCGAATGGTATGGTAGAAAGATGGCACCGTACGGTAAAGGCAGCAATAATGGCCTACGAAACTAAGGACTGATGCACGATACTACCTACAATCCTCTTGGGTCTTCGAACCACATTTAAGGAAGATACACGGGCAGCACCGGCTGAATTAGTGTACGGTTCGACGATATCCTTGCCGGGCCAGTTTCTGTGCAAAAACGAAAACCAGGTTCTCCAATCTGAATTCGTCAAAGAATTATTAAGAAAGCAAATAGGAGACATAAAACCAGTACCAGCTGCAAATCACAGCAGGAATACTGTCGTATTTAAGGCCGTTGTGTCCTAGGGCCCTAATACTTGGTACCTAATTACCAAAACTGTTCCATGTTGGTTGTTGTGGGGGGTAGCTTTCTCACTTAGTCAAATAACAATCGGTTTATTCTTTTCATACATTTATTTCCTAATTTCCCTAATATGTTTCAGTTTACAAATATATGTAAAAATTACTTACATAAATAAGATCATCATCTTATTTTGAATGACGACTGGATGGAAGGATAGCGATCTCTAGTCAGCCTGCTAACGAACCGACCCTTGACACCACGATACGGGCACTCGCTAGCACTCTCACTGCCGATAACTATCCCTCATCAATCGATTCGATATATTTATGTGTTCGACTCCCACCTGATTTTCCAATCGCCTGATCGGTGAGCCCGGGTATATTTTGCTTGCGTGGATCCGGTCACGCCACGATTTGTTTGCTTTTAATTGCATTATTGCATTTTATAAATTGCAACTGTAGTTGATTGAACTTCCCACGGAAGCCGTTGAAAGTTCAACCAACCTGGGGTTCAATGTTTCATGTGAATAATTTCAACCTATTACGACTTTAATCTTATTTTTAATTTGGTAATAATTTTGGATGTTGAAATTATTCACGACATTTCCCCCCTCTGCACGAAGACTGACCCGAGTCTTCCAAACAAGCGACAAGAAAACCGGGGGAGTAAAAAGTTAAAAAAAAATTCTATCTTAAACTTAATTTTATCTACAATATGTATAAAATAATAATAAAAAAAAAATATAAAAAAATTATTCGTAACATGTATGAAGTCTAAGCATTTATGATTACTTAATTAATAAATTTATAAAATTATTTTACATATTTTTAAAAAATTATAAAAGTTTTTTGGTTCCACTTTTAGTCTTTTAGTCACTTTAAATTATCCTTCACTTTATATACTATTTAGTTACTTTTATATAAAAATATAAGTATTTGATTGGTAGTGTCTTAGAATTGCTTTATGATGGTAAAAAATTCAAATTGAGCACGATTTAAATAACTTTTCAAAATGAGAATTCAAACTTATATACCAAAATTTTCTTAAAAATGATCTTCTTGTCTTATGTAGTCATTTGTTCACTCATGTTTGTACATAGTTGGTACTTATGATTTTTTCTCAGTTAAAATGACGCATCATACGTCTTTGCCATTTACATTATACGTCGCACTAATTTAAGCTTTTAAAGCCGTGTCGTCCGTAATGAATTTGTTGGTATTTTCTTTAATTTGCCAACAGTATTTATTGATTTTGTTTTTAAAAATCATTAGTTTGAAATAGCAATTTTGGTTGATTTGAATTTTTTGTTTTGTTTGGTATCCTCATGATGAATTTTGAGATTTTAAAGTTTCTTAGCGAATTAAATTTGCAATTGTAAGACATCTACTAAAATTATTTATCTCTTCCTGGATTAAAGAATCCTTACAGCGAATTATTTTTAAAATTGTTTTCACCCTAGTACAATTATAAATTTATTTTAATTCGTTATTTCACCATCTTATTAGTTAAATGGAGCATACAACAGTGCTCGATTATCTTTAAAAAATTCAAAAAATTTTCTTTATAATTCTGTTTTGTGCCTTTGATTTAAGTGCCTAAAAATTTCTTCTTTGTGCCCTATATAATTTAATTAATTTGTCTTGCGCTGTATTTTTAATATTTTAATTAAGTACTTTCCCTTGCCATAATCTTTTCACCTATAGTATGTGGTGTGTGTGCATTCAAAAATTGATCCCTCATGGTGCCCGCCTTTTTTCACCGAATGCATCTATTATTCATTATTTTACATTATTTTCCCCTATGTTTTGATAAATTTGGGTAATGAACGGCGCCATATTTATTTGATGTTAATTTATTTTGAGTACTCTATATGTTTTTATGTTCATTGCCTAAATTCCTCGCCACATTTTTAAATGTTTTAATCAAAACATTTTTAGACGTCTATACATATTTTTTCATTATTAAACAATATTTTATTTCTTACATGTTTATCTATGTTTGCGCATTTCTTCTTATTTCTTCTGGCACTAATTTTTTCACTTTATTTTAATTCTTCTTCTTTTATTCTTATTGGCACTTATTATTCTTCTTCTATTCCCGTTTTATTTTGGCACTTATTTTTAAATTTTCTTTCTTTTTTGGCACTTATTATTTGGCTTTATTTATAATTATATTTTCCCTTTAACTTTAAATTTTTATTACCCGCACTTAATTTTTTAATTACCGATTATTTTTAATATTGTTTTAATAAGTTTATCACCATTAATTGTTAATTTTCACTTTTTAATAAGTTTCTAAGTGTTGCGACGTCCTCTGGGTTTTTTAACTGCAGTTCGTATGTCACTTTATTTTCGGGTTCGCGATTTGAGTTTATATGAGTTGTTTTCACCATTTACCCTGCGAGCGATTTGTTATTGTTGTTGTAATGTATTTTTAACTAGTTCACTAGTTAAGAGGGTGATCCATGTAGTCTGACGTGAAGTTGGCTAATCTTCAAGCTTGATTCATGGAGTCCCGTACCAAAATAATCCAATATAACTGTAGTTGGCCAGAGTATTATTTCCAAAAAATTTCGGCCAAGCACCTCCAAATATAGATTGTTGTCCCAAGGAAAACTATTATCTCTAATTCGTCAACCATTTCCAAATGTACCTGTTTTTCAAACCATATCAAAAATCGATGTTGAACCATTTTATATTTTATTTTTACTCCGTCCAGTAAAATATTTCAAGCTAAACTGTTTATTTTCGCGTATCTTTTCTTCTTTCACTTTATGACACTGTATTTAAATGCTTATTTTGCTTGTTATTACACTAGAGTTCGGTTGGTTAACTAATAAAAATGTCTTTTAGATTATTTTCAGTTTAGTTCGTAAAAAGGATTATATGATTATACACTTGTTTCAGATTCTTCTTATTATTTTTTCAAAACCATTTAGAAAGTTTTTTTTTATGATGAGGTTCCAAATTATGTTGTCGTCATACTTGTTGTGGAACAGTTTGATTAATCCAAAATTTCACATGACCATAGTACTTCTTTTTGTAAATCCAATAAACCATTGGTAGTAATTTTTTGTTGATTGGTCCATTCCCATTTTGTTTACCGGCTTCATTGCGCTGGTTGTATTTGAGCAGAGTCCATTTGTTTTTAACGCGTTGATTAGGATTTATTTTTTAAATTTGACAGGAAGAAAAATGTTTTGTAGGTGGGATGAATAGCATAAATTTTTGATAGGAAAATTTTGATAATTTTTTGTTGAAGGAAAATATTGTTTTTAAAAAGGATTTAATTAAAGAAATTAAGATATAATTTTGTGGTTTCGATTTGCATGGAAAGGTAAGATATTTTGATGAATCCAAATTTTTTGAAGTCTTTTCTTGCTTGATTTTCTGGATCCATTTGGACATGTATGATCGTTTCTGCTGAAGGATGTGTTCCTACGGTTTCTTCCTAGGCTCTGTTAATTAATTGGACCTGGTACTTTTTTGTGGTTGGCGGATGCTCCAAACCTTCTTACTCCATTTAGTGAAATTGGTTTTCTTTTGTGGTACTTGCTCTGTACTTTCCAGATAGTCCTTGAATGTTATCTTCTTCTTCAGGTGCCTATCCGATTTCGGATGTTAGCGATCCTCCTGGCTAAGCCAAGAAGACTTTACTAGGGAAATGTTAATGGGGTGGTTTCCCGTTGCCTTCCCCATAGTCCACAGATCGATTTTGGACTTTTTAGATCACAGCACATATCCGACGCAATCAGGATTAGAACCGCGGTTTCCCGCTCTTTAGTCTATCCGTGTTTGATTTACGCCAGACTGCTGGTTTTGAATGGTTTTGAATGTTATACCCTAGGTTAATAATCTGAAACATTCTCATTATTTCTATCTTTGTTGGTAATTCAGGAATGTCCTTGGATTATCTAAATTAAATTAATCATTTTATTAAGTATAACATTTTAAAAAAATAAATGTTTGAAATTTCATTATGATTCAAGTTAAGATTTACATAAGTTTAGTGTTATTCTAATTCATTCCATTTTTGCTACGAGGTGGTCAATATTTGTTCAATACAAGGATACTTGTAGCTAGTACTTGGACCAAACCAAATCTTTCTGTTTTTTGTACTCCTATAACCTTAAAGATGTATTGGTAATTACACGTCTACCACTTTTAAAGTTGATCAGACTTCAAAATGATGGGCGGACGCTACGCCAAAAAAAATCAAAATGGCTATAGTCGGCATGAGTATAATTTCCGACTTGTTTTATATATTTTTTCTTAAATACCTCAAATATTTTAATTGTTCTCCTGGTGCGTAATTTAATTTTAAGGGGATTAATTTATTAATGGTGGTTTTTGGGTGATTTAAATTTTTATATAGGGTGTTTTTTTAGCTGCATGAGAACTTTCAATAGGGATAACAATTTAACCAAGATTGCTATGGAAACAGTTTTTTGACATTTGTGTTTAGCAAGGTTTGGCATTTGATAATGCATAGATTGACCATTGAACAACGCTACCAAATTGGGCTCACAACCAATTGGAAGTGGATCCATTTTTTTACCGTAAAATTTTGTTCAGTGACGAGGCACATTTCTGGTTAAATGGGTATGTGAACAAACAAAATTGCCGTATATGGAGTGAGACCAATCCGGGACATTATCTTGAGACTCCATTGCATCCATTAAAATTGACTGTTTGGTGTGGAATACACGCCAACGGCATCATTGGTCCATATGTCTTTCGAAATGAGGAAGGAGCTACCGTTACGGTGAATGGTGTGAGATATCGACACATGCTCAATACATTTTTGTTTCCAAAACTTCAAGAGCTAAACATTGACAACTTATGGTTCCAACAGGATGGTGCTACGTGCCACACAGCCAACGAAACCATCAATTTATTGAAAGGACAATTTGGTGACAACATTATTTCAAAACGTGGTCCTATCAATTGGCCTCCAAGATCGTGTGATTTGACACCTCCAGATTATTTTCTGTGGGGGTATGTTAAATCCATGGTTTATGCTAACAAACCAACAACTCTAGAAGCATTGGAGGCTAATATTCAGCAAGCCATTTATGAAATAAAGCCAGAAATATTGGAAAAAGTGGTCAAAAATTGGACTGAACGGATGCGCTTCGTAACCATTAGTCGTGGTGGTCACATGCCGGAAGTTATGTTCAAATCATAAATGCCTTTAACTGTACTTTCATAAAAAAATTATAACCAAAACATTCCGTCAGGTTTTTAATGTTTTATTTCATTTTGAAGTTCTCATGCAGCTAAAAAAACACCCTATACTATCTTAAAATAATTATGGCGAGTAAGTATTAAATGTAAAATTTACGTTGTAGTAGTAACTAATCTATTCGAGTCGTATAATTGTTATCTATGGAACTCAAGTGACCTAGTAGTACGGTGACCCAGTGTATTTTATGCAATGTTATGCTTATTTGTCTTAAAGGTATTTTATAATTTAAAATTTTCCTCTTTTACCTTTGGAAAACTTATTTTTATTTTATAACTAGGATTTATTATTTATAGCTAAAATAATTAGTATATTCCTTTAAAATAATTTGGTAAAAAACTATACTAGTAATGATTATTTACTTTTTTGGGCTATTTTTTAATTCCCTGACCATTGTTCATAATATGGTAGTATACGTGATACATGTATCACTTGTCTTTTGGTGTTGGGGTGTGTATCTTTGGCTACTTCATAATTGACTTCTGATAATTTGTTTGTTATTTGATAAGGTCCATTATGACGTAATAAAAGTTTTTCACTACGACCAATTTTTCGAGTGGGTGTGAAAATTTTCACGAGGTCTCCAATTTAAAATTCTATGTGCCTATGTTTATTGTCAAATAAAATTTTATCTGATTGTTGTCGAGCCATTATATTTTCTACGGCTATACTCCGCGCATTTAAGACTTTATCCCTAATTTCTTTTATGGATTCATTTTTGATAGGAATGTTTAAAGTAGCTTCCATGGGTAAACATGGTTCTCGTCCAAAAACTAACATAAAGGGAGTGAATTTAGTAGTACCCTGCACTGAAGTGTTATAAGCAAATACACAATGACTCAAAAATGAGTCCCAATTTGTTTGTTCCTCATTCGTAAATATTGAAATCATGTCTACTATGGTTCGGTTACATTTTTCGACAAGGCCATTGGCTTGCGCATGATATGGAGTAACGAGCTTACTGCTAGTTCCCATGATTAATAGTAGTTCATTTATGACTTCTGAAAGAAAAACAGCTCCCTGGTCACTTACCATATACTTTGGTGCTCCGTGCCGACAAATTATATTTTCCAAAATAAATTTGGCAACGGGTTTTGCTTTTCCTGATGGAATTGCGGCGGCTTCAACATATCTGGTCGCGTAGCAAGTAGCTACCACAATCATCGTTTTTCCATTCTTACTTCGACGAAAAGGCCCTAACAAATCTATTCCTATTTTTTCGAAGGGTAACCCTACAGGGACTGGTTGTAGAAATCCGGCAGGTTTAACATTATTTCTACCTTTCCTAGCTTGGCATTCAGGACAGCCTTTGATGAATTTTTCAACATCTTTCTGTAAACCTTCCCAATAATACCTACTTTTAATTTTTGCAAGGGTTTTTGAGATTCCTAAATGTCCAGCTAAAGGTTCACTATGGTGGCCATGTAAAATGTCAGATATTAATTCTTTGGGTGTAACTAATAAGTTTTCCGAACCATTTACATGTGGGTTCTTTTTATATAAAATTCCATCAATAATTTTAAAATTTTTTGCGCGTTTTCTAAGACTAATAGTAACATTTGATTTATTTGGGTTTTTTACTATTTCTATTAATTCCGAAATGTTATTATCTTGCTTTTGTAATTTACCTAGATCTTCTTTTTCTATTAAAAATGTTGGGACTTCCATTGCTTCTTCTTCATTTTGTTTTGTCCCTAGTGTTGTTGGGTTTCGTGATAAACAGTCCGCGTCTTGATGATTTTTTCCGTTTTTATATTTAATTTGATAATCAAATTCCGATAATTTCAAAGCATACCTAGCTAATTTTCCAGTAATTTCTTTTGATGATGCTATCCAACATAAAGCACAATGATCGGTTATAATATCTAAGGGTTTCCCGTAAATGAGGTGTCGAAAGTAACCCAGGGCCCATATGACTCCTAATGCCTCTAATTCTGAAATAGAATAATTTTTTTCTGCAGCCGTCAAAGATCGACTCCCGTAGGCGACTGGATGTTTCTCTTTATCAGCCCCTTCCTGTAATAAAATGGCTCCCAATCCTTGAAAACTGGCATCAGTGCGTAGCTCGCACCCTAAATTTGGATCGAAATGTTTGAGAAGTGGAGCACTAGTTAATTTATCCTTAAGTTCATCGAAAGCTTTTTGATGTTTTTCTTCCCATTTGAAAACATTTTTCTTTGAGGTTGCTTCATATAATGGTCGCGCAATTTGCGAAAAATTTGGTATAAATTTTCTATAATAACCGGCTAAGCCTAAAAAACTTTGCGTTTTCTTAATATTTTTTGGTATTTCAAATTCCCTAATTGCCTTTAATTTTTCCTTATCGGGTGCCAACCCGTCTTTATTAATTATGTGACCTAATACTTTTATTTCGTTCTCGGCATAAAAACATTTCTGGGGTTTAAGTGTCAAATTAGCATCTCTTAATCGTTGAAAAACCTTCCGTAATCTTATCAAATGTTCTTCGAATGTGTCAGAAAAAACAAAAATATCGTCCAAATATACCATTACCTCCGTCCATTTTATACCGTAGAAGATTCTGTCAGTTAGGTCCTGAAAAGTGCTAGGCGCATTACACAATCCAAATGGTAATACGTTAAACTCATAAAGTCCATAGCCCGGTGCTATGAATGCTGTGTATTCTTTGGAGCTCTCCTCCACTCCAATTTGCCAATATCCGCTAAATAAGTCTAATGATGAAAAGTATTTTGCCCCATGTAAATAAGTTAAGAGGTCTTCAATATTCGGTAGAGGGTAACTCGATTTCTTTGTACATGCATTTAGTTTTCTATAATCCACACAGAATCTTTTTGTTTTATCCTTCTTGTCTGCTAGTATAATAGGCCAGTCAATGGGTATTTCTCGCGGGAAAAAAATGTAACAGTATTGAAAATTGGCAAAGATGTACAATTTGACCTCCTAATCAACATACTAAAAGTCACCATTCCTATTGGTTCTGCTTTCGCCGCCATCTTGTTTCAAAGGTACGCGAAAGTGTTTTTCTGCAAATATCTGGTTTCCTTCAAGTCGGATCGTTAATTGACCTATTATGAATAATGTTCACTGTAAAATTCTCTACAAAAACATACCTTCAATTTTTGTCGTAAGTCTACTGGTTTCATCGTGGCGGCCGTTAGAATTCTGTTCGAATCCGGTTCGAATAGTAAAAATAGTTCAACCTTTTGCGAAATTGGGTTTATTTCTTCAAGATCCAGTATCTTTACGTTTTTCAATCCCAATTCGCTAGGTTTATGAAATACTTGCAGAGGAACATGACCGAACTTACCCACGACGCTGGCTGATGGAATTTCACATATTCTTTTGATTTTTCCGATTTGGGTAACGGCAGTATATTATGGTGTTACAGACTGTAGACCGCCCATTGCATGGAATGTATTCAAGCCATCTAAAGTGCATATGTTCACATCTGCATTATCAAAATATAAACTGCGAAAAGTGATCTGGTAGAACGGTTGTTTCTGGTTCACACATGATGGTTGAAACTTGGAACAGCGTTGCTTCGTTGTAATTACTGCAGAAGCCCATTGCGAAAAGCACATTTAGTAGATTTTTGGACCCATATTTCCTGTTTAAAAAAGCTGCAAGCCCAATCTGCAGTGGTGATAAAAAAGAACGTGGCCTCGTGGCTGATATTACTGCATGGGCGATGGACGTACATTTTTTATCCCATACTTATCCGAAGACGAGAGCTTACTCTTCGTGACGATTTCTATCAGTAGAACTTTCAAACTCTCGGGGATTACGATTTCAACGTCTTCTAAAAACTGATCAAGCGCGGGATAATAATCCATTTCATAGGGCTTCGATCGAATGTCCTCTCTAATAATTCCTCTTGTTCGTCCAGTTTCTGATTTCCATACCATGAACGCAATAATAATTTATGTCCAGTATCGCGCCAGCACATCACCGTAGCTTTGTTGGCAATTTGAGAAAATATTATATTATCATCACCGTACTTTTTGATTAATTTTGCTTTCACAGTTTTCGGATCGGGCATATATCCTGTAATATTCTTCATCAATTCATCAAGCGAAAATTGGCATTCGTCGCGATTGTGTTCAAGGAAGTTGTAAATCTCTTCCATACTCGCAGCAATATCTTCAACCTCGTGTCGACCTCTTTTTGTAGTTGATCGAACCGGTGAAAAAAATTTGGTCATGCATCGATGATGGTACTTAGCTTCCACAGCAACCAAATCGTTAATATTTAGCACGCGAAGGGCAACTTCATGACCCCACTTGTCCTGTCGATTTTCCGCAACTTCCAAAATATTTTATCTCAATGGAAGGCTACGGACATAAAAAATAACTCGTCGTCTACTAACAGCTTTTTTCTTTTCCCTTTCTTCAAAATCGGCAGGAATTTCTTCCGCACAAAACAGACATTTCTGAGCAAAATCAAAAGACGGGTTGGATCTTCGGCATCTGGAGGTTTGGATCTCCTCGTTTTCATCTTTCATCCGTTGCTTGATTGCAGCACTTATACAGGTGCTCGATGTGTACGTTTTGTGACACCCTACATGAACGGTTACAGAGTTTAAATCTTGAAATTCATCAAATTTGCCATCCTTTCGTTTCAAGCTACATTCTTTTTTTAACCTCACCAGACCTTTTTCTTTCACGACCACGGTTTCACCTTCAGCTAACAATTCCTCACAAATCAAACACACTTCGCCCGCCATACTTAATTCGGATTTTAATTGATAATTCGTAGTAGGAGAGAAAATATTCAACGCGTCACCATGATTAATAAATAATAAATGATGGATTTGTAGTCGCATTGCGCGAAATTTCCATGTTAACCGAATTCTAACGGCCGCCACGATGGAACCAGTGGACTTACGACAAAAATTGAAGGTATGTTTTTGTAGAGAATTTTACAGCGAACATTATTCATACTAGGTAAATTAACGATCCGACTTGAAGGAAACCAGATATTTGCGAAAAAACACTTTCGCGTACCTTTGAAACAAGATGGCGGCGAAAGCAGAACCAATAGGAATGGTGACTTTTAGTATATTGATTAGGAGGTCAAATTGTACATCTTTGCCAATTTTCAATACTGTTACATTTTTTTCTGGCAAACCCTGAATTTTTATACCTATTGACTGGCCTATAATGGGACTTGCCCAAGGGGATTGTGATTTTCGGATAACCCCCGCGTCTAACATTTCATTAATTTGTTTTTCGATCGCTGTTCTTTCAGTATACGAAACCCTGTATGGCTTTGATTTAATTGGTTGTGCTTCTTGTATGTCTATTTTATGTTTTACCAAACTTGTTCTACCCATGTCCTTAGGGTGTTTAGCAAAAATATCCCCAAATTCGAAAATCAAGTTTCGAATTTGGGTGTATTCTTTTTGATCAAGACATTTGTTGATATTATGTTCCTCCATTTCCACTGTTTGGGGTGCAGTACCCCAATCGTAGGTAGGGGAAATTAACAAACAATTAATTTCATGTTCAGTTGTCATATAACCTAAAGTGGTATCTTTAAATAATTTCACTGTTAAATTAGATTTTAAAATAATATCAACCGAAAAAAAATTATCCTTTTCATTTTCTAGTTTTGAAACTAATGCCAAATTATTTTTACTTAAGAACATGTCATTACTTTTGAAAAAAGTGGGTAATAAATTAGAGTTATCAAATTCTAAATTTAACATTATTTTAGTGATTTTATTTGGTTGAATTCGGTAGTCTTCTAGCAATTTTAATTTATACTGATTTTGTTTATTTATTTTAACGTCTTGACTTAATTCTTTCAAAAGATCTGAGTTTGGAATTATATTAACGGTTTCTTTAATTTCTGTTATTGGTTGATTTGGTTCCTTATTTTCCCTTTTTTGGGATTGGTGTTTATTATTTTGGTATTTACTTTGTTGAGTTTCTTCTAAAATTGGTTTTATTTCAACTAGGTTTTCACAATTTCCTTCAATTTTTTCGTCTTCTTCTTTTTTGGTTTCAGGATTTTTATCGACTATAATTTTTTCAAAATTTGTTACATTGGTAAAATTTGAATTACAGGGTTGATAATTGAAATATTTATCGAAATTTAATTTAACAATTTTAAGATTTCTTTTTAAAGTGATGACTGCGGTTTCATAATTTATATTAGCCTTGTTTTCATCCAAAAATTGGGCCCCTAGAATCAAAGGTTTTGGAAGATACTCTACTACTAAAACGTCAATGAAAAAATTGTTATTGTCTATTTCTATTTTTATGTTAGTAGTACCGAGTACAGGTACTCGTGTTTTTCCGGCTGTCATTAACACGTAATTTGTTGGTGTAATATACTGGTCCTTTATTAATTGTTTCGAAATGATGTTGTGATGGGAACCCGTATCTAATACTATTTCTTTGTAGTCGTTATTGTTGTTAATTTTTCCTTTAATTACTAAAATATTGGTTATTATATTTGTCCCCTTTCCTATTAGTTGGTAGGTTGCTCCGACGATGCTGCGGGACCCTTGCATCGTCCGTCGCCATTTGGGTGACTCCTATTTGGACTATAATTTCGGTTGCTGGAATAACCTCCACGACCACGACCGCGGTTCGGGGAACCTCGGTTGCTGTAGTTAAAATTTTTATTATAATTATTATTACTGCCATATGTTGAATTATTGAAATATTGATTTCCACCTCGATTGTTACCATTTTGGAAGGAACCAGATTCATTGGAATAGTTCTTGTAATTATTTGTTGGTCGCGAATAGCTTCCTCTACCTCGGTTAGATTGAAAATTTTGATCTCTTGTGTTTTGAAAATAGGTTCGTTGATAATTTCCATTAAACGGCCTGGGTTGGTTGTACCAACATTTATTTGCTGCATGACCTTTCTTTTTGCATACACCGCAAATTATTATATTGTCATTGTTATTTGAGTGGTTAGGCAATTTTTGATAAGCATCGCGGTGTTTTAAAGATTCAAAATTATTCATTTTGTTAATTGGGGTATTATTATTAATTCCTGTATTTAAAAGAGATGTTACCTGCGTTGCTTCACTGGCCGCTATTTTTATTTCCCAATCGCTTAACTTATGAACAATTTGTTCCACATCGTTGATTTTCATTCCATTATGTCGTAAAGTAAAAAACATCTGAAAATATTTGGGGTGAAGTCCATTTTCAAAATATTCAGCAAAATCTTCATTTTTCATCTCTTGATCAAAATCTTCTGCAAGAGTGATCATATCGTAAAAGTATTTTTTAATTCCCTCAGTTGGTTGTTGTTTCCTGTTTATTAGTTTTGCTTTGGCTATTTTTATGGCTGAATTGCCCGCGAATTTTTTCGTGAAGTCATCTTTTATTTGGATCCATGTTTTTGTAGTATTTTCTGGATCTCGTAAGTATTTTGTATACCAACTATTTGCAGCGCTTTCTAAAAATGACCCTAAAAATTTTATTTTATGGGAGGTATCCCAACCGTTTCCGATTGCTATCCTCTCATAGGTATTTAAAAAATTTAGTGCCCCATCTGTGGCGGCATTAAAAACAGGCGGAGAGATAAATTTTGGAAAACGTGGATTAAACACCGAACCTTCAACTTCCTGAACCGTGGTATCCATATTTACTTCTATTTGTTTTTCCGGTTCCTTATTTACGCTAGAATTATTAGTAACAGCTGGTTTTTCGGTGATACTACGTTTTTTGACCGTACCTGTGTAAGTTTGAGGAGTTTCGATTAAATTATTTATTTGTTGTAACGTTATAAAATTTTGGTTATTTGCCCTAATTAAACTTTCCCTAGGCGTAAGTGGTGGCGGGGACCTTGCAACTTTTTGACTTCGGTTGAATGGATTTTCAATATCTTGTGTTAACGTCGTATTTGTGTCTTCCGGTGTAAAATTTTCCGTACTTCGTACTGCTGGTGTAAACTCGCTTGTATTTAATGTTGAATCGTCATTTATTGATGATAAGTCGCTTAATTCAATTAAATCGTTTTCGGCAATAGTGAGATTATTTATTAATTCAATATTTTCGGTACTAGGAACCACTAAGCTTTCCGTAAGATTACTATTACTACTCTCCAAAATATCAGAATTAAATATAATTTTGGTTCGAATTTCTGAACCTTTAACTTTTGAGCGTGTATTTTGATGCACCCCTGACATTAAAATTTATTTTGGTTTGTTACCCAAATTAATATTTTGTTATTTTGTTTCAGATGACTTAGGACTACCTAATTTTAAGTTTAATTTTAAGTTTATTTTTATACCTAATTTTAAGTTTCTATATGTAAGTTTTCCCTATTAAAAAAAAATGTTACCAAATTATACATTTCGTTTTATTTGTTGATCTGTTAAAATGCTTACTCGTGTAAAAGTATTTCCGTTTATGGTACAAATTCCTAAAGAAATCATAGTTATGTAACTGCAAGCCAGCAGTGTTAGTTCATTAACTTTAAAATATAAAAATAAAAATAATTACACCCGGACCATTATTTACTAAATGAGAACATGGAAACCTTAGACTTAGATTCAATTTCAAAATAAACCAATTCAAAAAACTGTTAAAATAACCTGTAAATAAAAATTTTATTAAAATACTCAAAAAATAATTTTTTGGGAGATGGTTTGTTCCATTTCGTCTTCGCCAATCGGATAATTGTATGCTAACCTGCATAGATGCGATAAAAAAATTTTTTAAACAAAAACAAAAAAAAACAAATTTCTGAAAAAAAATTATTTGGTAATTAAAAATTTGGGATTCCTGAAGATCCAGGACCGGACTCCTCCACCATGTCGTATTTAAGGCCGTTGTGTCCTAGGGCCCTAATACTTGGTACCTAATTACCAAAACTGTTCCATGTTGGTTGTTGTGGGGGGTAGCTTTCTCACTTACAAGGGGAAGGCCAACTTTGGTCGTCACAGATCTGCACCACTATCTTTATATCTTTACAACCCAATTAGAACGTCACTTCATGAAAGTTTAACGACCCGGAATTCAGAAAATTTTGTGAAAATAATTTTTAAGGAGCAATTTAAAATTAAAGCATTGGTAGTTCAAATGCATTTCATTATTATTTCCTTCCTAAAAAATCAGTCGACAACTGCTCGACATAACCTTAGATTTACCCATTATTTTATTTATTAATTTGAGCATTATATCTTTGCTTTGTGATGTAACAGCTTGCAATCCTTTTTGTAACAGCACAAAGTTTACAAATACATGTAATAATGGTTACACGATAAATGAAAAAAGAACATTTAAATAACTCATACTGGTGAGAAACCGTTTGCCTGTAAAATTTGTGACTATAAAAATGTGCTCAAAAATCATCTTTAAAGGATCATTTAAGTACTCACACAGGAGAAAGAAAGGTCATGTGCTTGTGAGTCTTGTGCCTATAAAATGTGTACACAAATCAAATTTAAAACGACATTTAAAAACTCATAATACCATAACTGCGATATAAACAATATAATCAGTAATACTTTGATTGTAATTATAATTTGAACCTCGTTCTTGAAACATTCCACTTCTTGATTATCAATATCTTTAAGTGTGCATTCAGATTGTATGCAATGTGCATACAGTTAAACCAAAATTAAGCATTATTTATGTCACAAATCTTACAGGCAAACGGTTTCTCACTAGTATGAGTTTTTAAATTTCTTTTTTCCTTTATCGTGTAACCATTATTACATGTTGTATTTGTAAACTTTGTGCTGTTACAAAAAGGATTGCAAGCTGTTACATCACAAAGCAAAGATATAATGCTCAAATTAATAAATAAAATAATGGGTAAATCTAAGGTTATGTCGAGCAGTTGTCGACTGATTTTTTAGGAAGGAAATAATAATGAAATGCATTTGAACTACCAATGCTTTAATTTTACATTGCTCCTTAAAAATTATTTTCACAAAATTTTCTGAATTCCGGGTCGTTAAACTTTCATGAAGTGACGTTCTAATTGGGTTGTAAAGATATAAAGATAGTGGTGCAGATCTGTGACGACCAAAGTTGGCCTTCCCCTTGTTAGTCAAATAACAATCGGTTTATTCTTTTCATACATTTATTTCCTAATTTCCCTAATATGTTTCAGTTTACAAATATATGTAAAAATTACTTACATAAATAAGATCATCATCTTATTTTGAATGACGACTGGATGGAAGGATAGCGATCTCTAGTCAGCCTGCTAACGAACCGACCCTTGACACCACGATACGGGCACTCGCTAGCACTCTCACTGCCGATAACTATCCCTCATCAATCGATTCGATATATTTATGTGTTCGACTCCCACCTGATTTTCCAATCGCCTGATCGGTGAGCCCGGGTATATTTTGCTTGCGTGGATCCGGTCACGCCACGATTTGTTTGCTTTTAATTGCATTATTGCATTTTATAAATTGCAACTGTAGTTGATTGAACTTCCCACGGAAGCCGTTGAAAGTTCAACCAACCTGGGGTTCAATGTTTCATGTGAATAATTTCAACCCATTACGACTTTAATCTTATTTTTAATTTGGTAATAATTTTGGATGTTGAAATTATTCACGACATGTATTCACGACAATACTGTTTTTATCCAACCGGTATTAAGCACCTGTACCCACGTTTTTCTCCACAATGATACAGTTCGTCCGGCATATGAAGGACCGTTTCTCGTCAACTCACGTACCGACAAACATTTCACAATAAGCGTAAACGGGAAAAACAGTACAGTCACTATCGATCGGGTAAAGGCTGCTCACACCGTTGATAAGACAAAAAGTCAAAGTTGGAAAACAATCGCTTTCTCGACGGATTCTAATGTATTTTGACGAGAAAATTCGACTGACGCAGTTTAATTTGTGTTTAATTTGTGCCGTCCTATTCCTTAAAAAGGAAAAAAAAGGAGACGGTCGGAGCATAGTGGTCACGCAAGTTGACTATGGACGCTAAATACCCGGTTCGAATCCGAGTAAAGTAAGAACTTTATTCTGACCGTTCTCCCCTCGGAAAGCAACGGCAACCTACCGAGAGTAATATGCTAAGAGCATCCTTAAATGTTAATGATCTAAAGGGTCCAAAAGTTGATCTGTGGACTATGGGGAAGCTTAATAACCACCCCACCAACATTTAAGGTTGTTAAGAAGGAAATCGAAATCTGCGCAAAGTTTCTGAAATTTTCACAGTATATTGTTTGCATAATCAAGCACATTCTGGCAAAGTTTGAACTTAATCTACCTTTTAGTTATCGAGATAAAAAATGTCAAAGTTACTATTTCGTGACACGTTATTACATTGCGTTAATGGACGCGAGGGGTTTCACATTGATTTAAACGTCATTAACTCTGCAATCAGGTGTGTCACCATTACCAAAAATCGCCACAATATTTATGAAGGTCTTATAAATAAGTGTACTAAATTTTAAGAAAGTCTACCTTTTAGTTTCTGCGAAAATTAAATTATTATGCTAAAAAATGATACAAATTTAATAAATCGTCATTACGTTTGGCAACGTCGCCGCTTCTCACTTTTAAATGCACTGTAATGTAATGAAACAAAAATGTAAATTCCAATAAATAATGAATAGGTAAATGTTTTAAATTTTATTTTTCAAAAGTTTGTGTTTTTTTGAAGCAGTTTATGCTTTTTAGGGCAAAATTTCGTGATTTTTAAAGAATTTGACACATAAATAATATAAATACCAACAGCAGAAAGTATACAGCGTTGCCGCACTTTCCACATCAACTTAAAAGTGTTTTAAAATACGTAAAAAAATATTTTAACCGACCAAAACTCTTTAGAAGAATACAATTTAGTACTATATTATTAAAAACTATGTATTTTTAATAAGAAAAGCCTCTTTTTATTAATTTTACCTATTAAAATTTTGTTTATTTGAAGTTGGCAAATTTTGCAAAAAAATATTTTTTCTTGCTTTATCCTATCTATTTAGCAAAGGACAGAGACACCACTACAACTTACTCCCACTCCTCTTCTTAACAACCTTAAGGATCACGACGCTTCTGTTAAGAAGCATAACGACTGTATGACGATTCCTTAAAATTCATTATTAAAGAAAATTTTAAGGTGTAAACAGTGAAATTTTTGTCTTATAAAAATTTTAAGTTAAATTTTAAGCGAAATTTTATAATGTAAACAGGTTTTTTGATTGATTTTTTTTTTAATTCTAAACAAGAAGACGGCCTTAAATTTATCTTTCAAACTAAACTCTTAGCTTACTTAAGGCACTAAAACACTGTAAAAATAAAAATAAATTTTATTTGTTTCTTTTTCATTTTCTTAAAGATGCATTTGTTAAAAATGCTCTCACCAAATTTTGTAAAGAAATTCGTAAAATTGACGGAGATAGAGAATTTTATGTGAAATGCTATTTATTTTAAGTGATTAGTTTGTATGTTCAATTATCCTGCAGCAAAACTTTGAACGCGTTTTTATCGAAACTACATTTTTCAACCTGGTTGACAACATATTTAAAAAACTATTCATCCGATTTGCATGTACCAAAAAATGAAATGTTCGCAAATCAAGTCTCTATGGCACCACGTAGGGATTTTTTGATAAAGGGCCCCCTTCTATTTTTTTTTCATAAAAGATGAAAATTTTCTGTAAAAATGGGAAATAAAATTCGCTGGTCCGCCATTTTTTTTGTTTTTTAGATATCAAAATTCCCCTACGTGAGGCTATAAACCTATATGTCTAGTTTATAAATATATTTTTTTGGTATTTTTCGGATGAACCGTATGGCTTAATTGCTGTCAACCACTAAGCAGCAGAGTGTCATTTGGAAGCGGTGTACACCGTAAACTATTCTGAAGATTCAAATCAAATAATTTGTGTAGTGTCTTCTATATGTATATAATCAATATTAGTATCTATAAATAAAAAACCATTCATCGTTGGCTCGAAAAAAATTATTAAAAATACACCCTCATACCGCTCGCACACAGTGTTTTAGTGCCTTAATATGTTGTGTTTTAGACATTGAATTTTTTTCAACATCCAACACTTTCACTTTGGAGTTTAGTGAAAGAGTATGTTGCACCCGTTAGGTGGGATTTGAGTTCTCTTACCATTTGTAATATTACAGGTATATTTATTATCAATCTGATCAAGTTTTCTGATCACCTGGAATAAAGTTGTTAAATCATCAGAACTATTGTTATTTGCATTTCTGAGGGATTGGGAAAATTGGATTTGTGACACTTACGGGGAGGTTAATTTAGGGAATGGAGGGCGATAAGGAAAGGCTTGAGGGTTGTTAATGTTGTTGATGTGGGATTTTGGGATGTTACACCTGGCGTTTGCACTTACCTTGGAAGAATAAATCAATGTATTTGCGGCATAGGATCCAATTGACCGCATGATGTCCTCCACAGTTGCAACAATGGAAAATATCCCGAAGGATGGAATAGTAGTGGTTGAAGAAAAATCTTGTGAAAACAGCGTTAGTAGAGAGAAGATCCATTATATTTCGGACAAATATGGAAGGGTCGTTACCGATATGAATTTTTTTATCAATTTCATTCTCTATAATTAATTCAGGGGCTGACTTTCGGGTTTTCTATATTCAATTAAATTTGCATTTCAACCACTTATTTTGTGTTACATTAAAGATTGTAACTTGTTCTATTTTTTGATTCACTGGCGCCCAATTCTTTTATCCTGGTTAGCAGTGACTATAAGCTTGTTTCGCTGAGTGAGGTAAGTAATGTAAGTACCCACGAACCGCGTGTACAAGCGACCCAGCTCTGGTACTGGATGGAGGTGCAACCCTCTTGCTAGCTGAATTTAAAGAATTCGCAAGGATAAACGGGGCATCGAGGTATTGGCGGCGTTTTTCGCAAACGACGTTACAACATTTCTGTGAATTGTAACACATGACCAATTCAGCGGTCAACTATTAAGTAGTGATAGCGGAGCCCAGGGTCCTCATAACGTAAGTAAAATCAAAACACGAAATTTATATACATTTTTACATCATTTATACAAACGCATCAATGTTTTAATAGCCCAGTTTTCCGCTTTGAGAAGTGATATAAGACGCTTAACATGTCTAAGAGGGCCTTCTATGTAGATGTAGAAGGTACTGCAATATCTGTAAGAAGGGTCTAGTATCACTACTCAATTCGGATGACTGGCGATTAAAAAATTGATCCGATTCACCCTATTCTACGGTATACTTTTATTGTAAATCATATCTTTTACGCCACCCTGTATGTATCAGCAATTTTATTCAAAAACGGTTATTCGTAGAGTTGGGTTAAAAAAATTTATCATAAAAGCCGTAATAAGGAATATAATGGTGATATTATTTTTCCGATAGGTCGGCATCCCGAGTAATATGCTCCAGAAACTCCAGAATTTTAAATTATCTCTCTACGACTTACCGTTTTTGAAAAAACTGACTGATACGGGTAGTCTCATTCACCCTGATAATAAATACTGACTCATTAAAAACTTTAATAAAACATAAATAATATCAAATAATCGCTTTTAAATAATTATATTTCATAGAGCTTAATATAAAATTACGCTTTCTAGATTTTGCTTTTAAGGTAATAAACATAATAATAATAATAAATAATATCTAATCTAAATAAAAATAAATAATTAAAAAAAAATTTCTTTTTAGTTTTTACATCAATTACTATCATAAAATATGTCTATATTATCTACTATAACTATTATCATAGTAATTTTACATACATTTTTTTAAAGTGTATGGGCGTACATTCAACGGTTGTAGCAATACTGCTACAACATCGCCTCAACAATTTAACTAACATCGTAAGTGAATTTTTGATATTGCGTCAACGTTGTGACAATGTTATTTTGCCTAGTGGGATTTTCTACAGCTGGGTTAGTTTATCGTTATCCTAGATCCAGGATGCGTCTCAATCAGATGCTTTTGCAATGCAGGTTTCTTTTTAAATGCTACTGAACACAGCTCACACTTGTGCTTCTGCGTAAGCTTATGCTTCTTAAAATCTTGACCAGTTCGCAATCTTTCCTTACACACTTTAGAAATTATACCAACTTTGTGCGTCTTGTTGTGCTTTGCCAGATTTTTGTGGTTTACATATATTTCGTGGCAAAAAGAGCAACTTAATAAGTTTAAACCTAAAAAGAACTTCAATATTAAATTACTATAATAATAATAATTATATTGTACACCTAGGATTGATAGTGCGTTTTGCAGAAAGTTTATGGAGATTGATGGTCGAGGTGAAACCGAGGATACCTAATAGCAATATTCGCTGGGTGCGAAGTGCATAGTGGGAGTATTAAAAACGACGCCAGCGTCCGCTGCGGAAAAAATTGTGCAAAAATGGTGGTCACATGTCATGCACCCATTCGCTGGGTGCGAAGTGCATAATGGGGGTATTAAAAACGACGCCAGCGTCCGCTGCGGACAAATTGTGCAAAAAAGGTGGCCAGATGTCACGCACCCAACGAATAAGGTCGGTAAAGAGCGCTTTCCATCCGTGGTGCACACTTTATTTTTTTCTACAATAGAAGACAAGAATTGCTTTCAATACGAGAAATCAATTTTGGAAATCAAGACTAGAAAAACAAAATTGTTACCAAAACAAACCTTGGTGGTACTTCTTTACGTGATCCTGATACATTGACTTATGGGAAATCAATTCATCACATATTTCACATATTCTGGCTCCGTGTTTTCCACATTTGTGCTGACGCAACGACTCAGGATTATTGAACACCTTTTCACACACATCACACTTGGTATGATGTGTTATAAGATGTCTGTCGAAATTATGGTTTTCTATCATCTTCCTACAAATGTTGCAACGAGAAGTTTGAGGTTTGTCCGGCTCCTGCACTGTAGTAACAATTTCCTTTGCAATAACTTCTGTTTTGTCCACATCCTCACTTTGTTTTAAACTTGAATCACCTTGGTCACATTGAATTGTTTCGCATATTCGTAAAAGCTCTCCGTCTGTTTTATGCACATCATTACTTTGTATTAAACTTGAATCACCTTCGTCCCATTGAATCACTTCGCATATATTTAGCAAAGGCTCTCCGTCTATTTTGTTCACATTTTCTGTCGCGCGTCGCTTCAACTCTGCGTCACTGTTTATCAAACCAAATCTAAAATTATAGCACAGGTCCACTTTTGTAATGCAATCAATACAAATGCCGTTTGGTAAACCATCGTTTTCTGTGATGACCACTGAAGATATTATTCGAATTTTATCACTTAATTGGGTATCGTCGAATATCGGTATCAGTAAAATCGGACAACAAAGGCAAATTCGGCATAAATTGTCCATGTTCCAGTCACTTTTCACTAAACTTCTCAACACAAGTTTGTTGGTTGTCCGGAAACTGTCATAAGTAGTGTAAAAAGATGCAGTAGTACCAATACAATTTCAAAAAATAAATTTGAGAAATTCAAATGATATCTGTCTGTGCATACAGTAAATGTAGCTAAACTTTAGTTGGTACTTCTGCAACCATTAATAGGATGTTTTGGGTAAAGTTCTTTTACCCGAACCCGACAATTTAAAATTTACTAAAGAAAACTCGACGGATTTAGATCTTAAATAAAATGTTGGTGAAAACGGGCATTAAGGTCTTAAGTACGACGGAAAGCTTTGTTGTCGGTTTACACATTCGAGGGCACTTATAACAGGGAAGGCCGGATTTCAGATTCAATAATTAGGAGGCTTAAAAGAGTTTTCATGTAATTTATTCATCCAAAGAAAAGCTGCAAAGTTTTATCTATTGATTTTGACCACAATCGGTTCCAATTTGCCGTAAGTGTATAATAGTGTGTTCAATTCAGACATCCACTACATTTAAATTCAATTTTCCTAAATGGACGTCTGATTGAACTGCGTAAAGTGTAACAAATCAATTTTAGACAATAATAGTAAAAATAAAGTTTTTAAATAACGAACCCACTTGTTGGATACTGCTGGTGAGTTAGCCACGCCCTCAAGCAGCCATCAAACGATAGTTGAATTGCAGCCCATTATGTTGGATGCTTCCCCTGGTTGTAGAACTGGATTCTCAATTTGTGATCGTAAATGTGGTGGTATCATTATCCACGGATAAATTTGTGCTTCTCTATGAATTTGTGTACGTGCAATCTGGTCCACAGCTTGGTTTAAAGGTATTTAACCTCAAACATTTTCTGTATGCCTCGTTTTAATGATTCTCTAATTTTAGGGCACAAACGATGCTTTATTCTTGTACTATGTAACGCAAATTGCTCTAATTTGGGCCACTTGCCCCGCTGATCTACGAATGGGAATGGTGAACCAAAAAACGAAATCCCAACATCGTTAAAAATGGCCGCCACAGATGGTTCGACACAGGAATCAAGGTTATCACAGGTGGAAACAAGATAACCAAACTGCTGGCCCATATCCATACAAATAACCATATGGTTGGTGGATAAAATAGCCAGATGGACAATCAGCTACTGATGCACACCATATTATAAACATAAAATTGACGTGGTAATACGAAAAAGCTAAAATTTATTAAGTCAAACTTCCGCTCAAGATAGAAAATAATGCAATCTTACCCACAAATGTAGCACAGAAGGTAAAATAAAAAAAGATCACTTCAATAAACTAACAATTTGTGGCTTTTAAAAACATAAAATTGCACAAACGTAAAATGAAACTTCTACTTTTCATAAAGATAAGCGAAGAATGAACATTTGATAAATTTTCGAAATTCAAAACGCGTGCGCGTGTTTGAAACGCACACAGGGTGATGCATAGATTTCCGCCAAAATATAAATAATAGCATTTGAAATGCTACAACTAATTAATACAAACGACATTCAAAAAACTGATGACCATTACATTCATCAATTAAAATGCAAAGTTATGTTTCCTTTTCACACCTGCGATGATGGCGTAACTATTATCAATCAAATTAATCAAAATCTCCTACCTTAGGAATAAAATTTGATTATTCCAAATCAAATTACACTATTTAAACGCTCGAAAAGCTTCCTAGACCTCCAATTTGGGATAAAATCGAAGACTCAAATTTTCACTTGTGGCTCTGGAGCGTGCAGAGCGGAGCGTAGCGGGCGAGCGGAAGAGTCAATTTTGAAAGACATCCACCTTCGACTAGGATCCAACGTCATTTTAACGTGCATTTTAAGTGAATTTCTGACTTTAAATTTGCGGCAACAAATGTAAGATTCATCCCTTCCCAGTAGCGCAATTTACCGAGTCGGAAGGCCCTAAGGGGATGTTTTTAATGAGTTTAGTCTTGCCAAAATGGCTCTGGAGCGCTGCAACGCGGAGCGCGGAAGCGTTGATACAAGGTCGCAAACCTGTACGTCACCTACGTCACTAAAAGCAATACAAAATAACAAGAGAGATTAACACGAGGAAACTTTATTTTGAAAAGTCATGGAACAAACATAATTAATAAGATAAACATATTGCAAGTGTTTGCAAAATATAAAAAAGGCTTCGG
The DNA here is from genome assembly GCA_958510855.1 of Rhagonycha lutea. Classification (NCBI taxonomy): domain Eukaryota; kingdom Metazoa; phylum Arthropoda; class Insecta; order Coleoptera; family Cantharidae; genus Rhagonycha; species Rhagonycha lutea. Next base: position 43,212,469 of record OY294038.1, read on the forward strand.
TGTTGCTAAAAGTACAATATTCGTAGGTTCCAAGTTGATTCCGTGAGAGTTACAATACAGCATTGTTTTGTTTTGACGAAATCATTTCTGGTTCCACTTCCTGTCGTTCAGTTTCAGAAGAATTATTCAAATATTTCTTATATTTTCTGGTGCTATTGTAGAAGCAAACCTTTGTTGAGATTTTATTCGTTTATTAGCAGGTTCTAACTTGATTTGAGGAGACAGGATTCCTCTAATTTGGTAATTCTGTTTTTTCACTTGTTCGATATAGGGTTTAGAGAAACTATCATGGGCTGGGGTTGGAAGTAATATGAATCGAAGAAAGGGTGATGGAACAAGAAAATGCGAGGGAGCTGAAGAGGTTTCTGATATCATAAAGTGCTTCCCCTGGGAGGCATTTTGTTAGTGTTACCAATCAAGGGGTATATAGAGCGGCTTAGAGATAGAGCGGGTTTAAAGCCGGCCATAGACAGTTTATAAAATTATTATTATTGAAGTTGAGCAGGAAAAGGAAACTCTTCTATTACGATAGCAATGGGAGAATCTACTTATAATCTTGTTCGACTTGGCGCCCATAACCAGCATAAATACGAGTCGCAGAGGGAGCGGATAGCACGGATCGCAAGTTCGATCGTGTAAAATCAAGTTAGTGCAAAGAAAATTTGAAATCCCAACAAATCATCGTGTAATTAAAGTGTGGCGATATTAATAAAGCGCAAAGTGATCGCAAGTCTCCACGTTTAGCCAAGGATCTCTTCCAATTCAACCGTCAGCGGGGTAAGTTGCGAGACCGTTTCATTACCTTCCCTACTGTTTACCGTCACTACGGTTGTTTTCGTTTAATCTCCTACCAACACCAAAATGGCCTGGAGAGGAACACCTTTTAAGCTAATGGACGAAGGCAAGCGCGCTCGCACGCGTGAGCTTATCGTAAATGGAATATACGAGCAGGAATGCAAGATCACTAGAGCCAAACTCGATCTTAAGGAATACGACAACAGCCCCACGAAGGTGCTGTACGCTGAATCCTCGAAAGAAGATAAGAACGAGGTCCTACTATTAAAGGGTACAATAAAAGAGGCGGAGGCTAAACAAAAAAGACTGAAAGCATGGTTGGACGAAATAGATATAATTATCCGCACAGAACGAATAAACCAAATAATGAAAGAGAAGAACAGATCTCCAAAAAGAGGTAACGATGACGAATTTGCTACCCCGGTTCCACCGGGCTCCAAAAACCAGAACAAGATGGATGACGATGCAACGGAAGAAAATCAGGAGGTAAGTACGCACACTTCTAATTTTCCCGTCGGCGCAACGGCTCTAACAAATTCTTTCGCTCGATCAAACTCTCAAACCCCCAATAACCAATCAACTCACGCCATTTCTCATGCAAACCAAACTCCCCCCCCCCCCCGAAGGGGGTGGAAAATGTTATTTCAAACTGCACCCCAAACGACATACCAACAGTTACTCAAACGGATTATAATCCCATTCAAACCGTTTCTGCTAATCCTCTAAACCAGGGTTTACACGAACATACAACGGATCATATCATTTCAACCAATAGCGAAACAGTAACGGAAATGGAGACAGATCCAATACTTTCAGAGGAGGCCCTAGACCAACTCACCCAACTCCCTGCTACTCCTCCCCCTTCTTCTTCTCAATTCACTTCAAATTCTAAAATCCCACCTCTGGTCTTGGGGGAACCAGGTAAGTGGACCGAAATTTCAGCGCATTTCAGGGCAAATGGAATTAAATATACCAGAGTAAAGTCTTTGGCGAGAGGACTTAGTATTACGCCGGCTTCGGAAGCGGACTACAGGGCAATCTTTAGTTACTTTGAGGAGAATCTATCTCCAGAAAAGGGGGGATGGTACTACCACATGTTGTCAACGGACAAGCCACTAAAGGCGGTTATTAGGGGTACCCCACCCGAAATCGAAGTTACAGACATAGAAAGAGAGCTGACAGCAAAGGGCTATGCTATCTCAGGGGTTGCACGAATGAAGAGGGGCTGGGATAGAAAACCCCTCCCTCTCCTAATGATCACCCTGGTAAAATCGGCAGAGGCTAAAAATATTTTCAACGAGTCCCATCTGTTGGATATAGGGATCACGGTGGAGTCCCCACATGTGAAGACAAAAGTGGGTCAATGCCACAGATGCCAAGGTTTTGGCCACGCACAGAATTGCTGCAAAGCGGCTCCTCGGTGCGTGAAATGTGTAGGGAACCACCTCACGGCCCATTGCGACAAAGACCCGGAGGCCGATCCAAAGTGCACCAACTGCTGGATGTGGAGAGAAAAATCATAATACGAACAATACGGGCAATACCATCAAAAGCCGTACAGACACCCAAGAGCACCCAATCACGATCCCAACCCAAACAACTTTTACAGGATACCACAATTACGCGATAACTGGCAACCGAGGAGGGACAGAGACATCCCTTCCCTCATGGAGATGGAAACGCATCCCCCCGAAAGGAGGGCAGCGCATCGGCCACACCCGCAAGACAAGGAGGAGCAAGAACCACAACAAACCCAAGACCAACCCCCCCCCGCACAAACACAGGAGGGGGAAGGGAAGTCTTTTGAAAAAGAGCTAGGACTTGCCGTCATGGAACTAATTATCGCCGGATTTGCATCGGAGCAAATTCAAAAGGTGATCAAGCAAATAAAAGCAAAGTACAACTGTTAGTGGGCCACACCTAAACCCGTAATCCAATCTTACCCCCTTACTCTCACTTTCACTTCTTCCTTCCCCGCCCCATTAACGAAACAACATGCCGCCCAAGAAAGTCGTACCACATTCCCTACGGCTTTTACATTGGAACGCAAATGGACTGAGCGCCCAAAAAAGGCTATTACTACAGGACACCGCCTCTCAGCACCAACTGGACATCATGCTAATCGGCGAGACTCACCTGTCTCTGTCTCTGTCAATGGTGGAGTGGCCATTTACGTTAAAAACACAATTGAGCACCACTTCATCCCCCCAACCACCGACACTACGCTTGAATACACATCCATAGGAGTCCCGATTAAAGATATGGGCCTACACCACATCTCAGCGGTGTACAACAGGCCTAACAACAATTGTATCAGTGATCTTACCAAACTGTTGCAAAGCAGCGGGGATCTCCCCCATGTGGTGGCGGGAGATCTCAATGCTAAGCACCCGGACTGGCACTCCAGAATCGGCAATTCATTGGGTAATAAACTGAAGGCTCTAGCCGAAAACTACCCTTTTACGGTAGACGCGACTAGTGACCCTACCCACCATTGCTCAAATCAATTTGCAACTGATGACGTACTGGACATAGCCATTATGAAAAACGTCATCATTCAACACCAGCTGGACATAGGGGAAGACCTGGGATCGGACCACTATCCGGTCTTCCTAACACTAGGGAACCCCGATCAGCCACCGGCGCCCGACAACTCTACATCGAAGAAAACGTGCTGGCCGAAATTCAAGGAGCACCTTAGGCTGAGCATGGGCAAGATACCGATTATAAAAAACGCTAAGGAACTAGACGACTACGTTCTTCAATACGAGACGGTCCTCAAAACCGCGATAGAAGCCAGCTCAAAAGATGTCTCTCGACCAACAAAAAGGCCTCGGCTCCCACAACGACTGCTGGACCTGATCAAGGAAAAGAGGAGGGCCCACAAGGTTGCAAAACGCACCTGGCACCCAGATGATGCCAGATACGAGGCCAGGTTGAAGAACCGCCTCAAGGAGGAGCTAAAACGATATGCCAACGAGAGGTGGGATGAGAAGGTGCAGTCCCTGGCGTTCGAGGACAATTCTGCCTGGCAGATGGTCAAGAAGCTAAAGGGAGCCAAGATCTCAATCCCCCCCCTCAAAACGGCAAGCACGTACGCCTATGGACCCCAAGAGAAGGCAGAGGCCTTTGCCGCATCTCTGGAAGTTCAATTCACGCCGAACCAAATCTCTGACACAGACGACGCCCTGCACAACCACGTCACCCGGATCAACGCTGAACTGGAGGAGAGGCTCTCCAGAAGAGACCCCTCCCCCATCCGGCCTGCCTCACTGGACGAGGTAAAGGAACTCATTAAACAGGCTAAGATAAGAAAGGCCTCGGGCAATGATGGAATCTCGAATTTAGCGCTTAAGAACTTGCCCAGCAAGGCAGTCACAGCTCTGACGCAAATCGTCAACGCCATGCTGAGATATAAACATTTCCCGAGCAGGTGGAAGACGGCGGATGTTATACTAATACCGAAGCCAGGCAAATACCATGCAAATCCGTCAAACTACAGGCCGATCGCACTGCTATCAGCTTTAGCAAAAATAGCCGAACGAATCATACTACAAAGGCTGAAGGAGGAACTCGATAGATACGAGCTGATCCCAAAAGAGCAGTTTGGGTTCAGGGCCGGACACTCGACCACCCATCAAGTCCTAAGAGTGGTCGAAGAGATCACTGGGGCCTTTGCGGCGGGCCAAAAGGCCTTGGGAGTGTTTTTGGACGTTGAAAAAGCATTCGACAAGGTCTGGAAGCCCGGCCTGCTATTCAAGTTAATCAAGGGGGGAATCAAACTCGGCCTGGTCCAGCTACTCGCGTCCTTCTTGGACGATAGATGGTTCCAGGTCAGGGTTGACGGTCATAGATCGAAGCCGCATCCAATGCTGGCCGGAGTCCCTCAGGGCTCCCCTCTCCCCCCCCTTTTCTCGGCATATATGCACGACTTCCCCACCTTGGACAACGCTATGGTAGCCTTTTACGCTGACGACGTTGGGATTATCACAAAATCCAGAAACAGACAAAGGTTAATCAAGTTGATGAGGGAAGCGATATAGATTGTGGAGCCATGGTACCATAGATGGAGGCTGAAGGCCTATAACCAACCCCAGCGACAACACATTGTTATGTTCGGGGAAACCATCCCCTGGCGCACTTCGGCAAAGTACTTGGGGGTCACCTTGGACCCTCTGCTATGCTGGAGTAAGCATGTCAATTATGTTAAGACTCAAGCAAAAGGAATCAAAGGTGCTCTGTACCCGCTCCTAGGCAACAACATCAGCCAACATTAACCAATATTAACATATGCGGCCCCCGCTTGGGCTTTCGGGAGTCGTACTCGTATGGATCAACTATTCGCAGTCCATAATAATAACCTTCGCCAGGCAGTCCAGGCTCCGTGGTATGTCTCGAATCGTCAGATCCGAGCTGCCACTGGAGCCAAAGCTCTGGACCAAATAATATAACCCAGAAAATTTGTTAAGTTCTAATTTGTAACCAATGTTTTTGTAAGTTTTTGGAAAGTTTGTTCTAACTAATTTTACCAATTTTATAAGCTGATTACTGTTAATTTTTGGAAAGTATTGTACGATGTTGTGTATTAGATAATTTGTATGTTACCCCACCGTATAGCAATGTAAATGCGGTGGGCCTGATTATGATAAAGTTAAATAAATGGTCGTGTCGAGGGCGAATGAATGAACCGGTGGTACGCAAAACAGGAAAATAAAAATCAGAGCTGCGCACCCGGCGCCTCACGCCGGGCGCAGTCAATTCTCACGGAGATAAAGGAGACAATTGGGCTGGTCCCATAACTTCTCCAAAAATGCCATTGTAAGATACCAGATACCAGAGCGGATAGCAGTCAAGCTCAAGTAGTCAAGCAGTGAAGACGTGTGGTAGTACTGGTGTGTAATTATCGTGTAAAACATAATTAGTGCAAAGAAAAATTTAAATTGTGATATTTCGCAAGGCAAATCAAAAAGTAAGTGTTAGTGATCGTGATCGTGATTTCGCGCTTCATTTTGCCTAAAGTTAACAAAGTAATTGATCGTAAAGTAAGTTGTGAGACCGTGCAAACC